>CM060908.1:367584532-372584532 GCA_030737815.1 Allium fistulosum
TATCATTTTCACCTCAATATCTCAATTTCACTTCCAGAACCATTTTGAATTTTGACTTATGATATAACTTCATTTTAACCCAATTCGCATTTAAATCCATGATTTAAATATACACAGTTCCCACTTTGACCAGTTTGAATTTTTAGAAAATAGTTTGAATAATTTAAATAGTTTGAAAAGTTAAGATTGTTAAAATAGTTTAGATAATAAAATAGGTTATATATTAAATGGTTTGGAAATTTAAATAATTTGGAAATGTAAAAAGATGAATTTTAAAACAGTTTATAGTAAAATTGTTTATAGTGAAAATAATTTCAAATTCAAAACTGTTTCTTCCCATTTCAATAAACCTGGATTTAGGTTCAAATTTAAATCAAACTGATTGAATTTCAAATCTTCCAATTCAGATTATCTTTAATCTCAAATCAATTTAAATCGACTCAATTTCGATTCAAATTCAAATCAATTCAATTTCGATTTCAATTCGAATTACTTAAATTTTGAAACGTTCATTTTAACTTCAATTTCGATTCAATAATTCGATTTAATGGTTTAAATTTCAATTCAATTCTTATTTTTAAACCATTTCAATTTATATCAATTTCGAGTATGTTAAAATACCGATTTAAATCACTGAAATCAATTTAACTTCAATGTTCAAATTTTAGATTCAAATCTTTAAAATAATTCAATTCCAAGCCAAAATTTGAAATATTGATTTATATCACTTTTACTTAAATAACTTCGAAGTTCAAGTAAAAGTTCAGTCCTTTTAAAACAATTCAAGTCATATTTCAATCATAACTTCAAATTCCAAATTAAATTCTTTAAAACAATTTCTTTTAACAATTTTAATTTCAACATTTCAAGCTCGAGTTCGAAAATAATCCAATTCCCATATTTCGATTCAATTTTATTTTTATAAAACAAAATCATTTGAATAAGTTCAATCCAAGAATTTAAAATCATTTAATTTAACCAAGCCGGTGTCCGCATATAATTTTCCATCCTATGGCCAAGTGATCATTTATTTCAATTTTTAATTGCAGGGATGGATATATATCATTTCAATCCAAATCACAATGTCATATGTATATATCATTTCAACCCTTTTCTTAATTTGTTTGAAATAATTCAAATAACAATTTATATACTGTCAAATAAAATGCAGGGTGATAACAGGGATATATATAAAATAAATAAACACCCAAAATATCAACCAATAGCCATCCATCACAATCAACATCCAAATCAGTCAATATATCACAACAGTTAACCAGTTGTCAATAATCGGGAATTTTACTAGCAATTTAATTCCAATTTCAATTTAACTGTTAATTCAGAATTTCTAACATGTAAAATTCTATGTTGATTTCCATGTCAGTTAAATTACCAAACAACAATCAATAAAATTAAATCACTTCGTTATTTTAATTTAACTAACATAAAATATTTTAGCACTTCGTGAGCGGTTTAAAACACTCACCTTTATTTGGAACTGAAAATTTTCCAGCTTCAAATAATTCCACTTAACCTCTATGTCGTAGACGACGTCGATATGAATCCGATGCAACTCATTTCGCTCGAATTGGTCCTCGTACGAAAAAGTTGCGTAATTATAAACATTTGAATAAAATTAAGTTTTATTAACAAACTTAATTAATAGAAAAATAAAAACAAAACCCAAACCTTCATCCTCTCGTACGCGCCTCTACCCAGCCCGCTCCTCCCAGGAAACACGCGACTTGTTGTTCGTTCTTTTTTTTAACGATCGAATGCCACCATCTCATCGTCACCGACATGCCACGACGCCGCGCCGCTTCCAGCGCCTCCCACCTCCAATTGCGCACGCATCATAATCCGAAAAAACTCAAATTGCAGTGCTTCGAACGTGGGTGAATCCTGGTGATTTCGAGCCGATTCGCCTCGATCCAACCGTTGGATGTGTAGTGGGGATCAAGCTCTACACTTTTCCTTTTGGAATTGTTTGATTTCGTTGAGTGGATGAAGAGAAAATGAGGATAGAAGGAGAATGATTTTCGACCATTAATATGAACGAGAGTGGCTGCGCGAAAATGGTTAGGGTTTTTGTTTGCGCGAATGTGACGACTGCCCATGACTCCTGCACTAAACATAGAAATAGTGCGCTGATAAGTGTGCTAGGCAGCCATGGATGATCATCGGGGGTAAGTTAAAACAGCAGAATCTATCGTATTACTCACAGCGCATGGATAAAAATACAATAGAGAATATATATAGTGAAGCTTCACAAAATAGAATCCCATCAATTAAGCTTCATAATAGTTGAATACAAACATCTGAATAGTCAATACATCAAGCCTCACTACATATCACTCAGAGAATTATACAAGCAGTGGAACATCCAGTACATATAGTAAGAAAATAATATGCAAGCCTCCAGCTCGTCTTCGTCATCAGCATCGTCGGTAACTAAGAACAGCACCTGTCACCTGCTACCTAGTCTGCCCATCCCAAAATGGATGAACAGCCCAAGGCAATAAGAGTTAAACATAAAGCCTTGAGTCAGACAACAGTCTTAGTGAGCGGTAAATTAACTAACAACATACCAAAAGAGCATAAAGGAAAAAGGAATAGGAATCCAACCCTCCCACTCCACCTCTTTCTACAGTGATAGCCCCCAGACACACTAAGCAGAAGTAAACATAGCAAAGCAAACATTTAAAGTAAAGCAATTATCACTCAAGTCAAGGTCGATGTTTTCCAAGTACAAACCCCCAAGGCCTAAACCAAGATCAGATAAGCACCCAAAAAGCATCGCTCTTGAGACCGAATGACGATACAACCAAACATCCACGACTCTGGCTATCACTGTTATCATTGCTTCGATACCACCGTTAATTGAATGACCGACACATTCTTTCAGCCGTCCGTCAAGGGCTAATGGTAACCCTGGTTCTAGATAGAACTCTGCACGTCGTCGCAGCCCGTGCCTAGGACTATCGAATCTGCCCAGAGTACTCGACTACCAACTGTAGTCTTTTGGGACTATCGAATCTACCCAGCGTACTCTTGCTTTGAGCCTGCTAGAACCTTTAACAACGATGAAATCTCAGTCTTCTAGTCATCCTCCTCGACGACTATTCTCATACTAGCCCAAGCGCCTCTCGAGCCAACCATTATCCTCAAACTCGAACCATTTCACCGAGTCATCAACATGCTTGGAATGATCCCGTCTGGATTAAACCAAGGCTATCTCACATCATGCCTCACTTCATCTCATCATAGCAAAGCCTCATCTCAACATCATCATCAAATCTATCCATATGAGCTTTATCATCCGCCACATATGCCACGAGCAGCTTTTCCAATTCAAGAGCCTTTCCCTTAGCCTTTGAATCATCTTCGACCATCTTGTCTAAATCAAATCATCAATCAACTAATTTATAACAATCAATCAAGTCAATCATTAATCCAAGTAATCAAGCATTCAAACATGATCTAATAAACAATTATAACAATAATGGCAATCTTGTAAATAAAGAGTCCAAATCTAACAAGCATGAATCATAAGCAATATCTATACAACTTGATGAATGAACTTGCATAGGTTAACATGTAGTAAAATGGATGTCAAATCATCATGAACAATAGATCTATACTTAAGTTTTAGAAAATGCATGGAAATCACTATTTTAATACAAAATCAAGCCACCAATCTGATATACTCCTTTGGATCCGTGTGAGAGATAACCACCACTCACCAAATCACCTAAACACCTTAAAAGCAACACACTTCAGATCTGGACAGCGAAGGATCTAGCTCGATTCTCCAAAACTCCGCTTCAAACGATGAAATCTCTCTTCGATGGATGTAGATCTTCAATCTAAGCTCTTGGATCTTCGATTTGGATGGAAGGAATCACAAGATTAGAGTGGAGAAAAGAAGTGAAGAAGTGTAGCACTCGAGCTCTCAAAATGGCAGGACTTCGTCGCTTCAAAATCCGGATCCCAAAAAGTGAGGCAAGGACGTGTATTTATAGGCTGGAAATTCCTTAAGTCATTCGCCCCCTTAAGTCGTCCACGACTTAAGAAAACCCCACGACCTGCGACTTAAGAACACCACGACTTACGACCTAAAAATCCTCACGACCTACGACTTAGCAGATCCTACGACTTAACCATCCCCTTCGACCTACGACTTAGCAGATCCTACGACTTAACACTTGCGCGACTTAACAAAGATGCGACTTAACAGAAGTCACGACCTAACACACAAGCTCCAACGACTTAAGTCCTTACGCGACCTAACGACTCACTATCCAACAATTTAACGCATGCGCGACTTAGCGAAAATCGCAAGTGCGCGACCTAACGACTCACTATCCAACGACTTAACGACTCAACACTAATGCGCGACATAGTGACAACACAAGTACGTGACCTAACTGTACACGGCCTAACGACCTAACACTAAGCCAAGTCCCAACGACTTACGACCTAACTCCAACACAGGGTTTTCAACGACTTATGACCTATAATCCCTAAGTCGCTCGAACGACCCAAACTCCCTAGGTCGCTAACCCGCTTAATTCCTTAGGTCGTTAACTCGCTAACTCCTATATCCTTAAGCCGCCAACTAACTTAAGTCGTTAACTCCTAAGTCGCCAACTTCCTTAGGTCGGTCAAATCCTATAGGTCGCTAAACCCCTTAAGTCGTCTACCCCTTAAGTCGCTTACTTCTTAGACCGCCAATCCTGTTAAGTCGCTAACCCTTAGATCGTCCACTTCCTTAGGTCGCAAACTTCTTTAGGTCGCTCCACGACTTAATCTTCCACACGACCTAACTTCTACACGACTTAAACTCTTAACGACTTATCCACACTAACGACCTAATAACAAGGGTTTTACGATCTTTCGATCTGTAAAAATATGGGTCGTTACATTCTCTCCCCCTTAGGAATTTCGCCCCTGAAATTCCAAACAAACAAGAGCAATACAAAACTATTCTGCATGTCTACCATCCATAGCAATCAACAAACCATGCATCCAATTCTAGCCTAGCATGCAGAATTCTAAAACTAGAATAAGTTACAATGTCGTGAGATGACACGACACCTTATGGCCATACCTCGAAGAGTTCAGGATGAGCTGCCTTCATCCTCTCTTCCACCTCCCATGTACAGTCGTTATCATCATCACTCCATTGTATCTTGAGCAACCTAACTACCTTCCTCCTAAGCTGTTTCGTGTCAGTTTCCACAACACGAAGCGGCTTACGAGGTCTCTTATCAACTAGGTCAACTTCAAAATCTTCACAACTATCAGCAGAAACCACAGTATTCGAGTCGTGCACATACTTCCGTAGATACGATACATGAAAAAAATTGTGCACACCTGACATCTTTTCTGGTAACTCCAATTTATAGGCGAGCTTTCCAATTCGCTCGATGATCGGGAATGGTCCAACAAATCTCGGAGTCAATTTTCCTTTCTTCCCGAATCGAATAACATTCTTCAGTGGAGAAATCTTCACAAAAACCATATCACCTACGTCGAATTCCAAATCCTTACGACGCTTATTAGCATAACTTTTCTGACGGTCTTGGGCTGCCTTCATTCGTTGCCTAATGATCTCTATGCAATCTGAAGTCTGTCGAATCATTTCTGGCCCAAGTATCAACTTTTCCCCTGTTTCCAACCAACATGTCGGAGAGTTACACGGTCTTCCATACAATGCTTCATACGGTGCCATACCAATGCTTGACTGGTAACTGTTATTATATGAAAATCCCACCAAATGAAGATGATCTTCCCATGATCCTCCGAAATCCAAAACACATGCTCTAAGGAGATCTTCCAAAACTTGGTTGACTCTCTCGGTCTGACCATCTGTT
This sequence comes from Allium fistulosum, assembly GCA_030737815.1. Lineage (NCBI taxonomy): Eukaryota > Viridiplantae > Streptophyta > Magnoliopsida > Asparagales > Amaryllidaceae > Allium > Allium fistulosum. Next base: position 367,590,409 of record CM060908.1, read on the forward strand.
TGGGGGTGATAAGCTGTACTCAAACACAACTCGGTTCCCAAAACTTCCTGGAAGCTCTTCCAAAATCTACTAGTGAACAATGGGTCTCGATCGCTCACTATACTTTTCGAAATACCATGAAATCGAACTATCCACTTAACATACAGCTCAGCCAACTTTGATGCAGTCCTGGTTGATCGAACAGGAATGAATCTTGCACTCTTAGTCAGACGATCTACGATGACCCAAATCCCTTCATTTCCCGTTCTTGTTCTAGGTAACCCATCAATAAAATCCATCGATATTTGCTCCCACTTCCATGTAGGAACTTCTAATGGCTGAAGCAATCCACTGGGCTTCTTCTGCTCAGCTTTTACCAACTGGCAGTTCATGCACTTGGAAATAAAATTTCCAACATCCTTCTTCATACCTTCCCAGTAATAGGTTCTCTTCATATCCCGATACATCTTATTTCCACCTGGATGAATTGTCAACTTCGAGGGATGACTTTCCTTCAGAACTTCATCTCTCAATTCATCTATATCGGGAACAACTAGTCGTCCTTGCTTCCGAAGCCAACCCTCTCGATCGACCTCGAATCCTTTATCCTTTTCTGGATCCAATCCAGATTCCAAATCACGGATAATCTCGACAAGATTATCGTCTCGCTTTTGGCTCTCGCCAATTCTTTCCAAAAGAGTAGGTCTTATCGATAAGTTTACCAACATCTCAGGTTCCAATTCACATCTGGGCCTGAAGTCAAATCCAGCTAAATACTCGAGACTCTTCCATTCTGAAAACATGGCTCCCAATCCTGCATGTCTTCGACTTAACGCATCTGCTACTGCGTTACCCTTTCCCGGAGTATAGGCTATACTAAAATCATATGATGCCAAAAACTCTAGCCATCGTTGCTGCCTAAGATTCAAATCCTTTTGGGAGAAAAGATACTTCAACGACTTATGATCTGTAAACAAATCGAATCGAACTCCCAATAGATAATGTCTCCATATCTTCAGAGCAAAAACAATCGCCGCTAACTCCAAATCATGAGTCGGGTAATTCCTTTCATGCGGCTTCAGTTGTCGACTTGCATATGCAACAACTTTACCCTTCTGCATCAGCACTGCTCCAAGTCCAGTACCACATGCATCGGTGTAAACCACCATCTCATCATTTCCACTTGGAATAGTCAAAACAGGAGCGCTTGTCAGTCGCTCTTTCAGGATTCCGAAAGCTTGCTCACACTTAGCATCCCATCTGAATACTTGGTTCTTTTTCATCAATCCTGTTAATGGTGCAGCTACCTTGGAAAAGTCTTTGATAAATCGACGATAATATCCTGCTAATCCAAGAAAACTTCTCACATCAGATGCATTCTTAGGTCTAACCCAATCCTGGATTGCTGCCACCTTGGCCGGATCAACCGCTATTCCATTTCCAGAGATAATATGGCCTAAGAACCTCACTTCACTCTTCCAGAAGTGACACTTCGAAAACTTAGCCTTCAGCTGATGTTTCCATAAGATTTCCAAAACAATACGCAAGTGCGTCTTGTGTTCTTCTTCAGTTCTGGAATAAATCAAAATATCATCCACGAACACTAGTACAAACTTGTTCAACTGATCTCTGAACACTCTATTCATAAGATCCACAAAATATGCTGGCGCATTGGTCAATCCAAACGGCATTACCAGCCACTCAAAGAAACCGGATGGTGTCCTGAAAGCAGTCTTCGGCACACTATCCTTAGCCACTCTTAACTGGTGAAATCCCGTTGCCAAATCCATCTGAGAAAACACCTTGGCTTCGTGAAGCTGATCAAACAAGTCATCTATTCTCGGCAATGGATACTTGTTCTTCTTAGTCACTTTATTCAGCTCACGATAATCCACACACAACCTCAACGATCCATCCGCTTTGGTTACAAACACAACTGGTGCACCCCATTCGGACACACTACGCCGAATGAATCCCTTCTGTAAAAGATCATCAACTTGCACCTTCAACTCCTGCTGTTCCCTAGGCGCCATCCGCCTAAGAGGCATCACAACAGGTCTGGCTCCTTCAACTAGATCGATACGAAACTCGATCTCTCTATGCGGCGGTAACCCTTTGACCTCATCAAAGACATCCTCAAATCCATTAGCGATTGGCACCGATGACAGTCCATCCCGTGGAACAACCAGCGAATACATGAAGCTCATGAAGATGCCTTCCTCATACTTACGTCGTATCACAACCTTTCGCCCTTCCACATTCTCGACTGTCACCTCCAACCTTTCACAATCAACCTTTGCCGCATACTTCCTAAGCCAGTCCATACCCAAAATAATTCCGAACCCCGCAAAGTTCAGAACAAAACAATCACAAATAAAAGAGCAATCATGACTCGATACAACCAAACCACGGCATAGCATACAAAGACAGGACGAACCCCCAACTGGATTAGTCACAACCAATGGTCTATCAACGATATCCGGTTCTAAACCCAACCGGCCTACAAGTTCATTACACACAAAAGAATGCGACGCTCCAGTATCGAATAACACTCTAACTGGAACACCACATATGGAAAGAGTACCTTGAACCACCACACTCTTTCCTTTTTCTTCAGCGGTAGGAGCTTTTGAAGATGATGGAACAGCCCCCAAAGCATAAGCTTGCACAATCTGCTTGTCCTTTCGCGGTTTTGGACAATTCCTCTTGACATGCCCCGGCTTGTCACAGTTGTGGCACTTCACCGGCACCTTTGGATTCTTACAATTTCTGGAGAAATGGCCCTTCCGCTGACAATTATAGCAGGTCACTTCGCCCTTCGGCTTCTTCTGGCCATCCTTACCCTTTTGCTACTGCTGCCTCCTCTTCTTGTTTCCACCCTGTTGTGGTTTAGACTCTTCCTTGGTTACAACAACAACAGATCCTTCTTTAGGAAACAGATTCTCGTGCCTGAGAGCTTTCTCCACAAGCTTCTCAAATGGATCGTCCAAATGATCCACCAACGGCCTCCCAAGATAAATGTCCAAGCCCGTCACAAACTTCTCGTTCTTCTGATAAGGAGATTCAATATACGACCGGGCATACTTGGACAAGGCTTCAAACTCAGAAACGTACTCAAGAACTGGTCTTCCACATTGCTTGAGCTCCACAAACTTCTTAAACAAAACAGATTTCTAAGCTATAGAAATGAACTTAGCTTCAAATCTGGCTTGGAATTGCTCCCAAGTAATTTCTTCCTCCGAAGTATCAATGGTGATAGAGTTCCACCAATCAGAAGCTCTCCCTTGAAGCTGTCTTGATGCGAGCTTCCTTTTGGTTGCATCCTCGATTCCCAAGTCACCAAAGATCCTTCTACAAGCATCTATCCATCTCTGGACTTCAATAGTTGACTCTGTTCCCAAGAAAACCTTTCCTCCAAGAGCAGTATAATCTTTACACAGCTTAGCAAAATCCACCAGTTTTGGAGTTTGAACTTGAACCCCAACATCTACTGATGGCCCCGGAGCTGGCATCCTTCTCATGATCGAAGTCATCATAGCCTCGAACATATCAGTATAATCAGCAGCCCCCTTAGTAGCACAGCCTTCCCTAGCAGCTGGTCTCCCTCTTCGACTCATTCCTAATATCTATAAAAGAAATGATCAGCACACCTTGAGAAACAACTGCATAAAGGACTCAAATCCTTCTAAGCTACTATATTATATATAGTAATCATCCATCAAAATACAATTACGTCACTCATACGTAGTTACGTCAGCGAGCGTTGGGTAAAATCGATTAACCAAAGCTCTGATACCAAATGTGACGACCGCCCATGACTCCTGCACTAAACATAGAAATAGTGCGCTGATAAGTGTGCCAGGCAGCCATGGATGATCGTCAGGGGTAAGTTAAAACAGCAGAATCTATCATATTACTCACAACGCATGGATAAAAATACAATAGAGAATATATATAGTGAAGCTTCACAAAATAGAATCCCATCAATTAAGCTTCATAATAGTTGAATACAAACATCTGAATAGTCAATACATCAAGCCTCACTACATATCACTCAGAGAATTATACAAGCAGCGGAACATCCAGTACATATAGTAAGAAAATAATATGCAAGCCTCCAGCTCGTCTTCGTCATCAGCATCGTCGGTAACTAAGAACAGCACCTGTCACCTGCTCCCTAGTCTGCCCATCCCAAAATGGATGAACAGCCCAAGGCAATAAGAGTTAAACATAAAGCCTTGAGTCAGACAACAGTCTTAGTGAGCGGTAAATTAACTAACAACATACCAAAAGAGCATAAAGGAAAAAGGAATAGGAATCCAACCCTCCCACTCCACCTCTTTCTACAGTGATAGCCCCCAGACACACTAAGCAGAAGTAAACATAGCAAAGCAAACATTTAAAGTAAAGCAATTATCACTCGAGTCAAGGTCGATGTTTTCCAAGTACAAACCCCCAAGGCCTAAACCAAGATCAGATAAGCACCCAGAAAGCATCGCTCTTGAGACTGAATGACGATACAACCAAACATCCATGACTCTGGCTATCACTGTTATCATTGCTTCGATACCACCGTTAATTGAATGACCGACACATTCTTTCAGCCGTCTGTCAAGGGCTAATGGTAACCCCGGTTCTAGACAGAACTTTGCACGTCGTCGCAGCCCGTGCCTAGGACTATCGAATCTGCCTAGAGTACTCGACTACCAACTGTAGTCTTTTGGGACTATCGAATCTGCCCAGCGTACTCTTGCTTTGAGCCTGCTAGAACCTTTAACAACGATGAAATCTCAGTCTTCTAGTCATCCTCCTCGACGACTATTCTCATACTAGCCCAAGCGCCTCTCGAGCCAACCATTATCCTCAAACTCGAACCATTTCACCGAGTCATCAACATGCTTGGAATGATCCCGTCTGGATTAAACCAAGGCTATCTCACATCATGCCTCACTTCATCTCATCATAGCAAAGCCTCATCTCAACATCATCATCAAATCTATCCATATGAGCTTTATCACCCGCCACATATGCCACGAGCAGCTTTTCCAATTCAAGAGCCTTTCCCTTAGCCTTTGAATCATCTTCGACCATCTTGTCTAAATCAAATCATCAATCAACTAATCAACATACAAAATAATCAACATACAAAACATTAAAATCTTATTTGCGAAACCTTTACCATGCTTCCACTACGCCACTATGATATCGGTTTATTTGTAAACAAGTTATAAAATTTTAAAATTTCAGAATTTTTCTAACACCCGGATTTATAGAAAATTTCGACAGCATCTCCTTTGCGCGGCTCGATCGGAAAAAATTACAATACAATATATATACCAAATATACATCTCATCTCAATGATGAGGCATCCCGTAGGGAAAAATATACAAGTGAGGTATGTAATTTGAGATATGTACCTTATTATTATTAATATGAGCTAGTTCGCTCATATTAAGCAAGCAAAAGAAAATCAAACCGCGTATACGTCCAAACGGTCTTTGTATGTATCTATCTCAACTCAAAGTAGAATATTAGTTGCATATAAAAGATATAGAAAGAATGTATGAGTTTAATAGAACTATATAACACGAATTCTGAATCCAAATCATAAGCACAAGCACTAATACCCAACAAAACAATCATATGCAGCCAAAAGCAGTCATAACAATAATTTTCAACAAAAGAAACCATTCAACAATTAATATTCATCTAATTAATCCAAACTATGTCAATTTGCATTATCCAATGTCCATAGTTAATTTATTCACTTCATTTCTTATTAACATCCAATTTTTATTAACATTTAATTAGTTTACTTCCAATTTATTCACATCTATTTCATTTACATTCAATTTATTCAAATTTCGATTATTTCACTTTTTATTTAACATATCCAATCATTTCTGGATCATTTTATAAATCATTTCATTTAACCTTATTTAAGTTAAATTTTATTTCATTATCACTTAGTATATTCTCTTTAATACTAAATCATTTATAAACCATTTCATAAAACCATTTAAGTTTATTATAAACATTTTATAAAATGCAACTCATGTTTTTTATTACTTCATAACTTAAGTTCATATTGATTCATTGATTCACTTCATTAGTTCATTTCATTAATTCATATCATTAACTTTACTTAACTAAATTTTATTTTATAACTCAAATTCATATTAATAATAATTTTTATCTTTTTATCACAATCAATTTCATTCAACTTTTCTTAAGTTAAAAATTTGATTTCATAATTCAAATTTCAACTTTCTTATTTCATTAATCATTTCTTAAGTTTATAATCATTTTATACAGATGTATCTTCTTTTACACAATATTATTCAAATTATAATTATCTCAGAAAGCTACAACTAAATCTTAAAACATCCTTTGCAAACTTATTATTATTATTTTACAAACAATTTACAAAGATATGATTTAATTTATTATTTGTTTACCTTCTCTTAAGTTCATATCTAAATAGTATTTTCTTTTTAGTACTCAAATTATTCATTTAACATTTCTTAAAACATTAACTAAGTGTATAACATTTCTTATAACAACTTAATTTATTTTTATAAATATTCCTTTAACACAATTTCAATTTGAAACATTTTTATTACTTAAGTTCAAACTTGTATAATATACTATTACATATTCATATTTAAAATTTTAACTTTATAAACATTTATGGTAAGTTTTATATATGTTTTTAGAATGTAACTGAGTGTTATACAAATTTATCTTTTTCATTTTAGTTTACAAGGAAGTTCAATAATATACACATGTTTAAATTTCCATTATCTTGAAATTTAAGAGTTATAATTTAACTTCTCATATTCCATTTAAACTCTTAGCTTCAATTTCTTATTTCTCATTTTAGAAATTTCTAACTATTAATAAAATTCACTTTATTTCTACAACTAAAAATCATTAATTAATAGGAACTTAAGAATTCAAATACCGGGTTCATTTCAAATCATTTTAAAATAATATATATACTCATATCTTTCATATATATCAAATCATATTTAGAAATTTTTAAATAAAAATCTGTTTATCGAACAAAATGCATAGTAAAGCTACTAAGTGACCTCCCCCACTTTGAGACTCGAAAATGAATGTCAAGGATGCGCCCGTCATCACCGAAATTATTTTCCAGTGACAGAAAAGGGGAGTACATGACATATTTCCTTTTAATTCCATTTGAATCAATTTTAATCGTAAATATTTTTTAATAATACTAATTATTACATCACAATCTTAGAAAACAATTTTAAAAGCACCGGGATTTAAGTTCTCAAATTCTCAGCTTTTAAATCCTTTATATTTATAAGCTATATTACAAATATAGCTATACAATTCCATTACCTTATTATGAAAGCATTTTGTTAATTTACATCTTTGTTATTGCAAACAATACTTATTGTAATTAGATTTCAATTCAATTTAATTTCGAACGCTTCGTGAAATAGAGTTCACAAAGTATTCGTTTTTAATTTAGTTCAACCAATAATCGACGATAACTAAATATTATCATCTCCTAACAACTAACATCCATAAATAAATTTGTATTTTCATAAACTTATATGGTTATTTATGGAAGATTATTTCTTTTTGTATATAAAATATAATTTATGTAAAATTATTTCATTTACTCTATTTTAAAACAATATTATGTCAACTTGCCTCGTTTAAGTGTTTAGAAACCCCTATCGATAAGATGACGTCCCACGCACCGACCATAATACATAAACAACTCAATAAATAAGTAAAAACAATATATAACATTTTATAACACTAACAAGTACGCACTCTCATACACACACACACACACATATATACACTCAAACAAACTCATTCTAGGGTATTACTACCCTATCTCTAATGAGTCAAACCCCATAAAGCTAGGTTATCGCTAAACCTCACTTTGATACCAACTATGACGGCCCACATTTCGAGAGGTTTAAATTGACAATAATCCATACATGTCCAACTCAAATAATCTAGAACACAGATAATCAATAGAGTTAATTAAGAAAAATAAGAAAAGAAGAAAACAAATACAGAATCTTGCAGCGGAATGAAAAAAATATAATAATCAAATAAACAGTTCATGAAGCTGTTTATACTATACATTTGATAAAATTTTATAACATCTATCAGAGTTATATATATAATAGAACAATAGAATACAACAATGCAACATAACAACATGGTGCAGGGGAATAATACTAGTAATAATAATATACCAAATCTTCATCTTCGTCCTCCAAAAAATAATCGTCAATGCGCTGAAAACTCAAGGTTGACCCGAGCGTAATGAAAAGACAAAACACTCGAGTCAGGACTAAAGTACCCTTATGTGAGTCAAATCAATATCACATATAACAGGAGTGTAATGGCGTCAGAGATGTTTACGGGATTTCACATCTCCTATCCAGTGTATATCGTGCGTGCAATAACTCAAGAGATGTTACGGGATTTTCCATCTCTTAAGGATCCATCAAATTATCTATATATAGTAGAATACGTTATAGATGTAATGTTTAATCGGTAAAATATATATTTTTCTTAGCGTTAAGGCTTTACATTAATCCCCCTTAACACGTTTTTAAGCATTGTCTTACAGTTTGCATATAACGCCCCAGTAGCACGTCGAGGGATAGGGATGCGCCATGATACAAAAATACTAAACCAAACTCATAGTAGTTTCGTATAAGGATAAAAATATGACAAGGCACATGAGGCAATGCCCAAGGTAGGATACTACCGGTTCCAGGTCGAGGGCTGGTGGTATCGCATCGTAGCCACGACCGCCCACTTCGTCCATCCATCCCATATCGAGTCAAAGAGAGGTCATCCCAAATAAAGGTGCACCAATCGAAACCAACATCAAAAGTAATAGTATGGACCAAGTTCAAGAAGAAAATCGAAGAACGAATGTCTGCTAGGGGTAGCTAGCCCATTTGGCCCTGTCAAGCCGTCCTTTTTTAGTCCTTTCAAATTGGCAGAAGTGCTAGGGTCTATCCATCATCGTTCTCTTTCTTCAAATCCAAAAAACGTACGCCAAATCCAACCACTTCATTCTGGAGTCTCCTTCGCATACACAGTTGTTAAAGTGGTTCCAATATTGACAATGAGTATGCCAATAAGAGGCCCTGGTCTCTTTAACAACTAAATGTCGTTTTACACACCGGTTGGTTCTTTTACATTTCGAAAATGATTCATACTTGATATCAAATTATCATATTTACTTCAAAAATATTTTTCACTTCAAAATATCATATTTACTTAAAATATGTCAATTTCGCTTGAAAATATCATTTTTGCCTCAATTTCTCAATTTCACTTCCAAATCCGTTTCAAATTTCGACTTAGGTTATAACTTTATTTTTATCCAATTTGCATTTAAATCCATGATTTGAATATACACAGTTCCCACTTTGACCAGTTTGAATTTATAGAAAATAGTTTGAATAATTTTAAACAGTTTAAAAAGTTAAGATAGTTAAATAGTTTAGATAATAAAATAGGTTATATATTAAATGGTTTGGAAATTTAAATAATTTGGAAATTTTAAAAGTTGAATTTTAAAACAGTTTATAGTAAAATAGTTTATAGTGAAAATAATTTCAAATTCAAAACTTTTTCTTCCCATTTCAATAAACCTAGATTCAGGTCCAGATTTAAATCAAACTGATTTAATTTCAAATCTTCCAATTCAGATCATTTTAAATCTCAAATCAATTCAAATCGACTCAATTTCGATTCAAATTCAAATCAACTAATTTTTTTATTTCAATTTAAATTACTTAAATTTCGAAACATTCATTTTAACTTCAATTTCGATTCAACGATTCGATTTAATGGTTTAAATTTCAATTAAATTCTTATTTTTAAACCGTTTCAATTTATATCAATTTCGAGTTCGGTTTAAAAATACCGATTTAAATCACTAAAATCAATTTAACTTCAATGTTCAAGTTTTAGATTCAAAACTTTAAAATAATTAAATTCCGAGCCCAAATTTGAAATATCGATTTATATCAATTTTACTTAAATAACTTCGAATTTCAAGTAAAAGTTCAATCCTTTTAAAACAATTCAATTTCTATAATTCAAGTCATATTTCAATCATAACTTCAAATTCCAAATTAAATTCTTTTAAATAATTTCTTTTAACAATTTTAAATTCAACATTTCAAGCTCGAGTTCGAAAATAATCCAATTCCCATATTTCGATTCAATTTTATTTTTATAAAACAAAATCATTTGAACAAGTTCAATCCAAGAATCTAAAATCATTTAATTTAACAAATCCGGCGTCCGTATATAATTTTCTATCCTATGGCCAAGTGATTATTTATTTCAATTTTTAGTTGTAGGGATGGATATATACCATTTCAATCTAAATCACAGTGTCATAAGTATATATCATTTCAACCTATTTCTCAATTTATTCGAAATAATTCAAATAACAGTTTATATACTGTCAAATAAACGGGGATATTTATAAAATAAATAAACATCCAAAATATCAACCAATAGTCATCCATCACAATCAACATCCAAATCAGTCAATATATCACAACAGTCAACCAGTTGTCAATAATCAGGAATTTTACTAGCAGTTTAATTCCAATTTCAATTTGTTTGTTAATTCAGAATTTCTAACATGTAAATTTCTATGTCTATTTCCATGTCAGTTAAATTACCAAACAACAATCAATAAAATTAAATCACTTCATGATTTTAATTTAACTAACATAAAAATATTTTATTACTTCGTGAGCGGTTTAAAACGCTCACCTTTATTTGAAACTAAAAATTTTCCAGCTCCAAATAAATTCCACTTCAATCCTATGTCATAGACGATGTCGATACGAATCCGATGCAACTCGTTTCGCTCGAATTGGACCTCGTACGAAAAAGTTAAGTTTAATTAACAAACTTAATTAATAGAAAAATAAAAACAAAACCCAAACCTTCATCCTCTCGTACGTGCCTCTTCCCAGCCCGCTCCTCCCAGGCAACACGTGACTCATTGTTCGTTCTTTTTGTAAAACGATAGAACGCCACAATCTCATCGTTGCCGACCTGCCACGACGCCAAGCCGCTTCCAATGCCATCCACCTCCAGTCGTGCGTGCATCACAACCCGGAAAAACCCAAATTGCAGCGCCTCGAACGCGGACGAATCCTGGTGATTTCAAGCCGATTCGCCCTGATCCAACCGTCAGATGTGTAGAAGGGATCGAGCTCTACACTTTTCCTTTTGGAATCATTTGATTTCATTGAGTGGATGAGGTGAAAATGAGGAGAGAAGGAGAATGATTTTCGGCCATTAATATGAATGAGAGCAGCTGCATGAAAATGATTAGGGTTTTCGTTTGCGCGAATGATGATAAACAATGGTCTATTATATAAACATCTGACGCTTTTCACACATAAATTTTTCGAACTCCAAACGAAGCATACTGCCTGGCGTTCTATATGTTATACCCCTATTCCGAACACAATGGAATATGTATTGGGAGCCAATTCCATCATATTCAGAAGATAGCTTTTCAAAATCAAGTTATTGTGATTAAATTTCTTTATGCGTTTCAACCTCGCACGGCCAAATGATAGTCTGATCGCTACTAAACTTGAATTCCTATATTAATTCACTATTACGGATCCGATGAAACCGGTTTCGTCGAAATTCAAGACAGCGTCTAAAAAGACTATTTTTACCCTTTAATTAAAATATAAAATTTCTATTTATTCACTTTTAAATTCAATTTTAAAATTAAACAATCTTCATTCTTGTTTAAATAAAATTTAAATCAACTTTCGAAATCATTTTCATTCATATTAAATTCAGGATTCAATTTTTTAAACAATTTCCAATATTAAATTTAAACAATTTAATTATCCAATAAATCACCTTATTTTAAGTATAAGTTATTCAACTTATAAATTTTAACTTTTAAAACGAATTCAAATAACAAAACAACCACTTCCATTTTATAGTAATTTAACATTCATTACTCAATTCCAGCTATTGATTATAAACACATTCAATACATAGAATTTCATTTCAATACTTGTTATTGCCAAAATCTTCGAAATTGGTTATTTCAATATTTTATTGAAGTTCATATTAAATAAACTACATTGATAAATCATTAAATTTTTATTTCTAATCATTTTTGTTCAATAATCATTATTAAAATCAATAATTTAAAATAGTTAAAAATACAGGTCGTTACAGCTAACATCCATGTTTGAGCTAAGATAGTTTTCAGTGACAAAGATTGCATATTGAAATATAACACCAAACTTAAATACTGAGCTAAGATTTTAAGGTTGTACATACCACTGATAATGCGAAAGATAATTGCAAATATATAGAATTAATGCTTACCTGAAAAAGAGCGCAAAAGAAGGAATCACAAATGATTTAGTAGGTAGACCAACAAGAATCGCCTTGCCCTGAGATTTAAGAAAAAGCAAGAGCAACATGATTTCACCTGCTGACACAGAGTCAAGAATACCATCCAAAGTGCCAACAACAGTCTATAAAAAACATAGACTATATTAAAAAATTAAATAATATAACTTAATATCAAGAACTAACTTGTGAATTTCAATTTTAATACCCTTAAGCGAGTAACATTGCCAACTAATTTATGCTTGTTCAAAAGTTATCATTAGAGCATAAGTATACTATCACTAGAAAACATATATCATTTATACATGTATACATGCAACTAAATCGGAAATGATACAGGAAAGCTTATATAAATACCTATATTTGTTGAGGATTAGTGCTCACAATGAAATAATCAACCCCTAACCTTTCAATTATTTCCTTCTCGTTACTAGGCGAAGTACTGATAGCAGTAACTTTCATCCTAAATCCCTTGGAAAATTTAACCACAACATGTCCTAACCCAAAAAATCCAATAATTCCAATATGTCTTCTAGCCTCATTAAGCCTAAAATTCTTCATAAGGATAAAACAATAATCCTTATAGACAATAAAGCTACACTGTTAGTGAGATTTTTCATTTTCGCAACACCAACTTAGCAATGAAGTAATTACGATGCCGAATGCTTTGGTAATTAGGAATTAACAAATTTAATTGATTTTAAATTTTCCTTAAAATGAGGTAATTATATTGCTTAAGCTTACACAATTAGGTAGGGTCACTTTAACTATTTGTTAAGTGTCTACTTTAATTGAATTAAAATCAAATAAAATCTAGTATGAAAAAACAAAGTAATAAATGCTAAAAAGTAAAGGATGCAAAGATTTACAAGGTTTAGAACCATAAGAAATCCTACTTCCATGGGTTCGTTTTTAATCCCTAATATTCTTCCGCTTACAAATTTTTTTAATGGTAGAAAATATAACTTTTTATAGTATGTAATTCAAAGAGAGTAACAAAATGTGATCCTCTTTCCTTGCTACAGTGTCTTTCCTTTTATAGTAAAAGGGGAGGTCAATGGATTACTGACATTATAACCTCATATTCCTCCTTTGCCCTTAAATCTTGCCACATGTTATTCATCCATGAGCCTGATAAATTATGCACGGATTGCTGATATGGATACATGTAGGAGAATTCACTTTAGGCCGGAAAATTTGGCTATAAGTGGGAACTTTAAATTTGGCTTTAGGTGGAAACTTCGAGTTTAACATGTGGAGACTGGGGTTGATTTTGTGAGCTGTCTTACACTCACTTATTAAGTTGCCTCATTATAGTTTGTACGCACAACAAGGTTAGTATAGGATGTGAAGATGCTTGACTTGACTATAGTGGTAAACACTTTGTTCCCTATGTATGGTGTTGGTGCAATTTTGTTAAAAGGTGGAAAAGCGGTTTGTCTTTAAAGTGGTAGCGTAGTTCGACATTGAAATGACAGCGTAGTTCATTTTTGAAGTAGCGGTGTAGTTTGACATTGAAATGGCCACACAGTTCATCTTTGAAGTGGCGGCGCATTCTTGTTTAGGTATAGTGACTTGCTTTGCAAAGAGATGTCATTTTGGCTCTACTGGTGTATTTTAGATCATGCTGACCTTCTGTTAACAAAGTGCAGTTTGTTTTACCAGTCAATGTCATTCTTTGTTGTATTTTCACTCTATATCATGGCAGTGCTGGCTATTATGTATAAATTTGCAAGTTGTGCAGTTCCTTACAAGAGCCTTATTGGGCATTTGGTGTTGAATTGTTGGGCGTGTGCGGTTTCTTTCTAATGTGAAGGTCCTTTTTTAATCCCCTTACTGCTCTGGGTTGTTTGCTAATTTTTCTCATTTGAACCTACGCTGAATATATTATAAGAGAAAAAATAGGTAAAACACTTACTCTTCAAGTCTGCGCTAATGAATATCATAGTTGACTTATTACTTCTTATCCATCTTTAAAAAAATAGTCTTGTCAGTTGTCTTTCACATTTAATGTTTTCTTACATGTGGCATAATGAGGTTGGTTATTTTTCTTACCATTATTAGATAAATCATTTCATGATTTAGAAAATTTTCTTTGTTTTTTGTGAAAGCTTTTTATAATCATCAACATATGACTGTTCCCACTTTTCATGTCTTTTGAATTTGATGGTTAGAATCATCTTTGGAAACCTATATATCCCTAACTCTTCCTTTGTTTCCTTTTTTACTTGGTCTTAAATTTTCCTTTTCACTATATTGTTCTCTCGTGTTATTAACTCATTGTTCCTTGGGAATTATACCAGATCTTGTTAGTAAATCTCATATTTCTCTCTCTCTCTCTATTTTTATGTACATATAGATGCCTACAAGTGTTAAACCAAATGTTTATGTTAATTTTCTGGCTTGCTATCTCATTGATCTAATGAATTTTCATTGTATCTGTTTTCTTTTTCTTTCCCTCACCGTTCTTGATTTTAATTAATCATGGTGTATGCATTTTCTGTTTAGTTGATTATGGATGCTGATGGCCCTCCTTGTTCTTCCGACGAAGAATCTTCTTCTTTCTATGATATGGTATCCGCTATTTGTAATGATAAATTGGCCGAGTTCATATTATCCACTTTGGGATTATCGATTGTCACTTTAGGATTCTGACTCCTTCTGGATGCATACATTTACCCCCAGAGGGGTATAGTTCTTTGACTTAGGAGCACATTAGGTGTGGTCTATATTTTCCCCTTCATCCTCTTATCAATGAATGGTTGGATATTATAGGGATTTCTCCTATTAAATTTGCCCTTATTTCACATTTTCTCCTGATCTACACATAGACACTTTTTGGTAAGCCTCTCAATTCTCCCCCTTCATGTCGTGAGTTTGTTTTTCTTTATTCTATCTGTAAAAGTGGTTCCTCAGTCTATGAAAGGTTCCATTTTATCCAAGCTACCAAGTCTCTCTTTGTTATCTCTCCTCGTAAGACCCTAAGGCGGGCTGATCAATTTTTCTATGTTTCTAACCAAGATGGTTTCATCCCTTACTTCCAAAAGCCTAGTATTTATTACATTTGTATTATTATTATTATTATTATTATTATTATTTTATTTTGAATTCCTTCTTTATTTTTTGTTGACTTATTCCATCCCTTTTCCTTTAGTTGGACATCCCGTGTTTTCTAAAACCGACAGGGAATTATTTGTTGTGTGAAGGGAAACCGCATTAACGCTTGGTGAGGACGTTCAGAAGTGATCCTGCATCTTCGATGACCCTCTGTTGCGTAAATATAATTTTGGCACCTACTTCATCTTTTTTCATGTTCTATTTTTTCTTGTGTTTTTGATCCTACTGCACCCAAAGGTATATATTTTTTCTATTAAATTTATCCACTTTGATCAATTGTTAACCTTTAGTCTAATGTTTTAAATGTCATTTTTTTAATTTATTCCGTTGTTGTTAAATTGCATAGGTATTGCATAGGTACGATGCCAAATCTTCTTAGTGCTTTTGCTAAGAAGCAACCTGTCAAGAAGTCTAAAGAAAGAAAAATGTCTAAATATGATCTTATTGATTCCAAGAACCCCTCCAAAAAGGATAAGCATGTCGGCGCTTTTCACTATATATGTGTTTCCCTTGTTGTGGCCATCCACGAACAAACTATCTCATCTGCTCCTCCCTCTCACTTTTTTGTCTTTGTCGGAGGATGACGCTATTGCTTATTTGGTATCACAAATGGGGCATCTTCTTATTGATGATTTTACTGCTCTGCCTCCTACCTCCTTACCTTCTTCCGATTTGTCCACCGAGGAGGTCTTTGCTAGCTTGCATCGCTTTATTTATCAAGTTAGCACTCACTCATTATCATTTTGTATTTGGTTTGCTTTTGTTTATATTTGGACGTATTTTTGTATGATGTAGCACTTATACCCCTTGTGTTATTCTCTTTCTAGGAGATATTCTTGGCTTTAGAATTGAATTGGCATGTTGTATCCTCTAAAACTGCATTAAAGACACTTGAAAACGAAGATTTTGACATGAAATTCAAGTTAGGCAAGGCTTTCCTAGACCTTGACGCATGCCAAAAAAGGAAGGACGACGAGGGAGGTTGATTCATATACGAAGAAAGTTGAGGATGCTAAAGAAAAAATTAAGAGCATGGAAAAGAGACTAAACAAAGGGTGTCTACCTTGGAGCAGAAATCATCTAATACATTGGAAACAACTAAAGACAACATCTACAACGTTTATTACTCGATTTATGCACAAGTGAGGAGGCAGTTCTTTGCCAAGCATCTTTATAATGTGGACGCGGAGGTGAGCTTGGATTTCATGGAGGTTGCTAACCTTATTAGCAAATGCTTGGATTATTGCCGTGTTGAATGGGTCAAGGATCATCAACCTGAGCTCTCTTCCTCATCGACCACCGTGCATGATGTTCCTGATGCTTTCACTTCAGTGGGTTTTAACTTATGTGCTTTAATTAAACCCTATGCATGCTCATAACAATGCAACTAATGACTCCACTTCCAATGAAGTAAGTCCTCGACTTCTAGAATAGTCTTTTCTTTTTCTTGGGGTTCTATTTTGTACATGTAATAACTTTAATACTTTCACTTTTTTTAATATGGAGGGTTAAGAACTTTGTAAATGAAATCAGGATCTACCCATGAGAATAATTGATGTTATACTTTGCCCTTTACATTTCTTACTAATCGTATACAACAAGATTTCTGCCCACTTATATATATATATCTATGTATATATATTCTTTCTTTTAGGTAGAATACACACTTCCTAATAAGAACCTCTCCTCATTGTCACATAAGACTAACACTTCTATTGAATACTTAAAGAAAACGGTTAACCTTTTGGAAGCTCATACTTGTGAGAATCATATAATAAATACTGACATGATTGACAAACATGAAAAGGAACTAGATGAGTCATTTGCGCAGTTAAAGGAGAAAATATAGGGGCTTATGACTAAGATAGCCTTGGTGGTTTGAGAGAAAGAAGCGTTGAGTGACTTCGTACTATGCCACTGGTGTCCTACTTTAGGAGACAAATCATTCCCCTCAGATAATCCTAATTTACAATAGTTTAAGGAAAACTTAGCGTCAAGTAGGAAGATTGTATAGGTTTTGTGTTGTATTGTCATATTTCTACAATAAAATTATTTTTTGTTTCTCAATGCATATTTGGTTTTTACTTGGTATTTCCTTATTTATCCATGTTCGGTCATTTATTCTTTTAGGCCATCTTTATTCCACAATGTGATACGCAGTTGGGCACCTTACCATTTTGTGAATCTCATGAATTCTTCGATGCTTCTTGACCTCCCTTAACCCGCCGGTTAATGACCCAGCCTCGATTAATATTACCGAGTTACATGGAGGCATGGTTGGTAGGCTATAATTTACTAATTATGACTTTATCATGGTTAAGAAGGAAACATAGGAAATCAACATTAGGAATCTTTCTCATGAACTTAAGGAAGCCAAAGAAGCTTTAGTTTGCCAACATAATTGCATAGCTAAGCAGCATGCTGACTGGCATAGTAAAGGAGAAGATACAAGAGCTAGATACCGAGTTAAAATTTTCATAGGAAAAGGTAGTCGACTTGGAGAAGTTGTTGAAGGAGGCTGAATGGTTGTACACCATTTCTTATGAAGACGAGATCAGAAAGCTTAAAAGTACTATAGAGAAATTGTCTCAGCAATTTGCAAAGTGGCTTAACAAGGAAGAAAATCCTTCCATTGGCACAGCCTTGCTAAGAGTGTCAACTCCTATTGCAGTTCTTGTACTTCCTCTTGTTTTGGATAATGAATAGTCTCCGAATGTAAAAAAGGCAATGACCTATTGCTGAATGTTGCTTAATGAGCTAAAGGTTACCTATGAGAGGGAACTGGGGAGTTCCAAGAGAAATAAAAGCAGGGGAATGCTCAACTGGGTATAAGTTATTTGATGCTTTTTTGAAGAGGTCTAAGAAAACAAAAGCGAAAGTATTAAATGACGAGATCAGGTGAGACATGTTGCTACCGAGCAAATAAATGAATATGAATACCAAGTCTCTTGTCTGGTTTCACTAGCACAGTCTCCAGCTCTAACTACCTCACATCCCCATTCCCTTTTTCTTGTTGTTTCCGGTTCTACATAACCTAATTTAGTTGAGAAACTTCATCAAGAGAAGGTCAGGCGTGTCATGACTAGCTATGTTACGCTCAATTGACGTTTTTAATCACTTTTTTGCCTAAACTTGATTTTAGTTTTTTTATTTAATTGTGACAGCTATGTTTTCAAGAGGCGGCACATGGGTAATCCTTGGGCTAGTGCCAATTATGGCCTAAGATCTCCAGTCATTGATGCACCTCGGCGCTCTTCAGTCATCACAACTGAGATATCTCCAATCTATTGTTCAAACTTCTAGCAGAAAAAGGAAGCGGCTATTAGTGGAGGACTCAGAATCTAATTAGAAAGTATCTTAGTAGTATATGGGGTTTAAGCAATCATTGTTTTTTATAATCAACATATATGTGTAATATTTCATGATAGCTAATGAGGAAATTCATAGAGAGCTATAGATTACATGTTCACCTTTTGAGCTTTGTGCAGGCTCTCGGTTCATATCTTTATACTACATACATTGTTTTCTCTAGTCCTTTCCCATAACCTTTAATTCTAAATGTGACTTTTTCTATATCCAGTTGATGCTTTTTGAACTTCTTTTAGCAAATATATTTGGACATGTGCTTGGCATGATCTGCTTCGTTTGTGGTGTTGATCATTGGAGTTATCTTTGGACTAAGAAGTTGGGTTGTGCATTTGCAACCATTTTTTATCCATGCACAGTTTATTATACTAGTTTGAAACTTTTATTATCCTTATGTCTAGTGTAGTATTAGCTAAATAGCCGAGCTATGTATTGATAACTCAAATTTTATGTGCAAGTATATAACATTGACGCGTAGACTTTTATACTGGTTCTGACCATCTAATTTTCCTACGGCCAGGTTATTATCTTACTGATCTTTCATAACTATAATTTCCATATTACATTTTGCTACAAAAGAAGTATTAAACAAAGTATGGTCAGAGGTGCTTCGATTCCGCGTTCTTGCGATGAGATTCCTATCCGGCCTAAATAAGCAGCATGTGCCATTTTCAAGTGTCTCGGCAACTGCTAGAGGACCTTTTCAATTTAGTCATAGTGCACCATTGGATGGATCCTTTGTGTCAGCAATCACTTTCCTTAGGATAAGATCCCCTTTGTGGAACTTTCTTTATTTGAGCCTTGAGTTATAACTTTTTGCTATCCTTTATCGATAAACTACAGACCTAACCACTGCCACATCTCTTATTTCTTGTATAAAATGTAATGCAGCTTTGTTAAGGTGCATATTATGTTCAATTATATATGATAAATGCCGATGTGGTGGAACATCTACTTTGACTAGGAGCATGGCTTCATAACCATACATTAAAGACAACCAGATATGTCCTATAGGTGACCTAGTGGATGTTCTAAATGCCCATAGGATAGGACAAGGGGTAACTCCTCTACCCATTTCGCTTTGGCATTTATGAGCCTTTACTTAAGAAATTTCTTTATCATTTTATTTGCAGCTTCAACCTTTTCATTTGCATGTTGGTGAGCTACTGAAGAGAAGTTTTTAACTATGCCATTTTTCCCAAAAAGAAACCACATGCCATTGTTAGAGACTATTTTGTATGGAATTCCAAACCTGATGATGATATTTATAACCATAAAGACAACTATTTTCTTTGAGGTTATGGTTGTTGGCCCGACTTCTACCCATTTGGTGAAGTACTATTACCATGACTACGTACCTTGCCTCCCTTTTAGACATCGAAAGTGGCCCTATGAGGTCAATACCCCATATGTCAAATGGCCATGGACTGGTCATGAGGGTAAGTTTATGCAATGCAATCTTGGGATACTAGTGAATCTTTGGTATCTATCACACTACAAATGAATTCCTATGCATCACATAGCGTAGTTAGCCAATAATAGCCTTGTCTCGGCATTTTCTTATCTAATTTTGTTCCTCCTGACCTTCTTAGTATCCCTTATGAACCTCCCTCATGACTTTGACTCCTTCCTATTTGGTGACGCATCTAAGGCAAGGGTTGAGTATCTCCTCCAATAAATTATTCCGTCAAAGAATATATATATTTCTCTTACCATATTCTTATCTATTGGTAATGTCCTTTTCAATAAGAAATGATTGATGGGGGTCATCCAAGACTCCACATCATCTTGATATACCGACGACAAAGTTGGGTTGTTTCGGTGTACATCTAACTCACTATGATTTGTCTCAGTTTGATCTTTGCAAGTTGGGCTTGCGTTGGTACTAAGATATAAGTTGTTTTTGAAATGCTAGGTTCGACTAGTTTCTCTATAAGAACCACCTTCATTTCTTATGCGACCTTAGCGCTTGCAAGCTTGGATAAAGAGTTTATTAATTATCTTCCATGGGAATCTTCTCTAGATCAAACTATTCATACCAAGCTAGTAATTCCTTGGAAAGTCTACATACTTGGCTAAAGTTAGTTCTTTGGTTTGGTAACTTCCCTATACTTGATTTACAACAAGTTGCAAAACACTATGGACTTTAGTATGCGTTACTTTCATTACCTACGTCATTTTGAGCCCAGCAGTGAGTGCTTCATATTCTGCGATAGTATTCATGGCACCGAACTTAAGTTAAATTGCACCATATAATTTCTATCTATTTGGAGTGACAAATACATATCTAATACCTTCCCCTTGTTCGTTTGATGTTCCATCAACATAAAGTTGCCACAACCGTAGGGGATCTTTTGCATCTTCACTTTGCTGCACTATTAGTGCTGTACATTATACTATGAAGTTAGAAAGGGGCCGACCTTTGATTGCATGTCACGAGCAGTAGGAGATGTCATGTTGACTGAGTTCGATTGCCTACTTCAATAGATAGCTTGACGTTTCTAGCTTTTTAGTATTTTTTTGGTGGTTTGTCTGTTAACACTTAGATGGGATGCATTTGAAAATATGGTCATAGTTTCCTTGTCATCAGTAGTAAGTTATAAGCTAGCTTCACTATGAGGGAATAGTTTAGCTCTACCATAGATATACGTTTTCTAGCATAGTATATTGGTCTTTGCATTCCTGCATTTTATCGTACTATAGTTGTGCATATGGCTTGATTAGTTATAGCTAAATATGCGAAAAATCCTCACCTGGAATAGGTTTTGAGACTATATGCGGATTGGCTAAATGATCTTTCAATGTTTGGAACGTAGCTTTGCATTGTTCGGTACACTTGAAGTTTCTACCTTTCTTGATTTAATTGAAGAACCTTAATACACTTGTCAATAGCCTTAGAAATAAACCTGCTCAAGGCAGCCACATTTCCATTTGTGATCATGACATCTTTAGGTTTTTCTGGAATCTTTATTTTTTCTGATGGCGTCAATTTTCTTAGCGCTTGCTTCTATTCCTCTTGCACTCACAATGTAACTAAGGAACTTTCCTAATTGAATTGCAAAGGCGCACATTATAGGGTTCAACTTCATTCTGTATTACCTTAATGTTGCAAAGGTCTCTTCCAGGTCCTTCACATGGTTATAGGCTACTTTGGACTTCACAAGTATATTATAGACATGAACTTCGACATTCTTCCCAATCTAATCTACAAACATCATATTGACTAGCCTTTGGTATATTGCCGTTGTATTATTTAACCTAAATGGCATCATCTTGTAGCAATACAATCCTTTATCTAAAATAAAACTTGTGTTCTCTTGATCCAGTTCGAATATAGCTATTTGGTTGTTACCTGAATAAGCATCCATAAATGTCAGTATTTCATGTCCGCTAGTTACGTTAACTAACTACGATATTGGGTAGAGGAAAATTATCCTTGTGGCAAACTTTGTTGAGGTTAGTGAAGTCAATGCAGATTCTCCATTTCCCATTAGACTTCTTTACTAAGACTGGATTTGCTATCCATTTTGGGTAATATACTTCTTGGAAGAAATCGTTTTCCTTCGGTCTTTTTTCTTCTTCATGTAGAGGATTATGTCTTTCTTGATTCAATGTGGGCCGCTTTTGTCTTATAGGATTTGCATTTGGGTCAATATTGAGAGCATGGTAGATAATGGCTAGATCAATCCCAATCATATCTGAATAGGTCCAGCAAATACATCAGAGGAACTTTTTAAGAAATCTACCAATTATAAACGCAGTTTGTTGCTTAAATTCTTTCCAATCTTCATCAGTTTGGCAAAGTATGAACGATTTATTAGATCTTCATCAGTTTGGTAGAGTATAAAGGGTCTATTAAAACATCTTCTAAATCATTTACTAGCTTTAGATCCTTATCCTTTATTGCTAGCCTAGGATCTACTTCATCTTCTATTTTATGCAGCTTTGATGAAGCAATGCTTTCCTAGTTTTAGAGCAGTGTCTGAGAAGTATTGTGCATAGGTTAAATCATATTCTTCTTTTCATATCATGTGCAAATAAGCTCTTTTTTCCTTCCTTGCAGATACTACGATCGTAGATTGACCTGTTTCAGTATCTTCCTTGGTACCGAGTACCGATGAAGTTCTTTAAACTGACTTATTATTCATTATTACAAGAATTATAGGGGACAACAATATAATTTAAAAAAATTTATTGTCAGAACTCATAGTTACATTGTAAAGTTCTCTAGCTAATAACTGTTCTCCCTTGCACTTTCTATTCTCGATGGAGTGTGAAATTTCATAAGAAAATCCTTTTGAGAAATAACTGCTCCTACATCTATCAACGACACATGCCTTTTCAAAGAGGCATTGTATAGAGACTACTGGTCTATGATCAGAAAGTTCACATAAAAGGACCTATGTAATGGCATAGCTCCATCTGTAACAAGATTTCACCCTGTGCTTATTGGAATAGTTGTAGTATTGTTAAAGTTGTATATCAGTTCTAGGCTAGGCTTCAAAATTTTAGTCGGAAGCTTCATTTTTTTCATATGTAGACTTAAAATGACATTCATTGAACTTCCTGAATCGACAAGGACTTTTTTCATAGTGCAATTGGACATTTTCATAGTTACCACCATTGGGTCTTGATGCGTCTGCAGAAGTAAATGTGATATCTGGAATGGGCTTTTGCCTTATGTGAAACATAGTCCTGGACTTAGTTCGAGCCTCCTAAATATACCTTACTTGCACTTTTTTGCTTTGGCCTGAGAGGCAGGGTCCTCCGTGGATTGAAGCGATGAGGTTGATGGGATTCTTGCCAAGTCTACATGTGGGTTCGACGACCGACTAAGTGTCAGAGCTATAGTGCTTTCTTTCTTAAAGTTACATTGATAGCCTTTCCAGATTTATCTTTCAATTTTATTCTTCAGGTGATGACAGTTGCCGATGTGGTTGTCCTTCACCCCGTGAAAGCAAAAATATGACACTCATTTATTCTTCTCTAGCATTTTTCCCTTATTCGAGACATTGTAGCCAGCTCTGTCCTATCATCTCGTAAATCTGCCTAGCAGTATGCATCAAGAGAAATTTTGTTACGAAGTTAATTTCTCTTTATCTCTTGGAAGATTGGTCATTGTAGTTGTTTGCTCCCCGTTTTATTTCATTCTAGGTCGGGGAAGTTTTTTCTAGAGGTATTCCTTCTACAACTCTAGCTTATTCAGTTCGTATGTATCCACTAGCCCTTTTATAAAACTTTCATTCTTTTGCAGAGTTTTCTATTATTTTTGTCCCATACACCTTATTCTTTTTTATCCCAGAATGGGATGCCATGAGAAGTGATTCCTCACCGATCTCTTCTATCCTCATTGCCTATGATTTGAAACACTTAATGAAACTACACAGTCTTTCATTATCCTTATGTTTAACGTAGGACAAAGTGTTAGGATCGAGGGAGATCTCTCTCCCTACAGTTGTGGAAGTTGGTTGAAATTTGTGTCCAATAGTGGATCTCCCTAAGCAGGTATCTCTTGAACCTTCAAGAGGCTGCTCCACCGAGATATACTGAATAGTTTGCAATAGGCTAGCCTTCTAATCCTTAGTATATCCATATAGTACTCAAACTTGCATAGATGGTCTTTTCGGTTAGATGATCCATCAAATCTTTCAATACCATGGACCCTAAAGTTATTTAGGAAGTTCAATTATATGATAGCTTAGTTGAATGGAGAGGAACTGTGATGACCCACCTCCTTGACCCTTAGAGATCAACACTAACACATCCTCGGTATTCACGTGCCGTAAATCCAAGTGCTGGAGAGGAAGATTATTATAGGGTAAAGAAAATAAAGATAGAAGACAAGACAATAATATAATCTCACATCATATTCAACACATAATTATACATTTGAGTAGTACATGCAATTACTCCAAATTGCTCTATTAGAGTTCTAGTAGGTACTAATCCAGCCGGGATAGTTATAACGACCTATCCTTACAAGTGCTGGTAATACATAATACAAAATATAGACACAACGGAAAGTGATAGATAACTTCAACAAAAGACTCAAAATGCTCCATGTTCAACGCTCCAAACAATCTAATCACTTGGCTGCCCGAAAAATAGGGCACCCAGAGTTTAAGGGAAAACAGAAATAAACTCCGGGTCAGTCATGGGACTGGTGTGAGAAATTCAAACACAGATCTTTGAAAATAAAGGTATCTCATAAAACCATGCCGCATATAAACATGGAATGAGTTTTTACCTTATGATAACCAAAACATTTGCTATGAAAAATCTAGGAATATAATTTTCAATGACATTCTTTTGAAAATACTTTTCAAATAAACTTATGAATCTTGGCCAAAATTGTTGCGTTGATTAAATTCCACCATACTAACTACAATGTAGGTTCTACAATTAAACTCTTACAAGGCTCGTATTGGGAGTTGGATTCCATACAATGGCAAGGTGAGGAACTACCTTCCGTACAGTACATCTCTAGAGGAATGTATCGAGGATCGACATCTTCGAAACCTCGGTGAATCAGAAGCGACCTACTCGTAGACCCATCTGGTGGTGGATAGAACCGAATATGACATCACCTCGGTCGTAACCGACCTATCCGAGATCTCATAGCATACACCACGTACTCGACATATAGAGAGTAATCTAGAAAGGTGATAACCATACCCTAATGGTTACGAACCGCATAGCCCTAAAGCAACCCTGTTTTAGCAATTATCGGTTGATGATGCCTGAGGTAATTATTACCTTTCACATAGCACACATTCCACTTTGAATGCCACATTGCATTCCATGATCACACAACTGATTTCTACAAACGTATAACTCCTGAGCTCGTATGTCTTAAGAAAGGGTGTTAAGCTAAGAGAAGCTGCCTTCTCCGCCACCAAACAGATGATACGTTTATAGAGATCAATCAATGTGATTAGAAATGCAACGTCAAACATTGGTCTATACAAGTTGTCTAGGAACATGACAAATCGAAGGCACTCTCCTTCCATGTCCCATTGGGAATCACCACTAGGATTAGTAGCGAGAAGCCCTTGCATCAAAGATAGCAAATGAAGAACTATTACCACACATATATATGATATGGGAAAATTCCTCTAAGTGTCGGTGACAAGCAGCCCTATATTCCATCTTCCAAATAGATATCATTCCATGTCATTACTATCGAACATGTATATTGGTTCAAAGTGGTTTTCGGATAGGAATCACCCACATCCGACCCTGGTTCCTTCAAACCAATCATCGATAAAAAATGTTTTAGTAAATAGGGAATTATTTTTTGATCGATTAATTTATTTGTATCAAAATATCTTCAAGAGATATATATCTTTAAAACATTTCTTTCTGGTATATATGGAATCATTAAACCTCTCTTTAACTTTCAAATCATTTTCATAAATCATTTTAGAAAACATTATTGAGTAAATAGGATCATGGAAATTATACTAATTCTACTCAATCAATATCCATATTCAACCTTTACTATCCCTCAAATAATGGTGAAATCACCTTTTAAATTCATACCGATAGTATAGGTTCCCTCCTCGTAATTTAATACCAAGTATAAGAAGATTATTTCTATGCAACTAAGTTGTTTAAATTTGGAAAATGTAACCTTTTATACTTAACTCGTTTCTGACATTTCGACCTTATCTATCCCTCATCCAGGAAGAGGCGAAGTGCGCCAAGGCACCACTTGCTTTTGAACATCTCATTATTTTTAAGCACCTTAACCAATATCTCACGAATAGAAACAATCCAGTCTACTCGTTGGCTTTTAGAACCAATATTAAAATATTTGCTTATAACAGCTTTTCTTCAAATCATTTATTTAAACTCTTTTAAACCTTAAAATTATTTTTAAAACACTTGATTAATCATTTAAAAACATTTATAAAATATCGAAAAAGAATAGTTAAATTTAAAACCATATTAAAAAAGTTATTGAAAAGAGTTGCAAAAAGTGCTGCGAATAGTGTTTTAAAAGCTTCTTTAATCAAAACGACTTTTCTATCATTTGAAAATCCATTTATATAACTCAAATTTATTTTAAAACATTTTAAAAGATTTATAGAATTTATTCCACATTTTTAAAGAATTTAAAAATATAAATTTTAAAGAATCCCCATTTGGATTCCGAACTGCAAAACCGCGATTATTTTGCAAACTGGTTTTGAACTTATTTGAAAATCTACAAGGTGAAATCTTGATTTTCATTCTTCATTTGAAAACTATGGATAATAGTTCAAAAAATTCTTATCACGAAGAATTCGGAGCTATATTCCACTTTATATACTCGTTTAACTTTTACGGTATGAAATCGCAAACTACTATTACGCGACACGCCTAGTTTTGACTTATTTACCATTTTCTATTCAAATCTTGTCGTAACAAGTTTATGTGTTTATAAAACATTATCAAATCATTTCAAAACCATTTCCAAGAGTTTTAATAATTTCAAAATTGGTTTCCTAAAATTAAACAATTTACTGCTAACCGAAGGTGTAATTTGGTATAATTATTACTACCATTATAATAATGTTTAGATACAAATAAAATTATCATTTATATCCTTGAATTTCCGCAACCACTTCCCTAATAAAGACAAATTCATGTTACATAAATTAATAACACCTAATCCTCCTTTTTTCGATTTACAAATGGTTTTCCAAGTAACTAAACATTTTAGACTACTGTTAGGATTATCGCCATTCCATAAGAAGTCCCTCCTCATTTTATCAATCTTATTGATCACCCGTTCTGGAAAAAGATGCATAGACGTCCAATATTTTAGAAGCGTAGATAAAACAGAATTGATGAGAACTAATCTACCCGCTCTCGATAAAAATCTTCCATTCTAATTGGAAATTCTATTTCTAACTTTATATATTATAATTAGCCAGTCATCATGTTCAAGTTTAGTTCGTATAATCATAAAACCAAGATAATCAATAGGAAAATTCATGGTTTTTCAATTTAACGTATTAGCAACTAGGCCCTCAACCTTATCAACATCATTTAAAACTAAAACCGAACTTTTATCAAAATTAATTGTTAGTCCTGAAAGTAGTTCAAAGCTATATAAAACAAATTTAAGGGTAATGACGTGATTAGGCAAATGAGAAGTAAATAATAAGGTATTGTCCGCAAATTGAAGAACAAAGAGACCATTACGTGAAATTTCGCTACCAACACACCCTAAAGATCCATTACCAACGGCTTTTTAAATTGTCATAGCGAAAACATCGGTAGCTAAAATAAATAAGAGAGGCAATAATGGATCTCCCTGACGTATGCCCCGTTTAGACTGTATTTTATTCCCTAAAATCCCGTTAACCATTATACTAGAATTACCGGTATTAAGCAATGTCATAATCCAAAATCCATTTACGACTAAAACCTCAAGCCAGTAACATATCAGTTAGAAAATACTAATCAATCAAGTCAAAAGCTTTCGCAAAGTCAAGTTCTAGAAGAGCACATGTAATGTTATTCCTACAACAGTGATTAATGTACTCTCGAACAACAACCACTCCATCCGTGATGTTTCTACCCTTAATTAAAGCGGTTTGTGAATAGTCAATTAAATCATTCATTCTTATACTAAGTCTATTCGCTAAAACTTTCGAAATGATTTTAACAGAACAATTAATTAAAGAAATAGGTCTAAAATCTTTCAAATTATTAGCATCAATTTTTTTATGTAATAGAACGACGTTTTCAAAATTAAATCTTCCTAATTGCAGTTTTCCATTATAAAATTCGTTAAACATGTTAATTTAATCAAATTTTAATACATTCCAAAATAGTTTGTAAAATAAAACAGGAAAACCATCGGCCCCCGGGGCTTTTTCACTAGGCATATCGTTAATAGCCTTCAAGATCTCCTCTTCGGAAAAAGGATTATCAATGTCATTAAGATTAATTATAGACTCAATAGGATATAGTTCATTCCATCTAACGTTTATTCTATGCTTGTTTTTATTACCAAAAATATCCCTATAATAGTCAGTAAAGGCCTTATTAATATCTCTTTGTTCAATAAATTCCACATTATTCACAAAAGTAGAATTTATTTAGTTACTACGTTTTCTACCATTAGCCATATTATGAAAAACAATTGTATTATTATCACCTTCATTAATCCATTGGATTCTAGATCTCTGTTTCCACATAACCTCTTCTTTTTCTAAAATTGAATTAAGTTCTTCTTTTAAATTAGCGAGTACATTACGCTCTCCAAGATTTAATTTCTAGTTTCTTCTATCTTATTCATTTTAAGCATTTCAGAAAGTAAATTATCTTTTTTAATTTTAACACTGCCAAATACATTCTTATTCCAATTTTTAAGAAAATTTCTAAGGCCTCTAAGTTTTAAAACAAATTTTTTGCTGAGTTATCCATATTTCTGATATTATGAAAGTTCATTGATATCCATTTATTTATTATAAGATTAGAGAAGTTAGATTCTCCCAAAGTTTCATAGCGAGACGACCTAATATGATGGATCGCTACGATGCATAGGGCATGTATCGCTAGTGATCCATGTAGTCAGGGTTTTTCAGCTCATTTTGATTGGATCTTGTTCCTTGCCCTCTTTAGGTACTCTCCATGCAATTTCATGAGTAGATGCCTTGTTTTGATGATGATTCATGTACAGGTTGCATTAAACTATTACTGGAATCAGATGAATGCCCACTTCTCGAAATAACTTGCTTGGAATATCATGAAACTTGGCAGACATCCCTAGAAAACATATTAGATCATGATGCAAGAAGAATGGTTGTATGAGCTATATACATGGATCGCTAGCGATCCATGGGTGATGGATCGCTAGCGATCCATCCCCTTAAGTTGTTTTTGTTTTTTTGTCTCTTGAGCCTTTCTTGGTTCCTTCTCCCGGTTCTTTTGGTTGATTCTTAAGTTGTTTTGTCGTGCTATAGATGTTTTAGTCCCTTTGAATTCTACTGGGTTAAGAACCTGGTTAACACTAGGCCCCCAGAATATGCCTTCGTTGGAAAAAAGGCATGCTTCAGAAGTAATTGCATTTGAGTTTCCCTTTAGCGAGGTTCAATTGATCGCGTTGAGGCCATCATGCAAATTTGGCTTTGGCTATTCAGCTGTCTATTGAGTTCTGATGTGAATTGTTATTGCTTATAATAATGAATCAATTTCGATCCCACAACTTTCCAAATGCTTGCAAATAACACGGGATCATACCTGCGAGTTTGGAGAAATTTGGTTATAAGTTGATGGATTGCTAGCGATCCATAGTACATGGATCACTAGAGATCCAAGGACTTGGCAGAATTCTTTTTGCGCAATCTCCTATTTAACTTAACACGAGCCAACTTTACACCATTCTACCCTTTCACTTGGGAGCCGAGCCTGTTACGTTGTGACCCGATCCAAAGTCCTCAAACCCTAATTTTGCTTCCACCATCGCCGCCGTTGATCTCCACCGCCAACGCTTCTTGCCATCGACCCCACTGGACTTTGTCGTTGCCTTGACCTAACCCTTAGCTTATGAAACCTTGTCTATTTAGATCATCGCCGACCTTACCCACTTGGATCTTCGCCGATCTTATATGCCTTGGGTTGCCAATAACCTAATTTTAACCGTGTTCGCCTTTTGACTTAAGGTGGGTAAGGTAGATTTGGCGTTTATTTAACGATTTGGTGATGAAGTTGTGTTGGTGATGGATGTAATGGAGAATGCAGGTTGATTGCAATTTTATGGAAGAAGATAGTAAATCAAGTCTTGAGTTCTTCACGGAACAAAGCTCTTCTTGCCTTGGTGCTTGACATGTTTTGCTATCTTCATCCACGGAATCAGAATTAATTTGCACCGAGTCACACTGTTGATCTGGTATGACGTCCTACGAGTTGTTTTGGTTTTTCTAGGAGGTAATAATAGCTCAAGGTAGTATCTTGTATGCAACTCATGCTGTTATCCCTTTCCCAAAAACTAAAATCGACTTATGCTGAGAATTCTCTACTTAATTCGGACCCATTGATCTACAATTGCTCACTTTGGATTGGCCCTATCATTGCACGGTCAATGTACCTGGAATAGGAAGAGCTTTTTGTGCCGCTTCGAACAGAGGATCCGTTATCGATCGTTGCTCGATAACGGTTAAGTGTAGGAGAAATGACTTTAATAAATGATATGAAAAGCTCTTTTTTTTCTTCACTATGAGTGAACTATCTACACATGATAGAGAATTTGTAGTGTTCAACACACCGAGCCCATCCCACATAGATAACACACTGCACTTGCCCCAGTCAACACTTGAAACCCGATGTGTCAGCACAAATCGATATTTTATTGGAATTCAAGTGTTAAGCGTAGGGGGATTTTTAGTTAAAAATAGAATTACCTGGCTGCGTAAGATACAAGTTCTGTTGTATAGAATGAAGCACCTGTCATCCCGTCATAAATCCAGTGGAGGAAGTCCGGCACTCTCAGAAGCCGAATCGACATCAGTTGCACCTTCACAAACGGTTTTAGTAGTTCCTACTTCCTCAGCACCGCCAGCTGAATACGATCAATTGGTTCCAGTTGGTCTGGTTGTAGATCGAACTCCTCCAAACTTTAGAGTTCTGCTCAACCCTCCAAAGAGAGCTTCCTTCATAATCTCTGCTAAAGTTATGCATAACATTTGTTTACAACATGGCATTACGGACGATGGCGTATGCCTTCCATCGAAAAATGGGTTTGCACATATGCCACCTTCGGGGTACACCACTTTCCACTGGTACATGTGCTTGAATGGAGCAGTGCCCCATTTCAATCACTTCTTGAGAGAAACCCTTCTAAACTTAGGTATTGCTCCATTTCAAATTCACCCCAACTGATACGCAATTTGATTTGCCTTCACATTTTATTTATGTGGGCATTCAATCGTGCTCCAAGCTTTGATGAGTTGAGATATTTTTCTCTCATTCAAGAAGAGAGACGAATGTCCGTCCCTAGTGATCATCGAGGATCTAAGGAATCACAAAATCTTGCTACAACTTCAAAGTAACCTGCCCCAATTCATAACCCAATATTTTTTCATCAGGTGTCCTAAGCGATTTAATCATCTTTGGACGACGGGGCGTAAATCTTCTATTTTACACGCTGATATTTAATAGGTTGCTGTGGGATTTTTGATAGATTGAATACTCCTTGTAATTATTCCAAGACCAAACAAAGATCCATCACTCGACCAATCTTCCATACTCTGAAGGTCGTAGATGCTAAAGAGAGATCAGATAAGTTTTTGCTAACGGATGAGAATTTGCTTCAGCACGGGTTATTACATCCTAGGAGATCCGCCGTAGCAGTTAAAGTTCCATCTCATTCCCATTCCAGAATTTGAACACGCTCACTTATTCATCATATGGCTCCAAAGAGGGTGATCTTCCAAAAGGAGAAGGTCCATCTAGAGGGTCAACCAAAGAAATTCATAAAGGAAGAGGTTTTATGACCGAAGCCAGTTGCCCGATTAGGATAACCCCGTTCCCAAAAGAGGGGAAGAAGAATTCAAGCAGCATGAGGGCAAGGTTGTGGTGATAATGGAAATGGAGGAGGGTGAAATTGAGAACAGCAGCAGCTACGGTTCCTCCTCTAATGATGATGAATTTGATGCAATTTCTGGTGAAGGAAACTTCGAATCGTGCGATGAAACTCCGAGAATGAGTCCTATTCTCTCGGATTCACCTCCCTAAGGGATTCGTGCTAAAGATGCTCCTCCAGCAGCCGAGTGAATTTATGGTTCTTCGCCTAAGGAAATCGATATTAGCTTTGGGGACTTGAGCAACGTTTATTTAGACATTGATGAATTCATGAGAGAAGATTTCGAGTTCGAGGGATTGTTGTTAGGCCATGAGATGATGAGATGATGGTTTTGATGACAACAACCTTAGAATAGATTATAAAATATAAATACTAACATTACAAGTTTAGATATATATGTATATGCAGGATCTAACCATGCATGTATCAAGAATGAAGACTGTATAGTATAGAGATTCAAGATATAGAGATAGAAGACTCATGAGTATCAAGAATTTCAAGAGTTCAAGTTTCTAAGATAAGTTATATAGTTAGGAATATTGTTAAAACTCATAGAAAGGCACTGACATCTTAATATCTATTTTATTCGTGGAATGGAATCCACTTCGAGCCCGTTAAAGGGATGGAACCCTAAGTAGGATGGAACCTACGAAAAATCTAGTGGAACATCTTTTTGTATCCACTAATTTTAATTCAAATGATTTTACAAAATTATCTTGTTTTCAAAATGATTTCAAAACTTTCCTTTTAAAAGATTCAAAAATCTCTATCCTGATTTTAATAATTTTAGCCTCAAAACATCTTTAATTTCAAAGTCAAATTACTTCTGATTTTAAACTATCTTCAAATAATATATTTAACTTTTAAATTATTTATACTTTGATTTAAATTATAGTTAAATAATATATATATATTGTTCTTTATATTTACTTATGTATTTTAACTATAGTTAAGTATATTTATAAAGTTTAAAATAATTTTAATATAAGATAGAGGTTATTTTCAAAGAAAATCAAAACACCAAAAATCACTTTAGGATGTCGACATGCCCAAGTACCCCATGTCGGCATAGTGTCAGTTGGTTTCAAAATTCAAATTTCAAAAGAAGTGTCTATTCTCCATAACTCTTCATGAATGGTCATGGCTGTTGCTCTTCTATAAATAAGGGTCAGTTTCAACGAATTTTTAATCACTTTTTTCTGGTTTTCACTCCTCTTCTTCTTCCACATTTCTTAATACAAAATCATACCATTACTCTGCCGAAATCAACATCGAATCATACTCGATTACTTCTAGTGTGATTCTCCATCACTATCTCTACAAGATCCAAATGCTAATCTAAGTTATAGACTTTTTGTAATCAATCGAGGTGTGATTGTAGCCTTGGAAATCAATTGGGTGAACTTGTTGCCCCGGAAATCAAGTATCTCTACCCAGAGGATTGTTATTCTGGAGGGTGTACCTCGTAGCCTTGAAACCGAGGGTTGTAATTGTTGAATTGGTTTTGAAAGGAAATCCGTACTTAGTTGTGCAGGACTGGATGTAGGGTAACTCCAAACCAGTATAAAATCCGGTGTGTTCTTTTCTTTACTGCTTTTACTTTATATTTTCATCTGTGTTTGATTCTGTGTACATATCTGTGTCTGATTAGTGCATATATTGTTAACAAATTAAGATAAACTCAAAAAGATTAACAAATTTCTTAAAACACTATTCACCCCCCTCTAGTGTTAATTCTAGCCTTAAGATCCTTAATCCGCATTTCTCACATATGGTATCAGAGCTTTGTTTTCAAAAGTTTCATTATCTGAATTTTGAAAAATTTCAAAATGGCTACTAACACTAGTACTGCTATTACCACCAACACTAGTTCATTTGTAGAAGGTCAGTCTACTGCCAGACCACCACTTTTTAATGGCAATAACTATGCATATTGGGCATGTAGGATGAAAATATATTTACAATCTGTAGGATTATATACTTGGAATATCACACAAACTGAATATTCTGAACCCACAACTAATTTTGCACAGTGGACCACTGAGCAAAAGACTGTTGCACAAAATAATTCTAAAGCAATGAATATTCTGTTTTGTTCACTTGAAAGAAATGAATTTAATAGAGTGTCAGTTTGTAAGTCTGCATATGAAATCTGGAAAACTTTGCATGTAACTCACGAAGGAACAAGCAAAGTTAAACATACCAAAATTTCCATGCTCACAAATCAGTTTCAGTTATTTAAAATGAATACTAATGAGTCTATTTCAGATATGTATAGTCGATTTCAAGATATTGTGCATTCTTTAATATCTTTGGGAAAGGAATTTTCGTAAGAAGATCAAGTCAGAAATTTTTTAAATTCTCTCACTCCAGAATGGGATCAAAAGACACTTGCAATTGAAGAGGCAAATGACATCAGTACTTTAAAGATAGAAGAATTGATTGGAAATCTAATGTCGTTTGAAGTTAAAATGATCGGGAGAAGAGAAAGAAAAGCATCTGAAAAGAAATCAATGGCATTCAATGCATCAATTGACGAATTAGACTCAAACAGTGATAACGATAAAGAGATAGCATTTATGACCAGGAATTTTCGGAAATTCCTGAAGTACAGAAAATTGAATAGTTCCAAGAGAAACAACTTTAAGAATTCCGGTAATCAGACTACAGTACCAAACTTTATCAAATGCTTCAATTATGACGAACCAGGTCATATCAAAAGAGACTGTCCGCATCCAGATAAGCAAAACTCTCCTACAAACAATGATTTTGCAAAGAAACGTGCATTCACTGCTACTCTAGATGACTCTGACTCATCCTCTAGCGACGATGAACAGAAGAAAGATAATTCAAATCTGTGTTTCACAGCAATTCTCGATTTAGTCGATACCAAAGACACGAACTCTGAAAAAGGTACACGTTTACAATACATTGGCTGAAATTGCATGCTTGATTGATTGGTTGTTTTTGAATTGATTGATTGATTGATTGAATTTTAATTGATATGTTGTTTGAATTTTAAAATTTATTTTCTATTTTTTATTATTATTTTATTATTATTTTTATTATTTTTGACACATTCTGAAATATATTATAAGTACAATAATATTTCAGAAATATAGACATTAATAATAATATTTATATATATATATATGTATATTAGATAACTTAGGAAAAATCATGTCATGAAAATTCAAAGCCACATGTCGACATGGCCCCTACTATGATGTCGACATGCCTACCTAAATTTGAATTTCAAATTTTGAATTCAAATGTTTGAATTTCCCTCCATCTTTTCACTTCATTTATTTCTCTGAAAATATACCTTTTGACCAGAGAATATGTCCTTTGAAAGTCTATTTATTCACTATCTTTTATCATATCTTTTCACTTTCATTTTCAAATTCAAACTCTCTCTTCATATCTTCAAGCTCTCTACTCTCTACTCTAATGGCTTCTTCAAGCAACCCCTCAACCATGAGAATTTCCAGAAAAATCAAAGAGAAATTATTCAATGATCCGGAGGCAATTAAAGCATACATCAATTATGCTAATTATGCCAAAGTCCATCCCGGAAAATTTGCTATTTTTCAAGATTTTTCTTCTTATGAAATTGATTCTCTTTTTGCAAACAATGGTGTTTTAAGTCTTATTGACTCTTCTCAAAATGATTTTGTTTGCTATCCTAATCTTGTCAAAATCTTCTATGCTAATTTAAACCGTGGTTTTTATATTGGAAATGAGAATGAAATTTGGAGTAATGTCAAAGGCACTCAAATTGTTTTGAATTGTGACCTTTTGGGTACCATTCTCAATTGCAAAAGCACGGGAATGGATCTTTCTAGTTTTCAAATCGATGAACATGATCGTGAGACATTTCATCATATTTTTGAAGGAGATGAAAACTTTGAATTTAAGAATCGAAACTTTCGTCCTAAAGCAAGAATTGTCAATCTTCTTTTACAACATACTTTAACCCCAAGATCGAGAAATTTTAACAATCCTACTTCAAAAGTGTGCAAAGCACTTTTTGCTCTTTTTGGAAATTATGATATCAATTGGGCGCAAGTTATTTTGGATGAACTTCGTCCTAAAAATTTTAAAATGGGAGAAAACACTTTATATCATGGAATTTACCTTACTCGGATTTTCAACTATTTTGG
This sequence comes from Allium fistulosum, assembly GCA_030737815.1. Lineage (NCBI taxonomy): Eukaryota > Viridiplantae > Streptophyta > Magnoliopsida > Asparagales > Amaryllidaceae > Allium > Allium fistulosum. Next base: position 367,627,051 of record CM060908.1, read on the forward strand.
AGTAAATTTCAAAGGAGAAGAATTTATTTCAAGAAAAGTTTTTAATATCTCAAACATTTCTCTCATGAAAATCCCATATGTTTTTCAACCTTATGAAACCCTTACCGAAAAGGAAGAGCGTTTGGCTCATGAAGAAATGGAAGATGAAGAAGAAGAAGAAAGGGATGAAATGGAAATAGAAGAAGAAGAAGAAGGTGAAACATCTCTAGAAAGTATTGAATATCCATCCAATCCTTCCAACAAAACCCTTCTCAAAAACCAAAAGATAATTTTGGAGAATCAACGGATTTTAAAACGATCCGTTAGTAAGAAGTTGGATAACATTTCTTCGAAGATGAACAAGTTCTTTTCAAAAGTCAGCAAGAAACTTGGACTATCTTCATCATCTTCATCTTCTAACTAGTTTTATCATTTAGTATCTTATTGTAGCTGTCTTAGTTTTTTTTTCCGAATGTTCGTGTAGTTCATTATGCTTAATCTTTGTATTATCGTAATGAAATTGATTTTCCTTTCTGTTATCTAGCTTATCTTATCTCCTGAATAAATGTTAGTATATTATATAAATTTATATATATACACAATTATTCACAAAATTAAAGTTGTCATAAATTTTCACTAACCCATGTCGACATCCCCTAGAAGACCATGCCGACATGTACTGGTTAGAAGTGACTATTGATTAAGGGGGAGTTGTTAGTTTTAGGGGGAGTTATTAGGATAGAAGGAATATTTTATAAACAAAGGTTGTCATCATCAAAAAGGGGGAGATTGTTAGTCCATGAGATGATGGTTATGATGACAACAACCTTAGAATAGATTATAAAATATAAATACTAACATTACAAGTTTAGATATATATGTATATGCAGGATCTAACCTTGCAGGTATCAAGAATGAAGACTGTACAGTATAGAGATTCAAGATATAGAGATAGAAGACTCATGAGTATCATGAATTTCAAGAGTTCAAGTTTCCAAGATAAGTTATATAGTTAGGAATGTTGTTAAAACTCATAGAAAGGCACTGACATCTTAATATCTATTTTATTCGTGGAATGGAATCCACTTCGAGCCCGTTAAAGGGATGGAACCCTAAGTAGGATGGAACCTACGAAAAATCTAGTGGAACATCTTTTTGTATCCACTAATTTTAATTCAAATGATTTTACAAAATTATCTTGTTTTCAAAATGATTTCAAAACTTTCCTTTTAAAAGATTCAAAACTCTCTATCCTGATTTTAAATAATTTTAGCCTAAAAAACATCTTTAATTTCAAAGTCAAATTACTCCTGATTTTAAACTATCTTCAAATAATATATTTAACTTTTAAATTATTTATACTTTGATTTAAATTATAGTTAAATAATATATATATATATTGTTCTTTATATTTACTTATGTATTTTAACTATAGTTAAGTATATTTATAAAGTTTAAAATAATTTTAGTATAAGATAGAGGTTATTTTCAAAGAAAATCAAAATACCAAAAATCCCTTTGGGATGTCGACATGCCCAAGTACCCCATGTCGACATAGTGTCAGTTGGTTTCAAAATTCAAATTTCAATAGAAGTGTCTATTCGCCATAACTCTTCATGAATGGTCATGGCTGTTGCTCTTCTATAAATAGGGATCAGTTTCAACGAATTTTTAATCACTTTTTTTTGGTTTTCACTCCTCTTCTTCTTCCACATTTCTTAATACAAAAGCATACCATTACTCTGTCGAAATCAACATCGAATCATACTCGATTACTTCTAGTGTGATTCTCCATCACTATCTCTACAAGATCCAAGTGCTAATCTGAGTTATAGACTTTTTGTAATCAATCGAGCGAGAGAAGGTGTGATTGTAGCCCTGGAAATCAATTGGGTGAACTTGTTGCCTCGGAAATCAAGTATCTCTACCCATAGGATTGTTATTCTGGAGGGTGTAACTCGTAGCCTTGAAACCGAGGGTTGTAATTGTTGAATTGGTTTTGAAAGGAAACCCGTACATAGTTGTGCGGGACTGGATGTAGGGTAACTCCGAACCAGTATAAAATCCGGTGTGTTCTTTCCTTTACTGCTTTTACTTTATATTTGCATCTGTGTTTGATTCTGTGTACATATCTGTGTCTGATTAGTGCATACATTGTTAACAAATTAAGATAAACTCAAAAAGATTAACAAATTTCTTAAAACACTATTCACCCCCCTCTAGTGTTAATTCTAGCCTTAAGATCCTTAATCCGCATTTCTCACATTTGGTATCAGAGCTTTGTTTTCAAAAGTTTCATTATCTGAATTTTGAAAAATTTCAAAATGGCTACTAACACTAGTACTGCTATTACCACCAACACTAGTTCATTTGTAGAAGGTCAGTCTACTGTCAGACCACCACTTTTTAATGGCAGTAACTATGCATATTGGGCATGTAGGATGAAAATATATTTACAATCTGTAGATTAGATACTTGGAATATCACACAAACTGAATATTCTGAACCCACAACTAATTTTTCACAGTGGACCACTGAGCAAAAGACTGTTGCACAAAATAATTCTAAAGCAATAAATATTCTGTTTTGTTCACTTGAAAGAAATGAATTTAATAGAGTGTCAGTTTGTAAGTCTGCATATGAAATCTGGAAAACTTTGCAAGTAACTCACGAAGGAACAAGCAAAGTTAAACATACCAAAATTTCCATGCTCACAAATCAGTTTCAGTTATTTAAAATGAATACTAATGAGTCTATTTCAGATATGTATAGTCGATTTCAAGATATTGTGCATTCTTTAATATCTTTGGTAAAGGAATTTTCGGAAGAAGATCAAGTCAGAAAATTTTTAAATTCTCTCACTCCAGAATGGGATCAAAAGACACTTGCAATTGAAGAGGCAAATGACATCAGTACTTTAAAGATAGAAGAATTGATTGGAAATCTAATGTCGTTTGAAGTTCAAATGATCGGGAGAAGAGAAAGCAAAGCATCTGAAAAGAAATCAATGACATTCAATGCACCAATTGACGGATTAGACTCAAACAGTGATAATGATGAAGAGATAGCATTTATGACTAGGAATTTTCGGAAATTCCTGAAGTACAGAAAATTGAATAGTTCCAAGAGAAACACCTTTAAGAATTCCGGTAATCAGACTACAGTACCAAACTTTATCAAATGCTTCAATTATGACGAACCAGGTCATATCAAAAGAGACTGTCCGCATCCAGATAAGCAAAACTCTCCTACAAACAATGATTTTGCAAAGAAACAGAAATGTGCATTCACTGCTACTCTAGATGACTCTGACTCATCCTCCAGCGACGATGAACAGAAGAAAGATAATTCAAATCTGTGTTTCACAGCAATTCTTGATTTAGTCGATACCAAAGACACGGACTCTGAAAAAGGTACACGTTTACAATACATTGGCTGAAATTGCATGCTTGAATTGATTGATTGATTGGTTGTTTTTGAATTGATTGATTGATTGATTAATTTTGAATTGATATGTTGTTTGAATTTTAAAATTTATTTTCTATTTTTTATTATTATTTTATTATTTTATTATTATTTTATTATTTTATTATTATTTTGACACATTTTGAAATATATTATAAGTACAATAATATTTTAGAAATATAGACATTAATAATAATATTTATATATATATATGTATATTAGATAACTTAGGAAAAATCATGTCATGAAAATTCAAAGCCACATGTCGACATGGCCCCTACTATGATGTCGACATGCCTACATAAATTTGAATTTCAAATTTTGAATTCAAATGTTTGAATTTCCCTCCACCTTTTCACTTCATTTATTTTTCTGAAAAGATACCTTTTGACCAGAGAATATGTCATTTGAAATTCTATTTATTCACTATCTTTTATCATATCCTTTCACTTTCATTTTCAAATTCAAACTCTCTCTTCATATCTTCAAGCTCTTTACTCTCTACTCTAATGGCTTCTTCAAGCAACCCCTCAACCATGAGAATTTCCAGAAAAATCAAAGAGAAATTATTCAATGATCCGGAGGCAATTAAAGCATACATCAATTATGCTAATTATGCCAAAGTCCATCCCGGAAAATTTGCTATTTTTCAAGATTTTTCTTCTTATGAAATTGATTCTCTTTTTGCAAACAATGGTGTTTTAAGTCTTATTGACTCTTCTCAAAATGATTTTGTTTGCTATCCTAATCTTGTCAAAATCTTCTATGCTAATTTAAACCGTGGTTTTTATATTGGAAAGTAGAATGAAATTTGGAGTAATGTCAAAGGCACTCAAATTGTTTTGAATTGTGACCTTTTGGGTACCATTCTCAATTGCAAAAGCACGGGAATGAATCTTTCTAGTTTTCAAATCGATGAACATGATCATGAGACATTTCATCATATTTTTGAAGGAGATGAAAACTTTGAATTTAAGAATCGAAACTTTCGTCCTAAAGCAAGAATTGTCAATCTTCTTTTACAACATACTTTGACCCCAAGATCGGGAAATGTTAACAATCCTACTTCAAAAGTGTGCAAAGCACTTTTTGCTATTTTCGGAAATTATGATATCAATTGGGCGCAAGTTATTTTGGATGAACTTCGTCCTAAAATTTTGAAATGGGAGAAAACACTTTATATCATGGAATTTACCTTACTCGGATTTTCAACTATTTTGGAGTAAATTTCAAAGGAGAAGAATTTATTCCAAGAAAAGTTTTTAATATCTCAAACATTTCTCTCATGAAAATCCCATATGTTTTTCAACCTTATGAAACTATTACCGAAAAGGAAGAGCGTTTGGCTCATGAAGAAATGGAAGAGGAAGAAGAAGAAGAAATGGATGAAATGGAAATAGAAGAAGAAGAAGAAGGTGAAACATCTCTAGAAAGTATTGAATATCCATCCAATCCTTCCAACAAAACCCTTCTCAAAAACCAAAAGATAATTGTGGAGAATCAACATATTTTAAAACGATCCGTTAGTAAGAAGTTGGATAACATTTCTTCGAAGATGAACAAGTTCTTTTCAAAAGTTAGAAAGAAACTTGGACTATCTTCATCATCTTCATCTTCTAACTAGTTTTATCTTTTAGTATTTTATTGTAGTTGTCTTAGTTATTTTTTCCGAATGTTCGTGTAGTTCATTATGCTTAATCTTTGTATTATCGTAATGAAATTGAATTTCCTTTCTGTTATCTAGCTTATCTTATCTCCTGAATAAATGTTAGTATATTATATAAATTTATATATATACACAATTATTCACAAAATCAAAGTTGTCATAAATTTTCACTAACCCATGTCGACATCCCCTAGAAGACCATGTCGACATGTACTGGTCAGAAGTGACTATTGATTAAGGGGGAGTTGTTAGTTTTTGGGGGAGTTATTAGGATAGAAGGAATATTTTATAAACAAAGGTTGTCATCATCAAAAAGGGGGAGATTATTAGTCCATGAGATGATGAGATGATGGTTTTGATGACAACAACCTTAGAATAGATTATAAAATATAAATACTAACATTACAAGTTTAGATATATATGTATATGCATGATCTAACCATGCAGGTATCAAGAATGAAGACTGTACAGTATAGAGATTCAAGATATAGAGATAGAAGACTCATGAGTATCAATAATATCAAGAGTTCAAGTTTCCAAGATAAGTTATATAGTTAGGAATATTGTTAAAACTCATAGAAAGGCACTGACATCTTAATATCTATTTTATTCGTGGAATGGAATCCACTTCGAGCCCGTTAAAGGGATGGAACCCTAAGTAGGATGGAACCTACGAAAAATCTAGTGGAACATCTTTTTGTATCCACTAATTTTAATTCAAATGATTTTACAAAATTATCTTGTTTATAAAATGATTTCAAAACTTTCCTTTTAAAAGATTCAAAACTCTCTATCCTGATTTTAAATAATTTTAGCCTAAAAAACATCTTTAATTTCAAAGTCAAATTACTCCTGATTTTAAACTATCTTCAAATAATATATTTAACTTTTAAATTATTTATACTTTGATTTAAATTATAGTTAAATAATATATATATATATATATATATATTTTGTTCTTTATATTTACTTATGTATTTTAACAATAGTTAAGTATATTTATAAAGTTTAAAATAATTTTAATATAAGATAGAGGTTATTTTCAAAGAAAATCAAAACACCAAAAATCCCTTTGGGATGTCGACATGCCCAAGTACCCCATGTCGACATAGTGTCAGTTGGTTTCAAAATTCAAATTTCAAAAGAAGTGTCTATTCGCCATAACTATTCATGAATGGTCATGGTTGTTGCTCTTCTATAAATAGGGGTCAGTTTCAACGAATTTTTAATCACATTTTTTTGGTTTTCACTCCTCTTCTTCTTCCACATTTCTTAATACAAAAGCATATCATTACTCTGTCGAAATCAACATCGAATCATACTCGATTACTTCTAGTGTGATTCTCCATCACTATCTCTACAAGATCCAAGTGCTAATCTGAGTTATAGACTTTTTGTAATCAATCGAGCGAGAGAAAGGTGTGATTGTAGCCCTGGAAATCAATTGGGTGAACTTGTTGCCCCGGAAATCAAGTATCTCTACCCAGAGGATTGTTATTCTGGAGGGTGTAACTCGTAGCCTTGAAACCGAGGGTTGTAATTGTTGAATTGGTTTTGAAAAGAAATCCGTACTTAGTTGTGCGGGACTATATGTAGGGTAACTCTGAACCAGTATAAAATCCGGTGTGTTCTTTCCTTTACTGCTTTTACTTTATATTTGCATCTGTGTTTGATTCTGTGTACATATCTGTGTCTGATTAGTGCATACATTGTTAACAAATTAAGATAAACTCAAAAAGATTAACAAATTTCTTAAAACACTATTAACCCCCCCTCTAGTGTTAATTCTAGCCTGAAGATCCATAATCTGCATTTCTCACATTTGGTATCAGAGCTTTGTTTTCAAAAGTTTCATTATCTGAATTTTGAAAAATTTCAAAATGGCTACTAACACTAGTACTGCTATTACCACCAACACTTGTTCATTTGTAGAAGGTCAGTCTACTGCCAGACCACCACTTTTTAATGGCAACAACTATGCATATTGGGCATGTAGGATGAAAATATATTTACAATCTGTAGGATTAGATACTTGGAATATCACACAAACTGAATATTCTGAACCAACAATTAATTTTGCACAGTGGACCACTGAGCAAAAGACTGTTGCACAAAATAATTCTAAAGCAATGAATATTCTGTTTTGTTCACTTGAAAGAAATGAATTTAATATAGTGTCAGTTTGTAAGTCTGCATATGAAATCTGGAAAACTTTGCAAGTAACTCACGAAGGAACAAGCAAAGTTAAACATACCAAAATTTCAATGCTCACAAATAATTTTCAGTTATTTAAAATGAATACTAATGAGTCTATTTCAGATATGTATAGTCGATTTCAAGATATTGTGCATTCTTTAATATCTTTGGGAAAGGAATTTTCGAAAGAAGATCAAGTCAGAAAAAATTTAAATTCTCTCACTCCAGAATGGGATCAAAAGACACTTGCAATTGAAGAGGCAAATGACATCAGTACTTTAAAGATAGAAGAATTGATTGGAAATCTAATGTCGTTTGAAGTTCAAATGATCGGGAGAAGAGAAAGCAAAGCATTTGAAAAGAAATCAATGGCATTCAATGCACCAATTGACGGATTAGACTCAAACAGTGATAATGATGAAGAGATAGCATTTATGACCAGGAATTTTCAGAAATTCCTGAAGTACAGAAAATTGAATAGTTCCAAGAGAAACAACTTTAAGAATTCCGATAATCAGACTACAGTACCAAACTTTATCAAATGCTTCAATTATGACGAACCAGGTCATATCAAAAGAGACTGTCCGCATCCAGATAAGCAAAACTCTCCTACAAACAATGATTTTGCAAAGAAACGAAAACGTGCATTCACTGCTACTCTAGATGACTCTGACTCATCCTCCAGCGACGATGAACAGAAGAAAGATAATTCAAATCTGTGTTTCACAGCAATTCTCGATTTAGTCGATACTAAAGACACGGACTCTGAAAAAGGTACACGTTTACAATACATTGGCTGAAATTGCATGCTTGATTGATTGGTTGTTTTTGAATTGATTGATTGATTGATTGAATTTTAATTGATATGTTGTTTGAATTTTAAAATTTATTTTCTATTTTTTATTATTATTTTATTATTATTTTTATTATTTTTGACACATTCTGAAATATATTATAAGTACAATAATATTTCAGAAATATAGACATTAATAATAATATTTATATATATATATATATGTATATTAGATAACTTAGGAAAAATCATGTCATGAAAATTCAAAGCCACATGTCGACATGGCCCCTACTATGATGTCGACATGCCTACCTAAATTTGAATTTCAAATTTTGAATTCAAATGTTTGAATTTCCCTCCACCTTTTCACTTCATTTATTTCTCTGAAAAGATACCTTTTGACCAGAGAATATGTCCTTTGAAAGTCTATTTATTCACTATCTTTTATCATATCTTTTCACTTTCATTTTCAAATTCAAACTCTCTCTTCATATCTTCAGGCTCTCTACTCTCTACTTTAATGGCTTCTTCAAGCAACCCCTCAACCATGAGAATTTCCAGAAAAATCAAAGAGAAATTATTCAATGATCCGGAGGCAATTAAAGCATACATCAATTATGCTAATTATGCCAAAGTCCATCCCGGAAAATTTGCTATTTTTCAAGATTTTTATTCTTATGAAATTGATTCTCTTTTTGCAAACAATGGTGTTTTAAGTCTTATTGACTCTTCTCAAAATGATTTTGTTTGCTATACTAATCTTGTCAAAATCTTCTATGCTAATTTAAACCGTGGTTTTTATATTGGAAATGAGAATGAAATTTGGAGTAATGTCAAAGGCACTCAAATTGTTTTGAATTGTGACCTTTTGGGTACCATTCTCAATTGCAAAAGCACGGGAATGGATCTTTCTAGTTTTCAAATCGATGAACATGATCGTGAGACATTTCATCATATTTTTGAAGGAGATGAAAACTTTGAATTTAAGAATCTAAACTTTCGTCCTAAAGCAAGAATTGTCAATCTTCTTTTACAACATACTTTGACCCCAAGATCGAGAAATTTTAACAATCCTACTTCAAAAGTGTGCAAAGCACTTTTTGCTATTTTCGGAAATTATGATATCAATTGGGCGCAAGTTATTTTGGATGAACTTCGTCCTAAAAATTTTGAAATGGGAGAAAACACTTTATATCATGGAATTTACCTTACTCGGATTTTCAACTATTTTGGAGTAAATTTCAAAGGAGAAGAATTTATTCCAAGAAAAGTTTTTAATATCTCAAACATTTCTCTCATGAAAATCCCATATGTTTTTCAACCTTATGAAACTATTACCGAAAAGGAAGAGCGTTTGGCTCATGAAGAAATGGAAGAGGAAGAAGAAGAAGAAATGGATGAAATGGAAATAGAAGAAGAAGAAGAAGGTGAAACATCTCTAGAAAGTATTGAATATCCATCCAATCCTTCCAACAAAACCCTTCTCAAAACCAAAAGATAATTTTGGAGAATCAACGGATTTTAAAACGATCCGTTAGTAAGAAGTTGGATAACATTTCTTCGAAGATGAACAAGTTCTTTTCAAAAGTCAGCAAGAAACTTGGACTATCTTCATCATCTTCATCTTCTAACTAGTTTTATCTTTTAGTATCTTATTGTAGTTGTCTTAGTTTTTTTTTCGAATGTTCGTGTAGTTCATTATGCTTAATCTTTGTATTATCGTAATGAAATTGAATTTCCTTTCTGTTATCTAGCTGATCTTATCTCCTGAATAAATCTTAGTATATTATATAAATTTATATATATACACAATTATTCACAAAATCAAAGTTGTCATAAATTTTCACTTACCCATGTCGACATCCCTTAGAAGACCATGTCGACATGTACTGGTCAGAAGTGACTATTGATTAAGGGGGAGTTGTTAGTTTTAGGGGGAGTTATTAGGATAGAAGGAATATTTTATAAACAAAGGTTGTCATCATCAAAAAGGGGGAGATTGTTAGTCCATGAGATGATGAGATGATGGTTTTGATGACAACAACCTTAGAATAGATTATAAAATATAAATACTAACATTACAAGTTTAGATATATATGTATATGCAGGATCTAACCATGCAGGTATCAAGAATGAAGACTGTACAGTATAGAGATTCAAGATATAGAGACAGAAGACTCATGAGTATCAAGAATTTCAAGAGTTTAAGTTTCCAAGATAAGTTATATAGTTAGGAATATTGTTAAAACTCATAGAAAGGCACTGACATCTTAATATCTATTTTATTCGTGGAATGGAATCCACTTCGAGCCCGTTAAAGGGATGGAACCCTAAGTAGGATGGAACCTACGAAAAATCTAGTGGAACATCTTTTTGTATCCACTAATTTTAATTCAAATGATTTTACAAAATTATCTTGTTTTCAAAATGATTTCAAAACTTTCCTTTTAAAAGATTCAAAACTCTCTATCCTGATTTTAATAATTTTAGCCTCAAAACATCTTTAATTTCAAAGTCAAATTACTCCTGATTTTAAACTATCTTCAAATAATATATTTAACTTTTAAATTATTTATACTTTGATTTAAATTATAGTTAAATAATATATATATATATTGTTCTTTATATTTACTTATGTATTTTAACTATAGTTAAGTATATTTATAAAGTTTAAAATAATTTTAGTATAAGATAGAGGTTATTTTCAAAGAAAATCAAAATACCAAAAATCCCTTTGGGATGTCGACATGCCCAAGTACCCCATGTCGACATAGTGTCAGTTGGTTTCAAAATTCAAATTTCAATAGAAGTTTCTATTCGCCATAACTCTTCATGAATGGTCATGGCTGTTGCTCTTCTATAAATAGGGGTCAGTTTCAACGAATTTTTAATCACTTTTTTCTGGTTTTCACTCCTCTTCTTCTTCCACATTTCTTAATACAAAATCATACCATTACTCTACCGAAATCAACATCGAATCATACTCGATTACTTCTAGTGTGATTCTCCATCACTATCTCTACAAGATCCAAGTGCTAATCTAAGTTATAGACTTTTTGTAATCAATCGAGCGAGAGAAGGTGTGATTGTAGCCCTGGAAATCAATTGGGTGAACTTGTTGCCTCGGAAATCAAGTATCTCTACCCAGAGGATTGTTATTCTGGAGGGTGTACCTCGTAGCCTTGAAACCGAGGGTTGTAATTGTTGAATTGGTTTTGAAAGGAAACCCGTACTTAGTTGTGCGGGACTGGATGTAGGGTAACTTCGAACCAGTATAAAATCCGGTGTGTTCTTTCCTTTACTGCTTTTACTTTATATTTGTATCTGTGTTTGATTCTGTGTACATATCTGTGTCTGATTAGTGCATACATTGTTAACAAATTAAGATAAACTCAAAATGATTAACAAATTTCTTAAAACACTATTCACCCAGAAGCATGTAGAAAAGAAAAGAGAAAGAGGCTAGGAAGCCATTTTTATTTCATGAAACGTTGACATTACAACTTGCTTTCTTAATTTCCTAACTAATGTGAAAGAGTAAGAAGATATTTACATGTACATAAGAGGGCTATTTATACATGCATAAAACCCTAATTCAATTTTTAGGTTGCTTCCCAAAATGCTCTTTAGGAAGTGTGGCCACCAAGTAACCATTAGCCACTAATTAATCCATCATTAAATGTGCATGAAGCTTTAACCTCCACTTAGTTGTTCATTAGCTTCTAATTGTACATTTAGGTAAGTGGGTGGGGTCCTCCATGATCATGAGCTTGAATTATTTCCTTCTTCATTCCTATGTATTCATTTGTGCGTGCATGTATCTTCATAAAAGTCTCTTGCATATGCATCCAAATTCCTATAAAAATCATTAAAAAAATGTCCAAGTAAAAATTCTCAAATTGACACATGCACAAAAATGACCATTTTGCCCCTGAATGAAGATGAATATATGATGATTTAACAATAATTGAATTTTGGTTTAAACATGTTAAATGCCCAAATATGAAATTTATTTAAATAAAAATAGATAAAATATGGATGTAAATATATGCACATTTACGTGCACATCAAATACCCCCACACTTATCTTTTTATTCGTCCTCGAATAAAGGAAAACTAAGATAAATCCATTTTCGTTGGAAGCACAATTGCATTGAGCGTATGCTACAAGCCGTTAAACCTCTGGGTGTCCCCAGTAGGACGAGTGTTGTCTTGGGAGGGTTTTCAGTGGATACTACCCACAAAATCCAAATGCAAAGTGAAAATATTTACAAAGTGCAAGATTTATTTACAATGGGATGAACGCAAGTTTTTTGAAAATATTTACAAATGAAAGATTTACTTTTAAATAGACACAAATAAGTTAAATATAAGTTTTGGTCATTATTAAGAAATTTAAGTCCCTTTTACTTATCCAAATTTCCAATAAAAATTAAGTTGTCATAATAGATAGACTACAGTTTGGCTAGTCATTTCGGTTGATAATACAATGTAATTATGAAATGGATCCTTAGTTGATTATCAAAGTTTGTCAAAGTGGTATTCTTATTTCTTTTCAATAACAAGTTAAATCAAACAAGTAAAAATAGTGCTTAGATTCAATTGCTTACTCTCTCTTATTTGAAAATTTTATTGACATTAACAATATTTACATATGCCTAACTCAAGTAAACTGAGGCCAGATATATTACCCATGCACTTCCTTTCGCGTAAGCGAGGGGAATACAGAGCGTGGCGAGTGAACACTTATTGACTGTAGGCGTTATTAGTTAAAGAATTTGTATATACTTACACCTAACTCGGATAAACTGAGGCCAGATATACCGATCATACATTGCCTTTCGGGCTTACGTGAGAATGGTATAGAGCATGGCGAGTGAACACATGACTCTAGGTGTTAAAAATATATACATATATACAAATGTTTTTTTTACTTATATATATATATATATATTTTCTATATTTTTTTAGAAAGAGAGAGTTTTGCAAAATCATATTAGCACCATTTAACTTAGAAGATAAAAATGTTATATCTTTTACTTTAAATTTACCACTTTTTTAAACAAAGATTTTCAAATAGAATATACTTCATAATTAACACATATGAACCTTCCTATATACTAGTTAAACCATTATTATTTGTAATCAAACTTCATTTTTATTTTTGTTAAGAAAAGTAATTTTTCAAAAATTTCAATTTATTAACCAAAACTTATACTTATCCTACAGTGTTTCTTCAAAAATAAATCAAAATGCTAAAAAGAAAATGTTTTTGAGATTTAGAAATTTTTAGATTTTTTTTAAGTTAAAAGAAAATGAAAGTTCAAAAATACCATGAAGCTTTAAAATAAATGAAAATGAGACTCCCTCCCACACTTAATTTTTGACTGTGTCCCCACAGTCAATGCACGATATAATGAGTGTAACGGGGAAAAATATGTACATATTTACAAAAGAGGGTTAGCATTCTTACTAGACGTAGCTTGGCTCATGAAGAATCATGAGCTCCTCCTCTTGGTTATTTGGCAGTTCCAAGAAAGGTTTCAAACGATGACCGTTGAGTTTGAAAATCGATCCATCCCTGGGGTTTTCTATTTCTACGGCACCATGTGGAAAAATAGTTCGTACCACAAATGGTCCGGTCCATCTCGATTTATGTTTCCTAGGGAATAAATGAAGTCTTGAGTCATATAAAAGAACTTTCTGGTTAGGCGAAAACGTTTTCCTTAAGATTGACTTGTCATGAAAAACTTTTGTTCTTTCTTTGTAAGCTTCTCGTTTTCATACGCATCGTTCCTAAGTTCTTCTAGTTCGTTGAGTTGTAGTTTTCGGTTTTCGCCGGCTTTCTCAAGATCAAAGTTTAAGTTCTTTATTTCCCACCACGCTTTGTGTTCGATTTTAACGGGTAAATGGCAAGCTTTACCGTAAACTAAACGAAATGGGGACATCCCAAGGTTAGTTTTAAAAGCAGTACGGTAAGCCCAAAGTGCGTCGGTCAATTTCTGAGACCAATCTTTTCGATTTTTGCTAACAGTTTTCTCCAAGATTTGTTTTATTTGTCGATTTGAAACTTCAACTTGGCCACAAGTCTGAGGATGATACGGAGTGGATAACTTGTGGGTTATCGAGTATTTTTTCATTAAAGTTTCAAAAGATCGATTGCAAAAATAGGTTCTGTTATCACTGATTATTGTGCGAGGTGTGCCGAACCTCGAAAAGATGTTTTCATTGAGAAATTTAACAGCAATTCTATGGTCGTTGGTTTTGCAAGAAACGGCTTCGACCCATTTTGAGACGTAATCGACAGCGAGAAGGATATACAAGTTTCCAAAAGAATTGGTAAAAGGTCCCATAAAGTCGATACCCCAAACATCTGAGATTTCAATAATAAGAATGGGTTTTGGAGGCACCATATCTCGTCGAGATTTTCGTCCAAACATTTGACATCGATCGCAAGTTTTACAAAATTCAAACGAGTCTTTGAAAAGAGAAGGCCAATAGAAACCACATTGAAGCACGTTTTCCATAGTTTTTCGAGGATCGAAATGTCCACCGCACGCTTGATCATGGCAAAACAAAAGAACACTTCTGATCTCATTATCCGGAATGCAACGTCGAACAATTTGGTCGGGACAATATTTGAACAAGTATGGATCGTCCCAATAGAAATATTTCACTTGGGACATGAATTTGCATTTGTCCTGTTTGGACCAAGATGAGGGAGTTTCTTTAGTGACTGAGTAGTTCACTATATCAGCGTACCAAGGATCAATAAAAATTGAAAGAAGTTGTTCATCGGGGAAGTTTTCATTGATTGGCAAAGAAGATGGTGCATTCGGAAGACGAGACAAGTGATCGCTATGACATTACCAGATCCTTTTTTGTCTTTGATTGTAAGGTCAAATTCTTGAAGTAAAACGATCCAAAGAATCAAATGGGATTTAGCATCCTTTTTGGCAAAAAGGTATCGAAGAGCAGTATGGTCAGTGTAGACCGTGATGTGTGAACCTATCAAGTAAGGTCGAAACTTTTCGAGCGCAAAAACGACAGCTAGAAGCTCTTTTTCGGTTGTTGTGTAGTTGAGTTGAGCATCGTTCAAAGTCATACTTGCGTAGTAAATGACATGAAGGATTTTGTTGATGCGATGTCCTAAGACAACACCAACTGCAAAGTTTGAGGCATCACACATTATTTCAAATGGGAGATCCCAATTGGGCGCGCAAATGATTGGAGCAGAAATGAGTTCATTCTTAAGACGTTCAAAGGAAGAGATACACTCAAAGTTGAAATCGAAAGGAACGTCTTTTCCAAGAAGAGTCATCAAAGGACGAGCGATTTTGCTAAAGTCTTTCACAAAGCATCGGTAAAAGCCAGTGTGTCCTAGAAATGATCGAATGTCCTTAATATATTTGGGAATGGGTAGATTTGCAATTACGTCAACTTTTGCTTTATCTACCTTAATGCCTTTATTTGAGAAGATATGTCCAAGAACTATGCCTTCTTTGACCATAAAGTGGCATTTTTCCCAATTCAAAGTCAAATGTTTTTCTTTACATCGATTTAGAACCAACTCGAGATGATGTAAACATTCGAAAAAAGAATCACCAAAGATAGAAAAATCATCCATAAAATTTCTAGAAAGCATTCAATCATGTCAGAAAAGATGCCAACCATGCATCGTTGGAAAGTACCAGAAGCGTTACAAAGTCCGAATGGCATACATTGATAAGCAAAGGTATTGAATGGACACATGAAAGTCGTTTTCTCTTGATCTTTGGGAGTGATTGGAATTTGGTTATAGCCGGAATAGCCATCAAGGAAGCAATAAAATTCATGGTCGGCTAAACGTTCGAGCATTTGGTCAATGAAAGGAAGAGGGAAGTGATCTTTACGTGTTGCGGCATTTAGTTTTCGATAGTCAATGCAAACACGCCAACCAGTTTGAGTCCGAGTTGGAATAAGTTCGTTTGAATCGTTCTTGACAACAGTTAGCCCAGACTTTTTCGTACAACGTGAATTAGGCTAACCCATGAACTATCAGAGATGGGATATATGATACCGTTATCAAGGAGCTTAAGAATTTCGTCACGAACCGCATCTTTCATTTTTGGGTTAAGCCTCTGTTGCGCATCATGAGTGGTTTAGCTTCGTCAATTAAGTGAATGTGATGTTGTACAATAGCAGGGTTAATTCCCTTAATATCGGTGATCGACCATCCAATCGCTTCCTTGTTTTTCGAAAGAGTAGAGAGAATAGAAGCTTCTTGGTCAAGAGAAAGATCGTTAGAAATTATGACAGGACAAGTTTCATTTTCACCTAAGTATGCGTACTTAAGGTGATCGGGAAGTGGTTTGAGGTCCAACTTAGGGAGTTGCTCGATCAAAGAATTGGGATGAGATTCGGACTCAACCGGAAGCGATTCAAAGGGAAGAGTATATTCAATCTCGTTGGGGATTTCGTGAAACAATTTTTCATATTCAGTTTCGCATTCTTCATTAAGGTCAAGTGTCTCATTTTCAAAATTTTCGTGAATGACACTAACTTCCAATGTTTGGTCGCGGGGTTCATTTGATTCGCCTTCAAGATTAAAAATGTTGAAATCCAAAGTCATGTTTCCAAAAGAGATTTTCATCGAACCGTTACGACAATTGATTAAGGCATTTGAAGTGGCTAAGAATGGTCGGCCTAAAATCAATGGAATTTGACTCGCGGGATTTGTCACGGGTTGTGTTTCGAGAACGATAAAATTAACGGGGAATATGAATTGCCCTACTCGAATGAGCACATCCTTGATTTCTCCCACAGGCTTCTTAATGGAACGATCGGCGAATTGAAGTGTGACCTTAGTGGGTTTGAGCTCACCTAAGCCTAATTGTTTGTACATGGAGTATGGAATCAAGTTGATACTCGCGCCTAAGTCAATCAAGCATTTGTTAATCGTCTTGTCTCTAATTGTACACGAAATCGTAGGGCAGCCAGGATCTTTGTATTTTACGGGCATGGATTGGTACAAGACTTCACTCAAATTGGCGGCTAAGAAGACTTTTTTGGGCACTTGAGTGTGTCACTTTTGGATGCATAAGTCCTTAAGAAATTTCGCGTAAGTGGGGACTTGCTGAACGATATCAAGAAGCGGGACGTTCACTTTCACTTGTTTAAAAGTTTCCAACATCTTTTCCATTTGGTCCGAGTGTTTCTTGGGTCGAAGACGATGTGGAAATGGAACACGATACTCGGTAGGCGGTTCTACTTGAGTAGAAGAAGAAGAATTTTGGTTGGCATTTGATTCGACGATTGGCTCCCCATTCTATTCAAAGTCATTCGTTGCTTTAGAAGTGACGAGAGAGGTTTCCGGTAAATCATTTGGATTAACGACTTGATTATCGATTTGTTTACCAGAACATAGAGTTGTGATAGCATTCAATTGGGTGACGTTGCTATCTTGAACAACATGGGCTTGATTTGAATTTGCGTTTTGATTTTTGGGATTTGGAATTGGCTGGCTTGGGAATGTGCCTCGTTCACGTTCGCTCACAGACGTGGCTAAATGACTCATTTGCATTTCAAGTTTCGCAATCGATTGGTTTGTGTTTTGCATATATTAGATCAATAAATTTTGCAAATTGTTGATTGATTGAAGGCTTTGAGTAGTTGCTTTAGCCAACGTTTCAAAAGTTTTCTCAAGTAAACTTAAACATTTATCGTCTTGGGGAGGATGAGCAGAATTTGGTTGAAAATTTGATTGTTGCGGTTGATTATGAGATGGACCCGCAAAGTTTGGTTGAAAATGGTTGGGCTGAAAGGGAGGATTTGAAACATTATTCGGATATGCTTGAAACTTGGGACAAACCGTATTCGTGTTGGGATTGTTTTGGTTCCAAGCAATATTCAGATGATTTCTCCAACCAGGATTGTACGTTGGAGAAAATGGGTGGTTTTTGGCTTTATTGAAAGCATTGATTTGTTCGACAGAATTAGGGCACTGATCGGCTATATGATTAGGATCGTTACATTTATAACACATGGGTTGGGAAGCTTGATTCATTTGGTTTGATGAGAAAACGTTGTCGAATTTGTTAATCATTGCGTCGATTTTAGCTTCCAAAGCCAAAGAAGATCCTATCGAGTGTGCGCTCGATCGTGAGTAAATTGATTTTTCGTTCGAACATTCCCATTGGGATGATTTTTCGGCGAGGTTTTCAAGAAATTGCCAAGCATCATCGGGATGTTGGGCAAGAATGTTGCCTTGGCACATTGATTCGAGCATGGTTCGTGAGCTGTTTTCGAGTCCATCGTACAAGATTTGGCAAATTGTCCATTTTTCAAAGTTATGGTGTGGACATTTTATCAAAAGCTCTTTGAATCTTTCAAAATATTTTCCGAATGGTTCTCCCTTGAATTGATGAAAATTTACAATTTTGTTTCGGATTCTACTCGTTTTTTCCAAGGGGTAGAACTTTTTTAAGAAAGCTTTTACGAATTCTTCCTAAGTTTTAATCGAGTTCGATGGTAAGCTGTACAACCATTTTTCAGCATAATCTGTAAGAGAAAATGGGATTAATCGGAGTTTGATTCCATCATCAGAAAGTTGTTGGAGTTTAATGGTTGTGCAAACTTGTTCGAATTTAGTCAAGAAAATGTATGGGTCATCGTGCTCGAAATTGCCAAATTTCGGAAGCATGGCAATATGATTCGAGTGAATTTCGAAATGGTTACCCGTAGGGGCGGGTAACGTGATGCAAGATGGAATAGAAACTCTAGCGGGAAAGATTCAATCCATAAGAGTTCGAGGAGCGTTCTCGTTCGCCATTTCGGGAGGATCGTCTGTTCGAGTTAAACGGTTGGTTGTTGAGTCGCGAGTCCAACGATTTGTTGTTGTGTTACGAGTCCAACTACTCATGCACAAGTGAAATTTGAGAAGAGAGAAGTTAGAATCGAGTTTGGAAAATGAAATGAATTTTTTTTTGTTTTCTTTTTTTTAAAGGAAAGGAAACTATTTACTAAGTGAAATTTATTTTTCAAAAGAAAAGTTTGATTTATTTTTATTTTTTGGCTTTTGAAATTTTTATATGTTTTTGTTTTTTAATTTTCAGATTTTCAAATATTTACCTAAAGGAATTTTTTTTCTGTTTTTGTTTTTACAAAATGGGAATTTGATTTCTTTTGTTTTTGAATTTAAATTTTTTTTTCTTTTTGAAAAGATTTTTTTTTTTGATTGAAAATTTTCAAAGGAAAGGAAAAAGGATTTTTTTTTTGGAATTAAAAATTTACAATTTTTTTTTGTTTTTTTTTTTGGAATTTTTATTTTTTTTAAATATGCATGAACTAATGCAACTAAATGAATGCAAAGGACTTAATTACAATTTTCTGTCCTTAGTAGCTCCTAACCTAAAATTGTATAATCACACTTTGTCTTAAATCAACAAAAATATTTCTCAGCCAAGTAACGGGCAGGGGTTATCGGCACACCACGAATCACCGTAGTAATGCAACCGAAGGTTTAAGTACCTTCAGAGGAACAACCAGTATAATATTTACGAATTACCGTAATATTTATAAATGGTTATTACCCAACCGTAACCTAGACACCAAGAAATAAACTTGTTAAAAGAAGATACTTGTAAAGATACAATTAAGCCCTAGGTGAGCTTGCAACACCCTTAAGTCGAATGTCTAACCTTTATTATTAGTCAAATTCTACGATGAAATGCAATTTGTGGGCTAAGGAAAGGGTGATGAAATCCCTCACCTTATGTGAATTTGGGTATTGCCCTTAGAAAAGAAAATAAGATGGGATGAATGCAAAGCATAAATTAAACATGAATTTACAATGCAACTAAAATGATGTTTGTTTTTGTTTTTGGATTTTTGAAATTTTTTTGTATATAAATGCAAATGCAAGCAACCGACAATGCAATTCAAATAAAAATAAGGGAAAATGGCACGATACCAGAGCGTGCAGAATTATTAGCAATATTTTTTTTAAGCAGCGATTTTTTTTATAAGCAAGCAATTTATTTGGCAAGTAGAGGCACACAAATGATCTTCCTTATATGCTTCTGCAACTTGAAAATAAAACAAGATATATATACAGTTTTTCTATTTTGTTTTTTTTATCAAAGAAGAGATTAAAACACACACAAAATAAAAAAGAAATTGCTTGCAATGTTTTTTTTTATCAAAGAAGAAACTAAAACAAACTAAAAAAAATTAAACTAAAGAAAAATTAAAAACAAAAACACTTGAAAATAAAACAAAACACAAAAGAACTTGCTTGCAATGTTTTTTCTAAATAGAAAAGGAAGAACAATTTGGTAAACAAAAGAATTTTTTTTTAAACAGTAGGGCCCGGCCCAAAATCAAACCCCGCTACCAAATCAAAAATTACAGTAATACTTTCCTCTGTAAAAACCAAAATCATGAAGTAAAAAAAAGGAAAAGGCGAAATCATAATCATGAGAAAAAAAATTCAAAATTGGCGATGTGGGATTGGGTTGCGAGCGTGTTGAATTGTAGGAGTTGGTCGATTCTTGGAAATTGCAGGAGTTGTGGAGATTTGGAGTTGATGAAGTGAAGGAGGTAGGAGGCGATGGGAAGATGCAGGTTAGCGATTTGGTGAGGCTGCGGTTTCGAGAAGGAAGGTGGTTCGTATCGGTTCAGGGAGGATTTGGCGACGGAGGCTGCGTTGATAATGGTGGTTGGGGAACTGCGTAGTGTGTGTGGGTTAACTCGCAGGCGAGGGAGTATGACAGTGGAAGGAGCAGATGATGGTGAGATGCAATTTGTTGTATTGTTCTGGAAGTTGAAGTCTTGTACTGGTAAATGGATGTTATTGGTCGAACTGTTGTGGGTTGTGTTCAAGGTAGAAGCGTGGGCAGTTGTGGTGGAGTTCTGGTGGTAGCTAGAGTTCGATTCAATGAAGTGACGGTTGAATTTGGGCATGACTGATGGGGGTGCTTCTCGTTGAAGGCTGTTTTACTCAGAGGGGTTTTGGAGGAGCTGTTGTAGTTTTTGCTGTCAGTAGATGTTTCGGTGAAGTTGTTTGTGGCACTGACTTTTGTGGAGGACTGTAGTGTGTGTTTTCTGACAAGAGGGGGGAATGGAGCAGTATGTGTAGGCAGAAGGGAAGATGAACGACAAAGTGAAGCAATGTGATGGTATTTGACAGAGGTTACTGAAAACATAAGTGATGGTGGTGTTTGGGATTGAAGTCGAGTGCAGTTAGCAGTAGTGGAAGGGTTAATGAATTTGTGGTTGTGGTTGTGGTTGTGGCAACAGTTTAGTGGAACTGTGGTGGTTCTGTTGGCAGTTTTGATCAGAAAGCAGAGGGATGGTGATGTTATTAGATGAGATTGTGAAGTTGATTAATGAAGTGAATGGTGTATGTGACAGTTTTGTAGAGGATTGATGGGTGGTTTGTTGAATGCGGAAGAGGTTGATGATGTAGATGGGTTGTATTGGGATGATGTATTGTATGAGGAGTGCAGAGTCACTAGGCAGTAGTGGCAGTAGTGGGCAGAAGGTGGTGGATGAGTGTGATGAAGTATGGTTTCAGACTATAGTTGTATATGTGCAGGTTGGAGCAGTGATGACTGAAGTAGTTTATAAGGTAGCAGCAGAAAAAGGTGAAACAGAAAAAGGTGGAAGCAGATGGTTTGTAGAAGTCGACTGTGATCAATGTTTGTAGACTGTTGACAGGGTTATGCTAGTGGTCTTCGGTGATGTCTGGTGGTTTGTTTGGTAGCAGCAGATAGGAGGGGTTGGGCTTGTGAAGGATATCTGTGCAAATGTACATATACATAGCAGTGTATTGTTGTTTGATGTGGGCAGTGATTGGTTGGTGGAGCAGGGTTGTTTGTTCAGGTTTGTATGTGCAAGTAGCTGCTGATGGATGGGAAATGTATGCTGGTGGTTTTGGAGTTTGTGCAGGGGGCTAATGGTATGTTAGTGTTGATGGCTGTTAAGGCAGAGGATGGTGAAGTATTGTACTGAATGACAGTGTTGTATTGAAGTAGTTTGATGGCAGTTGAAAGTTGTGGTTGGCATGACAGTGGTATGGTCAAGAGATGTTCTGGTGGGGTAGCAGAGGGGCAGGCAGTGGTTTTGGAGGCAGTGTGCACTATTGCATAGAGAAACCAATGCTAATTTTTTTTGTGAAAATGAAATGCAAATTGATGTAAAATGTAAAAAAAAAAACGAAATGGAATAAAATTTTGAAAATGAAGTTGTGTATAATTTTTTTTTAAAATATGCAAATGCAATTGCAAATAGAACTAGAAAACAAACACACAAACACATGGCAAACAAAAATCACACACAAACTCACAAATTTTTTTTTCTTTTTTTAAATACAACACACACACAAAACATACACATAATAAATCAAAAGAAAATAATTCGAAGAATAGAAAAATAAAATCAAAACTATTCCCCAACAATGGCGCCAAAAACCTTGTTTAACGACGGAATTTCTATCGAGTTAGAAAACCACCGATAAATTTTGAATTATATTTATACCGCAAGTGCACGGCATACAAAAGTTAGTACGTGGCGAGTACGGGTCAATCCGTAGGGAATTATTAGATTTTAAAAATCAATTCAATCAAATTATACCAAATGGAGAGGAAATTGTTAACTACAAGCAAAATATAGCTAAAACTAGAATTAAAATGAGATTAAAAACTATGAGATTAGAAAACAATTTAGAGGCAAATCCACTCTCATATTTTTGTAAATCAACAAACAAATAATTTATGATCTCTAGTTTTGATATTAAGTGAAATAATTGTTGCATTTATCATAAGTATGATTTATTTATGTCATTAATTAACATAACTTAAACCATCAAACTATAATACAACAAATAAACCACTTATAAATTCTCATGAAAATGAAGCCAAAGCAAAAGCTATTTTAAGTATGATCTATTTACTATTGTAATTATTAATATAGATCATCAAATTTTGTTTTTACTTCCATTTCCAAATCAAAAATCAATTAGCAAATGATGATGTAAATTGTGTTTATGTTGAATAAGGATAGCTCATTTGCAAAAGCAACATAAGCTATCAAACCCACTTATATAACCTTACATCAAAATCACTTTCATGAAGCACAAATAAAAGAGATCATAAATCATAGAAATGCTGAAATTACATAAAGTTAGAGAGCTTCATTACCCCTAAATCAAAGGGGCTTAGCTACTCATTTGTGTTATCAAATCAACACTTGTGAATTTCAACATTAAAAAGCAAAAGAAATAGAAAATAAGCAAAAGAAGAAAATGAGATTAACTACTAAACTACTTGCATAAAAAATAAAGCTACACTACTTGCATTAATGTAAATCTAATCTACTAACAAAGAAAAGAAGAGAGCATAGAAAATGAACATAAAAGTAAAAAGAAGCATGTAGAAAAGAAAAGAGAAAGAGGCTAGGAAGCTATTTTTATTTCATGAAACGTTGACATTACAACTTGCTTTCTTAATTTTCTAACTAATGTGAAAGAGTAAGAAGATATTTACATGTACATAAGAGGGCTATATATACATGCATAAAACCCTAATTCAATTTTTAGGGTGCTTCCCAAAATGCCCTTTAGGAAGTGTGGCCACCAAGTAACCATTGACCACTAATTAATCCATCATTAAATGTGCATGAAGCTTTAACCTCCACTTAGTTGTCCATTAGCTTCTAATTGTAGATTTAGGTAAGTGAGTGGGTCCTCCATGATCATGAGCTTGAATTATTTCCCCATTCATTCCTTTATATTCATTTGTGCATGCATGTATCTTCATAAAAGCCTCTTCCATATGCATCCAAATTCCTATAAAAATTATAAAAAAAATGTCCAAGTAAAAATTCTCAAATTGACACATGCACAAAAATGACCATTTTGCCCCTGAATGAAGACGAATATATGATTATTTGACAATAATTGAATTTTGGTTTAAACATGTTAAATTGCCCACATATGAAATTTATTTTAATAAAAATAGATAAAATATGGATGCAAATATATGCACATTTACGTGCACATCATTAAGCTAAAAAAGGAGCTAGAAGGTCTTGATGAGATTATCGAAGCTCAGAAGAAAACTATTGCTGGCCATGACGAAGCTGTCGAAGCTTATAAAAAGTCGTTGCTGATTATACGAGAATTATGGGATCGCACAGCTTAACGCTGAAAAGACCCAAGTTGAAGTTGAGAAGGCCGCCGTGACAGCAGACTACTTGGAGTTGCGGGATACTTTCGAAAGGAAAATGGAGATGATGGATGACACCATCTTTAATTTCTATGTTAACTCCTTGCCGTATCAGGGTAACCTCAGCTATCTAGGCCCCAAATTCCCGCATACTCTTGTTGTGGTTTGGGAAGGAGTTCTGCCCCATTTTCAAAAGATAGAGGATGTATACACTGAGCAAGAGTTGGAGGACGCCTATCTCAATAAAGAGTCGAAGAAGGCTTTGGTAGAGGGTCGGGAGATCATTCAGATTGAGAGGGAACAGGAGGTCGCCGATGCTGCTGCAACTACAACTGCTAAAGTGCTATCAGAGCCTTTCATTTCCGGGCCTGGCGAATCATCAAAACAGCTATGTGATTAGGAACTATTCCAAGTTCAACCGGTACTGCTTTGTTGTCTACCCTTCCGGCAGCTGTCTCAGAAGCCTTGGGTGGTCCTGGAACTTCATCGAAGATCGTGCAGCCATCCAAAGAAGGAGAAGGTGGGGAGTATGAGACTGAAATTATCGACCACTCTTCTGATGCAGGTAACCTTCTTATTTCCCTCGAGTTTGAGAATTTTCAGCTCACGTCGCAAGAACAAAATGAATTGAATGATTTCATTTTTGATCTTATAGGTCTGTCTTCTTTGCCTACTGACCTGCCATCTTTTTGGTCCTTATGCTTGCTGCTTTTCAACAGCTTTGATGATTGTTTCTGTAGCCGCTTCGATTGCTGCACCCGTGTCTGGTTCACATCCAGGGCCAGATTCCGAGAAGATTGCTGCGTTGCATGGCCTAGACGACCCTTTCATATCTCTGGAGGGCGATTTCACAGCAGTTGAAGCTCGAGAGCAAGAAGACCAAACTGGCCAGTTAACTAAGACTGAATAGCAGATGGTGGCCGTGAAGAAGGAAAAGATTGAAGAGAGAAAGTCTTCAAGGAGCTCCCCCAAGTCCCAAAAGCACAAGACTAAGGGGTAGTCTTCCGAGAAGGTTGAAGAACAAGGAGGAGATGCTGGCACAGAGGCCATAGTTAATATTTCAGGCAGCGACACAAATCCTGGCGGGGATTTTGAAAAGAAGAAACTTCCGACCAAAGATGGGAAGGGAAGCGGTGGAAAGAAACATTAACAGGCTCGAGTAACTGTGGAGCCGGATATTGGAACATTCTGATTTGTTTGATACGTGTTTTGTATAAGTGTAGAGTCTGCACTTATTATTTTTGTTGTTGTAGCATCTGTAATTTTCTTTTTGTTGGCCGATATTGTATGGGTACGGCCCTCACATTTTGAATTTTTATAGAAAATGTTATAAGGAATGAAAAGATTAATGTTTCCACTATCATCACTTCTGCATTCTTCCTAATTTTTCATTTACTTAACTTGCTTTTTCATTATTCATGTTTGCATATGGCACGATTGCTTATCCTGTAATTTTTATACTTTACATTGTCGTGCCATTTTTCTCGGTATGCGACGCCTTTATTTCTATGATTTTACGCAATAAGTATGCACTTTTTTTAGCTTTTATAACTAGATCCATTGTGATTCCCAAAACTCTTTGTTTGTTGAAACAGGTCTATGGAGTAGTTTTCCTTTCAACAAATGTTGGTATATATGTGCCCCATACAGGGTTATTTTCTTCGAACACTTGACAAAAGACCAATTGATTCAAGCGATCCCTCGGATGTTTGTTGCCAAATCTACCTTATGGTTCCTATCTTCGGGAACTCGTGACCCGAGCATCTTGATTCCAGGGATTTTGTCGTTCAACAATCAAAATTTTTTGCCAATTTTTAGTTGTACGATATTGTTGGGCATATGTCGATTGCTTTTGATAGTGGGAGTGGATTCTTGTTAGTCCTGCAATAGACGAGTTTCCTGGCATTGCTGGGACAATACTGGTACTTAATAGTGTGCGCAGCTTATGAAATGCGTGACTTTTAAGTGTGTGCGTGGCTTATGAGATGTATGGCTTTTGGCAGTGTGCGCGGCTTATGGAATGCATGACTTTTGGGATCGATATGACCCATCGATCCGGAACGGTTTGGAATTTCTCGACGTCACCAATCTTTGGGCAATGTGAGAAGTTCATGTTTCCAGAGCATAGTTCCACGACTCAAGACGCAGTGCATGGCTTATGGAAGTGTGCGGCTTTGATTGGGGCTTTCCTGGTGTTGCCGAAGCAACACTAGTTCTCAAAAGGTAGGGACCGAGTTCCGTCGATCCAACGGTTTGAGTCGATTTGCTTCCGTCGATCCGACGGGTAGATGGGGTGTACTTGAGTGCGGTTCCACTATCTCAAGCAGCAACCGGTTCGTTTTCAGTCGATTTGACCCCATCGACTCGGCAGTTTACCTTTGTGAACACAGTATTATTGGTTCAGAAGGCAAAGCAATTTTATTAATAAAAGCTGGGCAAGTTTTGCTTATTTACAATGCTTCCGGTATTCCGTGATGACTTATTTACGAGAAATACAAAATATATATGTGTAACACCCATAATTTTTTGATAACATTATTCAGGAGATTTAGTTAGATAAATTAAATAGAATAATGTGAATAATTAGAGTGATAAGGGTATTGAGATTTGAATAAATGATAAGGAGGCCATGCTTAATTAATTAATTAAATGGGCTTAAGAATGGTTTGTAAGTTAATTAATTTACACAAGGGCATATTGGGAAATAGCCACACATAACCCCTCACCCTTATATATTCTCGTTCCTTATAGTCTCATTTCCCATTCACGTCATTTTGCAAAAACAAAATACAAACGCAAACATAAAAGAGGAGCAGGCCATTGTTAAGGAAGAAAGAGAAGAGAAATTCAAATCAAGCTAAAGAATTAAACCAAGGGGAATAAATCTCAATCTCAATCCAATCTCCTTATCTTAATCAAGGTGAATAATTTATACCATCTCTATTTTGTTCTATGAACATATGTTTTCGGATTTAAGATTAAATTCATTCTTATGATGTTTTGGATGATGATATGCTTGAATTATAATTTGTTTGATTTAAACGAGATTGTTTAAATGGGGATTTATGCGGTTTTAGGGAAAAACCGATTGAAATTGATTTTCGAATGCCATGGAAAAATTATATGGTATGTAAAACATGATTTTGGAGTTGGGTTTTAATTTTGATAATTTTCCAAGCCATGGAAAGATTATTATGAATTTTCCAAAGGAAATAAGGTTAACTAGGTTAAGAATTTTTTTTCAGAAATTATACTAAGAATTTGGGTCTGAAATTTGGAGATGTTAGATAACATGTTAAAAGTGAATTTTTGTGATTTTTTGGGGATTTTTTCTAAGAGATTTACTTTGGAAAATAAATTATTTTAGAAGAAGGATTTAAGTGCAATGTTGGTTTTGCTTAATGGAAGGGCCTATTTGTTAAATTAATGTTGGCTTAGATCTGAAATTATGCGGCAGTTATTTTGGTAAAGAATTTGAAAAGTTGAGGCAACCAATCACATATTTACACGTGGGCAGGTTAGTTAGAAAGTATTTTCTTTAATTGGCATTAATAAGCTTTTACCCAGAAAAGCGGGTTCTGCCTCTATTAGAAGTGCCTTTCGACTCATAGCTCCTGCCTTCAATCAAGTCAAAACCCCACTAAGCCGAAACCAATACACAAGGTATCAACATGGGTACGTAGTGTATTGGAGGAAGGCGGAAGGCATGATGTCGAAAGCATTGCTTCCGATGGGGTCGATACCTTTGTTTGTTTTAAAAATGTTAAGCGCCTGCCTTTGTTTTACTAAAGCTTTCGAAGGAGTCAAAACGTAAGCTATGGAAAGGGGTTTTCCTAAATAGCTTTCAAAGAAGGTTGCCATATTTCATTTTTAAGTGTAAACTTTCCAAAGAGTCCCTTGTTTATAAAACAATGCTTTCGAAAGTAGTGGTTTCGACCTAGTCGAGACCATGCTACTGTTCTTTTGCCTTTCAAATATATTGAAGTCATCAATGCTTTCGAAGGGTAGCTTTTGTTTTAAAGATGTACTAAGCGACTTCCTAAATTCTTTCGAAAGGGTTCAAGGGTTTCGAAGGTAATGGCTTCGAAAGGGGGTTTCGATGTTATTCTTCAGCGTTTTGCTTAAGTGTTTTGAAGCTTTCGAAAGGATGGTGCCGACGCCATCAAACTTTCCCCAAATAATTTTATATAAAGATAAAAGGTTTCAAAAGAGATACTTTCGTATGTGTTCATTTTGACCCAAAAGATGTTTTTGAGTAAACCCAATGGTTTCAAAAGGGGTGCTTTCATTGGTTTCAAAGCTATGTTTATGAAGACTATTAAGTAATGGTTTGATGCTTTCTAAAGGTATATTTTGGTTTCGAAAGAGATGATTTTAAGAGCTTCGAAAGGTATATATTTGGTGTTTTGAAAAGAAGTTTTCTATGCTTTCGAAGGAGATTATCCAGGGGTTTCGAAAGTAATGTCTTAAGGTTTCAAAAGCCTTAGTTTTCAAAACAAATAACCTAATCTCATTTTAAAAGAAGACCATAGCATAAATAAATAAAGTGTTTTGAAATGGAGTTTTGAAGAAGTTTTTCTTGATTAATGGGTTAAAGGGATTAACTAGGTTTTATATAAAATGATTTCAAGGATATTAAACCATAGGGGTTGGTATTATTATATTTGCTTCTTCATGTATGAATTTGAATATATTCACATTGTAATGGACCCATAACTGTGATTTGGGGAAGGGTAGAATAACCAATTAGGTTGACCCAGTAGTGAATATCAACTACATTCAACTCCTGAATGAGTAGAATTGCATCCAGGAGGTCGGGAAGATCAGAGTATAGGATGCTAAAATATTAAAAGAAGATATTGGCAAGGGCCAATAGGTTCATAGTAAGCCCATGAAAACTTTGTATAGGAAAAGATATTGGCAGGGGCCAATAGGTTCGTAGTAAGCCCATGAAAACTATGTATAAACAAAGATGTCGGGAAGACAGGTTCATAGTTAGCCCACGAAAACTATGATTGGATATTGGTAGGGGCCAATAGGTTTATAGTGAAGCCATGAAAACTATATCCAGATTAAGATATTGATACAAGTCAATAGGTTCCTAATCAACCCATGAAAACTAAGATAAGGGGGAAGTTATTGGGGTTGCCACTAGGTTCAGGGAGAATCCATGAAACTGTAAAGATGTTGGCCGGGTCCAATAGGTTCTTAGTGATCCCATGAAAACTATGAAACTGGACAGGGAGTCCATAAACATTAAACAGGTTATTAGCCAGCCCATGAAAACTAATAGGTTAATAGTTACCCTAGAAACTATAAATGAGACAGTTAGTCAAAATGAAAGGTGATGGGAAATCCAGCGTTGATTTACTTGTTTTGCATATAATCATATTGTTTTGAATTGTTTTAGCCATTATGGATGCAGGAGCACAGTATATGGTTTTATAAAGGTTTCTAGGATACTAGTGAGGGGGAAACCCATTCTGCTAAGCGGCGTGGTCTCACTAGATATCTAAATGATTTAAGATGATAGATTATTATTCATACCAGGATTTATATCTGACTCGAAGTTTTTGTTTTCTCCTTAAACTCTCGGGTACTCAATTGATTTTGAGTAGTTTGAGAGTTGAGGTTTTCAGGTACCTCGTTAGACGAATAAGCTTCCAAAGACGTGCATGAGGCATGATAGCTACTTAGAGTTTTCTTTTATTTTGATTCCGCTGTGTTGTTGTTGTAAGAGCAAAGTTGTTTAATTGCCTATATATACTCTGATCATCCAAGGGGCATCTTCATATGTCGCTCTTGGCATATATTGTAATAAATATTATTTCTCTGAACATGGTTTTCGTATTGGGATTATGTAATGAGTTTGAAATGTTTTGAAATGGAATGAGGATCTTGTTTGATGTTTTAAAACTTTTCCATATTCATGTGTTTCTGTATATCAATGTATTTGACATTACCATATTTTCTCATCGAGGATTAATAACTATGGATGACTGCAGCATCCGTAGCCATTAGTTTTGGGCCTCCAAGTAGGGGTTGTTACAATAAGATAGTCTTGGATAAAGTAACGACGCAACAATTCGTTATTCCAAGCTCAGGGAATTTGTGTTCCATCTACAGTTGTTAGCTTGAATGTGCCATCCCATAGCTTCTGGCCGATCACATGGCACCCTTCTCCATTTGGTGTGAATGTTCTTGGTACAGGGTAGACCCGTTTAAGGACAAGGTCGCCCACTTCGAAAGTGCGGTTACAGACTTTGGAATTTAAATATTGTGTGACCCTTTTCTGGTGAGCAGCAATCCTTAACTCGGCTTCTTCCCTTTTCACATCGATCAAATCGAGCGACTTGAGTAGGAGTTGCTCATTTTACCTTTGATTGAAGTTTTTCCTTCGGTAAGAGGGGAGTTCTAGCTCGACTGGGATCATTGCTTCTGAGCCATATGCCAGGTCAAACGAGGAATACCCTGTTGCAGATTTGTGTGTTGTCATTTAATCCCATAGTGCGAGTGGAAGTTCATCAACCCAATTTACTTTAGCTTTAGTGTGACGACCGCCCATGACCCTTGCACCGAATCTAGAGATAGTGCGCTGTAAAGTATGCCAAGCGACCATGGACGATTATCAGGGTAGATTAAAACAACAGAATCTATCGTATTACTCACAGCGCATGGACAAAATACAATAGAACATATATATAGTGAAGCTTTACAGAATAAAATGCCATCATATAAAACTTCATAATAGTTGAATACAAGCATCCAAATAGCCAATACATCAAGCCTCACTACATAACACTCAGAGAATACAAAACAGCGGAACATCCAGTACATATAATAAGAAGATAATATGCAACCCTCCAGCTCGTCTTTGATATCAGCATCGTGAGAAGAGAACAGCACCTGTCACCTGTTACCTAGTCTGCCCGTCCCAAAAATGGACGAACAGCCCAAGGCAATAAGAATTAAAACATAAAGCCTTGAGTCAGACAACAGTCTTAGTGAGCAGTAAATTAACTAACAACATACCAAAAGAGCATAAAGGAAAAGGAATAGGAATACAACCCTCCCACTCCAACCTCATTCTACAGTGATAGCCCCCAGACACACACTAAGCAGAAGCAAGCATAGCAAAGCATACAATTTAAAGTAAAGCAATTATCACTCGAGTCAAGAGCGATGTTTTTCAAGTACAAATCCCAAGGTCTTAAACCAAGGTCAGATAAGCACCCAGGAAATACCGCTATTGAGACCGAATGACGATACAACCAAACATCCATGACTCTGGCTATCACTGTTATCATTGCTTCGATATCACCGTTAATTGAATGACCGACACATTCTTTCAGCCGTCCGTCAAGGGCTAATGGAAACCCCGGTTCTAGACATAACTCCCGCACGTCGTCGCAGCCCGTTCCAAGGATTTTCGCAACTACCTAGAGTACTCGACCATCAACAGTTAGTCTTTTGGGCGTCCCTATGTACTCTTGCTTAGAGCATGCTAGAACCTTCAACAACGATGAGATCTCAGCCTTCTAGTCATCCTCCTCGACGACTATTTTCATACTAGCTCAAGCGCCTCTCGAGCATCCATTATCCTCAAACTCGAATCATATCACCGAGTTACCAACGTGCTTGGAATGATCCCGTCTGGATTAGACCAAGTCTTCATCACATGATGCCTCGCTTCATTACATCCTCGCAAAGCCTCATCTCAACATCACATCATCAAATCTATGCATAAGAGCTTCATCATCCCGCTACATATGCCACGAGCAGCTTTCCCAATTCAAGAGCCTTTCCCTTAGCTTTTGAATCACCTTCGACCACCTTGTCTAAAACCAATCAACAATCATCTAATTCACGGCAATCAATCATGTCAAACATCAATCCAAGTAACCAAGCATTCAAATATAAGCAAAATGGACAATTATAACAATAATGGCAATTTCGTAATTAAGGAGCTGAAAGTCTAACAAGCATGAAAACATGAGAATTATCTCTACAACTTGATGAATGAACTTGCATAGGTTAATCATATACAAAAATGGTTGTCAAATCATCATGAACAATGGATCTACACTTAGGTTTACAAAAATGCATAGAAATCACTATTTTAACACCAAATCAAGACAACAATCCGATCTACTCCTTTGGATCCATGTGAGAGATAACCACCACTCACCAAATCACCAAAACAAACCCAAATCAACACGCTTCAGATCTGGACAGCGAGGGATCAAGCTTGATCTATCACGAATCCGCTTCAAATGAAGAAATCTCTCTTGAAAAGATGAAGATCTTCAATCTATGCTCTTGAATCTTCAATCTTGATCTTCGATTTGGATGAAAGGAAGCACTAGATTAGAGTGGAGAAGAGAAGTGAAGAAGTGTAGAAGTCGAGCTCTCAAAATGGCAGCACTTCGTCGCTTCAAAATCCGGATCCCAAAAATGAAGCCAACCCCCTTCTATTTATAGCTGAAAATCGCCCTAGGTCGCTCGGAGTTAGGTCGTCCACGACCTACGACCTAAAACCAACCGACCTAAAGACTTGCCCAAACCTTACGACTTAACACATGGCCAAACCCAGCGACTTATCGCACGCGCGACCTAACAACTTACGCGCTTAGCGACCTAACAGAGCTCTCCATCCTACGACCTAACGAGGTTACGACCTAACACTTAACAAGACCCAGCGACCTAACAACTCACGCGACCTACCAACCCAGGGACTTACCAGTGTTACGACCTAACACTTAGACCCACGCGACCTAACACTTAAACTATCCTAGCGACCTAACAACTCACGCGACCTACCAACCCATGCGACCTAACAACTTATGCGACCTAACTCCTTAGGTCGCCTAACGACCTAACTATGCTAACAAGCTATCCACTAGGTCGCAACATACTGGGTTGTTAACTCGCTAACCCTTAGGTCGCGTACTACTATAGGTCGCTCCCTGCTTATCCCCTAGCTTCCTTAGGTCGCTGCCCCTATAAGTCATCTACGACTTACCACTTAACTTCCCTAAGTCGTATACTCCTTAAGTCGCTAACCTATAGGTCATACCAAGATACTAGGTCGCAACACAGCTATCTCCAAACTTCCTAGGTCGTTGCCGACCTAACAATGCTAACTCGGAACCACTAGGTTGCCCATCCCTAGGTCGTTAACTACTGGGTTTAACTTTCTACTCCCATAGGTCGCTCGAAACTGTCCACGACCTAAACCACCTCGCGACTTATCACCTGAACGACTTAACACTTAGGTGCGACTCAAGACAGTGTGACCTACCACTTAATCTGGCTACGACCTAACTCTTAACTCGCCTATCCCCTTAGGTCGCAGACCTTCTCTAAGTCGCTCACGACTTATCTCCTAAGTCGCCAACAACATTTAACTAACCTCTAGGTCGCGTACGACCTAGGACTTAGGAAAATTTCAACCAAAATCTGAAACAACTAGAAAATGCTGAAAATCCCAGATTTTGACAAACTTTTCGATCCGTAAAATACGGGTCGTTACATTCTCTCCCCCTTAGGAATTTCGCCCCCGAAATTCCACACAATCAAAGCAATCAAAGACTATTCTGTACGCCTGTCATCCATAACAATCAACAAACCATGCATCCAATTCTAGCTTAGCGTACAGAATTCTAAGACTTAGAACAAGTTACAATATCGTGTGATGAGACGACACCTTAGGGCCATACCTCGAAGAGTTCAGGATGAGCTGCTTTCATCCTCTCTTCCACCTCCCACATACAGTCGTTATCATCGTCACTCCATTGTATCTTGAGCAACTTAGCTACCTTCCTCCTAAGCTGTTTCGTGTCGGTTTCCACAACACGAAGCGGCTTACGAGGTCTTCTATCGACTTGATCAACTTCGAAATCTTCACAGCTATCAGCAAAAACCACGGTATTCGAGTCGTGCACATACTTTCGTAGATACGATACATGGAAAACATTGTGCACACTCGACATCTTCTCTGGTCACTCCAATCTATAGGCGAGCTTTCCAATTCGCTCGATGATCGGGAATGGTCCAATAAATCTCGGAGTCAATTTTCCTTTCTTCCCGAATCGGATAACATTCTTTAATGGAGAAATCTTCACAAAAACCATATCACCTACGTCGAACTCCAAATCCTTACGACGCTTATCAGCATAACTCTTCTGACGGTCTTGGGCTGCCTTCATTCGTTGCCGAATGATCTCTATACAATCTGAAGTCTGCCGAATCATCTCTGGCCCATGTATCAGCTTTTCTCCAGTTTCCAACCAACATGTCGGAGAATTACACGGTCTTCCATACAATGCCTCATACGGTGCCATACCAATGCTTGACTGGTAACTGTTGTTGTATGCAAACTCCACCGAATGAAGGTGAGCTTCCCATGATCCTCCGAAGTCCAAAGCACATGCTCTAAGAAGATCTTCCAAAACTCGGTTGACTCTCTCGGTCTGACCATCTGTTTGAGGGTGATAAGCTGTACTCAAACACAACTCGGTTCCCCAAAACTTCCTGGAAGCTCTTCCAAAATCCACTAGTGAACAATGGATCTCGATCGCTCACTATACTCTTAGGAATACCATGGAATCAAACTATCCACTTAACATACAACTCAGCCAACTTTGATGCAGTCCTAGTCGATCGAACATGAATGAATCTCGCACTCTTGGTCAGACGATCCACAATGACCCAAATCCCTTCATTTCCCATTCTTGTTCTAGGTAGTCCATCAATAAAATCCATCGACACTTGCTCCCACTTCCATGTAGGAACTTCTAATGGCTGAAGAAATCCACTTGGCTTCTTCTGTTCGGCTTTTACCAACTGGCAGTTCATACACTTGGAAATAAAATTTCCAACATCTTTTTTTTTTCATACCTTCCCAGTAGTAGGTTCTCTTCATATCCCGATACATCTTATTTCCACCTGGATGAATTGTCAACTTCGAGTGATGACTTTCCTTCAGAACTTCACTCCTCAATTCATCTATATCGGGAACAACTAATCGTCCTTGCTTCCGAAGCCAACCCTCTCGATCGACCTCGAATCCTTTATCCTTTTCTGGTTCTAATCCAGATTCCAAATCACGGATAATCTTGACAAGCTTATCATCTCGCTTTTGGCTCTCGCCAATCCTTTCCACAAGAGAAGGTCTTATCGATAAGTTTGCCAACATCTCAGGTTCCAATTCACATTTAGGCCTGAAGTCAAATCCAGCTAAATACTCGAGACTCTTCCATTCTGAAAACATGGCTCCTAATCCTGCATGTCTTCGACTTAACGCATCTGCCACTGCGTTACCTTTTCCCGGAGTATAAGCTATACCAAAATCATATGATGCCAAAGACTCTAGCCATCGTTGCTACCGAAGATTCAAATCCTTTTGGGAGAAAATATACTTCAATGACTTGTGATCCGTAAACAACTCGAATTGAACCCCCAATAGATAATGTCTCCACATATTCAGAGCAAATACAATCGCCGCTAACTCCAAATCATGAGTTGGGTAACTCCTTTCATGCGGCTTCAGTTGTCGACTGGCATACGCAACAACTTTATCCCTCTGCATCAGCACTGCTCCAAGTCCAGTACCACATGCATCGGTGTAAACCACCATCTCATCATTCCCACTTGGAATAGTCAAAACAGGAGCACTCGTCAATCTCTCTTTCAGGATTCCGAAAGCTTGCTCACACTTAGCATCCCAACTGAACACTTGATTCTTTTTCGTCAATCCTGTTAACGGTGTAGCTACCTTGGAGAAGTCTTTGATAAACCATCGATAATACCCTGCTAATCCAAGAAAACTTCTCACATCAGATGCATTCTTAGGTCTAACCCAATCCTGGATTGCTGCCACCTTAGCGGGATCAACCGCTATTCCATTTCCAGAAATCACATGGCCTAAGAACCTCACTTCACTCTTCCAGAAGTGACACTTCGAAAACTTAGCCTTCAGCTGATGTTTCCGCAAGATTTCCAAGACAATATCCAAGTGCGTCTTGTGCTCTTCTTCAGTTCTGGAATAAATCAGAATATCATCCACAAACACAAGTACGAACTTGTTCAACTGATCTCTAAACACTCTATTCATAAGATCCACAAAATATGCTGGCGCGTTAGTCAATCCAAACGGCATTACCAGCCACTCATAGAAATCGGATGGTGTCCTAAAAGCAGTCTTCGGCACACTATCCTTAGCCACTCTCAACTGGTGAAATCCCGTTGCCAAATCCATCTGAAAAAACACCTTAGCTTCGTGAAGCTGATCAAACAAGTCATCTATCCTCGGCAATGGATACTTGTTCCTCTTAGTCACCTTATTCAGCTCACGATAATCCACACACAATCTCAATGACCCATCTGCCTTGGTTGCAAACACAACTGGTGCACCCCACTCGGACACACTACGCCGAATGAATCCTTTCTGCAAAAGATCATCAACTTGCACCCTCAACTCTTGTTGTTCCCTAGGCGCCATCCGCCTAAGAGGCATCACAACAGGTCTGGCTCCTTCAACTAGATCTATACGAAACTCGATCTCTCTATGCGGCGGCAACCCTTTGACTTCGTCAAAGACATCCTCGAATCCATTAGCGATCGGCACTGATGACAGTCCATCCCGTGGAACAACTAGCGAATACATGAAGCTCATGAAGACGCCTTCCTCATGCTTACATCGTATCACAATCTTTCGCCCCTCCACATTCTCGACTGTCACCTCCAGCCTCTCACAATCAACCTTAGCCGCATACTTCCTAAGCCAGTCCATACCCAAAATAATTCCGAACCCCGCAAAGTTCAGAACAAAGCAATCACAAACAAAAGAGCAACCATGACTCGATACAACTAGACCACGGCATAACATACACAAACAAGACGAACCCCCAACTGGATTAGTCACAATCAATGGCCTATCAAAAATATCCGGTTCCAAACCTAACCGGCCTACAAGTTCACTACAAACAAACGAATGCGACGCTCCAGTATCAAACAGAACTCTAACTGGAACACCCCATAGGAAAAGAGTACCTTGAACAACCACGCTCTTTCCTTTCTCTTCAGCGGTAGGAGCTTTTGAAGATGACGGAACAGCTCCCAAAGCATAAGCTTGCACAATCTGCGTGTCCCTCTGTGGTTTTGGACAATTCTTCCTGATATGCCCCGGTTTGTCACAGTTGTGACACTTCATCGGTTCCTTCGGATTCTTACAATCCCTGGCGACATGGCCCTTCTGCTGACAATTGTAGCAAGTCACTTCAACCTTCTGCTTCCTCTGGCCACCCTTCCCCTTTTGCTGCTGCTGCTTCCTTTTCTTGTTTCCACTCTGCTGAGGTTTAGACTCTTCCCTGGTCGCAGCAACAACAGATCCTTCCTTAGGAAACAGATTCTCGTGTCTGAGAGCTTCCTCCACAAGCTTCTTAAATGAATCGTCCAAATGATCCATCAGTCTTGGAGCCTGAACTT
This sequence comes from Allium fistulosum, assembly GCA_030737815.1. Classification (NCBI taxonomy): domain Eukaryota; kingdom Viridiplantae; phylum Streptophyta; class Magnoliopsida; order Asparagales; family Amaryllidaceae; genus Allium; species Allium fistulosum. Next base: position 367,664,843 of record CM060908.1, read on the forward strand.
GATCTCCAACATCTACTGATGGCCCCGGGGCTGACATCCTTCTCATGATCGAAGTCATCATGGTTTCGAACATAGCAACATAATCAGCAGCCCCTTCAGTAGCACGGCCTTCCCTAGCAGCTGGTCTCCCTCTTCGACTTATTCTCAATATCTACAAAAAGGAATGATTAGCATACCGAGAGAAACAACTGCATAAAGGACTCAAACTCCATTAAGCTACTATATTATATATAGTATTCATCCATCAAAATTACAATTACGTCTCTCATACGTAGTTGCGTCAGCGAGCGTTGGGTAAAATCAATTAACCAATGCTCTGATACCAAATGTGACGACCGCCCATGACCCCTGCACCGAATCTAGAGATAGTGCGCTGTAAAGTATGCCAGGCGACCATGGACGATTGTCAGGGTAGATTAAAACAACAGAATCTATCGTATTACTCACAGCGCATGGACAAAATACAATAGAACATATATATAGTGAAGCTTTACAGAATAAAATGCCATCATATAAAACTTCATAATAGTTGAATACAAGCATCCAAATAGCCAATACATCAAGCCTCACTACATAACACTCAGAGAATACAAAACAGCAGAACATCCAGTACATATAATAAGAAGATAATATGCAACCCTCCAGCTCGTCTTCGATATCAGCATCGTGAGAAGAGAACAGCACCTGTTACCTAGTCTGCCCGTCCCAAAAATGGACGAACAGCCCAAGGCAATAAGAATTAAAACATAAAGCCTTGAGTCAGACAACAGTCTTAGTGAGCAGTAAATTAACTAACAACATACCAAAAGAGCATAAAGGAAAAGGAATAGGAATACAACCCTCCCACTCCAACCTCATTCTACAGTGATAGCCCCCAGACACACACTAAGCAGAAGCAAGCATAGCAAAGCATACAATTTAAAGTAAAGCAATTATCACTCGAGTCAAGAGCGATGTTTGTCAAGTACAAATCCCAAGGTCTTAAACCAAGGTCAGATAAGCACCCAGGAAATACCGCTCTTGAGACCGAATGACGATACAACCAAACATCCATGACTCTGGCTATCACTGTTATCATTGCTTCGATATCACCGTTAATTGAATGACCGGCACATTCTTTCAGCCGTCCGTCAAGGGCTAATGGAAACCCCGGTTCTAGACATAACTCCCGCACGTCGTCGCAGCCCGTGCCAAGGATTTTCGCAACTACCCAGAGTACTCGACCATCAACAGTTAGTCTTTTGGGCGTCCCCATGTACTCTTGCTTAGAGCATGCTAGAACCTTCAACAACGATGAGATCTCAGCCTTCTAGTCATCCTCCTCGACGACTATTTTCATACTAGCTCAAGCGCCTCTCGAGCATCCATTATCCTCAAACTCGAATCATATCACCGAGTTACCAACGTGCTTGGAATGATCCCGTCTGGATTAGACCAAGTCTTCATCACATGATGCCTCTTTTCATTACATCCTCGCAAAGCCTCATCTCAACATCACATCATCAAATCTATGCATAAGAGCTTCATCATCCCGCTACATATGCCACGAGCAGCTTTCCCAATTCAAGAGCCTTTCCCTTAGCTTTTGAATCATCTTCGACCACCTTGTCTAAAACCAATCAACAATCATCTAATTCACGGCAATCAATCATGTCAAACATCAATCCAAGTAACCAAGCATTCAAATATAAGCAAAATGGACAATTATAACAATAATGGCAATTTTGTAATTAAGGAGTTGAAAGTCTAACAAGCATGAAAACATGAGAATTATCTCTACAACTTGATGAATGAACTTGCATAGGTTAATCATATACAAAAATGGTTGTCAAATCATAATGAACAATGGATCTACACTTAGGTTTACAAAAATGCATAGAAATCACTATTTTAACACCAAATCAAGACAACAATCCGATCTACTCCTTTGGATCCATGTGAGAGATAACCACCACTCACCAAATCACCAAAACAAACCCAAATCAACACGCTTCAGATCTGGACAGCGAGGGATCAAGCTTGATCTATCACGAATCCGCTTCAAATGAAGAAATCTCTCTTGAAAAGATGAAGATCTTCAATCTATGCTCTTGAATCTTCAATCTTGATCTTCGATTTGGATGAAAGGAAGCACTAGATTAGAGTGGAGAAGAGAAGTGAAGAAGTGTAGAAGTCGAGCTCTCAAAATGGCAGCACTTCGTCGCTTCAAAATCCGGATCCCAAAAATGAAGCCAACCCCCTTCTATTTATAGCTGAAAATCGCCCTAGGTCGCTCGGAGTTAGGTCGTCCACGACCTACGACCTAAAACCAACCGACCTAAAGACTTGCCCAAACCTTACGACTTAACACATGGCCAAACCCAGCGACTTATCGCACGCGCGACCTAACAACTTACGCGCTTAGCGACCTAACAGAGCTCTCCATCCTACGACCTAACGAGGTTACGACCTAACACTTAACAAGACCCAGCGACCTAACAACTCACGCAACCTACCAACCCAGGGACTTACCAGTGTTACGACCTAACACTTAGACCCACGCGACCTAACACTTAAACTATCCTAGCGACCTAACAACTCACGCGACCTACCAACCCATGCGACCTAACAACTTATGCGACCTAACTCCTTAGGTCGCCTAACGACCTAACTATGCTAACAAGCTATCCACTAGGTCGCAACATACTGGGTTGTTAACTCACTAACCCTTAGGTCGCGTACTACTATAGGTCGCTCCCTGCTTATCCCCTAGCTTCCTTAGGTCGCTACCCCTATAAGTCGTCTACGACTTACCACTTAACTTCCCTAAGTTGTATACTCCTTAAGTCGCTAACCTATAGGTCATACCAAGATACTAGGTCGCAACACAGCTATCTCCAAACTTCCTAGGTCGTTGCCGACCTAACAATGCTAACTCGGAACCACTAGGTCGCCCATCCCTAGGTCGTTAACTACTGGGTTTAACTTGCTACTCCCATAGGTCGCTCCAAACTGTCCACGACCTAAACCACCTCGCGACTTATCACCTGAACGACTTAACACTTAGGTGCGACTCAAGATAGTGTGACCTACCACTTAATCTGGCTACGACCAAACTCTTAACTCGCCTATCCCCTTAGGTCGCAGACCTTCTCTAAGTCGCTCACGACTTATCTCCTAAGTCGCCAACAACATTTAACTAACCTCTAGGTCGCGTACGACCTAGGACTTAGGCAAATTTCAACCAAAAATCTGAAACAACTAGAAAATGCTGAAAATCCCAGATTTCGACAAACTTTTCGATCCGTAAAATACGGGTCGTTACATTTAGCTAGCTACTTTTTGATGGTTGACTTGATGATCTTGTTCACTGCTTCCACTTGCCTGTTTGCTTGTGGATGTGCAACAGAGGAAAAGCTTTTCTCGATTTGGAAGCATTTGCAAAAGTCTTTGAACTCGGGGCTTTCGAACTGAGTACCGTTGTCAGTGATGATCCTACAAATAATGTTTTTAGAGACAATATTAATAACTTTCTTCGTGGTAATAGTGGCCAGCGGTTCCACTTCGGCCCACTTGGTGAAATAGTCAACATCAACTGTAGCATATTTGGCTCCTCCTTTGGCCATTGGTAACACGCCAATCAAATCGATTCCCTAGATCACGAATGACCACAGGCTGACCATCTGTGTTAGCTCCATCGAAGGAGTTCTTTTGATCTTGCCGAATCTTTGGCAATGGTTGCACCGTTTGACATAATTTGTTGCGTCGTGGTTTATTGTTGGCCAAAAATACCCATATCGGACGACTTTCTTTGCGAGGGTTTCCCCCCAGTGTGATCTCCGCAGACACCTTTATAAACTTCCTTGAGGATTCTTCGGGCTTCATCGTTGGTCACACAACTGAGTAAGGGGGTAGAGAATCCCCTTTCGGTAAAGCATCCCATCCTGTACTACAAACCGTGGCGCCTTTCGAAGGAGCTTCTTTTGTTGATTCTTGTCTGTAGGGAGTGTTACTTTGAGTAGGCAGTCCTTGGTTGGAGTCATCCATGATTATGGCTCTTCAGTTGTCTCAAGAATCCAATTTATACCCATCTCGCTTATGCATGGAGCGGTCAAGGTTTCGACTAGGACCAGCCCCAATGACCGAGCTTCTCCGGAACTGGCCATATTGGCTAGATAGTCTGCCTTTGTGTTTTATTCTCTTGGGATATGAGTTATGGTGTAGTGTTTGATGTCATTTAGCAATTCCTGGACTTTGGATAGATATAAGGCGAGGTTTCCTTCCCGAGCTTGATATTCGCCTTTCACCTGGCAGATGACTAGCTAAGAGTCGCTATAAATGTGCACAGACTTTATCCCGAGTTCCTTCACAACTTTTAGCCCAGCTATCAGTGCTTCGTACTTTGTTTTGTTATTTGTTGCAGGGATTCCAGGCATAAGGCATAGCTAATAGATTTCCCTTCAGGTGTTTCAAGAACTACTCTACCTTCCGAGCAGAAGTTGTTAGATGCTCCATCGACGAACAATTTCCTACGTGTTTCCATATCCGGGTCTATTTCTTCTTCGCTATCTCGTATCATAAACTCGGCAATGAATTCTGCCAACTCTTGCCCGTTGATCACCCTTCGCGGATGGTATGTAATTTTATATTGACTCAACTCAATGTTCCATTTGATTAGCCGTCTAGAGGTCTCGGGGTGGTATAACACTTGCTTCAAGGGTTGATCTATCAACACTTTGATCGCGTGTACTTGGAAGTATGATCGTAACTTTCTAGACGCGATCAAGAGGAAATATGCCTGTTTTTCTAATTTTGGATAGTTCTTCTCTACTCCAGTGAACTATTTACTGATGTAATATACGGGTCGCTTGATCTTGGCTTCTTCTTGTATGAGCGTGGCACTTAATGCATAGGACGAGACTGCTAAGTAGGTGTACAGATCTTCTCCATCTACTGGCTTGGACAGGATTAGCGGGGTTTCCATATGTCGTAGCAGCTCTTCGAATGCAGTTTGACAAGCTTAATTCCATTTGAAGTTATTCTTTCCCTTCTTTAGCATGTCAAAGAACGATATACATTTGTCGATTGCCTTTGAGATGAAACGGCTCAGCACTGCAACCTTTCCATTCAAGCTTTGTAACTCTTTCCTTTTCCTTCGGGCCTCGACTTCCTGTAAAGCGGTAATTTGTTCGGGATTTTCTTTGATGCCTCTGGCGCTTGCTATGAATCCCAAGAATTTTCCAAAAGCAACCCCGAAGTGACATTTAAGTGGATTGAGCTTCATTCCATATTTGCGGAGTATTTCAAACATTTCGACGAGATTGTCCAAGTTATTTGCCACTACGTGTGATCTAACCAACATATCGTCTATGTTTGCGCTAAAATTGGTCACAAACACCCAATTGCCAATGAAAGCACTAGTTCACAATCACAGATAACAAGTATGTAGAGAATTAAAAATGAAGAACACTCAAAAAATTTAGATGAAAGCAGTAAAGAACACAGGGTTTATAGTGGTTCGGCAATCCGGCCTACGTCCACTTTGAAGTTGATAATTTTATTGAAGTTTGCTTGCTAATTACAACGAGTTACAACTGATTACAACAACAAAATTTGAGTACAATGATGAATCCGGCAGAGTCTGGACGTAGAAGAGCCAAAAGTCCCTTTTCTGTGAGCTCTGGGGTGCTATTTATAGGCGTAGGATGCAAATATCTCGCTCAGATCTCGGGAGACCTCTTCTGGCACGTGGGTGGGCCCAGGCGATTTCGACTTGATCCGTGATCGATACGAATGAATTTCGTATCGATCAAGATTTGATCCAATCAAGTCGAAATTTGGCATGAACACTCTTCAGGTCTTTCTTAAGCTCCTGTGAAAATTTCATTGCATTTGGACTTGTGGATTGCAAGTTATGATCGATACGAATTCGAGTCTTCGTTAGGCTGTTTGGTTCGAATCGATGCTCTTCGAATCGATCTCTTCATATCGATGACCACACACATGATGCCAGTTGACGTGGCGCTTTCTTTCAGGATTGATCCGAAGTTCATGCCGAATCATCGAGTCTTCCCAATGTTTGCGCCTTGTTCGTATCGATTTGACTGGGCCGTCTTCGTATCAATCGCAGTCGCCTCATTCGTATCAATGGGAACGGCTCAGTTCATATCAATGGAAATGGCCTTGTTCGTATCGATAGATGCGGCTTAGTTCATGTTGATGAATATGACTCAGTTCGTAACGTGCACTGTGGCTCTGTTCGTATTGATTGTGTGGTCTTGTTCGTATCGATCTAAGTTGGTCCAACTTGATGGATACGAACAAAGGATGACGTGATGGATATGAACAATGGTTACTTGATGGATACGAAGTAGTGATCATTTGATGGGTATGAATAAGTTCGATACGAAGATAATCGCCTTTGGGTGGATACGAAGTATACCTCGGTATTGTAGTTGATGGATGCGAAGTAGGCTACAACCGATCGATACGAACAACGGTAACATGATGGATACGAACAGTGGTTATATGATGGATACGAACTACAGATGTCTGATGGATTCGAACAAGGCTCTTTAGCTAATGGATACAAAATGACGCGCTCTGATGGATGCGAATAATGTGTTCTCTTGACTCGTATCAATCATATCTCGTGCATACAAACTCCGATTGACTTGAAACTTGGAACGTTGGCTTTCACAGCTTTGCTTTTCATGTCTTGTCAATTGCAGCTCAATCTGGACTTGGACAAAATTTACCGATATCCATAGTGAAACAGTGTATAACCAATCTTTGGGACGAACTGTTCTTGATTTCCAGTCAACTTTTTGGTGTCATGGCCTTGCCAAAAAACGGGATAACAGTCTACATAAACCTCCACAGTCTTCTCGATCTGATGTTTAAACATGGCATTCACTACTCATTGGCAGGTTGCCCCAGCATTCTTTAAACCAAATGGCATCACTTTGTAGCGGTACAGTCCCAGATCAATAATGAAATTGGTATTTTTCTGGTCAGGTTCATGCATCATTGATCTGGTTGTACCCTGAATAAGCATCCATAAATGATAGTAGTTCATGTCCAGCTGTCCAGTCCATAAGTTGGTCGATTCTAGGTAGAGGAAAGCTATCTTTTGGGCAAGCTTTGTTCAAGTCCAAGTAGTTGATACAAGTTCACCATTTTCCATTGGACTTCTTGACCAAGGCCGAGTTGGATACCCATTCGGGGTAAGTTGCATCACAGATAAAACCATTCGCCATCGGCTTATCCACTCCTTCTCTCAGTGCTTTGGATCGTTTGGGTCTCAGGCTACGTCTCTTCTTCTTTACTAGTGTATACTTGGGATCAATATTAAGTGCATGGCATGCAATCTCCGGTGAAAATCCGCACATATCGAAATGTGTCCAAGAAAATACATCCAGGTTAGCGCGAAGGAATTTGAAAAGTTCCGGTCACATCTTGTTTCCAAGATGTGATCCAATTTTCAGGACCTGTGTTGCATCCACACCGACTGGGATAGACACCGTCAATTCTGCCATTGCTTGCTGTTCCTCCCCTGAACTCTTTTTTCTAAGGTCCAAAGCCTTACCGAATCGGTTATGGTCCCCAAGCTAGGGGCGGCTTTTTAGTTGCTATTCGGTATGTTCACGAAGGTGGAGAGTTCTCCCCACATTCTTCCCCTTTTCTTTTCTTCTAGACTCGCGCAGTTCTGTGATATAACACTCTCTGGCGGCACTTTGGTCTCCTTTGATCACCCCAGTTCCATTCTCTGTCAAAAATTTCATGGTTAGACACTACTGAGCTAAAACAATCCTAAAATCTGCCAAAGCGGGCCGACCCAAGAAAGCATTGTAGGCAAACATTTCATCTACAATCACAAAGGTTTGGACGAGGATGACTCTCTGGTCACCTTCTCCAAGTTCTATGGGTAAATCAATTGTCCTGACGGGCTGCTTAGGTTCACCGGTGAATCCCTAGATCTTTGTTCAGCAAGTGTACACGTCTTTCATCCTAATCTTCATCTGGTCGAACGTGTGTTTGAAAAGGATATTCATAGAATTGCCACTATCCACCAATACTTGTCGGACCATGACTGGTCCGATTCCTACTGTCATGACCATAGGGCTGTGCAGTTAAAGCGCCCTACCGCTCCATAGCATTTGAGGTGCGAAAAGTTGTAGCGGAGATATATCGGGGATATAGCAGGATATAGCGGACGACTTTAAAAAGAGGAATGATGAACAATCTACATTAAAAAGAGGAACAAGTATTACTTATTATTTCCCCCTAAGCAATACAAGTTATAAAAAATAAAGATAAACAAAGTTGACACTTGAAAAGTTAGAACTAGTTATAATAACCAACAGCCTATATCATTGTTACATCAACTTTGAAGTTACCATAAAACTTAAAAGCAAGATATCAAGCAAAATGCTTATTTATAGGAAAGGGGGATATAACGGGGCAACAAAATCAGGGATATAGCGGATTATTGCCCTAATATTGGGGATAATAGCGTATCCGCTATATTGGACCGCTTTATTGGAATATCGTTGCCCCAAAAGTCCGCTACGGGATATATCGGGGATATATCGGGGCAATATCGAGGAATTAACTGCACAGCCATAGGGTCAAGTGTCGAAGCTTCTATTCCTTCAGTGTCTCAATTTCGAAACACTATGTCATTATTCAAGGTCTTCTGCTGCTTGACAGGAGCTCCGTCTTCAATCGCAAAACAAGAATCTTTCGAAGCGTGTCTTAGTGAGCTCGCATATCGTTCCATTTCTCCCCAACTCTTCTGTGCGGGATGAGGTCCTCCAGATATTGTTTCGATAATAAGTCTCTAGTCGGTCCGTTTGAATCCCTCTTTCCTGATTCCAGCTTGATTTCCCCAATCCTTGGGAGCTTAGGGTGCTGCAGGCTGGTCAGAATTTTGCGACTTCCTCACATACTGTTGAAGCTTATTTTCCCGGATCAGTTCTTCAATCATTTTCTTCAAGTGACAACACTCATTCGTGTTATAACCATGTGCTTCATGGAGACGTCAGTACTTTACGGAGCGCTTTTTCTGTTCGATCGCTTCCTTTTTAGGCGGCTTCTTGTACTCCTCCGTCCCTTCTGTCGCAAGGTAGATGTTCTTTGGAGTGTCATTGAGCGGGGTATAGTCTTCGAGCCTGAAGCCTTTAAGTCGCTTACTACTTCCATTTTGCTTGTTGGAATTCTGACTCTTCCTTTTCTGATTCTCATCCTTTCCTGCATTTCCAATGGTGGTCCCAGAGGTGTTTGCGTCTTAGTTCATCGCTATAACATTCTGCCCAACGTCGGTTGGTTATAGGTTAACAGGTCTTCCTTCTAGCTCTTCTGCTTCTTCCAATCTCAAGTACTAGCTCGCCTTTCGATTAAAGTCCTTCCTAGTGGTGGGTTGCTTCATTTTGATCCATTTCCTAAATTCAGTGTTGGGATAGATGGCGCGGACCAGAGCCATCAAGACCACATCTTCGTTTGGATTACTTACTTCAGTGACTGCGGTGTTAAACTGACTCATGAAGGATTTCAAAGATCCATTTCATCCCTGAAATAGGCCTGATAAGGATGTCACATCTTTTTCGTTGTGCCGTGTGAAGCCTAAACTGATCAAGGAACCTCGTTGCTAATTCACCGAAAGTGGAGATGGATTTAGGTGGGACCTTAGTAAACCACATGGAAGCGATTCCCTCCAGAAAGATTGGAAAACATCTACATCGAACAGCATTCGCTCCATCCATGTACCAACTGTACTTATATAAGTGCAGTTTCAGGTCCCTTGTTCCATCGTAGGACGGGATAGTTGGCATAGTGAACTCTTTAGGATATCGTTCATTCAAAATGTCATCAGCTAAGGGAGTTTGGCTTAGAGTGGATCCTCATTCATCATATCTCCTATTCTTACTTTCGTCCATTGGGCGCTTGACCATGTCCGCGATATATGCTTAAGATGTCCGGTAATCCATGGGTTGGATGTCAGTGACTGTACCAAGTGTTTGAATTTGCAAACGGTCTTGGTTAGTGGGCTGAAGCCTAGGCTCTCCTATCTTCAGGAGAGCCACTCCCTCGGAGTTCTGTTGGCTTGCGATTGGTTGTATGGGGGCAGTAGGACCACTCTACCGATATTTAGTACGTTAGTGTTCTCTTTCACCTTGTCGTTGTCAGTTGATCTCCATCTTCAGAGTCAGAGAGATCCAATGTTATATCTTCCTGCGGGGTTTTTGTCCCCAGATTCAAGTTTACAGTGGGCTGCTTTGCAGTTGGTGGAGTGCTTGCATTTCCTTCAATGGTGATTTCTACAGCTCCACCTACTACTCCATTTTGCTGTTGCTTTACGTTTCTCCTATTTAGACCAGAAATGAAAGAGTTTTCCTGCTCTGTGGCAACAGCAGGCTCTGGCATGTTTCTTGGAGCAGCAAGCGATTGCAAGGTCAGGAGGACATTTAATTTTTCCATAAGAGCTTTTTGGCTGTTCTCCATCTTTTGATTGATTTCATCAACCATCTTGTTTAACTCGCCTCTAGTGACAACTTCTTGCTGGATAGAAGATCCTGGCATCTGATCCTCTATGATGGCACCGTTGACTTCAACTTCCTGAGGATTGGTTTCCTCTCCAGCTATTACAGCTCCTATGGATCTTCCGGAAGTAGTTCTCTTTCTTCCTGGGGCCATTGATTTTCAACAGAAAATTTTCTAAGCAGAGATTGAGGATCTAAATTCTGAGCCTGTCTGATCTAAAGTAGATAGCTAGATCTGAGCCTGAGTTGGTTTCTCCGTGAAAGCGCCAAAATGTTAACCTAAAATGGATCAACACCCCGGTTTGAGCATGAAAGCACCAGCCCTGTTTTTGCAAAGCAATAATACAGAAAATAGATATCAAAAGAATAGAAGTAGTAAAAAGACAAGAAGATTTTTATAGTGGTTCGGCTATTAATGAAGCCTATGTCCACTTTATAACTTTATATTAACTGACTACTATTGTAAGTTGATTCGGATTACAATATTATTTAATTTCCTAAGTTAGATCAAGTCACTAGTGCCAGAGTTTACTGGAGAATCACAGTGAGCCCCTAGATGACTGTTATGAGGGAGGAGAAGAGTGAAGAATAGTTTCTGCAGAATTCCAACAGCCAGTCCAGAAGATCATGTTTATGTTTCAAGTAGGGTTGTATTTATAGGGATTCAAGAGCTATTGGGCTAGGCCGCTTTGCCAGGAGCTTGCATTTGAAGGTATAAAGATTCTTCAAAAGTTTCAAAATGAGACAACCTAATATGATGGTTCACTAGCGATCCATAGGGCATGGATCGCTAGAAATCCATGTAGTGAGGGTTTTTCAGTTCGTTTCAATTGGATCTTGTTCATTGCCCTATGTAGGTACTCTCCATGCAAATTCATGAGTAGATACCTTATTTTGATGATGATTCATGTACAGGTTGCATTGAACTATTACTGGAATCAGATGAATGCCCACTTCTCAAAATAGCTTGCTTGGAATATCATGAAACTTGGCAGACATCCCTAAAAAACATATTAGATCATAATGCAAGAATAATGGTTGTTCTATGAGCTATATACATGGATCGCTAGAGATCCATGGGTGATCACTAGCGATCCATGGGTGATGGCATCCCCTTAAGCTGTTTTTGTTTTTGTCTCTTGAGCCTTTCTTGGTTCCTTCTTCTGGTTCTTTTGGTTGATTCTTGAGTTGTTTCGTCTCGTCGTAGATGTTTTAGTTCCCTTTGAATTCTACCGCGTTAAGAATTTGGTTAACACCTACTAAGTCCAATTAACTATCCTAAGTCTTTACTTATACTATCTTAGCTTGACAGTGGACTTAGCTTACTAACTCCCTTTTTATTTAGGCAATAAGATTTACCTTAAATACTTATCTACCCATTAATCCCCTTTTAATGCTCATAAACATAAATTTGTTCGTAAAATCCTAACGGACATTTCCTAAGACATTTATGTATAATTACTAATTTCAAATTAGTAACCTTTTATAACTATTACATTTTATTAGTCCCATTAACCCACTTCTCCCTATTAATTTTAACTCTTAACTCATTTCCATTAATTGCCCATTAATTGGAATTATGGTCTTTAATTTCCATACTAACCAATTGTAACCCCTAATCTAATCCTATCCATTTATTTCTCATTAAATACCCATTAATTGGGGTTATAATATTTTATTTCTTATTAATTGTTGGCAATTACTAATTTATTGCCCATTAATAAGAGTTACTACATTTCTTAATTTTACCTATTCGCTTCCTTAAATATAATAATAACTATTGAACGTTACACATAAATAACGTACGAATAAACGTTGTTCTTCTTTATTAATGCAATAGATATGCATAAACTGCTTAATAAAACTACCTATTCATAACCAAATATATTCTAGTCCTAAATATGTAATTAGAATATATTTTCCATATTTCATTTGTTGGAATTAAATTTCTGAGGAAGATTTTCAATTACGATTTCCATAAATTAGTTCAACACAAAAAGGAAAGATTTACTACATTTGAAATTACAAGGAATGGATAATTTCTTTTTGTTTGAAATAAATGGTGTAAACTACGGAGAATAAATATGTACTTTACACATCTCTTCCCTTTATTTTATTTCTAAATCAAGCATTACCTTTTTGAATCAAAAGTGGAAAAGGTAAACAAATTTATAAAAATCAAACGGATGTTCTTCCCAAAAATTAAACTAAAGAAAATCTTCAAATCAGCACAAATTTGGGCAATAATCCAAAAATCCTATTTTACACTTAATTACAGATCTAGAATAAAAATATACAACATTCAAATTCCAAAAATTTTGGGACTGATTTGCAGATTTAGGTGTAAACATATTTCAAATTAGATCTAAAACAAGAATATGTAGGCAATAGTTTTCTACATTAATGTAAGCCTACAATTCATAAATAAAATTGATTTAGGTATAAAAATCAAACTTGTGCCAATGGAATAGATTTAAAATCATAAACAATATATAAAATTTCCCACTCATCTTTTAAAAGCGATCCAAATCTCTAGATCTGAAGTAGAACCTTAAATTCATCTCCAAATCCTTTTTAATCCAAAATATATATATATATATATAAAAGGGTATATACATACATTAGAACTACAGATCTAGGAAGATATTTTGAATTGGGAGAGAAAATAAATACAGATATACAAATATATATAAATTACCTTAAGTACGCATATAGTTGATTCTCTCATCTTCTCCTTTTTATTAGATTTATATTCTTCTCCAATTTGTATGAATATAGATATAAATATCTTATTTTTATAATTTAGAAAGAAAGTGGAGAATAAGAAATGGAAGAGCTTCACTATTGCCTCTAGAAAAATATGAGAAGAGAAGGAAGGATTGGGCCTGAATTTATAGGCGTAAGAATCAACCTCAATCGTTAGATCGAAATATATTAAATTCAGGTCATTGGGCCTGGGTTAACCCTAGCCGCCACACATGAAGCAGTCGACCGCCCTCTTCCTAGGGGTAGACCGCCCCTAATCGATCGCTCCTATATGTGGGTCGACCTGTGGGCCCTAGATATTAATATATAACATTAATTTTCTTATTCGAATTATTTTTGTTCCGAATTCGTTTTTCCTCCATAACTTCTTCATTTGGACTCCAATCGCAAAACTCCAAATATAAAAGTTGCTCAAAATTTCGCCACGAACGCAATGGTACAAGTTTCATGGTCAAATTCATCATTTGTACAAATACCATTTTTGGAGCCTAATTAATTAACTAACTAGTTAAATAACTAATGCCAAATTACGGGATGTTACAATAGATGTGAATTATATAAGTATGTAAGTAACTTAAATGGATAAGAATGACATAGTCATTAGAACGATTTAGAATGCAAGGTCAGCAGTGCTACACAACAGAAGCCTGCCCACTGCAGGGGTTACCAACAGTTGTGTGTACATTATACTGATGTGGGACATATCTAACTATAGGACCCATTGTGTTATATACGCTTGAGTATAGGTGAAGGAATACTCTTATTAGAGTCTACTTCAATAAATTAAGGCTGGTATTACCTTGATCACGTAAGACAATCTAAATAGGTTGGTGAGCGGCTCGACGCTATGTCAGTATGCGTTGGTACCAAATCAAGAGTAGAAGCTATACGTTAGTTAAGTGCATCATCGGTCATGCACGGTCAATGGAAAAGACAGGGTTGCACCTAATAGGCTACATTTTCCACTACGGTAGGTCACGTTAGGTCATGCACCGCCACAATTGTTTGCTAGTTTATTTGTTAGGGGCAAGACCAGTTAACCCATAAAAGATATCTTTCAAAAATGAATGGGGTAGTCCGAGGAGCTAAGTCCTCTATAGTCCATGGAGCTAAGTCCACAATGGAAGAAGACAAGTAGTAAATCCTCAAGGCGGGGTAGAATATGGCTAAGTTATTGTGACATCGTTATTAGGCACTACGGGATGCACGACAAGGCCTAAACTACCATTGAGAGGTGGACAGGGATGAAGATGATAAGACACACATGCGAGTCGACATTTTGGGTTTCCTCCTCAATGCGTAGTTGTACGGGTAGTCATAATATGAGATATAGTTCCATATAGATGTGATACTGTGTTGATGATGGATCCCGATGAGGTCCCGGGTTACGGATACTAGAGGATATAGTATCTTAATCCAAAGAGGGACTGTAGTATATATATATATATATATATATGTATCTAGTTATGGTTTACTTCGGGTAGATGTGTATCGTACGTGTATGTGGAGTCAGTATGACTAAGTAAAATAAAAGGACATAACATGTGATGGAAGGCAATTGGCATATACTAGTGTTATGTATAAAGTGTATAATTTACTAGTCACCAGAACGTTATTCTTCCTTCTTCTCATTACAACCCATAGGATAGCTTTAGAGGAACAAGTACTGGTACATGATGGGAACGGTAGAAGGACAGGTTTTCTTATGCATGCTCGGCACTGACAATGACACTTAATCTCAGAAGTGTCAACCTTGGTCAAAACTATATGTTTTATTATACTTTGCTATTTCTCTATGAGTTATATTGATAGTGCTCTAATATGCCTTGATTTATTTGTCTTCAAGATACCAAACCAACAATCCGCACTTTGTGGACTTGGGTTTTCGATTTAGTGAAAATTCAGGCCTACTGGGATGCAGGTTGTTACATGATATTTCTTCCATAATAGTCTACTTCTTTTCTCATCAATAGATGGTACAATACTAGTAGTCGAAATCACCTCCAATGCATACAACTTCATTAATTTCTCTTTCTTCATTACTGGGCTAGATAATTATTCTTAAAGTGTCCAAACTATTGACATCCATAACACCTTATCTTAAACAAGTATATCCTGCAATGATTTGTTATATGACTTTTCCCATGACACCTCCTATAGATGATGACCTACTTCTTTCCATATCCTTCTTAAGGTCCACCCTTACACATGTTCTTATTCTGATTCACCCCTTCTTTGGTTCATCTTCTTTGTCCATAATAGCCCATTTCCCATCAGTCGCATTCAATGATGCGGCTTTGAGTCCTTAAGAAGTCACTCCAAAAGGTATCTGATTCAATGCCAACTCTTTCAATGGAGAAATTATACCCTTAGAAAATTTAAATGCCTACTTCTCAGGGGTGTTGATCAAATCATATCCGAATCTTGCCAACTCATTGAACTGACTAATATATTTTCTCATAGTTGACTCCTCTTGTTTCAAATGAATAAACTTTTCTAGTAGCAATCCCTTCTCCACTCTAGAGAAGAAATTAACCTTGAACCTCCTTTAAAGTCTGCTCAAGTGATGGTATCTTCATCCACTTTTAAAGTAATTACTTTCCACCAATTTGTTGCCACTTCCTGAAGATGCCATATAGCCAACTTTCTTCTAAAATATTGCTTAGACCTAATAAGCTGAAGTACTTCTCACAAGAATTCAGTCACATCTTGGTTACCAAATATGGTTTGTTACCCATAAAAGGTTCTCCATCCAAACTTGAGAAATCCCTATAGAGCTTCGGGAAATCCACTATTGGTGCTTCTTAGATAGGACTAACCTTTGGAGTGGTAGTAATATTAGGAATTGGAGGAGTTTTGGTAGGGTTAGTGGCATTCACCTGACTAGTCACTTAAAGGTACCTATGAACCATAAAGGAATATTCACCTCGGGGATATCCATGGTATCAGCCCTGGTATTAGTACCAGCCTTGGTCCCTATCCCACTAATGTTGGTAGTGTTGGTCTCTGTTCTAGTTTAATTACTCATTTTCAACTATTTGGAAAACATGGGATTCATTAGCAACTCTCCAATAGACAGTGAATAAAACTGTAATAATAAATGGTTTGTATATATGTAGTCAATTCGCTCATATATATTATATATACAAATTATCAAAACTGCAAATTCGCTTTCTCAATACATTCTTAGTTCTTAATCTAAGGAATGTTTTACTCTAATACCAAATGTGACAACCCGCCATTTTCGACCCTCTGATTTAACACATCATCGATGTATAAACCCCGAAATGAAAAAAAATGATTTGCTGTTGGAGATGTATAACAAGAAGAAAAAAAATTCTATCTATCTTTTTTTGATCTCACAGTAGATGGTAATAATATATAATATAGTCAAATAACGCTATATTCCAAACCGATAGTTCTACGTATATACATAAGTCAAATCCAATCAATCAAATCCAGACACGCATACACAAATCCAAACAATGTCAAATGATTATTTACATACAAGTTTATATACATTAGTAATGTCATTGTCATCCAAACCTACAATCGTTACTTGCCAAAGTACACTGAATTCCATCAACCTAGTGATGAAACAAAAAGGAGAAAAGCATAGAAAGGGTCAGACTATAGTCTGGTGAGTGTTGTATGCCTATTTTACTACATACTGTAATCATTTTCATATAATACTAAGACAGCTATGGTAAACATCATACCTTAGTCATGTTTCACCTACATCTAACAAGTCAGTCAAATAATACAATAAACATGGAAAACTCGTAAAATAGGTTATTAGTCCAATACAATTACAATGATCGATGATATGGTCTAACCCATAGACAAAGCCAAGCCTACCCTATTGCATTAACACATGGCTAAAACATTGAATGCATGTAGTTCCATTTATGGCTTATGGACCCATTTCCATACTACAATATGCACCTCAAAAAAACTTGAATAACTAAGCGATCATTTTACCATGATAACTAATAGAGGTTTCAGCCATCAAGAAGCAAACAAATCGCTAATAGGAATCGACTATCCATATGTATATATCCATACACACAAACACATACATCCATATATATATATATATATATATTATATATGTACGTATATATACATGTTCAAACATTTCATTCAATCAAACAGGGAGAATCACATCACATTACAGTTTAAACGTTATCCTAAAACCTTAAAAAAGCCCGACATTCAATCGAGCTTAACCCACATGAACCGGTCCTATATGGGTCAACGTAAACCTGATCCAATAGGATATTCACCAATCAACCTATGCCATTGGTCGATAAGTCATAAGCGTATTGACAGGAGCAGGAACACATGCTAATTCATGTGCTTGTATTTTTTTGTTTTCTTTCCTTTGTTTCTTTCTCCTTTTTAATCCGCTTTCAAATCTGTTTTCTTTGAAATTTCTTATATGATCTTATACTATCATTATAATTCTCATCAAAAGATCATGTCAAAATTATTTTAGAATTGCTTCAAAAGTTAGTATTTATAAAACTAGTTTTAAGATTTTATAAATACACTTTTCTTACATATATACTTTAAAATATAATTAAAATCATTGTAAATTCAAAATGAAAATAAAATAAAACCTGAAACAAAATTTGAAATTTCATAAACATTTTTACATATTTTTATATGTATTTTATATCATATAATCAATATAACCTGGTTTTCCATTTAAGCTAAATATATCTAATTTTTGACATATAATTCATATGAATTATTAGTAATTCATATGAAAATAGTTTTTAATGTCTAAAATATACTATCTTATTCCAGAAATCATTTCATAACAAATTTGTTTGATTTTACCATAGTATTTACATATATTATAAGTATATATGTCTCAAACACTCATTTTCAATCATCTTCTTTATTTAAATCATTACATATGTAATATGTATATAGTATTAATTTCAAAATTATTTCTCTATTAATATAATTTATCCTTTCTAATTTCTAATTTCGTCAATGCATTCATTTCATATGAATCCAAAAAATATTACCAAGTTATCATTCCAATATTCATCGTTAAACCACTAGTTTGGCCATATTTAATGATTTATCCATTCTTTTGATCATATAAACCAAATCTGTATTTTTATTTTCATATTTATACTATTTAATTATGGTAATATTCCAGTAATCATCCATATTAACCCCAAATTCTAACCCAAATCCATAATCATCTTAGAACTAAGAGAGATTGACTAGCAGTATAGTAAATTGGGCAAAAACCACTCACACAAACTAAGATTCCCTTGATTTGCTCGTTGTCCAGAATTGGCCTCCTCTCCAAATCCGAGTATTCATGAAACTAATTGGTACAAATCTGTTTCCCTTACCTTGCGCTTCAATTTGGTGCTTTGTTCTTTTGAATGTGATGAAAGATTGAGTGAGTAATTGTTGTTGATTTTATTTAGGCTTTATGGTTTCAGTGAGATAAAAGGAGAAGAATACGTATAGAGAAAAATGAATTTGAATTCTCCAAAAGGAAGGAATGGCCTACTATTCATGAGAGAAGCTAAGTGTCTGTTCAATTATGTTAGGCTTTAACCTAATTTGAAATTCAAAATTTTGATGTACAAAAACATCCATAACTCCATCGTTTGGACTCCGACTATGACAAATCAATATACGACACACATAAAAAATGAGATGGTCACAATGGTGCTAGTTTCATTTCCAAATTTCAATTTTTGAGAGCGACGATTTTTCCCCCTTTGAAGTCAAAATTATTAATTTTATTTGTTTTTGATTATCGCAGAATATAGGTTATTATAGGTCCATTAGAGATATGGAGGAGTTATCACCATAGAATGGATCGAGTGATGAATGAGATCAAAACTATATAGTAGTGTGTATATGTATAGTATTAAGTCGCATTACACACACGAGTACCACTTATGTTGCTCCTTTATGAAAAACCGATGATTCTTATTATAGATTTTAAAAATGAGCACGTAGACAAGGAATGCAGTGAGAAACTCCATATTAGGAGTATAAGTAAAGCGGGCTCAAGGGCACAAGCAAACCTCGACTTACAGACTATGTTCAATACAACAATGAGGAACATGGTGTAGAATGTCCATAGAGGTGCTCTAGCTATTGTTAATGTGGTTCCCTAGTGAAAGTTCCAAGTGAAACTTTGCTAAGTTAGATAAAGATTACTATAGCTATGTGGGTAAACCATTTCTTGGAACAAAATCAGTTTTTGAAGTGCAAAAGTGGCTTGACACCTGCAAACGTATCTTTAAGGATCTTGAGTTAGAAGATGTGATAAAGAGGAAGTTGGTCTCTAGGAAACTTCAAGGAAGAGCCATGGGTTGCTACTCCCAAGGACTAGTTTACTTGGATCAATTCAAGGCTCAATTTGAGGAGAAGTTCATAACGGCCGCTCAAAAGTTAGTGTTGTTTAGGAAATTTGCTGACCTGAAACTGGGCAAGATGACTATTTTAGAGTATGTTGTTGAATTCGACATGTTGTTGACATATGGAATGCCTTTCATTAACAGTCTCTTGAAGAAGAAAATGAAATGTATTATGGGCTTGAATGAATATCTTGAACAAAGTCTGAGGGAATACATTGATGAGGTCTTCGAGAAGCTTGTTGAGAAGGCTCTATGAGATGAGAGTCTATATCTAAAGTCTAGAGATGTTGTTGTTTCCAAGAAGGAGCCTAAGCTACAAGTGAGTAGGGGCACAAAAGGAAGTGGAATAACAACAAAGGGAAGAAGAAGTTCTGAGGAAAATGCGGTCAAAAAAGGAAAATGGGAGCCTACTTGCTATGACTATGAGAAAAAGGCCATCTTGGTAAGGGCTGCAAAAGTGGGAAGATGGGATGCTTCAACTGCAATAAACCGGATATGTGAAGAAGGATTGTCCTGAGCCATTGAATAATAAGTAGGTTGTGTCAGCTTATGTTTTGAATGATATTCTGATTTCATCAAGTGCTCCATTGACGAAGGATTGAAGCCTGACTTAGTGGACATATTATTGGTATTGACGAACCCTGTGGGTAGTTCGAACCAGTTTTTGTATGATTTGCCATGACATTGTGTTGTTGAGTCATGGATGAGTATTTTCTTTTGGTTTCTTTATGCTTAGTTTTGTTAATTCTGATATAATATTAGATATGGACAGGCTATAAAGGCATGGAGTTGTAGCTGATTGTGAGAAGTTTTTGATGACAATAGGGACAGACGATGAGTGTAGGCTAGGGTTGAGCTGTATAGTTGATGATGTAGTTACGATTAGCTTTGTGTATTTGCTCGAGATCATGTACAATGATTTGTCATCTGTTCCCATAGTAAAGGAATATTCGAATTTATTTGAGGAGGTGATCGGACTACTGCCATATAAAGAGATTGAGTTTTTTATTGATTTAGTGAAATATGTGAGGCCAGTAGTTATGATATTAAGGAAAATGGCACCCAAAGAGCAGCGTGAACTATATGTGCAATTGAATGATCTATTAAGGAAGGGGTTCATTCGTAGGAGTATATCTTAGTGGGGGGCACTATGATGACCCACCTTTTCGACCCTTGAAAATCGACACTAATACATCCACGGTATTCACATGCCGCAAATTCAAGTGCCAGAAAGATAGAATATCGGGGGTTTATAAGAAATAAATGTAGAAAATAGAATAATAACAGAATCTCACATCGTATTAAGCACATAATTATATAGGTGGAAAGTACATATAATCACTCCAAGTGATTCATTAGAGTTACGATAAGTACTAACCCAGCCTAGGATATTTATAGCTGCATATCCTTGAATAGGCCGGTAGATACAAAATACATGATACATGATACAATGGAAAGTTGAGAATATATAACTATAGACAAAAGACACTATAGTCTTCATGCTCCAGGCTCCTTCCAAAATGATCTAAGCTACCTGACTACTTGACTGCCCAAAAATAGGGCATCCAGAGTTTAAGGTAAAAGAAAAATAAACTCCGGGTCACTCATGGGACTGGTGTGAGAAACTCAAAATATGAAAGTTTTGAAAACAAAAGGGTATCTTATAAGACCACGCCGCACATAAACAAGAAGCGGGTTTTTACCTTATGATAACCAAAATCTTTGAAACGCAAAAAAAATTTGAAATATTATTTTTAATGACATTATTTTGAAAACATTTTCAAATAACTTATAAATCTTAGCTAAAATGCTTGCATCTCACATTTCAGTATTTGCACAACTAAGTTCGTCTGACACTTATTGGATATTGGATATCCAACTGAATAGCGAGGTAAGGAACTACCACCCGTACAGTGCATTTTCTAGAGGAATGCATCCGAGGCCCTTATGTTGGTCCTCATGCTAATTAAGACTATCCTATTCGAAAATTACATGAATAGCACCGAATATTACATCACCCGACCATTACCGACCTACCTGGGATCCCAAGAATACACCACATAATTTATACCCAATGTTATAGCGGGTAGAAATTTTATCCATCTAGAAGGTGATTTCATACCCTGATTGGTTGCGACCCATTTTAGCCATAAAGCATCCCCTTTTTCACTATTCCCGGTGTGAGGCTTGAGGTAACGATTACCTTTTATATAGCACATCTTCCACTTTGAATGCCACTTTGCCATTTCACAAACACACAACTGATTTCTACAAACGTATAACTCCTGAGCTTGTACGTCTCAGGAAATGGTGCTAAGCTAAGAGAAGTTGCCTTCTCCACCACCAAATAGATGATACGTTCATAGAGATCAATTAATATGATCTAGAAATGCAACGCCAGACATTCATTCATAAAAGTTGTCCAGGAATAGGACAAACCGAAGGCACTTTCCTACAACATCCTGTCGGGAATTATCCTTGGGATTAGTACCGAATAGTCCTAATGTTTCAGAGATTTCCAGAACGAAGGGAACACTGCTATTTATTTATCTGGGGAGCTACCCAAAGATTATCAACAAGTAGTCCTTTTGAAATGAAGATCCTCTATTTTCAAAATCACGATCTTCAATATATATTTTTCACTGTCAAATGCGTAACTTGGTTTGAAGTAGTTTTTGGATAGGAATCACCCAAATCCGACTTCGGTTTCGACGAACCAATCATCGATAAAAAGATGTTAAGTGGGTGGTAATTAATATTCCATTTATTTGTTTTTTTATCCAAATATATTTTTTAGATATATTTTTTATCTTTTGAAAACCATTTCTTTTTAGTATATATGGAATTCGTTAAACCTCCTTATAAAAATTTACTAAATCATTTTTCATAAATTATTTTACAATACATTATTGAGTAAAATAGGGTCAATAGAAATTGTACTACTTTTACTCAATTTCAATTTATGTATTCAACAGGTACTATGGGTAGAATAATGGTGAAATCGCCTTTCAAATTCTAAGAATAGTACGAGTTCCCTCCTCAGAATTTAGCACCAAGTATAAGAAGATTGTTTCTATACGATCCAAGTTGTTTAAATTTGAAAAGTGTAATCTTGTATACTTAACTCGTTTTCGATATTTCGACCTTATATATCCCTCGTCTGGGGTAAGCCAAGTAGCCAGGGCACTAGTTGCTCCTAAACATCTTTTGAGTTTAAGTACCCAAACCAGATCTTACGAATAGAAAAATCAAGTGTACTCGTTGGCTTATTAGTGCCAAGATTAAATCATTTGCTTATAACAGCTTTTCTTCAAATTAATTTATTTAAACTCTTTTAAATAAATTATAAAAACTTTAAATCATTTTTAAAACACTTATTTATTTATAGAAAACATTTATAAAAGTTTGGAGAAGAATTATAAAGTTTGAAATCATAATTTTAAAGTTATTGAAAAATTGCTAGAAAAAGTGTTGCGGAAGGTGTTTTAAAAGCTATATTGATTAAAACAACTTTTATATCATTTTGAAATTAATATATATACTCAAATCTCTTTTGAAACATTTTAAAAGATTTATAAGATTTTCCATATTTTTAAAACTTTTGAAAAAATTAATTTTAAGAAATCCCTTTTTGGAATCGGAACTACAAACCCGCGATTATTTTGAAAACTTGTTTTGGATTTATTTGAAAATCTATAAGATGAAAACTTGATTTTCTTTCTTTGATTGAAAAATATGGATATAATAGTCTAGAAAATTCTTTCTATAAAGAATTCTGAGCTATATTCCACGTTATATACTCATTTGAATTCTACGGTGCGAAATCGCGAACTGCCGTTACGCGACACGTCTAGTTTTGACTCGATTTTTCATTTTCCATTTAAATGTAGAGATAAGTTTAAATGATTATAAACATTTCTAATCATTTTCAAGGGGTTTAATGCTTCCATATTTAATTTTATAACTTGATTCGGAAAGTGATTTTCTTGTGTAATATCGACGTGTATTTAACGTGACTTGTTAAACAAGCATATTCAACAATCAATACTTGATGAACAAAATATAAATAAGCATCCATGACAATCATTTCACATCACACACACACACACACATATATATACATATATATATACATATATATATATATATTAAATAGAGTTTTCTCACCTTGGAATAAAACGATTAACTAGAAAATGGATTAGCTTCTCTAACTTGAATCGAAGCTCACAAACTCTCATCTCAAAGCTCTTATAGGGCTCGGACTATCTTGTGAAGTGGGTAGGGGTTCACAGCCTTGGTTTGTGAGGATGGTAGGCTTGACAGGGTGGTTGGCCGTGGGTTTGAAGAGAAAGAGGAAGGGTTTGGGTGAGTTTTGAAGTGATATATGGATATATATATATACACTCTAAATAAATTGAGATATAATTTGCTATAATTTTCTTCAAATTTTTTCTTAGATGGAAGCCATTAAAATGTGGAGGAAGTGTTTAGAAAAATGAAGAAGAAGATGAATGAATGAAGTGAAGATATGAAGTGGTATTTATAGGCAAATGGAAGAGTGTAAACATCTCCTTCTTACATCACCATACATCACCACGCCACCTCCTCCTTTCATCACCATGCGCTAACCACCACCCCCTAAGTACAGTTGTGAGTCACATCATATAGGGGCAAGGCCATATGCCCCTTTGTTTTGACATTTGATGGTGACAATATGTGATAATTAGCTTAGATTCTTACTCCATGACCACATGCTCCACCTCCTTTCATCATTACCCTATGCATGGCTACCTCCTTCCACCACCTTAGCTCAGCCATGTCACCTCCTAGCTCGACCATGTCACATCAAGGCATGTTCTTGCATCGTTGGGATGTTTGATGGTAAGGGTTGGTTGCTTAAGTGAAAAGGAGTTGTTTATATGTTTATATATTTAAGATATATGTATATATGTGTATATATAAGTGTTCATGTATATATGCACGTGTTTTCTTGGATGGGTAGATGTATGTGTTCATTTGGATGTCACATAGAATTCGCAACGTTCTACAACTTCTATACGTTGAATGGTTATGAATTTCGATTTCGATTTTCGGTCATATTTTCACTTCTTATTTACAATACATATATTTGTAAACAAAGTTTGAAAAAAATATTTTTAAATAAAGAGATTTTAAATTTGATTTAAAAACCATTATTTAGTCATTTAAACTAAATTTTTAAATTTAATCGTATTTTTATAAGTGATGATTTTGCGGGTCATTACAGACTCCTCTCCTTAAAAGAATTTTGTCCTCGAAATTGAAGTTGAGAAGAAGATAACTCAAAAAAAATCATATATGATGAAATATATACAAGATATGACAACTACACCACAGGTGGGGAATACACTATATCGATATAATATATACAATCTAATCATCCATCCTAAACTCAGGGTAGGCTTTCTTCGTTGTATCCTCTATTTCTCATGTACAATCATTAGCATCACCACTCCATTTTACTTTAACTAACCGCAAAATCTTTCCCCTTAATTGTTTCTCATCACAATCCAGATTTGATTGGGTTGTCTGATGACGGTTAAATTTGGTACTACTTCCTAGTATTCTTGGGTAGCTATTTTTACGACTTGGTCTGGACCATATACATACTTACGTAAATGAGATACGTGAAAAACATTGTGTATGCCTGACAACCTTTCAGGTAGTTCTACTCGATAGGCTAATGGGCTAATTCCCTCAATAATAGGAAAAAGACCAATATATCGAGGAGCCAGCTTACCACTCCCCTCATCGGAGAGATCTTCAGAAATACTAAGTCGGCAACTGAGAATTCCAAATTTCTATGCCTTTGATCAGCGTAACTCTTCTGTCTACTATGTGCCTCCTTTAGCTTCTTTCTGATCACGTCTACTTTCTCCACAGCTTCTAAAATTATGTCGGGGCCAAGTATCAACCGATCTCCGGTTTTGATCCAACATGTCGGGGATCTGCATGGATGATCATACAAAGCTTCATAAGGTGCCATATTTATGCTAGCTTGATAGCTATTATTATAAGAGATCTCTACTAAATGAAGGTAGCTTTCCCAAGAACTTCCAAAGTCTAATACACATGCTCTCAAAAGATCTTCCAACACCTTATTGACTCTCTCTATTTGCCCATCAGTTTGGCGATGATACGCGGTGCTTACCTCCAGCTTCATTCCCAAAGCTGTCTGTAAGGCATCCCAGAACTGACTAGTAAAGATTGGGTCTCAATCGCCTATGATGCTGGTAGGAACTCCATGTAGTCTGACAATCTCCCCCATATATATCTCAGTTAAGCTTGCGACTGTTCTTGTGGGTTTTACTGGGATGAAGTGTGCGCTTTTAGTTAATCTATCAATGATAACTCAGATGCCTTCATTCCCTTTACTTGATTGAGGCAAGCCATCGATAAAGTCCATGGTTATTTGGTCCCAATTCCACTTTGGAATCTTAAATGGTTGGAATAGTCCAGGAATCTTTTATTGGTCACTCTTCCTCTGCTGACAATTTGCGCATCTACTCACATGGATGGAAATGTCTCCCTTTATACCCTCCCACCAGAAAGTCCTTTTCATGTCTCTATACATCTTATTAACTCCGAGATGTATTGCGAGTGAGGAATTGTGACATTTTGTTAAAGCTTCTTGCCTAATCCCATCAACGTTGGGAACACATAACCTTCTATTCATCCATAGAATTCCTTGCTTATCCACTTTGAAACCTAACCTGAAAACCTCAAATCTCAAACTACTCAAAATCAATTGAGTACCTAAGAGTTTAAAGGGAAAACATAAACTTCGAGTCAGACATAAAGCCTGGTATGAATAATAATATACCATCTCAAATCATTTAGATATCTAGTGAGACCACGCCGCTTAGTGGAACGGGTTCCCCTCACTAATATCATAAAACCTTTATAAACCATTTTATGTGCCCCTGCATCCACAATGGTTAATTCAATTTAAAATATTATTATGTGATGATATGCAAAACAATTGAATTAATTCTGGATTACTCATCCCCAATTCATTTCAACTACCAGTCATAATTATAGTTTCTAGGATTACTATTAACCTAATAGTTTTCTTGGGCTAACTAATAACCAGTTAAAATTTTAAGGACTCCCTATTCAATTATATAGTTTTCATGGTATTACTACGAACCTATTGGTAACTCCCATTTCTTTTATCTAAGTTTCATAGGCTGACTAGGAACCTATTGACTAACAGCCACTGTCTTTCTTTTACCCTAGTTTTCATGGGCTACACTACACCAAATAGCCTATTTCGTAACACTTTTCCGCTTTCAATTTGTAACGGTAATAACCGTTACAAATTTATAACTTATATTTCCATTATAAACGTTTGTCACGGTTATTACCATTAAAATCTGGTAATTCTGTAAATAGTTAGAAGTAACATGGATATGATTGTAATTTTATTTCTATTATTACTTATTT
Source organism: Allium fistulosum (assembly GCA_030737815.1). Classification (NCBI taxonomy): domain Eukaryota; kingdom Viridiplantae; phylum Streptophyta; class Magnoliopsida; order Asparagales; family Amaryllidaceae; genus Allium; species Allium fistulosum. The sequence continues at coordinate 367,692,018 of CM060908.1, forward strand.
CATTTTTCGTGGACAACATTTCATCGTTCATTTTATTTCCTCTTTCGTTCTAATTATCGCACCTCCTATTTATTCTACCACCACCTCCACCATTCGGCCACCGCCTCAGCCGTTCAACCGCCACCTTCTACCACTGCCTCCATCATTCTACCACCGCCTCTGTTTGTTTATTTTCCACCGATTTGACAAAGGCAGGGAAAGATTAGGGCTTGCGTTCTATTTCGGCAATCGATTGCAACCAAAATTTCAATTTCAAATTAGGTAATTACTTCAATTTTAACTTATTTTTTGAAATTAGGTATTTTGTGCTAAAAATGGGTTTATATTTTTTTTTTAAAGATACAGTATTTTACATTCTCTGCCTTTATTGGTATAACATTACCTTGTAATATTACTACTTATGTGGGGTACTGCAGCTGCTTAGAATTAATGATTGTTATTTTGAGACATAATTTTTCCCAATTAGAATTGGAATATTAGTTATGTGTATATCTTCATAGAACAGTAAGTCTTATCTATTTGCATTAAACTTCTACATCTAGTTTAGGAGACGTGCATTGAACTACAGATTGTAATATATGGACATATAAAAACAATTAACAAGTAAACTGCTAGGTAGAAACCTTTATACCTATACACAAGTTTATAAACATTGAATATAACTTAAACATACCGGGAGTTTATATGTTTTTCAATATAGGTAAGGATTTTAGCCCAGATCTTAGTCGTATTACGTGACTTAAATCCTATTCTAACTTTCAAATTGGTATTTTATTGATATTTTGAACATGCTTCTTAAACTGACATTTCTCATCCGGGGACAAGCAAGATGACCTTTGTGGTCCATCCATGAAACAAGTCGAACAATACTCCTATTTCAAGTTAGGATGCTTTGGAAATTTTTAATTTCCTCATGTTTATGCGGTTGCATTTTCAGTTTACAATGCTACTCATTTTTCTTATAAATATTTACCTTATTGAATGTTTTGCTGTCAGTTTCATATCAGCCTAAAACATTAGTTGGCATTTGATGCAGTTCAGTATACTTACAACCGAATATATACATATTCAAATTTTGGTATTCCTTTTCAGTAAATAAATTAACATCAAATTTATATGCCTTCACTCTATCCACAGTTATCATAACCAAATCGTCGATTGTACCGTGACGTTCATGATAAGAGGTTCTAGTGGTCGGACAATCGGAACCTTGACGATTTTTATTTTTATTTTTTATAATGTGAAGGTAAATTATAGCTAACTTTGCAATAATTTATTTCATTACTATAATTAAGATAAGAAAACTAGACTAATTTTGTTCACTGAACATAAGAATAGAAACTAAAGCCTATAGTTTAACAGTTCTTAGATTATAAATTCATCAATTAAGACTTTATTGCACTAAAACAAAGAAAAATTGTTCAAAAATATTTCAGAGTGCTTTTGTTTTGTGTCCACAATGGATGCATACTTATAATTTACTAGTTGTTTAAGTATTTCTCCTGAGAAGAGTTAAGTACGCCGTACTTTATATGCTTTGTTGGGCTTCAAATTGGACAAGGCCTGTACTAGGATTGAAATATTTGACTAGTTCAATATTACTTGCTAACAAAAAAAATAACACATATTCATGAAAACACGAAGCACTTTGGAGAAATGCCACATATGACAAAGGCAAACAAGTTTTCAAAATCTAATAAATATGGAATAGATCACATACTTTCACAAACATTTGCTGAAATAAATGAAAATATAAAATAAAACATTATTTACTGAAAAATAGAATTTTGAAATGTAAATCAGTTTTCATTGCAAATAATAATATATATAGAAATACAACTTGATTTATGGTTCATACTAAAGTTTATTTGAAATTGTTTGATGTCTCTAGCTTACCTTATTTGTTGGTATTAATTATGGAATCTTTTAATTGTTGTTTTGCATTGATTTTTGAAAAAAAAAATCCATAAAAACATGAATCTTGCTTCTGTGTATGTCATTATTCTATACGGAACTTCATGATACAGTTTGATGTATCAATTCACAATAACTAAGCACTCACTTAGAACTAAAATATGATGGAATTTAAGCTAGGTTGTAAACAAAATTAAAGTGCAATTAATGGTATTGACTAAATCATTCATAAGAGTTGAATGATCAAAAATTCACAGATCATTTAGTCGATTAGTTAAACAAATATATATAGTTGATTATGTTGCATTGTGATTGCTTTTTCTTGACACCATATTGTTTTTTTACTATCTTGGTTTAACTATCATCACATCCCTCGATCTACCTTTTTTATAACAAACTTCTTCATCAATGGAGTTATAAATATTCTAATCATCCATGTCAAACAAGCAGGAATTCGAGTTGGAAATTCTTGATAGGTATTGTACTGGATCATGATATTCAATCTAATGGAGATATCCTAGATTAGCTAATAACTATTGTTATATCCCAACTTATCATTAACTGTATTATTTGGCTACTATTTTTGGATGAAGGCAAGTTGTTACGTATTAATTATGTTCCTATTTTTAATTTACAACTCTGAAGTGTAGTGTGTATTTCTTACTCATTCTTCTCTTGCGTTCTGAAATGTAAAACTATGAAAAAGGCATCTAACATAAAGGACATGCAAATTACTATAAAACTAGGAAAATATTAGAAATCAAGGCATAATTAGCATAGTCGGGAAATATAGAATGCTGATAACACTTATGGTATCTCTTTCCCAAACCAGAATTGTGGGGTATTTATGATTCAGTGCCTTTTCATTTCTAAGATAAAATATATCAATAATCAAATCAGTGACATATTACAGTAAATAATACTTATGGGAAGATCATAACAATGATTTTCATCAACTCTAAATAAATTGTTGCCATGGTTCCTACAGCTCAGGTTAAATATTTATAGCTTTACAAATACCAAAATTCTGATTACTAATACCATGTAATTCATTTATATTTGGCATAAGTTTATAATTTTACATTGTAATTATGATGCTAGAAATTCAATTTGAATGATTAAGAAAGACAAAAAAAGTATATTATTCTCCCATGTAATATTGCATTTGCTGAATTCACTGTTAATTGCATCGTTACCCAAATTCGAAAAAAATAGGTGTAATAATATGCTACATCTCAACCAGTTTATCTCATGTTTAGGTAAGAATAATTTAAACTAGATGTTCTTTCTTAGGAGTAATTTGATAATCTTATTTGGAATGTAATTTCAATTTGAAAAGATTGAAAAATATTTCCTTTACCCAACTCATTGGTAAGAACTAAAGGCATGTTATATGGTAAATCAGGATGAAATTCACATCTAATACATGCTGAGATATTACTATGCATTTTATATTGTGAAATTTAATTCAAGAAGTTCTACATTATTCCTATACACCTATCATAGGAAGTGAGTCTAATCCATGAACCTATGCCATATCGATGGCAAGTGAATCTCTAATTCATTAGCCAATGTCATTTAACTAACGACTTATTTATGCATTGTATTTTTTCAATATGAAATTTTATTGTCTTTGTAGGGAAGCGGTGTTCATGCTGTGGGCTTATTGCAGAAAAATGCAAGGCTTTCCATGCGTGAGGAATCGGTGAAACCTTGTCTTAGTGGAAAGTAATTTTTTTAAATTTGAATTTCATAATAACATGCTATGTTTGAAATCTTGCCTTGGTGGAAAGTAAGTTTTCCTCCTATGTGAAAAAAGAGGATAGTGCGTAGATTCATATGATTTAGTTAAACCTTTCTATTTATGTGATAATTACTTGTCATCTCTTTACAAATTGTTAAAGATAATTCTTTATAGGAAGAAACTAGAAGTTTAAGTTATTTTTTAAATTTAATTTTTACACCGACTTGGTTATGTGATATAGGAAGAAACTAGTAGTTTAAGTTAAGGCCAATATCCTATCTCCAAATTTTCCGAAAAAACAAATAATTTCAAAGTTATGTGATAATTGATATATTTATGCTTCCATTTAAGGATTTATTTCCTAATAATTATACTTTAATGAAATGTAGAAAAAGAAAAGCTTTTTTACAATCTTTTAGGATCTTATTTTATACAACTATGATGGTCAGCCATAATGTTTTGAGTAAAGTAAACTTCACATATCTAAATGCCGGTAAGCATATATTCGTATAAATGGGATATTTAATTTTCTTAGAAGCATTATTTGTCATGTGAAGATGTTTCCATGATAGGACATATAATTATTCATACATCATTTCATATATAGGTTACTGAAATTTTTCATGAATTAAACATTATTCATGTCTAAGATGGGCTTGGACTGGACTTATGGACAATAAATTGTTTTGTGATACAAACAAGAGTTATAAATTCTTTGGTTCAAGTGTATAAATTCATAGGCAATGAAAATAAGAACGAGAACCATATGAAACTACTTTTTGTTGTTTACATACATCTTAAGAAGAAAATTAAAGCAAAAGAAGCTATCAAATTATAATAGTCTGATGCTTTGATTTTTTTATTAGAGGAAGAATGACACCCAGTCTCATTTTTTCTAATGAAAGAAAACTATGTTAACTAACTTTACTTTTGTACCTTCATCCTACCATAATCAAATTTCTTTGTTTGATGCCCTAAAGTTTCCACGATAGCTTAAACTTACCAAAATATTACTTATAACATGCATGTATATATGGCATGTCTCAAAATTGCAAGGTTGATTTTATCAAAATCTAACCGATCCTTAGGCTTCCCTGTACACATTTTATAACATTTTTCTCCTCTTTGTTTTGATTATTATAATACATATGTATAAATGTATAATAAATTTCATGGAATTTAAAGATAGCGTACCCTAGTTGCTTAAATGACCGCCTTATAAATTTAAATATGTTTGTATCTACTATCCTATTTCTGATTAGTAAAAGTTGGTGACCAAAATAATAATAAAACATACCGAGCAAATTTCTTATAAATAACTAAATGCACCAAATTTCATCTTCGTATTGCCTTGTTTTCTGCCCCTTTTGCAAATTTATTGCTTTATGATAATACAATGTTAGAAAATAAGCATTGTCACTTGCCATGTTAGCTAGATTATACTTGCAACTGAATAGCATGTGCAGATGGGATTTCTGCATTGCTTTTGGTATCCTTTTGCTTTTCTTTTGGTTAATATTTATGAAACTATAATTTACTACTAGAATCATTATGAAGTAGTGAACATGCATTACTTTATAGCTGAACATTTCTGCTATAGCTTAACATAAAACATTTACTAAAACTTCTATTTTTTGCCACACCTTGGCTAACTCTTGTTATGCCCTTATTAAATGGTGAAATTGAAAGACGATGTTTGATATATTTATAAATTGATTAAATGATGCATTGAGAAAAGCTCAAGAGGAAGAATCCACAGTAGGAAAGGAGTGTGAATAGAGTTCGCACAAAGTGCAAACTACAAGTTTCCATTCAATGTTTACTAAGTGCAAAATTGTAGTTTGCAATCATTTGTGCAAGATTGCAATTTGCACGACTGAGTGCAAACCTGCAGTTTGCACCAATGAGTGCAAACTTGATTTGCATAAAGTGCAATCTGAGTTTTCTCTTTGTGCAAGTTTAGTTTGCACTACATGCGAATGGAGTTTGCACAGAGTGGTGCAAACCGAGTTTGCGCCACTGAGTGTAAACCAAGTTTGCGCCACTAAGTGCAAACTTAGTCTGCATTGATGCAAACTGCAATCTTCTTTACACTCTGTGCAAACTTGGTTTGGATCATTGAGTGCAAACTTGGCTTGCACAGAGTGGTGGAGTCACCACTGAGTGCGAATTGCATTTGTTAATGAAATTAAATCGAAACCTCCAGTTTTCTGTAGTACTAATGACAAATATCCAGCAGGTCCATTGATAAATAAACCTGGTGAACCTAGCCCTTTTATTCCAAATAGTGGGAAATTCTATGCATCGCCATCCGTCGTAGGGAAATATATCGCTGGTGAGAAGAAAAATAATCTAGTTCATTAACGAAGAGTTACAATATCTTCGATAGGTATTTGTTTTTGTATCAAAATATTTTAAACATTCAAGTTAGTTTTTAAACATGAATAAAAATAAAAGAATGCTATTATTCCATAGATTTTCATTGAAGAGCTACAAAGATAGTTTATCTAAATCTATGTGTTTGCACTAATTTGGATACAAATTCTAGTGTTTGATAAAATGGTTTATGTGAAGTCCCTTACATCCATTTTCATAATTTCTATATTTTAGCTTAACATTTTTGTTCAATTATATTTCATTGCGAGTCATCTTCCCTATATTTTTGTACCAAATAATTATGTTCCTTTATTATTTAATTTTGTAATACTAGCATATATAACTAATTTTTTTGTCTAACTACTAAAATGTATCAATAAAATATCAGCAATTCTTGATATTTTTTCAATTTAATCTATAATATTTCTAACACTGTGCATTCTACCTATAAATATACAAAGCTTTCAGAATTTACATGCTTAAATTAATCAGAGTTTAGAGCACTTTTGTAATAATACCTTTTATGTTTACTTGCTCGCTTTGTAACAGATCATTCAGTGCTTTTCCGCTTTTGTCGTCCAAATCAAGGTTTTTTTGAGAAAAATGTGTGGTCCTCTACAGGAGAGGAGAGCACACATGCACATATATATAGCAACAGAAGTAAAGAAGCGGCCAACAAGCCTGGCAGGTAGCAAAAGAATCCCCCGTACAAAAGAAAAAACAAATCCACCCAAACTCCTAAGAAACTGAAAACAACCCTAAAGAGACAACCCAACCAGAAACTCCGGTCAAGAGCGACACCAAAAGAGCAGCAGCCAACTGAAAACTTCCACAACCGCAACCTCAACAACCAAGCTCAAACATCACAATATACAACTTCTACACAAACCATAAACAAACTCCAAATCAACAAAAAACACGATAAAACCCCCAATAAATCGACAACCCTCAATCAAAAGACTTAAAAACTTTACGATTTAAACGAGGACTTCTTCTAATATTACTAGCTGAATAGCTCTTACAATTTCTTCTCCTTAATTTGGCTTCACGAATTAATTCTTTAGCATGGGCAGGAGAACAAGGAAATTTACCTAAAGCCGCAAGAAAACAATACATAACAAATCTAAACCCCCCGGTCCAATAATAGACAACTTGATCAGATTGTTGTAATTTGGAATTCTCCAAATCTCCGCTCACATTGCTAATAATAGTTTTGTTCTCCAAACCACATGCATCTTTATTTACAGAAAATTCCCCCTCTGATCCGTTCACTTCTCTAATAATAACAGAATCCATCAATTCTTCAACAACATTATCCGAACGATCAATTTTCTCCAACGTTGATTCCAATCCACTAACACACAATGGAATACCATCATATATCCAATAACATCCAAAGGAATATCAAATTGAGGCCGCAACATACTAGAAAAATCAAATATAAAGCTCCCAACAGCCTTAATTAATACGATACCATCTCTGTATAATACAGAATTAAAAATCTTCGTCTCTGGAGAAATAAAACAATCGGTGGTATAACCAAAAACCCCTCTAGTATCTAAAACTGACGCAACATCTTGCAAGTCTTCATTCAACAGAATGACAGCATCTTTAAATGGCATTATTTTTTATGAACAAAGTATACAATGTATCACAAACTTGTGAACACATTTAGATATGACAACATCTATTATTCCATCAGAGCTAACCCATTTCTTTACCTCATTCTCTGTGAATGACTTCCTTGAAGTACCAAAAAATATTCATATTAGGTGAATTAAAATCATCTAAAGTAGAATCAAAAACGCCAGTTGTTGTTGTTACGACTACACCCAAGACCACTTGAATACAATCGCAACGCGCAACGCGGAAAAGCCAAATCGTGATAGCTAGTGTGAAACAACCGATTATCTAACTCAACCAAACTCCAACCAATGACAAATAGCCCAACACAAGATCACAACACCAATACAAGCAATATATGAATGCAATAACAATAAGTAAATCACACACGATTTTATAGTGGTTCCACTAACGTTGTGTTAGTGTACATCCACTTGAGAGAGCTTTTATTATATCACCAATAGAAGAGTACAAGAGATTGTTAACAATGATCACAATATTCTAGAAAGAATATAATTTTGTGGAGATTAGAATTGAAGAAATAGGATTTGCCTAAACCCTAGATTTAGAGGATAAAACCCTTGATTTGGAATTAGGTTAGGTTCTACTTGTTTTACACCAGAAAATAGCTTATATACTGTGTTAGGAAACCAAGGCAAAACCCCAAAATGCCCTTAGCTAATGACCCAAGCAGCTGCACCAAGCCCAGGCCCGAACCCCTGGAAACGCCGACTCAGACGTCTGCAGGCAGGGCTCCAGACGTCTGACCGAACTTTCGGGCAACTGGCCCCTGTAGGGCCAGACGTCTGGCCCATTACTACAGACGTCTGGCTGCAGCCTGCAGGCAGCCAGCACACCAAACACCCCTCCAGATTGCTCCTCCGGACTCCGTTTCGCAATCCGTCTTCTCCTACGCCAAGCTACTTCCATCCTCTTCAACTCTCCTATATATTGTGTCGCCAAATTTCAACACTCCACCTCGACACTATCCATCTCCATCGCCAATGGTACCATACCATCACTTCTACCTTTATCAAACATGAATGCTTCGCCAATGGGTTCCGGCAAGGCCACCCCCCATTGCACTTCATCAATGAGTTCAGGCTACGCCCCCACCCGCCAACAAAGTGTTGAAAACATCCAAATCCAAAACCGTCATACCAAAGACTTGAACACATAGGAGTGTAAACTAGTGCTCACCAATAGATAGAACCACAAACTCATACCCATACTCTTCCACATCTACAACCAAGCTACTCTCTCACCCGTGCCACCTAGTGGCACCTAGCACTTCTCCAAGCGAATCAAGTTCGAGCAATGCTCGAACTTCCCAAACGGCAATGTCTTCGTGAACATATCCGCCGCATTATCCTTTGTGCGCACTTTCCGAAGACTTACTTGCTTATCCTCATCCATAGCTACCAAGAATGACTCCCTCACTTCAATGTGCTTAGTACGTGAGCTAAACGCCAAATTCTCTGCCAAGTGAATAGCACTTTGGCTATCACATTGAACATCGATGCTATCGTGTTCAATACCCAAGTCACACAACAAACGCTTCAAATAGAGTGCTTCCTTCGCCGCCTCTACCGCGACTATCAACTCCGCCTCCGTAGTAGATAAAGCTACTACGGTTTGCAATCTCGATCTCCAACTTATGGCCGTGCCACCAAGTGTAAAGACATAACCGGAAGTTGACTTTCTTCTATCTCTATCACCGGCGTAGTCCGAATCACAATAACCAACTAAGTTGCAACTCCTTTTCCCACTACCGCCAAAAACAAGACCATGAGATGACGTACCTCTAAGGTATCTCAATATAAGCTTCACGGCTTCCCAATGCGATTTTCCCGGGTTAGACATAAAACGACTAACCACCCGGACGACATTTGCAATATCGGGTCTTGTACACACCATAGCATACATCAAACTACCAACCGCACTTGCATATGGCACCTTTGCCATATAAGCCTTGTCTTTCTCCAAGATAGGTGAATCCTTACTCGAAAGCTTCACGTGCAAAGGTAATGGTGTATTTGACACCTTTGCATTCTCCATGCTAAACCGGCAAAGCACCTTCTTTATGTACTCCTTTTGAGTCAATTTCAACTCAAAACGCTTTCGGTCCCTTTCAATCTCCATGCCCAATATCCTCTTTGCTTCTCCAAGGTCTTTCATTTTGAATTCCGACTTTAATTTCAATTTCAACTTGTTGATTTCATTCTTGTCCTTCGAAGCAATGAGCATGTCGTCCACATACAAGAGCAAGTACACCCAACAATCATTTCCCAACTTCTTGAAATAAACACAAGCATCTTTGATGCTCCTATCAAAGCCACTTTCAAGCATAAAATGATCAAATCTCTTGTACCATTGCCTAGGTGATTTCTTCAACCCATATAGTGATTTCTTCAACTTGCACACCATATTTGACTTACCATTTACAACAAACCCTTGCGGTTGCTCCATGTAAATGTCTTCATCCAAGTCACCATGCAAGAAGGTGGTCTTCACATCAAGTTGCTCCAACTCTAAGTTGTGAATAGCAACTATGGCAAGTAATATCTGGATAGAAGTATGGTGCACAACCGGTGCGAATATCTCATCATACTCCTTTCCTTTCCTTAGTGCAAACCCCTTAGCCACTAACCTAGCTTTGTATCTTCCATCGTCCTTCACCTTGTAAATCCATTTGCACCCAATAGCACGGTTTCCTTTAGGAAGTGGAACCAAACTCCAAGTTTGATTCTTCATCAATGATTGCATCTCTTCCTCCATGGCACAAATCCACTTCGAGCTATCACTCGAATTCATGACGTCTTCAAGGTCCATAGGCTCATCTTGGACTACATTGAGAGCATAGTCTAACCTATCACAAAAGCTAAGATAGTTCCAATCACCATATCTTTCGGGTGGACTTATAGCATGACGACCAACCCGAGTAGCAATATTATCACCCAAACCCATTTCGGCTCCACCTTGAACCGATACTTCTCTAGGCTTGTGTACATCACTAACACTACTAGAGGCACCTTGTGGACTATGTGATGTATCATCAACCGCTTTCTCCTCACAAGCATCTTCAACTAATCTACTCTCTCTACTACTTGGACAAAATGTGGTAATAACTTCCTTCCCCTTCGATTCATCATGAACTAAGACCGGAATATCCGATGAGCTTTCATTCTCCTTGAACATAGCCGACTCATCAAAAGTAACATGACGAGAGTTGATTACCTTCTTCGTTTCCGAATTCCAAATCCGATAGCCTTACACTCCATCCGTATAGCCAAGCAAAATCCCCTTGAAAGCTCTTGGTTCAAGCTTATCATTACCCGGATCATGCACATAAACCGGACTTCCAAAGACACGAAGATAGCTCAAGTCAATACTCTTTCCCTTCCACACTTCCTCCGGGATTTTGTTATCAATAGCCGAGCACGGAATTCGATTAATAATATGCACCGCGGTTGATAAAGCTTCGGCCCAAAATCCCTTAGACAAACCCGATGTCAATCTCAAGCATCGAGCTTTCTCTAGTAGAGTACGATTCATCCTCTCCGCAACACCATTTGATTGCGGATCTCCCGGTGTAGTAAAATGTCTCCGAATGCCATGATGCTTGCAATACTCCAGGAATTCTCCGAAAACATATTCTCCGCCATTGTCGGACCTAAGAACCTTCAAAGACTTACCACTCTCATTCTCAACAAGAGCCTTCCATACTTTGAACTTAGCAAATGCCTCCGACTTAGCCTTCATTACATACACCAAAACTTTACGAGAAAAATCATCAATAAAAGAAATATAATACCTTGCTCCACCTAAAGAAGCAACCGGTGCTGGTCCCCAAACATCCGTATGCACACTCAAGAACGCTTCTTGAATCATGTTTTCCTTCACCGAATGAAACCTTTGTTTGCTTCCCCATAACACACTCTTCGCAAAACTCTAGCTTGTTGAAACTCTCACCACCAATCATCTCCCTTTTCCGAAGAATATCCAAACTCCTCTCCGAGACATGTCCTAACCTAAAATGCCATAATCTAGTTGCATCTAAGTCGCGAGAACTATCAACCCCAATGCTAGCTTCACCTTCTATGGTCACACCTTGAAGCAAATATATACCATGAGTCCTAGCACCTTTCATAACCACAAGCGCCCCCTTCGAAACCCTCAAGCCATCTCTCTCAATAGTGATCTTGCATCCCAAAGAATCTAATTGCCCCAAAGAGACAAGGGACTTCCTAAGTCCCGGAACATAGCGCATATTAGTGAGAGTACGATCTACTCCGTCAAACATCCTAATTTGCACGGAACCAATGCCCTTCGACTTACAAATAGCACCATTTCCCATAACAATCGAATTTCCCTCTCTAGCTTCGAAAGAAGAAAAACAATTCCTATTCGGCGTCATATGATAAGACGCCCCCGAATCGAGAACCCATTCGCTACTCGAAACATTTGATGCTACCGCCGTCAATACATCCATGTCTCCCTCACCAACACCTATCTCCACCGCGACCGATGAAGATGCTACTTCCTTCTTGGCCTTCTCCTTGTCCGAACACTCATTCTTCCAATGAATGGGCTTCTTAAAAATATAGCACTTGCCTTTCTTTTCCTTCGACTTTCCTCTCCAACCAGGATTCCTAGATTTGGAACGCCCCCGATTCTCCTTCTTCGCATATCTTTCCTTCTCCACAAACAAACCTTGACCATTTCCGGCACTACTACCACCAACACTCAACTCCTTCATTTGATCTCTCAACTCCTCACTAAGAAGACCCGTCTTGACATCATCTAACGTCACTGTATCCCGGCTATAGATCAAGCTATTCGAGAAACCCGTATAACGGTCCGGCAACGAACATAACAATATCATCGCCTTTTGCTCTTCCTCAATCTTCAAATCTACCGCCTTCATCTTCATTAGCAAATCATCAAACACATTCAAATGTGCCTTTAGTGAAGTTTCTTCTTTCATCTTATAGGTGAAAAACGTTCGCAACAAGATCAAACGATTAGTTAGAGACTTCTTCATATACAATTCTTGCAATTTGTCCCAAATTCCTTTAGCGGTGGTCTCACCACTAATTTCGGAGATCACATTCTCTCCCATAGCAAGTTGAAGTGTAGTAAATGCCCACTCTTCCATTTCCTCTCTCTCAACATCCGAGATGTCCGCCGGCAACAAATGTGTATCAAACACTACTCGATGTACCCGATTCCTCCTTAGAACCACTTTCATCTTCCATTGCCATTTTTCAAAATCATTATCGCCATTCCACTTGTCGATTACCAATTGCGATCCCGACGCCACATACGACCCACGTACATACGGCGCTATACTACTTGGACCAACCATTGAATTTTCAGAGGTATCCGTTTCCGGCATTTCAACAACCACCTACCAACTCCAAAGCTCTGATACCAAATGTTGTTACGACTACACCCAAGACCACTTGAATACAATCGCAACGCGCAACGTGGAAAAGCCAAATCGTGATAGCTAGTGTGAAACAACCGATTATCTAACTCAACCAAACTCCAACCAATGACAAATAGCCCAACACAAGATCACAACACCAATACAAGCAATATATGAATGCAATAACAATAAGTAAATCACACACGATTTTATAGTGGTTCCACTAACGTTGTGTTAGTGTACATCCACTTGAGAGAGCTTTTATTATATCACCAATAGAAGAGTACAAGAGATTGTTAACAATGATCACAATATTCTAGAAAGAATATAATTTTATGGAGATTAGAATTGAAGAAATAGGATTTGCCTAAACCCTAGATTTGGAGGATAAAACCCTTGATTTGGAATTAGGTTAGGTTCTACTTGTTTTATACCAGAAAATAGCTTATATACTGTGTTAGGAAACCAAGGCAAAACCCCAAAATGCCCTTAGCTAATGACCCAAGCAGCTGCACCAAGCCCAGGCCCGAACCCCTGGAAACGCCGGCTCAGACGTCTGCAGGCAGGGCTCCAGACGTCTGACCGAACTTTCGGGCAACTGGCCCCTGTAGGGCCAGACGTCTGGCCCATTACTGCAGACGTCTGACTGCAGCCTACAGGCAGCCAGCACACCAAACACCCCTCCAGATTGCTCCTCCGGACTCCGTTTCGCAATCCGTCTTCTCCTACGCCAAGCTACTTCCATCCTCTTCAACTCTCCTATATATTGTGTCGCCAAATTTCAACAGTTGTTTCTAAAACTTCCAATATTTCATGAGAGACTGCAGCCATCCTATTATTGTCTGGTGAGCAATGAGTACACTGTGTTTCAGCTGGACTGCATGCATATTATGATAAATTTCATCTTCTAATCTAACAGAGCATTCCAATTTCTTATCCTTATTAACCAAGACTGTCGACTTACCATCATCAAAAATGACTTCACCGTTCTCTTCAATCGTAGAAAACTCTACAAAATTTGATGAACTAAAACCAGTAACAACTTCAATGCCCAGATCATTATTATTAATATTACATTGATGCAAACCATCACCAGTAACAAGACTACAAAGATGAAGACCAACAACTGCTTCAAAGCCCCGATCATCAGAATACTTTAAAGGAACTTCACCAACCACCCGAATAATATCAACAGTAAAATCACAATCTTTTGCACCATCATTATCCACTGAAATAGAATGGACTGATGACTCTCTATCATCAATGACAGATGAAATCAAAACATTTGAAGCAGCAAAATCATCAGGAATTCCATATCCATCCATCGACGTAGCATTACAAAAACAACACTCATTGACCATAGGATCTAACAGAAGAATGTCATCCTAAATATCCCTATTTGAATCATTCACATATAATTCTTCTATGTCAATCCATAAAGAATCACTAAAAACATTATCACATTTTGAAAACTCTTTGGGTTGTAACCCATTCCAATTACCAGAACTCGAATATTTGCCAATGTTTTCAGCGGTTAAGCAATCAAAGTGCCAAAATACTTTGTTAAAAAGATAGTTACAATCTTCAAAATTACCTACACAACAATCCAAGAAAAGTCCTCTTAATCTCAGGAACTCGAGAACAAAATAGTAGTGATGACCTTTTGGACTCAAAGGCTTCAAAAAAATAGGATCTGAATAAGTGAATAAGGGATCTGAAGGAAAAAAAGGGTTGAAAATCGAAGGGCAAGAAGATTTCTTATGGCCAAATACTCCACTATTAAAACACCAAATTGGATTAGAACAGACTTTAGCTTTATGATTTTTATCTCCACACCGAAAAGAAAAGAAACCCCTCTTCCAATTCGGAGTAAAAGATGCACGAGAATTTTGAAATTTGGTTTTTGGATAAGAGTATTTGTCTGCTCCATTAAAAGAAAAAGAACTGAAATCGGACTTTACATGGCGATGCGACGAAGACGACTGAGAGAAGAAAGGAAACGAATTTGATCGAACGCCATTTTCTTGAGTACGAGCACCTTTCTAGTTGTTCGCCATTTTCTTTGATATAAAATGATTGATAGCTTAAAAGTTAAAATTGCAAAGCCATCTATAACTTGCCTTTTGTATGAACAAGAAATAGTTCAAATTACCTTACTGATGTAACTTGCCTTTTCACATTAGTTCTCTTCTTGTTATCTTCATAGTTTCACTTACTTATCCTAATATGTTTACAATTGTAGAATAGTTTTCTGCTTTTGTGTGCAGAAGGTACACTGTATTTGATTCTGATCATATTTACAGATCAGCTTGTTATTTTATACTAGTTATTGTTTGTGTGCACTTAATTAAATTTTGAGTTGGTTCCTTTGTTTTGTTGGGTAGGTGGTTAAATCTATTAAGGAACATGTAGTTTTTGTGGTAATCCAAGTAAAAGATTTGCTGTTTATTGCAAGTTTTGTCAAAGTGGAGCTATTTACTTTTGAAAGCATAAGATAGTCCCAGTTTGTTTTGATTTTCCACTGTAAAGTTCAATCTATTTGCATTTTCAGTGAGTAGGATATAAAGGAAGAGGTGCAGGTAATAAGTTTTAAGGACACTATTTCTAAAAAATTAGTTTTAAGGACATTTTACAGGAAAAAGATAAAATAATTTATCATTTTCAGTTATATAGAAATAATGATAAAAAGATTTATCATTTTCCTGTATAACTTAAAAAGATAAATGAATTTATCATTATCCTGTAAATTGTCCTTAAAACTAATTATTTAGAAGTGTTGTCCTTAAAACTTATTACCCTGAAAAGAGAAGCCCTTCAACATAATTTCCACAAGCCAAAACTTATGCTATAAATGGATCGCCATAAGCCCAGATGTGGTTAAATCTATTAAGGAACATGTAGTTTTTGTGGAACCGTAATCAAATTGAAGTACAAGATTTGCTGTTTATTGCAAGTTTTGTCAAAGTGGACGTATTACTTTTGCAAGCATAAGATGGTCCTAGTTTGTTTTGATAAGTCACTGTAAAGTTCAGTCCATTTGCGTTTTCGGTGAGTAGGATATAAAGAAAGAGAAATTGTGGCTGATAGAGGAAGCCAAAACTTATGCTGTAAATGGATCGCCATAAGCCCAGATATTTTTAGTTGTACCACTAGAACGGGCTGAACTTGAGGTAATCAATTGGTTTGATTATAAAATAATTCTAGGTGTTTTCATTTTGAGTGATTAGCATAATAAAGTATCCTTCCTACAAAATAAGCATGCAGCAAGACCCAAATTGTTGTTCCTATTTTACCCATGTGTAATTAAATATTATTTAGCTTATAAAATTATTAGTTTGCCAAATATTGATGCACTTAACTAAATTGACCGTTTTATTGATATTTATATTAGATGAATGTTTTATTTCTTCCAAAAATTTAAAAATTTTGCTCATAAAGTATAAAAATTGATATACATCCTTGAACTAATATTTTACCAAAGGAAACTTGCATGATATTTCAATAACTAACTAACATTTTAAAGCACTATGAAAACTTGCATATGATATTTAATAGTATTTATATTTGAGCAAGCTCCATTCTTGAAGTATCCTTAATGCATAATAACCAAGGTTTTAAATATCGGATTTCGGTCACGTTTCGTCTTGGAATTTTTACACAAGTTATCTCGTATCGGGGGAGATCTCAGACGAGATGAGTACATATCGGATGTACATCTCGGATTGACATCTCGGATCTTATAATGCATCTCGGGAATATCTCGGATGTACTTATGTGTCTAAAATTGATGTGTCAAAAATTTATTTAATGGTTATAACTTTCTTAGTAAAAATAAAAATGGTAACATACTTGATTTACATGGAAAAAGGAATATTTTTAGAAGAGTAGTAGCTTGATTAGCTTAATTGATTTGGTAATGATTGAATAATATCCTTTTATTTGAACATAATAAAGAAGTAAAACCTTTCGCCATGACTTATTAAGATAAAAAATAAAGAATATGTTCAAGAAGTTGGTAAACTATAATTAGATAGAGTAGTTTCTTTTAAACCAATATGAAAATAAAAAATATTATGGAAAATAAGATAAATGTATAATTTCGGATGAGATCTCGGATTGAGATTTTAATCCATATTTCGGGTGAGATTTGAATATCTCGAACGAGATGAGTGTCGAGGGAGATATGGAAGAGATTTGATGTCTCGTCTCGTTTAAGTGTGAAAGGAGATCTCGGAGGAGATCTCGGGCGATATATAGGAGATTTAAAACCATGATAATAACAATATATGTATTTGCTAAACATTTGTATATTTCTCCACAGGTTGATGATATTCAGGATAGGTTGAGACTTTTGCTTAATAATATGGAAGATGGAAAGATGTATATCATCTAATATTATTGTTCTTCTACATAATTTGTTAAATAACAAGTTGAGCTCTAAACTTTCTTTTGTAACCATCTTGGTTTAATTGGTAATTACTATAAAAAAAATTAGAATGAATGTTTCATTCTTTTGAGCTCCAAGAATATCGATTCTATATTTTTAGAAGCTTCATTAATATTGTATCGTGTTGGATAATTTGCAAGGAATGTGTTATCCTTAGGTCTTTTGAGTTTACATCTATTGTTAATGAGATAGAATATCTAAATCTGTTGGAAGACAACATTGTGTATATATAGAAACACAATAGTTTTTCCAATGGTTATAACAACCGGGAATGTGGAGTTTCCCAACGGTTATAACTGTTGGTAAACTCCATATTTCCAATGGTTATAAGTGTTGGGAAAACTTTTATGAAAAATACCACGCGCCTGCTTGCAACGGTTATAATCATTACAAATTAAATTTGTAACGGTTATAACCGTTGGCAAAGATTAATTCTGGTGTTGTGCTAACTAGGAACCTATTGACTATCTGTTAATATCTTTCTTTTATTATCTGGATATAGTTTTCATGGGCTTACTATAAACTTGTCTAACTGCCATCTTTAATTATACATAGTTTTCATGGGCTAACTATGAACCTATTGGTCTCTACCAATATCTTTTTCTTTACACAGTTTTTATGGGCTTACTGTTAACCTATTGGCCTCTGCCAGTATCTTTTATTTATTCACTACTAGATCAACCCAACTGGTTATTCTACCTTTTTCCAAAGTACAATTTTTGGACTCATTATAAAGTGAATATATACATATATGAAGAAGCAAACAATATAACTTGGTTAATTCCTTTAACCCATTTAGACTTCTTCATAAGTTCCATTTCAAAATACTTTGTTTATTAATATGCCATGGTTTTGCTCTTAGATAAGATTGGGTTAATTATTTTGAAAATTATACTTTCGATACCTTCGAAACCTTGCTTTCGATCTCACTGGATAGCCTCCTTCGAAAGCATATATCTCTTTTCAAAACATTAGGCTTCTACCTTTAAAAACACTTTAAAATCCTTCTTTCAAGACCTTTCGACTATAAAAAGTGTTACTTATTAATTATTAGAAACATAGCTTCGAAACCATTGGAAGTATCTCTTCCTAAAGCATTGAAAGTCCCCCTCTCGACATCATTGGGTTTACCTTTTTTAAAATATCATTTGGGTCAAAGCAAATATAAAGGAAAGTATCTCTTTCGAAACCATTCTTTACTATATAAAAATATAGGAGAATTTATGATGGCGTCGATACCATCTCTTTCGACAGAGTCGGAAGCATACATTTAAAATGTTGAAGGATAGCTTCGAAACCCCTTTCGAAACCACTGCCTTCGAAACCCATAACCCTTTCGAAAGCATTTAGAAAGTGGCTTAATATAGCTTTAAAACAAACAATACCTTTCGACAGTATTGATGACTTAAATACACTCGAAAGGCACTAGAATCGGCGGCAGGGCTTCGACTAGGTCGGAACCCCATCTTTCGAAAGCATTGATTTATAATTAAAGGAACACATTCGAAACCCCTTTTTCTTTTAAAACAAACATGGCAACCCCTTCGAAAGCCATTATAAAACTTCTTTTAAAAACATATGTATCGACTAAGTCGAAAGCTTAGTAAAACAAAGGCAGGCGCTTATCTTTTCAAAACAAACTAAAGTAACGACCCCGTCGGAAGCTATGCTTTCGACACCATACTTTTCGCCTTTCTCCAATCCACTACCTATCATCTAGATGATACCATGTGTATTGAATTTAATTTAATGGGGTTTCGACATGATCGGAGGCGAAAGGTATTCTGATTAGAGGCGGAACCTATTTTTCAAGGTTAAATACTAAATTAAGTAACTTATATAAACTAACCTGCTGTAACGACTTGTATATTCGAACAAATTTTGACAATATTAATTATAATTGTTGTATAGAATATAATTAGAAATAAAGAATTTTTAATTATTACTGTAAAATATAATAATAATAATAAATTTGTTAGAATATAAAACATGATCTTAGATAAAATTCTAAAACAACTAATCTTTATTGAAATGGAAGGTGGTAACGCGTATTAGAATATAATTTAATAATATTGATTGAATTTCAATCAATTGTAACAATAAATGTTACTAAAGAATGGGATAAACAATATTCTAAATATGTTAGCATACAACAAGAAATCAATTAATTTGTAAGTAGATTTATACTCCTTGTGTAAACAATAAATTATAGATATGAATTACTAAGCTGTAACAATTGATTTATTCCTCATCCCACTGATTAATCCACTTTGGAATTTATTTTGTAATCAATGGAATTAAATGTAATTGAAATCTTTCAAATAAAAGGAAAGAGAACATTAATTGTAATTAATGAACGTAATAATAGAACGTATGTTTGAATTAAAATAAAAGAGGAAGTTGAGGAAATAAAAGGGAAACATATGTTTTAATTGAAAGAGAAATTTGATGTAATATAAAGAACATGTAAATCGAAATAAAAGGATAAAACTTTGTTTGAATTATTTAATGAAAATAAGGGGAAACAAATTAATATTGCATTAATTGATATTACATCTTTTAATTAAGATAAAGAGAAACAAATTAGAAGTGAATTAATTGACATTAAATTTTATTAATTGACATTAATTTACCAACATTCAATTGGAAATTTAATATTGAATTAATTGGAAATCTTTTAATTAAGATAAAGGGAAACAGATGGTAATTGATTCAGTCAAGAATAATCAACATATGTTGAATTAAATAAAATGAACATTTGAATGAAGACAAACCAATGTTAATAAAATGAAGATTCAATTTAGTCAATTTTAAAATATATTATTATTTCAATTTAAATAAAATTTAAATGTTAAAATTTAAGAATTTTTTTTTGGAATATTGAGTAATATATTTTTCCGAAATAGAAAATTTTCTAAAATTTTGAGTTTTGGTCAAACTTAGTCAAAATTTGACCTTTGTTTGAAAAAATTTAATTTGAATTTTAAAATTTTATTCATTTTATATGATACTAGACTGAATTCTGATCTTTTCTCCACTTTTTGTTTCGTCAAAATCAAATATCTATTGCTCTAAATATTTGAATTTCTGTGAAAAACTGACATAAGTTTGTGGTGTTTAGTTGTGAAATTTGGCTAAGTCCTAATGGGTTTGGTTTAGTCCTAATGGGCCTTGGTTAACCAAGACACTCTAACCATACCAAGAGATTTGCGTCTATTTCTATGCCTACGACCATTTGTTTCCTTCCAACTAACTTGTACGTACATAATTTTCTCTTGAGAAAACTTTCTCATCACACTCCCTTCTTCCTCTCCAAATTTACAAAGAGTTCTAAATCTAAAAACACAATTCTCTAAATCAAAACTCCTTCCGTTTCTCTTCCAAATTCCTTCCACCTCCTCTCCTATTATTGCCTCTCCTCCACCATCCAAGCCATCTTTCCCTCCCCTTCATCTTGGTCACCATTTCCTCCAAGCAAGGCTAAAATCATCCCCTCTTTCCTAGCCTATAGCCATGCCCTATCTCCACCAAATCCCACCCAAATCACTACATCTTCTCCTCTTGCATAGCCAAACCATCTCTTCCACCCTAGCCCACTTTAGCCACACCCAAGCCCATCCTTTCAACCCTAGGCCGAGCCTCTTAACCCCTCTCCTCTTCTCTTTTATATAAGAAAATGAAATATATATCCATATATAGTTTGTGTTGCATCAATTCAAGCCCGCTTTGATTTGCTTTGGAATTCGCAACTCAAATTCATAGCTTTGTGTCGTCGATTTTCCTAGCCTCGAAAGGTAACCTATTCACTCACGATTTATAATCTTATGTTAAGTAAATGGATATCAATTGATATGTTATTGGAATGTTGCAATAGTTAAGAAATTTTGCGTAATTTGGTTATGATTTGATTTGACATATGTTCACCTATGTTCCCTTATTATTTTTGACATGAAATTGTTTTTGATATTATGTTGTTTACTTATAAAAATATATGTGATGATATGGTTATTAATATGCATCATGATGTTAATATTAAATTACTATACTGAAAAGGAAAAAGGGGAAATTTTATATTGATTTAAAGGTTGACACTTTTGTGATGGAAATTGTCATTAGTATGTTATGTCAAATTTATATGTGAAAAAGAAAAAAAAAGAATATAAAAAGACTATAAAAAAAGAAAAAGAATAAAATTTGTATGCATATATGTAGTATGATTGTAATATAGGAAATCACCTAAGGTGCTATATTGGAAATGATTGCATGTTGGGTTATGTTATGGTAGAAAATCTATGTCACATTTCATGCTATGTTATGTAATTAATTATGTAAGTTACATGCTATGTTATGTAATTACTTATGTAATAATTAATTATGTAAGTTACATGCTATGTTCTATAATTAATTATGTAAGTTACGTGCTATGTTACGTAATTAATTATGTAAGTTACATGCTATGTTATGTAATTTGTTATGTAAGTTACATGCTATGTTATGTAATTTATATGCTATTTTATGCAATTTGTTATGTAAGTCATATGCTATTTTATGCAATTTGTTATGTAAGTTATGTGCTACCTTATGTAATTGTTATGTATGATTTTGTGTTATGTTATTTATTTTATGTAAATCATGTTGCAAGTTCCCTTAGTTTTAGGTATTCCCTGTGGGTTGAAATGATACATACCCGAATGATCTTTAGAATAGAGAAAAATCGTTATGGGTTGAAATGATAAACCCAAGCGGTTTTTATTGATTTTGAAAATTTGGGATTGCAGGTTGAAATGATATATACCCGTAAATTTTAAATTATTGCGGATTAAAATGAAAAATATCCGCATCACTTGACCCTAGGATAGAAAACTATATACGGACACCGTGGTCTGTTTTTAAAGTGATTTCTGAAATTTTGAAAAGATGTGTTTGAAAAAAAGGAAAAATGATTTTTAAATTTAATATAAAGATTTTATTTTTAAACATATATGTAAAATTTAGATTTTAAAATTATTTGTTTAAGAATTCTAAATTTATAAGTTAAGTTTTAAAATGTGAATTTTAAGGTTTTACTTATAACTTTATTTACTTTTTTCATAATATAAGATTTAATTTAATAAAATTTAATAAAAATAAAATATATTATGTTTAAAATGTTTAAATTAATATATTTATTTTAATATAATCTATTTTAATATATAAACTATTTCTAATATATAAACTATTTCAATCTATAACTTATTTTCATATATAAATTATTTCTAATATATAAACTATTTCAATCTATAAATTATTTTTAAAATATAAACTATTTTTAATTTATAACTATTTTAATATATATACTATTTTCAATATCTAAACTTTTAAGTTGGAACTGCTATGATTTCAAAAGTGTTATGATCTTAAAAGTGTTATGTTTTTGAAAGTGTTACGATGCTGGAAATGAATATTATTTAAAGTGAATAATGATATCGAATTGATATGGTTTTGAAATGAATATGATATTTTGAATGAAGTATGAACTATTTGAAATGAAATGACCATGGTGTGAAATAAGCGTTTGGTTGTTAAAGAGACCGGGATCAGATATTGTCATACTCTCTGCCAACACCGAAAACCACTTTAACAACTGTGTACGTGGTGGAGATTCCAGAAATGAAGTAGGATGGTATGGCGAACGATTTTGTATGAGGTATTTACGTGACCCTGACTCCCATGAGTCAGCTTGATGTGGCTAAAACAGGAGCTATATCGGGCCAAGTGAGGTCATTCCTCCTACATATCTTCGATACTATATTTTGACTTTGTGATTGATTTGGTGGCCACCCTTGATTTTGATTATGGGAGTGTGTTTCGAGGTGGGCGGTAGTAGCTGTTATGCGTTACCACCAGTCCAGGAGTGCAATTGGTATATCTACCCTGGAATTGCCTCGAGTGCCATGTTCACATGCCCTATCGCGCCTTCTACGAGTTTGTTTTGTGTCGTACCTATGGAGTGCTCCCTGATAGCCCACCTGCGGGTGGAGTTTACAGTATCTGTATGGACTACGACATTTATATAAAAAAGTGTTAAGGGGGATATGGGTAACGCCTTAACGCTATTTTAGTATTTTACTTTACTGTAGACATTATTTATGTAGCGTATTGTATTATGTATGTAGATAGTTCCACGGATCCTTAAAGGATGGAAATCACAAACATTCTTTAAGTTATTGCATTTCATTTTGACATTTTACTTGCATAAGATTGTTAATCCCAACTCGAGTGTTTTGTGCTTTGATTTATGCTCGGGTCAGCCTGAGTATTACAGCATTTGAGACTCACCTTTGGAGCTTGGAGCTTTGCTTGGAGATCTATCTTTTATCTATTCAGCTTTTCAGTTATCTCAGTTATTTCAGTTATTTCCAGTTATCTATGTTTAGACTTGTCATTTGCTTATGTATTAGAGACTTCTTTGTATTTAGGATTTCTGTTGTATTTGCTTTAGACTCTTATGTTGTAGTAGCTTCATGAACTACTATTTATCTATTCCGTTGAATATTATTGTATTACTCTATGTCTGTGATTCTTTGATTGATTTATTTACTGTATATGTTAAGTTTTGCCAAATATAAATAACAATCTGTTATTTTGAGAAATTCAAGTCTGACATGTGTGGTTTATTGTCGATTTGAATGGTTCAAAATAGCGGGTCGTTACACCTGCCTATAGGTAAATTTCTTATTAGTTGCCTTTACTTTTCCCATGCTTTTCAAAACTAACCGTCTTATTAATTTGGATAGGTATAAAGCTTGGATTTTTGTAGATAAAACCCTCCTTTGAAAATACAATTAAATCATTTAGATCCTCCTCCCAAAATAATTTAATTTGTATATCAAATCACTTAAGAAAAATCCCCAAAATTTGCAGAAACTTACTTTGATCATGTTATCTAACATATCAAAATTTCAGACCCAAATTCTCAATATGTTTTTCTGAAATAAATTATAAACCCAACGCGCTATATTTTCATTCAAAAATTCATAATAATATTTCCATGGCTTGGAAAATTATCAAACTTAAAACCCAACTCTAAAATCATGTTTTGCATAACATATAATTTTTCAACGGCATTCAAACAACAAAATCTCTCGGTTTTGGCCTAAAACCGTATAGATTCTTATTTAAAAATCTTGTTTAAATTAAACAACCATTAATTCATGCATATCATCATCCAAACATCATATATACGAATTAAATCTTAAATCCGAAACATATATTCCATAAATAGAGATGAAATTATTATTGACCTTAATCTTTAACAAGGAAAGTGGATTGAGATGAGTTTGATTTCCCCTTTTTAATTCTTTTTATTTGAATTTCTCTTCTTCTTTTCTTTTTAATGGCCGGCTCTATTCTTCTTTTACTTACGTTTTTGATTTGCTTTTAAAGTGAAGTGAATAGGAAATGAATGGTAAAAAAGAGTATATAAATATAAGGATAAGGGGTTATATAAAGCTTATTCCCATTATACCCTTATGTAGATTGATTTACTTATAATCCATTCTCATGCCCATTTAATTTATTACTTAAGCACGGCCACTTAATATTTATTCAAATCTCAATCCCCTTATCACTTAACATTTACATTATTCTATTTAATTTATCTAATTAAATATCTTGAATAGTGATATTAAAATTAGAGGTGCTACAGGCTCCACTCCTTAAAGAATTTCGTCCTCGAAATTCAATAAGGACTAAATACTAATCATAGAAATCTCTGTAACAACTCTTAACAACTATACTAGTCTATCAGACTAGTGATCATTTATATAAATCTAATATAGACATACCATCAAAATAGATCAGGATAGGTATCTTAAATCATGTCTTTTGTCTCCCAAGTACAGTCCTTCTTGTTGTCGCTCCATTGAACTTTCACCAACTTGACTGTCTTGGACCGTAATCTTTTTTCATCTCTCGCTACAACCTGAATTGGCTGTCTTACAATTGTCAAATTAGGCTCTACTACCAACTCATCTGATCCTGTTAGAGGAATAGTAGTCTCTGGATCATGCACATACTTGCGAAGATGAGACACATGAAATACATTATGGACACCTGCCATATTGCTCGGCAATTCTACTCTATATGCAAGATTTTCAATCCTTTCTATAATCTGGAATGGACCAACATATTTCGGTGCCAGCTTCCCTGACTTTCCGAATCATATCGCTCCCTTCATCGGTGACACCTTAATAAAAACTCTGTCTCCAATTGAGAACTCTAGGTCTTTACGCCTTCTATCCGCGTAACTTTTATGTCTGGACTGAGCTTCCTTCATCCGATCCCGGATCAACTCAATCTTCTCTGACACCTCTCTAACCATATCTAGACCTATGACTAATCTGTCTCCAGTCTCTAACCAACATGCGGGTGATTTGCATAGCCTTCCATACAAAGCTTCAAAAGGCATCATTCCTATACTAGTCTGAAAACTATTATTATAGGAAAACTCAATCAAATGCAGGTGATCTTCCCAAGATCCACCAAATTCTAGTACACAAGCCCTCAATAAATCTTTGAGTACCTTATTGACTCTCTCAGTCTGCCCATCCGTTTATGGGTAATATGCTGCACTCATCTTGAGCTTGGTACCTAATACTCTCTGTAGACTTCTCCAAAACTCGTTGGTTAATAGTGCATCTCTATCACTAACTATGCTACTAGGAATTCCATAAAGTCTAACTATGTTCTTCGCGAATAACTTCGCCAAAAATTATGCCGTTCTGGTTGACTTGACTAGAATGAAATGGGCGCTCTTGGTCAATCTGTCCACAATGACCCATACGCTTTCATTTGCCTTGTTCGACCTTGGCAACCCGTCTATAAAATCCATCGATATAAAATCCCACTTCCAAATTAGAATATCTAAAGGCTGAAGCAACCCGCTTGGCTTCTGGTGCTTGGCTTTCACTTGTTGACAGTTAACACATTATCTAACCCACAAGCCAATATCCCTCTTCATGCCTTCCCAATAGAAGCTACTCTTCATATCTTGATACATCTTGGTTCCCCCAGGATGAATCATAAACTTGGATCGGTGACACTCATCAAGAACTTCTCTTCTTAAGTTCTCTATATTCAGAACACATAATCATCCCTTCTTCCTCTACCATCCTTTCTAGTCAAGGCCAAAATCTTTAAGATCATCGATCTCGGATCCCACCTCGAATCTTCTAATTTTCTCGGCTATTTCTGGATCCTTTTTCTGTTTAGAAGCTGTAATGACCCGAATTTTTAGCCATCTGTTAATAGAATAATTAACTAATTTTAAATATTTAAGTATTAATTTTTATAAGTCGAATAATTTTTTTCTGATTTAAGAATAATTGAATCTGTTAATTTTGAAAGATATACAAAATTTGAAAACGCTAATTGCTGAATGTAAATAATATATATATATATGTAAGCTTCAACATTTTAAACTTATGAAAAATATATATGTATATATATATATATGTTTCACTATTCCAAACTTATGATAAATATATATATATATAGCTTCATCATTACAAACTAAAAATCTAGCATGAAAAATCAAATCAGCCCACAAAAATAAATATCAAGCCTACAATTGTTGAAAAAATAAATCAAGCTTGTAAAGAAAAAAAATTCAAGCACACCATAGTTGAAAAAAAAGAACGATGAAGTCTAAAACAAAATATCGGGCTACCTTATCAGTATAACTATAGCCTCTTCTTGCTTGCACAATACACCTCTTTCTCATATATATAGCCGAATTTGTATATATATATATATAAAATGTGTTGTTCCGTTAAAAAAGGATTGAGAGTTCAAAGCTTAGAGGAGAAAATTTGGAAGCAGTTGTTCATCCATTACAGTGAGTAAAACACCTTTACTTTTGTTTACTGATCATTACACTTATATGTATTACTGTGACTTTTGTTGAATCTTTGATCTGGGTCAAGAGTATATGCATCAGTTACGATAATATGTACATATATGAGTGTGTTCGACATATCAGTTCATCAAGACATTGTGCTTCTTCCTAAATGTTGCTTTGTTCATATTTTTTTTGGTCTTAAATAGTAAGCCTTTAACTTTAAAAATAAATATCTCAACCTCTAATCAGTTTTAAACCATGATTCCAAAACGAAAGTTGTTTGATTTTAAGTTTGGAACATTTTAAAATTGATTTCGTTTAATTTCATCAAGAAGAGAGGAAGAAAACCCTATATAACAGTAAGTGGTTCACTATAGTCGAAAATTCAACTATAATACTTTAATGAATGAATTATATGGTTGTGATCGTGGTTGAAAGTTACGATTTTTGAGAGTTGTTTGGGAATTTCTACCGGCTTATGGAAAGAGAAATTGGGAGTTGATCGGATTTGGGTGTTTTGTCAAGTTTCGGCGACGTGGTCGATTTCGTGACAAGGCGTTGGGCGTGGAGGAGGTTTGAGCGATGGAGCAATCGAGAAAAATAGCGTAGAAATTTTTAATGGCTCGTGTGGTCCAATTGAATTCGAACTAGGGGTTTAAATTGTTTTTGTTTGGGTTTAGGTTTCACGTCACTGGCATGATGGGGATGCATCGGACTTGGTGCTATGGGGCTCGGAGGTGAGGGGAAGGGTAGGCGGTTTCGTCAGTGGTGGCGGCAGGACCTGAATGTTGGTATTACGATTGGACGAGGGGATTTTATTGGCGCCTGTTAGAAATTATAATGGTAGCAGCAGTCAAATTTGACTAGAGACTGTTGGCGGTGGAGCAAAGGGGTGGAGATGGACGAGTTTGGGAAGAGACGTGCATATGTGGTATCGGGTTGGTCGTTCAATGTCAGTAGCGCTCGTGTATGTGCACGCGTGCACGATTTTTCCATGCATGAGGATGGGTTGATGAGCTTCAAGCATTCGTGATTTGGGGAGGGAGAGGAGAGACACTGTAGGTTTGGGTTTCGGGTTTGTATTTATGGGCTTTGGGCTGAAAACTATGGTGAGAAATTAAATTGTTTGTTTTGAATTTCTTTATATAAGCACTTGAGTTTCAAAATATTATAACTCGCTCATATTTTATCCAACTGACATGCGAGTTTTTGCATTGTTCTCGCTTGACGAGTATAATATTGTGGTGTGATTTATGGAGTCTTGGACAAGTATAAATTTATGATATATGAAAACAGACAGGTTTTAAATCGCGTTATTTTAAAATAATAACGTTGTTAAAGTTTATAAACGTTAATTATTGTTGTTTGTTTGGCCAAATAAAATACTGTTGAGTTAAATTGAGTTGAATGTGGTAAATTAGACATTTGTTTAGCGAAAATAGATCTATGTTCCGCTAATTAAATTAACAGGATTTTGTTAGCAGAATCGTTCTGCAATTATTAATTGGATAAGTTAATTTGGACATTTATTTAGCAGAAATAAATCTGTTCTGCTATTACATTAGTGTGGACACTTAATTACATTCCAATGGACTAGTATTGGATAAGTGTTGTATCAACAATTGCTTGTTAATTATGGATTCAATTTATATATATGATGTTATGTAAATAACCAGATTATAACTTGGATAGTTAATGGAATTAGTGATGACACGATTAAGTTCCATTAAAGTTGCTAAGCCTCTTTCCAAAGTTGATTTTTGAATCAAAGTTATTTGAGAATAATTATTATTTATTAACAAGGTTATTAAAGATAATTATTATTTGCTTTAAAAAGATAATTAATAATTGTTTTATTAACGATTTTAAATTAATTATTTTATTAGTATGATTCTTAAAGGTTATTTAAGAACATTTTTTTGTTTCAAAGTTATTAAACTATTTAAAATGTTTTAAATTATAATTTAATTATTAAGTAAAGTTATTTTAAAATAAATTGATTTTGAAGTTATTATTTTAAGAGTTAATTAGTATTATAATATTTTTATTTCAAAGATAAATTGTTAAAGTATTGTTATATGATTTAAAACTATTTAAAGTTATATTTTGATAATAATAAAAAGGGTTACTCACTATAATTAAGTGATGTTTGTTCTAAAAGAATTGGTTTTAAGTAAAAAGGATATTTGGAAAGAAATGGTATATTTTCATAGCGTAATTTGAGGGGCAGAGATTGCCTATAGTTTGTTATGTTTTCGCTGGGATAGCAACGTAACCATTATGCAAACTGCGATCTATGATTGATTGCATGGCGGAAATCGGGAGGCGGAGATTGCCTAAGTTAAGGTTGGTTTTTCTGGGATAGTGACGTAAGCATTGAGCTGCGATCCATGGACGATACCAAATGGTACTTCCAATATCTATTTTAAAATGTTCCAAATATGTTTGAAGGAATTGTTTGTGAATATACTTATTCAGGTGAGATAAGTATATGACTATTTGGATAAAGAGATTTAATTTATTGAAATTCAATTAAAAAAGGTTTAGTGAATTCAATGGAAATGAAATCTTTGGTTGAATGTTTGTTTATTTGATAGTTAAATTACCGACTATCAAATATTGACCCAAATATGCAATCCTTCTTAAATTTGGTGGTACGAAAATATTCCCTAAAGAACCGGTATTGAGCGTTCTGGAAAGACGACGAATGGTTTTTGGAGCACCCAGGAAATGGAGAGTGTACTCGTAAGAGATGACTCGGAACCCATGACCTACTCTGAAACCATATACGGTTAAATGGAGGAGATGCGTTTTATTTTGGGATGTTTAAATCCATATGTGGTTCCGTGACTCGTTGGAGTGTGGGAATCTATGTGAGATTCCAAGATCTATTGAGATGTGGGAATCTATATGTGATTCCGAGGCCATTGTGGTGTGGGAATCCATATGGGATTTTGTGATCTATTTTTGGAACGGTGCGTAAGTTGGAACGCCGGACGTAGCCTCATCAGCGAAAATGACTAAAACCAGAGATATGATGCATAGCCCAGGGGTCTAGCTAACCCATGAGGGTGTAGTCGTCTCTCTTTCTAGCAAGCCCCTATCGTTTATTTTATGCATGCTAGGAGCGATTCACTCGGCCTAGGTGGCCAGTTATGTATTTCCTATGTACCTCGGCTAGACAGGTACTGACCCTTGGAAGGATAACTCTAATCCTTGTGCAGGAGGACCCTTCTCGAAGTACTGAGGGCACCTCCGTGAAAAACCTACACAATTAGCGAACAAGCTTTATCGGATTTTGATTTTTATGACTAGTATTGTTGTGATGTACACAGCACATGCATCGCAGCTACTTGTTATTATTACTTTGGTGATTAGACACTATTATAATATCAGATGATTTTCTATAAAGGAGTTTTGGTTATCGTAAGGTAAAAACCCATCCGTGTTTATTTGCGGTAAGGTCTTACGAGACACCTTTGTTTTGAAAAGGTTATTAAACTTTAAAAATCAGATTGATTGTGTTTCTCATGCTGGTTTAACCAGACTGACCCAGGCGTGGTTTTTTCTAAATGTTCGAGTCATACCGAGCATATTTTCCAGGTATAGATGGATATTGTGGAGCTTCAAGAGAGGAGCTGGAGACCCAGAGACGTATTCATGTAGATGATTATATTTCTGTTGCTTACATTGTTGTATATTATTCAGCAATTGTGAGGATAGGTTGTTATAACTGTCCGAGCTGAAATAGGTTAGTGTACTCTGATTGATGTCTGTACATATATGAATTACAGTTTTGTTTTTTTTGTTTTTTTTTTCTGAAAACCCAGGAGAACCCGGCGGACCGGTAAACTCTTGAGGAGGGTATAGTAAAGCCGTTCGCTGATCCAAGCCCCCATACCCCCGAGTAAATTTATATAGGATAGGGAAACGCATGATAGGAATTGAACCTGGGTTTTTTTACCAGAACCCAAGTCTCCTTTCCACTGCGCCGCACCCGCGGATATTACAGTTTTGTTTTATGTAAAGATTGTTATATATATTATAAATTATTCGTTCCATTTTGAGATTCTGTGTTGTTTAGTTCCTTTGTCTTCTTTCTTTTCCCTACCTATCCGCCTTCCCATACGATTTGGGCTGGACATGTGTTGTTTATTGTCAGTTTAAATTATACAGAAAAGTAGGTCATTACAACGAGGTATCAGAGCTTAGGTTGAGTGAACTCCTAGGCTTTGGTGGGGTAGAACTCATTATAGATAGGGTTAGTAATACCCTAGAATGAGTAACTCATTAGAGATAGGGTAAGCACTGTTGAATCATAAGTTTTGATTCATGACAAAAGCATTAAACAACTCAGTGAATGAGACTATATGGGCAAGCGACAAAAAGAGAAAGAAATATGCTGTTAAAACTACAAAGGAGACAAGACTTCAAAACTGAGTATAGTATGTTTATTTGTTGAAGTTTTTTAGTCTTAGAATTGTTAAAATCTATCCTCAAGTAGTCCACACAAATCAAAGTTGTTTTAAACTTCAAATTCTTTAAATTATATGTGAATTATGCACTGACAGCCAGGTTAGTCGACTGACCAAATATGACCAGTTGACTGTACCTGCTCAGTTGCACATAAACACTCTGTTTTGCACCAACTTTGAACATTCAGTTGACTGGTCGTTTTGGGTCAGTCGACTGAACTTTTCCAACAGCTATTTTTCTGAACAGACACTTCCATTTGCCAAGAGATATGATCCAATTTGAAGAGTTGTGCCTGCTTCCTTTGGTCAAAACTCTTCATGAATGGTTGCAACTGTTTATCCACTATATAAACACATAAGATTCACTTCACAAATCACCGAATTTCACTTTATTTTATGATCATACTCTCTACTACCTCTGCATTCTAAAAAACAATCACAACTTACATATATTGCTTGAATCTCTGTATCAATTAACTTATTCTTCGATTCAAAGCAATATTCTCCTTTCTAAATCCTTACACACACATATATACTTGAGGAAAAGGTTATAGGAAGGTTGTACTATCAAAGACAAATCAGTGTTATCAAGAACACAAAGTGTCAAAGCAATTTTATTGAAACTGTTGAAGTCATGTTCGGTTGTTCAGGAGGGTAAAGTCCTCTTTCGGTTGTTAGAGGCGGAAAAATCCTGATCGGTTGCTCAGGTGTTGTATACCTATTCCTCCGGGTTAAGTGAGGGGTTATTGTGAGAAATTCCAGAGGGAAGTCTGGGACTGGAGGTAGAACGGGAAGTTCGAACCAGTATAAAAACTTCTGGTGTGCTTATTCTTATTTACTTTACTATTATTATCTGTTTCCGCATTTAGATTATAATACATTCCATATTGTATAGTCCTAAGTGATATCTAGCCACATAGTATTAGCTATACGGCATAGTAGTCACCTTCATTTGGTATCGGAGCTTGGCATCTTATAACCGTTACACAATTATTTGATATTTTTTAATATGGAAAACAACAACAGCACAAGCACCGTCACTAACACTAGTTTTATTGAAGGTCAATCCATTGCACGACCACCACTATTCAATGGCATGAATTATAATTACTGGTCAACTAGAATGAGAATATATATATATATGCAAGCTAATGGTTTTGAAACTTGGAATATTACCCAAAAAGAGTATACCATGCCAACAGAAGATTTTTCAACTTGGACTACTGCACAAAAAACTGATGCTACTTCAAATGCTAAAGCTATGAACATGTTATTCTGTGCATTAGATAAAAATGAGTTTAATAGAGTCAGTATGTGTACAACTGCTTATGAGATATGGCGAACTCTAAAAGTAACTCAAGAAGGAACTAACAAAGTCAAACAAAGCAAAATTTCTATGTTGAAAAATCAGTTTCAAAATTTCAAAATGAAATCAAACGAAAGTATAAATGACATGTACTCTAGATTTCAAGATATATATCACTCTCTATTGGCACTAGGAGAAAAATTTACTGACTTTGATATAGTATCAAAAATCCTAAACTCTTTAACGGATGAATGGGAAAGAAAGGTCTTAGCTATTGAAGAAGCAAACGATCATTCCACTATGAAACCAGAAGAGTTAATAGGAAATCTAATGTCATATGAAGTGAATTTGCAGGCAAAGAAAGTCCAAGCACAGGATAAGAAGAATCTAGCATTTCAAGCAGAAGAAGATGATTCAAATTCAGATGAAGAGGATATGGCACTTATTGCTAAAAATTTCAAAAAGTTTTTGAAATTCAAAAAGAATAACAAGTTCAGGAGTTACAAAAATAACTCTAGCAACAACAATAATAGCAATAAACCATCATCTTCTGTCCTAGAATGTTATGAATGTCATAAAAAGGGTCATATGAAGAAAGATTGTCCAGAGAAACAGAAAAATAAATTCAAGAAGAACAAATTCAAGAAGAAAGTATTTTCAGTAACATGGGATGATTCAGATTCTTCATCATCAGAGAGCGACAGTGATAGTGACACAGAACAAGCAAATGTATGCTTCATGGCTACAAATGATAATGTAAGTGATCTAAGTTTTGAAGATTTAGTTGAAATCAATTCAGAACTGGTGGACTTTGCAAAATAAACAAAAAGGCAAAATAAGGAGTTACAAGGAAAACTGAATAGATCTGAATTAGAAATTAGTATGCTAAGAGATGAAAATAAAATTCTGGAAGAAGAACTTGAAAAATATCAAGAATCTAATTCTAATTTAGCATCTCAACTTTCTATGATAACTCAGGAATTAGAAATTCAGAAAAAAAAATGATGATTTATCAGTTGAAATTAATGATTTAAAATCTAACACTAAAGTATTAGAGTTAGAAAAATCTAGTCTCAAAACTAAGTTAGAAGATATTAATAAAAATATTTCTAACTTTAATAAAGGACGAGAAAATCTTTCTACAATATTAGAAAATTCTCGGTCTACTTCAAATAAAATAGGACTAGGATATAAGAAAAATCCAAAGAAATCTGGAAAGTTTAAAAATAAGTTTAAAAACAAAATTAAGAAAGATATTAAGAAAACAGTTTCTAAAGATTTTAAAACTATTAAAATATGGATTCCTAAAACCAACAATAATTTAATTAGGAATAAGCATATCAAAACATTTATGAAAACTGTTCATAAAAATAAGAATTATATTTATAAAGGTAATTCTGAACCTTCTTGGGTTTGGTTTCCTAAGATCTAACTCTTAGGACCATAAAAAGAAAAGTGGGTACCATCTTAATCTTTATTTTTTGCAGGTACCACTTAAAAAGAGAGGAAAATGGATTTTAGACAGCGGTTGCTCAAAACACATGACTGGTAATAAAGGCATGTTAACAAACATAGTCTACTCAAATGGAGGATCGGTCACTTTTGGAGATAATTCAAAAGGATATATCATCGAAGAATGAACCAGACAACTCGAAGTCTCCATCCACTCCTTCATCCAAATAATTTATTTTCTTTCTATATTTTTTTTAATAGATTTTATTCTTATTTGTATGCAGTATTTAAATATTGAATTTTTTTTTTTACCAAAATATGTTGCAAAATACTGAGAATAAAAATTCAGTCGACTGAACATATTCGACCAGTCGACTGAATCTGAAAACAAAAAGCTTTCCGACTATATTCAGTCGACTGAATGAATATGGCCAGTCGACTGAATCATGAAACAGAGAGTTTCGGGATACTGTTTCATTCGACTGACCATATACGACCAGTCGACTGAATGGCAATTCTGACCTTTATTTAACTATTTTCACCTACCTTTTTAACCCTTTAACCCATTATCTCCTTTTTCACTCTTCACTTTTACCTTCTCATTTCAGTTTTCTAAAAACCCTAACTCCCAAATTTTTTAAAAAATTCCCCCACTACATTGTTATTTCCCATGGCTCCACGTCAACCCAAGAGATCTAGACATGCCTCTACCTCATCCTCTGAACAAATTGACACTCAAATTGCTCAATGGCTCTATGATTCTACAGCTCTCCAACGATGGAACAAAATGAAAGAAGCACGCCTTTTTGAAGGTTCATTTTTTGTCTTTCCCGATTTTACTCCATATAGATTTCAAGAGCTAACAAGGAGAAGCCGTTTAGAGTCTCTCCTAGACCACAATCAGAATAATATCAAGATAAATCACACTGTGGTAAAACTTTTCTATGCAAATTTGAATTTAGGCCATCAAAACCCACGTAATCGTGATAATTGCGTTTGGAGTTTAGTTTGTGGCCGATAAATATTTCTGTCATTAGATCGATTTGGTCATATTCTCCATACTCCAACTGATGGTATTCCATTGGAAGAATTAAATATACCTACAGGCGAGCGAGACGAAGTAAGTCATCGGTTCTTAGAGATGACATGACAGAACTAAAGTCTATCGCCTTACATCCTACAGCTAGAATTGTGCATCGAGCCTTAATGCACATGGTTCTTCCTCGTACTAGCTCTTATGAGCTTGTATATCCAAACAACTTTAGGGCGTTATATGTTATTTGGGGAGATGTGCAAATAAATTGGCCTAAGACTATTCTAGATAAATTCTTATCTTTTAACCAAGGTCATATGAACATTATTTATTATGGTGAATATATTATGCAGCTACTTATGAACCTCCAGGTTCCTATTCCGGATTCCGATACTTCCATTCCCAACACTCTAAATAGTTGCACAATAAGTCTTATGAAATTGCCACCTAGACCTCTATCTATCATGTCTTTTCAAGAATTGCAATCACGACCTCGTCAACAAACTTATACTCCACAGCAACAACAATCAAGAGATGACATTCGAACACCAACTCCATCCCAAAGCACTCGGGAATCCATTGATCTAATTGTGCGAAATCAAGTCATTTTGGATTCTCGCATCAAAAATCTAGATAAGAAAATTGACAAAAGATTTGACAAAATTAAGAGCTTCTTCAGGATTTTATGGGTTGCGATATCTTGTTCCTCTTCCAACACTACGGAATCTTCACACCATGATCTGGGAAAACGCCCAGCCACTCGATTTACTTGGTCTACGTCAAAAGAACAAACAAGTTCCGACACAAGTGGCAATGGGGGTGGCAGACAGTTTGTGGGAAGTTCTTCCAGAGGCAAAAATCCAATACAAGTGGAAGAAGAAGAGATAGAGTCAGCATCTGATTGATATTGTTATTACTTGGTGGTAGTAAGTTATCTTTATTTATTCCAAACATTCTACTTCTGTTTATTTTAATGAGCTTGTATAAGTAGCTCAAAACAATTCGATACATTATTTTGTGATTGTAATTTTGTTAGCTCAATGATATAATTATTGTTGTTTCCTTTTTGTCGATGACAAAGGGGGATAAATTTCTATGACTAACCATCTCTTGCAGGATTAGATATGTCGCCAGATATTTAAGGGGAGATATATATAACTTCCGTTATATATTTCTTAAAATATAGTATCATCTATAACAGGTTGTCATCAATCAAAATGGGGGAGAATGTTGAATCATAAGTTTTGATTCATGACAAAGAGCATTAAACAACTCAGTGAATGAGACTATATGGGCAAGCGACAAAAAGAGAAAGAAATATCCTGTTAAAACTACAAAGGAGGCAAGACTTCAAAACTGAGTATAGTATGTTTATTTGTTGAAGTTTTTTAGTCTTAGAATTGTTAAAATCTATCCTCAAGTAGTCCACACAAATCAAAGTTGTTTTAAACTTCAAATTCTTTAAATTATATGTGAATTATGCACTGACAGCCAGGTTAGTCGACTGACCAAATATGACCAGTTGACTGTACCTGCTCAGTTGCACAGAAACACTCTGTTTTGCACCAACTTTGAACATTCAGTTGACTGGTCGTTTTGGGTCAGTCGACTGAACTTTTCCAACAGCTATTTTTCTGAACAGACACTTCCATTTGCCAAGAGATATGATCCAATTTGAAGAGTTGTGCCTGCTTCCTTTGGTCAAAACTCTTTGTGAATGGTTGCAGCTGTTTATCCACTATATAAACACATAAGATTCACTTCACAAATCACCGAATTTCACTTTATTTTCTGATCATACTCTCTACTATCTCTGCATTCTAAAAAACAATCACAACTTACATATATTGCTTAAATCTCTGAATCAATTAACTTATTCTTCGATTCAAAGCAATATTCTCCTTTCTAAATCCTTACACACACATATATATACTTGAGGAAAAGATTATATGAAGGTTGTACTATCAAAGACAAATCAGTGTTATCAAGAACACAAAGTGTCAAAGCAATTTTATTGAAACTGTTGAAGTCATGTTCGGTTGTTCAAGCGAGTAAAGTCCACTTTCGGTTGTTAGAGGCGGAAAAATCCTGATCGGTTGCTCAGGTGTTGTATACCTATTCCTCCGGGTTAAGTGAGGGGTTATTGTGAGAAATTCCAGAGGGAAGTCTGAGACTGGACGTAGAACGGGAAGTTCGAACTAGTATAAAAACTCCTGGTGTGCTTATTCTTATTTAGTTTACTATTATTATCTGTTTCCGCATTTAGATTATAATACATTCCACATTACACGATCCTAAGTGATATCTAGCCACATAGTATTAGCTATACGGCATAGTAGCCACCTTCAAGCACACCCTAGAATGAGTTTGAGTGTATTGTATATGAGAGCGTATTTGTTATTTTTATAAAAATGTTTTGTATTGTGTTGTTTGATCCCTTGAATGGCTTAAGAATTCTGGTCGATGCGTTTGGCCAACGTTATCGATAGGGATTTCCTAAACACTCGAACAAGACAAATTGACACAATACTGATTTTAAAATGGGTAAATGAAATAATTTTACCTGGAAATATATTTTATATATATAAAAGAATAATTTTTCATAGTTATTCTGATTGTGCTTGGTTGTTAGGAAGGATAATATTCCATCATTATCATCTAGGATTTAATCGGTCATGCTCGCCCATTTCTGGGCATTGACTATTGTCCATTGATCTATCTTGAATCTTCCATTGGATATCTAGATTGGGTAAACAGGAATTTTGGGAACATTGAAACAAATACCTTATGAATTAAGTTTCACAATTGGAATATAAGGCGCTCGTTAATAATATTGAGTAAAAAAATTGATTTCTAATGGTTGTTTATTTAAAAGAAAATTTTGAATATTCTGGAATGATTATTTTAGAAATATAAAGATTGATTTGATAAATTGTAAGTTTTAATAAATGTTGTTTTATTAAGGGAATTTGGAACATTTGGAAATGACTGAGTATAAAAGTTGGTTGTAATTAATTAGGATTTAATAAAAGAAGTTTATTAAAAGGAAACTTAAATATTTCTTAAGTAAATACTTGGAAGATGATTTATATAAGGAAGCTAGAATATTCTTACAATAAACATTTGAAAATGATTTCCTTTAAATGAGAATATTTTAAAAAATTGATTTGTAAAAATGTGCCTTATAAATAAAAGGAACTCGAGAGTTTAAAGGTAAAAGGTTAATGATAGTATTTGAAAATATTTTCGAGTTTCTAAGTAGGCAATTTCTACCATTGGAACCTTGCTATATAACTGTTTTGATAAAATAAATTTTGATTTGATTCCTAAAGTATGGTTTGATTTACTATAAAAGAAAGATGTATATTAAATTCTTAAGGGGATTCAAAATAAGGATTTAAATCTAATAGTTGGGTATACCCTGGTAATGTGGTAGAGTGTTTTATAAGTTTTACAAATCCAGTGGAGTTATAGGAAATGATTTCCATAAATATTTTAATGGGAATAGAATTGATATTAGGGATAAACAATTAAATAAGTGTGTGAGATGGACATAGATTATTTTCCTTCCCATATAGTTTTGATCTAATATTCGAGTTCAATGCTTTGAGGTGTTTCACATCGTTCCAAATAAGGATCTATTACTTGATTTTTGACGGTGAGCACTTGATGAGGGTTCTTGATACGGAACCAAGATTTTCTATCACAGCAACAACTATGCAAGGAGAGAAAAGGTTCCTAATCAAGGAGTCCGATCAGATTCCGCACTAGAGAATCGGGTGAATGATACTGGTTTGGAAGTGGAGTCATGTATTCGAGTAGTGATTGAATCGGATTTTGTATATGTATGATCTATGGACATCATGCAGGCTTATGAATAATACTGAGTATTCTTATACTGGAATTTCGGGGATGAAATTCTTTTAAGTGGGAAGGAATGTAATGACTCGGATTTTTTGCCATCTGTTATTAGAATAATTAACTATTTTAAATATTGAAGTATTAATTTTTATAAGTCGAATAATTTGATTTTTTTTTTCTGATTTAAGAATAATTGAATCTGTGTATTTTGAAAGCTATACAAAATTTGAAAACGCTAACTGCTGAATGTAAATAATATATATATATATATGGAAGCGTCAACATTTCAAACTTATGATAAAAATATATGTATATATATAAGTTTCACTATTCCAAACTTATGATAAATAAATATATATATATAGCTTCATCATTACAAACTAAAATCTAGCATGAAAAATCAAATCAGCCCACAAAAATAAATATCAAGCCTACAATTGTTGAAAAAATCAATCAAGCTTGTAAAGAAAAAAAAGTCAAGCACACCATAGTTGACAAAAAAAAGAATGATGAAGTCTAAAACAAAATATCATGCTACCCTATCAGTATAACTATAGCCTTTTCTTGCTTGCACAATACACCTCTTTCTCATATATATAGCCGAACTTATATATATATATATAAAATCTTCTGTTCAGTTAAAAAAGGATTGAGAGTTCAAAGCTTAGAGGAGAAAATTTGGAAGCAGTTGTTCATCCATTACAGTGAGTAAAACACCTTTACTTTTGTTTACTGATCATTACACTTATATGTATTACTGTGACTTTTGTTGAATCTTTGATCTGGGTCAAGAGTATATGCATCAGTTATGATATTATGTATATATATGAGTGTGTTTGACATATCAGTTCATCAAGACACTGTGCTTCTTCCTAAATGTTGCTATGTTCATGTTTTTTTTGGTCTTAAACAGTAAGCCTTTAACTTTAAAAATAAATATCTCAACCTCTAATCAGTTTTAAACCATGATTCCAAAATGAAAGTTGTTTGATTTTAAGTTTGGAACATTTTAAAATTGATTTCGTTTAATTTCATCAAGAAGAGAGGAAGAAAACCCTATATAACAGTAAGTGGTTCACTATAGTCGAAAATTCAACTATAATAATTTAATGAATGAATTATATGGTTGTGATCGTGGTTGAAAGCTACGAATTTTGAGAGTTGTTTGGGAATTTCTACCGGCGTATGGAAGGAGAAATTGGGAGTTGATCGGATTTGGGTGTTTTGTCAAGTTTCGGCGACGTGGTCGATTTCGTGACAAGGCGTTGGGCGTGGAGGAGGTTTGAGCGATGGGGCAATCGAGAAAAATGGCATAGAAATTTTTAATGGCTCGTGTGGGCCAATCGAACTAGGGTTTTAAATTGTTTTTGTTTGGGTTAAGGTTTCACGTCACTGACATGATGGGGATGCATCAGACTTGGTGCTATGGGGCTCGGAGGTGAGGGGAAGGGTAGGCGGTTTCGTCAGTGGTGGCGGCAGGACCTGAATGTTAGAATTACGATTGGACGAGGGGATTTTATTGGTGCCTGTTAGAAATTCGAATGGCGGCAGCATTCGAATTTGGCTAGAGACTGTCGGTGGTGGAGCTAAGGGGTGGAGATGGACGAGTTTGGGAAGGGACGTGCATATGTGGTATTGGGTTGGTCGTTCGATGTCAGTAGCGCTCGTGTATGTGCACGCGTGCACGATTTTGCCATGCATGAGGATGGGTTGATGAGCTTCAAGCATTCGTGATTTGGGGAGGGAGAGGAGAGACACTGTAGATTTGGGTTTCGGGTTGGTATTTATGGGTTTTGGGCCAGAAACTATGGTAAGAAATTAAATTGTTTGTTTTGAAGCTCTTTGTATAAGCACTTGAGTTTCAAAATATTATAACTCGTTCATATTTTATCCAATTGACATGCGAGTTTTTGCATTGTTCTCATATTGACGAGTACAATATTATGGTGTGATTTATGGATAGTCTTGGACAAGTATAAATTTGTGATATATGAAAACAGACAGGTTTTAGATCGCATTGTTTTAAAATAATAACGTCGCTAAAGTTTATATACGTTAATTATTGTTGTTTGTTTGGCCAAATAAAATACTATTAAGTTAAATTGAATTGAATGTGTTAAATTGGACATTTGTTTAGCTGAAATAAATCACTGTTCCGCTATTAAATTAATTGGATTTTGTTAGCAAAATCATTCTACTATTATTAATTGGATAAGTTAATTTGGACATTTATTTGGCAGAAATAAATTCGTTCTGCTATTACATTAGTATGGACACTTGATTACATTCTAATGGACTAGTATTGGATAAGTGTTGTATTAACAATTGCTTGTTAATTATGGATTTAATTTATGTATATGATGTTATGTAAATAACCGGATTATAACTTGGATAGTTAATGGAATTAGTGATGACTCAATTAAGTTCCATTGAAGTTGCTAAGCCTCTTTCCAAAGTTGATTTTTGAATCAAAGTTATTTGAGAATAATTATTATTTATTAACAAGGTTATTAAAGATAATTATTATTTGCTTTAAAAAGATTATTAATAATTGTTTTATTAATTATTTTATTAGTATGATTCTTAAAGGTTATTTAAGAACATTTTTTTGTTTCAAAGTTATTAAACTATTTAAAATGTTTTAAATTATAATTTAATTATTAAGTAAAGTTATTTTAAAATAAATTGATTTTGAAGTTATTATTTTAAGAGTTAATTAGTATTATAATATTTTTATTTCAAAGATAATTTGTTAAAGTATTATTATATGATTTAAAACTATTTAAAGTTATATTTTGATAATAATAAAAAGGGTAACTCACTATAATTAAGTGATGTTTGTTCTAAAAGAATTGGTTTTAAGTAAAAAGGATATTTGGAAAGAAATGGTATATTTTCATAGCGTAATTCGAGGGGCAGAGATTGCCTGCAGTTTGTTATGTTTTCGCTAGGATAGCGACATAACCATTGTGCAAACTGCGATCTATGATTGATTGCATGGCGAAAATCGGGAGGCAGAGATTGCCTAAGTTAAGGTTGGTTTTTCTAGGATAGAGATGTAAGCATTGAGCTGCGATCCATGGACGATACCAAACGGTACTTCCAATATCTATTTTAAAATGTTCCAAATATTTTTGAAGGAATGGTTTGTGAATATACTTATTCCGATGAGATAAGTATATGACTGTTTTGATAAAGAGATTCAATTTATTGAAATTCAATTAAAAAGGTTTAGTGATTTCAGTGGAAATGAAATCTTTGGTTGAATGTTTGTTTATTTGATAGTTAAATAACCGACTATCAAATCTTGATCCAAATATGGAATCCTTCTTAATTTTGGTGGTACGGAAATATTCCCTACTTAACACCGTAGGATTTTAACTCTGGAAATATCTAGGGGAAACACATGAATTATATGGTATAGTTACCGTTCGAGGTGTTATACTATACGTATAATGTAAAGACCCGCAAATCCGTCTTCCGAAAACTCGACACTGATACGTCCACTGTACCAAATTGTCGAATAATCGAATGGCGGAAACGCGAAACTTTAGGGTTAAAAGAAGAGGTAGAAGAAAAGATAGAAGAAAAAGAAAGAACAGAAACAGAATCAGAAACAATTATCAGAATCTCACATTTCGCAGCGGAATAATATACAATAGATAAATCAATAATCTTTAAACAAAAGACTATATCAGTTTATACATACATCAATCATCAGAGTTTACAACAATGGACAGTTATATAACTTGTCCTCATACAGAATACACAGCGGAATAAATAACAAGTACGATAGTACGCTTTGCCATCCAGCTCATCTCCAAAGCTCCAGAATATCCAGAATATCCTGATAACAATAACTCTAGGCTGCCCGTGTGGAAAATTATGGGCACCCAGAGTTTAGAAAGGGAACAATAAACTCCAGGTCAGTCATGGTGACTGGTGTGAGATCGTAAAACAGTTATTTTCGCAAAGAAAATAAAACAACTTCGCAATGCTTTTGGAAAATGAAACTACCATAAGGCCTCCCACCACACACACAATGCAAACGCAGAATTGGAGGAGATTTCTCCTTATGATAGTCAAAAATGCTTACTACGCGAAATCAATTGATATTATTATTAATGTCTAGTGCGGAAAACATTTCGAAAATATAATATCAATCTTAGCCAACATACAACTATTGTTGTATGTCTACTATAGCTACTACGTTCAGTAGCAGGTTACCGCCACATTCCATAGCAGGTAATACAATTAAAAACCGTACGGGGTTCGTATTGTTTCTTTGGATTTCCAACAATGGTCAGGCTAAGGAACTTCCTTATACCGAAATAGAACGCCTCTGGAAAGACGCCTCGGATCCTAACCGGATCTCTGCAAACAAAAGGCCGACGCTACCTCACGCTCTAACCGAGCTGTAACTAGGTAACTAACACACGAGCTATGCCATCCCCCGGTCGTTACCGACCTTTATCCGAGGATCCTCAATCGAAAAGCAACAGCCGCAAAATATAATCCACATAGGTAAAATATCTGGGCTCCATACCATGATACCACCTTTTATCCAGAAGGAAATGGCATTCCCTAGGGGCGCTACCCCTACAAACCTTTGCCGCACATTCCTGTTTCGACCATTACCGGGTTGTGAGGCTCGATGAAGTCTCGTCCACAAAATAACGCTTTTTCACAAAGCCACGCTTTTTCACAAAGCCACGCTTTGATCAACCAATGATCATCAGCACTTCGTGTGCCACATTACCAAATTGGGAATGTATCACTA
This sequence comes from Allium fistulosum, assembly GCA_030737815.1. Lineage (NCBI taxonomy): Eukaryota > Viridiplantae > Streptophyta > Magnoliopsida > Asparagales > Amaryllidaceae > Allium > Allium fistulosum. Next base: position 367,736,340 of record CM060908.1, read on the forward strand.
GTAACCATCAACTACATAACCTCTGAGCTCGTACGTCTCAGAGAAGGGTGTTAAGCTAAGAGAATAAATTCTCCGCCACCAACAGAAATGTATTTGATAGAAACCAGCTTTACATCTCAAAGTGTAACGTCAGACACACATCCATACAAGTCCGTTCCGGGATCGAACGGAACCGAAGGCACTTCCAAAGAAGCCCTTGCAATCCGGATATTTACTAATCACGTCCGGACTTCCCATCACAAAAAGAGTGATATAAATCTCTATACCGGAGCAACTCGGTGCAGAGACATTCGACAGGTTGTCCTTTCATTTTCACAAATATCCGGTCTTCACACCGGTCTTCAAATGCTATCCATTCGCGACGTATCACTATTCGGAATGGGTTATATGACACAAAGGTCCTCTCCCGGCTTAACCGAATAATGAGCGTTTGTTTTAAAAACAAATCAAGTGTCATTTTAAAGGCAAATATTGATAGTTGGTTCTTTAACTATCAATAACATTCATAACAAACATCCAATTCAAATAATTTTTCCCAAATTATTTATTTCAAAATATCTTCAAAAGATATATATATTTTTTTCCCACTTCACATTTGAAAATCAATTTCAAATCATTTTTCATACTTCACGTTTGAAAATTAATTTCAAATCATATTATGGTCCATTTAAACCAATTTGATAAATCCTTATCGATTTATTTCAAATTTACATTTCAAATTTGTAAATTTATTTCCACACTTCATCACTTTGAAAATCCGATTTCAAATCATATTTTCCACACTTCAAAAATAAATCAATGTTTATTTTTAAAACAAATTTCCCTTTCCTTTACCGATTTTATTCGGAATTTACATTCCCAAAAATCCACTTTTACACGATTTTCAAATCATTTTCCAAATATTCATTTTCAACCCCAAATCAACTTTAAAAATTGATTTCTCCATTTTATTTCAAATCCCAAATCGAATTCCAAATTGATTTCTGAATTTACTTCAACACCGAATCACATTTCAAATTGATTTTAACTTTTAATCCCAATTACCAAATCATTTTACAAATCGATTCCCAAATTTATTTTCAACACAAAAATCAATTTTTCATTCAACATTAAATAAGTTTTCATATCGATTCCTCAAGATTTATTTTAAATACCCAATCAATTATCAGTTTGATTTTAAATAAATTTATCTCCTTTAAAATAAATTCTTTTATTTTTCCAAACCATCAAAAATTCAATTTTAATTTCAGAAATCCAATTTCATTTATTTCTGGTATCCAACGATACCAAAAACACATTCGGCTAAATTATAGCTCTCAACAAATTCAATCACAGATATAATCATACACAGATTATAAATAATCTATCAAACAACATATGAAATAAATTCAAATGTTTTGAGGAATCCTGTTGGATCCCTCCAACCTGTTTCCCTGCATCCACAGATGTTAGCACAATACCAATTCCACTTCGAGGTGGAATATCGCGGTATATAGGTTTTATAAATATATCATCCGCTTACTAACGGCGCAATAGGGTCTCATCCGCTATACGAGGCGGGAAATCAATCAATCCAATATATACATATGCCAATATGTATATATTGCTATATATATATATAGATATATCCTACTATATCTAATACACATCCAAACAGTCAATCAATCCAATAACTGAAAATTTCCACTTTTCAATTTGAGTGAGAAGATCTCACCTTAGCTTTCATTTTGCAATTCATTTCCAATCCAGTTTGTTTTCTTCACCGTTTTAGACCTTGTATAAATGATTATACAATTTATCAATATTCAAATTAAATCGAACAATTCAATTTCCATTTTTATAGATTGAATTAACTAATTGTTAAATTTCCTTTCCATAATTGTTTTCAGCAACAAAAACAATTTATAGATTTCAAGAATCTAATTATTTCTAAACTTCACATCGTTTTAAAATTCCTATACTTTCAAACTCCTATATACACATATATTAACCGTTTCACTTATATGTATATATTTATTTAATAAAAAAAACAGATTTATCTTCGTTTTACTGTTTACACGTATATACTGAACCTTATAAAAATAAAAATTGTTTTTCATCCTCCTATAAATTTAACCCTATATAGACATTGAATTCCAATAAACAAATTTCATTTTCCAAACCTATATACATGTATTAAATTAAAAGGAAACAGATCTGTTTTTAAAAATTTCTTTACCGCAATGATTATATATATTTTTTCCTTCTAAGTTATACATATTCATTTTATTCTCAAACCTTACTGTAATTTTTTTTTTCTAACATATATATATAAATTTAGATTTAAAAAAAAACTGCTGTACCTCGCGAAAACAAACGAACCCAGGCCTCACCATCGCGGCCACGACCACGACCACGAACTCGCCCCTGACCACCACACATGCTTTGACCACTCCAAAACGCGATCGCGAGGCTCGCGTGCGCCTCATCGGAGCACCACTCCTCTCACAACGTCGACCATCGCGACCCTCCTATCCAACCAGCAACGCGCCTCACTACGCAACCGCCTCCATTGCCGTGCCTCCATGCCACCGCAGCCTCGACAATCACCCACTCATGAATCGAATCGCACTCGCCAGTCGAAGTCGCGATCTGCTACGCCCTTGCCTCGACTGCATAGTCAACCACCGATCTCGCGATGCTCCCCCGGCGACTTCTTCCTCCCAGTCGAACACGCACGCATGCGTTCGAGATTCGAGAGCCACGCTGCGCCCCCCTTTTCGTTTTCGTTCGATTTTATTTGAACTGGAAGGGTTTCGAATAATAATTTGACTTCGAGCTTGAGGATTTCTTATACTCGAACGAAGAATAGAATTTCTTTCGAATGCACTGAGTTCCCCATTTTTTTTTCTTTGCTTTGATTTGAATTAGAGAAAGAAAATGAAGACTCGTACATTTTACTGAGTGAAAAAGTAGGCGCGATTTGAGATTAAGGAGACAGACACGATAAAAAAAATGAAAGTGTATCTTCGTACATAGTAGGTGGTGTGTAGAGTAAGCTATAGTGATCTTGATAGGAAATGGAAAAGTGTTGACGTGAAAATAATCTGACCAGTCAACATATGTATAAGTTATTTAAATTCAAATTTGAATTGCCTCCGAATCGCAACTCAAAATCTCGACTTCCTATCGAGGCGTGCCGCCAGGCGTTCGTAATGTTATACGCCTATTCCGGACACAATGGAAAAAGTTTCGAGTCCAGATTCGATCGTATGGAGAAGATAGCTTTTTGGACCAGTTATTAAATTAAATTTCGATATAAATTTCAGCGCGTTTGCTTATCGTACGGCCAAACGATCACTCCAAACATTACGAAAATTGAAATCCGATAACAATACAATATTACGGATCAAATGGAACTTGTTTCGTCGAATTCCGAGATTGTGCCCCGGAACGCTATTTTTAAATTCAATTTAAACGATATGAATTCAAAACTGAACAAAACAGTTCCAAATTAAATTCCGAAACTTTCATTATCTTTAGTATAATCAATATGAATTTTCTAAGCCTTCAGATTATTTTTAATCAGCTTAAAATCGAAGATTCAAATTTTTTTACCCAGTTTCAATAATTAAATTCAATAATTTAATCGCTAAATTCATTTTGATATTTGAATTTCAAATTAAAATTATCATCCGAATATTTAACTCAATTAAATATTCACTTTTTAAATGTTAAAAATTCAGGGTCGTTACAAACTTCCCCCCTTAAAAGAATTTCGTCCCGAAATTACAAGTTAGAAAAAATGGTCCTTATCTCGTCTACTATTTTCCATAATCTAAATAGTTTTATCACATTTTCAAAACAAATCTTTTTATTCAAGATTCGTTATCACTTCAACTAATTTTCTAACTTCAATTATAAGTTTCAGACAACATTGTTTAACTTCTCAATTCAAATTCGAGTTTAAATTCAAATTTTAAACTTTCAATATTTTCTCAAAAATTTTCTAACACTCGAAATTTTCGAAAAATTTCGCCAGCGTCTCCTTTGCGCGGCTAATACGGTACGGCTACAAAACGTCCCTACGGACTCTCTGATCTCAAAAGAAAACAAAATGCCAAGTGGCAAAATCAGAATCTCATCAAATTTCATACTGAAATTCAAATACATACCTTTGCCGAGCAATTTCAAATTATCTTCAAAATTTAATCCAATTCCATTTTCCTATCGCCTTTACAATCCCTGTATATTTTACTGAACAATAATGTCCAAATTCACTTATTGGATTTCCCAATACCAATTTACTTAAGAATTTCATTCATTCATTTCTTAAGTTCAATATAAGTATTACATACTTCTTATATTCGTTTTTACTTCACAAACAAAGTTATACATTCATTTTCGTTCAACTTTGCATTTCAATTCCATTTGAATTCAATTGACAATTTCAATTCTATTTGGAATTCATTTTATCTTCAGATTTTCATTCAGATTTTCATTTCGAATTTTTACTTCAATTCGATTTATCTTCTAATTTTGAATATTGAGTTCCATTTACCTTTATCTCAAATTCACTTTGAAATCACTAAAAAAAATCCTTTTTAAAAATGGATATGGAAAGCACGTTCCCCCATGGATCACAGTTACTCGGCGGTTTCGCTACTATCCCAGTAGAATCGCTCGTAATCTGTAGATTTCTCATCTCTTAAATTTCGCCATGGTTGTTGCCATAGATCGTAGTTCACACGGCGGTTACACCACTATCTCAGTGGAATCGCTTGTAACCATAGGCATCTCGCCCCTCGAATTTCGCTGTGGCATACGTCGTGATCAATCAATATGATCCCATCACGATCAAATGGATACTCATGCTGAGTTCCAACACCTTCACAATTTTTTCAATGGAATGTACTTTTTCATATCCTTAGTTTGGAAAACATGTCATATATGTATAGTACTTCATTTCCAATTGATTCCATTTAATTTTAATTGGCATTTCATATTCACATTCACCAACTTAGAATATTTTCAATATCAAATTTACTTAAGAATTTCACACTTATTTCTTAAGTTCAATACAAGTATTTTCCATACTTTTGATATTAATTTTCAATTACCACTTATATTTAAACTGGATTACCAATTCCATATAAATCCAATCAATATTTCACTTATAATTATTGAATTCAATTCGTTTCGAACCTTATTCATTTGGTCAATCTTCAATTAGCTTCACTTACTAATTTTAGTTTAATACATCACTTCGTTTCCCACAAATCAAATTCAATTCCAGTTCTATTTACTTACAAATTCAAAATGAATTTTAACACTCAATTTCATTTTCTTGCACTTGTAGTTGCAAATTTATTTATTCATTCACAAATTCATTCATTTTCAATTTGAATCTCATTCCAATTAGATTTCAAATATTTTATAAGTTATCAACTTATTTACATTCCATTAATGAATTTATTTCAAATATTCTTTCTGAAATTTTATTTCAATTTGTAAATTACCTTTACAATTCACATTCCAAATCTCATTTGTATATGGATTTATTTCCTTATCTTTCAATTCATATTTATAAATTTCATTTGTTAAATGAATTTATCTCCAAATCTTTGGTTATTATTTGAATTTCTTATTCAATTCCATATATCAATGATAATACTTCAATATTATCTTTTCCTAACAACCAAGCATCCAAATACTATGATAATTTATAGAAAATCATTTCTTTTCTATACAAAAATAGTTTTGGGCAAAATTATTTCATTTACCCTACTTAAAACAATACTGTGTCGGCTTATCCTGTTTAAGAGTTTAGAAACCCCTATCGATTACAGTTGGCCACCCTGCATCGACCAGAATCTATAAACAATCAACCGATAAGTCAACACAATACAAAACAAATTTTGTATTCACTAACAAATACGCACTCATATCTATTATTACACTCACACTCATTCTAGAGTACTACTGACTCTATCTCTAATGAGTAACACCCAACAGAGCAGGGTTGTCGCTTAACCGGATGCTCTGATACCACTTGTAAAGACCCGCAAATCCGTCTTCCGAAAACTCGACACTGATACGTCCACTGTACCAAATTGTCGAATAATCGAATGGCGGAAACGCGAAACTTTAGGGTTAAAAGAAGAGGTAGAAGAAAAGATAGAAGAAAAAGAAAGAACAGAAACAGAATCAGAAACAATTATCAGAATCTCACATTTCGCAGCGGAATAATATACAATAGATAAATCAATAATCTTTAAACAAAAGACTATATCAGTTTATACATACATCAATCATCAGAGTTTACAACAATGGACAGTTATATAACTTGTCCTCATACAGAATACACAGCGGAATAAATAACAAGTACGATAGTACGCTTCGCCATCCAGCTCATCTCCAAAGCTCCAGAATATCCAGAATATCCTGATAACAATAACTCTAGGCTGCCCGTGTGGAAAATTATGGGCACCCAGAGTTTAGAAAGGGAACAATAAACTCCAGGTCAGTCATGGTGACTGGTGTGAGATCGTAAAACAGTTATTTTCGCAAAGAAAATAAAACAACTTCGCAATGCTTTTGGAAAATGAAACTACCATAAGGCCTCCCACCACACACACAATGCAAACGCAGAATTGGAGGAGATTTCTCCTTATGATAGTCAAAAATGCTTACTACGCGAAATCAATTGATATTATTATTAATGTCTAGTGCGGAAAACATTTCGAAAATATAATATCAATCTTAGCCAACATACAACTATTGTTGTATGTCTACTATAGCTACTACGTTCAGTAGCAGGTTACCGCCACATTCCATAGCAGGTAATACAATTAAAAACCGTACGGGGTTCGTATTGTTTCTTTGGATTTCCAACAATGGTCAGGCTAAGGAACTTCCTTATACCGAAATAGAACGCCTCTGGAAAGACGCCTCGGATCCTAACCGGATCTCTGCAAACAAAAGGCCGACGCTACCTCATGCTCTAACCGAGCTGTAACTAGGTAACTAACACACGAGCTATGCCATCCCCCGGTCGTTACCGACCTTTATCCGAGGATCCTCAATCGAAAAGCAACAGCCGCAAAATATAATCCACATAGGTAAAATATCTGGGCTCCATACCATGATACCACCTTTTATCCAGAAGGAAATGGCATTCCCTAGGGGCGCTACCCCTACAAACCTTTGCCGCACATTCCTGTTTCGACCATTACCGGGTTGTGAGGCTCGACGAAGTCTCGTCCACAAAATAACGCTTTTTCACAAAGCCACGCTTTGATCAACCAATGATCATCAGCACTTCGTGTGCCACATTACCAAATTGGGAATGTATCACTAGTAACCATCAACTACATAACCTCTGAGCTCGTACGTCTCAGAGAAGGGTGTTAAGCTAAGAGAATAAATTCTCCGCCACCAACAGAAATGTATTTGATAGAAACCAGCTTTACATCTCAAAGTGTAACGTCAGACACACATCCATACAAGTCCGTTCCGGGATCGAACGGAACCGAAGGCACTTCCAAAGAAGCCCTTGCAATCCGGATATTTACTAATCACGTCCGGACTTCCCATCACAAAAAGAGTGATATAAATCTCTATACCGGAGCAACTCGGTGCAGAGACATTCGACAGGTTGTCCTTTCATTTTCACAAATATCCGGTCTTCACACCGGTCTTCAAATGCTATCCATTCGCGACGTATCACTATTCGGAATGGGTTATATGACACAAAGGTCCTCTCCCGGCTTAACCGAATAATGAGCGTTTGTTTTAAAAACAAATCAAGTGTCATTTTAAAGGCAAATATTGATAGTTGGTTCTTTAACTATCAATAACATTCATAACAAACATCCAATTCAAATAATTTTTCCCAAATTATTTATTTCAAAATATCTTCAAAAGATATATATATTTTTTTCCCACTTCACATTTGAAAATCAATTTCAAATCATTTTTCATACTTCACGTTTGAAAATTAATTTCAAATCATATTATGGTCCATTTAAACCAATTTGATAAATCCTTATCGATTTATTTCAAATTTACATTTCAAATTTGTAAATTTATTTCCACACTTCATCACTTTGAAAATCCGATTTCAAATCATATTTTCCACACTTCAAAAATAAATCAATGTTTATTTTTAAAACAAATTTCCCTTTCCTTTACCGATTTTATTCGGAATTTACATTCCCAAAAATCCACTTTTACACGATTTTCAAATCATTTTCCAAATATTCATTTTCAACCCCAAATCAACTTTAAAAATTGATTTCTCCATTTTATTTCAAATCCCAAATCGAATTCCAAATTGATTTCTGAATTTACTTCAACACCGAATCACATTTCAAATTGATTTTAACTTTTAATCCCAATTACCAAATCATTTTACAAATCGATTCCCAAATTTATTTTCAACACAAAAATCAATTTTTCATTCAACATTAAATAAGTTTTCATATCGATTCCTCAAGATTTATTTTAAATACCCAATCAATTATCAGTTTGATTTTAAATAAATTTATCTCCTTTAAAATAAATTCTTTTATTTTTCCAAACCATCAAAAATTCAATTTTAATTTCAGAAATCCAATTTCATTTATTTCTGGTATCCAACGATACCAAAAACACATTCGGCTAAATTATAGCTCTCAACAAATTCAATCACAGATATAATCATACACAGATTATAAATAATCTATCAAACAACATATGAAATAAATTCAAATGTTTTGAGGAATCCTGTTGGATCCCTCCAACCTGTTTCCCTGCATCCACAGATGTTAGCACAATACCAATTCCACTTCGAGGTGGAATATCGCGGTATATAGGTTTTATAAATATATCATCCGCTTACTAACGGCGCAATAGGGTCTCATCCGCTATACGAGGCGGGAAATCAATCAATCCAATATATACATATGCCAATATGTATATATTGCTATATATATATATAGATATATCCTACTATATCTAATACACATCCAAACAGTCAATCAATTCAATAACTGAAAATTTCCACTTTTCAATTTGAGTGAGAAGATCTCACCTTAGCTTTCATTTTGCAATTCATTTCCAATCCAGTTTGTTTTCTTCACCGTTTTAGACCTTGTATAAATGATTATACAATTTATCAATATTCAAATTAAATCGAACAATTCAATTTCCATTTTTATAGATTGAATTAACTAATTGTTAAATTTCCTTTTCATAATTGTTTTCAGCAACAAAAACAATTTATAGATTTCAAGAATCTAATTATTTCTAAACTTCATATCGTTTTAAAATTCCTATACTTTCAAACTCCTATATACACATATATTAACCGTTTCACTTATATGTATATATTTATTTAATAAAAAAAACAGATTTATCTTCGTTTTACTGTTTACACGTATATACTGAACCTTATAAAAATAAAAATTGTTTTTCATCCTCCTATAAATTTAACCCTATATAGACATTGAATTCCAATAAACAAATTTCATTTTCCAAACCTATATACATGTATTAAATTAAAAGGAAACAGATCTGTTTTTAAAAATTTCTTTACCGCAATGATTATATATATTTTTTCCTTCTAAGTTATACATATTCATTTTATTCTCAAACCTTACTGTAATTTTTTTTTTCTAACATATATATATAAATTTAGATTTAAAAAAAAACTGCTGTACCTCGCGAAAACAAACGAACCCAGGCCTCACCATCGCGGCCACGACCACGACCACGAACTCGCCCCTGACCACCACACATGCTTTGACCACTCCAAAACGCGATCGCGAGGCTCGCGTGCGCCTCATCGGAGCACCACTCCTCTCACAACGTCGACCATCGCGACCCTCCTATCCAACCAGCAACGCGCCTCACTACGCAACCGCCTCCATTGCCGTGCCTCCATGCCACCGCAGCCTCGACAATCACCCACTCATGAATCGAATCGCACTCGCCAGTCGAAGTCGCGATCTGCTACGCCCTTGCCTCGACTGCGTAGTCAACCACCGATCTCGCGATGCTCCCCCGGCGACTTCTTCCTCCCAGTCGAACGCGCACGCATGCATTCGAGATTCGAGAGCCACGCTGCGCCCCCCTTTTCGTTTTCGTTCGATTTTATTTGAACTGGAAGGGTTTCGAATAATAATTTGACTTCGAGCTTGAGGATTTCTTATACTCGAACGAAGAATAGAATTTCTTTCGAATGCACTGAGTTCCCCATTTTTTTTTTCTTTGCTTTGATTTGAATTAGAGAAAGAAAATGAAGACTCGTACATTTTACTGAGTGAAAAAGTAGGCGCGATTTGAGATTAAGGAGACAGACACGATAAAAAAAATGAAAGTGTATCTTCGTACATAGTAGGTGGTGTGTAGAGTAAGCTATAGTGATCTTGATAGGAAATGGAAAAGTGTTGACGTGAAAATAATCTGACCAGTCAACATATGTATAAGTTATTTAAATTCAAATTTGAATTGCCTCCGAATCGCAACTCAAAATCTCGACTTCCTATCGAGGCGTGCCGCCAGGCGTTCGTAATGTTATACGCCTATTCCGGACACAATGGAAAAAGTTTCGAGTCCAGATTCGATCGTATGGAGAAGATAGCTTTTTGGACCAGTTATTAAATTAAATTTCGATATAAATTTCAGCGCGTTTGCTTATCGTACGGCCAAACGATCACTCCAAACATTACGAAAATTGAAATCCGATAACAATACAATATTACGGATCAAATGGAACTTGTTTCGTCGAATTCCGAGATTGTGCCCCGGAACGCTATTTTTAAATTCAATTTAAACGATATGAATTCAAAACTGAACAAAACAGTTCCAAATTAAATTCCGAAACTTTCATTATCTTTAGTATAATCAATATGAATTTTCTAAGCCTTCAGATTATTTTTAATCAGCTTAAAATCGAAGATTCAAATTTTTTTACCCAGTTTCAATAATTAAATTCAATAATTTAATCGCTAAATTCATTTTGATATTTGAATTTCAAATTAAAATTATCATCCGAATATTTAACTCAATTAAATATTCACTTTTTAAATGTTAAAAATTCAGGGTCGTTACATATAAACTCGTTTCGCTCTTCTAGGACAAATGATAAGGAGATTCGTCCACTTAAACGGTTAGGAGGTGATCCCCGATCTTATGTATTGTCAGATTATTTCCTAAAGAACTGGTATTGAGCATTCCAGAAAGACGATGAATGGTTTTTGGAGCACCCAGGAAATGGAGAGTGTACTCATAAGAGATGACTCGGAACCCATGACCTACTCCAAAACCATATACGGTTAAATGGAGGAGATGCGTTATATTTTAGGATGTTGAAATCCATATGTGGTTCTGTGACTCGTTGGAGGGTGGGAACAGTGTGAGATTTCAAGATCTATTGAGATGTGGGAATCTGTAAGCGATTCCGAGGCCATTGTGGTGTGAGAATCCATATAGGATTCTGTGTTCTATTTTTGGAACGGTGCGTAAGCTAGACCGTAGGATGTAGCCTCATCAGTGGAAATGACCAAAACCATGTATAGGATACATAGCCCAGGATTCTAGCTAACCCATGAGGGTGTAGTCGTCTCTCTTTCTAGCAAGTCCCTATCGTTTATTTTATGCATGCTGGGAGCGATTCACTCGGCTTAGGTGGCCAGTTATGTATTTCCTATGTACCTCGGCTAGATAGGTACTGACCCTCGGAAGGATAACTCTAATCCTTGTGCAGGAGGACCATTCTCGAAGTACTGAGGGCACCTCCATGGAAATCATGCACAATTTGCGAACGAGCTTTATCGAATTTTGATTTTTATGACTAGTATTGTTGTGATGTACACAACACATGCATCGCAGTTACTTGTTATTATTACTTTGGCGATTAGACACGGTTATAATATCAGATGATTTTCTATAAAGGAGTTTTGGTTATCGTAAGGTAAAAACCCGTCTGTGTTTATTTGTGGTAAGGTCTTACGAAACACCTTTGTTTTGAAAAGGTTATTAAACTTTAAGAATCAGATTGATTGTGTTTCTCACGCTGGTTTAACCAGGCTGACCCGGGAGTGGTTTTTCCTAAATGCTCGTATTCACGTAGATGATTATATTTCCGTTGCTTACATTGTTGTATATAATTCAGCAATTGTGAGGACAGGTTGTTATAACTGTCCGAGCTGAAATAGGTTAGTGTACTCTAATTGATGTCTGTATATATATGAATTACATTTTTGTTTTGCGTAAAGATTGTTATATATATTATAAATTATTCGTTCCGTTGTGAGATTCTGTGTTGTTTAGTTCTTTTGTCTTCTTCCTTCTTTCTTTTCCCTAACTATCCGCCTTCCCGTACGATTTAGGCTGGACATGTGTGATTTATTGTCAGTTTATGTTGTACAGAAAAGTGGGTTGTTACAACGAGGTATCAGAGCTTAGGTTGAGCGAACACCTAGGCTTTGGTAGGGTAGAACTCATTATAGATAGGGTTAGTAATACCCTAGAATGAGTAACTCATTAGAGATAGGGTAAGCGACACCCTAGAATGAGTTTGAGTGTATTGTATATAAGAGTGTATTGTTATTTTTATAAAAATGTTTAGTTTTGTGTTGTGTTGTTTGATATATTAAGTGGCTTAAGAATTCTGGTCGATTCGTTTGGCCAACGTTATCAATAGGGATTTCCTAAACACTCGAACAAGACCAATTGACACAATATTGATTTTAAAATGGGTAAATGAAATAATTATACCTGGAAATATATTTTATATATATAAAAGAATAATTTTTCATAGTTATTCTGATTGTGCTTGGTTGTTAAGAAGGATAATATTCCATCATTATCATCTAGGATTTGATCGGTCGTGCTTGCCCATTTTTGGGCATTGACTATTGTCCATTGATCTATCTTGAATCTTCCATTGGAGATCTTAATTGGGTAAACAGGAATTTTAGGAACACTGAAACGAATACCTTATGAATTAAGTATCACAATTGAATATAAAGCGCTTGTTAATAATATTGAGTAAAAAATTTGATTTCTAATGGTTTTTTATTTAAAAGAAAATTTTGAATATTCTGGAATGAATATTTTAGAAATATAAAGATTGATGTGATAAATTGTAAGTTTTAATAAATGTTGTTTTATTAAGGGAATTTGGAACATTTGGAAATGACTACGTATAAAAGTTGGTTGTAATTAATTAGGATTTAATAAAAGAAGTTTATTAAAAGGAAACTTAAATATTTCTGAAGTAAATACTTGGAAGATGATTTATATAAGGAAGCTAGAATATTCTTACAATAAACATTTGAAAATGATTTCCTTTAAATGGGAATATTTTATAAAATTGATTTGTAAAAATGTGCCTTATAAATAAAAGGAACTCGAGAGTTTAAATCCCGGTAAGTTTGGCAAAATGGTTTTAAAGGTAAAAGGTTAATGATAGTATTTGAAAATATTTTCGAGTTTCTAAGTAGGCAATTTCTACCATTGGAACCTTGCTATATAACTGTTTTGATAAAATAATTTTTGATTTGATTCCTAAAGTATGGTTTGATTTACTATAAAAGAAAGATGTATATTATTGTTATTTCAAAGGATTTTGGGGAAAGGAAATAATAATTTTATTTGAGATAGCTTTGGGTCTTATAAGGGTTTTTGGTGTACAAATATTTTGGAAATAGTTGCTTAGAAATATATTTAAATATAAATATCCAAGTATTTGACCCTTAACTTTCCAAAAATATATGGTGTAGATTCAAAAAGTGTTTTAAATGAAAATCGGGCATTTAAAATTCTTAAGGGGATTCAAAATAAGGATTTAAATCTAATAGTTGGGTATACCCTGGTAATCCGACAGTCACACCATTCCACTAGTGAAGTGCTGACCCTTGCAACTGTCTAGAGGCCAACCATCCCTTCTACCCATCTTCTAAACCCAAATTAGAGAAAATCCTTTCACAGTGTAACAGCAAATTCTCCACTTCTATTGCATCTTTCGTTCCCATAAATGGCTTTCCACCCAAACCGGTGTAGTCTTGGTTTTGCTTGGCATAATTATTCCTAACGGTAATCACAGGATTTGCTTCTCCAACATTTCCAGCCACTCTAGTAGTTCTTGATTGCATCAAACTAGCAAGGAACTGATACATCATCCCCGCATCTACTGGCTGATTTCCAGCACCAACATTGGCTTCCGCATTATGATTAGCGTTAGCCTGTCGACCTTGAGTCCTCCGGGTGTTAGGTTGAGCATTTCCATCAGTTGTGGTGCTTCCTCCACCTAGATTTCCTCTTCCGTTTCCTGCTTCCATATCTTCTTTCTCGTAAATCTGTATACGAGCCTTAGTAAGATATAGAACAACGGTCTAAAAGAAAGGGAAATTACGTACTTATATGTATACCTATATATATCCAATACAAGTACGTTACAATCGCGTTGACCCAGACCCCGATCAAATTTCAGATTCATTGGATTATGTTTTGAAAATATTTTAAGTTTAAATTGCTTAAGTTTTCATAAACCTATGCTTTGATACCAACTTGTAACATCCCCCACTTGGAGGCCCAAAACTAATGGCTACGGATGTTGCAGTCATCAATTGTTATTAATCCTCGGCGACCAAATACAGTAATGTTAGATAAATTGATATAGCAAAAACACATGGATATGGAAAAAGTTTAAAATTTCAAAACAACTTTCACATTCCTATCCCAACTCGTTTCAACATTCTTTACATAATCCCACAACATTACCCACATTCAGAAAAATATAATTAATATACTCCAAGAGCGACATATGAAGATGCCCCCTTGGTAATCAGAGTGTATAATAGGAAATAAACAACTTTGCCTTAACAAAAATACACAGCGGGATCACATGAGAAAGAACTTAAATAACTACATGCCTTCTGCACGACTCCGGAAGCTTTTTCATCCTAAGAGGTACCTAAAAACCTCAAATCTCAAACTACTCAAAATTAATTGAGTACCCAAGAGTTTAAAGGAAAACATAAACTTCGAGTTAGACATAAAGCTTGGTATGAATAATAATATACCATCTCAAATCATTTAGATATCTAGTGAGACCACACCGCTTAGCGGAACGGGTTTCCACCCACGAGTATCATAAAACCTTTATAAACCATTTTTTGTGCCCCTGCATCCACTATGGTTAATTCAATTTAAAACATTATTACGTGATGATATGCAAAACAATTTAATTAATTTTGGATTACTCATCCCCAATTCATTTTGACTATCGGTCATAATTATAGTTTCTACGATTACTATTAACCTAATAGTTTTCATGGGATAACTAATAATCGGTTAAACTTTTAAGGACTCCCTGTCCAATTATATAGTTTTCATGGGATTACTATGAACGTATTAGTAACTCCAATATCATTTCTTTTATCCTAGTTTTCATGGGCTGGCTAGGAACCTATTGACTAACCATCAATATCTTTCTTTTATCCTAGTTTTCATGGACTAACTAGGAACCTATTGACTATCTGTCAATATCTTTCTTTTATTATTCGGATATAGTTTTCATGGGCTTACTATAAACCTGTCTAACTAACATCTTTAATTATACATAGTTTTCATGGGCAAACTATGAACCGATTGGCCCGTGCTAATATCTTTTTCTTTACATAATTTTTATGGGCTTACTGTTAACCTATTGGTCTCTACCAGTATCTTTTATTTATTCACTACTATGTCAACCCAACTGGTTATTCTAACTTTTTCCAAAGTAAAGTTTTTGGATTCATTATAAAGTGAATATATACATATATGAAGAAGCAAACAATATAACTTGGTTAATTCCTTTAACCCATTAGACTTCTTCGTAAGTTCCATTTCAAAATACTTTGTTTATTAATATGCCATGGTTTTGCTTTTAAATAAGATTGGGTTAATTTTTTTTGAAAACTATACCTTTGAAACCTTCGAAACCTTGCTTTCGACCTCACTGGATAACCTTCTTCGAAAGCATATATCTCTTTTCAAAACATTAGGCTTCTACCTTTAAAAACACCTTAAAATCCTTCTTTCGAGACCTTTCGACTATAATAAAGTGTTACTTATTGATTATTAGAAGCATAGCTTCGAAACCATTGGAAGTATCTCTTCCTAAAGCATTGAAAGCCCCCCTTTCGACGTCATTGGGTTTACCTTTTTTAAAATATCGTTTGGGTCAAAGGAAATATAAACGAAATTATCTCTTTCGAAACCATTCTTTACTATATAAAAATATTGGGGAATTTATGGTGGCGTCGATACCATCTCTTTCGACAGAGTCGAAAGCATACGTTTAAAATGTTGAAGGATAGCTTCGAAACCCCTTTCGAAACCATTGCCTTTGAAACCCATAACCCTTTCGAAAGCATTTAGAAAGTGGCTTAATATAGTTTTAAAACAAACGATACCTTTCGATAGTATTGATGACTTAAATACACCTCGAAAGGCACTAGAATCGGCGGTAGGGCTTCGACTAAGTCGGAACCCCTTCTTTCGAAAGCATTGATTTATAATTAAAGGAACACCTTCGAAACCCCTTTATCTTTTAAAACAAACATGGCAACCCCTTTGAAAGCCATTATAAAACTTCTTTTAAAAACATATGTATCGACTAAGTCGAAAGCTTAGTAAAACAAAGGCAGGCGCTTATCTTTTCAAAACAAACTGAAGCAACGACCCCATCGGAAGCTATGCTTTCGACACCATACCTTTCGCCTTTCTCCAATCGACTATGTATCATCAAGATGATACCATGTGTATTGAATTTAACTTAATGGGGTTTCCACATGATCGAAGGCGAAAGGAAAGGAGCGAAAGGTATTCTGATTAGAGGCGAAACCTATTTTTCTAGGTTAAATACTAAATTAAGTAACTTATATAAACTAACCTGCCTACATGTAAATTTCTTATTGGTTGCCTTTACTTTTCCCATGCTTTTCAAAACTAACCACCTTATTAATTTGGATAAGTATAAAGCTTGGATTTTTATAGATAAAACCCTACCTTGAAAATACGGTTAAATCATTTAGATCCTCCTCTCAAAATAATTTAATTTGTATATCAAATCACTTTAGAAAAATCCCCAAAATTCACAGAAACTTACTTTAATCATGTTATCTAACATATCCAAATTTTAGACCCAGATTCTCAATATATTTTTCTGAAATAAATTATAAACCAAACGTGCTATATTTTCATTCAAAAATTTATAATAATCTTACCATAGCTTGGAAAATTACCAAACTTAAAGTCCAACTCTAAAATCACGTTTTGCATAACATATAATTTTTCCAAGGCATTCAAACATTAAAATCTCTCAGTTTTGGCCTAAAACCATATAGATTCTTATTTAAACAATCTTGTTTAAATTAAACAACCATTAACTAATGCATAACATCATCCAAACATCATATATACGAATTAAATTTTAAATCCGAAACATATATTCAGTAAATAGGGATGAAATTATTATTCACCTTAATCTTTGATAAGGAAAGTGGATTGAGATGAGTTAGATTTCCCCTTTTAATTTTTTTTCTTTGAATTTCTCTTCTTCTTTTCTTTTTAATGGCCGACTCTATTCTTCTTTTACTTACGTTTTTGATTTGCTTTTACAATGAAGTGAATAGGAAATGAAATGGTAAAAAAGAATATATATATATATATATATATATAAGGATAAGGCGTTATATAAAGTTTATTCCCATTATACCCTTATGTAGATTGATTTACTTATAATCCATTCTCATGCCCATTTAATTTATTACTTAAGCACGGCCACTTAATATTTATTCAAATCTCAATCCCCTTGTCACTTAACATTTACATTATTCTATTTAATTTATCTAATTAAATATCCTGAATAGGTTTTTAAATCCTTCTGAGTGAAGAATTGGCCTTTCCCGGTGTATATAGAATATTAATTAAAGGGACAGTTTGGCACAAGTCCCCAATAAGTTTCAAAATACACAAAAACCCCAGTAAAAAAAGTTTGTAAATTAGGTCCCTAGAATTAAGTTACCGAATAATGGCATACACTTATGCAATTATTCAGTGAATAATTGAAGACATTCATGCAATTATATCAAAAAATTGCAAACATTTCCACAATTATTCACTGAAAAATTACGGAAAATTCCCCAATTATTCACCAAAAAATTTGTGGAAAATTCTGCAATTATTCACCAAAAAAATTGCGGAAATTTTCGCAATTATTCACCGAAAAAATTGCATAAATTTATGCAACTTTTGGATATAATTGCATGAATGTCTGCAATTATTTAGTGAATAATTGCATAACTATATGCAATTACTTAGTAACTTAATTCTATGGACCTAATTTACATATTTTTTTACTGGGTTTTTTGTGTATTTTGAAACTTATTAGGGACCTGAGCCTAATATTCACATATTTAAATCATACGATGTGAGGAATTCTAACCAACGTTGTTGTCTCATATTTAAATCCTTCTGAGTGAATAGGTATTCCAATAATTTGTGATCCATGAAGAGATCAAACTTTTCACCTATTTAAAGAAGGATTATTACTTACTAGGGTCAAATTAAAGTTTGTTAAAAAAAACCATAGGGACTTCTTACCCAGCAAATAATGACTCCACACTTTTAATGTAAACACCGCGGCTAATAACTCCATGACGTGTGTCACATAATTTCTTTCATGGATCATTAGTTTTCATCTTGCATAAGCGATTACCTTCCCATGTTGCATTAAGACGACACCAACTTCTTCTCCATAGGCATCAATATAAATGATTAAATCGCTACTTTCATCAGCAATAGCTAATACGGGAGAAGTGGTGAACCTCTTCTTGAGTTCCTGAAATGCTTCTTCACATTTATGCGACCACTCAAACTTAGCATCCTTCATAGTGAGTTTTGTCAAGTGAAAAGAAATTTTAGAGAAATCTTGAATAAATCTTCGATAATATCCAGCTAATCCTAAGAAGCTGCGGATGTCCTTTGGAGTCTGTGGTCGCCTCTAATACTGTATAGTTGAAATTTTCCCTGGGTCTACTGAAACTCCATCTCCTAACATATAGGAATCACACTTCTTTTTCCCAGAAATGACATTTTGAGAACTTTTCTTTTAGCACATTCCTCCTTAATATTTCCAACACGATCTCCAAATGTCTTTCTTATTCTTCTTCAGTCTTTGAGTATATGAGAATGCCATCAATAAAGACTAACACGAATTTATTGAGTACATCCCAAAATACTCTGTTCATAATGTCTATGAAATAGGCTAGTGCATTGGTTAGCCCGAATGGCATAACTAACCATTCACAGAAACTCTCTGGCCCTCGTAATGCAGTCTTCTGCTATTCTTAACTAATGGAATCTCGTAGCTAAGTCCATCTTTGAGAATAACCGAGTAGCATGTAATTGATCAAACAAGTCATCTATGCAGGGCAGAAGATACTTGTTTTTAACCATTTGCTTATTTAGGTCTCTATAGTCTACACAAAGTCTAAGCGAACTGTCTGACTTTTCTATAAAAACTATAGCTACGCCCCTAAGCAACTTGGTTTGATTAGCCCTTTCTTTAAAAATTCATCAGTTTGGTTTGTTAACTCAAAATTTTCCTTTAAAGCCATCCTACAAATAGGGTGTATAACTGGTTTGGCACCAGGGATTAAGTCAATTCAGAATTCCATTTCCCAATGTGGGGGAAAACTCTTTACTTCCCCGAAAATATCTTGAAATTTTTTAACAACAGATATCCTTTCTAAGTCCATTTGAGATGAATCCAATGCATACATGAAGCTGTCTTTTACTGGACTTGGTCCTTCACATATTATTTTTGTCCAACATTCTTCCAGTTGTGGTTTTTAATATGACTACTTGATTGTTGCAGTCTAGAATAGCTCTACACTTGGATAGCCAATCCATTCTGAGTAAAATATCAAACCCAATGAAATCAAGGACGAATAGGTTGCAAAAGAATAGATGGGTTTGGTAAGTAACTCTTACGTTTTCACAGGACATACAGAGATTTGTCGTACCGCCTATGGGATAAGATATGCGGAGAGGGTTTCTACTATTTCTTGGGTAAGTTTTAATTTGTTGACTTACTTCTTAGAAATAAAACTGTGTTAAGCTCCAGTATCAAATAAAACTCTAATTGAAATATCATTAATGCATAAATTATCTTCAAGGACTCCTTTTCCCTTTATGTCTTCAACGGTCGAAGGCTCGCCTTTTATAGCATAGACCTTAATCTACTCTCCCTTTTTCATCAATGGGCACTTGTTCTTCTAGTGATCCGACTGATGGCAATGGTAACAAAGACTTTTGTGAACCATAGGAGAAAGTTTTCCTGCTTCTGCATTTTAGGACTCCTACACATTGTTGAGAAATGACCTTTCTTGTGGCAATTGAAACAAACTACATCCTTATAACGATGCTCTTGGGACCCTCCACCATTATTTCCCTGCCACAACTTCTTCCTCTTGTTCTGATTGTTGCTATTTACTTGGGCTACCACCAGTTTTCTTTTATCTAATGCTTCGTATGGGAAACCCATATCTAGTAGGTCCATAAAGGTTCCCTTCACGTGGCCAGTCATTCGTTCATGATATTTCTCTTCCATTCCCGCAATAAACATTTCATTCTTCTTCAAGGGCATGTCTATTAGTCCCGGTCCAAAACAAGATAACTCAGTGAACTTATTTGAGTAATCCTCTACAAACTTATCTTTTTGTCTTAAGTCCATGAAATTTCTATAAAGACGGGATTTTCCAACTGCAGGTATATAATTCTCCTCGAATACTTCCTTAAATCTAGCCATGAGAAGTTGTCTTCAGATTCATTCAAAGTGATGGATTCCCACCACGCGAGAGCTCCTTCGTGCAACTACTAGGAAGCCAAGATTTACTTTTGCTCGTCCACTACATTCAATCCTTTGAATATCCTCTCATAAGAGCGAAGCAATGCTTGTACTTCAATAATAGACTCAGTTCCTTGGAATGGTTTCCCTTCTAAGTTAGTATAGTTCTTACGAAGAGTAGCGAAATTTGTTTGAGGCTATACTGGAATTACTACTTCTACCACAGCTCCAACATTATGACCATTAGTGTTTGTCATGTTGCTGCTTCCCCTTCCTCGTCCTCTGCGATTGCTCATTTCTTACTATTTGAATATAGTAAAGAGATAATTTAGAACATACAGAAAAGATTGTCTTAGAGAATGGGTATTAAGTTTTTAAATGATTTTGAATGGATTTATTTTGGTAGATATGCTCTCTTATTGACCATTCTAGGGTATTACTAACTATATCTTTAATGAGTTGACCCCATCAAGGCTTAGGTACTCGCTAACCTAAGCTCTGATACCAGCTATGACATCCCACCTTTTCGACCCTGGAAGATCGACACTAATACATCCACGGTATACACATGCCACAAATTCAAGTGCTGGAAAGACATATAATCAGGGGTTTATAAGAAATAATGGTAGAAAATAGAATAATAACGTAATCTCACGTCATATTAAACAACATAATTATATAGATGGAAAGTACATATAATCACTCCAAGTTGTTCATTAAAGTTACGATAAGTACTAACCCAGCCTAGGATATTTATATCTGCATATCCTTGTATGGGTTGGTAGATACAAAATACATGATACACAATACAGTGGAAAGTTGAGATTAAATAACTATTGACAAAGGACCCTCTAGTCTTTATGCTCTAGGCTCCTTCCAAAATGCTCCAATCTATCTGTCTACTTGACTGCCCAAAAATAGGGCAGTCAGAGTTTAAGGGAAAAGAAAAATAAACTCAGGGTCAGTCATGGGACTGGTGTGAGAAACTCAAAATATGGATGTTTTGCAAACAAAAGGGTATCTCATAAGACTACGCCGCACATAAACACGGAATGAGTTTTTACCTTATGATAACCAAAATCTTTGAAACACAAATTTATTTTTCAAATATTATTTTTAATGACATTCTTTTGAAAACATTTTCAAATAAACTTATAAATCTTAGTTGAAATGCTTACATCACACATTTCAGTATTTGCACAACTAAGTCTGTATGGCACTTATTGGATATTGGATTTCCAACTAAATAGCGAGGTAAGGAACTACCTTCCATACAGTGCATCTCTAGAGGAATGCACCCGAGGCCCTTATGTTGGTCCTCATGCGAATTAAGACCAACCTATTCGAAAATTACACGAATAGCACTGAGTATTACATCGCTCGACCATTACCGACTTATCTGGTATTCCAAGCATACACCACATAATTAAAACTCGACGTTATAGCGGGTAGAAATTTTATCCATTTAGAAGGTGATTCCATACCCTGATTGGTTGCGACCCATTTTAGCCTTAAAGCATCTCCTGTTTCACTATTCCTGGGTGTGAGGCTTGAGGTAACGATTACCTTTTATATAGCACATCTTCCACTTTGAATGTCACTTTTTGCCATTTCAATCACAAAACTAATTTCTACAAACGTATAACTCCTGAGCTCGTACATCTCAAGAAAGGGTGTTAAGCTAAGAGAGGTTGCCTTCTCCGCCACCAAACAGATGATACATTCATAGAGATCAATCAATATGATCTAGAAATGCAACGTCAGACATTTATCCATACAAGTGGTCCATGAACATGACAAACTGAAGGCATTATCCTACCACATCCTGTCGAGAATTATCCCTAGGACTAGTAACGAATAGTCCTTATGTCTTGGAGATTTCCAGAACGAAGGGACCACTGCTATTTATTTATCTCGGGAGCTACCCAGAGATTATCAACAAGCAGTCCTTCCGAAATGAAGATCCCCTATCTTCCAAATCATGGTTTTCAATATATCTTCTTCAGTTTTGAACGTGTAAATTTGTTCGAAGTGGTTTTCGAATAGGGATTACCAAAAGTTGACTTCGGTATCGATGAACCAATCATCGATAAAAAGATTTTAACTAGGTGGATTAATATTCCATTTATATGTTTTATTTTTATCTAAAGATATCTTTTAGAGATTTTTTATCTTTTTAAAACCATTTCTTTTTAGTATATACAGAATTCATTAAACCTCCTTATGAAAATTTGCTAAATCATTTTTCATAAATATTTTAGAATGCATTAGTGAGTAAAATAGTGTCAAATAGAAGTTATAATACTTTTATTCATTTTAGTTTCTGTATTCAACTGGTACTATGGGTAGAATAGCGGTGAAATCACCTTTTAAACTCCAGGAATAGCACGAGTTCCCTCCTTGGAATTTAGCACCAAGTATAAGAAGATTATTTCTATATGATCCAAGTTGTTTAAATTTGAAAAGTGTAATCTATTATACTTAACTCGTTTTCGACATTTCGACCTTATCTATCCCTTATCTGGGGGAGTCCAGGAGAGCCAAGGCATTGGTTGCTCCTGAACATCTTCATAGTTTAAGCACCTCAACTAGATTTTGCGAATAGAAAAATCAGGTGTACTCGTCGGCTTATTAGAGCCAAGATTAAATCATTTTCTTATAACAACTTTTCTTCAAATTAATTTATTTAAACTCTTTTAAATAAATTATAAAACCTTTAAATCATTTTTAAAACACTTACATATTTACTGGAAAATATTTATAAAAGTTTGGAGAAGAAATGTGAAGTTTGAAAACATAATTTAAAAGTTATTGAATAAGTGCTGCAAAAAAGTGCTGTGAAAGGTGTTTTAAAAGCTATATTGATTAAATGACTTTTATATCATTTGGAAATTTATGTATATAAGTGAAATCTCTTTTAAAACATTTTAGAAGATTTATAAAAAAAATTCCATATTTTTAAAATGTTTAAAAATATTGAATTTTATGAAATCCCTTTTTGGATTCTAAACTGCAAAATCGCAATCATTTTGAAAACTTGTTTTGGACTTACTTGAAAATCTATAAGATGAAAACTTGATTTTCTTTCTTTGATTGAAACCATGGATATAATAGTTTGGAAAATTCTTACTGCGAAAAATTCCGAGCTATATTCCACTTTATATACTCATTTGAATTCTACGGCGCTAAATCGCGAACCGCCGTTTTGTGACGCGCCTCGTTTTGACTCGATTTTTCAATTTTCATTTTGAGAAAAGTTTAAACGATAATAAAACATTTCTAATCATTTTCAAGGGGTTAAAGATTCCATATTTACTTTTATAACTTGATTCGGAAAGTGATTTCCTTGTGTAATATCGATATGTATTTAACATGACTTATTAAACAACCATATTCAATAATGAATACTTGATGAACAACATATAAATAAGCATCTATGGCAATCATTTCACATCATCACACACACACACATATATATATATATTAAATAGAGTATTATCACCTTGGAATAAAACGATTAACTAGAAAATGGATTAGCTTCTTTAACTCGAATCGAAGCTCACAAACTCTCATCTTGAAGCTCCTATAGTGCTCAACCTATCTTATGAAGGGGGTAACGGTTCACGGCCTTGGTTTGATAGGGTGGTAGGCTTGACTAGGGTAGTTGGTCGTGGGTTTAAAGAGAAAGAGGAAAGGTTTGGGTGAGTTTGAAGTGCTATATGGATACACACACACATATATGCTAAATAAATTTAGATATAATTTTCTTTATATTTTTTCTTAGATGGAAGCCATTAAAATATGGTGGAAGCTTTTAGAAAAATGAAGAAGAAGATGAATAGATTAAGTGAAGAAGTGATGTGGTATTTATAGGCAAATGGAAGAGTGTAAACATCTCCTTCTTACATCACCATACGTCACCATGCCACCTCCTCCTTCCATCACCTTGCACCGGCTACCCCTAGGTATGGCCGTGGGTCACATCATATAAGGGCAAGCCATGTGTCTCTTTGATTTGACATTTGATAGTGATAATATGTGATAATTAGCTTAGATTCTTACTCCACCACCATATTCTCCACCTCCTTTCATCATTACCCTATGCATGGCTACCTCCTTCCACCACCACCTTAGCTTGGCCATGTTACCTCCATCACCTCCTAGCTCGGCTATGTCACATCAAGGCATGTGATTGCATCGATGGGATGTTTGATGGTAAGGGTTGGTTGCTTAAGTGAGAAGGAGTTGTTTATATGTTTATATATTTAGGTTACATGTTTTTATATAAGTGTTCATGTACATATGCACATGTTTTCTTAGAGGGGTAAATGTATGATTTCATTTGGATGTCACATAGAATTTACAATGTTCTACAACTTCTATACGTTGAATCATTATGGATTTTGATTTTGATTTTCGGTCATATTTTCACTTCTTATTTACTATAAATATATTTGTAAACAAAGTTTGAAAATAATATGTTTAAATAAAGAGCTTTTAAATTTGATTTAAAAACCATTATTTAGTTATTTAAACTAAAATTTTAAATTCAATCGTATTTTTATAAGTGATGAATTTATGGGTCGTTATAGACTCTCCTCCTTAAAAGAATTTTGTCCTTGAAATTGGAGATGAGAAGAAGATAACTCAAAAGAAATATCATATATGATTAAATATATACAAGATATGATAAGTAACTACACCACAGGCGGTGAGTACACTATATCGATATAATATATATAATCTATTCATCCATCCTAAACTCAGGATAGGCTTTCTTCATTATGTCCTCTGTTTCCCATGTACAATCATTAGCACCGCTACTCCATTGTACTTTAACTAACCGCACAACATTTCTCCTTAACCGTTTCTCGTCGTGATCCACGATTCGATTGGGTTGTTTGATGACGATTAAATTTGGTTCTACTTCCAAGTCTCCTTAGGCAACAATTTCTATAACTTGGTCTAGATCATACACATACTTACGTAAATGAGATATGTGGAAAACATTGCGAATGCTTGACAACCTTTCAGGAAGTTTTACCCTATAGGATAATGGGCCAATTCGCTCAAGAATATGGAAAAAGTCTAATATATCGAGGAGCAAACTTACCAATTCTTCCAAATATTACCAATCCCCTTATCGAAGAGATCTTTAGAAATACTAAGTCTCCAACTGAGAATTCCAAATTTCTACGCCTTTGATCAGCGTAACTCTTTTGTCTACTATGTGCCTCCATTAGCTTCTTTTTTATCATGTCTGATTTCTCTGCAGTTTCTAAAATCATGTTGGGGACAAGTACCAACCGATCCTCGATTTCGATCCAACATACTCGGAATCTGCACGGACAACCATAAAAGGCTTCATATGGTTCTGTATTTATGCTAGCTTAACAACTGTTATTGTACGAGAATGCTAATAAATGAAGGTAGCTTTCCCAAGAACCTCCAAAGTATAATACACATGCTCTTAAAAGATCTTCCAACACCTTGTTGACTCTCTCTATTTGCCCATAAGTTTGGGGATGATATGCGGTGCTTACATCCAGCTTCATTCCCAAAGCTATCTGTAGGGCATCCCAGAACTGACCGGTAAAGATGGATACTAATCGCCTATGATGCTGGTAGAACTCCATATAGTATGACAATATTCCCCATATATATCTCAGCCAAGCTTGCGGTTGTTCTAGTGGGTTTTACTGGGATGAAGTGTGCGCTTTTAGTTAATCTATATATGATAACCCAGATGCCTTCATTCCCTTTCATTGATCGAGGCGAGCCATCGATAAAGTCCATGGATTTCAGGTCCCATTTCCACTTTGGAATCTCAAATGGTTGGAGTAGTCCAGCAATCTTTTGTTGGTCACTCTTTATCTGCTGATAATTTGTGCATCTACTCAAATGGATGGAAATGCTCTCTTTATACCCTCCTACCAGAAAGTCTTCTTCATGCCTCCATACATCTTAGTAACTCTGGGATGTATTGCGAGTGAGGAATTGTGACATTTTATTAAAGCTTCTCGCCAAATCCCATCAACATTGGGAACACATAACCTTCCATTCATCCTTAGAATTCCTTGCTCATCCACTTTGAATCCTAACCATCTTCCTGGTATTTCATTCTCCTCCACTTACTTGGCTATTCTTGCAAGAAATAGATCCTTGAGCTGATTCTCCTTGATGCGATAAATCAATGCTGGATGCACTACTAAATAAGCTATAACAACATGCTTTCTTCTTAGGGCACTGCCACAACATTGGCCTTTCCCGGTGTACATAAAATATCCAAATCATACGATGCGAGGAATTCTAACTAACGTTGTTGCCTCATATTTAAATCCTTCTGAGTGAGAATATATTTCAAATATTTGTGATCCGTGAAGAGATCAAACTTTTCACCTATTTAAAGAAGGATTATTACTTACTAGGGTCAAATTAAAGTTTATTAAAAATAAACCATAAGGACTTCTTATCCAGCAAATAATGTCTCCACATTTTTAATGCCAACACCATGGATAATAACTCCACGTCGTGTGTCGCATAATTTCTTTCATGGATCTTTAGTTTTCATCTTGTATAAGCGATGACCTCCCATGTTGCATTAAGATGGCACCAACTTCTTCTCCAGATGCATCAATATAAATGGGTAAACTGCCACTTTCATCAGAAATAGCTAATACGGGAGCGGTGGTGAACCTCTTGTTGAGTTCCTGAAATGCTTCTTTACATTTCCGCGACCACTCAAACTTAGCATCCTTCATAGTGAGTTTTGTCAAGTGAAAAGAAATTTTAGAGAAATCTTGAATAAATCTTCGATAATATCCAGCTAATCCTAAGAAGCCGCGGACGTCCTTTGGAGTCCGTGGTTGCCTCTAATCCTGTATAGCTGAAATTTTCCCTAGGTGTACTGAAACTCCATCTGCTGACACAATATGTCCTAGGAATCTCACTTCTTTTTCCTAGAAATGACATTTTGAGAACTTTTCTTTTAGCACATTCCTCCATAATATTTCCAACACGATCTCCAAATGTTTTTCATGTTCTTCTTCAGTCTTTGAGTATATGAGAATGTCATAAATAAAGACTAACACGAATTTATTGAGTACATCCCTAAATACTCTATCCATAATGTCTACGAATTAGGCAGGTACATTGGTTAGCCCGAATGGCAAAACTAACCATTCATAGAAACTCTCTGGCCCTCGGAATATAGTAAAAGGAATATGCTATTCTTAACTGATGGACTCCCGCAGCTAGGTCCATCTTTGAGTATACTCGAGCAGCATGTAATTGATCAATCAAGTCATCTATGCAGGGTAGAAGATACTTGTTTTTAATCGTTTGCTTAATTAGGTCTCTGTAGTTTACACAAAGTCTAAGGGAACCGTCTGACTTTGCTACAAAAACTGTAGTTGCACCCTAACTTAAGCGACTTGGTCTAATTAGCACTTTCATTAACAATTCATCAGTTTGGTTTGCTAATTCAACATTTTCCTTTGGAGCCATTCTACGAATCGGGTGTATAACTGGTCTGGCAATAGGGATTAAATCAATTCGAAATTATATTTCCCGATGCAGGGGCAAACTCTTTACTTCCCCGAAAACATCTTGAAAGTCTTTAACAACATATATCTTTTCTAAGTCCATTTGAGATGAATCCAATGCATACATGAAGCTGTCTCTTACTGGACTAGGTCCTTCACATATTATTTTGTCCAACATTCTTTCAGTTGTGGTTTTTAATATGACTGCCCGATTATTACAGTCTAGAATAACTCTACACTTGGATAGCCAATCCATTTCGAGTAAAATATCAAACCCAATGAAATCAAGGACGAATAGATTGCAAAAGAATAGATGGGTTTGGTAGGTAACTCTTATGTTTTCACAGGACATACAGAGATTTATCGTACCACTTGTAGGATTAGATATATGGAGAGGGGTTTCTACTATTTCTGGGGTAATTTTTAATTTGTCGACTAACTTCTTAGAAATAAAACTATGGGAAACTCCGGTATCAAATAAAAATCTAACTAAAATATCATTAACGCATATATTACCTTCTAGGACTCCTTTGTCCTTTACGTCTTCAGTGGTCAAAGGCTCGCCTTTTATAGCATAGACCTTAATATGTTCTCCTTTCTTTGTCAATGGGCACTTCTTCTCCCAGTGACCAGACTGATGGAAATGGTAACAAAGACTTTTGTGAACCATAGGAGAAACGTTTTCCTGCTTTTGCATCTTGGGATTCCTACACTGTGTTTAAATTGACCTTTCTTGTGGCAATTGAAACAAACTACATCCTTATAACGATTCTCTTGGGACCTTCCACCATTCTTTCCCTGCCACAACTTCTTCCACTAGCTCTAATTAGTGCTATTTCCTTGGGCTACCACCCGATTTCTTTTATCTAATGCTTCGTACCAGAAACCCATATCTAGTAAGTCCATAAAGGTTCTCTTCACGTGGCCAGTCATTCGTTCATGATATTGCTCTTTCATTCCAGCAATAAACATTTCATTCTTCTTTAAGGGCGTATCTATTAATCCAAGCCCAAAACAAGATATCTCAGTGAACTATTTAAGTAATCCTCTACAGACATATCCTTTATCTTAAGTCCATGAAATTTTTGTAAAGACGGGATTTTCCAGTTGTAGGTATATACTGCTCCTCAAATACTTCCTTAAGTCTAGCCCATGAGAAGTTGTCTTCAGATTCATTCAAAGTGATGGATTTCCATCACGCGAGTGCTCCTTCTTGCAACCGCCAGGAAGCCAAGAATCACTTTTGCTTGTCCCCTATATTCAATCCTTTTGATATCCTCTCACAAGAGCGGAGCCATGCTTGTACTTTAACAATAGATTTGGTTCCTTGAAATGGTTTCCCTCCCAAGTTAGTATAGTTCTTGCGTAGAGTAGCGAAATTTTTTTAAGGTTGTACTGGAATTACTACTTCCTCCACAGCCGCAGCATTATGACCATTAGTATTTGTAGTGTTGCTGCTTCCCCTTCCTTGTCCTCTACGATTTCTCATTTCTTACTATTTGAATATAGTAAAGAGACAATTTAGAACATACAGAAAAGATTGTCTTAGGGAACGTGTATTAAGCTTTTAAATGATTTTGAATGGATTTATTTTAATAGATACGCTCTCTCATTGACTAAACTCATTCTAGGGTATTACTAACCCTATCTTTAATGATTTGACCCCATCAAGGCCTAGATACTCGCTAACCTAAGCTCTAATATCGGCTGTGATGACCCACCTTTTCGATCCTTAAAGATTGAAACAAGTACATCCACGATATTCACGTGCTGTAAATTCAAATGCCGGAAAGACAGATAATCAAGGGTTTATAAGAAATAAAGGTAGAAAATAGAATAATAACAAAATCACACATTGTATTAAACAACATAATTAAATATATGGAAAGTACCTATAATCACTCCAAGTGATTCATCAGAGTCATGATAGGTACTAAACTAGCCTAGGATATTTATAACTGCATATCCTTGTATGAGTTGGTAGATACAAAATAAATGATACATGATACAGCGGAAAGTTTAGAATAGATAACTATTGACAAAGCACCCTCTAGTCTTTATACTTCGAGCTTATTCCAAAATGCTCTAATCTACCTGACTACTTGACTGCCCAAAAATAGGGCTACCAGACTTTAAGGGAAAAGAAAAATAAACTCCGGGTTAGTCATGGGACTGGTGTGAGAAACTCAAAATACGGGTGTTTTGAAAACAAAAGGGCATCTCATAAGACTACGCCACACATACACACGGAACGGGTTTTTACCTTATGATAACCAAAATCTTTGAAACGCAAAAAAAATTGAAATATTATTTTTAATGGCATTCTTTTGAAAACATTTTCAAATAAACTTATAAATATTAGCTGAAATGCTTACATCACACGTTACGTATATACACAACTAAGTTTGTACGACACTTATTAGGTATTGGATTTCCAACTGAATAGCGAGGTAAGGAACTACCTTCCATACGGTGCATTTCTATAGGAATGCACCCGAGGCCCTTATGTTGGTCCTCATGCGAATTAAGACCGACCTATCCAAAAATAACACGAATAACACCGAGTATTACATTACCCGACCGTTATCGACCTATCAGGGATCCCAAGCATACACCACATAATTCAAACCCGACGTTATAGTGGGTAGAAATTTTATCCATCTAGAAGGTGATTTCATATCCTGATTGGTTGCGACCCATTTTAGCCTTAAAGCATCTCATGTTTCACTATTCCCGGGTGTGAGGCTTGAGGTAACGACTACCTTTTATATAGCACATCTTCCACTTTGAAGCCACTTTGCCATTTCACAATCACACAACTGATTTCTACAAACATATAACTCTTGAGCTCGTATGTCTTGGGAAAGGGTGTTAAGCTAGGAGAAGTTGCCTTCTCCGCCACCAAACAGATGACACGTTCATACTGATCAATCAATATGATCTAGAAATGCAACGTCAAACATTTGTCCATACAAATGGTCCAGGAACAGGACAAATCAAAGGCACTTTCCTATCACATCCTGTTGGGAATTATCCCTAGGATTAGTAGCGAGTAGTCCTCATGTTTTGGAGATTTCCAGAACGAAGGGACCACTGCTATTTATTTATCTCGGGAGTTACCCAGAGATTATCAACAAGCAGTCCTTTCGAAATGAAGATCCTCTATCTTCAAAATTATGGTTTTCGATGTATCTTCTTCACTTTTCAACGTGTAAATTGGTTCGAAGTGGTTTTCGGATAGGGATTACCCAAAGCCAACTCCGGTTTCGACATACCAATCATCGATAAAAAGATGTTAAGTGGGTGGATAATTAATATTCCATTTATTTGTTTTCTTTTTATCCAAAGATATCTTTTAGAGATTTTTTTTATCTTTTGAAAACCATTTCTTTTTAGTATATATGGAATTCATTAAACCTCCTTATGAAAAATTATTAAATCATTTTTCATAAATTATTTCAGAATACATTATTGAGTAAAATAAGATCAAATAGAAATTATACTACTTTTACTCAATTTTAATTTCCATATACAACAGTACTATGGGTAAAATAACGGTGAAATTACCTTTTAAGTTCCAGGAATCATATGAGTTCCCTCCTCGGAATTTTGCACCAAGTATAAGAAGATTATTTCTATATGATCCAAGTTGTTTAAATTTGAAAAGTGTAATCTTTTATACTTAACTCGTTTTAGACATTTCGACCCTATCTATCCCTCATCTGGAGGAGGCCAGTTGAGCCAGGGAACAGGTTGCTCCTGAACATCTTCTTAGTTTAAGCATCTCAAATAGATCTCATGAATAGAAAAATCAGGTGTACTCATCGGCTTATTAGAGCCAATATTAAATCATTTGCTTATAATAGCTTTTCTTTAAATTAATTTATTTAAACTCTTTTGAATAAATTATAAAACCTTTAAATCATTTTTAAAACACTTATTTATTTATTAGAAAACATTTATAAAAGTTTGGAGAAGAATTGTGAAGTTTGAAACCATAATTTAAAAGTTATTGAAAAAGTGTTGTGAAAGGTGTTTTAAAAGCTATATTGATTAAAATGACTTTTATATCATTTGGAAATTTATATATACATAACTCAAATCTCTTTTAAAACATTTTAAATCATTTACAAGATTTTTCCATATTTTTAAAACATTTAAAAATATTGTATATTTAAGAAATTTCTTTTTGAATTCTAAACTGCAAAATAGCTATTATTTTGAAAACTTGTTTTGGACATATTTGGAAATCTATAAGATGAAAACTTGATTTTCATTCTTTGATTGAAAACTATGGATATAATAGTCCGGAAAATTCTTACTACAAAGAATTCCAAGCTATATTCCACTTTATATACTCATTTGAATTCTACGGCGTGAAACCGTGAACTTCCGTTACGTGATGCGCCTCGTTTTCACTCGATTTTTCATTTAAAAATTATCGAGACAAGTTTAAACATTTATAAAACATTTCTAATCATTTTCAAGGAGTTTAATGATTCCATATTTACTTTTATAACTTGATTCGAAAAGTGATTTCCTTATGCAATATCGACGTGTATTTAACATGACTCGTTAAACAACCATATTCAACAATCAATGCTTGGTGAACAACATATAAATAAGCATCCATGGCACTCATTTCACATCATCGCATGCGCACGCACACGCGCGCACACACACACACACACATATATTAAATAGAGTTTTCTTACCTTGGAATAAAAAAATTAACTAGAAAATGGATTAGCTTCTCTAACTCGAATCGAAGCTCATGAACTCTCGTCCCGAAGCTCCTATAGGGCTCGACCTAGCTCGTGAAGGGGGTAAGGGTTCACGACCTTGGTTTGTGAGGGTGGTAGACTTGACTAGGGTGGTTGGCCGTGGGTTTGAAGAGAAAGAGGAAGGTTTTGGGTGAGTTTGAAGTGCTATGTTGATATATATATATATATATATATATATATTTAGATATAATTTTCTTTGTATTTTTTCTTAGATGAAAGCCATTAAAATGTGGAGGAAGTTTTCAGAAAAATGAAGAAGAAGATGAATGAATGAAGTGAAGAAGTGAAGTGGTATTTATAGGCAAATGGAAGAGTGTAAATATCTCCTTCTTACAACACCATACATCACCCCATGCGCCGGCTACCTCCCTTCCCCCCTCCTAGGTATGGCTGTAGGTCACATCATATAGGGCAAGGCCATATGCCACTTTGATTTAACATTTAATAGTGACAATATGTGAGAATTAGCTTAAATTCTTACTCCACCACCACATGCTCTAGCTCCTTTCATCATTACCCTATGCATGGCTACCTCCTTCCACTACCACCTTAGCTTGGCCATGTTACCTCCATCACCTCCTAGCTTGACCATATCACATCAAGGCTTGTGCTTGCATCAATGGAATGTTTGATGGTAAGGGTTGGTTGCTTAAGTGAGAAGGAGTTGTTTATATGTTTAGGATATATGTATATGTGTATATATAAGTGTTCATGTACATATGCACATGTTTTCTTGGATGGGTAGATGTATGCATTCATTTGGATGTCACATAGAATTCACAACGTTCAACAACTTCTATATGTTGAATCGTTATGAACTTTGATTTCAATTTTTGATCATATTTTCACTTCTTATTTACTATACATATATTTGTAAACAAAGTTTGAAAATAATATTTTTAAATAAAGAGCTTTTAAATTTGATTTAAAAACCATTATTTAGTCATTTAAACTAAAATTTTAAATTCACACGTATTTTTATAAGCGATGAATTTACAGGTTGTTGCAAGCACTTTATTTTTCATCACTAAGGCTGACGGCTCTTTGAGACTTTGTATGGATTACCCTGAGCTGATACAGTGATGAGGAAGAAGAAGTATCCACTCTCGCATATTGATGACTTGATCAATCATCTCCATGGTGCAAAGGTGTTTTCTCGGTTGAACCTAGCAATAGGGTTTCACCAATTGAAAATAGAAAAGAAGATAGCAACATCCCCTATTTTGAGGCTTGAAAATAGATCTAGTGATGTTGCAACCATCCTTAGCATTATTTCTTAGTGAAAAAATGAGATCAGTTATTATATCACTAACATCAATAGCACAAGAATCTACAAATTTTCACAAAACAATTGCATTCATTAATTTACAAATTCATTACAATTTTAATCTCATAATCCCACGATTACATGTTTTGATAAAGTATAATAATTACAAATATAATTCCAAGAGCGACATACGAAGATGCCCCCTTAGATGATCATAGTTTAATTACTTAGATGGTTATAGTACCCATCATTACATACATCCAAAAACAATAAGAAGTAGTTGAACTACTACACATCGGAAACAAATTTAAAATAGTAGTTTGTCTTGTACACATCTCTGGAAGTTTATCTTTCAAAAACCTAAAATACCCTACTCTTATCCTATGCAATTTCAAGTTGAGTACCCGAGAGTTTAGGGGGAAATCAAAAACTTTAGGTCAGACAAAAATTCTAGTATGTGTAATATTAGTCCATCTCAAACAAAATATGGGTGCTTAGTGATACCAAATTGCTGATTGAAATGGGTTCACCCTCACTAATACCCCGTTAAACAATATGTCATCCATAACACATCCCGCATCTAAAGTGATTATATATAATCGTACCATTAATAACCTATCATGCATATATAGGTTAAAATGAACAGTCTTTCATTCGCAAGGGTCAAGGGTTGCACATTCAAAAACCTATCAGGCCGGCTCGAGCGAAGATATATCAAATGATCCAACGGTCTTCTAGTCTATATAGAAAAAAATAATGATGGTCCCCATCAGTATAAGAAAATAGTAACAGTCTTCTAAAAATAGTAAGAGAAAAATCAACGGTTGCCTAAAAACGGGAGGAGAAAATATCAACAGTCTCCTAAAAACGGTAGGAGAAAAATATTGGTAAGTAATCTGCTATGAGTTCCTTCAGATGCATAACTCCCATTTTAGCCTTATTATTGGCAAACCCCTACGCATTCGAATTGCGGACCTAAGCAACTAGGGGCTTAATTATTGGAGAATATGATGCGGCCCTAACCCAGTCTCCACCTAAAATCTAGTTTTAAATATCCATGAGTTATGCCTTTTGATTAGTCCAAGGCATCCTAACACAATTTGATCTTCCCGATATCCTATATGTAATTCTACTCACTTGGGAGTTTAAATCTAGCCATACCCACCACTAGAACAACCCTAGTTGGTTGTCGGTTCCCAAATCCCCAAGATCATGATGTTGGGTGATAGCATTTAACACATAAGTGGGTATGTCAACAATTTATCATATGTAAAATAATTAATCAAAATACAAAGAAGAACATATAACACATTAACAACTATTCAAATATATGTTCATGTGATAGCCAATTTTTATCCAAAATTACTTATGCAAAGTAATAATTTCCTTCATTAAAAACTCTTTAAAATGGGCTAAAACACTCTTTCTTTTCTTTGAAAAATTATAAAAATACTTAACAAAATCATCCTTTTTGTTTATGTAAAATTTAGCCCAACATAGAGTTGAAAATCTTCAAGTTTCAAAAAATAGCCATCCTTTCTCTCATAAACATGTACCATCGCACCTTAAAAATCCCATGCATTCTCATGTTGAAGATATAACTTATCGCATGTTGAATCTATATGTAACTATTGCACATTGACAATACAACATAGCTATCGCGAGTTGGCAAATCAAAGCTATCATGAGTTGACAAAATAGAGATGTCGATAGTTTATAAAAGATAGCCATTGAAGTTGATAAGAATAGCCTTTGAAGGTTGAGACAATTTAGCTTTTGAAAGTTAATAAAGCTTAGCCATCACATAATGATAAAAATATAGCTATCTTGAAAAATATAGCCATTGAGTGTCGAGAAAATATAACTATCGAGTGTTAAGAAAATATAGCTATCGAGCCTTGATAAAAATATATCCATAGCATGTTGATAAAACAATAACCATCAAAAGTTGACCATATATAGTTGTCGAACTTTGATAAAAATAGGGCTGTCGAAAGTTGATATAAAAATAGCTTTTGAACTTAATGAATTAGTAGCTATCGCGACTTGAAAACACATGTAGTCGCATGTTAAAAGAAAATGGCTACCCACATGTTGAAAGAAAATGGCTATCGAACCTAGAAAATGAAGGCTTTCGAATGTTGAAAACGTAAATTTTGTGATAATTTGCAATTGATTTGTTGTCTTTAAAAATATAAACTTTTTACCAAACCAACATTATTTGTCAAAATCTCAATGGCCAACCAAAATCCTTTCTCGAATTCTTATAGAAATTCAATGTGAAAAACTCACACTATTTACCCAAATTAAAATTTTCTTTAAATTAGGCCATTTATTATATTTTGCGAACAAGCCCTTTTACATAAAACGATTTGAATTAAATTGTAATTATTTGAAAAAATCCATAAAAATCCCCAAAAATCAATATTCACTTCCTTCTCAACTTATAAAAATTTTGAACCAAAATAATTATATTTCATACTTTAAATAATTAAATTTCGAAATCATCGATTTTCTTTCTTAGAGAACTCATAAAAATTCCAAAAATTATGAAATTAAAAATTCATCTTCAAAATAATATTTCAAACATCATATCAAAATTTTAGAACATTTGGAGATCAAATACTTAGTTTTTCACACCCAAATATCTTTAGGAAAATTCCTAAAAAAGTCTAAATCATAACCGTACATCTATAAATGATTATCTATCCCGAATGCAAGATAAATAACAATCAAAATTTGGATCCACATTAGAACCCGAATTGAAACAAATTAAAACATAGAAATGAAAATATTATTCATCTTTAATCTTGTTGAAATGATGGAATTTGCCTTAGCATCTTTCTTTCCGAAGTTGTTCTTCTTCTCCTTAGTTAATAATTTGTGGTTGGCCTTGTTCTTTTAGTTTAATATTAGAGAATGAAATGAAATGTACAAGGAAAAGGGGAGAGGGTAGTATAATATTTTCCTTTCCTTTTTACCCTTCTTTACTTATGTTATATTTCTTTTAAAACACTATATTCATTATATTATTTAATGCTATATCGAAATAATAAATATAGCAAATCCCACATTTCCAACCTCCCATTTAATCATCATATAATTATATATTCAAATAATGTGAAATAAAAATTAGGGGTGTAACAAAGAGTGTGCCCATTACTTCATTACATACCCCATCAGGATT
Organism: Allium fistulosum; assembly: GCA_030737815.1. NCBI lineage: Eukaryota > Viridiplantae > Streptophyta > Magnoliopsida > Asparagales > Amaryllidaceae > Allium > Allium fistulosum. The sequence goes on from CM060908.1 coordinate 367,773,985, forward strand.
CTATGAGTGATTGATTACGTTGTTGGAGCTAACAATGCATCGACATAATTTGTTTACCTAGATTGTGTTTTCAAAAATCAATTAAAGTTTGTACTTGTGTCTATTTATGATATTCCTGTCTTTTCCTAGATGGAAGAAGAACATAATATGTACTTGAGGATTATGCTTGAGGTGATGAGAAAGCACCAATTAAAAGTGAAGTCTTCAAAGTGTCGCTTATGGAGGAGGGAAGTGCGATTCTTATGTCACCTTGCTTGGAGCAATGCATCACCATAGATCCTGCCAAGATAGTAGCAATCAAGATTGGGATAGACCTAAGAATGCTATAGATGTGAGGAATTTCCTTGGATTAATGGGATATTATAGACGATTCACAAAGGACTTCTCAAAGGTAGTAGCACCATTAACTAACTTAACAAAATCATCAGACTTTTGTTTAAGACGGGAGGTGCAAGCATGCATTTGTGAACATGAAAGGGAGGTTGACGAGTGCATCAATTTTAGTCATTCTAAGTGAGAATGAGGAGTAGGCAACATACATAGATGCTTGTGGTACTAGATTGGACGCGGTGTTGATGCAAAGATGTAAAGTTGTCACTTATGCTAATCGGTAGTTGAAATCGCATGAGAAGAAATACCCAACCTAAAGATTAGAGCTAGCTGCGATGTGTTTGTACTGAAGATTTGGATGAATTAATTACTAGGAAAAAAAGTTTGGGTTATTTGCTGACCATAATCGTTGAAGTACCTTTCCTCACGGAAGGACCTTAACCTTCTCCATCGGCAATGGTTAGAGTTCTTAACCACCTACAACTTTAATATTTCCTATACACCTATTTAGAGAAATGCTGTCGCTAATGCTTTGAGCAGAAGACCACTTAGAAGCTATGTTCCTAGAGTAGATGTGGTTATAGTATATAACTAGCTTTGATTTCTAACCAAGATGCGAGCTAGAGATGGATGTGTTGGCAAGCTTAACTATTAGACCTACTCTAATTGAGTAGATTGATACTAGACAAGATGCTAGACTAGCGAAGATCATCATTAAGATAGAGATGGGAGTAGAGTTTGGGGATATGAGGTAGTATAGACTCGATTGAGATGGTCGGCTCCACAAGGACGGATGATTGTTTGTACCTGATGTGTAACAACCCGTATATTTGGACCATTTAAATTGACAATAATCCACACATGTCAACTTAAATAATACAAAACACGAATCATTATGGGATTATGAATACATATATGTAAATGAGAATCAATACAACATCACAGACACAGAATAGTCACAGAATAATGCAGCGGAAAAGTACATCATCATAATAGTAGTTCATGAAGCTACTACAGGAATACAACAATGTTTCAACATAAAGTGACAAAGAGGAAATACAAGATGTTCAATACATAAGTTCATCAAATACTAGAAAGGAAATAACAGATAAAGATGAATGCTAAGTCTTCAGCATCTTCAATCAACCTTGATCAGCAACTGGATAGCTTCAGACTGACCCGAGCATATACAAAAGAAACACTCGAGTCAGGACTCAAAATCTTATACAGGATAATCAGGTGCAAATAATAAAGTTCATAACTCAAAGATGAATGTGATACACATCTTTAAGGATCCGATAAACTATCTATATATACAATAGAATACGCTAAATAGATAATGTCTAATCAGTAAAGTATGATATCAAAATAGTGTTAAGGCGTTACCATAATCCCCTTAACACATTTTATTCCCAAGAGCACATACAAGACCGTAGTTTCCCCAAAACCGGAAGTCACCAGAGGGCAATCCATATACTAAAGGTACAAAACAAAACGTAGTGGTCGCGAATAGGATAATTAGTATGACAAGGTACATGAGGCGATACCAACTAGGATACTAGTAGTTGCCTGATCCGAACTGATGTTGGGCATAGCAGCTACTATCCCAAGACCGCGAAACAACACTCCCAAATCAAAGGGGTGCACCCAAATCGAATCACATAAGTAATAGATAAGGTATCGAAGAAGTGTGTCCGCTAGAGATGGCGATCCTCAATGGCCCAGCGCGGCTCCTATTTTAGTCATGTCAGGGGTCATCCAAAATCGTTCTCTTTCTTCAGTCAACGCGTTCACCAAAACCATCCACTTCGTTCTGGATCAACACTCCGCGTATATTAGTTATTAAAGTGGTTTTCGGTATCGACCGAGAGTATGTCCATATCCGATCCCGGTCTCTTTAATAACTACGCATTAATTACCCAATGGTCATTTAATATTAAAGTTTAAACAAATCAAAGTCCAAAAGTCAAGTTGCAAGTTTGACTTTCAAAATTTGACACTTCACAATTCAATTTATTTCGAACATTTAAAAATCATATTTCCAAATGAAGTCTTAGTTCAAGCCCTTGAGTCAACAATACTTAAGTATTCAATTTCAATTTAACGAGATCCAAATTCCACTTACTAATTTAATTCATAAACCATAGATTCAATTAACTGGTCAATTTGGTTCAAATCATTAAATCAACTTTTATTCATTTTAATTCATATTCCCATTCATCGTTACATTAAATTTAATCAGAACTTTGATTTAATCAATTTCAACAGCTAAATCAAATCCTTAAACTTTAGTTGGTTTTGCATTCCCTTTAAGTCACTTTGTTACTTAATCTCAAATTAAATTTTATAACAAATTCCAAATTTATTAAATTTATCCGAATTAGATTTAATCTCAAATCTAATAAATTAAAATTATTAGATTCTAAAACTTACTTGTTCAAATCTCATTTCAATTAAATGTGTCAATCCGTTTTATCTAATTAAATAGATTTATTAATCCGTTTCAATTAAATCCATTAATTTATTACAATTAAATCCATTAATTTATTACCATTAAGTCCATTCATTTATTACAATTAAATCCATTAATTTATTACCATTAAATCCATTAATTTATTAGAATTAAATCCATTGATTTATTTCAATTAAATCCATTAATTTATTACAATTAAATCCATTGATTTATTTCAATTAAATCCATTAATTTCGTTACTTACTTTCCAACAAATTTTTAAGTTCATTTCTTAAATTCAAATAGATTTCAATTCCAAAATGATTTTTGTCGACCAATCGGGTTTCTTATTTTTAATTATCTATCCTAGGCCAAAGTTGTTCAATTGGGTATTTATCATTTCAACCCAATATCATTATATAAAGCAAAGCATAGCAAAGGGAACTTGCAGTGTGATAACTGGGATGGTGTCAAAGTAAATAAACAATCAATAGCAACCATACATAACAATTCAACCGTTTATTTAAATAATCCCGAAATAATCGTATTTAATTTACATTTGTTATTTATGTAAATTAATAAAATTATTCCTAGAATCCACACTATCATTTCATGCAGATTAAAGATTATTACATTATGGGTTTTCACTTGGCGTTTATTATCAAATTATTACATCAATCATACATTCAATGGTTCAAAGTGTAGTTAACACTATTTCTACGCGTCGATTTATTTAACTGGTGAGTGGGCTGGAAGATGAAAGGCGGCGGCGGAGTATGGGTTTCGGGTGGAGGGTCTGGGTTCGGGTGGACTGGGCTGGCAGGGGTTCGGAGGCGGCAGGCGGTGGACTGGGCTGGCAGGGTTCGGAGGCAGTGGCAGGCGGTGGACCTGGTGTAGGCGTGGGAGGCAGTGGGCTGCTGGAGTGGGTCAGGTTGGACGGGTCAGGTTCGGTAGGGGAGGCAGGCGGCGGGGCTGGTTCGGTAGGGGAGGCAGTGGGCGGCGGAACTGGGCAGGCATGGCAGTGGGGCAGACGGGGTCAGGGCTGGTGGTTGCGAACGGAGGTAGGGGGATTGGCTGATGGGAGGTAGTGGGAGGCAGGCGGATGGGGCGGGGTTTTGGTGGAGCTGGGCGACTTCGGTGGGCACGTAGGCTGGGGTGGTGGTGGGTTCTTCGAGTTGAGGAGGGCGGTACATCGGGTCGAAGAGGTGATGCTAAAATGGGAAGGGGAAAAAAGTACGGTGCTTCGGGGAAAAAGGAAGAAGCTCGAACATCACTCCGGGTATTTCCTCTTGGCATGGATTGGCAGTGTATTGGGAATAGCCGAGCAATATCAGGTAAAAAAAATGGAGAAGAAATATTACCTGTTTTGTCTATAGAGAATGGTACCAGATGAAAATGAAAGGACGAGAGCTATGTATTTTAAAACCAAAGAATAGAAAGAGTCAAATAAGGTTTCAGAAATTTATTGAAGTAACGACTGATGGGTTATACGGCTGGAAATTTAAAAAGGCACAGGAAACAAACAGACACCAATACGGTACCGATACGACGAACAATTTGTCATTTTCGTCGCATACCGGACACCGAATGACAGAAATGAATATACTACGGAGATCAACACGAGGAGGCGAATAGAATGGCGTATAGATATCAGTGGTACGATTTAAATTTTAAAATTCAAATTTTCTATTACGGAGAATGCAGCAAAATGCAGAAGAATAAGATCGACGGAGCTAAAGATGTCCGAATTTTGAAAAACGAAAAATGACGACTTGATCAGAAGATGGTTTAGAATTTTCTATGTAAAAATATTCAGGTTCGGAAGATAAAAATTTTCACGTTTAGATTGAACTGACGTGCAATAAAACGCGAACGAAATTTACTGCGGTATTTTCCGACAAAACTTTTCCCTTATCTAAAACCATCTAGGCGCAATCCATAAACAAAGTTTGGAAGCTAATTGAAATCGTATGAAAGTTCCATATTTTATATTAAAATAATGGATTCAAAATTTTAAAATTGGGCCGGAATTTCAGGGTCGTTACATTCTCCCCCACTCAAAACTTTTCGTCCTCGAAAAGAACGAGACGGTGAAGTAAGAATGGAGTAAGCGGAAAAGTTAAGATAGATTTTAAGAGAATTTGATTTATACCTGAAATCAGTAATTCGGGGTTTGAATCCCGGATACTATCCTCAGTTTCCCATGTGCAATCTCGTTCATCTGCACTCCATTGGACTTTGACGAGGTTTATAGACTTCCTTCTTAGTTGCCTTGTTTCCCGATCGACTATTCGAAGTGCTCTTCTTTCGATAGTCAAATCTGGCTCGATATCTACTTCATCTAACTGAGCAATTGGAATGGTCATGGATGGATCACGCACGACTTTCCGGAGATGTGAAACATGGAATACGTTATGCACGCCCACAAACTTTTCTGGTAATGCAACTCTATAAGCTAGTGTGCCAATTCTCTCGGTGATAGTAAATGGTCCAACAAATCTTGGAGCAAGCTTCCCTCTACGACCAAATCGGATAACATTCTTCAAAGGTGATACTTTCAGAAATACCACATCCCCAACCTGGAATTCCAAATCTCTTCTGCGCCTATCTGCATAGCTCTTCTGCCTATCCTGTGCGGTTTTCATCTTCCTTCTGATCTCATTTACCTTCTCGGATGCTTCCATAATCATATCTGGGCCAAGAACCAATCGATCACCAGGCTCAATCCAACAAGCTGGTGATTTGCATGGCCGTCCATATAAAGCTTCGAACGGTGCCATATCGATACTTGCCTGATAACTGTTATTATAAGTGAATTCAACCAAATTGAGATGGTCTTCCCAAGATCCACCGAAATCAATTATGCAAGCTCGGAGCAAATCCTCCAAAATCTGATTTACCCTTTCAGTTTGGCCATCCGTTTGAAGATGATAAGCTGTGCTCAGATTCAGTTTAGTGCCTAAGACGTCCTGAAACGCCTTCCAGAATTTACTAGTGAATATAGGGTCTCTATCGCACACAATACTAGATGGAACCCCATGAAGTCTAACAATCTCTCTCATATAAATCTCTGCCAAACTTGAAGCAGTACGAGTGGTCTTAACAGGAATAAAGTGAGCAGATTTGGTCAACCTATCAACAATCACCCATATACTCTCGTTACCTTTTCTGGTCCTCGGTAATCCATCGATGAAGTCCATAGAAATCTGATCCCATTTCCAACAAGGAATCTCTAGGGGTTGAAGTAAACCGGCAGTCTTCTGGTGATCGTCCTTGACTTGTTGGCAAGTGGTGCATCTACTGACATATATAGAAATATCTCTCTTCATCCCACTCCACCAATATAAACGCTTTATATTACGATACATCTTAGTGACACCAGGATGAAATGAAAGTGATGACTGATGATTCTCTCTAAGTACTTCTTGTCTCAATCCTTCGACATTAGGAACACAAATACGGTTGTCGATCCTTAGAACTCCATTACTATCAATCTGCGCTCCTATTTTACCGTCAACATTTCCAACTCTACCAAGAACTAACTCCTTCATATGATAGAGCAAAGTGTCCTCATATTGTTTAGCTTTTATGCGATCCATAAGAGATGGAGAGATGACAAGCTGAAATAACATGCCTTCAACAATATTACAGCAAGACAATGCTTTGCTACGACTCAATGCATCGGCTACAACATTTGCTTTCCCAGGAGTATAAGTGATGTCGAGATCATATGCAGCTAAAAATTCGAGCCATCGGACTTGCCTCTGGTTCAAATCTTTCTGAGAAAAGATATATCTCAAGGACTTATGATCAGTGAATAAATCGAATTTTGTTCCTAAAAGATGATGCCTCCATAGTTTCAGAGCAAATACAACGGCAAGAAGCTCTAGGTCATGTGTGGCATAGTTTAGTTCATGGGTCTTCAACTGACGGCCCGCATAGGCAATAACCTTTCCATTTTGCATAAGAACAGCGCCTAAACCTTCTCGGTAAGCATCTGTATAGACAGTTAATCCTTCACTTCCATCGATTACCGCAAGAACAGGGGCTGAAGTTAACTTACGCTTCAACTCATCAAAAGCTGATTCGCACTTCTCACTCCAAATAAACTTAACATCCTTCCGGGTTAAAGCAGTAAGTGGGGCAGAAATCCAGGCAAAGTGCTCAATAAATCTGCGATAATAACCGGCTAAACCCAAGAAACTACGAATATCTATAGGAGTTTTAGGAGTCTCCCAATCCTGTAGATTAATTGATTCAAATTAGCAAAAGACAAGATTGTTTGAACAGAACAATGAATAAGATAGAACTTACATTGATTATGGCAATCTTAGTTGGATCAACCGAAATCCCATTTTCAAAAACAATATGGCCAAGGAATCTTACTTCGTCTCGCCAAAAATGGCATTTAGAGAACTTGGCTTTAAGATGATGGTTTCGGAGAGTTTCTAGAACATAACGGAGATGTGTTTCATGCTCCTTCTCGACTTTGGAGAAGACGAGAATATCATCAATGAATACAAGAACAAACTTGTTAAGTACATCCCGAAAGACTCGATTCATCAAGTCGACGAAATAAGCAGGTGCGTTGGTCAAACCGAATGGCATAACTAACCATTCATAGAATCCATTCTCGGTACGGAAAGCTGTCTTATGGATACTATCTTCAGCAACTCTGAGTTGGTGGAACCCAGTGGCTAGATCAAGTTGTGAGAAAATTTTAGCTCCATGGAGCTGATCGAATAAATCGTTGATGTGAGGCATCGGATAACGATTCTTGAGAGTGCGTTTGTTCAGTTCTCGGTAATCAACACACATGCGAAGAGATCCATCTGATTTGGTGACAAATACAACTGCGGCGCCCCATTCAGAACAACTTCTCCTAATCAACCCTCTAGCAAATAGATCATCAATTTGAATTTTTAGTTCAGCTTTTTCTTTAGGAGCCATCCTTCGGTGTGGGAGAACTACAGGAGTAGCTCCAGGAATAAGATCAATACGGAAATCGATTTCCCGTTTAGGCGGTAGAGAGTTGACCTCTCCAAATACATCGGGAAATTTCTGAACAATAGGGGTAGTATTAAGATCATCCAGATGAGCATCAAGAGAGAATATGAAGCTTCCGGCATATTTCTGAGGTGATTTGCATTCAATGACAAGTGGTTGACCCTTGTCGCTTACCAAAGAAACTGAACGAGTTTTGCAGGAAATAACAGCATCGAATTTTCTTAACCAATCAGCTCCTAAAAGAAAGTCGAATGCTTAGAATCCAAGTACATAGAAATCCCAAGTGAATCGAGAAAAATCATACATAAGTGCAACTCCCTTGCAAACACTTCGGAGGTTAGCGGGTCCTCCGATAGGATTTGAGACACATAAAGAAGTAGTGGCAAGAGTAGGTTCTAATTTGAGCTTATTACAAAGGTCAACTGATATAAAGCTATGTGAAGCACCAGTATCGAATAATACCCTAACAGGTGTAGCATGTAAATGAAAAATACTTTGTAAGGTATCTTGGTCATCCTGGGTGGGTGGTGCAGGGGGTGCAGGTGTAGTGATAGCAAATACTCCAGATGGTGTGCCACGCTTATATAGTGGGCAGTCTTTCTTGAAATGACCCGGCTGGAGGCAGACATAGCATAAATCTTTCCTAGTCGTAGAAGGTGGTGGAACAGCAGCTCCGGTAGATGGACAACTATTAGCATAATGGCCCTTCTTATCGCATTTGAAGCAAGTGATATTAGCAAGGTCGATTGGGCTTTTCTGAGCATATCCCAATCCAGTGGTCTTCTGCCAAGCTTTCTTTTGTTGATCAAAGTTCATCTTCCTTTTCCCGGGCTGGCTAGAAGAGGGCTGAGTAGGAGTGGCCTTGGCAGTAGGTCCCTTAGGATTCGCCTCATATCTAAGAGCATAATCAACAAGCTCTGTGAAGGTGCAGTGAGTGTGGCCAGTAAGTAAGTCATAATATTCTGGTCTAGCTCCCAAAATGAATTTCTCGTTCTTCAGAAGTGGTGTATCGATCAAGCCAGGTCCGAATTTTGAGAGTTCGTTGAATTTCCTCTTATACTCAGAAAAAGTCATACTGCCTTGCTTAAGATCCATGAAAGCTCTATAAAGTTGGGTTTTCCCAACAGCTGGCATCCATTGTACCGAGAAAGTATCCCTAATCAAAAGATAGACTAGATAAATAACATTCCTAAGATTGAAAGAAGAATTTATGCTGCGAAATCCAAACGAATTTATACCTAAACTGGGCCCAAGTGATGGTGTTTTCCTCGATACGTGAAGTAACAGATTCCCACTAATCCTGTGCGGCATCTTGAAGTTGCCAAGCAGCAAGCTGACGCTTCTGAGCATCAGTGATCTCCAGACCCGAAAATATCTTCTCTAAGCCTTTAAGCCATTTCTGAGCCTCGATAATGTTCTCGGATCCAGAAAACTTAATACCTCCAAGCTATGTATACTCCTTACTAAGAGTGGTGAATTTGACAGGAGCCGGAGCGGCAGGTGCAGCCTGAGCAGGACCATTGCCTCTTCCACCCCTATTGTTTCTTCTGGCACTCATCCTGAAATACCAAAAGAAATTTGGAACCAAGGATAAAATCATAGAACTCAAAGAAAAATTCAATCGATGAATCAAAGAAGTTTGAATAGAAAGGATTTGGATATTGAATCGATTCTCCTCATTCTGGGGTATTGCTACCTTATCTCTAATGAGTTTCATAATCCCGAACTAAGGTTTTTAGGGAAACTGAAGCTCTGATACCAACTGTAACAACCCGTATATTTGGACCATTTAAATTGACAATAATCCACACATGTCAACTTAAATAATACAAAACACGAATCATTATGGGATTATGAATACATATATGTAAATGAGAATCAATACAACATCACAGACACAGAATAGTCACATAATAATGCAGCGGAAAAGTACATCATCATAATAGTAGTTCATGAAGCTACTACAGGAATACAACAATGTTTCAACATAAAGTGACAAAGAGGAAATACAAGATGTTCAATACATAAGTTCATCAAATACTAGAAAGGAAATAACAGATAAAGATGAATGCTAAGTCTTCAGCATCTTCAATCAACCTTGATCAGCAACTGGATAGCTTCAGACTGACCCGAGCATATACAAAAGAAACACTCGAGTCAGGACTCAAAATCTTATACAGGATAATCAGGTGCAAATAATAAAGTTCATAACTCAAAGATGAATGTGATACACATCTTTAAGGATCCGATAAACTATCTATATATACAATAGAATACGCTAAATAGATAATGTCTAATCAGTAAAGTATGATATCAAAATAGTGTTAAGGCGTTACCATAATCCCCTTAACACATTTTATTCCCAAGAGCACATACAAGACCGTAGTTTCCCCAAAACCGGAAGTCACCAGAGGGCAATCCATATACTAAAGGTACAAAACAAAACGTAGTGGTCGCGAATAGGATAATTAGTATGACAAGGTACATGAGGCGATACCAACTAGGATACTAGTAGTTGCCTGATCCGAACTGATGTTGGGCATAGCAGCTACTATCCCAACACCGCGAAACAACACTCCCAAATCAAAGGGGTGCACCCAAATCGAATCACATAAGTAATAGATAAGGTATCGAAGAAGTGTGTCCGCTAGAGATGGCGATCCTCAATGGCCCGGCGCGGCTCCTGTTTTAGTCATGTCAGGGGTCATCCAAAATCGTTCTCTTTCTTCAGTCAACGCGTTCACCAAAACCATCCACTTCGTTCTGGATCAACACTCCGTGTATATTAGTTATTAAAGTGGTTTTTGGTATCGACCGAGAGTATGTCCATATCCGATCCCGGTCTCTTTAATAACTACGCATTAATTACCTGATGGTCATTTAATATTAAAGTTTAAACAAATCAAAGTCCAAAAGTCAAGTTGCAAGTTTGACTTTCAAAATTTGACACTTCACAATTCAATTTATTTCGAACATTTAAAAATCATATTTCCAAATGAAGTCTTAGTTCAAGCCCTTGAGTCAACAATACTTAAGTATTCAATTTCAATTTAACGAGATCCAAATTCCACTTACTAATTTAATTCATAAACCATAGATTCAATTAACTGGTCAATTTGGTTCAAATCATTAAATCAACTTTTATTCATTTTAATTCATATTCCCATTCATCGTTACATTAAATTTAATCAGAACTTTGATTTAATCAATTTCAACAGCTAAATCAAATCCTTAAACTTTAGTTGGTTTTGAATTCCCTTTAAGTCACTTTGTTACTTAATCTCAAATTAAATTTTATAACAAATTCCAAATTTATTAAATTTATCCGAATTAGATTTAATCTCAAATCTAATAAATTAAAATTATTAGATTCTAAAACTTACTTGTTCAAATCTCATTTCAATTAAATGTGTCAATCCGTTTTATCTAATTAAATAGATTTATTAATCCGTTTCAATTAAATCCATTAATTTATTACAATTAAATCCATTAATTTATTACCATTAAGTCCATTCATTTATTACAATTAAATCCATTAATTTATTACCATTAAATCCATTAATTTATTAGAATTAAATCCATTGATTTATTTCAATTAAATCCATTAATTTATTACAATTAAATCCATTGATTTATTTCAATTAAATCCATTAATTTCGTTACTTACTTTCCAACAAATTTTTAAGTTCATTTCTTAAATTCAAATAGATTTCAATTCCAAAATGATTTTTGTCGACCAATCGGGTTTCTTATTTTTAATTATCTATCCTAGGCCAAAGTTGTTCAATTGGGTATTTATCATTTCAACCCAATATCATTATATAAAGCAAAGCATAGCAAAGGGAACTTGCAGTGTGATAACTGGGATGGTGTCAAAGTAAATAAACAATCAATAGCAACCATACATAACAATTCAACCGTTTATTTAAATAATCCCGAAATAATCGTATTTAATTTACATTTGTTATTTATGTAAATTAATAAAATTATTCCTAGAATCCACACTATCATTTCATGCAGATTAAAGATTATTACATTATGGGTTTTCACTTGGCGTTTATTATCAAATTATTACATCAATCATACATTCAATGGTTCAAAGTGTAGTTAACACTATTTCTACGCGTCGATTTATTTAACATTTAAAGGGACAAGTTCAACATATATAATCTATTTTAAATTTTAGACTATCCTATATCAATTTCAATTTCATATTAATCATCACTTATATTAACAACCAAATTCAACATCACATAACAAATTTAGTGTCACAACTATTTACCATAAACTAACATCAAATCACAATTTAACACGTTAAATCTATTTAAACAGTTCATGGCGTCAATTTAGCAATTTTAAACTCTAACAATATTCAAATTTAACTTGCATGGCGATTTACAATTTTTACTTTAAAAATTTTAACAATCAACAATTTAATATCCAATTTAATATTCATGACAATTATCACTTGATTATCATAGCATAATAGATTGAGTCGTGAATAAAATATTCACCTTGTGTGGTTAGAGATTTGACGACGAAGCACGAAGACGATGGATAAGATAGACGCTAACACGCACGACACAAAAGCAACCACAAACAAATCAAAGAAGCTAGGTAGATCGACAAGCCGGATGAAAGCCTAGGACTCCGAAGCGGTAGCTGGAACCAAAACACAGCAATAGAGTATATGAGAAAACAGAAATTTCAAAATCAAATACTGATACAAAACATAACAAAATCATATATATATATATTTCATATATATACTACGGGATGGAATGGGATACGATTTTTTTGGCCAAGGTGAGGCACGGCGGTAGAGGCAGTCGGAGGAGGCGGGCTGGTTCGCTGCGGGCTCGGGTGGCGCTGGTGAGTGGGCTGGAAGATGAAAGGCGGCGGCGGAGTATGGGTTTCGGGTGGAGGGTCTGGATTCGGGTGGACTGGGCTGGCAGGGGTTCGGAGGCGGCAGGCGGTGGACTGGGCTGGCAGGGTTCGGAGGTAGTGGCAGGCGGTGGACCTGGTGTAGGCGTGGGAGGCAGTGGGCTGCTGGAGTGGGTCAGGTTCGGTTGGGGAGGCAGGCGGTGGGGCTGGTTCGGTAGGGGAGGCAGTGGGCGGCGGAACTGGGCAGGCGTGGCAGTGGGGCAGACGGGGTCAGGGCTGGTGGTGGCGAACGGAGGCAGGGCGATTGGCTGATGGGAGGCAGTGGGAGGTAGGCGGATGGGGCGGGGTTTTGGTGGAGCTGGGCAACTTCGGTGGGCACGTAGGCTGGGGTGGTGGTGGGTTCTTCGAGTTGAGGAGGGCGGTACATCGGGTCGAAGAGGTGATGCTAAAATGGGAAGGGGAAAAAAGCACGGTGCTTCGGGGAAAAAGGAAGAAGCTCGAACATCACTCCGGGTATATCCTCTTGGCATGGATTGGCAGTGTATTGGGAATAGCCGAGCAATATCAGGTAAAAAAAATGGAGAAGAAATATTACCTGTTTTGTCTATAGAGAATGGTACCAGATGAAAATGATAGGACGAGAGCTATGTATTTTAAAACCAAAGAATAGAAAGAGTCAAATAAGGTTTCAGAAATTTATTGAAGTAACGACTGATGGGTTATACGGCTGGAAATTTAAAAAGGCATAGGAAACAAACAGACACCAATACGGTACCGATACGACGAACAATTTGTCGTTTTCGTCGCATACCGGACACCGAATGACAGAAATGAATATACTGCGGAGATCAACATGAGGAGGCGAATAGAATGGCGTATAGATATTAGTGGTATAATTTAAATTTTAAAATTCAAATTTTCTATTACGGAGAATGTAGCAAAATGCAGAAGAATAAGATCGACGGAGCTAAAGATGTCCGAATTTTGAAAAACGAAAAATGATGACTTGATCAGAAGATGGTTTAGAATTTTCTATGTAAAAATATTCAGGTTCGGAAGATAAAAATTTTCACGTTTAGATTGAACTGACGTGCAATAAAACGCGAACGAAATTTACTGTGGTATTTTCCGACGAAACTTTTCCCTTATCTAAAACCATCTAGGCGCAATCCATAAACAAAGTTTGGACGCTAATTGAAATCGTATGAAAGTTCCATATTTTATATTAAAATAATGGATTCAAAATTTTAAAATTTGGCCGGAATTTCAGGGTCGTTACATGATGTGAATGGTTTGTGGCATGAGACGCTATGTGAATGCCATCTGTAACGACCCTAATTTTGATTAGCTTTATTTAGAACATTTAATTAGATAAATTAAATGAAATAATGTAAATGGTTAATGGATTGAGATTTGTATAATAAAAGGGGAGTTGTGCCTAGTTGAACTAATGAACTAAATAGAATTTAAAATGAAATAGGTTAGGGAATTAGATAAGGGGCAAAATAGGAATAAGTCTTATTCTTATACCCTAAACCCTTACTCACTCTCATTTTATACATTCATTTCCACAAACTGAAAACTAGACAAGAGGTCGGCCACCATTAAAAAAGATAAAGGAGAAGGTAAGCAAGAATCAAGAGGAAGAAGCTAATCAACTTAATTCAAGAACAAATCTCAAATCATTAACAACAAACCTAAGGTGAATAATTGTTACATCTCATATTTTTGATGTTTCGGTTTCTAGAATCAAATCTGAATGTTTTTGCAAGTATATTGCCATGTTTTGAATGTTATATATATATATATATATATGTTTTTTGATGAATTATGCTTATTCATATTGATTTTAAGACAAGTTTTGATATGAAAAACCTATCAAATGACATCCAAAAGCCTTGCGATTCTGATATATAGTCAGAAATGATATTTTAGAGATGGGTTTCAAGTCATGATTTTCTGAATTAATGTGGATTTATTATTAATTTTCTAGTGAAGAAAATGGGTTAATTGGGTTTAAAATTAATTACGGCTAAATTATATTGTTTTTGGGTCAGAAATTAATATATGTTAGAAAACATATTGAAAGTAATTTATGGAAATTTTTATAGAATTTTCCTAAGAATTTTAATAAGTATATAAATTATTTAAGGTATGGGAATTAAAAGTTTTATATATTTATAAAAGGAGAAGGGGCATTTTGTAAATATTTTAAATTGCTTATCTCTGAAATTTTGGCAGCACTTTTAGAAATGAATTTAGAAAAGAAATTAGCAACCAATCATATGTTGACAAACAAAGCAGGTTAGTTAAAAGAATTACCTTTAAAGGATAAAAATCAGTTTTACTTTATTTCTACTGTTTCACCACTTTCGGCACCTAACTTTCGACCATATACTTCCGCCTCCATCTCCGTCGAAACCAATGCACATGGTATCAAAGACTTGGTACGTAGTGAATTGGACAAAGGAGAAAGGTATTGGGTCGAAACAAGGGGTTTCGAAGGGGTCAAAGCCTTGCTTTGCTTTCTAAAAGGAAACGCGTCTGCTTTGCTTTCGAATAAGATGGCTTTCGACTTGGTCAGCTTTCGACTTGGTCAAATTGTTTTAAAGGAAGAGGTTTTCGAAATAGGTTGCACTTTTATTTTAAGTAAATGCTTTCGAAGGGATCGAAATCCCTACCTTCCACCTTTTTACCTTTCGAAGCAGTGCTTCTGATGTTTTAAAAAATTAGAGCCGCCTCTCCAATGCTTTCGAAGGGATTGGTTTCGACACCATCCAGTTCTTTACTTAGGAAATTGCTATCGAAAGAGCCGCTTTTGACTTAGTTGTTTTAAGACCCCTTTTGATATTTTGAAAGTTAAACCCAAAGGTTTCGATAGGAATGGTTTCCAATTGGTTTGAAAGGTTGTTTCATATATTTTAACTTGAACCCAATGCTTTCAAAAGTTTGTTTTAAGTAGTATATTTTAATGCTCTTAAAAGGTAACAAGGAAAGGTTTCGAAGGGGAGATTCCCCAGTGTTTTTGAAAGGTTTACCTTAGCGTTTAAATGGAAGGATTCCAATGGTTTCTAAAGGCACAATTAAAGTGTTTAGAAGAGGATGTCTGAGGTTTATAAAGCTTTTGAAGAAGATGTCTTCAATGTTTTTGAAAGGACTATTGTCAATGGTTTTGAAAGATATGTTTTAGCCTTTAGGCCTAGGGTTATAAAGTAAAGTAGTTTACTTATATCGAAAGGGGTACTTTCAATGGTTTTGAATAGGGTTATTTAAAGGTTTTAAACTAAGTTTCGATTGTTTTTGTCAACAACGTTTTGGGTAAAGCATATATTATGGCAAAGAGATTTGAGTAAAGTAGATAGTTTATTTTCCTTGTATAAGTATGATTTAAAGGGTTAAATCATTTTGAAAAGGTTTTCAAGGAAAATTTAAAAGGTAGCTAACCCTAAGTAAAATGACTCAGATATTTGTATACCAGATGGGACTGGTATAGGGTCACGCCATATACATTAGCTATTAGCCCCTGGCTAATTTAGTCCAAAATTCCAGTGTGTAGGGCTTAGTCACAGGTAAGAATTAAATGATGGTTACACAAAGAAAGGAATATATACAGAGGTAAAGGATAGGTTATTGGTGAGCCCGAAAAACCATTAGGATCAGGTGACCTTTGGAGAAGTAAGTTAAGAATGGACCGTCCAGAAGTTTGTCTAGCAGTTGTTAGATTATTTATTTATTTTTTCTGGTAGGCTCGAGTCAGCCAATGGTTAGTAGTTAGCCAAATAAAACTATATTTATCGAACAGATGGTCCATTTGTTACCTGTTTTTGAGCATATATGATATTTCCTATTCTTGATATAATCAGTTTGATTAACCAGTTTGGTTGCGGGATTTTGATATGCAAAAATATATGTTTTAAAGGGATATTAGTGAGGGGAAACCCGTTCCGCTAAGTGGCATGGTCTCACTTAATATCAGTAAACCGAGATGTAATAGTATTATTCACACCAGACTTTATGTCTCACTAGAAGTTTATGTTTTTCCCCTTAAACTCTCGGGTGCTCAAAATTAATTTGATTAGATTGAGAGTTTGGGTTTATAGGTTTAGTAGGAGGTGAATAAAGCTTTCGGAGACGAGCAGGAGGCTGATGTTAGTTATATTTAGGAGTTGATGTTTTTGTTTATTCCATTGTGATGTATTAAGATGGTTTATGTCTATATAGTACTCTGATCATCCAAGAGGGCATCTTCATATGTCGCTCTTGGCGTTTTATGTAATAATTATATTTGATCTGAACCCGAGAAACGATCGGGATTATGAAATGGAATATGAAACATGTTTTGTGAAATGTAATTAGAAAATTTGTGTTTTTGAAATCTGTGATTTTGTTTCATATTCATGTGCTTTTGATATTATGGATACCATAAACATTACTGTATTTTGTCACCAGAAGTTAATACTATAGATGACTGCAGCATTTGTAGCACTTAGCTTTAGGCCTCAAGATACGGGTTGTTATAACTTGGTATCATAGCATAGGTTTATGAAAAACTTTAAACTAAAATAATTTTGAAAACATAATCCTAAGGAATTAGGGAAAAGATCGGGGTATGGGATAACGCTATAATAACATACTTGTATTTGCTATATATATATAAGTATACGCTTTATCTCTATTCTCCCATCTCTATTAGGCTATTCTTATGTATCTTATGAAGACTCGAATGCAGATATGGATGCTAGAGGTGGAAGAGTTAATCTTGGTGGGGGAAGCACCACAACTAATGGAAATGCCAGACTAAATACTAGGTGATGCAGCTCAGCCCAGAGGAGAAGGTATAAGTCGGTCACGACTTAAGGAAACTGACAAAAGTCGCCTACGACTTAAGGGAGCGCCACAAGATAACAAAGGCCTAGGTCGGTTACGACCTAAAGGGAAGATTATAAGTCGTCCACGACTTTGTTGGAAGCCAGAGGAAGAGAGTACGTTGAGTTCACGACCTAACGAAGTCTTTAAGTCGTATCAACGACCTAGTGTGACTCGGCAACGACTTAAGGAAGATACCTGCGAGTTAACAAGTCCTTTGAGTCGTCTGAACGACCTAACGAGTCATGTTTTAAGTCGCGAAGCACTGGATGCCGTTGATTCGCCTGCCGAGTCAATCTCTGCCGTTGGTTCTTTAAGTCGTGAAGAAGCTATTGTTAAGTCGCAACTGTTATAAGTCGTAAGTCGTGGAAGTTGTTAGGTCGTCAACGACCTAAGTGATTTGTTTGTATTCTCTGTTTCTTAAGTCGCAGAAACTTGTAGCCGAAGATCTTGATGCCGCGTCCATCTGAACCGTTGATTCTTTAAGTCGTGAAGAAACTGTTGTTAAGTCGCCACCGACTTATACTAAGTCGTAAGTCGCCTCATATTAAGTCGTCTGAAGATTGAGTAGTGGGAAGTTGCTAAGTCGTCTACGACTTAAGTGTTGTAATCTGTTTGTATTCGTTAACTCGTAGCTCGTATCAGTTTTTAAGTCGTATGTTTTGTAAGTCGTATGTCGTCTGTCTCATAAGTCGTTCTGTTTGTTAAGTCGCTGAAGGCAAGTGTTGTAACTGTGTTGTCTTAAGTCGTCACCGAGTTATGATAGGTCGTAGGTCGGAAGCTATAACTCAGAACCGACTTAGGAGATGTAAATTTTTGTTGTAATTTCGTGTGAGTTGTAAAACGCCTATAAATAGGCCGTGAGTCTCATTTGTAAAGGGTTGTTGAATATATTGAATAAAATTCTCTTTTGTTAGCTTTGTGCTTTCAATTTCAATTGGTAGTCGAGTGTATCTCCTATCTCCACTTACGTCATTCGAGTGCACTCGAATCATCGTTTGTTGAAGCCGATTCACGGTATCTTGTGCGCAAGATCAACGTCGAAGAATCCTAGATCTCTTTCCCGGTATCTTCGGATCAACGAGTCAGAGATAGCTAGAATTCGGTATCTTCGGATCAACGAATTTGGGCGTTTCAGTATCTTCCAATCCACCGATTACTACATTCAACGATCTACATTGTTTTGATTAATCCTATGCGTCAGTTTTGGTACCAGAGCTTGTTCTAGCCAATCATAGCTAGATCGAGACTTGGAGCCTATTCATTTAGAAGTTGAAGTGATTTGCCGAGCTTGAAGTGAAGGTTTGAGTTTGTGTTTATCACGGCCGAGAGTAAGAGGAGTTGTTCGAAGATTGATTGATCGAATTTCTATTGGAAGCCGAAACTTTGTCCATCGTGTTCATCGCGATTTGCTACAAAGTGGAAGTTTTCGATCCGTTTCATTTTGGATCAAAGTCCGAATTGTGTTTGAATTTTGAAGTGTTGGAAGATTTCAAGTATGCCGCCAAGAAGAGCTAATCGCCACCAAAACGTAGAAGCTTTGTATCGAAGAGAAGAGGCTGATGAGATGGAGCAAAGAATCAATGAAAACTTTAGTGAAAAGCTTAACGAAGGAATTGGCCGGTTAGAGAAGCTTATGGCGGAGATGAATCAAAATCGGAGAAGGGTTTCACCTGAATCTAACCATGGGGGAAGTAGAGTCTCGCCACATTCCAATCGAGACAGAAGTGTTGAAAATGATCAAGGGCGTGGGAGGAACGTGAATGATCGTGAACGGAGGAATGTAGATAGAAGGGATGATGGTGGTAGACGTGAAGGTAGTAGAGATGTGGGTGGACGAGATAGACAAAGATATACATCTGATTTTGAAGAGGAGTATGATGGTGGTAGTGTTCGAGGACAAGGACGAGGACAAGGGAGAAATTACTCTGAGTATGATCACAAGTGGGAGTCGGGGATGAAGACTGAAATTCCTGAATTCAAAGGTGGTATGCAAGCGGAGGAGTTTCTAGATTGGGTAGCTAATGTTGAAGAGATTTTTGACTTTAAAGAAGTTCCAGAACATCGTAAAGTGAAGTTGGTTGCTACGAGATTGAGGGGTAGAGCTTTGGCATGGTGGCAGCAAACCAAGCTTACACGCGAATGTATGGGGAAGTCAAAAGTTGAATCTTGGGAGAAGATGAAGAAATTGATGAAAGCAACGTTCTTACCTTACAATTATCAATCTTTGATGTATCAACGTTTGCAAAACTTGAGACAAGGGACGAAATCTGTGAATGACTATGCTGATGAATTCTATCAACTTATTGCAAGGAATGATATTATGGAAACGGAAGAGCAGCTAACATCTAGATTCATTGGAGGATTGCGAATGCAGATTCAGGATATGGTTAATATGTTCGATCCAAGATCTGTAGCGGAAGCACATCAGAAAGCGTTGGCTTGGGAGAAACAGGGACGACGAGGAAGTGGTGTGTTTACTAATTCTAACAATCAAGTGAAGGGTGTTGGTGGAAGTTCTAATGTTTCTAAACCTATCAGTAGACCAGTAGTGAAGGAGGCTGAGAAGACAAAGGTTAACAATGGTTTCAAATGTTACAATTGTCAGGAATTGGGTCATAAAAGCAGTGAGTGTCCAAAGCCGAAGAAACGAACCATGATTGTAGAAGTTGAAGATGAGGATGTTGAAGGGGAGTGTTCTAGTCCAGTTGAGGAAGATGAACAAGATATTGCGTCAGGAGATGAAGGTTGTAATCTAATGCTGAGGAGATCGTGTTTAACACCGAAGCAGGAGGAAGCTAGTTGGTTGAGAAGTAATATTTTTCAGTCAACATGTACTATTCTGGGGAAGGTGTGTAAGTTTGTGATTGACGCAGGAAGCTGTGATAATATTATTTCAACCGAGGCTGTGACAAAGTTGAAATTGAAGACAGAGAAACATCCGAGTCCATACAAGTTAGCATGGTTGAGAAAAGGAGGAGAACTGAAAGTGGATAGACGAGTTCGTGTTCCATTCTCTATTGGGAAGAAATACAAAGACGAAATCTGGTGTGATGTAGTAGAGATGGATGTTTGCCACTTATTATTGGGAAGACCATGGCAGTATGATCGAGCAGTACAACATGACGGTCGGACCAATAGCTACAGTTTTATGTTTGAAGGCACGAAAATTATCCTAGTTCCGAAGAAGAGATCACAAGGAGAAAGTAAGTCAGAAGAGATTGAAGAGCTGAAAACTTTATTATCTTTGAAAGAGTTTGTGAAGGAAGTAGAGGAGGAACCTGAAGTGTTTTTGTTAATTGGGCGAGAGAGCAGTGAAGAGGTTGAGATTCCAGAAGAAGTTAAACCAGTTTTGAAAGAATTTGACGATGTATTTCCAGAGGAGTTACCAACGGAGTTGCCACCGTTGAGGGATATACAACATCAGATAGATCTTGTTCCAGGTGCTGTGTTGCCACACAGAACACATTATCGAATGAGTCCGAAGGAACATGAAGAGTTGCGGAGGCAGGTAGAGGAATTGCTTGAACAAGGGCGTGTGTAGGAGAGTTTAAGTCCTTGTGCTGTACCAGCTTTATTGGTACCCAAAAAGGATGGAACGTGGAGGATGTGCACCGATAGTAGAGCATTGAATAAGATTACTGTGAGATACAGATTTCTGATGCCGAGGTTGGATGACTTACTAGATCAAATAAGCGGAGCTACTATCTTTTCGAAGATTGATTTGAAGAGTGGATATCATCAAATTCGTATCAGACCAGGTGATGAGTGGAAGACTGCTTTTAAAACTAGGGAGGGTCTATACGAATGGTTGGTAATGCCATTTGGCTTATCAAATGCGCCAAGTACTTTTATGAGGGTGATGAATCAGATTTTTCGACCGTTCATTGGGAAATTTGTGGTGGTGTATTTCGATGATATTCTGATTTACAGTGGGAGTCCAGAGGAACATTTGAATCATCTTAGAGAAGTGCTGATGGTATTGCGACAAGAACAATTCTATGCTGCAACGAAGAAATGCGTGTTCATGACGCATAGTGTTTTATTTCTGGGATATGTTGTATCGAAAGAAGGAATACAGGTTGACCAAAGTAAAGTTGAAGCGATTAGAGATTGGCCACAGCCCAAGACGATAACGTAAGTGCGTAGTTTTCACGGGTTGGCTTCATTCTACCGAAGATTCATTCCACACTTCAGTAGCGTGATGGCACCGGTGACTGATTGTATGAAAGGAAAACAGTTTTCATGGACAGTGGAAGCGGGAAATGCTTTTGAGAAGATCAAGGGGTTGCTGACGTCTGCACCAATTCTAATATTACCAGATTTTCAGTTAGTGTTTGAACTACATACTAATGCATCCAAGGTTGGAATTGGAGGAGTGTTGAGTCAGAAGGGACGTCCAATTGCATATTTCAGTGAGAAGTTGTCAGGAGCGAAGATGAGGTACAGTACGTATGATGTGGAATTCTATGTTGTTGTACAATCTATTAAACACTGGAGACACTATCTATTTCAGAAGGAGTTTGTTCTGTATACTGATCATGAGGCATTGAAACATTTGCAAGGGCAAGACAAGATTTTAGCAAGACATGCATCGTGGATTGCATATCTGCAACAATTTACATTTGTTGTGAAACACAAGTCGGGAGTGACGAATCGTGTTGCGGATGCGTTGAGTAGAAGAAATCACTTGTTAACTACATTGAAGGTTGAAGTGACGGGGTTTGAAATATTGCCAGAATTATTTACCGATGATCCTTACTTTGCAAAGTTTGTTGATAAAGTCGAGGAGGGAGAGACGGATGAGTTCGTGATGGTTGATGGTTTTCTTTTTAAAGGAAATCGATTGTGCATACCGTAGGGTAGTCTGAGAATGAAGATTATCAAGGAGTTACACGAAGAGGGACATGTTGGGAGAGACCGTACATTACAGTTGATTTCACAATCCTACTTTTGGCCATCGATGAGGAAAGAGGTAGAGAGGTTTGTGGAGCGTTGTCATATTTGTCAGGTTTCGAAAGGAACTGCGACTAATGCTGGTTTATATATGCCGTTACCGGTACCGACTAAACCATGGATTGATGTGAGTATGGATTTTGTGTTGGGGCTGCCAAGAACACAGCGAGGAAACGATTCCATCTATGTGGTAGTGGATCGATTTTCGAAGATGGCACATTTTATTGCTTGTAAGAAGACGGCGGATGCTGTTCATGTTGCTCAATTGTTTTTCAAGGAGATCTATCGACTTCATGGATTGCCAGAATCTATTGTGTCGGATAGAGATACTCGGTTTCTGAGTCACTTTTGGTTGAGTTTGTGGAAAATGGTGGGAACGAAGCTGAATTTTAGTAGTGCTTATCACCCGCAGACGGATGGACAGACCGAGGTTGTGAACAGATCATTGGGGAATTTGCTGAGGTGTCTTGTTCAAGATAATCTGAAGAGTTGGGATGTGAAGTTATGCCAGGCAGAATTTGCTCATAATCATGTTGTGAATCGAAGTACTGGGTTCAGTCCATTTCAGATAGTATATTCAAGCTTACCCAAAGGACCGTTGGATTTAACGGTAGTGCCACAATCAAAGAAGACAGTTAAGAAAGCTGCTGATTTTGTTGAAGGGTTGACGGAATGTCATAAAGTCGTTCAGGAACGATTGGAGAAAGCGAATGAGAAATATAAACGATCTGCGGATTTGAAACGAAGAAGTGTTGAATTTAACGAAGGTGATTTAGTTTATGTAGTGTTAACAAAAGATCGTTTCCCAGTGGGCGCTTACAACAAGTTGAAAGCCAGGAAAATTGGTCCGGTAGAAGTCGTGAGACGAATTAATAAAAATGCTTATAAATTGAAACTGCCAAATGATGTGTATACGTCTGACGTGTTCAATGTTAAACATCTCGTACCATTTCATGGAGATGAACGAGCTGATGGAGAAGGATTTACAAATTCGAGGTCGAATTTTTCTCAACCTAGGGAGGATGATGCAGCTCAGCCCAGAGGAGAAGGTATAAGTCGGTCACGACTTAAGGAAACTGACAAAAGTCGCCTACGACTTAAGGGAGCACCACGAGATAACAAAGGCCTAGGTCGGTTACGACCTAAAGGGAAGATTATAAGTCGTCCACGACTTTGTTGGAAGCCAGAGGAAGAGAGTACGTTGAGTTCACGACCTAACGAAGTCTTTAAGTCGTATCAACGACCTAGTGTGACTCGGCAACGACTTAAGGAAGATACCTGCGAGTTAACAAGTCCTTTGAGTCGTCTGAACGACCTAACGAGTCATGTTTTAAGTCGCGAAGCACTGGATGCCGTTGATTCGCCTGCCGAGTCAATCTCTGCCGTTGGTTCTTTAAGTCGTGAAGAAGCTATTGTTAAGTCGCAACTGTTATAAGTCGTAAGTCGTGGAAGTTGTTAGGTCGTCAACGACCTAAGTGATTTGTTTGTATTCTCTGTTTCTTAAGTCGCAGAAACTTGTAGCCGAAGATCTTGATGCCGCGTCCATCTGAACCGTTGATTCTTTAAGTCGTGAAGAAACTGCTGTTAAGTCGCCACCGACTTATACTAAGTCGTAAGTCGCCTCATATTAAGTCGTCTGAAGATTGAGTAGTGGGAAGTTGCTAAGTCGTCTACGACTTAAGTGTTGTAATCTGTTTGTATTCGTTAACTCGTAGCTCGTATCAGTTTTTAAGTCGTATGTTTTGTAAGTCGTATGTCGTCTGTCTCATAAGTCGTTCTGTTTGTTAAGTCGCTGAAGGCAAGTGTTGTAACTGTGTTGTCTTAAGTCGTCACCGAGTTATGATAGGTCGTAGGTCGGAAGCTATAACTCAGAACCGACTTAGGAGATGTAAATTTTTGTTGTAATTTCGTGTGAGTTGTAAAACGCCTATAAATAGGCCGTGAGTCTCATTTGTAAAGGGTTGTTGAATATATTGAATAAAATTCTCTTTTGTTAGCTTTGTGCTTTCAATTTCAATTGGTAGTCGAGTGTATCTCCTATCTCCACTTACGTCATTCGAGTGCGCTCGAATCATCGTTTGTTGAAGCCGATTCACGGTATCTTGTGCGCAAGATCAACGTCGAAGAATCGTAGATCTCTTTCCCGGTATCTTCGGATCAACGAGTCAGAGATAGCTAGAATTCGGTATCTTTGGATCAACGAATTTGGGCGTTTCAGTATCTTCCAATCCACCGATTACTACATTCAACGATCTACATTGTTTTGATTAATCCGCTGCGTCACTAGGAGAAACCAAGGTCAGGCACAAGCTGCGAATATGGGTGCTGGAGTCCCGCAAGTGGATATGGGAGCAATGCATCAGTTCTTTGTCAACATGATGTAGGTGGGAATTGATGTTGGAGTAGTTGAAGGAAATGCTGGAGGAAGGAACTAAGAAGCTTCGGTGGTGAATCACTATGCTATTTTGAGTAGAGATTTTGCTCGGCTGGGAGGAAAGCCGTTAATTGGTACTGAAGACGCAATCGAAGTAGAGAATTGGCTACCTTATTACGAGAGGATTTTCACTGACTTAGGGCTCAATGATGAGCAGAAAAGGAGAATTGCTTCTAGACAGCTTCAAGGGGTAGCACTGTTTTGGTGGAATAGTGTGACACTTGGATTCAACGCGGAGAATATGACTTGGGCTGAGTTCAGGAGGAGGTTCGAGGAAAGGTTTATGTCAGAAATTGCTAAGTCCACTCTGCCCAGGAAGTTTGCCGAGTTGGAGCAGGGGGATATGACTATGCTCGAGTGTGCGACGAGGTTTGAGGAGCTAGCGAGATATGGCTATGCTACGATTGATACTGTGATTAAGAGGAATGAGAAGTTCATCAGGGGGTTTAAGCATGAGCTTTCTAAGGCCATGTTACCACATATCAGGGATCCAAGTTATGTTGTTGTTGAGATGGCCTTGAGGAATGAAGAGATGCAAGCTTTTCTTGAAAGGAATAAGGCCAAGGATGCTCAAGGAGGGCAGAGTTAGAAGAGGAAGTTTTTCCACAAGGAAGGAGCTCAGAAGGGTGGAGCTGCTAAAAAGGAAAAAGTAAAAGTGGTCTGTTACAAGTGTGACAAGAAAGGACACCATGCTCATGAGTGCCAGACAGGCAAGGGAAAGAAAGCTGTTGAGAAGAAAGGAATAAAGTGTTTCAACTGTGATCAAATTGGGCACTATAAGAACCAGTGCAAGGAGCCAGCCAAGGATGGGAAAGGCAAGATGTTTGCATTGGAACAAGCTACCTCGAGACCAACAGTAGAGGAGAGGGGAAAAGCTATGTTGGGAGGTACGCTTTTGATTTATGGTGTATCAGTTAGAGTTCTGTTCGATACCAGTGCATCGCATTCTTTTATATCTCATTGTTCGGTAGATAATCTTAACCTAGAACCCTCATACCTAGTTACTTCCTTAAGGGTTGCAAATCCGATAGGAAGTTATACGACTCTTGGGATGAGATGTGACCGCTTAGAGTTTGAATTGTTAGATCATGTATTTGCTTGCAGTTTGCATGTGTTTGACTTCGTAGGGTTCGGAACTATTTTGGGTATGGATTGGTTAAGTAAATACGATGCTAGGATATTATGCCATGATAGGAAAATATCACTTAGACACCCTGGCTGTAGAGATCAGATCATATACTCTGTAGAAAATCCTAGTTTTGAGGTCAATGCTTTATTGGGTGTTGTGGAGGTAGAAGACGAGTTGAGTCGAGTTTTCGTTGTTAGAGAATTTGCAGATGTCTTTGAACCTGTAGTAGGATTGCCGTCGAAATGAGCTATTGAGTTTCAGATAGATTTGGTATTAGGAGCAGAATCGGTCAGTAGACCGCCAAGCAGGATGACACCTATTGAGATGAAGGAGTTAAAGGTGCAGTTGGTGGATTTGGAAGGCAAGAATTTTATTAGACCAAGTAGTTCGCCTTGGGGAGCAGCCACAATATTTTCTAAGAAGCCGGACGTATCGTTAAGGTTGTGTATCGATTATCGTAAGTTGAATGAGAAGACGATAAAGAATCAATATCCATTGCTGACGATTTGTTCGACCAGTTGAGTGGAGCCAAGGTATTTTTCCAGTTCAATTTAGCAACAGGGTACCATCAACTTAGAGTGGCAAATGATAGTATTCCTTTGACGGCATTTAGAACCAAATATGGATCATACGAATGGTTAATAATGTCGTTCGGACTAACTAATGCGCTAGTATTCTTTGTAGATTTGATGAACCGAATTTTCCGAGAGCACTTGGATAGGTTCGTGTTGATGTTCATAGATGATATATTGATATACTCTAAGGATGAAAGAGAGCATGAAGTTCATCTTAGAGTGGTGCTTGAGATGCTGAGGCAGCATCAGCTAAAGGCGAAGTTTTCGAAGTGTCATTTCTAGAAGAAGGAAGTGAAACTTCTTGGTCATGTAGTCTCAGAGAAAGGGTTGTCTGTAGATCCGACTAAGATTGAAGCGGTGAATAATTGGAAGAGACCCTAGATAGTGACCGAGATAAAGAGTTTTCTTGGATTAGCTGGGTATTATCGAAGATTCATAAAGGATTTTTCGCAGATAGCGGCACCGATGACCAAGCTAACGCGAAAGGATGTGAAGTTCGTTTAGACCGATAAGTGTGAGGAGGCATTCCAAAAGCTGAAACACTTATTGACTAATGCACCTGTGTTGGTTGTTCCAGAGGGGAATCGGGATTTAGTAGTATACATGGATGCATGTGGAACAGGATTAGGAACTGTGTTAATGCAAAGAGGAAAAGTGATTGCCTATGCATCTCGATAGCTTAGACCGCATGAGGTTAGATACCCAACGCATGATTTGGAATTAGCTGCGGTAATTTTTGTGCTGAAGGTCTGGAGACATTACCTTTTAGGAGAAAGATTTGAGCTATATACGGATCATAAGTCGCTAAAGAGTTTATTCTCTCAGAAGGAGTTGAATATGAGACAGCAGAGGTGGTTAGATTTTTTAGCCGCTTATGACTTTGGTATTGAGTATACACCGGGAAAGGGCAATAAGGTTGCTGATGCACTTAGTAAAAAACACCATAATGCAATGTTGGCAATGATAACCGAGTGGAAAGATTTATAAGCATTGACGACATGCAGAGTGCAGCGGAGATTTGAAGCTAGATCTAGTATGGAGACTGCTATGCTATCGTGATTAGAATTTAGACCAGTGATGATCGAAAAGATTGCTTCTAAATAGATGGAGGATCCTTTACTAGTTAAACGGATCAGAAAGTTAAGAGATGGAATAGAGAGCGATGACTTGAAGGATTTTAGTCTTGACCAAAATGGGTGGTTGAGGAAGAAAGGGAGATTGAGTGTTCCGAATGTAGGAAACATCAGGAAGGAAATTCTTAAAGAATGCCATCGTTCGAAGTTCACCATTCATCCGAGAGGAACTAAGATGTATTAGGATATGAAGAGGAGTTTCTTCTGGGAAGGTATGAAGAGAGATGTTGGCTTATGGGTAAAGCAGTGTTTGATCTGTCAACAGGTAAAAGCCGAACATCAGAAACCAAGTGGGTTACTTCAGCTTTTAGATATTCCAGTATGGAGATGGGATTCTATCTTGATGGATTTTATAGATGGTTGCCAAGGTCAAACAGAGGAAATGAAAGTATATGGGTCATAGTGGACAGATTGACCAAGAGTGCCCATTTCATTCCAATTAAGTTAACCAGGATGGCACCTGTTTTAGCTAAGTCGTTTATGAAGAATGTAGTTAGACTGCATGGAATTTCTATTAGTATAGAAAGTGATAGAGATTCCTTATTCACTAACGAGTTCTGGAAGAGTCTATAAGAGATTTTGGGTACCAAGCTCAAGATGAGTACCGCTCACCATCCGCAAACAGATAGGCAAACGAAAAGTGTTAACAAAGTCTTAGAAGATTTGTTATGAGCTTGTATGCTAGATTTGGAGGATCATGAGAAGACCATCTACACTTAGTTGAGTTTTCATATAACAATAGTTATCAGGCTAGTATAGAAATGGCACCGTTTGAAGCTTTGTATGGAAGGCTATGCAAATCTCCAGTTTGTTGGTTAGAGACCGGGGATAAGTTAGTTCTTGGTCTGGATTTAGTTAGAGAAGTTGCAGAAAAGATTGGGTTGATTAGAGATAGAATGAAGGAAGCTCAATCTAGGTAGAAGAGTTATGCCGATAAGAGATGGAAAGACGTAGAATTCTCAGTTGGAGATCATGTTTTCATCAAAGTATCACCAATGAAGGGTGTGATCAGATTTGGGAAATCGGGAAAGTTGGCACTGAGATTCGTTGGACTATTTCCTATTATAAAGAGGATCGCGAAACTCGCATATAGAGTAGAGTTACCGAACAGTTTGGTAGGAGTCCATGATGTTTTCCATGTTTCTTATCTAAGGAAGTGTATTCGGGGTCCAACGACTATCATAGCATCGACTGTGTTGGACGACTCAGTAGTGGAACCAAATTTGGCTATAGTTAGAAAGCCAGTTCATATAGTCGTGAGAGATGAGAAGAGGCTAAGGAACAAAACAACCAGATTAGTTAAAGTCTAGTGGAGTGATGACGAGATAGACTGTACTTGGGAAACTGAGGGCAGGATTCGAGATGCTTATCCTGACTTGTTTCATGGTATGTTTTTCCTTTATGATTGATTTTAATAAGTGCCTTATCGTAATTTCGAGAATGAAATTCTTTAAAGGGAGAGTCTGTAATGACCCTAATTTTGATTAACGTTATTTAGAACATTTAATTAGGTAAATTAAATGAAATAATGTAAATGATTAAGAGATTGAGATTTGTATAATAAAAGGGGAGTCGTGCCGAGTTGAACTAATGAACTAAATAGAATTTAAAATGAAATAGGTTAGGGAATTAGGTAAGGGGCAAAATAGGAATAAGTCTTATTCCTATACCCTAAACCCTTACTCACTCTCATTTTACACGTTCATTTCCACAAACTAAAAACTAGACAAGAGGTCAGCCACCATTAAAGAAGATAAAGGGGAAGATAAGCAAGAATCAAGAGGAAGAAGCTAATCAACTTAATTCAAGAACAAATCTCAACTCCTTAACAACAAAGCTGAGGTAAATAATTATTACATCTCATATTTTTGATGTTTCGATTTCTAGAATCAAATCCAAATGTTTTTGCAAGTATATTGCCATGTTTTGAATGTTACACACACTGATATATATATATATATATATATATATATATATATATATGCTTGTTGATGAATTATGCTTATTCATATTGATTTTATGACAAGTTTTGATATGAAAATCCTATCAAATAACATCCAAATGCCTTGCGATTTTGATATATGGTCAGAAATGATATTTTAGAGAAGGGTTTCAAGTTTCATAATTTTATAAATTAATGTGGATTTATTATTAATTTTTTAGTGAAGAAAATGGGTTAATTGGGTTTAAAATTGACTACGGCTAAATTATATTGTTTTTGGGTCAGAAATTAATATATGTTAGAAAACATATTGAAAGTGATTTTTAAGAATTTTTATAGAATTTTCCTAAGTATTTGAATAAGTATATAAAATTATTTAAGGTATAGAACTTAAAAGTTTTATATATTTATAAAAGGAGAAGGGGCATTTTGTAAATATTTTAAATTGCTTATCTCTAAAATTTTGGCAGCACTTTTAGAAAAGAAATTAGCAACCAATCATATTTTGACAAACAAAGCAGGTTAGTTGAAAAGAATTACCTTTAAAAGATAAAAGTCAGTTTTACTTTATTTCTACTGGTTCGCCACTTTCGGCACTTAGCTTTCGACCATATACTTCCGCCTCCATCTCCGTCAAAACCAATGCACATGGCATCAAAGACTTGGTACGTAGTGAATTGGACAAAGACGAAAGATATTGGGTCGAAACAAGGGGTTTCGAAGGGGTCAAAGTCTTGCTTTGCTTTCTAAAAGGAAACGCGCATGCTTTGCTTTCGAATAAGATGGCTTTCGACTTGGTCAAATTGTTTTAAAGAAAGAGGCTTTCGAAATAGGTTGCACGTTTATTTTAAGTAAATGCTTTTGAAGGGTTCGAAACCCCTACCCGCCGCCTTTTTACCTTTCGAAGCAGTGCCCCCTAAAGGGTCCATTTGTTTAAAAAATTAGAGCCGCTTCTCCAATGCTTTCGAAGGGATTGGTTTCGACACCATCCACTTCTTTACTTAGGAAATTGCTTTCGAAAGAGTCGCTTTCGACTTAGTTGTTTTAAGACCCCTTTTGATATTTTGAAAGTTAAACCCAAAGGTTTTGAAATGAATGGTTTCCAATGGTTTCGAAAGGTTGTTCAACATATTTTAACTTGAACCCAATGCTTTCAAAAGGTTTGTTTTAAGCAGTATATTTTAATGCCCTTGAAAGGTAACAAGAAAAGGTTTCGAAGGGGTGATTTTCCAGTGTGTTCGAAAGGTTTACCTTAGCGTTTAAATGAAAGGATTCCAATGGTTTCGAAAGGCATATTTAAAGTGTTTAGAAGAAGATGTCTAAGGTTTATAAAGCTTTCGAAGAAGATGTTTTCAATGTTTTCGAAAGGACTATTGCCAATGGTTTCGAAAGATATGTTTTGGCCTTTAGGCCTAAGGTTATAAAGTAAAGTAGTTTAGTTATATCGAAAGGGGTACTTTCAATGGTTTCGAAAGGGGTACTTCCAATGGTTTCGAAAGAGATTGTTTAAAGGTTTTAAACAAAAGTTTCGAATGTTTTCATCAACAACGTTTGGGGTAAAGCATATATCATGGCAAAAAGATTTGAGTAAAGCAGATAGTATATTTTCCTTGTATAAGTATGATTTAAAAGGTTAAATCATTTTGGAAAGGTTTTCAAGGAAAATTTAAAGGGTAGCTAACCCTAAGTAGAATGACTCAAATATTTGTATACCAGATGGGACTGGTATAGGGTTGCGCCCTATACATTAGCTATTAGCCCCTAGCTAATTTAGTCCAAAATTCTAGTGTGTGGGGCTTGGTCACAGGTAAGACTTAAATGATGGTTACACACAGAAAGGAATATACACAGAGGTAAAGGGTAGGTTATTGGTGAGCCCGAAAAACCATTAGGATCAGGTGACCCTTGAAGAAGTAAGTTAAGGACAGACTGCCCAGAAGTTTGTCTAACAGTTGTTAGATTATTTATTTATTTTGTTTGGTAGACCCGAGTCAGCTTATGGTTAGTAGTTAGCCAAATAAAACTATATTTATCGGACAAATGGTCAATTTGTTACCTGTTTTTTAGCATATATGATATTTGCTATTATTGATATAATCAGTTTGATTAACCAGTTTGATTGCAGGATTTTGATTCGCAAAAAGATATGTTTTAAAGGGATATTAGTGAGGGGAAACCCGTTCTGCTAAGCGGCGTGGTCTCACTTAATATCAGTAAACCGAAATGTAATAGTATTATTCACACTAGGCTTTATGTCTGACTCGAAGTTTATGTTTCCCCTTAAACTCTTGGGTGCTCAAAATTAATTTGAGTAAATTGAGAGTTTGGCTTTATAGGTTTAGTAGGAAGGCGAATAAAGCTTCCAGAGACGAGCATGAGACTGATGTTAGTTATATTTAGGAGTTGCTGTTTTTGTTTATTCCGCTGTGATGTATTAAGATGGTTTATGTCTATATAGTACTCTGATCATCCAAGGGGGAATCTTCATATGTCGCTCTTGGCATATTTATGTAATAATTATATTTAATCTGAACTTGGGAAATGATTGGGATTATGTAATGGAATATGAAACATGTTTTGTGAAATGTAATCAGAAAAGTTGTGTTTTTGAAATATTTGATTTTGACATTAAGATCTAAAACAAAAATTCTTTCTTGACCGAACTACTTTCATATTCATGTGCTTTTGATATTATGGATACCATTAATATTACCGTATTTTGTTGTCGGAAGTTAATACTATAGATGACTGCAACATTTGTAGCGCTTAGCTTTGGGCCACAAGATAGAGGATGTTACACCATAATTCGAGATTGACTATACATCCTAGGGGCAATAAAATGTATCGAGATATGAGGTAAACATTTTATTGGAAAGGGATAACGAAGGACGTCGGGACATTCATATCGAAGTGTATGAACTGCCAGTTAGTAAAGGTTGAGCAGAAGAAGCCAAACAGTTTTCTATAACCACTTGAAGTACCTTAGTTTAAGTTGGAATATATATCAATCGATTCATCGATGGGCCGCCAAGGACTAAAGAAGGGTATGATATGGTCTAGGTTATTGTTCATGGATTGATGAAGAGTGCTCGATTCATTCTTATGGTGTTTAGTAGAATAACATCAAAATTGGTTGAGTTGTATGTGAAGTGGATAATACAATTCCATGGTGTATCGAAGAGCATTATAAGCGATCGAAACCTATTATTCACGAGTAGATTTTGAAAGAGCTTACTAGAGGTGTTAGGGATGAAGGTGCATTTGAGTATAACTTATCACCCATAAATTGACGGTCGGACTGAAAGAGTGAATCATATCCTAGAGGATCTTTTGCAAGCTTGCATACTTGACTTTGGAGGCTCATGGGATGATTATTTGCATCCTTTTGAGTTTCCATACAATAATAGTTACAATCGAGCATTGGTATTAATAGAGCTAGGGGTATGCCCTAAGGGCAATTATGTAATTTATTACATATATTTAACTCCGTGACTGATCTTGTTCATAGTAAAGGTTTTTTATTCCTATTGTATACCTTGTTATATAGTAATATAATTAATTAATTTAAAGTATATAAATAAGAAAATCCTTATATGCAACATTATGTGATTGTGGTACAACCATGAGTAATTAATCACAATGTAAATAACATTTTATTTTAAATATTCCTAGTCGAGATGTTTTAAGAAATGATATCAATACATCCTTTCAAACCAGAGTAAATAACACTCTCCAATGTTGGAGAGTGTATTATTCATGACCGTTGGGGGCACAAAAGGTTTACGTACTGATATTTATTAGATTACTATGGAATGCCGGACTCGAGAGTTTTCTATTGGTGTATAACAATAAGGTCAAACATAAAATCTTTGGGTGATGCTGTTACAAAGTTCCCTCGACTTGAGAATATTATGGAACTACAATGTGAATTCTCCACTTTTATTATAGTTAAATCGTGGCATGACATCCATCGAACGACTATAGTTGGGTCTGAGTTGCATTTGAAGTGAAACACTATTTAATAGAGAATTTGCCTCCTCAGTTGTATGACGTTAATATCACGGTCAACTATAGTTAACTTAAAGTCAAATTTCTAGCCATAGTAGTATGGTTAATGAAAAAAGTTATTATTGAACCAAAGATTTTGTTTATGGACTAACTGAATTAAATAAGGGTGGTATTGGAATTTTTACCAAAATCAAATTCTACAAATTCTAAAGTGATATAGTGTTGATGAAGTGAATGTGTGCAAATAATTGTTGCTAAAAGGTACTGCTTAAAAACATGTAAAATTTGATTTTATTGAAAAGGTTTGCAAACGATGAATTTGGTCAAACTGTCACACCACTAGCTAAGATAACGTATGAACGTTAATATTTGAACTGTTCAAAATTAACCGTTGACTAAATTCACACCTTTAGGTTACACAACCATATTTATGAATTCTCCAAAAAACTACATGAGCTAATTAATTTATAAAATATCTTAAATTAATTAATATTTTTTTTATTTAACTTATTTGTTGTTTAGGAGTTTTTTTTGATTATTTGAAGGCATATATGAAAGTTATATTTGCACACATCAACATACAATATTGATGTAACTTTAAATGAGTTTAAATAAAAGATAATTGCATTAAGGAATTTGTGGAAATTTTGTGTCATTTAATGGCAATTTTAGCCGATCATCTCATGTAGAGATGAAGGGGTTTAAGTGAGAGGAAATTAAGGAATAGTTAGGGAAGTTTTAATAAAAGAATGGAAAAGTTTTCATTCTTTCCATTAAAACAAATACACTAATTCATTTTCTTCATTCATTCTTAATTCACTTTTATTTTTTCTCATTCTAACCATCCATGGCTAAAATTTCTTTCATCCTTTCCAAATAAAATCAACTCCAAATCAAGTGTATACATTAAATAAAATAAAACTAAGTAGTTCAACCTTCTCTTCCAAAGCTGGATGTGGACCTAGTTAGAGATTTGAGGTGAAATCTTAATAATGTATTACAAAGGGAAAGAATTTTCAAGTTCAATTCTTATATTTTATTTTATTTATTCATGATGTTTAACCTTGGCTAAACTCACACATTTGTGTATACTGAGTTTCCACTTGTTGAATTTTTTTTATAAACCTCTTTGTATTGTTATTCAATTGTAAAATCAATTTATGTTTGATTTATATTGTATTTTGATATTGTTTGTTGGATCTGAAATTATCAGTTGTGTAGGTTTGTTTTTTTACATTTGTTTTCACAATTTTTTTAATGATTGTTCAAATTTTATGAAGTTACTTTTTTGCACTTTGTTATGCTTCTTCAGTTTTTGCACGATTGATTACGATGAACATTAAAATATCCCAGAGGAAAGTTTCGTACGTAACAACTTGCACTTCTTGACACACGGATCTAAAGTCTAGCATGACTTTCAAACACACATCATGCCAAGAAATTCGAGATGTTAGATTTTTAAAACATTATAGAGCATAATTATAAGGGTAAGTTCTAAGACATTCTACACGTTCAGATCTCACGGCGGAAGGAATTTAAAATATAAGTACTAAAAAATAGAGATTTCAAAAAACATTCTCTAAAATACTTTATTTGCCATATATACTGTTTCAAAGTACAACATATATTTTACAGGCTTTTAATACAGTAAATAACTACATAATGGACAACAAGAATATGAGAACTCCCATGTGACGCTCCTTTCTCCATGTACTAAGCCCAATCAACTGCTAACTTGTCATCTTGTGGTGGGGAAAAAGTGGAAAGGAGGGAGTGTGTCAGACAAAAGTCTAGCGAATGAGTACAAGTTTAATATGTGATGATCATATGCAGTGCATTTACTTCAATACTATTATAGATGATATAGGGTGTGATATAAGTGTCCGTGAATTCGTAGGGTCTGTTACCTAAAGATTCTTGTCAAATACATTCCTATACTACAATTTGTGTATGCTAATTTAATGGATCGAATCTCATGCTAATGATCAGTCATCGCTCCTAGAGCTGCTCAGTATGTAAAACACCACCTCAATGCTATTAAGCATGGAAACACCTCCCCTTACTAATAACCATGAAAACACCGCCACTATACTACTATGGGACTAAATTCCCTCCACTATCACTGGCACTAGGCTACTGGAAAACGCTTCCCCTTTCACTACGTCTGGAAGGAAAAAACCCAAGATGCCAACTCATCGGAATGTCTGATCGTCTGCATTTGACCTCTCAATCATAGCGTTGGCCTCTTATTGCATGCTTTGGGTGCTCCATTTGAACTATATCACGTGCGTCAGAAATCGTGCATACATGGACTTCCCGTTGTGCCAGACCCACTCCATCAGGCATCCGTGCCAACTACATGCCCATACATGCCCACCGTTGGAACATCCTATAAGTGCCATTTGCGAAAATACATCGCCTTAAGTCAATTACTATATCAAAAATTGGGTAGGGAACATTTACCCACACTATAATGAGCTAGCGTCATCTCATAGAAAACCAGCTTCTCTATTATTCCTAACATACAACCAAATGCCTTTAAATAGGCTCACAAACAATTATGGTTTATGCAAATTTTTATTATTAAACTTGTGCCTTAGGCCAAGGTTCAATTTTGCAATTTCATTGTGAACGATCGACCGCTTATACCCAACAGTCGATTGCTACCGGTTGATCGCTAGGGTTTCTAGGTCGACCGATCGCGAAGTAAAATTAGGGTTTCTGCACATTTTAATTGTCGATCGTTTGTATACTTATTCTTGTCCTTTGTAGTATTTAATTTACCCTAACTTACTAAGTGACCAATTTACTAATCAAGTTCCAATTCAATTTTAGGGTTTGTAAATTCGATGATAGAATAATGGTTTAGATAAGTAATTATATTATCAACTTACTGTAATTCAAATTCTATGGTTTTAGGTTCAAATTTAGGGTTTTAACATATTCAATTTAAATTTAACATATTCAATTTAGAGTTCTTTAACACCCTAATTCATTGGAATAGTTTAAACTAACTACAATAATCAACTTACCAAAATTATGCCTACTCACATTAAGTCTAAGCTCTTCCTAATACTTGGGCTTGAGAATCGCCCCCCCCCCCCCAATTCGATAGTTTTGCCTTGATTTAGTTGTTTCTTGTCTTCTAGGTTGAATTGATTTTTAGAAATTTTGGGTTTAGGTTTAGGGAAAATTTTTGGTAGAGTTTAGTTACTGCAAACTTTTAGTTGAGAATTTGAGTTTTATTAGTATGGTATTTATAGGGATAAGGTTTTAGTTTGGGCCATTGGATTAGCTTAGAAAATATTTTTAGACAATCAGTTTCCTTCATTATAGCCTTCATTCTCAAGTAATTAATCTCGTTGGTTCAACGCGTCATCACGAAAGCAGAAACACTATTTTTCACGAGCCTAGGTCGACCGCCCCCCTTCCATGGTCAGCCGCTACCGGTTGACCTTAAACCCTTACGGGTTGATCGGTGGCCATGTAATTTTGTGTAAATTTTATTTTAAATTTTTTGTTCTATTTTCAATTCTTCTAACGCCCGTAACTTTTCGTACTAACTCCGATTACGATATGATATATATAAAAATCGTCCAGAAAATCACTACGAGTATGATGGTGCAAGTTTTGTACCCAAATTCGGACATCCATTGAGATGCCTAGAGTCCAGGTAAACATAAAACCTCGACCAACATCCATAATTTGTTGCAAATAATAATTTCAAAGTCATTGGTTCAACTTAATAAACATTTCTTTATAACTGTTATTACCTTGACAAGGATTTTACGACTTTGTGTTGTATACCGAATGGAGATGAATCATCTCATGAATAATGCAGTTATATCTATTTATCTTAAAAGTTTGTTACAAATGGCTTTAGAAATCAACCGTGGATTATTTTAAAAAGTGTGCGTTGGAAAAAAAATTCACAACATCCAAGTTATTAGAATGATCACTAAAGAGTAATGGTGAGAATGAAGTGAAAAGATGTAAGATTGTTTAGTATGCAGAGAAAATATATTGATAGAAACAAATATTATTAAATATTATGGTTTAAAAGTATTTGTGCCGATAATTAACACTTACATATGACGAACATAAGCTTATGTCATACATAAAGTCTTAGTTTTTAAAATTCAAAGGTTGTCTTGGACACTAGACATGATAATTCACGTTCTTATACATAAGGTACTCATTTATGTCAGGCTCAAATCATTGAAATTTTGACCGTTCTGATAAAAAATCAACGACTCGTTGCCCTGGTGTTATGTTCAATTCAAGGTAGGGTACGCGTAAATAACACATCAGTCAAGTTGTATGCAAACAAGCTCTCATGTAAGCATGAACATACGTACAATATGATCCAAAATTTTAAACCCTTCAAGCCAAATAAAATCGAGGTTTAACTAAAATCAACTAAATCGAAATAGATAATTTTCGAACTAGTCAAGAACCAAATTGCTAAATCAATTTGATTGAGTCATCAAGTATTAAGTCAAGTTATCAATTTAAAAATAAATTATTAACTTGATAACACATGCATTCAGTGTGCACGCATAAACATTAGTTGTTTGTGTTGGTTTTCTAATGCAAGAATCTTTGCGAACCTGTAACATAATGAATGCAACATGTACTACCTGACTTAAGGGGACATACCAACTTAATAGGTTCTTATTATTCTATATAATCAATTCAAGTCATATATTAAGTCATTTTGATTCAAAAATTTCTATATAGATCATTAACTAGTATTCTTTTTTGTTAAATCTAAAGCAGATCAATGTTTTTTGAAATCGAACCATGACATAAATTTTGATTCCATTGTAAATTTTGAAATCGAATCATTTCATAAGTAAGAAACATCTTATGTTTTAACTAACATTAACAAACTGTGCAGCTACGACACATTTTTTATTCTTACTAATATCATAAAAAATTAATTTATTTAATAAATATAACACACTTTCCTAGTACCACCTTTTTTCACTTCGCTCGACTATGTTTTGTCGGACCAATACCTGAAGGGATGTCAATGTTAATCCTCATGACAACACACCACATCTGTAACCAGCCTAAACATAATCTTTTATCGTTAAGTATATCAATTTACTAAATCAAATGGTAAAATAATTAAACTGCGAATTTTGGTAACTACAATCTTTTAATTCATTTCGAACAAATCTTAAAACATCAAAAAGAAATCGAACTTATATCTTTTAAATTGAAATTTATTAAATCAAATACAAAAAATTTCGAACTGCATTGATGATTTAAAGAGTTTCAAATTCAATCTAAGTCAAGAATTTAGCGCAAATTTGTATGCTGTTGAGATGGAGTTTGGTTCGGTGGAGCTTGTTGCAACACCACATCCGCCACCCTACGACAATGTATTCTTATGGAAGAGACTCGATGAAGTTCTTATGGGATTCAGGGTTTCTATCTAGGAAAAATGAAATAATGTTATGCGATGTTTAAAATAATTGTGGTATTAAGAATAAGTAAAGTTTTTATTTGGTGTTTTTAGCATGATGTTAGTAGCGACAAAAGGAAATGCTTTTAACAACACACTTAATCAAAGTGATTGTTATGAAGGTTTGTCAACTGTAAGCATGCAAAACCAAACACTATGAAAAAGAAAACAAGTAACATGTCTCTAACACGTGTCCTTAATTCTCTCTTTGGTGTTATTTACTTTATTCTATTCACAAATGTATCCTTCAATCCTTCCAATTCTAAATGTTCTCCAACGTATTATCATTGCTATTACTCGATGTTTAACTAAAATCAATGAAAAACTACATTAAATAACCTTTTCTAAAATTCTGTAATCGAACGGTCTATCCCACAGTTATGCGGTTATCCCAATAAATTCTTCTTTTGCGTTACGAGCATTATGGCACGCGCATCGCGCATGAATTTTGTTCTA
The DNA here is from genome assembly GCA_030737815.1 of Allium fistulosum. Lineage (NCBI taxonomy): Eukaryota > Viridiplantae > Streptophyta > Magnoliopsida > Asparagales > Amaryllidaceae > Allium > Allium fistulosum. The sequence goes on from CM060908.1 coordinate 367,813,630, forward strand.
TACAAATGCACGATATTAAGATAAAATGTAAAATTTAATTAAGATATAATTGATTGACTCAGTTATAACATATAAAAAATTAGTATTTTCACTAATGAAAATTTTGCATTTTAATTAAGACATGAACGATTTTAGGTATAAAACCGATTGACTTAGTTTTAAGTTTTAATAGACGAAAAACTTGTGGTTTAATTAAGATAGAAGAAGTTTTAGTTAAAAGGTAATAGGGATTGACCAAGTAATAAAATATAAATACTTTAATTGTAATCAAGATAAGAGTATATTTAGATATATTTAAAATATATTTTGAATTCAAGAGAATTTTGGTAAGTTTACGTTTATACCAAACAAAGTGTAACACGAAGTTATTACAACTATTACTAATGAGATATTTTGACACGTGCAACGCATGTGCGTCTAAGCTCTTTATTAAATTATTAAATTTGCAATTTTTATGTAGTTTGATAAAAATAAACTGAAAAATATTTAAAAAATGTATTTTTTTTATAATAGGGTTTGAAATTGTAACCTTGTTTACATTTTAAAATTTCCATTTGAAGATAATGTTAATTTTTGTTCATGGTGAAATTCGAATTCATGACCTCTTGTTTGCTTAAAAGGGTATTTTTGAAATTTCATGGTGGGACCAAAAAATTGTGTTTTTATTTCAACATTAATAAAGATTTATAGATTGGTTGATTTATTTCAACTATAAATAAATGTTAATAATGCAACCATGTACATTTGACTAGTTCTCTGAAGTCTAATTATAATTACATTTGAACAATTCTATTTTATGAATAATTGAAATCAACATTTAGGTTTGAATATGTCTAAAGTAATTGTATGTAGATTTTATCTCCTAATTCATTGGGGAGATCATATGAAATAACAATTTAATATTTAAATTTTTTAATAATAGCTGTAATAGCTTTGGTGTCGCACTTTTTTGGTATCAACGTGAACTACCAAAAACGCTCATATATATAATTATCAAATCTTAATCGTTTAAAAATAGGATCTAATATTAAATTATTTTTTTACAAATTCAAACGTCACTAAAAGCATGATGTAACAATTAAATATGCTTTACAAATTTAAAAACCTAAAAATAAGATCTAAAATTAAACTTCTTTGTACTTCTTTACAAATTTACAAATCTCGATATCATTTGAAAACAAAAAATCATTTTTTTTGACCGATTTAAACATATATAATTTATAAGAAAAGATATTCACGCGCGAAGCGTATGCCGTAACGCTCGTATTATATATGGGGATATTTTGGAAGTTTGCGGTCGGATGAAAAGTTTGCGCTTTGAAGTCAAATATTAATAAAAATAAAGATTACTCAAGATTTATTTACTTCAGTGTGAGTTCAGGGACATATTAATTAAGAAGAAATCAAATTCAACGCGTCTTAACGCGGATCCGGCTCAAAGCTCGACCCCTTTTACCAAATAAATATTGTCCGTTTCTTCTCATCCTACCTCAATCCTCACTCAATCCTCGCTCTCTCTCAAATCTACGAAATCACCAAACCGCTTCTCACATGGAATCCAATACATGGAACCAATTATCCGCCCCTTCTATGCGTCACCAAACTACGCTTCAATCTCGATTCGGTATATTTCTTCTCTCTTTCACTCTTTTATCATTTTACGATTTTGTTTATTTCTATGCCGAGGTTTCCATATTATGAGGGTTAAGGTTGTACTAATAGGATATTTTGTGAGATAGATATTTGCTTTGATGAATTGGAAGAAGTGGATGGAGAGGTGAGTTTGGATTTCGCCTGCCCCTTTTGCGATGAGGATTACGATATTGTTGAATTGTGCTATCATATAGACGAGGAGCATCCAGATGAAGCCAATTATGGGGTAGGCCCTCTTTTATATAATGATAGAATTTATTTTATTTTGATTTTGGTTAATTTTTCAGTTATACGTGAAAAGTTTTTTATGGAAAAGATGATTATTTTGTTGTTCTAGTGTCAAGAGAAAATTGTTGTAGATTGAAGTCTTGAAAGGGAAAAAAATGGGCTTTTTATTTCTCAAGGAGAAGAGTGCAAAATCACGCATAGATCCCTTATTTGGCTGTTTAAATAAATTTTACTGTTTACTTTTCGCACCTATGTTTAGAAATTTGAATCTTTTTGGCAATTTTTTATATCATAATTTTTATTTACATCACCCAAAATTTCAGACACCTATGTTTATAAATGTGGAAATTATTGATTATTTTTGGCAAAACGTTCTTAGGGTCCGTTTGTTTGAAAGACTGAAAGCTGAATGCATGAAATGTTGTTTGATTGTTGGTAGAATAGATAATTGATTTATCAAACAAAATTATTTTTTTGACAAAACTAGCCTAATATTTATTATGATTTATACTTTTACGCTGTTATGATTCATACATATGAGATGTTTTTTGGATAAGAATAAAAATACAGGTTCACTTATTTTTGAACAATAGCACTAAATTTAACGATGGACCTACGTTGTTCACATTACTCATCTAATTATTCAACAATCACTAAACATAACAAATCCATACTTAACTGATGATGCAATATGGAAAATGAGCGTATGAGTTCTCGTTTGCTCAAGTTTTCACAAACGTTGGGTAAGTAAAAACCTCCATATTCTTGACTATCGATTTCTATCAAACATAATTCAACTTATCTGCTTGATGTCACATGTAAAAGAGATCAACTTGAGGAAGGTACAGTTGTTTACCAGAAAACCGTGTACTTAATAAATTTCAAATGCTTCATAATATTAAATCTAAACACCGCAAATGAGGAATAAAATAAATTAAAGAAATGTGTGTAGAGAAAAAGGCGCCTTAATTGTTTGTTTTATGGTATCAAAATAGACGCTGCAAGTATATATCTCAATGGAAAAGTAACTTCCCTGCAAAATATTGTTCTTATCTAAATTCTATGAGTAATAAAAAGTTAGATTCAAAACAACATATACCTAAAAAGTAAAAAACCACTGTATGGATTAGTAGTCTTTAAAATTATGTTTCATTTGGCTAGACCTCTCTTTTCTGTGTAGACAACATGAAACCCAATCACATAACAAGAGGCTTTACCTTATAAATCAGATGAAAATATCTCTCATCATCATTAATATAAAGTAAAGATCATGAAGCTAATGGCCAATTAAAGACGGTCTGCAATTTCAAGTGAACTTTGAATGGGTGGGGAGAAGAAGATGAGCAGTAATGGAGACTGACCGTTTTTATACATAATATCAAAAGATTATTCAAGGAAGAAAACATACGTTCAGATCCGGAAATCAAAATAAAATTAGCTGTATTGACCTAGCATGTCTGAATGAAGTTTGGGTGCAAACAACTTTTGATCCTCTTAACTCTTATTGTTTTGTTTTCAGAACTTTAATAAGTGCTTCTTATTCAAAACACTCATAACCTTGATATTTTTTAACGTATATTATCCTACTTTTTTGACATCTGTCTTCATTGAGGTGTAAATTTTACTGGGAATATTATGATGAGACACATAAGAATTTATATAACATAGTTACATAAATTTATCATGCCAAACAAATTTGATATGATCTGTTAAGTTTCAGCATACCTTTTGCTTGCTCCATGGGCGGAGCTAGTGTTAGGATAGGTAGGGTTCAAACCCTAGCTCGTTTTTACCATTTCTTTACAATAGTAATAAAAAAAACGATATTTTACCATTTTTGCCCTACCTAAAATGATAAGTTGGCCATAGTTGAAACCCTGCCCTATCTGGAGCTGCCAGCTAGCTCCACCACCTTGTTCTACCTATCACTAGACTACTGCTCCATCAGATGATGTCTGATTTTTAAGAAACCCACTCACAAAAACACTGCAGCTGTTAGTTGAATCCAACTGATCATAACACATGAAATTGACACACAACTAGCTGTCAGCTGTGTTACCAAATCCCTATAAATACATCATAACCTCCTCCTTCCTTGCTGATGTGACACCACTACCGATGCTACCAACTCTGTATTTACATATTACAACCTGCAGCTTCCTAGATGATGCCACACCATGCTCCTAATCATACTTACTCCATCACAACAATACTCTCCATTTAGATTGCATCTACATTTGCATCCATTATACCTCGTAATGTCTTCTAATGTTCCATTGGAAACATAATTTTAACCTGTCTTTCAATTTTCATTTGTCGTCCATTCCATTAAGATCTTCCTGAAGCCCACGACTGTTTAATCTTCCTAATTCATCCACCATCTTCTTCCTTGCTTTTTTTCCAAAATGATTGTGGCTGTTCACATGAATTCTCATTTTCCATTGAAACTTAGTCTATTGCTTGTTGAGACTATTTAACACCATAACATAAATGCTACTACATTGAGCCATATATGTCCTCAATTATCTTGTTTGCAACCATATAGATTTCAGTTGGATTTTTCTAAGTTAATGTACTAACACCTATATATGTTACAGCACAATATCCACACTCCTAGCCTACGTGGGACTATGTCCCAACCCCTACAAACTTTTTGTCACATGCCAGACACACCACCTAATAGATCCATCCTTATTTTTATATAGTTTTCAGTGTGTTAAACACTTATCCTGTATTTCACGCGTGATCAATTAGACATTTTTGCTGTGCTGCTCTAATCTGAGTCCACTGCACATTCATTTTCTCCATATCGATTGTCATTCTTACAGTATATCTCACCTTTTACTACACAATTATGGTAATTGTTTCTATGAACTACTAAACAGAAGCTTCATTTGCATATGTTTGAGTATGCTATTATGCACATTGCATAAACATGTTAATGATATGAGTTTTCTTTGTTTTTTTTCCTTTGCAGATATGCCCTGTTTGTGCAGCTGGGGTTGGAACAGACATGGTTACTCACATGACCACACAACATGCAAATATTTTTAAAATATCCTTTTATTTATTTGAAATAGTAACTTTTAATTTTTGGTTAGCTGTTTAATTACCGACCCCCCTTCCCCAACACCCTCGTTTCCTTCTACACATGTTACTAATGATGTGTGTGTGCGCGCGTGCGTGCATACATACATACATACACACCCGCATGCACGCGCGCGCGTGCGCGCGCACGCGCGCACACACACACACACATATATAGTATCAGTTTCCAACTTAAGGGCATTATAGAAAACTGCTTGTATTCCTTAATAAATTCTTACATGCAAAGTAAAATGAGATTGTCCAGACTCAGAGGTTCATCAGAGTCATATTCTACCCTTTCTTTGCTGAGAAAAGAACTTGGCGAAGGGAATCTTCAGTCATTTATCGATGGATTGGATTTTAAGATCACTCCTTCAAACTCATCACCTGACCCGTTGCTATCTTCTTTTATTACCAATTTGCCATATGCTGAATCTCAAAAAGACAAGAAGCCTCTGTCCGAGGATGATGGCAAAGTGGTCACTGAGGCATCTGAGGAGAAAACAAATGAATGGTAATATCAGATAGTATTTATAAATTTGTTAAAAATTTAATTTTCCTTTGTGCTTTTTGCATATTAAAGTACGTATACGTATCACAGACAATCTTCCCTATTTTGCTAATTATGCTAGCAATATTCAAGTATATAATGAACTTAGATCAGTCAAACACACTAATTAACTACAACTAGGCTATTTAGCTCAGACACGATAAATGATTCAAGGGATGCATATGTGATACAATCATCATACAATAGTGATAAAAGATGTGATATTTTTGGGAATAATCTTATATGTTTGGACTTTGGAGAATCATAGTATCATAGAATATGACACATATATGATACAGATAGGATATGATAAGTATAGGTGCTACCCAGCAGTAGGCTACATCTGACAGTTGCTTTGCTGCATAAAACTGAGTCACCATGTGCATAATGTGTTAGTGCAAACTATTTTGCACATGCATTCGGCGAGTTGATGATCTACATTTTTTATTTAGGTTAATGACAGGCTGGTTGCAAATTGCTATGAGAAATTAGGTTAAATAAGGTGACGAACTCCCAATTTTTAAGTGATGCTCAGTGAGAATCTTTTATACGCAACGAATAATATAATATGTCATGTGGTATTTGACTGTAACATTTCAATCATAGTGTAAGACAAAGGAAAGGTTGCAGTTCACATGAATACATGATCATATGACAAGTTGGTAACACGAAGTTTTATGAATCACGTAAATATGGATCATCCTGTCGACCCCTTTTCGATTGTGAATATTCAATACTTTCTACTGTCCCAATTTACGCCGTCACACATGATATCCCTTTAGTATCTTGTACTAGTGATGTGTTTTTATGTTCCTGTGGTGCATTATTTGTTTGATGATGATGGGAAACAATTTTATTTTCAACAACTCAGAGACCAGGACCAATACATGTGTAATAAGTTTGTGCTTCCAGGAAGCAGGATATGAGTGTGTGATAATTTGTCATTAGCAATAAACTAATACCTGTTTTAAATTTACTCTATGATCACTGCCTGTTTCCATTATTTCTCATCAGTATTTTCAAAGGATAATTTGCTTTGAAATTACTCTAGTTGATGAAGTGAGTGAATCTGATACTGCTGTGCTCCTCCTCCTTTTCTTTCAATGCACATTTTATATTTTACACATTAACATGCATTAGGCAGATGATTATAAGTTTTGTCTCTTTCTTTTTCAGCATCCCAACGACTGTTATATCAAGCAAGGAACAGGAGGAGATGGGTAGGAAGAGCGAGTTCGTGCAAGGTCTTATTCTTTCCACAATATTTGATGATATTTTATGAAAGTTCCAGAATTCGTGGCTACAGAAATAATGACAAAAAAAAATCTGGCGGAGCCAGGAAGGAACCAAAAACTGTATAAAGAGCCAGGGCAGTCGACTGATAATATATTTTTATATAAATTTGTAAGCAGAATCATTTTGAGAGAGCTAGAATATGGAGGATGCTGAAACAAATGTATTTATGTAATTTATTCATATACTATGTTTAGCGTAATTTATTCATATACTATGTTTAGTGTTTACTGGCTTACGTGCATCTTCTTGTGACATTCATTGGGTATTCCGAGTTAGATTACAATTGGTGAATAGCTAAATAATGCATCAAAGCTTATGCTGTAAGTCTAGCAGTTTTAATCTCGACTAGCTAGGCAAATTGTCTGTATTTTGTCATCAGGTGAATTTTCTTTCCGGTAATATTAATGATTTTAATTCTTATACGTTTTCATTGTTAGATCTGTTTATGCTTTAGTTGCATATACACCGCATGCTTTAACACCTTGATATTTTTCCTCGAGTAAAACTTTAACATATCATTTTGGAGCTTCTTGTGAAATGTACAACAATAATAAAATTGCAAAAAAAGATTATGAACGTAGTATATTATCAAATGATTCGAACCATTCATCGATATGGTAAATGTGTTACTATTGTTTAGCAATTTAGTCATTTGTTGTTGTTTGTTAGTATAATGTAATCCTGTTGCTTTCATCCTCGTTTGTTTTATAAATGTCAACTACCAGTTATTTTCAGTCCCAGATTATTCCAAATCTACCATTTTCCTTGTTCTTTCTTCCTTGATTCCCTAATTTCTCATTTAAATCATTGTTTTTTTCTCAGGAAAAAATAAAAAATAAAAACAAAAAGAGAGGAAACTTCTGCCTGGAAGCATAGATGACCCCACTTTAACAAAACAATATATTTCATATATTTACATGCACTTCCATAAACTAGCTGAATTTTCAAGCTACATATATTTACATGGAAATTCTTAAACTACATATATTTACATAGACATTCTTAAACCATCCTTAAACTACATATATTTACATCGACGTTCTTGAACCATCCTTAACCTACATATATTTACATGCTCATTCTTAACTGCATTTTACATAAAAACTGAGCCACTGACATATTTGATCCTATTTTTTTTCAATGATAAGCATGTCTATTTTGAAGGAAGGATCATACTTATATCAGGTATCGGTCTCTAGATTTCCCATCACTCTAATTGGTAATGATATGTCATCCAAGCCTTCTTCATTAGTTTCCTGATTTGCCTTTATGATATGAACCTGGTTATACAACACATCAAAGCACAGTAAATATTAACTATATACAAACAAACAATCGTAACAGATGCATATCTAGTTAGTGTTTAAGAAACTAAACAAAATCTAGAGCCACTCATAAATTGAAAGGTAAAATAAAATCTAATATTCTAAATTTGTTAGAAAGTTTATAAATTCAATTATTACTAATAAACTTCAAACAGATCATTAGATCCTTTTAAAATTTACCAACATTTCTTTATTACATTTGTGCACAAAGTATCTTAACAATTATAATGTTTTTTTTTGTGTGTGTGTGTGTATTGTGGAACCAACAATTTTTTTTTGTGTCTTGTAGAACCAATGCGTTTATGTATATTCTTCAAGGCTTAATAGTGTTGGGTTTACTTGTGTATTTAAAAAATATTAAACCTTTTATTTCTACTAGATAAAAACACTGATTGATTTTAAATAAAAAAAGCAATAGGTTCTTAATAAAGGGATTATACTAAGTGAAATTAACAACAAAAATGACTTACTATATTTTCAGCTTAACAAAAATTTACAGAAGCACTACATTTTCCCTGTATTTTTATTTTTCTGGTGCACTTTCTTCCTATTTTCTTTCTTCAATGCATATTTCTCAATCGACCCCAACTCTATTCCATTTTTTTCAAAAATTTCAAGTTTTATATTAAATGTAAAACTCAAAATATCAAATGAATATTACTGAAGAACAAGTGAACCTCAATCCCCTATTGATTTCTAGAGGAAAATCTTACAGCCTAATACTGCATTTGATCGGAGTATTTGGAGTCTTCTACCTTGAAGGAATTTTATGCAAAGATAAACAGTTAAAATTTTGATTGAACTTTACATGAATCTATCGTTATGTTTGGTTTTCATTTTTTTATAGAATGTTATGTTTGATGGTAGAATTCAAGATGTCAATCATAGTCTGACATCTATGGTTAGTCCTGAATAAGATGGCAAATTTTACAACCAAAGAGGTTATATATGTGCTTACAATTGTTTGTTATTTTTCTTTATACTTATAGTGATCTACTACTGTATAGGTACTTTGATTCCAAAGATGCCTACATAAACGATCTTTGAAACTATGTAAACTCCAAATTATGTTATTGTGACCAAGGGATCGTCAATAAGAAATACAACTGGGTATGGCAGACATTCATAGTTTGAAATACATTACAACCATGAACCAAACGACAAAAATAGTTTGATTTTGCTTAAGACCAAAAGCGAAGGGTCTTCCCTCCTTTTCTTCTTCTCCTCTCTCTTTGTTTGGATCGGATATGTGGTTACATTTGTAATTTTCTGCACCAATAGTGTGTAGGGAAGCTCTAGAATGAAACACACTTGACATTTCATGTCAAAAGTAACAATTCAATTTTGCTAAATTACATCCAAAGTGATAATCCACTTTCCCAAATTGTGCCAAAAGCAGAAGAATAATTTTTCTAAACATAAACTATTGTCCAGATGGTTGGATTTGGACTTCTTGAGCCATGCAGATGGCTTGAATTTAGTTAGATGTAATCTAAGCAATGCAGTTAATTTCAGGTAGTACCAGTTTGTCAATATATCAGACTTTGGATTTCAAGTGATATTTGTATAAAACTTAGATAAACTGGAGAAGGTAAAAACACCACCACCCCCCCCCCCCCCCCTCCCCACGTTCTTTTTTAACTTATAAACACCTCCCCTTTTAAACTAAAGAAATAATGGTTATGTGACAGACAGTAAAAAAGAAATGTATTTATCCCTACTCTTAAAATATTGATCAATGATATATTTGCTACATATAAATGACATATTGGAGATATTTAGACATTGAAATGACATTTGATGCAAGCATCGGTGGTTGTTATGGTAATGGTTACCGTTACCATTTTGCAAATACCGTTACCGTACCGTTTTTACTGGTAAAATAAAATTGTCTACCATTATCGTTACCGATTTAATGGTATACCAATAAACTTGTAACCGTTACAATGGTAATGGTAAATTACTGTTTTTCAAAAAAAGTCACTAACTTGACATGTTTTTGCACTATAATGATGCTTCATTATACAATTTATATTGTTACTTAATAAAAACATCAATAAGAAATAAAATAAGCGTAGTTAGCATTATTTGATCTAAATTACCGAACTAAATTGTTTGGTTCTAAATGTCTATAATAAAGCATATTACATAAATATCAATGTGTTATAAACTGACTGGTAAATTTACCGTTACCACTGGTTTTGAAAAAATGCCACCGATGATTTACCGTAGAAAATGGTAAATTTACCATTACCATACCAATTAAACCGGTGTACCGATTTCATTCAAAAATGATAACCGAGCGACTGGTAATGGTATGCTAATGGTAAATTTACCATTACCATAACAGCCCTAAAAATCACACTTTTGTAAGAAATTATATACTCTCATGTTTCAACGGGACTTGGAATTTAATTGCAAAATTGTACAATATTCTATTAAACAATCTACCATTTCATGTAAATTGTAAAAAAGAGTATTTATATATTATGTAAATATCATATATTTTACAACCTGGTAAAAACATCACCAATATTACTTTGATACGATCTTGATTTTCTCACAATACCATGCATTGATGGATATTGTATTAATACTAATGTGAACTACTAGGAATCTAAATGCTAAGAATAATGCAGTTTAGATGTTAAGATGCATTAACATGTCAAACAGCTTATTATCATTCCATCATCCTAACATGCTTAGCTGGCATCAATATTTCTTAAAAGTTGTGATGAATCTCTTGTAATTCTCTCTCAAATATTTTGAATAGTCTCTCCAAAGCAAACATACTCAATCATATCAATTTAGGAATCATTATAATCTTTCAATTTTACTTCATTGCGTTTTCTTATTTGTCACTGTGTTCAGAATGGCTGTTTAAGATGGATTTTATTGATTTTGAATATGTTTTTCATTTAAAAATCTTATGGCATTTTGCGTTAATTTTCTATATGATTTCAGGTTTAGAAAAATCCCTTAAAAAAACTCTTCAAATACAATCTTCTAAGCAAACAAAATGTGCAAGAATGGTTTAATGTAGAGGACAAAAAGGCATTTTAACTTCAAATATGAAATGAAGAAGTTTAATGGATGAATAACAGTAAGAGATTATATATGCTTATGCATATGAATATAAGAAATTATACAACTATACAATCAGGTGCATCAAATTTTACAAAGGGAAATCTTAACAGCCATTATCAAGCTTGATCAAAAATCTTCTAGTACATAGCACAGAAAATGAACTGTGATGGATTCTATCGCATACTGTTAATTTTAAAATTTAGTAACTCGCATACACAAGTAGGTATAAAAAGTGAGAAATATATGCTAAAAATAATCATACCTTGAATCTTGTTGCCTCTATCAGTTCAAATATTAGAACATCACCAGTTTCCAATCCGTGATTCTTTGCAAAATATACCCATCCACCACTAAATATACACTTACTATGATTTCGCCCAGGATGGTCCGTACTGAGACATTTGACTTCATACTCTAAACCATCCTCACCTTCTAGTTTCATCATTGTCACTTTGTCCTCGTGAGAGAAGTTCTCTTTGCAAAATTTCGTCGGAATATTCTTAAGCATAATAGTTAAGAAATTAGCCTGATAATACAAATAATATCCCCATTTACTTCGAACTTGTTCTGGTTATATGTCCTTACCAAAGAAAAGCAATAGGCGACATTTGACTGAGTCATAGTTTTGATGAATGATTTGCGGGATTTCAAACTTCGCTGAAGTTTCTCTGCCTTCTTTTGTGCACGAATTTGTTGATTTGTAGTAGTTAACTGTCCCATAAATGGCCTCGAAACTTCTACAGTCTGTTCCCTTATAATGGGAAAATAACAGAATTACTATACTACTTACTAGATACTCATAAATCAAACCAACTGGAATTAACAAGTGTTGTACCTTTTACGCTTTGCTTGACAATCTTTATTGAAAACCTAATATATGTGCAAAGGTCAGAAATAACTGAGTAAAAATTGAGTTTTTTCACATGTTCATATGACTCTCAAAGGCGATGATTAGTATAGTACTACTTTAATTTCAATTTAACCAATAACCCTGAATAGACAACACATGGACACAATCCGACACAGAAGTTAAAGAATTTGGGAATGATATCCATGTATGTATGACCCGGAATAGGATTTGATGAACAACAATACATGTTTTAAGTTTTATAAAGCTATAATCCTAATACCTCAGAACATCCATAAACTTGGTTATGTTCAAGTACACAATATTTCCTTCAACAAACAAGAACTAAAGAGGTATCTCTCAATAAACGATTCAAGACAAATATATACACAAGAAACTCTAACCTCCTTCGTGCACAACAGATTTGAAGCTCATTATTATATGCATGTCCGTAGCAAAGGCTCAAAGAGGTATGGGCAAAAAGAAAAAGAATTCCAAATTGTTTAGTGTGAGAAAGGAAATGCTATGGTATCATTCTTCCACATTAAGTTTATGATGTATACACAAATATGTTTGCAATGTGATTATTACAAAGATAACTTATGTAACATAATCATACACCAATTTAAGATACGTGACATACTAGTTAGTTTTTTCCAAGAAGAGTAAGATAGATATATAAACTGTTTGAATTCTCAAAAGAATGGTGAATGAGATATGTCCCACATCGCCAAAAATATGTTAATTTTCTGGTTTATATAGTATACTCTCAATCTCTATGTTGGCCCTTAGGGTCAGGTAATTTTGTGCGAGGGGGAGGACCTATATGGCCATGGACTAACACACACGCCCGCCCGTCCGACTGAACCGGGTCAGGTGTGGGTCCAATAAAAGTGGACCGTGTTATATTTTGATGTACAGAAGTGAACGGTTTTCTACTGTTTAAATTTAAATAGAAACGACTATGGATTGGACGCGACTGTTGTGAACAGCAATAAGTTTCCGGCCGTTGCAAACGAAGAGGTGTGACTGTTGCAAACAGCAACAGTTTCAGGCCGTTCCAAAACGAAGAGGCGCGTCTGTTGCGAACAGTAATGATTTTTGGCGTTGCAAATGAAGGGATGCTACTTTTCTCAACGGGTGTAGCCATTGAGAATTCGGCTATAAATAAGGAGGAAACCTGATCACTTTCCTCACTCAATTTTAATTCCGAATATTTTCTTCTTCCTCTTCGTTTCTTAATATCTTCAATCCATGCGCCTTTGCATATCACACAGAAGATCATACACATTATAATCTCGAGCAGATCACGTCTGTTGTATCTTGGGAGACTTTGAATAAAGTCTTAAGGAAATTGTTACGACAAGCCTCAGACGTAATTTCCTTCTTCAACCGGTTAGATATATATATATATATATATATATATATATATATATTTCGTTTTCTTTCTGCGGTATACTATTTCATTAAATAGTATAACGGTTGATTTAGCACTATAGTTATTATTGCTATAGTTGTTAGTTTGTTGTTGTAATTAATCACAACATACTTATTGTTACAATAACTTATACAGATTCCAAAGTAGTAGAAATCTGAGTTGTAAACTTGTAAGACAAGTTAGTCTTTGTTTTGGTATACTAGACGTATAACATAAACAAGGTGAAGCCAAAGATCAAGTTTAGGAAGAACAAAGAATAATTTGTTTTAAACTTTAAATGGGGACAAACCAAATGGATTTGATGACATTAATTAAATATGTCTTGTATATATAATTTAACATGCTTACTTTATTTTTATTTTATTTAAAAAAAATCTGAAAAATAATAATCACAGATCAAATATTTTTTGGATAGAAATATAAATACCATGGTATCCACATTCAAAAAATATTCATCTCTACCAAAAATAATTCAAATCATTCATTCGAAATATTAAGAAACAAAAACAAGTCAAGATATCAAACCATTTCGTTGTTAGTGCATAATAGTCCTACAAAGAACGTTGAAAAGGGAAAAGTTATCAAAAAACTGAATGCAATCACAATATTCAAGTCCGTGAAAGAGAAGATAAGCTTTAAGAATGTTAGTCAAAGGTATTGTATTACTTGCTCTAGTTGATAGCAGTGTTTCAAAATACATCACTCAAACGTGCCTCAAGGTCAGACGGAGGCAAAATGCCTTGAGGCTTGCTTACAAAGACGCTCTGCTGTCTGAGGCATGTAACCCTTAGGGTAAATTCTTTTTCACCATCAACTGGTATAAAAACTGAATTTATCAAAAATCACAAAATCCTATCATTTCATGGCAAGCAAAAAAAGGGGGGAAAAATTAAAAGAAAAGATCCAAGAAAATCAGCAGATAATTTTGCTGTTTGTCATAATCTGCTTTTAAACGGAACTGCATTTAGGTTTTTTATTTGAAGTAAACCGATGTTGTGTTCATGTATATACAAAAAATGTACAAGTTAGAAAGCTTTAAAATCAGTGTCAGCGATTGTATTTTGTCCGGATCACTTTGAGTGTTTAATATTCTTTATTTTTTATTGTTTATATTCAATTCTTTGATATGTATGTGTATAATGTACGTCCAGAAAACTTAAGCATCGATATTTCAAGATTTTCTCCTCGTCTTGGAAGCACAAAAGCACCTTGTCTATGCCTTTGCATTTTGAAACTTTGGTTGATAGGCATTAATTTACTTGAACTTGGTAAAAAACGAATAATTCCTTAGAATCATAAAACTTAGGAAGGTTTCATTTAGAATAAAATAAAAAATAAATAAAAACATAATATAAACATATAGTTTAAGGGGGTCAGCTAATCCCCCTTACCTACACGTGGCTTCCCCAGTAAAGCATAGTTCAAAAAGAGAGATGCTCATCCCAAAATAATCCTGCTTGGATATACCAGGACAGAGTAAATAGGAGGGTCCATGCAATAGAAAGTCATCATTATCTTTGTCTCAAAGAAATTAAGTATAATTTTTCAGAGTGTTTATAGTATTCTCGGTTCAAACCACATATCAAGTATGAAAGCTTAACTAATGTTGAGCATGTAAACTATAAATTGTGAAGCCAGCTAAATTAGAACTCAGTTTCATCACTAACGCACGTTTAACGTTGTGGGGTTTTCATAACTGACACTTTTCCAGCATTGTATGGAGAATTTACTCTATCCAACTGAAATTATCTAAACTCCAAAATACACACAGGAGAAATGAAAACAACACTCTGGAAAATGTAAGATATATTAACAACAAAATGAAACCCATTTTTAAGTGGAGATATCCTTTGCAAACTGAATTACTGGAGAAACAACCTAATTTAGCTTTCCAATTTTTATTTTATTTTTTTTTCTCTCAAAAGTATGTGTATAAAAAACACTGAAGATGTGCTTACAATAAAGTTACAACAATCTGGAAAAAACAAATGATTTTTTATTTTATTTTTCATGTTCAAGAAGAACTATTCTTGATGCCAGGGCGGTCACCATTGCAACCTATGCATAGTATATTAATATGCTAACATATTTGTATCACTCTCTCCCCAAGCGTGGCGTCTATGTTGGATGCAGTGAGTAGATGACAAATAAAGATCAAGTACAATAAAATATATGCAAGACAAAGACAGAAAAAATTAAACAAACAAATGCATAGGTAGGCAAATTTGAGCTCTATGCAGCTCTCCCCAGCTCTCCAGAACTAGGCAAAGCCATCCAGCTAGGCAGAGCTCTTCAGTGCAAGGCAAAGCTCTCCAATGCTACAGTGAGCTGAAGAGAGATGACCAATCCAGACTAGAGGAGAGTAGATTAGTGCAAAACCCATACTAGTCTAGAGCTTAGGGATTTTACGGCTGGTAGGAAGCAAGGCTATTCTTACTATTAGTCACTGCTGTCATGTGATACATAGAAGCGGTTTTAACTGCCAAAAATATCCATTTACAATGAAAGACCGATCAAAGTAAGAAGACATAAGAGAAATACTCTGCCAGACGATGACGACAACATCAACAACAACAAAACCCTTAGTTTATCGTGTACTTCCAAATCAATATCAACCACACTTCAACATCATCTATTTTTCAAATAAAAGAGTTTATGAGAATCAAGAATCCACAATCAAATAAGCACCATCAGAGATCGGTTTTACTTGTGTGAATTGGCTATATCAAGCTAAGTGTGGACACTATATGATACTACATCCAACACATACATGAACAGTGGCAAAGCGCTGTATTTTTTAGATGGGGCAATGTTTCAAATATGGCCAATTAATCATTCTAGTTGGGGTATAATTGCTAAAATTAGATTTTTCTTAAAGGAATGGAAATTTTTGCGCTAGGGCCTGGGCCCTAGCTGGCCTAGTGGTGGGCCTGGTGGCTCCATTCTTGTACATGAAAAACCATACTTACCACATGCAAACCTGAGAGATCGAACATGGTATTTTAAAAATCAATTTCAATATTAAAATTCATTCATAAAGGGAGTTCCATGAGTTAAAGGACCTAAGTTCCTTTGAAGATATTCAAGGTTTAAAGAGAAGTTTACAAGGCTATACTTACCATGCACTTCATAGAAATTTAAGGCTACATCTGTTAGAAGTTTGCAATAACTATTTCATTAATAATACGTCCATCCAAATACCAAACCAAATTTTCATGAAATACTAGCTATTTCATTAATAACATGGCCAAAAACCGAATCAAATTTTCATGAAAAACTTGTTTGCCAAAACATAACTTTTGTCCATTTAGGAATGGGTCGAATCTATCCATACCTCACATTTTGCCCATCCCACCCCACTATTTGATTATTTTTTAATCACATATCATATTTCACTTTTTTCACCCCAATGCATACCAAAATTACTCTTCATACTTTTTACTTCATTTACTCTTTCGTTCTTTTGTTCCAAAATATTCTCACTTCTATTTTAATGCAATATGGTGCATTACACATGGTTAGTTTTCTAACATTTCAAACTACTCTTGGACTAGTTTTCTAACAATCAAGTTACTCAGGAACTAGGTTTCTCCCAATTCCTTGTCAGTTACAAATATAAAGTGCTAAAAACAAATACAGGAAGAAGAAAAAAGACGCATAAAGAATAAAATAAACGCAGATCTGAAGCACAACAACATCATGATCTTCAAAAACATTGTGCTCATCATCTTCCTCTAAAATTTCATAGAAGGATGAAAGGAAAAAAAAAAAAGTCAGAACAAAATGGCTTGCCCTACCCAGACAAATCCCTTTCAAATTCAAAATTTTATAAAAGATTAAATTTACCTTGTTGTGATCCAGAACCAATGAATTTGGCAAATTTGCGTCTTCAGGGGACCTAATGTTGCAAACATCACCATCCAAATTTCGCATTTGGATCCCAACAAACTTCTCTGCAAATACCTTTTCCATCCTTTCAATCTTTTCTAACAAATTAATTATCCTCTCTTTATCCATTGCCTCTCTTTGTTTGTAAATTTTGGTCTCTTCTTCTACTCTACGCAGTTGTTCTTTCAGATACATGCATTCTCTTTTATGCTTATCAATTTCCTGACTCATTAATAATTTTGTGAGATCTAATTCTGCTTGCAATGTGTGAAATCTCTCTTCCATTAACTTGCATTTGAGCTCCATGGATGCTGAAGGAAAGAAGATGCAATTATTCACTTTATATATTTCTCTTAGTTCGCATGGAATTGTGATTTTAATGCCATCTCGTAATGCTAGTTGGATATTGCAGCCTGTAGGATATAATGTATTAATCTTTGTCAGTGGATATTGTTAGAAGTTGTTTTTGAACCAGTCTTGCTAAATAAGTGGAGACACATGCTGTACTGGTTTATTATCGGGTCCTAAGTCTACTTAGTTATTAGATCCTACATTTATGCTATGCACGTAGTTCTATTTGTTATATATTTAGGCTTTCTGCAATGAATAAAACGAGAACACGGTTCTTTCTCTTTACATCTCTTTTATTTCTAACACGTGGTATCAGAGCCTTGCGCTCGATTCTTGGGTTTTCCGCTTACTGGCGGCGGTAGCCTCCGTGCTACTGTCCGCCGGGCATTGTTCTGGAATAGAAAGATCTTGCTGGTTGAGGAGCAGGATCGAGTCTGTGGTGAAGCTGTAGTGGTTGGGTCTGGATGGAAGGACAATGCTCTATTGGTTGTAGTTGTGTGATTTTTTGGTTTGTGAACTTTGTCTAGGTGCTGGAGTTGTGGAAGCTGAGTTATTGGGGTGCTGCGACAAGAGAGGAGGCTTCAGTTCTAGGTGTGGCAATGTTCAGGTTTTAAGGGTTTTTGTGGATCTGGATAGATTGGTGAAGTCGGGTACGAAATTCGATGGTGCAATGAATTCGGGTCCGGGTGGTTCCAGATGCAGTTTGGCATGGATTTGCATAGGCAGTCGGGATTGACGTTCGACTTCGGAAGGTGGAGGTATTGGGTGAGGCACTGTTGAGGCGTCGATCTTGGGTTTCCGTAGAGTGTGTTGGTGCTGAGAATGGGAGCAGACCGACGTGGATTATTGAATTTTTGTGGGATGCGTGATGGCAGCATTCGAATCAGGTACTGATGGTTTCCGATATGATTTTAAAGCATGGGTGGAGTGAGAGCTATTGCGGTGCATGAGGCGCTTTGCTGTGGACCGAAGTGATGAAGGTGTTTGTTGGGTTGTATTAATATGTAGATGATAGAAAGGCAGTGTGTGGAAAACAGTGATGATTTGGTGGTGAAGTATGTGCAGCTTGGAAGTTAGTGAAGGAGGAAGTTTTAGTTGTTATGGGAATTGAATGGCGAGTGGACAGTTGTGTGAAATGGGTAATATTGTATGACTGCTGTAACAGTAGTTACAGATGGATGAAGGAAGGATGATGGTACTGTATGAAGAGTTGTGGTTGACAACAACTATTTGATGAACAGTGCAGTTCAGTGATGGGTTAGAAGTTGTATATGGTTTGGCAAAAATGGAGATGAACTAGGTATGTGCACAGAGTGGTTGATGTTGTTTTGCAACTTGTATGTTGCAGGGAGGTTTGAAAGTATGAACTAGGTGGAATGTTGTTCGAATGTGTGCACAGTAGTGGCACAGTAGTTGTATGCGATGAGATGAGGAGATGGTGGGTGGTGTGATGGTAATGATTTGGTTGCTGTCAAAACTGCTGTAGGTGGTGGTGTGGCTTGCTGTCGAGGCAAGTAAAGAGTCAGTTATGTCAGGTTGAGCAGCAGAAGTGGATTTTGATGACAGTAGTTGGTCTGTTTGCAGTTTTGTTGTATGGGATGGTGGAGTTTGAGTAGTATTTGATGATCAGAAATTGGTTGTTGTGGAAGTATGAAGAAGTGATGATTGTGGTGGTATATGTTTGGTCAGAGAATGTTTTGATAAGTGGCTGGAGTAGAAATGATGAAGGAGCGGTTTTGAGTGGTTGGATTTTGTAGTTGCAATAGTCAGAGGAGTTAATGATCATATTCCGGTAATGTGGTTGGATATGATCGGGCAGTGATGCTGTGATGTTTGGAGGTGTATGCAGTGAGCAGAGGGGTTAAGTGTGGCTTGTTACGGTGTTGTAGTGATGTTGGTTAAAGCATTTATTATTGTTAGTGTTGCTTTGACTGCTGAAAATGATGTTGCTGCATATACAAGACCTGATGTATGCTGAAGTGAGTGGTGCCGAAGCTGCTGAGTTGTTGAATTGTGATAGTTTGGAGTGATGTGGATGGTATGGATGCTAAAGGCAGTGATCTGAAGAGGGTAATTGCGGTGATGATGATGTGTAGAATATTGTTAGTTGTAGGGTTGGACATTTGTGGAGTGCTCAAGAGAACTGTTTGATGAAATGCCTATTAGAGAATAGGTATATGCCTACAAGTGAAGTAGGAGAGACTGTGAGTGAAGCAGTTTTGGTTTCGTGTCATTTAACAAGCAAAAGAAGAAGAGCCGCAGCTCTAGCTTGTTAGGAAAATGACAGATACAGCAGTATCAGGGATGACCCGAATGGAGAGGTCAGTGGATCCCTAAGTGGAAACCAAGAGTATTTGTTGATGGTTAAAGTACCAGTCAACGTGAAACAGTTGAGCATGTCCAACCAGGTAGAGATGAGATTTGTAACCAAGTTCGTCTATGCAAGACGATGGAGAATTTTAGAGCCGCAGTTCATTGATGATTGTTTGCAACTTGGTAAACTGAATATTTGGCAAATTCAGTTTAAGGGAGGATGTTAGAAGTTGTTTTTGAACCAGTCTTGCTAAATAAGTGGAGACACATGCTGTACTGGTTTATTACCGGGTCCTAAGTCTACTTAGTTATTAGATCCTACATTTATGCTATGCACGTAGTTCTATTTGTTATAAATTTAGGCGTTCTGCAATGAATAAAATGAGAACACGGTTCTTTCTCTTTACATCTCTTTTATTTCTAACAGATATTACATAAGACAACGTTAAAACCAAAACTTAAACATGAGAGAAGTTGGGACAAAAATTTGAGTTAAGTTTAGATATGAAGTATTGTGTGTGTAAAGTGTTTAGAGATTAGATGTTGGACTCTACTCTCCAATTTGGAGAGTCCATATGGTTTGCTGACGTATGTCGGACATAAACCCTTTACGTCGGATGTAAACTCCACGGACTGCTTTTTCTTTAGCGTTTATGTTGTCTTTGAATGCACCTTAGGTGTCAACTACGTAACGACCTGCCTTTTCGATTCTCGAAAGTCGGCACTTAATACATTCACGGTATTCAAATGCCGAGTATCCAAATGTCGAAAATGTAGACTGTTAGGATAAAAAGAAAAGGAACAGGGAAAACAGAATTTTACAGCGGAACGATCACATATAATTTAACAAAGACCGTAAAAGCTGAAGATGCATGTTATATCAGAGTTAAAAACAAACCTCATCAGCTTGAACGGTTATAACTTCATAACCTTACAATTGATGATGGGTATACATAATAATACAACGGAAAATAAAAATACTACGGCAGACGAACATCCAGTTCTACTCCATGAACTCCATGTGCCACCAACAACAATCTGAAAAAATTCGGTCCGACCCGAGTATTATAATAAAATAACATCCGGATTAGTCTGGAAAATCAACATGAGAAAATTTAAGAAATATGGTGAATATATAAAAATATATGAGACCACGCCGCTAAACACGGAACGCTTTTTACCTCACAAGAACAACATCCATAGATGAAAGAATGAAAACAAGTCGGAACAAAATCAAACTTGAAAGAATGAACACAATTAAGATAAAAGTCCAAACTTAAAGAATGGACAAAAACAATTAAACATACAGGAGAGCATAAGGCATTTTTCGATGCGGTTAAGAAAAGATTAATTTCAAGGTTCGAATCGAAATGAGGAGAACAAATTTATCCAACATAACTAGAAGGGTGTGCCCCTAAACCGAAAGTATACCTCTAGATAAAATATACTTGAAAGCCCATGCCAAACAAGCAACACTCATGTGAACTTCCAAGCTGGACCCTGTTAAACTTTTACGGGCATCTGAATATACTCACATCACTACATGCATGTTACCAACAAATCTCTAGATCAATGTGAGTATACCCTAGTGGGTGCGACCCACATAGCTTGGCTTCCACTCTCTCTTTGGTTTTAGTTATCCACGGTGTTGGATGTCAATGCTCAAAACGAGCTATAAATCGTCTTAGATTGACGGAGCACAAAGAATGATATCAAAATTGATAGTCGATGAATCAAGTATCAGAAACAAACTAGTACTACTCCGGAGAAAACAATGAAGCCAGACAAGTTAGGGCAGTGTTGCTACCCATCTTTACTCGACAGCATTCTTAACTTTAAGAATAGCAAGAGTTTAAATGCCCTAAACTAGCAATAAAATCTTCTTGAATCGACGAACACAAAGAAGATAGCAGGATCGATAGTCAATAAGTCAACTATCGGGAATAACAAAATGGTCGTATCTGAAAATTAAATTTCTTACACTTATCATAATTTGTCGATCCTGAACTAGCACTACCCGGGGAAAACAATGAAGCCAGACAAGTAAGGGCAATGTTGCTTCCCACCTTGTCATGACAACATTCTTAACTTTAAGAATAACAAGAGTTCCTTCAACATTTAGTGCTAAGTGTAAGACTAAATATTTTTAAAAATGAATCAAACATTTGACTCACACTTGTGCTTGCTTATCACATCACAAATATTTGTAAAACACTTTTTAAAATATTCTTTTTAAAGAGCTAATTATATTTCTAAGTGTATTAAAAAAGAGGATAAAAAATGTCATTAAAACATCGTCTACTATAAACCCAAAACAATTTACACTTAGCTTTATCTTTAAATATTTCTTTTTAAAGATTTTCTTATTTATAAACTATCATTTATAACTTTAAAACAATATTTATTATCCCGAAAGATAATAAATCAATTTAAAATACTTTTATAAATTTAAAACAATATTAATCATCCCAAAAGATAATTGATATAACTCTTTTATAAATTTAAAATCACATTAATTATCCCAAAAGAAAATGAATCAAATTTATAATCTTTTTTTAAATTTAAGATAACATTAGTTATCCTAAAAGATAACCAATCAAATTTATAATCTTTTTATATATTTAGAACAACATTAATTTTGATATCAATTCAATAATTTCTCACTCAATAATTTTAATGGTGACTATTTTCCTGCTTCTCCTCCTTTCTTCCACTTCTCCATCCCCCCTTAATCCTTCACTGCCTTTTCTTCCATCTCAGTCTCCTCATGCCGAAGAAGCACTGTAAGCTTTCTCCTTTCCTTCTTGATATTGCCTCGTCGAGCTTGATAAGGTCTGGATGCGCCTTCAGATTCCCAATCTAACTTTCCAGGTCCCTATCTCCTTCGAGGTCGCTGTTAGGATCGTCGAATGATTTCCCATCTCTCTCTGCTGCAGTTCATCCATAGGTCGCCACAACTAACTCCTTTGCAGCTCTATCTTTACCCATCATCATTCCAGATGTGATGTCTCCTCCAAGGCCGCCTTTGGGTTCAATAGTTGATTTCCCGTCGTCTTGTGCCTCTATTGCTATTTGACCACAAGTTTCCTCTGATAACATGTCTTTGCCCAGTTCTGTTCCTAGTAAGCTCCTGATATATGTAAATGTAACTTCTATAATTGTGTCTCCTCTGCTTGGTAGCAAGGACGACTATATGGTTGGGCAGTTATTGGTTAATGATTGTAGTTTGGCTGGCGATTCTAAGCCTTTGGATCCAAATGTGGCGGTTGCTAGTTCATGCACTAGTCATGTTCGACAAATTGCTCCATTGGATAATTGCTTTCCTGGACTTGATACTGCCCTATCCCATGATCTTTCGGGTAATATTCTGCTTTGTGATAATGCTGGCCAGTCAGTAGCTCCTATGCCCAATCTTGTGTGTCCCAAACCTTGGTCATCCTCTTTCGCTCACTGCCCCGCAATGTGGGTGTCTACATGCCTATTGATTTTGAAATTGTGGATGTCAATGGAATAATGGTGTCTCTACCTTTTGTTATGCAAGTAGGGTTAGATTATTGGTCAGGGTTCTTGGTTTCTTTCTGGGTCCCAACCAAAAGATTCAAGATGCTAGAAGCCTATGCCGTCGTATTTGGAAACTCCGTAGGGATCTCTGAGTAATCTATGTCGAAACTCAATGTATTTCTTCAAATTTTCTTACATTGAGGAACGTCAACATGTTCTAGAAGCTGATCCATCCTTTATTAATGAGAATCCATTCATTATCACCATTTAGTCTCCTTCGGTGGCTAGTGCTAGGGACCAAGTATTATCTATTCCTGTTTGGGCTTACTTTATGCACATTCTGTCTGTTTTACAACTATTAATGGGCTTAAATTGGTTAACATGCACAATAGGTAACTTGAAATGTTTTGACTCTAATACGGTGACCCATGAGATATTGGTTTATGCCGAGGCAATGATAGAAGTAACCCCAGAAAAGCCGCTACCATCCTTAATTTGGTTTTAGCTTTCTGTTGGCTATGTAGCGGAAGTTCATGTTAGACATGGTTGGGCACCTAACATTTTTTTGCTTGTCATTCTTTTGGCCACCTTGCTGCCTCTTGCAAGCTCCTAAACTCGGACTTGGAGGCTCCCCCTTGGCCCAAGATTCCACTTCCTTGTCTCCCTATGCGGAAGTGGGTTCCTAAGATTAGAAATTGCACTTTCGTGTCTGTAGATCAGCCTGTTAGCCCTACTAACGTTCCTTATGCTCCCAATTCTAAAGCTGCATCAATTCCTCCTGTGACAGTGTCTCATCCTGTCTCCCCTTCAGCTGAAGGTATTGTTTCCACTGTGATTTTTCCTTCTGATTCTATTGTTCATCATGTGTCATCTAGTGAGCTGGTATATTTTTAGATCTTAGGCTCGGTCCATTTCTTTCATTCATTATTGTGTACTATACATATTCTTTAGATCTTCATATTAGATCAAAATCTTTCAATTCTTTAGACAAGACATTTTATCCTTCTTTTTAAATGATACACTTATCGTTTCTTAGCATCCCAAAACTTCACCCTTTTTTCGTTTTTTAATAAGTTATTATATTTTAACTGATTATTTTTCTTTATAATGTCTTCCCAATGAAATTCAAACTAAACATCTTGGAATCTTACTTCTAAAATGTCAGTTAATAAACAATGGATTTATTATCATTAGCTATCATATACGTATAGATATCACATCTTTAAACCCATGCTATCGCATACCTATATATCACAAGTATATAGCTATCGCAAGAAAAGTTTTTCGGGGCTATCATAGATATAAGCTCAAAGCTATAGTAGGAATATGCTCAAAGCTATCGCATGTATAATTTATAACTATTGCAAGTATGAATTTGAGGCTATCGATGTTTAACCCTAATAATTATCACATGTCTAACCAATAACTATCGCACGTCTAACTAATAGCTATCGCATATCTAAAATAAATATCATATGTCTAGCTTTCAAGGCTATCATACATATCAATTTGAAGCTATCACATGTATCAATTTAGAGCTATGAAAGTACCAATTTGGAGCTATCACATGTATCAATTTGGTGCTATGAATGTATCAATTTGGTGCTATCACATGTATACACATAGGCTGTTGTATATATAAACTTAAGGCCATCGCATGGATCAACGTAGATGCTATCACATGTATAAACTTAGCCTATCGTATGTATACAATCACAAATATGTAATTAAGTGAAAAACTGATATTTACTTCAATAAAGTAACTTCGTTTTTGACTAATTCCTTACAATTGTAATTAATTTATCCGTTACTTTTATATTGTGCAGAAATATCCAAAGACAGTCGAAACTGATTTCTTTGACTATACTGTAGAATACAATAACCTATGATTTTTGTTTAATGATAATAAACATATATATATATATTCGTTTAAATGTATTTGTTATTGTACTATTTTATTTTTCCACATAATTAAATAAATATCTGTTGAATAAAATAAATAACTCAGAATTCATATTTAAACAAATATTTTATTACAAATTCAAATAGTACAATTGAAGCTCTCACTACATTTATACATTTTCAATTACAATACAACTTTGATTACAACACATTTTCACTTTACAATTTTCACCTCACTACATATATTCACTCATCACTCGTATTTAATCTTTAACTCTACTCCAGCTTGCGTCCAACATCTGAACTATCGGAAAAATAAACGCCGACGCATTAAAATTGAAAAAGAAATATTTTTACAGTGCACATGAAATCTTGACCGAAACAACAAAACATGCTCAGGTCCAAAAAATATGACAACTGCCTCAATCACATGTACAAAGGATAAAGCAAATGCAGACAAACACGCAAATAACTCAACATGCATTCAAACCAGACCAGCAACTACAACCAGACTACAGAATACACCAGCATGATCAGATTATACTCAACAAGCTAGTGCAACATGAACCAGAACCAGCATCAACCACATGAAGATCAAGACATAAGCAACACACAAGAAATGCAGTTTCAGAGACTACCTAAACCAGACCAGATTTAACTTCAAAATGCACCAGTTCAAGGGGATGCAACATAGACCAGACCACATGACAACTTGAATACAAATGGGATAACATACTTCAGACATGAGTATATGCAACCAAGCAACTGAACAATGTAACTCAACACACCTGCAACCAGACCAGGAACCGCACATGAAAACATGAAGCATGACAACAGTCTAAATCAAAATAGTGCAGACCAGTAACAAGTGCACAAGGACAGCCTTAGCAAAGAGCTTCAGACATGATCAACAAGTTCCAGACGGACTCAAGTAAACCAGATAAAGGCAATGTTCAGGCATGAACATGACTACAAGAACATGAAGCCATGAACACACTTAAACTAGACTTCAAATCAGAATAGAGGCATAAACACAAAAATGACCACCAAACCACTCTAACATGCTCACAAGTTCAATGCAATGGTCAGTTAAGAGAACCACACATAAATGCAAATGTACACATGAAGACTCAAATGAAACCAGGAACCAACTATAATAAAATTGGCACAAAGGAACCAGACCAAACAAGTGAACATGTTCAAATGTATATGGATATGCATATATACACATATCAGTTCAGAGACAAGCAGTGGTGAACTCAAAGGCAATGCAACACAACCAGATCACATGATAACATATTCAACCAAGTTTATTAACACAACAATTAGAAGTGCACGAAAAAGCAGGAGGCAAATTTAACTTGAAGCAAATTGACCAGTGTGGATGTGTATGAGCAAAACTACAATACAACTAGAATTGAAGCCGAGGCATCACACACACATATACATACATATATGTATGTATATACATGGAGATGACACACAAATATATATAGTTTAAATGTTTCAAAAATAGAGAAGCAGTTTACATAATAGTGAAGCAGTTTATATGTAAAAACAGTTGCAAGTTGCGGTTCGAAGTAAAGGAGCAGTTTTAAAAAAAAATGATCAAGCTGAAAAAGTCATAGAGAGTAACACGAATTGAACAAATCAAAATTCGTCAAGTCCAGAAATTCTAAATGTCGAAGTCATAGTGCTAGCAAAGAATGGAACCAGAGAAATAAACGGAGCAAATTCAAACTCATGGAGCAACACGTATTGAATGAACAAGTCAAAAATTATCACATCGTTCAAGCAATAATCGAATGGTCGAGCAGAACATTATGAAAAATTCAAACATATTATACGAACGAGATTATAGGGTTTTAATCCCTATAAATTCCCATTATCATCATCAGCATTAGACATCGAGTTCGAAAGCAAATTAAGCCGAGCATAATCACAAATTAAAAGGAGAAAATTGCATACCAGTTTTATTGATTCAAACCCGATAATTGAGGCAATCGCATGCACTCAAGCTAGGGATCGAGTGACGAAGCAAACTAGAATTGAATTCATCATTTCAATCGATAGATATCAAGGCGGCGACTTCAAGTACATAACCCTAATCTTTGAAGAGGAACAAAGAAAGAACGGCCGAAGACTTTACACGAGAAAAATAAAAAAGGGGAAACTTCTCTTTAGTTATAATTTAAAGCGGGCCGGTCTTGAATTTTATATTGGGCTTCACTTTCATATAATAGGGTTTTGTTTTTGTTCTAGTGTTTATTTTTCATTTGTTACTTTCCTTTTAAATTTGTGTAATCATCTAGTTGTGT
Source organism: Allium fistulosum (assembly GCA_030737815.1). Taxonomy (NCBI): domain Eukaryota; kingdom Viridiplantae; phylum Streptophyta; class Magnoliopsida; order Asparagales; family Amaryllidaceae; genus Allium; species Allium fistulosum. The sequence goes on from CM060908.1 coordinate 367,841,414, forward strand.
AACTAGGTACAAACTACGGGGCGTAGTTTGAAAATTCGCAACTCAGTGGCTGAGTTGTGGCAGGGTTTTGAGCTTAGAGTTAGGTTAGTCAAGTTAGCGGGTGTCACAAGTTAACGTGTGTTTGTAAGCATCTGATTACTTAATTTCTAGTAGAAACCTTGGGGGCAGCACGTAGGCAGGTTATTGTCGAAGCTGGTTAAATCTGTGTGTGATCTCTACTGCATTACTTTTTGTTATTGTTTTTTATTCCGCATTAATTTTTAATTTTATTAGTACACCATATTCACCCTCCCTCTAAGGTGAAAACGATCCTACAAGTGGTATCAGAGCTAGAAACAAAACCCATTTTTTTCTATTAAAAAATTTGATTTTTTTGGCTCCTTTTAATAATGCTTTTGCTGAAGGTCAGTCAATAGTTAGACCACCCATGTTTAATGGTGAATTTGCTTATTGGAAAAATAGAATGAAAATTTTTCTGAAAACCATAGATGCATGGAATATTGTTGAAACGGGATATAGGACACCAACAATATTGGTAGATAATCAAGAAGTTGAAAAACCTATTGATCAATGGACAGATCTTGAAACTAAATTGCAAAATGCTAATGTTAAAGCTATGAATTCTATTATTTGTTCATTAGATCAAATTTAATTTAATCGTGTCTCATATTGTCTAAATGCGTAGGAAATTTGGCACATGCTTGAAGTGACTCATGAAGGAACCTCCCAGGTTAAAGAATCATGACATGTCATGCTTAGTAGGGAGTACGAGAACTTCACAATTGCAAAGGATGAAAGTGTCAAAGAAATGTATGGACGACTCTCTAATCTCGTATACAAATCAAAATCTCTATGAAGACCATACACAGAGCTGGAAATAGTCCGAAAAATCCTCAGAATTCTTCCACGAAATTTTAAAGCAAAAGTGACTGCTATTCAAGAATCAAAGGATCTGAAATAGGTTAAAGTTGAAGAACTCATCGGAAATCTCACCACTTATGAGCTAGAAATCAAATTCAAGGAAGAACGTAAAGGAGGAGATACACGTAAGAAATCAATAGCTCTCAAAGGAACAATAGCAAGTAAAGATGATGATGATGGAGCAGCTAAACTGGCACTGATAGTAAAGAGATTCAAAAGGTGGAACCGAAAATATGGAAATCCTGCCCTAAATCAACAACTGAAGAACAGAATCGTCAAAATTCTAGACAACTCAGAAGAGCAGGAGATCATTTGTCACAAGTGCAATAAACCTGGTCATATCAAGCCAAATTGTCCTCAAAATCAATTCAGCAAAGGAAAGAAACCAAAAAGGAGAAGTTTTGCAGCTACTTAGGATGAAAGTGATGAAGTTGATAAAAGCACCGGCAGTGAGAGTGAAAAAGCAAATATGTGTCTTCAAGGAGAAACAAGTGACAGCGATGATGACGAGCCAAGCAAGGTATCAAAACTTACTCACTCACAATTACTTATATATTTTAATGAAGTAAATGGCTGTTTTGAACAACTTAGGGAGAAGTACGCTAAAATTGAATCAAAAAGAGATGGTTTGATAGATCTAAATAAGCAGCTTGATCAATTGGTTAAAAACTATCGAAATAAGGGCCCTAAGTGTGATAAGTGTCCATCATTTGAAGAGGAAATAAAAAAATCAGAAACTAGAATTAAATCGCTTGAAAATGAAATTTTGATTTTGAAAGAAGGTGAAAACACTAGAAGAGAAAATTCTATTAAAAAGTGCACTTTGTTATTGAATGAAAATGAATCTCTCAAAACACAAGTCCAACAATTGTCTACAACTTTACAAAAATTCTCCAAAGGAGAAAGATCACTAAATATGCTATTAGGGAAACAAACTGTTAATCCTATTAGACAAGGACTTGGGTATACTCAATCTGAAAGAGTTAGAAGTGAAACTAATCATGTCAATTCCAAATGCACGATTTGTAGAAAAATTGGACACAATCACAACAATTGCTGGTATAGACCCAAACAAGTGAAAACCATACCAATTTGGGTTCCTAAAGGCATGAATGTGAAGTCCCTTAAAGTAAGACAAATCTGGTTGCCAAAAGGAACAAATATAAACTTTTTTGGTTCTATGCAAACTTGTTTCTCAAAATCGTTCATCACTAACAATCATGGACCTATAAAAACAAATAGGTCACAAAAATCTTTTCTCGTGTAGGTGTGTTTGCAAGCTAAGGAACAACAAGAGTGGTACCTGGATTTAGGTTGTTCCAGGCACACGACGGGCGACAAATCAAAGTTCCTTAGCCTAGAGAAGTACAAAGGTGGCAGAGTCAAAATGGACAACAATGATGTATTATATGTTGAAAATCTACACCATAATCTGATTTCAATCAGCTAGTGATCAACAAAGAAAATTTGAGCACCAGAATTAAATTTAACAAGGATGAAAAAGGTAAGGTAGTTGATCAAAAGAAATATCGAGGTATGATTGATCATTTCTTTATCTTACTGCTTCTAGACATTATGTTCTCTGCTTGCTTGTACGGTTTCAATCAAATCCAAAAGAATCTCATTTTAAAAGCTGTAAAAGGATTATAAGGTATCAGTTGCACACCCCACGGTTTGGTCTATGGTATCCAACTAATGATAACTTTGAGTTAAAGGGGTATTCAGATGCAGATTATGCTGGTAGTCTAATTGATAGAAAAAGTACTAGTGGAACGTGTTTTATGTTGGGACATTAGTTAGTTGCATCACATTTCCAAAGAAAATATCTACATAAATTTCATTTCAACTGATTTTCAATTAGCAGACATTTTTACAAAACCCCTTTTAGAAAATAGTTTTTGTCGACTTCATCTCAATTTAGGCATTTTAGAAATTTGATTTTATATTTTTGGATTTGATCCTAAATGCCTATGTTAATTCCCTACTGATTATCGAAAAGATAAATAGTGAATAAAAAAGTGATGAGTGTTGATATTAATCATACATTATGACTTGATACAGTATATTTGGTAAATTTCTTTAAAAATTTAAACAAAATTTGTAATACTTTGGTTGGTAAAAAATTCCATGACCATCTCTATTTCTATCATATTTCTAATGACCATCACTCATCAAAATCCAATATAGTATGTCAAAATGTGGTATTTAAACATAAAATTATTCATTTTTTAATTAATTATCAATAAAATCATCCAAAAGTATTCACTCTCATTTAAAAGTCCTCATGGTTATGCATGGGTGAACTACTTAGAATCTTTAATTATGTGCTTTCATGCTCATTTAAAAGTCCTCATGGTTATGCATGTATGGAACACATATCAAAATTGATTATTAAATAGGGCGAGTTGACTCTAACCCCATTTAAAAGTCCTCACGGTTATGCGTGGTTAGAAGATGCTTGAAATTCATTTTTAAAAAAATAAATGAATACTACTAATCTCACTTAAAAGTCCTAACGGTTATGCATGGTTAGTAAGTATTCAACTGTTTCCTGTTATAAATATACCACAAATGGACACGACTATATGATTTTCTATGTCGACATCACCCCTATCACTCTAAAGTGGAATATGCGCCTAACAGAGTATTTATGATTTTTTATTGAAATTTAATATTTATACTTGATTAGGTATTGATGTTGTATTATTATCTATCACATTATCTTTATTTTTTAACACTATTACTCTTTTGCTGATAACAAAAGGGGGAGAGAGAAGTTAAGATTTTGGCAAATAAGTTCAAAGTTTTTATTTGCATATTCTCATATAGGTTCATTGTTATTTTTTATTTTCATATTTTTATTTATTTTCATGTATATGTGAAGGGGGAGCTTTGTTGTAGGGGGAGAATTCAAATAAGGGGAACTAATAGAATCCATCAAGACCAAATACATTTAATAGAAAGAAAATCTTAATATATGTTTGTTATCATCAAAAGGGGGAGATTGTAAAATACAATAGCCTATGATTTTTGTTTGATGATAACAAACATAAATATATTCGTTTAAATGTATTTGTTATTGTACTATTTTATTTTTCTACGTAATTAAATAAATATTTGTTAAATAAAATAAATAACTCAGAATTCATATTTAAACAAATATTTTATTACAAATTCAAATAGTACAAATTGGAGCTCTCACTACGTTTATACATTTTCAATTACAATACAACTTTGATTACAACACATTTTCACTTTACAATTTTCATCTCACTACATATATTAACTCATCACTCGTATTTAATCTTCAACTCTGCTCCAGCCCCCGTCCAGCATCTGAACTATCTGAAAAATAAACACTGACGCAGTAAAATTGAAAAATAAATATTTTTGCAGTGCACAATGAAGTGTGTGTTTTGAAAATATTATTTGCCTTAGTTATTTGGGTTGTTCGTCATCATTTATTTTTTAATTCATCTTACACAAACAATTTGTGACATGCACAGTGTATCACTGTATATCACACAAGGTCGTGCACACCGATATACACTTGCTTGTTAAAATTGTAGGGAAAGGTGAGCACAAGGTCAAACCCAAGCCGAGGCTGGATTCAACTCAGGTGCATGCAAACAAAATTCAGTTCTGAAAGTACAAAAGACATGTACAAAGGATCAAGGCAGTTCTCTAATCAATGTGCACATGAAGTCTTGACCAAAACAACAAAACATGCTCAGGTCCAACAAATATGACAACTGCCTCAATCACATTTACAAAGGATAGAGCAAATGTAGACAAACATGCAAATAACTCAACATGCATTTAGACCAGACCAGCAACTACAACTAGACTTCAGAATACACCAACATGATCAGATCATACTAAACAAGCCAGTGCAACATGAACCAGAACCAGCATCAACCACATAAACATCAAGACAAAAGCAACACACAAGAAATGCAGTATCAGAGACTACCCAAACCAGACCAAATTCAACTTCAAAATGCACCAGTTCAAGGGGATGCAACATAGACTAGACCATATGAAAACTTGAACACAAATGGGATAACATACTTCAGACATGAGTATATGCAACCAAGCAACTGAACAATGTAACTCAACACAGTTGCAACCAGACCAGGAACCACACATGAAAACATGAAGCATGACAACAGTCTAAATCAAAATAGTGCAGACCAGTAACAAGTGCACAAGGACAGCCTTAGCAAAGAGCTTCAGACATGCTCAACAAGTTCCAGACAGACTCAAGTAAACCAAACAAAGGCAATGTCCAAGCATGAACATGACTACAAGAACATGAAGCCATGAACACACTTAAACTAGACTTCAAATCAGAATAGAGGCATGAACACAAAAATGACCACCGGACCACTCTAACATGCTCACAAGTTCAATGCAATGGTCAGTCAAGAGAACCACACATGAATGCAAATGTACATATGAAGACTCAAATGAAACCAGGAATCAAATACAATAAAATTGGCACAAAGGAACCAGACTAAACAAGTGAACATGTTCAAATGTATATGGATATGCATGTATACACATATCAGTTCAGAGACAAGAAGTGGTGAACTCAAAGGCAATGCAACACAACCAGATCACATGATAACATATTCAACCAAGTTTATTAACACGACAATTGTAAGTGCCCAAATAAGTAGGAGGCAAATTTAACTCGAAGCAAACTAACCAACGTGGATGTGTACGAGCAAAACAACCAGAATTGAAGCCGAGGCATCACACACACATATACATACATATATGTATGTATATACATGGAGATGACACACAAATATATACAGTTTAAATGTTTCAAAAATAGTGAAGCGGTTTACATAATAGTGAAGCAATTTATATGTAAAAACAGTTGTAAGTCGCAGTTCAAAGTAAAGGAGCAGTTTTAAAAAAATTGATCAAGCCGAAAAAGTCACAAAGAGTAACATGAATTGAACAAATCAAAATTCATCAAGTCCAGAAATTCAAAATGCCGAAGTCATAGTGCCAGGAAAGAATGGAACCATAGAAATAAACGGAGCAAATTCAAACTCATGGAGCAACACGTATTGAATGAACAAGTCAAAAATTATCACATCGTTCAAGCAATAATCGAATGGCAGAGCAGAACATCACAAAAAATTCAAACATATTATACGAACAAGATTATTGGGTTTTAATCCCTATAAATTCCCATTATCAGCATCGGCATTAGACATCGAGTTCGAAAGCAAATTAAGCTGAGCATAATCACAAATTAAAAAGAGAAAATCGCATACCAGTTTTATTGATTCGAACTCGACAATTGAAGCAACCGCATGCACTCAAGCAAGGGATCGATTGACGAAGCAAACCAGAATTGAATTCATCACTTCAATCGATTGATATCAAGGCGACGGCTTCAAGTACAGAACCCTAATCTTTGAAGAGGACAAAGAAAGAACGGCCGAAGACTTTACACGAGAAAAATAAAAAAGGGGAAACTTCTCTTTAGTTATAATTTAAAGCGGGTCGGTCTTGAATTTTATATTGGGCATCACTTTCATATAATAGGGTTTTGTTTTTGTTTTAGTGTTTATTTTTTATTTGTAAATTTCCTTTTAAATTTGTGTAATCATCTAGTTGTGTAACTAGGTACAAACTACGGGGCATAGTTTGAGAATTTGTAAATCAGTGGCTGAGTTGTGGCAGTGTTTTGAGCTTAGAGTTAGGTTAGTCAAGTTAGCGGGTGTCGTAGTTTACGTGTGTTTGTAAGCGTATGACTACTTTATTTCTAGTAGAAACCTTGGGGGTAGCACATAGGCAGGTTATTGCCGAAGCTGGGTAAATCTATGTGTGATCTCTACTGCATTACTTTCTGCTATTGTTTTTTAATTCCGCATTAATTTTTAGTTTTATTAGTACACCCTATTCACCCCTCCTCTAGGGTGAAAACGTTCCTACATATGCCTTAATTAATTAGTTTCCTTAATTATTTTCATAAATTAAGGTACTTTTTACCATACCATTTAATTCATAAACAATTGAAAATTTCTCAAAAATTCATAGAAATTAAAAACACCTCTCTTTATCTTTAGTAAAAATTTTAGATCCAAATATTAAATTGTAATGTTTTTAAATATTAATTTACAGTCAGGATTGTCCATTCTCAACTTAGAAAATAACAATAAATAATTCTCATTCGAAAATTATGAAAACTAAAACTTGTCTTTTTTTAATATTATAAATATCATATTAAAATTTCAAAGCATTTAGAGATGATTAACTCACGTTTTACTCTTAAAACATATAAAAAAAACAATGTAATTTAATATCCAAACATAGATAGATCCGTTAAACTATCATTAAACATGATTATCATCATTCAAAACATTAAAACGTATAAATTTCCAAACCCAAATAGATTTGAATAAAATAGGATGAATATTACACATGTAAGCTTGAAAACTTGATTATCGTTTTCTTCTTCTTTTCTTAAAAATAAGAGCTTTCATCCTTTGTTTGAGTTTCTCTCTTACTTTCCTTAACAATAATGTTCGACCTTGGTTGCTTTTGATTTTTTTTTTTGTGAAATGAGAATATGAATGAAGAGAAGAATATGGTTAAGGGGTATACGAATTAATAACTTGGGAATGGGCAAAAATCTCTCACTTCCTATTCTTATTAATTCATTTTCCTTAATACAAAATCCTCTTCATTAGAACATTCATTTTTTTATTTATGATCAAATTTAATTTAACAGTTAATCTTTTAAGTGTCCCACACTTAATTAATTAAATTTCCCTTGAATAATTCCTTTAATTAAATTCTATTAATTATCATTCAATAAATTCTTGTTATTAATTTAATTCTCATATCATGGCACTCCAAAATATGCGGCGATAAGGAAGATGTTGGATCAGGTGCATCAGACAGTGGGGTAAAGGGGACAAGTTCAAAAAAAAATCATTTTAATTCATTATGCACTAGATCTTTTATAGTGTTGTCCTTAATAACGTGATTGACATTAAATTGTATTTAATGTTTGGTGTTTGATAGTAAAGTTTAATATTTGTAATTAATTATGTTATATTTTAGATTTATTTTGTATATTAAAATCTATTATAGCTTAATTTTAACTTTCATCCTTTTTAATTTAATTTTGGATTTGATCGATTTATTTTATTTATTAATGCAAATAACATTTATTCGAATGTGAATTTTTTTGAGATAATTTCATTGTTAATTCATATAAAGGTTTATTTGATGTAATATATACATATATACATATATATATTAAATAATTTTATAATTAATTGTATAACATTTATTCCAATATAATATTTAATAAAATATTTTTATTTGGATAATGTTTACTTAAATATTATATACTAATAAATCATATATAATGTATATATATACATATATACAAATATTTATGTACGTATAATAATAATTAAGTCATAATTTATTTTGAATTTGAATATGAAACAAGTGATATCCTAATTTATAGTGTCATGCACAAATATATAATGTACAATTTAAGTGACATTAAAATGTCCAAAATTTTAATATGAACTAGACGATGCATGTTGCATGTGAAATCAGCTTGTACATGAAAATTATAAAGATTACATGTTATAGGGGTCAAATTGTAATTAATTATTTAGGGTCCAGAATAAAATAATACCTTTCTTCTTCTCCTTCATTTGCTATAGGCATGCTTGTTTTATAAATTGATGTGCGCACCACCTTCGGAGATCCCAACTTCATTGTTTGCTCCTCTACGCTTCTCCTCATCAATAGCCTTGACCGCCCTTCATGTGGAATCCAAAGATATCATCGCAGATTAGGGTTGAAACCCTAATCGTCTAAAGAGGATGAACTGCAATGTAGTACACTGGCGCACAATCACCATAGCTTTCATCCTTTGTGCCCAGTCAATAGACCCCTTCGAATTAGTGTCTAGCGACGACGAGTCTATGGCCAGAAAGTATCATGCATGATGTGCACAAACAATAGCATGCAGAAATTTATTTATTAAAAAAACATTTTTTTAGAAAAAGGAAAAATTCATACAACAAATATATAAATTAATTTTGAATTTAGAATAATTTTGATATTTCCTCTTGATAATCTTATGGTTGATTACAACTTGAACCATCAACTTTGGCCCAAAGAGAACTTTTCTTTAACTCAATAGTGGAGTTGTGAAGTCCACTATTGTCCACTATTAAGTTATAAATTATTTTATGGAGAGAAAATGAATTTATATGTGTTTAGAATGTGCCGTTTAGGTATATTTGTAACAATAGTAATGTGCGGTGTAAAATATCTTACGTAGATCCACTATTCAAGATGTGACCAATTGCAAGCGAGATCTTATCTCACTTAATTAAACTCATTTAGTTAATTCATACCCACATATACTTTGGCCTATCTTACTTTAAAATAATTTTAAAAATTTCAACTACCAAAATAATATATACATATGCTCATACATATATATTATATTTATTTAAATTATTATATTAGCCTAAAAATAATTAAATAAATATATAACAATTATCTATATTATTAATTAATTTTAGGCATATAATATAATTAAAATAAAAATAATTAAGTAATATAACCATTTTATTAAACTTTCCATAGTAATAATTTATAACTTTTGTAAAATATTTCGGTAGATTATTTTTGGTCAAAAATTGAGAGTTGCATTTGTGTGACTCGCAAGTGTGAACTCGACTCTTAGTAATATCCAAACAATTTTAAGGGTGTTACTATATACACTCACTTTCCTCCTTTTCTCACCCACCTTTAGTCTCACCCACTAATATTTTGTAAAATATTTCTCACACCCATATGCACCCACCATTCAAATTCTTAGTTTTTTAAGAAAACAAGTATTCGTTCTTAATCTTCTTAAAACTATAACCTTAAACACATTCATAAAATCAAGTCTAATTAACTCTAATCCTTTTCCAGTTTGTTTCAATATTTGACTAGAAACTTGTAGTTAATTTGGTATTTTTGAATCTAAATCTAACCTAAATGTTAAATAATTTCACTCGAAATTCTTTTCCAGGCAATAGAAATTGAAAATACAGGAAGAAAGACATACAAAAAAGCAATTGCTTAAGTTCATAAATAAATTCAAAGAGGGATTCTATGTAAATTTTGTAGAATTTTAATTATTTTTGGTTAACAATAATAGTGGGTGTTTGAAGTGGTTTATTAATATAATTTTAGTATCTCATTAAGTGGCATCAGAGAGTATATTGGTGAGTGTATATTATAACACTCAATATTAAAGCCTCTGTAGAGTTTACTGAAGCATAGTAGTGGAAACAAGTTTAGTTGTTTAAAGATTATTCAGGTGAAATCTAATTTCTTGTCTTTTAAAGAGACACCTAAACAATGATATATTATGCATCTTTTCTCTTCATCATTACTATATCACTTAGATTTCAAGAGCTTGGTCATTGGTCTAAACTCTAACTCTATTAATATTTATAGTTAATTTCCAAGTCCAACACTATTGAGTCAAGATTTTTATAGAGTTTTGATTTCTGACAAAGGGATAAGCCGTGATCGACAAAAAGAAGTTATTCATTGTTTTAAAGAGACACAAAGAGCTCCATACATTAGAGGTTGATTATTTGGTATGTTAGTAGTGTTATTTATGTTAAAATCTATCCTCAAATAATCTCATACCTTCAGTCTTTGAATATAAATGTATATATGTATGAGTGCACATTAACTGTGCAGTCTGGGCTAAACCGGTCGACCGGTTTAAAACAAGGCGGTCGACCGTTTCTGCCCAAAATGCACAGATAACGTGCACAAGTGTACATAACGTATATATATTCAAATTCCTGTCTACTGGTCCATTTTGACCCGTCGACCGTTTTCAAACAGAAAGCAACCTTTCGTACAGACACTTCCTTTTCTTCAACGGTTGCTTCTCTTTCTCTTCACCAATGATCATGACCTTTGTTTGTATCTTTCACAAAGGGTTACAACTGTTTATTTCTTATATAAACATCATGAAATCATTATTCCAAAAAAAAAAACCAATTCTATTATTCTAATCTCTATTCTATTGATCTCTGTCTTGAGCTCTAAAACATTTCAATTGCTTATTGAATCATTGAAATCATTTCATATCTTTTGATTCAAAAAGTAATATACTTCCTTCAATCTTCACAAACATCATTCACATATTTTGAGGATAAGATTATAGGAAGGGTGTACTACAAGTGACAAATCCGTGTTATCAAGAGCACAAGTTGTCAACGACAATTGTATTTGTTTTTGTTGAAGTCCTCGGTGTTGTAAGAGGCACAAAATCCCATTCGGCTGTTCGGGTATTGTAAACCTGTTCCTCCGGGTGAAGCGAGGTAGTTGGTAGTGAAAATCCAGATAGAAGTCTGGGACTGGACGTAGGACGGGAGGTCCGAACCAGTATAAAAATCCCTGGTGTGATTTTTACAGTTTACTGCATTTACTATTCTATATCTGTGAATTGCTATATAGTTAGTTTATTGAATATTTACTTGTATAGCAATTGTAAATAACATTCCGCATATATTGTTAGTCCATATTACACGATCCACAATTAGTGTGCACAAGCATACACACTTTCATTTGGTATCAGAGCACGGTCATCATATAACCGTAACACCGTTATTTGATATATTCTTGTAATATGGCAAATAACGCAAGCACTAGCACTAACACTTACACGGAAGGTCAATCAACACAAAGACCTCCATTCTTTAATGGTCTCAACTATAGCTATTGGGCTACACGTATGTCATTTTTTATGCAATCAAATAGCTATGATGCTTGGAATGCTACTCAAAAAGAAATAGTGAATCCAACAACTGAATATTCAGAATGGACAACGGCTGAGAAAACGGCAGCAGCCGTAAATGCAAAGGCAATAAATATGTTGTTTTGTGCATTAAACCAAAATGAATATAACCGTGTTAGTATCTGCACTACTGCATATCAAATTTGGCAAATGTTGAAAACCACTCATGAAGGTACTAACAAGGTTAAACAAGCCAAAATAGCCATGCTGAAGAGTCAGTTTCAAAATTTTAAAATGAAACCGAATGAGACAATCAATGATATGTATTCAAGGTTTCAAACTATTCATCATGCACTTATCGGATTAGGACAAAAATATTCAGATTTTGATGTTGTTTCAACAGTCCTACATTCTCTGACTAGTGAATGGGAAGGAAAAGTGTTAGCAATTGAAGAAGCTAATGACCTTTCCATCATGAAGCCAGATGAATTGATAGGAAATTTAATGTCCTATGAAGCAAATTTGCAGGCTAGAAAAGAACAGAAAGAAGAAAAGAAAAATGTAGCATTTCATGCTGAGAAAGATGAAAATGAATCAGATTCTGAAGATGAAGATTTGGCATTCATTGCAAAAGGATTCAAAAAATTCCTAAAATATCGAAAAGCCAGTCGTTACAACAAAAGGAAACCTGGATCAAACAAACCATCTTCATCAACTATAGAATGTTTCAACTGTCACAAAAAGGGGCACATGCAGAAGGATTGTCCAGAACAGAAGAAGAAGTCAGAAAATGATAAATTCAAACATAAGAAGGACAAGTCAAAGAAACGAGCCTTCTCAGTAACATGGGATGATTCAGACTCATCCTCATCTGAAAGTGAAAGTGATCAGGAGAATGAACAAGCTAATGTTTGTTTTATGGCAACAGAAGATGAGGTACAAATTCCTACATTTGATGAATTACTTGATATTAATTCTGAATTGATAGTCAAATATAAAGACATAAAACGTAAATTAAAAGTAGCCAAAGCAGATTTGAGTAGAGCAGAGTTTGAACGAGATATGTTAAAAGACGAGAAGAAAATATTAGAAGAAGAACTTGAAAAACTTCAAGAATCATCATCTAATGTTGACTCTCAATTATCTCTTTTGAGTCAAGAAATTGAAACTCAAAAAGAGAAAAATGATGCTCTCGCTACTGAAAATCATGAGCTTAAGGCAAAAGTCAAAAATCTGGACCTAGAAAAGGCGAGCTTACAAACTAAGTTAGATGACATAACTCAAAATGTTTCTAACTTTAACAAAGGTCGAGAAAATTTGACAAAAATCATTAAAAGTTCACAATCTGTTTCAAATAAACAAGGTTTGGGATATAGAAAACAAGAAACCAAGAAACATCTTGGTAATGAAAGGAAAAAGAAAGTACAAAAGACTGGAGCTAAGAAAAATCTTAGTTTATTATATTCCAAACCAAAACCAGTTGTGAAATTTCAGAAGAAAAATGTCAAGACTATCAAAATATGGGTTCCTAAAACAAATAACAATTTGATTAGGAATAAATATATTCAGAATTTCATGAATACTGTGCATCTTAATACTAATTATATATATAAAGGGGATACCGGACCCATATGGGTTTGGATTCCTAAGATCTAACTCTTAGGACCCTATAAAAAGTGGGTACCATGGTCTTAATTATATTTTTTGTAGGTACCACTTAAGAAAAGAGGAAAATGGATATTCTGGTTGATACATTCCTATATTATTCCATTATCTATTCCTCCTTTTTGTCGATGACAAAGGGGGAGAAAGAGCTAACAATTATTTGCAGGAATATATATATATATATATAAAGAATACAGACAAAATCTCAGGGAGATCACATATTCAGGGGGAGATTCAGAACTTCAGATATATGTTGTCATCAATCAAAAAGGGGGAGAATGTTGAGTCAAGATTTTTATAGAGTTTTGATTTCTAACAAAGGGATAAGCCGTGATCGACAAAAAGAAGTTATTCATTGTTTTAAAGAGACACAAAGAGCTACATACATTAGAGGTTGATTATTTGGTATGTTAGTAGTGTTATTTATGTTAAAATCTATCCTCAAATAATCTCATACCTTCAATCTTTGAATATAAATGTATATATGTATGAGTGCACATTAACTGTGCAGTCTGGGCTAAACCGGTCGACCGGTTTAAAACAAGGCGGTCGACCGTTTCTGCCCAGAATGCACAGATAACGTGCACAAGTGTACATAACGTATATATATTCAAATTCCTGTCTACTGGTCCATTTTGACCTGTCGACCGTTTTCAAACAGAAAGCAACCTTTCGTACAGACACTTTCTTTTCTTCAACGGTTGCTTCTCTTTCTCTTCACCAATGATCATGACCTTTGTTTGTATCTTTTCACAAAGGGTTACAACTGTTTATTTCTTATATAAACATCATGAAATCATTATTCCAAAAAAAAAACAAAACCAATTCTATTATTCTAATCTCTATTCTATTGATCTCTGTCTTGAGCTCTAAAACATTTCAATTGCTTATTGAATCATTGAAATCATTTCATATCTTTTGATTCAAAAAGTAATATACTTCCTTCAATCTTCACAAACATCATTCACATATTTTGAGGATAAGATTATAGGAAGGGTGTACTACAAGTGACAAATCCGTGTTATCAAGAGCACAAGTTGTCAACGACAATTGTATTTGTTTTTGTTGAAGTCCTCGGTGTTGTAAGAGGCACGAAATCCCGTTCGGCTATTCGGGTATTGTAAACCTGTTCCTCCGGGTGAAGCGAGGTAGTTGGTAGTGAAAATCCAGATAGAAGTCTGGGACTGGACGTAGGACGGGAGGTCCGAACCAGTATAAAAATCCCTGGTGTGATTTTTACAGTTTACTGCATTTACTATTCTATATCTGTGAATTGCTATATAGTTAGTTTATTGAATATTTACTTGTATAGCAATTGTAAATAACATTCCGCATATATTGTTAGTCCATATTACACGATCCACAATTAGTGTGCACAAGCATACACACTTTCAAACACTATAGTCCATGGGTTAGTCTGATAATAGTTATCGATTAACCGATTTATTTTCACAAAAACTTTGATTTTACGTTGACTACTAATTACGATGATACTAATCTTCTATTCGAATGAGACGAATCCTCTCTTGAATAGTGTTTCTCTTCAGGTGGTTCAACTTATACCTAACCATGGCCGTAGCTCAACCACATTGTCGTGTGATTTACCATAATCAAAATATAGTTTATAAATTTAAAATTCATAGAAGTCAAAAGGCTATTGCATATCGCCGTGTGAGATCTTCTATTTGAATTTTAACATATAGATGACTCTCAATGGGTCGTTATGTAATTGTTCCAAACAACTACACGTATGTAACCTCTTGATTCCTCCAATGGTTATGAGTAATTTATCATCCATCATATGGTGAGCGTTACGTACACTAATTTCCATATTTGATATATATTGACTAGGAACATTTAAAGACAAGTATTTTTTTATTGACTCAATACTCATCATTGTGATCTCATTCCTAACTACAACTGATTAAACACTTTTATAACATTATTTATAACCCAATATAGAAATATATAAAATAGATAATAAAACCAAAGGATTACTTTATTTAAAACAAGATTTGCTATAAAAGAATTAAATTATATAATCAAATTACATATTGTCGTAGGAACACCCTTAACCCAATTAGTCTCCCACTTGCACTGGGGCCAATTATGGTGACTCATAAGCATACTCTTTATTAGTTTTCCTAGATAAAACCACGAAAGGGACTTAGTGAATGGATTTGTAATATTATCATTTTGTATCTACTTTTCTATGATACTTCTCCATTACTAATAAACTATTTTATCATATGTAACTGCAAAGAACATATCTTAACATCTTATTGAGCTATCGGTTCCTACTACGATATATATTGCATCATTGTTATCACAATTCATTTGAATTTTCAATGGTGAGATCCATTCACAGCTTTTTCTACATTTGCGCACATATACCGCTTGCAGCACTATTCAAGGAGATGTACTTTGCTTTATAGTTGAATTTTCCATAATCTCTTGTTTGGAAATTTCCAACTTAAAGATCCGTTATTAAGAGTAAACATGAATTTGAAATTGACTTGCTATTTTCCAATGTCACTTGTGAAGTTCGAGTTTGAACAATCATTCATAAGAAGTTCATTGTTTCCATAATCAATTCTCTAGTAATTCGTAAATACTCAAAATTATTCTTATCCTGTGCAGTCAAACCCCCGCTAAATTCTCGCTGTAGTGCATAGCGCTCTTGGATCGCTATGCTATTTCAATTTAGCACTATTAAATAGTAGATCTGCTTTAAGCCCCTCTATTTTCATCTAGACCTGCTAAATCTAGGCTTTTTAGCACCCACTTTAGCAACATTAATATACAAAAGTGATTTAGCTAGTTCTCTTTTAAACCAAACCAACTTCAGGGTAAGGATCTAATTTTAAGGCATAAGTGCTCAATATAAGTTAGAAATATATTGTAGTTACAAAATTTAGCCATCATAAATCATGATATCCTTCAGTTTTTTATATAGGATTAATTATATTTTATTTTCCTACTTAAATGATGTGAGAATGAGGATATATTAACTTTAAATGTTTGGTTTTATATATAATGAATTTTTTTTGTACCTTTGCTATTTTCCGCTATATTCTTGCTTTATCATTGCTATAACTTTTTTGCACTTCCATGCTATAAAACTGCTAAGCGCATTAACTGCATAGCTCTTAATTACCATTCAGTGATTTTAACTAGGATTTGGTATTTTCGTAGCGCATAAAGTGTATAAGCGAATTTCGATTAATTGCATAGCATAACATATATGATAATTCCCATTGTCGATGCATAAGAAATATATATGCACCATATTAAACATTTTAATATGGTGTCTTGTATATTGATTGGGACATATAGGATTGAATTAACCTTGGGGAAGGGGTATATATGGTTAATTATAAATTCACAGAATAATAAAAACTACATCATATATATAATAATAGAGTAAATGTAAAAATAAAAGCAATACATAAATTTATCCAGCGTTGGCAAAAGCTGCCTACTGCTACCCCTTAGAATTCTATTAAGATTAAACAATCGGCCTTTTACAAATTCCCTGTAAACTTGTGATTATCGCTAACCCTATGCCTATAAATCTCGCCTCAACTATATCCCCGAGTTGAGAATTTCTCGAACTACAAACCGTAGTTCAATCCTAGTTAAAAAATAGAGTTTCGAAATTAAAATAAAATACAAAAATTAAATAAAAAGCCCTAATAAAACATCGGCCCAAATTGAAAAACACTTCCTCCTTTTTATTTTCAAGTCGTCCCTCTTTTCTTTGTTACTTTCTTTTATGGTTTCTCTTCTACGATTTTGTAAGCCGTTGACTTCGAAATTGAACATTGAATCCCCGCATCTTTTCCATTATCAGTTGATTCCCTCAATGGCCAATGGTTATCGGTTGCGGTCGCTTCCACTGTCGAACTCCTTTGAAGTTGAAAATTTGGTACAATCTCTTTGATGTTGTATCCTCTTTCGAACTCAACTCCATAACTTGCAGATGATGATAGGTTTTTATAATAGTTGATTTAGAAAAAATCTTTCTAGATTTTCATATATTTTAGGTTTATCTATTTGAATTATTCAACCATGTGATTTAGGCTTTGATTTGATTTTTGTTGGCTTGGCTTTCGATTTTAATCTTTGGCTTGATTTTTTATGTGGTCTTCGATCTTAGATTTTTGACTTGTTCAATATTTGTGATTTGTGATGGCTTTGGACCAACATTGTTGGTTGTTCATACCTTTAGTTTTGAGGGCTTTGGCCTGATAATGTTGACTTGTTCATACATGCTTTGGCCTGAATTTATAGGCTTGTTCAACTTGAGGAATTCTTCTGTACACTCAATAATTTTTCTAGAATGTTTATGATATATGTGTACCTATAAACATGTGTGTGTGTATGTATGTATGTGTACATGTAGTTGAGAGATGCTTTGGCTAATCACTTTATTATTGCACTTTAGTGCATATTTCTGATCTTAACTTCCTTGAGCACTTTTCTGAACCTCGTGTGTGTGCGTGCGTGCGTGCATGACTTTGCTGGTCTATTACATTTTCGAGTACATTTAAGTTATGCGCATTGCCTAGTGTATGTGCCTTGTGTTCTTGCATGTGTACTTGCTCTGTGTGCTTGTACTTTTGTATATTTGAATACCCCTTATGTGTTGTTGTATGCCTGTATGTGCTTGCTATTCTATGTATTTAAATATCCCTTGTATGCTTGCATGCCTGTGTTTGCATTGGCTATGCATACTTGGTCACTTGGATTTTAAAACGGATCTGGTTGTGCATACCTTATGTGTTTGATTGCTTTTCCTGGTCTAATTATGGCTTCACTTTGTTTTTCCTTAGCACTTTTGATTTGGTATTGACTTGCCTTACATGCTTGAAGATTTGTGTGCGTGCTAGTGTACATGCATGATATGCTTCTTTGCCTGTAAGCTTGTGAGCTTGCTTTAGCTTATGTGTTGTGTCATATCGCTTTCATTTTGAGCACTGATTTATGCTTGTCCTTGCTGCTCGGGTATGTGAGTGTGCCTTGTGCATGCCTTACCTGATCTTTTTGCTGCATGATGTTTCACTTTGATGTATTTACGGGTTTTTTTACTTGAAATTTTGCGCTTGCACTTACACTTTAAATCTGAACTTGAATTTACTTTGTTTTATGCATGTGTTATATTGTTGTTTATTTGGAATTGTTCGACCTTAAGGCAAGTACAGTGATACGCCATCCATCTCTTAAGTTGCTCGTGCACATATTGGCTTAAGTTTGAAATTAAAAACTAGAGTTGTTAATTTCTCGAATTACAGATCATTGTTCAATCCTAGTTAAAAACTAGAGTTTTGAAATTAAAATAAAATACAAAAATTAAACAATAAACCCTAATAAAACATCGACCCAAATTAAAAAACACTTCAACCTTTTTATTTCAAGTTGTCCCTCTTTTCTTTGTTACTTTCTTTTAGGGTTTCTCTTCTTCGATTCTAGAAGCCTCCGACTTCAAAATTGAACGTTGAATTCCCTACCTCTTTTCCTTTATCTGTTGATTCCTTCAATAGCTTGATGATTATTGGTTGTGGTTGCTTCACCATCGAGCTCCTTTGCAGTTGAAAATTTGGTACGATCTCATTGAACTTTTACTTTGATTTTGTATGCTCTTTCGAACTTGACTCCATAACTTACCAATGATGATAGGTTTTTATAGTGATTGATTTGGAAAAAATCTTTCTAGATTTTCATATATTTCGGGTTCATCTGTTTGAATTATTCAACCACCTGCTTTAGGCTTTGATTTGATTACTGTTTGCTTGGCTTTCGATTTTAATCTTTAGCTCGATTTTTTATGTGGTTTCGGCCTGAGATTTTTTGCTTGTTTAATATTTTTGATTTTTGATGTCTTCGGCCTAACATTGTTGACTTGTTCATACCATTGGTTTAAGATGGCTTCGGCTTGACAATGTTGACTTGTTCATACTTGCTTTGGCCTAAATTTGTGAGCTTGTTCAATTTGAGGAATTCTTCTGTGTGCTCCATAATTTTTTCGGAATGTTTATTTTATCTATGTACATATATAAATGTGTGTATATATATATATATATATATATGTGTGTGTGTGTATGTATACATGTATTGAAGAGATGCTTTGGCTATTCACTTTATTATTGCACTTCAGTGCACCTCTTCTGATCTTAACTTCCTTGAGCACTTTCCTTGACCTGGCATGTGTGCATGACTTTGTTGGTTTGTTGCATTTCTGAATACATTTGAGCTGTGCGCATTGCCTTGTGCATGTGCCTCGTATGCTTTCCTATGTGTTGCTCTGTCTACTTGCTTGTATGCTTAATTATGTGCCTATACTTCTGTATATTTGAATACCCCTTATGTATTGTTATTTTCCTGTATGTGCTTATTGTCCTATGTATTTGAATATCCCTTGTATGCTTACATGCCTCTGTGTGTGCATTGGATGTGCATACCTGGCCACTTACACTTTAAAATTGATTTGGTTGTACATGCCTTGTGTGTTTGAGTATTTTTCCTAGTCTAATTGTGGCTGCACTTTATTTGTTCTAGGCACTTTTCATTTGGTATTAACTTGCCTTAGATGCTTGAAGCTTTGTGTGCTTGCTTGTGTACGCTACACGCCTGATATGCTTTCTTTGCCTATAAGCTTATGAGTTTGCTTTAGCTTGTGTGTTGTTTCATGTTGCTTTCATTTTGAGCACTGATTTGTGCTTGTCCTTTCTGGTTTGGTATGTAAGTATGGCTTATCCATGCCTTGCTCAATCCTTTTGCTGCATGATGTTGCACTTTGTTATATCCACAGCCTTATTTTATTTGAGATTGTGCACTTGCACTTTAAATCTAAACTTGAATTTACTTTGTTTTGTGCATGTGTTGTGTGCTTGTTTATTTGGAATTGCTCGACTTTAAGGCATGGATAGTGATACACTATGCATGTCTAAAGTTGCTCATGCACATATTGGCATAATTTTGAAATTTTTGTCCCTTACGAACATGTTGTACCAGTCCTTGTGCATACATGTTGCACTGGTCCCTGTTCATTGTATTTAGTCCCTATTTGAAATATGAAGAGAAACATAAACCAATAAACGGAGGAAATGTTGAGTTTAAATATATTTATATTTTTGCAGTTTTTCTTTTTTTTTTCTTTTTTGCTTTTTATTGTTTCGTTAATTGTCAGGTAAAACATAGATGTCAGGACATAGGCTAGAGCAAGAAGATAAAAATTGAATTTGAGTGAGTGAGGATAAATGTAGAGTGGTTATTGTATTGAAAGTGGTGTGAGTGAGAGAGTTGCAAATTGATGTATATGAAGGATTATGAAAATAGTGTATATAAAATATTGTGGGCGTTCTGTTGTAATTATTGTACTATTAAACTTTTTATTGAAATAAAATATTCATTTTAAATAATTTTTCTATGATATTGTAATAGTACTACAACAAATACATCAAAAAACATATATGTATATATGTTTATTATCATCAAACAAAAATCATAGACCACTATATCCTATAGGAAAATCCTAACATCCTCTTATACTAAGTATAAAGGATACCTCTTTCAAATCTTTCATTGATAATTAAACAACCAAGCTTTAATTGATTTTAACACTGGTACATCATTATCAATCAGTAGCATGTTGTTTACTTATAATATTAGAAATATCTTGGTACCTTTTATTTCTTTGTTATAGGAATACACTCCCTTGTTATTTTGACTAAAGGCAAAATATTTAATTTCTTTGCCAAAATACCTTCTTAACCATTAGATGCTTATTTAAAATCATATGTTAAATTTTCCATAAGCTTTGTTATCGCTCCTACTGATTTCAAGATGTTTTGGCTATGACATGAAAACAATTGCCATTAAATCATTATTTAAAAGTTCTGTTTCAACGTTAATGCACCAAAACTCATAGTCATATTATGTGATAATTTACAAAGAGAATCCAAATGGACTTAAGCACGGTGATTGGAAATAATTCATAATTTCAATATTTGAAATCGACGCGATCATTTCCCGTCAACCTTGCTTTATACAATTCCAACCGCATTGATCTTCTTCTCGAGGACCCACTTGCGATCGATGGATCATGTACTTTCAGGAATAATTTCCAAAATCAAATTATGTCAATGTACTTGGAATCCTTTTCAGGTTTAGAACTTCATGCCATGTGGTAGAGTCTTTACTCACTATGGCTTGTTGATAACCGAGGAGATTGCCATTATAAACAATCCATTTAATCGATATCCATCAAAAACTCATAGTTTTTCTTCAATGTGCGAGAGTTCCTATTAGACATTCTAATAAGCCTATCCTATTAGCCTTAGTTAAATTTGTGTCATCTACGCAATCTATTTCTATGATAGATTCTTGAGTCATGTCCAAATTGCATTACCATTGATTTCTCTAGAAATAAATTCTTTTGATAAGAAGGTGGTGTATCTTAAAGCAATAGTTTGTCTTTCAGTGCGATGGAAAAGCCATTTAAAACAATTTATAAGCTGCCTAAATAGAGTTAGTTTTGAGTTCAAAAAAGCTAAGTTCATAATGTAAATCGGACAACCAAATATCTTAAACTATTTAAGATGGACACCACACCGAAATAACCAATTTGAAATGGTAATAAAATGCTTGCTTGGGTATTCAAAACAAAATCTAGTAATGCTTGTCACCCCTTTATTAAATCTATTCTTAAAGTTCCTAAAACATTTGTAATATATGCTCATTAAGGTTGAAAACTTATATGACACTCCTACTATTATTGACTATTTACAAACTATCTAAGTTGCGAGTAAACAATAACCAGAAACTAATAGAAGGAGCAACAGTCAGATTCAAATAAGAAACATAGCATGTGAATACTAACAGTGGCACATTAAAAGTCAAACCTCCAGGGTGGTGGCGTGATTTGAGGCATTCTTATTGAAGCTTCTCAGGTAGTACCCCACCTGATACTATTCCATTCAAGAGAAATTTCTGCATCTTCGCATTTTGGAGGTCATCGAATTGGATCCAATGCTTCACGCATGATCACGATAGTTTACATACCTGTAATTTCATTCTATTACACATATTTACTCAATAATCAACATAACACTGCACTATCATCCTACAAGTATACTTAGTCAACAACCAACGTAACAATGTAATAAAGAAGTCACCACCAAATCAAACCTCATGGAACAAGATAGCATGAATAGAGGCATTCTTAATGGAGTTTCTCAAGAGGTCTCCCACATGTTACTAGTCCAAGCAAGACAAAAAATGGTGCATCTGCATAACTAGTATTTTTTATTTCACTTTTATCCAAATAGCAGAAAAACATAGCAGTTAGCCCATACTTACTTAGCTGCAGTGAGTAAATTAAAACAAACCATGTGAAATATATTAAAATAAAATGATGTTCCTACATAGGCATAGTCTGTCAATGATGTTCCTACATAGGCATAGTCTGTCAATGTAACAAATTATGTACAAAACTCGTTGCTAAGATGGAACTTAAGGTCATTCCACAAAGTGGATGTATATTCAGAATGAAAATCATTTAAAAGCATGACAAATCCCAATAAAGAATAATAACATCTAATGAGTGACCCTGCATGTGTTGTTTTAAGCAAGCTGGTTTCTTAAAAACGGCACCACATTCTATGTAAGTGTATTCTCCTTTCTTTCCCGCATCTTGTTCTGAATCAAATTTAACAGCTTCAACATTAATCATTTTTTCCTGTATTTTATATCTTTACCAACAATTTGTAAACACGTGTTAACCAATTACATTAACAAATTTTATTCGTACCCGAGTATTAAAAATTACATAAAGTGGATACAACAAACCTTTTTGGATCGGCTTTTATAGAAGAAGTTAAAAATTTATCACACACTTTTTAACACAGTAAATGATGGTAAATAATGCTAGATATTATTTATCATTTTCCATTAAATGGCCGTAAAAATTAAAAGTTAGCTCATCAGCATAGTGTAGGTTACATTCAAGGATGCTAAAAGTCTCATATTCAACACAGTAGTGACTAAAAGAATACAATAAGTGTCTATATTGAATATGACTATGATTTGGGGAACCCCTCTTGGTGCTGGAGGGATTTCATTGAATTGGAAGCTTCATTCATGAGTTGTAGAAATTACTTGACCGATGAAGGAAAAGGAAGCTCGAGCTTACGTAAATCTAAGCACAATGATTTGTTGGATAGAGCTGAAATTCGAGAGTGAAGATTAGGATATAAAGGTGTTATCCGGCCTTTTGACCCGACTATATATCTAGACTGACTAGATAAGTTAAACTCGATGATAGACAGAGAAAGCAGTTCGGAGAGGTGACAACAGAGTCCAGAGATCAAGCATAGACGACAATATTAAGTAGTGATCAAGTGAACCAAGAGATGGACCCTAAAAAACATTCTAAGTATGGACAATAGTCTCAACTAGGCTAGGGATCGGGTATGATCTCTACCTCTATACAAGGAATCGGGTCATATCGGCTTAGTAGTTCAACTCAATAGAGATTGGTCGATATCTCAAAATCCAGAAGTCAAATATGCACACTTTTGGTGACATGGAGTTAATATGAAGGGGACCCATCAGAGGGATCGTGAGACCCTACGTGATCGTTAAGAGGGATCGAGGTTGATTGCTATTCCTTGGGACTTGGGCCTAGCGATCGCTCATGTGACCTTGTCTGCATCTGGAGATTCTGTTAGCGATTTTTCAGGAAGATATTAGGCCATCTCCCCTTGTAAATACATGCTTCATGGTTCATTAGAGGTATCTTTAGGCTGTTTATTGTTTTATACTCATTGTATTCACAGATTCGATCCAATCCCTCTTGTACTCAAATTCAAAGCATCTAATAAAGCAATTCCATCAAAGTGGACATAGACAATCAGTGCCGAACCACTATAAATCATTGTGTTCTTGTTTTTGCTTATTTTCTGTTATTTAATTGCTTATTTCCTCTATTTTCATTTAGATTTCTTCATTTATTTCTCTACAAAACTCTATTGGGTGTTTGTGACCAATGTTGGCGCAAACATTTTGGTGCTTTCAGTGAGAATATTAATTCTCAGTCTGATTGGATCTCATCATCTACTGTTGGACTCCTGTATCCGTGAGATAGATCTAATTTTCTACCAACAAGTTTTTTTTCAACTCAGATTTGAAGGAGATCTAAAGGAAACTAATAGCCATGGTTAGAGGCACTAAGTCTAAATCACGTGTTATTGAAGGAAATGAAGAAGCTAGTGGTCAGCAAGTTGATCAAAATGTTCAGCCAGTAGCTACAAAAACTAAGAATTTGGGTGAATTTATCGCCAGAGCTGATTTCCAGAACTTGATGAAGGAACTGGTGGACAGCCATCAGCAACTTAACCAACAGATCTAGGCTAATATTGACCTGATGAACCAGTTGAAGGATCAGTGTAGCCAGACAAGGAAGGAGCCTACTCTGTACTTAGAATCGGAGAATTCCTCTTCATTTGAAGATTATCGTCGGAGCAGACTCTGCAAAACTGACGTGTACAACACTGGAACATCGGGGCAAAACCAAGTGGCCCACTACTGGTGACTGGCACCAATTAGCCTCGATCCCTCCAGTGGGATCGACACCGATCCCTCCTCCTATGGAGGAAATCATCAATCAACTGAAGGTGCCCTCTTCGAAAGTGCTACAATTGATCAGGGTGCTGGAGCTTCAGTGAATGTAGTTGAACCACAGCTGAGAGATGATGGTAGGACCACTACTCAAGAGATGGATCAGGAGCAAGAGGATCCAAGGCAATGTGGTACTGCTCGTAAACATGGACCGGGACAATCACGTATGGTGGAACACGACCAGTACTTGGCGCTAACTCTTTAAACATCGGACTTAACAGCCATGGTGAGGCATCTTGTGAAAGAAAGTCAGGGCTTAACAAATGATGATTGTGGACTATCCAGGAGCCATACTCCATTCATTAATAACATTCTACTTGTAGAGTATCCGCAAAGCTTTAATATGCCTTCGATTCCCGCTTACACAGGAAAAACCGACCCCATGCAGCATCTTATGTGGTACAAATGGCTTATGGACTCCACCAGAGCCCCTGATGCATTCAAGTGCAGATGTTTCTCTATTATTCTAGAGGGAGTTGCGACCATGTGGTTCACTAAGTTACCACCACGGTCTATTTATTCGTTTGATGCGTTAGTGACAAAGTTTTTGGAGCAGTTTCGCATGCATGCGCCTTGCCCCAAAGATGTTATGTCTCGCTCTAACTTGGTACAAGCACCAGGGGAGTCGCTTAAAGATTACCTAGAAAGGTTCAATACAGCTGTTACAGAAGTCGGTAATCCAAATGATGATGCAATACTCATGGCAATCACTAGGGAAGTCGACCCCGATTCTAAATTTGGTGATTGGTTAGCAGGAAATCCTCCTTCCACATCAGGCTGCTTCTTTTCGAAGGCGGCTCAGTTTCTAAGAAAGGAGGAGGTAAAGCTAACTAGAAAGAGGGATGTTGTAGGCCCAAGTATCGTGGGAGTACAAAATAATGCAGCAGTAAAACTGTTTGGTGATAGTTCTGGGAAAGTTCAGATTAATGTTCAGAACAAACCTAATGAGCAGAAAAAAGAGGGTGAAAGAAACAACGACCGGAGATGGGATCCTGGGAGAGAGAAGCCAAGGATCCCTATATACGATTATCGATAAACATCCTCGAAAGTGTCGACAGAGAAGCAAAAGCAGATAGGGAAGTACTATAGGTTCCATCAAACCTATGGTCACAATACGGACGAGTTTCATCACTTGCATGATATCATCGAGAAGTTAATTCATGAGAGAAAGTTGCAGTAGTTTGTTAAATCCCCGCAGGACAGCAGGTATGGAACACCTGAGCCTAACCAAGGACAAGCACTACCTAGTGCTGAGGAACCTAGGCGAACCGGAGGAAGACTAGTTATTAATACCATTGTTGGAGGACCGCATCTAGCTGACAGAAGCTGGCATGAAATGGAGAGTTATGCAAACATGGCCAGGCATGTTGATTTTGAATGTTGTTCAAACACGGAAGATGGTGCACTGGCCAAGCAGCAATGTACTATGATGGATGACATAGTATTTTGAAGTAGAGATGCGAATAAGGTAGAGGCCCCTACGATCTACTCGATGGTGATCTCGGCCATGATCGGCCCTACCTTAGCGAGAAAGATTTTGATTGATTGCGGCATTTCTGTAAACATTATTTTCAAGAGGGTTTACGACCAGATGAGAATGGAAGCCAAAGACTTGAAACCGTGCAAAGCCCGCATCCACGGCTTTAACGGTGTCGCTACTAAAGCGGTAGGCTATGTTAAGTTATCGGTAGAGTTAGGGGATGGTAGCCGTTGGAGAGTGTGGATGCTACCATTTGTTGTGTTGGATGTGGATTCTCCATACAATTCATTTTTGGATTGACCAGCCCTTATTGAATTCAGGACAGCTCTTGCACCTTGGTGCTTGACACTAAAATTCCCGATGGAAAACGATGTTGGAGTTGTTCTTGGAGACCAGGCGACCGGACGTGCCTGTTATGTGGCTGAGTTGGGTGATGCTCAACGAAAGAAGAAAGGAAAAGGTGTAGAGAAGTCTCTCTGCATAAAAACCAATGAGGCTTAACAACCAGTGTTTGAGCCTTGGCTTGGGCACCACGGTCGGTTCTATATAGATATAGATCCAAGAGATGAAGAAGAAGAGCCCAAAGAATCTAAGGCTGCACTCGTTGAGCTGACAATCGACATCACGGTCAGTCATGACGACCCCTCATGGGCCTTGAAGATCTGATCACAGCTCAGCCCAGTGATGATGAAGGAGTTAACTGGTTTTCTCTGAGCGAATCATGATGTGTTTGCTTGGATCCATTCTGACATATGTGGGATCTCGTCGACCATCGTGAGCCATGCATTGAATATCGACCCGAGACATGTCCCGGTGAAACAAAAGCAATGCGGCATGGATCTGGAGAGATCTACCGCCCTTAAAGATGAGGTGGACAGGCTCAAAAGCAACGGGTTTATCCACGACGCCCTCTACCTGAAATGGGTATCTAATCCTGTTCTTGTAAGACAATAAAATGGGAAGTGGCTGATATGTGTTGACTATTTAGACCTAAACAAGGCGTGCTCTAAGGACAACTTTCCATTTCCAAGGATCGACAAGCCGGTAGACTTAACCGTTGGTCATGAATTACTTTCATTTATGGACGCATACTCCGGATACAATCAAATCCCGATGCATGTCCCCGACTAGGAGCATACCGTTTAGGATAAAGAACACTGGAGCTACCAACCAAAGACTGGTCGACTGGATGTTCGAAGACCAGATCATACGATCGATGGAAGTATATGTGAATGAAACTCAGTCCCTTAAAATTCTCTTTCGACTTTGCGTCAGGGAAATTTTTGGGTTTCAACGTTAACTCTTGTGGAATTGAGGCAAACCCGAGAAGATTCAAGCAATTCGAAACATCCAAGTGTCGAAAATGATTAAGCAGGTACATAGCCTTAATGGGAAGGTCGTCGCCTTAAGCAAATTCATCTCTAGGGCCAGCGACAAGTGTTTTCCCTTCTTTGATTTAATTAGGAGAGGGAAGAGGAACATTGAATGGATGCAGGACTGCATTGACGCATTTCAAGCTCTGGTAGATCACATAGACAGACCTCCTATTCTATCTAAGCCACTAGATCATGAAGACTTATACATCTACTTAGCGGTGTCGATACACGCCATAAGTGCCGCACTGTTACATGAAGAAAACCGGATCCAGAGGCCAGTATATTATGTTAGTAAGCGATTGATAAGTGCTGAGAGAAACTACCCGAAGCTCGAAAAGCTTGCATGCTGCTTGTTGATTGCATCATGAAAACTCCGTCCTTACTTCGAGGTTCACCACATCAACATCTACACCGACCAGCCATTATGACAAGTCCTATAGCGACCCGAGATGTTTGGAAGGTTGCTTAAGTGGAACATCGAATTAGGCCAATTCAATATCACTTATCTCCCTCGAAGAGCTATCTAGAGACAGACATTGGCGGATTTATTAGCTGAATTCATCGCGCCATATGACTGTCCGAAGAGCAATGGAGAGCCGACCATCCGATAGAAGATGTATGTGGATGGGGTGTCCAGTGATCGATGTTCTAGCATCGGAGTCGTGTTAGTGACTCCTGAGGAGTGATCGATCTGCTACACCCTGAAACTCAACTTTCCTGCAATGAATAATGACGCTGATTATGAAGCCTTGATTGCCGAGATCAAACTTGCCAGAGAACTAGGAGTGAAAACTTTACAAATCTTTTGTGATTCCCAATTAGTAGTATGCTAAGTCAAGGTAGATATCAAGTCAAGGGGCAGCGATTTGCTCCTTATCTCGGTTAGGTCCAAGAGCTATTAACCGACTTTGAGTATTACACCATTACACACATCCTCAGAGATAAGAATAAGAGAGCCGACTCGTTGGCCAAGCTGGCCAGTTCTAGGGATGCACAGCTAATGGGCTTGGTCCCAGTTGAAGTACTTAATGCTCCAAGTATTGGCCCAATGGAGATCGATTAGGTCTTAGAGATGGAGCCGAAAAAAGAGTAGTGGATGACTCTTATCAAAGACTATCTACAACGGGAAACCTTCCTAAATAGGGGAATGAAAAATGATAGATCCTTCGCAAAGCTTCACCCTACAACATTCAAGAAGGAATTATGTTTAGAAAGGGTTTCTCTATACCCTTACTTCATCGCCCACGATGAAATTAGGCAAGTATTACAAGAAGTCCACAAAGGAGAATGCGGCGATCACACTAGAGGGAAAACCCTAGTGTTATCCCGCTTTTTGGTCAAAGCTGGAATACCAAACAAATCGACAAGAAAGGATGAATATCAGGATTGGAGTTCACTTAGAAACAAGGCTGCAATGGATATCGTCAAAATTTGGCCGAGCTCCGATCAAGGCAGAATTGATTGGGAATGACAATCAAGGTTAGGAGAGGCTATGTTTCAATTTTCAGGACGATCGGAGTTCGTACGCACAAGATATGAATGAATTAAGATGCATAGAGCACGGTTCGAATCAATGTACTTCGCATCGATGGATGTTGGTTCGAATCGATGAAGGTTCGAATCAATTGAAGTTTACTGCACTTCATATCGACATGGTTCGTATCGATGAAGACGAAGTCAGTCATTCGCTCTGGGACAACATGTTCGAATCGATCGAGACAAAGTATAATGCATCGAATCGATGAGGTCAAGGAGAGTTCGAATCCATCGGGTTAGGGTATGTTCGAATCGATCGATTCGACGAGATCGATTCGAAGCATGCCCCTAGGATTGATGGGTACGAATTGGAAGTATGCACTAGTCAGGAAAACACGCACATACAGATCGATTCGAAGAAAATCAAAGGCATACGAGAAGGATACCTTGGGAGTCGCCTTCGTAGAAACGAAGTCATGGATACGAAGGATGGGTGATCGCATGGATTCGAAGGACTCAGGGACAATGTTCATATCGATCGTGCTCGAATCGATCGATACGAAGGAAATGAACAAAAGGATACGAACTGAGCACGAAGAATGGATACGAACTGAACACGAAGAATGGATACGAGCTGAGGTACGAAGCATGATTAAGAGTGTGAAGTATGCGCAACTCATGGGAAGAAACGTTCAACGCGGCGACAAAGATGGAGTCGACCCATTCGACTCGGAGTAAAAAGTGGATTGACCCAGGAAAGGCGCACCACGTCATCACAAAGGCGCGTGAGGCTATCGAGTCGAGCCTATCGATTCGAACGAATCGAGTCGAAGCAAGCGTGCCAACCAAGAATGTAATCTTGACTCGATCATAACTCGAGATCCAGAAGTCCAAATGCTATGAAATTTGGACAGGAGCTAACTGTCAACCTAAGGAATGTCCATGCCAAATTTCAGCTCAATCGGAGCAAATCTTGATCGATTCGAAGCAAGGGTCGAATCGATCCCAAAGTGGGCCCGGATTTCCAAAGAGCGGGCATGTGGGCCCCCTCACGTGCCAGAACTAGTCTCCCCTCAATTTAGGCAAAATATCAGCCTCCTACACCTATAAATAGAGCCCCTGGTCATTTTGAAAAGAGGTCAGACAATTTTGAGAGCTAAAGAGCGCCCAGACTCTGCCAGATTTACTCCAGATCACCACTGCTGCCTTAGATCCAGACTTAGCTCAGAAAATCAATTGTAATACAACACACGAAATTGTAATCTTCAAGCATCGAGCAATAAAATCATAAAAACCTTGAAGTGGACGTAGGCCGGAGATAGCCGAACCACTATAAATCTTGTGTCACTGTTCATTATTTCTGGATTGCTATTTGTTATTTGCTTAGATCTGTGATTTGTGTGTGAATATTGTTGATTTATATTCATACGCTGGTGCTTTCACTACACTTGGGGTTTGTGACCAATTTTGACGCAAACACTTTGGTGCTTTCACTGAGAAGGACTAGCACCCGCTACATCGGATTGAAGTTTAGATTTGAACGTTTGAAGGATTCAGATTGACTCGGCAATGACTCGACAAACAAGACAAAGAGCTGAGAGAAGCCAACAGGGAGGAAGTCAAGAGGCATCCTCCGGAGCTGGAGAAGGACAAGCTCCGATTTACATTACCAGAGACGAAATGGAAGCTATGGCAAATTCATTGCATGAGAGGATGCTGAAGAGTCAACAGGATATGATGCAGACTTTCTTCGAGCAGATGAGAGCCGCAGGAACACAGAACCTTGGACCAACTATAGCGACTGCAAATGTGGAACAAGGAACTAGGGTTGCAGAACCCAATGGAGGACAGAATACAGAACCGGAAGGTAATCAACAAGGGCTTGGGGGCAGGCCCACAGGATCCAACGCAGAAGGACCTTTGGAAGGAGTTCAGCAGGCTAGAGCCAACGTTGCAGCTAATGAGCCACATGAAGAATATGTGCCGGAGTTCCCTCGGGAGCATGGGGGGCAACACCTAACAGGAAATGCTGGATTAATGGAAATCATTAGGAAGACTATGCGTGGAGGTTCGACCAATAGAGACTTGGAAGGGGTGAATAGGAGTCCGTTCGCTCGGGAAATCAGGATAGCTCAGAATCCACCTAAGTTCAAGTTACCTAGCGTGGAAGTATATAGTGGAAAGGCTGACCCGACTGATCACTTGATGAGATACACTAGACACATGGAAGTGCTGGGGGCATCGGAGGAAGTGATGGCCAGGTGTTTCCCTTTATACTTGACAGACCTAGCGGCAATGTGGTTTAGGCAGCTGGAAGAAGGATCTATCAGGACTTGGAGGGAACTGGTGGATAGGTTTTTGGGACAGTTTCAGGTTCATATCAAAAGACCTAAGAACGTGATGACGTTAACATCGGTAAAGCAAAGAACGGATGAATCGCTTAGAGCATTTTTAACTCGATTTAATGCGGCGGTTGCTTCGGTGGATCGGCCGGATCCATCGATGGTTTTGATGGCGGCAGTATCGGGAGTCAGAGAGGATTCAGATTTTAAGGTATCTTTAGTACGAGACCCACCACTGGATCTTGGGGAATTCTTCCATGAAGCTGAAAGGTTCCTTCGGCAAGAAGACGCATGTACTGATTTAAAGTTAAAGGAGGTGAATGTGACTAGGGGTGGAGGACCATCCAACGGAAGCTCGGATAAAGACAAAGGAAAAAGGAAGCTAGACGACGATTCAGGAAAAGCCGGGAAGCGATGGAAGGATCCAAAGTTTTCCACATACACAGGATTAAACGAGACGCAGGAGCGGATATACATGGAAACCCGGAATCGCCTTCCTTAGCGGAGGCCAGCTAGGAGAGAGCCATCCGAGCGGGAAAGGGCATCAGGAAGGCACTGTCTCTTCCATGATTTGGATGGACACGATACCAACAGCTGCAGGCACCTAAAGGACATAATTGAGGAGCATGTGAGGAATGGACAATTGACGCAGTATGTTGGGGCTCGGAATGCAGCGGTGGAGCAGGAGCAACCACCGCCCACCTCAAGCCATGATGGCATGAGGCCCAGGAATGATGGTCGATTGGTTATCCATTGACCGGGATATTATGAAATAAGTAACAAATCATTGGCGAGCAACCAAGTCATTTACACATGTATGGGGACGGAGATAGCCCCTAGGCATGCTCTGAATGATGATAAACCGCAAAGCCATGGTTTGCGAAATCTGTCTTTTGTTTTTGATTGGACACTTGGTTTTCTGGTTTGGTTTTGGAGTTTGGATTGAACTCCTGGTTTTTGTTTGCTTTCTGTTTTGGATTTTCGTTCGGATGACCGGTTTTTGTTTTGGGTTTTCTATTTTGGATGTTGGTTTGGATTTCTGATTTTCGGATTTGATTTGGATTTTGGATTGGATTTTGATTGGATTCTTTTTAGTTTTTGATAAACGGTCGTCGAGTATGGACTATGCTCGGCAAGGGTCCGGAGAGACCAGGATTCGGCCTAGGATTTAGGCCCTATATTATCGGTTATCATTTCAGGTCGTCGAGTATGGACTATGCTCGGCAAGGGTCCGGAGCGACCAGGATTCGGCTTAGGACTTAAGCCATGGAATTACTCACGTCCAGGGACACTGGACCACGGTCGTCAAGTGTGGATTGCGCTTGGCAAGAACCCGGAGAGGTTAGCTCAGCGTCCAGGGACACTGGACCACGGTCGTCAGGTGTGGGTTGCGCTTGGCAAGAGCCCAGAGAGGTTATGGATTTGGATACCGACCCGGAGAGGTCTTGGATTCGGTTGTTGGATAAGGATGGACTAATAACTCAGCCTTCGAGTTTGGATGGGCACGGAATTGGCTATGGACTTTGGACATTGGATTTGGAAACTATTCAAAACACGCCTTCTTATCACAAGGCATGTTTTGGGGGGCAAATGTTATCTCGCTTTTTGGTCAAAGCTGGAATACCAAACAAATCGACAAGAAAGGATGGATATCAAGATTGGAGTTCACTTAGAAACAAGGCTGCAATGGATATCGTCAAAATTTGGCCGAGCTCCGATCAAGGCAGAATTGATTGGGAATGACAATCAAGGTTAGGAGAGGCTATGTTTCAATTTTCAGGACAATCGGAGTTCGTACGCACAAGATATGAATGAATTAAGATGCATAGAGCACGGTTCGAATCAATGTACTTCGCATCGATGGATGTTGGTTCGAATCGATGAAGGTTCGAATCAATTGAAGTTTATTGCACTTCATATTGACATGGTTCGTATCGATGAAGACGAAGTCAGTCATTCGCTCTGGGACAACATGTTCGAATCGATCGAGACAAAGTATAATGCATCGAATCGATGAGGTCAAGGAGAGTTCGAATCCATCGGGTTAGGGTATGTTCGAATCGATCGATTCGACGAGATCGATTCGAAGCATGCCCCTAGGATCGATGGGTACGAATTGGAAGTATGCACTAGTCAGGAAAACACGCACATACAGATCGATTCGAAGAAAATCAAAGGCATACGAGAAGGATACCTTGGGAGTTGGCTTCGTAGAAACGAAGTCATGGATACGAAGGATGGGTGATCGCATGGATTCGAAGGACTCAGGGACAATGTTCGTATCGATCGTGATCGAATCGATCGATACGAAGGAAATGAACAAAAGGATACGAACTGAGCACGAAGAATGGATACGAACTGAACACGAAGAATGGATACGAGCTGAGGTACGAAGCATGATTAAGAGTGTGAAGTATGCGCAACTCATGGGAAGAAACGTTCAACGCGGCGACAAAGATGGAGTCGACCCATTCGACTCGGAGTAAAAAGTGGATTGACCCAGGATAGGCGCACCACGTCATCACAAAGGCGCGTGAGGCTATCGAGTCGAGCCTATCGATTCGAACGAATCGAGTCGAAGCAAGCGTGCCAGCCAGGAATGTAATCTTGACTTGATCATAACTCGAGATCCACAAGTCCAAATGCTATGAAATTTGGACAGGAGCTAACTGTCAACCTAAGGAATGTCCATGCCAAATTTCAGCTCAATCGGAGCAAATCTTGATCGATTCGAAGCAAGGGTCGAATCGATCCCAAAGTGGGCCCGGATTTCCAAAGAGCGGGCATGTGGGCCCCCTCACGTGCCAGAACTGGTCTCCCCTCAATTTAGGCGAAATATCAGCCTCCTACACCTATAAATAGAGCCCCTGGTCATTCAGAAAAGAGGTTAGACAATTTTGAGAGCTAAAGAGCGCCCAGACTCTGCCAGATTTACTCCAGATCACCACTGCTGCCTTAGATCCAGACTTAGCTCAGAAAATCAATTGTAATACAACACACGAAATTGTAATCTTCAAGCATCGAGCAATAAAATCATAAAAACCTTGAAGTGGATGTAGGCCGGAGATAGCCGAACCACTATAAATCTTGTGTCACTGTTCATTATTTCTAGATTGCTATTTGTTATTTGCTTAGATCTGTGATTTGTGTGTGAATATTGTTGATTTATATTCATACGCTGGTGCTTTCACTACACTTGGGGTTTGTGACCAATTTTGGCGCAAACACCTAGCTAAGAAGATACTCAGCTATGAGTATTACTAGCCAACTGTCAATCGGGACGCAGATGATTATGCCAGGCAATGCAACAAGTTCTAGTGTTTGCAAAAATTCCAAGAGCCCCACCGACGAAAATTACTCAAATGGTCAATCCATGGTCATTTGCTACTTAGGGCATTAACATCATTGGATCCTTGCCGATTTTTAAAGGTGGTGCGGTCGTGGCAGTCGGTTACTTCACTAAATGGGCTGAGGTTGAACCTTTGGCTACGACCACAACAAAAATAATAGTCAACTTTGTTGTTCAAAACACCATTTGTCATTTTGGTCCCCCCGAACAATCATAACTGATAACGTGACCCAATTCGACGGTTCTAAATTTAAAGACTTCTAACATCGGCATCATATTGAGAAAAGATTTGCGGTAGTTGCTCACCCTCAAGCCAATGGACATGTCAATTATTAATAAAATCATAAAGTTCATTCTGAAGAAGATTTTAGAGAAGGTCGGAGGTAAGTTAGTCGACGAACTCACGTTAGCATTATGGGCATGACGAACCATCCATTAGTCCACGACTGGCCATACTCCATTCATCCTTGCATATGGCTCCGAAGCTACGATTCCTATATAACTTGAAGTCCCTTCTCATCAAGTGACTTACTACGACCCTAGAACTAACTGAGATCTCCTTTTGGAATCTCTAGACATGGTCGATGAGAAGTGTGAAGAAGCTAATTTGAGGGCAGGTGCATGTTGACATCGCATTGCCCGATACTACAATACTAAAGTCCAAACTAGGACCTTTGAAATTGGAGACCTTGTCTTGAAATGGGTTTTTCCTATCCCTGTCCCTGTCCACATGGGTCCAAAATGGGACGGACCATATGTTATCAGCCAAAAAATTAGAGACGGAACTTTCAAACTAACGACCGTCGACGACATTGCACTCCCAAGAGCATGGAATAGCGAGCATCTACGATGCTATTTCACTTAGTTTCATTTCTTTTAGTTGTATTTCATTCAGCATTTGCTTTTGCATTCAGGCTCGAAGCCATGTAATAAGACATATTTTGTCGCTTCTTTTCAATTGGTAATAGAATTTGAGATTTCTTCCACATCTGTGAACCGCTTATGCATGATATAATATTTGTGATGTGCATCCAACTTGTGTTTACATATGCCTAATATAAACTAACAAGTATCCAAAGTCTGGCTCTAGCCAAGTTCTTGGGTCCACAATCGAATTAAACAAAGTGAATGTGACTAGACTATTTACCCATTAACTCTCATCTACGATCCGATGGGCCAAAGTATAAGTATCAAACGGGCGTGATCGGCCGCCATCAACTAACTATGATCTCTGGAGTGCGAGTAAGAGTATAAACATACAAATGAGTGCGACTCAACCATTCATTCTCTAACTCTAACCTGAATCCGACAGGAGGAGTGTAAACTCATCATGGATGGGAACCGACCATCCATCCACAAGCTAACTCAGCCAACCCAAGACGGGGGTGTTTGTACCAAAATTGGGCACAACACTCTTCGGAAGTTTTTGAAGAGATAAAGTGAAGAAATTAAATGGAAAAAGAGGAATTATCTAACAAAAACTCCAAATCTCAGATATGAAAATAATTAACATGCAAGGAGACATAAGAATTTAGAGTGGTTCGGCATATTGCCTACGTCCACTATGAAGTAGTTTGCTTTATTAATCTATCTTTGATGATTACAAGTGAATTCAATGAATTACAGCAGGTAATTACGATTTGTAGCAGTGAAATTCGTTATTGGCAGCAGCAAGGGAGTTTAGATCTAGATTCGGCAGAGTCTGGGCGTTGGAGATCTCAAAAAAGAAGAAGAACCCCTTTTCTGTTGGCTTTGGGGGTCTATTTATATGTGTAGGAGGCTGATATTTCGCTCAGATCTCGGGAGACCCTCTTTGGCACGTGACTAGGCCCGCGCGCCCAAGCACGTGAAGTTTTGGTCCGATCCGTGATCGATACGAATGGATTTCGTATCGATCAAGATTTCATCCAATGGAGTTGAAATTTGGCGTGGACATTCTTTAGCATGCACGTAGCCTTCTGTGAAAATTTCATAGCATTTGGACTTGTAGATTAGGAGATATGATCGATACGAAATGGGATTCTCGGTTGGTTGTTTCGTTCGACTCCCATATTTCGACTCACTCTTGTTCGACTCGCTTTCGTTCGTGTCGCTGTTCGACTCGGTCTTGTTCGAGTCGCTGCTCGACCTGATGACGTGGCGTTTGAACCTTTGGATCACTCCACCTTTGATGCCGCTTTGATCGAGTCGTTCTTTGACCTTGCCTTGTTCATATCAATAGAAACTCAACTCCGGTCGATTGATTCGAATATGGCAACACGATGGATTCGATCAGAAGGTCCACGATGGATACGAACTGCATAGGAGACGGAGTCGAAGGTGGTTGATACAAACTGTGGCTTCGTGTCGATGGAGTCGAACTGTTGTTTTCTGAAGGATGCGGAGCGAGTCGAATAGAGGCTCTGAGATGGAGTCAAAGTGAAGCGAGTCGATCAGTGGTTTTCTGATGGACGCGAAGTGGAGCGAGTCGAAGTGGAGCGACTCGATCAGTGGTTTTCTGATGGACGCGAAGTGGAGCGAGTCGAAGTAGGCTTCCAAATGGATTCGAGCTGAGCGAGTCGAAGTGTAGTTGGTTTTCATCCACTTTTGTATTGTTCGTAACTTGAACATACGAACTCGGATTGACCTGAGATTTGGAACGTTGGCTCTCATAGCTTCGCTTGTCGTGTCAAACCAGTTTTAGTTCGATCCAAACTCGGACAAAATTTGTCAATATCCATAGTGAGCCTGTGTATAACCGATCTCTGGGATGGACCGTCATTGTTTCACTAGTCAGTTCTTTAGTGTTACGGCCTTGCCAAAAGGCGGGATAACATTTGCCCCCCAAAGTACATCTTGTGGAAACATGATGTGCTTTGAAATGCTGCAATCTTTATTCTGAATAGTTATTGTCTTTTCGATGAAAGCTGTAATCTTCGACTGATTTTCTTGATAATGTAAACCGTTGACTGTCAACTGCTGTACCCTGTATTGTTGCAACTGATTGCTGTATGCTAGTGATTAGCCGTTTGTTGTTGTAATCGTTATCAGATGGATTTTCCACTCCTGTAAATCCGGAATATCGAATATTAGTCCGACATACATGCATATATGCTAATCTGACTCTCGTTGTCGTTTGTACGTTCACGAGTCATTGTCAGTTTATTTTATATTGAATTCTGTATCGATCCTCTCCTGAACCGACGTGTAATTCATTGTAACAACGCCCGATGGTTGTTTTTGAATGTTCCTTCGTAACGATCCTCTCCTGAATCGATGTGAAGGGTTGAAACATTGAAGACGATTTTTCTTGAATTTACGGATGCGAAATGAGTATTTCAAATCGATGGAGTTGGCCTCTGGAAGCCGTGATTCGATGGATTCGAACTGACTGTTCGTATCGATGCTCTGGGGAAGGAGTTGGAAACTATCAATGCAAATAAGGATTTTGTATCGATGAACGTAGGGTTCGATGGATACGAGGCGCTTGTTCGACTCGATGATGGACATGAAGCGCTTGTTCGACTCGGTGATGGATTCGAACTGCTTGTTCGACTCGATGATGGATTCGAACTGCTTGTTCGACTCGATCTGGTGGTGACACTTCGTAGCCAGTTGAACTTATTGGGGAGGCGAATCATTTTTTACCTTTGTGCTCGAGTCCATATAAATACTCTGTCTTAACCATTTTTTCACTTTTCACTTTTATATTCTGGCGCATTGTCTTCGTATCGCTCAAAAGACTTAGAAGAGGAAAACTGCTCGACTCGAATCGACTCCAATCCTTCAACCCCTTTAAACTAGTTATCGAACATAAGGTAATCAATCCAATAACACCAGCCTTGAAACGATGAGAATTGGATTCTTATGCCATTCCATTTGAACTTCACGCTTGATCGTTGTTCGAGGAAGTAGGTCTTGTGCGAGGTCGAAGGTGGGGAAAGATGTTGTTCGAATCAGTCTGGGGAAGAAGGAGTGTGGAGATAAAATGATTATTTCGTATCGCTTTTGCATCGATCGGGAGTCAGGGTTTCGAGATGATGAGACGGAGGCCTTCGTATCGATCGATGGCTAAGCTGTGGCATCGAGTCGATCAATGTCGATGAGTGTCTTGAGTAGGTTGATCGATACGAAGGGGTTGTGTCTGATGGAGTCGAAACCCAGGGTTTTCAATCGATTCGAATTAGGCGGCCGGGACCGATATGAAGACGACTTAATCTATGGATGCGAAATGAATGCTCCGGATCGATTCGAAGTATGCATTCTTTTGATCGAGTCGAACTCGCACATGGGTGAACGAAATCTCCAGTTTCAAGTCCGAGTCGAATTTGCGCATGGATGAACATGATTTATCGATGCGAACAAGGCTCTTGGGACCGATACGAATTTGAATGTTAAAGAATTTGTAATTCCTTGCACACTTGAACAACTGACTCCGACGAGCTTCAAACTTGCATAACTGGACTTGACCGTTGAACTGCATATTTGATTTCCCTTCGAAGCTCGTCGATGGAACTGCAACTCTAACAAAATTTTGACAAACTTTAACTCGGACCGATTGCTAATAACTGGATGACCCGGTTGTGACGGTCAGCGATGAAGGTCCTTCCGACCAAATTCCGAAGTCTCGTCGTTTACATGCTTTTTCTGATTCTGTAGAACTTCTTAACCGATATACCATACCGCACTGCACAACACACTCACACACTTTTCACTAGGGGATGCACGAGCTTTATTGTCTGTTTAACAATGATTTTTCATAAGCTAGCTAGCCATGGAACCTTCAAGTTCTCAGTAGCAGGAACTCTTGAGTTCAATTCCTTCAACCATCGAAATACCGGTTATTGAAGCCGAAGTTATAGACCCAGCTCCGGACAAGCATCTAGGGGCTCGGTTTATTTGTAGTCCACAAGATTCTGCGCCGTCGGGTATCTCCGAAGATATGCTAGGACGGATTTGTTTAAGGCATGGTTTGTCGCTTGATGACGTGTTACTGCCTGGGCCAAATGATAGGCCACATGATCCCCCGGAGGGGTTTCTGCTTTCAACCGTCACGCTTGCACAGTGAGGACACTTCCTTCCTTCAATCAATATATAAGGGAGATGTTATCATTCCTTGGAATAGCTCCATCCCAGCTACATCCCAACGGGTATGCTTTGTTGAACAACACCTTCATTCTATTTACGGAAATCCTCTTTCTACCACCAAAGCCGATCGAGATCAGATATTTATTTAACGTCAAGAGGCATGGAGACAGTCCTTCTTTCACCTTCTTGGAAGCAGTCAGAAACTGTTACATTGTAATGGGCTCCTGGGGAAGGCTAAGTTACTTTACAACCGAATGGTTCTACATTCGGTGCCCCCTGGATTTTCTAGGCAGTGGTTGGATAGACGTAAGCGTTGCCATTTTTCTCTTGAATCATTGAGATATTAGTAACTGACTTCAAAACTGACATACTTCTCCTCTTTTATAGCTGCAATCTCTCGACCTGACGGTGCATACTTCCGAGAGCTAGTTCGGATCCTCCAAGCGTTTCCGGGCGAAGAGAGGCATATCGACTTGGTTCTGACCGATAGAAATTTGAGGACCGTCGGGCTGATAGAACGGAAGCAGAGCATACGGCTGGAAGGGACACTTAGAGTGGTCTTGAAGAAACGAGTGAAGCACAAAGCGCCCGCAGTCATGATAACCGAAGAAGTTGATCCAGAAAGAACGCCTACCGATACTGAGCTCCCAGCTGGGCCTTCTTCCGATGTCCAGGATTCAGGAGGAAAGAGAAAAGGCAAGGCTATTGCTCATAAACGTTCTAAATCCGAGAGATTTAAATCTGTGGTCGTGTCCTTGCCCTTCGCGGGGATTAGAATTTCGGAGGCTCCTCCCCCGCAAGTAAAGAGTCCTTTTGCAGGGCTTGCTGATATTCCGATTTCGGATTTTGTGTCGTCTCAACATGACACCGGGATGGAGGAGCTTGATAATGCTCTTGAACTGAGAGGGTCGCTTGCTATGAGTGCGGCCGACATTTCCGGTTGGTCGGGGGGTTGCACATGCATACACTTCACTACACTACATGATTCACAACTGTAAATCGTCCAACTTAGGAAATCATTAACTCTTCCTTCGTTTCTCATTTTCAGGTACTATGTCTAGAAAAGGATCGATGCTCGGGAATATTCGCTCGGCCCGAAAGGCTTCTTCCTATTATGAGTCCTGTAGGAGAGACTCAGATAGAGATCACGATCGCGGGTACTCTAACCAAGATAGGTATGGGCGTGATAGGGACAGGGAATACAGACATCGGTCTAGATCATGCTCCCCTCCTCCTAGACTTCCATCTCCACCTCCCGTCTTTGTTCCACACCCACCAAAGCCTCTTCATCACAGGCCATCTTCTCATACTTCTAGATCCGAGACTCATCTCCAAAGAGTCGAGACCACGGCCTCCATAATTACAGAGCAGGTCCCAGCTGAACCCACAGGAGAAGGGGCCCTTAAACTGGCTCAGATGAGGAAGGACTTTCCGAACATTTGCTTCGATGGCTATGTCTTCCCACCACACTTAAAAAGAATTCTGTCTGGAGTGGAAAACACGATGCATGAGTACGTTCATGACTTCTACACCCGGTACAGAGAGTGGGTAAAGGCTGCGGAGAAAGCTTCTAAGGCGGCCTTTGAGCGAGCTAAAGTGCTTAAGAAACTGGAGACCGAACTCGCTCAAAAGGATCGGATCATTCAAGTGCTGACCGCTGAGGCCGAATCTTCTCAAAAATTGGAAATGGAGGCCACCAAAAAAGCCGATGAAGCGAAAGCGGCAATGGAGAGGTTGGGGCAGACACATGTCACCTTGGTGGAGGAGATGGGCCACCGGAACACTACAGTCACCGCCGAGCGGGATGCGGTGGTCAAGGAACTCAATGAACTCAAGGCCAAATTCGCCGATATGGCCAGGGAAAAAGATGATGTGAACAACGCAGCCCAGGAGGCATGCGAACAAGCTGTTCTGCTCAGGGGTGAACGGGATGCGGCTAAAGTCCACAAGGTGGAGACTGAGGTCGAGGAGAAAGTGAAGTCGGCCGACTCCAGGCTAGAGGCTGACATCGAAGACCTTCTCGTTGTGTACAATGCTAACGGGCTGAGGCACAGGGGTCTAGCCTGGCTCGATGATTTTCCGATGCATCTTTACAACGCTTGGGGACGACTGGTTGAGGAAGAGAAAGAGGCGCATCCAGGTGAGTCTGTGGATGAATTTGAACTCGAGAATCATATTCTGAATGAGGATGAAAATAAGATTCTCCACAAGTCAATAATTCTGCATGAGAAGGAAAGACTTGGCGCCCAGCACTTCGAGATAGGAGAGGGTTCAGGGGTTGACCACCATGAAGCGAGTCTTGAAGTTCCAGCATCAACCCAGCCCGAATCCTCGTCTACGGTCGATCCCCAAGCTGTTCCTGCCTATAATCCGGACCAACCATAGATGTCTCCAGTTGCAGCGCAAGTTACTGAAGCCGCTCTACCGCCTATGAGTCAAACTGAGGAAGGTATTCTGAACATTCCACATA
The DNA here is from genome assembly GCA_030737815.1 of Allium fistulosum. Lineage (NCBI taxonomy): Eukaryota > Viridiplantae > Streptophyta > Magnoliopsida > Asparagales > Amaryllidaceae > Allium > Allium fistulosum. Next base: position 367,884,052 of record CM060908.1, read on the forward strand.
TCTTTCTTAAGTCGAAATCTTCGATCGAGTTAAGTTCTAACAGTTCACTTGTCTTTTGTCCAGTGATCGATGCTGCACATGTCGGGCCTCCTGTTACCCAATAATCACATCAGACACAGGAGGCTATCGTTACCGAAGCGATCACCATGACTACAACTGCCCCGCTTGACGATATGCAGGGGAGTACGATTGTGTTTGACGAGCAACTGATGGATGAACTCTTTCGCCGTCACGGTGATCCTCTTGCCGACTTGTCATCTGTCATGAGTGGAATTGATCCTGCTACAAGTTCTTCAATGCCGACTACTGATGCCCCCAGCGGGGCTCGAGCAGTAACTGAAGAGGAGATGTTCGCTCAAATCGACGCTGAAATGGTAGCAACGGCTTATGGTGGCAGTTTTGGAGGTGGGATGGCAGTACCGGGACCTGCTCCGCTTAGAATGATATCTCCTGGTGGTACTGTTTTCATCACCAGCGTGCCCATTGCACCTTCTGTACTTGATCCTGTTCCTCCGACTCCGCCCGCAGGGAGCATTCCTATCCACTCGAGTTCGGAGGAGGATGTTGATATAATGCCCTCGCCTGAAGACCAACCGCCGAAAAGCAAAGGCTCGAAGAGGAAGATTAGCGATGGCTCCAGCGGGTCTACAACGAGAAGGATGCCAAGGAAGAAGAAAGATTAAACATGCTTCCCCGGTTTATTTTGACTTGCATTTTGTTGGCCGTGTATAGATGCGGGTTCGGTCCCTGCTAGTAGGAATTTTTTGGAAACTTGTACACGAACTTCTTTTATAAACAATAGAAATGAAACTTCTCTTTTTTGACTTCTTTTCTATCATTGTGCATTTGCCTAAGTGTTTCAATATCTGAAGTGGGCTTGTGAAGTTTCAGCTTCTGAATAAAGTTTATTTTTGTTTGCCAAGTTCGGGTACTATGGACATGGTTTGCAACCAGGAAGCAAGTTGGATCTTCTACGTCGCATCACTTCAGTCAATGCTCGATGCTTAAGTCCTGCCCCTAGTCTTGGGGGTGAGTAGTTGAACATCAATCAGTGGTTGCTTCTTGCTTGCATCACGCTGAGTCTAGGGCCACAGAACGGATGCCTGAGTCAAGTGGAGACTGAGCGGCTCTTCCACATTTGTCTGATTGTCGATGATCATATCCGCACTCCGGGAATTCTCATTTGTTTACCGGCGGTTGGTCGTGCCGGCTTAAGTTTTAACCATACGTCCGCAATCTGGGGACTTGGAATCGACATTTATACTTCGACTCGCACTCTGGGAATTCGGAGTTGATAAGCAGACGGTCAGTCACATCTGCTATATGTTTTTTGGATTTTATTCGCACTCTGGGAACGAAAGGTGTATCAGGATCATGGACGGTCGAATCACATCCACCCTGAGTTAACAAGCGAGGTCGTCAGATGGACGGGTCCATCCTCCTCAAACTTGGTGAGGATACGGATGAAGTCATTGGGCGGACGGATCCATCCTCTCCATAGACGTATCTTTATACTCCAGTTCGCACTCTGGGAATCTGGAGTTGGTGTTTATACTCCGACTCACACTCTGGGAGTTCGGAGTTGATGTTTATACTCCGTTTTGCACTCTGGGAATCCGGAGTTGATGTTTATACTCCGCCTCACACTCTGGGAGTTCGGAGTTGATGTTTATACTCCGTTTCGCACTTTGGGAATCCAGAGTTGGTGTTTATACTCCGACTCACACTCTGGGAGTTCGGAGTTGATGTTTATACTCCGTTTCACACTCTGGGAATCCGAAGTTGATGTTTATACTCCGCCTCACACTCTGGGTATTCGGAGTTGATGTTTATACTCCGTTTCGCACTCTGGGAATCCGGAGTTGGTGTTTATACTCCGACTCACACTCTGGGAGTTCGGAGTTGATGTTTATACTCCGAATCGCACTCTGGGAGTTCGGAGTTGTATGAAGGATTGTCGTGTATCAATCCTTTTTTGATTCTGATGTGATGGCTGGTCCTCGAGCTCGGGTTTCACTTAGCGAGTGATTGGTTGCATCGAGTCACTCCCTATTTGAATAAATTCCACCATATGGTGAAACTTAGCTCTCCGTGCATAGTGATGATCATATGAAGCATTTCAAGTAAATCACAGCTCTAGCTCGAAGAGATTGCATTTTATTGCTGAAATAAGAAAATATGGCAAAGTCAGTTGCCTTATTACAAATTCTAATTTCGAAATGCAGAAACAAATTGCAAAATGGAAACTAAACTAAATGAATAAAGATAGCCTGTCATGTGTAATAGCGGCAAAGGCATTCGCTATTCTAGGCTCTTGGCAAAGTAAGACCGTCAACGGTCGATAATTTGAATGTGCCATCTCCGAGCCTTCATTCAATAACATACGGTCCTTCCCATGTCGGTTTCATATGCGAAGGAACCAGATAAATTCTTTTGAGGACGAGATCGCCTAGTTCAAAGGTTCATGGGCGAACCTTGGCGTTGTACAATCGGGTGACTCGACTTCGATGCGCAGTTGCCCTCAAATCAGCTTCTTCGCGCTTCTCATCTAGTAGATCGAGAGATTCAGCAAGTAATATAGCGTTTGTCTTCGGATCATAGTATGTCACACGATGAGAAGGTACTTCCAGCTCGACTGGAATAACGGCTTCTGAACCATAAGAAAGAGAGAACGGAGTGTGACCTGTCGCGGTCTTGTGGGTTGTTCGGTAAGCCCATAAAGCCATAGGAAGTTCATTGACCCACTTGCCTTCGACCTTTTCCATTCGTTTTTTAGAATGGATTTTATAACTTTATTAACTGCTTCGACCTGTCCATTTGCCTGAGGGTGTGCAACTGCAGAGAATTTCTTTTGGATGTGAAATCATTTGCAGAAATCTTTAAATTCAGCACTGTCGAATTGGGTTTTCGTTGTCTGTAATAATAGTGTGTGGGAGACCGAATCGACAAATGATGTTACGAACCACAAAGTTGATTACTTTCTTCGTTGTAATGGTAGCGAGAGCTACGGCTTCAGCCCACTTTGTAAAGTAATCAACTACGACGATGGCGTACTTCGCACCACCTTTTGCCAGAGGTAGAGCACCTATGATGTCGATGCCCCCACATTGAGAATGGCCATGGGCTGACCATTTGCGTTATCTCGGTAGGAGGAGCTCTAGGAATTCGGGCATATTTCTGGCACCTATCACATTTCTTTGCATAGTCCGACGCATCGCGATTCACGGTCGGCCAGTAATATTCGTATCGAAGTATTTTCTTGGCAAGTGCTTGCCCCCCGGTGTGATCGCCACATTCTCCCTCGTGCACATCGTGCAATACTCGTTTAATTTCATCGTGAGCGATACATCGAAGTAGAGGGACTGAGTACCCCCTTCTGTACATGAGTCCATTCTAGATGGTAAATCGTGAGGCCTTCCGAAGGACTTGTCTCTTTTCACTCCTGCGCTCCGGTAGGGTTCTGTGCTCAATGTAATTTCTGAGTGGAGTCATCTATGAATCTTTTTCGAGGACGGTTTTGCATACCCGGTCTATTTCTGCCCGGTCAATGCTTGGGGAGGATAATGCTTCTACGGGAACGAGTCCCATTTGTTGAGCTTCACCTGTGCTGGCCAGCTTCGCCAATGAATCGGCTTTTTGGTTGCGCTCTCGAGGTATACAATAAATGGTATAATAATCAAACTGATTTAGTACTTCCTAAACTCGAGCTAAGTAAGCAGCCAACCTTCAATCTCTTGCCTGATACTCTCCCCGTACTTGACACACAACTAATTGTGAGTCACAATAAATTTCCACTGCGATAATTCTCAAATCTCTAGCAAGTTTCAAGCAAGCTAAGAGGGCTTTGTATTCAGCTTCATTATTAGTCGCATGAAAATCGAACTTCACAGCATAGCATATGGAATGGCCTTTGGGAGTTTCAAGTACAACACCAGCACCCGAACACCGATCGTTAGATGCACCGTCGGTATAAAGCTTCCAGACGTATTCGGGGGATTTACTGGTTTCGGGCAAGTCCTCAGGAATGGTAAACTCAGCTATAAAATCGGCTAGGACTTGTCCTTGAATGGCTCGTCTTTGAGTGTAAGTAATGTCAAATTGGCTCAGTTCGATGTTCCACATGAGTAACCTACCAGACGTTTTAGGCCGCAAAAGGACCCGTCGTAATGGCTGGTCGGTGTAAACAATAATGGGATGTGCCTGGAAATACGGTCGGAGCTTCCTTGACGCAATAACCAGACAATAAGCCAACTTTTCTAGCTTCGGATAATTCCTTTCAGCCCCAGTCAATCGCTTGCTGATGTAGTATACCAGCTTCTGTATCTTGTCTTCTTCTCGAATTAATGCAGCGCTGATAGCGTCTTCTGATATTGCCAAATATACGAACAACTTCTCGTGATCAATAGGCTTCGATAGGATAGGTGGTGTGGATAGATGTTGAACTAGTGCTTGGAAAGCGCCCTCACACTCCGTGGTCCATTCAAAGTTTCGTTTCCCTTTTCGGATCAGATCGAAGAAGGAAATGCATTTGTTAGTGGACTTTGAAATGAACCTGCTCAATGCCGCTACCTTTCCGTTGAGACTCTGGACTTGTTTTATGGTTTTCGGAGTTTCGAGATTTCTGATAGCCCAGATTTTTTCAGGATTAGCTTCGATCCCTCGAGCGTTGACGATGAACCCAAGGAATTTCTCGAATGCAACTCCAAAGTGACATTTCAGTGGATTTAGCTTCATTTTGTATTCCCAAAGTATGTTGAACATAGTTTCCAGGTCTTTGACATGGTCGGTGGAGAGTCGTGACTTCACAAGCATGTCATCTACATATACTTCCATTGTTTTCCCGATTTGATTGGCAAACATCCGATTGACCAATCGTTGATAAGTAGCCCCGGCATTCTTGAGTCCGAATGGCATAAGTTTGTAACAGTAAAGTCCCAGATTGGTTACGAAGCTGGTATGTTCTTGATCGGGTAAATGCATCGATATTTGATTGTAGCCAGAATACGCGTCCATGAAGGATAAGAGTTCATGCCCAGCTGTCGAATCTACTAGCTGATCAATTCTGGGAAGCGGGAAACTATATTTGGGACATGCTTTATTCAGATCGGAATAATCGACACATGTTCTCCACTTTCTGTTCGGCTTTCGGACGAGCACGAGATTCGACACCCATTCAGGATATAGCGCATCTCGAATAAACCCGTTCGCTTTAAGCTTTTCTACTTCTTCTTTAAGGGCGGCAGATCTCTCTGGATCCATACCACGCCTTTTCTGTTTGATCGGGACATGCCGCGGGTCAATGTTCAGAGTGTGGCTCGCGATGTCCGGTGAGATCCCACACATATCAGAATGTGTCCAGGCAAATACGTCAAGATTTGCCCTCAGAAATTCAACCAATTCCTCTTGAGTTTGCTGGCTTAGCTGAGATCCAATCTTTATCATTTTCGAATCATCGTCATTGTCAACTGGGACATCAATCGTCAGTTCGGCCGGGGATGCTTGACTTTCTTTAGATTCTCCTTCGTCTTTAGTTTCTCTTGGGTCAAGATCTTTGAGGAATTGGTTGGGGTGCCCGGGCCTAGGCCCGGGAGTTAATTGTCAATTATCGGCAAAAAAGGACGCAGAGAGATTCCTCTACGCCCTTTCCTTTCTCCTTCCGCTGCGCCTCCCGTAGCTCAACAACATAACAGGCTCTGGCAGCAGCCTGATCTCCTTGAATGATCCCCACTCCACGATCGGTGGGAAATTTTAAAGTCAAACACCATGGGGCAATGGCTGCCCTGAATTCCGCGAAGGCCGGTCGGCCTAAGAAAGCATTATAGGGGGAGTCTATGTCCAAAACAATGAACTGCAACATCCGTACTCTCCGACGTTCTCCAACTCCCAATTCTACTAGCAGGTCCACCATTCCGGTGGGTATAGTAGCACTTCCATTGAAACCATGGATTCGGGATTGACACGGTTTCAAGTCCGTGGCTTCCATTCTCATTTGATCATAGGCTCGCTTAAACAAAATATTCACAGAGCTTCCACTGTAAACTAAGATCCTCTTCATCCAAGCGGGGCCTATTTTAGCTGAGATGACCAGTGGATCGATAGTGGGGGCTTCGATTTTATCAGCGTCTCTACTCTTGAACACGATGTCATCTGTCATCATCTTCTGTTGCTTGGCCAGAGCCCCTTCATCAAAACTGCTACAACACTCGAAGTCCGCATGCCTGATAGAACTGGCATACGTCTCCATTTCCTTCTAGCTTCGATCTGCTGGATGAGGACCACCACTTATTGTATTGATAACCAATCTCCCGCTTGTACGGGCGGGTTCCTCCTGTCTTTCCTGATTCGGCGCACGATTCTGATTTGATGGTCCCGCACCACCAGACTGCGGCGCCTGCACATACTGATCCAACTTCTATTCACGTATCATTTTTTTGATGAGGTCTTGCAAGTGACGACACTCATTGGTGTTGTAGCCATAGCTTTCGTGGAATCTGCAAAACTTTCCTGTTTGGATTTGTCTCTCCGTTGGTGGCTTCGGAGTAGGTTTCTTGTATTGCATGGTATTGCAGGTCTGCAAATATACATTTTCCAGCGACGTATTGAATGGAGTGTAATTATCGTATATGGAAGCTCTACGTCGTGGACCACGATTCTGATCGCGCTTTTTGCTTTGATTTCCATTGTCCCTCGGCTGATTCTGTTTATTTTGTACGTTCAGCTGAACTTTCCCAAAACTATCTCCAGACTGTTTAACAACGATGTTACTTTGGATTCCTTCGATGTTGGGCCCTGCGTCATCCTGCTTCCTAGACTGTTTCGCATCCTCCCTTCTCAAGAATTGGGCTACCTTGGAATAGAAATGGTCCAATGACGCAGGTGGTTTTCCAGCTAACCAATTCCCGAACTCGGAATCATCATCAATCCCCTTAGTCAACGCCATCAGGATAGAGTTATCATTGGGATTGCTTATTTCTGCACACGCATCATGGAATCGCTCCAGGTAACGTCTAAGTGTTTCTCCGGGAGCTTGTGTAACACTAGACAGAGTGTTAACGTCTTTAGGCCTCGCCACATGCATACGGAATTGTTCAACAAACTTGGTGGCCATCTGATCAAAATTAGAAATGGATCGTGGTGGCAAACGAGTGAACCACATGGTTGCGATGCCTCCCAGGGAAATGGGGAAACTACGGCATTCCACTGCATCATCAGCTCTTGCAGCGTTCATCAGCCATTCGTACTTCAGGATGTGTTGATTGGGATCAGTGCTCCCTTCATAGACCGGTAGAGTTGGCATCCTGAAGCACCGAGGTGGATCAACATATAATATATCATCGGTGAAAGGGGTATGACTCCGGGAGATTCCCCAGTCGTCATTACCGAGACCCTGACTTTCGCGAATCATTTGGCGGATCATCGTTGGTATATCCAGCATACGGATACTAGGAGCATGCTGTGCCAAGGTATGGTCGGGTTCCACAGCGCGAGTCTGGACCGGACGCGGTCGACGGTCCGTGCCTCGCCTCCTTGGTTCAACATCCTCAGGGACATAAGGCTCAGGAGTCTGCTCTCGTTGGTTACGTTGAGGATCATCTTGGTTTCTAGTATCACCTCCTCGTTCGGTTGTGGTGGTAGTAGCAATGTTTCCTGTGACATGATAAGGAGCAGCACCTCCTCGGGACGAAGGTCATGTTTGATGACTAATGGATGGTCCGGTTCTGGGTTGTCCAATATTCGATGCAGGCTGGTGCCCTGTGGCATGGGTGTAGCTTACACCTAGCCGTGGGCGTGTGGATCTGGTTTGGCCATCTGAGGAGGCTGAACTCTCTGTGGAAGAATAAGAACCTTGGTCTCTTCTGGATCTTCTTCGCCTCTAGCGATTTAACTGGTTGGTCAACTCTGCGTTGGCGCGCAGTTGTTCAGTTAGCTATTGTCGACTCTGGGTCAATTCTTGGAACAGCGTCTAGAACTCTTGTCTGGTAACTGGACCTGTTGGATCTGAAGATCCGGCGGCATCTTGGTTTGATGGAGGCAATTGCACGGGATTCTGCCTGTCCCGTCCTACCTGATCAGCAGCTGTAGAAGTAGTCCATGTACTTACCATGGTGAGGTGATGAAAGTCCTTTCCTAGATCTGATGCAAATCTGAATAGAATGGAAGGGCTTCAAAGTTCTAGATCTGGATCTTCTTCTTGGATTTACGCAATCCGATATAGATAGGAGATCCAAAGAGCAGGAGAAAAATTGGGTTTTCTCAGTGAAAGCACCAAAGTGTTTGTACCAAAATTGGGCACAACACTCTTCGGAAGTTTTTGAAGAGATAAAGTGAAGAAATTAAATGGTAAAAGAGGAATTATCTAACAAAAACTCCAAATCTCAGATATGAAAATAATTAACATGCAAGGAGACACAAGAATTTAGAGTGGTTCGGCATATTGCCTACGTCCACTATGAAGTAGTTTGCTTTATTAATCTATCTTTGACGATTACAAGCGAATTCAATGAATTACAGCAGGTAATTACGATTTGCAGCAGTGAAATTCGTTATTGGCAGCAGCAAGGGAGTTTAGATCTGGATCCGGCAGAGTCTGGGCGTTGGAGATCTCAAAAAAGAAGAAGAACCCCTTTTCTGTTGGCTTTGGGGGTCTATTTATAGGTGTAGGAGGCTAATATTTCACTCAGATCTCGGGAGACCCTCTCTGGCATGTGACCAGGCCCGCGTGCCCAAGCCCGTGAAGTTTTGGTCCGATCCGTGATCGATACGAACAGATTTCGTATCGATCAAGATTTCATCCAATGGAGTAGAAATTTGGCATGGACATTCTTTAGCATGCACGTAGTCTTCTGTGAAAATTTCATAGCATTTGGACTTGTAGATTAGGAGATATGATCGATACGAAATGGGATTCTCGGTTGGCTGTTTCGTTCGACTCCCTTATTTCGACTCGCTCTTGTTCGACTCGCTTTCGTTCACATCGCTGTTCGACTCGGTCTTGTTCGAGTCGCTGCTCAACTCGATGACATGGCGTTTGAACCTTTGGATCACTCCACCTTTGATGCCGCTTTGATCGAGTCGTTCTTTGACCTTGCCTTGTTCGTATCGATAGAAACTCAACTCCGGTCGATTGATTCGAATATGGCAACACGATGGATTCGATCAGAAGGTCCATGATGGATACGAACTGCATAGGAGATGGAGTCGAAGGTGGTCGATACGAACTGTGGCTTCGTATCGATGGAGTCGAATTGTTGTTTTCTGAAGGATGCGGAGCGAGTCGAACAGAGGCTCTGAGATGGAGTCGAAGTGGAGCGAGTCGATCAGTGGTTTTCTGATGGGCGCGAAGTGGAGCGAGTCGAAGTAGGCTTCCAGATGGATTCGAGCTGAGCAAGTCGAAGTGTAGTTTGTTTTCATCCACTTTTGTATTGTTCGTAACTTGAACATACGAACTCGGATTGACCTGAGATTTGGAACGTTGGCACTCATAGCTTCGCTTGTCGTGTCAAACTAGTTTTAGCTCGATCCGGACTCGGACAAAATTCGTCGATATCCATTGTGAGCCTGTGTATAACCGATCTCTGGGATGGACCATCATTGTTTCACTAGTCAATTCTTTAGTGTTACGGCCTTGCCAAAAGGCGGGATAACAGGGGGGCAGGAGTATAATTGCTTAACCTCTGAACACGATGGCATAACACTGTGGCTAACGCCTTGAATTTCAAATGACTTAGGGCCATGACTGAGAGAAGGCCTTGAGATGGGATTATTGGGTCGATGACCGAATGGCATTACAAGGAATTACATGTACATTGAATGAAAAATGTAATAGCTCAAACACTTAAATAAATTTACACAAAATTTGAACGGAAACAAAATAACTTTTATTTACATACTTAACTTGGAAGCTAAGTACAATTTTATGTCTAACATGCTAAAAAAAGGGAAACTATTGTTGTTCTGAGCTATAAAAAAGTGCAAACCCAGAGTCACTTCTTATTTGATGACTTCTATTTCTTCTTCTTGGAATCAAGAGAAATCTTTCTTAAACTCTCTTATCCTCTTTTCTCTCCTCTCCCACCACTTCCTTTACCCTTGAGTGGAGTGCTCTGGGTTGATCTAGCAGGTGTGCCCTAGGCAATTCCAGGTTGAGGAGTGGAAACGGGGATGCTTGAAGAGGACACTGCCAAGAAACTCCTAATGCCCCCAGGTGGAGAGATGCGAACGGGGGAAAAATGGTCTCCTAGGGTAGAACTATAGACATGGGAGGAGGAATGACTTCCAGCTTTTCTTGTTTGATCTCTGTTGCAATAAGAACATTGGCCTCAAGTTTCTGCTCCATTTCATGCATGGAAGGACCCGATGAGGAATGGAAAACCTTGATAATCACAATGTCATCATCAACTTTAGTCCTCTGATTCAAATCACCTCCTTCCTTCAAAAAAGCATCTGCCAAGCACTCATCGAAGTCCAAAACTTCCTCATCCGGAATGTTATGAGTTGTTGCTGAAGTCATTACGGTTACGGACTCCATCGCCAGGATGTGTGGTCCTGGTTGAGAGCCCTAGGGAGGGAGCAAACTGATAGCGGGTGAATCTAAAGCTAAAGAAATACAACAAGAGGGTTTAGAAATGTAGACCGAAGATACATCGACTTTTTGAAAAACGAGAGAAGTTAATGAAATACCCTCTTCAGTTGGAACTTCCACGTGAGCCGAAGTACGGTTGGATGCTCCTTTTAGGATGGAAGAGAGGCCAGTGAATTTCTGAAGTAGCGGTTCACCTAGGTTATAACCAGTGTCAGTAGAAGAGTCCATGTTGGAGCTAAGGACAGCTTGGGTACCTGGAGTTTGATCAGCCATAGTGTCATGCTGCATGGATCCAGAACCCTCGCCTATCTCTTGTTGAAAAGCTATCGTAGTTTCATCTTGGATCAGGATTAGGCCCTCATGCAAAATTCTGGGTTCATCGCCCCTTAAGACTTCCTTTTCCAACTGCATCAGATCAATCTCTTCAGCCCCAAGGTCACTTTTCTCATCTTCATCTATATGTTTCCAAGCACGGGCAAGATGGTAGGGGTACTCGCCCTAAAGCCATTCTAGATTCCTGAACTTCAAAACATTAGCATTATAAGAGATAAGCAGTGGATCCAGCTCATCCATGACCTCCTCTCTGGTTCATTTCTTTGCATCCTTTACTTCAATCTTTACGAGGGCATCAATATCTCTAGCCTTCTCAACGGCTGTGTCCCTCTCAAGTCTGACTGTGACTAGTTCATCACAAGCCTTCTGGCCAATTTTCCATGCTTCGTCTTTCTCATTTATCTCATGCGCAAGCTTGGTCTTTAATTCGGCTGCACTTCTTCAAGTGGATCCCTCTCGATCACCAGCTCATGATTTTGATGGTGCAACTGCTCAACCTCAATCAAGTATCTTAATTTCTCTACTTCGAGTGCTTTGGTGGCTTCTTTGGCTCTTTTTTTGGCCTTTGCCTAAGATTTCCTTAAGGCATCAAACTTAACATCAAGCGTGGAAATGATCCATTTGCTTTGAGCTTCTTGGCAGTTCAACTTTTCAATTTCTTGTTGCCTCTCTTTGGAGACTTTGGAGATCCTCTTTGCCACTCTAATCCATTCGTTGTATTGCTTATGAATATCCACCACACAGTCAACGAGCATTTGTTGGATCATCTTAGGAACCCTCTTTAGGTTGGGCACAAACACAACCCCGTCGAAGCAAACATTGGGAATTCTACTCTAAGCTGGGCCATGAGAGTAGAATTATCGACCTATTAGTCTTTACTAACGACTTGAGTAATGGCGCTCTCTTTGCTCGGCCTGTGCCGAGGAGCCTCGGAACCACTGTGACGTCTGTAGTCAGAAGATTGCCCAGAATATGATGATACAGTTGGTTGTGCTAGGACTGAAGTAGAATCACATCTAGTCATGTTCAAGATAGCTACTCTGGTGATAAGAGCTCGATCGAGGCCTTTGAGTCTAGCGTGCTGTATTTTGCAAAGGATGAAACATATGTTTCTTTTTCCCCATGGATCCTATAAGGAAAACAAAAATGGGTTAAATTTCAGCATTGAAGGGCACGTGACAAGTGTAATGCAGTGTTGTGGAGTGCATGTGGTTGTAAGAGTCCAGGTATCCCCCAATGGACTAGATGTGAGAGCCCTACGGACTAGAGTAGCCTCTCCCCTAATGTTAGGAGGAATATCAACACTAATTTTAATAGGAGAATCAGACCCCCCAACGCTCATATCGGCAAAGTTATAAGTCTGGACGTGATCTTAAATTGGAATATCTATTAGCTGTTTTCTAAATTTTCTAGGGGCTGAGAAGTAAACTGTTCCAGAGTGACAAATAGCTTGGGCTACCTGGAAACTTGGCCTTTACGAAGCTTGTAGACAAATTTCTTCCTTTTTCTCTCCTTAGGTGCCAGAGACTGTGTGTGCTTTGCGAGGATCCGACCGCAAGTTCATGGCTAGAACCTACATCATCATGACTAGATTCATCATCATCACCCCCCGCTTCACCTTCTATGGTGGCATCCTAAGCCTCCTCGATTGGGGTTACGACATGATCGACATTGTTACCTTCTTGCCCAGTGACATCTCTTCCTTTGACAGTACCCTCCTCATTTTTCCTAGGTAGCCCGTTGCTGCAACCCCGTTTAGTAGGTTAAAGGTGAAAAGGTGCTCGTCGATAATAAGAAACTTAATATCTCTATCTTCCACAGAAGTATCCCTGAGCATTAAAACTGCTTTCGAGTAACGACTATCATTGGGTCGTGGGTGATTACGAGTAATTTTTAGAAAAACTACTTAGTTCAAGATATGAATTGAATAAAATATCTTAGAGTTAATTTGAAGAGACACTTTCGTCCTTTCAGTGGCCATCCCGCGAAACTAGGTGGGCAGTGCACATAGAACCACTCATTCTTGAAAGCGCTAAGTTTGTTCCAAGCGCCGATTATGACCTTATAGTTAGGCACTGCCTCGAGGAAGGTGTACGAGAGGGTTCCCCTTCGTTGCTTGAGATTATAGATGAACCTGACATCTTCTGGAGTTGGCTCATGGTGTAAGATTTCCAAAATATCATATATGTACCCTGTAGGAATGCATAGCTGTTCGGATGCAGTTGAGCCGGAGCCAGTCTCAAATAACGTAACATTTTTTGGACAAACAAATTGAAGGGTGGAACGCATCCCACCCAGCACATGAACTTATTGCACCCCTCTAGGGGCAAATGAGCTCTATCATGGCGAGATAGAGCTAAGGCATCATCATATAGAATCCCATACTTAATGCAAATTCTCCGAAGAGAAGCCTTATCGACTTTCAAAGCTACGAAGTCTGCCAGATCTTCCAAGAATACATCATCTTCTAGAGTATCAAGAGCTAGCTCATCTTCTGCTTCAGGACTTTATGGAATTTCTAGTACTTAATAGGAACTCTCAGGTTGTTCAGATTAGTGACCTAGAGTGTTTTGGGCAGATTAAGTTGCCGAGCTAGATTCGGCATAGGAATTGTCATATGGAGGAGTTTGTTCAGTAGCCATAGCGACTAAGTGCTCTAGCGTCTGGAACCCATAACTATTAAGCTTAGCAAATAATCATCATTAGAAAAATTAACTTGTTCCCTCCATGTAAAGTGTAAACTAGTGTAGTGTGGTACAGTGTTGTGCAGTACATGGATAAACAGTTCAAAATTAAAACGATAGTAGTAACGGGACTTGAGGATTCGATCGGAGTGACTGTCATCGCTAACTGTCCCTACCATTTTTTACGTTAATGATTGTGCTTTCTATCTAAGCTTCGGGATTATTTATCGACATGCTAGAATTTATTAGTTGCGTTTCAGTGCAAATCAGCATCCAAATCTATTCAAGGCATGTGTTACAATTTAAAATTAATATTTAAGTTCTTGAGCTATACAAATTCTCAATCAAGTCTGAGGTGGAGTACATTCAACTTAAGACTATATTTTGTGTGATTGGTTTAAGTCCATTTTCAAATCAAAAGTGTTCATGTCCAAGTTCACGGTCATATGCAAGTTTCAACTCAAGATCGAGTTCATGTGGCTGTATACTGGAATATTCAAGTTTGTAAAGGCAGGAAAATTGCCTAAGTCCCCATAGGCGAAGGGATCGCACCCGATCCCTTGTTTAGGCAGTGCCGCTCAGCGCAATTTCAAACTTCGGCATGCCATAACCGATCCTTCAAACCGATCGCTCCACTTCGTCCAACAACCGGTCCCTTCGCCCCATTCCGTAATCTAAATCCTATGACCCAATCGCTACTCCAACATCCATAACCGATCCCTCCACTTTACCACTTCACTTCACCTTCTACATGCTGCAACCGATCCCTCCATACAGTTGATCCCTTCATTCCACTTCATTTTCCTCATGTCCACACTGATCCCATGCTTATCCGCAATTCCCTTTTGTTTCTCTCCAGTCCAACACCGAACCCTAGATTCACAACCGCCAACATGTTCAACTCCCTCGTCTCATCACAAAATCCCATTCATAAATTGTATACAACCGAAATGAAACTCACCTATGTTAGGAGACGTGACTTGATTGAAGGAAAAAAGCTCGAAGTTTCTTAGAATGAATTGAGGGTTCGGGTATGAGCGATTTGGGATCAAATCGGTAAAGGTTAGACAATGGCGAGCTTATGGAGGATGAAGAAGCGACGAATCAAAGGAGAAGTTGAGAGGATTGTTAAAATTCTTAGGCTTTAGTTCGTTAATGGCAGAAGCAAGGAGAGGCGGGATCAGGTTGTTTTGTTTGGATAAAGAAGCAAGTGAAGAAAGCAAAAACTAAGTGATTAGCTTATATACTGGTGCAACCCACTCCTTTTTAGACCCGAAGTTTGATTATGTCCACATAGGTAGAGGGATGGGATCCGATTCCTCACCTAGGAGATTTATACCAATCCCTTACCGATGCTAAAAAAGAGAACTTTTTTTGCAATGCAATGGCATTTGAACTACAAAGAATTAGCAGCGACCCATAAGCATGTAAATGTGTTCAGGAGCCATTAACAAAGTATGTACATGAACATGCACGTGTGCATACCAAACATTAGATTTCTTGAATCAACGGAGATTGAATTCTAACCTAAATATCTTAGAATAGAAGTCACCATTGATAGAGCTACTAGCTAAATTGACTAGCTCAATGGAACCAAACATGGAACGTTATCGACATGTTTCAATCAACTATTTATACAGTTGAATACCAACCAAGCGTCATGATCAATAGAGAGAGATACAGCTCTTTGAATGGATAACAACTATTTAGAAAAATGAATGCAATTCTTCCCAATGACTTTAACTTGCTTTGATTCAAAGAACATCATGTTTGATACAAGACGTACTTTCAGGGGCAAGCATTATCCAGCCTTTTGATCCAGCTATATATCTGAGCTAGCCGGATAAGTTAGACTCAATGATAGATAGAGAAAGTAGTTCAGTGGTGATAATAGAGTCCAGTGATTAAGCATAGATGGAAATATAAGTAATGATCAAGCGAAACCAAGAGATGAACCCTACAGAACATTCTAAGTATGGATTATAGTCTCAACTAGGCTAGGGATCGGGTATGATCTCTAACTCTATACAAGGGATCGGGTCGTATTAGCTTAGCAGTTCAACTCAGGGGAGATTGATCAATATCTCAAAATCCAAAAGTCAAATATGCAAACACTTTTGGTGATATGGAGTTAACATGAAGGGTGACCCACTAGAGGGATCGCAAGACCCCACATGGCTGTTAAGAGGGATCGGGGCCGATCCTTAATGCTTGGGACTTGGGCCTGGCGATCGCTCATGTGACCTTGCCTGCATCTGGAGATTCCGCTGACGATTTTTCAGGAAAATATTCGACCATCTCTCCCTATAAATACATGCTTCATGGTTCATTAGAGGGATCTTTAGGCTGCTAATTGCTTTGCACTCATTATATTCACGCATTCTGATCTGATCCCTCTTGTACTTAGAATTCAAGAATTCAAAGTCACAAATAAAGCAATTTCATTAGAGTGGACATAGACAATCCACGCCGAACCACTATAAATCATTATGTTCTTGTTTTTCCTTATTTTCTATTATTTAATTGCCTGTTTCCTCTATTTTCATTTAGATTTCTTCATTTATTTCTCTACAAAACTCTATTGGGTATTTGTGACCAATTTTGGGGCAAACAGAAGGATTTGCCAGGTTGAAGATCGGACTAGGAAGATCGATGTGAATCATGCTGAGAAGATCAAACCCTAGGTCAATTATGATGGATTGGACAATGAGAAATAGGTCGATTTTTAAGGTTCATTTTTTTAGAAGTATGGATTAGAGTGAGAGAAGGGACGAGAGCACTCCTGCAGGAGAGTTCCAAAATTGAAAGAATTCGCTTATTGCAATTAATTTTTATATATTTAATAATTAAAATTATCAAATTAAGCAATATTTTTTTTGAATTAAAAGACTTAGAAATGCTTTTATATCTTGAAACATAATCTAAGTGTTTCTACCTAAAAATTTCATGTTTTTCTAATTCTGCATTTTAGTATAGTAAGAGTTTATTCCCATTTCATATCTTATATGAAATCATAATCTCAACTTTAAATGAAAACAAATTCAACATATGTGCTTAGTTTTAAGTACATATCATAGAAGGAAGTAACTCAACTTCACTCATTATCAATCGTACTTTGTCTAACATAGTGTGCTTTCGATACATCATTATTAGCATAGGGAGGAGTGACTTTGAGAATAAATCTTATTCTCTTTTAGGTACTCTTCGAATTCTTATCCAAGATTCTCACATATTCGATCAAATCGAATTATTTTAGTTCTTTTGCATGATATATATTTTCTACTTCTATTTTATATTCTATGAATTTATCATAGATATCTATCTTGTGTATCAAATACGGATGTTCATATTTGGGAAATTTCATTTGTGAATTTAATAGAGTAAGTGGATCCGCTTTCAATATCATTAGACCTTGACTACATGCATCCATATGTTTCAACCCGAAGAGTTCATTAACTCTTTTGTTGCTCTCACTAAGTGGGTGTTTTGCCCTTAAGCATTTGAGACACAATTCATAAGTACCAAGTGATTTATAGTAATATGACCAAAGAATTATTTCTCAATGTTATCCAGCTTTTTGACCAAACGACTTTCAATCGAATCTGGACGTCGAGATGAAGATAAAAGGATTGAAGGATTTGGGAATATGCTTGGAAGAGAAATAGGAAGTGGAATCAAGAGTTGAGAGTACAAAAGGAGTCAAGGAAATATATTGGTACTGACCTCTTTTAGGTCAGTACTGATCACTTCTTGGGCATCTCCGTTGGTTCTGGAGCTTAAGCATAGGGATTTCTGGCTAGAGTGATCGTTTTGGGGTCTATTTCTAAAGGCTTAGGCAAACAACTCCAATAAAGTTCTGAAGGAATGAAGACAAGTACTAGAGATATCAAAATCTCTTGGAAACAACATGATTTATAAGGAAAAGTGCTTGAAGCTCGATGGATCAAAGATAAAAGACCAAGGGCAAGAAGATGGAAAAGACCAAGGGAAAGAAGATGGAACAACTTCCCATCATAGAATCAGATTGGGTATGATCACTTCTAATCAGTACCGAGATGTTCTTAGCTTTGGAGACTTTGTCTCCCTTCCTATATTCTTAGATCTGATGTTAGAACCGATATTTCATAGACCAATGGCTTCACAAGGGCGATTTCCCTATAAATACAAGATTTAAAGCATTTGGAAAATGACTTTTAGCATTTCATCTTCTTCACTCTCTTTCTCTACATGACCCTAGTCACAAAGTCAATTAATTTTTTCATGTTCTTTGTTATTAAAACTCAAAATCCTTTATACTTGTGAATAATCTCTAGAAGCAATAATATTATAGTGGACATAGGCCTCATATTTGCCAGGCTACTATAAAAATTCTGTCTTTCTTGCTTTATTGTGCTAGAACTCTTTATTTTGGTTCGTTTTGGATTGTTATTCCATTTTTTGGCTCAATATCTTTGGTGCTTGCATTAAGAACGACGTTAGGAATAGATCTAGCTATATAATATGGATTAGGGTGTCCAGAGGTTAGATCTAGAAGGTATTCTGTAAAAAGTTTAAAGGAATTTCAGATTGGAATCAGTGATACCATCAAAGAAGTCTAGTAGATCTAGAGCGGTAACTAGTATAGATGAAGGAGCTTCTCACCATATCGAAGTTGGCAACCAACCAACAGCAGCATTGCTAGGATCATCTGCCCTCAAGAGGTGGTCACAAGAGTGGAATTTTATAAGATGATGGCAACGTTAAATCAAAAGATGGAAGATAGTCAAAAGGCTCTATTGGATAAAATGGATGCTAGCATAACCTTGCCGACCTAGCAGTCACAAAGGATCCGAAGGAGCAAGAGGGAGGCATCACCTACTAGATCTGAAGAGGAGAACTCATCTGCTTCTGGTCAGAATAGAAGGGATGGAAAACAAAAATAGAAGGTACTGGCTAATGGAGCAATAGGGCTAGTATTGGAAGAACTAGGAGAGTCCCTGCCAAGGGAATCCAGATCGGTACTAACCTGAAGTTGAGGCCCTTAGAGGGGTAGGAAGATGAGGAAGTCAACTTATCTGACTTCAAGAATGATTTGCAACATGTCAGTGATGATGACGGGCTGGATGTTAAAGTTTGGGATGCTGGTGTATAAACAACCGCTACGGATCCCATTAGGCATCGAAGAAGAACTGGTTCTCCTAAAGATTGGAGAACCTAGACTTCAAAGAACAAACTGAGATCATTTGCAAAGTCAAAGACTTGGCGCAATTCTTGATGATCGTCCTTTAAAGTAGCAAGCAAGTGAGGAACATATAGCGGACATGATCAAGCGGTTGATGGAGGAGAATAAATAGAGAAACAATGAGGGCTGGAGTTCTATGTCTAATAGAACTACATTCACGGATAAAATTCTAAGGGAGTAGTGTCACAGAAAGTTTATAGTTCATCGTATAATAGGACTACCGATCCCAAGCAGTATTTATTAAGGATGGACAACACGTGGATAATGCCTGGGCAATGGATGCAGTTTAGAGAAGATGTTTCCCTATTTTTGTGGATGGATCCGCGTCAATGTGGTTTACTTGGCCCATGCCAAAATCCATGTTGACAATTGATGAATTAGCAAAGAAGTTTCTGGAGCAGTTTAGGTTCCACACTACTCGGCCTAAGGACATGATGTCTTTGTCGGGCCTTCTCAGTGACATCAGGAGTCATTAAAGAGGTTCTTGAAATTGTTTAACATAGTAGTTACCGAGGTTAATAATCAAATGAGAGTATGGTATTGATGGTGTTTTCCGAGGCATACATATGGACATGGATTTTGGAAATTTGTGGAGAATGAAGTAGCTAATTACTATGGAGGAGTTCCATCGGAAAGCTAATCAATTCTTGTGGTTGGAAGAAGCAAGTCGGGTTGTTAGAAAGACTGGCGGTGGACAGTCAAAGGAAGTGATTTAGAGTAATGTGGCAATTAAAAAAACTGACAAGAGCTTCGGTAATGTAGCTGTGAATTTACAAAATTTTGGTTATTAAAGGAATAGAAATCAATGTGCTAGTGACAGGTGGAATGAAACCTAAAAGCGCCTAAGGAATATAAGGTCGGATGAATATACACTTTTGAATGATACACCTGAAAACATTTACCTTGCCATGCAAGGCATGGAAAGGTATAAAAAGCATTCTAAGAAGGAGATGACCAAGGAAGAAAGGCACCCAGGAAAGTTTTGTCGATTCCACGAGACTCATGGGTACAACAAGGACGAGTGCCGACATCTAAGAGATTTTATCCCGCTAGACCCCAAGGGTTGAATGCCCAAGGGAACCAACCTAGAACCAATGAAGAGGGGACCGACATACTGATGGAAGGATATTTATTAATACCATAATTAGAGTATCTCATCCAACAGAGAAAAGTTAGAATGAAATGGAATAGTACACGAGTTCATTAAGGCACGTACCACAGGATAGCTGATTCGCTATAGAGGATGAAGCTCCGACTAAGCAACAAAGGATGATGAACAACGACATTGTGTTTCAGAATAGGGATTCTGATGGGGTAGAAGCGCCAGCCTTCAATCCCATGATAATTATTGCTGTTTTTGGCCCAGCTACGGTACACTGGGTCTTAGTAGATAGTGGAAGTCTAGTGAATATTTTATTCAAGAGGACGTTTGGCCAAATGAGGATGAGTATGAAGGATGTTAAGCCTTATACATCCCAGATTCAAGGATTTATCGATGAAGTAAAGAAACCTGTTGGGACAATTGATTTATTGGTGGAATTAAGAGACGAAGACTGCAAGATCGTGCAGGTTCAAAAAGTTTGTAATTATGGATGAATACTCGACATACAATGCCTTGTTGAGCCAACCGACCTTTGCTGATTTTAGGATAGCACTAGCTCCTTGGTGCTTAATGATGAAGTTCCCCATGGAAAACGGGGTTGGATCGATTAGAGGAGACTAGAGTGCTGGTCGAGAATGTTATGTCGTTAAGTAAAGAGAGGCAAAATGATAGGAGAAAGGAAGGAATGTAGATAAAGCTCTCTGCAGTAAAACCTCAAATGCATAGCAATTAAAGCTCAAGCCCTGGCTTACGAACCATAGTAGGTTCGATAAGTCTATAGATCCCAGGAAAAAATCAGTGGAAGCATGGGCAACACTAGCCGAGTTGACGATTAACATTCTGATTGATATGGACGATCCTACTCGGGCTCTCAAGATCGAATCTTAGCTCAGAGCAGGATTGAGGAAGGAATTGGTCAGTTTTATACGAGCAAACTTGGATGTGTTTACTTGGACACATTTAGATAAATGTGGGATATCACTATAAATAATGTGCCATGCATTGGATGTGGACCCAAAGTATCCATCGGTAAAAATAAAAGAGATGCAGTCTAGGTCCGGAGCAATCCACTACGTTGAAGGAGGAAGTAGATAAATTAAAAGTAAATGGATTTATTCACGATGCTTTATACCCCGAATGGGTATCGAACCCAATGTTGGTCAAGAGAGCAAACAGAAAGTGGTAGACATGTATTGATTATTCAAACTTGAATAAAGCATGCCCGAAGGATAGTTTCCCTTTGCCCAAGATTAACCAGCTGGTAGACGGGAACGTTGGACAATGAGTTGCTCTCATTTATGGATGCCTATTCTGGTTATAACTAGATACCGATGCATGTTACGAATCTGGAGCATGCAAGCTTTATAATGGATTTGGGTTATATTATTACCGAGTAGTGCTATTCATTCTGAAGAATGCAAGAGCTACTTACCAAAGATTGGTGAATTCGATGTTTTGGGATTAGATTGGATTGCGATGTATGTGTATGTGGATAATATGCTTGTGAAGTCACGTCTATGAAGGAATCAAATAGATGATCTTTTGGAGATGTTTGAAGTATTGCGGAAGTACAGAATAAAGATGAATCTACTGAAGTGTTCTTTTAGAGTTGCATCGAGGAAGTTTCTAGGATTTATTTTGAATTAGAGGGGCTTAAGGTTAATCTAGAATAGAATAACAACTTGAGGAATGTAACTAGCTCGACCACAAAGGAGTTCCAAAGTTTGAGTGGGAAGGTTGCTATATGGAGTCGGTTTGTCTTAAAAGCAACAGATAAGTGTATACCATTCTTCAATGTCTTCAAAAAGGGAAAGAAGAATTCTGAGTGGATGAAGGAATGTCAGGATGCCTTTGACAAATTACTAAGGCATATAGAACACCATCGGTTCAATCTAAACCTTTGGATGAAGAGGATTTATTCATCTAATTGGCAGTGTCTGCTCATGCACTAAGCATAGCATTGGTATGTGAGGAGGCAAGGATTCAAAGGCTAGTTTCCTGTATCAGTAAGTGGTTTACTGGAGCAAAAAATAGTTAACCAAAGTTGGAGAAACTTGCCGATTGCGTCGAGGAAACCACGACCGTATCTTTAGGCTCATTCGATTAAGGTACTTACTGATCAACCTTTGAAGCAGGTACTGTATGGACCCAAGACTTCAGGAAGTTTATTGAAGTGGAATATTGAACTGACCTAGAATGTTATCATTTACCATCCGAGGAGAGCTATAAATGGATAGGCGTTGGCCGATTTCATAGCTGAATTCACAGTACGGGATGGTAAAGAGGAAGACAATACAAACACACTTTCTCAATAGAGATTGTATGTGGATAGAGCTTTTAATAAGCGCGGTTTTTAGGCAAGAGTGGTGGTTGTAACTTTGGAAGGATGATCAGTTTGTTATGCATCAAAGCTGGAGTTCCTCGCAATGAACAATGAGGCTGAGTACGACGCGTTGATAGCGAGGCTTCTGATAGCAAAGGAACTGGGGGTAAGGATGTTGCATATACTCAATGACTTCTAATTGGTGGTTTTCTAGGCGAAGAAGGAATTCCAGGCTAAGGGTGCGATACTTTCTCCTTACCTGACAAAGGCATTGGAATTATTGGATGATATAGAACATCAAATAATTACGCACATCCCCAGAGAGGAGAACACGAAGGCCGATTAACTGGCTAAGCTAGCTAGTTCTGGAGATGCGCAGCTGTTGGAATTAGTTCCAGTGGAGGTATTATCGACTCTAAGTATCGGCTAGATGGATGTCGACTGGATTTTGGTGCTCAAAGAGGAGGAGTCATGGATGACTTCAATTAAGGACTATCTGCTTAAAGGAACTCTCCCGAGTGGGAATAATGAACAACGGAAACTCCTTCGTAAAGTATCACGGTTTGTAATGCAAGGAGATGTTCTTTAGAGAGGATTCTCGACCCCCATGCTTCAATGTGTAACAAGGATGAGGCTAGAAAAATCCTCATGGATGTCCATAAGGGTAGATGTGTTGAATATACTGATTGGTAGATATGAGCAAAGAAGATACTTCATTATGGATACTTCTGGTCAACAATAAACCATGATACCACTGAATGCACCAAATGTCGTGACCGATGTCAAAGGTTTACAAAAATTCCAAGGTCCCCATCTATGGAGCTTACATAAGTGGTTAGCCTGTGGCCATTTGTAGTTTGGAAAAATGATATAATCGGTGTGATATCAATGTCAAATGGAGGAGCTAAATAAGCAATTGTTGTGGAGGATTATTTCATAAAGCGGGCTGAAGCTAAATCACTTGCCATGATAACAACGAAAAAGGTGATCAACTTTTTAACGAAGAACATCATCTTCAAATTTGGAGTACCTTAGAAGATTATAACGAATAATGGAACTCGGTTGGAAAGTACCATGTTCATGGATTTATGCAAACGATACAAGATCGAGAAAAGATTTTTGACAGTAGCACACCCACAGGCGAATGGACAAGTGGAGGTAGTGAATAAAATCATTAGGTCAAAAAAATGGTTAACTAAAGCTAAAGGAAATTAGGTCAATGTAATACCCCATGAAATAAGCCATAGTTAATTAAAAAGAATTAATAAATAATTATTAAAGCTTAAAAAGGAACTTTTACAATTGTTAGAATTTGGATATGAAACTCTCGCCATTGTATTCATGGTGATTTTCTGATCAACTTTAATATATAAAGTTTTACGATCGGAGTTCAAATGAAAAATTTATTAACGTTTGAAGATTTCGAATCAAAAATAATTAAAAATGTATTATGGTAATAAAAATCATCTACTTAATGTTAAAGCAATCATTAAATATAAATGTTAATTAACATCACTAAATCAAATTAAATCTAATTTAGGAAACATGGAAGGAGCTAAGTAAACATACAATATTCAACATCCACCAATCCATAGTCAATATCCACTGGTCGACCGCTGGCGTCGAACTGGTCGAGCTGTTGGGAAAGATTGGCGATAGTCTGAACCTAGGCCTAATGGTCTGGATTCAATATAATTTAATCTAACAAATACAATTGATTCGAGGGCTAATAAAAAAAGGCCCAACCCCTAACTTTTCTTCTCATATTTTCTAAATCAACGAGCGAAGCTCTGCTCTAGGAATTGTAGAAATTATAAAATATTACATACACATACATATATGGAGGTAGCAAAAAATAAAAGAGAAAAAGAATAAGGGTGAATCGATTTTATGAAGAAGAGGTAAATTCTTAATCTAAATATAAGGCTACGTTTAATTCAAATATCTTCTCAAATCTATATTTCTAATAAATTTGTATGTGGTTTTAATACATATTTTGGTAGAAAGAATGGAAGTCAACAAGGATAATGGATTTAGATCTAGAGATTTGAAAGCTAAGAGGTGAGTGGGAAATTCTATATTTATATGTAATATTGAATTTATATCATTATGAATCTATTTCTTTTATGTCTAAATATAAATTATGGAATTATAGGCTTAAATACACACACACACACATATAAAATGAACTAAAGATCCTTGCCTACATATTCAGTAGATTGTTAACTTTGATTAAATGTTGTATACACTTAAATCCGGAATATAAGGGTGAAAGTATTCCCTAAAATTTATGAAGAAAATTCATTAACAAGATTTTGTGTTAAATCTAGATTTTTGTTATTTGGATAGTATAAGTTGTTAAACTTGAATATAAGATGGTGTCTAATGGGATGTAAGTTTTACATTTTAATTATCTGAAATAAAGAATGTTCCTATGTGAATTTCTATAAATTACCTAACTCTACAATTATATATGAAAGTGTGTCATTTGAAATAACAAGGAATACGCCTAAAGGAAAGGATGTGAAAAATAGGGATGTTTATTGTATTTTGTACTATCTATTTCAATAAAAAAAGAAAAGACAATTCCTTTTAATTTCAAACACGACCCAATTCCTCTTTAGATAGTTTATGGGAAAATTACAGTGATAACATTTTCTTTTTAGGAAGGTATAGTTCTAATGCATTAAAATGTAGAAATTCCTAAACGTTGAACTAAAGTGTCATAAATAGAAATAATAACCCTGTTCGCGATTAAATATATGTGATTAAATACAAGTTGGAAAATAAATAAAAAGCGCTAAACATGAATAACACAATGAATTGAAGAATTACAAACTTATAGCAGTCAAGTAGAGTAGGCATTAATTGAAAGGGAACAATAAATTATACTTAATGTATTAATTAGAAAGAAGAGGTAAATAATATTTAATGGCATTAATAAATAAGAGTAAATTTGTATAAGTAAATGACTACTAATAATTAAACTTAGGAGGCGTAATAATTTTCTAGCTAAAATTACATGGTCTCAAGGATACATTTATGACGAGTTTGTTTTGTGGGTCTTAGCAAATATTTAGATTAATTATAAATAACATGGTCATTAGTAAGGGTTGGAATGCAAGGTCAGTAATGTTACACAACAGAAGTATGCCCTCCTTAAGGGGCTACCAACAATTATGTTTACATTGTACCAATGTGGACATCTCCAAGTGTAGGAACCATGGAGATATACGTCTGCGTATAGGTTTAGGGAATATACAAAAGTGGGTTCGCCTCAGATTTGAAGTCCTAAATGGCCAATTGAAGTCCACTTCATTTCCAATATAGGGTATAAAGTAACCAAATGGTCATTTCCTTGATTTTCATTTGAAAATCTAATTTGGACGGTGGGCCAACTCAACACTATGCCAGCAATATTAATACCGTATATTTTAGGGATGTATACATTGGTCGAGAGCACCATCGGTCCTGAGCATTTTATAGCCCGACACTAACGGGAGGTTCCTTTGTTTACACAGGCAATTCGACCTAGACACTATTATTGGATATTCGGTGCTATGCAATAAGTGGTGCTACCATTGAGGTGGATACAGATGCAGTGGACCGTAAGTCATCTTTGACGCGAGTCAGCATTGCGATCTTGTAATTACGATACATGTATTTGTAGTTTGGTTATGTGAATTTGAAAATTAATATGAAGCAGTTAGATAAGTCTTTGATATAGGTAAGTAATACGGGTAATTAGTTGTAATGCCTTTATTA
The DNA here is from genome assembly GCA_030737815.1 of Allium fistulosum. NCBI lineage: Eukaryota > Viridiplantae > Streptophyta > Magnoliopsida > Asparagales > Amaryllidaceae > Allium > Allium fistulosum. The sequence goes on from CM060908.1 coordinate 367,910,062, forward strand.
GACACCAATAGGAGGTTCCCCTGTGTACGCGATCAATTCGGCCTAGACACAGATGTGGATGCCCGACGCGGTGTGTAATTATGGATACTAACGGGGAATGTATCCATGTACATTGAGGGACAATGATGCTTATATATATATGTATGTACCTATTTCATACCTTAGGTTGGTTAGATGTATCGTATACATGTATGAAGTCAAAACGACGAACTTATGAATAGTAGACATAACATGTAATGGAAACCAATCGACATAAACTAATGTTATGAATAAAGTATGTAATTTACCAGTTCTTGGAATGTTGTTTTGACCCCCCTCCTCATTACAACCCACATGATAGATTTATAAGGACAATTACTGGTATAAGGTGGAAATGATGAGAAGGCATGCATTGACAAGGACGTTAGATATCCAAGGAATGATATTGATTCCAAGGTATTAGCCTTAGTCAGTATACATATGTTTTATTATACTTTATTATTCTGCTATGAGTTCTTATCGATAACTCTCTGATATATTTATGTTTATTTCAAGATACCTACAACAACGATCTGTACCTTAATAGACTTTGGTTTTTCGATTTAGAGAAAAAGGGCCTTTTAAGGTATGGGTTGTTACATTTTGTATCAGAGTCTAGGTTAGTCGATCATAGAAATCAGGATACACTGAGTGCATTTATTTGTATTTTAACCTATAATATATATACATAGGTTATACGATAAACCCAATAAATTACAACTATAGAAGTAGTTGCGACCAATTTTTGAAAAGATGTATAAGGCAACTATGAGTTAGAACAAGAAATAGAGTTAAAAATATACACTTATCCCAATCACACCACAGGAGATAAGTCATACAGGAGGATACTGACTTAAAAAGAGCATCAGTGCGACATATAAAAGGGTATCTGCAGCTGGATGGTGCTTGACTCCCTTATTGGGCCTAGATTGCCCCATGGTTGCGAATCCCTGCTGGATTGTTGATTGGTGAGGTAACAACCCGCTTTTCGACACACGAATGTCGAAACTAAATACATCCATGGTATTCGTGTAACATTCCATATTTTTAGTAATATTATTTAGGACATTTAACTAGCTAAATTAAATGAAATAATGCGATGATTAGGGGACTGAGATTTGTGATTAAACTAAGGGGTAGCCGTGCCATTTAACCAATGAACTAAAGAAGAGTTAAAATGAAATAGAGGAGGGTTAAAATAGGAGCGAGATCATTTTAATACCCTAAAGCCTTAGCTGTGTATGTTCTATACGTTTATTTGAAAAATTAAAAACAAATAAAGGCTGGCCACCATAAGCAAAAACAAGAGGAAGAAAATCTAAAGGGAGAAGATTAATCAAATCAAATCCATTCAAATCTTAAACTCCTTAATCTCAAAGCTAACATGAATAACGACTACATCTCATGTTTTCTAATTACTTTCGATTTTAAGATTAAACCCGATTATTTTGCAAGATTATGCCATGTTTTGGACGATTAAATGTTTATATATGCTTGTTGGTGAATTATGCTTATTCATATAGGTTTAATGATATGTTTTAATGTGAAAACCCTATTAAATGACATCCAAATGCCTTACGATTTTAGACTTAGATCAGAAATGATATTTTAGAAAGGGGTTTCAATTTTCATAATTTTTTGAATTAATGTGGATTTAATATTAATTTTCTAGTGTGGAAATTGATTACTTGGGTTTAAAATAATTTACGGCTAAATTATTTATGTTTTGCATCTAAAATTAATATATGTTAGAAAACATATTAGAAACGATTTTCTGGAATTTTTGTAGAATTTTTCTAAGTGTTTTAATAGATATATAAAATTATTTAAGGTATGGGATTTAAATGTTTTGTATATTTATAAAAGGAGAAGGGGTATTTTATAAATAAATTAAATTGTTATTTCTGAAATATCGACAGCACTTTTAGAAAAGAAAATTAGCAACTAATAATATTTTGATGAACAAGGCAGGTTAGTTGAAAAGAATTTCTTCTTAAAGTTAAAATCAGTTTTTACATGCTTTTAGCATGTTTCGCCACTTTCGGCACCAGGGGTTCCGACTTAGTAGTTCCGCCACCATCACCATCGAAACCAATGCGCATGGTATCAAAGCATTTGTGCATAGCGAATTGGATATAGGCGGAAGGTATTGGATCGAAACCAGGGGTTCCAATGGGGGTGGAAGCGCTACTTTACTTTTAAATGAAAATGCGCCTGCTTTGCTTTCGAAGGGTATGATTTTGACTTGGTTGGCTTTCGACTGAGTCAAATTGATGTAAGGAATGGTTTCAAAGAGGATGCACCTTTGTTTTTAAGTAAATGCTTTTGTCGGGGTTGAAATCCCTAGCTGCCGCTTTTCTACCTTTCAAAGTCAATGGTTTCGAAAGGGTGACTTTGTTTTTAAATCCAAGCCACTTCTCCAATGCTTTCGGAAGGTTGGTTTCGACACCATCACTTCTTTACTTAGGAAATGCTTTCGAAAGAGTGCTTTCGACTTAAATGTTTTATGATCCTTTTGCTCTATTGAAGGTAAAACCCAAAGGTTTCGAATGGTTTCTAAAGGTTTTCCACATGTTTTACTTGAACCCAAAGGCTTTCAAAAGGTTTGATGTTTTAATGCTTTCGAAAGGTTTCAATGAAGGTTTCGAAGCAGTGGTTCCCAATGGTTTCGAAAGGTTTGAAAGGAAAGGTTTTCCAATGTTTTCGAAAGGCAATGTTTAAGTGTTTTAAAGATAAGATGTCTACGGTTTTATAGCTTTCAAAGGAAAGGTTTTTCAATGGTTTCGAAAGGTTTATATGAATGGTATTGAAAGGAATGTTTTGGCCTTTTGGCCTAGGTGAAAGAAAGGGGTATACTTAGTTTCGAAAGAGGTACTTTCAATGGATTCGAGAGGGGTACTTTCAAAGGTTTAAATGTTTTCATCAACAAAGATTTGAGTAAAGTATATATAACATGGCAAGGTGATTTTGAGTAAAGCATAGAGTATATATTTTCCTTGTTTAAGTTTGATTTAAAGGTTTTAAATCAATTTGAGATGGAAAGGTTTCGAGGAAAATCAAGGGAAGATTACCCTAAGTAAAATGACTCAGATAATTGTATACCAGATGGGACTGGTATAGTTTGCGCCCTATACATTAGCTATTAACTCTAGCTAATTTAGTCCAAAATTCCAGTCTGTAGGGCTTTGTCACAGGTAAGACTAAAATGATGTCACACACAGAAGATAATATATGTTCGTACAGAGATAGGTTATTGGTGAGCCCGTAAAACCATTAGGATTAGGTGACCCTGGGAGAAGATAAGTTAGTGATAGATCTTCCACGAGAGGAGTGTTTAACAGGTGTTTGATTATTTGTTTATATTGTTCGGTAGGCCCGAGTCAGCCAAAGGTTAATTAGTAGTTAGCCAAACAAAATTATATTGTTCAGATAAATAGTTCATTTATTACCTGACATGTAAGTTTACATGATATTGCTTTACAGTTTCAACCAGTTTTGGTTGCAGGAAATGATTTGCAAAAGATATGTTTTAAATGGATATTAGTGAGGGGAAACCCGTTCCGCTAAGCGGCGCGGTCTCACTTATTATCAAATAGCCGAGTACAATATTATCACACCAGGCTTTATGTTTGACTCGAAGTTTATGTTTTTCCCCTTAAACTCTCGGTGCTCAAAATTGATTTGTGTAGACTGAGGGTTAAGGATTTTTTGGTTTTAGTAGGTTGGCGGACAAAGCCGGAGACGAATAGGTGGCTGACGGATAGCTATTTAGGAGTTACCGTTTTATTTTGTTTGATTCCGCTGTGTTGTATTAAGTTAGTTATGACTATTAGTACTCTGGTAAACCAAGGGAGCATCTTCATATGTTGCTCTTGGCGTATTTTGTAATAATTATATTTGATCCGAACCCGGGAAATGATCGAGATTATGTAATGGAATATGAAACATGTTTTGTGAAATGTAATAAGAAAAGTTGTGTTTTTGAATTCTGTGATTTTGTTTCATATTCATGTGCTTCTGATATTATTGATACCATTTACATTACCGTATTTAGTTACCGGAAGTTAATACCATGGATGACTGTAGCATCTGTAGCGCTTATCTTTGGGTCTCCAGATAGGGGATGTTACAACTTGGTATCAGAGCATAGGTTTATGGAAAACTTTAAACTAAAAATGATTTTTGAAAACATAATCCTAAATAATTAGGGATAAGATTGGGGTATGGGATAATGCTATAGAAACGTACTTGTATTTGCTATATATGTAATGACCGCTATTTTGAACCATTCAAATCGACAATAAACAACACATGTCAGACTTGAATTGCTCAAAATAACAAAATTTTATTTTATTTGGAAAAACTTAGCATATACAGTAAATAAATCAATCATAGAATCACAGACACAGAGTAATACAACAATACGCAGCGGAACAGATAAATAGTAGTTCATGAAGCTACTACAGAAACAACAAAGTCCAAGACAAAAGACAATAGAAGTCCAAATACACAGAAGTCTCTAATACAAAAGCAAATAACAAGTCTAAACAGAAATAACTAAATGACTGAAATAACAGAATAACTGGAAAGCTGAATAGATAAGATAGATCTCTAAGCCATGCTCCAAGCTCCAAAAGGCGAGTCTCAAATGCTATAATATTGAGGTTGACCCGAGCATAAAGTAAAACAAAAAACGCTCGAGTCAGGATCAACAATCTTATGCAAGTAAATCAACTCAAGTGAAATGTCCAAATGAAATGCAATAACTTAAATAATATTTGGGATTTCCATCCTTTAAGGATCCATGGAACTATCTACAAACATAATACAATATGCTACATAAATAATGTCTACAGTAAAGTAAAATATTGAAATAGCGTTAAGGCGTTATCCATATCCCCCTTAACACATTTTTATATAAATATCGTAATCTATACAGATACTGTAAGCTCCACCAAACCGGTGGTTTACTCAGTGAGCACTGCATAGGTACGATACAAACCAAACTCGTAGTGGGCGCGATCAAGATAAATATGACAAGGCACGCGAGGCAATGCCCACGGTAGGATACTACCATTTTGCGGATCCGGACTGGTGGTAACGCATAGCAGCTACTACCTCCCACCTCGAGACACACTCCTAAATCAAATCAAAGGGTGGCCACCAAATCAATCACAAAGTAATAATATGGTATCGAAGAAATGTGCCCAATAGGGGAGCGACCCCACTTGGCCCGACATGGCTCCTGTTTTAGTCATTTTAATTATGACCCGAAGGTCAAGGCTATCCATCATCGTTCTCTTACTTCATTCCAGTAGCGTTCGTCAAACCATCATACTTCATTCTAGATTCTCCACCACGTGCACAGTTGTTAAAGTGGTTTTCAATATTGGCAGAGAGTATGACAATATCCGATCCCAGTCTCTTTAACAACCAAATGCTTATTTCACACCAGTTGGTTCTTTTACATTTCCAAAACAAATTCATAATTTATATCAAAATATCATATTCACTTCAAAATCATATCACTTTCGAAATCATATTCACTTCCGAAATAATATTCATTTTCAAAATCATAACCACAAAATAGGTTAAACCATCATATCAAAATATTCGCATTTTAAATCAATTAAATCTAAATCATAACAGTTCTAACTTTAAACATTTTGAATATTGAAAGTAGTTTATATTTTGGAATAGTTATACATTAAAAATAGTTTATATTTTAAAAATAGGTTATAGATTGAAATAGTTTATACTTTAGGAATAGTTTATATATTAAAATAGGTTATATTTAAAATAAATATATTAATTTAAATATTTTAAACATAATATATTTTATTTTTTATTAAATTTTATTAAATTAAATCTTATATTATATATTTAAAGATAAAGTTATAAATAAAACCTTAAAATTTACATTTTTAAACATAGCTCAAAACTTAAAATTTTTAAAACATACAATTTAAAAGTCTAAGGTTTACATATATGTTTTAAAATAAATCTTTATATTAAATTAAAAAAATCATTTTTTTTCCAAACACATCTTTCCAAAATTTCAGAAATCACTTTAAAAACAGACCAACGGTGTCCGTATATAGTTTTCTATCCTGGGGTCAAATGATACAGATATTTATCATTTCAATCCACAATAATTTAAAATTAACGGGTATATATCATTTCAACCCGCAATCCCAAATTTCCAAAATCAATAAAATCGCTTGGGTTTATCATTTCAACCCATAACGATTTTCCTTAATATAAAAGATCATTCGGGTATGTATCCTTTCAACCCATAGTGATTTCCTAAAGCTAAGGGAACTTGCAACATGATTTACATAAAATAAATAACATAACACATATTCATACATAACATATTACATAAGGTAGCACATAACTTACATAGCAAATTGCATAAAATAGCATATAACTTACATCATAGCAAATTGCATAAAATAGCATATAAAATAGCATGTAATTTACATAACAAATTACATAACATAGCATGTAACTTATATATACATAACATAGCATGTAATTTACATAATTAATTACATAACATAGCATGTAACTTACATAATTAATTACGTATTTTAGCATGGAATGTGACATAAAATTCCTACCATAACATAACATAACATGCAATCATTTCTAACATAGCACTTTAGGTAATTTCCTATATTACACGTTAACACATATATGCATATAAATTTTATTCTTTTTCGTTTTTTTTCTTTTTTTTCTTCTTTTTCTTCTTTTTCACACATAAATTTTCACATATCATATTAATGACATTTTTCATAACATGGGTGACAACTTTTAAATCAATATAACATTTCTCTTTTTTTTCCAACATTGCAATTTCATATTAACATCATAAAGCATATCAATAACCACATCATCACATCTATTTTTATAAATAAACAACATTTTATAAATAACAATATCATGTAAAAATCATAGGTGAACATAAATGAACATAGATCATATCAAATCATATACAAACTACGAAAAATCTAAACTATTGCGACAATCCAATAACATATCAATTGATATTCATTCACTTATCATAAAATTTTAAATCATGAATGAATGACTCACCTTTCGAGGCTAGGAAATATTTGACAAAACAAAGCTATGAAATTTGAATCTTAATTCCAAAGCAACGCAAGCTAGAATCGATGGATCGCCAAAATAGAAATATGTAACCTTTGTTTTTTTGAAATAGAAGAGAAAAGTCACAAAGAGGGCTCGGCCTAGGGTAGGAAATAGGCTCGGCTATAGGGTTTTTGGGAGGGTTTGGGCGCAACCTAGGTGAGCTAAGGTGGAGGAGTGGTTGTAGCTAAGGCTAAGGAAAAGATGGTGGTTGAATTGGTGGAGTTGTGGTGAGGTAGGGCTCGGCTATTTCTAGGAGAAGAGGGGTAGGGTTTTGGCTTTGGGTAGTTATTGGTGGCCTAAAGAAGGAGGAGGAGATGAGGGCTTGGATGGTCGAAGAGAGGGCGGCACAACGAGGAGGAAGGAAGGATTAAAGGAGAGGAGGAAAGAGTTTCGATTTGTGAGGTTTTGGAGATTTGAGATCTAGAACTTTTTGTAAATGTTATAGACACAAGTCTCTTGGTATGGTTAGAGTCGCTTGGTTAACCAAGGCCCATTAGGACTTAGCCAAATTTCACAACTAAACACAACAAACTTATGTCAGTTTTTCAGAGAAATCCAATATTTAGAGCAATAGGAATTTGGTTTTGACGAAACAAAAAGCGGAGAAAAGATTAGAATTCAGTCTAGTATCATAAAAAAAGAAAAAAATTTTAAAATTCAAATTTAAAATTTTCAACCATAGGTAAAATTTTGACTAAGTTTGACCAAAATTTAAAATTTTAGAAAATTTTCTATTTCATTGATTTTGGAAAAATATATTACTCAATATACCAAAATTTGTTCTTTAATTTTAACCTTTAAATTTTATTTAAACTCAAATAATAATATATTTTAAAATTGACTGAATTGAACCTTCATTTCATTAACATTGGTTTGTCTTCATTCAAATGTTCATTTTATTCAATTCAACATATGTTGCTTATTCCTGACTGAATCAATTACCATCTATTACTCTTTACCTTAATTAAAAGATTTAATTCCAATTAATTCAATATTAAATTTCCAATTGAATGTTGGTTACACACTAATCGTTTTATTTTCATTAAATAATTCAAACAAAGTTTTATCCTATTATTCCAATTTACATGTTCTTTATATTACATCAAATTTATTTTTCAATTAAAACAATGTTTCCTTTTTATTTCCTCAACTTTCTTTTTTATTTTAATTCAAACATACGTTTCTATTATTACATCCATTAATTACAATTAATGTTCTCTTTCCTTTTTATTTGAAAATTTTCAATTACATTTAATTCCATTGATTACAAAATAAATTCCAAAGAGGATTAATCAATGGGACGAGGAATAAATCAATTGTTACAACTTAGTAATTCATATCTATTAATTTATTGTTTACACATGGAGTATAAATCTACTTATCAAATAATTGATTTCTTATTGTATGCTAACATATTTAGAATATTGTTTATCCCATTCTTTAGTAACATTTACTGTTACAGTTGATTGAAATTGCATTAATATTGTTGTCAATTACATTCAATCAATATTATTAAATTATATTCTAATACGCGTTACCACTTTCCATTTTAATAAAGATTAGTTGTTTTAGAATTTTATCTAAGATCATGTTTTATATTCTAACAAATTTATTATTATTATTATTTTACAGTAATAATTGAAAATTATTTATTTCTAACTATATTCTATTCAACAATTATAATTAATATTTTTAAAATTTGTTCGAATTTACGAGTCATTACAATATATAAGTATACATTATATCTCTATTCTCCTTATCTCTCTTAGGCTATTCTTCTGTATCTTATGAGGCTTGAATTTAGATATGGACGCTAGAAGTGGAAGAGTGAACCTTGGGGGAAGCACCACCACAAATGGAAATGCTAGACCGAATACTAGATGTAACGCTGGTCAGACATAAGCTGGGAATGTTGGTGCTGGAGTCCCGCTAGTTGATATGGGAGCTATGTATCAGTTTTTTGTGAACATGATGCAAGCTAGATTGCTACTGGAGTGGTCAGAGGAAATGCTGGAGTAGGAGTTCAGGAAGCTTCGGTGGCTAACAATTATGCTATCCTAAGCAGAGATTATGTTAGGCTTGGAGGGAGGCCATTTATTGGAACTGAAGATGCTGTTGAGGTGGAAAACTGGTTGCTGCATTGTGAGAGAATCTTTGCTGACTTAGTGCTCAATGATGAGCAGAAGAGGAGGCTTGCTTCGAGACAACTTCAAGGAGCAGCTTTATTATGGTGGAATAGTGTGATGGCTGGAGTGAATGAGGAGACGATGACATGGGCCGAGTTTAGGAGAAGGTTCCAGGAGAGGTTCATGTCTGTGATGGCGCAATCTGCTTTGCTCAAAAAGTTTGCTGAGTTGGAGTAGGGGGAGATGTCTATGTTGGAATATTCTAGAAGGTTCGAGGAGTTGGCAAGGTATGGGTATGCTAATGTGGATACCGTGATGAAGAGGAATGAAAAGTTCATAAGGGGGTTAAAGCCTGAGTTAGCAAGGGCTACATTATCTCATCTTAGGGATCCTTGTGATATTGTGGTGGAGACGGCTTTAAGATACGAGGAGATGCTTGCTTCTTTGGAGAAGAATAAGGCAAAAGAGGTCCAGGTGGGGCAGAGTCAAAAAAGAAAGTTTTTCCATAAGAAAGGAGCACAGAAAGGTGGAGCCGTGAAGAAAGGAACGTCGGAGGTTGTTTGCTTCAAGTGCGATAAGAAATGACATTTTGCTAATGAGTGTCGTACTGGGAAGGCGAAGGAAGTGATCGCGAGAAGAATATCAGATGCTTTAGCTGCGATCAGATTGGTCATTATAAGAACCAGTGCAAAGAGCCTGATAAGGATGGAAGGGGCAAAGTATTTGCATTGGAACCTGCTACATCGGGGCCAACAGTGTAGGAGAAACGAAAGACGGTGTTGGGAGGTACGCTTCAGGTTTATGGTATGTCTGTTAGCGTTTTGTTTAATACTGGTGCATCACATTCTTTTATATCTCATTGTTTGGAAGATAAGCTTAACCTAGAACCCATATACCAAGTTACTTCCTTAAGGGTTGCAAACCCGATAGGAGGGTATGCGACACTTAGGATGAAATGTGACCATCTAGAGTTTGATTTGTTAGGTCATACCTTTGTTTGCAGTTTGCATGTGTTTGATTTTGTAGGGTTCAGAATTATTTTGGGTATGGATTGGTTAAGTAACTATGATGCTAGGATATTTTGCCATGATTTAGACACCCTGACCGTAGTGATCAGATTGTATATATGGCAGAAAACCCTAGTTGTGAGGTAAATGCTTTGTTGGGTGTTGTGGAGGTAGAAGATGAGTTGAATTGTGTTTTCGTGGTTAGAGAATTCACAGATGTTTTTGAGCCGGTAGTAGGATTGCTACCAAAACGAGCCATAGAGTTTCAAATAGATTTGGTTCCTGGAGCAGAACCAGTGAGTAGACCGCCAAGTAGGATGACACCTACTGAGATGAGAGAGTTAAAGGTGCAGTTTGTGGATTTAGAAAGCAAAAATTTTATTAGACCTAGTAGCTCACCTTGGGGAGCAGTCGTAGTATTTGCTAAGAAGTCAGACAAATCATTGAGGTTATGTATCGATTATCATATGTTGAATGAGAAGACAATAAAGAATCGATATCTGTTACCTAGAATTGATGATTTGTTCGATCAGTTGAATGGGGGCCAAGGTTTTTTTTTAATTGGATTTAGCAACATGTTTCCATTAGCTTTGAGTAGCAGAGGATAATATACCTTTGACGGCGTTTAAAACTAGATATGGATCGTACGAATGGTTAGTGATGCCATTCAGACTAACTAATGCGCCGGCATTCTTTGTGGACTTGATGAACCGAATTGTCCGGGAGCACTTAGATAGGTTTGTGTTGGTTTTCATAGATGATATTTTGATATACTCTAAAGATGAAAGGGAACATGAAGTTCATCTTAGAATTGTGCTTGAGATGCTGAGGCAGAATATGCTGAAGGTGAAGTTTTCGAAGTGTCATTTCTGGAAGAAGGAAGTGAAGTTTCTTGGTCATATAGTCTCGGAGAAAGTGTTGTTTGTAGATCCGGCTAAGATTGAAGCGGTGAATAATTGGAAGAGACCCGAGACAGTGATTGAGGTAAAGAGTTTTCTTGGATTACCTGAATATTATGGGAGGTTCATTTAACATCCCCTTACTTGGAGGCCCAAAAATAACGGCTACGGATGCTGTAGTCATCCACAGTTATTAAACCTAGGCGACCAAATACGGCGATGTTAGATTTATCGATACACAGAAATACATGAATATGCAAAAAAATTAAAACAACAAACAAATTTCACATTCCATTTTAAAAAATTTCAAATTCAATACATAATCCCACAATTTTTGACCACGTTTAGAGAAAATATATTTATTACAATATACGCCAAGAGCGACATATGAAGATGCCCCCTTAGATGATCAGAGTATATATAGGAAATATAACAACTTTGCCATTACAAACAACACAACGGAATCAAATAAAAGAGAACTCTAGATAGCTATCATACCTCCTGCATGTCTCCGGAAGCTTATTCGTCTAAAGAGGTACCTAAAAACCTCAACTCTCAAACTACTGAAATCAATCGAGTATCCGAGAGTAAGGGGAAAACAAAAACTTTGAGTCAGATATAAAGCCTGGTATGGATAATAATCAAGCATCTCAAATCATTTAGATATCTAGTGAGACCACGCCGCTTAGTGGAACGAGTTTTCCCCTCACTAATATCTTAAAACCTTTATAAAACTATATACTGTGCTCCCTGAATCCACAATGGTTAAAACAATATGATATGATGATATGCAAAACAAGTGAATCAATTCTGCATTACCCATCCCCATTCATTTTTTGACTATCTATCACAGTTATAGTTTCTAGGAATACTATTAACCTAATAGTTTTCATGGGCTAACTAATAACCGGTTATTTTTTTAAGGACTCCCTGCCCAATTACATAGATTTCATGGGAACACTATAAACCTATTGGTAACTCCAATATCTTTACTCTTATCCTAGTTTTCATGGGTTGACTAGGAACCTATTGGTGACTCCAATATCCTAGTTTTCATGGGTTGACTAGGAACCTATTGACATATGTCAATATCTTAATCCAGATATAGTTTTCATGGGCTAAATACAAACCTACTGGCCCTTAGCGGTATCAAATCATAGTTTTCATGGGCTTACTATGAACCTATCTTACACCTTCCTTTATATATAGTTTTCATAGGCTAACTATAAACCTATTAGCCCCTACCAATATCTTTTCCTATACAAAGTTTTCTAGAGCTTACTGAGAACTTATTGGCCCATGCCAATATCTTTTCATTTTATATATTAGCATCCTATATTCTGGTCTTCCTGACCTCCTAGATGCAATTCTACTCATTCTGGAGTTTATTCAATTTATATTCACTACTGGGTCAACCTAGCTAGTTATTTTTCCCTTCCCCAAAATTCAGTTATGGGTCCATTACAATGTGAACATATACAAATATGAAGAAGCATACATAATAACTTGGTTAATCCATTTAACCCTTTTCATTAAAGAAAACTTCTTCAAAAACTCCCTTTCAAAATTTTTTACATATTTATGCCATGATATTACTTTAAAATGAGATTGGGTTATTTTCTTTGAAAACTAAGGCTGTCGAAACCTTCAAAACCTTGCTTTCAACTTCACTGGATAACCTCCTTCGAAAGCATATAAATCTCTTTTCAAAAATTAGACCCCCGCCTTTCGAAACACTTTAAAACTTCTCTTTCAAAACCTTTCAAATGTAATAAAGTATTACTTAATAACACTTAGAAGCATAGCTTCGAAACCCTTGAAATTATCCCTTTCGGAACCATTGGGTTTATACTTAAAATATTATTTGAGTCAAAGTGAATATTAACGAAAGTATCTCTTTCGAAACCATCCTTTATCATATAAAAATATTAGGGAAAACTTGATGGCGTCGGCACCAACTCTTTCGAATGCTTCAAACAATTTAAACAAAATACGGAAGGATGACGTCGAAACCCCTTTCAAAGTCATTGCCTTTGAAACCCTCGGACCTTTTCGAAAGCATTTAGGAAGTGGCTTAAAACATCTTTAAAACAAACACTATCTTTCAAAAGCATTGATGACTTCAATACACTCGAAAGGTTAAAGAACAACAGCAGGGCTTCGACTAGGTCGGAACCCCTTCTTTCAAAAGCATTATTTTATAAGTAAAGAAACCCATTCGAAAACTTACTCTTTAAAACATAAGTTAGCAACCCTTTCGAAAACCTGAAAAACATCTTTCGAAAACGTATGCTTCAACTCCTTTGAAGGCTTCAAAAAAACAAAGGCAGGCGCTTCTCTTTTTAAAACAAACAAAGGTGTCGACCCCATAGGAAGCATTGCTTTCGACACCTAGCCTTCCGCCTTTCTCCAATCCACTTCGTACCGTCTAAATGATACCTTATGTATTGGTTCCGGCTTAGTGGGTTTCCACTTGATTGAAGGCGGAAGCCCTGAGTCGAAAGGTACTCCTAAAGAAGGCGGAACCAACTTTTCTGGGTAAACCTGATTTAATGCTAATTAAAGGAAACACTTACTTACTAACCTGCTACGTGTAAACACAAGATTGGTTGCCTTAACTTTTCAAATTCTTTACTAAAATAACCGCCACTAATTTCTGATCTAAACCATGGTTAAGTTAGCATATATGCCCTTCCATTAAGCAAAACCAATATTGAAGAAGTCCCTCTTCTAAAATAATTTAATTTGCATAGCAAATTACTTAGGAAAAATCCCCAAAAATTCCAGAAATTCACTTTAATCATGTTATCTAACATATCAAAATTTCAGACCCAAATTCTCAAGGTAATTTCCGAAATAAATTTATAAACCCAATTAACTATAGTTTCCTTTGAAAATTCATAATAATCTTTCAATAGCTTGGAAAATTATCAAAATTAAAACCCAACTCCAAAATCATGTTTTGTAAAACATAAAAAATTTCTATGGCATTTAAACATCAATATAAATCGGTTTTTCCCCATAATCTTATTTAAACATTCTTGTTTAAATCAAACAAATTATAATTCAAGCATACCATCATCCAAATCATCATAAAAACGAGTTTATCCCTTAAATCCGAAAACATATGATTATAAAACAAAATAGAGATGAAATTATTATTTGCCTTGATTAAGATAAGGAGATTGGATGGAGATTAATTTCCCCTAAGCTTGAATCCCTATCTTTACCTTGATTTCTCTTCTCTTAATGGTCGGCTCCTCTTTAAGTTTTTGTTTTGCGCTTTCAAAATGACGTGAATGAGAAATAAAATGGTAGGAACGAATATATATAAGGGTAAGGGTTATGTGCGGAAAATTCCTAATATACACTTATGTAAATTAATTAGCTTATAACCCATTCTTACGCCCATTTAATCATTTAATTGAGCACGACCTTAATTATATGTACTCATATCTCAATCCCTTTATCATTTAACATTACATTATTCTATTTAATTTATCTAATTAAATCTCCTGAATAGTGTTATCAAAATTTAGGCATGTTATAGGCTCTCCTCCTTAAAGAATTCCATCCTCGAAATTCAGTAAGGACTAAATACTAAACATAGCAATCATCTGTAACAACTCCTAACATCCATACCAGTCTCCCGACTAGGAATTATCTATATAAATCTAGTATAGACATACCCTCAAAGAAGATCAGGATAAGTATCTCGAATACTATCCTCTGTTTCCCAAGTACAGTCTTTCTCATTTTCGCTCCACTGAACTTTCACCAACTTGACTATCTTGTTCCTCAATCTTTTCTCATCTCTCACTATAAACCCGAACTGGTTGTTAAACTAAAGTCAAATTAGACTCTACCACTAAATCTTCCAACTCTGTCGGAGGAATAGTAGTCTCTGGATCATGCACATACTTGCGAAGATGAGACACATGAAATACATTATGGACACCTGCCATATTGCTCGGCAACTATACTTTGTATGTGAGATTTCCAATCCTCTCTATTATTTCGAATGGACCAACATATCTCGGTGCTAGTTTCCATGACTTCCCGAATCGTACCGCACCATTCATCGGTGATACTTTAATGAATACCCTGTCTCCAACTGAGAACTCTATGCCTTTATGCCTCTTATCTGCGTAGTTCTTCTGTCTAGATTGAGCTTCCTTCATCCTTTCTTAGATCAACTCGATCTTTTCTGACGCCTCTCTAACCAAATCTGGACCTAAGACCAATCTCTCTCCAATCTCCAACCAACATGCTAGTGATTTACATAGCCTTCCATACAAAGCTTCAAAAGGCGCCATTCCTATACTAGTCTGGTAACTATTATTATAGGAAAACTCAACCATATGTTGGTAATCCTCCAAAGATCCACCAAAATCCAATACACAAGCTCTCAACAAATCCTCAAGTACCTTATCGACTCTCTCCATCTACCCATCCGTTTGAGGGTGATATGCAGTACTCATCTTGAGCTTAGTGCCTAACTCATCCTGTAGACTTTTCCAAAATTTGCTAGTGAACAAAGCATCTCTATCGCCGACTATGCTACTAGGAACTCCATGTAGTCTAACTATGTACTTTATGAACAACTTAGCTAAAACAGGTGCCGTCCTGGTTTACTTAACTGGAATGAAATAGGCACTCTTGGTCAACCTGTCCACTATAACCCATATACTTTCATTTCATCTATTTGACCTTGGAAACCCATCTATAAAATCCATGGATATCGAATTCCATTTCCAAACTGAAATCTCTAGAGGCTAAAGCAACCCACTCGGCTTCTGATGTTCGGCTTTCACTTGTTGACAGTTTGCACACTGCCTAACCCACAAGCCAACACCCTCTTCATACCTTCCTAATAGAAGCTCCTCTTCATATCTTGATACATCTTGGTCCCTCCAGGATGAATCGTAAACTTGGATCGATGATATTCCCCAAGAACTTCTTTCCTCAAGTTCCCAACATCTCGAACATATAATCGTCCATTCTTTCTCAACCATCCTCTCCGGTCAATACTAAAATCCTTTAGATCATCGATCTCCGTTCCAACCTCAAGCCTTCTAATCCTCTCGGCTAATAGTGGATCCTCCTTCTGCTTAGAAGCAATTCTCTCGATCAAAACTGGTTGAACTTCTAAATAGGACAACATGGCAGTACTCTGCCTAGAACTAGCAGTCGATCTTAATTGCACACCACAACTGGACAAAGCTTCTAGATCCTTCCATTCTACCAACATAGCCAACACCACATTCTGGTGTCTCCAGCTAAGAGCATCCGCTACTTTATTACCTTTCCCTGGTGTATACTCTATACCAAAATCATAAGCAGCTAAAAACTCCAGCCATCTCTACTATCTCAAATTTAACTCCTTCTGAGAGAATAAGTATCTTAAAGACTTATGATCTGTGTATAGCTCAAATCTCTCCCCTAAGAGATAATGCCTCCAAATCTTCAATGCGAAGATCATCATAGCCAACTCCAAATCATGAGTAGGATATCTCACTTCGTGTGGTCTAAGCTTTCATGAAGCGTAGGCAATCACTTTACCCTTCTACATCAACACAGCTCCCAATCCAGTCCCACATGCATCAGTATATACAACCAACCCTTGGTTTCTGTCTAGAATTACTGACGCTGGTGCATTGGTCAACAAATGCTTTAACTTTAGGAATGCTTCCTTACATTTTTCAGACCAAATAAACTTCGTCTCCTCCCTGGTTAGCTTAGTCAAAGGTGCTGCTATCCACGAGAAATCCTTAATAAATCTTCGGTAATAGCCAGCAAGTCAAAGAAAACTTCTAATCTCAGTCATCGTCTCTAGTCTCTTCCAATTATTCACAACTTCGATCTTATTTGGATTGACTAGCAAACCCTTCTCTGAAACCACATGACCAAGAAATTTAACCTCTTTCTTTCAAAAATGACACTTGGAAAACTTTGTCTTTAGCTGATTCTGCCTCAGCGTCTCAAGCACAACTCTAAGATGATCTTCATGCTCTCTTTCATTCTTAGAGTATACCAAAATGTCATCTATAAATACCAATATGAACCTATCCAAATACTCTTGGAAGACTCGGTTCATCAAGGCATTACTAATCACTCGTACGAACCATACCTAGTCCAAAATGCTGTTAAAGGAATACTATCCTCTACCACTCTTAACTGATGGAAACCTGTCGCCAAATCCATTCGAGAAAACACTCTGGCTCTACTCAACTGATCAAATAGATCATCAATTCTCGGCAAAGGATACTTATTCTTTATCATTCTTTCGTTCAACTTACGATAGTCGATACATATCCTCAATGACCCATCTGGTTTCTTCACGAACACCGCGGCCGCTCCCCAAGGCGAACTACTTTGTCTAATAAAATCTCTTCCTTCTAGATCCACTAGTTGCACCTTCAATTCTTTCATCTCAGTCGGTGTCATCCTGCTAGGCGGTCTACTCACAGGTTCAGCTCTTAGCACAAGATCTATCCGAAACTCAATAGCTCTTTTCGGTGGTAGTCCTGTGACTAGCTCAAAGATAGCTGCAAACTCTCTTGCAACTCGAACCTGACTTAGCTCTTCTCCCACTTCCATTGCACATAGCGAAGCACAACTACTCCGGTCAGAATTCTCTACCGAGAATATAATTCGGTTGTGACTATCGGGGTGTCTTAGTGATATCTCCCCATCCTGGCGAAATATCCTGGCCTCATACCTTCTCAACCAATCCATACCCAAATTAATTCCAAAATCTGTGAAATCGAAAACATACAGACTGCATGCAAACTTATGACCTAACAAATCAAGTTCTAACTGGTCACATCTCATTCCCAGAGTTGCATACCCTCCTATTGGATTCGCACCCTTAAGGAAGTAACAAGGTATGTGGGTTCTAAGAATAACCTATCAACCAAATACTGAGATATAAATGAATGCGATGCACTGGTATCAAATAGTATTCTAACTGGTGTACTCTGAATAAAAAACGTACCTCCCATCACAGTCTTTCCTTTATCACATATAGTTAGCTTAGCTGATGATCCAACATCAAAGACATTTCCCTTTTCCGCCCTGACTGGCTCTGGGTTCTTATAGTGCCCAACTTGATCACAGTTAAAGCACTTCACATTCTTCTTATCCATAGCCTTCTTCCCCTTGCCTGACCTGCACTCATTTTCATAATGACCCTTCTTGTCACATTTGTAGCAAACTAAATTAGCCTTTACCTTCTTGGCAGCATCTCCCTTCTGGGCTCCCTTCTTCTTAAAGAACTTTCTCTTCTTTCCCTGAGACCTTGGGTTTCAATTGGCTTCTCTCTTGCACAAACAGCTAGCATTTCCTCATGGCGAATTGTTATCTCCACAGCCACATTACAAGGATCATGGATATGTGCCATAGTTGCTCTAGCAAGCTTAGGTCTTAAACCCCGAATGAACCTCTCATTCTTTCTGATGTCAATGTCAATAATAGCATACCCATATTGAGACAGCTCATCAAACTTAGTGGCATACTCGATAATTGACATCTCTACCTGAACTAGATCCATAAACTTTCTCATTAATGCCGACTTAGCAACCTCAGATAAAAAACTCTGTTCAAATCTCCTTTTGAACTTAGCTCATGTCAATTCATCCTCCGGAACTCCAGCAGTAACACTGTTCCACCAATGAAGTGCTAACCCCTTCAACTGTCTAGAGTCCAACCTTCTCTTCTGCTCATCATCTAAATCATATAAGCAAAGATACGCTCATAATGCAACAACCAATTCTCTACCTCAATAGCATCCTCCGTTCCCATAAACGGCTTTCCACCCAGACTGGTGTAATCTCTGCTCAACTTAGCATAGTTATTCCCAACTGGAGCCATAGGATTATCTTCTCCAACATTCCCAGCAACTCCAGTAGTAGCTCATGCTTGCGTCACATTGACGAAGAACTGATACATCACCCCCATATATACTGATGGATTTCCAGCACTCACATTGGCTTCAGCATTTTGGTTAGCATTAGCCTGTCGACCTTAGTTCCTCCTGGTATTAGGTCGAGCATTTCCATTGGTTGTGGTGCTTCCCCGATCGAGATTTCCTCTTTCGTTTCCTGCTCCGTATCTTCTTTCTCGTAAATCTGCATACGAGCCTTAGTAAGATAACAAAGAACGGTCTAAGTGAGAGGGGAGTACGTGTGTGTGTGTGTGTCTATATATATATATATCAAATACAAGTACGTTACTATAGCGTTATCCCAACCCCGATCATATTTCTGATTCATTGGATTATGTTTCAAAAAGCTTTTAGGATTAACATTTTTTTTAAAAGTTTCATAAACCTATGCTCTGATACCAACTTGTAACATCCCCTTACTTGGAGTCCTAAAACTAATGGCTATAGATGTTATAGTCATCTATAGTTATTAATCCTCGACGACCAAATACGGCGGTGTTAGATTCATTGATATACAAAAACACATGAATATGGAAAAAAATTAAAACCTCAAACAAATTCCACATTTCATTTAAAAAAATTCAAATTCATTACATAATCCCAGAATCGCTGACCACATTCAGAGAAAATACATTTATTACAGCATACGCCAAGAGCGACATATGAAGATGCCCCCTTAGATGATTAGAGTATATATAGGCAATATAACAACTTTGCCATTACAAACAACACAGCGGAATCAAATAAAAGAGAACTCTATATAGCTATCATGCCTCCCGCACGTCTTTGGAAGCTTATTCTTCTAAAGAGGTACCTGAAAACCTAAACTCCCAAACTACTCAAAATCAATTGAGTACCTAAGAGTTTAAGGGGAAAAAATCTTCGAGTCAGACATAAAGCCTTGTATGAATAATAATCTACAATCTCAAATCATTTAGATATCTAATGAAACCACGCCCCTTAGCGGAACGGGTTTTCCCCTCACTAATATCTTAAAACCTTTATAAAACCATATACTCTTCTCCCTGCATCCACAATGGTTAAAACAATTTAAAACAATATGATATGATTATATGCAAAACAAGTGAATCAACTCTAGATTACCCATCGCCATTCATTTTTGACTATCTATCATAGTTTAGTTTCTAGGAATACTATTAACTTAATAGTTTTCATGGGCTAACTAATAACCGGTTAAATGTTTTAAGGACTCCCTGCCCAATTACATAGTTTTCATGGGATCACTATGAACCTATTGGTAACTCCAATATCTTTACTCTTATCCTAGTTTTCATGGGTTGACTAGGAACCTATTAGTGACTCTAATATCCTCTCTTCTTATCCTAATTTTTATGGGTTGACTAGGAACCTATTGACATATGTCAATATCTTAATCCGGATATAGTTTTCATGGGCTAAGTACAAACCTACTGGCCCCTGCTAGTATCAAATCATAGTTTTCATGGGCTTACTATGAACCTGTCTTTCTGAGATCTTCCTTTATACATAGTTTTCATGGGCTAACTATGAACTTATTAGCCCTTGCCAATATCTTTTTCTATACACAGTTTTCATGGGCTTATTGAGAACCTATTGGCCCCTGCTAATATTTTTTCCTTTATATATTTTAGTATCCTATATTCTGGTCTTCCTGACCTCTTAGATGCAATTCTACTCATTCAAGAGTTTATTCAATTTATATTCACTACTAGGTAAACCTAGCTGGTTATTCTACCCTTCGTCAAAATTCAGTTATGGGTCCATTACAATGTAAATATACACAAATATGAAAAAGCATACATAATAACTTGGTTAATACCTTTAACCCTTTTCATCAAAGAAAACTTCTTCAAAAACTCCCTTTCAAAATTCTTTATATATTTATGCCATGGTATTACTTTAAAATGAGATTGGGTTATTTTCTTTGAAAACTAAGGCTGTCGAAACCTTCAAAACCTTTCTTTCGACTTCACTGGATAACCTCCTTAGAAAGCATATAATTGTCTTTTCAAAACATTAAAACTTTAAAACTTCTCTTTCGAAACCCTTTGAATGTAATAAAGTATTATTTAATAACACTTAGAAGCATAGCTTCGAACCCCTTGAAAGTAACCCTTTTGAAACCATTGGGTTTATACTTAAAATATCATTTGGGTCAAAGTGAATATAAATGAAAGTATCTCTTTCGAAACCATCCTTTATCATATAAAAATATTGGGGAAAACTTAATGGCGTCGGCACCATCACTTTCGAAAGCTTCAAACCATTTAAACAAAACACGGAAGGATAGCGTCGAAACCCCTTTCAAAGCCATTGCCTTCGAAACCCTTTGACCCTTTCGGAAGCATTTAGGAAGTGGCTTAAAACATCTTTAAAACAAACACTACCTTTTGAAATCATTGATGACTTCAATACACTCGAAAGATTAAAGAATGACAGCAGGGCTTCGACTAGGTCGGAACCCCTTCTTTCAAAGGCATTATTTTATAAGTAAAGAAACCCATTTGAAAACTTACTCTTTAAAACATAAGTTGGAAACCCTTTCGATAGCCTTAAAAAACTCTTTCAAAAACGTATGCTTTGACTCCCTCAAAGGCTTTAAAAAACAAAGACATGCGCTTCTCTTTTTAAAACAAACGAAGGTGTCGACCCCATCGAAAGCATTGCTTTCGATACCTAGCCTTTCGCCTTTCTCCAATCCACTTCATACCATGTATGTGATACCTTGTGTATTGGTTTCAGCTTAGTGGGTTTCAACTTGATTGAAGGTGAAAGCTCTAAGTCGAAAGGTACTTCTAAAGAAGGCAGAACCAACTTTTCTAGGTAAACCTGATTTAATGCTAATTAAAGCAAACACTTACTAACTAACCTGCCACGTGCAAACACAAGATTGGTTACCTTAAATTTTCAAATTCTTTACTAAAATAACTGCCACTAATTTCATATCCAAACCATGGTTAAGTTAGCAAATAAGCCCTCCCATTAAGCAAAACCTATATTGCAAAGAAGTCCCTCTTCTAAAATAATTTAATTTGCATAGAAAATTACTTAGGAAAAATCCCCAAAAATTCTAGAAATTCATGTTAATCATGTTATCTAACATATCCAAATTTCAGACCCAAATTTTTAAGAAAATTTTCAAAATAAATTTATAAACCCAATTAACTATATTTTCCTTTGAAAATTCATAATAATCTTTCCATGGCTTGAAAAATTGTCAAAATTAAAACCCAACTCCAAAATCATGTTTTACAAAACATAATTTTTTTCCATAGCATTTAAACATCAATATAAATCGGTTTTGCACTAAAATCGCATATAGTCTTATTTAAACATTCTTGTTTAAATCAAACAAATTGTAATTCAAGCATATCATCACCCAAATCATCATAAAAACGAATTTATCCCTTAAATCCGAATATATATGATTATAAATAGTGATGGAATTATTATTCAGCTTGATTAAGATAGGAAGATTGGATTGAAATTAATTTACCATAAGCTTGAATCCCTAGCTTTACTTTGATTTCTCTTCTCTTTATGGCCGACTCCTTTTTAAGTTTTTGTTTTATGTTTTCAAAATGATGTAAATGAGAAATAAAATGGTAAAAACGGATATATATATAAGGGTAAGGGTTATGTGCGGCAAATTCCTAATATACCCTTATGTAAATTAATTAGCTTATAACCCATTCTTAAGCCTATTTAATCATTTAATTAGCACAGCTATTTATTCATATCTCAATCCCCTTATCACTTACCATTTGCATTATTCTATTTAATTTATCTAATTAAATCTCCTGAATAATGTTATCAAATTAGGGGTGTTAAAGTTCATTAAGGATTTTCGTGGGTAGAAGCACCGATGACCAAGCTAACGCAAAAGGATGTGAAGTTTGTTTGGACCGATAAGTGTGAGGAAGCATTCTAGAGCTTGAAACACTTATTGACTCATGCATCTGTATTAGTTGTTCCAGAAGGGAATCAGGATTTTTTAGTATATACAGATGCATGTAGAACTGGATTAGGAGCTGTGTTGATGCAGAGAGGTAAAATGATTGCCTATGCTTCTCGATAGCTTAGACCGCATGAGGTTAAGTATCTGACCCATGATTTGGAATTAGCTGCGGTGATATTTGCGTTGAAGGTGTGGAGACATTACCTTTTGGGATAGAGGTTTGAGCTATATATGGATCATAAGTCGTTGAAGCACTTATTCTCTCAAAAGGAGTTGAATATGAGACAACAGAGGTGGTTAGAGTTTTTAGCCGCTTATGATTTGGAATTGAATATACACCTGGGAAAGGTAATAAGGTTGCAGATTCACTTAGCAGAAGGCATCAGAATGCAGTGTTGGCAATGATATCAGAGTGGAAAGATTTAAAAACATTGTCGACTTGTAGAGTGCAGTAGAGATCTGAAGTTGGGTCTAGTGAAGGAACCGCTATGTTATCTTATTTAGAAGTTCGACCTGTTATGATTGAAAGGATTGCTTTTAAACAGGAGGATGATCTAATGTTGGCTGAATGGATCAGGAAGTTAAAGGATGAAATCGAGAGGGATGACTTGAGGGATTTCAGTTTTGACCAGAATGGGTGGTTAAGAAAGAAAGGTAGGTTATGTGTTCTGAATGTGGGAGACATAAGGAAGTAAGTATTGGAGGAATGCCATCGTTCAAAGTTCACTATTCATCCGGGAGGAACTAAGATGTATTAGACATGAAGCGAAGTTTCTTATGGGAAGGTATGAAGTGGGATGTAGGCTTATGGGTAAAGCAGTGTTTGAACTGTCAACAGGTCAAAGCCGAACATCAGAAGCCAAGTGGGTTGCTTCAACCATTAGATATTCCAGTATGGAAGTGAGATTCTATTTCTATGGATTTTATAGATGGGTTGCCAAGATTTAATAGAGGAAATGATAGTATATGGGTCATGGTGGATAGATTAACCAGGAGTGCCCATTTTATTCTAGTTAAGTCAACTAGGACGGTGTCTGTCTTAGCTAAGTTGTTTATGAAGAATATAGTTAGACTTCATGGAATTCCTAGTAGTATAGTAAGTGATAAAGATTCCTTGTTCACTAGTGAGTTCTGGAAAAGTCCATAGACGATTTTAGGAACCAATCTCAAGATGAGTACCGCTTACCATCCATAGACGGATGGACAAACAGAAAGAGTTAACAAAGTCTTAGAGGATTTATTAAGAGTTTGTGTATTAGATTTTGGAGTATTATGGGAAGACCATCTGCACTTAGTCGAGTTTTCGTATAACAACAATTATCAGACTAGTATAGGGATGGCACCGTTTGAAGTTTTATATGGAAGGCCATGCAAATCTTCCGTTTGTTGGCTAGAGACCAGGGATTGGTTGGTTCTTGGTCCAGATTTGGTTAGATAAGCTGCATAAAAGATTGAGCTGATCCGGACTAGAATGAAAGAAGCTCAGTCTAATCAGAAGAGTTATGTGGATAGAAGACGGAGGACTTAGAGTTCTCTGTTGGATACCATGTTTTTATTAAGGTGTAATCAGATTTGGAAGATCAGGAAAATTGGCACCGAGATTCGTTGGAACTTTTTGTATGATGGAGAGGATCGAGAAACTCGTATATAGAGTAGATTTACCGAATAGTTTGGCAGGAGTCCATGATGTTTTCCATGTTTCTCATTTGAGGAAGTGTGTTAGAGATACAGAGTCTACTATAGCACCGTCTGTGTTAGATGACTTAGTAGTAGAACCAGACTTGACTATAGTTAGAAAGCCAATTCGTGTAGTCGCGAGAGATGAGAAGAGGCTAAGGAGCAAGATAGTCAGATTAGTAAAAGTCCAGTGGAGCGACGATGAGAGAGAATGTACTTGGGAGACTGAGAGCAGGATTAGAGATGCTTATCCAGATTTGTTTGATGGTATGTTTTACCTTTTTGATTGTTTTGTTGGGTACCTTATCGTAATTTCGAGAACGAAATTCTTTAAGGAGGGAAGATTGTAACACCCCATATTTTTAGTAATATTATTTAGGACATTTAATTAGCTAAATTAAATAAAATAATATGATGATTAGGGGATTGAGACTCGTGATTAAACTAAGTGGTAGCTGTGCCATGTAACCAATGAACTAAAGAAGAGTTAAAATGAAATATAGGAGGGGTAAAATAGGAAAGAGATCATTCTAATACCCTAAACCCTTAGCCGTGTATGTTCTACACGTTCACTTGCAAAATTAAAAACAAATAGAGGCCAACCACCATTAGCAAGAACAAGAGGAAGAAAAGCTAAAGGGAGAAGATTACTCAAATCAAATCCATTCAAATCTCAATCTTCTTAATCTCAAAACTAAGGCGAATAATGAATACATCTCATGTTTTCTAATTAATTTCAGTTTTGAGATTAAACTCGATTATTTTGCAAGATTATGCCATGTTTTGGATGATTAAACGTTTATATATGCTTGTTGGTGAATTATGCTTATTCATAAAGGTATTATGATATGTTTTAATGTAAAAACCATATTAAATGACATCCAAATGCCTTGCGATTTTAGATTTAGATTGGAAATAATATTTTAGAGATGGGTTTCAATTTTCATAATTTTTTGAATTAACGTGGATTTAATATTAATTTTTTAGTGAGGAAATTGATTACTTGGGTTTAAAATAATTTACGGCTAAATTATTTATATTTTGGGTCTGAAATTAATATATGTTAGAAAACATATTAGAAATGATTGTCTAGAATTTTTGTAGAATTTTTCTAAGTGTTTTAATAGATATATAAAATTATTTAAGGTATGGGACTTAAATGTTTTATATATTTATTAAAGGAGAAAGGATATTTTATAAATAAATTAAATTGTTTATTTTTGAAATATTGGCAGCACTTTTAGAAAAGAAAATTAGCAACCAATAATATTTTGACAAACAAGGCAGGTTAATTGAAAAGAATTTCTTTTTAAAGTTAAAATCAGTTTTTACATGCTTTTAGCATGTTTTCCACTTTCGGCACCAGGGGTTCCGACTGAGTAGTTCTGCCACCATCACCATTGAAACCAATGCGCATGGCATCAAAG
This sequence comes from Allium fistulosum, assembly GCA_030737815.1. Classification (NCBI taxonomy): domain Eukaryota; kingdom Viridiplantae; phylum Streptophyta; class Magnoliopsida; order Asparagales; family Amaryllidaceae; genus Allium; species Allium fistulosum. Next base: position 367,936,277 of record CM060908.1, read on the forward strand.
CATTGGTGCGTAGCGAATTGGATATAGGCAGAAGATATTGGATCAAAACAAGGGGTTCCAAAGGGGTGGAAGCGTTACTTTACTTTTAAATGAAAATGTGCCTGCTTTGCTTTCTAAGGGTATGCTTTCGACTTGGTTGGATTCCAATTGTTTCAAATTGATTTAAGGAATGGTTTTGAAGAGGTTTCGCCTTTGTTTTTAAGTAAATGCTTTCGTCGGGGTTGAAACCCCTTGCTGCCGCTTTTCTACCTTTCAAAGTTAATGGTTTCGAAAGGGTGACTTTGTTTTTAAATCCAAGCCACTTCTCGAACGCTTTCAGAAGGTTGGTTTCGATACCATCACTTCTTTACTTAGGAAATGCTTTCCAAAGAGTGCTTTTGACTTAAATATTTTATGACCCTTTTGCTCTATTGAAGGTAAAACCCAAAGGTTTCAAATGGTTTAGTTTTAAATGGTTTCGAAAGGTTTTCCACATGTTTTACTTGAACCCAAAGGCTTCCGAAAGGTTTGATGTTTTAATGCTATCGAAATGTTTTAATGAAGGTTTCGAAGGGGTGGTTCCCAATGGTTTCGAAAGGTTTGAAAGGAAAGGTTTTCCAATGTTTTCGAAAGGTAATTTTTAAGTGTGTTAAAGATAAGATGTCTAAGGTTTTATAGCTTTCGAAGGAAAGGTTATTCAATGGTTTCGAAAGGAATGTTTTGGCCTTTCGGCCTAGGTGAAAGAAAGGGGTTTACTTTGTTTCGAAAGAGGTACTTTCAATGGATTCGAAAGGGGTACTTTCAAAGGTTTAAATGTTTTCATTAACAAAGATTTGAGTAAAGTATATATAACATGGCAAGGTGATTTTGAGTAAAGCATAAAGTATATATTTTCCTTGTTTAAGTTTGATTTAAAGGTTTTAAATCAACTTGAGATGGAAAGGTTTTCAAAGAAAATCAAGGGAAGATTACCCAAAGTAAAATGACTCAGATAATTGTATACCAGATGGGACTGGTATAGGGTCGCGCCCTATACATTAGCTATTAGCCCCAGCTAATTTAGTCCAAAATTCCAGCGTGTAGGGCTTTGCCATAGGTAAGACTAAAATGATGTTACACATAAAAGGTATTATATGTTTGTACAGAGATAGGTTATTGGTGAGCCCACAAAACCATTAGGATCAGGTGATCCTGGGAGAAGATAAGTTAAGGATAGAACGTCCAGGAGAGGAGTGTCTAACAGGTGTTAGATTATTTGTTTATATTGTCTGGTAGGCCCGAGTCAGCCAAAGGTAGTAGTTAGCTAAACAAAACTATAGTGTTTAAACATATAGATCATTTCTTACCTGACATGTAAGTTTACATAATATTGCGTTACAGTTTTAACCAGTTTTGAATTAAAGAAATGATACGCAAAAGATATGTTTTAAAAGGATATCTATGAGGGGATATCCGTTCCACTAAGCAACGTAGTCTCACTTAATATCAAATAACTGAGATGTATAGTATTATTCACACCAGGCTTTATGTGTGACTCAAAGTGTATGTTTTTCCCCTTAAACTCTTGGGTGCTCAAAATTGATTTGAGTAGACTGAGGGTTAAGGATTTTCGGGTTTTAGTAGGTTGGCGAATAAGCTTCCATAGATGAGCAGGTGGCTGATGGATAGTTGTTTAGGAGTTGCTATTTTATTTTGTTTGGTTCTGCTGTGTTTTATTTAGTCAGATATGACTATTTAGTACTCTGGTCAACCAAGGGGGCATCTTCATATGTCGCTCTTGGCATATTTTGTAATAATTATATTTGATCTGAACCTAGGAAATGATTAGGATTATGTAATGGAATATGAAACATGTTTTGTGAAATGTAATCAGAAAAGTTGTTATTTTTGAATTCTGTGATTTTGTTTCATATTCATGTGCTTCTGATATTATAGATACCATTAACCTTACCGTATTTGGTCAGCAAAAGTTAATACTATGGATGACTGCAGCATCTGTAGTGCTTAGCTTCGGGTCTCCAGATAGGGAATGTTACAATTCGCGTGCAGCGCACCGAAGTGCCATAATGACAGATGGTTATGGTAAAATAAAGGAAAAAGAATAGAATAAGAAAGAAAAACACAACAACATAATCTCACAGCAGAATGATAATATATAATATCAAAAGAATAGTACAAAGGGTTACTCCGAATGCAAAAATTTCAGGTTATAAAACCAAAGTACTAACATCAGCCTGGACAGTTATAACTGCGTGTCCTTCGAAGCTGATATATACATACACAATACAGTGAAATTGAACTAGATAGATAATATAACCCTCTAGCTCATCTCATGAACTTTGAAGCATCCAAAGTAAAATCTACTTTACTCAGCCTACTTAAATGACTACATGGGAAATATAGGGAAAACAGAAACCATGTGTTAGACATAAGTCTGTTATGAGAAAGCTCGAGATACATGAATACATGTAACAATAACAAATGAGACCATATGGATTACCATAACACTTTCCCCTCAAAAGAAACCAACCACTCATTGAGTTAAATAATGACATAATTGATAATGTCTAGGGTTTAGAATATAAATCATCTCAAATAGCTATGATGCTTACATTGATCATACCACAATATATTTAGGGTAGAATCAAAACTGCTAAGGTACGTTCGCATAATGGATTTTCCATGGAGATCCCTTCGCTCAATGTGAAATTCAATCTCTTGCACAAGGGTCAGAAACTACCTTCGAGCATCGTATACCTCTAGATAAAATATACCATTAAGGAAAACATAGTCGATCCATGTCTAAACACATGATCCTGAATGTCATCCACTCCCAGTACCAACATATCGATAAGCATACTCTAGATATTAAGTTGATAACAACCTATTGTGGGTTAACCTCAAGTTATGTCCCTACTCCGTTTTCTGCCATTTCCAATGTCAAGGTCATGTTTGACATTTTTCTCACGAGTCTTCATCACTTGAACAGAACACGAATCACTCCATGGACTCCCGCATAATTCGTCCGATGAATTTTAACGCTGACCTCTCCCTTGGACTTAACCTTAGGATAGACAGTTCAAATCTATAGCATTCCACTTCACAACTGCTTCCAATACATATGACTCGTATACTAGTTTTGAAGAGGTATTTGATAAGTAACACACTTACCGATCCCGGTCTTTTCATAACCAATTCGATAAATTTTCAGTAAACTCAATTCCGATTCTTTAAGAAGTAAGTGAACTATATAAAGAGGAGTTGTCCTCGAGGGATCGCATATATATAAGTCCTTAAATCTAGAGACGTTTCATATTAATGCTCCTCCTAGGGGTTCTCAAAGGGTATGAAGCCTTGAAACTTTTAGATACTTCTTATGTTAATTTTAGGTCAAGTTTGATAGTCAACTAATCAACTATCTAGTCCGAAACAATCGCTTATACAAATCAAGGTTCGTATACTTAACCCATTTATGACGTTTCAACTTATACTATCCCTCAATCAAAAGTGAAGCCATGTAAGTTAGAGCACCGATTGCATATCAAAGCCTTACCTAAATGCTTCAGTCTTGACTCTCACAAATAGACAAGTCTACCTTGTTGGATTTTAATTTTAAGTATAATATTAATGACTTCCATAAACGAGTAAGTAATCAACAAGATTAACACATTTTCTACATTCCAACTTAACTATTCTTCAGTCAAGAGGGAAGTCGGTAGGTTAGAGCACTATTCTTTTATCCCTACCTGAACTTCAATCTTAACTCTCACTAATAGAGAAGTCTACCTCGTCGGCTTTTAGTGTTAAGCATAGTTAATTACTTTTCAAACAAGTAATCAGACAAACAACGATTTAGCCACTAAGTAATTACTAACCCCCTTTTAAAATTATCCGTTTACACTTTAAAAACCCTTTTAGAAATGATACATACATACATACATATGTATGTATGTATAGTAATCTATTTATAAAACTGGATATTTAATAAAACAATTTAAAAGATAAGATATTTTCATAAGATATTAATAAAAAATTTAACTCTTTTTCTAAAAACTATATTACCTAAAAATTCTTTTAAAATACTTTTAATAAGTTTTAAAACATTTATCCAAAATATTACTTCAAAATAACAAGTTTATAAAATACTTTGAAACTTGGAAAACCATGTTTTCCTTATATTTTAAAAGCAAGCCTCTTCTTTAAAAATTCATAAATAATTCTTAAAAATACATAAATACATCAAACCACTTTTAAAATACTCTAATAATAGTTAGAAAACACTTATAAAAAGAATGAAATAAAATACTTGAATTTAAATATTCTTTCAAACCTTTACAGTTTGAAACAAAGGCTAAAACATGGCAGTTTTGCACAAGTGTAAGTTTGGCCACTTTTCGAATGCTACTCAACCTTTTAACATTAATTTTTTTCATGGAAGCAAGAATAGATATAAAACATCACAAATTTAGTGAGTAACCCCTAAGGATCTCTCTACAAAGTTCTATAGAAATCGCCGAACACAAGGCAATTCCTAAGTGCATCCATTACAACTATGGTTATAAGAGCACTTTCAAATCCAAGTCCAACCTAACCAAAGTTCAACTACAACCTATGTGCTTGGTTCCAAGGCTATGCTACAATTCATACAAGTCCATTCAGGTCTATATATATGGATTACATATGCCATTTTTTCCAAAGTAAGAATTGAAAGAATATTATAATCATATATCACTATCACAACATATGTCCATCCATTCAATCACAAAGAAAAAATCAATCACAAGCAAATATATACAATATATTTTCATACAACATTGTGAGTTATCTCACCCTTAAGCAAGTGAAAAATCAAGTCTAAGCAGCCTCTTTCTATCTCTTCCTTGTAAACACTAACTTCCTATCTCTTTTCTAGCTTTTGTACTTGTTTCTAAGCTATTACTAACCTCAGTTGCTGACGACCTTTGAATGGGGGTAAGATGTGCTTTTATTTTTCCAAATTCAAGTAGCTAGAAGTTGTTGTGATGTTTTCCTGAGGCTTTAGTCCAAGTTTGAGTTGATTGGGAGTTGTTTTGAAATTTATATTCTTGGGAAATTAATGAAGAGAGAGTGAAAGAGCGATAACCTTTTTGTGTAAAAATTGCAAAATGGATTCAAAGGGTATGCCCCTTCTTTTATAGGCTTCATATGGTGTTCCATAACCTCTCTCTCTCCCACATCTGGCCATGGAAGGCTCACCCCTCCATTTTCCCATCACTTCTTCTTAACACCTCTTACCTTTAGTAAATGATTGAACTACCCCTTTTATTCAAATATCTCTTATCCATTAGAAGCTTCTAGAACATTTTAATTACCCCATGAAGCAAAGTGTGTTAATTAGTTCCTAATGTGTTCATATGTTCATTAGCTCAGTACAAAAGGGTTCAAACAACTTCTATCGATGAAAAGGTTGTTTATCGATAAACCGGTTTTCGGTCACATTATCGATATTTCTTTGAAGTATATATTTTTGCAAACAAATTTCAAAAACATGTTTCTTATCATTCTTTATTAATTAAATGATGTTTAACAAAATTATAAAATTACATTTATAACACTTAACTATATTTCAAAATGTTTCAATATTCAAAGACAAAGTATACGAATTTGTGGACAGCTACATTCTCCCTCACTTAGAATATTTTGTTCTTGAAATTCAAACAAGAACAATAATCAAAGAAAAGAGAACATACAAATATATAGTACTGTTGAAACTATATACAAACTAAACTGCAACCCAAATGCATATTAAGCGACTCCACCCCAAATGGTGAGAACAATACAAAAGACATATGATACTAAGATAAGAAGGAGCCCTTAGTTTACATGCAACACTAGATAGAACTCTTTAAAAAATTCCCTCTGTTGTCCTTGTACCATCCGAGCACTCTTGCTCTACTGCACTTTAACTAACCTATCAAAGAAACAAGCATACATCAATACTCAATATTATTCACAATCATTAGCAAGCAAGGCTTACGGGTTTCCCAAGTTTAAAACTCTCCCATCGCCCTAGGATGATAAACAATTTGCTAAGCATCCCTTACGCTTGATAGTTGCTTAGATGATTATTAATGTTACCTTAGAACAATCTGAAGAGTTTCCTAAACTCTCCATAAACCACAAACATACCATACAAATGTACTAAAGCCCATACGATATACATGGATTTTCCATATGCAATATCAAATTTGGTCACTTGCTTGATCGTATAAATTTCACTTCCTAACTTGTATTTATCATATGACCTCTCTAATGCGGACTCCGATTTGGTTCCTTGATTGGAAACCTCCGTTCTCCTTGTATAGCTATATATTATGATAGAAAATCTCGGGCTCATATCAAAAATATGTATCAAGTGTTCGCCATCAAGAACCGAATGAAAAATCCTTGTTTGGACCGGTGTAAAATCACCTCGAAACCACGTACTCGAATCGTGGATCAAGGATAGTCATGCGAATAAAATAATCAATGCATAACTTTCGTACTTATCCTATTGGTTTCTTAACTATACCAATATCCTTTCTATCATATTCAGTTACACTAATAGTATATCTCTTTAAATACTAAAATGTTTATGAAGTATTTCATAAAACCACAACTTCAAGTTTATAATCATTTTATAGCTTAAGTTCATACTTGTATAATACTCTATTACACCCTAAGTGTATATAACAAAACATCAAATTTGTTTTACTTACCATGAATGTTCAACGAATTCACAACTTGTTTAAATTCTACTATCTTCTAAGTTCAAGTGTTATATAAACTCATCTTTATATTTTCACAAAAAAATTAGCTTTAAGTTCTATAAAAATTCAGGATTTTTCAACTATCTACAATCGCCAAAAATTTCATTTCATTTTAACAAATGAAAAATGCCCAACAACATATGATAACATGATGCACATACCATACCGTCCTAATACATGCGTTCATAAAATAACTTAACCACTTACTATAAGGGAAAATAATAAATTATTTCATATTTATTTAGGTTATGCCCCTACCATTTGGGTATCCTACATAGCATACATAGAGATCTTTTCCATATAGAAAGCTTATTTCAAAATCTTTATAAAATAACTCTATCTTTTATATCAACTTTTTTAAAGAAAACTTTAGAACCAAAATCCAGGTTTTATTTCGAATCATTTGAAATAATAATACACTTAAACCCATTTTTTTTTCAAATCACACTTTTGGGATTAAACCAAAATTCATTTTACCAAAACTGATCTGTAGCATTTCCCACTTAGAAACCCAAAAATGAATGCCAATGATGCTGCATTCATTGCCAGAATTGTTTTCGAGCAACATAAGTGAGTTTAGTATACTTAATCATACTTCTGGTACTTAAAATCATTTCAAAGCAGTATCAAATACTTCGTATAATAATACTAAGTGTCTGATCTCAATTTCATAAACCAATTTCTCCAATATATATTTTACAGCCTATTGAAGATATATGTATAGATCAAGTAACACAAAAGTGATATTATGGAAATAGGCCTTACCAAGTCGTACCATATATTCCCTTACTAAGAGGCAAATTCCTACGAGAAGTGCTTACTAACCGAACACATCTCTTGCCAATTTTTAGTCACTTTAGAGTCACTCGAACTAAGTAACATAAAAATACTTTATTCTCGAATTGACTCGTCGACTTCAAGAGCAACCTCGAACTCGAATCAGTCTTAAAACTCCCTTCAAAATATTAGTATTCACAAATACTTTGAAATAACACTACTATTACTTTCCAAAATCTTAGAAAACAATTTCAAAGACATCGGGATTTAAGTTCTCAAATTCTCTATTTAAATCCTGTAACAACCCGTATATTTGGACCATTTAAATTGACAATAATCCACACATGTCAACTTAAATAATACAAAACACGAATCATTATGGGATTATGAATACATATATGTAAATGAGAATCAATACAACATCACAGACACAGAATAGTCACAGAATAATGCAGCGGAAAAGTACATCATCATAATAGTAGTTCATGAAGCTACTACAGGAATACAATAATGTTTCAACATAAAGTGACAAAGAGAAATACAAGATGTTTAATACATAAGTTCACCAAATACTAGAAAGGAAATAATTGATAAAGATAAATGCTAAGTCTTCAGCATCTTCAACCTACCTTGATCAACCACTGGATAGGTTCAGACTGACCCGAGCATATACAAAAAGAAACACTCGAGTCAGGACTCAAAATCTTATACAGGATAATTAGGTGCAAATAATCAAGTTCATAACTCAAAGATGAATTTGATACACATCTTTAAGGATCCGATAAACTATCTATATATACAATAGAATACGCTAAATAGATAAGATCTAATCAGTAAAGTATGATATCAAAATAGCGTTAAGTCATGGCCCATTCCACCCTTAACACATTTTTATTCCCAACAGCATATATAAGACCGTAGTTTCCCCAAAACCGGAAGTCACCAGAGGGCAATCCATATACTAAAGGTACAAAACAAAACGTAGTGGTCGCGAATAGGATAATCAGTATGATAAGGTACATGAGGCGATACCAACTAGGATACTAGTAGTTGCCTGATCCGGACTGATGTTGAGCATAGCAGCTACTATCTCAACACTGCGAAACAACACTCCTAAATCAAAGGGTGCACCCAAATCGAATCACAAAAGTAATAGATATGGTATCGAAGAAGTGTGTCCACTAGAGATGTCGATCCTCAATGGCCCGGCGCGGCTCCTGTTTTAGTCATGTCAGGGGTCATCCAAAATCGTTCTCTTTCTTCAGTCAACGCGTTCACCAAAACCATCCACTTCGTTCTGGATCAACACTCCGCGTATATTAGTTATTAAAGTGGTTTTCGGTATCGACAGAGAGTATGTCCATATCCGATCCCGGTCTCTTTAATAACTACGTATTAATTACCCGATGGTCATCTAATATTAAAGTTTAAACAAATCAAAGTCCAAAAGTCAAGTTGCAGGTTTGACTTTCAAAATTTGACACTTCACACTTTTCAATTTATTTCGAACGTTTAAAATCATATTTCCAAATGGAGTTTTAGTTCAAGCCCTTGAGTTAACAATACTTAAGTATTCAAGTTCAATTTTATTCCTATTCCCATTCATCGTTACATTAAATTTAATCAAACCTTGATTTAATCAATTTCAACAGCTAAATCAAAACTTTAACTTTAGTTGGTTTTGCATTCCTTTTAGTCACTTTGTTACTTAATCTCAAATTAAATTTATAACAAATTCCAAATTTATTAAATTTGTTCAATTCATATTTTATTTCGAATCTAATAAAGTCAATTTATTAGATTCTAAACTTACTTATTCAAATCTCATTTCAATTTAATGTGTCAATCCGTTTATCTAATTAAATAGATTTATTAATCCGTTTCAATTTAATCCATTAATTTATTTCAATTAGGTCCACTTATTAATTCATTACAATTAAATCCATTAATTTTTTACAATTAAGTCCATTCATTTATTATAATTAATCCTATTAATTTAATACCATTAAATCCATTGATTTATTTCAATTAAATCCATTTATTTATTACAATTAAATCCATTCATTTATTACAATTAAATCCATTCATTTATTACAATTAAATCCATTCATTTACTACAATTAAATCTATTGTTTTATTACAATTAAATCCATTCATTCATTACAATTAAATCTATTCATTTACTACAATTAAATCTATTGTTTATTACAATTCAATCCATTCATTTATTACAATTAAATCTATTCATTTACTACAATTAAATCTATTGTTTTTATTACAATTAAATCCATAAATTTCGTTACTTACTTTCCAACAAATTCTTAAGTTCATTTCTTAATTTCAAATGGATTTCGATTCCAAAATGATTTTGTTGACCAATCGGGTTTCTTATTTTAATTATCTATCCTAGGCTAAAGTTGTTCAATTTGGGTATTTATCATTTCAACCCAATATAATTAAATAAAACAAAACATAGCAAAGGGAACTTGCAGTGCGATAACTGGGATGGTGTCAAAGTAAATAAACAATCAATAGCAACCATACATAACAATTTAACCGTTTATTTAAATAATCCCGAAATAATCGTATTTAATTTACATTTGTTATTTATGTAAATTAAATAAAATTATTCCTAGAATCCACACTATCATTTCTTGCGGATTAAAGATTATTACATTATAGGTTTTCACTTGGCGTTTTTATCAAATTATTACAGCCATCATACATTCAATGGTTCAAAGTATAGCTAATCCTATTTCTATGTGTCGGTTTATTTAACATTTAAAGGGACCAGTTCAACATATAATCTATTTGAATTTTAGACTATCCTATATCAATTCCAATTTCATATTAGTTATCACTTATATTAACACCCAAATTCAACATCACATAACAATTTAGTGTCACAACTATTTACCATAAACTAACATCAAATCACAATTTAACACGTTAAATCTATTTAAACAGTTCATGGCGTCAATTAAGCAATTCTAACTCTAACAATATTCCATTTCAACTTGTATAACAATTAATAGTTTATGTGAACAATTTCTTACATTAACTAGTTTAACATCCAAGTAAATATTACAACATCTATCACTTGATTATCATAGCATAATAAAATTTGAGTCGTGAATGAAATATTCACCTTGCGTGGTTAGAGAAGATGACGGCGAAGCACGACAATGAATAGACTAGAATGGACACCACAATCACGAATACGAACTATAAATCAATAAAAGATTATTCAACAATTGCTTAATACGATGTATATATATTGATTTGTATATATATATAAACCATACCAAACAACTAGATGCAAATAAGGCGGATGGAAGCTTAGATCGCTGGATTAGCCTCAATTGGAACTGCGTGGACAAAGCATAAGTGAGTCCATAAGTTACAAATTATAACTGATATATAATTTTATCAAAAAGAAGAACAAAATATAAAAAAATGGCAGCGGACGCGGAAGCGGGCTAAGCGGGCTCGACTCGGCGAGTCGGTTGGTCGAGGTAAGGCGGGCTGGGTCGGGCGCGGGTGGGCTGGGTCTGGTGGGTTCGGGTCGGGCTGGGCTGGGCAGTGGGGTCGGTGGCAGGGCGCGAGCTGGACGCGGGGACGGGGTTGGTACGGCGAAGGCTGGGCTGAGGGGATGGGAGGGCGGTTCGGGTGGGGTCTGGCGGGTTGGTGGGAGGGAACTGGGACGGTCAAGCGAAGTTGCGGAGGGAAGGGCCTGGGCTGGGCGGCGAAGGGCTGGGGAACTGGGCGGAGGCAGGTGGAGGGGACTGGGACGTGGCGGCGAAGGCATTGGACTGGGTTGGTGGCGGGGAGCTAGGCAGGCGGAGGGTCGGCGAATGGGCTGGGCGTGGGGACTGGGTGGGTACGGGCGAGGCGGACTGGGCGGAGGCGAAGGGGACGGGGTGGGGAAGGCAGTGGGAGCGGGTTGGGAACGGTAGCAGGGATGGAACTGGCAGGCGGAGGGGCTGGGGAGAGGCAGGCGGAGGGTTGGGCAGGGCGCGGGTGCGTAGGCGGAGGGTGGGGCTGGGGACGTGGGCGTGCAGGCGGAGGTGCCGGGCGGAGGAGGCTGGTGGCGCGGGTGAAGGCAGGGCGGTGGGGAGGCGGGCTGAGTTGGGGGAAAGTTTCATTTGCTAGGGGAAAGGCAAACTAAGAAAAGAGAATTTACAGAGGAGGAAGAAAATGAGCTACGTACCAGAGAAGTTAAAGATTGCAAACAAGTGAATGAAGTGAACCAGTATAAAATGAATATTATAACCAAAAACCAAGAGTCTCCAATTTATTTCTTTGGTAACTGAATGGTTGTTGGCTTTCCAAGGCAATTGAATAGACAAAAGGCTGTTAGGATGCTGAACGTTGGAGAGAATGGATACCGTTTTATGCTGCATAACAGGCCCGTTTGCAATCCGTTAAATAATTATAGTTCGTAGCGCCGAACTCCGATTGACACAAACAAATATACCATTTTGATCAGCGCGACGAGGCGAACGCAACGGTATAAAGATATCAGTGGTACGATTAAATTATAAAATTCAAAATTTTTCCATTGTGAAAAATGCAGCATAAACACCGAAGAATAAGATCGACGGAGCTGAAGATGTCCGAAATTTGAAAAACGAAAAATGACGTCTTGATCAGAAGATGGTTTAGAATTTTTCTATGTAAAAATATTTCGGTTCAGAAGATAAAATTTTTCGCGTTTAAAATGGACTGATGTGAAGTAAACGCGAACGAAATTTGCTGCGGTATTTTCCGACGAAACTTTTCCCATATCTATAACTATCTAGGCGCAATTTTTAAACAAAGTTTGGACGCTAATTGAAATCGTAAGAAAGTTCCAAAATTTTATGTTGAAATAATGGATTTAAAAATTTAAAGTTGGGTCGGAATTTCAGGGTCGTTACATTCTCCCCCACTCAAAACTTTTCGTCCTCGAAAAGAACGAGACGGTGAAGTAAGAATGGAGTGAGCGGAAAAGTCAATATAGATTTTTAAGAAAATTTGATTTATACCTGAAATCAGTAATTCGGGGTTTGAATCCCGAATGCTATCCTCAGTTTCCCACGTGCAATCTCGCTCATCTGCACTCCATTGGACTTTTATGAGATTTATAGACTTCCTTCTTAGTTGCCTTGTTTCCCGATCGACTATTCGAAGTGGTCTCCTTCCGATAGTCAAATCTGGCTCGATATCTACTTCATCCAACTGAGCAATTGGAATGGTCATGGATGGATCTCGCACGACTTTTCAGAGATGTGAAACATGGAATACGTTGTGCATGCCTTCAAACTTTTCTGGTAATGCAACTCTATAAGATAGTGTACCAATTCTCTCAGTGATAGTAAATGGTCCGACAAATCTTGGGGCAAGCTTCCCTCTACGACCAAATCGAATAACATTCTTCAAAGGTGATACTTTCAGAAATACCTCATCCCCAACCTGGAATTCCAAATCTCTTCTACGCCTATCTACGTAGCTCTTCTGCCTATCCTGTGCGGTCTTCATCTTCCTTCTGATCTCATTTACCTTCTCGGATGCTTCCATAATCATATCTGGGCCAAGAACTAATCGATCACTAGGCTCAATCCAACAAGCTGGCGATTTGCATGGCCGTTCATATATAGCTTCGAATGGTGCCATATCGATACTCGCCTGATAACTGTTATTATAAGTGAATTCAACCAAATGGAGATGGTCTTCCCAAGATCCACCAAAATCAATAATGCAGGCTCGGAGCAGATCCTCCAAAATCTGATTTACCCTTTCAGTTTGGCCATCCGTTTGAGGATGATAAGCTGTGCTCAGATTCAGTTTAGTGCCTAAGACGTCCTGAAATGCCTTCCAGAATTTACTAGTGAATATAGGGTCTCGATCGCATACAATACTAGATGGAACCCCATGAAGTCTAACAATCTCTTTCATGTAAATCTCTGCCAAACTTGAAGCAGTGCGAGTGGTCTTAACAGGAATAAAGTGAGCAGATTTTGTCAACCTATCAACAATTACCCATATACTCTCGTTACCTTTTCTGGTCCTTGGTAATCCATCAATGAAGTCCATAGAAATCTGATCCCATTTCGAACAAGGAATCTCTAGGGATTGAAGTAAACCGGCGGTCTTCTGGTGATCGGCTTTAACTTGTTGGCAAGTGGTGCATCTACTGACATATATAGAAATATCTCACTTCATCCCACTCCACCAATATAAACGCTTCATATTACGATACATCTTAGTGACACCAGGATGTAATGAAAGTGATGACTGATGGTTTTCTCTAAGCACTTCTTGTCTCAATCCATCGATATTTGGAACACAAATACGGTTGTCGATCCTTAGAATTCCATTACTATCAATCTGCGCTCCTATTTTCCCGTCAACATTTCCGACTCTACCAAGAACTAACTCCTTCATACGATAGAGCAAAGTGTCCTCGTATTATTTAGCTTTTATGCGATCTATAAGAGATGGAGAGATGACAAGCTGAAATAGCATGCCTTCAACAGTATTACAACAAGACAATGCTTTCCTACGACTCAATGCATCGGCTACAACATTTGCTTTCCCAGGAGTATAAGTGATGTCGAGATCATATGCAGCTAAAAATTCGAGCCATCGGACTTGCCTTTGATTCAAATCCTTCTGAGAAAAGATATATCTCAAGGACTTATGATCAGTAAATAATTCGAATTTTGTTCCCAAAAGATGATGCCTCCATAATTTCAGAGCAAATACAACGGCAAGAAGCTCTAGGTCATGTGTGGCATAGTTTAATTCATGGGTCTTCAACTAGCAGCCCGCATAGGCAATAACCTTTCCATTTTGCATAAGAACAGCGCCTAAACCTTCTCGGCAAGCATCTGTATAGATAGTTAATCCTTCACTTCCATCGATTACCGCAAGAACAGGGGCTAAAGTTAACCTACGCTTCAACTCATTAAAAGCTGATTCGCACTTCTCACTCCAAATAAACTTAACATCCTTCCGAGTTAAAGCGGTAAGTGGGGCAGAAATCCGGGCAAAGTGCTCAATAAATCTACGATAATAACCGGCTAAACCCAAGAAACTACGAATATCTATAGGAGTTTTAGGAGTCTCCCAATCCTGTAGATGAATTTCAAATTAGAAAGGAATAAGAGGAATTGAATGGAAATAGCGAATATGGTAGAACTTACATTGATTACGGCGATCTTAGCTGGATCGACCGAAATCCCATTTTCAGAAACTATGTGGCCCAGGAATCTCACTTCATCTCGCCAGAAGTGGCATTTAGAGAATTTGGCCTTAAGTTGATGATTTCGGAGAGTTTCCAGAACATAAGCAAGATGTGTCTCATGCTCCTTCTTGTCTTTGGAGAAGACGAGAGTATCATCAATGAAAACAAGAACAAACTTGTTAAGCACATCACGGAAGACTCGATTCATCAAGTCAACGAAATAAGCCGGTGCGTTGGTCAAACCGAATGGCATAACCAACCATTCATAGAATCCATTCTCAGTACGGAAAGCTGTCTTATGGATACTATCTTCAGCAACTCTGAGTTGGTGGAATCCCGTGGCTAGATCAAGTTGTGAGAAAATTTTAGCCCCATGGAGCTGATCGAATAAATCGTTGATGCGAGGCATCAGATAACGATTCTTGAGAGTGCGTTTGTTCAGTTCTCGGTAATCCACACACATGCGAAGAGATCCATATGATTTGGTGACAAATACAACTGCGGCGCCCCATTCAGAACAACTTCTCCTAATCAACCCTTTAGCAAATAGATCATCAATTTGGGTTTTTAGTTCAGCTTTTTCTTTAGGAGCCATCCTTCGGTGTGGGAGAACTACGGGAGTAGCTCCAGGAATAAGATCAATACGGAAATCGATTTCCCGTTTGGGCGGTAGAGAGTTGACCTCTCCAAACACATCGGGAAATTTCTGAACAATAAGGGTAGTATTAAGATCATCCGGATGAGCATCAAGAGAGAATATGAAGCTTCCGGCATATTTCTGTGGTGATTTGCATTCAATGACAAGTGGCTGATCCATGTCACTTACCAAAGAAACTGAACGAGTTTTGCAGGAAATAACAGCATCAAATTTGCTTAACCAATCAGCTCCTAAAAGAAAGTCGAATGCTTGGAATCCAAGTACATAGAAATCCCAAGTGAATCGAGAAAAATCATACATAAGTGCAACTCCCTTGCAAACACTTCGGAGGTTAGCGGGTCCTCCAATGGGATTTGAGACACATAAGGAGGTAGTAGCAAGAGTAGGTTCTAATTTGAGTTTATTACACAGGTCAATGGATATAAAACTATGTGAAGCACCAATATCGAATAATACCTTAACAGGTGTAGCATGTAAATGAAAAACACTTCGTAAGGTACATTGGTCATCCTGGGTGGGTGGTGCAGGGGTTGCAGGTGTGGTGATAGCAAATACTCCAGATGGTGTGCCACGCTTATACAGTGGGCAGTCTTTCTTGAAATGACCCGGCTGGAGGCAGACATAGCATAAATCTTTCCTAGTCGTAGAAGGTGGTGGAACAGCAGCTCCGGTAGATGGACAACTATTAGCATAATGGCCCTTCTTATCGCATTTGAAGCAAGTGATGTTAGCCAGGTCGATTGGGCTTTTCTGAGCATATCCCAATCCAGTAGTCTTCTGCCAAGCTTTCTTTTGTTGATCAAAGTTCATCTTCCTTTTCCCGGGCTGGCTAGAGGAGGGCTGAGTAGGAATGGCCTTGGCAGTAGGTCCCTTAGGCTTCGCCTCATATCTAAGAGCATAGTCAACAAGCTCTGTGAAGGTGCAGTGAGTGTGGCCAGTAAGCAAGTCATAATATTCTGGTCTAGCTCCCAAAATGAATTTCTCATTCTTCAGAAGTGGTGTATCGATCAAGCCAGGTCTAAATTTTGAGAGTTCGTTGAATTTCCTCTCATACTCAGAAAAAGTCATACTGCCTTGCTTAAGATCCATGAAAGCTCTATAAAGTTGGGTTTTTCCAGCAGCTGGCATCCATTGTGCCGAGAAAGTATCCCTAATCAAAAGATAGGCAAGATGAATAACATTCCAAAGATTGAAAGAAAAAGTTATGCTACGAAAACCAACGGATTTATACCTAAACTGGGCCCAAGTGATGGTGTCCTCCTCGATACGAGAAGTAACTGATTCCCACCAATCTTGCGTGGCATCCTGAAGTTGCCAGGCAGCAAGCTGACGCTTCTGAGCATCAGTGATCTCTAGACCCGAAAATATCTTCTCTAAGCTTTTAAGCCATTGCTGAGCCTCAATAATGTTCTCGGATCCAGAAAACTTAATGCCTCCAAGCTGTGAATACTCTTTACTAAGAATGGTGAATCTGACAGGAGCTGGAGCGGCAGGTGCAGCCTGAGCAGGACCATTGCCTCTTCCACCCCTATTGTTTCTTCTGGCACTCATCCTGAAATACCAAAAGAAATTTAGAACCGAGGATAAAATCATGGAACTCAAAGAAATTAAATCGATGAATCAAAGAAGCTCGGATAGAAAGGATTTGGATATTGAATCGATTCTCCTCATTCTAGGGTGTTGCTACCCTATCTCTAATGAGTTTCATAATCCCGAACTAAGGTTTTTAGGGAAACCGAAGCTCTGATACCAACTGTAACAACCCGTTTATTTGGACCATTTAAATTGACAATAATCCACACATGTCAACTTAAATAATACAAAACACGAATCATTATGGGATTATGAATACATATATGTAAATGAGAATCAATACAACATCACAGACACAGAATAGTCACAGAATAATGCAGCGGAAAAGTACATCATCATAATAGTAGTTCATGAAGCTACTACAGGAATACAACAATGTTTCAACATAAAGTGACAAAGAGAAATACAAGATGTTTAATACATAAGTTCACCAAATACTAGAAAGGAAATAACTGATAAAGATAAATGCTAAGTCTTCAGCATCTTCAACCAACCTTGATCAGCCACTGGATAGGTTCAGACTGACCCGAGCATATACAAAAAGAAACACTCGAGTCATGACTCAAAATCTTATACAGGATAATCAGGTGCAAATAATCAAGTTCATAACTCAAAGATGAATGTGATACACATCTTTAAGGATCCGATAAACTATCTATATATACAATAGAATACGCTAAATAGATAAGGTCTAATCAGTAAAGTATGATATCAAAATAGCATTAAGTCGTGGCCCATTCCACCCTTAACACATTTTTATTCCCAAGAGCATATACAAGATCGTAGTTTCCCCAAAACCGGAAGTCACCAGAGGGCAATCCATATACTAAAGGTACAAAACAAAACGTAGTGGTCGCGAATAGGATAATCAGTATGACAAGGTACATGAGGCGATACCAACTAGGATACTAGTAGTTGCCTGATCCAGACTGATGTTGAGCATAGCAGCTACTATCTCAACACCGCGAAACAACACTCCTAAATCAAAGGGTGCACCCAAATCGAATCACAAAAGTAATAGATATGGTATCGAAGAAGTGTGTCCACTAGAGATGGCGATCCTCAATGGCCCGGCGCGGCTCCTGTTTTAGTCATGTCAGGGGTCATCCAAAATCATTCTCTTTCTTCAGTCAACGCATTCACCAAAACCATCCACTTCGTTCTGGATCAACACTCCGCGTATATTAGTTATTAAAATGGTTTTCGGTATCGACAGAGAGTATGTCCATATCCGATCCCGGTCTCTTTAATAACTACGTATTAATTACCCGATGGTCATCTAATATTAAAGTTTAAACAAATCAAAGTCCAAAAGTCAAGTTGCAGGTTTGACTTTCAAAATTTGACACTTCACACTTTTCAATTTATTTCGAACGTTTAAAATCATATTTCCAAATGGAGTTTTAGTTCAAGCCCTTGAGTTAACAATACTTAAGTATTCAAGTTCAATTTTATTCCTATTCCCATTCATCGTTACATTAAATTTAATCAAACCTTGATTTAATCAATTTCAACAGCTAAATCAAAACTTTAACTTTAGTTGGTTTTGCATTCCTTTTAGTCACTTTGTTACTTAATCTCAAATTAAATTTATAACAAATTCCAAATTTATTAAATTTGTTCAATTCAGATTTTATTTCGAATCTAATAAAGTCAATTTATTAGATTCTAAACTTACTTATTCAAATCTCATTTCAATTTAATGTGTCAATCCGTTTATCTAATTAAATAGATTTATTAATCCGTTTCAATTTAATCCATTAATTTATTTCAATTAGGTCCACTTATTAATTCATTACAATTAAATCCATTAATTTATTACAATTAAGTCCATTCATTTATTACAATTAATCCTATTAATTTAATACCATTAAATCCATTGATTTATTTCAATTAAATCCATTTATTTATTACAATTAAATCCATTCATTTATTACAATTAAGTCCATTCATTTATTACAATTAAATCTATTCATTTACTACAATTAAATCTATTGTTTTATTACAATTAAATCCATTCATTCATTACAATTAAATCTATTCATTTACTACAATTAAATCTATTGTTTATTACAATTCAATCCATTCATTTATTACAATTAAATCTATTCATTTACTACAATTAAATCTATTGTTTTTATTACAATTAAATCCATAAATTTCGTTACTTACTTTCCAACAAATTCTTAAGTTCATTTCTTAATTTCAAATGGATTTCGATTCCAAAATGATTTTGTTGACCAATCGGGTTTCTTATTTTAATTATCTATCCTAGGCCAAAGTTGTTCAATTTGGGTATTTATCATTTTAACCCAATATAATTAAATAAAACAAAGCATAGCAAAGGGAACTTGCAGTGCGATAACTGAGATGGTGTCAAAGTAAATAAACAATCAATAGCAACCATACATAACAATTTAACCGTTTATTTAAATAATCCCGAAATAATCGTATTTAATTTACATTTTTTATTTATGTAAATTAAATAAAATTATTCCTAGAATCCACACTATCATTTCATGCGGATTAAAGATTATTACATTATAGGTTTTCACTTGGCGTGTTTATCAAATTATTACAGCCATCATACATTCAATGGTTCAAAGTATAGCTAATCCTATTTCTATGTGTCGGTTTATTTAACATTTAAAGAGACCAGTTCAACATATAATCTATTTGAATTTTAGACTATCCTATATCAATTCCAATTTCATATTAATTATCACTTATATTAACACCCAAATTCAACATCACATAACAATTTAGTGTCACAACTATTTACCATAAACTAACATCAAATCACAATTTAACACGTTAAATCTATTTAAACAGTTCATGGCGTCAATTAAGCAATTCTAACTCTAACAATATTCCATTTCAACTTGTATAACAATTAATAGTTTATGTGAACAATTTCTAACATTAACTAGTTTAACATCCAAGTAAATATTACAACATCTATCACTTGATTATCAAAGCATAATAAAATTTGAGTCGTGAATGAAATATTCACCTTGCGTGGTTAGAGAAGATGACGGCGAAGCACGACAATGAATAGACTAGAGTGGACAACACAAGCACGAATACGAACTATAAATCAATAAAAGATTATTCAACAATAGCTTAATACGATGTATATATATTGATTTGTATATATATATAAACCATACCAAACAACTAGATGCAAATAAGGTAGATGGAAGCTTAGATCGCTGGATTAGCCTCAACTGGAACTGCGCGGACAAAGCATAAGTGAGTCCATAAGTTACAAATTATAACTGATATATAATTTTATCAAAAATAAGAACAAAATTAAAAAAAATGGCAGCGGACGTGGAAGCGGGCTCGACTCGGCGAGTCGGTTGGTCGAGGTAAGGCGGGCTGGGTCGGGCGCGAGTGGGCTGGGTCTGGTGGGTTCGGGTCGGGCTGGGCTGGGCAGTGGGGTCGGTGGCAGGGCGCGAGCTGGACGCGGGGACGGGGTGGGTACGGCGAAGGTTGGGCTGAGGGGATGGGAGGGCGGTTCGTGTGGCGGGGGTTCGGGTGGGGTCTGGCAGGCTGGTGGGAGGGAACTGGGACGGTCAAGCGAAGTTGCGGAGGGCAGGGCCTGGGCTGGGCGGCGAAGGGTTGGGGAACTGGGCGGAGGCAGGCGGAGGGGACTGGGACGTGGCGGCGAAAGCATTGGACTGGGTCGGTGGCGGGGAGCTGGGCAGGCGGAGGGTCGGCGAATGGGCTGGGCGTGGGGACTGGGTGGGTACGGGCGAGGCGGACTGGGCGGAGGCGAAGGGGACGGGGTGGGGAAGGCAGTGGGAGCAGGTTGGGAACGACAGCGAGGATGGAACTGGCAGGCGGAGGGGCTGGGGAGAGGCAGGCGGAGGGTTGGGCAGGGTGCGGGTGCGTAGGCGGAGGGTGGGGCTGGGGACGTGGGCGTGCAGGCGGAGGTGCCGGGCGGAGGAGGCTGGTGGCGCGGGTGAAGGCAGGGCAGTGGGGAGGCGGGCTGAGTTGGGGGAAAGTTTCATTTGCTAGGGGAAAGGCAAACTAAGAAAAGAGAATTTACAGAGGAGGAAGAAAATGAGCTACGTACCAGAGAAGTTAAAGATTGCAAACAAGTGAATGAAGTGAACCAGTATAAAATGAATATTATAACCAAAAACCAAGAGTCTCCAATTTATTTCTCTGGTAACTGAATGGTTGTTGGCTTTCCAAGGCAATTGAATAGACAAAGGCTGTTAGGATGCTGAACGTTGGAGAGAATGGGTACCGTTTTATGCTGCGTAACAGGCCCGTTTGCAATCCGTTAAATAATTATAGTTCGCAGCGCCGAACTCCGATTGACACAAACAAATATACCATTTTGATCAGCGCGACGAGGTGAATGCAACGGTATAAAGATATCAGTGGTACGATTAAATTATAAAATTCGAAAATTTTCCATTGTGAAAAATGCAGCAAAAACACCGAAGAATAAGATCGACGGAGCTGAAGATGTCCGAAATTTGAAAAACGAAAAATGACGTCTTGATCAGAAGATGGTTTAGAATTTTTCTATGTAAAAATATTTCAGTTCAGAAGATAAAAAATTTCGCGTTTAAAATGGACTGATGTGAAGTAAACGCGAACGAAATTTGTTGCGGTATTTTCCGACGAAACTTTTCCCATATCTATAACTATCTAGGCGCAATTTTTAAACAAAGTTTGGACGCTAATTGAAATCGTAAGAAAGTTCCAAAATTTTATGTTGAAATAATGGATTCAAAAATTTAAAGTTGGGTCGGAATTTCAGGGTCGTTACAAATCCTCTCCGTTTACAAACCATATATTTATAAACCATACTGATATATAATCACGTTCTTATAAAAAACTATTTCATAAATATTTATTCCAAAATATTTCAACTTTCCTTTAGATCATACTTAACAACTTCTATTAAATTTAACTGTTAACGCACATTATCACCTAATGTCTTATAGTCAAATTATGAAGCTCAATTCACAAGGTGTTTGTTTCCATGTATCTACAATTACTATCTATCCAATCATAAAACTTAAGCTACTCGCAAATTTTTGGAGTACAAAAAACAATTAGGAAACAAAAAACAATGTTCCTAACATGCCACGCATGACTAAATAATCATCATGGTTATGATTTGTAAAACTATGCGGAGCATCAGTATCCAACCAAGCATGAATAGGAAAGCCATAAAGAGATAGTATATCCTCAAGAATCTGCTTCCCCTTCTCAGCTGCGGAAATAGAAAAGACCTTAGGCTGCTCCCATTTCTTGAGCATAGGATAATCTGTAACAAAATGGCCAGGCTGATGGCAATTATAACAACCCTTCTGTGCTAACTGTGCATTAAGCTTCGGCGCCTATACGATCGGTGCTTTCACTATATGCACTCTAGCCACTTTCCCTCCTTTACCTGACCTACACTTACTTGCAAACCGACCCTCCTTCCTATACTTGTAGCAAATGAGGTTGGACCTATCCTTCGATGACTAAAACTTACGCTTTTTGTTCCTAGTTGATGCCTATACATAGACATCGCAATAGAGCCCTCGAGCCGAAAATCCAAATGTATAATATGCTTAACGCTCCCTAGATATGATCCATCTTGTATTTACATACCATGTAGCACAAAGTAATCCATGCCTGGACCTCGATGATAGTCTCAGTGCTGTTGAACCTCTTTCTACCTAACACCTCAAACTATCACTGTATCGAAGCAAAGTCTTTCCATGGTCGAACCTGCACCACTTCTTCTACTACATTACCCATAGCATTAGAAGCCCTAGTACCTATAGTGCTCACTAACTAATCAAAGCAAACAACTTTAGGAAAAGGATAGAGTTATTTCAAAGAAAGGATTACTAAGAAAGAGATATTCCTTAGGAACAATATAAAAATATAGTTTTGAAAATACAAATAAGCACTTATATGTATAATACACTTGGCTCATTTTAGGGTATAGCTTACCTACCTCTAATGAGCCATACTCAACCAAATCCAAGGTGTTCGCTCTATCTTGAGCTCTGATACCAAATGTAACAACCCGACTTTTTGACCCTCGAACGTCGACACTAAATGCATTTACAGTATTCGTGTGCCGCACACCCAAGTGTCGGAAAGACAGATAGTTAGGGTAAAATAAAAGAAAATAAATAAAGAAAGAACATAGCATTAGAATCTCACAGCGGAAAGATAATATATAATATCAAAAGAACAGTACAAAGGGCTACTTCGAATACAGAAACTTCGATGTTACAAAACCTAAGTTCTATCATCTGTCTGGACAATTATAACTGCATATCCTCATAATACTGATATATACATACATAATACAATGCAATAGAAATAGATAGATAATGAAAGTGTCCGGCCTGACTCCTGAACTTTGAAGCATCCAAAGTAAAACTTGCTTTGCTCAACCTACTTAAAAGAGTACATGAGGAATTTATAGTAAACCAAAACCACATGTTAGACATAATTCTAGTACGAGAAAACTCGAGATACATGAATACATGTAACAGTAACAAATGAAACCGTATGGATTACCATAATGGTTTTCCCCTAAAAAGAAACCAACCATTCATTGAGTTAATACAGTGATGTAATAGATTATGTCTAGGTTGTATAATATAAATCATCTCAAATAGCTATGATGCTTACATTGATTATACCACAACATATTTAGGGTAAAATCAAAATCGGTAAGGTACATTTGCATAATGGATTTTCCATGGAGATCCATTTGCTCAAGCCGAAATGCAATCTCGTGCACAAGGGTTAGAGACTACCTTCGAGCATCATATATCTTTGGATAAAATATATCATTAAGGAAAACATAGCCAATCCATATCTAAACACATGATCCTGAATATCATCAACTCCCAGTACCAACATATCATTCAACATACTCTATATATGGAGTTGGTAATGCCCTATCATGGGTTAGCAAAACCCCAAGCTATGCCCGTACTCTATTTTCTACCATTTCCAATGTTGAGGTCACATTCAACATCTTTCACACGAGTCTTCATAAATCGAACAGGACACGAATAACTCCGTGGATTCCTGCATAAGTTGTCTGATGAATGCTAACGTCGACCCCTCCCTTGGACTTAACATTAGGATAGAGAGTTCAACTCTATAGCATTCCACTTCACAACCGCTTCTAAAACATAGGAATCATATACTAATTTTGAAGTGGTATTTGACAAATAAAACACTTACTGATCCCAGTTTCTTCAAAACCATCGGTAAACTCATTTCGATTCTTTCAAACGAAGTATATAAAAAGGAGTCCTCCTCGGGGATCTCGTATATATAAGTTCTTAAAGCTAGAGACGTTTCATACCAATGCTCCTTCTCGGGGGTTCTCAAAGGGTATGAAGCCACGAAGCTTTTAGATACTTCTTATGTTAATTTTAGGTTAAGTTAGATAGTCGACTAATCAACTATCTAGTAAAAAATAATTGCTTATACAAATCAAGGTTCGTATACTTAGCACGTTTTCGACATTCCAACTTTTACAATCCCTCGATCAAGAGTGAATAAAAGTAAGTTAGAGCACTAGTTGCATATTAATACCTTGCCTAGATACTTTACTTTTAGTCATTTACGATGTCGAGATTATGTTCGGTATCTTTCAAACGAGTCCTCATTACTTGCACAGGATATGAATCCCCAATTGGGTTCCCACATCTCGAACAGATCTCGAAACTATACATGGATTCCAGCATCTCGAACAGATCCACTTCCATGAGATAGAATACATATCTAAGGTTTGAAGTGGTTTTCAATAAGTAAAAAACTTACTGATCCCGGTCTCTCCAAGACTGAATCAACGAATTTCGTCATATTCAATAATAATGAGGACATCACATATGGAAACCAAGTCTTGTATACTTATCACGTTTTTGATATTTTCATCTCACACTATCCCTTGATCAAGAGTGAAGTTGGTTGGTTAGAGCTCTATTCCTCATATCCCTACATGAACATTTGTCTTAATTCCCACAGATAGACAAGCCTACGTCATCTGCTTTTAATGCTAAGTATATGACTAAATGCTTCCCATAAACAAGTAAACATACGAAGCGCGATCAAGTCACACAAGCATGATCAAGTCACATAATTGACTTCAAATCCCCTTATTCTTTAATTAATCTTTTATTAATTAAAACCTCTTTTATTTGTAAAACTTCTTTTACCTAATAAAACATCGTTTATCAATTTCTATTATTCATCTGTACTCTCTTTTCAATACTTCAAAAAGTATTCATACACTTATCTCAAATGGTATAAGTATATTCACAAATTATTAACAAGATTTCTTACTTTAAAACTTTGCTTTTCCTATCTTTTTCCAAAATATTCCTTACATGTAATTTCCTTCAAAATATATATTTTAAGGATCCAAGTACTTTCACAAGTCCATTTAAAAAGGTTTAAGGCTAATGTTACTTAAATATTGTCACTACAAAACCAAAACCATTTCACTTATACTTATCTTTAAAACAATCTTTTAAAGATTTATTTACATTCACAAGTATAATAAAAAAGTGTTAAAGACAAATGTTATTAGCACATTATCACAAAAAACCCAAAACCATTCCATACTTATATCAGCTTTAAAACATTCTTTCTAAAGATCTAAGTTATTAATAGGTTAAGTTTGATAGTCGACTAATTGATTATCTAGTTAAAATAATTACTTATACAAATCATTGTTCGTATACTTAACTCGTTTCTGACATTTCAACTTAACTATTCCTCATTCAAGAGTGAAGACATGTAAGTTAGAGCATAGTTTGCATCAAAGCCTTGCCAAGATACTTCATTCTTGAATCTCACAAATAGATAAATTTACTTGTCGGCTTTTAGCATTAAATATAGTATTAATGATTTCCGTAAACGAGTAACAAACAACATGATTAACCCATTTCCAACATTCCTTAGTTAACTATTCCTCATTCAAGATGGATGCTGATAGGTTAGAGCTCTGTTGCTCCATCTGTACTCGACATCAACCTTAACTCTCACAAATAGATAAGCTTACTTTATCAGCTTTTAGCATTAACCAAAGTTAATCAACTTTTAAACAAGTAAGTAAACAACAAGATTAACACGTTTTCGATATTCCAACTTAACAATTCCTCGTTCAAGAGGGAAGCCAGTGGGTTAGAACTCTATTGCACCATCCCTGCTCGACAATCAATCTTCACTCTCATACATAGAGCAGTCTACCTCGTTGGCTTTTAGTATTAAGCCTAGTCAATTACCTTTTTCAATATATATATATATATATATATAATTATTATAAATATATTTAAACTTCAAACCAACTTTAGAATACTTCAAAACATGTATGAAAACATCGCTAAAAATGTTATAGAAAAATACCAAATTTAAATATTATTTTTAAACACTTAAACCATAAGCAACTTACTACAACATTTAAATGCTGTCAAAAGTCTATTAAAAACAACATTGAAAACCACGATCTTTGCGCCTAGTTTTAACCACTTCGACAAAAGATCCGTGACTTGAAAATTTTATAGTAAGTCCTACCCATAGGGTACTGAAAAACCATGGAAGAAAACCCCAAAGAGTACCTTCCAATTTATTTTAAAAAGGGCCAAAACAGGCTATATTTAAGAAATGTATTTATAACCACATTTTTGTTCTAACTTTCACAACTTTTGTTCACAATTTCTATAAATTTCCAAACCATTTATTTACTGTCCAATACGGCAAAATATGTGTATAGAAAATCCAAACTAAATTATCCCTAGCTAAGATTATACATATCCAATTTACATAAGTTAAAGTTAAGGGATATCGAAGTGCACTTATAACGATTATTCTCATTTCAAACACCTTCAATTCTACACGCAATCTAAACATCAATTCAAGGCCATAACATATGTTTAAGCACTTCCGTCATTTTTATTCTCATACTATATTTCAAGCTTTAGTGAATTTATGATATACTTCTTAGCTTAAGGATGTATTTATAGGTTTGTGCAAGAGGTTATTACCACCTTCTACCTCCATGGTAGGTCACAAAGGAGCCGCCCTCTCACATGCACCTTTAGACCTCTCTTTTTTTATTTAAAAATTAAGTCTGACCATAAATGCTCATTTCCTAAATATCTTCAATGACATCACCCATGACATCATCCAAAAAGTTTATTTCCATAAATGGCAAATTTTTTTCTTCATATTATTGATTTCCTAATCAAATAAGTGTATGTAAAAAAACTGAACAACTTTTGATGGTTAAAAAGCTGTTTATTGATAAAATGATTTCCGGTCATATTACCGATATTTTTCCAAAGTGTTTATTTTTGTAAACATTTTTCCAAAACAAGTTTACTACCATCACCAAAATCCTAAAGATCCAACCTTAGCACATTCAAACTAAGGCAATACCTCCCCTCCATCTCTATTGCTCAAGGCCCATCCAAGATACCCCTTCTCCCTCTCACCTTCTCCCACTTTTTACTTGATATACATGCTTTCCATGATGTATTAGGCCTACAACCAAAGTTTAGAAGAGATAAGAGATGATTTAGTTAAGACTTGAAAATGTTAGAGAAGAACTAGTGGATTAGTGCTTAAGCACTTCCACCATTTTTATTCTCATACTTCATTTCAAGCTTAAGTGAATTTGTGATTTACTTCTTATCTTAAGGGTGTATTTATAGGTTTATGCAGGAGGTTATTACCACCTTCTACCTCCATGGTAGGCCACAAAGGATCCACCCTCTCACATTCACATTTACACCTTTATTCTTTTACTTAAAAGTTAAGTCTTACCATAAAAGCTTATCTCCTAAATATCTTTGATGACATCACCCATGACACCATCCAAAAATTTTATTTCCATAAATGGGAAAAAATATATTTCATATTACCGATTTCCTAATCAAATAAGTGTATACAATAAAACCGAACAACTTCTGATGGTTAAAAACCTGTTTATCGATAAAATAATTTTCGGTTATATTATTGATATTTTTTTCGAAATATTTATTTTTGTAAATATTTTTTCAAAACAAGTTTACTACCATCACCAGAAGCCTAAAGAACCAACATTTAGCACTTTCAAACCAAGGCAACATGTAACGACCCGTATTTTTACGGATCGAAACATCGTAAAACTGTTGTCATTAGATCGATAGTATTGTTAAGCCGTTCTGAGTTTAGGTCGTTAGTGTTGATAAGTCGTTTAGAGTTTAAGTCGTCCAGGGTTTAGGTCGACTAGAGCTTAAGTCGTGGGGTAGGTTAGGTCGGATGAACGACTTAAGAGAATGGAGCGACCTATAGGATTTTGACCGACTTAAGGAGGGTAGACGACTTAAGGAATGGACGACCTAAGGATTGGAACGACTTAGGAGTTAACGGCTTAAGTTAGTGAGCGACTTAAGGAATCGGCGACTTAAGAGTTAGCGGCATAGGGATAGCGACCTAGGAAACTGGGGCGAGCTAACGACTTAAGGAGATAGGTCGTGAGCGACTTAGGAGCGAGCTAAGGTTAGGTCGTAAGTCGCGCACGTGTGTTATGGCTTAGGATGTTGTACAGTTAAGTCGTAGGGTTTTCTTAAGTCGTGGACGAGTTAAGATAAGTCGTTGAGTCGCTATGGCATGTTTAGTTAGGTCATAGACGACCTATGATAGTATGCTGGGTGTAGATAGGTCGTGAGGTGTTAAGTCGTAACCCAGCTAAGTCGCAAAGGTATTGAGTCGTTAGGTCGCGCATATGTGTTAAGTCGTGCAAGTGTTAGGTCGCGATTGTTGTTAAGTCGTAGGTCATGGGTCCTCATAAGTCGTGAGTCATGGAGTTTTCATAAGTCGTGGACGACTTAAGGAGGGAACGACTTAGGGATTTCAGCCTATAAATACCCGGTTCTACTTCACTTTTTAGGATCCGAATTTTGAAGCGACGAAGTGCTGTCATTTTGAGAGCTCGAGTTCTACACTTCTTCACTTCTTTTCTCCACTCTAATCTTGTGATTCCTTCCATCCAAATCGAAGATCAAATCGAAGATCCAAGAGCTAAAGTTGAAGATCTACATTCTTCGAAGAGAGATTTCATCGTTTGAAGCGGAATTTTGACGGATCAAGTTAGATTCTTCGCTGTCCAGATCTGAAGTGTGTTGCTTTTGAGGTGTTTAGGTGATTTGGTGAGTGGTGGTTATCTCTCACACAGATCCAAAGGAGTATATCGGATCGGTGGCTTGATTATGTGTTTAAAATAGTGATTTCATGCATTTTCATAAACTTGAGTATAGATCCATTGTTCATGATGATTTGACATCCATTTTACTACATGTTAATATATGCAAGTTCATTCATCAAGTTGTAGAGATATTGTTCATTATTCATGCTTGTTAGATTTGGACTCTTTATTTACAAAATTGCCATTATTGTATTAATTGTTTATTAGATCTTGTTTGCATGATTGATTACTTGGATTAATGATTGATTTGATTGATTGTTATAAACTAGTTGATTAGTTGATGGATTTAGACAAGGTGGTCGAAGATGATTGAAAAGCTAAGGGAAAGGCTCTTGAATTGGAAAAGCTGCTCGTGGCATATGTGGCGGTTGATGAAGCTCATATGGATAGATTTGATGATGATGTTGAGATGAGGCTTTGCTATGATAAAATGAAGCGAGGCATGATATGAGATAGTCTTGGTTTAATTCAGACGGGATCATTCCAAGCATGTTGATAACTCGGTGAAATGGTTCGGGTTTAAGGATAATGGTTTGCTCGAGAGGCGCTTGAGCTAGTATGGAAATAGTCGTCGAGGAGGATGACTAGAAGGCTGAGGTTTCATCGTTATTGAAGGTTCTAGCAGACTCAAAGCAAGAGTACGCTGGGCAGATTCGATAGTCCCTAAAGACTATGATTGTAGTCGAGTACTCTGGGCAGATTCGATAGTCCTAGGCACGGGCTGCGATGACGTGCGGAGTTCTGTCTAGAACCGGGGTTGCCATTAACCCTTGACGGACGACTGAAAGAATGTGCCGGTCATTCAATTAACGGTGGTATCGAAGCAATGATAACAGTGATAGCCAGAGTCATGGATGTTTGGTTGATCGTCATTCGGTCTCAAGAGCGGTATTTTCTGGGTGCTTATCTGATCTTGGTTTAGGCCTTGGGGGTTTGTACTTGGAAAACATCGCCCTTGACTCGAGTGATAATTGCTTTACTTTAAATGTTTGCTTTGCTATGTTTACTTCTGCTTAGTGTGTCTGGGGGCTATCACTGTAGAAAGAGGTGGAGTGGGAGGGTTGGATTCCTATTCCTTTTTCCTTTATGCTCTTTTGGTATGTTGTTAGTTAATTTACCGCTCACTAGGACTGTTGTCTGACTCAAGGCTTTATGTTTAACTCTTATTGCCTTGGGCTGTTCATCCATTTTGGGATGGGCAGACTAGGTAGCAGGTGACAGGTGTTGTTCTTTGTTTCCAACGATGCTGATGACGAAGACGAGCTGGAGGCTTGCATATTATTTTCTTACTATATGTACTGGATGTTCCGCTGCTTGTATAATTCTCTGAGTGATATGTAGTGAGGCTTGATGTATTGACTATTCAGATGTTTGTATTCAACTATTATGAAGCTTAATTGTTGAGATTCTATTTTGAGATGCTTCACTATATATATTCTCTATTGTATTTTATCCATGCGCTGTGAGTAATACGATAGATTCTGCTGTTTTACTTAACCTTGGCAACGTCCATGGCTGCCTGGCACACTTTACAGCGCACTATTTCTATGTTCAGTGCAGGGGTCATGGTCGGTCGTCACATTTAGTATCAGAGCTTTGGTTAATCGATTTTTACCCAACGCTCGCTGACATAACTACGTATGAGAGACGTAATTGTATTTTGATGGATGATTACTATATATAATATAGTAGCTTAGAAGGATTTGAACCCCTTATTCAGTTGTTCTCAAGGTGTATTAATCATTTCTTTTTATAGATATTAAGGATGAGTCGAAGAGGGAGACCAGCTGCTAGGGAAGGCCGTGCTGCTGAGGGGGCTGCTGATTATGTAGCTATGTTCGAAGCTATGATGACTTCGATCATGAGGAGGATGCCAGCTCCGGGGTCAGCAGTAGATGTTGGAGTTCAAGTTCAAACTCCAAAACCGGTGGATTTTGCTAAGCTATGTAAAGATTATACTGCTCTTGGAGGAAAGGTTTTCTTGGGAACTAAGTCAACTATTGAAGTTCAGAGATGGATAGATGCTTGTAGAAAGATCTTTGGTGACTTGGGAATCGAGGATGCAACCAAAAGGAAGCTAGCATCAAGACAGCTTCAAGGGAGAGCTTCTGACTGGTGGAACTCTATCACCATTGACACTCCGGAGGAAGAAATTACTTGGGTGCAATTCCAAGCTAGTTTTGAAGCTAAGTTCATTTCTACAGCTCAGAAATCTGTTCTGTTCAAGAAGTTTGTGGAGCTCAAGCAAGGTGGAAGACCGGTTCTTGAGTATGTTTCTGAGTTTGAAGCTTTGTCCAAGTATGCCCGGTCGTATATTGAATCTTCGTACTAGAAGAACGAGAAGTTTGTGACAGGCTTGGACATTTATCTTGGGAGGCAGTTGGTGGATCATCTGGACGATCCATTTGAGAAGCTTGTGGAGAAAGCTCTCAGGCATGAAAATCTGTTTCCTAAAGAAGGATCTGTTGCTGCTGTAACCAAGGAAGAGTCTAAAACACAGCAGGGTGGAAACAAGAAGAGGAAGCAGCAACAGCAAAAGGTTAAGGATGGCCAGAAGAAGCCGAAGGGCGAAGTGACCTGCTAGAATTGTCAGCAGAAGGGCCATTTCTCCAGAGATTGCAAGAATCCAAAGGTGCCGGTGAAGTGTCACAACTTTGACAAGCCGGGGCATATCAGGAAGAATTGTCCAGAACCGCGAAAGGACAAGCAGATTGTGCAAGCCCATGCTTTGGGGGCTGTTACATCATCTGCAAAAGCTCCTACCGCTGAAGAGAAAGGAAAGAGTGTGGTGGTTCAAGGTACTCTTTCCATATGTGGTGTTCTAGTTAGAGTGTTATTCGATACTGGGGCGTCGCATTCTTTTGTTTGTAATGAACTTGTAGGCCGGTTGGGTTTAGAACCGGATATCGTTGATAGGCCATTGGTTGTGACTAATCCAGTTGGGGGTTCGTCTTGTCTGTGTATGCTATGCCGTGGTCTGATTGTATCGAGTCATGATTGCTCTTTTGTTTGTGATTGTTTTGTTCTGAACTTTGCGGGGTTCGGAATTATTTTGGGTATGGACTGGCTTAGGAAGTATGCGGCAAAGGTTGATTGTGAAAGGTTGGAGGTGACAGTCGAGAATGTGGAGGGGCGAAAGGTTGTGATACGATGTAAGCATGAGGAAGGCGTCTTCATGAGCTTCATGTATTCGCTGGTTGTTCCACGGGATGGACTGTCATCGGTGCCAATCGCTAAAGGATTTGAGGATGTCTTTGATGAGGTCAAAGGGTTACCGCCGCATGGAGAGATCGAGTTTCGTATCAATCTAGTTGAAGAAGCCAGACCTGTTGTGATGCCTCTTAGGCGGATGGCGCCTAGGGAACAGCAGGAGTTGAAGGTGCAAGTTGATGATCTTTTACAGAAAGGATTCATTCGGCATAGTGTGTCCGAATGGGGTGCACCGGTTGTGTTTGCAACCAAAGCGGATGGATCGTTGAGGTTGTGTGTGGATTATCGTGAGTCGAATAAAGTGACTAAGAAGAACAAGTATCCATTGCCAAGAATAGATGACTTGTTTGATCAGCTCCACGAAGCTAAGGTGTTTTCTCAGATGGATTTGGCAACAGGATTTCACCAGTTAAGAGTGGCTAAGGATAGTGTGCCGAAGACTGCTTTTAGGACACCATCCGGTTTCTTTGAGTGGCTGGTACTGCCGTTTGGATTGACCAATGCACCAGCATATTTTGTGGATCTTATGAATAGAGTGTTCAGAGATCAGTTGAACAAGTTCGTACTAGTGTTCGTGGATGATATTTTGATTTATTCCAGAACTGAAGAAGGGCACAAGACGCACTTGCGTATTGTTTTGGAAACCTTACGGAAACATCAGCTAAAGGCTAAGTTTTCGTAGTGTCACTTCTGGAAGAGCAAAGTGAGGTTCTTAGGCCGTATTATCTCTGGAAGCGGAATAGCGGTTGATCCCGCCAAGATAGCAACAATCCAGGATTGGGGTAGACCTAAGAATGCATCTGATGTAAGAAGTTTTCTTGGATTAGCAGGATACTATCGTCAATTTATCAAAGACTTTTCCAAGGTGGCTGCACCATTAACAGGATTGACGAAAAAGAATCAAGTATTCAGATGGGATGCTAAGTGTGAGCAAGCTTTCGGAATCCTAAAAGAGCTACTGACAAGTGCTCCTGTTTTGACTATTCCAAGTGGAAATGATGAGATGGTGGTTTACACCGATGCATGTGGTACTGGACTTGGAGCAGTGCTGATGTAGAAGGGTAAAGTTGTTGCGTATGCAAGTCAACAACTGAAGCCGCATGAAAGGAATTATCCGACTCATGATTTGGAGTTAGCGGTGATTGTATTTGCTCTGAAGATGTGGAGACATTATCTATTGGGAGTTCGATTCGAGTTGTTACAGATCATAAGTCGTTGAAGTATCTTTTCTCCCAAAAGGATTTGAATCTTAGGCAGCAACGATGGCTAGAGTTTTTGGCATCATATGATTTTGATATAGCCTATACTCCGGGAAAGGGTAACGCAGTGGCAGATGCGTTAAGTCGAAGACATGCAGGATTGGGAGCCATGTTTTTAGAATGGAAGAATCTCGAATATTTAGCTGGATTTGACTTCAGGCCCAGATGTGAATTGGAACCTGAGATGTTGGCAAACTTATCTATAAGACCGACTCTTGTGGAAAGGATTGGCGAGAGCCAAAAGCGAGACGATAAGCTTGTCAAGATTATCCGTGATTTGGAATCTGGATTGGACCCAGAAAAGGATAAAGGATTCGAGGTCGATCGAGAGGGTTGGCTTTGGAAGCAAGGATGACTAGTTGTTCCCGATATAGATGAATTGAGAGATGAAGTTCTGAAGGAAAGTCATCACTCGAAGCTGACAATTCATCCAGGTGGAAATAAGATGTATCGGGATATGAAGAGAACCTATTAGTGGGAAGGTATGAAGAAGGATGTTGGAAATTTTATTTCCAAGTGCATGAACTGCCAGTTGGTAAAAGCCAAGCAGAAGAAGCCCAGTGGATTGCTTCAGCCATTAGAAGTTCCTACATGGAAGTGGGAGCAAATATCGATGGATTTTATTGATGGGCTACCTAGAACCAGAGCGGGAAATGAAGGGATTTGGGTCATCGTAGATCGTTTGACTAAGAGTGCAAGATTTATTCCTGTTCGATCAACTAGGACTGCATCGAAATTGGCTGAGCTATATGTTAAGTGGATAGTTCGATTTCATGGTATTTCGAAAAGTATAGTGAGCGATCGAGACCCATTGTTCACTAGTAGATTTTGGAAGAGCTTCCAGGAAGTTTTGGGAACCGAGTTGTGTTTGAGTACAGCTTATCATCCCCAAACAGATGGTCAGACTGAGAGAGTCAACCGAGTTTTGGAAGATCTCCTTAGAGCATGCGTTTTAGATTTCGGAGGATCATGGGAAGATCACCTTCATTTGGTGGAATTTTCGTATAATAACAGTTACCAGTCAAGCATTGGTATGGCACCATATGAGGCATTGTATGGAAGACCGTGTAACTCTCCGACATGTTGGTTAGAAACAGGAGAAAAGCTGATACTTGGGCCAGAAATGATTCGACAGACTTCGGATTGCATAGAGATCATTCGGCAACAAATGAAGGCAGCCCAAGACCGACAGAAAAGTTATGCCGATAAGCGTCGTAAGGATTTGGAATTCGACGTAGATGATATGGTATTTGTGAAGATTTCTCCACTAAAGAATGTTATTCGATTCGGGAAGAAAGGAAAATTGACTCCGAGATTTGTTGGACCATTCCCGATCATCGAGCGAATTGGAAAGCACGCCTATAAATTGGAGTTACCAGAAAAGATGTCGGGTGTGTACAATGTTTTTCATGTATCGTATCTACGGAAGTATGTGCACAACTCGAATACTGTGGTTTCTACAGATAGCTGTGAAGATTTTGAGGTTGATCCAGTTGTTGAGAGACCTCGTAAGCCGCTTCGTGTTGTGGAAACTGACACGAAACAACTTAGGAGGAAGGTAGTTAGGTTGCTCAAGATACAATGGAGTGATGATGATAACGACTGTACATGGGAGGTGGAAGAGAGGATGAAGGCAGCTCATCCTGAACTCTTCAAGGTATGGTTATAAGGTGTCGTGTCATCTCACGACATTGTAACTTGTTCTAGTTTTAGAATTCTGCATGCTAGGCTAGAATTGGACGCATGGTTTGTTGATTGCTATGGGTGGTAGGCATGCAGAATAGTTTTTGATTGCTTGTGTTTGTTTGGAATTTCGGGGGCGAAATTCCTAAGGGGGAGAGAATGTAACGACCCGTATTTTTACGGATCGAAACATCGTAAAACTGTTGTCATTAGATCGATAGTATTGTTAAGCCGTTCAGAGTTTAGGTCGTTAGTGTTGATAAGTCGTTTAGAGTTTAAGTCGTCCAGGGTTTAGGTCGACTAGAGCTTAAGTCGTGGGGCAGGTTAGGTCGGATGAACGACTTAAGAGAATGGAGCGACCTATAGGATTTTGACCGACTTAAGAAGGGTAGACGACTTAAGGAATGGATGACCTAAGGATTGGAACGACTTTGGAGTTAACGGCTTAAGTTAGTGAGCGACTTAAGGAATCGGCGACTTAAGAGTTAGGGGCATAGGGTGTAACGACCCGATATTTTCAACCATTCGCATCCATTATAAGTGTATAGGTAGACACTCATGCCGGAGTTGAATTGCTCAAAATACCGCGTTGTAATTAAAATTTGGCAAATCTCAGAATATACAGTAAATAAATATAATCACAGATCACAGACACAGAGTAAAATAATGCAGCGGAAGTAAAAGAAATAGTAGTTCATGAAGCTACTATCTAAATATGTCAGAGTTACATAATATACAACAGAAGAAATAGAGTACAACAAAAGTCTCAATAAAATAACCAAGTACAAGCTGAGTAGAACAACGGAACTGAAATAGATAGGACAAGACAAGCAGATAATCTCCTGCGATTCAAATATCCAAGCGAGTGGAAATCCAAATCTGTGAATAACTCAGGCTGACCCGAGCGTAAAGCAAAACACAAAACACTCGAGTCAGGACAATATATACTTATATAATGTAAACCAACTCAAGCGAACTGTAATAAGGGTACAAGTAACTTAGAAGATGCTTGGGACCGCCCATCCTCTAAGGGTCCGTTAAACTATTTACTATATAGTAATATACGCTATATACAGTAGTGTCTAATCAGTAAAGTATAATCATATAGAAAATAGCGTTAAGGGGATGGAGAACCTTAACGCAGTCGGATCTTAAAATCATTATCGTAGTAAAGCTCGATATGGTAGGTGACACGGCACAACTAGGCAATGCCAAGGTAGATATACCAATTATGCACACGGACTGATGGATACGCATAGCAGCCACTACCGTTCCACCTCGAACAACACTCCCAAATCGGAGGATGGCCATCTAATCAATCACAAGTAAGAGTATAATAACGAAGAAATGTGTCCGAGAAGAGGTGCTACCTCACTGGTCCGAGATCGCTCCTGTTTTAGCCACCTTATGCCAACTCACGGGAGTTGGGTCCACGTAACATACCTTAAGAACGTCGCCACCATCCTACTTCATTCTGGAATCTCCACCGCGTACACGGTTGTCAAAGTGGTTTTCGGTATCGACAGAGAGTATGCCCATATCTGATCCCGGTCTCTTTGCCAACCAATCGTTATTATAACCCGTGGTTATAACTTTTAAAAACAATACTTTACTTCAAAATAAAATATCATTTCAAACCATATCTTTATCAAAATAAAGATTAAATCAATTCCAAACCATTTCCATATATTTAAATTTTCATATCATTTCAAAACTTCATTTCAAATCATTTTAATATAATAAAATATCATATCCTTACAAAACTTCATTTCAAATCATTTTAATAAAATAAAATATCCTATCAGTTCAAATCCAAATATTCAACTTTAAATACCTTTTAAATTCAAAGATATCGTTCATTTACTATCATTTCAAATCACCTTTAAATAGTTTATATTCCAATCAAAATAATTCATTTAAACCTTTTAAAAGTGTAATTATTATATTTTCAAATCAAGTATTCAATTTCCAAAGTTTCAAACCATTCTGAGTTCGTTTACTAAGTCAAAAACCCTAATTATTAAAATTTCAGCATTTCACAGCATTTAAAAACAACTGCTATAAGTTATATTTGAAAACATTTTTAATTCAACAAAGACAACACTTAAAACTACTGTTAAAACTCAGTTTTAGATGAATTATAGTTCAAAACAGAAAAGACAGCATTTCAGAAGTGCTGCGGTAGTTCAGATTTCAAAACAAGGGTTAAATTTGGTTTCAGCAAAGACTGCAGACCATTATAGCATTTCCAGAGAATGCTATAATAGACCTGAGTTCAATATTAGCCTATAAGTTCAATTACAGCAACTACAGCATTTCAGAAATGCTGTAATAGCTCGTTTTACACAATTTTAGTTCAAAACAGAATCTATAGCATTTCTGAATGCTATTAAAAGTAAATTTCAGGTGTTAGTGTATTTCCAGCAATTAAATAACTTTAATTTAAAACACATAAACATTTTAGAAATCATATTTTAACATTTAAAATGTTCATTTACATATCGTTTAACATATATCTTTTCATAATAAATTTCTTATAATAAAATCCAATTTTCAACAATTTACTTAATAAATTTAAGTGTAAAAGTTTCCAATTCTTCACATTTCAACAAATAACTTAACACTTCAAATTTAAATTACCATTTCACAAATTTAACTAAATTTCCAATTTTATTTAATTAACTTAACCCTTTAATTAAAACCAAATTTCACATTTCCTAGTCAAGTTATATTTTAAAAGATCACTTTTAAACATTCACTTATTTAACCACTTAAATTCATAGAAAAATCAATAATACTTAATAAATCACTTAAATTCAAATTTAATCAAATTATCATATTTACCATTTCCAAATAAAATTTAATATCCATTTTATTTATATAACTTAAATATCATTTTTAACCAAAATTCCAAATTTCCAACTTAAGTTATATTTCAAAAATCCAGTTAAAACATTCATTAATTACATTTTTAACACATGGAAAAAAATCATAATTTCTTTATTTTAAAACATTTCAAAATCTATTTAAATCAAATTTCATAAATTTATAATTTTTTAAAATACTTAAAAATATCCAAAACACTTTATAAAATAACCACGGGTCTGTTTATAATTTTCTAACCTAGGTCAAGTGATACAGATATGTATCATTTCAATCCGTAGTTTAAAAAGAAAAATCCGGGTTCTATCATTTCAAACCCGCAATCCCAAGTTAAAATAAATTAAATAAAAACCATTCAAGGCCTATCATTTCAGCCCATAACAATTTTTCCCTATTCTAAAGTCCGTTCGGGTATGTATCATTTCAACCCATAGTGATTCTAGTCTACAGGGAACTTGCAATGGTGATAACTGATATAAATAACAGAATAACATTAAATAATAGTAACATATGATATAACAGGTGTATAAACATCATATGATCATAACATAGTCAAGTATAACATGATAATATATTTTTACAGATTCACAGGGTGTCAATTTACTAGTTATATTGGTACATATTGTCTGGTGAGAATAACTCACCTGTTTGTGCTGGAGATATCAAAACCAATGACACAATGGAAACAAAAGCACGATGACAAGACTACGGACTTGAGTGGAGAGCGAATCCAAGCTACAACTCTTGTGCACAACCCAAAACAACCAATCAAAACAACAAAATTCAATACGACTTTAAAATGAAATAACTTTGAAATGAAAAGAGATTTGAATGTCAAATCGTTTTCCTTGTTTTCTACAATGCTTTGCATGGCCTAGGGGTTTATTTAGGTCAGGTTTGACATGACTTTGGCTCAGGTTTGATCATAGGAATGCATGGCATAAAGGCTAGAACATGTGGAGGAAGTTACAACACAAGAATATCAAGAGACTAGGCAACATAGTGGAGTTTGGTTCAACTTTTGGCTCGGTCTATGGGTCAAATGGCTCAGCCATCATCTGGTACAGGTCTGGACAAAGGTTTGGGTGATGAGTAGCAGCAGCCAAAGGTCATGTAGCAAGTGGTGGTGGTGGCTAAGGGGGTGGCCAAAGCAAGATATGGAGGGTAGGTGATGATATGTGTGTTCTAGGCAATGTTTTGTGGAGTTTTGTGGTGATGGCTTCAAGTGGAAGGTCATGGCCTGTCTTGGTCAGAGGGAAGGGAGTGTTTGCTGTAGTAGATGGAGGAGGTGATGATGGGGATGAAGGTGGTAGAGGCTAGGCCAAGCAAACATGTGAAGAGATCAAGGCAAAATTGCATAGAAAAGTAAGAAAAAAGTAGAAAGAAAAGAGGGAGATTACCAAAATTTTTTGCAAGATGGAGGCCGTGATTTTTTTTTTAGGGTTTTGGAGCTTTGAAAATTCGTGAATAAGATGAGGGAGTCGTATGAAAATGAATGAGGAAAAGAACGGCAAAAAATAAAATAAAAGATGTATTGATTGAAAAGAAATGGTAGAATTCAAAAGGGCTAAGCACACAAAAGGTATCAAACTCTTCATATATCTTTAATTCCCTTTTTATAACTTTATATTTCTGAAAAAAAATCCCAGATAAAATTTCGAAATTTTATCAAAATATAATAATTTATATAAATATTTATCAATTATATAAAGTTAAATTAAGAAAATAGCTAAAATAGTAAACTAGTCTAGAAAATTTGGAATTGAATAGAATAAATTTTTAGAAAATTCATGTGAGCTTGTAATATATTTTTAAACATAAATAATAACATGAAATAAAAATATATTCACAAAATAAACATTTAAAATTTAATTTACATATAATTTCTAATGAAGAAAATAACAGAAAATAGGAAAACAGCCTTTAAAAATAGGAAATCATCATAGTAAATTTTGGAAAAATTCTATTATCATTTTTAAAATATTTAGAGATGGAAATATACATAAATAAACATATTGACACATATTAAAATAAAATATAAGAAAGAAAATATGATTTATAAAATTTAAAATAGGCAAAATTGCACAATAAAATAAATTATACTAAAAATTGAAATGTACATAACTTTTACATTTTAACTCCGTTTTCAACGAAACAAAAAGTAGTGTTCAAGTTATTACATCTATTTTTATAATAAAAGATAAAATTTATAATTTCAAACTTTTAAATTTTTAAGTTTAAAAGTCAAAGTTTGACTATTTTAACCAAAATTCACATTTTCTGGAAATATTAAATTTAGTCATATTTGGAATTCTAATCCACATACAAAATCAAAGTTTTTATATTTACCATAACAAAATTTATTCTTTTCATAAATAAAGCTTTTAAATCTGGAAATCAATTTATAAATAATTGTAAAATACAGGGTTGTTACACTCTCCCCCACTCAAAACTTTTCGTCCCCGAAAAGGAACGAGGTACGGAAAAGCACAGAAAAAGATAGAATGAATAGAATTAAGACAAGATGATAAGAATATTGGAATTACACCTGATAACTATTGTTATAGGAAAGTTTAACAAAATGGAGGTGATCAAATCAAGAACACAAACACGAAAAAGATCCTCTAGACTCTAAATCACCCCTTTCACTTGACCGACGGTCTATGAATGGAAAAACAGTGTTCAGATCCAGATGAGTAACAAAGATTATCAGAGATTACAGAAATATTTCTAAACAGAAAGATTATAGAAAGATGCTTATACCAGTCTGTAGCAAGATGAGGGAAAATAAGGACAACCAAAAGATGGTTTGAAAAACAAAATAAGATAATAATTTGAAACCATAATGCTTTGAAATCATAATACTTTGAAATCATAACAATTTAGAGGTGTTTATCATTTGGAAATCATACTACTAAAATCATAACACATTGGAAATGTTATTCAAAAAAAAACATAATACTTAGAAAATCATAACACCTTTTAAAATAATCTTCATTTAAAATATTTTAATTCAAGGTCAAATAATATTCATTTTAAAGTTGTAACATTTCTTAGTTCATTCAATTATAAAATTTCCAAAACATTGTATTTTCAAACGGCAGCACTTATAAAATGCTACAGTAGATATATTAGTATTTCAAATCAGTTTTATTCCAGAAATATTCATTTGGATATCTTTTAACTTAAGACTTATTAAAACATACTTTTATGAATGGAATATCCCATTTCATAAATAGATATTCCTTTAATAAGTTACACTTAAAATTCCATTTGAAAACCAAATTCTCAATTATCAAGGTTTAGTGACGTTAAAATACATTTTAACTATTTAAATCATAATTATTCATTTTTCAAGACATATCTATTTCATAAATAAAATATTTATATAGCAAATATAACAATCAAATTTCTTTACACATTTATTCATTTAGACATTAATTGAACTATGAATTCAAGTTAAATAAACTTTATTACAAAATGTCCAATTCAAATGTATTTTATTTTATCTATTCAAAGATACATTATTTATTATACAACATATTCATTTCAGGAAATAACCTTTATTAAATTCCTAGGTTAGACTTAAGGTTCCATATTAAATCAAATTTGATTATTAAGTTATTTAAATAAAATCTCTTTAAATTCCTTTTTCACTATTTACCTCTGTTAATCTTTTATAACTAAAATTTAAGTGTATAACATTTATTATAACCACTCAAATTTTATTTATAAAATCCTTTCTATATTGTATATTATCCAATTTCATATTCAACTTTTGTGTAATTTAGGTAAGTTATATTGGAATGAAATTGTGTGTTATACAAATAAAACTTTCCAATTTAATTATCTCAAGTTTGAATCATTTATCCAAATTTTTGAATTTGTTTTTCTTTTAACTGAAATTATACTTTAAAATAAAATTTAAGAATTAAACTTCCGATTCCTTTCAAACCATTTAGCGATAAGTAATTATACATACATAATATGTCAAATCAAATTTTAAATCATATATCTATATATTATAAATTCAGTCATATTTTAGAGATTCAAATCAATTAAATTTCCAAAACAAAGCTGTAGCAAGACTACAGAACAGTCTCTTCACTTCGAAACTCTAAAATGAACGTCGATGATGCTGCAGTCATCACCGAAATTATTTTCCAGCGATAAAGAGAAGAGCACTAAATTTTTAAAACTTAAAAATCCTTTAGAAACAAATTTCTACTTGGAAATACTTTAAATAATATATCCTTTTAAAACTTTAAACACAAGGTTTGAAATCCATCGGAAATTAAATTCTTAAATTTCTTGTTTTAAATTCATTTCAGTTCCCAAATAAATTTATAAACAACTATTTATAAATTCATTTATAGAACAATAAATGATAAATCAAGTATTATCATTTAAAATAATCAATTTAAATCAATTTATTAAGTTCCATAAAATTATATATCCAAATTTATTTTATTAACCAAAATTTTAAAATAATATTGTGTCAGTTTGTTCTGTCAAAGTGTTTTAGAAATCCTATCGATAGCGTTGATCAGACGAATCGATCGGAAGCCCAAATCAACATCAACAACTCAAACAACACAATATATAAAACAAACTTAGATTTACAAGTACAATTCAAAATGTTTGGGGATATTTTGGGAACAAAACAAGATGATTAATTAACAAAATATGAAGATGGATAAGCTTAGATAAATCGCGAGCAACCTTAACCGGGTCAACCGTGAC
This sequence comes from Allium fistulosum, assembly GCA_030737815.1. Classification (NCBI taxonomy): domain Eukaryota; kingdom Viridiplantae; phylum Streptophyta; class Magnoliopsida; order Asparagales; family Amaryllidaceae; genus Allium; species Allium fistulosum. The sequence continues at coordinate 367,979,322 of CM060908.1, forward strand.
TTAATGAATAAGATCAAATGTGGATGTTTCTGGGGTAAATCTACATCCGATCTCAAGAGATAGAGTTTGAAATAACAAAAGATATTAGCATCTAAACCAAGGATAGATATAAATCTCTGGTGAATTGATGCAAATTTGTAAAGGAGTTTCCCCCTTTACCAGAAATTTAGAATATTGGCGAGACAGCCAATTCACTATAAAGATCATTCGAAGTGGAGTTATGTGATACTCCAAAATCAAAAGAAGATGAATAGTGAGGGACAAGAATGAATTTTGGAACCGCAGGGAACGTTCCAAAAATTCAAAGGAAATTCGAATCAAGAGGAAAAGATTCAAACTCGAACGAAAGTGATTCTGTAAATAAATCTACTCCATATGCTGAGTTTTGCCTTAAAGCCAAAGCTCTGATACCAACTGTAACGACCCGATATTTTCAACCATTCGCATCCATTATAAGTGTATAGGTAGACACTCATGCCGGAGTTGAATTGCTCAAAATACCGCGTTGTAATTAAAATTTGGCAAATCTCAGAATATATAGTAAATAAATATAATCACAGATCACAGAGTAAAATAATGCAGCGGTGGTAAAAGAAATAGTAGTTCATGAAGCTACTATCTAAATATGTCAGAGTTACATAAGATACAACAGATGAAATAGAGTACAACAAAAGTCTCAATAAAATAACCAAGTACAAGCTGAGTAGAACAACGGAACTGAAATAGATAGGACAAGACAAGCAGATAATCTATTGCGATTCAAATCTCCAAGCGAGTGGAAATCCAAATCTGTGAATAACTCAGGCTGACCCGAGCGTAAAGCAAAACACAAAACACTCGAGTCAGGACAATATATACTTATATAATGTAAACCAACTCAAGCGAACTGTAATAAGGGTACAAGTAACTTAGAAGATGCTTGGGACCGCCCATCCTCTAAGGGTCCGTTAAACTATTTACTATATAGTAATATACGCTATATACAGTAGTGTCTAATCAGTAAAGTATAATCATATAGAAAATAGCGTTAAGGGGATGGAGAACCTTAACACGGTCGGATCTTAAAATCATAATCGTAGTAAAGCTCGATATGGTAGGTGACACGGCACAACTAGGCAATGCCAGGGTAGATATACCAATAACGCACATGGACTGATGGATACGCATAGCAGCCACTACCGTTCCACCTCGAACAACACTCCCAAATCGGAGGATGGCCATCTAATCAATCACAAGTAAGAGTATAATATCGAAGAAATGTGTCCGAGAAGAGGTGCTACCTCACTGGTCCGAGATCGCTCATGTTTTAGCCACCTTATGCCAACTCACGGGAGTTGGGTCCACGTAACATACCTTAAGAACGTCGCCACCATCCTACTTCATTCTGGAATCTCCACCGCGTACACGGTTGTCAAAGTGGTTTTCGGTATTGACAGAGAGTATGTCCATATCCGATCCCGGTCTCTTTGCCAACCAATCGTTATTATAACCCGTGGTTATAACTTTTAAAAACAATACTTTACTTCAAAATAAAATATCATTTCAAACCATATCTTTATCAAAATAAAGATTAAATCAATTCCAAACCATTTCCATATATTTAAATTTTCATATCATTTCAAAACTTCATTTCAAATCATTTTAATATAATAAAATATCATATCCTTACAAAACTTCATTTCAAATCATTTTAATAAAATAAAATATCCTATCAGTTCAAATCCAAATATTCAATTTTAAATACCTTTTAAATTCAAAGATATCGTTCATTTACTATCATTTCAAATCACCTTTAAATAGTTTATATTCCAATCAAAATAATTCATTTAAACCTTTTAAAAGTGTAATTATTATATTTTTAAATCAAGTATTCAATTTCCAAAGTTTCAAACCATTCTGAGTTCGTTTACTAAGTCAAAAACCCTAATTATTAAAATTTCAGCATTTCACAGCATTTAAAAACAACTGCTATAAGTTATATTTGAAAACATTTTTAATTCAGCAAAGACAGCACTTAAAACTACTGTTAAAACTCAGTTTTAGTTGAATTATAGTTCAAAACAGAAAAGACAGCATTTCAGAAGTGCTGCGGTAGTTCAGATTTCAAAACATGGGTTAAATTTGGTTTCAGCAAAGACTGTAGACCATTATAGCATTTCCAGAGAATGCTATAATAGACCTGAGTTCAATATTAGCCTATAAGTTCAATTACAGCAACTACAGCATTTCAGAAATGTTGTAATAGCTCTTTTTACACAATTTTTGTTCAAAACAGAATCTATAGCTTTTCTGAATGCTATTAAACGTAAATTTCAGATGTTAGTGTATTTCCAACAATTAAATAACTTTAATTTAAAACACATAAACATTTTAAAATCATATTTTAACATTTAAAATGTTCATTTACATATCGTTTAACATATATCTTTTCATAATAAATTTCTTATAATAAAATCCAATTTTCAACAATTTACTTAATAAATTTAAGTGTAAAAGTTTCCAATTCTTCACATTTCAACAAATAACTTAACACTTCAAATTTAAATTACCATTTCATAAATTTAACTAAATTTCCAATTTTATTTAATTAACTTAACCCTTTAATTAAAACCAAATTTCACATTTCCTAGTCAAGTTATATTTTAAAAGATCACTTTTTAACATTCACTTATTTAACCACTTAAATTCATAGAAAAATCAATAATAATTTAATAAATCACTTAAATTCAAATTTAATCAAATTATCATATTTACCATTTCCAAATAAAATTTAATATCCATTTTATTTATATAACTTAAATATCATTTTTAACCAAAATTCCAAATTTCCAACTTAAGTTATATTTCAAAAATCCAGTTAAACCATTCATTAATTACATTTTTAACACATGGAAAAAAAATCATAATTTCTTTATTTTAAAACATTTCAAAATCTATTTAAATCAAATTTCATAAATTTATAAAATTTTAAAATACTTAAAAATATCCAAAACACTTTATAAAATAACCACGGGTCTGTTTATAATTTTCTAACCTAGGTCAAGTGATACGGATATGTATCATTTCAATCCGTAGTTTATAAAGAAAAATCCGGGTTCTATCATTTCAAACCCGCAATCCCAAGTTAAAATAAATTAAATAAAAACCATTCAGGCCTATCATTTCAGCCCATAACAATTTTTCCCTATTCTAAAGTCCGTTCGGGTATGTATCATTTCAACCCATAGTGATTCTAGTCTACAGGGAACTTGCAATGGTGATAACTGATATAAATAACAGAATAACATTAAATAACAGTAACATATGATATAACAGGTGTATAAACATCATATGATCATAACATAGTCAAGTATAACATGATAATATATTTCTACAGATTCACAGGGTGTCAATTTACTAGTTATATAGGTACATATTGTCTGGTGAGAATAACTCACCTGTTTGTGCTGGAGATATCAAAACCAATGACACAATGGAAACAAAAGCACGATGACAAGACTACGGACTTGAGTGGAGAGCGAATCCAAGCTACAACTCTTGTGCACAACCCAAAACAACCAATCAAAACAACAAAATTCAATACGACTTTAAAATGAAATAACTTTGAAATGAAAAGAGATTTGAATGTCAAATCTTTTGCCTTGTTTTCTACAATGCTTTGCATGGCCTAGGGGTTTATTTAGGTCAGGTTTGACATGACTTTGGCTCAGGTTTGATCATAGGAATGCATGGCATAGTGGAAGTTACAACACAAGAATATCAAGAGACTAGGCAACATAGTGGAGTTTGGTTCAACTTTTGGCTCGGTCTATGGGTTAAATGGCTCGGCCATCATCTGGTACAGGTCTGGACAGAGGTTTGGGTGATGAGTAGCAGCAGCCAAAGGTCATGTAGCAAGTGGTGGTGGTGGCTAAGGGGGTGGCCAAAGCAAGATATGGAGGGTAGGTGATGATATGTGTGTTCTAGGCAATGTTTTGTGGAGTTTTGTGGTGATGGTTTCAAGTGGAAGGTCATGGCATGTCTTGGTCAGAGGGAAGGGAGTGTTTGCTGTAGTAGATGGAGGAGGTGATGATGGGGATGAAGGTGGTAGAGGCTAGGCCAAGCAAACATGTGAAGAGATCAAGGCAAAATTGCATAGAAAAGTAAGAAAAAGTAGAAAGAAAAGAGGGAGATTACCAAATTTTTTTGCAAGATGGAGGCCGTGATTTTTTTTTAGGGTTTTGGAGCTTTGAAAATTCGTGAATAAGATGAGGGAGTCGGCTGAAAATGAATGAGGAAAAGAACGGCAAAAAATAAAATAAAAGATGTATTGATTGAAAAGAAACGGTAGAATTCAAAAGGGCTAAGCACACAAAAGGTATCAAACTCTTCATATATCTTTAATTCCCTTTTTATAACTTTATATTTCTAGAAAAAAAAATTCCAGATAAAATTTCGAAATTTTATCAAAATATAATAATTTATATAAATATTTATCAATTATATAAAATTAAATTAAGAAAATAGCTAAAATAGTAAACTAGTCTAGAAAATTTGGAATTGAATAGAATAAATTTTTAGAAAATTCATGTGAGCTTGTAATATATTTTTAAACATAAATAATAACATGAAATAAAAATATATTCACAAAATAAACATTTAAAATTTAATTTACATATAATTTCTAATGAAGAAAATAGCAGAAAATAGGAAAACAGCCTTTAAAAATAGGAAATCATCATAGTAAATTTTGGAAAAATTCTATTATCATTTTTAAAATATTTAGAGATGGAAATATACATAAATAAACATATTAACACATTTTAAAATAAAATATAAGAAAGAAAATATGACTTATAAAATTTAAAATAGGCAAAATTGCACAATAAAACAAATTATACTAAAAATTGAAATGTACATAACTTTTACATTTTAACTCCGTTTTCAACGAAACAAAATGTAGTGTTCAAGTTATTACATCTATTTTAATAATAAAAGATAAAATTTATAATTTCAAACTTTTAAATTTTTAAGTTTAAAAGTCAAAGTTTGACTATTTTAACCAAAATTCACATTTTCTGGAAATATTAAATTTAGTCATATTTGGAATTCTAATCCACATACAAAATCAAAGTTTTTATATTTACCATAACAAAATTTATTCTTTTCATAAATAAAGCTTTTAAATTTGGAAATCAATTTAAAAATAATTGTAAAATACAGGGTTGTTACATAGGGATAGCGACCTAGGAAACTAGGGCGAGCTAACGACTTAAGGAGATAGGTCGTGAGCGACTTAGGAGCGAGCTAAGGTTAGGTCGTAAGTCGCGCACGTGTGTTATGGCTTAGGATGTTGTACAGTTAAGTCGTAGGGTTTTCTTAAGTCGTGGACGAGTTAAGATAAGTCGTTGAGTCGCTATGGCATGTTTAGTTAGGTCATAGACGACCTATGATAGTATGCTGGGTGTAGATAGGTCGTGAGGTGTTAAGTCGTAACCCAGCTAAGTCGCAAAGGTATTGAGTTGTTAGGTCACGCATATGTGTTAAGTCGCGCAAGTGTTAGGTCGCGACTGTTGTTAAGTCGTAGGTCGTGGGTCTTCATAACTCGTGAGTCGTGGAGTTTTCATAAGTCGTGGACGACTTAAGGAGCGAACGACTTAGGGAATTCAGCCTATAAATACCCGGTTCTACTTCACTTTTTGGGATCCGAATTTTGAAGCGACGAAGTGCTGTCATTTTGAGAGCTTGAGTTCTACACTTCTTCACTTCTTTTCTCCATTCTAATCTTGTGATTCCTTCCATCCAAATCGAAGATCAAATTGAAGATCCAAGAGCTAAAGTTGAAGATCTACATTCTTCAAAGGGAGATTTCATCGTTTGAAGCGGAATTTTGACGGATCAAGTTAGATTCTTCGCTGTCCAAATCTGAAGTGTGTTGCTTTTGAGGTGTTTAGGTGATTTGGTGAGTGGTGGTTATCTCTCACACGAATCCAAAGGAGTATATCGGATCGGTGGCTTGATTATGTGTTTAAAATAGTGATTTCATGCATTTTCGTAAACTTGAGTATAGATCCATTGTTCATGATGATTTAACATCCATTTTACTACATGTTAATATATGCAAGTTCATTCATCAAGTTGTAGAGATATTGTTCATTATTCATGCTTGTTAGATTTGGACTCTTTATTTACAAAATTGCCATTATTGTATTAATTGTTTATTAGATCTTGTTTGCATGATTGATTACTTGGATTAATGATTGATTTGATTGATTGTTATAAACTAGTTGATTAGTTGATGGATTTAGACAAGGTGGTCGAAGATGATTGAAAAGCTAAGGGAAAGGCTCTTGAATTAGAAAAGCTGCTCGTGGCATATGTGGCGGTTGATGAAGCTCATATGGATAGATTTGATGATGATGTTGAGATGAGGCTTTGCTATGATAAAATGAAGTGAGGCATGATATGAGATAGTCTTAGTTTAATTCAGACGGGATCATTCCAAGCATGTTGATAACTCGGTGAAATGGTTCAGGTTTAAGGATAATGGTTTGCTCGAGAGGCGCTTGAGCTAGTATGGAAATAGTCGTCAAGGAGGATGACTAGAAGGCTGAGGTTTCATCGTTATTGAAGGTTCTAGCAGACTCAAAGAAAGAGTACGCTGGGCAGATTCGATAGTCCCTAAAGACTATGATTGTAGTCGAGTAATCTGGGCAGATTCGATAGTCCTAGGCACGGGCTGCGACGACGTGCGGAGTTCTGTCTAGAACCGGGGTTGCCATTAACCCTTGACGGATGGCTGAAAGAATGTGCCGGTCATTCAATTAACAGTGGTATCGAAGCAATGATAACAGTGATAGCCAGAGTCATGGATGTTTGGTTGTATCGTCATTCGGTCTCAAGAGCGGTATTTTCTGGGTGCTTATCTGATCTTGGTTTAGGCCTTGGGGGTTTGTACTTGGAAAACATCGCCCTTGACTCGAGTGATAATTGCTTTACTTTAAATGTTTGCTTTGCTATGTTTACTTCTGCTTAGTGTGTCTGGGGGCTATCACTATAGAAAGAGGTGGAGTGGGAGGGTTGGATTCCTATTCCTTTTTCCTTTATGCTCTTTTGGTATGTTGTTAGTTAATTTACCGCTCACTAGGACTGTTGTCTGACTCAAGGCTTTATGTTTAACTGTTATTGCCTTGGGCTGTTCATCCATTTTGGGATGGGCAGACTAGGTAGCAGGTGACAGGTGCTGTTCTTTGTTTCCAACGATGCTGATGACGAAGACGAGCTGGAGGCTTGCATATTATTTTCTTACTATATGTACTGGATGTTCCGCTGCTTGTATAATTCTCTAAGTGATATGTAGTGAGGCTTGATGTATTGACTATTCAGATGTTTGTATTCAACTATTATGAAGCTTAATTGTTGAGATTCTATTTTGAGATGCTTCACTATATATATTCTCTATTGTATTTTATCCATGCGCTGTGAGTAATACGATAGATTCTGTTGTTTTACTTAACCTTGGCAATCGTCCATGGCTGCCTGGCACAATTTACAGCGTGCTATTTCTATGTTCAGTGCAGGGGTCATGGGCGGTCATCACACAACACCTCCATTCTCCTCCATTGCTCACGGCCCATCGATGATGCCCCCACTTCCTCTCACCTTCTCCCACTTTTTACTTGATATTCATGTTTCCCATGATGTTTTAGGACTATATACAAAATTTAGAAGAGATTGGAGATGATTTAGTTAAGACTTGAAAAAGTTAGAGAAGAATTAGTGCTTAAGCACTTCCACCATTTTTATTCCCATACTTTATTTCAAGCTTTAGTGAATTTGTGATTTACTTCTTAGCTTAAGGGTGTATTTATAGGTTTGTGCAAGAGGTTATTACCACCTTCTACCTTCCATGGAAGGTCACAAAGGAGCCTCCCTCTCATATGCATCTTTATAATAAAAGCTCATTTCCTAAATATCTTTGATGACATCACCCATGACATGATCCAAAAACTTTATTTCCATAAATGGTAAAAAGTTTTTATTTCATATTATTGATTTCCTAAGCAAATCAGTGTATGTAAAAAAATTTGAACAACTTCTAACGATTAAAAAGATGTTTATGGATAAAACGATTTTCAGTCACATTATCGGTATTTTTTCAAATTATTTATTTTTGCAAACATTTTTACAAAACAAGTTTACCATCTTTACTTATGATTCAAAAGGGGGTTAAAATGATTATTAAATTATTTTAATAACATTTAATCCAAGATCCAAATATTTAAATAGTTAAGATATTTAAATACGAAGTGTCCGAAATTCTGGGTCGTTACATGTCCTAAGGTTCTAGTCCAAGTTTAAGTTGATTTGGAGTTGCTTTTAAATTTATTTTCTTAGGAAATTAATGAAGAGAAAGAATGAAAGAGTGATAACTTTTTTGCGTAAAAATCGTGAAATGAATTCAAAGGGTATGCCACTCCTTTTATAGGCTTCACAAGGTGTTCATTAAACTCTATATCACCCCTCCATCATGCCCTGGAAGGCTCATCTCTCCACATGCCCGTCACTTCTTCTTTACACCTCTTACCTTTAGTGAATGACTAAACTACCTCTTTCATTCAAATATCCCTTATCCATTAGAAGCTTCTAAGACTCTAATTACCCCATCAAGCAAAGTGTGTTAGTTAGTTCTTAATGTATTTATATGTTCATTAGCTCAGTACAAAAGAGTTCGAACAACTTATATCGATGAAAAATTGTTTTTTGATAAATAGATTTTCGATCACATTATTGATATTTCTTCGAAGTATATATTTTTGTTAACAAATTTCAGAAAAAAAATTTCTTTATTCGTTATTTAAAAGATGTTTAAAAAGGTTATAAAATTGCATTTAAAACACTTAACTGTGTTTCAAAACGTTTCGGGTCGCTACAAGAGATGTTCATTAGATCTATATAAATGGGAAATAAAGAATCATATGTTATAGATATCTGAAAGCAAGAATTGATCTAGTTCTCAAAGGAAGGTGTGTAGTAATCACAAGATGGTAGCTGGATTTTTATTATATTCTAAATGAAGATAAGTCAGAAAGTAAGTAAAAAAGAAGAAAAGTCCAAAAGAAGGGGCAAATAAAACCCACTCAAAGTCTAACCCCATATGAAAGAATTTAATAAAAAGGTTCCTTAAAAGTATTTGAAACGGTCTTCAAAGGTTTTATTTAACTGTAGAAAAAGCCTATTTTTGAAAGGAAACAAATATTAAAATTTTGCATGAAATAAAATATCATTTTATATTTTATTTAAGAATTTCTAGTTGAAATTAAAACTATGTAGACCAAAAATTTCAGTTAAAAGTGTTTTAATAAAGAGGCAGTTCCTTTAAAATAAATAGAGAATAGAGCATATGTATAGCTCGACGATCTTTTTTATTTTGAAAATTTGAAGTTTTAAAATTCTTTTATGGGGTGGACAATAAGAAATGATATTGGTTTTAAGTAGGGTAAAGAGAATGGAAGGGTAACAACACCCAATAGTGAAGATAGGAAAAGTATATTCCAGTATAGGAAAATACAAAGGAAAAATAGCTGAAATATATTTATACACAAATGGGTAAACTGTATCGTGTCAATGAAGAAAAGCCCAATGGCTAAAGCAGGAAGCAAACACACTGCAATAAAGAAAACAATAGAAGAGAGCTATATATGGAGAAGCCAATTAAATAAGAGCAATTTAGATAGAAGATTTTTAAATAGTGCCAACAATAGAAAATTAAAATAGAAACAACGTTAGGAATTTATATAAAATAATGTTAGTAATTAGAAACAATATAGGAAACTAAAAGAAAAAATTATATAGTTTCCATATATGCAATAATTGCACATATTTTTTTAGAAGTCCTCTCGATATGTTATTAAAGTCTCCATTAAGGTTGAAAGTGGAACTAGTACGAGTAATAGGAAAATAACAAAATGGTAGTTGTTCTTATCTACTCCAGTTTTAATAAAAGTTATAAAAGATGTTTTAGAAACACTATAACGGTGCCTTTTGGAAAATAGTTTTCTATAACAATTGAGTTTTTAAAATACAAAACATTGTAAATGGTTTGAGTTAAAAATCCTACCTTTGAAGGAATGTAAAAATGTTTGTTGCGAAAAGGCTTTAAAGGGAAAGATTGATTTGATGACTGTTCATGCCATAGAAACTTGACCCTTAGTTACAAATTGTTGGATTTAATACAACGTTTCTAAGTTTATATTTTTAAAGATAAAAGTTTTGGGTAAAATACTTCATGACTATAGGTATAATAACTTTATAAAGAGTGGTGAAAACCAATCCAACTTTAATATGGAGTAGATAGGGATGAATGTCTAGGTAAGACGGGGTAAAGGTTAAGATTATGAATAAAATAGCTATGAATGCTCATAAAGTAACAACAAGGAATCTTCATAGAATATAAGGAACAATGGTATGAACCTAGGTATGTGTGAAAGCCATAAGAAGAACCCATAAAGGAATGATGAATGGTATCAAAGTACACTTCTACGAGTTTTAAAGTATACTCACATGAAAGATCAAGGATAAATAAAGTAAATACCAAAATTTAAGAATACCAATAAGAGATTTGGATTTAAAAAGGTAGTAAAAAAGGGTAATCAGATGGCAAACACACATAGAGTACATTGGTAGACTCAAGGTTAAAGAAGGCAAGACAGATGGTGGAAAAGTTATTCTACCAAGAAATTTTCCAATGAGTTATTCCAAATATGCATAGTTGATATTTCTTACATATTGCAGTGTGAGAATGCAAAATTTATCCCATAATCGGATACATAATTGAAGTAATGGATGGACCTTATTTATTAGAAGCCAACAAGGTAAGTTAAGACACGTGGGTTATAGTAGAATGTCATACTAGAAATGTCAAACTTGATTGAGTACAGAGTGATAGGGCCACAACATTATTAATGCCAATTGATGTTGGAAGGTGTCATTCAGTAATTTTTTCGTAACGACCTGTCTTTTTGACCCTAAGAAATCGACACTAATACATCCTCGGTATTCACATGTCGAACATCCAAGTGTAGGAAAGACAGATTGTTAGGGTGAAAGAAAGAAAAGACTAAACATACTCTCAACATCATGACGATAAAAATATATAATATACACAAGATCTTTACAAAAATAAATCATCTTTATTATACATACAATATCAGAGTACACCAATCTATTATCAGCCTGCAAAGTACAATAGTCTGTCTTTACAATTGCTAATAAATACAGGTAAGAACAAAACAAACAGAACAACAGAAGATAAAAGATACATGAATACGTCTTGGAAAATTCAACTCGTCTCCCGAAGCTCCAAAGCATCCAGCTAAATCTGGAAAATATGCTCGGGCTAACCCGAGCATTATAAAAGAATAACACCTGGATTGGTCTGGTAAATTAGCGCGAGAAAACTTAAATTAAACCATATCGGTTACTATATTTGAAACCTTTTCAAAATAAAAGGTATCTCGTATGACCACGCCATACATAAACACAGATGTGTTTTTACCTTACGATAACCAAACCATTTTTATTATAAATCCAGTGATATTATAATAATGTCTAGGGTTTTAAAATAAATATAGACTCATAGCTGAAATAGTTACATTAATTACATTCCAGCATACTAGGTTCTTCAATCAAAACTGTAAGGCTCGTATAAGAAAATGGATTCCAACATGGCAAGGTAAGGGACCACCATTCGAAAGAACACCTCTAGAAAAATGTACCCGAGGCTGCAACCCATTGCACCTCTGCTACACGGAGCCGGCTGCCCCGTTAGCATGACAGGTCAAATTACATCTTCCCTCGACACCGAGACTGTCTTAATTTGCCCCTTGGTGCCTGCGCACATACCAACTTCAAGGAAACCGATCTAGATAGAGGAATGATGTTCCTAGTGGGAGCTACCCATGTAGCTTTGCTGCATCCCATGTTTTTGCCATTCCCAAGTTGTGAGGCTTGTGAGGTCACACTTTATTTTTTCCTCTTAGCAATTCGCACTTGGAATGCTAACACTGCTCTCTAGACATCAATCCAATGCTAGCATTCATCCATACAAACTGTTCAAGATAAGAACAAACCAAAGGTACTACTTTTACTACATCTATTTTTGAATTACCCTCAGGATTAGTAGCAATTAGCCCTTGCACTTCAATAGCTTGATTCCATCAGCTTGAACCTCTTCCAAAACATAGAACGTGCATATGGTTTTGGAGTGGTTATGGTATAAAGTCATCTCATATAAGTATACTCTTCCCACTTACCAGTTGCTCCAATACCAAATCATTAGTTCCGGTAAACTCAATTCTGATTCTTCTAAAATAATCAGACATTACATAAGAGTTGAGATTACCTCCTAACGGTTTAAGCGAACGAATTTCTTTATCATTTATCCTAGAAGAATAAAATGAGTTTATACACACAGTATAGCACCGCCGATGCTAACTGTACCATATAATCCCCGTGTTTCCCCTAGATATTTCCAAAGTTATATCCTTCGGTGTTAAGTAGGGAAAAATATTTCCCTACCACCAAAATTAAAAAGGATTATTTATTTTAGGCCATGTTAATGATAGTCGGTTATAACTATCAATTAACAAACATTCAAACAGAAGTTACATTTTCCATGGAAACCATTAAGCCTCTTAAATTAATTTTTCATTAATTTGAAATCACTTTGCAAATATTTATTAAAATATTCATATACTTATCTCATCGGTATAAGTATATTCACAAACCATTTCTTTTTTAAACTTGGCAAACTTTTCCACACACTTATAAAATGTAGAAGCATAATTACAAAATATTTAGATGGATTTTCTATTCTCAAAATCATATTCAAATGATTAAACACAAATGTCATTAAAATGGAGATATTAGTAACCAAAATACTATTCCTTTTCATAAATTTATTTATTTTATAAATATCTCCTTTATAAATTCCCAAATCTATTTATAAAACGCCTTTATAAATCTCCAATCTATTTATAAAATACTCTTTATATATCTCTAATTTTATTTATAAATACTCTTTATAAATCTTAAAAACTCATTTATAAAACTTCCTTTCTAAAACCATTTATAAATCTTCTTTTTGAAATCATTTAAAAACCAAACTCCTTTTCCCGATACCAAAGTCCTTTTCTAATTTATAAACCCCTTTGATAAATCCTTTTTATAAAAAGGAATCCTTTATTAAACAATATATTATTTAAAAACCCTTTAATAAAACAATCAGTTATCTTTAAACAACATTAGTGAAATTAAAACTTTAAACAATATTATTATACTAATAAATTGATTTCAAAACTTTATTAATATAATAATTAATTAAACTTTAAAACAATATAAATATAGTAATTAATTAACTTTTAAATATAAAAAAATATAATTAAATAAATTAAATCAATATAATTAAATAACTTTAATTAATAATTAAAATATAATTAAATAACTTTAAATAAATAATTAAAATATTTTAAAATAATAATTAAATAACTTTAAAATAATAATTAAGTATTCTTAAATAACTTTAAGAAATTACTTTAAAGAATCATATTGATAAAATAATTAATTTTAAATCATTATATAAAATAATTAACTATCTTTAAAATATTATTAATAAATAATAATTACCTTTAGAACCTTATTAATAAATAATAATTGTCTTTAAAATAACATTGATTCAATTATTAACTTTTCAAATTTAGAAAGAGACTTAGCGGCCGCTATGGTACTTAAACAAGTTACCATTTATTTTAATTAAACTTTCCAAGTTCCAATATTTAGTATTTACACGGGCAAACATATGTGTAAATTAAATCCATAATTAACAACTAATTGTTAATACAATACTTATCCAATATTAATGAATTGGTATATGAATAAGTGTCTACACTAATGTAATAGCAGAACTGTGTTTGTTTCTGCTAAATAGATGTCAAAATATAACCTCTCTAGTTAATTATAGCAGAACAGTGATTTATTCTACTAAATGGGTGTCCATTTAATTTAATTAGTGGAACACTATTTTTTTACGCTAAACAAGTGTCTAAAATACTCTATTTGATTTACTTTAACAGAATGATGATTTATTTGGCCAAATAGATAATACCCAATAAGGTATAATTATTTAACGACATTATTTATTAAAATAATGTAATTAAATTCGATCTGTTTTAATATATTGTAGTTTCACACATTGCCAAAGCTATTGACAAGTCACATTACAACGTTGAACTCGTCCATACGAGTCCAACATAACAATCCGTAGGTTGGTCGGATTTCAATGGGCGATATACTAGCATTTAAAGTTAATGATATACGTAATAAAACTTAGCAATAAATGAAATAATCTTCTTACCTCAAAAATCAATAGCCTAGCCCTATCTTTCCCTACCCGACTCGAACGCAGCAGCATGCCCTCCCTAATATCAAATCCCCAATTCATCATTTCCTGAAATAGCTAGACATCGCAGTCACCACCTCGCTCCTCCTGCCCCACTGACATGAACTTCACCGATCTTCGCTTTTAAGTTGAACATGATGGCACCAATCTCTGCACACTCGAAGCCCATCTCGTTTCTGAAATGACATGGACCCTCCCAGCCACCACAACCACCGGATTTGGTCATACTCTTGCGGAACCATTGCCAGAATTTGCCAAAGCGAGTTCATAGGTGCCTTACTCCCTCTGTGACACCGCCTAACATTGGTCAACGCCTATAGCCTCCTTCTTTTGATAGAGAACTACACCATGCACCAATAGCTTTGGCCATAGATACGACCATCTCCTTTCTCCTCTCATCGTGACGATTCTGTTGATGTTGGCCTTGCCAGGTTCGGTGATGATCACCAAAACACCCACTTCCATAACTAAGCTTGCTGATTTCCCCCATGCTGCATCGTTCATCCTTGACGACCTACTACCATCCCTTCACAACCCTGGCCTTCCTCATGTGAAATAGTACAGGTTGGTGTATCCATTCCTTGTTTTTATGATAACACTTTCTGGTTTTTAGCATGGTCAGAGGTGATGTTATCTTCCATTATAAAACATGCATATAAAACATGCATCCTCGCCTTCATTTTGAAGCATATCCCCTTCTAATATCTTATGCATGTCCAAGTTTGCGTAGATTACTCTCTGCTTGTATATGTAAAGAGAATGGGTAATATTTCATTTGTAGTGAGATATTCATGGAGGAAGAATATGAAGAAGAGAGAAAGAAATGAATATGCATGTTGTGTATAATTTTGTGCTGCTTTGTATATTTTCTCTATAGAGAAATGAAAAAGTGTCTATATTTTGTGTGTGCTTGGGTATACATATATAAAGAAGATTACTCCTAATCTAAGGAAGAAAAGGAAAACCAATTAATGCAAAGTTACTAAATTGTTGAGCAAAGAATAGGTAGGGATAAGAAAAGGGCGATTGTATAAGATTTTTGCCGAGTTGTTTTATTTTTTATTTAAAAAATTTGGGGGTACGTCGCTACATAATATCTCATCCACGTATGCGCCGGCAATGATAGAAATAAAAATAAGATTGTGCACAATAATGCGACACGATTATAAAACAATAATAAAATACACCGGTTATCTAATTCTGTTAAATTCAAAAGTACCAACGTTTGACGTAAAATACGTCAAACGACAATTTAAATATTTTCTAATTAAAAATTATAGAAAAATTCTATAAATTAATTTTATTACCAAATTGAATTTTCCTTTTATTTTAAAACCCCAAATCGAATATTTAAAATTAATTAAATATTCTGAAAATCAAAGTGATAAAATTCCGGGTCGATACATGTTTCTTTTAGGCTTTAGGTTGTAAACATTAGTTATCTCTGATTATATAAAAACACATATGATAATTCATGAGAAATATTCATTTACATTACTATGTTGAATTTCTGGATTGACCGCCATATTGATTAGAAAACAGTATAAATAAGGAAATCTCATAAAGACACTTAACCAATGCAAATTAAGACTGGTAGTTTATAAAATAAATTAGGAAATTTATTGAATTAGCTACTAAAATTAAATAAATTTAAGTCCCAAAAGCATTAAAATTTTGGAGAGATAAATTTTAGCAAGCAAAGGACATGGAAAGGTTGTTGTGGAACCATGGATCACTATTCCTATGCCTTAAAATCTGAAATTTATAAACATACTTGTGTGTTGATTGTTGCTCTAAAATAAAAGAAAAAACTTTTTGAAATTTCCTATGAAATAGGCTAAGGTAAATCATAGACGTTAACCCGTTAACTGAATTCCCATTACGTTAGAAGGTGGCTTTGTTTGTTTTGAAAAGTTAAAAACAAATACTTTTGAAAATTTTGTTCAAAAATCTTTGATTTTTAAAACATAAAGTATTTTTGAAATTTATTTTTTGAAAAATAAGTTTTATTTTAAAAAAATTCAATTATTCCGTAAATTTAGTTGAAATAGATTTTGAATGGAAAAAGAGAAAATTTTCGATTTTAGAAATACCACATTCTAGATATATGGAAAGTCGATGAGTTAGCAAATATGACTTTTACGGTTCAGTAGGAGTAACAGTATGTAAAACATAGATAATGATTTGGGGGCAAAAGAACTTGTTTAGCTTTGGAATTTCTTTTTTCATACCTTGTTGATAGTAAAACAGAACTTGTTTATAAACTATTTTTGTTTTAAAATTTTAAAAATAAATTTCCTTATGCGAACTATACTTGGAAAAGTTAAAAAAGATTTGGTGGCAAAAGAAAAGGTTTCAAGGTACAGCGGAATGGGTACTCAAGAGAAGGATGGAAATAGGTAATTCTCCATCTAAATCTTTTTTCTGGCATAAGAGTATAGATTTAGAAAAACTTGATTTTTCAAAATTTTAGATGTTAGAAATGGCATGCTAGGTATTGGATGGTAAAGATTGAATGCAAAATTGGTTAAACCATACTCCTTTTCATAGGAGTGTGGAAAATTATGTGAGAAAACAAAGATTTTGATTTTTGAAAACTTTCATACATATAAAACTACAAATATATGTATAGGTTGTTTGAATCATATTTTCAAAATTGTTTTAAAGAATGCATTCATATAGACGGGGCGATTTAGCATTCTTCAGCATACATGTCATGGTATTGTGGTACACCATGCACTTGTACATGAGGCTGCAAAATTAATTAAACTCTAATTGGTTGGATAATTCAAGAAGGTTGCGCGTTATGGTACATGATTCAGTCCTTGAGGAATTTCGAGGATGAAATTCTTTTAAAGGGTAAGAATGTAACACCCCATAAAATAAGCAATAGCTAATTAAAAGAATTAACAAATAATTATTAAAGCTCAAAAATAGACTTTTTACAAACATCAAAATTTGGCTACGAAACTTCCATCATTGTATTGGTGGTGATTTCGTGATCAACTTTCATATATAAAGTTTTACGATCAAAGTTCAAACGAAGAAGATATTAACGTTTGAAAATTCGAATCGAAAATAATTAAAAATGTATTAAGGCAATAAGCATCAGCAATACGTTAAAGCAACTATTAAATATAAATTTCAATTGATAGCATTAAATGAAAACAAATCTAATTAAGGAAGCATGAAAGGAAATAAATAAACGAACAACAGTCAACATTAGTATCCACCGATCGACCGTTAGCGGTCGACCATTGTTGTTGAACCGATTGATCGGTTAGTAAAGACTGGTTGTGGTCTGAACCTAGGCTTAATGGTCCAGATTTAATATAATTTAAAATAACAGATAGAATTGATTCGAGCGCCTATAAATACACGCCTAGCCCCTCATTTTTCTTCTCATATTTTCTGAATCAACGAGCAAAGATCTGCCATTTTCTCTTCTCCACTAATTCTAGGAATCGTAGAAATTATAATATATATACCTATATGGATACTAGTGAAAAATAAAAGAGAAGAAGAATAGAGGTGAATTGATTCTACAAAGAAAAGGTAAATTCTTAATCTAAATTTAATATTACGTTTAATTCAAATCTCTTATCAGATCTATAATTATATTAAAAATGTATGCGCTTTTTGATACATATTTTTGAAGAAAGAAAGTGAGTCAAACAAGGGTAACATATTCAGGTTTAGGGATTTAGAACCTAATAGGTGAGTCGAAAATTATATATTTATATATAATACTGAATTTATATCGTTGCGAATCTATTGCTTTTTTCCTGAATATAAATTATGGAATTGTAGGCTTAAATATATATATAATGAACAAGAGATCCTTGCCTACATATTCAGTGGATTGTTAACTTTGATTAACTATTGATATATCTAAATCTGGAATATAAGGGTGAAAGTAGTCCCTAAAAGTTATGAAGAAAATTGATCAATAAGAATTTGAGTTAATTCAAAATTTTGTTATTTGGATATTATAAGTTGTTAAACTTGAATATTAAGATGTTTCTAATTTGATTAGGATTTAAGTTTTACATTTTAATTCACTAGAATGAAGAATATTTCTATATGAATTTCTGTAAATTACCCAACTCTACAATTATATATGAAAGTGTGTCATTTGAAATAACAAGGAATACGCCCAAAGGAAAGAGATATGAAAAATAAGGATGTTTACCATATTTTGTACTGTCTATTTAAATAAAAACAGAAAAGATAATTCTTTGTGATTCCGAACACAACACAATTCCTTTTCTAGATAATTTATTGGGAAACTACAATAATAACATTTCCTTTTTAGGAAGATATAGTTCCAATGCATTAAAATGTTGAAATCCCTAAATATAGAACTAAAGTGTCATAAATAGCAATAATAACAACCACACTGGCATTAGATATATGCAATTAAATACAAGTTGCAAAATAATGAATAAGCACTAAACATGAATAAGATAATGAATTTAAGGATTACAAAGTTATAGCAATCAAGTAGAGTAGGCATTAATTGAAATGCAACAACAAATTATACTTAATGTATTAATTAGAAAGAAGAGGTAATGATATTTAATGGCATTAATGAAATAAGATGTAAATTCATATAAGTAAATGAATACTAATAATTGAACTTAAGAGGCATAATTATTTTCTAGCTAAAATTATATGGCCTCAAGAATACGTTTATGACGAGTGGGTTTTTTGGGTCTAGCCAATATTTAGATTAATTATTAATAATGCAGTCATATTATTAAGGGTTGGAATGGGAGATCATTAATGTTACACAACAGAAGTCTGCCCTCCGCAAAGGGCTATCAGTAGCTGTGTATACATTGTATTGATGTGTGACATCTCCAACTGTATGACCCATGAGGACATACGTTTGCGTATAGGTTTAGGGAATTTACCAAGGTGGGTTCATTTAACACCCCATATTTTTGGTAACATTATTTAGGATATTTAATTAGCTAAATTAAATAAAATAATGTAAGTGGATTAATGGATTGAGATTTGTGATTTAATAGAGGTAGTCGTGCCAGTTTATGAGTAACTCAAAACGAGATAACATGAAAAAAAGGGTAAGGGAAAAATAGGGAGAAGGGTATTCATATACCCTAAACCCTTGGGAACTCATTCATACATTCATTTCACTATCAAAAATTTTAAGTCTAAGGCCGGCCACCATTAGCACAGAGGAAGAAGATAAAGCTAGGATTCAAGAGGAAGAATCAAATCACTTAATCAAGGTCAAATCTAAAATCCTTAATCTCGAAGGCTAAAGTGAATAATGACTACATCTATTATTTCTCAAATGTTTTCAGTTTTAGGAAATCCGAATTTATCTTGCATAGTTTAGCCATGATTTTGAAGGACAAAATGTTTATATATGCTTGTTGATGATTTATGCTTATTCATATAGATTTTATGATACGTTTTGATGTGAAAACCCTATTTAATGATATCCAAATACCTTACGATTTTAGATATAGTTCAGAGATGATATTTTAGAGATGGGTTTCAATATTCATAATTTTCTGAATTAATATGGATTTTATATTAATTTTTTAGTAAAGAAAATGATTTATTGGGTTATATATAATTTACAGTTAACTTATAAATAATTTGGATCTGAAATTTATATATGTTATAAAACATATTAAAAATGATTTTTTGGAATTTTTTTGGAATTTTCCTAAGTGTTTTGATGAATATATAAAATTATTTAAGGTATGCGACTTAAATGTTTTATATATTTATAAAAGGAGAAGGGGTATCTTGTAAATGGTTTAAATTAATTAATTATGAAATTATGGCAGTGATTTCGAAAAAGAAAAATTACCAGCCAATAAGATTTTGAAAAACAAGGCAGGTTGGTGAAAAAGATTACTTTAAAAAGCAAAAATTCAGTTTTTACATGCTTTCAACATGTTTCGCCACTTTCGGCACCTTGCTATCAACTTGGTTGGCTTTCGACTGAGTTCCTCCACCACCACCATCATCGAAACCAATGCACATGGCATCAAAACCTTGGTGTGCAATGAATTGGACATAGGCGGAAGGTATGAGGTCGAAACCTAGGATTCCAAATGAAGTCGAAGCGCTACTTTATTTTAAATGGAAAATGCGCATGCTTTGCTTTTGACAATATATCTTTCGACTTGGTTAGCTTTTGATAGGTCAATGATTTTAAAAGAATGGTTTTAAATAGGTTGCGCCTTTGTTTTTAAATAACCGCTTTCGACTAGGTCGAAGCCTTAGTTGCCGCTTTCTACCTTTCGAAGCAATGCTTTCGAAAGGGTTGATTTTATTTTATAAAAACCATGCCGCTTCTCCAATGCTTTTCGAAGGATGGTTTCAACACTATCACTTCTTTACTTAGGTTTTGGCTTTCGAAAGAATTGCTTTCGATCCTGTTGTTTGTGACCCTTAGAGATTTTTAAAGATTAACCCAAGCGTTTCAAAAGAGATGGTTTAGAAGGGTGTTTCCACATGTTTTAAAATTGAACCCAAATGCTTTCGAAAGGTTTAAGGATTTTGATGCTTTCGAAAGTTTTAACCAATGGTTTCGAAAGGTTTAAAGGAAAGGTTTTTCCAATGGTTTCGAAAGGCTATGATTAAAGGTTTTAAAGATAGGATGTCTAAGGTTTTTAGCTTTCGAAGGGAAGGTATTTCAACGGTTTCGAAAGGTTTATGTAAATGGTTTCGAAAGAAGGTTTTGGCCTTTCAACCTAGATGGAAGAAAGGGTTTATTTGGTTATGAAAGGGATACTTTCAATGGGATCGAAAGGGGTACTTTCAATGGTTTAAATGTTTTCATCAACAAAGATTTGGGTAAAGTATATATAACATGGCAAGGTGATTTTGAGTTAAGCATAGAGTATATATTTTCCTTGTTTATGTTTGATTTAAAGGTTTTAACTCAATTTGAGAAGAAAAGGTTTTCAAGGAAAATTTAAGTAAAATGACTCAGATATTAGAATACTAGATGGGACTAGTATAGGGTCGCGCCCTATACATTAGCTATTAGCCCCTAGCTAATTTAGTCCAAAATTCCAGTGTATAGGGCTATCACTAGTAAGACTAAAATTATGATTACACATAGAAAGAAATATATATTTGTATACAAATAGGTTATTGGTGAGCCCGCCGAAATGAGAAGTATTTAACAGATAGTTAGGGACAGACCATCCAAAAGAGAAGTATTTAACAGATAGTTAGGGACAGACCGCCGAAATGAGTGTCTAACAGGTGTTAGATTATTTTGATTATATTGTCTGGTAGGCTTGACTCAGCTAAAGGTTAGAAGTAAGCCAAACAAAACTACATCATTCGGACAGATAGTCCATTTATTACTGATATATATGTTTACATGATAATTCTTTATAGTTTCAACCAGTTTTGGTTGCAGGATAAAGGTTTGCAAAAGATATGTTTTAAAAGGATATTAGTGAGGGGAATTCCATTCCGCTAAGCGGTGTGGCCTCACTTAATATTGTATAACCGAGATGTATAGTATTATTCACGCCAGGCTTTAGGTCTGACTCGAAGTTTATGTTTTCCCCTTAAACTCTCGGGTGCTCAAAATTAATTTGAGTAGGCTGAAGGTTGAGGTTTTATTGGTTTTAACAGGTTGATGAATAAGGCTTCCGGAGACGAGCAGGTGGTTGACGGATAGCTATCTAGGAGTTATTGTTTTGTTTTATTTTATTCTTCTGTGTTGTATTTAAGTTAGTTATGTCTATATAGTACTCTGGTCAACCAAAGGGGCATCATCATATGTTGCTCTTAGCGTATTTATGTAATAATTATATTTTATCTAAACCTGGGAAACGATTATGGGATTATGTAAGTTGAATGTGAAACATGTGTTTTGAAATGTAATAAGTAAATTTTTGAAATATGTGATTTTGTTGAGCATTGAATGGAGTGTTGAGTAGTATGGTATATGGTTGTTTACATTTCATTTCTTTTATATGTTGTTATTTGTTTTCGTCTATTGGATCTGGGCCTTTCTCTCACAGCCCAATACTTTGTATAAATAGCTATGGACTGAATAATAAATTGAGTCTTCTTTTTCCCTGCTCTTTAATTTTCGTATTCATGTAAAACAACATGGTATCAGAGCATTAAAAATTTCAGATTCAAATCCAACTAGGGTTTTAACTTGAATCAGTGAGGATGGGAGATAGCATTGGAGAAAGTGGAGAAATTAATGTCCGAAGTGGGGAGAACAAGATCACAATAGACGCGATGCAGTTGATGCCCAAAATTACATATCATAGATTGAATAATATGAATTTTTTGAATTGGAGTAAGACGATCCGTTTATATCTTCGCAGTATAGATAAAGATAACCATCTGGCTGAAGATCCACCTGCTCCTGATTCAAAGGATGAGAAAGACCTGATGTGGTTCAGATCCGATGCTCGATTATTTTTACAAATCAGAAACTCAATTGATAGTGAGGTAATTGGTCTGGTTAATCATTGTGAGTTTGTTAAGGAACTGATGGAATATTTAGAATTCTTATATTCTGGAAAGGGAAATTTAACAAGAATGTATGATGTGTGCAAGTCATTCTATCGAGCAGAGAAACAAGAGCAATCACTTATGAATTATTTCATGAACTTTAAGAAAACTTATGAGGAATTCAATGTGCTTCTTCCAATCAGTCCAGATGTTAAAGTTCAGCAACAACAATGTGAAGAAATGGCAAGTATGAGTTTCTTGGCTGGTCTACCACCAAAATTTGAAGCTGCTAAATCTCAGATTCTATCTAGTTCAGATATTCCTTCATTACAAGAAGTGTTTAGTATAATTCTTCGATCTGACATTACTCATGCACAAGTATCAAGTACTAAATTAGAAAGTGCTTTGATTGGTAATAACAAAGGCTATGTACAAGGAAACCAGAATTAGAATTTCCCATGGAATAATTCAGTGAGACCAAATTTCAATTCACCAAGGGCAAATACTCCATAGTTCAAAGCTTCAAATCAGGGAAAATTTTGTACATATTGTAAGAAGCCAGGGTATATGAAGTTTGAGTGTAGGAAACTTCAATACAAGAATTCACAATTGAATAAGGATATGAAATCTGTTCTCATGTCAGCAGGAGATTATGATCAGTATGTGAAATTTCAAGAATCATTGAAGAAAGAATCAACAAATAAGGGATCATCATCATCAGTTTCAACTATTGCTAATTCTACAAGTCAATCAAAATGGATCCTAGACTCAGGAGCAACTGACCATATGACAGGTAACAGTAATTTGATTCCAGATATACATTATAAACAATCAACTCATGCTGTTACATTAGCTAATGGATCACAAGCATTTGTTCAAGGAACTGGAAGAATAAGAGTAAACTCAAAACTATCATTAAACTCAGTTTTATATCTGCCTAATTTGTCATTTAATTTGATATCTGTGAGTCAAATCACTAAAAATCTGAAATGTAGCATATCATTTTTCCCTGATCATTGTGAGTTTCAGGATCTTACAACGAGGTAGATTATTGGTAGAGGTGAAGAATGTGGAGGTTTATATGTTCTTAGTACCGTGCTACCTAAATCTATAAGTTGTTCAAGTATAACGTCTTCTGCTTTTCCAGTGCACTGTCAGCTAGGCCATCCTTCATTGTCTCTGCTTAAGAAACTATGTCCACAGTTCTCTATCTACATTACATTGTGATTCCTGTCAATATGCAAAGCTTCATCGTGTGAGTCTATATCCTAGTGTTAATAAAAGATCTAACTCTATCTTTGAAGTTGTACATTCTGATATTTGGGGTCCATCAGCAGTTATGTCTAAACAAGGATATAGATATTTTGTCACATTTGTTGATGATTACTCACGTGTAACTTGGTTGTTTTTAATGAGGAATAGATCAGAATTGTTTTCTATTGTATTTTTTGTGCTGAGGTACAAAATCAGTTTAATACACCAATCAAAATTTTGAGAAGTGACAATGCAAAAGAGTATACAAGCAACCAATTTAACTCATATTTGGCACAACCTGGCATCATTCATGAAACCTTATGTGTAGACACAGCAGCACAAAATGGGGTAGCTGAGAGAAAAAATAGACACTTGTTGGAAACTGCTAGAGCTCTTCTCTTTCAAATGAATGTACCAAAAAGCTTCTGGGCAGAGGCAGTAAGTACTTCATGTTTTTTGATTAATAGGATGGCTTCAACTGTCTTAGATTATAAAATACCTTATCAAGTGCAATGTCCAAATAAACCAATTTATCCAGTGAAACCAAGGGTCTTTGGTTGTACCTGTTTTGTTAGAGATGTCAATCCACAATTAACAAAATTAGATCCAAAGTCGTTGAAATGTATATTTGTTGGATATTCAAGACATCAAAAAGAGTATAAGTGCTTTTGTCCCAGTCTTCATAAGTATGTTGTATCAATTGATGTTAATTTTGTGGAAGATGAACCTTTTTATTCATCATCAGTAATTCCTTCAATTCAAGAAAACCATGATGAACACTTATCTGAAGAAGATAATGGTTTTCTGGTATATCCTAATGTATTTACACAAACCAATGATCACAATGGAAATGAGGAGTTGAATTCTAATATTTCATCTTCACCTGTTTTTGATTTACAAGACACTCAATTACCAGTCTCAAGTCAAGATATTCAGTTACCAGTCTCGAGTCTTGATTTACCTATTGCATTGCGTAAAGAGAAAAGGAAATGTACTTATCCTATTTCATTGTTGTAACATACAACCACATATCTCCAGAATCTTATGCCTGCATTTCTACACTTGATTCAATTTCTATTCCTAAGACAGTTGAAGAAGCATTATCAAAGAGAGAGTGGTACAATGCCATGTTAGAAGAAATAAGTGCATTGGATCAGAATGATACATGGAATTTAGTTCATCTACCAGAGGACAAGAAGGCAATAGGCTGTAAATGGGTATTTTCAGTGAAAATGAACTCAGATGGTTCTCTTTAAAGACTGAAAGCACGTCGAGTTGCAAAAGGATATGCCCAAACATATGGAATTGACTATTCAGAAACATTCTCACCAGTAGCTAAAATGACTTCAATAAGAATACTCATATCCTTAGCAGCACAATTTAACTGGAAATTACATCAACTGGATATCAAAAATGCATTCCTTCATGGGGACTTAGCTGAGGAGGTGTATATGGAGCAACCACCTGGGTTTGTTGCTCAAGGGGAGCATGGAAAGGTTAGCAAGTTGTAGAAAAGTTTGTATGGTTTGAAGCAAAGCCCGAGAGCATGGTTTGGGAAGTTTAGTCAGGCAATTGAGAAATTTGGCTTGTTACAAAGCAAAGCTGATCACTCAGTCTTTTACAGGAATGTGAAAGGTACATTAATATTGTTAATTGTATATGTAGATGATAGTATTATCACTGGTAATGATGGAAAAGGAATCTCATCTCTCAAAGCATATATTCATTCACAGTTTCATACCAAGGATTTGGGAGAGTTGAAATACTTTTTAGGTATTGAAGTTATTAGAAGTAATGATAGAATATGCTTGTCACAGCGAAAATATGTTCTTGATCTATTGAAAGAAACTGGAAAATTGGGTGTTAAGCCTTGTAATACACCTATGTTAGTTAACTCATCTCTTACAAAAGAAGGAGAATTGTTTAAAGACCCTAACAAATACAGAAGATTAGTGGGTAAGTTGAATTATTTGGTCATGACAAGGCCTGATATTGCTTTTTTGGTTAGTATGGTGAGTCAGTTTATGAGTTCACCCACTGTGAATCATTGGAATGCATTAAAACAAATACTATGTTATTTGAAAGGTACTGTTGGACAATGCATAGTATACACAAATCATGGACATAGCAGAATTGAAGCATTTGCATATGCTGATTGGGCTGGTTCAAGGTTAGATAGAAGATCTACTTCAGGTTTTTGTGTGTTGATTGGTGGAAATTTGGTTTCATGGAAAAGCAAGAAACAAAGTGTAGTATCAAGATCAAGTGCTGAGTCAGAGTATAGAGCAATGGCAAACACAGTTTGTGAACTAATGTGGATTAATCTGTTTATGAGTGAGATAGGATTGCAGTGTGATGTGCCAATGAGATTGTGGTGTGATAATAAGGCAGCTCTTCATATAGCATCTAAACCAGTTTTTCATGAGAGAACCAAACACATCGAAGTGGATTGCCATTTCATTAGAGAAAAAATTCAACATAGTCTTATTTGTACAAATTATGTTAAGTCAGAAGAGCAAGTGGTCGACCTTCTCACCAAATCTTTGCATGGAAATAGGATCAGGTTCTTATGCAGCAAGTTAGGCATGTGTGATTTGTATGCTCCAACTTGAGGGGGAGTGTTGTGAGAATTGAATGGAGTGTTGAGTAGTATGGTGTATGGTTGTTTACATTTCATTTCTTTTATATGTTGTTATTTGTTTTCGTCTATTGGATCTGGGCCTTTCTCTCACAGCCCAATACTTTGTATAAATAGCTATGGACTGAATAATAAATTGAGTCTTCTTTTTCCCTCCTCTTTAATTTTCGTATTCATGTAAAACAACAGTTTCATATTCAAATGCTTCTGATATTATGGATGCCATTAACATTACCATATTTGGTCACCTGAAGTTAATACTATGGATGACTGCAGCATCTGTAGAGTTTAGCTTCGGGCCTCCGGATATGGGATGTTACAACTTGGTACCAGAGCATAGGTATATGAAAAACTTTAAACTAAAATGATTTATTAAAACATAATCCTAAGGAATTAGAAAAAAGATGGGGTATGGGATATTGCTATAGTAACGTACTTGTATTTGCTATATATAAGGATATGCTATATCTTTAGTTTCCTATCTCTCATAGGTTATTCTTCTGTATCTTACGAGGCTTGAATACAGATTTGGACACTAGAAGTGGAAGAGTGGATTTTGGAGGGAGCACCACCATAAATGGAAATGCCAGACCGAATACCTGGAGAAACCAAGGTCAGGCATAAGCATGGGATGTTGGTGCTGGATTCCCACAAGTGGATATGGGAGCTATGTATCAGTTTTTCGTAAATATGATGCAGCTGGGTGTTGCTACTGGAATGGTTGGAGGAAATGCTGGAGTAGGAGTTCAAGAAGCTCCGGTGGTTAACCATTATGCTACCTTGAACCGAGATTATGCTAGGCTTAGAGGGAAGCCCTTTATTGGAACTGAGGATGCTATATATAGAAGTAGAGAACTGGTTGTTGCATTATGAGAGGATCTTTACAGACATAAGGCTCAATGATGAGCAGAAGAGGAGGCTTGGTTCAAGACATCTTCAAGGAGCAGCTTTATTTTGGTGGAATAGTGTGACAGCAGGAGTAAATGAAGAGGAGATGACATGGGCTGAGTTTAGGAGAAGGTTTCAGGAGAGGTTCATGTCTGTGATGATGCAGTCTGTTTTGATCAGAAAGTTTGCTGAGTTAGAGCAAGGAAAAACGTCTGTTTTGGAGTATGCTAGCAGATTTGAAGAGTTGGCGAGATATGGTTATGCCATTGTTGATACAGTGATGAAAAGGAATGAGAAGTTTATCAAGGAGTTGAAGCCTAAGTGAGCCAAGGCTACCTTACCACATATTAGAGATCCCTGTGATGTGGTTGTAGAGATGGCTTTAAGACAAGAGGAGATGATTGCTCTTATAGAAAAGAAGTAGGAGGAGGTCCTGGTGGGGCAGAGTCGGAAACGAAAGTTCTTTCATAAGAAGGGTACTCAAAAAGGTGGAGCCACGAAGAAAGGAAAGTCTGAAGTGGTTTCTTATAAGTGCGACAAGAAGGGGCACTTTGCTAATAAATGCCGCACAGGAAAGGCGAAGGAAGTGAATGAGAAGATGAACTTCAAGTGCTTCAATTGCAGTCAGATTGGCCACTATAGGAACCAATGCAAGGAACCAGTAAAGGAAGGGAGAGGAAAAGTATTTGCATTGGAACCGGCTACCTCAAGGCCAACGGCACAGGAGAAAGGGAAATCAGTATTGGGAGGTACGCTTCAGATCCATCATTTGTCTGTTAGCATTTTGTTTGATACTGGTGCATCGCATTCTTTTATATCTCGATGTTTGGTAAATAAGCTTAACCTAGAACCCACATATTTAGTTACTTCCTTAAGAGTTGCAAATTCGATAGGAGGGTATGTGACACTTGGGATGAAGTGCGACCACTTAGAGTTTGACTTGCTAGGTTGCACCTTTGTTTGTAGTTTGCATATATTTGACTTTGTAGGGTTCGGAATTATATTGGGTATGGATTGGTTAAGTAAGCACGTTGCTAGGATATTTTGCCACGATAGGAAAATATCACTTAGACACGCTGATTGTAGTGATCGGATTGTATATACCGTAGAAAACCCTAGCTGTGAGGTGAATGCTTTGTTGGGTGTTGTGGAGTTGGAAGATGACTTGAATCATGTTTTCGTGGTTAGAGAATTCACAAATGTCTTTTAACCTAAGTAGGATTGCCACCGAAACAAGCCATTGAGTTTTGGATAGATTTGGTGCCTGAGCAGAACCGGTGAGTAGGTCGCCAAGTAGGATGACACCTACAGAGATGAGAGAGATGAAAGTGCAGTTGGTGTTGGAAGGGAAGAATTTTATCAGACCTAGTAGTTCTTCTTGGGGAGCAGCTGCAGTATTTGCTAAGAAGCCGGACAGATCGTTGAGGTTATGTATCAATTATCGTAAGTTGAATGAGAAGATGATAAAGAATCGATATCCATTGCCTAGAATCAACGATTTGTTCGATCGGTTGAGTGGAGCCAATATATTTTCTCAGTTGGATTTGGCTACAGGTTTCCACCAGCTTAGAGTAGCAGAATATAATATACCTTTGATGGCGTTTAGGACCAGATATGGGTCGTACAAATGGTTAGTTATGTCGTTCAGACTAACAAATGCGCCAACATTCTTTGTAGACTTGACGAACCGAATTTTCAGAGAGCACTTGGATAGATTCGTGTTGGTGTTCATTGATGATATTTTGATATACTCTAAGGATGATAAAGAGCATGAAGTTCATCTTAGAGTGGTTCTTGAGACATTGAGGGAACATCAACTGAAGGTGAAGTTTCAAAGTGTCATTTCTAGAAGAAGGAGGTGAAGTTTTCGGGTCATGTGGTCTTAGAAAAGGGGTTTTCAGTCAATCCAGATAAGATCGAAGCCACTAATAATTGGAAGAGACTAGAGACAGTGACTAAGATAAGAAGTTTTCTTGGATTGGATGGATATTATATGTAACGACCTGTAATTTCGCTACTTCGAAAATGAAAGATTTCGTTTGTTTTAAACTTAAAAAGGTTTAAAACTTAAATAAATAAGTTATATATAATAAATAATAATAGATAAATTATTTATTCTTATAGTTACTAATTAAGAAGTATAAATTTGGATTTTAGAACAAATCAACAAAAGTTAAGTTTTGTTAAAAATAAATAAAGGCTTAAATAAATAGGTTTAAATATTTTATTAAAAACATCTAATAAAGATAATAAAAGTATATTAAAAGATTTAAAAATATATTAATAATCGTTTTACAAAAATAACCAAATATTGTCACATTTTGTCAGTTTTACATACACTGTAAAATTAGAAAATATGATATTAATTAAATATGATTTTAAAATATAAATAGACATGTTTCAATTTATTTAAAGGAGTAAAAATTTCTTTTTTAACTTTGGTTTACATCAATATATAGCTTAACAAAAAGGTCAAATTTTGACTGTAAAATTTGTCAACAAAAACACCGTTTTCAATCGTAACAAGTTGTCGCAACGTTGGATAAATGTGATCACTTTATAACATATATAATAACAACTTTACAAACTTTTAAAACATTACATTTAGCATATAAGACAAAAAAAATTATATTAGGAAAGTTGAAATAAATATATAAAAAAGTAAAAAGGTATGATTTGACTAATTTTATTTTATTTTAAAACTATATAAACAACATCATTACTTATATCTTATCCCATTAATGAGATGTTATACATATACATAGAAAAGGAGCAAAATTTATATGTTTAAACAATTACAAACCATAAGAAAGTGACACCTCTTTGTCTCTTAACACACTCTTCCATAACCATCATTCCACACATTAAATGCAACTCAAATCAAGGTTAATCAAAGTCCAAAAGCAAACAAGGCTATTTATGTCATTTACCACTAAATTCTCCACCTATAAATACAAGTTCAAATCCCTTCATTTTCACTTGACTTTCATTCTACAAAATTCCTAAACTCCTTCTCTACTTCTTCATTTCCTTCCACCACCACCACCAAACATCACCACACCTCTACATCACCAAAATTCAAGCTTTACTCACCTCTACTTGGCCATACCCTCCACCTAAACCTCTTTACCCAAGCCTACACGCCTCTACCCCCTCCCCATAACTCACGCACCCCACATACACACCAACCCGAGCCTTCAAACCCACCTACCCGAGCCCTACCCACCAAACCCGAGCCCAATACCCCACTTACTTGCCTACCCAAGCCTTTACACACCCCTACCCCTAGGCCGTACACTCCATACCTTCCTTTTAGCCCATGGCCACCTCCAAAAAAAAGAAAAGAAAAGAAAACATTAAGAAAAAGAAAGCAGTGAATTTGAGACGTTTGGAAATAGTATGAGAGACGCGTATCTCACATAAAAGTTTGATGGAGTGGATATGAAGGTGAGAAATTCTCATCGCTTTTGAAATTATATTTTGGTTATGTTAAAACAATCACATTTATACCCTTATAACATATGGATGTTTATACCAATTGATTGTTAATATGGATGATTGGATGGTTTGGTTAGATAATTGAATTGTGATAACATATTCCGTTATGGTATTAATAGTGAATGTTGGAATTGAAATCTTATGTTATGTGATTAGTTGAATGGATGATATGTTAGTGATAAATATGGACATTGGTTATGTTCATTTTGATTAAGTGATCTCTTTGTTAAAAAGGTACAATTTTGATGATATGAGATACTTTGGAAAAATAAGTCTCTTTTCAATTAGAATTGAAATTAAAGTAAAAATAAAAGAGAATTTGAAATTTGAAGTGAAACGGGATTGAAAAGTATAGTTAAATTGGAACTGAAATTGAGATGAATAGTGAAATTGAAATTTAAATCGATTTTGAAAATTGAATTTAAGATTAAGGTTGAATTTGAGTTTAAATTAAATTATATTTGAAATCTAAGTTTTAATTGAGTTTAATTTGAAGTTAGAATTGAAATTTAAAATTTAATATTAAAATAATAGGAATATAATAATATTATAATATGAGAATATTGAAAATACATTTTAAATACTTTAAAAAGTGAAAATATAGATTTAAAATTATTTGTAATGATTTTATAAGTGATAAAATTCAATTTGAAAAGATTATTTCAAATATTGAAAAATAAGTTAAAACTAGGTGTGTCGCACAAAAGTAGTTCGCGATTTCGTGTCGAAAAGTTCAAATGAATGTGTAGAGTGGAATATAGCTCAAAATTCTTCAAGATAACAAAATTCCGGACTATTATATCCATATCTTCTAAACGAAGAAAGAAAATAAAAATTTTGTTGAGTGGATTTTGAAATATATTCAAATCAATTTTCTAGAAAAATCGCGCTAGTGTAGTTAAGTGACCATAACGGGATATCCGTTTAAATGAACGTTTTTAATTATGGAAAAATATGGAATAAATTTGATAAATCCAGTTAAATAGTTTAAAAGAGATTTGAGGTGGAAAATATGAATTTTCAAATATTAAAAAAAGTTGATTAAATCAATTATGCTTATATAGCACTTTCCGCAGCACTTTTATGCTACGAATTCTATAACTTTCTGAATATAAGTTTAAATGTAACGATTTTTCCTAGAATCAATTATGAATGTTTTTAAAAGGAAAATTATGCATGTAAAAGATAATTTGGAATTCTATAATCAATTTCATAATAAAGCAAATAACTGAGTATGCGGAAACGACTAGTAGTTTGTCCCGCCTATGTGTTCTGGGAAGATAAAACAAGGTGTTTAACTAAGGTTTGGGATGGAGCAACCAGTGCCCGGAACTTACCTGGCCTATGTTTTCTTTTCTTAGGTGAGGGGTGGAATGGATCGAAAGTGAAGCCCGGATGCTCTAAGATAAAAAGATTATATTAAGTTTTCGAAAATAAAAGAAGATTGGTATTATCGAAAATTTAAGCAATCTCCAAAATGAATAAATTACGACTTGAATTGCACAGAGATAATCTTCTTATACTTGGTATTAAAATCCGAAGAGGGAACTCGTCCTATTCGTGGAATTTAAAATGTGATTTCATCATTATTCCACCCATAGCACTTGTTGAATACGGAAATTAATGTTGAGTAAAATTAGAATGATTTTTATGGTCCAATTTACTCAAAAATGTTTGCTAAGATTGATTTTTAGGGTTTATCGTAAACGATGTCTTAAATAACATTGTTTTTGACCCGCCTAAAAGTTAAGGAATTTGGATCGAGGGTTAAGTGAGGAAATTTGAGATATTATCCAAAGCAAAAGAATGAATTACTTAGAATTATTCTAAGTCAAAAGAAAGAGATTTTGAAATCATCCGAAAAGAATTAAAGTGAAAAGAGACTTAATAATTCCTGTATACTCATATTCACTTTTTATCGATGATTGGCTTCGAAGGAACCAGGGTCGGATTTGGGTGATTCCTATCCAAAAATGACTTCGAACCAATGTATACGTTAGAAAGTGAAGACATGTTGAAGATGATAATTATTGAAGACCGTGGATCTTCATGGCGTGAGGACTGCTTGTTGACATGCTTTGGGTAGCTCCCAATATATAGTTATTTATAACAGTGGTCTCCTCGTTGTGGAGATTTTTCGGATTGCAATGACTACTCGCTACTTGTGGTAGTAGGAGAGTGCCTTCGGTTTGTCCTGTTCCTAGACAACTTATATGGACGTTTGTCTGACATTAAATTTCTAAAGATTACGTACATTGGTTTTTACAAACATACATCTATGGTGCGGAGAAGGCAACTCCATTTAGCTTAACACCCTCCATGAGACGTAGGAGCTCAAGGGTTGTATTTTTGTGGAAGGAAATTAGTAGTCAACGAAAATGGCAATGTGGCATTCAGAGATATGATATGTGCTATGTGAAAAGGTAATCGTTGCATCCAGCCTCATTAATCGGTAATGACCAAAACAGGGTTAGATGCGGCAAGTCTAAGTGGGTTATTCCCAATTAGGGTTTGATCATCCCCTTCTAGATATATTTCTTCCCGCTATGACGTTCAGGATGTAAATTAATGTGGTTTGTATGCTAGAGCACGCTCGATTAAAGGTCGGTAACGACCGAGGGATGATATATTCGGTACTATCTAGTTACAGAGATAGGGCGGTCTTGTGTCGGTAGAGAATCTTTTGTGATGGTTCTCGGGGCATCCATCTAGAGGTGTACCCATCGGAAGGTAGTCTGTAACGACCCATAAATTTTGATTGGTTTTAATAACATATTTATTTGAAATTTTGTGAAATTTTAAACAATAAAATTTGAAAATAAAAATTTATTATTTGGAATACGTCTATTTCAATATAGCAACTGGTAAATTTCCATCTGATAATATTAAAGTTTATTTTCTTGTAAAATTCTATTTCAATTTCAATCAGTTAAAAATTGATGGTAACAAAATATTTTCCAAACCTGAATATTTTTGCATAGAAAATTTGTAAATCATCTTCTGAGCAAGATGTCATATTTCGTTTCATCAAATTCGGACTGTTATTGCTCCGTTTATCTTATTTTCAGCAAATTTGCAGCATTTTGGGTACCGATTATCGACTTTTGATAGGATGATCGTACCACTAATATATGTATACCGTTTTAATCGTTTCGTCGTGCTGATCTCTGTGGTATATTCAATTCTGTGTTTTGAAATCCGGTATGCAGCGAAATCTGCGTAACCGTTAATCGTATCGGTACAAGTTTGAGCCTTTTGGTTTGCTTGTGAACATTCGTTTGTTCCAACGGTTAGAAAATGAATGGACACTTTTAATAATTCGCTGAATTCGTACTTCACTTTTAATATTCCCATCAGTTCACTTTTGGCTATGTTACATCATACTTTGCTTTACAAACAAATTTTATATATCAAGTTTTAGATTTCATTTGTGAAGCCAGCTCATTTATTTTCCAGACACTCACACTTCCAATTCTCTCCAATTTCCATCTACCTCCTCTGTTCCCACTTTTGCCCACATTTTTCCCTTCCTCTCTTCTCACCCATCACCGAACCAGCCCCTCTGCGTCCTTCCTCTGCCGATCACCTGTGCCAACCACTTCGGTCTTTAGCGCCCTCCGCCCCGAGTTGCCAGCCTACCACCAGATTCGCACTCCACCGTGCTCGCCTTCCGCCCCGCTCTCCTACTCCCTTCCCGCATCCGCCTATCCCAATACCCTCGTCGAGCACTGCAACCAGCATGCCTTCATCTCGGCGAGAAGCCTCTGGCCACCATCCCTTCATGCTCAACTTCCTCCTCTTCCTTTTGCCGAGATGCTTCTCCGCTTTTAATTAGGTAACATATATATACCTCTGTTGTTATATATTGGTTTTATAAAGATAGTTTATATATCTACGTATGTATTTATATCTAAATATGTTAGTTGTATATATATGTATATCAGATTGCTTATTTATACTTTCATTAATATTGTTTTAAGTGTTCTATATCTTAGTTTACATGGGTATATGCATAGTTCGGCATTCTCTATTTGCTTAAAGTATATTTAGTATACATAGTATTTAGCTGTCTGTTATATGTGAAACTATTCGTTCTAATGTTTTTATTGGTCTGTTATTTATAGTGACGTGTAGGTATTGATATTTATATCTCATATTTCTAAAGTTATAATATAAATTCTGCATAGTTGTATATTTATATATAGGATATTTTGGAAAGATAATATTGTTGTTTTATTAAAGATTGATTTAAATTGTTATATGGGCGTGAGTGCACATATATATATATATATATATATATACGTCAGTTTACATGTATTAGTCTTTGTAGATGTACAATAGGTTAGCTATGTTGTTTGCATATAGGTATGTCAGTACTTGCTTAAATGATATATGTTATCTCTGTTATATATATAAAAAAATTTATGTTAGGAACACCTTTTATATATGTTAGTTTATATAAAGTGGATACTTTAACATGTTAATATAGTATATTTGTATATATAGATATATATGACTGCGTACATATGTATATGGTTATTTTGAGGGAAAGATTTGTTCGTTATTTATGTTATTTTGTATTGTATCTATATGCAAATTTTATGAGGTTTATAAAGATCTGTTCGAATCCGTAAAAAGGTGTAAAGTAATAATTATATATATATATATATATATATTATAACCATTGATTTTAAAGATATAATATATAGGTAAGGGTATGTAGATATATAAATGGGGTTGCATTGTTGCATAGTAGCCTGTTTACTTTATATTATTATCTGTTTAACCTGATAGATTACTAAGTGTAATACATGTATTATAATACTCTGTGCATATGAATTTCTGGTTTATTTTATGTGTTCTGTATATATAAAGTCAGTTTATAATAGGATATATATGCATATATTCATTAGTCATATATAGAGTTGTTTGTAATATATAATATATACATGTTGGTTTATATGTATTAAATAAAACAAGTTTATATAAATTTCATTTTTAACTATTAATTTTAAAAGGTATAGCATGTATGCGAGTATTTTGCACTTCAATAAGTATATTTATATGTATTTATTTTATATATAAGTAGTTATATATAGTATATATATTTTTACTTATACCAATTATCATCATCAATCCTGTTTGAATTGATTTCGTAAATTCCTATTTATCAGCTTCGTTCGTCGATTCGAGTCCAATCTTGCCTTGTGTTGAGACTTCGTGCCTGGATTTCGTAACCATTTCATTGTCTATCTCTCTAACCTCGAATGGTGAGCGATCACTCACGATTAACGTTCTTTTATTTTATTAAATTTGATTTCAATTGAAACGACAATTGAAATATGCTGCTGTAGTTATTTAAATTGTTATATATATGTAACTGTTCACCTGTGGGATATGACACCATATCCTATTGTTTATATTATATTGTTATTGATGATATGCCTGTTGTTGTATTTTATATTATTATCTGTTATCACTCTGCAAGTTCCCTGTTAGTATAGAATTCACTATGGGTTGAAATGATACATACCCGAACAGACTTTAGAATAGGAGAAAATCGTTATGGGTTGAAATGATAAACCCAAGCGATTTTCATTTGAATTGTATTTGGGATCGTGGGTCGAAATGATATCTACCCGTATATACTTAAATTACGGATTGAAATGATAAATATCTGTATCAATTGACCATAGGATAAGAAATTATATACAGACACTGTTGGTCCATATATAAATATTTTGAAAATAAATTCTATGGTTTTGGAAAGAAATATATGGTTTTAATAAATGTTGATTCTTTAAATTTTTTTGTATAATTGGTAATGATATATATATATTTAATAATAATATTTAATTTAATTAATATTGATTTAATATATATAATATGGTTAAGTATTTAAATTTATATTTCAAAATAGATTTTGGTAATAATTTGAATAAGTTAAGGTTGGAAAGATAATTTGAATTTAGTTGAAATTGTATTTATTAAAGAATTTTATTTAATTAAACCGATTTGAAACTTATTGAAATTGAGATTTAAGATATGATTTATAACTCGGGTTTGATTTAAATAAATTAATGAATATTCCTTGTCTAAATAAATTTAAGGAAATATTTAGTAAAAATGAAATTTAAGGCTAGTTAAATGATATTGAATTTATTAAGTGAATATTCCCTGATTAAATAATAATGAAGTTAAATCAAGAGCTATATAAAACTGTAAAATTTAACTTTGAAAATATTGAATATTAAAGCCTTGAAATATATTAAAAATTTAAATGGTCTATTGAGAACTGAATTGAATTGATGAATTGAGCTTTGAATAAATTTGAATTTTGAATTTGAGTTGATTCGAATCGATTTGTGAGACTTGAGGAAATTATAAATACTTTACTTTATAAATTATTAAATCTATATATACTATTTTGGAAAATAGATATTTTTGAAATGAAAATGATATTTTGGTTTTGAAGTATAAATAAATTTGAAATGACCACGGTGTTATAGTGTATATTTCTACCTTGTAGATAGTTCCGCAGATCCTTAGAGGATGGTTATCCCGAACATCCTCTAAGTTAATTGTATTTCAGTTGTTATTTCACTTGAGTTGGATTTATTGATATAAGAATGTTAATCCTGACTCGAGTGTTTTGTGTTTTACTTTACGCTCGGGTCAGACCGAGTGATACAACATTTGAGACTCACCTTTGGATTTTGGAGCTTCGTTTGGAGATCCAACTATCGACTCAGCTTTCAGCTTTTCTAGTTGATTTGTTCAGAGAGGTCATCTGTTGTACTGGAGACTTCACTGCATTTGAGATATTCTATTATATTTTATTTCTAACTCTGATGTTTATATAGTAGCTTCATGAACAACTATTTATTTATTCCGCTGCGTATTATTGTTTTACTCTGTGTCTGTGATTCTGTGATTGATTTATTTACTGTATATTCTGAGTTTTGCCAAATTTAAATTAACAATCTGATATTTTGAACTATTCAAGTCAGACATGTGTGGATTATTGTCGATTTGAATGGTCCAAAATAATGGGTCGTTACAGTTGGTATGAGAGCCAGGTTCTAGGCAAAACTTAGCATATATGAAAATTTATTTACAGAATCACTTTCGTTCGAGTTTGAATCTCTTCCTTTTGACTCGATTTCCTTTGAACTTTGGAACATTCCTTGCGGTTCCAAAATTCATTCTTGTCTCTCCCTATTTGTATTCTTTTGATTCTGGAGTGTCCCATAACTCCACTTCGAATGATCTCTATAAGAATAGGCGATCCCGCAAATCTTTGAATGATTTGTAAAGGGATGGAACTCCTTTATAATTGGCATTGGTTCACCGGAGATTTTTATATCCCTCGGTTTAGATGCTACTATCTCTTGTTATGCCGAATTCTATCTCTGGCGATCGAATGCCGATTTGCCTCAGAATTCTGCACCGATCTTATTTCGAAGTCACGGTTGACCCTAGAGTCATTCGTGATTTATAAAAAAAATATCTAACTTCTGTTTTGAAATTTAATTATCTCATCTTCGTTCGAGCCTATCTTCGAATCAGAATTCTATTTGATTAGAGTCCCTCTAATTTGAATCTCTACCCTTGTTTTGAAATACATTTTTAAATCGTCCTTTGAAAATCGGGCTTGTTTGTATTTTAGAAATTGTTTTATATATCGAAATTATTATTTTGATAAATATGATTTTATTCTATATATATAAAAGTGAAAATGTTTTCGATAAGGATTATATATACCTTTTAAAATGAGAATTTGAAGTTTGAAAGGATTTAATATTTTGAAAGTTATATAAGAAATTTGATTCTTCTAAAAATGATTTATAACTGAAGGATTTTAAATTGGAAATCCGAGGAGTTGAATTCCGGTGTTTTCAAATTGGTTTTAAGATTTTGAAAATATATAATAATACGATTTAAAAGTATTTTACGAATAAGAAATGTTTCAAATGATTTTAATGAGTTTCGAATGATTTCGAAGAAATTTCAAAAGAAGTTTGAGAAAATAGAAGTCCAGAACTCACTTATGTCGCTGGAAAATAATTTCGGTGATGAGTGCATGCATCATCGACATTGATTTTTGAGTTTCAGAGTGGGGGAGAGGCCACTTTAGTAGCATTGCTACGCAAGTGATTTTGTGAAACCAATTTTGATTTCAAATTCTGAAGTAAGATTTGATATTCGAAAGATATATGTATATATATATATTTGAAATGATTTAAAGTAAGCCGGTGTTCAGTCCTCGAGTTTTGGATTTGATATAACCCTTTCTATTAAAATTGATTTATTGATTTGTTGCTGATTCCCAACTCTTGAATTTGAAAATGATTTCTTCAACTATTTTGAAGGTTCGAGCACTTCCAAATCAAGGTTAACTTTTCAAAGCTAAGAAATTTTGAAAAGTATAATGTATATAAGTTTGATATGTATGTTAAAGTATGTAGTAATATGATTTAAATAAGTTGAAACAGTTTTGTTAAGTAAATGAATAAGGCAATTTTAAAATTTTCTAATTTGAAATTTAGATTTGAAATGTTTTGAAAAGAATTTGGTCTTAAAAATATTTTGAATAAAGTTTAGTTTAAATGTTTTAACTTAGTAACATCTTTATGAAACTATATATTTAACAAGTTGGAATAAATATATAAGTTGTACGTATGCTGTTTTATTCGCATAATTAATTTGATCCAGGTTTGAGTACACAAGTTCGAGGTGAATTACACCATTTTGTTTTTGGATTTTTCATTCGATTCTTGATGGCGAATATTTGATATGGATTTTGGGCTTGATTCTAGAATTCTCTATCATAGTATATGGCTATGCAAGGAGACTGATGGCTTCTAGTCGAGAAACCATATCGAAATCCGCATTAGGGAAGTCGAATGGACAATACTAGTTCGAAAGCGAACTTGTGTGATCGAGCGAGCGATCAAATGTGATTTTGCGAAATGACGACGTATGTACATCTTATATTCTAATATCAGTGATATATTTTGACGCTGAAATTGAAAGCTGTCGGGTTAGAATATCTTTGCTTACTAAAAGAAAATTTCCAATTTAAATTACAAAGATATATAACCCATAAAAGCAAAGATATTCAATCCCATATGGCTCTTCATACAGCGAAATTTATTTTTTAAAATTTGATCCTTACATAAGATGGACCTTATGTAAGTATAAGATGATTTTGAAAACATTTGATTTTGGAAATGAATTGGTTGAATTAAATTATATTGATTTGGAAATTTGGATTTATTTTCTAAATTTATTATGTTGGAAACTTTAAAACTAAAGATATTTAAATTGAGAAGAAATAATTTAGTGGGATTGTATATGATTTTGAAACTGAACTGATATTGAAAAAAATTGAAATTTGAGAACCTTATTTTTTTACTAAATACCTGATTTGGGAGTTCTCAAACTTATATAAAAATTTGGTTTGTATAAGTATGAGGTTGATTCGAAAACTGTAGATTTGAAAAGGTACTCAATTTGAAAAG
The DNA here is from genome assembly GCA_030737815.1 of Allium fistulosum. Taxonomy (NCBI): domain Eukaryota; kingdom Viridiplantae; phylum Streptophyta; class Magnoliopsida; order Asparagales; family Amaryllidaceae; genus Allium; species Allium fistulosum. Next base: position 368,020,039 of record CM060908.1, read on the forward strand.
TGAAATCTTATATAATTGAAGTCTATATAAGTGTGATTTGATATACTTTTGATTTTGGAAAGGTATTTGATTATAAAATTAAATCTTATATATAATGGACTTTATATAAGTACGATATTTGAAAGTGATTTGAAAAGGTACTATATGATACATATTTTCGAAGTAAAGATATAGAAAGTGCCTTCTGCTTGATATCTGCTTTGTGGCCACATTATGGATTCATTCTATCGATATTTCTCTGATTTTTGGTTTTCCGGATATGATACTCGAGTTCCATAAAATTCCATGGCGTTACCAATGGTCTTATGAGCGCGACTGCATAGCATAATTCACCTGGCTGGATGGCCCAGGGGTACGGATGTTTCCTGGGGGATTCAGACGTAACCATTGTGTATCATGTGATCTATGTAGGTCGTATTAGTAGCGAAATCCGCAAGGCTGAGAAAGCTTACGGATACGGATGTTTCCTGGGGGATTCAGGCATAACCATTGTGTATCTGCGGTCTACTAGTCATCATGGCGCAATTCGTAGGGCTGAGAAAGCTTACGGATACAGATGTTTCCTGGGGGACCCAGGCGTAACCTTTGTGTATCTGCGATCCATGGTTAGACAAAGGTTTTATTTGTTTTTTTGTTTGTATTGTACTTTCCATATCTGTTTTTAAAAGTTTTCCAGTATTTTCACTAGGTGTTGAAACAGGTCTACTAAGTACCTGGAGAATTCTAGTTTGGCGCCTGATCAACGCACTACCAGAGTCTACAGGAACGAGGATAAACTTGTTGAAACATCGAGTTATAAAAGTATTTTCGAAAGGAAATTTGTTTCGTTATAAAGGTATTTTATCATAAAAGTATTTTCAACAAAGAAATTTTGTATTAATATTTGAAATTGAAATTCTTATGGTTTGAATTAATTATTCATGCCCGATACTATCCTTTTGAATCTACCTTATCTGCTCAGCTTTATTTATTCACCTATATTCTGTTTTTCCAAATCCTCCTTCTTTTCCTTGTTCACTATATCCTTTTTAAATATTGTTTATTTATATACTACATGGTTTAATATAAAATTTTAGTGTTATAAATATTTTAGAAGTTATTAATTAAATAAAACATATTTAAAGTAAATGATTATTGATTTATTAATAATATTTGAAAAGTATCTTTAGATAAAAAAAATTTAATAAATTTATGAATTATGGATTTAATGTTTTCAAATAGCTTCTTTGTAAATATAAGTAATGATGTAAATAATTGTTTTCAAATATTTTTCATATATTTATAAAGGTGTTATTTAAACATATAAATTGTATTCATAAAGGAAGTAAGAAATTTTACAAATGGGTTTTGGAAGGTAATAAAGTATTAAAGATAATTGAATTGCAAATGAAGTTTTCAAATGAATATTCCAAGTAAAATTTATATAGTTTAAATTAATTGTTTATCCTTGTCTTTTAATCTTTTCTGTCTGGTTGTTTCTATTCTCCTACCTCCTTCCTTTTCGGGGACGAAAAGTTTTGAGTGGGGGAGAGTGTAACGACCCATAAATTTTGATTGGTTTTAATAACGTATTTATTTGAAATTTTGTGAAATTTTAAACAATAAAATTTGAAAATAAAAATTTATTATTTGGAATACGTCTATTTCAATATAGCAACTGGTAAATTTCCATCTGATAATATTAAAGTTTATTTTCTTGTGAAATTCTATTTCAATTTCAATCAGTTAAAAATTGATGGTAACAAAATATTTTCCAAACCTGAATATTTTTGCATAGAAAATTTGTAAATCATCTTCTGAGCAAGACGTCATATTTCGTTTCATCAAATTCGAACTGTTATTGCTCCGTTTATCTTATTTTCAGCAAATTTGCAGCATTTTTGGTACCGATAATCGACTTTTGATAAGATGATCGTACCACTAATATCTGTATACCGTTTTAATCGTCTCGTCGTGCTGATCTCTGCGGTATATTCAATTCTGTGTTTTGAAATCCGGTATGCAGCAAAATATGCGTAACCGTTAATCGTATCGGTACAAGTTTGAGCCTTTTGGTTTGCTTGTGAACATTCGTTTGTTCCAACGGTTAGAAAATGAATGGACACTTTTAATAATTCGCTGAATTCGTACTTCACTTTTAATATTCCCATCAGTTCACTTTTGGCTATGTTACATCATACTTTGCTTTACAAACAAATTTTATATATCAAGTTTTAGATTTCATTTGTGAAGCCAGCTCATTTATTTTTCAGACCCTCACACTTCCAATTCTCTCCAATTTCCATCTACCTCCTCTGTTCCCACTTTTGCCTACATTTTTCCCTTCCTCTCTTCTCACCCATCACCGAACCAGCCCCTCTGCGTCCTTCCTCCGCCGATCACCTGTGCCAACCACTCCGGTCTTTAGCGCCCTCCGCCCCGAGTTGCCAGCCTACCACCAGATTCGCACTCCACCGTTCTCGCCTTCCGCCCCGCTCTCCTACTCCCTTCCCGCATCCTCCTATCCCAATCCCCTCGCCGAGCACTGCAACCAGCATGCCTTCATCTCGGCGAGAAGCCTCTGGCCACCATCCCTTCATGCTCAACTTCCTCCTCTTCCTTTTGCCGAGATGCTTCTCCGCTTTTAATTAGGTAACATATATATACCTCTGTTGTTATATATTGGTTTTATAAAGATAGTTTATATATCTACGTATGTATTTATATCTAAATATGTTAGTTGTATATATATGTATATCAGATTGCTTATTTATACTTTCATTAATATTGTTTTAAGTGTTATATATCTTAGTTTACATGGGTATATGCATAGTCCGGCATTCTCTATTTGCTTAAAGTATATTTAGTATACATAGTATTTAGCTGTCTGTTATATGTGAAACTATTCGTTCTAATGTTTTTATTGGTCTGTTATTTATAGTGACGTGTAGGTATTGATATTTATATCTCATATTTCTAAAGTTATAATATAAATTATGCATAGTTGTATATTTATATATAGGATATTTTGGAAAGATAATATTGTTGTTTTATTAAAGATTGATTTAAATTGTTATATGGGCGTGAGTGTACACACACACACACACACACATATATATATATATATACGTCAGTTTACATGTATTAGTCTCTGTAGATGTACAATAGGTTAGCTATGCTGTTTGCATATAGGTATGTCAGTACTTGCTTAAATGATATATGTTGTCTCTGTTATATATATAAAAAATTTATGTTAGGAACACCTTTTATATATGTTAGTTTATATAAAGTGGCTACTTTAACATGTTAATATAGTATATTTGTATATACAGATATATATGACTGCATACATATGTATATGGTTGTTTTGAGGGAAAGATTTGTTTGTTATTTATGTTATTTTGTATTGTATCTATATGCAGATTTTATGAGGTTTATAAAGATCTGTTCGAATCCGTAAAAAGGTGTAAAGTAATAATTTTATATATATATATATATATATTATAACCATTGATTTTAAAGATATAATATATAGGTAAGGGTATGTAGATATATAAATGGGGTTGCATTGTTGCATAGTAGCCTGTTTACTTTATATTATTATCTGTTTAACCTGATAGATTACTAAGTGTAATACATGTATTATAATACTCTGTGCATATGAATTTCTGGTTTATTTTATGTGTTCTGTATATATAAAGTCAGTTTATAATAGGATATATATGCATATATTCATTAGTCGTATATAGAGTTGTTTGTAATATATATAATATATACATGTTGGTTTATATGTATTAAATAAAACAAGTTTATATAAATTTCATTTTTAACTATTAATTTTAAAAGGTATAGCATGTATGCAAGTATTTTGCACTTCAATAAGTATATATATATATGTATTTATTTTATATATAAGTAGTTATATATAGTATATATAGTTTTACTTATACCAATTATCATCATCAATCAAATTTGAATTGATTTCGTAAATTCCTATTTATCAGCTCCGTTCGTCGATTCGAGTCCAATCTTGCCTTGTGTTGAGACTTCGTGCCTAGATTTCATAACCACTTCATTATCTATCTCTCTAACCTCGAAAGGTGAGCGATCACTCACGATTAATGTTCTTTTATTTTATTAAATTTGATTTCAATTGAAACAACAATTGAAATATGCTGTTGTAGTTATTTAAATTGTTATATATATGTAACTGTTCACCTGTGGGATATGACACCATATCCTGTTGTTTATATTATATTGTTATTGATGATATGCCTGTTGTTGTATTTTATATTATTATCTGTTATCACTCTGCAAGTTCCCTGTTAGTATAGAATTCACTATGGGTTGAAATGATACATACCCTAACGAACTTTAGAATAGGAGAAAATCGTTATGGGTTGAAATGATAAACCCAAGCGATTTTCATTTGAATTGAATTTGGGATTGTGGGTCGAAATGATATCTACCCGTATATACTTAAATTACGGATTGAAATGATAAATATCCGTATCAATTGACCATAGGATAAGAAATTATATACAGACACTGTTGGTCCATATATAAATATTTTGAAAATAAATTCTATGGTTTTGGAAAGAAATATATGGTTTTAATAAATGTTGATTCTTTAAATTTTTTTATATAATTAGTAATGATATATATAGATTTAATAATAATAATTAATTTAATTAAGATTGATTTAATATATAATATGGTTAAGTATTTAAATTTATATTTCAAAATAGATTTTGGTAATAATTTGAATAAGTTAAGGTTGGAAAGATAATTTGAATTTAGTTGAAATTGTATTCATTAAAGAATTTTATTTAATTAAACCGATTTGAAACTTATTGAAATTGAGATTTAAGATATGATTTATAACTCGGGTTTGATTTAAATAAATTAATGAATATTCCTTGTCTAAATAAATTTAAGGAAATATTTAGTAAAAATGAAATTTAAGGCTAGTTAAATGATATTGAATTTATTAAGTGAATATTCCCTGATTAAATAATAATGAAGTTAAATTAAGAGCTATATAAAACTGTAAAATTTAACTTTGAAAATATTGAATATTAAAGCCTTGAAATATATTAAAAATTTAAATCGTCTATTGAGAACTGAATTGAATTGATGAATTGAGCTTTGAATAAATTTGAATTTGGAATTTGAGTTGATTCGCATCGATTTGTGAGACTTGAGGAAATTATAAATACTTTACTTTATAAATTATTAAATCTATATATACTATTTTGGAAAATATATATTTTTGAAATGAAAATGATATTATGGTTTTGAAGTATAAATAAATTTGAAATGACCACGGTGTTATAGTGTATATTTCTACCTTGTAGATAGTTCCGCAGATCCTTAGAGGATGGTTATCCTGAACATCCTCTAAGTTAATTGTATTTCAGTTGATATTTCACTTGAGTTGGATTTATTGATATAAGAATGTTAATCCTGACTCGAGTGTTTTGTGTTTTACTTTACACTCGGGTCAGACCTAGTGATACAGCATTTGAGACTCACCTTTGGAGTTTGGAGCTTCGTTTGGAGATCCAACTATCGACTCAGCTTTTAGCTTTTCTAGTTGATTTGTTCAGAGAGGTCATCTGTTGTACTGGAGACTTCACTGCATTTGAGATATTCTGTTGTATTTTATTTCTAACTCTGATGTTTATATAGTAGCTTCATGAACTACTATTTATTTATTCCGCTGCGTATTATTGTTTTACTCTGTGTCTGTGATTCTGTGATTGATTTATTTACTGTATATTCTGAGTTTTGCCAAATTTAAATTAACAATATGATATTGTGAACTATTCAAGTCAGACATGTGTGGATTATTGTCGATTTGAATGGTCCAAAATAACGGGTCGTTACATAGTCCCTTCACCTAGTCATTTGTATGGAAATCCATTCTCCAATAAGAACCTGCGATTTTGTTTGTATTGGCGTAATGAATAGCCTAGAAATGCTATATGGGTAACCATTTCGGATAAGATTAATAAGTTTATTTGCAAATGTTTTCAAAGAGATGTCATTAGAAATAATATCAAATGTTTTGATATATAAAAGTGTTTTAGTTATCATAAGGTAAAAACCCATCCGTGTTTATGTGTGGGCGTGTTCTTATGAGATACTCTTTCTTTTCAAAGGATTTTATTCAAAGGCTAATATATAACACTGTCATTTATTATTGAGTTTTCTCACGCTGGTTTATCAAGCCTGATCCGGGTATTTTCAATACTCGGGTCAGATCCGAGTAGTTTCAGGTTTAGTCGAAGATGGTTGAAGTTTCCAGAGGCGAGCTGGAGATATTCATCTATGTATGACATATTCTATCCGCTGCTGTCTGTTTGTTTTTGTTTGTTGTTTGTCAGCATTTGTAAGGGCAGATGTTTATAATTGTCCAAGCTGAATTTAGGTTAGACTATAATATATGTACTTAAAACTTTTCTGCTGTAAAAATATTTGTTCAATATTATATGTTATTCAATTCGTGTGAGATTCTGTTTTGTCTATTTTTCTTTATTATCCTTCATGTTCTGTCTTTTCGTGCAATTTGAGTTGGACATGAATAGTTTGTTGTCAATTCAAAGGGTACGGGAAAACGAGCCATAACATTTGGTATCAGAGCTTTTGGTTGAACGAACATCGAAGCCTGATAGGGGTAAGTCTCATCAGAGACAGGATTAGTAATATCCTAGGATGAGTAACTCATTAGAGATAGGGTTAGTAACACCCTAGAATGAGTTATGAGAGTGTTATATATATGAGGGTGTATCTGTTAATTTTTATAAAAGTGATTTTGTTTTAAAGAAATTGGTAAATGAAATAATTTTGCCTTGGGTTTATATTTTAAATATAAAGGGGATATTATTCTTTTTGGTTAGAAATTAAGGATTGTTTGTAATTTTGCTTAGTAAAACTAAAATATGAATATCTTGTGATTAGAATTGCACGATTTGACTTTAAGATATTCCATATAGAATCAATTGGTTGAGAACTAGAATTTAGAACTTTTATCATATAACCCTAGACATTTAGCCTTAAGAAATAATAACGATTTGATAAGTATAAAATGGGTTAATTTAAAAGGACTAAAAACAAATACCTTGTGAATTAAGTTTCACAATTTGACAATAAGGTATTTGATGATAATATGTAGAAAAATAATATTCTTTTCAGGAAAGACCAAACCCACTGAACTTCGCCTCACTTTGTCGGGAATTTGAGATCCTAAGTCAAAGAAAGTTTTTGGGATCGAAAAAGATCATGGAAGTTAAGGATTGGTTAAGCAAGTGTGATGAGCTCCAACATAGCTTGGTAAGCTTCATCCATGGATCATTTAGGGAGATGATAAGCAATGCCCTGAAATTCAAAGATGTTGTTCCACAGCTAACTACTGAAGTACCAGCCAAGAAGAAAAGGCATAAGGAGAACGAAGTTTGTTGTTTCAAATGTAGACAAAGAGGTCACCTTGCAAAAGAATGTAGATCAGGAGTAAAAATCAAGACCTTTAAGAAAGCTATCCCGAAGAGTTGTTATTACTGCCATATTATAGGACATGTCGCTAGAGACTGTCAAATGCTCAAGACGATAGAACACTAGGCCTTTTGTTACCCTTACTCGTCCACCTACTGCTACAAAAAAGGGAAAAGGGATTCTGAAAGCATAAGTTAGTAGGCATGTATTAGTAAATACCATTTAAGTATTTTAACCATATGGCTTTTGTAAAACTTTTTAAGTGTATTTCTTAGAAGTCACTTAGTATGAATGTATTTTGGGAATCAATATATATAGACTATCATTTGCTCCTTTGTCAATACCAAATTCTGTTAGAAATTATTAGAAAAGCTAAAAAGGTTTAATCCCATTTAAAAAGAATGAAAAGAAAAACGACAATAATTAAGTAAGAAGCACTTAATAAAATGAGATGAAATAAATAAAGTTGAGATAGGATCTTTGATTTCATTTCGAGGACGAAATGCTTTTAAGTAGGAGTGAATGTAACGACACATAATTTCGCTACTTCGAAAATGAAAGGTTTCGTTTGTTTTAAATTTTAAAAGGTTTAAAACTTAAATAAATAAGTTATATATAATAAATAATAATAGAGAAATTAGTTATTCTTATAAATACTAATTAAGAAGTATAAATTTGGATTTTAGAACAAATCAACAAAAGTTAAGTTTTGTTAAAAATAAATAAAGGCTTAAATAAATAGTTTTAAATATTTTATTAAAAACATCTAATAAAGATAATAAGAGTATATTAAAAGATTTAAAAATATGTTAATAATCGTTTTACAAAAATAACCAAATTTTGTCACATTTTCTCAATTTTACATACACTGTAAAATTAGAAATTTTGATATTAATTAAATATGATTTTAAAATATAAAGAGACATGCTTTAATTTATTTAAAGGAGTAAAAAGTTCATTTTTAAGTTTGGTTTACATCAATATATAGCTTAACAAAAACGTCAAATTTTGACTGTAAAATTTGTCAACAAAAAGACCGTTTTCAATCGTAAAAAGTTGTCGCAACGTTGGATATCGCTTTATAACATATATAATAACAACTTTACAAACTTTTAAAACAATACATTTAGCATATAAGACAAAAAAAATTATATTAGGAAAGTTTAAATAAATATAAAAAAAATAAAAAGGTATGATTTGACTAATTTTATTTTATTTTAAAACTTTATAAACAACATCATTACTTATATCTTATCTCATTAATGAGATGTTATACATATACATAGAAAAGGAGCAAAATTTATATGTTTAAACAATTACAAATCATAAGAAAGTGACATCTCTTCATCTCTTAACACACTCTTCCATAACCATCATTCCACACATTAAATGCAACTCAAATCAAGGCTAATCAAAGTCCAAAATTAAACAAAGCTATTTATGTCATTTACCATTAAATCTCCACTTATAAATACAAGTAAAAATCCCTTCATTTTTCACTTCACTTTCATTCTACAAAATTCCTAAACTCCTTCTCTACTTCTTCATTTCCTTCCACCACCATCACCAAACATCACCGCACCTCTACATCACCAAAACCAAGCTTTACTCACCTCTACGTGGCCATACCCTCCACCTAAACCTCTTTACCCAAGCCTACACGCCTCTACCCTCTCCCCATAATTCACGCACCCTACATACACACCAACCCGAGCCTTTACACAGCGCTACCCTTAGGCCGTACACTCCATACCTTCCTCTTAGCCATGACCACCTCCAAAAAAAGAAAAGAAAAGAAAAGAAAAAGAAAAGAAAAAGAAAGCGGTGAATCCAAGATGTTTGGAAATAGCACGAGAGACGCGTATCTCACGTAAAAGTTTGACGGAGTGGATATGAAGGTGAGAAATTCTCATCGCTTTTGAAATTATATTTTGGTTATGATAAAACAATCACATTTATACCCTTATAACATATGAATGTTTATACCGAATGATTGTTAATATGGATGATTGGATGGTTTGGTTAGATAATTGAATTGTGATAACATATTCCGTTATGGTATTAATAATGAATGTTGGAATTGAAATCATATGTTATGTGATTGGTTGAATGGATGATATGTTAGTGATAAATATGAACATTGGTTATGTTCATTTTGATTAAGTGATCTCTTTGTTAAAAAGACCCAATTTTGGTGATATGAGATACTTTGGAAAAATAAGTCTATTTTCAATTAGAATTGAAATTAAAGTAAAAATAAAAGAGAATTTGAAATTTGAAGTGAAACGGGATTGAAAAGGATAGTTTAATTGAAATTGAAATTGAGATGAATAGTGAAATTGAAATTGAAATCGATTTTGAAAATTGAATTTAAGATTAAGGTTGAATTTGAGTTTAAATGGAAATTAGATTTGAAATCTAAGTTTTAATTGAGTTTAATTTGAAGTTAGAATTGAAATTGAATTGAAATTGGAATTTAAAATTTAATATTAAAATAATAGGAATATAACAATATTATAATATGGGAATACTGAAAATACATTTTAAATACTTTAAAAAGTGAAAATATTGATTTAAAATGATTTGTATTGAGTTCATAAGTGATAAAATTCAATTTGAATAGATTATTTTGAAAAATAAGTTAAAACTAGGTGCGTCGCGCAACGATAGTTCACGATTTCGCGTCGAAAAGTTCAAATGAATGTGTAGAGTGGAATATAGCTCGGAATTCTTCGAGATAAGAAAATTCTGGACTATTATATCCATATCTTCTAAACGAAGGAAAAAAATCAAAATTTCGTTGAGTAGATTTTGAAATATATTCAAATCAATTTTCTAGAAAAATCGCGCTAGTGTAGTTAAGTGACCATAACGGAAAATCCGTTTAAATGAACGTTTTTAATTATGGAAAAATATGGAATAAATTTGATAAATCGATTTAAATAGTTTAAAAGAGATTTGAAGTAGACAATATGAATTTTCAAATATTAAAAAAAGTTGATTAAATCAATTAAAGCTTATATAGCACTTTCCGCAGCACTTTTATGCTACGAATTCTATAACTTTCTGAATATAAGTTTAAATGTAACGATTTTTCCTAGAATCAATTATGAATGTTTTTAAAAGAAAAATTAAGCGTTTAAAATATAATTTGGATTCTTATAATCAATTCCAAAATAAAGCAAATAACTGAGTATGCGGAAACGACTAGTACATTTGTCCCGTCTGTGTGTTCTGGGAAGATAAAACAAGGTGTTTAACTAAGGTTAGGGATGGAGCAACCAGTGCCCAGAACTTACCTGGCCTATGTTTTCTTTTCTTAGGCGAGGGGTGGAACGGATCGAAAGTGAAGCCCGGATGCTCTAAGATAAAAAGATTATATTAAGTTTTCCAAAATAAAAGAAGATTGGTATTATCCAAAATTTAAGCAATCTCCAAAATGAATAAATTACGACTTGAATTGCACAGAGATAATCTTCTTATACTTGGTATTAAAATCCGAAGAGGGAACTCGTCCTATTCGTTGAATTTAAAAGGTGATTTCACCGTTATTCCGCCCATAGCACTTGTTGAATACGGAAATTAATGTTGAGTAAAATTAGAACGATTTCTATGATCCTATTTACTCAAAATGTTTGTTAAGATTGATTTTTAGGGATTATCGTAAACGATGTCATAAATAACATTGTTTTTGACCCGTCTAAAAGTTAAGGAATTTGGATCGAGAGTTTAGTGAAGAAATTTGAGATATTATCCAAAGCAAAAGAATGAATCACTTAGAATTATTCTAAGTCAAAAGAAAGATATTTCGAAATCATCCGAAAAGAATTAAAGTGAAAAGAGACTTAATAATTCCTTTATTCTCATATTCACTTTTTTTCGAAGATTGGATTCGAAGGAACCAGTGTCGATTTGGGTGATTCCTATCCGAAAACCACTTCGAACCAATGTATACGTTCGAAAGTGAAGACATGTTGAAGATGATGATTATTAAAGACCGTGGATCTTCGTGGCGTGAGGACTGCTTGTTGACATAGTTTGGGTAGCTCCCATCATAGAGTTATTTATAGCAGTGTTCTCCTCGTTATGGAGATTTTCCAAATTGCTAGGCCTACTCGCTACTAGTGGTAGTAAGAGAGTGCCTTCGGTTTGTCCTGTTCCTGGACAACTTGTATGGACGTTTGTCTGGCATTGCATTTCTAAAGATTACGTACATTGGTTTTTACAAACATACATCTGTGGTGGTGGAGAAGGCAACTCCACTTAGCTTAACACCCTCCTTGAGACGTACGAGCTCAAGGGTTGTATTTTTGTGGAAGGCAATTAGTAATCAACGGAAATGGCAATGTAGCATTCAAAGATGTGATATGTGCTATTTGAAAAGGTAATTGTTGCCTCAAGCCTCATCAACCGGAATGACCAATACATGGTTAGATGCGGCAAGGCTAAGTGGGTCATTCCCAATTAGGGTATGATCATCCCCTTCTAGATAAATTTCTTCCCGGTATGATGTTCAAGATGTAAATTAATGTGGTTTGTATGCTAAAGCGCGCTCGATTAAAGGTCGGTAACGATCGGGGGATGATATATTCGGTACTATCTAGTTACAGAGATAGGCCGGTCTTGTGTTGGTAGAGAATCCTTTGTGATGGTTCTCGGGGCATCCATCTAGAGGTGTACTCATCGGAAGGTAGTCCCTTCACCTGGTCATTTGTGTGGAAATCCATTCTCCAATAAGAACCTGCGATTTTGTTTGTATTGGCGTAATGAATAGCCTAGAAATGCTATATGGGTAACCATTTCGGATAAGATTAATAAGTTTTTTTGGAAATGTTTTCAAAGAGATATCATTAGAAATAATATCAAATGTTTTGATATATAAAAGTGTTTTAGTTATCATAAGGTAAAATCCATCTGTGTTTATGTGTGGGCGTGTTCTTATGAGATACTCTTTCTTTTCAAAGGATTTTATTCAATGGCTGATATATGACACTGTCATTTATTATTGAGTTTTCTCACGCTGGTTTATCAAGCCTGATCCGGTTATTTTCAATACTCGGGTCAGACCCGAGTTGTTTCAGGTTTAGTCGAAGACGGTTGAAGTTTCCAGAGGCGAGTTGGAGATATTCATCTACGTATGACATATTCTATCCGCTGCTGTCTGTTTGTTTTTGTTTGTTGCTTGTCAGCATTTGTAAGGGAAGATGTTTATAACTGTTCAAGCTGAATTTAGGTTAGACTCTGATATATGTATTTAAAAGTTTTCCGCTGTAAAATTATTTTTTCAATATTATACGTTATTCCATTCGTGTGAGATTCTGTTTTGTCTAGTTTTCTTTATTATCCTTCATGTTCTGTCTGTTCGTGCAATTTGAGTTGGACATGAGTATTTTTTGTCAATTCAAAGGGTACGGGAATACGGGCCATGACATTATCGGAGGTTCATTAAGGATTTTTACCAAGCTAACGCGAAAGGATGTGAAGCCTGTGTGGATCGATAAGTGTTAAGAAGCATTCCAGAGCTTGAAACACTTATTGACTCATGTGCCTATATTAGTTGTTCCAAAGGGGAATTAAGATTTGGTAGTCTATACAGATGCATGTGAAACTGGATTAGGAGCTGTGTTGATGCCGAGAGGTAAAGTGATTGCTTATGCTTCTAGACAGCTTAGACCGCATGAGTTTAGGTACCCTATAACAACCCAAAATTTAACCCGTAATAATTAATTTGTTAATTAATTAAATAATAAAATAACTTCGTGAAATTATCAGAATTAAGCCACGGAAGTTGCACCATAGGGTCCGTGGTATTTTCCGGTCAATTTCCATATATAGAACGTCAGAAATCGAGCTAATATGATCAAGTTATAAAATAAACAAAATAAGCTGAAATATAACGAAAAAAATATACGGTCAGGTCGACCTGCCGGTCGACCTGGGCAAGGGGCGGTTGACTCGCCTTATATTTTGGTAGGTGAACGAATCATAGGCCTAAGAACACGTCATTTGCACCCATTAGTTTAATCCGGTCCCTCCGCTTCTGCATCCAATGGCTCCTATTCAGCCTGTGACGTGGTTGCATCCTATTTATTCTCCAAATCCAACGGTCCGAGATCCACTTCTACACATATAAATAGACCCCTAGACCTAACACCTTTTCTCATTCTAGATGTTCTCCGCTTGGGTTCACCTTTTCAGGAAGGACACTAAAAGGAATAATTTTTCAAGGAGAGAATCTTTTTAATAAAAATTATTTTACAACTCCAAGTGGATCCGGGAAGACCAAAGGAAGAGTTTAGGATCGGAGGTGAGTGATTGTAATTATTTTAAGATTTCTTTAAGTAATTTAAAATAATACGGTTTCCAATAGTTGTAGTTTTACTACGATTTTTGGAATAGCCTTTTTCAGTAATTATTTACAGTTTTTAATTATTTTCAGTCTATTCAGCTATTCCTTTCAGTAACTTTAGTATTATTTCTATTAATTATAAGTTATTACTGTTAAGCATAACTTTTTATTAATTTACAGTCTATTTACAGTATTTAAGTTTATTTACTGTTATTTATTTCTTATTTACATCTTTTCGGCGTTTTGGATTCTATGCAAGCGTCTATTCTCTTCATTCCGCTTTTCTGCGTGTATGGATTAGAATAAATTAAACACGAATATGGATTTTATAAGTAAGAATATTAAATGAAGAAAATAAGATGTAAATTATAGAGACTGTAATAAATAATGGAATTGGACTGAAATTACGCTTAATTATAATTAGAATTGGACTAATTAAAGATAATTGGCATAGTTATAACATAGAATTATAACTAAATGAAGTAAAAGATGAAAGAAACTTATTTTCACACTTAGATCTTGGGTTAAGTAATAAGCATGATTATAACGTAGCTTATAATAAGAAAAAGAACGGAATGGGGCATATTTTAAGGCTTAGGATAAATTAATAAGCGTAGAAAGTAAAAATGGTAATAAAGGCTTATTTAAATAATTTATCTAAGTTAATAATCAAAGATGAAAGTAGGACCTGTACCAAATAGCATTCCCTAGGGCACACTTATGATAAGTATGGTAGTAATTGGTCAAATGGAAGTCCAAATCACGGGGACTTGGATAAGGGGTGCAACTAGATATTATTTGGATGAAGGGCCAGTACCAACCGCATTTCCCCTATTTTTCTATGGACACATGGCGATCTCGCATTAGCCTGAAGTGAGACGAGGGGCATGCTATGCTGGACGTTGGAGGTAATAAGAAGACCCAATAGGTGGAGCAAAAGGTAGCATGGGCATGGTGGCAGTTACGCGTGCCGACTTCCATTTGGATGCTCAGTAATAGCTATGAGTTCCAAGCGCTTAGTATGGTGTCTTAGTAGACACCATTGCCTTATGTGTAGGGAGCTATATATGTCGTCCGGATCCTCAGTAGTTGCTCTGTGTATCTTTCGTAGATACCATTGGCTGTTGTGTAGGGAGTTATATAGCGGCTGGTCCACAGAAAGGCTATGGAGTAGCATGCCGATAAAAAATGGTAGAATGAGGGTCACATCCTGACTACGTGAGTAGGAATTTAGCCTAATTAAATCATAACAAGTGCAAGCAATCAAAGTTAACCTATCTTGAGAAATATTTAATCGTATTTATTTCCAGTTTATCTCTTTCCTATTTCCTTTGTTATCCTTATTTATGCTAGAACTGTTGTAGAGTGTATTACTTTTATCTTGCTTAAAGGCTCTAGTAATTACTATCATTCACCATACTTTTAGTCTGACCTACTCCTCTATTGTTAAGTGTTGATTAATTAAGCCTTAGGCCAATTTATTTTCTTTAATTATTAAACCCATTTGGCCCATTATCCCTTAACCTAATAAGAAAGTGAGAAAACTAATTAGCAGTACGTTCTTTTTTTTTCAACTCATCTTCCTCTTCCACCAGTAAACAAGAAAATAGAAAACCCTTCCTCCAAATTGCAAAATCCAACCAATTTCTCAATTAAAATTCACCAAATTAAAGTCCTTTTGTAATCTAGAGATAAACCAAAGGTAATCAACTCCAAATCACCCAATTTCATCAAATAATTTCTTGTTACATTGAATGTTTTTCTAATTTACTGTTTGTTTGTTCTTGCATGCATTGTTTACCTTCTCTACAGGTTCTTAGAGATCTATATTCAAGCCAAAGCTTCCAACTTGCAGCCAAAATCTGAGCTTTTGCTTTCATACAACAAGGTGAGTTGAAATACTCACATAAACTAGCTGCGCCAAGCTCAAAAAAATTGCAAAAGCAACCAAAAATTTAGCTTTTGTCGATAAATTTGTAGCTTTTTGTTTGAAATCTGTTTCATATTGCCTCTTTGAATGCCTATAACTTTTGATTCCGGCAACGAAATGCTGCCGGATTTTCTTCTATTGATAGTTCATGTATTGTAGTATATATCTGAAAATTTTCATAGCAAAACTCTTTCGTTTGATACCTGAAAACTTTGCTGCAAAATCAATGCACAGCCTGAAAATTACCTGTACACATTTCGTTTTCCGAGTTGCTGCAAACATGGCCTGAGTCCATGTTTGAGATAGCATATCTCTTTCATTTCTTGCTCGAATTACGTGATTCTTTTTTTGTTCGAAAGACAGAGTATTCGACTATAAGCATACAAAATTTCAAGTCATTTCGACCTATACAGCTTATATAAATATGCTGCCGAACTTTGATCCGAAGCATGTTTCTGCCCAGAGTTTTACACTGAAAGCACTGCCTGGGTTCAACTTTGAGACATCATAACTTTCTCTTATTTTATCCAAATTGCACGATTCTTTTTTGGTTTAAAAGATAAAGTTTCTACTATATGTATACCAATTTTGAGCTCAATCTGATGCCGGTTGGCCCTTTGTTTTATGCCTGAAAGTTGAACCCATAATGGATTTTCAGGCCTGGGCACCTTCTTGTTGAACTGTTATAAACATGATCTGAGTCCATGTTTGAGACAGCGTAACATTTTCATTTTCTGTCAGAATTCATTGATTCTTTATTTTGTTTGAAAGATGAAGTTTTCTAATTTGTGCACACCAATTTTTTGTTCAATCAAAGGTCGTTTGGCCACCTATTTTATGTCCGAAAGTTGAACCCAGAGAAGATTTCAGACCTAGGTATTATTTTGCCCAAGCGTTTGTGTTCTTTTTCCGTCCGACTTTTGACTTTTACTTCATGTTTTTGTGATATTTCTGAAATGTTTTGAGGGCTATGATGCCTATCAATAGGCTAGCCAAGTTTTGATGAATTTGAAATTCAAATTCAAATTGAATTTGAATTGAATTTGAATGACAGTTTTGAGTGATTTCTTTGATTTTGAGCACAGATTTTTCCAAACAATTTTGAAATAATTTTTAAAATAAACTGGAATTTAAAATAATTATTATGTAATATTTTT
Organism: Allium fistulosum; assembly: GCA_030737815.1. Lineage (NCBI taxonomy): Eukaryota > Viridiplantae > Streptophyta > Magnoliopsida > Asparagales > Amaryllidaceae > Allium > Allium fistulosum. The sequence goes on from CM060908.1 coordinate 368,036,948, forward strand.
AAATTATTTTAAGCTATAAAATCTATTTATTCTCTATAATAAGGGAATTTTCAAATATTGTCTTCAAAATTGATTTCGGAGAATGGTTTTAAAAGATTGTTTTCTCAAATAAATTATTTTATATATAAAATACACGTTTTTGCACTATTCGAGCGAATGAGAAGGAGAATTAAATGGTTTGGTAAAACACGTGGTATGGGATACGTGCGTTTATCTTATCGGTTAATTCCTGACTTATCCGTTTGATCGTTTTGACCTTCGGATCGAGTTTACCGATGAGATGAGGTAAACTTTTTACTACTTTGAGTGTGAAATTTACTAGCGGTTAGTAAATCGTTTAGTGCGAATGTGTGGTATGGGACGCACATTAACACTATTCGGGTTCCTATTCGAGAGTGTGTGACACATTTGCCATTGCGGCGTGCCAGTACTGGACCTTCGGGTCATTGCCATTGCGACGTTTGCCATTGCAGTGTATTTGTCTTCGAGAGGTTTTCCATTGCGGCATATTTGTCATTGTGACGTTTTGCCTTCGGGCGAGGTACCTATTTGAGATAACAGTACTTGGCAAGGCTTCGGCCACATGCACGTGCAAACACTTTTGAGATGGTTTCTTTGACTATTTTCCCTAGTGTGTCGCCCCTTTCCGGAATTGGTCCTTTGAACCATTCTATATATCTTTATGGCGATTACCTTCTGGGAATTTGAACTCTTGGAAGTTCTATTTTTGCGATTTGAATTGCTTACACTGGCATTATATGAGATTTGCCTTTTGGCGTTTACTTGAGATTTTATTCTCCTCTTTGGATATATATTTGCCTTATGGCATGTTTGAGATGGGATCTCTTTATGCATGTTTTGGGTTTTCCAAGATGGCAGGTTTAGGTTTTTCCGAAACCATATTTGATATTTTATGAATGCCGATGATATGAGGCTCGCTACTTTTAGCGTTTTATGGGTTATTTTATCTCTTTTGAGATTATATGTTTATGTAGTGATACCATATTATCACTTGATGTAATCATACACTTTAGTTGTCCCTTCTCACTCGAGAATATTATCACATTATCCTTATGCTCATATTATCGCTTATCTTTGTTAACTGATTTGTTTAGCTAGACTGACCCGTGTATTTTATACTCGGGTCAGACCGAAGTGTTTCAGGTTAGGTACATTTGGACTTAGCCTATTATGCTTCCGCATGGACTCTATTCTGCTAGCTCTTTTTGTTATAGCTTTTTGTGTAGTCTGTTTTGGTTTGCTACTCTGATATGTATATTCTTTTGACTCGTGTTTGTATTGTGGTCGTCATACCACATATGTGATGTATCATTTTGTATACTCTGTGATGTATCTATATATGTGTGTATATATGGGATTATCTGCTGTTCTGTGATGTGTTTTGCATTTGAGTTGTATTTTGTTCTGATAGATCCTATAGCCACCTATGGCTTTATATTAAGTATTAATTGGATATGTCGATCCACTTGAATATATATATATATATGGCATTTGTCGACTTATTCAATAGATATTTAAGACAAGGCTATAGATGGTCGCTCCTATCCAGTCCTATTCTCTACATTAGCAGACAGTATTGCCTAGTAATACTCTTTGTTAATGTGGGTCTCGGGGTGGGGCGTTACAGGTGGACATGGATGCAGCGGACCCAAGATCGTCTTTGATGAGTCGGCATTGCGATATCCCCCTCAATGTGTAAGTACAATACGTGTAGTTGTAATTTGGTTATGCGAATTTTGAAATCGATACAAATGGTTAGGTAAGTCTTTGAGATAGGTTAGTAACACGACTAATTAGTTGTAATGCCGTTATCAGACACCAATGTGAGGTTACCATATGTATGCGGGCAATTTTGCATAGACACTAATGTGGACGCTCGACGCGGTTCGTAGTTGCAGATGTTAGTGGAGAATGTATCATTGCCCATGGGGGGACAATGATGTTTATACACACACACACATATATCTATTTCTTACCTTAGGTAGGTTAGATGTATCATATGCATGTATAAAGTCAAAACAACAAATGTATGAATAATAGACATAACACATATTAGAAATCAATTGGCATAAAATAGTGTTATGGATAAAGTGTGTAATTTACCAATCACCAGAATATTGTTCTGACCCCCTCCTCACCACAAACCATAAGATAGATTTAGAAGGATGGGTATTGGTACATCGCAGGAATGGTGAGAAAGCAAATTCTCCCATACATGCTCTGCACCAATAAGGGTGCTAGATATCCAAGGAATGATATTGATTCCAAGGTATTACCATTATTCATTATATATATATATATGTGTGTGTGTGTTTTATTATACTTTGTTATTCCACTATGAGTTCTTATCGATAACACTTTGATATATTTAGGTTTATTTCAGGATACATACACCAATGATCTATACCCTAATAGACTTTGGTTTTTCGATTTAAAGAAAAATCATGCCCTTTAAGGAGTAGATTGTTACATTCGATGAGCTTCCACTCGCATTGTAGGCTTATAGGATGACTCAGAAGTCTGCAACTGGACACACACTATTCTCTTTAGCCTACAGATCAAAGACCATGAGAACCTGAAATCCCTTCTCACCGAAAAAAGCATTACGAACCAAAGTTTAACGAGGAACTCTTGCTTGAGTCCCTCGACTTAATTGATAAAAAGCAAGAAGAGGCAAAATTAAAGGTAGTTGCTCACTTGAAAAGAGTAGCACGGCATTTCAACACCAAGTTCCAAAATCGTACCTTCGAGGTAGAAGATTTCATTTTGAAACGAGTTCTCTTGGGTATAGGGGCACTTGGCCAAATTGGGAAAAACCTTATATGATCGAACAGAAACCTGGAGATAGAACTTTCAAGCTAGCCATTGTTGATGGAACCCTGATTCCATGGGTATGGAATAGCGACCAGTTATGATGTTATTTTACTTAGCTTTGTTTAGTTTATTTTTCGCAAATAAGCCACCCAAGGATTCAGGGAGCTATGTAATAAGGTATGACTTTCCATGTTTTTCGTTTATCAATGAAAATTAGCTTCTTGAACAAATGGAATCATGTCTTACAAGCAAAATATTGTATTGCATGATTAGCGGTGCAATCAAGTACCCAAAGATAGGTACCGATTCTTTTAGTCTAGGATCTAGACAAAGTAGTATGATCATAATGGTCGATCAGATAATTTGACCTTGTTCCTCTAGTATTGGGTATTGCCTGAAAATAGGCAAAGTAGGTAAGAAATGTCCAAGGGCAGGAGTAAAAGTGCCAGTTTCCATAAATAGAAACTACTGCATGGAAGGAAATTTAATGACTACACTTGCAGCTTAGTAGTATTTCCTAGGTCGAGGAAAAGAGAGAATGGTCAATGAATACTCTCAGTCAAAACCCGGAGATAGGTAAGACCGAGGGTGGATGCCTAGAGATGGGCATCCAAAGCACTGGTATGCGATCAAAATTTCTAGGATCGCACTTTTGACCTTGTAGGACATGTTCGGTTGAGGATAAGCGAGGATGGTCAGTGAATGCTTTCATTCAACACCTGCCTAAAAACATGTGAGATTTAAGCCGGAACTTAGAAATAGGTAGTGTCAGACTCCTTTGGTCCAGGATTAGGACTAGGAGAGTATAATCGGATTGGGAGCAAACAGATAACTTGCCCCACGCTATTAACCTTTGACCCTTGTTTATAGGCAGGCCAAGCCAAGGAACGATGCTCATATTCTGGCAACCGAAACACAAAGTCCTATAGACAGGACTCGGTATGTAATGGAATTACAGAAAGAATGATCTCACTTATGGCCTAGTGGGACATGCTTGGCTGAGGTTGAGTGATGGAAACCAATAGATAATATCGATCATGCCTAATTATTGGCATGATTGAAGATGTCAAGATATGAACGTCTAATCTAATGTTTCCAAGAGACGGGGAATGTCATGAAATTTAGTTTATTTATAATTTGTCATTGGTCGAGGGAGACTCAACCTGGAATAAATAGAAATAACCACAAAATTGGCTAAATAATAGTTTTGTTTGCCAAACGGAAACCCTTTGGCAAAGCAACAGAATTGGATAATGGAATATAGCTAAAGCAATTGCGGGAATTTTACATATATATGTAAAATACAAAAATAAGTAAAAGCATTGCAAAGACACATGCATGTATAATATGGATAAATTGTTGTACAAGCAGTTATATTATATATGCAGGCAGTTGCCTATAGGCAGGAATAACATATAAAGTGCAGAAATATAAACGAAATAGAGATCGAAATAGAAAACCAATCTTTCATTATGTGCAACTTTATGTACAATCGATGTGTGGGTCGGTCCCGCATAATCACATGCTACATACAACAGGAAAAACAAAATACACAACCCAAAAGGATGCAATAGGAAACTATCTCATCATTTTGGAAAGCTATTTAAGGAGACTACTTCTTATGTGTCTTCTTCTTTTTGCTGCCCTTACTGCCGGAGCCATCATGAGGCCTTTTTTGACCGTTCTCACCCTTCGGTGTGCTGCGCTCAAATAAAGTGGTGTCTCCTTTGGTTATAATGGTGGCATCATCTTAGGGACAATCAATGGAAGGCTCGGATGTCTCTATTGTGGTGCCAGGTGCTACTGCCTTTCGGAGGCCTAAAGATGATAGAAAGTATTCTCGTAGAGGGCTTCGATTCCTCAGTGCCAGCAGATTTCTCAAGTCCGGGCTCGGTCTTTATTTTGACTTAGAAATATCGATCTTCATCCTTTCTGCCATAGAGATAGAACTGGTCAGGCCCATGGAGCTGGTGATAACAATGTCTTTTCCTAGGGATTAAGAAGCATTGTCCAATTAATCCAGAGCAGTAATTTTTCTACATTAGAATCGGGAACGATGCTAGAGGGAAGGCTTGGAATGACTAGTCCCACGGTTATGGAGGTTGACTAGATAGTAATTGCAGCAGGGCCCGAGCCTCGAGTAATTGGCAGGGGAGGAGGTGGAAAGGAAGGATGACCTATGAGTTTACAAACAGAGAAGTAAAGATTAGTTACAATATCGGGTGAGAATCAAAGGACCTCGAACATGCTGAAACAAGAAATATATCTTTCCAGTAGAGTCTCCTTGGTAGGAGATGCAGTAATCTCACCCTCTTATGGGGCTGACATGATAGGTTGAGAGATGGAAACTGGAATGTAAGTCTCAACAGAAGTGGTAGCTGCGGAACCTGGAATGATTTGGGTAGCATTGGAGTTGGCCCCCTCAGGTGATGGAGTCTTTACTACAAGCTCTTCGGCTTTTGGAGGTGGATATTTTGCATGGCCTGATGCATTTGGACTAGCAAGAACATCAGTAGCAATTTTAGCAGCAACAACATCCTCTATAGCTTGGATCGCCCTCCCTTCTTCTAGTTTTAGGATGTCGTCATCGTTGTGATATTTGGCTTTTATCTCATTCTCGGTGAGTCCTTCACCAAATGCAATAGCACAACGTAGTATATCTTCCCAAACGTTGATAAGAGTAACGACATATGTACTCCCCAACCACTTCAAGTACTTGTATTGGATGACGTTGGCAAAGGACTGTTGAAGAGCAGAGTTTAATTCTTCTTTTTCTTTTGCATTCCATTCCTTTAGCTATTTAAATCATGTATAGCTGCAGTGCAATTGACCTGAGCTTCCAGTCTCTCTATTTTCACCTGGAGCAATTCACATTCAAGCATATCCTTTTCAATGTAGAGCTTCTGAATCTCGGCTTCCTGGTCCTTGGTGGTCTTATCTTTCTCTAGGAGGGCAGATCCTTAGATGTTAGCTGCACTTTGAGAGTAGCATTGCCTTCATGAGCAGTTTTTATAATATTCTTTATCGCAATCTCGGCCTGATTATGAGCTTGTTTCATCTCATCAACTAAGATTTTTTCTTTTGTCTCGGATTCCAGGGCTGCATCTCTCTCTCATTTTCAATCTTCTCTAAGTCCATCTTATATCCTTATATGAGACTATCATAGGTTTTCTTCTTTGATTCAAATGTTTTGATATTCATTTAATTAATCTGGTTGACATTAGAAAGGGCGAAGTAGAGTTTCTTCCATTCATATCCTCAGTTAATATGCTCTTGGATCCTTCCAACCCGATGGTTCGCATCTTCCTTAGGAATGTCTTTGAGGTAACAATTGAATATGACCTCGGTCAAGCAAAGTTCTGAGAAGGCAGCCTGCATTTAGCTAGATAGGCTGGACGAATGGAAACATCTTTTGGATTGAACGAGATAAGGAGCAGTGGTAGATAAGGAGAATGATGCTGGAGTTTGTTGTTGTTGAGTGGGTTATGGTTGAGATCGAGGCGAAGGAATGTCAGAAGTGAAATCATGACTGTCACGTGAATCATTATTTCTCTTCCCATGGTCATAGGGTTGTCTCTCTTTGGCCTGTCACGTTTTCTTGTCCCTTTCCACCAGCGCTCACTTTTTGCCTCACGTTCTTTCCTTCGAGCTCTTTCTCTTTTGGTTTCTTGTTTCCAATGAGAGCAAGAACGAGGCAGATATAGCTTAAGAGTATGTTTCCTTTCCTTGGAAACAGCATGATGAAGAAAGCTAAATTAGTCTATGCCTATTGTACTTGCAATAAAAGAAAGAAGCATATCAATTTTGGAACATTAGAGTGTTAACGAATGCAAGGAGTGTGTGTACATGGTCCTAGGTATATGTAGAGTGCTGGCATCCCCTTAAGTACTCTATGGACCTTGTTCGAATGGAAGTAAGGATGGAGTCTCACCTCCTTCGACAAGGATGCCCTTAAAGGGGAAACCGAAGGTAGGAAAGCTATCCTTAAGGAGATTAGCAATCGGAATATCAAAGTCACTCAGTGAGCCGAAAATATCGTCTAAAGAACCAGTTGGAGGGATCGCCTCGGCTATTGGCATCGCACTTGGATTTGCAAATTGCTAAGAAGTTTTGATTACTATTCATTTTGGGTATGGTGAGGTAAGAAGTTTGGTACCTTCTGGAGATGTCTCCCCATATGACTTGTCTCCTCTTTGATCAAGACCCTCGTCGTCACCATTTTCTTCATCTCCTTCTTCTTCTCCTTCTCTCTCTTCTCCTCCTTCTTCTCTTCTTCATCCCCCCTCATGGATCATTTCCATTTCAAATCTTCCTTCTACCCACACTTGTATTTCACAACCACCATGTACTTTCACTACTCTATCAATGGACTCATCAATGTTCATTATGCCGATGGGCCTCCGATGCCCCCTTGATGTCTTCACTGGAGCTACGGACGTGGGAAAAGGGCATAGTTGGCATTATTGAACTACTTGTTTAAGTTCAGGTAGGAATGTGAAGCGATCGAGGTGTAGAACATTGCATCAATGAAGGTTCTCATTTGTCAGGAGATAGGTGGTAGAACGATATCGGATGTGGATACACTTGAGGGTTTTAAGAAACGTTATGCAATGGAGTTAGTCAGACGACGGAGTGCTTTTAACATGACTGTTCTTTGAAAAAGAACCATCCCATTAGGATTTTAAACTATGGTTTGTGATTGACCATGCTCGGGAAAGGAATTCTAATGCCCTTGAAGTGCACGTAGACTTGAATTTGCGGCAAAGGAGTGAAACCCAAAGCAAAGTCGAGAAACGCCCATGACAGACTCTAAAAAAACTTGGACTTATTGTGATTTGAGTAGAGAGGAAGCAAATTTTGAGTCAAGCCTAAGATTCTATAGGAAATATTTTAGGTATAATCGGGTTTGTTTTTTGGAAGTTCATTTATTTGCATTAACCAAGGAATGGGGTAGAAGCCGATTACAAAGTTGAGACCCTCAACCATTCGTAAGCCAAAGACGACCTTCGGCTATCATCGAACATAACCCAATAAACATCACCATGGGAAAAACTTAAGAAACCCACCTTAATGCGACTGGATCTGGGTATTGATTGAAAGAGATCGTCTAACAACCCACCCTTTATAATACCCTGAAATTAGCATCGAATGACAACATTTGACTTCTGAATACCACAAAAGACAGATTGTCGTAATATAAAATTAAAAAATATTATACTAAGGCATATCGATCGTAGATTGTAGCGGAATGATAATATATAATATACTGAATATGCATGAACATAATAAGATAATAATAAATATAAGATACCACACTAGCGGGAATAATTGATAAATGAATATCAATACAAAAAGTCAGAATTCATCATACTCTATAGAAACAGAGTCCTGAATATAATATCTGATACATCAAGTCTCATATATAAATATATAACTATCATGTACTACTACAATATCAAGTATACATACAAAGTATCGACTCTCCTCCATAGAATGCTCCAGCTATCCTGGAAGTGTATCCCTAAAAGCATCTGACTTCCAAACTACTCAATCAAGTACTCAAGAGTTGTTATTATATAAACAGATAAAGACAAAATGCAAGTCAAGCATGAAGCCTGGTATGAGGGGAGCTATCTCAAAATACCATATATTAAAACTATGCAAAAATAAACAAGAACCAGTAAGGCACATCCGGTCCTCTCCATAATCCTAGCTCAAGGTTAACCCGAACTGTATATAAATAAGTAAAGTAAACCTATCCAAAAGATAAGAAATCATACCATAACCTATTCTTCTCTTATAATCAACGAGTCAGCACAGCTAATATAGTGTGACTGATACGTAACAACATACCACAAGAAGGTGATCCAATATACAAATGCAGAGTCAATATAAATATCACAATACTAGCATATCCTAGAATACACAACAATGTTATCAACCAACTAATATATAGCATGCACAATCATAACGATACATGAAGAATAGTGTGCGTAATTGATACTCATCATTGTTGGTGAATGAAGTCTGAAGTGGACACTAACCGCGTTCAATGATCCCTGTATAGGGTCCATAATAAATAGAGTCGGTACCTAATTGCACCATAGACCTCGAGCCGCATCCAATGTAATCGAACTTGTGTAGATCTTAACGTACCCCATATCAAGCATAAGTGATATAAGATCTATTCTAGATATTCGACACCTATATAGATCTCACTGCAATCCAATGATTCCTATTGAGGGTTCATAATAAATAGAGTCGGTAACTAATCGTACCATAGACACCGAGTCTCATCCTGATTGAACGAACTCGTGTAGATCTCACCGTACCCTATATCGAATAAGTGATATATGACCTACTCTAGATATCTAAAACCAATGTGGACCTCACCATTCAATCATACACACTCGTCGAACGTGATGTGACCAATCACTGTTTCGATCCCATGCCCTATCATTGTTGATCCCATAGGAATCACTTAATGTTCGCATCCATATCTCGAGGTTTACTTTGTGTTCTGCCTCCCTGAATAGCCTACAGTCTTCCTTGAAGTTGCACCAAAGCTTTGCACAATCCCGTACCTGATACCAGGGAAGATCCCCCACTTCAAATGCACCTGACCTGGACTTTACTGGCTAGCTCAATGCACCATCGGTCCACCGATGGTCTACCACCAATCGACTGATAGCTACGTTCATACCTTGTGTGATGTTCGTAAGTTTGTTGATGCACCTATTTGTGCATGCCTATGTGTACATGTACCCACAAACCTACCACTATCATATGAATCACGTTTTGGGCTTCACCAGAACGGTTACTCGATCTGATATTCGCTCACACAACTTAGCGCACCCGGTGGTCGCTATGGTTACTTAAGATAGCCCATAACTCGATGATATACATATATGGATATTTCCATACATGTATACATATGAACATACACATAAATTTTAAAATTTGAATACAAGAGTTGTATAGATTATTATATAACCTCAAATACGTGCATACGCATACCCACTCATGCATATATATGTACAGGTATATTCAAGTAAGTAATTGAATTATTACTTAAACCAAATCTTAATATTATTATCTAAATCTTTTCAATAAAAGTCCAATCTCTTTTCTATTATTTTATATAAAATCATTTCATTACTTTATTAAGTATAATACTAGCTTATAAATCATTTTTAAACCTTTTAAACTATTTTAAAAGTCATACTCTTATCTTCGATTAGTAATAATATATATATATATATATATGTAATAATGTTTCTATCACAAATATAACGACGAATTAGAGGTTAATTAGTTTATAATACGCTATAAATTAATATCTTCGTTATCCAGCTCTATTCAAAACAAATAGAATACAATATAAATATACAGGATTTTAATCAACTATCATAGATATTTACTTAAAATATCCAACCAAATAGGGAAATAATTTCATATTCTTTTTCTATCTCTACTAGGTGATAGTTTTCAATATAAAACATTGTGGGAATTTATGCTGAAATACTAATCCAGGGTTATAATTCCACTCACCTGAACTTTAAATTCACAAGTGTTCGAATCCAGTCCAAGCCCATACCATGTCGTGATAATCACTACGAGCGCAACGGTGTAGACCGCGTCTCAATTGGACCTCATATGGAAGAGATACGGATTATATAAGAAATGTGATTAATTAAAATAATTAAACAAATTAACTACCTTGATCCTTCTCTTTAATCATCTTCCTCAAAGTCCATTTCTCCCTAAGTTCATGCACAGTGCATAACCCTAAACTCCCCACCATACACGCACACAATGATAGGGGGCTCCGCTCCTCAAAATCGAACATGGATTGTTCCAACGAGCTCCTCTACGCATGCTCAATGCAATAGACCCAAAGTGAACACGCTCGGCGCCTCCTCCTAAATCGCAACCTACTCCTCCCTTATGCGGTTTCACATTGTCGCACTTTGCCTAAGGCAATCGAAGCTTAGATGATTTGTTCTAAATGGTGCTAGACGCTAAGGGCAGTGCAACGGTGACCTTCAATTTGCCTAATACCTCCTCCCTTGATGAAAAAGATTAACCCTAGCTATAACATCCAAATTTCGCACCCCAAACATGACCACACCCCCACAACGACCATATAGATTCGAAGCTCTCTTCCATATGAGTTCAACGGATCTGGTCTCATGGTTTATCATTGACCGAAGCTCCCGATTTTGTTATTTGAAGGTGGAGGCTTGATTTTTGTTTACTGGTGTAAGAAGGAAGAGTAGAAAAGGTGAGGAGGGAAAGTCAAGCATGGCAATGTGTATGTATATGTACAATATATATAATTTATTTGATTTCTCAAATAAATCGCCACACCTTTTGAGCTCATACAATCCCACAACACATCAGATTGCTACGAAACTCATCGGTGTACATCACCTCATTTTCCAGTCCTAATAATATAAATTTCATCACTATTTGAGAGAGCGCCTCAGGATGAAAATTTTCACACATTTCGACGTCGTTTTGGCCATCGGATCGCCCAATTCCAAGTATAGTGATATTTACACTCATTTTGATTTGCAACATTAATCTAGACTCAATGAAGGTGGTCCCATGTCCTAATTTGATCGTTTGTATACAAGTTGTTACAAATCGAGCATGATCACTTTGGAAGCAATCAACGATAATTAAAATGGTAATTTATCAATGGTGATGGCTTTAAGAAAGCGAGGCAATCCTGTGGATTCGTCGACGAGCGGTTCGAGGCAAAAGGGGACAATCGTAGGTGTTCAACACCAAAGGCTTCAATAAGGCAGGAAAGTCACAGTGAAAAAGTGTGAAAGTTTTCCTAAATACTAGATACTTATAGTACCAAGCTACTCATCTCGACACTGACAAAACGTGGTCGGTACCAACATGAATTTTTGATCCAAATCCAAAAGGAAAAGGGAGGAGAAGGAAAAGGAAAATGAAGGTAGCACATACCAAACAAAGTCGTGGAATGGTCTACAGAGTGCAGATCTTGCCCTTAGCACAGAGAATGAAATTGATACTATTTAAAGCAATCGAATGAATATCCACGGAATAGAAGCTACGCTTTGAGGTAACTTTTGGATAACCAACGGACATGGATAATGGTGCACGCTTATCTTGTTCAAAAGCAAGAATTGTTTCCAATGGAAGCATACTCTAGACGGCAAGTGTTGTCCAACTTTTTGACCAAATGGGTTTCAATCGAATCTAAATCTCGAGATGAAGAAAAAAGGATTCAAGAACTTAAGAATATGCTTGGAAGAAAAATAAAAAGTGGTATCAAAAGTTGAGAGTACAAAATGAGTCAAGGAAACATATTGGTACCGACCTCTTTTAGGTCGTACCAATCACTTTTTGGACATCTCATTTGGTTCTGGAGCTTAGGCATAGGGATTTCTGGCTAGTGTTATCATCTTAGGGCCATTTCTGAAGGAGTAAGCAAACAACTCCAAGGAAGTTATAAAGGAAGAAAGACAAGTGCTAGAGATGTTATAACCTCTAAAAAACAATATGATTTCTAAGGAAAAGTGCTCGAAGCTTGATGGATCGAAGATAGAAGACCAAAGGAAGGAAGATGGAACAACTTCCCATCATAAAAATAGATCGGTAAAAATCACTTATGATCGGTATCGAGAAGTTTTCATGGCTCTAGGAACTTCATCTCCCCTCCTACATTCTCGGATCTAATGTTAGAACTAGTATTCCATAGATTTACGATTTCGTAGGGGCAATTTCCTTATAAATACAAGGCATAGAGCATTTGGAAAATGACTTTTGGCACTTCATCTTCTTTACTCTCTTTCTCTACATAACCCAAGTCATAAGGGCAATTACTTTTTTTTTTTCTGTTCTAGGCTTTTAGAACTTGAAATCCTTTGTACTTATGACAAAAATATAGAAGCAATAACACTACAGTGCACGTGGGCCTCGGATTTGCGATACCAATATAAAAATTCTCTATCTTTATTATTTTATTTTCCTAGATCTCTTTATTTTAGTTTATTTTTTGGTATTATGTCATTTTTCGATTCAACACTCAAAGATATGGCTTAGTCCATGATTCCAAAAATAATTGTTAAATATTTTAGATGCAATTGTATTTTCTATACCAGCACATCACTATTGTTATGAAAATAAGTATTATCACAGGTATACTAAAAACAGAGTTTATTTATAATAAATATTAATAATATACATATTAAAATAAAACTACAACTATTTTTGGTCATAACCAAAAAAAGTTATTATTTTATGAATAATATCTGATATATATATATATATAAGTAATTTTTCAAAACTTTATGCATGCATGAGAAATTGTATATATGGTATGCTTCCACTATTTTTCTCTTTTAAATTAATAACATTTGAAATATGAAGCTCCATTCAATTACTTACTTTGGTATAATTATTTCTTCTACTGTAACTAATTTATAGTCGAGAATTTCACATCAAGTATCTTGAACTCAAAGACATAAACCTTATAAAGAAAAAATTTCTATAAGAAAAATGCATTTGGAATAGAAATCATATTTAATAGAAATCATATTTGTTATTCCTTATTAAACGTCAATAAATATTTTACACAATCCTGTTTTCGATGTCTCTTCTTGAAGCTTCACTCGCTCTCTATTCATCCAAACTATGCAAATATTACTTCCTTTCTCAAAATTTTGCTCTCTTTTAAATGGTTGAACCATTTGGTAGGAGCCCTTTACAACATGAATGCATCAGATTTCTTTAAAAAAAATGCATTCATTCATCCTTAACACTGTAAGGAGATCGAAAAAGTTGCACTTAAGTAAACATATCAAAACAGACATTTCAATGATTGAATTCTTCCTAGGTTTATCTATAGTCCTTAGTCTAGTGTTATTCCCAACGCAACAGGATTCTCATCGTCTTCAATTATATCGAACACCTGATCTCGCACTATGGTTTACTTGCTCATTTGAATGAAACAATTCATCTAAATTTTTTATATTACAAATGTGACTGTTCGCCAAACTCTTTTGTATATAATGACATATGGTGCAAGCACCCATACTCTTGTATTATTTTAAATTTCAAAACTTATAGAAGAAAACACAAAATGTAGGACAAAATCACATTTAAGTGATCAAGAATGAAAGTTTTAAATGGTTGCATCATTGGGCTCTTTCATGGTTATTGAAGTGACAACATGCCAAACAATTAATTATTGGTAAGTAAATATTCACATTTAATTGTCCATTTTTAGTTCAATTCACTTAGTATATTTTAATCCATAAATAATTTTATTAATCATACTATCTATGCAAATTTATTAAAGTATATTATTATAATATTACATGTGTTCTTGTGCATATGAGAATGGTTTATTATATTTTTCTAATAAGGCTCCACTATATATACATCTCTTAAAAACACTAAATTAGATGTAAAAAATTAGTAAATTCCTTTAGTTGGTGTTAGGATCCACTTATCATATGTCCACATCCTTAATGATGATCAACAAATAGTCCCTATAAATGGTAAATAACACATTATTAGTTATACCTTGCATATAACTCCCAATGGTATATTTTTTATCCTAATCATCTTTATGACCTTGAGGGTTCTCAACAAATCATAAAGTCAATAAATACTCATAAACCATAATTTCATGATTGCCTAACAAAAATTTAACAACCCTTGGGGGTGCTCAACAAAGTTACAAAATTTTATTATTGATTTAGGGATAATATATACATAACTATAAATATTTTATGGCTTGAGGGTGCCCAACAACCATAAGTATGTATATTACTCTATTTATATTGTAAATGATAGAGAGCAACACTATTACAGGTTCATAATCTCAACATAATAATAATGAGTATTATCGTCTATAAGGAATAACGGGTATTCACAACACTCAATGACATCATCTGTCAATTATATATACAATAATATACATATGTATTTATTTCTAATAATTATTATGTGCTTTATTATATAAATGTGTAATTATTATTGTCTATAATTATTTATTCTTTATAACTATTCCTTGTAACTTTTATTAGCTACCAATCCTCCGGCTTGTTTTTGGAGTCATTATTGGTTTTCTAGCCAACCCATCTAAACCAAAAAGTCAGCCTACTTAGATAAGAAAGTGGGGATATATGGTAATAATAAAAACATGAGTCAGATATAAAGCCATGTATAAGTAACACGTTATCATAATAAAAACACAATGTAAGACCATGCCACCTAGCGAAATGGGTATTCCCCTCACCGTTCTAATAATATCAAAGTCATCATATTGGGTAGATTGATTATCATACATCGATCATAAACACAAGTCATATTTTCACATATAAGTGTACCCTACTCTTACCACTTCATCATGACTAGTTTTATGGTCATTTGCATATTGTTGCTTCTCTTGTATTACCCCCATCACTTCAATTTAATGTCGAGTTTTGACATTTTAAGTTGACTCGGGCCCTATACCATCTATAACACCCCATATTTTGGAGTGCCATAATATGGGGGAAAATTAGTCAAGTAAATGAAAAATCAAATTAATTTATGAAGTGAAAAATCAACACAAGTAAACTAGTAGAGAACGAATTTAAAATGAAGAGTCAGGGGAATTAATAAGAACGTGTAGAGTGAGATTTTATCCTAAAGCCCAAATTACTAACTTCCCCCGACCCCTCCACTTTCATTCATTCCCTCATTTTCTAAAAAACCAAAGAAAGAAAACAAAATTAAGGCCGGCGATACATTCAAAAGGAAGGAGAAGGAAACTGATATAAAAGAAGGAGATTTCATCAATAAAAGTAATTTTAATCAAGCTTAATCAAATCCAAAGGTGAGTAAAAAATTTCATAAAACCAATCCTAACCCATTTGGGTTCGGATTTGATTGTAAATGAATGTTTTTGATGGTGATAAACATGCTCGAATGATTAAACCTTGTTTGGTTATGTTTATCAATTTTAATTATGTAAATTTGTTCATGTTTTAGGGGAAAACATGATATAACTTTAAGTAAATGATCCAAAAATGAGATACAATGCTTATTATAATGAAATATAGATTGGTTTTCAATTTCACAATTTTTAAAATTAATATGGAATTTCTATGAATTGTCTAATTTGAGAAAATAGTTAATTTTGGATAAACTAATTATTAGAAGTACTAATAATAATTAATTTAACCTAAAATTTCAATTGAGATAAAAGATAATAAATTGTATTTTTGGGGATTTTTCTATTTATTTTCAATTTTATACGAATTAATTAATGAATGAAAGAATTAATTAACTAAGGATAATTAATTAACTAATTAGAATGTAATTAACAAGTTATGAAAAGAAAACTATAAAGAAAGGAATTAGCCAATGAGAATTCAATACCATATGAGATATGGTGTAAAGTAAATACTTAATAAGCCAACCAATTAGTTTTCAAGTTATTTACGAGAATGAAATTTTAAACTTTCGATAGCTTATAAATAATAATCCCATGGTAGTGCTTAGACTATCAACCTGCGATGGCTTTTGGGAAAGTCATGATGTGATAGCTCTTTTGAGCTCGACCCTCGAATGCTATCGACTAGCAATAGCTAACGTTCTTCAACATGCGAAGGCTAGATAGGAGCTCGATCCATGATAGATTGGGAAGCCATCAACACACGATAGTTATTAGTAACTTAAAACGAGATGGCTTGGAAAGCCATCAACATCCGATGGCTATTAGAAGCCCAACACACGATGGCATGGGAAGCCATCAACACACGACCGCTATTAAAAGCTCCCCACATGATGTCTTGGAAAGCCATCGACACATGATGGCTATTAGAAGCTCAACATGGGATGGCATGGGAAGCCATCAACATGCGACAGCTGTTAAAAGCTCACCACGTGATGTCTTGTGAAGCCATCAACACATGACAACTATTAGAAGTTCAACACGCGATGGCTTAGGAAGCCATCAAAATGCGATGGCTATTTGGAGCTCAACATGTGATGGCTAGGGAAGCCATCAACATGCGACGGCTACTTGGAGCTCAACACGCGATGGCTTGGGGAGTCATTAACATGTGATAACTAATGAAAGTTATCAACATGCAATGGCACTAAGAGGCCAACACGCGATAGTCATGTAAAGTTGGTTTGAGATAATGAACCGAGCTAAGGAAATGCTAAGTAAAACGTGATGACTGATCCTAAAGATGAAATGACTTTGGGAAATAATAAGTTAAGGAGAAATAACTTACTTAAGGAATAAACTGAAATTTAGCTTGAATTCAGCTATGTGATGATGAATTAGGTCGTAAGAAATGACGATATGTAAATATAAGTCCTTAGAGGCAATAATATGTCTATTCACGAAATTATATCCATAAATTCTAATGGATGGTCTTAGAGCCACCAAATGTCTAAACATAACATTATATTTGGTAACATTGATGGAATTCCTTAATGGTAAATATAGGTCTATTCATGACAATAAATGAGATCGGTAGAGTAAGTCTTTCATAGCATCCATTTTCTATTTACAACATTATATTTAATGGAGTAAGGCTTTCATAGCATCCAAAACTGTCTATTCATGACCCTATACGAGACTAATGGAGTAAGGCATTCGTAGCATCCAAACTGTCTATTTACGACACTATACGAGAGTAATGGAGTGAGAATTTCATAGCATCCAATTGTCTAATTATGTCAATATGCGAGATTAATGGAGTAAGGCCTTCAGAACATCCAATTATCTATTCTCGATAATGTACAAGAACGTATAAGTAAGGCTTTCATCGTGTCAAAATTGTCTATTCACGGCAACATACGAGATTTCATTCACAAGATTATATTTTGGATGTAGATATAAGGCCTTAGTGGAAACTTAGTTATCTACTCACAATAAAATTGAAAGGTTTAATAAGATAAAAAGCCTAAGTGAAATCTTAAATGTGTAGTGCATTTATTAAACTGGTAAGGATAAAGCTCGAGTGGCAATTTAAAATGAATTGACTGTAAAAACTAGTCCAAATTGTATGAAATGAAATCTCACACTTATGTTTGTTCATGAGATGATGTTATTACATTGTATGATGTAAATTGTAGATGATTGGATTAGTGAGGGGAAAAATCGTTCATGCTTTAACGGCATGGTTTCACTATATGATTGTTTATTTAAGATAAGGTTTTACTCATGCCAGACTTGTGTTTTTATTATTCCCCATAAACTCATAGGTACTCATTCAACTATGTTGAGTTTATGGTATAGACATATTCCTTTTTAGAAAGGCAAATAAAGACAGTTGGTGAACTAGGAGGCTTGATTTTGTAGATAAATGTATTCTGGAAATTGCACTATGTAAAACCAGAATTTATAACTGGTTAAGTGTCCATGTCAACATCTTCATATGTTGAGCATGACACTCTATTTATGTTCTATTTATATTTACCTCTATGTGGAAACAAGAAGGGTTAATGGTAGTGTAATAAATCATGTAAGACATTTTGATAAAATAGAGTTTGTTTTTATTCTATTTACTTAATGCTGTGAAAAAATATATACTAATCTCACTTCGTGACTTAAAAATAATTCTGGTAATGACTGCAGTATCATCGACATTCATTTTTGGGTCTTGAAGTGGGGGATGTTACAATTTGGTACCAGAGCTTAAGGTAAGGGACACCTAAGTAAAATAGAGTTGAGTATAAGTTAGATAACTAGAAGATGAACACCTTAGGGAAGAGGATACGCTATGTGTGTATATATATATAATGGTTTTGTATTTTGATATAGATATATTGATGGGTATATCTATCCCTCTGCTATTGTTCTCACTCTTTATTACTTCCATTTCTTACGAACGCTTTCTTGCGCAGAAAGCCAGAATGGATCTGCATAGTGGATGTTTGATGCTAGGAGATAAAGAATGAATGCTAGTAGAGGAATCGCTAGTACCCAAACTGACGGACAAGGAAGGGAGGTAGCCCTTAAGGTTTAGGTGGAAGCTAGAAAGGAAATGCTTGCCCTAGCTGTATGGAATTTGGATGTGAATGCGCTCTTTCAGCAACTTTTGGAGAACTTAGTGTAGCAACAAGTACCACCGTCGACCCAGAATGTACAAAGAGGCCCGTTGTAGATAGAAAGAGAAGACTTTACTAAGATAAACAAGACCATAGCTTGGGAGGAGAGAAGTTTGATGGGAAGAATCAAGCATTGGTGGAAGTGATTGGCTAGTTATGTGTGAGAGGATTTTGGAGGATGTGGAGCTGACAAATGCTCAAAAGATGATGCTTGTATTCTAGAAAGTTCAAGGGGGTGGCAAGTGTTTGATAGGGAACTATGAGAGCTGAGATTCCCAAGCAAAAAATTACTTGGGGTGGGTTTAAGAAGATGTTTGAGGAACAATATATTCTGGGATCGTAGCTATCGGTGATATTTCGGGAGTTTTAGAATTGCAGCAACGGAGTTTGTCTATGTCGAAATATGTGCAGAAGTTCAATGCATTGTCTAAGTATGGAGCTATATTGATTAGGACCCCAAGGAAGAAGGTAGAGAATTTTATCCTAGGGTTGAGGCTGAGATTGAGTGATAGAACAATAGCTTATCTTGAACTTCCATTCAATGAAGTGGTAGATATGGCGAGGAGGTATGAGCTGATGTATACTAAAAGGCGGGGTGTTAGGCAGTAGGCTTAGGGCGAGAAGAAGAAAAAGTTTGCTCTATATTGGAAGGTTAAGAAGGGCCAACCATAGAAATGGATGGCTCAGGGTGGAGGAGAGTGCAGGGATGTTACTAGTGTGACCTATTACAACTGTATCAAAAAGGGCACAACACTAATAAGTGTCCAAAGCCGGTTAAAGCAGTGAAGGTGAAGTGCTTTGTTTGTGATAATCCCGGGAACAAAAAGAAAGATTGTCTCGAGTTAAAATAGCTGCAGATTTTTGCTCTGGAAGGACTGTCAACCGGGCTAACCGGGCTAACCACGTTAGAGTTCTCTTTGATACTGGTGCTACCCATTCTTTCATTTCAAAAGATGAGGTAGATAGGTTGATGTTAGAAACTGCCTATTTAATGACGTTGTTACATGTGGTTAAATTGGTGGGTATGCTACTCTCGGATAAAGGTACACCGACCTTATGTTTGATTTGTGTGAAAATATGTTTGCTTGTAACCCAAATGTGCTTGACTTCGTGGGATACGAGTTAATTTTAGGTATGGACAGATTAGTGCATAATGACACTAGGATCTTTTATGCTAATCGAGTTATCACCTTACAAAATCCAAGTGATGGGGAAAGGATCATGGTAGCATTAGATGCGATGGATGAATATTTTGGATTGATGTTGATAAAGACGGACAATCTAGAGGACGCGATAAGTAGAGTTGTAACGACCCACCCTTCGTAATACCTAAAATTCGGTGCCTTATAACATCGCTTGCTCTGAAATATCTTAAAAGACAGATTATCGGTGTAAAAATTAGAACAAAACACTAATCCAAGACATCGATAAGATTAACACAACGGAATGACAACATATAATATACTAAATATACGTGAACAGAAATAGAATAACAATATATAAGAGACCACACTAGTGGAAGCAACTGGCAAATAAATATCATTATAGAATTGTCAGAATACATCAACTCCAAAAGCAAGAAGTTCTGAATAAATATTTGACACAACAGTCTCGTATATAAATAACATGTCTGTCATGTGCAATAAAATAACAAATATATGTATCTCAAAACGTTGATGCCATGCCTCCAAAATGTTCCAGCTACGCACTCTGCTAGCGTATCCCCAAAAGCACCTGACTCCCGAACTACTCAATCGAGTATCCGAAAGATTTCATGACATAAGTAGATAAAGACAAAAACTTTGGTCAAACATAAAACCTAGTGTGAGGGGAACTATCAAAAAATACTGTATAGTAAAACTATATACAAATAGATAAGAATAACAAAATCACAATCGGTCCTCTCCACAAACGTGGCTCAAGGGAAATCCGGACTGCCTATAAACAAGTATGGTAAATCCATCTCAAAAGTAGGTGATCATATCATAATCTGTTCTTCTCCTGTAACAACTAGTTAGCACAATATCTCATTGCACTACACTAGCCCAAAAACTACTAATAACCAAGATCCTAAAGCATGATCCCTACTGCTAAGATCAATAAGATACGCCCCAAGTGTTTAGTCCTTACGACTAAAACCAAATTGGTACGGCACAATGTGTATGGTCACTAGTGCTAAGACCAAATCGTAGATTACTCGCCATTAGGAAACTCTATGTCCCAACTCTCTATTATCGAAATCGTAGATTACTCGCTACTGAGGAAATCCATGTCTCAGCTTGTTATCATCACAGATCGTATGTGACTCGCTACCGATGTACTCTAAGTCTCAGCCTACTATCATATAAAAACCTAGATGACCCGCTATTGGCGAACTCTATGTCCCAACCCAATATCATCAAAATCGTGGATGGCTCGCTACTGGGGAACTCCATATCCCAACCCGCTATCATCACAAATCGTATTTGATTGCTACGCATGACTCCAGTCACCACAAGCTAAAACCCACTAGATAACTTTAACAAAACACCATACTAATCCAAACTGCATTCCAAATCGAAAGCATAAATCCCATTGTTATAACACTCTTCCGTTATATCCTCCTGATCTACCTCAAAATCTACGGTTTTTGGAATACGTGCCGAGGTGGGTCCCACATGGGGCTTGAAATCAATGTACTCTCAAACCTACCAAAATTTCTAGATGGTTGCCTTCGTAAAATGACCATGGCTTAAACGGTGCCTCAATCGGAGCTCGTACACGAAAGTTATCACATTTTGAAATTTCGATCGATTGATCGATAAAACTCAAACAGCAGGCTATCAGACGTCTGCCACATCTACCTGATGTCTGAGATTTTGGGTTAGAAATCTTACATATGTTGCTATTTGTTCTTAGGGCTTATCCAGATGTTTGAGACTTTGGGTCAAACGTCTGGCTGCCTGTTATGGGCAGAAATAACCTTGAAACACCCATAACTTTTGATCCATAGCTCCAAATGACTCACTGTTTCTTCCGTTGCGATCGTGGTGAAATTCTCTTCAATTTAAACACTTGAAATCATTAATTTGCACAATTTGAATTTTCCTCTATCCTTGAATATAGCTTATACGTGTGGCGATACACTTATTCGGGCATGCATGCACACACGTTCACGTAAAAACACATTAACTTATCAATTCACATTTCCAGACATCACCAAGGCAATTACTCGATCCGGTATACTCTCACGTAACTTAGCATGAACGATGGTTGCTATGGCTACGTTAAATGACCACAATGAACTTATATTCAATAATACTTCTATATAACTAAACAATTGCAAACGAGCTTCACCGAGACGATTACTCGACCTACCACTTTCCCATCCAACTTAGCGCATCCGGTGGTCGCTATGAGTAACACCCCTAATTTTAAATAGCATTATACAGGAGATTTATTTAGATAAATTAAATAGAATAATGTTGACACTAAAGTGATAAGGGAATAGGGTCGTGCCTTAACTAAATGGATTTATAGGAATGATTTATAAGTTAAATACTTAAGAGAATAGGGCAAGGGTAATATGGGAATAGCCGAACCTTATAACCCCTAAAACCTTTACAACCACTTCATTCTCGTTACATTCTTACAAAAACAAAAACACATTCAAAAGAAAAACCAGGCCGGCCATAAACCTAAGAAGAAGAGAAAAATCCAATTAAAAGCTAAGGTTCAAGCTAGGAAGATTAAAGCAAGAAAAAAATCTCAAGTTCCTTATTCAAACAAGCTGAATAATGATCTAAACCATCTCATAAAAGTCTTCTTGAACGTTCAATTCAGGTTTAAGGTTTAAAACCATTTGATGGATGAATGATGATATGCTTTGATTTATATGCCATGTTATAACTTAAACAATGATTTTTGTGGGATAACATAATTCGATTTTAAGGTTAAAATCGTGCAAATCGATTTCCAAATGCCATGATGTTTGAATATATATTTAAAACATTATTTTGGAGATGGGTTTAAATTCTCAAATTATTCCAAGCTATGGATAATTTATTATGAATTTTGAATGGAAGAAATAGATAATTTTAGGTTTAAATTATTTAAGGCAATCAAGTATTGTTCTCGGTCTAAAATTTATATATTTTGGAAAATATATTAAAAGTGAATAGTTTTGATTTTTTGTGATTTTTCCTAAGTGTTTTACTGTGGTTATTAAATTAATTAAGTTGGAGGACTTGATTTTTTAAATGTTTTGTTAAGGGGAAGGGCTTATTTGTTAAAATGATGTCATTCGTTAATTGTTAAATTCGGCAGCCTTTTAGAAAAGAATTTTTGTAAAGAATTGGCAACCAATCATATTTTGACAAATTAGGCTAGGTAAAAGGGAATTACTTTGAAAGGCATAAAAATCAGTTTTGTTTCAAATTACAACTTCGCCACTTCCATTTGCTTGCTTCCATCACCATACTTCCGCTAACGACCTTTCACGCCCATTCGAAACTAATACACATAGTATCAAGCAACTGATACGTAGTGTATTGGAGAAAGGCGGAAGGGACAATGTCGAAGTCATGCTTTTGAAGGAGTATAAGCCATTTTTGTAAGCTATCGAATCAATCCAACTTGCCTTTGTTTTGAAAGAAGCTTTCGAAAAAGTTGCTGCATTTTGAACTCATTCGATACCTAGCTACCGCATTCATACCTTTCGAATCAGTCGGAGGTCGCTTTTTTAGTGTTCGAAGGGAAGCTTTCGTCCTTTTAAATTTTAAAGCCGCTTCCTCAATGCTTTCAAATGGGTTTTTTAACCACTTTTAATAAGAGATCCGGAGGTAATGGTTCCAAAAGGTTGTTTTCGAAGCTATCCTCTTCCCCAATTCTTTTATTTAAGATCATAAGGAGTACTTTCGCTTCTTTTCTCTTTGACCCAGTATTTATATTTAATGTTAAACCCCATGATTCCAAAAGAGATACTTTTAAATGGTTTCGAAGCTATGGTTCCATAAATTCTTATTTGAACTAAATGCATTCGAAAGGTATGTTTTAAGTGTTTCGAAAGGCATGTTTTTTCAGTGTTTTGAAAGGAAGGTCTCCAATGCTTTCGAAAGGTATGTTTTTAATGGTTTCAAAAGAGAACGTCTACGGTTTTAAGTAACACTTTCGAAAGGGAGAGCGACGGAGGGTAACTCTTGATGTCACAATGATCCGAAGGATCTAGTCGAAAGCCTTAGTTTTCGAATAAGAAAACCCAATCTCATTTTTAAAAGGCAAACCCATGGCAATGTAAAAGAGTTTTGAAATGGCATTTAACTATGGAATTTTAGAGGAAGCTTTCCTTGATAAAGATATTGGGTTAAGGGTATTAACCATATTTAATTAGAAAAATGATTACAAGGAATTTGATCATGGATGTTTATGTTGTTATGTTTTGATCGGTTATCACGTATGCTTATGTAATCATATTCACTTCATAATTAACCCATAACTGCATTTTGGGTGTTAAGGGCAGAATAACTGGCTAGGTTGACCAAGTAGTGAATATACCTTGAATTAACTCCTATGTAAGTAGAATTTCATCAGAAGATCAGATGAACCGGAATATAGGATGCCCAAAGCTGATCATAGATCATTGGTTTAGACAGATTCTTAGTAAGCCCGTAAAAACTATGTTATGGAAATTGTTGTTGGCAGAGGCCAATAGGTTCTTAGTGATCCCATGAAAACTATGTTTGGAAAAATTTATTGATAGATATCAATAGGTTCATAGTTAGCCCATAAAAATCTGACATGAGAGAAGTTATTGTAGAATCCAATAGGTTCATAGTAAGCCCATGTAAACTGTGGTTGGATAATGTTGTTGGTAGATACCAATAGGTTCTTAGTGATCTCATGAAAACTATGTAACCGGAAAGATAATCCGTAAGCTTGGAACAGGTAATTAGTCAGCCCATGAAAACTAATAGGTTAATTGTGACTCTTGAAACTATAACTTGAGATAGATAGTCAGGTAAATGGGGATGGGAAATCCAGAGCATATTGCATGTTTGCATATCATCATGATACATTTTATTATGTTATGCCTTAACCATTGTGGATACAAGTGCACAATATATAGTTATTATAAATTGGGTTAAGATACTAGTTGGGGGGAAACACATTCCGCTAAGCGGCGTGGTCTCACTAGATACCTATATGGTTCGAGATGGTAGGTTATTATTCACACCAAACATTTTGTCTGACTCGAATTTTATGTTTTCCTCTTAAACTCTCAGGTGCTCAATTGATTTTGAGTAGTTTGAGAGTTAAATTTTTTAGGTTCTTCATTAGACAAATAAGCTTCTGGAGATGTGCAGGAGGCAAGCTAGCTATTAGAAGTTCTTTCTGTTTGATTTCACTATGTTATTGGATTCAATGGAAAAGTTGTTTAGTACTTATGTTTAGATCCTGATCAACCAAGAGAGCATCTTCATTTGTCACTCTTGGTGTAGTTTGTAATAAATTGTAATTTCTCCGAACATCGCATATGTATAGAATTATGTAATGAATCTGGAATGAAATGAGAAATTTGTTTTAAATTAAGTTAATTTTTTTTCATATTCATGTGTTTCTGGTATATCAATGTATCTAACATTACCACATTTGGTTATCGAGAATTAACAAACCATGGACGGTTGGGGCATCCATAACAGTTAGTTTTGGGCCTCCAAATGGGGGATGTTGCAAGTTGGTATCAGAGCATAGGTTTATGTAAATTTAGAAGAAATTTAAACCTAAAATATTTTCAAAACATAATCCAATAAATCAGAAAATGAGACTGAGGTTTGGGTTAACGATATAGTAACATATTTGTATTTGTTATATATATATAAATATAAGTACATATTCCCATCTCTCTTAGACCATTCTTCTGTATCTTACTAAGGATTGTATGCAGATTTACGAGGATGGAAGATATGGAGGTAGGAAACGGAAGAGGAAATCTAGGTGGAGGAAGCGCCACAACTAATGGAAATGCTCAACCCAATACTAGAAGGAATCCAGGTCAACATGCAAATACTAGTCCAAACACAAATGCCAATGTAGGTGCTGGAACCCCGCTAGTAGATATGGGGTTGATGTATCGGTTCTTTGTCAATCGGATACAAGCTGGAGTAGCTGGGGATAATGCTGTGAATGTTGGAGGAGCTAATCCTGTGGCCCCAGTTGGCAATAACTATGCCAAGCTGGGCAAGGATTATACCAATCTTGATGGGAAGCCGTTTTTGGAATAGAGCATGCTATTAAAGTAGAAAACTAGTTATTTCACTGTGAAAGAATTTTCGTCGACTTGGGATTAAATGATGAGAAAAAGAGAAGACATGCTTCGAGACAGTTGTAGGGAGCAGCACGTTATTGGTGGAATGGTGTTACCCTAGGAGTTCCCCAGGAAGAGTTGACTTGGGCTTAGTTTCGAAGGAGATTCGAAGGGAGGTTCCAGTTTGTAGTTGCCAAGTCAGTTTTGTTAAGAAAATTCTTGGACTTAGTGCAAGGTGAGATGTCGGTGATCGAGTATGCTACAAAGTTTGGTGAGTTGTCTAGATACGGATGTGCTACCATTAACACTGTCATTAAAAGGAATGAGAAGTTTATTCGAGGGTTAGGACCCGAGATTACCATGGTGACTATACCACACCTCCGTGATCCTAGTACAGTTGTAGTGGAGATGGAAATCAGGAATGAAGAGATGCTTTCAACTTTTGGGAAAGAGAAGAAGGTTGAAACCCAGGATTCTCATGGCAAGAAGAGGAAATTCTTTAAGAAGAAAGGAGCTCAGAAAAGTGGAGTTGCCAAGAAAGGGAAGGCCGATATAGTTTGCTGCAAGTGCGACAAGAAAAGACATTATGCTTATGAATGTCAAACTGGAAAAGGGAAAAAGGTTGCAGATAAGAAAGGAGTGAAGTGCTTCAACTGTGACCAGATTGGACACTATAAGAATCAGTGTCTAGAACTAGTCAAAGTGGACAAGGGAAAGGTTTTTGCTTTGGAACCATCATCTTTTGGACCAACTGCTGCTGAGAAGGGAAAGACTGTGATGGAAGGTATGCTTTTGATTCATAGTATACCAGTTAGGGTACTATTTGATACCGGTGCATCGCATTCATTTATATATCAGTATTTGGTAGATAAGTTATGTTTAGAACCCTCATGTCTTGTTACTTCCTTAATGGTTGCAAATCTGATAGGAGGGTATGCAACTCTAGGGATGAGATGTGACTAGTTAGAACTTGAATTGTTAGGTCATAAGTTTGCATGCAATTTGTATGTTTTTGATTTCGTAGGTTTGGGGATCATTTTGGGTATGGATTGTTTAGATATATATGATGCTAGGATATTTTGGTAAGATAGGGAAATATCACTAGGACATCCCAATGGTCATGACCGAATTTCATACTCAGTAGGGAAGTCAGATTCAAGTGGTTGGTTTTTGCTGAATGCAATGGAAGTGTAAGAAGAGTTGGATCAGGTTTTGGTAGCAAGAGAGTTTGTAAATGTTTTTGAGCTAGTCAAAGGACTACCATCGAAGCAAGTCATTGAGTTTCGGATAGACCTTGTGCCTGAAGCACCTAGTAGGGTGACACCTATCGAGATGAAGGAATTGTAGGTGCAGTTAAGGGATTTAGAAAGAAAGAATTTTATTAGACCAAGCTATTTTCCTTGGGGAGTGGCCGCAGTGTTTGTGAAGAAACTAGATAGGTCGTTAAGGATGTGTATTGACTATCGTAAGTTGAACGAGAAGACGATTAAGAATAGGCATCCTTTACCGAGAATCGATGATTTATTTGATCAGTTGAGTGGAGCCAGAGTATTTTCCCAGTTGGATTTGGTGACAGGTTTCAGTCAGCTAAGAGTGGTAGAGGACAATATTCCGTTGATGTCGTTTTGGACTAGGTATGGTTCGTACGAGTGTTTAGTGATGCCATTTGGGTTAATGAATGTGACCGAGTTTTCTGAGAACACTTGGATAGGTTCGTATTGGTATTCATATATGACATTTTAATATACTCTAAGGATGAAAAAGAGCATGAAGTTCATCTTAAGGTAGTGCTTGAGATGCTGAGGCAGCATCAGCTGAAAGCAAAGTTTTCATAGTGTCATTTCTAGAAGAAAGAAGTTAAGTATCTTGGTCATGTGGTTTCAGATAAGGGTTTGTCCATTGATCCGGATAAGATCGAGGCTGTTAACAACTGAAAGAGACCAGAGACGGTGACTGAGATTAGAAGTTGTCTTGGGCTTGCTGGTTACTACCGGAGGTTTATTAAGGATTTCTCATGGAGCAACGCCTTTGACTACGCTAACCAGGAAGGACATAAAGTTTATTTGGTCTGATAAATGTGAGGATGCATTCCTTAAGTTAAAGCACTTTGACTAATGCATCTATATTAGTAGTTCTAGATGGGAATCAAGGATTAATAGTGTATACCGATGCATGTGGAACCGGATTAGGGGCTGTGTTGATGCAGAAAGGTAAAGTTATTGCCTATGCTTCACGACAGCTTAGACCGCATGAAGTGAGATATCCTACTCATGATCTAGAGTTAGCAGGGGTGATCTTCGCACTGAAAGTATGGAGACCTTATCTCTTAAGGGAGAAATTTAAGTTATACGCAGATCATAAGTCCTTAAGGTATTTATTCTCTTAGAAGGAGTTGAATATGAGGGAGCAGAGGTAGTTGGAATTTTTAGCGGCTTATGATTTTGGTATAGAGTATACACCTGGAAAAGGAAATAAAGTAGCGGATGCTCTTAGCAGAAAACATTAGAACATGGTGTTAGCTATGTTAACAGAATGGAAGGACCTAGAGGCTTTGACTACTTGCAATGTGCAGTTAAGATTGGCTACTAGTTCTAGTCAGAGCACTGCCATGTTATCCTCCTTAGGAGTTCGACCAGTTCTGATTAAAAGGATAGCTTCTAAGTAAAAAGAGGATCCACTGTTAGCCAAGAAGATTAAAAGGCTTGAGGTTGGATTGGAGATTGATAATCTAAAAGATTTTAGTCTTGACTAGAGGGGATGGTTGAGAAAGAAGGGACGGTTGTGTGTTCCAAGTGTTGGGGACTTAAGGAGGGATGTTCTTAGGGAATGTCATCGATCAAAATTTACGATTCAACCTGGGGAAACCAAGATATATCAAGACATAAAAAGGAGTTTCTACTAGGAAGGTATGAAGAAGGATGTTGGCTTGTGGGTAAAGCAGTATGTGAACTATCAACAAGTAAAGGCCGAACATCAAAAGCCGATTAGGTTTCTTTAACCTTTGGAGATACCAGTTTGGAAATGAGATTCGATATCCATGGATTTTATAGACGGGTTGCCAAGGTCGAATTGAGGAAATGAAAGTGTATAGGTCATAGTGGATAGGTTGACCAAGAGTGCCCATTTCATTCCAGTTAAGTCAACCAGGACGACACTTGTTTTAGCTAAGTTGTTTACGAAGAACATAGTTACACTACATGGGAATCCTAGTAGTATAGTAAGTGACGGAGATACTTTGTTTACTAGTGAGTGTTGGAAGAATTTACAAGACGTGTTAGGTACTAAGCTCAAGATGAGTACTGTTTATCACCCTCAGACATATGGATAGACAGAGAGAGTCAATAAGGTACTCGAGGATTTGTTAAGAGCTTGTGTGCTAGATTTTAGTGGATCATGGGAACCTACACTTAGTTAAGTTTTCATGTAATAACGGTTATCGGACTAGTATAGGAATGGAACCTTTCGAAGCCTTGTATGGAAGGCCATGCAAGTCACCAGCAGGTTGGTTGGCAACTGGAGATAGATTAGGCTTATGTCTAGGTCTGGTAAGAGAGGCAACATAGAAGATTGAGTTGATCCAAGGTAGGATGAAGGAAGCACAGTCTAGACAAAAGATTTATGCAGATAAGAGGTGTAAGGATCTATAGTTCTCAGATGGAGATAGGGTTTCATTAAGGTATCACCGATGAAGGATGTGGTACGATTCGCAAAGTTAAGGAAACTGGCACCGAGATATGTTGGACCATTCTCAGTTATAGTGAGGATCAGAAATCTCGCATATAGGGTAAAGTTGCCAAGCAGTTTGGCAGATGTCCATAATGTGTTTCATGTGTCTCATCTTCGTAAGTATGTGCATGATCCAGAGACTACTATTCCTCCGACCGTGTTAGAAGACTTAATAGTAAAACCAAATTTGACCGTTGTTAGGCAACCATTTCAGGTTGTAGCGGGAGATGAGAAGATGTTATGAAATAAGACGGTCAAGTTGGTGAAAGTTCAGTGGAGCGACAACGAGAAGGACTGTACTTCGAAGACAAAATACATCTTAGAGATACTTAACCTGTTCTACTTTAAGGGTATGTTCTATATTTGCTTTATATAGACTTTTTGCTAGTCAGGTAGGCTAGTATGGTAGTTAGGAGATGTTATAGATGATTGCTATACTTAGTATTTAGTCCTTGCTGAATTTTGAGGACGAAATTCTTTAAGGAGGGGAGCTTGTAACACCCCTAATTTTAAATAGCATTATTCAGGAGATTTAATTAGGTAAATTAAATAGAATAACGTAGAGACTAGAGTGATAAGGGAATTGAGATTTGAGATCTAATTAAGGTTGTTCCTTAGCTAAATGGATTTATAAGAATGATTTATAAGTCAAATACTTAAGAGAATAGGGCAAGGATAATATGGGAATAGCCGAACCCCATAACCCCTAAAACCTTTACAACCTTTTCATTCTCGTTACATTCTTACAAAAACAAAAACATAAACAAAAGAAAAACAAGGTCGGCCATAACTCTAAGAAGAAGAAGAACAAAATCCAATTAGAAGCTAAGATTCAAGCTAGGAAGATTAAAACAAGAACAAATCTAAAGTTCCTTATCCAAACAAGGTGCATAATGATCTAAACCATCTCATATAAGTCTTCTTGAATGTTTAATTTGGGTTTAAGTTTTAAAACCATTTGGATGGATGAATGATGATATGCTTTGATTTATATTCCATGTTATAATTTAAACAAGGATTTTTGTGGGATAACATAATTCGAATTTAAGGATAAAATCATGCAAATTGATTTCCAAATGCCATGATGTTTGAATATATTATGTAAAACATTATTTTGGAGACGGTTTTAAATTCTCATAATATTTCAAGCTATGGATAATTTATTATGAATTTTGAACGGAAAAAATAGAAAACTTTGGGTTTAAATTATTTAAGGCAATCAAGTATTATTTTCGGGTCTAAAATTTATATATGTTAGAAAACATATTAAAAGTGAATAATTTTGATTTTGGGGATTATTCCTATGTGTTTTACTATGGTTATTAAATTAATTAAGTTAGAGGACATAAATGTTTTGTTAAGGGGAAGGGCTTATTTGTTAAAATGATTTCATTTGTTAACTGGTGAATTCGGCAGCCTTTTAGAAAAGAATTCTTATAAAGAATTGGCAACCAATTATATTTTGACAAATTAGGCAAGTTAGGTAAAAAGGAATTACTTTGAAAGAAAAAAAATTTAGTTTTGTTTTGAATTACAACTTCGTCACTTCCATTTGCTTGCTTCCGTCACCATACTTCCGTAATGACCTTTCACACCCATTCGAATCCAATGCACATGGTATCAAGCAATTGATACGATGTGTATTGGAGAAAGGCGGAATGGACTGTGTTGAAGGCATGATTTTGAAGGAGTAGAACCCATTTATATAAGCTTTCGAATCAGTCGAACTCGCCTTTGTTTTTAAAGAAGCTTTTGAAACAGTCACTGCATTTTGAACTCATTCGATACCTAGCTGCCACATTCATACCTTTCGAATTAGTCAGAGGCCACTTTTCTTTACAGTGTTCGAAAGGGAAGCTTTCGTCCTATTAAAACTTAAAGCTCTTCCTCAACGCTTTCAAAAGGGTTGTTTTAACCACTTTTAATAAGAGTTTCGGAGGCAATGGTTTCGAAAGGTTGGTTTCGAAGCTATCCTCTTCCCCAATTTTACTTGAGATCAATGCTTTCTAAAGGGATACTTTCGATTATGTTCTCTTTGACCCAGTAGTTATATTTAATGTTAAACCCCACAATTTCAAAAGAGATACTTTCAAATGCATTCGACGCTATGCTTCCATAAATTCTTACTTGAACTCAATGCCTTCGAAAGGTATGTTTTGAGTGTTTTGAAAGGCATGTTTTTCAATGTTTTGAAAGGAAGGTTTCCAATGCTTTCGAAAGGTATGTTTTTAATGGCTTTGGAAGAGAAGGTCTACGATTTTAAGTAACGCTTTTGAAAGGGAGAGTGACGGAGGGTAACTCATGATGTCACAATGATCCGAAGGATCTAGTCGAAAGCCTTAGTTTTCGAATAAGAAAACTCAATCTCATTTTTAAAAGGCAAACCCATGGCAATGTAAAAGAGTTTAGAAATGGCATTTAACTATGGAATTTTAGAGGAAGCTTTCCTTTATAAAGATATTGGGTTAAGGGTATTAACTATATTTCATTAGAAAAATGATTACAAGGAATTTAATCATGGATGTTTATATTCTTATGTTTTGATCAGTTATCATGTATGCTTTTGTAATCATATTCACTTCATAATTAACCCATAAACTGCATTTTGGGGTGTTAAGGATAGAATAACCGGCTAGGTTGACCCAGTAGTGAATGTACCTTGAATTAACTCATGTGTGAGTAGAATTGCATCCAGGAGGTCAGATGAACCAGAATATAGGATGCCCAAAGCTGATCAAAGATCATTAATTTAGACAGGTTCTTAGTAAGCTTGTAAAAACTATGTTATGGAAATTGTTATTAGCAGGGGCCAATAGGTTCTTAGTGATCCCATGAAAATATGTCCGAAACAATTTATTGATAGAGATCAATAGGTTCATAGTTAGCCCATAAAAACTATGACATGAGAGAAGTTATTGGAGAATCCAATAGGTTCATAGTAAGCCCATGAAAACTATGGTTGGATAATGTTGTTGGTAGATACCAATAGGTTCTTAGTGATCCCATGAAAACTATGTAACCGGGCAGATAATCCATAAGCTTGGAAAATGTTATTATTCAACCCATGAAAACTAATAGGTTAGTAGTTACCCTTGAAACTATAACTTGAGATAGATAGTCAGGTAAATGGGGATGGGAAATCCAAAGCATATTACATGTTTACATATCATCATGATACATTTTATTATGTTATGTCGTAACCATTGTGGATGCAATTGCACATATATGGTTATTATAAATTGGGTTAAGAAACTATTGGGGGAAAACCCATTCCGCTGGTCTCACTAGATATCTATATAGTTCGAGATGGTAGGTTATTATTCACACTAGACTTTTTGTTTGACTCGAAGTTTATGTTTTCCCCTTAAACTCTCAGGTGCTTAATTAATTTTAAGTAGTTTGAGAATTAAGGTTATCAGGTTCTCCTTTATACGAATAAGCTTTCGGAGACGTGCAGAAGGCAAGCTAGCTATTAGGAGTTCTTTCTGTTTGATTCCGTTGTGTTATTGGATGCAATGGCAAAGTTGTTTAGTGCCTATATTTAGACTCTGATCAACCAAGGGGGCATCTTCATATGTCGCTCTTCGCGTATTTTGTAATAAATTGTAATTTCTCTGAATGTGGATTACATAGATTATGTAATGAATCTAAAATGAAATGAGAATTTTTTTTTAAATTGAGTTTCATTTTTTTCATAGGTATATTAACGTATCTA
Organism: Allium fistulosum; assembly: GCA_030737815.1. Classification (NCBI taxonomy): domain Eukaryota; kingdom Viridiplantae; phylum Streptophyta; class Magnoliopsida; order Asparagales; family Amaryllidaceae; genus Allium; species Allium fistulosum. The sequence continues at coordinate 368,070,607 of CM060908.1, forward strand.
AGATTATTGTGTTTGGTTAACGAGTATTAATAACTATGGATGCCTGCCGCATCCGTAGCAGTTAGTTTTGGACCTCCAAACGGGGGATGTTACACTGTGGTTACAAGAGATTGCTCATAACATGACCATACACACATACAAACATTCTCGTATGCATATACAATCTATTACACAAATATTCACCTCTTACGAACACAACTCTCATCACAATTCTAGCTACAATACTAGAGTTGTTTTGATCGTTGCTTAACTCCACATATACGTATACGTATTCCCACTCATGCACGTATATCCTATAACGTTAACTGGGTTTTTATCCCACTAGAGTCCAAAGGAAGTTAAACCATCCATGGCAGGATGAAACAACTCAAGTATCAACCAAAAGAACCGAGAGAAGGAACCAATAAAGGCTCAAGAGACAAAAAAACAAAAATAGATTAAGGGGATGGACCTATGGATTAGTGATCCATGAATATCGCTCATGGGACAATCATTCTTCTTGCATCATGATCTAATATGTTTTCTAGGGTTGTCTTCCAAGTTTCATGATATTCCAAGCAAGCTAGTTCAAAGAACTGGGCATTCATTTGATTCCAGTAATAGTTCAATGCAATATGTACATGAATCATCATCAAAAAAAGGCATCTAGTCATGAAATTGTATGGAGAGCACCTACATAAGGCAAGGAACAAGATCCAATTGAAAAGAGCTGAAAACAACCTAACTTCATGGATCGCTAGCGATCCATGCCCTATGGATCGCTAGCGATCCATCATATTAAGTCATCTCGCTATGAAACTTAGGAGAATCTTTTTACCATAAAATGCAAGCTCCTGGCAAAGCAGCCTAGCTCAATAGCTCTCTAACCTCTATAAATACAATCCTACTTGCAATATAAATGACATCTTCGGATCTAGCTGCTAGAACTCTACAGAAACTATTCTTCACTCTTCTCCTCCCTCACAACAATCATCTAGAGGTTCACTATGATTCTCCAGTGAACTGTTCAATGATGACTTGATATAACTTAGGAGATTCAATCAAATTGTAATCTGATTCAACTTGTAACACAAGTTAGTTAATAAAAAGTTATAAAGTGGGCGTAGGCTTCATAAATAGCCGAACCATAATAAAAATCTTCTTGTCTTTTACTACTTTTTCTCTTTTTACATCTATTTCCTATATTATTGCTCTACAAGAATAGGGCTAGTGCTTTCAAGCTCAACCTAAGATGTTGAATTTTTGGGGTTAACATTTTGGTGCTTTCACTGAGAATTGAACTCAAGTTCAGATCTAGCTATCTACTTTGGATCAGACAAGTTCAGAAGTTAGATTCCCAATCTATTGTTTAGAAAATTATCCATTGATTCTCAATGGCACCAGAAATAAAGAGAACTGCTTCCAAAAGATCCATAGGAGCCGTAATAGCTGGAGAGGAAACCAATCCCCATCAAGTTGAAGTCAATAGTGCCGACAACCCATTGGCCAAACCAAATTTTGCCTCAAACACAGGAGATCAGGTGCCGAGATCTCTACTCAGCATGAAGTTGTCATTAGAGATGAATTAAATAAGATGGTTGATGAAATAATCAGAAGATGGAAAACAGCAATAAAGCTCTTATGGACAAATTGAATGCCCTCTTGACCTTACAATCACTTGCTGCTCCACAAACCATGTCAGAGCCCATAGCCATCATGGAACAAGAATACTATTTCATTAATGGCCTAAATAGGAGAAACGGAAAGCAGCAGCAAAAGGGAGTAGTAGGTGGAGCTAGAGGAATCACCATAGAAGGAAATGCAAGCACTCCACTAACTGCAAAGCAGCCAGCCATAAACTTGAATCTGGGGACAAAAACCCCATGGGAAGATACAACATTGGATCTCTCTAACTCTGAAGATGGAGAAAAACTTGATGACGACGAATTGAAAGAGAACATTAACGTACTAAATACCGATGGAGAGGTCCAAACTGCCCCCATAGACCAATCGGAAGCCAACGGAACTCTAAGGGATTGGCCCTCCTGAAGATAGGAGAGCCTAAGCTTTAGCCCACTAATGAAGGCCACTTGGTACAGTCACTGGCAATCAACCCATGGATTACCGGACATCCGATACATATATTACAGACATGGCCAAGCGCCTAATGGAGGAAAGTAAGAATAGGAGAGATGATGAATGAGGATCCGCTCTAAGCCGAACTCGCTTCTGATGACATTTTGAATGAACGATGTCTTAAAAAGTTCACTATGCCAATCTCGTCCTACGATGGAACTAGGGACCCAAAGCTGCATTTGTATAAGTATAGTTGGTACATGGATGGAGTGAATGTTTTGAATGTTGTTCGGTGTAGATGTTTTCCAATCTTTCTGGAAGGAATCACTTCCAATTGGTTCACCAGGCTCCCACCTTAATCCATCTCCACTTTCGGTGAATTAGCAATGAGGTTCCTTGATCATTTTAGGCTTCACACGGCACATACAAAAGACGTGTTGTCCTTATCGGGCCTATTCCAGGGATGAAATGAATCTTTGAGATCCTTTATGAGTCGATTTACACCGCGGTCACTGAAGTAAGTAATCCAAATGAAGATATGGTCTCCATGGATCAGGCCGCGCCAACCATCCTGACACTGAGTTTGGGAAGTGGATCAAAACGAAGCAACCGACCACTAGGAAGGACACTAATCGAAAGGTGAGCTAGTACTTGAGATTGGAAGAAGCAGAAGAGCTAGAAGGAAGACCTGCTAATCTACAACCAACCAATGTTAGTAGAATGGTATGGCAGCAAACGAAGATGCAAATACCCCCCGGTCTGCTGTAGGAAACATGGGAAAGGATGGGAATCTAAAAAGGAAAAAATCAGAATTCTAACAAGCGTAACAGAAGTTCGAAGTAGCTTAAAGGCTTCAGGCCCGAAGACTGCACCCTGCTCAATGATACTCCAGAGAACATCTACCTTGCAACACAAGGGATGGAGGAGTATAAGAAGCTGCCTAAAAAGTAAGCGACTGTACAGCAAAAGCATTCAGGAAAGTACTTCCATTTCCATGAAACATATGGTCACAACACGAATGAGTGCCATCACTTGAAGAAACTGATTGAAGAACAGATTCGGGAAAACAAGCTTCAACAATATGTGAGGAAGCCGTAAAGTCCTAGCTAGCTTGCAGCACTCCAAGCTCCCGAAGATCAGGGAAACCAAACTGGAACCAACGAAGAGGGATCTAGACGGACTAACTAGAGACTTATTATCGGGAGGATCTTGTTATCCCGCCTTTTGGCAAGGCCGTGACACTAAGAACTTGATTAGAAACCAATGATTGTTCGTCTTGGAGATCGGTTATACGAAGGTTCACTATGGATATCGACAAATTTTGTCTGAGCCCGTATCGAGCCAAAATTGATATGACACGACAAGCGAGGATATGGGAGCCAGCGTTCCAAATTTCAAGTCAATCCGAGTTTGTATGCTCAAGTTACGATCGATGCAAGATTGATGAAAACCAGCCACTATTCGAATCGATCGCCATTCACTACTTCGACTCGATCGACTGGCCGCTATTCGACTCGGTCGAGTTCGAGTCCATCGCCTGGCCGCTATTCGACTCGGTCGAGTTCGAGTCCATCGCCTGGCCGCTATTACGAATCCATCTAGTTCGACTCCATCACAGAACCATTGTTCGACTCGATCGAGTTCTAGTCCATCGCCTGGCCGCTATTTCGAATCCATCTAGTTTGAATCCATCTCAAAGCCTCTATTCGAATCCATCTAGTTCGACTCCATCTCAGAGCCACTGTTCGAATCCATCTAGGTAGGACACTCTTATCGATGCGAAATAGGCCACCTCCCATTGATTCGAACAAGACAAGTGCCTCGATACGAAGGGGACTGCTGTTGATCGATTCGAAGTGGGCAATGGACTTCGATGCGAACAAGGAGAAGATCAACGATGACTTGGCCAACTCGGCGAGGAAACTGGATCGATGCAAGGAAGGCTCGCCATGTCACCTCCAGATTACGCGCGCCCATCGATTTGAAGTGATCGAGTCGAACAGGACCGAGTCGAAATAAGGGAGTCGAACGAAACAGCTAACCGAAGATCCTAATTCGTATCGATCATATCTCCTAATCTACAAGACCAAATGTCATGAAATTTTCATAGAAGCCTACGTGCATGCTAAAGAATGTCCACGCCAAATTTAGACTCCATCGGACACAATCTTGATCGATATGAAATCCATTCGTATCGATCACGGATCAGACCAAAACTTCACGGGCTTAAGCGCGCGGGCCTAGTCACGTGCCAGAGGGAGTCTCCCGAGATCTGAGTGAAATATCAGCCTCCTACACCTATAAATAGAGCCCCAGGGCATACAGAAAAGGGATCTTCTTCTTCTTTGAATTCTCCAACGCCCAGACTCTGCCGGATCCAGATCTAAACTCCATAGCTGCTGCCAATAATGAAATTCACTGTTATAAAATCATCATTATCTGATGTAACTTGTTGAATTCACTTGTAATCATCAAAGAAACATCAATAAAGCTATCAACTTCATAGTGGACGTAGGCGATACGCCGAACCACTCTAAATTCTTATGTCTCCTTGCATTTTAATTATTTTCATATCTGAAATTTGGAGTTTTTGTTAGATAATCCTCTTTTTCCATTTAATTTCTTCACTTTATCTCTTCAAAAACTTCCAAAGAGTGTTGTGCCCAATTTTGGTACAAACAATTTGGTGCTTTCACTGAGAAAAAACCCAATTTTTCTCCTGCTCTTTGGATCTCCTATTGATACCGGATTAAATAAATCTACGAAGAAGATCCAGATCTAGAACTTTTAAGCCTTTCCATTCTATTCACATTTTGCATCAGATCTAGGAAATAACTTTCATCAATTCACCATGGTAAGTACGCAAACTACCTCTACAGCTGCTGATCAGGGAGGACGGGACAGGCAGAATCCCGCGCAATTGCCTCCATCAAACCAAGATGCCACCGGACCTTCAGATCCAACAGGCCCGGTTACCAGACAAGAGTTTCAGATGCTCCTCCAAGAATTGGCCAAGAGTCGACAGCAACTAACTGAACAACTGCGCTCCAACATATAGTTGACCAACCAATTAAATCGCCAAAGGCGCAAAAGATCCAGAAGAGACCAAGGTTCTTATTCTTCAACAGAGAGTTCGGCCTCATCTGACGGTCATCACCGATCCACGCGCCCACGGTTGGATGTAAGCTACACCCAGGCAAAAGGGCACCAACCTGCTTTGAATCTTGGACAACCCAGAACTGGACCATCCACTAGTCATCATACAGGACCTTCATCCCGAGGAGGTGCTGCTCCTTATCATGTCACAGGCAACATTGCTACTACCACCACTACCAAACAAGGAGTTGATGCTAGAAACCAAGCTGATCCTCATCATAGCCAACAAGAGCATACTCCTGAGCCTTATGTCCCTGAGGATGTTGAACCAAGGAGGCGAGGGACGGACCGTCGACCACGTCCAGTCCAGACTCGCGCTGTGGAATCCGACCACACCTTGGCATAGCAAGCTCCTAGTATCCGTATGCCGGATATACCAACTTTGCCAGTTTACGATGGGAGTTCTGATCCCAATCAACACATCCTGAAGTACGAATGGCTGATGAATGCTGCGAGAGCTGATGATGCAGTAAAATGCCATAGTTTCCCCATTTTCCTAGGGGGCATTGCAACCATGTGGTTTACTCGTTTGCCACCACGATCCATTTCTAATTTTGATCAGATGGCCACCAAGTTTGTTGAACAATTCTGTATGCACGTAGCGAGGCCTAAAGATGTTAACACTCTGTCTAGTGTTACACAAGCTCCCGGACAAACACTTAGACGTTATATGGAGTAATTCCATGCCGCGTGTGCAGAAATAAGCAATCCCAATGACAACTCTATCCTAATGGCATTGACTAAAGGGATTGACCCTGATTCCGAGTTCGGAAATTGGTTAGCTGGGAAACCACCTGCGTCATTGGACCGTTTCTACTCTAAGGCAGCCCAATTCTTGAGAAGGGAGGATGCGAAACAGTCTAGGAAGCAGGATGACGCAGGACCCAACATCGAAGGAATCCAGAGTAACATCGTTGTTAAACAGTTCGGAGATAGTTCTGGAAAAGTTCAGTTGAACATCCAAAATAAACAGAATCAGCAGAGGGACAATGGAAATCAGGGAAAGAAGCGAGATTAGAGTCGTGGTCCACGACGTAGAGCTCCCATGTTTGACAATTATACTCCATTGAATACGTCGCTGGAAAATGTGTATTTGCAAACCTGCAATACCATGCAATACAAGAAACCTGCTCCGAAGCCACCAACGGAAAGACAAATCCAAACAGGAAAATTTTATAGATTCCATGAGAGTTATGGCCACAACACCAATGAGTGTCATCACTTACAAGACCTCATTGAAAAACTGATACGTGAACGGAAGTTGGATCAGTATGTGCGGGCGCCGCAGTCTGGTGGTGCGGGCCCAACAAATCAGAATGGTGCACCGAATCAGGAAAGATAGGAGGAACCCGCTCGTACAGGCGGGAGGTTGGTTATAAATACAATAAGTGTTGGTCCTCACCCAGTAGATCGAAGCTAGAAGGAAATGGAGTCGTATGCCAGTTCTATCAGGCATGCGGACTTCGAGTGTTGTAGTAGTTTTGATGAAGGGGCTCCTGCCAAGCAACAGAAGACGATGACAGTGACATCGTGTTCAGGAACAGAGACGCTGACAAAGTCGAAGCCCCCACTATCGACCCGCTGGTCATCTCAACTCAAGTAGGTCCTACTTGGGTGAAGAGGATCTTAGTTGACAGTGGAAGCTCTGTGAATATCATGTTAAAACGAGCTTATGATCAAATGAGAATGGAAGCAAAGGACTTGAAACCTTGTCAATCTCGAATCCATAGTTTCAACGGAAGTGCTACTATACCCACTGGAATGGTGGAACTGCCCGCGGAGTTGGGAGTCGAAGAACGCCGAAGAGTACGGATTCTACAGTTCGTTGTGTTGGACATAGACTCCCCTTATAATGCTTTCTTGGGCCGACCGGCCCTCGCTGAATTCAGGGTAGCCATTGCCTTGTGGTGTTTGACTTTAAAGTTTCCCACTGATTGTGGAGTGGGAATCATTCAAGGAGATCAGGCTGCTGCAAGAGCCTGTTATGTTGCTGAGCTGCGGGAGGCGCAGCGAAAGGAGAAAGGAAAGGGCGTAGAGGAATCTCTCTGTGTCCGCTTTACTGATAATTGACAATTAACTCCAGGGCCTAGGCTCGGGCACCCCAGCCAATTCCAAAGGGATCTTGACCCAAGAGAAACGGAAGACGAAGAAGAACCTAAAGAAAGTCAAGCATCCCCGGCCGAACTGACGATTGATGTCCCAATTGACGGTGACGATGATTCGAAAATGATAAAGATTGGGTCTCAGCTAAGCCAGCAAACTCAAGAGGAATTGGTTGAATTTCTACGGGTGAATCTTGATGTATTCGCCTGGACGCATTCCGACATGTGTGGGATCTCGCGTGACATCGCGAGCCACACTCTGAATATTGACCCGCGGCATGTCCCGGTCAAACAGAAAAGGCGTGGTATGGATCCAGAGAGATCTGCCGCCCTTAAAGAAGAAGTAAAAAAGCTTAAAGCGAACGGGTTCATTCGAGATGCGCTATATCCTGAATGGGTGTCGAATCCCATGCTCATCTGAAAGCCGAACTGAAAGTGGAGAACATGTGTCGACTATTCCGATCTGAATAAAGCTTGTCCCAAAGACAGTTTCCCGCTGCCCAGAATTGATCAGCTAGTAGATTCGACAGCTGGGCATGAACTCTTATCCTTCATGGACGCGTATTCTGGCTATAATCAGATACCGATGTATTTACCCGATCAAGAACATACCAGCTTCGTAACGAATCTGGGGCTTTATTGTTACAAAGTTATGCCATTCGGACTCAAGAATGCTGGGGCTACTTATCAACGATTGGTCAATCGGATGTTTGCCAATCAAATCGGGAAAACAATGGAAGTATATGTAGATGACATGCTTGTGAAATCACGACTCTCCACCGACCATGTTAAAGACCAGGAAACTATGTTCAACATACTTCGAGAATACAAAATGAAGCTAAATCCACTGAAATGTCACTTTGGAGTTGCATCTGGAAAATTCCTTGGGTTCATCGTCAACGCTCGAGGGATCAAAGCTAATCCTGAAAAAATCTGGGCTATTAGAAATCTTGAAACTCCAAAAACCATAAAGCAAGTCCAGAGTCTCAATGGAAAAGTAGCAGCATTGAGCAGGTTCATTTCAAAGTCCACTGACAAATGCATTCCCTTCTTCGATCTGATTCGAAAAGGGAAACGAAACTTCGAATGGACCACGGAGTGTGAGGGCACTTTCCAAACACTAGTCCAACATCTATCCACCCTCCTATCCTGTCAAAGCCTATTGATCATGAGAAGTTGTACGTATATTTGGTGATATCAGAAAACGCTATCAGCGCTGCCTTAATTCGAGAAGAAGACAGGATACAGAAGTCGGTATAATACGTCAGCAAGCGATTGACTGGGGCTGAAAGGAATTATCCGAAATTATAGAAGTTGGCTTATTGCCTCGTTATTGCATCAAGAAAACTCCGATCATATTTCCAGGCACATCCGATTATCGTTTACACTGACCAGCCGTTACGACAGGTCCTTTCGCGGCCTGAGACATCTGGTAGGTTACTCAAGTGGAACATCGAACTGAGCCAGTTCGATATTACTTACACTCCAAGGCGAGCCATTCAGGGGCAAGTCCTAGCCGATTTCATAGCTGAATTTACCGTTCTAGAGGACTTGCCCGAAACAAGTGAATCCCCCAAATATGTTTGGAAGCTTTATACCAACGGTACATCAAACGACCGGTGTTTGGGCGCTGGTGTTGTACTTGAAACTCCCGAAGGCCGATCCGTATGTTATGCCGTGAAGTTCGATTTTCATGCAACTAATAATGAAGCTGAATATGAAGCCCTCTTAGCTGGCTTGAAACTTGCTAGAGATTTGAGAATTATCGCAGTGGAAATTTATTGTGATTCGCAATTAGTTGTGTGTCAAGTACGGGGAGAGTATCAAGCAAGAGATCGAAGGCTGGCTGCTTACTTAGCTCGAGTTCAGGAAGTACTGAATCAGTTTGATTATTACGCCATCTATTGTATACCTTGGGAACGCAACCAAAAGGCCGATTCATTGGCAAAGCTAGCCAGCACAGGTGAAGCTCAGCAAATGGGACACGTTCCCATAGAGACGTTATCTTCTCTAAGCATTGACCGGGCAGAAATAGACTGGGTATGCGAAGCCGTCCCCGAAAAAGATTCATGGATGACTCCACTCAGAAATTACGTTGAGCACGGAACCCTGCCAGAACGCAGTAGTAAAAAGAGACAAGTTCTTCGAAAGGCCTCAAGATTCACCATTCAGAATGGATTCATGTATAGGAGAGGGTACTCTATTCCTTTACTCCTGTGTATCGCTCACGATGAAATTAAACGAGTATTGCACGATGTACACGAGGGAGAATGTGGCAATCACGCCGGGGGGCAAGCACTTGCCAAGAAAATACTTCGGTACGGATATTACTGGCCGACTGTGAATCGTGATGCGTTGGATTATGCAAAGAAATGTGATAGGTGTCAAAAGTATGCTCGAATTCCTAGAGCCCCTCCTACTGAGATAACGCAAATGGTCAGCCCATGGTCGTTTGCAATGTGGGGCACGACATCATTGGTACTCTACCTCTGGCAAAAGGTGGCGCGAAATACGCCATCGTCGCAGTTGATTACTTTACAAAGTGGGCTGAAGCTGAAGCTCTTGCTACCATAACGACGATGAAAGTAATCAACTTTGTAGTCCGCAACATCATCTGTCGATTGGTCTTCCACCAACCATTATTACGGACAACGGAACCCAATTCGACAGTGCTGAATTTAAAGATTTCTGCGAACGATTTCACATCTAAAAGAAATTCTCCGCAGTTGCACACCCTCAGGCGAACGGACAGGTCGAAGCGGTTAATAAAGTTATAAAGTGCATTCTGAAAAAACGACTGGAAAAGGTCGGGGGCAAGTGGGTCGATGAACTTCCTATGGCTTTATGGGCTTACAGAACAACCCACAAGACCGCGACCGATCACACTCCATTCTCTCTCTCTTATGGTTCAGAAGTCGTTATTCCAGTCGAGCTAGAAGTACCTTCTCATCGTGTGACATAATATGATCCAAAGACAAATGCTATATTACTTGCTGAATCTCTCGATCTACTGGATGAGAAGCATGAAGAGGCTGATTTGAGGGCAGCTGCGCATCGAAGTCGAGTCGCCCGATTGTACAATTCCAAGGTCCGCCCGCGAACCTTTGAACTAGGCGATCTCATCCTAAAAATAATTTATCTGGTTCCTTCGCATATGAAGCCAACATGGGAAGGACCGTATGTTATTGAACGAAGGCTCGGAGATGGCACATTCAAATTATCGACCGTTGACGGTCTTACTTTGCCAAGAGCCTGGAATAGCGAGAGTCTTCGCCGCTACTACACATGACAGGCTATGTTTATCCATTTAGTTTATTTTCCATTTCGCAATTTGTTTCTGCATTTCGAAATTAGAATTTTTAATAAGGCAACTGACTTTGCCATATTTTCTTATTTCAGCAATAAAATGCAATCTCTTCGAGCCAGAGCTGTGATTTACTTGAAATGCTTCATATGATCATCACTATGCACGGAGAGCTAAGTTTCACCATACGGTGGAATTTATTCAAATAGAGAGTGACTGTGAAGCAACCGGTCACTCGCTAAGTGAAACCCGAGCTCGGGGACAAGCCATCACATCAAAATCAAAAACGGATTGATACACGACAATCCCTCACTTAACTCCCGGTTCCCAGAGTGCAAACTGGAGTATTAAAAATACGTCTACGAAGAGGGTGGATCCGTCCGCCTAGTGACTTCGTCCGTATCTGAACCAAGTTTGAGGAGGGTGGACCCGTCCATCTAACGACCTCACTTGTTAACTCAGGGTGGATGTGATCCGACCATCCATGATCCTGACACAACTCCGAACTCCCAGAGTGCGAGACGGAGTATAAACATCAACTCCGAATTTCCAGAGTGCGAAATGGAGTATAAACAACAACTCCGAACTCCCAGAGTGCGAGTCGGAGCATAAACATCAACTCTGAATTCCCAGAGTGCGAAACGGAGTATAAACAACAACTCCGAACTCCCAAAGTGCGAGTCAGAGCATAAACATCAACTCCGAATTCCCAGAGTGCGAAACGGAGTATAAACAATAACTCCGAACTCCCAGAGTGCGAGTCAGAGCATAAACATCAACTCCGAATTCCCATAGTGCGAAACGGAGTATAAACAATAACTCCGAACTCCCAGAGTGTGAGTCGGTGCATAAACATCAACTCCGAATTTCCAAAGTGCGAAACGGAGTATAAACAACAACTCCGAGCTCCCAGAGTGCGAGTCAGAGTATAAACATCAACTCTGAATTCCCAAAGTGCGAAACGGAGTATAAACAATAACTCTGAACTCCTAGAGTGCGAGTCAGAGCATAAACATCAACCCCGGATTCCCAGAGTGCGAAACGGAGTATAAACAGCAATTTTAAGTTCCCAGAGCGTGAATTGAAGTATAAATGTCAACTCCGAACTCCTAGAGTGCGAGGCGGAGTATAAATGTCGATTCCAAGTCCCTAGAGCACGGACGTATGATTTAAACTTAAGCCGGCGTGACAAACCACTAATAAACAAATGAGAATCCCCGGAGTGCGGATATGATTATCGACAATCGAAAAAGCATGGATGAATTACTCAATCTCCGCTTGTCTCAGACATCCGTTCGGTGGCACCAGACTCAACATGTTATTAGTGAGAAGCGATCGCCGACTGATGTTCTACAACTCACCACCAAGACTGGGGGCAGGACTTAAGCATCGACCATTAAATGAAGCGGTACGACATAAAAATTCAACTCGCTTCCTTGTCGCAAACCATGTCCATAGTTTTCGAACTTGGCGAACAAAAACAAACTTGATTCGGAAGCTGAAACTTCAGAAGTGCACTTCAGATATTGAAACACTTACGCAAATACACAATGGCAGAAAAGAAGCCAAAAAAGAGAAGTTTCATTTCTATTGTTTGTAAAAGGAGTTCGTATACAAGTTTGTTCCAAAAAATTCCTACTAGCAGGGGCCGAACCCGCATCTATACACGACCAACAAAATGAAAGTCAGAATTACACCAAGGAAGCATGTCTAATCTTTCTTCTTCCGCGGCTTCCTTTTCGGTGCAGGCCCATTGGAGCCGCCACTATCCTTCCTCTTTGAGCCTTTGCCTTTAGGTGGCTGGTCTCCAGGTGGGAGCATGATCTCAACATCCTCCTCCGAGCTCGTATGAATAGGAATGCTTCCTGCAGGCGGAGTCGGAGGAATAGGATCAAGTGCAGAAGGTGGAATGGGCACGCTGGTGATGAAAACCGTGCCAACAGGAGATATCATTTTGAGCGGGGCTGGACCGGGCGTCGCCATCCCACCTCCGAGACTGCCCCCATGAGCCGCTGCTGCCATTTCAGCATCGATTTGTGCAAACATCTCCTCTTCAGTAACCGCTCGAGCCTCGCTAGGGGCATCGGTGGTTGGCATTGTAGAACTAGTAGCAGGAGCGCCTCCACCCATGACGAATGACAAGTCAGCTAAAGGATCGCCATGACGGCGAAAGAGTTCTTCCATCAATTGCTCATCAAATAAAAGTGTACTTCCCTGCGCATCATCGAGTGGGGCAGTTGTAGTTACGGTGATCGCTTCGGTCATGATAGCCTCCTGCGTCTGATATGATTCTCGAGTAGCAGGAGGCATGGCCGGTGCAACATCAATCACTGGACAAAAATAAGATAATTGTCAGAATTTAATTCAGATAAAGATTCCGACTTGAGGCAGATATGCGAAATGTTCAGAATACCTTCCTTAGTTTGATTTGTGGGCGGCAGAACGGCTTCAGTAACTTGTGCTGCAGCCGGAGACATCTGCGGCTTATCCGGATTATAGGCAGGAACAACTTGGGGATCAACCGCAGATGAGGATTCAGACTGGGTTAACGTTGGAACTTCAAGACTCGCCTCATGATGTTCAACCCCCGAACCCTCTCCTACTTCGAAGTGCTGGGCGCCGAGTCTTTCCTTTTCATGTAGAATCATTGACTCGTGAAGAATCTTCCTTTCATCTTCATTCAGAATGCGATTCTCGAGTTCAAACTCATCCACAGACTCACCCAGATGCGCCTCCTTCTCCTCTTTAACTAATTGGCCCCAGGCGTTGTATAGATGCGTCGGATAGTCATCGAGCCAGGCTAGACCCCTATGCCTCAGCACGTTAGCATTGTAAACAACGAGGAGGTCTTCGATATCAGCCTCTAGCCTGGACTCGGCCGATTTCACTTTCTCCTCGACCTCAGTCTCCACCTTGTGGACTTTAGCCACAACCGCATCCCGTTCACCCCTAAGAAGAACAGCTTGTTCGCACGCCTCCTGGGCTGCGTTGTTTGCATCATCCCTTTCCTTAGCCATATCGGAAAATTTGTCCTTGAGCTCGTTAAGTTCTTTGACCGCCGCATCCCGTTCGGCGGTAACAGTAGTATTCCGATGGCCCATCTCCTCCATCAGGGCAACATGCGTCTGCCTCAACCTCTCCATGGCCACAGTCGCTTCGTTAGCTTTTTTAGTGGCCTCGATTTCAGATTTCCGAGAAGACTCGGCCTCAGTAGTGAGCACTTGAATAATCCGGTCCCTTTAAGCGAGTTCGGTCTCCATTTTCTCAAGCGCTTTGGCTCGCTTAAAGGCCACCTTAGAAGCTTTCTCTACAGCCTTTACCCACTCTCTGTACTGGGTGTAGATGTCATGAACGTAATCATGCATCATGTTTTCCACCCCTGACGGACTTTTTAAATGAGGTGGGAAGACATAGCCATCGAAGCAAATATTCAGAAAATCCTTCCTCATCGGAGCCAATTTAATGGCCCCTTCTCCTGTGGGCTCAGCTGGGACCTGCTCTGCAACTATGGAGGCCGTGGTCTCAACTCTCTGAAGATGAGTCTTGGATCTAGAAGTATGAGAAGATGGTCTGTGACGAGGAGGCTCTGGTGGATGTGGAACAAGAACGGAAGGTGGAGATGGGAGTCTAAGAGGAGGAGAGCGTGATCTAGACCGATGTCTGTATTCTCTGTCCCTGTCATGCCCATACCTATCTTGGTTAGAGTACTCGCGATCGCGGTCTCTATCTGAGTCCCTGCTGCGGGAATCATAATAGGTAGAAGCCTTTCGGGCCGAGCGAAGATTACCGAGCATCGATCCTTTCCTAGACATAGTACCTGAAAATGAGAAACGAAGGAAGAGTTAGTGATTTCTTAAGTTGGACAATTTACAGTTATGAATCATGTAATGCAGTGAAGTGTATGCATGTGCAAGCCCCCGACCAACCGGAAATGTCGGCCGCACTCATAGCAAGCGACCCGCTCAGTTCAAGAGAATTATCAAGCTCCTCCATCCCGGCGTCGTGTTGAAACGACACATAATCCGAAATCGGAATATCAGCAAGCCCTTCAAAAGGATTCTCTACTGGCGGGGGAGGAACCTCCGAAATTCTAATCCCCGGGACGAGCAAGGACATGACCATGGATTTTAATCTCACGGATTTAGAACGCTTGTGAGCAACTGCCTTGCCTTTTCTTCTTCCACCTGAATCCTTGACATCGAAAGAAGGCCCAGCTTGGAGCTCGTTATCGGTGGGCGTTCTCTCCAGATCAACTTCTTCGGCTATTACGACTCTGGGCGCTTTCCGCTTCACCCGTTTCTTTGAGACCACTCTAAGTGTCCCTTCCAGACGTATGCTCTGCCTCCGTTCAATCAGCCCGACAGTCCTCAAGTTTCTGTCGGTCAGAACCAAGTCGATATGCCTCTCTTCGCTCAGAACCGCTTGGAGGATCCGAACTAGCTCTCTAAAATATCCACCATCGGGTCGAGAAATTGCGGCTGTAAAAGAAGAGAAGTGTGTCAGTTTTGAAGTCGGTTATTATTATCTCGATAGTTCAAGAGAAAAATGGCAACGCTTACGTCTATCCAACCATCGCCTGGCAAATCCAGGGGGGCACCGAACGTAGAACCATTCGGTCTTAAAGTAACTTAGCCTTCCCCAGGAGCCCATTACAATGTGGCAGTTCCTGACCGCTTCCAAGAAGGTGAAAGAAGGGCTGTCTCCACAACTCTTAACGTTAAATAGATATCTAATCTCGATCGGCTTTGGTGGTCGAAAGAGAATCTCCATAAACAGAATGAAGGTGCTATTCAACAAAGCGTACCCGTTGGGATGTAGCTGGGATGGAGCTATTCCGAGGAATGATAACATCTCACTTATATATTGATTGAAAGGAGGGAGTGTCCCCGCTATGCAAGCGTGACGGTTGAAAGCAGTAAACCCCTCCGGGGGATCATGTGGCCTATCATTTGGCCCAGGCAGTAACATGTCGTCAAGCGACAAGCCGTGCCTCAAACAAATCCGTCCCAGCATATCTTCGGAGATACCGGATGGCACAGAATCTTGTGGACGACAAATGAACCGGGCACCTGGACGCTCGTCCGGAGCTGGGTCTATAACTTCGGCTTCAATAACCGGTATCTCGATGGTTGAAGGAATTGAACTCGGGAGTTCCTGCTGCTGTGAACTTGAGGGTTCCATGACTGACTAGCTTATGAAAAATCATTGTTAAACAGACAATAACGCTCGTGCATCCCCCAGTGTAATGTGTGTGAGTGTGATGTGCAGTGCAGTACTATATATCACTTGAAAAGTTCTACAGAATTGGAGAAAGCGTGAAAACGATAAGACTTCAAAATTCAGTTGGAACGACCGTCATCACTGACCATCACAACCATGCCATCCAGTTATTAGCGATCGATCCGAGTCACAGTTTGTTAAAGTTTCGTTAAGTCACAATTCCATCGACGAGCTTCGATAGGCAGTTAAATATGCAAGGTAATATTTAAGTCCGGATATTCAAGAATGAAGCTCATCGGAAATCATGTTATTAGTTATTCAAGGTTGTGTGTCCATCAAGGTCCGGGTTCATATCAGTTGTCAGGAAGTCACTTCGAATCGATCGTCAGTGTCTGATTCTGAATCGATCAAGGCCAGGGAAGCTCCAGCTTCGTATCGATCATGTTCGCTCGATGCATTTCGCATCGATACGAAGGAGTACTTTTTGAATCGATCTGAAGCCATGGACTTTGACTCGGTCACATTCACTCAATGCATATCGCATCGATACGAAGGAGTACTTTTCGAATCGATCTGAAGCCATGGACTTCGACTCAATCAAATTCACTCGATACATTTCGTATCGATCGAAGGAGTATTCTTCGAATCGATCTGAAGCCAACGACTTCGACTCGATCACTGACCCTGCTCAGGAATCAAATTTTGGAGATAAAGTTTCGTATCGATTGTACAAGACGAGCCCACGCAATAATCATTGTAGATCGACACGAAGAAAGCATTAAGCCATCCTCCTCCACACTCCTTCTTCCTTAGACCGATTCGAACTCCATTTTACCCTTCCTCGACCTCGCACGTTGTCTACTTCCTCGAGGCAACATTTGGACATGGATTCGAATGGAATAGCGTGCGAATTTGAGTCTCGTCGTTTTAGGATGGATTTTGTTCAGTTGTTTACCTGATTTCGACAACTGGTTAAAGGGTTTAAAGATTTTGGTTCGATTCGAAAGCGAGCAGTTTTCCTTTTCTTTGGAGCGATACGAAGACGAGGCGAAAGAATAGAAGAGTAAAAAGTGGAAAACGACTAAGTCCATAGTATTTATATGGACTCGAAAGCAGGGGCGAAAAACGGTTCACATCCCAGTGGATTCGACCGGTTACAAGACATCACCACGGATCGATTCGAATAAGCCGTTCGAATCCATCAACACGAGCCTTTATCGATACGAAGTTGCCGACGAAGGCTTTTCTGAGTCACCCAAACCCATCGATACGAAATCACAGTTCGTATCGATCACCTTCGACGCCATCTCCTATGCAGTTGAATCCATCGAATCACGGCTCTCAGAGGCCAACTCCATCAATACGAATTCTCTGTTCATATCTAGTGACTCCACATCCATCAATTCGAAATGCTCATTTTGTATCCATCCATACAACGAATACCGATGCAAAAACAATGTTTTAACCTTCGACACCGATTCAGGAGAGGATCAATACGAAGGAACATTCAAAAACGACCATCGAGCGTTGCTACAATTCGAATCTCACATCGGTTCAGGAGAGGATCGACATAGAATTCGATACGGGATAAACTGACAATGACTCGTGAACGTGCCAACGTCAACGAGAGTCAGATTAACATATATGCATATATGTCGAACTAATATTCAATATTCCAGACTTACAGGAATTGGAAGCTCGTTTGATAATGATTACAACAACAAACGGCTAATCACTAGCATACAGCAATCAGTTGCAACAATACAGGGTACAGCAGTTGACAGTCAACAGTTTACATTATTAAGAAAATCAGTCGAAGATTACAACCTTCGTCGAAAAAATGATAACTATTCAGAATGAAGATTGCAGCATTTCAAAGCACATCATGTTTCCATAAGACGTACTTTGGGGGGCAAATGTTATCCCGCCTTTTGGCAAGGCCGTGACGCTAAGAACTTGATTAGAAACCAATGACTGTTCATCTTGGAGATCGGTTATATGAAGGTTCACTATGGATATCGACAAATTTTGTCCGAGCCTGGATGGAGCCAAAATTGATATGACACGACAAGAGAGGCTATGAGAGCCAGCCTTCCAAATTTCAAGTCAATCCGAGTTCGTTTGCTAAGTTACGATCGATGCAAGATTGATGAAAACTAGCCACTATTCGAATCGATCGCCATTCACTACTTCGACTCGATCGACTGGCCTCTATTCGACTCTATCGAGTTTGAGTCCATCGCCTAGCCGCTATTTCGAATCCATCTAGTTCGAATCCATCATAGAACCACTGTTTGACTCGATCGAGTTAAAGTCCATCGCCTGGCCGCTATTTCGAATCCATCTAGTTCGAATCCATCTCAGAGCCTCTATTCGAATCCATCTAGTTCGAATCCATCTCAGAGCCTCTATTCGAATCCATCTAGTTCGACTCCATCTCAGAGCCACTGTTCGAATCCATCTAGGTGGGTCACTCTTATCGATGCGAAATAGGCCACCTCCCATCGATTCGAACAAGACAAGTGCCTCGATACGAAGGGGACTGCTGCTGATCGATTCGAAGTGGGCAACGGACTTCGATGCGAACAAGGCGAAGATCAACGATGACTCGGCTAACTTGGTGAGGAAACTAGATCGAGGCAAGGAAGGCTCGCCACGTCACCTCCAGATTATGCGTGCCCATCGATTCGAAGTGATCGAGTCGAACAGGACCGAGTCGAAATAAGGGAGTCGAACGAAACAGCCAACCGAAGATCCTAATTCGTATCGATCATATCTCCTAATCTACAAGACAAAATGACATGAAATTTTCATAGAAGCCTACGTGCATGCTAAAGGATGTCCATGCCAAATTTCGACTCCATCGGACACAATCTTGATCGATACGAAATCCGTTCGTATCGATCACGGATCGGACCGAAACTTCGCAGGCTTGAGCATGCGGGCCTAGTCACGTGCCAGAGGGAGTCTCCCGAGATCTGAGCGAAATATCAGCCTCCTACACTAATAAATAGAGCCCCAGGGCATACATAAAAGGGATCTTCTTCTTCTTTGAATTCTCCAACACCCAGACTCTGCCGGATCCAGATCAAACTCCATAGCTGCTGCCAATAATAAAATTCACTGCTGTAAATCATCATTATCTGTTGTAACTTGTTGAATTCACTTGTAATCATCAAAGAAACATCAATAAAGCTATCAACTTCATAGTGGACGTAGGCGATACGCCGAACCACTCTAAATTCTTGTGTCTCCTTGCATTTTAATTATTTTCATATCTGAAATTTGGAGTTTTTGTTAGATAATCATCTTTTTCCATTTAATTTATTCACTTTATCTCTTCAAAAACTTCCGAAGAGTGTTGTGCCCAATTTTGGTACAAATAGATCTCATCCCGCGCAGAAGAGTTGGGGAGAAATGGTGCGATATGCGAGCTCACTAAGACATGCTTTGAAAGATTCATGTTTTGTGCTCGAAGACGGAACTCCTGCCAAGTAGCAGAGGACACTGAACGATGACATAGTTTTCCGAAATCGAGATACTGAAGGAATAAAAGCTTCGAACTTTGACCCCATGGTCGTGACAGTAGGAATCAGACCAGCTGTGGTCCGACGAGTATTGGTAGACAGTGACAGTTCTATGAATATCCTTTTCAAACACATAATTGATCAAATGAAGATCAATAAGAAAGACGTATCCGCTTGCCGAACGAAAATCCAGGGATTGACTGGTGAACCTGAACACCCCGTTGGAACAATCAATTTACCCGTAGATTTCGAAGAAGGTGATCAAAGATTTGTCCTCATCCAAAACCTTTATGGTTATAGATGAAATATCCACCTAAAGTACTTTCTTGGGTCAGCCCGCCTTGGCATATTTCAAGATTGCTTTAGCTCGGTGGTGTCTAACCATGAAAATTTTGAGAGAGAATGGAGTTGGGGTGATCAAAGGAGACCATAGTGTGGCTAGAGAGTGGTACATCATGGGACTACGCGAATCTAGAAGGAAAGAAAAGGTGAAGAATATAGGGAGAACTCTCCACATTCGTGAACCTACCGTATAGCAATTACAAAGTCACCCCTGGCTTAGGGACCATAGCCGATTCGATAAGTCTTTGGACTCTAGAAAGAAGAGTTCAAGGGAGGAATGTTCAGCATTGCAGAATTGAGAGTATCTGTCCCAGTCGATATGGATGACCTAACACTGGTCCTGAATATTGGGTCACATCTTGGAAACAAGATGCGACTGGAACGCGTCAAATTCCTTCGTGCCAACCTTGATGTATTTGCTTGGATACATTCTAATATGTGCAGTGTTTTGCCGGAGATTGCATGTCGCGCACTTAATATTGATCCCAAGTATACACCAGTGAAGCAGAAGAGACGCAGCCTAGGATCCGAATGGTCCAAAGTGCTGAGAGAAGAAGTGGATAAGCTAACAGTGAATGGTTTTATCTATGATGCAACATACCCCGAATGGTATCCAACCCAGTCTTACTCAAGAACTCCAATGGAAAATGGTGAACCTGTATCGACTATTCAGACCTAAACAAAACTTGCCCAAAAGACAGCTTTCCTCTGCCTAGAATTTACCAACTTGTGGACTGAACAGCTGGACATGAACTACTATCATTTATGGATGCTTACTTGGGGTACAACTAGATCATAATGCATGAACCAGACCAAGAAAATACAAGTTTCATCACTGATCTAGGATTATAGTGCTACAAAGTAATGCCATTCGGCTTAAAGAATGATGCGGCAACCTACCAAAAGACCGGTGAACGCTATGTTCAAACAGCAGACCGGGAAGACTATGAAAGTTTATGAAGAAGATATGCTGGTTAAATCGCGCATAGCTGCAAATCACTGGAACAACCTCGCCGAGATGTTTAAAATACTCTGCAAATATGGAATGAAACTCAATCCACTTAAATGTCGCTTCGGGGCAGCCTCTGCAAAGTTCTTGGGATTCATTGTAAGCACGAGAGGTATCAAAGCAAATCCCGAACAAATTACCGCTTTACGGGAAGTCGAGGCCCCAAGGAACAAGAAGGAGTTACAAAGCTTAAATGGAAAAGTTGCAGCACTAAGCCGATTCATCTCAAAAGCAACCGACAATTGTATACCATTCTTTGACGCACTAAAGAAGGAAAAGAAGATCTTCAAACAGAATCAAGCTTGCCAAACTGCATTTGAAGAGCTGACGCGACATATGGAAACCCTGCTAATCCTGTCCAAACCGGTAGACGGGGAAGACCTGTTTACCTACTTAGCAGTCTCGCCCTATGTATTAAGTGTTGCGCTCGTACGAGAAGAAGCTAAGATACAGTGACCCATATATTATATCAATAAATGGTTCATTGGAGCCGAGAAGAACTATCCGGAATTGGAAAAATTAGCATATTGCCTCTTGATCATGTCCAGAAAGTTACGACCATACTTCCAGGCACACCCGATCAAAGTACTAACAGATCAACCCCTGAAGAAAGTGTTATTCCGCTACAAGACCTCTGGCGACTTATCAAATGGAACATCGAATTGAGCTAAAACGAAATTGCTTACCATCCTCAAAGGGAGAACAATAGGCAGGCGCGGGCAGACTTCATTGTCAAGTTCACGATACTAGATACCAAAGAGAAATAGATCCGGGAGTGGAAACACGTTGGAATTTGTTCGTCGACGATGCATCTAATAGCTCCTACTCGGGGGCAGGCGTAGTGCTCGAGACTCCCGAAGGTCGATCACTTTGATATGCCTTAAGTTTGAAATTTCCATCAATAAATAATGAAGCAGAATACAAAGTGTTGATAGTTGGGCTAAAAGGAGAAGGAACTCGGGATAAAGTCCATACACATCTATAGCAACTCTCAGCTAGTTGTCTGCCAAGTGAAAGGAGAATACCAAGCTCGGTGAGAGAACCTCGACCCGTATCTATCTAAAGTGCAGAAATTGCTGAATGACATCGAACATTACACCATAACTCATATCTCGAGGGAACAAAAAAATCAAAGGCAGACTATCTAGCCAAATCGGCCATTTTCGAAGAAGCTCGGTCCTTGGGGCTAGCCCCAGGCGAAACTCTGATTGCTCCAAGCATAAGCGAGATGGACATAAATTGGATTTTTGACGCAATCGAAGAGTCAGAATCGTGGATGACACCAATCAAGGACTACCTGCTCAAAGGAACACTCCCTACAAATAAGAGTCAATGGAAGAAGCTCCTTCGGAAGGCGTCGCGGTTTGTAGTACAGGATGGAATGCTCTACCGAAGGGGATTCTCTACCCTCTTGCTCAGGTGTGTGACCTACGACGAAGCCCGAAGAATCCTCAGGGAAGTTCATAAAGGTGACTGCGGAGATCACACTAGGGGAGAGAACCTTCGCAAAGAAAGTCCTTCGAGCTAAATATACTAGACGGTGCGACCAATGCCAAAGATTCGGCAAGATCAAAAGAACTCCTTCGACAGAGCTAACATAGATGGTCAGCCAGTGGCCATTCGCGATTGTCGGAATTGATTTGATTGGTGTATTACCAATGGCCAAAGGAGGAGCCAAATATACTATAGTTGCTGTTGACTATTTTACCAAATGGGCCGAAGCGGAACTACTGGCCACTATTGCCACAAAGAAAGTTATTAATTTTGTCACTAAAAATATTATTTGCAGGTTTGGAGTGCCATAAAAGATCATCAGGGACAACGGAACTCAGTTCAAAAGCGCTAAGTTCAAAGACTTTTGCACACGCTTCCGAATCGAGAAAAGCTTTTCTATTGTTGCGCATCCACAGGCAAATGGGCAAGTGGAAACAGTGAACAAGATCATCAAGTCCACCATCGAAAAGCAGTAACTAAAGCTAAAGGAAATCGGATTAATGAACTTCCACTCACACTATGGGCTTACATGACAACAAACAAATCTGCAACTGGGCATTCCCCCTTTCCCCTGGCGTATAGTTCAGAAGTAATGATCCCAATCGAGCTAGAAGTCCCCTCTCATCGAAGGAAAGACTTTAATCAAAGGCAAAACGAGCAACTCCTACTCGAGTTGCTCGATTTAATCGATGAGAAGAAAGAAGAAGCTGAGTTAAGGACTGCTACTCACCAGAAAAAAGTCACATGATATTTCAATTCCAAAGTCCATAACCGCACTTTCAAAGTGGGAGACCTTGTCCTTAAATGGGTCTACTCTATACTAGGAACATTCAGACCAATTTGGGAAGGGCCCTATGTGATCGACCGGAAGCTAGGGGATGGCACATTCAAGCTAACAACTGTAGATGGAACTCAAATTCCCCAACCTTGGAACAGCGAATCGCTGGGTCATTACTTTATCTAAGACTGTCTTATGTACTTCCTATTTCCCGCAAATAAGCCATCCCAAAATACCGGAGGCATTGTAAATAAGCAAAATTTGCCCAACTTTTATTAGTAAAATTGCTTTGCTTTTTGAACCAATAAAATTGTGTTCACAACTACTGAGTCGACAAGGTCAAATCAACTTAATGCTTACCTTCTAAGAACCGGTGTTTCTCCAGCAACACCAGAAAGGCCCCAATCAAAGCCAAATGTACCCCTATAAGCTGCACATTACTTCTGCAGCTATGGGAGCATGCTCTTGAAACACGAATTTATTATGTTACCCAAAGGTTGGTAATGTCGATAAATTCAAAACCGTTCTAGATCGACAGGTCACATCGATCCCAAAAGCCGTGCACACTCCTAAAATCCATGCATCTCATAAACGGTGCACATTTTTAACAACCGTGCACACTTTTAAGTACTTGTATTGTCCCGGCAATGCCGGGAAACTAGTCTATTGCAAGACTAACAAGAATCCACTCCCATTATCAAAAATAATTGACGTGGGTCCAGCAATATCGCACAACTAGAAATTGGCAAAGAATTCCGATTGTTGACAGATGAAATCCCTAGAGTCAAGGCACTCGAATCACAAGTTCCCGAAGATAGGAACCATAAGGTAGATTCGGCTACAAGAAATTCAAGGGATCGGTTGGATAAACTGGTCATTTGTCAAGTGTTCAAAGAAAACAACCCTGTAAAGTGGGGGAACACATATACCAACATTTAGTTGAAAGGAAAACTACTCCACAGGCCCGTTTCTCCAAACAAAGAATTTTTGGAATCACAATGGATCTAATTATAAAAGTTAAAAAAAGTGTATACGTATTACACAAAATTGCAGAAATAAAGGCGCCACATACCGAGAAACATGGCATGACAACGTGAAGTTTAGAAATTTGCGGGACAAGCAATCATGCCATGTGCATACATAAGTAATGAAAAAGCAAGTTAAGTACATGACAGATGAGGAAGAACATAGGAGATATGGCATTTGAAACATTAATCTTTTCATTCCTTACAACATTTTCTATACAAAGTCAAAATGTAGGAGCCATACTCACATAATATTAAGTAACAAAAAGAAAAATACAGATGCTACCACAATAAAAGTAATAAGTGCAGAATCTGCACTTGTATAAAACACGTATCAAACAAATCAGAATGTCCCAATATTTGGCTCCAGTGTTACTCGAGCCTGTCAATGTTTCTTTCCACCGTTTCTCTTCGCACCTTTGGTCAGTAGTTTCTTCTTCTTCTTGGAATCCCCACCAAGAGTTGTGTCGCTACCTGAAATATCAATTTTTGCCTCTGTGCCAGCATCTCCTCCCTGTTCTTCAACCTTCTCGGAAGGCTCCCTCTTGAACTTACGCTTGCGGGACTTGTGGGAGCTCCTTGAAGACTTTCTCTCCTCGGTCTTTTCCTTCTTAATGGCCACCATCTACTTTTCAATTTTACTTAGCTGGCTAGTTTGGTCTTCCTGCTCTCGAGCTTCAGCTGCCTTGAAATCGCCCTCTAGAGATATGGAAGGGTCGTCCAGGCCGTGCAACGCGGCAATCTTCTCGGATTCCAGCCCTGGTTGTGAGCCAGACATAGGCGCAACAATCGAAGAAACTATAGAAACTAGCGTCGAGACAGTTGAAATAGCAGCTGGCCCAGGGACCGAAGAGATCGGTAGGTCGGTAAGCAAAGATGACATACCTATAAGATAAAAAATGAAAGCATTCAATTTGTCTTGTTCTTGTGGCATGACCTGAAAATTCTAAAACTTGAGGGAAACAAGAAGGTTACCTGCATTAAAGGAGTAGCCAAGAATTTCAATCTCATACTCCCCACCTTCTCCTTCTTTGGATGGCTGCACGATCTTTGGGGAAGTTTCAGGACCACCCGAGGCTATAACTATTGGAGAGCAGACAACAAGGCAATATCGGCTGAATTCGGAATAGTTCCTAACTGATCACGAGGATGTTTTGATGATTCGCCAGGCCTAAAAATAAAAGGCTCTGATAGCGCTTTAGCAGTCATAGTTGTAGCAGCATCAGCGGCCTCTTGTTCCCTCTCAATTCTAATGATCTCCCAACCCTCTACCAAAGCCTTCTTCGACTCTTCTAGGTATCCTCCAATTCTTGCTCGATGTATACATCCTTGTTCTCTCCCAAATAGCCTATAACTTCTTCCCAAACCACAGCAAAAGTATGCGGGAATTTGGAGCCCAAATAGATGAAGCTCCCATAATGCAGTAAGGAGTTAACATAGAAATTCAAGATGGTGTCATCCATCTTCTTCATTTTCCTTTCAAAAGTATCATGCAACTCTAAGTAGTCCGCTATCACGGCAGCCTTCTCAACTTCAACTTGGGTCTTCTCAGCGTTAAGCTGCGCGACTCTTTCCTGCAGTGAAGCAATTATTTGGGTCTGATCGGAAATGGTCTTGTCACGGGATTCCATCATTCCCGCATAATCAGCAATTGCCTTTTTATAGGCCTCAACGGCTTCGGTATGACCAACAATAGTTTTCCTCTGAGCTTCGATCATCTCATCACGGGCTTCAAGCTCCTCTTTCAGCTTACCTCATTCGCATAAGCCTTCTTGATTTCATCTCGGAACATGATTTCTATTTTGTGTGGGCCTCTTTCAATTCATTTAGCAAGCTGACATTGCCCTTATTCTCTCGGAGTGCAACGTCCCTCCCCGTTGTCAATTGCTCGATCCTGGCATCACGTTCCGTTAACGTCCTCTCAAAATCATCCTTTTCTGACTTGAAGGAAAGGTTCTCTTGGTAGTTGTTACGGTTGGTGTCTGCTAGTTGCTTGCATAACTTCTCCCATCCTTCAATTTGACCTAAATCGCTTTGAATAACCTAGAGATGGGGCATATAAGAATCTTTACGGATTGGGTGCAGGTTATGATCAAATTTAACTCCCTTCAGAAACCGTCCGAGGAGCGCAGCTTCAAGCTTAGGATGATCGGACGGGAGAATATAAGTCGACCCCCTACGGGGATGTAATGAACCTGAAACAGGCACTATGTGAGTTGTCGGGGACTGGGATGACGTGAAACTTGAATAGTAGACCGAAACTTCAACTCCAACATAGACTGGAACCGGGGCAAAAGTTTGATGCTCAAAAGGATGAGAACCACGATCTATCTTCGATTTCTTGGATGGCTCTTCCCAGTCGTCAAGAGTTTTTCTCTTCTAATAACTACTCCTGTAAACTCTATCTCATTCCCTGTCGTCCTAACGACGAACTTCGGCTTCCAAATCTTTCCTCCTTCTACATTCTTCCTCGGTTTCTCAAAGTTGATGGCGGCTTGATGTCCATCTTAGCCAGCGTTGTGCGTTAAGAAATTATTCAAGGTCCTCGTAAAGTCCACGGCCTCTCATAGTACCTAATATAAAAAATAAATAAAGATCTTTAGCGATAGGAAATGAACCTAAATAATGCATATGTAAGCAAATGTAGCCCTAGTGAAATGTGTAACATGTCATAGCCTTCCTAAAAGGACTTCACAAACCGGATTGGGAAGTCACCACAGTGGAAATCGAGCTAACTCTAGACACAACATGACCGGGACGAGGAGACAATCCCTTGAACTCGAAATCATCTCCCATGAGTTCATCGATGTCTACATAAACATTGCTCAAGTCCCCAAAGCTAATACTGGTTTTCCTTAGGCGGAGAACCATGAAGTCGTTCGGCTACTAGGGGAGCATCTTTAGCACGAATCTCTTGGGGAGGCAAATCCTGGAGAATTGGACTCATTCCTGGAGTGCATCGCATGATTCGAAGTTTCCTTCACCAGGACTTGCATCAAATTCATCATCATTAGAGAAGGAATCATAGGTGCTGCAATTCCCAATTACACCCTCCTCCTTTTTTGTTCTCACCTCAGCCTTGCTCTCACGCTGCTTGAATTCTTCTTCCCCCTCCTCCAAGATCGGAGGCATCCTAATTGGGCAACTGGCTTTGGTCGTAAAACCTCTTCCTTTAGAATTTCTTCGGTTGACCCGCCAGATGGACCTTCTCCTTCTAAAAGATCGCCCTCTTTGGAGCCATGTGATGAAGAAGTGGAGCATGTTTGAATTTTGGAATGAGAAGGAGATGGAACTTTAATGGCTATGGCGGATCTCCCAGGATGTAACAACCCGTATATGAGCAAATTCTCATCCGTTAAAAAAACTTAACCAATCTCTCTTTAGCGTCTACGACCTTCAGAGTATGGAAGATTGGATCGAGTGATGGATCTTTTTTTGGTCTTGGAATATACAAGGAGTATTCAGTCTATTAAAAATCGTGCATCAACATATTAAGTTTCAATGAGTAAAAGAGAAGGCTTACCACCCGTCGTCCAAAGACGATTAAATCCCTCAGGACACCTAACGAAAACATATTGGGTCTTGAATTGGGACGGGTTGATTTGAAGTTGCAGCATGATCTTGTGATTCCTTTGATCCTCGATGATCACGAGGGACAGACATTCGTCTCTCTTCTTAAATGAGAGGAAATATCTCAAATCATCAAAGCATAGGGCATGATTGAATGTCCGCATAAATAAAACGTGAAGGCAAGTCAAAATCGCGTATCCGTCGGGGTGAATCTAAAAGGGAGCAATTCCTAAGTTCAGAAGAGTCTCTCTCATGAAGTGATTGAAGGAGGGCACAGCTCCATTCAAGCACATGTACCATGGCAAGCTGTGTACCCCAAACGTGGCATATGTGAAAACTCATTTTTTGATGGAAGGCATACGTCATCGTCCAGAATGCCATGATGTAAAAATATGTTATACAGAAATTTAGCAGAGATTATGGAGAAAGCTCTTTCCGGAGGGTTGAGTAGAACACTACAGTGTGGAGAAGTTCAATCGGCAACTGGACCAAACGGAATCAATTGACCGTATTCAATTGGTGGTGTTGAAGAAGAAGAAGGCACTACTGAAACTGTTTGTGAAGGTGTAACCGATGTCGATTCGGCTTCTAATAGTGCTGAACTTCCTCCATTGGATATACGACGGGATGACGGGTGCTTCATTCTATAAAACAGAACTTGTATCTAATGCGGTTAGGTAATTCTATTTATAACTAAAAGTCCCCTTACGCTTAACAATTGAATTCCGAAAAGTATCGATTTATACCGACACATCGAATTTCAAGCGTTGATTAGGGCAAGTGCAGTGTGTTATCTATGTGGGATTGGCTCCATGTCCTAAACATTACAAATGCTCTATCCTGTGTAGATAGTTCACTCGCAACGAAGAAAGAAAAGAGCATTTCATATCATTCATTAAAGTTATTTCTTCTACACTTACCTGTTGCCGATCAACGATCGATAACGGATCTGCTGTCCAAGGTGACATGGAAAGCTCTTCCTATTCTAGGTACACCGACTGTGCAATAATAGGACCAATACAAAGTGAGGAAATGTAGATCAATGGGTCCGAATCGAGTAGAGAACTCTCAGCATAAGTCGATGTTAGTTTTCTAAAAGGTGATAATAGCGTAAGCTGCATACAAGATGCTACCCTAAGCTATTATCACTTCCTAGAAAAACCAAAATCAATCTGCAAGTTGCCATACTGGATCAACGGTGTGACTCGGTGCAAGTTAATTCTGATTTTATGGACGAAGATAGCAAACATGTCAAGCACTGGGGCAAAACCCGAGCTTCGTTCCATGAAGAACTCGAGACTCAATTTACTATCTTCTTCCACAACATCGCAATCAAATCGAATTCTCCATTACATCCGTCACCAACACAACTTCATCACCAAATCACTAAACAAATGCCAAAAGCTACATCACCCACCTCTAGTCAAAGGTCAAAATGCAAACATGGTTAAACTCAGGTTGTTGACGACCCAAGGTAGATAAGATAGGCGGCGATCCAAGTGGGTAAGGTCGGTAGGGATCCATATTGAAAAAGTTTCAAAAGCTAAGGGTTAGGTCAAGATGATGGTGAAGTCCAGTGGGGTCGATGGCAAGAAGCTTTGATGGTGGAGATCAGCAATGGCGTTGGTGTAAGCAAAATTAGGGTTTAAAGACTTTGGATCAGGTCGCAAGGTAACAGGCTCGACTCGCAAGTTAAAATATGGACTAGTGGAAGCTTGACTCGTATGAAGTTAAATAGGAGATAGCGTAGAAAAATTCTACTAAGTCCTTGGATCGCTAGCGATCCATGGACTATGGATCGCTAGCGATTCATCAAATTACAACCAATTTTTCTTCAAACTCGCCAAGCATGATTCACGTGTTATTTGCAAGCATCTGCAAAGTTATGGAATCGAAATTGATTCATTGTTACGAGCAATGACAATTCACTTCAGAACTCAACAGACGGCTGGATAGCCAAAGCTAAATTCGCAAGATAGCCTCAACATGATCAATTCAACTTTACGAAATGGGAACTCAAAAGTAGTTACTTCCAAGCACACCTAGTTTCCAATAAAGGCATACTATGGGGGACAAATGCTAACTGGGTTTTTATCCCAGTAGAGTCTAAAGAAAGTTAGAGCATCCACGGCAGGACGAAACAACTCAAACATCAACCAAAAGAACTAGGAGAAGGAACTAAGAAAGGCTCAAGAGACAAAAAAACAAAAATAGCTTAAGGGGATGGATCGCCAATGATCCATCACCCATGGATCGTTAGTGATCCATGAATATCGCTTATGGGACAATTATTCTCCTTGCATCATGATCTAATATGTTTTCTAGGTTGTCTGCCTAGTTTCATGATATTCCAAGCAAGCTAGTTTGAGAAGTGTGTATTCATCTAATTCCAGTAATAGTTCAATGCAATCTGTACATGAATCATCATCAAAACAAGGCATCTAGTCATGAAATTGTATGGAGAGTACCTACATAAGGCAAGGAACAAGATCCAATCGAAAAGAGCTGAAAACATCCTAACTACATGGATCGCTAGCAATCCATCATATTAGGTCATCTCGCTATGAAACTTTAGGAGAATCTTCGTACCATCAAATGCAAGCTCCTAGCAAAGCGGCCTAGCCCAGTAGCTTTCCAACCCCTATAAATACAATCCTACCTGCAACATAAATGACATCTTCAGAACTAGCAGCTGGAACTCGGTAGGAACTATTCTTCACTCTTCTCCTCCGTCACAATAGTCATTTAGGGGTTCACTGTGATTCTCCATTAAACTCTTGCATAGGTGGCTTGATCTAGCTTAGGAGATTCAATCATATTGTAATCTGATTCAACTTGTAACAGTAGTCAGTTAATAAAAAGTTATAAAGTGGACGTAGGCTTCATAAACAGCCAAACCACTATAAAAATCTTCTTGTCTTTTACTATTTATGCTCTTTTTACATTTATTTTCTATATATTACTCTGTAAGAACAAGGCTGGTGCTTTTACACTCAACCCAGGGTGTTGATCCATTTTTTTAGGTTAAAAATAGGTAATTCAACTATTTCTTGTTCAAATATTACTTGTTAGAGTAATCTTTCTAATAATAAAAGTGAAACATCTCTTTATATCATTTTATAAAATCACAAACCATTTTATAAAATATCATACTAGCTTATAATCACTTTGCAACCTTTAAAATACTTAATCACTTCATAAAAAGAAATCAAGTATTCACTTTTTTACTATTTTATAAAATCTATTATCCATCTTATAAAATATATACTTCATTTATAAAATCATGGAAACATTTTATAAATACTAATTAGGGCTTATAGGGTCTTTAATTACTTTAATGAGGGATGTAGAACTCCCAAACCCCTTAATTAGCTTCTGACCTTTTTGCAAATCAATTTAAGTGGATTAATTTATTTTCTAATGATGTGCACATCATTACACTACTTAACTAATCCCAAATCAAACAATACCATCACAAACAATCACCCAATTTGCCCAAATAAAATCTCGGGCTTACTAACTATTTTCAAAACATAGTATTAGGGTCTTAAACAATTAATTTGCTAAGGGAAACATGTTTATAGCATGAACTAACCCTTCATTCTCCAAATCACTTCATATGATTCAATATTAAGCAGTAAAAGAAAATATGAAGTGTAATACATAAATTGATAAGGAAAGTCATCCCACTCACCTTCTTTTTCTCTAAATCAAGCTCTAATCACCAAAAACCATCTCCAAGCTAACTTTTGAGTTGTGATCTCTCTCCAAAATCTAATTCAAGCTAATTCTTTCATGGGTTTTATAGAGAATTAGAAGAGAGGAATTATGGTAATTTTTATTTGAATTTACGAATTTTATTTAGAGGTGTTAGGGATAAGGGATTAGAAGGTGATTAAGAGGGGATTGGGAGGCCATTAGAGAAAGAGGAGAAGGAATGAATGTGAATGAGAAGTGAATGAGAGATAATGAAGGGAGTTAGCCACATATAGGCAACTAATGGGCTAAGTCCCAATTCTCTCCATCCGGCACTATTCATTCCTATAAATTTTGAATTTCAAACATATCGAACCTTATACTCATTCAAATTCGCAACATCAATCCATACTCAACGAAAGTGGTCTCAAGTCTGAATTCGACCGTATGTAAAAGTCACATTTTAGACTTTCAATTCAATAACGACTAGATATTTAAATATCTTATCGTTAAATATGTGGGTTGTTGCATTCTCCCCTCCTTAAAAGGATTTCGTCCTCGAAATTTACATGAGTACGAGAAAGTAACAGGATCAACAAAACTTCCCGAATCGTAGTTTTGGAAAATTCCAACAATACCTTCCCTTTTGCTATCAGCACTACGGAACTCCCAAATTACAATGCATCACACACTATGAAATATGCAATGAGCTCCGTCATCCTATATTTCCCAAAAATTCATGCCTCTCTTAAGAAAGCTTCTTACTATTTAAATGTGAATCTAAGCAAATAAGCATTTAAATAGCTATACATCAGCTCTCAAGTATCTAATTGTACTATACAAAGAGGATTGTGCACTAACAAAAACAAATTCAAACATGTATAACCTCAGCGTAGTAACCAGTACTACTACAATCATACATGACAATCAACTTGAGAGTAAGCTCAAGTGAGTCAGTATAAAAAAAACCACTAACTCCGAGTCACACCAAAAGGTAGTGGACTCGTATAGATCCTATCTCACCCTATAGCAAGGATGGATGACATGCGATCTATTCCAAATAGCTAAGGAATACAAATCAATACCCATCATTACTAGTGGGTGGAGTCAACAGTGGACACTTATCGTGATCCAATAATTCCAAATAAACATGGCCAGTACAATAATGTACTCAGACATCCATCTCAATCTAATAATAGACGTGGCCACTAATACAAATCCAATGATCTACAAGGCCACTAATACAAGGCCAATACAATGTATGGTCATTAATATAAAATCAATACCACACACGGTCACTACTATAAGATCGATACAATTTATATAACTGTATGTACCTTCAGATTGAACCCCCAAAGGTAGGGATCCATCATTGCCAATCAGACGACATGCACTTAATTATCTCATATAATTAACCTCTAGTCAATCAATAACTATAAGTGACAAGAAACCATAAAAAAATAGCCAATAATGATAAGCAAAAATAACTAGCATTCAAACTATCAAACATGCAATCAACCAAATCAGCCACAATAAAAAAATCAGCCAGCATCAAAAGTTAGCCAATAGCGGCAACATACATGATCAAACAATAGCAACAGCGGCAATAGACAATAGCAGCAATAAGCAAGCAGCAAACAATAGCAAGAAAATAAAAGCAGTAGTAACAACAGTAAGCACCAAGCAATAACAAGCAACAAATAAGAATACAAACAATGCAATATTTAAAAGAGTCTACACCAACATGCTCGGTAACCATCAAGAGTCAAACGTGCATGTTGAACCATAAACTCTAATGAGTCCGTCCGATATTCAAGAGGAATAAATGCCTAAGTGGTGCAACTCCTTTGTGAATATAACACATGAACGACTATTATACCTCCCAGCTAGAAAGAGGAAAAATCTATATAATATGCAGCTTCATCGAGTCTCAAAACTCTCGAATAAATCCAGTAATCAATGCCTCAACTTTCCTTTTCTTCTAAACAGAACTCATTCCTTAAAAGAGAAAATTATACTAATTAAATCATCACTAAATTTGAAGATTTAAAGTTGCATGGGTTTGCTTGGGTTTAAACTCACCTTGGCTGCATAATACTAATAAGGATAATATACTAAGTGCACTAGGGCACTCGCCTAGCCAAGTACCATCTCGTCACAAAGTAGATTATCTGAATCGCCATAAAACTGGTCAAAAAATTGTGACGCCCCACCCTGAGACCGACACTAACAAAGAATATTACAGAGTAATATTGTCGGCTAGTGCTGAGAATAGGGCTATTAGGAGCGACCATCCGTGAATTTTTCTTTAAGCGGGCATTCACACGTCGACTAATATACTATACATTTCTAGAATCAAGTGGGATCGACGTATTCAATTAAGGCTTATTACAAAACTATGGTGGCCATAATAAAAATTTGGAACAACATAGAATAATGTATAGATCGCAGAATCATAAATCATTGACAACCGAATATAATAGATACAAGTTTGAACGACACATAATAGATACATGATGTAGACTACATATATATAAAGTGCTACATCTTAAAATTAATATGTACACAAAAGGAGTCTAATCTCAATACAGGATACAATGTGACGTCAAATATATACATAAGATGACAAAAGAGAACGACTAGTTAACATATAAGATATCCACTCTAAAGCCTCAAGCTAAAGGACCCAAAATATCTCGGTCTAACCCGAGTATTATAAAGAAATAATAAACGGGTCACTCTAGACTAAGATAAATGTGTTAGAAAAACTGAATGATAGATCAAGTAATATAGATCTCAAATATAAGCATATATCAACAAATATCAAACATGCATCAATAACTTCAAGTCACCAAATACAAAAACTCATAATAACATCTTAAAAGCTAAAAAACCTCCAAAATGATTTGGTGATAATCCAACAACATCAAATCTAGAAATCTCACAAATAGAAATCTCATAAATAGGGGGGCCCCAAACTCCAAGATTGGTAAAATAAATTCAACTACATGCATGTAACTCCAAGATAAACGTATAAGACTATAAACATCAAGATAGGTACAAGACCTATAAACATCAAGATAGGTACAAAACCTATGAACTCCAAGATAGGTACGAAACTTATAAACATCAAATAAGAACATGTCCTATAAACTTCAAAATAGATATAAGTGAAAGTGACTAAGGATCGTCTAATATGGAATATTAACTAAACTATTTACTTATGTGGAATAAAAGTAAAATAATAAAGTAAATGACACCGGAGATTTTTATACTGGTTCGAACTCCCTGTTCTACGTCCAATCCTAGACTCCTTCTGGAATTTAACTATCAACCCTCACTTAACCCGAAGGAACGGGTTTTACACTGCCTGAGCAACCGAAGAGGACTTCAACCGCCTAAGTAATAGAATAGAACATCAACCGCCTGAGCAACCAAATAGGACTTCCAATACAAATAGTAAAAATATTTCTGATTGAGTATGCTCTTGAATAGCACTGATAAGTCAATAACGTACACCCTTCCTATAATCTTCTCCTTTGTGGTATATCATGTAATTCATGAAGATAGGAAGTTTATTAAATCACTAATGAAGTTTGCTTGAATGAAGAGGACTTCAGCTGTCTGAATATTCAAGATAAGTTATGCACATGCACAGCATTCAGTCGACTGAAGTATACTGTTCAGTTGACTGAATTGCTTGTTTTCTGCCATATCAAAGAATTTTCTAAAAAACTTTAGCATATGAACATTGTTTTGAAAAACTTTAAATTGCGTGTGCGTGCATATACCACTTCAGAGAGATTTTAACATGAATTTACTATTAAACTCAAACCTTAGACAAAATACTTAGCTGAAGCTTCAATCCGGAATCTAGTCAGCAAATTGTTAGACTATTTCTAGAGTAAAAACAATATCTTCTCTTGCAAGTATGGTTAGTCCGTATAATATTTACTTATATAGTTGTCACAATCAAAACATAATTTTAGGTTCTAACATTCTCCTCCATTTTGATGATGACATCTATGTAAGTTTTTTTTAAATATATAAATTAATTTACTCCCCCTGACTGAATACTCCCCTTATCAATCATATTCTCCCCCTTTGTCATCGACAAACAAGAACAAATAATTGATATGAGAAATATAAGCAATTTACATAGCCATATAAGCATATAGATACGAGAAGCAAATAATCATCTTAAAACATATAAGCATATAGATATAAGAAAAAAACAATCATCGTAAAACATATAAGCATCATAAAGTATGCCATACCTTAAATCACATAAACATCAAACACATATAAGCATCTAGACATGTCATACCTTAAAACACATAAACAACATAGAAATAATAGTACTACAAATTATCATGAGTTAAGTAGCATAGCAACTAAAAAATCTTAAAATTCTCCACTAACTTCCTCTTCGGCTCCTTCTTCGTCCGATGTCGTCCAAGAGATGGTGTCGGATTTTCAAGAACACGAGTTGAAGTGGATCTAGAACAAGAGACCTTTTCCTAAATCTTATTTTAAAAAAACTTTTATCAAGTTTAGCTTTTTGTTAGTTTTAGAAATGTTCTTTTCCACATTAGGTAAACGTCTACCTAGTTTGCTTTGATTCCACGATAACGTCATAAGAGCTTGCTTAAGAGGGACGTCAATATGAAGTTCTTGATTTTTTTTGTCCTCTTCTTCTTGTTGAGGAACTTGAGAGGAGGAAGAAGCAACATTCGTGTCTCTTGATTGTGGGATTCCTTGAGTACGATTAGCGACCTATTGTTGAAAGCTAATAATTTATTGGTTTTCAGGATGCGTAGGAAGACCCATTAGACTTAAAGTCTTGGAGTTAAGCTCTCCTATCATCATGAAGTTGGAATCGGGCAATGGAACTCCAAAATTTTGTAGAATTTGCATAATGTAAGCTCCACAGTGAATCATCTTGTAGCTTCTTTTATGATTGACGGTGAGAAATTCATCCAACATTATTTTTCTTTAATTTACTCGTTGGGATGAGTAAATAGCACATAAGGCTTGAAAATCCCTTTTGTAGACCTTTTCATGACTTTCAATCCGGGGTTGTAAAGATTGAATAGGTGCACGATGGATGATTCTTTCCTTTGGACGTAAGGCACTAGATTTTAAAATGGTTAAATTGTCTGATAAGAAGAGATGTGATACTTCATAACGATTATACATGTCAACATCAACATCGTAATATATGTAACCCTTCGGATGGACATCATAAAATATAGCCTAATCATTGAAAGGGTAAATAAATCTTTACTCCACAAACCAATGTTCATATGCAACTATCTTTGTTTCAGGTATCTTGATGATCGAAGTTCATATTGGCATAGAAAATTTTAATTAAAAGAGGATAGATCTTAATATTATTGGAATCATACCAAATAAGCGAATTGAAACCATGAGCTGCGGCTATCTCTCTAATCATGTAGCCATTGAAGTCGGGAAATTTCATGAATGCTCCTTCAAATAGCTTTGAATTTCGCATGCTACTGAATCTATTAAGCACCATATCATTGTATAACCATGCTCGAATTTGGCTTTCGGAAGGTCCAGTTGTTGATTCTCCTACTCTCTTTGATCTTGGTGCTATTTGTTTTATTGAATTGGATGAAAAATTGGAATTTTTGATGAAGCTAGGGTTTGTTTTTGGGTTTGTTTGAGTAGAGAATGGTTAGGTAGGTTGGGAATGAAGGGGTAGATGGGAATATGAAGTAGGTTAGATTGGGTTTTTGCATTGAAATTCGTGCAAGGCTATTTTAAAAAACAGAAATCTGATTGACCAGCCGACTGAAATGGTGAAGGCAACCAGCTGAAGTGGTCAGAAATGTAACCCGCAAGTATATATTTCAAATTGGGCACTATTCAGTCGGCTGACTGGGGGTATTCGGTCGATTGAGTTCTGAAAGATTTTTAAATGCATATGAATTTTCAATCGGCTGTATCCTTAGGGTCAGCTGGCTGAAATTGTTGTTTTTCTGAGGTGAAACTTATTTGTAGTTCTAATTTGGTTAAAAAATGCTCTATATATATATATGTGTGTGTGTGTGTGTGTGTGTGTGTTTAGAGCTTTATTCTCATGTTAAAATAAATATAATTTTTATTTCAATAAACATGTTACATATCCATATTACAATATTAAATTTATGAACATAAAAAATATAGATTTTAATTTTTTGAAGTCTTAGATTCGTTTGAGCTTGGTTTAACTTTGGTGATATCACGTAATGGATTTATAGGAGACCAAACATAACGTTGAATACCTTGTTCCCAAGAATTTGGAGACACGTGAGGTCATTGAGGAGATGGATTATGCACACTTTGCTAAGGAGACGTTCCATGGAATTTGAGAGCGAATTGTTCAAGGAAATTTAAATGTCTACCATGGTGTTTTTGTTTATAATACATCTCACATTGTAAACTTAAAGTCTCATGTTGATAGTGATAAATATCGTCGATTTTCTCTTTGGTAGAAGATGAGCCAAAGTCTAAGTTTTTTTTAGCTCGTTTGTCGTTCGGTGTATATCCGGTATTATGATTCGGAGATGGAGTAATCTTCGCTGGAATATACTTAGGAGTAGATTTGTTTGACGAACCTGCAGTAGGAGTGCTAAAAACGATCAATGAGAGATCAAAACTTTCTTGAGACAATTTGTTGTAAAAAAAATGTGTATTTTTTTTCGAAATGGGTAAGAATTTTATTTAAGCATTTCAGCCCATAGCATTAGCCCAAATTGGCCCATTACAATGTACTTAAAAACCAACATTCCACTGACAACAAAGTAAATAGTTTCCATAAATAACACGACTTCGTTTTCTTCTTCGTTCGAGCTTGGGTTTCCTGCCAATGGAGAGCTCAGATCCACTCTTGTAGTTCGAATTATGTCTCATTCCAGCTTGGTAAGTGAATAGTTTTTAATTCTCCTTTGTACTAGATGCATGTCTCCTTTCGCAAGCTTACTAACCTCAAAATGACTTCTTTGTTTGATTTGCAACATGCGGCGGTTCCTCTCTTTCCAAATGCTCCAAACAGCTACGGTTATGGCGATTTTGTTCAAATTGGCTTCCAAATCTTTGATGTGACCTCGCTGAATCGGGTAGGTGATCTCTTCTTCTAAGTTATTTGACTGGGATGGAGAATTAATCATATTTTTACATGTGTTCCACACCAGTTTCAAAAAATTACAGTCGAAAAACAAATGCTCATGCGATTCGGCAGCCTGGTTGCACAAGACACAATCAGTATCATTTATCACTCCCCATTTTAATAGCCTATCTCTAGTAGGTAGTCTTCTTAATATAGCTTTGTAGGCAGTGAAGGCCATCTTTGGATTATTGACATGATCCCATATAATTTTTCTTCATAAAACTTTATTGTCTTTTTGTCTTACCTCGTTCCATGTAGACTTTGTAGTAAATTCATTACCAGTAGGTTTCCACACCCATATGTCATTCTCTCTCCCACTGAATATTGGCATAAATTGAATTTGTTGCTTTTTAACTTGATTCACTGGTAGGGAAGAGCAGTTCCAAGCATTATTGTTAATCACATCTTGTACACATTTATCTGGGCATCCAAAGTCAGAGAATGTAGTAAGGCAAAAAATATCAATCAGGGATTCACCTTGAATCTAGTGGCTCTCCACAAGTCAGTATCCCTCCCTGTAGCTATTTCACGAGTGCAACATGAGGCTTGGATACTTCTTGCTCTCAGAATTTCTTTCCAATTAGCTAATGCATTATTATCTATAGACATTTGCCAAAAATTTCCTTTAATGTACCTTTGTCTCATCCATCTACCCCATAAACCCTTGCCATTGATTATTCTCCAAGCTTGTTTCAGGGTGTAGACTATTCTCATGTCTTTAAGTCTTCTAAGGCCCACACCTCCTTCATCTTTCGGTCTGCATAATTTTTCAAATTTGATCTTGTGAAGACCACCCTTCCATATGAAGTCTGCACAGAGTTTTTCAATTTTGTGTATGGAAGCATCAGGCAATTGAAAAGTTTGCAGCCAGAAATTAACTTCAGAGTGTATAGCAGTATGAACCAATTCAATTCGATCAACAAGAGATGGGAGTTTGGAGCTCCAACCTTGTAGTCTGTCTCTTATGGAAGATATCAAAACTGCACATTCTCTGTCAGTGATCTTATTGGAAGAGAGAGGAACACCTAATTATTTTACAAGAAGAATACCTTCTTTCACATTTAAGAGATCCAATACTTCTACTTTTCTATTACATGATTTTTTTAAAATAGCATTTGGTTTTCTGCTCATTCACTTTTAGACCAGTATATCTTTCTAGACTAAGAAAGATGTCTTTAACCGCTTTAGCTGATTCATAGTTGGATTTTATACAGATGAGCAAGTCATCTGCATAGTGTAAGTGACTCACGATAGGTTGGATGTTGAAAATAGGCTGAATAAGCTTATGATGAATAGCCAACTCCATTTGTAAAGAAAAGTATTACATGGCAATTGCAAACAAGTAAGGGGATAGAGGATCGCCCTGCTTGATACCTCTATTGGAGCCTATAAACCTTTTGGTATACCATTGATCAGGATAGAGAAGGTAGGTGTAGAGATGCATTCTTTTATTAGATTCACAAACTTTATTGGAAACCCCATAGAAGTAAGCATATGAATTATAAAGTGTCTGTTAATTTTGTCATATGCTTTGTGGAGGTCGTCCTTTAGACAAAACTTATCAACACCTGGTTTATTAAAGTTCCTAACTAGTTCATGTGCCATGAGAGAATTTTCAAAAATACTTCTACCCTTGATGAATGCACTTTGACATTTGGAAATGAGATCAAGTAAAATAAGCTTCATTCTATTGCATAAGATCTTGCTTAGAATTTTGTACATCACATTGCAGTAGGCAATAGGTCGGTAATCCTTAATTTTTGATGGACTGTCCTTTTTAGGAATAAGGTAGATGAAGGTGTGACTGCTTTCTTTAACAAATTTACCACTTTGAAAGATATCTTGCATTGCTGATATGATAGTTTCTTTCAGGTCATTCCAATGGAGGAGGAAGAACTTGGATCCGAGACCATCTGACCTTGGGCTGGAGTCAATATATACTTAAAGTTTTTATATGAACTAAAAAATTATGTTTACGTATATATATTGTTTTGATTTTCTACTTAAATTTTTTATTTTATGGTTAACATTCTTTAGAAAACTTCAGCCAACAAAAAGAATGTAAGGTTAAAAAATATGAAAGGATTTTAGCCGTATATTTAATAAAAGGAATGTAAGGTCTTAAATCAAGTAACACGATAGAACATTGGAAAAACATATGGTTTCCTCCATGAGTGCAGAGTTCGAGTGCCAACATCTACAATTTTTGTTCTATTAAAGTTTTATTTATTTTATAACTTTACACTTTAATATCAAATTATAAATCAGGTATTGACATAATTCCAAGTTTACGTCTTAATTTAAGGAAAACATTTCATTTAAAGGTTTAGTAAATATATCTACAACTTGATTTTCCGATGATACAAATTCAAGAGAAATTTTACCTGTTTCTATGTATCACGAAGAAAATGATGTCGAATGTCAATATGTTTAGTTCTAGAGTGATTTATAGGATTTTTCGATAAATTTGTAGTGCTTGTATTATCAAAATAAACTGTTGATTTATATAAATCTATACCAAAATTTGCTTAATAAACCAAATAAACTTGAGCACATTCCAAAGCAGCAGAAATATATTCTGCTACACACATCAAAAGTGAAACACAATTTTGTTTCTTACTAAACCAAGATACTGAAGACTGTCCAATGAAATGACATGTACCACTTGTACTCTTTCGATCCGTTCGACATCCTCCAAAGTCAACATCACTATATGATACTAACTCAAAAGGACATTCTTTCGGGTAAAAGAGACTGTAGTCTTTAGTCTTGCTTAAGTAGCGCAAAATTCATTTCACCGCCCGCAAATGTGATTCTTTAGGATTTGCTTGAAATCGTGCACATAAGCATACACTCATCATTATATCTGGACGACTAGCAGTTAAGTAAAGTAATGATTCGATCATACTTCGATATAGTTTTTGGTCAACACTTTTGCCATTTTCATCTCGATCGAGATGTACCGTAGTGCTTATTGGTGTTGGTTTGGCAGAAGTATTTTCCATACCAAAACGTTTTATTAGATTATTACAATGTTTTTCTTCATTAATAAAAATTCCATTACTTAATTGTTTAATTTGTAATCCAAAAAATATGAAAATTCTCCCATATGAGAAATTTCAAATTGTCCTGTCATAACATTCGAAAATTCTTGACATAATTTTTCATTCGTGGAACCAAAAATGATATCACCTACATAAACTTGTATTATTAAAATATCTTTTTTATCTTCTTTTATAAACAGAGTTTGATCTACTTTTCCAATTTTAAAACTAGAATTTATAAGATAACTTTTAAGATGATCATACCAAGCACAAGGTGCTTTTTTAAACCGTATAAAGCTTTCTTTAATTTATAAACATGGTCCGAAAATTTTTCATGT
Source organism: Allium fistulosum (assembly GCA_030737815.1). NCBI lineage: Eukaryota > Viridiplantae > Streptophyta > Magnoliopsida > Asparagales > Amaryllidaceae > Allium > Allium fistulosum. The sequence continues at coordinate 368,112,441 of CM060908.1, forward strand.
GCAAATAGAGGTGGTTGTTCTACATATACATTTTCTTTTATAAAATCGTTTAAAAAATCACTTTTTACATCCATTTGATATAGTTTAAAGTTATGAAAACATGCAAAAGCTAATAAAATACGTATTGCTTCTAATCGGGCTACGGGAGCAAATGTTTCTTCATAGTCTATTCCTTCTTCTTGATTGTACTCTTGAGCAAATAATCTAGCTTTGTTTCGAATAATATTCCCTTGCTGATCGGCTTTATTTTTGTAAACCCACTTAGTACCAATGACTATTTGATTACTAGGTCTAGGAACTAAGTCCCAAACTTGGTTTCGTTCAAATTGATTTAACTCTTCTTGCATAGCTATAATCCAGTAATCACCAGTTGAGGCTTCTTTATCATTTTTAGGTTCAATGTTCGATAGGAAAGCTACATGACCCATTTGATTTAATTGATTTTGTCTTCTTACGTTAGAATTTATTTCTCCAATAACATTTTCAATTGGGTGATTTCTAAGTAGTCTTGGCGGAGATCGAATCTCATTTTCATTAGGTAAATTGTTGTTTTCAGTTTCAGTATTATTTTCAATATTTTAAATATCATCTTCTGTGAAATTTGATTTTGGAATTATATTTTCATCTTCATTTTTATTATTAAGTTTGAAATTTTCATTAAATGACACATGAAGTGTTTCTTCGATTATTTTAGTTCTTTTATTATAAATTCTATATGCCTTGCTTTGTTCCAAGTATCCAATGAATATTCCTTCATCGGAATTTGGATCGAATTTACTAGGTTGGTCTGTTGTATTTAATAAAAAGCATTTTGAACCAAAAACTTTAAAATACGATATGTTAGGTTTTCTTCCATTAAAAAGATCATATGGGATATGTTTTGTTAATGGAATTATGGAGACTCGATTTAAAACATAACAAGCAGTTGCTACAGCTTCTGCCCAAAAATGGTTAGGACAAGTGCTTCCATTTAATAGGTTTCTACCACATTCTTGAAATGTTCTATTTTTCCTTTCTACAACTTCGTTTTGTTGTGGAGTTCTAGTAAATGAAAAATTGTGAAAAATTCCTTTCTTATTACAATATTTTTCAAAAATATCATTACTAGAATTCACCACCGTGATCGCGTCTAATGTTTTTATTTTTTATATTTTAAATATTTTAAATTCTCTTAGCAAAGTTTTTAAAATTTTCTAAAGCATCACTTTTATTTTTCATAAATATTGTCTAAGTGTATCTTGAGAAATCATCTACAATTACAAAAATATATCTATTATGATTTATAGATTGAACTTGAGTTGGTCCAAAAAGATCTAAATGTAATAGGTCAAGTGGTTGTAATGTAGAAATAATTTTCTTTGATTAAAAGTAGATTTAGTTAATTTTCCTAACTAACAAGCATTACAAGTACTATTTACTTTAAAATTCAATTTTTTGAACCTTTCACTAAATTACTTTTAGATAATTTGCTTATTGCTTTAAAGTTTATATGACAAAATCTTTTATGCCATAACCAAGGATCATTTTCTTTGATATTAGACACATATTTGTGTTATGATTAACTTTCATACTTAAAATGTATATATTACGTTCTCTAGTTCCTTCAAAAATAAGATTCTTGTTTTGATCATATATATTACATTTATTTTTCGGAAAAGATATGTCAAAACATTTATCACATAGTTGGCTTATACTAAGCAAATTATGTTTTAAATTTTTAACTAGTAAAACATTTGTAATAAGAGGTAAGTTAGATGTACCGTCATTGCTCAGATCGCCTTTGCCGATGATATATCCTTTGGAATTATCTCCAAATGTGACAGATCCTCCATCTGAGTAGATAATGTTAGTTAGCATATCTTTTTTTCCTATCATGTGTTTTGAGCAACCACTATCATGTATCAACTTTCCTCCTCTCTTAGTTGGTACCTGCAAAAAATATAAAAATGATGTTGGTACCCACTTTTTATTAGGGTCCTAAGAGTTAGGTCATAGGAAACCAAACCCAAGTGGGTTTAGAATTCCCTTTATAAGTAAAATTTTCATTTTTATGAACTGTATTTATAAAAGTCTTAATATGCTTATTTCTAATTGAATTATAAATTGTTTTTGGTACCCAAATCTTTACATTTTTTGGGGAGTAATTGTCCATCTTTTGAGTGAAAACCTTTGGTTTTAGTTTTTCTTTTACAAAATTATTATGTATATCAAAATTTTTATATAGTGAAATGTTTCTCTTTAAACTATATTTTGAGGAATTTATATATCCTAAACCTTTCTTATTAAAAGATGTGACGATCCACCTTTTTGCATGGTTTAAATCGATAATAAACCACACATGTCTAACTCAAACCATTCAAAATGGAGGATTTTCAATGGGGTAAATAAGAAAAATAAGTGAAAAGAAGGAAAACCAAAACACATAATCTCACAGTGGAATCAACAAATTATAATAATCAAATAAATAGTTCATGAAGCTGTTTTACAATATACATTTGAATACACAATTTTATTTACAACATAATCAGAGTACAAACAACAACATACCAAAAATGATGCGGTGGAAAATTTCTAGTAATATAATAAACCAAACTCCGTCTTCGTCCTCCAGAAATAAAGTCTCCAAACAATGAAATGCTTAGGCTGACCCGAGCGTAATGGAAAGACAAAACACTCGAGTCATAACTAAAAATTCCTATGTAATTAAGTTAAATAAAAAACAAGTAAATATGAGTGTAATAGCTTCAAAGATGTTTACGAGATTTTACATCTCCTATCTAGTGTATAACGTGAGTGCAATAACTTAAGAGATGTTATGGGATTTTCCAACTCCTAAGGATCCGTTAAGCTATCTATGTGTAGTAAGACACGTTATACATGTAGTGTCTATCAATAAAATAAATATTTTTCTTAGCGTTAAGGCTTTACATGAATCCCCCTTAATACATTTTTAAGTAGGTAGCCTATGCAGGTCCTGTAACACAACCAGTAACGTCGATAGCCAGTGAGTCCCCTATAGGTACCATACTAAAACAAAATCATAGAGGGCGCGTATAAGGATATAAAAGTATGCCAAGGCACGTGAGGCAATGCCCAAGGTAGTATACTACCAGTTTGGGTCGTAGGGCTGGTGGTAACGCATCATAGCCATGACCGCCCGCCGCATCCAACACCCCCGTAATCAAATCAAGGTGCACCAATCAAGCCAACATCAATATAGTAATACGAAGAGGTGCGTCCACTAGGGGTAGCTAGCCTACTTGGCCCTGACAAGCCATCATGTTTTAGTCATTTCAAATTGGCACAAGTGTCGGGGTCATCCATCATCGTTCTCTTTCTTCAAATCCATCAAACGTTCACCAAATCCAACCACTTCATTCTGGAACATCCACCATGTACACAGTTGTTAAAGTGGTTCCAATATTGACAGAGAGTATGCCAATAAGAGTCCCGGGTCTCTTTAACAACCAAACGTCATTTTTCACACTGGTTGGTTCTTTTACATTTCGAAACCGATTCATATTTGATATCAAAATATCATATCCACTTCTAAAATATCACTTCATTTCAAAATACTATATTTACTCAAAATATGCCATTTCACTTAAACTTAGGTTATAACTCCATTTAACCACATTCGCATTTAAATCAACGATTTAAATATAAACATCTCAACTTTGCATAGTTTGAAATTTTAGAAAATAGTATGAATAGTTTTAAGTAGTTTTAAATAGTTTAAAATTTTTGGTATAAAATGGTTTGAGTATTGAAAATGGTTTATATAGTGAAATAGTTGGAAAAATCTAAATAATTTCCAATCTTTCAATTCAATTGACTCAAATTCGATTTAGTTTCAAAGCAACTTAATTTCAATTTCAATTCAAATTAACTTCAATTTTCGAAACATTCATTTTTAACTTGAAATTCGATTCAACAATTAAATTCAATGTTTTAAATTTCAATCCAATTCTTATTTTAAACCATTTCAATTTATATCAATTTCAAGTCCAATTTCAATTTACTGATTTAAAGCACTTAAATCAAATTAAACCTCATGTTCAATTTCAAGATCCAAACTTTAAAATAATTCAATTTTCCAAATTAAAGTTAAATATCAATTATAACTTCACATTTCCAATTCAATTCTTTAAAACAGTTTCCTTTTAACCAATTTCAGTTTCCACATTTCAAAGCTTGAATAAGAATAATTCACTTCATATAAATCCACAATTTTTACCTTTTAAAACAATTTGATTTAACCAAAATCCAAAATCAAGATTTTAAAACCATTGAATTTAACTAATCCCTTGTCCGTATATAATTTTTTACCCTATGGCCATGTGATCGGTTATTTAAATTTTAATTATAGGGATGGATATATATCATTTCAATCTAAATCAAGGTCTCATAGGTATATATCATTTCCACCTATTTCTTAGTTCATTTTCAATGGTCCAAATGATAATATAAATGATGTTAATAAATAAATAGGTAATAACAGGGTTATGTCCAAAATAAATAAACAACCATACATCCAACATCAATCAATAGCATACAATAAAAAACAACATCCACATCAACCAATATATCACAACTGTTACCGATTATCCATTATCAGTGTTAACAAGGAATTAAATTCAATATTAAATTAAATGTCAATTTAAAATCAATATAAAATTCAAATTAATTTAAATGTCAATTTAAATTACCAAACAGCAACCAATAAAATTCTTATCAAATCATAAATTTAATTCAACTAAGATAAGAAGATTTAGTATTGCGTGAGTGGGTTAAATCACTCACATTTTATTTATAATCAATTAAAAATCCAATAAAAGCCTAAAAGTCCAACAGTCTCCAAATTCAACCAAACTAGTTCCATATTATCCGGAATTTCAATATGATCCCAATTGAAGAAATCGCGCGTTAATCGGAGTTCGTATGCAAAAGTTACGCGAGTTAGAACATTTGAAAATTTAAACAAAAATAATACAATGGAAAATACATAACTTACCTTCTCCTACCCCACACCCTAACGCGAACAGTCAGAACCCAAATCCACGCACGCCGTCGTCATCCCCTCCTCAGGCCGCACCAGCCTTGGTGTAACGCCCCACCTCTATACTTACGCTAGCCAAGGACACTACTGGGTAATGCCGTCGACTAGCACGAAAAATAAGGCTGTTGAGGAGCGACCATCTGTGTAATTGCTTTGTGGGAGTACCGATATGTCAGATAATATAACTTACAGAGGAAATTCGACATACCGATACTAACTCAACACTACCACACAGTGGTTATGAGGCCTTCGGAAAAAAATATAGAAATAAACATAATACAAATCAGTCAACAGATATTCATATCACAAAGGCGGAATCAGATATGATTATAACACATAAAAGTGTACATTAGAGTAGTGGTCAAACGAGATCCACTACATCACAAAAGAATAGATACATGTGCTAGACAAAAGAATAACTATATATCAAGGAGTCTATATCTCAAATGTATAATAACCAAAAACTACTAATCTAAAGTAGTTAGCCAAAAATCAGATGATAGTTCCTGATAGGAGGTCAAGCGGAAGCACCTGTAACATCTCGGTCTGACCCGAGTATTATTTAAGAAGAAAATAATAAACAGATCAGTCTAGCTATAATTATCATATATAAAATGAGATATAAGAAGAGATATAACAAAAATGTATGATAACAATAATGTCCTACAGTGACAAGTATACTTTAAACAACAACAATATCATACAATATCTCAAGAATCTCAAAGCACAAAAAAGAATGTCATATTCTTTATTTTATTCACCAAACCCCAAATATTGACAAACATATCATTGCCAATCACAAAAAGAGGTGAAAAACGAATTCTAGAAATCATCAACTAGAAATCCAGAAATCACAAAGGGGGAGGCCTATCACAAACAGGAGCATGAAAACTCACCAACACGTGTATCACAAACAGAACTCTATTCCATGGTCGCTAACCATCAAGTTTGAGCCGAAGCTCCACAAACAGCCTGAAGACCATGGGTCGCTACCCCACCAAATTGAACCGAAGTTCCACAAATGGGGTTTTTAGTCCCCTCACAAACAAATAGACATCGAACATCGCTAGTCTAAATCACAAAATGATCATCGATAAAAAGTGTCGATTACACTAAGCTAGTAAATAGATGAATTTAGCTTCATGTCCCATAACCCCTAGCTTAACTTAAATATTTACGAACAAATTGTAGATTCCCACTCGAAAATTGTCACAAGATTTTCAATCGAACAAGTCCAAAAATTAACCGACAAAGTAAACGCAAGCGTTTCATACCACTTGTTTTCCTAAGCCGTTTAATTAGATTTTCTCATACGAATGAGGTAAAGGTTTGTATATACTAATAGATTAGAAAACGGTTTTATAAACAAGCTTTGTATTAAAAATAGAGTTGAAATCATCTTTCTAAAAGAGTTTGAATATTTACTACTAGTATAGAAACCTTTGTAATTTAAAGTGACAAGTCACAGAAATGATTGTAGAAACAATCAAGCACCAAAAATTTACATACGAAGATGTGAATCAAATCCAAAGAAATCGATACTGAATCCATCAAAATGGATATTCTCAAAAATCCCGAAAAAGAAGTCATCAAAGTCGACAAAGGTGATAACAACTAAAAGGATCAACAAAAATCGATAAACAATGGCAATTCCCCAAAAAGAAGTAGAAAAATATGCAAATTTGGCTAAGACAGTAGATTCAGTCGACTGGACACTGAGTTCAATCGACTGGCCCAATGCCTGGAAACTCTTGGGTTCCAGGTCAGTCGACTGCACTCAGAGAGCCAGTCGATTGGACAGAGTCTGGAAAACTCTCGGGTTCTAAGTCAGTCGACTGGACTTTGAGTTCAGTCGACTGGACTCTGTTTTCCAGTATTTCCTGCCTAGTCCAATGAAGGCAAAATCTCAACAATTTGCGATCGGACGAGCAATGGGCGTTAGTGGTTTATGCCAATCGACAATCCAGCCCTATAGGCTCTTCGATACACCACCAAAAGCATGTTCATACATCAAAGCTAGGATTTTTTAAAGTGTTTGACTTTAAAACACCAAAAATTTAAATGTTCACCAAATCAATTCAAATCAAAAGCAAATGAACATGAATAGATGTTAGGAATTCATACCTAACAACAATGATCGAAATAGACGAAGATGTGAGCTCAAAAACTCATCTTTTAAACCCTAACACAAATGATAAGCTCTAGAACAAGCAATAGGTTGATCTCTCTTCAATACCACTTCTAGAATCTTCAATCTAATATCAAAGGTGAAGTTTTTCCTAAGTTAGGTTACAGGAATTTCTAAAAATTAAAGAGGGATTGAGATGGAGAAGATGAAGAGGATGCTTACCTAAGCTTTTCTTTAATTTCTAGCTTGAAGATGATAATTCCTAAGAGAATTAGTGCTTAGGGATTTCTAATTTCTTTTCTCTTCCTCCATTTTTATTTTAACTTGAGTGTTAGGAAATAATAGAGTGAGTGAAGAGGAGTTGGATGAAGGGTTAGGTTATTAGAAGGTTGATGGGCTGAAACCCAAACCCAAGCCCAAAGTGAAAAAGTCATAATTTTTACTCAACTCCAAACATATCGATGTTTATACTCAAAAAAGTTGTATATGCCATTTTGGACTCAATGGAGGAGGTCTCGAGTCCCAATTCGACTGTTTACAAAAAGTAGCTTTTCGGACTTTAATCTGAATAACGATTCTACATTTAAATAAAACATTTAAATATACAATCGTAAAATATGCAGGTTGTTACACTTGTCGTCGCGACCCACTCCGCCACCTTCGATTGTGATCCGCCACCGCTCCATGCACGTCCAAATTCCGATGAATACAGATGCCTCTGACAAGATCGAACCCCATGGTTGCACTCCTCTCGGCTGCCTCTACGTCGCAGTACTCGTCGATCGCTCCAAAGTCGAAGATCCACCGTTGATCACGAAACCTAATACGGACGGTCGAGACTGTTTTTGTGATTTCTAAACAAACCGAAACTCGAATGCAAAAACGAACTACAAACACAGACTACGTTCGTCAAGAGCTTTGCGATGATATATTATATGATAGGGTTTGAGTAGTTTGGATTTTTCGATTTGATTTGGAATTGTAATTAGGGTTTGAGATGTCTGTCAGGGAAGGAACAGATGAGATAGAAATTGTACGTACATAAATGAAAATAGAAAGCTGATAGGGTTTATAACAGCCTATATATAGACCAAGCTGAAACAAGAATGGATGGAGCAGATTGATTGGGCTAGAGCAATAACCAAGACCCGAATAGGCTGTTTCGTTCCCGAAATGAAAATAGGTCATCCAATATATCGAAATATAGGTTTTCAGTATCTTTAAATTCAATGGAACAAATTTTAAACTCTAATTCCAATGTATATAGAAGTTACCTTTTAAAATCAAATTATATTCATTTAAATTTCATTAATTGATTTCTACGCGTTTCGAGCTCGCACGATCAAATGATAAGTCTGATCGCTGCGAAACTTGAAATCCTATAATAATTCATCATTACGGATCCGATGAAATAGGTTTCGTTGAAATCCGAGACAGTGCCCAAAAAGACTAATTTTCCATGTTGATTAAATGAATTATTAATTTAAAAATCAATTTCATCACTTTTAAATTCAATTTTAAAAGTTAACAATTTTCATCATTCCTGATTACACAAAAATTAATAATATTTTTGAATTAGATTTTCCATGTCAAAGTCAAGATTAAATATTACATTAATTTCAGTGTTTCAATTACAACTGTAATAAATCCATTCATTAAAAATTAAATTCCAAATAAATTCTATTATTTTGATTTAAATTCTTATATTAAATCAATTATTACCTTATGAATTAATTAAACATAAGTTTCCACCTTATTATTCTCATACTCTACAGTTAACATCTTTTACCATGTTAACTACAATATTTAATTACATTAGATTTCATTGATTTCCAATTTAATTTCAACGGTTTAAATAATAAGATGAGAATAAATCAATTGTTACAACTTAGTAATTTAAACTCATTTCAGAATTAATCGTTACATCTTAATAATTCAAGACATTTATAGATTTATTGTCTTTACACAGAGGTTAATAAATTACTTACCACCTAACTGATTTCATATTCTATATTAAAACCAATTAAATAAAATAACATACAGTTTCACCATTAATACATCATTTAATTTATTCCTTATTTACAATTATAACCAAATTAACTTCATAATTATTTCAATTGATTGAAATTACATTAAAATAGTTGTTAATAACATTCAATCAATATTATTAAATTATATGCTATTAAAATTTTCCATTTACAGTCATAAATTGTTAGTTTCCCACAATATTAAATTCCAAAATCTTATTAAATTTAACATTTTTAATTATCAAAAATACTGGTCGTTACAATCTCCCTCACTCAAAACTTTTCATCCCCAAAAAGGTACAAAAAAGAATCAAGTGGTTTGATATATTTTTATTCAAAACAATCAATTTATAAACAATTAACTTACATACTTAAGTTTAACAAAAATTTGAAAATAACTCAACTTCTACAAAAAATTTCTAAGTCCTAAATTTACGACAAATTTCGGTAGAGTCTCCTTTGCGCGGTTAGGTCCGAAAAAATAATAATATCAATAATTACAATATATATATATCATATTTCAATAATAAAATATTCCAAACCATGGAAAAACAATAAAATATCGTTCCAAAAACCGTAATCCGAAAAAGTATCTATTTGTCGGGCAATCAAACTTTATTTATGAAACCAAAAGCAACATCTATTGTAACGACCCATAAATTTTAACGGTTTTTATAATGTAATTAACTAAAATTCTGCTTGAAATTTAAACTATAAAATTTGATAATGAAAATTTGACATTTGGTATGCGTCTATTGAAACATAGCAAATATCATATTTTCATATGGGAATATGTAAGTTTATTTTGTTGTGTAAATTTATTTAGCAGTTAATTTGATGAAAATAAAACATTTTTGAAATATGAATATTTTTATATAATAAAAATGTAAATCATTTTCTGAGTGTGACGTCGTATTTCGTTTGACAAAATTTGGACTTTTCTAGTCCTGTTTATCTTATTTTCAACGAATTTGCAGCAGTTTAGCAACAAAATGTCGACTTTTGTTAGGATGGTCATATCACCTATATCTCTGTACCATTCTATTCGTCTCGTCGTGCTGATCTCCGTAGTATATTCGTTTGTGTGTTTCAAAGTCCGGTACGCGACAAAATCTGCGAAACAGTAACCGTATCGGTACCCGTTTTTTAGCCTTTTTCCTTTCTATGTCCTTTCAATTGACCACCATGAGAAATCTAACAGCCGCAACTTTTAGTATTCCTAGAATTTAATATTTGTCTTTTGTTATTCCACTGGTTAAATATATTTCTAGTTCGCTAATTTGTTTCTTTCTCTTCAATCTTGTTCTGTTCATTCGAAAAGAAATATATATATATATATATATATAATAATAAATATATATAAAGGTTGCATGTATTTACTGAAGCATTGTCCATTTTTTTCTTATTGCCGAAAAGCTCGCTTCGTCTTCCTCTTCTTTCTCATTCCACTCCCTCCGCCACTTACTTGCCCACGTCAACACCAATCCCCTTGCCAACGCACAGCCCATCACTCCGCCCACGCCCATCACCATCTGCACGACCCAGCCTCTCCCTGATCGCATCCACTCCGTGAATGGCCGCATGCCTGTCATGAAAAAAAATAAAAATAAAGAATGTTCTTCTTCCAGCAATCTACGCCATGTCACTCCATAATCCGAAGTCGCCTTAGCCACCTCGCCACATCAAGCTGCTGCAAGCACTCGCCACCTAGCTCACAAGAACGGACAGACCGTTCCCCTTCGTCCTTGCCATACCCGACACAAACTGCCGACCGCTTCTCCACCTGAGCATTTCGTCCATCCCAGTCAACACTTAAATCCTTCGGTCCACCTACCAATAGCCGAGGCCACTGCCATGAAGCCGCCTTGAGCTCCACCTAGCTTCCATGGGACAGACCTCCACCTAAGCTCTCCCTCTCCTTTATATAAAAAAAATGAAATATACAGTTTCGTATATTGCATGGAGCGTACAAGTTTCGTATATTTGCATGAAAATATACAGTTTTTTATATTTGCCCACTGGGTGCCTCTTACTGTCCGTGCCTTCTCTTACTCGACCCTTGCCCGTTTGCCTCTCAGCCACCTGAGTATTGCAAGCAATACTTTTCCCCTTCTCTGTTATATTTGTGTAAACAAATAATGTAGTAAATTTATATAACTTGTTTTCATATCTGAGTAGTTGCTTTCATATTTCTTTTCTTTCTGAAGCTTATTAGTATATATAATAAGTTTAAGATATTATATAATATGTTTGAAGGTGTATATATATATATATATAGAAATTGTTTAAAGTAACTACTTGAAGGTACTATATTTAATAAATATGTTGTTGAATTTTGAAAATATGGGCTTTAATAAAATATTGATCTTTAAAATTATAATATGAAGATTTATTTTTAAATATGTGTTTTAAATTGAACGTTGATTTTTAGAAAAAATATTATCATATGTATCTTGTTTAAGTTTATTTCAAGCCATTTTCGATTTTTTTTCATCAATTCCTAATTATCAACTTTGTTTATCGAATCAGTGTTCACCTTGCTTTGCTTTGAGATGTGTCATTTGGATTGGTCGATTGTCGAGTTCATGATTCAATTCGTAGCTTGTCGTGTTGTCAAATTCCTCTAGCCTCGGAAGGTGAGCAATCACTCACGATTAACATTCTTATAGTTAGTGGATTTGATTCACATGAAATGACGATTGAAGTATGCTATTAAATTTGAATTGTTAAGTTATTGAATTGTTAAATACGATATGCCATTATCTGCAATTGTTTACCTATGACATATGACACCATAACTTGGTGTATATATTATATTTAAATTTGTTACTGATGATATATGCCTGTTGTTGATATGTTATATTATTATCATATTTGTTCTCACTTTACAATCTCCTTGTTAGTTTATAAATTCCCTGTGGGTTGAAATGATACATACTCAAACGATCTTATAGATTAAGGGAAAATCGTTATGGGTTGAAATGATAAACCCAAGCGATTTTCATCGATTTTGAAATTTTGGGATTGCGGGTTGAAATGATATATACCCGTAAATATTAAATTTAAATTGCGGATTGAAATGATAAATATCTGTATCACTTGATCATAGGATAGAAAATTATATACGGACACCATTGGTCTATTTTAAATAATTCTGGAATTTTGAAAGGAAATATATGGGTTTTAATAAATATTGATTTTTTAAAAATATAGTATATAGATATTTAAATTTTAATATATATAGAAAGAATTTAGATTTTAAAATTTTATATTTTGGAAATTTTAAATTTATAAGTTAAGTTTTCAAAAACATAAATTTTAAGATCTTACTTATAATTTTATAATTTTTAAATATATAAATAAGATTTAAAATAGATTTAATAATAATAAGATTTAATATAATAATAATTAATATAATAAAATTTAATAAGAAATTAATTTAACTAATATATATATAATATGTTTTAATATTTATTTACAATTTATGTTAATATTTTGAAAATATATTTTGTATTAACTTTAATAAGATAAAGGTGAAGATAAATTAGGTTAATTTGTAATTTAACTTGTTTGGGAATTTAATATAAATAAGATTTGTTTAGAAACTTATTTTGAGATTTTGAAAGGTATGATTTTACAACTTGAGTTAATTATAGGTGATTAACTGAATATTGTCAAATTTAAATAAAGTTGAATATTAAATTTTGGTTTAAGTTTGTAATTGGAAATTTTATTTAAATGCCTATAAAAGGTGACTAGGTGAATATTTTAGAATTTTATATATAATTGAAGTTAGACATTTAATTTATTGATTTTATTTAAATTTGTAATTTTAGATTTATTTAAATAGTATTAAAAATGATTTAGTGAATAATTTCAATTTCAATTTCAAATTTAAAAATAATTAAATGTTTAATTTTGAAAATATAAATGAAATTTATCAAATTGAGTTATTATGAATTGTTTGAATATCTAAATGATGAAACTTAATTGAATTGGAAGTGGTTTAAATTTACAGTTCAAACCTGGATTTGAATCAATATAAATTAAAATGGTTTAATGAGAATTTGAATTGAATTGAAATTTTGGAACTAAAGGTTGATTTGAATTGATTTGTGAAAATTAGAAGAAACAATTCTAATTTGAAACTATTTCTGATACAAACTATTTTTAATATATAAACTATTTTAATATATAAACTATTTTAATATATAACCTGTTTTAAATATAAACTATTTTTAATTTATAAATATTTCAATATATATAAACTATTTTCAATATTTAAACTGTTTAAGTTGGAACTATTATGATCTAGATTTAATGGATTTAAATGCGAATATTTTGATACGAAGGTTTAAACTATTTTGTGGCTATGATTTTAGAAGCGAATATGATTTCGAAAGTGAATATGATTTCGAAAGTGATATGATTTAAAAAGTGAATATGATTTCGAAAGTGATATGATTTTGAAATGAATATGATATTTTGATATGAAGTATGAACTGTTTGAAATGATTATAAAAGTGGTTTTATAAAATGACAACGGTGTGAAATAAGCGTTTGGTTGTTAAAGAGACCGAAATCGGATATTGTCATACTCTCTGCCAATACCAAAAACCACTTTAACAACTATGTACGTGGTGGAGAATCCAGAACGAAGTAGGATGGTTTGGCGACGTCCGTATGAGGTATTACCGCAGCCCTGCACTCGCAAGTCAGCTTGATGTGGCTAAAACAGAAGCTATATTGGGCCAAGTGGGGTCGCTCCCCCTATCGGGCACATTTCTTCGATACCATTCTATTGCTTTTGTGATTCGATTGGGTGCACCTTTGATTTGGGAGTGTATCTCGAGGTGGGCAGTAGTAGCTGCTATGCGTTACCACCAGTCTGGGAGTGCAAATGGTAGAATCCTAACCTGGCATTGCCTCGCGTGCCTTGTCAACTGCCTTATCGTGTATTCTATGATTTTGGTTTGTACCGTACCTATGGAGTGCCCTCTGAGTAAACCACAGGTTTGGTGGAGCTTACCGTACTGTATAAACTATGGGAATATATAAAATGTGTTAAGGGGGATATGGGTAACGCCTTAACACTATTTTAATAGTTTGCTTTACTATAGACATTATTTATGTAGCGTATTGTACTATGTATGTAGATAGTTTAATGGATCCTTAAAGGATGGGAATCCCAAACATCCTTTAAGTTGTTTTGTATTTCACTTGGCATATCACTTGAGTTGATTTACTGGTATAAGAATGTTAATCCTGACTTGATTGTTTTGTGTTTTGCTTTATGCTCGGGTCAGACTGAGTGTCACAACATTTGAGATCGATCTTTGGAGTTTGGAGCTTTGCTTGAAGATATGTCTTTGTCTATTCAGCTTTCTAGTTACTTCAGCTTATTCCATTTATTTTGTTCGGACTTGTCATTGGCATTTGTATTAGTAACTTCCGTATATTCGAGATATCTGTTGTATTTTGTTTAAGACTCTGTTGTTTATTGTAGTAGCTTCATGAACTACTACTTATCTATTCCACTGCTTATTATTGTATTCTCTATGTATGTGATTCTGTGATTGATTTCTTTATTGTATATGCTAAGTTTTGCCAAATATATAATTAACAATCTGTTGTTTTGAGCAATTTAAGTCTGACATGAGTGGATGATTGTCGATTTGAATGGTTCGAAATAGCGGGTCATTGCAGCTATTGCTTCCATAAACTTGTATTTCACTTACATAATCCAAAGAGTTAAAATTATGTAAAAGAGCAATATTTTAGTTGATTCAATTAATGGAACAAGCAACATACAATATATAATAATCATATACAACCAAAAGCAGTACAACTATTATATGCAACAAAAGAATCCATCACACAACCATAGCAACCAGACTAATGGTTTGTTCAGGTCCAGAAACTTTTTCATCGTAAGAAGGAAAAACAAAACACAGAATCTCGCTGTAGAAATGGCAAATTATAATAATCAAATAAACAGTTCGTGATGTTATTTTACAATATACATTTGATTACACAATTTTTTACAACATAATCAGAGTACAAAAAACAACATACCAAAAATGATGCAGCGGAAAATTTCTAATAATATAATATACCAAACTCCATCTTCGTCCTCCAGAAATAAAGGTTCCGAACACTGAAAATGCTCAGGCTGACCCGAGCGTAATGGAAAGAAAAAACACTCGAGTCAGAACTAAAAATTCTTATGTAAGTTAAATCAACAGCAAGTAAATATGACTGTAGTAGCTTCAGAGATGTTTACGGGATTTCACATTTCCTACCGAGTGTATAATGTGAGTGCAATAACTTAAGAGATGTTACGGGATTTTCCCTCTCCTAAGGATCCATTAAACTATCTATTTGTTGTAAGATTTGCTATATATGTAGTGTCTATCAATAAAATAAATATTTTTCTTAGCATTAAGGCTTTACATTAATCCCCCGTAACACATTTTTCCGCAGGTAGTATATGTAGGTGCTGTAACACAACCAGTAATGTTGGTAGCCAGTGAGTCCCCTATAGGTACCATACTAAAACAAAATCGTAGTGGGAGCATATAAGGATAAAAGTATGACAATGCACATAAGGCAATGCCCAAGGTAGGATACTACCAGTTCAGGTCGCAGGGCTGGTGGTAACGCATCGTAGCCACGACAGCCCATCGCGTCCAACACCCCCAAAATCAAATCAAGGTACACCGATCAAGCCAACATCAATATAGTAATACGAGTAGATGTGTCCACTAGGGGTAGCTAGTCACTTGGCCCTGACAAGCCGTCCTATTTTAGTCATTTCAAATTGGCACAAGTGCCGGGGTATCCATCATCGTTCTCTTTCTTCAAATCCAGCAAACATTCACCAAATCCAACTACTTCATTCTGGATCATCCACCACGTACACAGTTGTTAAAGTTGTTCCAATAATGACAATGAGTATGCCAATAAGAGGCTCCTGGTCTTTTTAACAACCAAACGTCATTTACACACGATTGGTCCTTTTACATTTCAAAACCGATTCATATTTGATATCAAAATATCATGTCCACTTCAAAAATATCACTTCATTTCAAAATACCATATTTGCTCAAAATATGTCTTTTCACTTAAAAGTATCATTTCAAATTCCAACTTAGGTTATAACTTCATTTAACCACATTCACATTTAAATCAATGATTTAAATATAAACATCTCAACTTTGCACAGTTTGAAATTCTAGAAAATAGTTTAAATAGTTTAAAATAGTTTAAATAGTTTGACATAAAATGGTTTGAGCATTGAAAATGGTTTATATAGTAAAATAGTTGGAAAAATCTAAATAATTTGAATATTAAAAAAATAGATTTTAAATAGTTTATATTAAAATAATTTATTTTGAAAATAATATCAAATCAAACTGTTTCTTTCCATTTCAACAAATCTGGACCTATGTCCAAATTTCAAGTCAACAAACTCAATTTCCAAGCTTTCAATTCAATTGACTCAATTTTGATTTAGTTTCAAATCAACTTAATTTCAAATCAACTTAATTTCAATTTTAATTCGAATTAACTTCAGTTTTCAAAACATTCATTTTTAACTTCAAATTTGATTCAACAATTAAATTCAGTGATATAAATTTCAATCCAATTCTTATTTTAAACCATTTCAATTTATATCAATTTCAAGTCCAATTTCAATTTACTGATTTAAAGCACTAAATCAAATTAAAACTCATTATACAATTTCAAGATCCAAACTTTAAAGTAATTCAATTTTTCGAACTAAAGTCAAATATCAATTATAACTTCACATTTCCAATTCAATTCTTTAAAAAAGTTTCCTTTTAACCTTTTAACCAATTTCAGTTTCCACATTTCAAAGCTTGAATAAGAATAATTTAAGTCATATAAATCCATAATTAATTACCTTTTAAAACAATTTCATTTAACCAAAATCCAAAATCAACATTTTAAAACCATTGAATTTAACCAATCCGGTGTCCGTATATAATTTTCTACCCTATGGCCAAGTGATCAGTTATTTCAATTTTAATTGTAGGAATGGATATATATCATTTCAATCCAAATCAAGGTATCACAGGTATGTATCATTTCAACCTATTTCTTAGTTTATTTTCAATGTTCCAAATGATAATATAAATGATGTCAATAAATAAATAGGTAATAACAGGGATATGTCCCAAATAAATAAACAACCATACATCCAACATCAATCAATAGCTTACAATAATAAACAACATCCAAATCAACCAATATATCACAACAGTTACTGGTTATCCATTATTGGTGTTAACAAGCAATTAAATTCAATATTAAATTAAATGTCAATTTAAATTTAATATAAAATTCAAATTAATTTAAATGTCAATTCAAACTACTAAACAACAACCGATTAAATTTTAGCACATCATAAATTTAATTCAACTAACATAAAAAGATTTGGTATTGCATGAGTGGGTTAAATCACTCACCTTTGATTTATAGTCGATTAAAAATCAAATAAAAGCCCAAAATTCCAACAGTCTCCAAATTGAAGCAAACCCTTTCCACGTTGTCCAGAATTTTGTTACGATCCCAACGGAATAAACCGCACGTCAATCGGAGTTCGTATGCAAAAGTTATGCAAGTTAGAACATTTGAAAATTTAAATTTAAATAAAAAATACAAGGGCAAATACGTAACTTACCTTCTCCTACCCCACACCCTAACACGAATAATCAGAACCCAATCCATATCGTTGACCATCGATCTCCGCTCACACACACCGCCATCCCCATATCCACGCACGTCGCCGTCATCCCTTCCTCAGGCCGCACAAGCCTTGGCGTCGCGACCCACCCCGCCGCCTCCGATCGCGATCCGCGCTGCTCCATTCACGTCCAAATTTCAGCAAATACAAATGCCTCTGACAAGATTGAACCCCATGGCTACACTCCTCTCGGCTGCCTCTACGTTGCAGTACTCGTTGATCGCTTCGAAGTCGAAGATCCACCGTTGATCACGAAACCTAATATGGATGGTCGAGACAGTTTTGGTGGTTTCTGGACAAACCTATATTCGATTGCAAAAATGAACTGTAAACGCAAATTACCTTCGTCGAGAGCTTCACGATTATATATTATATGATAGGGTTTGAGCAGTTTGGATTTTTCGATTTGATTTGGAATTGTAATTAGGGTTTGAGATGTCTGCTATTGGGAAGGAACAGATGAAATAGAAATTGTACGTACATAAATGAAAATAGGAAGCTGCTAGGGTTTATAACAGTCTATACATAGACAAAGCTGAAACAAGAATGTATGGAGCAGATCGATTTGGCCAGAGCAATAACCAAGACCCGAAAAGCCCATTTCGTTCCCGGAACGAAAATAGGTCATCCAATATATCGAAATATAGGTTTTCAATATCTTTAAATTCAATGGAACTAATCTTAAACCTTAATTCCAATGAATATAGAAATTAGCTTTTAAAATCAAATTATATTCATTTAAATTTCATTAATTGATTTCTACGCGTTTCGAGCTCGCACAATTAAACGATAAGTCCGATCGCTACAAAACTTGAAATCCTATAATAATTCACCATTGCGGATCCGATGAAACAGGTTTCATCAAAATCCGAAATGGTGCCCAAAAAGTCGAATTTTCCATGTTAATTAAATGAATTATTAATTTAAAAATCAATTTAATCACTTTTAAATTCAATTTTAAAAGTTAACAATTTTCATCATTCCTGATTACATAGAAATTAATAATATTTTTTTAATTAAATTTTCCATGTCGAAGTCAAAATTCAAATATTACATTAATTTTAGCGTTTCAATTACAACTATAATAAATCCATTCATTATAAATTAAATTTCAATCAAATTCTTTTATTTTGATTTAAATTCTTATATTAAATCAATTATTACCTTATGATTTAATTAAACATAAGTTTCCATCTTATTATTCTCATACTCTACAGTTAATGTCTTTCACCATATTAAATGTAATATTTAATTACATTAGATTTCATTGATTTTCAATTTAATTTCAACGGATTAAATGATAAGATGAAATTAAATCAATTGTTACAACTTAGTAATTTAAACCTATTTCATAATTAATCGTTACATCTCAATACTTCAACACATTTATACACTTACTGTTTGTACACAGAGGTTAATAAATTACTTATCACCTGACTGATTTCATATTCTATATTAAAACCAATTAAATAAAATAACATATAGTTTCACCATTAATACATCATTTAATTTATTCCTTATTTACAATTATAACCACATTAACTTTACAATTATTTCAATTGATTGAAATTACATTAAATAGTTGTCAATAACATTCAATCAATATTATTAAATTATATTCTACTAAAATTTTCCATTTACAATCATAAATTGTTAGTTTCCCACAATATTAAATTCCAAAATATTATTAAATTTAATATTTTTAATTACTCAAAAATACGGGTCGTTACAAATGAGGTTTGAAAGTTATTAATAATTTTAGAAAGATGTTCTCTACCTTTATTACAGTAGGAAACATTTTTAGTAATATTTTCTAACTCGGTTTTGAGACTAGTATTTTTTTAATTCAAGAATTTTGACATTTGATTTTAAATCGTGATTTTCTACAGCTAATGTCATATTCTTTTCTTTTTGAACTTCAATCTCATTTGATAGCATAGTGAGTTGAGAAGATACATTAGACAAATATTCTTGTGTTTCGACAAGTTCTTCTTCTAAGATTTTCTTTTCATCTTTGAGAATATCAATTTCTATGTCGCTCCTATTTAGTTTTTCTAAAGCATCCTTATATTTTCTTTTAACATCTTTTAGTCTATCCAGTAGCTCCGAGTTCATATCAATTAAATCATCAAAGGTTAGATCACTTACTTCGTTAGATGAAGCCATAAAGCACACATTGGCATGTTTAGAATCACTGTCAGTGTCACAGTCTGATGAAGAAGACAATTCTGAATCATCTCATGCAACGGACAATGCTTGCTTCTTCTTATATTTGTCCCTTTTGTTCTTGAACTTCTCTTTCTTTCGATCAAGACAGTCCTTCTTTATGTGGCCCTTTTGTGACATTCATAACATTCAAGATTTGAAGCTGGGTGTTTGTTGGTATTGTCTCTCTCGTTGTTTCCGAATTTCTTGTTCTTTCAAAAATTTTAAAATTTCTTAAAGTTCTTAGCAATAAATGCCATGTCATCTTCATCCAAATCTGAATCTTCTTGTTCAGCTTGGAATACTATGGTCTTTCTATCTTGGATTTGATCCCTTTTTGCCTGTAAATTTACTTCATACGACATGAGATTTCCTATTAACTCTTCAGGTTTAATGGTAGAAGTATCATTAGCTTCTTCTAATACTTTCTGTTCCCATTCATCCCTTAAAGAGTTTAGGATTTTCAAGACAATATGAAAATCTATGTATTTTTCTCCCAATAGTGAGTGATACATGTCTTGAAATCTGGAATACATTTCATTTATAGTCTCATCCTGTTTCATTCTAAAATTCTGGAACTGGTCCTTAAGCATAGAAATCTTACTTTGTTTAACTTTGTTAGTACCTTCATATGTAACTTTAAGTGTACACCAAATTTCATATGCTGAATTACACATACTAACTCTGTTAAACTCATTTTTGTATAATGAACAAAACAACATATTCATGGCTTTAGCATTAGCAGTAGCATCTAATTTTTGTGTGCTAGACCATTGTGCATATGGTGTAGTAGGTATAGTATATTCATTTTGAGTGATATTCCAAGTTTCATATCCATTTGCCTGCATATAGATTCTCATGTGAGTTGAGCAATAATTGTAATTCAAACCATTAAGTAGTGATGGTCGTGCAGGGGATTGACCTTCAATAAAACTTGTGCTATTGTTATTTTCCATATTAACTGAATATCAAATAATTGTGTTATGGTTATATGATGACCTTGCTCCGATACCAAATGAAAGTGACTAAGGATCGTGCAATATGGAATATTAACTAAACTATTTACTTGTGTGGAATAAAAGTAAAATAATAAAGTAAATGACATCAAAGATTTTTTTACTAGTTTGAACTTCCCGTTCTACGTCCTGTAACGACCCGTAAATTTCAGTGGTTTTATTTATTTAATTAATTGACTTTTTGTGAAATTTTAAAACAATAAAATTTTGAAATATAAATTTGATATTTGGAATACGTCTATTTAAACATAGCTACTGGTAAATTTTCATCTGATAATATTGAAGTTTATTTTCTTGTGTAATTTTATTTCAATTTAAATCAGTTATTAACAATTGAATTTAAAAGTGTTCCGAAACATAAATATGTCAACATGAGAAAATTTATTTAGAACACTTTGAATCAGACTATGAAATTCGTTTCGCGAAATTCGGACGTTTCTAGCTCCGTTTGGATTTTTCCGTACGGAATAGCAGCGTTTATGGTACCGATTATCGACTTTTGATAAGATGATCGTACCACTGATATATGTATATCATTTTGATCGTCTCTTCATGCTGATCTCTACGATATATTCAATTTTTAATTTCTAAATCTGGTGTGCGGTGCAATTTGCAAAATGTCTGGTCGTATCGGTGTCCTTTTTTTTAACCTTTTGGTTCTATATCCATTCAACTATCTATCGTGCAACTGTTCAGCCATTTAGCATTTATAATTCGCTGAATGTGACTTTTGGCTTTCACCAATTTCAAATTTAACTTTGATCTTTCATATTTCATTCATTCAAAAGAAAATTTATAATATTATATATAAGACTTCACGTTTCCACTTCTTTGCTGCTCTTTCATCTTCCCCTGTCACTTACAATTCTAGCCAACTAGCAGCGCACCTTTTTCCTCCGCCTTCTTCTCCCATTCGAAATCGAGAACCATGCCACGAACTAACCTTCCACCGCCGTTCACAGCCAAGGCCGACTCCACCACTTCGTGCCAAACTCCACCTCGCCATCCTGGTAGTGCCGTTCGCCAGTGCGCCTACGCACGCCATCTGTACACAGGCCGAAGCCCACATCACCTCAGCCAACCAAATTTCCTCCTCCTCTTCCCACGCTCTGCCGAGCCTTCCTGATGTCTCTGGCCGATGCTTGTTTATTAAGGTATATACTATATTAAAGTGTTATCATATTATACTATATTACTTTATATCTTATCAAGAGTTTCGGCTGTGTGTTTTATATATATAAATCTATAAGTTATATATAACATATTTGTTTCTTTATATATAAGTTTTATTTTATATTTGGTACGCTTCCATATATAAGTTATATATTGGTATATATATTACCAAATATTGAATTTTAAAGTATGTTTATGAAATATAAAATGTTATTTTAGAAAACCTGGCTTTCCAGATAAGAATATATATGTTATATTTCACTGTATATGTTATTCGCATGTTAATTATAAATATGCGTGTGTAGTGTGTATGTGTGCAGTATATATAGGTATTTGTTAAAGTATTGTATATTTAGCTGTCTACACCATTTTTTTTAGTTTTGGTCCGCATGAACTTTGGATCTGCTGTATGTTTATAAAGTTTATATAAGTATACGCGATTGGTTTGAATTTATTGACATACCATAATAGGCCTAAAGCTTATGCATTTGTTATATATAGAGGTTGGGTAAGTTTAAATATATATATATATATATATATTAGTTTATATAGATAGGTATATGTGAATTTGGTTCTTCTAAAATATATAGATATGTTATATTAGGATTTAGTATTTATTTGAAACTAAAAATATATACGTGAATCTTTAATGGTTTTAAAAGATTTACTTTATATATGTATAAATGATATGGAAATGTTATTTAGATGTGTTTTTAAATTGAATAGTCTTTTGCTTTATATTTTCCATAAAAATGTACTTGTTTGCATATACTATTCAGTTCTGTTTATAAAAGATATTTATATATATATCTAAGTTATAGGTCTGTACTTGTGACAGCATGTGCACCATTTTGTTAGTTCTGTTCATTTTTTTTAAAAAGAAAATCTAGTTGTATATTAAAGTTATATAAGTTGTTGTATATATAAGTTATATAGTTTGGTAAGTTTGTATAAAATGAATTTGTTTAGTGATTTTCTATTTATATATATATATATATCAGCTTATATATATATCTGTTAAGTTTTAAGGTGTTGATTTAAAAATTCATTATTTATATATGTTTGACTTAAATATATGAATATTTGTTTAAAAACAATGATTCTCTTTGGATAATTGGTTTTGAAATACACACATATTATATAGATTTTTTTAATATGTATTCTAGATTGATTTCTTTTGTTTTAAGAAGAAAATATATATTACATAATCGTTCCAGTCCATATTAAGCAGATTCTGATTTATTCCATCAGTTTCACTTATCAGCTTGTCTGATGAATTCGTGCCAATCTAGCTTTGATTTGGAATTCGTGCTTGGAATCGTAACTCATCTCATTCTCGTTCATCTCTAGCATCGAAAGGTGAGCAATCACTCACGATTAACATTCTTATATTTATTAAATTTGATTTCAATTGAAACGACAATTGAAATATGCTGCTGTCAGTTATTTACATTGCTATATATATGCTATTATCTGTATCTATTCACCTATGGCATCTGACACCATTATCTGTTATTTATATTGATGATATATGCCTGTTATGTTATTATCATATCTGTTATCACTCTGTAAGTTCCCTGTTAGTATAGTATTCACTATGGGTTGAAATGATACATACCCGAACGATCTGTAGAATAGGAGAAAATCGTTATGGGTTGAAATGATAAACCCAAGCGATTTTCATTGAATTGAATTTGGGATTGCGAGTTGAAATGATATATACCCGTATATATTTAAATTGCGGATTGAAATGATAAATATCCGTATCACTTGATCATAGGATAGAAAATTTTATACAGACACCGTTGGTCTATATATAAATATTTTGAAAATGATTTCTATGGTTTTGGAAAGAAATATATGGTTTTAATAAATATTGATTTTAAAGACTTATTAACGTTGATTTAATAAGGTTGATAAAAATATGTTTAGGTATTTATTTAATATCTATATTTTAGAATATAGAGTTTATAATGATTTGAAATTGATTTGAAATTATATTTATTTAAGAATTTTACTTAAATAAGTTTGATTTGAAATTTATTAAATTTGAAATTTTAAGATATGCTTTATAACTTGAATTTGATTAAAAGTGACTTAAATGAATAATTCAAACTCATATAAATTAAATGAGATATTTTGTTTATTTAAGCTTGTAAATTGAAGTTATATTTAGAGGATTTTGAAATGATAAGTAAATATTTCAAAACTAAATAATAGAAAAGTGAGTCGATATATATATATATATATATATATATATATATATATATATATATATATATAATTATCAATTTAGTTTTGAAATGTGGTATATTTGAAGCTTTAAAAATATTTAAATTGAAATGGTTTATTGTGGTTCAAATCGGTATTTGAAATTGATATAACTTGAAAATGTTTAATTGAATTGGAATTGAAATTGATGATTTAGATTTGATTAAATTTGAATTTGGAATTCGAATTGATTTGAATCGATTTGTGAAAGTCGAGGAAACTATTTTATTTTATTTTATAAATTATTTTAATATAAACTATTTTAATATAAATCATTTTTAATATAAATTATTTTATTATAAACTATTTTAACTTATAACTATTTATATAAACTATTTTTATTTATAAACTATTTTAACTTATAACTATTTATATAAACTATTTTATTATATATACTAATTTTAATATCTAAACTGTTTAAGAGGAAAGTGTTATGATTTCCAAAATGCTGTAATTTCAAAAGTGTTATGATTTCCAAAATGCTATGATTTCAAAGCTGTGATTTCCAAAGTGTTTTGATTTTTAAAAACTATGATTTCGAAAGTGTTATAACTTTGGAAAGTGATATGATTTTTGGAAATGGATATATTTGAAATGGAAATGATATCGTATTGATTTGGGTTTTGAAATGAAAATGATATTTTGGTTTTGAAGTATAAACTATTTTGAAATGACTGCGGTGTTATAATAACGTTTGGTTGTTAAAGAGACCGAGATCGGATATGGGCATACTCTCTGTCGATACCGAAAACCACTTTAACAACTGTGTACGCGGTGGAGATTCCAGAATGAAGTAGGATGGTGGCGACGATTCCTATTGAGGTATATACGTGGACCCGACTCCCGTGAGTTGGCATAAGGTGGCTAAAACAAGAGCGATTGACGGGCCAATGAGGTAGCACCTCTGATCGGACGCATTTCTTCGATACCATTCTATTACTTTGTTATTGATTTGGTGGCCACCCTTTGATTTTGATTGGGAGTGTGTTCTGAGGTTGGTGGTAGTGGCTGCTATGCGTTCCCACCAGGCCGGATGCGTAATTGGTATATCTACCCTGGCATTGTCTAGTTGTGCGGTGTCACCTACCATATCGAGCTTTACTACGAGTTTCTATTTGTGTCGTACCTATGGAGTATCTTCTCGTAACCTCTCGAGGTATGCAGGCACTGTATAGACTATTGGCACTATTATGTGTTAAGGGCTATATGAATAACCCCTTAACGCTATTTAAAAGCAAGTTTATTTTATATTAGACATTATTATAATAGTGTATATTACTACATAGTAGATATTTTAACGGATCCTTAGAGGATGGTTATCCCAAACATCCTTTAAGTTACTTGTATTTCAGTTGATATTTCACTTGAGTTGGACTTATTGATATAAGAATGTTAATCCTGACTTGAGTGTTTTGTGTTTTGCTTTACGCTCGGGTCACACTGAGTGATACAGTATTCGAGACTCACCTTTGGAGTTGGAGCTTCTCGTGGAGATCCAGCTATTTATCCTGCTTTCAGTTGTTCGTCGATTCCAGTGATGCATTCAGATCTTGTATTTGATTATTGTATTGAGACATCTATGTATTTGTGACTTCTGCTGTATCTTGTCTAACTCTGTTATATATATATATAGTAGCTTCATGAACTACTATCATTTTGTTTCCGCTGCATTATTGTTATATTACTCTATATCTGTGATCTATGATTATTTTATTTACTGTATATGCTGAGTTTTTCCAAATTCAAATTAACAATCTGATATTTTGAGCAATTCAAATCTGACATGTATGGATGCGAATGGCTGAAAATTTCAGGTCATTACACGTCCAGTCCCAGACTCATTCTGGAATTTAACTATCAACCCTCACTTAACCCGGAGGTACATGTATTACACCGCCTGAGCAACTGAAGAGGACTTCAACTGCCTAAGCAATAGAATAGAACATCAATCGCCTGAGCAATCAAACAGGACTTCCAATACAAAAAGTAGAAATGTTTTTGACTAAGTATGCTCTTGAATAGCACTAATAAGTCAATAACGTACACCCTTCCTATAATCTTCTCCTTTGTGGTATATCATGTAATTTGTGAGGATAAGAAGTTTATTAAATCACCAATGAATTTTGCTTGAATGAACAAGTGATTAGATTGAAGTATTGAATGGTTAGATAGCTAGATAGTTCAGAATATAAGAATGAGAATTAGAATGAATACTGGTAATTAAAACAATGGAGTTCATGGCTATTTATAGTGATTAAGAGTTGCAAACGTTCGTGAAAGGTGGCCATGAAAGAATATGGAAGCAACTCTTGAATCAAGAGTTATTTCTATTTGCTGAATTGAAGTGTCTTTTCAAAATATAGCCGTTATGAAGATTCAGCCGTCTGAATAGCACAAATCAGCCAGTTAAATGAATTAAAAATTGATGCAGCAAGAAAATGATGAAAAAACGACCCAATTCAGCTGTTTGAATATTCAAGATAATTTGTGCACATGCATAGCATTCAATCGACTGAACTATACTGTTCAGTCGGCTGAATTGCTTGTTTTCTGCCATATCAAATTTTCCAAAAAAATTTAGCGTATGAACATTGTTTTGAAAAACTTTAAATTGCGTGTGCATGCCTATACCACTTTGGAGAGATTTTAACATGAATTTACTACTAAACTCAGACCTTAGACAAAATACTTTATTGAAGCTTCAATCCGAAATCTGGTCTGCAAATTGTTAGACTATTTCTCGAGTAAAAACAATATCTTCTCCTGCAAGTATGGTTAGTTCATATAATATTTACTTATATAGTTGTCATAATCAAAACATCAAAATTCTAGGTTCTAACAACAAGACCTATAAACATCGAAATAGGTATAAAACTTATGAACATTAAATAGGTACAAGTCCTATAAACTCCAAAGGTGAGTTGTAAACTCATCAAAAAGTGTTATATACTTTAATATAGCAATCGAATAGATAACGACCATGTGTCCCATACCACATGGTTTTACCCAAATGTTTACTATACAATAGTAACCTCCATTCATGTGTAGCAATGGTTTGGTCGAACAAGTTCGAGATTTAATCGGTAAAACAAATGCGAGCATTCCATATCACTCGTTTTATTTAATCGTTTAAATCAATTCCTCATTTGATCGATAACGTGCAATTTCATTAAAATATTTCTCTTTGAAAGTCCATTTCTAAAATATTAATTTATAGCGGAAATATACATATATAATTACACTTTTAAACCACTATTCCAAAACATTTCTAAAAGCATTGCATATGAATATAGATAGTTATATATATTGCTAAAATCCTTTGCATGTATATATATTAGATTGATACAAAAATAGTCTTGTATAAGATGATTGGATTTAGAAATCATTCATTTGTAAATCCGGGTTGAAAACGTGCATCAAAAATGTGTAATTCTCCCAAGATCCATAGAACAATCTCTATGTCATAAAATATCAAAATGAATTCAATAATTCATAAATTACTAATCAGGAAAACATTAATGAAATTGATATGAATGCAGCATAAAAAATCAAACAATCAACCTATGGAAATCAACCGGGTAAACGAGTGACAAACGAGTCGATTAGGAAACGCCGGAACATAGCCTAGATGTCAGGTTCAGGCTACAACTGGTGCATCGGTTAGACCAACCGGTCCACTAGTTGGTTCGCCCAGGCTAACGTCCAGGCGACTATGGTGACCTTCTGTCGACCTGTTTTCCCTCATTCCTCCTATGATGCTTGTCTAAAAGTTTAAGGTACTGGGTAAACATTTATGCATCCATATAAACATGTATAATTGGATGAATTTTATGATTTCATATGGGGGGTTTTAGTAAACAACAAACACAATGCAATTAGACAATGAATCGCTCAATATCTTGAGATCATATACACTTTGAATTCAAGCATAAACATCTAACAACAACAACCATTTATCTAAGGTTAGAATTAGTGAGATAGACTCACCTAAACAAACCCAGGATGGAAGATACTAGATTAGAATCGCTTATGTCTTTCTAATTTAGTTTAAACCTAGACTAAGATCAAAGATTTGAGAAGAATGATCAAAACCAGAAATTAAAACTGAGATTAATCCATAAATAGATGCATCGATAGGTGAGAGAGATTACCTTTTATCAAATTAAACTTGAACTGAGCAAAAGCCCTATGATTTCTAGCTTTGATTTTTCAATTAGCGAACTAGGGCTTTTAGTACTTAGGCAAATTTTTGTTTTCTGGTTTTAGGAAATTATGAATGAGAAAATTGTATGCATCTCTTTCTATTCTCTTATTTGGGCCGGGTTTAGGGTATGGATCCATTAGCAAAGGGTATTATTTTTCTTCAATACTTCTCTTTTATAAATACCAATTACTTAATAAACAATGTTCCATTTAACCTATTTTTATTTCATAAATATTAATCAAAATAACAAAGAATTTTACTCCAAAAACGTAGCCTAATCGCTGCCCGAATACCCTAGAAGAACCCCGGATCGAACCCCCTTCGATTTGGCTCTGATTGATTAGAAAACCTGATCATAGCACGTCTAATCGTTCCACCCATTTTCATCTAAGATAGACAGCCTATAACATGTATTTTTTAGATTTGGTTTTGCTTGTTTCTCACTCATTTTAAATCGTATTCTCGATCCGTTTTCTTATAATTTTAGATATGATTCTCTACGGCCTTTCTACTTCCATTTAATTAAAAAGTTTGAATAAAAATCATTTCAAAATTATTGTACAAATCGGTGCTTTCAAGCTAGTATCCAAAAAATACAAATATAGCATGTTCACACACACACACATATATATATATACATCTTCAAAATACCTTTAAAAATCATTATAAATTCAAAATAAAACCATAGTAAGACTTGATATATCAAATTACAATTTATGAATATTTCTTTGCAATTTATATGTATTTTATATATTTATATCGATATAATTCATTTAATAGCTCAAACATTGTTTATTTCCATTTCTCACTAAATAAATCATATCTCTTAGAATATATATATATCTATAAATCCATAATTAAATTTATAAATTCACAAATATATGAATCTTTACGTCAGAAATCATTTTTATATCATTTTGATGTGATTTTATATCCAAATCATTTTTACACAAAACCGGGCCGATTTTCATATGGTATGAATCACATCTTTATAAATTCATATAAATTAAATAAAATTCTACAAAAATACTTTTTAGACCTGGTATCACTATATCAACCTTTAGAAAATAATTTTATATCAAATTGACATGATTAAATGTCCCCAATAGTTAAAAATACAATTTCATGCCCATTTTCCCATATTACGAAATGTATGAATATCAATTCATATAAATTATATAAAAATGCCCAAAATTATATTTAGGTCTTTCAATTTGATATTTCATCCTAGAAATTCATCCATATTAATTTCTAACCATTATACTATAAATTTCCCACTTATATTTATCTTATTTGGAAAACCTATTTAATAAATTTCTTATTTATTTAATTCCAAGTTTATTTCAAATTGGAAATAAAACCGAATAAAATTCCCCAATTTTATCTTAAAATTAATTAAGATAAATTAAACCATATTTTAGTTTGATTTCAGGTAATCTCGACTAGGGTTGTTACAAAAATCCTTCCCCAAACTATCCTAAGCAATCATTACTACACTAAAATTTTATAATTTCCAAAAGATCAGTACAAATGACACGATACCCGTTCCGACCCCTTGTTTGCTCCCAAGATTTCTTTGTTAAATTAGGTCGGCCACCTGACTCCATCTGTGCGAAATCCGATCCGGTTCCTTGATCGGACTACTGGAATCTTTTTGCACTGCCTAGGTCGTGTTTCGAAAATCTCTCAGTCATGCCAATAATTCGACTCAAGTGCTCATCTATCAGAATTAAGTGAAAAACCCTATCCTAACTGGTGCTAATCACTTGAAAACTCTATGCTCAAACTATAGGTTAAGAATTAGCACATGATTGGACAAATCTTTAGAAAGTATTCTTTTCAACACATGAGATTTCTCCCATCACCTAATGTTTACTAACACAAATGCAAATAATTATAACTTGAAGGATTCTAGACAATCACCTATAAGTCATCCGCTCGGTATTTGCTTATTATTGGGCCTCCACCGAACCCTACCTGGATATAAATCTAAGTCGCACTTCCTCTATTGAACCCACTCAACTTGAAAGCTCATGCATCAAGTTTGAATGGTAATACTTCGATCACTTTACCTCAGTTTTGCAACTTAGGTAACTCATACAAGGTTTATCTCCACCTAAGAATTTTCCTACTATGAAAGGTGTCAAGTTTAGCCTATCCACCAAGTAATTAGCAATAAATAAATATACCACTCAAGCATTGGATGGAACAGAAGCGAGTTACCAGAAATAGAGCATACCTCACTACATAAGCTCCTTCCTATTTTCCTAAGCCATAAGCAACTAGGACCCGGTAATTCCTGAAAGGCACAAGTCATCAAAACTTACACACCCTTCAAAAATATAGGACAGTCCTTCTTCAAGTGATCAAGCCGATCACAAATGAAGCACTTATGCTCCACTCTATCTGGATGACATTTCATAGCGAAATGCCTCTCATATGCCACAGGAGTGACATAATAAGCCAGTTATGCTTTTTCGAATAAGCCCAATCTTCCTTATATCATGATTATTCCGCCTTGGTTGGAATTTCGGTTGCATTCCACTTTTGCAACTTCAAACGGTATCTCACTAGCATTCTCACAAAGGAGAGTCATCCCAACTAGATATTCAAAAGTGAACCATCATAGGGATAGGGCTAAGCAATGTACCCCAACCAGTGCTTAAGACCCAAGGCAAATTTCTTTGCCCACAACAACAGAGTACCGACCAACCCAAACTCATAAAACAAGAGGTTGAACCGGTAATCACTCCTTCGTTGATAAGTTATCCTGCTCAGGATGGATGGAATACTCAAGCCATATGGTCTTCTGAATCTCAGAAATGAACTGAGAACATATAGCGACGCCTGAAAAAAAATCCAAATCATAGGTCTTCTTATCAGCTACAAAAACACTACATCCTACCTAGCTAAAGTTTCCCTTCCTCGATTGTCGAGAAACAATCACACTTACGAGAACATTCCCTAGACTTATATTGATGGAAGTCTTTCATGCATGTGTCTTAGACCGTGTCTTAGCAACAATCTCAGGACTCAGATATGGTTCCCCTACAAGGCTAAGGAAATCCCGACACTCCTTCGAAGAGTCTAAAGCTGGTGGAACAAGAAATACTATTGCCCAAACGACCACACTACTTCCGACGCTAACCGCAATCAGCTGGAAATCTTCACGGGTGACGAAACATCTTTGCGGTAGCTAAATAGTCTATGCACAAATCAGGCATCTCAGAGTGCCCATCCGCAGTCGTTTCTATATTTCATCCACTCATACAGATAGCTTGGTGAAAATACCTTAACAACTAGCAGTAGAAACAAATCAATTTCAGAAGACCAGCGGTGTATACAGTATTATATAGTAGAAAAAAAATATAAGTATGCTCTCTTAATGTTTCTCCTTTAATCAGATTAATTAACTCAAACTGGTCTACTTGGTCTAAGTGTTGAGCCAATTCGTTGATACCCAACTGTAACGATCCCTCTTCATAATACCTAAAAGTCGGTGCCTTATAACATCGCCAACTTTGAAATATCACAAAAGACAGATTGTCGAGGTAAAAATAGAATAAAACACTAAACTAAGACATCGATAGGATCTCACAACAGAATGACAAAATATAATATATTGAATATACATGAACAGAAATAGAATAACAATATATAAGAGACCGCACTAGTAGAAGCAACTGATAAATAAATATCAATATAGAATAGTCGGAATACATCAACTCCAAAAGCAAGGAGTTTAATTATCTGATACAACAGTCACGTATATAAATAACAGGACTATCATGTATAATAAAATAACAAGTATATTTATCTCAGAACGTTGATGCCATACCTCCAAAATGCTCCATCTGCACACTATACTAGCGTATCCCCAAAAGCACCTAACTCCTAAACTACTAAGGTCAAACATAAAACCTGGTATGAAGGGAACTATGTAACAACCTTGGTTTGGAGATTACCTTTCAATATTGAATTATAATGTTAATTATAATTTAATATTGTAAATTAAATTAAAATTGAAGAAATTAAATTGTTTATTTGGAATAAACAATAGATTTTGGAATTTAAAATGAGAAAATGAAATTCCAAGCTTTATTTTATTTTGTTTGGAGTGATAATAATGGAATATGGGCTTTAAATAATGAAAATGATTTCATTTTAGAGAAATGTAATAATTATATTAATTATTATCCAATTGCTTCTTTTAATAATTTTTAAAAGAAGTATGTAAATTTTAAAGGTGGTTTATTGAAATAAAAGGTGGAAACTGGGTTAAAAATACGTTTTGGCTATAAATAATGTTTTGAAAAGGGTTGAAATATTTTTCTAAGTGAGAAAATAAATTTTATGGAATTTTAGAAGTTAAAAACAATGTTTTATTCATTTATTTGAGTAAATGGTGTTTTTTTGTTAAATAAAGGTTTTTATAATATAAATGTTTTAAAAATACAAGTTAATCTTTTTGTACGATAGAAAATGTTTTATTTTGTAAGTATACAAGTTTTCATATTTTTCTTTTATGTAAAAATGGAGAAATGCATTTTTTTATTTATGTGCATATGTGATATTTACACATTTATTTGTTAAGCGTTGATTTAAACCTTAAGCCATTTAATTCTTTTAATTATCAAACCCAATTAGCCCAATATCACTTAGCCTGGTTAAGAAAAGAAGAAGTAGTGTTTAGTTGTACGTTCATTTCAGTACCTCCTTCTTCCTCCTTCAGCCTAAAAGCAAAGTCCGTAAACAAAATTTCTCAAATTCAAAATCAAGCTCAATTTTCAATTAAACTCACCAAAATTCAAGTCTTTTTGCAAGATAAAGATAAATCAAAGGTATACAATTCCAAATCATACAATTTCATCACAAAATTCTTTTACAGTAAATAGCTTTCTAAAAATTTTACTGTATGTTGTTTGCATGTTCTGTATTTGCTCTCTAGAGGTGCTAAAGGCTTGTAATCTCAAGCAAAGCTTCCTCTTTTCATCAAAAATCTGTGCTTTTGCAACAAATCAACAAGGTGGGTTGTATAAACTCACAAACTAGCCAAAACAAAAGTGTCAGTGCTTGAATCTGTAGAAAATTTGTTTCTGTTTGCAATTTCCTATAGTGAATATTTTGCTTGTTTATATTCAGTTTCCGTTGCATCTTTGAACCCTTACATCTTGTGATTCCGGTAATGAAATGCTGTCGAATTTCTTGAATTTTTTAGCTTGCATGTTAAACTTCATCCCTGTAAAATTTCATTGAAAAATATTATTGTTTGATAAGTCAGAAGTTGCTTAGAAAATCAGATCGCGAGCAGGAAATCAACTGAAATAAAGTCCGTATGCTAGGTCGACTGCCACCCTCCCTGGGTTGACATGCAGGTTGATCCAGTGCTTCCTAGGTCAACCGTACGATTGACCTAGGGACCAAGGAGGTCGACCTGGCAAGAGGCAAAATTTTGCCTTGTCTCCTTTTGTGTTTTGATGTTTCTGACTTTTGTTTGCTTCACTTTTCCAGCCATATTCGTGATGTTTTTGATGATGACTATAGGCCATGATGTCTATCGATAGACTAGCCAAATTTTGGAGATTTAAAAATTAAAATTTTGAATTATTTTGAATTTAAATTTGAATATCGGTTTGAGTGATTTTCCTTGTTTTTATTTGTTTTCGAGCACGGTTTTCTTCGAATCTTTTTGAAATGATTTTTAAAATTCATGGGCATTTCAAAAAATTTATTATATAATATTTTGATGTATTTAGTGTAAATCCATATATTCTCTATAATAAGAGAATTTTCAAATATGGGTTTCAAATTGATTTCGGAAATTGGTTTTCAAAGCTTGTTTTCCAAAGTAAATTATTTTATATATAAATCACATGTTTTTGCACTATTCAAGCGAATGAGAAGGAGAATTAAACTGTTTGGTAAAACACGTGGTATGGGACACGTGCGTTTATCTTATCGGTTAATTCCCGACTTGTCCGTTTGATCGTTTTGACCTTGGAGTCGAGTTTACCGATGAGATGAGGTGAACTTTTTACTGCTTTAAGTGAGAAATTTACAAGCGGTGAGTAAACCGTTTATTACGAACATGTGGTATGGGACACACGTTAACACTGTTTGGGTTCCAGTCCGAGAGTTTGTGACACATTTGCCATTGTGGTGTGCCGGTACTGGACCTTCGGGTCATTGCCATTGCGGCGTTTTCCATTGCGGCGTATTTGTCTTCGAGGCGTTTGCCATTGCGGCGTATTTTCTATTGCGGCGTATTTAACATTGTGACGTTTTGCCTTCAAGCGAGGTACCTATTTGAGATAACAGTATTTGGCAAGGCTTCAGCCACATGCACGTGCTAAACTTTTGAGATGATTTCTTTGAATATTTTCCCTAGTATATCGCCCCTTTCCGGAATTGGCCCTTTGAACCATTCGATATATTTTTGTGGCGATTACCTTTCGGGAATTTGAACTCTTGGGAGTTCTATTTTTGATATTTGAATTGCCTATACTAGCGTTATTGAGATTTGCCTTTTGGCGACATATATGAGATTTTCCTTTTGGCGTTTACTTGAGATTTTATTCTTCTGTTTGGAGATATATTTGCCTTATGGCGTGTTTGAGATGGGATCTCTTTGTCCATGTTTTGGGTTGCCGATTTGGCGGGTTTAGATTTTCCCCTTAAACCATATTTGATGTTTTATGAATGCTGATGATACGAGGCTTGCTACTTTTAGCGTTTTATGGGTTGTTTTATCTCTTTTGAGATTATACGTTGTGTAGTGATACCATTCATCACATGAAGTAACCTTACCCTTTAAATTGTCCCTTCTCACTTGGGAATATTATCACTTTATCCAAATGCTCATATTATCGCTTATCCTTGTAAACTGATTTGTTTTAGCTAGAATGACCTGTGTATTTTATACTCGGGTTAGACCGAGGTGTTTCAAGTTAGGTACGTTTGGACTTAGCCTATTATGCTTTCGCATGGACTATTCTGCTAGCTCTTTTTGTTATAGCTTTTTGTGTAGTCCTTTTTGTTTGCTACTCTGATATGTATATTCTTTTGACTAGCTTGAATATTGTGGTTGCTATACCACTTGAAATGTATCATTTTGTATACTCTGTAATGTATCTGTATATATATATATGTGTGTGTGTGATGATCAACTGTTCTGTGATGTGTTTTGCATTTGAGTTGTTGTATTTTGTTCTGATAGATCCTATAGCCACCAATGGCTTTGTATTAAGTATTTATTGGATATGTCGGTCCACTTGAGATAAAAGAAATATATAGCACTTGTCGACGTATTCAATAGATATTTAAGACAATGATATAGATGGTCACTGCTAACCAGCCCTATTCTCCGCATTAGCAGACAGTATTATCCAGTAATACTCTTTGTTAATGTGGGTCTCGGGGTGGGGCGTCATTGATTGGTATCAGAGCCGAGTTAAGAACAAAATATAATAAACACAGAACAGAAGCACATATTATGGTACATCTAAGTGTTATACAAGTGTTACGAATCCCTTAATCATCGTGCCTTTAACCTTTTCTTGTCCTTTAGGGTAGATAGAAATTTGGGAATACGTCTAGGAATGCATTTTAATTCCGTATTATTCCTTATTGAATTAATGATATCTACCTTATGAATAATCTTTGTCTTATCTTAACTTTCAGCTAATGGCTGGAAGAGGTAGAGGACGACGCTCGGATGCTAGGCAATCCAGCGGCTCGCATCCAGATGGCATTTATATGTCTGCCGATCAGTTTATGGAGTTATTTAGGACCACTCAGCCTCCAGCTCCTACTCGAGCATCTCCTCCGCACAAGTCTATCTTTGCATGCAAGTGCAGTGATTTCTCTCATCTCGGAGGAAAGCCATTCAAAGGCTCCGAGTCTGTTCTTAAGGTCCAAGCTTGGATACGTACGAGTGCATCTTCTCTCACATGGATCTTTCTGACCACGACAGAGTTCTTGTAGCATCTACTCTATTGCAAGAGCGTGCTTTTGATTGGTACAAGCTTCTCATAACCGATCTCGATGAGTCTACTCTTTCTTGGACTCGGTTTCGGGAACGGTTCGACCTCAAATTCGTTCCTGAATCTAAGAAAGCTTTATTGGCCCGTCGCTTCCTCGAGCTGAAGCAAGGGAAATCCTCCATCTCTGATTATGTTTCATCATTCAAGGCCTTATCTAAGTATGGTCTTGGATACATTAGCACTCCATATAAGAAGAATCTGAAGTTTGTCTCTGGTCTTAAGAAGTATCTCAATAAGTCTTTGATGCTCCAGCTCAAGCTTTCTTTCGAGGAGTTGGTTGACTCGGCGCTTCATCTCGAAGCCATCGAGAAGGAGTGGGAGAGTGGTGATGAGGTTGAGGTTCGCAAGAACCCCAATAAGAAGAAGTTCACATTTCTTAAGTCGAAGTTTTTCCCTTCCAAGAAGAAGAAGCCCGTTAGATCTGATCCTAGTTCTCAGCCTAGTGGAACACCTCCTACTCGGAAGGGGTGTTTCAATTGTGGTTCTCCTGACCACATGATTCTTGATTGTCCTTGTTAGCGCCAAAATTGGTCACTAACACCCAGGTCCAAATGAAAGCACCAAATCACAGATAGAATGTATGTAGAGAATATAAACATGAAGAATAATAAAAATTAAAATGAAAGCAGTAAAGAACAACAAGTTTTATAGTGGTTCGGCTAACTCCGGCCTACGTCCACTCCAGAAGTTTCCTTTTAATTGCTGTAAAAACCGACTACAGTTACAAAGTAGTAGAGTAGCCTTAGCCTTAGAAAAGGGAAAGTAAGAGAGCAGAAAGAAGATCCTCCCATCTGGAGACCCACATGCTGTATTTATAGGCAAAACCAGGTTGTTGGGCCTCTTGAGTAGTTTTGGCCCACCAAGGCCATAGCCGAACCCTACTTCATCATGCCGACCGACCCTGAGCAGTTGACATGCCAAATGGAAGTTACCCGGGTATTGACCCGAAGCGAGCCTATCCGAAACTCGAAGCAGATTAGTCCAGAACTCGGAGAAAAGCTAGCGCCGAACCATGTATTGATGCCGACCCATGTCACCATATAGCCAATGCTGATCCATTTTGCCGAGCCACAATGCGGAGCCATCCTCACCTCATCACGATGTGGAGCGACATTCAATGCGGAGCGACGTTCAATGTGGAGCGACGTTCAATGCCGAGCGACGCTCAATGCCGAGCGAGGTACGATGCCGAGCGAGGTGCGATGCCGAGCGAGGTGCGATGCCGAGCGAGGTGCGATGCCGAGCGAGGTGCGATGCCGAGCGGTGTTCAATGCCGAGCGAGGTACGATGCCGAGCGAGGTGCGATGCCTAGCGAGGTGCGATGCCGAGCGAGGTGCGATGCCGAGCGGGGTGCGATGCCGAGCGGGGTGCGATGCCGAGCGGGGTGCGATGCCGAGCGGTAATGTCGGGCCGCAACCAAACGACCTTCCTGAACTTCCATACCTCGACCGGACCATGCCATGTCGAACGGCCAAGCCACAAGGTCGAACTCCAAACACTTCGAACCATTTCATTCCGACCGAACGACCTATCCTGATCGAGCATCTATCCAAGTGAACATCATTCGTTTAGACCGAATCCGTCATATTTCAGCCTCGATAATCGTGAAGTTGGATAAGTTGAATCCGCCTCTCCATGGCCTTGCCAAAAGGCGGGTTAACATTTGCCCCCCAAAACATGCCTTGCTATTGGAAGGTGTGTTTTGAATAGCCTTACGTCCGATATCCGAAGTATGTATGTTATCCACATCCATACTTTTCGATTCATAATCCAATCCATTTTATCCAAGTGCCATCGCCGTATCCTTATCCGAATCTACGACTACTCCGAGTCGATATCCAATTCCGAATCCAGTAAACAAATCCTTAGCCAAATCCATATCCATCTGAACTCGACAACCGAGTTCCAATCCATCCATATCCAACGACCAATAACCACGTCCATGACCTCTTCTGGTCGATGTCCAAAATTCGGGACCGTTCCGGGTCCATGCCCAAACCCTTAGCTGTTCATAGCCAATATGCAAATCTGTAACCTCTCCGGGTTCTTGCCAAGCGCAATCCACACTTGACGACCTATGTTGAGTAATTCCATGGTGTTCCTGGTTCAGTGTCCTTGAACGTCAAATAATGCCATGGCTTAAGTCCTAAGCCGAATCCTGGTCGCTCCGGACCTTTGCCGAGCATAGTCCATACTCGACGACCTGCATAGGAGACAATATGGGGCCTAAGTCCTAGGCCGAATCCCGGTCTCTCCGGACCCTTACCGAGCATAGTCCATGCTTGATGACCTTTCAGTCCAAATCCAAACCAAAATCTAAATTCAACCAGAAAACCAGAAATCCATATCAAAAATCCAAACCAAAAAGCGAACATCCAAACCTGAATCCAAACCAGAAAACGAGCAAAACAGGGAGTTCAAACCAAACTCCAAAACCAAACCAGCAAAAAGAAAATGTCCAAGTCAAAGGAAAAAACAGATTTCACAAACCTTGGCGTCTCGGTAAGCCATCATCTTAGAGCATGCCTGAGGGTTATCTCCGACCCCGTACATGAGTAAGTGATTTAACCGTTTGCCCGGAGTTTGTTACTTATTCAAAACAATCAAGATTAGTTGATGACCAATCAGCCACCATTCCTGGGCCTCATGCCCTCGTCGTTCAAGGTAGGCGGTGGCTGCTCCTGTTCCACCGCCGCAATTCGAGTTCCGACATATTGTAGCCACTGACCATTCCTTATATGCTCCTCGATTATGTCCTTCAAATGCCGGCAGCTGTTAGTATCATGCCCGACCAGGTCATGAAAAAGACAGTGCCTTCCTGACGCCCTTTCTCATTCTGAGGGCTCCCTCCTCGCCGGCCTTCGATATGGAAGGCGATCTCGAGTATCCAAGAATATCTGCTCCAACGTTGCATTCAATCCTGTGTAAGTGGATAACTTTGGTTCTCCCTAGTGCTTCCTTTTCCCTTTATCCTTGCTCCCACCCGAGCTTTCGCCGGGTAGTCCTCCATCCTTAATCATGTTTACTTCCTTTGACCTCATGTCCAAACATGCATCCTCTTGTCGAAGAAATCTCTCAACTTCATGAAAGAATTCCCCAAGATTCAACGGTGGGTCCCGTATCAATGATACTTTGAATCTGAATTATCTCTGACTCCTAATACCGCAGCCATCAGAACCATTGATGGATCCGGCCGATCCACCGAAGCAACTGCTACATTAAATCGAGTTAAGAATGTCCTGAGTGATTCATCCGCCCCCTGTTTGACTGACATTTGCGTCATCACGTTCTTTGGCCTTTTTATGTGAACTCGAAACCGACTTAAGAACTTGTCCACCAGTCCCGTCCATGTTCCAATGGATCCATCCTCCAGCTGTCTGAACCACATAGCAGCAATATCAGTCAAGTACATAGGGAAACATCGGGCCATAACCTCCTCCGTTGCCCCCATCACTTCCATATGCCTAGTGTACCTCATCAAGTGGTCGGTGGGATCCGTCTTCCCGTTGTATATTTCCAAAGTGGGTAGTTTGAAATCGGGCGGATTCCTAGCTGTCCTAATGTTCCGGGTAAACGGACTTTTGTTAACTCCCTCTGAATCCCTGTTTGTCAGACCGCCATGAAAAGTCCGCTTTATAATGTCAGCCAATCCAGTGTTTCCAACCAAGGGTTGTCCACTGTCCATGTTTCCAGACTGCCCCCCAAGTCCCCGAGGAAATTCTGGCACATATTCCTCATCATGTACTCCTGTATTCCTATCGACATCAGGCCGCGTAGCGCCATCTGGTATCCCTCCATGAACTGGTCCAGCATTACCTAGTGGTGTGCCCTCGAGTCTAGGTCCATCTAGATTGTTAGCTGTTTGTTAATTGGGAGCTGTCCCTTGCTGAGCCACTCCCTCTGCTTGCTAGTTGAGCGCTTCTGATCCAGCTCCACGGATCTGAGCTCTTGCATTTCCTACTTGTGCAAATTGTCTGAGAAGAGCCTGCATCATCACCTCTTGTCTTTTCAACATCACTTCCATCTCATCTCTGGTGATGTAGATGAATGCTTGACCTGCTCTAGCTCCAGAGGAAGCCTCTTGACTTCCCTCTTGATTACTCCTTTCTGTCACTTACTTCCTTGTTGGTGGCCTAGCCATTACTTTCTAGAATCCAAGTTCCTGAGCTTTTGAATCCAAAGTCCTAGCTCTGAAATCCCCGAGTGCTTGCTTCTCAGTGAAAGCACCAAAATGTTAGCGCCAAAATTGGTCACTAACACCCAGGTCCAGATGAAAGCACCAAATCACAGATAGAATGTATGTAGAGAATATAAACGTGAAGAATAATAAAAATTAAAATGAAAGCAGTAAAGAACAACAAGTTTTATAGTGGTTCGGCTAACTCCGGCCTACATCCATTCCAGAAGTTTCCTTTTTATTGCTGTAAAAACCGACTACAGTTACAAAGTAGTAGAGTAGCCTTAGCCTTAGAAAAAAGAAAGTAAGAGAGAAGATAGAAGATCCCCTCATCTGGAGACCTACATGTTGTATTTATAGGCAAAACCAGGTTGTTGGGCCTCCTGAGTAGTTTGGGCCCACCAAGGCCATAGCCGAATCCTACTTCATCATGCCGACCGACCCTGAGCAGTTGACATGCCGAACGGAAGTTACCCGAGTATTGACCCGAAGCGAGCCTATCCGAAACTCGAAGCAGACTAGTCCAGAACTCGGAGCAAAGCTAGCGCCGAACCATGTATTGATGCCGACCCATGTCACCATATAGCCAATGCCGATCCACTTTGCCGAGCCACAATGCCTAGTCATCCTCACCTTATCACGATGCCGAGCGACGTTCAATGCCGAACGACGTTCAATGCCAAGCGATGCTCAATGCCGAGCGAGGTACGATGCTGAGAGAGGTACGATGTTGAGCGAGGTGCGATGCCAAGCGGCGTCCAATGCCGAGCGACGTCCAATGCCGAGCGGCGTCCGATGCCGAGCGAGGTACGAT
Source organism: Allium fistulosum (assembly GCA_030737815.1). NCBI lineage: Eukaryota > Viridiplantae > Streptophyta > Magnoliopsida > Asparagales > Amaryllidaceae > Allium > Allium fistulosum. Next base: position 368,154,327 of record CM060908.1, read on the forward strand.
GCCGAGCGAGGTACGATGCCGAGCGAGGTGCGATCCCGAGCGGCGTCCAATGGCAAGCGAGGTATGATGCCGAGCGAGGTACGATGTTGAGCAAGGTACGATGCCGAGCAGGGTGCGATGCCGAGTGGTAATGCCGAGCCGCAACCAAACGACCTTCCTGAACTTCCATACTTCGACCGGACCATTCCATGCCGAATGGCCGAGCCACAATGTCAAACTACAAACACTTCGAACCATTTCATTCCGACCGAACGACCTATCATGATCGAGCATCTATCCAAGTGAACATCATCCATTTAGACCGAATCCGTCATATTTCAGCCTCGATAATCGTGAAGTTGGTTAAGTTGAATCTGCCTCTCCATGGCCTTGCCAAAAGGCGGGTTAACAGTCCTAAGCCTCTCTTCTATCGTTATTGCAAGATGGAAGGCCACCATCTTGCCACTTGTCCCATTGCTCCTAGTAGTACCCAGTCTGGCAAGCTGAATGTAGTGGATGCTTCTGGAGGGTCTTCTCAGCATAGAGGTACATCTCCTTCTATCCTTGAAGGATTTATTTTATTCCATGATCATTCTATTCGAGCTCTCTTCGATACGGGTGTGTCGCATTCATTCGTATCGAAAGAGCTTGTTGATGCTACTTCTTTGGAAGTTTCATGCCTTGTTACTTCATTGAAGATTGCGAATCCTATCGAGGGATTCGCAACCCTTAGCATGCTTTGTGATGATGTTGAGATTGTTTTATGTGGCTTTTCTTTCCGTGCGAATCTGCACGTTTTTTCTTATTTGGGTTTTGATATGATTTTGGGTATGGACTGGCTAGTGCGATACGATGTCAGGATTATTTGTTCTGAGAGAGTTTATATCTTCGACATCCAGATTCATCTGCTCTGCTATAACTTGTTCTTCGGAATGTGGAAAATTCCAAAGTGGCTTTATATTCTCTAGACTCATGAGATGATGATAATATATCTCGTATACCTGTTGTTTGTGATTTCTCTGATATATTTGAGCTTGTTTCGGGTTTACCACCTAAGTGGGCAATCGAGTTCCGCATTGATCTCATTCCAAGTGCACAGCCAGTTACTCGTCCTCCCACGAGGATGTCTATAAAGGAAAATGAGGAACTCAAGAAGCAGCTTTTAGAGCTTGAGTCAAAGAAGTTGATTTGGTCCAGTTTTTCACCGTGGGGTGCTGCGGTCGTCTTTGTGAAGAAATTCGATGGAACTCTTAGGCTTTGCATCGACTATCGCAAGCTTAACGAGTTGACCATCAAGAATAGGTATCCGTTGCCTAGGATCGACAATATGTTCGATCAATTGAGTGGCGCTAAAGTCTTCTCTCAACACGACCTTGCCACTGGTTTTCATCAGTTCCGAGTTGCGGAAGATAGCATTCCTCTTACAGCTATTCGCACTCGATATGGATCTTACAAGTGGCTCGTTATGCCGTTCGGTTTGACGAACGCTCCGGCTTTCTTTGTCGATCTTATGAATCGAGTATTCCGGGAATATCTCGATAAGTTTGTCCTTGTGTTCGTCGATGACATCCTTGTTTATTCGAAGTTGGAAGCCGAGCATGCTAATCACTTGAGAATTGTCTTGAGTACTCTTCGTCGCCATCAGGTTAAAGCCAAATTCTCCAAGTACCACTTCTAGGAGAATAAGGTTAAGTTCTTAGGCCATGTTATTTCTTCCGGAGGCATTTCGATCGATCCCTCAAAGATCGAAGCCATCCAGAATTGGAGGAAGAGGTTTGAGAATGTTCATGAAATTCGCAGCTTCTTAGGATTGGCGGGTTACTTCCGCCGATTCATTAAGGATTTTTCCCGCATTGTGCTTCCTCTCACAAGCCTCACTCGTAAAGGCGTTCGATTTATTTGGTCCGACAAGTGTGAAGCTTCTTTTCAGCAGTTGAAGGAGCTTCTCACTAATGCTCCTATTCTTATGGTTCCCAAAGGGAATCAAGATCTTGTTGTCTACACCGATGCTAGTCATTGTGGCCTCGGTGCCATGCTTATGCAGAAGGATTGGGTAGTTACTTATGCTTCTAGGCAACTGCGACCAAATGAAGTTTGCTATGCCACTCATGACATCGAGTTAGCTACCATTGTCCTCGCCTTGAAGATATGGCGACATTATTTATTAGGCGAGTGCTTCATTCTCTATACCAATCACAAGTCCTTGAAATATCTGTTCACTCAGAAGGATCTCAATATGAGGCAACAGCGTTGGCTTGAGTTCCTTGCCTCCTATGACTTCGATATCCAGTATACCACTGGTAAGGGTAATCGTGTTGCTGATGCGCTTAGTCGCAAACATTCGGCTGTTGTTTCTATGATGTTAGCCGAGTGGGATGTTCTAGAGACCTTATCCCTTTGTGATATTTGTGATTGAGCTCCATCTTGTGATTCTCCTATTTTATTATTCAGTTTGGAAGCTCGACCCAGTTTATTGGATCGTACTGCCGATGCTTAGCGGCGTGATCCCGATCTTGTGCACCTTATCCAGGTTTGTGAGTCAGAGTCCCGTGATGAGGAGTTGCGGGAATTCAGCATTTATTCTCATAAGTGTCTTCGTAAGAAGAACCGTCTTGTCGTGCCTTCTGATTCTACACTTAGGCATGACATTCTCGATAACTGTCATTGTTCTAAGTATACCATTTATCCCGGCAGTAGTGAGATGTATGCCGATATGCATCACCTTTGTTATTGGGAAGGCATGAAGCACGATGTAGCAAGTTATGTGAGTAATTGCATAACTTGTCAACTTATCAAAGCCGAACATCAGCGCCCTTCTAGTCTCCTTCAGCCTCTAGAGATTTCATTGTGGGAATGGGATCAGATTTCCATGGATTCTATTGACGGCCTACCTCGTTCCAGTTCGGGCCATTCTAGCATTTTGGTTATTGTTGATCACCTCACCAAATCAGCTCATTTCATTCGCATTAAGTCTAATAGGAGAGCTTCTCATTTGGCCAAGTTATACATCAAGGAAATCGTGAGACTTCATGGTGCTCCTAGTTCGATTGTCTGTGATCGTGATCCGCTTTTCACAAGTCATTTCCGGCAGAGTCTTCAACAAGCTATGGGAACAAGCTTAATTTCAGCACAGCATATCCTCCACAGTCTGATGGACAGACTGAATGGGTGAATCGTATTCTTGAGGATCTTCTCCATGCTTGCATTCAAGATTTCGGTGGTAGTTGGGAGGATCACCTACCTCTTATGGAATTCTCCTACAACAATAGTTTCTAGTCCAATATCGGCATGGCTCCTTTCGAAGCCTTTTACAGAAGGCCATGTCGATCACCTTTCTGTTGGTTGGAATCTGGAGAGAAGCTTATTCTTGGCCCAGAATCTATTCGTGATTCTTCTGAGAAGATTATTCTTATTCGTCAGAGAAAGAAAGAGGCACAGAGCCGCCAGAAATCTTACGCGGACAACCGTAGGAAGCCTCTCGAGTTATATATTGGTGATTTCATTTTCATTCGTGTTTCTCCTATTAAAGGGGTTATGCGCTTCAATACGACTGAAAAATTGACTCCTCACTTTATAGGACCATTTCCTATTACTAAACGTATTGGCCCTGTGGCTTATAGAGTTTCACTTCCAGCTCATCTATCTGGCATTCATGAAGTGTTTCACGTCTCTCAGCTTCGGAAGCATCTTCGAGAGTCGGATTCTATTATCGATTCTCCTGATTTGCAAGAGCTTGAGATCTCACCAGACCTATCAGTTGTGCAGCAGCCTATTCGCGTACTTGCTTCGGAGGTGAGACGCCATCGAAACAAGGACGTGCCGCTCGTTAAAGTTCAATGGTCCGCTAATCCCAATGACTGCACTTGGGAAACCTGAGAGTTTATCGAGCATTCATATCCCAGTTTTCTATCTTCGCATAGCGATGGTGAGAATCTCTTTATCTCAAGCTTACTTTCTTTTCTTTTGAGTGATGAAATTAAATAGTTGAATACAAATTCTCCTCTAGGAATTGCGAGGATGCAATTTTGTTAGGGGGGTCCATAACAACCCTGGTTTGGAGATTACCTTTCAATATTGAATTATAATGATGAATATAATTTAGTATTGTAAATTAAATTAAAGTTAGAGAAATTAAATTGTTTATTTGGAATAAACAATGGATTTTGGAATTTAAAATGATAAAATGAAATTCCAAGCTTTATTTTATTTTGTTTGGAGTGATAATAAATGGAATATGGGCTTTAAATAATGAAAATGATTTCATTTTAGAGAAATGCAATAATTATATTAATTATTGTCTAATTGCTTCTTTTAATAATTTTTAAAAGAAGTATGTAAATTTGAAAGGTGGTTTATTGAAATAAAAGGTGGAAACTGGGTTAAAAATAAGTTTTGGCTATAAATAATGTTTTGGAAAGGGTTGAAATATTTTTCTAAGTGAGAAAATAATTTTTGTGGAATTTTAGAAGTTAAAAACAATGTTTTATTCATTTATTTGAGTAAATGGTGTATTTTTGTTAAATAAAGGATTTTAATAATAAAAATGTTTTAAAAATATAAGTTAATCTTTTTATATGATAGAAAATGTTTTATTTTGTTTGTATACAAGTTTTCATATTTTTCATATTTTATTTGTTAAGTGTTGATTTAAACCTTAAGCCATTTAATTCTTTTAATTATCAAACCCAATTAGCCCAATATCACTTAGCCTGGTTAAGAAAAGAAGAAGTAGTGTTTAGTTGTAAGTTCATTTCAGTACCTCCTTCTTCCTTCTTCAGCCTAAAAGCAAAGTCCGTAAACAAAATTTCTCAAATTCAAAATCAAGCAAAATCTTCAATTAAACTCACCAAAATTCAAGTCTTTTTGCAAGATAAAGATAAATCAAAGGTATACAACTCCAAATCATACAATTTCATCACAAAATTCTTTTACAGTAAATAGCTTTCTAAAAACTTTACTGTATGTTGTTTGTATGTTCTATATTTGCTCTCTAGAGGTGCCAAAGGCTTGTAATCTCAAGCAAAGCTTCCTCTTTTCATCAAAAATCTGAGCTTTTGCAACAAATCAGCAAGGTGAGTTGTATAAACTCACAACTAGCCAAAACAAAAGTGCCAGTGCTTGAATCTGTAGAAAATTTGTTTATGTTTGCAATTTCCTATAGTGAATATTTTGCTTGTTTATATTCAGTTTCTGTTGCATCTTTGAACCCTTATATTTTGTGATTCCGACAATGAAATGCTATCGGATTTCTTGAATTTGGTAGCTTGCATGTTGAACTTCATCCTTGTAAAATTTCACTGAAAAATATTGTTGTTTGATAAGTCAGAAGTTGCTCAGAAAATTAGATCGCGAGCAGGAAATCAATTGAAACAAAGTCCGTATGCTAGGTCGACTGCCACCCTCCCGGGGTTGACATGCAGGTTGACCCAGTGCCTACTAGGTCAACCGTATGGTTGACCTAGGGACCAAAGAGGTCGACCTCCATGTCGGCCTCAAGGTCGACCTGGCAAGAGGCAAAATTTTGCCTTGTCTCCTTTTGTGTTTTGATGTTTCCGACTTTCGTTTGCTTCATTTTTCCAGCTATATTCGTGATGTTTTTTATGATGACTATAGGCCATGATGTCTATAAATAGACTAGCCAAATTTTGGAGATTTAAAAATTCAAATTTTGAATTATTTTGAATTTAAATTGAATTTAAATTCGAATATCGGTTTGAGTGATTTTCCGTGTTTTTATTCATTTTCGAGCACGGTTTTCTCCGAATCTTTTTGAAATGATTTTTAAAATTAATGGGCATTTCAAAAAATTATTATATAATATTTTGAAGTATTTCAAGTGTAAAATCTATTTATTCTCTATAATAAGAGAATTTTCAAATATGGGTTTCTAATTGATTTCGAAAATTGGTTTTCAAAGCTTGATTTCCAAAGTAAATTATTTTATATATAAATCACACATTTTTGCACTATTCGAGCGAATGAGAAGGAGAATTAAATGGGTTGGTAAAAGACGTGGTATGGGACTCGTGCGTTTATCTTATCGATTAATTCTCGACTTGTCTGTTTGATCGTTTTGGCCTTCGAGTTGAGTTTACCGATGAGATGAGGTGAACTTTTTACTGCTGTGAGTGTGAAATTTACTAGCGGTTAGTAAACCGTTTAGTGCGAACGTGTGGAATGGGACACACATTAACACTGTTCGGGTTCTTGTCCGAGAGTTTGTGACACATTTGCCATTGCGGCGTGCCAGTACTGGACCTTCGGGTCATTGCCATTGCGGCGTATTTTCCATTGCGGCGTATTTGTCATTGTGATATTTTGCCTTCAGGCGAGGTACCTATTTGAGATAACAGTACTTGGCAAGGCTTCGGCCACATGCACGTGCTAAACTTTTGATATGATTTCTTTGACTATTTTCCCTAGTGTATCGCCCCTTTTCGGAATTGGTCCTTTGAATCATTCGATATATATTTGTGGCGATTACCTTTCGGGAATTTGAACTCTTGGGAGTTCTATTTTTGAGATTTGAATTGCCTACACTGACATTATTGAGATTTGCCTTTTGGCGACTTTATATGAGATTTGCCTTTTGGCGTTTACTTGAGATTTTATTCTCCTCTTTGGAGATATATTTGCCTTATAGCGTGTTTGAGATAGGATCGCTTTGTGCATGTTTTGGGTTGCCAATTTGGCGGGTTTAGGTTTCCCCCTAAACCATATTTGATGTTTTATGAATGCCGATGATATGAGGCTCGCTACTTTTAGCGTTTTATGGGTTGTTCTATCTCTTTTGAGATTAAATGTTGTGTAGTGATACCATTCATCTCATGAAGTAACCTTACCCTTTGTTGTCCCTTCTCACTTGGGACTATTATCACTTTATCCATATGCTTATATTATCGCTTATCCTTTTAAACTGATTTGTTTAGCTAGAATGACTCGTGTATTTTACACTCGGGTCAGACCGAGGTGTTTCAGGTTAGGTATGTTTGGACTTAGCCTATTCTACTTCCGCATGGACTATTCTGCTCGCTCCTTTTGTTTTAGCTTTTTGTGTAGTACTTTTTGTTTGCTACTTTGATATGTATATTCTTTTGACTAGCTTGTATATTGTGGTTGTTATACCACTTGACATGTATCATTTTGTATACTCTATGATGTATCTGTAAATGTGTATATATATATATATATATGTGATGTTCCGCTGTTCTCTGATGTGTTTTGCATTTGAGTTGTTGTATTTTGTTCTGATAGATCCTATAGCCACCTATGGCTTTGTATTAAGTATTTATTGGATATGTCGATCCACTTGAGACAGAAAAAAAAATATAGCACTTGTCGACGTATTCAATAGATATTTAAGACAAGGCTATAGATTGTCGCTCCTAACCAGCCCAATTCTCCGCATTAGCAGATAGTATTACCTAGTAATACTATTTGTTAATGTGGGTCTTGGGGTGGGGCGTCACAAACTATCTCAAAATACTTTATATTAAAACTATATACAAATAGAAAGGAATACCAAAATCATAGTGAACCCTCTCCACAAACGTAGCTCAAGGGAAACCTGGACTACCTATAAACAAGTATGATAAATCCATTTCAAAAGTAGAGGATCATACCATAACCTGCTCTTCTCCTGTAACAGCAAGTTAGCACAACATCTCATTGCACTACACTAGACCAAAAATTATTAATAATATAGTACCAATACACCATGATTAAACCTGATCCCAAAGCCATGATCCTTATTGCTAAGATCGATAAGATATGCCCCAACATGTATAGTCCCTACTGCTAAGACAAAATAGGTACCCCACAATGTGCGTGTTACTACTGCCAAGACCAAATTGTAGATGACTTGCTACTAGGGAAATCTATGTCCCAGCCCGCTATCATTGGAATCATAGATGACTCGCTACTAAGGAACTCCATGTCTCAGCCCGCTATCATCACAAATCGTATATGACTCGTTACCGAGGAAATCTAAGTCTCAGCCCACTATCATATAAAAACCTAGATGACCCGCTACTGGAGAAATTTATGTCCCAGCCCGCTATCATCAAAACCGTGGATGACTCGCTACTAGGGAACTCCAGTCTTAGCACGTTATCATCACAAATTGTATAGTATAGCCACGCACAGCTCCAGTCGCCATGGCCTAAAACCCACTGGATAAATCTAAAAAACCCCCATACTGATCCAAATTGTATTCCAAATCAAATGCATAACCCAAATGTCATAATACTCCCTCGGTATATCCTCTCAATCTATCTCAAAAATCTATGTTTTTTGGAATACGTGCCAAGGTGGGGCCTACGTGGGCCCCAAAATCAAATTACTTCAAAACCTACCAAACTTTCCTAGATGGTAGGACTCGAAAATTGATGAACACCGGTTTAAACGGTTCCTCAAACTAAAAGTTATCGCATTTTGAAATTTCAATCAATCGATAAAACTCGAACAACAGGCTATCAAACGTCTTCCACTTCTACCAGACGTTTGGGATTTCTGTTCAAACATCTGACATATGTTGCATATTGTTCCTAGTGCTTATCTAGACTTCTGAGACTTTGGGTCAGACGTTTGGATGCCTGTTATGGGCAGAATCAACCTTTAAACACCCATAACTATTGATCCATTGCGATCGTGGTGAAATTCTCTTCAATTTGAGACTTGAAATCAAGAATTTGCACACCTTGAGTTTTCCTCATCCCTGTGTATAGCTTATACATGTGTTGATACACTCATTCGTGCACGCCTATGCACACACGTTAACGCAAACACACATTGGCTTATCAGCTCACATTTCTGGACTTCACCGGGGCAATTACTCGACCCGGTATACTCTTATGTAACTTATCGTACACGTTGGTTGCTATGGCTATGTGAAATGCCCATAATGAACTTATATTCAATAATACTTCTATATAACTAAACAATTGCAAACGAGATTCACCAAGGCGATACTCGACCCAGCACTTTCCCACGTAACTTAGTGCATCAAGTAGTCGCAACGGTTACTTGAGATCTCTCATAACATTACCATATAAACATATGGACATTCCTGTATGCATATACAATTTATTACTCAAATATTCACCTCTTACAAACCCAACTCTTATCATAATTCTAGCTATAACACTAGAGTTGTTTCGATCGTTGCTTAACTCCGAATACAAGTACACATATACCTGCTCGTGCACGTATACACATACATGTATCTAGTAGGAAATTCAACTATTTCTTGTTCCAATATTACTTAATTTAGTAATCTTTCTAGTAAGAATGAAACATCTCTTTATATCATTTTGACAAAAATCATAAACCATTTTATAAAATGTAATACTATCTTATAATCACCTTGTAGCCTTTAAAATACTTAATCACTTCATAAAAAGAAATCAAGTATTCACCTTTTTACTATTTTATAGAATCCCATATCCATATTATAAAATATATACTTCATTTATAAAATAATGGAAGTATTTTATAAATACTAATTAAGATATATAGGGTCTTTAATTACTTTAATAAAGGATGCAGAACTCCCAAACCCTTAATTAGCTTCTAACCTATTTGCAAATCAATTCAAGTGGATTAATTAATATTTTCTAATGACATGCACATAATTACACTTTTTAATTCATCCCAAATCAAATAATAACATCACAAACAATCACCCAATTTGCCCAAATCAAATCTAGGGCTTACTAACTATTTTTAAAACATGTTATTAGGGTCTTAAACAAATTATTAGCTAAGGAAAACATGTTTTATGACATGAATGAAATTCTAAACTAACACAATCATTCTCCAAATCACTTCATATGATTCAATATTAAGCAATAAATAAGAATATGAAGTATAACACATAAATTGATAAAGAGAATCATCCCACTCACCTTCTCTTTCCCTAAATCAAGCTCTAATCATCAAAACCAATCTCCAAGCTAACTTTAAAGTTGAGATCTCTCTCCAAAATTTGATTCAAGCTAATTCCTTTGCGGGTCTTTTAAAGAATTCGAAGAGAGGAATTATGGTGATTTTTATTTAAATTTAGGAATTTCATTTAAAGGTATTAGGGTTAAGGGATTATAAGGTGATTAGGAGGGGATTAGGAGACCATTAGAGAAAGAGGAGAAGGAATGAACGTGAATGAGAGATAATAAAGGGAGTTAGCCACATATAGAAAATTAATGGATTAAGCCCCAATTCTCTCCATCCAACACTATTCATTCCCAAAATTTTCGAACTCCAAACATTTCGAACCTTATACTCATTCAAATTTGCAACATCGGTCCAGAATCGATGGAAGTGGTCTCAAGTCCTAATTCGACTATATGCAAAAAGTCACATTTTAGGCTTTCAATTAAATAATGACTTAATATTTAAATATATCATCATTAAATATGTGGCTTATTACAAGAGTCTCGGTAGTTCATGAGTTCATGAAATTCTTCGAACCAGTAACGGGATTAGCACCAAGAAGAGTGATTGAATTTTGAATAGACTTGATGCCAGAGGCACAACCTGTTAGTAGACCACCAAGCAGAATGTCGCCTAAGGAGATGGAGGAACTGAAGAAGCGGCTGGTGGAACTTGAGCATAAAAGTTTCATTTGGTTGAGTAGTTCGCCATGGTGGGCATTTGCGATATTCATAAATAAGTAAGATGGAATTTTGCGGATGTGTTTTGATTATCGGAAATTGAATGAGTTTGATATTAAAGAATCGTTATCCATTACATAGGATAGATGACTTGTTTGACCATTTGAGTGGAGCTAGAAAATTCTCACTGCTAGATTTGGCAACAAGATTCCATCAACTGAATGTAGCAAAAGATACTGTTCCATTAATCGCATTTAGAACTCAATGCGGTTCATATGAATGGTTAGTTATGCTTGTTGGACTCGCCAACACTCCAACGTTCTTTGTAGATCTTATGAAATGAATCTTTCATGATCAGTTGGATAGATTTGTGTTGGTCTTTATTGATGATATTTTGTTTATTCCAAGAATGAGAAAGACCATGAAGTCCATCTTAGATTAGTGTTAAAGACAATGAGACAGCATAAATTGAAGGTGAAGTTTTTCAAGTGTCACTTTTGGAAACGGGAGGTGAAGTTTTTTGGTCATGCGGTATCGAAGAATGGTATAACAGTAGATCCATCAAAGATAGAGATCATCAACCGTTAGAAGAGAACAGAGACAGTCATAGAGGTAAGAAGTTTTATGTGCTTAGCAGGATATTACTGAAGGTTCATTAAAGATTTCTTACATATAGAAGCACCCTTGACTTACCTAACCAGGAAGAATGAGAAGTTCATGTGGACAGATAGATGTAAGTGATCATTTCAGGAGTCGAAGAAGCTATTGACAAATGCTCCTGTCTTGATCATACTCGAGGGAAGTTTGGAGTTGGTAGTGTATGCCATTGCTTGTGGATCATGATTGGAAGCTGTGCTGATGCAAAGAGGGCAAGTGATAGCTTACGCATCAAGGCAGTTGAGACTGAATGAAGTTAGATATCTGACTCATGATCTGGAGTTGGCAGTGGTAGTTTTTGCATGGAAGGATTACAGACATTATCTTTTGGGAGAGCGGTACGAGTTATATACGGACCAGAAGTCCCTTAAGTATCTCTCAAAAGGAGTTGAATATGATGCAATATAAATGGTTGGAGTTTCTAATGGCATACGACTTTGATATTGAGTATACATTAGTAAAGGGGAATAAGGTTCTGATGCTTTGAGTAAGAAGCATCAGATAGGGTGTTAGCTATGATTGAATTGAAAATACTAGAGATGTTGGCCTCTTGCGGAGTGCATATAGGTAAAATATTGGATCGAGTAAGGATTCGGACGTGTTAGCCAATTTGGAGGTATGTCCAACACTTATGGATAAAATTGCTGGAAGGCAAAGAAAGGACCCACTAATTGCTGAAATAATTAGGCGATTAGAGATGGAGGCAGATGATGAGGATCTAAAAGGATTCACGGTAGATTCGAAAGGATGGCTTAAAAAGAAAAGAAGACCATGTATTTCAGATGTAGGAGACCACTCTTTAAGGTATATTGCCACCTACGTAGTACAAAGTCACTAAGTGCTTCTTTCTCTTTAACTATTTGGTCGATTTTGGAAAGCAACCCTTGGCTTTCCTCTCTAAGTTCCATGAACGATCCATCTACCTCCTTTCCACGCTTACAAATCATCATCACACTAAGACCAAGACGATCTACCATCTGCGGTTGGAAATTCTCTATGCTTTCCTTTATTAGTTTACTAAATGTTGATTTCTTAGAAAGCTATAAAGAACAAATAAGTGAAGATGAGCAATCATTCATAATGCAGTAACAAAGGAGAACAATAATTAAATAAATTAACCACAACAAAACAAAGTAATAAATTCATTTTTATTACATGCTAAGAAGCTTATGTAGCCAAGATCATTAAGAAGGTTAAGTGATTACATGAGCTTGAGGTCGCCTCAGATTCCTTGGATCCCACATCCTCATTATCTGGTGGTAAGGAAGCACCATGAGAAGTAGAAGGAGAAACAATTTCCGTCGCTAGCTCCTTAGCCCACTCGACCCTATAGTAGGTAAGATCATCTTTGATCTTGTCAGGGTCCTCCAGGAAGCTAAAGTCGACCTCAGTGGAAAATTGACGTTGAACTGCAGTGTATAGCCGGTAAAACACATAGAAAGTGATCCTTAAAAGCTAGTCTTTGGATTCCTCCAATGCCTTTTCCGCCAACTCTTGACCCTAAAAAGCCAAGGACTTATCCCCCACCTTCTCCGCCTCCTCTACCATTTTAGCTTTCACTCGCTCAGCCTTAAGCTCTTCCTCAATTTTAGTTTTATCAGAGATGACCACAACGAGGTCTGCCTCGAGCTTAGCAGAACGGGCAATGGCTGCAACCTAATCGCCTTCCCCCCAAACTTTAATTTATAAGGCCCCAATATGTTACAAAACAAGGGAAAATCGGGTAAGAAGTGAATAAGCAAACCACCATTAAATAAAGAAGGAAGAGAAAATGCTTATGTAGGTCCAAGATCTTTCAAGTTTAGTAGCAAGCTCGAAGAAGGGGAGTACAGAAAGAGGAAGGGTAAGAGGATAAGAGTGTGGAGTAGAAGAAATATTAGATAGGTTGTTCAAAGTGACAAGTCCTAGCCTCTCGGCGAGATCAGTAACAATACCCTTGGGCAAGAGCAGGAAGCGGATGTTAGGATCTCGAAAGGATTAGAGAGGCAAGACATGAAGCACTTCTAACAAATAAAGGGAGGAGGCGCAGTAGGCTTCTTGGAAGTTGGTCGGAAGCCTCACCCACTTCGAACTTCCTTTTTTCCTTTTTCCTCTTCAACACTGCCGGTTTCTTGGGGTCAAGAAACGCATCAGTGAGATCGCCAGCCATTTTACATGTACTTAACAGAAATCCCAAGAACAATAAACATTCTCATAAGGGTAAAGAACATAAAATAAAAATTCTTTTATCTATTTTAATGAATTATACTCCTTGGCTTATCCATAGTTGAAGAAAATTTAAAAATAGAACGAGAGAAGTTGTGCCTAGTGCACAAGAAATTGTATTTCCGCAGTAGCGACTCAGTTAAAAATAAGTTTGTTCTCCTCTTAACTTCGCCTAAGTCCAAATGGTCTGTCTATGAGATGTGAACAATGTAGAAGCCTCACGAAAAGCAAAAGGAAAATTATCAAGATTCGAAATAAAGAAATATTGATCATTCCACTTCTGGGTCTTACGGGAAACACACATAAGAACCAACTTTTTGGCTTGAGCATAATAAAATCCAAAGTCGCCTTCGAAGGACATTTATGGATATCAAATAATAATTAGAGTTCATCACACGAGGGAGGCATGCACTTCTCAGCACAGAGGGTGAATGTTGCAATCAGGACAGTATAAGAAACAGGGGCAAGTTGAATAGGTGTGAGGCCAATGTTGGATAGCCATTGGCGAAGAATTTGGTTAGGAGGAAGATAAAGCCCATAGCAAATATGTTCAGGACTGATAGAAATGATGCCCTACAAGGACATATGAATATGATTATAAGCTAAAGAACTCTACCAATACAACCCTCGAACCGAATTAACCCAAAACACCCTCTATTTCACTTAGCTTAGACACTCTAGGTGACACTGATGGGGTAGAGACGGAAGCAGTTGTCATATCAAAAAGAATATATAGGGTCGGTTATCAATAATCGCTAAGGGTTGGGGAAGGATAAAGGAAAACGATATGAAAAGAAATATATACCCTTACTTTGGTTCGAAAAAGGAACTAGTCTTAGAGAATACAAGATTAGCAACTAGGATTTCTTTTTTTTTGAAAGCATGTAAAAGAATAAAGAGGAAGAGGAAAAGTAAAGATATATACTTACCTTGATCAAAATCTCAACTGCATGATCGGAATGATGAAGGATCCTCAAAACGTCAGTTGATTAATAGCAAAAAAGATTACGCAAGAATCAATAAAGATTTTCTTAGAATTTGAAAAGACTAAAAATACAGCTATTCAAAAGACCGGCCAATAGATAAATGACACGTGCACTTGAGCATTAAATGTGAAACGGTTATAAAGACTTTTCTCCTTTTAAAAGAAAGGATGAGAAAAGGTAAAAGTGATGGGTTGCAGGAAAAATATGAGAGTAGAGACAAGTCCACACCCATGTACTATTGCTTCAGATTTGGAGGGCAAGTAGCATACCCATATTTTCCAAATATTGGCAAAACAAAATTAATAACAGCATCGAGCTCGGATGAACTGCCCTCACGATAGGAGTCAAAAAATGAAAAGGAAGTAAAATCAAAATCCAGATAGTACTGCGGCCAAAATCCTTGAGCGACAGTAAAATATAAAGACTGAACCTACCCATTAAAAGTAGCTTTGACACTATAACCAGAAATATTTATAAGATGCAGGAACCAATATGAAACCTTCACACTTGCTTCAACAAGTAGAACCGTGGCATAATTTTTAAGTAACAATAAGATATAGAAACTATATTGTAGCCCAAAGGTAACACTAACAACATACAACTGCAACACAACCCCATAAGCGGTTATACTCAGACGGGGATGTGCCGCAGTCTTAAACTAACACTTAAAAGTGGTAGGTCTGTGCTTCAATTTTACATCCAAAAGCTATAATGGTGTGCCTCCATTCGATGTTGATGTGACAGAACAGTGCCATAATCCTATTTCAATATCAAATTAATAAAGAATGCACTACCATTGATGTGACTAAACAGTGCTGCAATCCTGAAAACATTGACTGTAAACATGACTCAAGGGATTAGGTGAGGGGAAAAAGACTGCTCCGCGACCAAAAGCCAAAACCTCATTCCTCAAAGGATGATCAAGAGAGCACAACTCTGTCCCCAAGATCATTGAATCTGGCTCAAGGACAAAGGCAATAGCGTAGTCCTCCAATGCTAAGAGCAACCCAGAACAGGATTACGCAAGGCACTCACCCTCAAAAATACCAATTAAAACTCTTTTACTAAGCCATGCAACTCAAACCATCCTCGACACTGTGCTATGCTAATATCGCAAATTGGACAGTGCAGTATCACTTCAGAAGCATTGTTGCAGGTCAAAAGCTATACATCATCACAACCTTGGGCATTATGAAGGCATTAATCCCTAACAAAATAAAGCAAAATTTTGAAGTGTTGGTAATGGTATGACTCTCCCTGAAAAGAAAGGGCAATTCCTTATTGCAGCTTCATCTACATGTATGTGTAGTCCGTCGGCCTATTGCTTTGCAGAATCGAAAATGCACAACCTATTCAAATTTGAGTTTTCCCGCCTTAATCCCTAACATTCCTGCATCAATTTTGAATTTCCCGCCAAGATTCAAAAACCAACCACTCAAATCATAATTTCCCCACAAAAGACACATTAGCAATCCGAACATACCAAATAAGTGAGATGGATGTTCGACACATGGTGCAAGCTAATAATAGAAATTAAGAGAGTAGAATGATGACATTGGTAATCCACGTGAATCCTTATGTACTATAAATAAATAGGATACTATAGGAGGAAAAAGGGGATTTTTATTACTTTACACTTTTTGGACACACAAATCAAAATTTGTACTCTCTACCATTTTCGTTTATATTAAGAAATCAAGAGAGAAGAATATACATTTTGCCAATAGACGTAGGATTCCTTAACATCCAAACCATGTAAATTCTTTATGTCCTTTCTATTTTCAGTACTTTATTGTTTAAATTTGCCAATGATAAAGTCAAGGTAGATTCCCTTTAACAAACTAATATTCTGAACATCTTTCCTCATAATTGTGTAAGCATTAACGCAACATAATTACTCCTCCTAAAAGCAATTTTAATATTACTTAAATTTCTTGATTCATAATCATGAAAGCTTTGAGCGTCATGATTACTACATAAAAAATATTTGAGTGTTTCTAAGACGAAAAATCTCACTAACAATATACATAAATAAATACATACATACATACATATATAAGTTAATAAGATTTCTTGTTAACCCCGAAGTATGCAAGTAAGTGGAGTCTTGATTAATGATGGGCTTTGTAAACCTCGTGTAAGTCCACTTGAAGTACGTGAGATCAACTTGTCACATGTAAGGCAATGATTCAAACCACAAAAAGGATGGTCAAGTTCATATCGCTCATATGAGAATCATCCAATATCATGCCATATGCATAAGTCTAATATGAGAAAAAAGTCAAGTCTCAAATCACTTTATTGATATGTCATGCGATTGTTAATTATACATGCCCTTATTTGCAAAAAGGTCACACAATTACAATAGGCACTAAAATCCCTAAATTGATTTAGGGTTACAAACTTTAAAAAAATTCAGAAAGAGAAAAGAATTAATCGTCCCTTTTGAGTGGCCCTATGGGTCTATTTGTGTGGGCATAGATGTACGTCTTAGCTGCCATTTGGCCTTCGAGATGCCTAGCATTCGGCATAATTAGCTGCTTCGATGACATTCGACATCCTTTTTGAAGTTGATAATTCATAGCATCAATGTAGGCTGGTGATTTACAATATCAATGTTGAACTGCAGTTATGTGATATTCCTATCATCTTAACGATATGTGGTATCCGCCTTTTATTGGTGGTTTACGATACTTTTTCTTCTTACTGATATTCGACATACATTGTTATGTTGATGAAGTGCGGCAACCTGCCTTATTAATATTTTATGACATTAATCGCCATACAAATGACATATAATCCCCTGGCTTTACCGATGATAGACAATGTCGTCCATGAGCATTAATGAACTTCGGTATTCATGCCACATCGATGACTTATGACATCTTTATATTATTGCTTTTCCTCGATATTCTCTTATTTTCTTGCCTCTAACATCTCTTATTTTACTGATAAAGTGCGACATTAGTGACATGCGGTGTTCTTTCCCACACTAGTGACTTGCGGCATGCTTTTGTACGCTATTGGTATGCGTATCCTCCTTTACCTATTTTGATGTGATGTGACATCTTCTATTGCATTAGTGCAATGCAAAATCGATGGTATGTGATATTTTCACTAGCTGTAAGCTTTTGAGATCCCTTTAAGGTGCACTGAGTTGCATCATCATTAGCATTATGATCCTTTGTTTTATTTTTGACATCATTGACTTCGACATGGTGTGTTCATGCTTTTAATATTTGCTCTCTTCTCTTGTATGTTTTCCTGCCTTATCTTTAACATCTTTGTTTTCAACATGCTTTCATATTTTTGGTATCATGGTTTGTAGTAACATTTTCCCCTTAGTATGGTGAAAACAATGACTTTTCAAGTCAATTACTCGGTATCAGAGCTTGTCGCTTGTTGAATTTAAATCAATGGTGCATGCGCTTCATCTTTCCTTCTGTAAATACTCCTCCTTCTTCATTATTTTCTCTTTTACCTGCAACTTAATACTCTAGATAAAAAAAATTAAATTCTCAAATTTCATTCAAGAACCTTAAATCCTTTAGCATTAAAGCTTAAATCAAGGTACGATTTCCATTTTAATTAATCAAGTCGACAAATTAGAATAAGAAATTTTTCATTCAAATTACAACTAAGGTATTATTTGGGGATTTTTAATTTCGAATTGATGTTTGAGGTTTCGACTGCTAATCTTAAAAGTATAAGTTAAATCTTAGATTTTTTATGCTTAAGGGTGAAATTAACTTCAAATTATCATATCGCTTGGGACTTAATTGATCAATTAAAGATAGCCGATATTGATTTAAAAACCTGGGAGCTTCTGGTTGAGCTAAAAATGGGTTGTTTATAAGGAACCCGAAACCCACTTGATTGTCAAAGTCACTGTCTTATGGAATTTATCACTTATCCTGATGTTTGACATCCAATAGGTTTTATCTTTCAATCACTAATTTAACAACTAGTTCAAAGTTTGGAAGTTATTAGGATACGGGATTCTTATCATGCCAGCAATTAATTAGTGCGATAATTATTTATGTTTTTGACATGAATTTTAAAGGATTGTCATATAGATTTGACAACTCTATATAAGTCATTACCCATTTTTGGGAATTCAATATTCTTGTTTGAACTTTATTTGACATTATTAACTTGTTATGTAGTTGTCATATAGTAGACTTATAAATTGTTTATATACTTGATATTTTATGAGTTTAACAATTGGTTATGGTATATATATACACCATTCTGACATCGTTCATTAATCTCGACCATCTCTTAATCCGACATTGGGTCATTGTTATGACTTCATATTATTGTTTCCAATATCGGCTATTAATGCATCATCTTGTGAATTCGACATCAATTTATTGATTCAACATCCTATTTAAGATGCTATTAACATGATATAATTTAATCCTCTTTGACTATCTATGAACTTATGGCACTCACCATGGATTTAGAAGTTGTCCATACATTTTCTGTATAAATTTCACCAGTACTTCACAAATTCGACATGAACTACTTAATGAATTACTAATTGTAATAGCTAATTTTGAACTTTAGTACCTTAATATTATGACTTGGGTAATTTTTAATCGATTAACTATCCTTTTTATGTATTTAATTATCTATTTTGCATTTATGAACATTTTAAATTTAGTAAAATGTGTAATACTTCCCCAACTTTGTGCAATATCATCTGGTAGGCAAATGGAAGGCAAGAAACCAAGTAAGAGCTCCAAGGCATCTCCTTTTGTGAAGAAAGTGGACTTCAAACTCAACCAATCTTATATTACCACTCAGAAGGAAGTAGATATGATTCTTCAACAGTTTGGGATCACAATGTAGAGGCTATGCCTGTCAATCCTTTTGGAAGGATAGACAACCCTCCAGAGGCTTTATTTATCTTCACTCCTATCCATATTTAGCACTTGGCATATTTGCCTTTTCAAGATTTTCTTTTGTGATTCCTAGAATGTCGCTCTGATTCAGCTGACCCCCAACTCATATACATATCTAAGATGCTTAGAATTCCTCGCTAGAGAAGCTAAATTCCCTTCTTTGAGTGTTAAGACTCTACATATCTTGGTCAAACCTATGAGGATAAGTGAATAGCTAGATAGTCTGTTATATCACCTTCATCCATTCTTGAAAAGCTAAATTACTTATCCAATTAGCAAGATAAAGGAATCAGAGAACTAATTCTTCTACATTAGATGTTATTCCTCTAAGATCAAGGGAACCTTCTTTATTTTCATAAGTTTCTGTTTTCTATTATTTATGTTACATTCGTCATCCTCTTATAATGAATATTTTATTTTAGATCCTGCTTCTAAACAACCAAGCCCTTCCGTTGACGACCCTATTAAGTCCTTGACTCAGGCACCCAAGGGTATGTGTAATAGACTTGCACTTTTGATGGAGACAAATCTTCGTAATTATTCTCTGATCCTGGACCACCACAGGATATTAGGAACCTCCTATGGTAAAGGGGAACGTTCAGGGAAAACGATCACCAATTGTTGGTATTCAAAAGGCTTTCTCTATCAGTTCTTTCACTCAGCTTGGATCTTCTGGTAATTTTTATTATAACTTAAGTGGGATTACTTATATTGTTATCTCATAAAACTCCCTCTTTTGATTTAGGCTCATCTACACTTGTTATTGCTTCCAAGGAGAAGAAGGGCAAATATTATATTCCTGCTTTAACTAAGCATACGAAGTTTGCTCTTATCAAGGTATCTATTGTTGCGGCTGTTGACAAATTTAAATGAAAGATGAGTACTGATGGTCCAATTGATATTTTAACTCTTCCTCTGATCAAGAAGCCTAAGTTCGAGGACGATCAGACTTCTATTGTTATTGTTGGGGAGACAAATATGGATGCTGATTTAGCAATTCAATATCTTGATGCAATAAACTTGGATTCTATAGGACAAACAGCTCAAAAGAAAATTAAGAAGTTTCATACTCCTGATTTCTTCCTTAATATTACACTTCCTACTTCTCCATCAGGTTTTCATCTTTTGTTTGAGAATCTTGGTTTGACTCCCCGCCTTAATGAATCCTTCCCTTCGGAGGCTTCTATTTACACTCTCGCATCTAGCTTTGATGATCTCCTTTATTTGGTTGCTCGATCTCCAACCTTGGCTTCTCTAATGCCGCCACAGCCTTCAACCTTCTCAAAAGATTACCTTTACATCATCCTTCAGCGGCTCTTACTGGTATTATTTATTTTTTGCTTGGTTAATGTAAAATTTTAACTTAATATAATTTTAGCTTATGTTTATCATGTGCTTAATGCGGCTAAGCACATGTTTCTCCTTCAATAGGCTTCTTAAGAGCCTTCTAATCATGTTGTTGAACTCAACGAGCAGACTTCTTTACTCATAACTCAAATGACTGATATTATTGCAAAGAAGGACAATGCTATTCTTGAAAAGGGGAGACTCGTCTCCTTACTTAATGAGGAGAAGAAAGCTAAGTTGTTGATTAAAGAGAAGATGAAAACATAACTTGAGTAAACCAATAAAGAAAAGACCGAAATGGCTGCCAAGATAAAATCTCTAGAAAATTAGCTAGAAAGTAAAGATGCTGCTTTGATTTCACGTTGATCATATATAAAAGATACTAATGAGAAAGTTGCCTTCTTCTTCGATGAAACTCTCGTTACTCTTATAGAAAAGTGCTATGAAGATGCTCTTCTCATAGCATGTGGCGATAACATTGACAAATGCCCAGACTTGGATTTTCCTTCTCTCCTGAAGCTAAATACTAGATTTAAGATAAATTTTGATCTTATATTGAAGAGAGCTGAGGGGTCACATCAGGATGAATTCCATAAAGAAGAAGTTGTTAACCCAAAAAAATTACTATCTTTTGATGACCCCCCGCTTATGGGGAACAAAGATGTTGATGGAGGGGAAGGTAGTAGCAATGATGATGATGACAATGATGGAGATGACACTGATGATGATAATCATAGTGGAGATATTAGCGATAAGGGTCCGAATAGATCAAGAGATGGGGATGATGGATCTGGTGGTCATAATTTGGACTCTTCTATTCTCGATGCGAATTTTCCTTACTTTTCCAAGCCTCGGATGCTTTATAAGAAACCATTCCCCTAAAGGACACTACTACTCCTAGTCATCAACCGAAAGAAAAGACTCAAGTATCAACTCCTCAAGTTCCAGTTGCGTAGGTATGGGATTCATTATTCAGATGTCTAAAATTTTCTGCTTGCATTTAGTTAATAAATTTATTACTTTAGTTAATGAAAAAGTCAAAATATTAGTATGAAAAATGTGAGAAGGGGTGCATTGATTGAATAGAGAACTGGAAAGGGTAATTGAGGAGCACAACAAGTTATAAGAAAAGTATAGGCGCCTTTCCGTTACGTTAAACGATTAGGGAATTTTAAAGAGAAGCGAGCATCCATGTTATTGAAAAAGTCTCGTCTTCATCGATCGAGAGTAAAAAAAGAATGAAGAGCTAACTATCCTCTTATAGATGCATATTGAGGATAGCGATGCTTTAGTAGAGTTCCTCTATAAAGTTTATTGCAGAAGCCTTATCGTTGATTTTTCATTCTTGGGAGAGAAGAGTGGAGGCTTGATTAGACGTCTCCATAAGAGATATCTAGATGAGTATGGATCTGACCTCCATCCTGGGGTATGTTGGAATCTTCCCATAGTTATGACTATTCCCCTTACTCCAAACACTCTTCCTCCTAAGTAGTCAAATTTAGCAATGAGAGATTTATTTCTGAATTTTACAAAGGATTAATAGTGTATGGACCCAAGTGAATTTGTTTATAATTCAAACATTTTTATGAATTTTAGTGCTTCCATTTCTCATTTCTTTGTTACTTAGTTTATTTTCATAAATCATACAGATTAAAGAGTCATCGAGAAGTCCTGTTCCAATAGAACTCCTGAGTAAACTCATCAAATTAAAAGGGGATTTGAAGAGAAATAATTATTTCTTAAAACCTCTTGGCTAGCGAAATATTGTTTCCTTAGAGATCTCCAAGAAGTTTATACCTGACTTCCACACTTTCACTTTTATTTCTTGGGTGATGAAAAGAAAAAATTGCTTAGCAAGATAGGAACCAGCCACGCTAAATTGTCATGTGATGAAATCGATCCTCCAGTCGAACAACAGGACTATTATTAATTCTCTATAGTTAACAACCTACAAGATTTTATTATTCCTTTTGATTCTACCCTTTCCTTGTCTGTATGGTAAGCTAAAAGGGCTAAGACTACCGTTTTTAAATTTTAGGCCATTTCTCTATGGTAACCTGTGCATGTAACTCTTTTTGCTGTTAATAAAGAATGCATTTTCTTATATGTTAACTTCTTTTCCTATAAATTTTTATTATGAGAAACAACTAGAGCTAACACTTAGCAAACCAAATCTTTCTTCTCAATTGGATGATATCGCAACTAAGATAAAGGCAGTCATTAAAGAGAAATGTTCTTCTCAAGATGCCTCGACTTCATTGTTCCTGGACAGTCCTGATGCACAAAAATGGCCTTAAATGTATTATCAATCGGAATCTTCATTAAGTGGTATGAAGGAAATGATTTCTGTAGTGACCCTAATTTTAACTAGCATTACTTAGGACATTTAATTAGATAAATTAAATGAAATAATGTAAATGGTTAAGTGATTGAGATTTGAATAATTTAAGGTAGTCGTACCTTAATTAAACCATAGCCAAAGAGAATTAAAATGAAATAAGTAAGAGGAATAAGATAAGGGAAATATATGAATAAACTAAGTTCTTATACCCTAAACTCTTCTTACTTTCACCCATTATCCATACTAAACATTTGTAAACAAAACTAAGAACGTTCAAAGCTTCGTCGGCCACCATTAAGGGAAAACAAAAGGGAAGATGAGTAAGAATTCAAGTAGGATGCTTAATCAAATCAATTCAAGAGAAAATCTCAACCTCCTTAACAACAAGCTAAGGTGAATAATAGATTACATCTCATTTTTATTGTTTTCGGTTTCTATATGGGATCCGAATTTATTTTGCAAGTAAAATGCCATGATTTGATTGTTTAAATGGATATCTAAGCTTGTTGATGATTTATGTTGCTTCATATAGATTTTATGATAAGTTTTGATTTGAAAAACCTATTAAATGACATCCTAATGAATTGCATTTTTGGTATAAGGTCAAAAGCATTATACTAGAGATGGGTTTCAAGTTTCATAATTTTCTATATTAATGTGGATTTAATATGAATTTTCTAGGAAAGAAAATGGTTGGGTTCAAATTATTTTCGGTAAATATATGATAGCCTTGGGTCTGAAATTTAAATATGTTAAAAAACATATTAAAAATGATTTATGGGAATTTTTGAAGAATTTTCCTAGGTATTTTATTATGGATATAAAATTATTTAAGGTATGGGACTTAAATGTTTTATATGCTTCTAAAAGGAGAAGGGCCTAATTTGCTAAATGTTTTTAATTGTTAATTACTGAATTCAGAAGCACTTTTTGAAAAACAATTGGCAATTAATTATCCGCTGACAAATAAGGCAAGTTAATTTAAAAGAAATTACTTTAAAAGGCTAATAATCAATATTGTAAGAAATTACGCCACTTCCAACAGCTGCCTTTCGACCCCATACTTCCGTCCCAACCAAGTCGAAACTAATACACATGGTTTCAATGCCTTGGTACATAGTGGATTCGAGTTAGGTGGAAGGTGTAGAGTCGAAACATGCTTTCAAAGAGGTAGAGGCTCCTATTTTTGACAACGAATCACTTATGTTTATATAGAAGACTTTCGAAGGAGTTATATTAGCTTTCGACTTAGTCAAATATGCCTTTGTTTTATCAAAAGGATTTTCGAAAGGGGTTGCTGCCTTTTTATTTTAAAATGAAGCTTTCGAAGGGGTTCGAAACCCATGCTGCCGCATTCAACCCTTCGAATGAATGCTTTCAAAATCATACTTTTTCCTTTAAACTTTGAAGCCGTTTCCCCAGGCTTTCGAAAGGGTTGGTTTCGAAACCATCCACTTTCTTTTACTTAGGAATATTGCTTTTGAAAGCAATGCTTTCGCCATAGTTCTTTTAAGGCCCTTCATTCTATTAAAAGATAAACCCAAAGGTTTTGAAAGGAATGGTTTTAAATAGTTTTGAAGCTATGTTTCACAAATTTTTACTTGGACCCAATGCTTTCGAAAGGTTTGTTTTAAGTAAGGAATTTAGTACTTTCGAAAAGTATATAATGTAGGTTTCAAAGGGGAGGTACCCTAATGTTTTCGAAAGGTTTACTTGAGTCTTTAAATGGATGGTTTCCAATGCTTTCGATAGGCAAGTTTAAAGTATTTTGAAAAGAGGATGTCTAAGGTTTTATAAAGCTTTTGAAGGGATACTTCTAATGATTTCGAAAGGTCTATTTCCAAAGATTTCAAAAGGTATGTTTCAACCTTTTGGCGTAGTGTTTAAAGGTAAAGTAGTTAACCTATTTTGAAAGGGGTACTTTTAATGGATTCGAAAAGGACTGTTTAAAGTTTCTACAAGGGTTTCGAAGGTGATATCTTGGTTTTAAAACGTAATGTTTTCTAAGTTATAAAGAAGGGTTTTAATTTGTTCTAAAAGGATAGATAGCCCTATTGATTTAGGTTTTCATCAACATTATTTTGTGTAAAGCATATACCATGGCAAAGATATCTGAGTAAAGCAAAGAGTATATTTTCCTTGTTTAACTGTGATTTAAAGGTTCAAATCAATTTGAAAGAAATGTTTTCAAGGAAAACTTGATGGGATAGTTAACCCAAAGTAAATGACTCAGATATTAGAATACTAGATGGGACCGGTATAGGGTCGCGCCCTATACTTTAGCTAGTAGCCCCTAGCTAATATAAGTCCAAAATTCTAGTGTGTAGGGCTTTATCACATGTAAGACTTAATTGATGTTACACATAGAAAGGAATATATATAACGAAGATAGGTTATTGGTTTGCCTGCAAAACCATTTGGATCAGTTGACTTGGGAGAAGTAAGTTAAGCATGGACCATCCAGGAGTGTGTCTAACAGAAGTTAGAATATTTATTTTGTCTGATGGGCCCAAGACAGCCGATGGTTAGTAGTTGCCAAACAAAACTATATTGTTCGGATAGATAGTCCATTGATTACCTGATTTATATGCAAATATGATATTATTACTTTAATCGGTTTGGTTGCAGGATTCTGATTTGCAAAAAACATGTTTTAAAAGGGATATTAGTGAGGGGAAACTCGGTTCGCTAAGCGGCGTGGTCTCATTTAATATCAGTAAACCGAGATGTAATAGTATTATTTACACCAGGCTTTATGTCTGGTTCGAAGTTTATGTTTACCCCTTAAACTCTTGGGTGCTCAAAATTATTTTATGTAGATTGAGAGTTAGGGTTTTACAAGTTTAGTAGGTGGACAAATAAGCTTTCGAAGACGTGCAGGAGGCAAAGTTAGGTATATAGGAGTAATTTGTTTTTATTTCCGTTGTGATGTATTTAAGACTAACATGTCTATTGAGTACTCTACTCATCCAACGAGGCATCTTTATATGTCGCTCTTGGCTTAAATTGTAATAATTATATTTGATCGAAATCTAGGAATCATTTGGGATTGGGTAATGTAATATGAAACATGGAATTAAAATGTAATCAATAAAATAGTTTTTTGAATATATGATTTTGTTTCATATTCATGTGCTTCTGATATTATGGATACCATTAACATTACCATATTTTTTCACTGGAAGTTAATACTATAGATGAGTGCATCATCTGTAGTGCTTAGCTTCGGGCCTCAAGATAGGGGATGTTACAACTTGGTATCATAGCGTAGATTTATGAAAAATTTAAAAGAACTTTCAAACTTAAAATGATTTTGAAAACATAATCCTAAAAAATTAGAGAAAAGATTGGGGCATGGTATAACGATATAATAACGTACTTGTATTTGCTATATATAAGTATACACTTTATCTTTATTATCCCATCTCCCTTAGGCTATTCTTCTGTATCTTATAAAGACTCGAATGCAGATTTTATGGACGTATGATTTGGATGCTAGAAGTGGAAGAGTTAACATTGGTGAGGGAAGCACCACAACTAATTGGAATGCTAGACCAAACACTAGAAGGAATCCAGGTCAGGCACAAGTTGATAATGTGGTTGCTGGAATGCCGTAAGTAGACATGGGGGCTATGTATCAGTTTTTCGTTAACATGATGCATGCTGCAGTTGCTGCGGGTTTAGTTGGAGGAAATGCCGAGAGAGGAAATTAGGGAGCTCCAGTGGTCAATAATTATGCTGTGTTGAGTAGAGATTATGCCAAGCTAGGAGGAAAACCGTTTATCGGGACTGAGGACGCAATTGAAGTGGAGAACTAGTTACTTCATTGTGATAGGATTTTTGCTGATTTAGGGCTCAATGATTAGCATAAAAGGAGGCTTGATTCTAGAAAATTACAGGGAGCAATGTTGTATTGGTGGAACAGTGTAAAGGTGGGAGTTAATGAGGAGACCGTGACATGGGTTGAGTTCAGAAGAAAGTTTGAGGAGAGGTTTATGTCGGAGATTATAAAGTCAACTCTGATTGGGAAGTTTACTGAGTTGGAGGAGGGAGACATGACAGTGCTTGAGTATGCAACCATATTTGAGGAGCTATCAAGAGACAGATACGCTACAGTTGATACAGTTATTAAAAGGAATGAGAAGTTCATTCGCGGGTTGAAGCCTGAGCTTTCTAAGGCCACATTATTGCATATTCGAGATCTGTGCGATGTAGTTGTTGAGATGGTTTTGAGGCAAGAAGAGATGCTTGCTTTTCTTGAGGGTAACAAAGTAGGGGGAGTTCAAGGAGGGCAGAACTAGCAGAGGTAATTTTTCCATAAGAAGGGAGCTCATAAGAGTGGAGCTGCCAAGAAGGGAAAGATAGAAGTTATCTGTTATAAGTGAGATAAGAAGGGACATTATGCTCATGAGTGTCAGATAGGCAAAGGGAAGAAAGCTGCTGACAAGAAAGGAGTGAGATGTTTCAACTGCGGTCAAATTGGACATCATAAGAACCAGTGCAAGGAGCCATCCAAGGATGGAAAAGGCAAGATGTTTACATTGGAACCAGCTACCTCGAGAGTAACAACAGAAGAGAAGGAAAAAGCTGTGTTGGGAGGTACGCTTTTGATTCATAGTGTATCAGGTTGAGTTCTATTTAATACCGGTGCATCACATTCTTTTATATCTCAATGTTTGGTAGATAAGCTTAACCTAAAACCCTCATACCTAGTTACTTCCTTAAGGGTCGGGATTCCGATAGGACGATATGCGGCACTTGGGATGAAGTGTGATTAGTTAGAGTTTGAATTGTTAGGTTATGTATTTGCTTATAGTTTGCATGTGTTTGATTTCATAGGGCTCGGAATTATTTTGGGTATGTATTGGTTAAGTAAATATGATGCTAGGATATTTTGTCATTATAGGAAAATATCACTTAGATTCCCTGATTGTAGTGATCGGATTATATACTCCATAGAAAACCCTAGTTTTGATGTTGATGCTTTGTTTGATGTTGTAGAGGCAGAAGACGAGTTAAATCGAGTTTTCGTTGTTAGAGAATTTACAAATGTCTTTGAGCCCGTAGTAGGACCGCCGCTGAATTTCAGATAGATTTAGTGCCTTGAGCAGAAATGGTGAGTAGACCGCCAAGCAGAATGACACTTACCGAGATGAGGGAGCAAAAGGTGCAGTTGATGGATTTGGAAAGTAAGAATTTTATCATACCAAGCATTTCGCCTTGGGGAGCAGCCGCGGTGTTTGTAAAGAAACTGGACGGATCATTAAGGTTATGCATCGATTATCGTTAGTTGAATGAGAAAACGATAAGAATCGATATCCATTACCTCGAGTTGGCCATTTTTTGACCAGTTAAGTGGAGCCAAAGTATTTTCCTAGTTGAATTTGGAACCAGGTTTACATTAGCTTAGAGTGGCTGAGGATTGCATTCCTTTGACAGCGTTTAAAACCAGATATGGATCCTAGGAATGGTTAGTAATGCCATTCAGACTAACTAATGCGCCAGTATTCTTTATAGATTTGATGAACCGATTTTTCCGAGAGCACTTGGATTGGTTCGTATTGGTATTCATAGATGACATTTTGATATACTCTAAAGATGAAAGAGAGCATGAAGTTCATCTTAAAGTGGTGCTTGAGACGTTGAGATAGCATCAGCTGAAAGCAAAATTTTCAAAGTATCATTTCTGGGAGAAGGAAGTGAAGTTTCTTGGTCATGTAGTCTCAAAGAAAGGGTTGTCTAGAGATCTGGCTAAGATCGAGGTGGTGAATAATAGGGAGAGACCCGAGACGGTGATTGAGATAAAGAGTTTTCTTGGATTAGATGGTTATTATCGGAGATTCATTAAGGATTTTTCACGAATAGCGGCATCGATGACTAAGCTAATGCGAAAGGATATGAAGTTCGTTTGGACCGATAAATGTGAGGAAGCATTCCAGAGATTGAAACACTTATTGACTAATGCACCTGTGTTAGTTGTTCCAGAAGGGAATCGGGACTTAGTAGTGTATACAGATGCATGTGGAATAGGATTAGGAGCTGTGTTAATGCAAAGGGTAAAGTGATTGCCTATGCTTCTCGACAGCTCAGACCGCATGAGGTTAGATATCCAACTCACGATTTGAAATTAGCTGCGGTAATTTTTGCATTGAAGGTGTGGAGATATTTCCTTTTAGGAGAAAGATTCGAGTTGTATATGCATCATAAATCATTGAAGTATCTATTCTCTTAGAAGGAGTTGAATATGAGGCAACAAAGGTGGTTTGAGTTTGTAGCGCTTATGACTTTGGTATTGAGTGTAGACCAGGAAAAGGCAATAAAATTGCAGATGCACTTAGCAGGAAACATCAGAATGCAGTATTGGCAATGATAGTTGAGTGGAAAGATTTAGAAGCATTGACTACATAAAGAATATAGTGGAGATCTAAGGCTAGGTCTAATAAGGAAACTTTTATTTTGCCATGTTTAGAGGTTCGACCGGTGATGATCGAAAAGATCGCTCCTAAGCAAGGGGAGGATCCATTATTAGCTGAATGGATCAAAAAGTTAAGGGATGGAACAGAGACTGATGACTTGAAAGATTTCAATCTTGACCAGAATGAGTTGTTAAGAAAGAAAGGAAGACTATGTGTTCCGAATGTGGGAAACGTTAGGGAATAAGTTCTTGGAGAATGCCATCGTTCAAAGTTCACTATTTACCTGGGAGGAACTAAAATGTATCAGGATATGAAAAAAAATTCTTCTGGGAGGGCATGAAGAGAGATGTAGGCTTAAGGGTGAAGCAATGTTTGAACTATCAATAAATAAAAGCCGAACATCAGAAACCAAGTGGGTTACCTCAGCCTTGGATGTTCCATTATGGAAACGAGATTCTATCTCAATGGATTTTATAGATGGGTTGCCAAGGTCGAATCAAGAAAATGAAAGTATATGGGTTATAGTAAACAGATTGACCAAGAGTGCCCATTTTATTCCAGTTAAGTCAACCAGGATGGCACCTGTTTTGGCTAAATTATTCATGAAGAATATAGGTAGACTGCATGGAATTCCTAATAGTATAGTAAGTGATAGAGATTCCTTATTCACTAGCGAGTTCTGGAGGAGTCTATATGAGACTTTAGGTACCAAGCTCAAAATGAGTACCGCTTACAATCCATAGATAGATGGGTAAATGGAAAGAGTTTACAAAGTCTTAGAAGATTTGTTACGAGCTTGTGTACTAGATTGGAAGATCATTGGAAGACCATGTACACTTAGTCGAGTTTTCATATAACAGCAGTTATCAGGCTAGTATAGGGAAGGCACCGTTTGAAGCTTTGTATGGAAGGCTATGCAAATTTTCCGTTTGTTGGTTAGAGACTGGGGATAGGTTAGTTCTTGGTCCAGATTTGATTAGAGAAGCTGCAGAAAAGATTGAGCTCATTCGAGCCAGAATGAAGGAAGCTTGGTCTAGGCAGAAGAGCTATGCTGATAGAAGACGGAAGACTTAGAGTTCTCAGTTGGAGATCATGTTTTCATCAAGATATCACTTATGAAAGGTGTAATTCGATTTGGAAAATTAGGAAAATTGGCACCGAGGTTCATTGGACCATTTCCTATTATAGAAAGGATTAGGAAACTCGCATACAGAGTGGAGTTACCAAGTAGTTTGGCAGCAGTCCATAATATTTTTCATATTTCTCATCTAAGGAAATGTATTCGAGATCCAGAGACCCCTATAGCACTAACTGTGTTAGATGACTTAGTAATGGAACCGAATTTGACTAGTTAGAAAACTAGTTCGTATAATCGTGAGGGATGAGAAGAGTTTAAGGAACAAGACAGTCAGATTAGTCAAATTCCAATGGAGTAACGACGAGAGAGACTGTACTTGAGAAACTGAGAGCAGGATTAGAGATACATACCTTAACTTATTTCATGGTATGTTTTAACTTTATGATTGATTGTTATGAGTACCTTATCATAATTTCAAGGACGAAATTCTTTAAGGATGGAAGTCTGTAATGGTCCTAATTTTGACTAGCATTATTTAGGACATTTAATTAGATAAATTAAATGAAATGAAATAATGTGAATGGTTAAGGGATTGAGATTTGAACAATTTAAGGTAGTCGTGCCTTAATTAACCTAGAAGCCAAAGAGAATTAAAATAAAACAAGTAAGAGGAATAAGATAAGGGAAAAATAGGAATAAACTAAGTTCTTATACCCTAAACCCTTCTTACTTTCACTCCTTATCCATTCTAAACATTTGCAAACAAAACTTAGAATGTTCAAAGCTTCACCGACCACCATTAAGGGGAATCAAAAGGGAAGATATGCAAGAATTCAAGTAGGAAGCTTAATCAAATCAATTCAAGAGAAAATTTCAACCTCCTTAACAACAAGCTAAGGTGAATAATAGATTACATCTCATTTTTATTGTTTTCGGTTTCTAGATGAGATCTGAATTTATTTTGCAAGTAAAATGTCATGATTTGATTATTTAAATGGATATATAAGCTTGTTGATGATTTATGTTACTTCATATAGATTTTATGATAAGTTTTGATTTTGAAAACCTAATAAATGACATCCTAATGACTTGCGTTTTTGATATAAGGTCAAAAACATTATTTCAGATATGGGTTTCAAGTTTCATAATTTTCTAAGTTAATGTGGATTTATTATGAATTTTCTAGGAAAGAAAATGGTTAAATTGGGTTTAAATTATTTTCGGCCAATATATGATAGCGTTGGTTCTGAAATTTAAATATGTTAGAAAACATATTAGAAATGATTTATGGAAATTTTTGGAGAATTTTACTATGTATTTTATTATGGATATAAAATTATTTAAGGTATGGGAATTACATGTTTTATATGCTTCTAAAAGGAGAAGGGGATAATTTGCTAAATGTTTTTAATTGTTAATTACTGAATTCGGCAGCACTTTTAGAAAAAGATTTTTGAAAAAGAATTGGCAACCAATTATATGTTGGCAAATAAGGCATGTTAGTTGGAAAGAAATTACTTTAAAAGGCGAATAATCAGTTTTGTAAGAAATTACCACTTCGCCACTTCTAGCAGCTGCCTTTCGACCCCACACTTCTGCCCCAATCAAATCGAAACTAGTACACATGGTATCAATGCCTTGGTATGTAGTGGATTGGAGTTAGGCGGAAGGTATATATTCGAAACATGCTTTCGAAGGGGTAGAAGCTACTATTTTGACTATGAATCACTTATGTTTATAAAGGAGGCTTTCGAAGGAGTTATATTAGCTTTCGACTTAGTCAAATGTTTCTTTGTTTTATTAAAAGGACTTTCGAAAGGGGTTGTCATATTTTTATTTTAAAATGAAGCTTTCGTAGGTGTTCGAAACCCATGTTGCCGCATTCAACCCTTCGAATCAATGCTTTCGAAAGGGTACAGTTGCCTTTAAACTTTGAAGCCGCTTCTCCATGCTTTCGAAAGGGTTGGTTTCAAAACCAACCACTTTCTTTTACTTAGAAATAGTGCTTTCAAAAGCAATGCTTTTGCCCCAGTTCTTTTAAGACCCTTTGTTTTATTAAAAGATAAACCTAAAGGTTTCAATTAAATGGTTTCGAAGCTATGTTCCACAAAACTTTTACTTGGACCCAATGCTTTCGAAAGGTTTGTTTTAAGTAAGAAATTTTAATACTTTCGAAAAGTATATAATGTAGGTTTCGAAGGGGAGGTACCCCATGTTTTCGAAAGGTTTACGTGAGTCTTTGAATGGAAGGTTTCTAATGCTTTCGAAAGGCAAGTTTGAAGTATTTTGAAAAGAGGATGTCTAAGGTTTTATAAAGCTTTTCGAAGGGATACTTTCACTGATGTCAAAAGGTTTATTTTTAAAGATTTTGAAAAGTATGTTTTTACCTTTCGGTCTAGTGTTTCAAAGTAAAGTATTTAACCTATTTTGAGAAAAGGGCACTTTCAATGGATTCGAAAGGGACTGTTTAAAATTTTTAAACAAGGGTTTCGAAGGTGATATCTTGGATTTAAAACCTAATGTTTTCTAAGTTAAAGATGGGCTTTAACTTTTTCTAAGGGATAGATAACCCTATTGATTTAGGTTTTCATCAACAATATTTTGTGTAAAGAATATATCATATATTTGAGTAAAGCAAAGAGTATATTTTCCTTGTTTAAGTATGATTTAAAGGGTTAAATCAATTTGAAAGAAATATTTCCAAGGAAATTTTGATGGGGTAGTTAACCCTAAGTAAATGACTTAGATATTAGAATACCAAATGGGACTGGTATAGGGTCGCGCCCTATACTTTAGCTAGCAGCCCCTAGCTAATATAAGTCCAAAATTCCAGTGTGTAGGTTTTTGTCCAAATAAGACTAAATTAATGTTACACACATAAAGGAATATATAGAGAAAGATAGGTTATTGGTGAGCTCGCAAAACCATTAGGATCAGTTGACCCTGGGAGAAGACAAGGACAGACTGTCCAAGAGTGTGTCTAACAGAAGTTAGATTATTTATTTTGTCTAGTAGGCCTGAATCGGCCAATGGTTAGTAGTTAGCCAAACAAAACTATATTGTTCGGATAGATAGTCCATTGATTACCTGATTTATGTGCAAATATGATATTATTGGTTTAATCAGTTTGATTGCAGGATTTTGATTTGCAAAAGACATGTTTTAAAAGGGATATTAGTGAGGGGAAATCCGTTCGGCTAAGCGGAGTGGTCTCACTTTATATCAATAAACCGAGATGTAATAGTATTATTCACACTAGGCTTTATGTCTGACTCAAAGTTTATGTTTTCCCCTTAAATTCTCAGGTGCTCAAAATTAATTTGAGTAGATTGAGAGTTATGGTTTTACAGGTTTAGTAGGTGGACGAATAAGCTTCTGAAGACGTGCAGGAGGCAAAGTTAGCTATATAGGAGTAATTAGTTTTATTTCCGCTGTAATGTATTTAAGACTGATGTGTCTATTAAGTACTCTGATCATCCAAGGGGTCATCTTCATATGTCGCTTTTGGCATAAATTGTAATAATTATATTTGGTCGAAATCTGGGAATCATTTTGGATTGTGTAATGGAATATGAAACATGGATTTAAAATGTAATCAATAAAATTGGTTTTTGAATCTATGATTTTGTTTCTTATTCATGTGCTTTTGATATTATGGATACCATTAACATTACCGTATTTTGTCACTGGAAGTTAATACTATAGATGACTGCAGCATATGTAGCGCCTAACTTTGGGCCTCAAGATTGGGGATATTGCAACTTCCAACCTAGAGGAAAGAATTAAAGAAAAAGATAGAGAAATCCTTAAGCTAAAAGCAAGCATACATGTGGTCAATCAGTCTGAACTCTTAGTCCAACGAATTGAAGTTGATGCAAAATTGATCCATCAAAGGATTATGGATCTTGAAGTAGACTTAATGAAAAGTCAAGTATTCCGCTAGTCCTTAGAACTTATTGCGAGTAGAGGCGATTGTAGTCTTCATACTACTACCCCATTGATTGGAATTTTTTTGCCTTGTTAAACCCACATTCAAACCTAGACGATGGTGAGATTACAGGGTCAAAAGGTTAAATACAAATGTGCTCAATTTTTGAACGAACAATGGGATCACAAAGTTTCTTCATATCTCAATTATTGTCAGAGCCAGGTAGAGAACTTGGGCATGAAAAATGCATTCTTGAACATGAGGTTAAGAAGCTAAAGAGCGAAATTCAGACTCCTAAAGGAGTTAATAAGATGCTCATTCATGCACTAGAAATCCAAGTCGATTCGATTGATGATGCAAATAATATTCGCAAGAAGGAAAAGAAACTTAAGTAACTTTTAGATATAGAAATTCATTGCATCATTGAACCTTCTTCAGTTATTGAAACTTTTAAAAGGGAGATGCAAAAAGGGACACTTAATAGAAAATTACTTATGAGTTTTCAAGTTGACTTCCCTTTTGGTTACTTGTAATTTGTGTATATAATATGTAAAATAAACAAATCTTGTACCTGAATGATTATTATTCTAAATGGACTTCATATCCTTTTTCTGAATTTATTGAATTGTTGGAAATACATATTTTGTTTTTGATGCTATAAGGTACATATCCTTTGATTACGCATCTTTTTGTCTTCTCGATATAGATCTTGTCTTGAAATCTGTTTTGACTAAAAGATTAATGATTCATTTGATCATAAATTTAGAAGACCCTTCCTTTTGGAAACTCGTTTAATAATAAAGATTCTCGTTACTGGAACATTTGTACTCCTTTCTAGGAGAACTTGATTTAGTACTTTAAGGAATGAAGCTTTTAA
This sequence comes from Allium fistulosum, assembly GCA_030737815.1. Lineage (NCBI taxonomy): Eukaryota > Viridiplantae > Streptophyta > Magnoliopsida > Asparagales > Amaryllidaceae > Allium > Allium fistulosum. Next base: position 368,189,658 of record CM060908.1, read on the forward strand.
TAACTTCATTTTTAGGCTTTATCCCATAACACTTGGGAGCTGGATGTTTGAAGCTTTAATCTCCATAGAGTATTTATCAGAAAGTTTTTTGATACTTGCCTGTCCTTCGATGATAATAAGATCATTTTTTTGGAAAATCAGAAATCTATTTGGCAATAATTTGGATAGGAGGCTAGAAATCATCTAGAATTAATGATTTGAACAGAAGATCGGAAAACCCATCTGGTAATAATATCACTTGAGTAGAAAACCATAAAATTGTCTAGTAATCATAATTTTCTAAATAGAAGACTAGAAAACTGATCTAGCAGTAATAGAAGACCAGAAAACCAATCTGGCATTAGATCTTTTGAATAGAAGACTAGGAAACCAATTATAGTAGAAACCCAATTATAAGAAGACTGAAAATTCATCTGCCTATTAACGGAGATTCCCATTATTTGATAATTTGAATTTGAATGTTAACGAAGATTCCCATTATTTGACATCATGGATTGAAGGTTGTCGATATTTCGGAGAATGAAGCCCCAGTCATGATTTCGAAGATATCACCATCTGACATTAAAATTCTCACATCTGTGTGATAGGCAGCTTTTTGATCCTTCCTTTAATGACAGCTCTTCCTCTAGAAGATTGCCTTTGATCCATTTTTTAGGATAAAGTTAGATTTGCTTCTACATTCGATTGACCTTCCTCTGGAAGATTGCCTTGACCTCTCTCTTGGAACGAATTTGTTTGTTTTTGAATTTGATTAATCTTCCTTTAGAAGACTGTGTTGATCTCTCTTTTGGATTGAGTTTGATTTACTTTTATATTTGATCTTCCTCTAGAAGGCTGCCCCTTACTAATTTTCAGGTAGTGATTTAGGATTTGATTGATTTCTTTGTTACCATCTTTAGGTAATGATCTCAACTTGGATCGAACCCCTTATCACTCTCTAAGTTGATAATTTAAGTCTTTTGTCCAGCGCATTTGGTTAGCTATCTTAAGCAAAACCAAAGTCTTACACGACCTCCCTCTAGGAGGTGCTTTAGCCAGGCCTTATAGATGGGGCAAAAGGCTTGTTTGGTGCTCTGGCTAAGCCATCCTAGGTGAGACTAAAGGCTTACTCCATCTTCCCTCTATTAGGCGCTCCAGACAAGCCTTATAGGTAGGACTGAAGGTTAGTCGGTGCTAAGACAAGGGCATCTTAGGCGAGACCAAAGGCTTACTCAATCCTCCCTCCAAGAGGCACTTCGATCAGGCCACGTAGGTAGGACCAAAGGCTTGTAGTGCTTTGGCCAGACCTTATAGGCGAGATCAGAGACTTGCTCTGACCTCCCACTGACCTCCCACCAGGACGTTCTTGGACCAGGAACTTGTGGAGGGATCAAAGGGTTTCTTCTCTCCTTATTACCTTATAGGTAATGATTTAGATTTTTTGCTTTTATGAATCCTTTCCATTAAGAATTTCACTTTATTGAGGATTTGCTTAAACTTGGCTTACAAACTCATTGAGCTTTCCTTTTCTTAAGTAATCTCCAGTTGTTCCCTTTAAGGCTCGACATTCATTGGTTTCATGTCTATTCAATGGATGATATTGGCAATAAGCACCTCTAAGATTCCTTTCATTTTTAGGCCGCTTCTTCCTTGAAGGCCAATAATGCAGCTCTCTTCTGAGCTTCGATTAGTGCGGGTGGATGAGCTATTACTCTTTTCCATTTTGGGAAAACTTATCAAAATCTTTCATTATTTCCTTTTCGAAGATACTCCCCTTTGACTAGCATTGTATAGCCCTCCTTATCTTTAAGAAACAACAATCTTACTTTGGGATCTCTTTTCCTAAAGCAAAGATTGGAGTAGGTCCTACATGGAATGGGTTCATGTTCCATGTATTAGGATCATAGGGTGCTATTTTCATTTCTTCTATGATTTACAATGCCAACATCCATAGCACTTGTTTCTCATGAAACTATGGTTGGAAGTAACTTGGTAAATTGGCATACTTGCTTGAGATTCAGAAGATCCTTATTCAGAAATAGTCATCTTGTAGTCCAATGAGCTATGCAAAATTCAATAAGTTCTTTCATCCCTTATGTGCAAGTTAGGCGAAGGTCCTTTATATGCAAGGTAAGGCAAGGAAGGTCAAATATAGAATATGTAGGATGGGGTAAATCCTTTATACCTTATGCGAGCCAAAGATTATTCTTTTTAGGGATATGCAAGGAATTGGAGGTTCAAGCTCTCTTTCTAGTGCCAAAATGTTACCAAGATTAATTGTTAACCCTGAAATATGCATGTAAGTGGAGTCTTGGTTAATGATGGGCTTTGTCTACCTTGTCTAAGTCCACTTGAAGTATGCGAGATCAACTTGTCACATGTAAGGCAATGATTCGAATGACAAAAAGGATGGTCAAATTCATATCGCTCGTATGAGAATCATCCAATATCATGTCGTATGCATATAATTCTAACATAAGATAATTGTCATATCTCAAATCACTTTATTGATATGTCATGCAATTTTTAATTGTACATGCCCTTATTTGCAAAAAGGTCACACGACTACAATAGGCACAAAAATCCCCAAATTGATTTATGATTACAAACTTTAAAAACTGTAAGAAAGAGAATAGAATGAATCGCCCCCATTTTAAGTGACCCTTGGGGTTTATTTATAGGGGCGTGGATGTACGGCATAGCTGCCATTTGGCCTTCGAGATGCTTGAAATTCGGCATAATTAGCTGCTTCGATGACATTCAACATCCTTTTGGAAGTTGATAATTCATAGCATCAATGTAGGCTAGTGATTTACGATATTAATGTTGAAAAGTAGATATGTGATATTCCTATCATCTTAACGATATGTGGCATCTGCCTCTTATTGGTGGTTTTCGATACTTCTTCATGTTGCTGATATTCTACATTCGTTGTTATGTTCATGAAGTGTGGCATACCACCTTATTAATCTTTTACGACATTAATCCTCGTACTAATGACATACAACACCCTGGCTTTGCCGATGATAGACAATATCCTCTATGAACATTGATGAACTTTAGTATTCATGCCACATTGATGACTTACAACGTTTTATATTATCGCTTTTCCATATTCTCTTATTTTCTTGCCTCCGACATCTCTTATTTTATTGATGAGTTGTGGAATTGGTGACATGCGATATTCTTTCTCATACCGATGACTTGCGGCATGCTTCTATGTGTTGTTTGTATGTGATATCCTCCTTTACCTATTTTGATGGGATGCGAAATCTTTTATTGCATTGGTGCAATACGGAATCGATGGTACATGGCATCATCACTAGTTGTAAGCTTTTGTGATCTCTTTAAGGTGCTTTGAGATGCGTCATCATCTGCTGTATGATCCTTTGTTTTATCTTTGGCATGATGACTTCGACATGCTATGTTCATGCTTTCGATATTAGCACTCTCTTCTTATATGTTTTCTTGCTTCCTCTTTGACATCCTTGTTTTCGACATGCTTTCATGTTTTCGGCATCATGGTTTGTAGTAACAATACATATGTATTATATCATATCAATGCGATATTGACTCTATGTTCTCTATATTATTTATTATATATTGTGTATTGTTCTATCTTGGAGACGCACGAGTTATTTTATTCGACTTTGAAATACATGCTGGTGTTAGTCTAAGGGAATATTCATGTATATATCCCATATAGCCTCATTCTCCACATTATCAAATGGTGTTTACTAGTGATACTCTTGGATAATATGGGTATAAAGGTGGGGTATTTCATTGTATCCTGACTTAACAAGAGTATTCCTTTGGAAAGGGATGCAATGGGATATTAGTGAATGTGTGAAGAGATGTTTCACTTGTCAGTAAGTAAAAGATAAACGTCAGAAGCCGAGTGTGTTACTTCAACCTTTGGAAGTATTGACTTGGAAGTGGGATTAAATGTATATTGATTTTATTGATGGGTTACCTAGGTCAAGAACGGGAAATGAAAGCATCTGGATGATAGTCGATAGACTGAGTAAGAGTGTCCACTTTATCCCAGTAAAGTCGACAAGAATGGCAACAATTTTGGTAAGATTATACATGAAGATGCCTACTTTATCCCAGTGAAGTCGATAAGAATGGCAGCTAGTTTGGCAAGACTATACATGAAGAATATAGTGAGACTACATAGGGGTTCTGAGCAGTAGCGTAAGAGACAGAGACTCACTATTTACCAGTAAATTCTAGAAAATCTTGCAGAGTGCATTAGGTACAAATTTGGGCATTATTAAGGCTTACCACCCACAGACTGATGGTCAGGGTGATCCGTGTGCTAGAGGTTTTGCTGAGAGCTTGATTTTTGGATTTCTAAGGATCTTGGGTGGATCATTTACATCTGGTAGAGTTTGCATATAACAATAGTTACCAATCGAATATCAGTATAGCCCAGTTTTAGATGCATTATCGTACACCATGTAAGTCACTAGTATGTTGTATGGACATAGGAGATAAGTTCATGTTAGGACCCGATTTGATAAGAGAGGCTATTGAGAAGGTAGAACTAATTCAATTAACATGAAAGCGATGCAATCAGGGTTATGATGACAAAAGGAGAAGAGATCTTGAGTTTGTGGTAGGCATTTATGTGTTTGTGAAGGTTTTTCTGATGCGAGGAATCATGCACTTTGAGAAGGTATGGAAATAGGCCCCTACATGTAGGACCATTTCCAGTAACTAAGAGGATTAGTAAACTCAAATATCGAGTTGAGTTACCAAGTAGTTTAGCGATGTGCATAATGTTTTCCATATATCACATTTAAAGAAGTGTGTGAACAAACTAAATTCGATAGTGGAACCAAAGGCAGTTGAAGATTTATTTGTAGAACTGGATCTGACTTATGTTAGATGACTGAAGGGGATTGTAAGTCATGATACAAAAGAGCTCAGGAAAAAAGCTATCAAACTTGTTCGCGTTTAGCTGAGTGACGATGTTAATGATCGTATTTAGGAGGTAGATAATAGAGTTAGGAACATCTATCCTGATTTGCTTTGACATGTATGAATTGGCATGTATGTTTTACTATATAGACGAGTAAAGACAATGGTATGGTATTATGATATGATATTTGAATGCCGTAGTAGAGGCACTAATACATTATACTTGACGATTGATGATTTACATTAGTGGAGAACTAGTGTAATTACTATATTGTGTGTACATAGTCTTGATGGTTGTGATTTTATCCTGCCTTGTCTAAATTACAAAGATGAAATTCTTAGAAAGAGGGGAGACTGTAACATCCCATATTTTGGAGTGCCATAACATGGAGGAAAATTAATAAAGTAAATGATTAATCAAATTAATTTTTAAAGTGAAAAATCAAGAAAAATAAATTAATAGAGAATGAATTTAAAATGAAGAGTTAGGGGAATTAACAAGAATAGGAAAGAATGAGATTTAATTTAGCCCAAAGCCCAAAGTACTAACTCCCCATAACCCCTCCACTTTCATCCATTCTCTTATTTTCCACAAAACTAAAGAAAGAAAATAAATTTAAGGCCGGTTGTACACTCAAAAGAAAGGAGAAGGAGCTTTCATCATTAAGAGGACTTTCAACTAAGCTTAATCAAATCCAAAAGTAAGTAAAATTTTCCCTAAAAGCCTTCCTAACTGGTTGGGGTTCATATTTGATTGTGAACGAATGTTTTTTATGTGATAAATATGCTTGAATAATTAAACATTAGTTATGTTTAATAAAGTGAATTTGTCATGTTTTAAGGAAAAACATGATCTAATCTTAAGTAAATGATTTGAAAATGAGATACGATATTTATTATGATGAAACAGAGATGGGTTTCTAATTTCACAATTTACGAAATTAATGTGGAATTTCTATGAATTTTATAAGTTGAGAAAATAGTTAATGTTGGGAAAATTAATTATTAAAAATAATAAAAATAATTATTTTGACTTGAAATTTTGATATGGGGTAAAATACGATAAATTAGATTTTTGGTGAGTTTTTTGGATTTTTCCTATTATTTTGCAATTTTATATAATTTAATTAGTAAAGGAAAGAATTAGGATAACTAATTAATTAGAAATGTAAGTAACAAGTTCTGAAAAGAAGACTGTAAAGCAAGGAATTGGCCAATAAGAATTCAACAACACATGGGATTAGGTGTAAAGTAATTACCTAATAAGGCAACTAATCAGTTTTTAAGTTTTTTACCAGAATGCCATTTTCAACTTTCGATAGCCTATTATTACACCCGTGCTTATCAAGCTATGTTAACGGATAATTAAATATGGCATAGAGCTAGGAGAGCTGCCCTCACAATAAAAGTAAAGATGGAAAGAGAAAAGATTGAAGTGATCCAGCCAATACCGCACAAAAAAATCAACTTGCGGATCGACACCCTATCCAACCAAAATAACTGCTGCCAAAAAGCAGAAAGTTGCAAAAGAACGAAAACTATGCTCATAAGTAAGACCATAAAGATATTAGATTGTCCCTCGACTTTAATATTATATTACGATGCTAAAACCGAAATCTGACATAGTGACAAGAAGCGGGCAATGAAGTACCACACCTACAAGTCACAATACGCAAATGATTGAGCTGCGTCCCCAACATCCCTAGAACTCATACTTTGTTAACACCCTCAAGACGAATCTGTACTGGGCATACTGAGGTCTACCTAAGCAGTACCGCATGGGGTCAAAAACATCCCAAAGGATTGCATATAGGGCCACACATGCAACACTTCACTGCATATCCATTCTTATAGGTAGATAGCAAAGATATGAATCACCATTATCAATAACTCATGCATATTAGCAACAAGGGTGACTCGGACCACAGTCACCTTGGATCATAGTCAGCTCAGACCATAGCCAGCTCAGGTCACATTCATACATGTATTGAATTAACTCCTAGAAAACCACAAATCATGCACCTTGAAGCCCAAAGCAGCTCAAGAATGACGCATCTAAGTATCAGGTAGACAGACCAGCATCATGCAAGTATCACACATCAACTAGTACAGCCTCACCCCTCAAATATACTGGTAGTGCTCCATAACCCAACGAGTGACTCTTAATGTCCTCTTAAGGCAATGTGCAAACCCTTCACATCATCATATTAGAAATGCACGACCTGCTAAGGTTTCCCGCTCCAATTCCATACATTACCGCCTCAACTTCAAGAGTTCTCGCCTTCAATTCAAACTTCCCACCAGAAACCAGAATTCAACCGCCTAAATTACGCCCTCCGTCCAAAGACATATCGGCAGTCGTAGTGCATCAAACCAAAGATGTGGACGAAAGACATGTGGCATGATCGAAAGGTGGAAACATAATGGCGAAGGAAGGATAGTGGTAATTCGCATACATCCCTAACATAATAAATAGAAGATGGTGGGGAATATTAAAAAGACTATTCTTTTCCTTCTTTCTTTGAATAAGAGAAATTGTATCTTTCTAAATTTTATGAAAATAAGTTGTATCAGAAGAAATGGAAATAAGAAAAGAATTTGACTTGTGAACATAGGATACAAAAGGATCCGACCCTCATAAAAATCTTTGTGTTTATGTACTTTATGCATCATTATCTATTTACATCTATGCTAAATTATAACCCAATGTGAAAATACGGGTTGGCCTTGACATTCTAACAAATAGTTGGAATGCAACTACATAATTATGTAAGCATCTAGCAACATAGTTATTACCCAAAAATAAGCTTAAAACAAGTTAAGTCTATTGATTCAAATTTGTGAATAAACGTTAACAACTACAACTTAAGCTTAATCGAAGCTTGGTTCAAGTTTTTCTTCTGGAAGTCCTATCTGGTCAAATGCATGCTTGAAGAATACGTTGACCGCACTTTCGGTATCTAAAATTTTGGAGACTACAGAAAATCCAATTTGTATGGTGATCATAAGTGGATCATTATGCAGATAGCGAACCCCCCTTAGTTATTGAGGAGTGATGGTCAAAGTAAGCAATTGGATTTGAAATCTTAGGTTCTTGAGTGGCGGTTCTTCTTGGATGGAGAAAATCTCTTTCTTTGCTTCTCTAACATATTAACTCCTAGTTCCTTTGTTGTTCCCAGCCAAATGCTGGCCTCCGTGGATTACATCAATTCGGTTTAGGGGTGGAATGAAGTTAGGTTGAATATCATCTTCTGCCATATTTGCAGCGTTGCTTGCAGTCTTTGGTTGCTACTTTCAGAATGGATTGCCTTTTGACCATTTTAATGAATTCCTTCAGCTGCTCAGAACGGATCACACACTGGATTATGTCGGCCAGTACTTGGCATTCATCTGTTTTATGCATGTTCGATTTGTGATAAGCGTAGTAATCTCCTCCTCTCCTTGACTCGGGATTGGTTTTAGCTTTGTAAGAGATAGGGCAGTTATTTTTTCCTTCATTGTGGCATATATATAAGATAGTGGCTTTTTTAAAGCAATATGGTTATCATTTGAGTCCTCTTCCCATCTTGGCTTCTTATGGCTATGGTTGTTGTTAATCTTTCCTATCTCCTTCTTGCCTTGGGCCTTTTTCTTGGCATGATACATTTCATCGATGCGAATGAACTTACCGGCTTGGAAATGGAAATCTGGTAAGTCTTTGCACCCGTGGATGTAGAGCTCCCGCCAGAATAGGGTTTGTTCGATCAGCCCAGAATGTACCGCTACTAGCTTATCTCTATCAGTCATATTCTTTGCCTTCAAGGCTTCTGTATTGAATCCCTTAAGATAGTCACCCAATAGCTCTCCCAGCTTTTGTTGGATAATAGCTACCACAGTGTAGTCAACAGTAGAATCTTTGCAGATACAGAATTGCACTGAGAATTCATAAGAAAACTACGTCAAAGAATAAATGGTCCTTTCTTGTTATTGACGGTACCATTTAGCTGCTACTCTTTGAAATGTGGTTGGAAAAAGCCAAGAGCGAACAGCTTCAGATGCATTATATAGGTCTATCTGACTTTCAAAAGCTTATAAATGATCATCCAGATCGGTTGTTCCATTATATCTGATAGATGGGATCTTTATGTGAGAAGGTATATTTGTGGCCATAATCTCATTTGTGAAAGGACCCTCTCGAGGGTTATCATTGACTCTGTCGTCTAGGATCCTCTTCCCCTTGAGGTTAAGCATGTCCTTTGCTGTCTTCTCTACCAAGTCCCTCAAGTAAGATTCATAATTATGGTAGTTACTCTTTTAGACGAAAATTGAGCTTCCAGACTGCTCCTTTGGTTTTTCTTCTAATCTTCCTTGGTAGTTTATTTTAGCTTGTTGATCACCTCTCCTCTTTTGTGGAGTCAAGGTAAGTTTGCCTTTGCTTTTATTTCTAAGAAAAGAAGCATCAAGTCCCTCCTTGGAGATTCGACTTCATCTCCCCTTGTAGGCTTGGTAGTTTTGGAGGATTTCTGAGAAAATACTGCTTCTAAAATACCCTTCATCTCTAGCACTTGTTGTTCTAGGCTTCTAATCTTGGCTTCGTTGCTAGTAAGCTGTGCTGGCTCTGACGATTGTCCAGGCTCTGCATTTCCCAAGTTAAAGTTGGGGACCACATTCTCTTTTAAGGTTGTTGTTTGGATGACCTCTTCATTTAGAGCACTAAGTCTTCTTGATCTCATTTTTCTAGAACAAAAACTTCTCAATTAGTTTAAAGAGAGCTAAACAAGTCGTAGATTCAAGCCCTCTTTTTAGCTCCAAAATGTTAGACCAAAAATTGGTATAACATCCATGAAGCTAATAGTGATGAATCAATCCTTGATTTAAACATATTTTATGACATGATTAAGCATAACTCCATCAATGCCAATTCAATGGTTTTATCAAAGATCAATTCACCTCTTAAGACTAATCTTATGATAGAATCATTGATGGATGGATGACATTAGGCCCTTGAGGAAAGTTATATGAAAGTCCATTATTCTTGAAACATTATACTTTAAGACCTCTAAGGTCATTAGCATCATTATGCTCGAAGCTCTCTAAGGTTCTTAGAGTTGTTTTGCTTGAAGTCCTCTAAGGTCAATAAAATCTTTATGCTCGAAGTCCTCCAAGGTACTTAGAGTTGTTATGCATATACGTCTATTTATGCTTTTAGATGAGATAGTCCAGAATGGCCCGTGTCATATCATATGTTCGATAGAGATAGAGAAGATAAGTGACGTGTTCGTGCTATAGTCCATTATGCATGATAATGGGCATATAATTATGCATGATTTAGTCTTTATGTTCAAAGTTCATGGTTTACATAATTATGCATATAGGATTTCATCATAGTTCAAGGCTTCTCAACTGTGTTCATGTCGAGTTTGATCATGATGAGTCCATATGTATACAAGTCCATAACAATGAGTCCGAAAAAATGTCAAAGTCAATATTCGAATTCAAGTCCTTGTTCATATAGTTCAAATATGATTACAATCAAGAATGATTTGTCACCAATTCGATTTAGGGTTACAAGGCTTTGATCTAAGAAAAGAGGGAGAGAAAATAAAATCCATCACCCAAATGGCACCCTTAGGACCATATTTATAGAGGTTGAGATGCATGACTTCAGCGTGCTCCAATATTAGTCTCAACAAAAGTGTCGGTAGCAGCTTCGGTGATAGCATCGGTAAAGGCCTTGGTGAATTGATGTTACCACGTACTAGGGCTCCGCTTCATTCCTTTAATGGAAGAGTATGATAATAACAAACTATGATATTAGGGCTACTACCATTAGGGTTGAAGTCCTTTAAGGATGGACGAGGGTACCATCTTGAGTCGACATGAGTGTGAAGCAATGATAATTATAAGGCAGCATTGTCGACTTCATGGATATTAATAGTGTCCAACATCAATACTGCTCCGCATAGACATGTGACATCCTCCAAGTGCTGATAAAATGCATTGATGAAGTGCTATGTTTAATGAAGAGCGGCATAACTTTATATCCCTTTGATGTTGTCGGAGAGCTATACTTTCAAAATGCTTGTAAAGTGCGGAACCATCTTAATGTAAAGTTTTCATGATGGAAAACGAGCTTGTTTTAGCTGTAAATAGTAAGTATCTGTGGTGGTGGTGCTGATGAAATTTGGCATCAAATAAGTGCGCTATGGGTCACTTCAATACCTATCGATGTTTGATCGTGTTCGATGCTCTTTTCTCCTTAGTTACATGCGACGATATACATACTCTTCCATTGATGAAGCGCAAACTCCTATTCTTTCAAAGCCGTGTCTCCGACGTTGATCATTTGAGGCTATAAGTGGTACGTTAATCTCATGTCTTTGAAGATGAGGATGGTAGTTGAGGTGGTCAGAGAACAGTTCTCTCCCACGGAAGACGATGCTAATTTTTATCTTATACCGTACGCCTTCGAAGTCAATATTGCTGATAACACCCTTGTTGGTAAAATACTATGATGGTGGACTACAAAGTGATGAAGCATGGTGTGGTCGAGGGTTGACACCGGAGAGACACATCACCAATCTTTATATGAAGTGCGGTGAGATATGTCATAGAAGAGATATGTCATCGAAGTGATGAGGTGCGATGTTGTTGATCTTTGACATAGGACTTAATTGTGCCATTTCCTTTGTGACGTTTTGACCCAGTGCATTATTTTTTATATTGAAATTATATGGATAAAAACTACCTTCTTAATCAATCGAGGTATTGTGAGATTAAAATCTCACTAACATTTTTGGCGCTAAAATGAGGGTTGAACCTACGTTCCCCTTTTTCTAATCTCTGGTAAATCTACTGAACCTTCATTCCTAATTTTCTATTTTCAGTGAGTCTACCGACACTCCCCTACAAATCATGAATCCTGCTAATCCATTCATTCCCTCCATACAAAAATGGTCAGTCATAGCTCCTAAAATTTATGTAAATCCTAACCTTGCTACGATTCAGACCCCCGTTGGCCGGGTAGACCAACGATCGAAGGGGTTAAATGGGATGATGACTTGAACTACAACTATTCAGCCAACTGTACTTCCGCTATTCACAGCCCACCGCCATTACTCACCAATTATGTTGACTGAACAGCTAGTGAGTAATAACGACACTCATAGAATGAGAACGGTAAGGCTTGCCTACGAGTCAATGGCAAGTCACCTATTATTAACCCACCACTACTTAATAGATGAACTCAATCCACCCTTAAAGATGACAACGCTGCTACTCATCCTAGTAGAGAAATTCCTAGAATATTTTCAGATAAGAAGTTTCCTGCTAGTAAGGAAAGAGAAAGTAAAAAAGCAGCGAAGGCTAGGCAACCCAGACAACACCCTATGTCCTTAAGATAACACTGCCTTGAGGAAGGAATAACCATGGTTCCAGTAGGCTCCTCGGCATACTTAGACCCATATCTTCCTTAATCTCTACTTCTTCCTTCCTAATTATTCTCCTCTATCAACCAATGACTGCCAGACGAACCAAAATGCATAGGTATTCATCGATTTGGACATTCATTCTGATGATGACACGGAAGAATCTAGTAAAACATTATTGTGGTCAAACCATAAAGGGTGTTAGCACATTCTACCCAAATACCAGGAGATTCAGTTGTTGTGTCCTCAGTACCTACCACCGTCCTGGCAAGGCAACAGGAAGAAGCGATTTAGATGCACACCAATTTGAAAAGTCTCAAGCAAAAGAAGTATCGAGGTCAGAAGTCATATACATTCGAAGTCTTTCGGGAGAATTAAAGGCAAAATGAATACTACAGCTACAAAAACGAAATATAAATTTTGGGCACTACACTATAGATCTCAGGCCTCATTCAGAGCAATCAACATTGCTTATGTAACAAGCACTGTAATTATTATAAAAAATAGTAATACAATGAACTGGTCGTAGAGATATTAGACGGCTCGAACCAGTATAAAAAAATATCTCTGTGTTAATTATTTTGGCATAGCTAGAAAACTCACGCTGGACATATGTATATTCGACAGCCCGAACCAACTAACAAAAATACTTCTCAACACAGGTCGGCTTCTCAGCCAAACTGGACATAAGGATATTAGACTGCCCGAACCAGTTATCAAAACAGAGCTACATAACAGGCAAGTCGAATTTCTCAACCAACTAGTCATAGGGATATTAGATTTCCCGAACCAGTATAAAAACTCGTCTATGATAGTATTCCTAACATAGCACACTGAACGTATGGATACTAGATAGCCAGAACTAGTACAAAAAATTATGTGCATGCAAAGGTTATAAACACGCGATGTGACCACCACCCTATACCACCGACGCAAACAATAACTAAATAGTGCACTGCAATCTGGCCCGCCGATATAGGATGATTATCAGGGTTTAAAATGAACAAATGCAGCATATAACCTGTCGTATATCTCAAAGCGCATGGATAAATATAATATCATAGATACAAAAAATGAGACAGTAATAACAATGTGAACTAATCATCATAGTATAATATCCACAAAGTTATACATCAAATGTCATAGAGTATACAGTAGGATCAACTCAGGTAAACTATCTCAAAAAATAGAAATAAGCAAACAATGCCACGGGCTCCATAGTGTTGCTCGATGGAAATGCATAGAAATCCATATATGTATATATATATATATAATAAGAGATAGCTTCATCCAACTTGTCCCCCAAACAGCTACTGCATCACCTAGACCTGTTATATAGTCTACTCATTTAAGAGCATCCAAGATAATAAGAAGCAAAGCATAAAACCTTGGATCAGACAATGGTCTAGTGTGAGCGGTAAATGAATCTCAAAGTACTATAAAGGTAAATATGGTAAGGAAAAAGAGTACACGAACCATACCTGAACTATCCCTACAACCAAAGAGTTAGCACATAATAACATAATATGCTACTTTACAATATCATAAAGGTACTATACAACATAGAATGATGGATGTACAGATGTCCAAATGTCTTGTACGTACTCCCAATGATATCCCCGAGTGATAGCCCACTAAAGAATGCAACCATAGCATCCTTCAAGCAATACTCACTATCACTCATCCATGTGCTCTAAATATATGATAACTCGTATGGTTTCCTTACTATTAAGGACTAATGGAAATCCCGGTTTTCGTTGTACTCTCGTATCATGTAACGACCCACTATTTTGGACCATTCAAATCGACAATAATCCACACATGTCAGACTTGAATAATACAAAATAACAGATTGTAATAAAATTTGGAGCAAATAAAATCATTCACAGAATCACAGACACAGAAATATCAGAATAACTCGCAGCGGAAATAAAATAAATAGTGGTTCATGAAGCCACTAAAATACAGAGTCTCAAAACAGATACAAAATACATATTCTGAAAGCCAATACAGTTCTGAAACAAGTACAGAAGAAATCCAAATACATAAGTCTCTAATACAAAAGCTGAAATAGAACAACTAAAACTGAAATAGATAGATAACTAGATAAGCAGAAACTCCAGCGATTCCTAGCTCCAGAAAAGTGAAATCCAAAGCTGTGAATACTCAGGCTGACCCGAGCGTAAATACAACACAAACACTCGAGTCAGGACATACATACTTATACAATGTAAACCAACTCAAGTGAACTGTAATAAAAGTGCAAGTAACTTAAAGAATGCTTGGGATCGCCCATTCTTTAAGGATCCGTTAAACTATCTACTATGTAGTAATATTCGTTATTATAATAATGTCTAAATATAAAATAAACATACTTTTAAATAGCATTAAGGCTTTACATTTTCCACCTTAACACGTAATAGTCCCAGTAGTCTATCCAGTATTAGCATACTCCCAAAATGGGGGCTACCCTCGATACTCCACAGGCTATGGAGAAATCACATCTTGTAGTAAAGCTCGATATGGTAGGTGACACGGCACAACTAGGCAATGCCAGGGTAGATATACCAATTACACATCTGGACTGGTGGTGACACATAGCAGCCACTACCGCCCACCTCGAACAACACTCCCAAATCAAGGGTGCGCGCCAAATCAATCACAAGTAATAGAATGGTATCGAAGAAGTGTGTCCGATCAGAGGTGCTACCTCTATGGTCCGTCAATCGCTCATGTTTTAGCCACCTTATGCCAACTCACGGGAGTTGGGTCCACGTATATACCTTAGGATCATCGCCACCATCCTACTTCATTCTGGAAACTCCACCGCGTACACAGTTGTCAAAGTGGTTTTCGGTATCGATAGAGAGTATGTCCATATCTGATCCCGGTCTCTTTAACAACCAATCGTTATTATAACCCGTGGTTATAAATTTAAAAACAGTTTATATTCCAAGTGCAAATACTTCAATTAAACCATTTAAAAACATAGTCATTATTCTTTTAAATCAAATATTCAATTCCCAAAATTTTACCCTTTTCTGAGTTCATTTATTCACTTAAAACATTAAAACATTAAAATTCCAGCTTTCACAGCATTTAAAAAGTGTTGCGGTAAGTTATATTTGAAAACAATTCAATTCAGCAAAGACATCATTTATAAACTGGTGTAACAGTTCATTTTTAAAGGAAAAATAGTTCAATTCAGAAAAGACAGCATTTACAGAACTGCTGTAATAGTTCAGGGTTCAAATTAAAGGTTTTATTTCAATTCAGCAAAGACAGCGTTTTAAAACTGCTGTAAAAGTTCAATTATATACAAAAATCATATTTCAGCCTACTGCAGCACTTAACAAGTGCTACAATAA
Organism: Allium fistulosum; assembly: GCA_030737815.1. Taxonomy (NCBI): domain Eukaryota; kingdom Viridiplantae; phylum Streptophyta; class Magnoliopsida; order Asparagales; family Amaryllidaceae; genus Allium; species Allium fistulosum. The sequence goes on from CM060908.1 coordinate 368,205,337, forward strand.
CCCTTTCACTAGTTTCAGTTTTAAATTTAGTTCCTGCCACCACAGCACTTACCAAGTGTTGTCATAGCCTTAGTTCATTTTAGTCTTTAAGTTCATTTATGCAACCACAGCACTTACCAAGTGCTGCAGATTCTACTTAGTTCTGAATTAGTTCATTCCAGAAATGATAGCATTTCTGAAGTGCGATAAATTGAATTTCCAAGTTTTAAATACAATTCCAGCCACAAATAAACTTCAATTTAAATCATTTAAACTTATAAAAATCATATTTTTTCACATTAAAAATGTTCATTTAAATCCTTTAACTTATGATTTTTATAAAGAAAAATTTTACAAATAAAAATCAAATTTTTCCAAAGTTCACTTATTAAATTCAAGTGTGTCAATTCCCATTTTCATTTTTAACAATTTATTTCAACCCTTAAATTTGCATCTCCATTTTTCTCCATTTAAAACTAAATTTTCATTTTTAATTTAATTAACTTAAATTTCCATTTTAAAAATCAGTCAAATTTCCAATTTAAGTTACACTTTAAAATCACCATTTTCTATCCATTTATTTTACATTTAACACATAGAAAATCATTGCCATTTTATAATCTTTTTAAAATTCAATTTAAATCAATTTATTATATTTTTACATTTTTAAAATACTTAATAATTTCCAGAAAAATATAGAAAATAACCACGGGTCTGTATAATATTTTCTAGCCTAAGTCAAGTGATACGGATAATATATCATGTCAATCCGTAGTTTATAAAGAAAATCCGGGTTTTATCATTTCAAACCCGCAATCCCAAGTAAATAAAATTAATTAAAAGTCGCTCAGGCTTATCATTTCAGCCCATAACGATCTTTCCCTATTCTAAAGTCCGTTCGGGTATGTATCATTTCAACCCATAGTGAACCTAATCTACAGGGAACTTGCAGTGTGATAAACTGATAAAAATGAACAGTATACAATATATAGCAGTAATAGATGATATGATAGGTAATTAAACAAGTTTAACATCATATAAATAAATCACAGGCAATTATAACATCATTTTTAATTCTACACATTCAGTTGTTGTCGTTTCACAATTGCATAAGTATGAATAGTCGTGAGAGATTAACTCACCTCTAAATGTTGGAGATAACAAAACCAATGACACAACGGAAATCAAAGCACGATGACAAGATTACGGACTTGAGTAGAGAGAAAATCCAATGTTATAGATCTTGTGTTACAACCCAAACAAAAAATCAAAACAAACCATAAATTTCAATACACTTGAAATTGAATAACTTTTAAATAAAAAGAGATACGAATGCCAAATCTTTTGCCTTGCTTCCTCTATTTATTTTTTCAACCTAGGGATGTTGTTTGGCTCTGGTTTGAACAAGTTTTGGCTCAGGTTTGGTCATGTGAATGCATGGCCAAAGTGGTGAAACATAGGGAGGAAGTTACATAGTGAGAAGGTGAAGAGTTTAAGGCAAAATAGTGTGATTTTGTTCATCCAATTGGGCTCGGCCATGGGAAATTGGTTTAGGTCAGAGGGGTATGGGTCAGGTCAGTGGGAGTAAAGGTGTGTGGTGGTCTGGCCAGAGGTGGTGGAGGCGGCTTAAGGTGGTGGTGGTGGTGGAAAGTGGAATGGTGAAGCAAATAGTGGTCAAACAACATGTTTTTATGGCTTGTGTTGCAATTTTTGTGGAGTTTTGGCATCATGGTGGCTCGGCCTTGGTCAAGACCAAAGGAGTAGCTGGTGGTGATGGCAGGGAAGAGATGTAGGGGGTAGTGGTGGTCATGGCCATGGCAAACAAGGAGGAGGCCAAGCAAAACTATGGAGAGAACAAGGCAAAATAACATGAAAATAAGAAGAAAAGAAGAAGAAAAGTATAGAAACAAAGGAGCCATTACCCAAAGTTTTTGCTTCATATCTGAAGTGGTCAAATGATGGAATGAAAAATGAGTTTTTTCATGTGAAAACAAAAGTAAAGTCACGGCCAAAGCATAATGGGAAGGTTATGGCAAGTGAAAAGACTTAAGGAGGTGAAAGGACATCAGTTTCTAAAGCATTTTAAACTCTTCATATTTCTTTTACTTTTTTATTTTATATAAACAAAATAAACTCAGAAATAAGCTTTAAAACTGAAACAAAGTATTATAAAATAAAAGTAATTAATTTATTTTAAAGAAAATAGAAAAAGAAAATAAGAAATTGCTTAAAAATCCAAAACAGTGTCCAGAAATTACAGATAAATCACCATTGACTTTGGAAAATTATTTACTTCATTTTAAAAATATTCTAAAACAAAATTTGAAATAAAAGTGATTTATTTATCATTTCTAACATAAAAGAAATAATTTAAATTAGAGAAAATAGAAAAAGAACTGAAGAAATTGTTTAAAAATAGGAATCAGAACATGAAAATTACAACAAAAATACCATTAATTCTAGAAAAATTCCTACTTCACTATTAAAATATTTTAAAATGAAATAAATTCAAATTAAAAATAATTTCCAAAATATTGGGTTGTTACATATCACGTGGTCCAAAGGTTGATATGTGTCTCGTAGTCCAAAGCTAGACTTTAGACCCAAAGCAACTAGTCCAGGGTATACAGGTCCCTCAACTGACTCATGGGCGTGCCTACTTATAATACCCTTGCTGCGAGTACAACAGGTAATACTCTGAGTATCAATGATTCCATAGCACATTCATATCCGAGCTCTCCTTTTCTCCATTCGGATTCCGAGACCTTCTCTTGCTCAATCCAGTTTCCATTATTAGGAACCCACCATGTTCCTCATTCTATAGCTCTTTCTCCTTTATCAAGTTGCTATCTTCGGTACCTACTCCCACCACGAGTCACAAACTGAATATACAAAGCTTTTATCATGTTGTTACATCGCTTTCCAATCTTGATGCAAACAATCCAACACCTCAACACTATCCATATGACCTCCACTTCATCTCCTAGAAGTCCCCCTCTCTTTGGACCTACCAGAATAACTTGGTACCGACTTGTCCACGTAACCCATTATTGGCTAAGCTTCTTTCTACCCATCCCTTGCTTCTAGTACTCCATGCCTAGATGCTTTGACCCCGACCTATACATCCAAACAACTCGGTCTGCACTCCAAAGCATTCCACTTTAGGTTCTAGAAACAAGTCGGTATAGCCTCTAACCCTTAGCCAATCACATATCTCTTTCCTTGGGTCAACTCTACTAGCCATACTCTATCATCCAATGTCAACCTCGAGCTATATGACCAACAAAAATAAGTCGGTACCAACCTCTTCATGTCGGTGCTGAGTTGTGCACATTGAGAATTTGGACCCCCGACTTAAACCTCAAGCCCTTCCTATACTCTATAGCCTCCCCTCTAAGTTTCATCCAATTCTGATCATTTTTGCCTCCGATTTGCCAAATTCTCCTACCTATCTTTCTAAACATCCAAAACACTAACAAACCACATCAAATCATTACATACAAACATAAATCAACATGAAATACATCCATTCAAGCAATCAAAACATAAGAATATGATAAACAAGCCAATTCTTATTTAGATCTACATTTTACATGAATATATGAACATGAATAAGGGTAATTTATAATAAAATTCAACATATATGTATAGATTAACATGTAATTAAAGTTAGAAAAGGTTTTATGGCCAAAAATTAGGTTAAATCATGCAATTCTACCATATAAATATGTATAGGATATTAAAAAGGCAAAAACCACCAACCAATTACAAAATTCAACCAATTTGAGTGTAGATCCAATATGGATAATGGTCAAAAGCAATGCAAGTCAACCAGATCGATAATCTCTATCTTCTAATCGATGATCTATTCACTAATCTTCAATTCTGTTTGATATAGAGGGTAATCTGAGCGATTTTAGACGAATCTAGGGTTAATGGGAGTTTAGATTTGATTTTGGGTTAATGGGAGTTTAGATTTGATTTTGGAGAGAGAGAAAAGTTTTAATTTGACTCTAAATACCTCTATTTATAGTAAATCTCAAATTAGACTAATGGACATACTTATGGGCTTAATTAATTACACACTAATCCTGGCCAGCAGTTATTAAAACTTAAAATAGGCATAAATTTCTAACAGTAAGTCCATCTTTCTATTATAACCGCTCTATGGAATGGGAAACCATCAACGTACAGCAATGGAATTGGTTTGAGATCCTAATTCGACTATTACCAAAAGTTTTAGCCCAAACAAGGTTTTCAGGATCAATGGTCACATTGAAATTCGGAAAAAAAACATAGGTGTTTAAAATATCCATAAGAATCATCTCCGAAAATTATAGAATCATATGACCTCGTATGAATAAAATATAAATATTTTATGATCCTCCAATGTGAAAAACAGATCGTTACAAGTGACCTGTCTTCACAGTAAAATATTTGGCTTTCCCCAACTAGCGTGGCAGACCATGCCAAGCACACAAAAGTGAACTATCTTTGAAAATGGGGGCAGGTTATGCCCCGTGTAACATCCCGCCTTTTTTGTACCTTTTAAGCAGACACACATGCTGACTCAAAACATATAAAGAGACAGATTGTTATTGGGGTAAATTAGAAAAAGCAGAGAAAGAAAAAAACAAAACAGAATCTCGCAGCGGAATGACAAAATATAATAATCAAATAACAGTTCATGAAGCTGTATACAAAACATTTGATTATACATATACAATACAAAATCAGAGTTACACATATCAGAGATAAACAAATAATGCTGCCGAATAGTATGAATGCAGTGGAATCAATATAGTAAATAATAGTAGTACAAATTTCGTCTTCATCCTCCATAAATAAGGTCTTCAAATCCTGAAATGCTCAAGCTGAGCCGAGCGAATTGAAAAGACAAAACACTCGAGTCAGAACTAAAAGATCTTATGTGAGTTATATCAACGGTAAATAACTATGAGAGGAACGGCGTCAGATATGTTTACAGGGTTTGAGGTCTCCTCTCCAGAGTCTAACGTGAGTGCAGTAACTTAAGAGATGTTCGGGATTCACATCTCCTAATGATCCGTTAAACTATCTACTATGTAGTAAAATACGCTATTATAATATGTCTACAGTAAGATAAACTATTAAAATAGCGTTAAGGCGTTACCCATTTCCCCCTTAACACATTTTTATATCTTCCCATAGTCTATACAGCACCGTAATCCCGTCCGTACTGGACGTCGTCAGAGGGCACTCCATAGGTATGGTACAAAACAAACTCGTAGTGGTCTCGATAGGGTAGGTGACACGGCACAACTAGGCAATGCCAGGGTTTATATAACAATTACACTTCCGGACTGGTGTTAACGCATAGTAGCTACTACCGACCACCTCGGAACACACTCACAAATCAAAAAATCGAGGGTGGCCACCAAATCAATCGCAAAGTCAGAATATAGTATCGAAGGAGTGTACCCGATCGGAGGAATGACCTCACTTGGCCCATCAATTGCTCCTATTTTAGCCACCTTAAGCTAACTCATGGGAGTCAGGTCCACGTATATACCTCATACAGGATCGTCGCCAACCATCCTACTTCATTCTGGAATCTCCACCACGTACACAGTTGTCAAAGTGGTTTTTGGTATTGGTAGAGAGTATGACAATATCTGATCTCGGTCTCTTTAACAACCAATCGCTTATTACACACCGGATGGTTCTTTTACATTTCCAAAATCATTTCATAATTGATATCAAAATATCATATTCAATTCAAATCACATCACTTTCGAAATCATTACTTACTTCTGAAATCATATTCACCTTTGAAATCATATCACATTTGAAATCATAGTTCGAAATTATATTTCCTTTCAAAAGTCATATTTCCAAAATAGGCTAAACTCTCATTTCAAAATATCATATTAAACCAAATATGTTATTTAAATCCCAACTTAGGTTATTATGTCGCTTAACCACATTCACTTTAAAAATCGAGAATTTGAATATAAACCCATCCATTTTACTTAGTTTGGAATTTAGAAGAAAATAGTTTAAATAGTTATAAATAGTTAATATAGATTTAAAATAGATTAAATATAATTAAATAGATTACATAGCTTTAAAATAGATTAATTATATTTAAAATAAGTTAAAACAAATTAATTAGTTTAAATAAATTAAATGGTTTAAAATAGGTTAAATGATTTAATATAATTAATACAGGTTAAAATAGTTTAATACTTTGAAATCTTAATAATTAGTCTTTTTGAAATAAAAATATATTTTTAAAACAGTTTATATTAAAACATGAATTTGGAATTAATATCAAATTAAACTATTCATTTCATTTCAACACATTTGGACCATTTTCAATTTCCAAGTCAACAAACCAAATTCCAAACCTTTCAATTTAACATTTCAATAAAATATTGAATTTCATATCGTTTCAATCTATGTTCAAATATCAATTCGGATTACTCCAATTTCAAAATATTTCAAAGTTATTTTCAAACAACTTCAATAACTTAATTTCGATAGAATTTCATTTATACTTAAAAGTTTAACTTTAAACTTCCAATTTAATTTCTTAAAGCAATTCCTTTTAAACCAATTCACATTTCAACACAAAACTTGGTTTTCCAATAATAGTACCATTTATATACATCAAATTTTATTTCGAGATATCATTTAATTAATAAAAAAAATTAAGAAGTTCAAAATCATTAAATTTAACCAATCCGGTGTCCGTATATAATTTTCTACCCTAGGGTCAAGTGATACGGATATTTATCATTTCAATCCGCAATTCAAAATGTTACAGTTATATATATCATTTCAAACCGCAATCCCGAATTAATAATAAAATCCATAAAATCGCTCGAGTCTATCATTTCAACCCATAACGATTTTTCCTTAATCTATTGATCATTCGGGTATGTATCATTTCAACCCATAGTGAACTTGCAGTTTGTAACGATATAAAATAAAAAATCCATTCATCCAATATCAATAATCAATATCCATTACAAACATCATCCAAATCAATCAATAAATATCAATATAGAACTGATAATCAATAATAGGTATTTAACTGGCAATTTATATTCTACAATAAATTAAATAACGATTTAATTCAAATAAATTCAAATTAATGGAGATAATGATTTAAAATATACCAAACAGTCATAAATAAATTTCTAATCACATCATAAATTTAATTTAACAAACATAAGAAATTTTAGAAGTTGTGAGTGGGTTAAAACACTCACCTTTTGAATTTAAATCCAATTTCAGCCCAAAATTCAAACAGTCTCGAAATTCGTCCAAACCCACGTCAAAATGTCTAGAATTTTATTGCGATCCCAATGCAAGATACCGCGGGTGAATTAGACCTCGTATGCAAAAGTTATGCATATCAGAACATTGGATAATAAAAAAATCAAACTAAAATAAAATAACAAATCACATACCGCCACGTCACATGTTCCATCCACGCAAGCCCTAGCACGCTACAGCGTAACGCCGCCACGACCCACGACACCGACGCGCCTCCTACAGCGGGCCAGACGCCGTCACGCCGACCCCCAAGCTTTTCCGACCACGACTTCACTGGCCGCGGTGACGACTTCGGCTACCCACGGCCATGGGTGAAACGTCTACGTCTCTTGCCAAATCCCCGTGAATCCGACCATCAAAATGCCACACAAACCGCACCGATGGACAGCGCACAAGACTCTCTACAAAACCCATAAATCGATTAGACGATCGGACAAGTTTGATCGATGCGCGGTGGACGGCCGAGAATTGATCTTCAATTTCTGGACAGACAAAGGTCCAAATTGGAAAACGAATTACAGATCTAAGATGTGCTCGTCGAGAGCTTCAAATTGATATATAATTCGATATAGTTTGAGGAGTTTGAATTTTTGATTTGGTTTTTGATTTGCAATTGAATTGGAAATTTGGTTTTGGTTTTGGTTTGTCTGCCATTGGAAAGAGGAGATGAGAAGGAAATGTACGTACAGACAAATGAAAATAAGGAGGAGCTAGGGTTTATAGTGGGCTATTTATAAACAAAGCTGAAAATAGAATGGATGGACAATATTTGATTTACACGTTGAACGATAAATGACCGAAAAGCACGTTCTGTCTCCGTAACGAAAATGGGTCATCCCATATATCAAAATAGATGTTTTCAAATATTTTAAACTCAATGGAACATGTTTCACATCCTAATTCCATCGTATGAAGAAGTTATGATAAAATCAACTTATTTCAAATTGATTTCAATTGGTTTCAATTAAATTGATTTCTTGGCGTTTCGAGTCCATACGATCAAACGACAAGTCTGATCGTTACAAAACTTGTAACCCTACAATAATTCATCGTTACGGATCAGATAAAATTGGTTTCGTTGAAATCCGAGTCAATTGCCAGAATGGCTATTTTCACATTAATTAAATAAATTAACATTAAATTAATTAAATCACTTTCAATCCAAATTTTTAATTATTTACAACTCCTATCATTTTGGCTTACTTAGTAATTTATAACTCTTTATAACAAATTCCCATAAACTTTTTACATTGCATATTTCACCAATTTCAAAGTTTAAATTTCAATTTCAATATATTTAGAGATTATAAATTAAACTTCCAATAATTCAATTTAATTTGCTTTCCATTAATTATTTAATCAATTTCATCTTATGGTATAATTATCATGGTTTATATCTTAGTGCATTAATAATTTCCAATTCATCTAGTTTCAATTAACGTAGTATTTAATCTCATTAAACTGCAAAATTTGATTTCCAATTTCAATTCAACTAACTAAATAAACAGGTAACTTATAGTAATTGTCCCTATTTACCTTTAATTGCATTATAAGTTTATTACTTACAGCAAATGTTACCATTTCCTTCATCACACTAATTTTATTCCATTTCCATTCATTACACACTATTTTATCAATAAATCAACATTTTAAATTTTAAATTACCTTTTATATCCCATTATAAATTTATGCACACACTAATACAACAATTATTATAATTCTTTACACAATACTGGTTTTATCAATTACCATTTATTATACCATTTCATTACACAATTAAACATTTACATTGGTTTTCTCATGTTAAGCTTATAACCAAGTTATAACATTTACATAAATTCAATTGGTTGGAATCCCATTCAGGTTATTAATAATTAACTTACATTTGTTTTCATATATTCCATTTATAGCCAAGTATAACATTTACAATATTTCAATTAATTGAACTTCCATTAAAAGGTTATCCTTTTCTTAATTTAACCTTATTCCATTTCATTCTGTTTATAATTTCCCTTAATAAATCACAATTTCTATTTTTCCCAATATTAAATAACAAAATTTAATTAAATTAACAATTTTAATTATCAAAAATTTACCGGTCGTTACACTCTCCCCCACTCAAAACTTTTCATCCCCGAAAAGGAAAAAGAAGGGAAAAGAAGGAATCAAGTAATCAATATATCTTATTCAAAATATTAAATTTATAATCAATTAATTTACAAAATAAAATAGTATAAATAAAATATATCAAATTATAAACAATTTAATTCTTTTATATTCAAGTTAACAAAAGTTTTGAAAATATTTTATAAAAATTTCTAAGTCCAATATTTTCAGAAAATTTCGGCAGAGTCTCCTTTGTACGGAAAGGTTCGGGAGAAAATAATAATATCAAAATAATTAATATATATCATATATTTCAAAATAATATGACCCAATGACGGAAAAATAACATAGCGTCGCTATAAAACCGTAATCCGAGAACGTACCTATTTATCGGGCAAACAACGCTTAATTATGAAACCAAAAGAAGTAGCAATTGTTTCCATAACCTCTATTTCACTTATATAATCCAAAAAGTGTTAATAATTATATAAAATGAAATATTTAAAGTTGTTTCAACCACTACAAACAAATCACCATAAAACAACAATCACTTGCAACCACAGCATACAATCATCATATGAAATCAATATAATCAACCATCCATCCATAGCGAACAAACAAATGGTTTGTTCGGGTTCAGAAATTTTTAACCGCCTAGAATGACAAATAAACTACTAAGTGCACCATTTACTCAACAGTATTAGATGAACTCAATAGATTATTCATACATCTTAAACAATTAGAAGTATCCTATCCCAAACAACCCATAAACCAAAACAAACAATAATTTACAATGTACTTGAGTTATTCTTATTAAATTTCTTTCACAACATTTATAGTTTTTTTTTATTTTTCTTTTCATTCATACAAGGATTATTTCTTTAACTTACATTTATCTCTTACAAAATTTTATTCCCATTCATTCATTCAGTGTTTATTTCATTTATTTTCCTTTATTACTTACAAAAATTCATTTTCATTTATTCATATCATGTCAATTTCTTTTTATTGCATTACATTCATTCATTCATTTATTACTTAATTTCATTTGTTTACATTCATTTGTTTATAGTATTCATGTTCAATTCAATTACTTAGCATATCAATTCATTAACTTAAGTTTTTAATCATCTGTTTACAATACTTACTTCCCATCACATTTTATATAGTACATTTCAATTATAACTTAGGTTTATAACAACTATAACATCGAATTCTTATTTATAAAAGTAATTCATTGAACACTTCCCTTACATAAGTTTTACTTGTAAAATTTTCCATTACATATTCTTTTAACATTTCCACTTTTATAATTGGTAAGTTATATATGTGTCTTTAAGAATGCAATTGAAAGTTACACAAGTTTGACTTACTTATTCTAATTAACTTAAGGTTCAATAGTTATCATTTCTTATTTTCATATTCTTTTCGTTTACAAGTTACGAATTTCAAATTCCTTGTATATTTTAGTTATAACTTAGCACATAATTTCTTATTTTCATTTAGAAGGTTCAATTATTAAATAGTTAAAGTTTTTATTCCAATTCAATATTTGAAATCTCTAGTTAATAAAATTTTAAGAGCTAAATGTCGGGTTCCATTTTTAAATCATTTAAAATAATATCTACACATATATATATATACACTCATAACTTTTATCCAATCATATTAACTTAAAAATTTTATTTGTTTATCAAAATAGATCTATAGTAAAACTACTACCATGGCTTTCCCACTTTGAAATTCGAAAATGAATGTCGATGATGTGTGCACTCATCACCGAAATTATTTTCCAGCGATAGAGAGGGGAGTACAGAACTTATTTCTTTCCAAAATTTCTTAAAAAAAAATCTTCCAAATCATATTGAAATATTTAATATCAGAAAATACTTCTAAATAATATTATTATTGTATTCCAAAATTATTCGAAAGAGATTTTCAAACATCCCGGAACTTAAGTTCTAAATTTACAAATTTCATTTATTTTATTTTCAAATCTTATTTCCAACCAATATTTATAAATTTCACTACTTAACAACCAACATATTACAACCAAATATATCATTTATAAAATTTATTATTTTATATACAAAAATATATAATATGCAAAATTATTTCATTTACCTATATTTCAAAATAAATATTGTGTCGGTCTGTCTTATTAAGTGTTTAGAAATCCTTATCGATGTCATTGCGTCCTATGCACCAACCAGAATTTATAAATACAAAACGGAACAAATTAACAAAATATAAAAACCTTTTATAACACTAACAAATACGCTCTCTCATATATATACACACAGCGACTCATTCTAGGGTATAACTACCCTATTTAAATATGAGTCTGACCCCACAAAGCTAAGGTTATCGCTAAACCAAAGCTCTGATACCAACTGTAACATCCTGCCTTTTTTGTACGTTTTAAGCAAACACACATGCCGACTCAAAACATACAAAGAGGCAGATTGTTATTGGGGTAAATAAGAAAAAGCAGAGAAAGAAATAATGAAACAGAATGTCGCAGCGGAATGACAAAATATAATAATCAAATAACAGTTCATGAAGCTGTATACAAAACATTTGATTATACTTATACAATATGAAATCAGAGTTACACATATCAGAGATAAACAAATAATGCAGCAGAACAGTATGAATGCAGTGGAATAAATATAGTAAATAATAGTAGTACAAATCTTCGTCTTCGTCCTCCAGAAATAAGGTCTTCAAATCTTGAAATGCTCAGGCTGACCCGAGTGAATCGAAAAGACAAAACACTCAGTCAGAACTAAAAGATATTATGTGAGTTAAATCAACGGTAAATAACTATGAGTGGAATGGCGTCAAAGATGTTTACGGGGTTTGACATCTCCTATCCAGTGTCTAACGTGAGCGTAGTAACTTAAGAGATGTTTGGGATTCACATCTCCTAAGGATCGGTTATACTATCTACTATGTAGTAAAATACGCTATTATAATATGTCTATAGTAAGATAAACTATTAAAATAGCGTTAAGGTGTTACTCATTTCCGCCTTAACACATTTGTATATATTCCCATAGTCTATACAGTACCGTAATCTCGTCCATACTGGACGTCGTCAAAGGGCACTCCATAGGTATGGTACAAAACAAACTCGTAGTGGTCTCGATAGGGTAGGTGACACGGCACAACTAGGCAATGCCAGGGTAGATATACCAATTACACTTTCGGGCTGGTGGTAACGCATAGCAGTTACTACCGCCCACCTCGGAACACACTCCCAAATAAAAAAATCGAGGGTGGCCACCAAATCAATTGCAAAGTCAGAATATAGTATCGAAGGAGTGTGCCCGATCAGAGGAATGACCTCACTTGGCCCGTCAATTTCTCTTGTTTTGGCCACCTTAAGCTAACTCATGGGAGTCAGGTCCACGTATATACCTCATACAGGATCGTCGCCAACCATCCTACTTCATTCTGGAATCTCCACCGCGTACACAGTTGTCAAAGTGATTTTAGGTATTGGCAGGGAGTATGACAATATATGATCCCGGTTTCTTTAACAACTAATCGCTTATTACACACCGGATGGTTCCTTTACATTTCCAAAATCATTTCATAATTGATATCAAAATATCATATTCAATTCAAATCATATCACTTTCGAAATCATTACTTACTTCCGAAATCATATTCTCCTTTGAAATCATATCACATTTGAAATCATAGTTCGAAATTATATTTCCTTTCAAAAGTCATAATTCAAAAATAGGCTAAACTCTCATTTCAAAATGTCATATTAAACCAAATATGTTATTTAAATCCCAACTTAGGTTATAATGTTGCTTAACCAAGTTCACTTTAAAAATCGAGAATTTGAATATAAACCCATCCATTTTACTTAGTTTGGAATTTAGAAGAAAATAGTTTAAATAGTTATAAATAGTTAATATAGATTTAAAATAGATTAAATATAATTAAATAGATTAAATAGCTTTAAAGTACATTAATTAGATTTAAAATAAGTTAAAACATATTAATTAGTTTAAATAAATTAAATGGTTTAAAATAGGTTAAAATGATTTAATATAATTAATACAGGTTAAAATAGTTTAATACTTTGAAATCTTAATAATTAGAAATTTTGAAATAAAAATATTTTTTAAAATAGTTTATATTAAAACATGAATTTGGAATTAATATCAAATTAAACTATTCATTTTGTTTCAACACATTTGGACCATTTTCAATTTCCAAGTCAACAAACCAAATTCCAAACCTTTCAATTTAACATTTCAATAAACTATTGAATTTCATATCGTTTCAATCTATGTTCAAATATCAATTCGGATTACTCCAATTTCAAAATATTTCAAAGTTATTTTCAAATAACTTCAATAACTTAATTTCGATAGAATTTCATTTATACTTAAAAGTTTAACTTTAAACTTCCAATTTAATTTCTTAAAGCAATTCCTTTTAAACCAATTCACATTTCAACACAAAAATTGGTTTTCCAATAATAGTTCCATTTATATACATCAAATTTTATTTCAAGATATCATCTAAATAATAATAATAAAATTAAGAAGTTCAAAATCATTAAATTTAACCAATCCGGTGTCCGTATATAATTTTCTACCCTAGGGTCAAGTGATACGGATATTTATCATTTCAATCCGCAATTTAAAATGCTACGGTTATATATATCATTTCAAACAGCAATCCCGAATTAATAATAAAATCCATAAAATCGCTCGAGTCTATCATTTCAACCCATAACGATTTTTCCTTAATCTATTGATCATTTGGGTATGTATCATTTCAACCCATAGTGAACTTGCAATTTATAACGATATAAAATAAAACATCCATTCATCCATATCAACAATCAGCATCATTTACAAACATCATCCAAATCAATCAATAAATATCAACATAGAACTGATAATCAATAACAGGTATTTTACTGGCAATTTATATTCAATAATAAATTAGATAACGATATAATTAAAATAAATTCAAATTAACGGAGATGATGATTTAAAATATACCAAACTGTCATAAATAAATTTCTATTCACATTATAAATTTAATTTAACAAACATAAGAAATTTTAGAAGTTGTGAGTGGGTTAAAACACCCACCTTTTGAATTTAAATTGAATTTAAATCCAATTTAAGCCCAAAATTCAAAAAGTCTCGGAATTCGTCCAAACCAGCATCAAAATGTCCGAAATTTTACTACAATCCCAATTCAAGAAACCATATGTGAATTGGACCTAGTATGCAAAAGTTATGTATATCAGAACATTGGATAATAAAAAATCAAACTAAAATAAAATAACGAATCACATACTGCCATGTCACACGTTCCATCCACGCAAGCCCTAACACGCTACAGCATCAGTTTTGCTCGAATGACAGAAGCACCGCCACGACCCACGACACCGCCGTGGGTGAAACGTCTACGTCTCTTGCCAAATCCCCGTGAATCCGACCATCAAAATGCCACACAAACCGCACCGATGGACAGCGCACAAGATTCTCTACAAAACCCATAAATCGATTCGACGATCGGACAAGTTTGATCGATTCGCGATGGACGACCAAGAATTGATCTTCAATTTCTAGACAGAAAGAGGTTCAAATTGGAAAACGAATTATAGATCTGATATGCGCTCGCCGAGAGCTTCAAATCGATATATAATTCGATATGGTTTGAGGAGTTTGAATTTTTGATTTGGTTTTTTATTTGCAATTGAATTGGAAATTTGGTTTTGGTTTGTCTGCCATTGGAAAGAGGAGATGAGAAGGAAATGTACGTATAGACAAATGAAAATAAGGAGGTGCTAGGGTTTATAGCGGGCTATTTATAGACAAAGCTGAAAATAGAATGGATGGACAATATTTGATTTACACGTTGAACGATAAATGACCCGAAAAGCCTGTTCTGTTTCCGGAACGAAAATGGGTCATCCCATATATCAAAATAGATCTTTTCAAATATTTTAAACTCAATGGAACAAGTTTCACATCCTAATTCCATCGTATGAAGAAGTGATTAAAATCAGCTTATTTCAAATTGATTCAATTGGTTTCAATTAAATTGATTTTTAGGCGTTTTGAGTCCGTACGATCAAACGACAAGTCCAATCGTTACGAAACTTGTAACCCTACAATAATTCATCGTTACGGATCCGATGAAACTGCTTTCATCAAAATCCGAGTCAGTTGCTAGAATGGCTATTTTCATATTAATTAAATAAATTAACATTAAATTAATTAAATCACTTTCAATCCAAATTTTTAATTATTTAAAACTCCTATCATTTTGGCTTACTTAGTAATTTATAACTCTTTATAACAAATTCCCATAAAATTTTACGTTGCATATTTCACCAATTTCAAATTTAAATTTCAATTTCAATATATTTAGAGATATAAATTAAATTTCCAATAATTCAATTTAATTTGCTTTCCATTTATTATTCAATCAATTTCATCTTATGGTATAATTATCATGGTTTATATCTTAGTGCATTAATAATTTCCAATTCATCTACTTTCAATTAACGTAGTATTTAATCTCATTAAATTGCAAAATTTGATTTTCAATTTCAATTCAACTAACTAAATAAACATGTAACTTATAATAATTGTCACTATTTACCTTTAATTGCATTTATAAGTTTATTACTTACAGCAAATGTTACCATTTCCTTCATCACACTAATTTTATTCCATTTCCATTCATTACACACTATTTTATCAATAAGTCCACATTTTAAATTATAAATTACCTTTTATATCCCATTACAAATTTATGCACGCATTAATACAACAATTATTATAATTCTTTACATAATACTGGTTTTATTCAATTACCATTTATTATACCATTTCATTACACAATTAAACATTTACAATGGTTTTCTCATGTTAAGCTTATAACCAAGTTATAACATTTACATAAATTCAATTGGTTTGAATCCCATTCAGGTTATTAATAATTAACTTACATTTGTTTTCATATATTCCATTTATAGCCAAAATAACATTTACATTATTTCAATTAATTGAACTTCCATTAAAAGGTTATCCTTTTCTTAATTTAACCTTATTCCATTTCATTCTATTTATAATTTCCCTTAATAAATCACAATTTCTATTTTTCCCAATATTAAATAACAAAATTTAATTAAATTAACAATTTTAATTATCAAAAATTTATGGGTCGTTACACCCCACATACAGTAGAATACTCATGTCATAATCTTAGTTCAACATTCATGAACTGCATAAGAAATCAATTCAAAAAATGGCAAGGAAAAGCGACACATGGGATATACCGTAGTTTACAGATCAAGTGCAACTCCATAAACAAAAGCTTGCTAAGTAACATCGGAAACTAAAACTTACTAAAGCTCCCTTAAATTTGCTTTTACTTTAAAAAAAATTGTATGCAATTCAGACATTTATACATACTTCACAAGTAAAAATAGATAAAAAATAATCACAACACGAGTTAGATTAACCAAATTAGAAAATAACGCTAAGAATCTGACTCATGTTCGGAAATAGAGCTAGATAGGATCATTTTACGGTGGGATGATCCGGGAGAATGCAGTGTTGGACATAGAGGAGAACTGCTCGACAATTACAGAGTATTAGGAGATCATTCAGCTCAGTAACAATAACCGATGAATGAATGGGAGCAGAACGAACGGGAGTAGAATGACCATAAGCAGTACTGTCATAAACCATGCATGGTTCGTAATTGGTGCTTGCCCAAGTATTTTCATAATCCTTCAAGTCATACCCGTAGCCGATGTGGTTGTATAAAAAAGATAGGTCAAGTCCAACTAAGAAACATTTAAAAACATCGATTGTACGTTTCCTACCAATTTCTACCATTACCTTCTTTACTTTCTCATCACAAAGTTGCTCTACCAAGAAAGCCCTGTCCATCCCACCTCGGGAAATGGTAATGCAGTCCAGATAAGCTTCGCATTCTAAGTTGAATATCTTATTTTCAAGGGAATTCACATACCCCATAGCCACACTTCTAATTCTTTCAATTTTACCTAAAAGGTGCTCCCTTATCTTCTCAGTATTAATAGAGAACGGACCAAAAAGCTCTTCTGCAATAGAAATAAAGGGCGAAACATGAGTGTCTAGTGTATCTAATTCTTTCTTATAATGATCCTCTAGCTCAGTAACCTTGGCTTCGTAATAATTTTTCAAGTCACTCTTCCACTTCAAAACTTCGTTCAAGTTGGCCCCAAAGGGAGCAGCATTTAGTCTAGAAAATGAGCCACTTGCCAAGGATGCATGAGGATGTCTTCTGCGCTAATTTTCCTTGCACTCTGCCCATTTATTTACTTAACCTTATGTTTCAAAGCTTTAATTTCGTTCGTATATCATATATACTTTTGGCATCCTTCAGTAAAATTTCCAGTTCTGCAACTCTGGCTAGGGCAGTGCTGAGCGTCTCGGTAAGAATGGCAACCTCTGCATTTTGATCGAAAGAAGTAGGCTGAAAATCAAAGAAGAGTACAAATAAATAAAGTAAGTATAAAAAAACTCACAAACTTCACAAAGAAATATTAGTTAACATAACATATAAATAACCTCAAACATCACGTAAGTTACAGAATCACTGTGTAACAACCCAAAATTTAACCCATAATAATTAATTCATTAACTAATTAAATGACAAAATCACTTTGTGAAATTATCAGAATTGAGCCATGGGGGTTGCACCATTGATTCCGTGGTAATTTCTAGTCAATTCCTTATATGGAATGTCAGAATCCAAGTTAATATGGCCAAGTTATAAATTAAACAAAAGTCAAGAAGAATATATATATAGAGGCTAGATCGACCTAACCTCACCCTTGGTCGACCGGCCGGTCGACCTAGGTATGGGGCGGTCGACCTGGCGGTCGACCCGCCTTAGAAATTGGACGAAGGAAAATTCCTTCATCCAGTAACGTTAGTTAGCCTATTTTCTACGTGTTTTGCATTCTTTAACTCAATCCGGTCCTTCCATTCTTGCATCCGATGGCTCCTATTCAGCCTATGACGTGGTTGCATCCTATTCAATTCCCAAATCCAACGGTCTGAGATCCACTTCTACTACTATAAATAGAACCGTTGACCTAACACTTTTTCTCATTCTAAATTTTCTCCGCTTGGGTTCACCTTTTCAGGAAGGACCCTAAAAGGAATATTTTCCAAGGAGAGAATCTTTTTAATAAAAATATTTTAATACCCTCAAGTGGATCCGGGAAGACCAAAAGGGAAGAGCTTAGGACCACAGGTAAGTGATTATAATTATTTTAGATTTCTTTAAGTAATTTAAAATAACAGGGTTTCCAATAGTTGTAGTTTTACTATAATTTTTGGAATAACATTTTTAGTAGTTTATTTACATTTGTTAGAATTATTTTCATTCTATTTCTTTTAGCTATTATTTTCAGTTAATTTTAGTTTATTTATGTTAATTATAGCTTTTCCATTTATTTACAGTTTATTTGCAGTATTTTAATTTATTTACTATTATTTATGTGTTATTTAAATCTTTTTCCTATGCTTTGGATTTTCTTTTATTTTCAGTTTTCTTTTATTTCTCCTTCTTCTTCGCGTATGGATTAAAATAGATTAAACGCGAATTTGGATTAAATTATAAGAATACTGAAACAACGAAAGATAAGATGTAAATTGTAAGGACTGTAATAAAAATGGAATTAAGACTGAAATTGAGCTTAATTATGATATTGATGTTATAATTGGACTAATTAAAGATAATTGGCCTAGTTATAACTTAGAATTATAAATAAAAAGAGTAAAAGATGAAAGAAGCTTATTTTCACACTTAGACCGTGGGTTAAGTAATAAGTATGATTATAACGTAGGTTATAATAAGAAAACAGAATAGAATGGGGCTTATTTTAAGACTTAGGATAAATTAATAAGCACGGATAGTAAGAATAATAACA
This sequence comes from Allium fistulosum, assembly GCA_030737815.1. NCBI lineage: Eukaryota > Viridiplantae > Streptophyta > Magnoliopsida > Asparagales > Amaryllidaceae > Allium > Allium fistulosum. The sequence continues at coordinate 368,224,730 of CM060908.1, forward strand.
AAGGTTTATTTAAAATAATTTATCTAAGTTAATAAGCAAAGATGAAAGAAAAGATCTATACTGGCTGCATTTCCCTTATGCTGTTTAAGGTAGATAAGTGGTCAATAGTTAAAAGAAAAGATCCTTACCGGCAACATTTCCCTTATGCTGTTTAGGGTAGATAAGTGGTCAATAGTTAAAAGAAAAGATCCGTACCGGCAGCATTTCCCTTATGTTGTTTAGGGTAGATAAGTGGTCAATAGTTAAAAGAAAAGATCCGTACCGGCAGCATTTCCCTTATACTGTTTAGGGTAGATAGGTGGTCAATAGTTAAAAGAAAAGATCTGTACCAGCAGCATTTCCCTTGGGACACGCTTATGCTGTTTAGGGTAGATAAGAGGTCAATAATTCAAAGACTAAATCATGGTGATTTGGACCAGGGACGCAACTAGATTTTGTTTGACAAGGACTAGTACCAACAGCATTCCCTATTTTCTATGGACATGGTGTCTCACAATAGCCTGAAGTGAGACGAGGGCATGCTTATGATGTATAGGATAAATAAAAGGTCAAAATAGGGAGCAATAGATAGTGCGAACCGGCGTTGACCAAGCGTGCAGCATCGATTAGGGGAGATAAGTCGCTATTGAGTTCCAAGCGCTTAGTATGTGTGTCTTTCGTAGACACCATTGCCTTCTGTGTAGGGAGTTGTATAGCATATAGTCTGCAGTAAGGAGTATGGAGTAGCAGACCGATCAAAGGGTAGAATTAGGATTTCAGCCTGAGTAAAATAGGATTAGGAATTCAGCCTAATCAAAAAAGCTATCAAGGACAAGTGGAAACAATCGAAGTTGACCTATCTTATGAATTGTAATAGTTTAATCGTATTATCCAGTTTATCTCTTTCCTATTTCCTTTGTTTTCTTTTGTATATACTAGAACTATTGAATAGTCTATTACTTTTACTTTGCTTAAAGATTCTACTAGCTACTATCACTCACCAGACTTTTAGTCTGACCCACTCCTCTATTTTCCCCTTTTTCCCCCCATAGGAAATCAAATGGAGAGGGCAGTAGATTATAGTTGCTTGGAGGTTTCTTGGAGAAGATTCTGCTATGTATTTCCCTACTTTTATTTCCATTTTTCTTTCTTTATACTGGCACTTGAGAGGGATATTTACACTCTGATTTTTGTTGAGACTATGATTTTTTATTTTATAAGACATATTGGGTTTTGAGACATGTATGTTGTATTTGGTATTTGACTTATTTGGTTTATGAAGCAATTATGAAGTTTTTTGTTTTGAATAAGTTATTATTTTAGATTTCCACTGTTTTTACCTACTTTTGTCTTGTGAATCTTGGTCTCTGTTAGTTTCGGTTATACCTACAATACACCACACCTTTTAATGTGTCTTTTTGGGTATATTAAGGGGTGTGGGGTGTTTCACTTGGTATCAGAGCCAGGTTATAGGATTCCTAAAAATTTATTTTTAAAAGTAAAGTATTTTCCAAAAATAACTTATTTTGAACGTAGTTTTCAGAAAAGAACTCTTAAGAAATAGTTTTTAAGTATAAAAGAGTTTTTATAAAAATCCCCTCAAAAGTCCAGTTTAATCTCCCTTCGACACTTTCCTAAACTATCCTTTTCTTTTCGTAGAATGGAGGATGCCTCAAACCTTCCCGAGGGCATTCCAGTCCCAGCCTAGTTTCGTAGGTATCTACAAGCCACGACACCATAGGTGCACGGGCGAGTGCCCAACCCAGCACCAGCGGGTGGGAATCCCATCAACCCACCTCCCGCTGCCAATTTCTATAAGCTTTGTAAGGATTTTGCGAGTTTGGGTGGAAAGACTTTTTATTGTAAGGAGACTTTTGTGGAGGCGAGAGCTTGGCTTAGAGACACAGAGAGAATATTCAGACTATTGGGATTGGATGATCAGCAGCGAGTTCATCTAGCATCTTGGTAGCTGAAAGAGGAGGCTTCGTATTGGTGGGAGGTCATTGAGTTAGAAGGAAGAGAGGTGAGTTGGAATGGATTCCGGGAGCGATTCGATAGGAAGTTTTTGTCTTAAGTTGAGGAGAGTGTTCAGTTAGATTGGTTTATCAATTTGAAGCAAGGGAGTTCGTCGGTGAAGGAATACATCAATCAATTCAATGAAATGTCGCGGTTCGGAATGGAGTTGGTGAATACGCCGCACAAGAAAGCTATGAAATTTGCAAAGTGGTTGAATCAGCCCCTTCAGGGCTTGTTGTTGACTCACTTGCCGATGGGAGCTACTTATGAGTCTTTAGTAGAGATGGGCCTTATGTCCAATGCAGCTAAAGAGGGAGAGTTTAAGGAGGCCCCTAAGTCAGAAAGTTCTATGAATTGGGGGAAGATAAGAAGGACGAGGATAAAAAGAAAGGAGGAGGACCTCAAAAGCAGATCAAGAAAAACGAAAAGTGCAAGAGTTGTGGGATGGGTGGTCATTACGCAAAGGATTGTAGGAAGGCAGCAATGAAAGGGAAGTGTTTCAATTGTGGACAACTTGGCCACTTTAGTAAAGCCTGTCCTCAAAAGACGAGGCAGGGAGCAAGCGCACCTACACCACTTAGAATTTGAAAGTTTTGGACTTAGAATTAGGATTTCAGCCTAATTAAAAAAGGATTAGGAATTCAGCCTAATCAAAGCAGCTATCAAGGACAAGTGCAAACAATCAAAGTTGACCTATCTTATCAATTGTAATAGTTTAATCGTATTTTCCAGTTTATCTCTTTCCTATTTCCTTTGTTTTCTTTTGTATATACTAGAACTATTGAAGAGTCTATTACTTTACTTTGCTTAAAGACTCTAGTAGTTACTATCACTCACTAGAATTTTAGTCTGACCAACTCCTTTATTTCCCCCTTTTCCCCCAATAGGCAATCAAGGGAGAGGGCAGTAGATTGCTGTTGCTCGGAGCTTTCTTGGAGAAGATTCTGTTATGTATTTCCCTACTTTTATTTCCGTTTTTCTTTCTTTGTACTGGCACTTGAGAGGGATATTTACACTCTGATTTTTGTTGAGACTACGAGTTTTTATTTCATGAGACATATTGGGTTTTGAGACATGTATGTTGTATTTGGTATTTGACTTATTTGGTGTATGAAGCAATTATGAAGTTTTTGTTTTGAATAAGTTATTATTTTAGTTTTCCGCTGTTTTTACCTACTTTCGTCTTGTGAATCATAGTCTTTGTTAGTTTCAGTTATACCTATAATGCACCACGCCTTTTAATGTGTCCTTTTGGTATATTAAGGGGTGTGGGGTGTTTCACTTGGTATCAGAGCCAAGTTACAGGATTCCTAAAAAAATATTTTTAAAATTAAAATATTTTTCCAAAATATCTTGTTTTGAATGTAGTTTTTAGAAAAGAACTCTTAAGAAATAGTTTTTTAATATAAAAGAGTTTTTATAAAAATCCCCTCAAAAGTCCAGTTCAATCTCCCTTCGACTCTTTCCTAAACTATCATTTTCTTTTTGTAGAATGGCGGATGCCCCGAACCTTCCCGAGGGCATTTCAGTCCCAGCCTGGTTTTGTAAGTATCTGCAAGCCACGACTCCAGAGGTGCGCGGACGAGCGCCCAACCCAGCACGAGCGGGTAGGAATCCCATCAACCCACCTGCCGCCGACGATTTCTCTAAGCTTTGTAAGGATTTTTCGAGTTTGGGTGGAAAGATTTTTCTGGTAATGATACTTTTGTGGAGGCGAGAGCTTGGCTTAGAGACACAGAGAGGATATTCATACTATTGTGATTGGATGATTAGTAGCGAGTTCAGCTAGCATCTTTGCAGCTGAAAGAGGAGGTTTTGTATTAGTGGGAGGTCATTGAGTTAGAAGGAAGAGAGGTGACTTGGAATGGATTCCGAGAGCGATTCGATAGTAGGTTTTTATCTCAAGCAGAGGAGAGAGTTCAGTTAGAGCGGTTTATCAATTTGAAGCAAAGGAGTTCGTCGGTGAAGGAGTGTATCAACCAATTCAATGAATTGTCGTAGTTCGGAATGGAGCTGGTGAATACGCCGCACAAGAAAGCTATGAAATTTGAAAAGGGATTGAATCAGCTCCTTCAGGGATTGTTGTCGACTCACGTGTTGATGGGAGCTACTTATGAGTCTTTAGTAGAGATGGGCCTTATGTCCGATGCAGCTAAGGAGGGAGAGTTTAAGAAGGCCCCTAAGTCGGAAAGTTCTAAGAAGTGGGGGAAAGATAAGAAGGACAAGTATAAAAAGAAAGGAGGAGGACCTCAAAAGCAGATTAAGAAAAATGAAAAGTGCAAGAGTTGTGGGATGGTTGGTCATTACGCAAAGGATTGTAGGGAGGCAGTAATGAAAGGGAAGTGTTTCAATTGTGGACAGCTTGGCTAGTTTAGTAAAGCCTGTCCTCAGAAGACGGGGCAGGGAGCAAGCGCACCTACAGCACAGATATAGGCTTTGGATGTAGCGCCTTCTCGCAATGGACCGGATAGAGGTAGGAAAGTCACAGTTGAAGGTTTGATTTCTATTTCTGGTTTTCCCATTCGGACTCTATTCGATTCTGGAGCATCACACTCTTTTATCTCTAGTTCTCTTGTGGATTGTATGCACTTAGAGTTTCTTTAGTAGTAGACCCCATTGTTGTTTCAAACCCCATAGGAGGATTGACAGACTTGTCTATGGTTTGTAGGGGTTTGAAAATTTTTATCCTAGGCGTAGAATTTGATTGTGACGCCTATGTTTTGGGATTTTCGGGGTATGGGATGATCTTGGGGATGGATTGGCTATCCACGTACGGAGCTATATTAGACTGCGAGAGGAGAGTCGTTAGAGTAGAAACGTGTAGCGGTAGGACTCTCGAGGTTGCTTGTGACCCACAGGGGTCAGTCATGTTGATCTTCCTTTATTCCTTTGATCCATTACTAGGAAAGCTAGATTCCTTTACGGTTATCATGTTTCAGACATTTTGAGGAGGTTCTTCGTACACTTCATGTTCATCGGTTGAGAGCAAAGTTTTTGAAGTGTCACTTTTGGTGTAAGGAAATGAGATTTCCAAGGTTTAGGAAAAGTACTCCTAGGTAAGTAAGAATAAAATCCACTTTATGCCAAGCCCAATAAAAAGAAATTTTTGAAATTTAAAAGGTTGAAAAAAAATGTAATGGTTAGAATTGAAAATTTTCATTGTTAATATTTTCTCTGAGAAAATAAATATGGAGTTTTTGAAGAATGGTATGAAATTTAAATTGGTTTTTATATAATGAAAAATTGGAATTCTTTTTGAAGAATTATGGAGTATATATATATATATAACTCACTAGTTTCTTTGTAAGTAAATAAAGATTTTTAAAACCTAGAGTGTATAAAGTATCCAAAACGTAGATTACAACTTTTATTGTTTTAATAAATGTTTTCGCGAAAAATAAGTGGAGCATAGGCTATAACACTATTGTTATAGTAAGTGACTCCCACGAGAAATATTTTTACGTAGATATACGAGATTTATTGGTTTTTATTTAATTGAATCCATACACTAGTATTTTTTTGGGTTGTAGTAACAGTGTTTTACGCAACATCCGTTTTAACCCAAATAAAAATGTATTTAAAAGATAATTTCTAAGTATAGAAACAAAATGGTTTGTAAAGTATACTTATTATTTTTAATAAGTATAAGGAAATGTTTTTGCAGTTATGGGAATATTAAAACAGTTTTGAAGGTATGTTTTTCTGAAAGGAAAATGTGTAAGTTAGATGGTAAAAAAAACTATTTATCATGGAAGAATATAAATTACACATACTTTAATCTATTGGAATGAAAATAATAATGGTATAATTTTCTATGAAACCAATAAAAATGTTTTGTGCAAGTTACCAGGAATATAGGAAAGAGATATACAAGGTATGAAAAGCACCATATTTTGTATAGCCTAATTCGAAAAATATAAAATAAGTTCCTTGCAATTTCACATAAACATGAAATTCTCTTTTAAAAGGCTCATAAAAGATTTTAGCATTAATAATTTCTCATTTGAGAAAGTAGTTCCAATATATTAAGGTATGAGACCGTAAGGTATAATAAGAAGATGTTTTGGAAACACATAAAAACAGTTTGAAGATATTTTAAAAGAAAATGGTTTGGTGAAAAAGTAAATAAGTTTTTGGAAATGAAAAACTTAATAAAAGTAGAATTTGAAAATTCAAATTTTAATAGAAAACTGAAAAGGTCTTTAAAAGAAAATGAGGAATAAGTTTTGGACTTAGAATTTGAAAGTTTCCCTTTCTAAGTTGGGAAATAATGTTAAGTAACCAAGTATTTTTGAATTTAATAGAAACTTAAAAATAAGACTTTTAAAGACAAAGATTTTGGGATTTGATGCTTTAAAAATTTATAAACCTTAGTTTTTAGAATAAAGTGATAAATACCAAACCAAGCTCTTAAGTGAGAAGTGGATAGGAGTCATTTCTTAGGTGTAACGGAAAAAGTGCAAAACCATGTAGGGGATAACAGTGATTACTTTTGGAAGTAATGATAAAAGTTTCCATGAAGTGTATAGGACACTAGTAAGGACCTAGGAAATGTTGATTCATGTGTGCAGACTAAAGAAGAATAGTAGGGTGAAATAAGTAAGATTGTAAGGGACACATGGTTGAGGACGTATGTTTTTTATTTTGAAGAAACTTGGGAGAAAATTCGTATTTCGTATCCACATTCCTTTGATAATAAGTTTTCGAATTTCCTATTTTCCATCTCTAGTTTTGAATAGGTTCTTTCCTTTATTATCCTTTGGGAGGGTAGAACTTAGAATTTAACCTATGGATGGTAGGATTTGATGTAAACATGTTAATAGAACATGTTATGAATGATGTATGCTAGTGATTGCAAGTGTTTGCTAGTGGATGCTAATGGACGCATATAGGTACACTAGGCACTATTATTCTTTAGGGATCGGCCTAACTAAGACACTAGAGCATATGCATATGGATGTGTGCGCATTTTATTCTATTTTCCATGGTTGCTATAAATGGATGATTTTCACATGGTTGATGCATTTGGATGATGTTTGTAGCAGCATATAGAATTATCAGTTATCATTAGGAAATTTTCGCATGTATTTGGATACATGGCACGGACATGATTGCATAAAAGGAGGTCAACTGAATTATAGGATCGATTTCACCCTAGAGGGGGGGTGAATAAGGTGATACTAATTATAATAAAAATTAATGCAAAAATATATATAATAATTACAGCACAAATAATAGCAGAATAATAAAAGCAGAAATAGAACAACACAGATTTACCCAGCTTCGACAAAACCCTGCCTTCATGCTGCCCCCAAGGTTTCTACTAGAAATTAAGTAGTCGGACGCTTACACACGTAAACTTGCAACACTCGCTAATGACTAACCTAACTTTACGCTCAAAACCCTACCATAACTCAGCCACTGAGTTGCGAATTCTCGAACTACACCACCGTGTTCATAACCTAGTCACACGACTAGAAAGTTACACAAGTTTAAAAGAAAATTACAAACTAAACTAAACAAAACAAAAACAAAACCCTTTTTAATATATTAAGCCCAATATAAAATATAAATGCCGGCCCAATTTGTAAATAGAAGAAGTGTTCCCCTTTATTAATTTTTTCTCTGTGCAAAACTTCGACCGATCCTTTCTTTGTTCCTCTTTCTAAAACTTGGGCTTTGTTCGATTGAAGCTTCGATTCAAAAATTGATTGATTGAACTGTGTTTCTTCTTTGAGTTGCTTCATCAATTAATTTGCTGGCTTTGATTAATATGCGGTGCTCCAGTTGTCAAGCTTGAATGCGGTACGTGATTTCTCTTTTCCAATTTGCATATGCTCGACTTGATTCGAGTTCTGAATTAGTTCATGAATTTATTTTGATGCTTGCACTTTGGTTTTGCTTGAACTCGAATCAATTAATTGCCGATGATGATGTGGGAATTTATAGGGATTAAAAACCCTAAATTTACGTTCGTATATTTGAATTTGAATTCTCACAATTTTATCACTTGCTTCGATTTACTATGCTCGGCCCTTGATTGTCAATTGCATGCTTGTGATAACTTCTGACTGGTTCATTTGTTTACACGTCACTGATAAATTTTTACTTGCTTGAGTCGGTTCCTTCTTTTCTCTGATGTATTTGAATTTTGGTTTCGTAGTTTTCTGCTATGACTTTGGCATCGTGAATTTTTGAGATAAACCTGATTTCGACTTGTTCAATTCCTTTTTGCTCTGACTTGTTCATTTTGAAATTCACTGCAAAGTTATTTGAACTGTGACTAGCAACTGTGATTATTGTAAACATATAAACATGTATATACATACATATATGTATGTATATATGTGTTTGATTGTTGCATATCCACTTGGTTTCATTGATTGTTCATGGTTGTTGCTCTCTGGTCTGTATGCATGTATATTAGTGCTTCTTGGAGTGTGGTTACTTTACTTTGAATCATACTTGCTGCCACACACTGTCACTTGATCCTGGTCTGGTACCATATGTTGGATGCTCTTACTTGTTCTTGCATTTGTGTTCAAGTGTACGTTTACTTGAGTCTGCATTATGTGGTTGACTTTATCCTTGTGCACATTGGTTCATTGATGATCTGCTTCTTGGTTACATGTGCTTACTGCTGTCCTTGTGTACTTAAGTGTTGAGGCTGTGTTGATGTTTATGGTCCATTGAGCTAGCTGCTCCCTTGCTCGAAACTGTTTTACTGGGTATTTCCTTGTATATACATACATACATATATGTATGTATATATGTGTGTGAAATTGGCATCAATTCTGGTTTCAAGTGTATGCATACATCTTTGTTTCATATTCATTTTTGATTGAGTCTCTTGTTCACTTGCTTTATTCAGTTCATATTGTCTTAACCATTGGCTTGTTCAATTCACTGACTTATTGGTATTTCCATGTGCTTGTGCCATTTGATATTTTATTGTGTCTTGTTCCAGATGCATTTGTCTGGACATGTTGTTTTGGTGAGACTCGAGCTCTGTTGCATAAGTAATTGTAGTCTGGTTCATCACTACATATTGTTGTTGTGGTCTTGTAGTCTGGTTCGGTTCGGTTTTGATTGCACTGGCTTGTGAACTGTTCTTGAACTTGTGCATTATTAGTTGTCCAGTGATTGTAGTCGAGTTTGGTTTCAATATTGTTGTTTGGTTTGGTCTGGTCCTCTTGTTCATGTAGACATGTTTGTCGGGTGTGTATTGTTTGCTTCGACTGCTTCCTTTTAAAATGCTTTCAGGTTAACTTTGTGTCCACTGCTCTATTGCATCATGTACTTCATGTTGTCTGGATTTGTGATGGTTTGTTGGGTCTGTTCTTTGTTTTCCCTTGACCACCATATATACTTGAAGTCTTGTTGTCACCACTGCGATCATTATTGTGAGTTATAATGCCTTGGCTCTATTGACTTGTTCATTGTGATATAACTTATTGCCTGATTGTGTACATTTGAGTTTGTTCTGGTAATCATGTTCATGCCTGAACATTTTACTGTGTTGATTTAGAGACTTCATGTTGGTCTTGCTTATTCATTTCTTCAAGTCTGGTTCAAGTGTCATGTGTGATCTGTTCTAGCCATTGAAACTTGTACTTGACCATTCTATTTTTTATTTTTGTATTGCACCTGAGTTGAATCCAGCTTTGGCTCGGGTTTGACCTTGTGCTCACCTGTCCCTGTAGTTCTAACATGCAAGTGTATATCGGTGTGCACGGCCTTGTGGCATGTACAGTGTACACTGTGCATGTCACAAGTTGTTCGTGTAGATGAATTTAAAAGAAATATGATGACGAACAACCCAAATAACTGAGGCAAACAACATTTTCAAAACATACACTTTAATTTGCACTGCAAAATATTTTCTTTTTCAATTTTACTGTGTCAATGTTTATTTGCAGATAGCTCAGATGCTGGATTCAAGCTGTAACAAAGTTGAAGAAAAAAATACGAGTGATGAGTGAATATGTAGTGAGGTCAAAATTGTAAATTAAAATTTATGATGTAATTGAAATTGTAATGTAATTGAAAATGTATATATGTAGTAAGAGCTCAAATTTGTACTATTTGAATTTGTAATAAAATATTTGTTTGAATAAAATATTTGTTTGAATTTGAATTCTGTGTTATTTAGTTTATCCAACAAATATTTATTTAATTATGTGAAAAGTAAAATAGTACAATATCAAATACATTTAAACGAATATATATATGTTTATTATCATCAAACAAAAATCATAGGCTATTGTATTCTACATGAATCAGTGGACCGCTTAATCTTTTGCATTAGTTAGGGACATTAACACTACACTAATTGCATAAGTATCATAAATTGCATTAGAAAAAATTAAGGACAATGGATGAATGGTTGATGATGGAGTAGTTGGTTATAGAACTTGGATGAAAATATTTAGTACATTCATTTATCCTTAGAGATTTCGGGGACGAAATCCCTTAAGGAGGGAAGAATGTAACAACTCGAAATTTAATCCATAATAATTAATTCGTTAATTAATTAAATGATAAAATAACTTTGTGAAATTATCAGAATTGAGCCACAGGGGTTGCACCAGTGAGTTCGTGGTAATTTTCTGGCCAATTTCCATATATGGAACGTCAGAATCCGAGTTAATATGGCCAAGTTATGAATTAAACAAAATTCAAGAAGATATATATATATATATAGGCTAGGTCGACCTAACCTCACCGTAGGTCGACCAACCGGTCGACCTGGTTATAGGGGCGGTCGACCGACCTTAGAAATTGGATGAAGGAAAATTCCTTCGTCCAATAACGTTAGTTAGCCTATTTTCTACGTGTTTTGCATTCTTTAACTCAATCTGGTCCTTCCATTCTTGCATCTGATGGCTCCTATTCAGCCTATGACGTGGTTGCATCATATTCAATTCTCAAATCCAACGGTCTGAGATCCGCTTCTACCACTATAAATAGACCCGTGGACCTAACACTTTTTCTCATTCAAGATTTTCTCCACTTGGGTTCACCTTTTCAGGAAGGACCCTAAAAGGAATAATTTTCCAAGGAGAGAATCTTTTTAATAAAAATATTTTAATACCCTCAAGTGGATCCGGGAAGACCAAAAGGGAAGAGCTTAGGACCAAAGGTGGGTGATTGTAATTATTTTAGATTTCATTAAGTAATTTAAAATAACAGGGTTTCCAATAGTTGTAGTTTTACTACGATTTTTGGAATAACCTTTTTATTAGTTTATTTACAATTCTTAGAATTATTTTCAGCCTATTTCTTTTAGCTATTATTTTCAGTTAATTTTAGTTTATTTATGTTAATTATAGCTTTTCCATTTATTTACAGTTTATTTACCGTATTTTAATTTATTTACTGTTATTTATGCGTTATTTACATCTTTTTCCTATGCTTTGGATTTTCTTCTATTTTCAGTTTTCTTTTATTTCTCCTTCTTCTTCGCGTATGGATTAGAATAGATTAAACGTGAATTTGGATTAAATTATAAGAATACTGAAACAATGGAAGATAAGATGTAAATTATAAGGACTGTAATAAGAATGGAATTAAGACTGAAATTGAGCTTAATTATGATATTGATGTTAGAATTGGACTAATTAAAGATAATTGGTCTAGTTATAACTTAGAATTATAACTAAAAAGAGTAAAAGATGAAAGAAGCTTATTTTCACACTTAGACCTTGGGTTAAGTGATAAGCATGATTATAACGTAGGTTATAATAAGAAAACAGAATGGAATCGGGCTTATTTTAAGACTTAGGATAAATTAATAAGCGTAGATAGTAAGAATAATAACAAAGGCTTATTTAAAATAATTTATCTAAGTTAATAATAAAAGATCCTTACCGGCAGCATTTCCCTTATGCTGTTTAGGGTAGATAAGTGGTCAATAGTTAAAAGAAAAGATCCATACCGGCAGCATTTCCCTTATGTTGTTTAGGGTAGATAGGTGGTCAATAGTTAAAAGAAAAGATCTGTACCGGTAGCATTTCCCTTGGGACAAGCTTATGCTGTTTAGGATAGATAAGAGGTCAATAATTAAAAGACTAAATCATGATGATTTGGACAAGGGATGCAACTAGATTTTGTTTGACAGGGACCAGTACCAACACATTCCCTATTTTCTATGGACACGGTGTCTCACAATAGCCTGAAGTGAGACGAGGGCACGCTTATGCTGTATAGGGTAAATAAAAGGTCAAAAGAGGGAGTAATAGATAGTGTGAATCGGCGGTGACCGAACGTGCGGCATCAATTAAGGGATACAAGTCGCTATTGGGTTCCAAGCGCTTAGTATGTGTGTCTTTCGTAGACATCATTGCCTTCTGTGTAGGGAGCTATATAGCATCTAGGCCGCAGTAAGGTCTATGGAGTAGCAGGCCGATCAAATGGTAGAATTAGGATTTCAGCCTAATTAAAAAAGGATTAGGAATTCAGCCTAATCAAAGCAGCTATCAAGGACAAGTGCAAACAATCAAAGTTGACCTATCTTATGAATTGTAATAGTTTAATCGTATTTTCCAGTTTATCGCTTTCATATTTCCTTTGTTTTCTTTTGTATATACTAGAACTATTGAAGAGTCTATTACTTTTACTTTGCTTAAAGATTCTAGTAGTTACCATCACTCACCAGACTTTTAGTTTGACCCACTCCTCTATTTTCCCCTTTTCCCCTATAGGAAATCAAGGGAGAGGGCAGTAGATTGCAGTTGCTCGGAGGTTTCTTGGAAAAGATTCTGTTATTTATTTCCCTACTTTTATTTCCGTTTTTCTTTCTTTATACTAGCACTTGAGAGGGATATTTACACTCTGATTTTTGTTCAGACTACGAGTTTTCATTTCATAAGACACATTGGGTTTTGAGACATGTATGTTGTATTTGGTATTTGACTTATTTGGTTTATGAAGCAATTATGAAGTTTTTATTTTGAATAAGTTATTATTTTAGTTTTTCGCTGTTTTTACCTACTTTTGTCTTGTGAATCTTAGTCTTTGTTAGTTTTAGTTATACCTACAATGCACAACGCCTTTAATGTGGCCTTTTGGGTATATTAAGGGGTGTGGGGTGTTTCACACTCTCTAAACAATACCATCCCAAAACAGCTAAGGAAGCCAAGGGCGGGGCAGAACTAGCGGAGAAGGTCCTTCAAGGGTCATAACAAGCTCTAACCCAATGGTCGATTGGCTCTTCTATAGTTACTTCAAAACCCCGAATATTGCATAAGAAATTCCGATCAAGAGAAAGGTAGAAAAATACAAGAACATCCCTCGCATGCTATAGAAGAGTCTGCCCCCTCTTACTTTTAAGTTTCTCCCCCTTAAGTTTCTCCATGTAGGAAGCAATCCTGCCTTGAGCATCACACAAGGAATCCTCAATACAGCCTTCTCCCTTGTTTCCTCTAAGGTATCAATTAGCTCGGCCTTAGCCTTCTTGGTTTGCCTCGAGAAAGCACTAAAAACCTTATAGGCATTACTTCTCCATCCTTCGATCCATGAAAGGGAAGGCACCCTCGACTCCACCACCCTTTCCTGGTCGATCACCGGAGAGGACCTAGAACCCACCGGAACAACTAGAACTGTATCAAAGCGGGGTATTGTAACCACCCTCTCGCTTTCAACAGCCTCTTTCTCTTCGATTAAACAAGCAATCTCCGCAGACATATCCTCAATGGTTTTCTTTTATTGTTTAGTCTCATTTTGGAGAACAATCCCATAAAGATTCTCTGTATCCTTCATTAACTGCTGCATTTCACTTAAATTTAAGCGTTAAGCCCAGTACGCAATCTTGTGTTTATTCCATACGATGGTAACCGCATCTTCGGCTTCTTTAAGCTCCTTACGGACACGCTCTAACTCCTTTTCAAGCCTGTCATTCTCAAATCGAAGGTAATTACCCCCCAAACTCAAATACGCCAGTCCCATCGGACCCATGAATGATGGGTATCGAAAGAGGATCGGGTATAAAGAATTTATGGAGCTTAGCCACAATTTCATAACAGCCAGCCTAATAGTAACAAAACAAGGAATGTATAATCTCAAAGACAATCAAAAGGCACCAAACAAAGGTCGAATATTAACTTCTCTTATTAACTACATTAATTTAACAAAACCATATACAGAAAAGTAGCAAAAGTAATACAGAATTCAAACCTCATGCAAATTCCTAAACTTAAGCCTAAACCATTCTAAGTGAGGGTTATCGTGTGAAATGGAATTGTTTTCTAGGGTATATTACCATCGACACAGTACAAAGTTGCTAAGCGCCTCTTTTTCTTTAATTACTTGATATATCCTCGAAAGCAACTCTTGGGTTTCGTTCTTAAGTGTTGCATACAATTCATAGAATTCTCTCTCATGCTTACTGATTGTCACGACATTATGACCAAGATGATCTAAAGTTTGGGTTTTGAGCCTATCCTCGCTTTCCTTCAGAAGCCTAGCAAACAAAGCTTCTTCATAAGACTAAAACAAACAAAAAACGACCCAATCATTCGTTAACCAGTGACAAAGTAAAAATAACTACAGCAAAGCATTCACGGCAAAGTCAATAAAACAACTCCCATGTAGTCACACGACTAAGCAAAAAAGGCAAAAGGTATTAAATATTTACATGAGGACTTGGAGTAAACTCGACCTTCTCTATTTCCTCGGCACCCTCAGGCCCTTATCTTCCTTGGTCTTATTGGGCCCCTTATCTTCCTTGGTCCCTTCCTCGTTCTCTTAATTCGCTTCTGAAGAATGGCATCTTCTGCAAAAACTTCTTTCGCCCGTTAGTCCTTACAGTAAGCATAAACCTTATCAATCAAAGGTTGGTTCCCCAAAAAGTTGAGATTGATCTCCTTCTTAAATTCACTTCAAGCTGAAGCATACATATTGTAGGTTACAGTGAAAGTGCTTTCATTAAGCTCTTCCCGCATTGCTTTCAACTCTTCCTGTGCCGTTTTCAACTCTTCCCTCGTCACTGCTAGCTCTTTTTCCTTCTCTTTCTCCTTCAACTCGGGAACTTTCAAGGCTAGGGAATCCGTAGCAGATTCAAAATATTTTTTGAACTTTTCCCAAAATGCTTTAAAATCATCCTCGACCTTGGCCTTCAAGGAAGCAAGGCTAACTTTCTCAGCGTTAGCTGAAGCAAGGTCCGCTTCAAGTCTAGTTGTTGGATTAAGAGTGATGGCTTGCTTACCCTCCCTCTCTCGTGCTTTTACCATCAGGGAAGCATGCCATAAAAATGAAGAGAGTACAATCAAAAACGAAAAAAAGTGAAATAGAGGGAGAAAGACGAGGCAATATGAGACAACGTACATGCTGTAGTCTTCCTTACTTTCTTACTAAATCATATATAGCCCCCTAAGGCAAACGTAAGTAGCGATCATTGGGGGCAGAACTGATATGTAGTGGAAGGGCAGGTAGCACCATTGAATTAGAAGGGGATGAAACATGTGAGGGAGGAGAAAAGGAAGAAATAGGCACCTTTTTAGGATCTCGACTAGATTTTGTACCGAGGTCGAATGTTCTCTTCTGCCCAGGTTTCTTCATTGATTTGTTACGAAGCGCCTTCAAAACTATAGAATCCATTTCACCTACATGTAAAAAAGAATAAAATGTAAAGAAAATCAGGAGAAATCTTCTATAAAAAATGAAACCATAAGAATAATAAACATAAAGCATATTATAAACAAATTATACCTATAAGCTTAGCCGAAGTCGAGGACGATTTAGAAATGTAGCAAGAAAATACGTGATGTGGGTGCAAAAAATTACATTGCTTCAATTTATCTTCTTTAAAAAACTTGTCTGTTTTCTTCTCTTTTTCATCTAATTCCATAATGCGATCCCTATGCGATTCATACAACTTGAAGTCTTCCCCAGAAAACATAAATTGAGTAGGACATTGGCAAAAGGAAGAAGGAAAATTATTTAAATAAGAAACAAAGAAATACAACTCAGCCCATTTCTAGGTCTTTCGAGGAACGTATGAAATAATGTCAAATAAAAACAAAAGCTCCTCACAAGTGAGATCGAGAACATTCTCAGCATAGAGGATGAAAGTGGCTATCACAATTGTAAAGGCCAGCAAATCCGTACCCCTTTGAGCTGACAAAATTCCACAACAATTCAGCTCAAAGTGGAACAAAAGTGTGAATCTTTAGGGTTAAAAAGAAGAGGTAGAAGAAGACAGAAGAAAAAGAAACAAAAACAACAACAGAATCTCGCATTCGCAGCGGAACAATATATAATAGATGAATGAATAATCTTTATAACAAAGAACTATATCAGTTTATACAACACATCATCAGAGTTTACAACAACAACACACATCACTGAACAGTTATATAAACTTGTCCACATAACAATATACACAGCGGAATCATACTAGTATAAGTGATACGTCTCGCCATCCAGCTCGCCTCCAAATCTCCACAACAACTTCTGAATTCCAAATTGACCTGATAACCTGACTCTAGGCTGCCCGTGTGGAAAATTATGGGCACCCAGAGTTTAGAAAGGGAACAATAAACTCCAGGTCAGTCATGGGACTGGTGTGAGATCTTAAAAACAGTTATTTTCACAAAGAAAATAAAAGAGATTCGCAATGCTTTTGGAAAATGAAACTACCATAAGACCTCCCGCCACACACACAATGCAAACGCAGAATTGGAGGAGATTTCTCCTTATGATAGTCAAATATGCTTAATATGAGAAAACTCTTTGATATTATTATTAGTGCATAGTGTGGAAAACATTTTGAAAATATAATATTAATCTTAGCCAACATACAACCATTATTGTATGCCTACTGTAGCTACTATGTTCAATAGCAGGTTACCGCCACATTCCATAGCAGGTTATACAACTAAAACCGTACAAGGTTCGTATTGTTTCTTTGGATTTTCCAACAAATGGTTAGGCTAAGGAACTTCCTGCTGCCACATGGGTACGCCTCTAGAGGGACGTCCCGAGAACTAACTAGCTCTCTGCCAACACAAGGCCGAGTTATCTCACGCTTCTTGGTGCAATGAAGCTATAACTAGATAACTCCACACACGAGTATGCCATCCCCCAGTCGTTTGCGAGCTTTATCTAAGGGCCCTCGATCACAAAGCAACAATCACACAGTAAATAAGATTGATGCAACCACATAGGTAAAGCATCTGGGCTCCATACCATGATACCACATTTTCCAAAAGGAAATGACATACCCTAAAGGGCGCGACCCTCATAACATTGCCGCATCTTTCCTGTTTCGACCATTTCCGAGGTGTGAGGTCCGATGAGGTCTCGTCCACAAAGCTACGCTTTACACGAAAGCCATGCTTTGATCACAAATGATCAGCAACACACAGCAACACTCAGCATGCCACACTACCAAATTGGGAGTATATCACTGATAACCTTCAACTACATAACCTCTGAGCTCGTACGTCTCAGAGAAGGGTGTTAAGCTAAGAGAATAAATTCTCCGCCACCAACAGATATGTATTTGAAAGAAATCAGCTTTATATCTCAAAGTGTACCGTCAGACATACAACCATACAAGTCTGTTCCGGGTTCGAACAAAACCGAAGGCACTTCCAAAGAAGCCCTTGCAATCCGGGTATTTACAATCCCGATCGGACTTCCCATCACATATGGAGATCTCTATATCGGAGCAACTCAGTGTAGAGACATTCGATAGGTTATCCTATCGTTCTCGCAAACACCCGGTTTTCAACACCGGTCTTCAATTGCGATCCACAACGTCGTATCATTATTCGGAATGGGTTATATGATACAAAGTCCTCTCCCGGCTAAACCGAATAATGAGCGCTTGTTTTTAGAACAAATTCAAGTGCCATTTCAAAGGCAAATATTGATAGTCGGTGATTTAACTATCAAACAACATTCACAACAATCAACCAATTTAAATAATTTTCCCAAATTATTTATTTTCAAAATATCTTTGCAAGATATATAATTTTCACACTTCATCACTTTGAAAACAAATTTCAAATCACCTTTCACTCGCAGAATAAAATTCCCTTTCCTTTATAAATTCCCAATATGAATTTAAATTTCCAAATATTCACTTTCAAACACCAAATCAAATTCCAAATTTATTTCTAAATTTATTTCAACACCAAATCAAATTTCAAATTGATTCTTCCATTTATTTCAAATACCAAATCAATTTTTACAAATTGATTCACAAGTCTATTTTCAATAGAACAGAACATTCGCAAATTGATTTCTAAGTTTATTTCCAAATAACAAACCATTTGCAAATTCATTTCTGAATTTATTTCCAAATACCAAATCGATTTCCAAATTTATTTCAACACAAAATCCATTTTCATTCAACACCAAATAAATTTCCATATGGATTTCCCAAAGATTTATTTTCAATTACCAAATCTATTATCAATTGATTTCTAGAAATTTATCACTTTTTAAATAAATCCCTTTATTCTTTCCAAATTATTTAAAATTCCATTTCCATTAAATTCTTCAACTTTTAAACAATATTTCTAAAATCCTTTTATTAATATCTTTTCCCATATTTTGGAAATAATTCGATAAGATTTCGAAAATAAACTTTATGCTTTTAAATTCACCCAATTCTTTCAAAAGAAATTTACTTAAAATTTCCTATCTTAATTTCAAAAATCCAATTTTATTTATTTCTGGTATCCAACGATACCAAAAATACATTCGGCTAAATTATAGCCTTCAACGAATTCAATCATCAATATAATCATTCACAGATCATAAATAAATCAACACACAACATATGAAACAAATTCATACAATTTGAGGAATCTAGTTGGATCCCTCCAACCTGTTTCCCTGCATCCACAGATGTTAGCACAACAATTAAATACCCATTCCACTTCGAGGTGGAATATCGAGGTATATGGGATTTATAAAATATCATCTGCTATTATGCGGCGCATAGGGTCTCATCCGCTATATAATACGGGAAATCAACTCCAAATATATATATATATATATACTACCACATCCAAACAGTTAATCAATAACTGCAATTGAAATTTTTAATTTGAGTGAGAAGATCTCGCCTTTGCTTTAATTTGCAATCCATTTTCCATTACAGTTTGTTTTTCACGATCTTTTGACCTTGTATAACAATTATACCATTATTGACATGCGCATAAATCGAACAATCACTTATTATTAAATTAACTAACAATTTTATTCAAAACTGATCATTTCCTTTTTTATTAAAACCTTTTGTATCATAAATAAATTAAATCAGTTTATTAAACAAATTGATCACATATATATATTAAATTAAAAGCCACTAATATACCCACTGTATATTTTCTTCTGAAAATATCAAAACAAAAATTTTCTTTACTGAACATACAATGTTCATATACATCTTTGATTTGAAATCAAATTGGCATACGGGTCTTCATATATTTTCTTTCTGTATATATTTCACTGTATATATATATTATTTTTCCTTGATCTATATATATAAAGTTAAAACAACCATTATATACCTTAAAATCGAACTCATCTGAATAGTGTTACCCTTATTCCTCGAGCTTCCCATCGCTGCGCCAAAAGTAACCCAGACCTAAACTGATGATCTCGTCCCCAGTCGACAACGCAGCCTTACCCCCGAGCCGTTCGATTCGACATGCCGCTGACCCCAAATTCTTGCCGACATCACCACTCACGACCGAGGCCACCACCAGCGAAGCCAAACTCACCAGACAACGAGACCAATTCTCCAATGTCACCAATGTCTACCGCCGTTGTTTTCCCCATTCAAACGCGACTCTCGATTGCGAGCATCCTCTTCTTTTTCTTTCGAACGAATTCAGTTTGATTTCACGCCTACAGTCTGAAAGGAAAGAGCCGCGATTTGCGAATTGAACGAGGCAGCACTATTCTCTTCTTCGATTTTTTTTTTCGTTTTGTTTGAAACTTTGAAATCTCGGCTACACTTAAATAGGAAACTGGAGGGACGAGATTTGTTCGATTCCGAGTGAAAACGAATGGAAAAAGGAGAAGATTTTTTTTCGAATAGTTATGCTGAGTTGAGGAGGAGGAACGAGCCTTTTCCTGATGTTCCCCTTTTTATTTTATATCGGGCATTATGATTTTTCTTTTATTTTGAATTCGAATGAAAGGAAATGTCGTGCCTTTGAAAGAGGGGGCAGAACAAGATATTTGCGTATAGAGAAAGGCTGCAGTGATTTGAAAAGACTGGAAAAGAGTTGATGTGAGATAATTTCAACTGCAGTTGACTAGTATAAATATTCAATTTAAATTCAAATCGTTTCGATAAAGGCAACTAAAAATCTTGACTTCCTATTGAGGCATGCCGCCTGGCGTATATAATGTTCCACCCCTATTCTGAACGCAATGGAAAAGGTTTCGAGTCCTAATCCGATCGTATGGAGAAGATAGCTTTTTGGACCAGTTATAATATTAAATTTCGATATATTTTTCGGCTTGTTTATATATCGTACGCTCACACAACAACTCCAATCACTACGAAAATTGAAATTCGATAATAATACAATATTACAGATCCAATGGAATTGGTTTTGTCGAATTCCGAGACTGTGCCTCGGAAGGCTATTTTTAAATATCGATTTAAACAATATATTTTCAAACTGAACAAAACAGTTTCAAATTCAATTCTGAAAGTTCTATTACCTTCAGTATCATAAATATGAATTTTCGAAGCCTTGAAAATATTTTTAACAGGCTTAAAACTGAAGATTCAATATTTTTACCCAACTGCAATAAATTAAATTCAATAATTAAATTGCCAAATTCATTCTGATATTTGAATTTCAAATTAAACCAACTCTCGGATATTTAAAATCAATTAAATATTCTGATTTCCAATGCCAAAAATTCAAGGTCGTTACATTCTTCCCCCCTTAAAAGAATTTCATTCCGAAATTACAAGTTAAGAAGAATGATCTTCAACCCGTTTACTAACTTCCCAAAACCAAACAGTTTTATCAAATTTTCAAACCAATCTTCTTATCATAACCACACTATCATCCTTATTAATTTTCCAAACATTTTCATAGTTTCAAGCCACTTTATTTTACTTCACAATTCAAATTCAAATTTTAAATTATCCAAAATTTCTTAAAAAATTTCTAACTTTCTTTCTAAATTTTCGAAAAATTTCGCCAGCGACTCCTTTGCGCGGCTAGCTCGGTACGACTACAAAATGTCCCTACGGACTCCCAAATTCCAATAGAAAACAAAATGCCAAGTGGAAAAATCAGAAATTCATCGAATTTCATACTGAAATTTTAAATATATACCTTTGCCGAGCAAATTCCAATTTATCTTCTGAGATCAAAAATCCCAATTTTCTTTTGCCTTTAAAACACCTGTATACTATTAGCAATAATTTTCAATCATAGCTTTCAAAATCATTTTATATATTTCTTTTCTTTTATTCACATTTATATTTTGATTTCTATCCACTTATTCACAATCACCATTTTACAACTTCCCGTTAAATCCTCATTCACTTATTAACTTAGAATATTTCCTCAATTCTAAATTTTACTTAATAATTTCATTCTTTATTTCTTAATTCAATACAATTATTTCTTATATTTATTTTTACTACATCACTACTAAAGTTTATATTCAAATTGAATTCCACTTCCATATAAAATCAATTTGCTCCAATTTACTAATTCATTTCAAATCTTACTTGAATTTGATTCGTCTTTAACTTCGAAGATTGAATCTTATTTACCTTTATCTCAAATTCCAATTTTAAATCATTTGTTGTTAAGTGAAAATTTTCAAAAATTCCAAATTTTTCTAACTCCCAAAATTTTCAGAAAATTTTGACGGAGTCTCCTTTGTACGGAGGAGCTTTTGCAATTTGACAAAAGATATAAATATATATACATCGACCCACTCGGTCGGAAAACAAATACAGTTCATATTTTCTATTTTTATTGTGTAGGCGTACCTTTATTTAGCATTTAAAGCAAAGCGGTTATTTTTAAGCATTTTAGCACGACCAAATCCAGCCAAACAGCTTCCATGCACCTATACTTACTCAATTTAAACACGTAAGTGAGATATATAGGAAATCTATTAACATTTTACTCATTTTCAATAGTAAACAAGTAGTTTTTATAAGTAATACATCCAAAACAATTTCCTTTAGCAATTTATATGGTTTCAATACAAATTTAATCGCTTTCATCTAATTCACATTCAATTTAATTGTTTACAATGCAATTTGTTTTATATTCAATTCATTTTTAAATGAATCTAACTCATATCTCTTTCAGTTGACTCCAAAATCAATTTTATTTGCTTTCATTAATTCATAGATTTTTATACAATCTCGTTTGCGTCAACGACAACCATTTATATACAAATTCAATGATATTCACTTAATAGAATATCCATTCTAGTTTTATAACTAATTTAAATTGATACCAACTCAATTTAATTTAATTCCATTTCATTTTCAATTGATTCCATTCAATTCAATTTGCATTTCATTAATCAAACAAATTTCATTGAAAACCATTCAATAAAATTGCGAAATAACCACATGTAAAGGCCCGCAAATCCGTACCCCTTTGAGCTGACAAAATTCCACAACAATTCAGCTCAAAGTGGAACAAAAGTGCGAATCTTTAGGGTTAAAAAGAAGAGGTAGAAGAAGACAGAAGAAAAAGAAACAGAAACAACAACAGAATCTCACATTCGCAGCGGAACAATATATAATAGATGAATGAATAATCTTTATAACAAAGAAGTATATCAGTTTATACTATACATCATCAGAGTTTACAACAACAACACACATCACTGGACAGTTGTATAAACTTGTCCACATAACAGTATACACAGCGGAATCATACTAGTATAAGTGATACGTCTCGCCATCCAACTCGCCTCCAGATCTCCACAGCAACTTCTGAATTCCAAAATGACCTGATAACCTGACTCTAGGCTGCCCGTGTGGAAAATTATGGGCACCCAGAGTTTAGAAAGGGAACAATAAACTCCAGGTCAGTCATGGGACTGGTGTGAGATCTTAAAAATAGTTATTTTCACAAAGAAAATAAAAGAGATTCGCAATACTTTTGGAAAATGAAACTACCATAAGGCCTCCCGCCACACACACAATGCAAACGCAGAATTGGAGGAGATTTCTCCTTATGATAGTCAAATATGCTTAATACGAGAAAACTCTTTGATATTATTTGTAACAACCCTAGATTTTTGCATATATTTTTAAATTTGACTTTATTTTATTTTGAAACTATTTTAAACTTGTTTGATTTCAAACATTTCATTTTTAAAAATAAATGTTAATTATTATGTGAACTATAATTTCAAACTAGTATAAATTGGTTATTTTACTGAAAAGTGAATTTCTGTTCAAACTGTTCAAACTTTGACTTTTAAACTCCAAATTTAAATTATTTAAAATCTTAAATTTTATCTTTTATTTTGAAAATAGATGAAATAACTTGAACACTGCTTTTCATTTCATTGAAAACGAAGTTAAACTGCAAAAGTTATGTACATTTCAAAATTTGTGTGTAAACTGATGTATTTAGCAATATTGTCTATTTTAAATTATATTTTATTTGTCATATTTTGTTTCAATATGTATTAATATTTTATTTTATGTATATTTTTGTCTTTTAATATTTTTAAAGTGATTATATAATTTTTCCAAAGCTTGTTGAATTTATTTTCTAATTTTAAAGCCTAATTTCTATTTTCTTTGCTATTTTCTTAATTTAATTATATATAATTAATTAATTTATTTATTTTATACATTCTCTTTATTTTTTTTACTTTATTAATATTCATTTTACATGTATTTAAATTAGAATAGATTTTTCCAAAGATTATTTGAATTTGTTTTAGTTTATTTAACCTAGTTTTGTATATATTGCTATTTTTCTTCACTAAATTTAAGTAATTTAAAATTTTTCCATTTTGTTTATTTCTTTACTTTATTTCTGAGTTTATTTAATCTTTATTATCAGCATTTTTATATATATATATGTTAAATTAAATTGATGGAAATATGAAAAGTTTTAAACCCTTTAACTTCCAAAGTCTTTTTCTCTTCCACCCTTTCATTTTCTCAACCTACACATTTACTCTTTGGCCGTGCTTTAATTTTATTTCCAGCTGCACCTTCTTTCTCCATTTTCACGTGAAACAAAAGTCTCCTCATCACAAAAAAATGCACGGAAATTTCAGCTCAAGGTTAGGTAAAAATTTCTTCTTCTTCCACTTGCTTTTTCTATTGTTTTCTACTTGAATTTGCACTTGTTCTCATCTAGATTTGATTGGCTCCTCCTCCTCCAACCCTTGGCCGACCTCCACCACCTGATGCTCCGACCAACTACCACCCTAGATCATCACCAACTCCAGGCCGAGCACCTCTATGGCATGCATCACCACAAAAACCCAAAAATCCATCACTTACATGAAAGACTAGACCTAGTTTTGCATCATCACCTTTACCCACCACTTGCCGCCACTTCCTCCACCACCTCTGACCTGACCTCCACCCTCTGCCACATCATCCACCACCATCTAGACATCAGGCCTTACCCACATAGCCTCTGGTCGAGCCCATTCATAGCCTTGAAATGTTGATATTTGCCTTGTATTTGCCTTGTAGTGTAGATTTGTTGCACATATACCTCTCTTCACCATCAAACCCATGCTAGGCCAACCCTATAGGGACCCAAACCAGACCTTAATTCATGCCTTTACTGTGCTATTTCAGTCTATAACTGAAGTATGTGAAGTTGAGAACAAGTGCAAAACATTTGTCTTTGTTTTGGGCATTGATTTCTAACATTATCTAGTGTTGAATTGTTTTGAAACTTATATAAATTGTATTGTTTTGTATAAATGTATTCAAGGCTATTAGCTTTGGCTCTCCACTTTCAAGTTGTATTCGAGTTGTCGTGCCTTCATTGTGTTTGTTTTGTGTGCCTTGGTTGTAATCTCCAGCTCAATACAGGTGAGTAATTCTCACCAGACGATGTGTACTTATATAACTAGTAAACTAACACCATTTGAATCTGTAAAATTATATCATCCTGTTATAACTGTTATATTATGATCATATAATGTTTACCCCTGTTATTATATATGTTATATCATCTATTACTGTTATTTCATGCTATTCTGTTATTTTATCAGTTTATCACACTGCAAGTTCCCTATAGATTAGGTTCAATATGGGTTGAAATGATACATACCCGAACGGACTTTAGAATAGGGAAAGATCGTTATGGGCTGAAATGATAAGCCTAAGCGAATTTTTATTTATTTTATTTAACTTGGGATTGCGGGTTTGACATGATAGAACCCGGTTTTTCTTTGTAAATTACGGATTGAAATGATATATATCCGTATCACTTGACCTAGGCTAGAAACTTTTATACAAACCCGTGGTTTATATATTTTTCTGAAAATTTTAAAATATTTTAAAAAAAATGTAAATATTATGATATTTTGATTTAAACTCTATTAAAATGATTTCTATAAAATATTTGTGATTTTCTACAAATTAAATAAGTGAATTAAGTAAATGGTGAAGTAGAATTTGAAATATAAGTTAATTTTGGAATTTATGCTTTTGTTTATAAATGGAATTTATGTAAAGTAAGAATATATGACAAATTTTGATATAAAATGAATTTAATGATTTTATTGAGAAATAATGATTTTATAAAGTGTTAATGATTTTGTATAACTTAAAATATGAAATAAATGAATGTTTAAGTTGAAAATTTTGAAATATAACTTAAATTGGGAAATTGTGAATTTTGTTAAAAGTGAAATTTTAATTAAGTAAAATAAATGGAAATAAGTAATATTTTGGAAATTTAATCTTAGTTGTTAAGTTAAGAATTTAATTAAAGAAATGAAAATTTAATTGTTATTTAATTTGATTTTTGTATGGAAATTTGACTTTATAAAAGCATAGAAATAAAGGTATATAAATGATTGTTTTTAAAATGTGAAAATATATGATTTTATAAGTTAAAAATGATTTATATTAAAAGTTAATTATGTGTGAAATTGTAAATAAAACTCTGAATTTGATTTGACAGCATTTTTGAAATGTAATGTAAAGATATTACAGCATTGGAAAATGCTGTAGTTGTTTTAAATGAACCATATAGCAAATTTGAACTAAAGTTTATTATAGCACTTTGTTAATGCTATAGTTGTTAAATATAACTAAAATTTTTGTTGAAACTAAATTAAGATATTACAGCATTTTAAATGCCATCTTTTGTTAATGAACTGTTTTTAAACATAACATTTCGTAGCATTTTCTAAGTGCTGCGAAAGTTGAATTTTCTTTGTTTAATAACTTCAAATGAATAAATGATCTTTGGAAAAGACTAAATTTTGGAAATTAAATATTTAATTATTAAATATAATGAATTGAATTTAAATGATTTAAATGGAATAGTTGATTTAGGAAATACAACTATTTTGAAATGTGATTAAATGGTATTTAAATTTAAATTAAATAAATGATATTTTGATATTTTGAAATGAATTTGAAATGATATTAAATATTGGAATGAATAATTGAAGTTTATATTAGTATGAAAAATATTTGGTTTACTTGAAATTTGAATCTATTTAAAAGATATTGGACTTATGAAATATAGGATAATAAAGCTTTGGAATTTATTTTATAATTTGAATAGTTATTTTGTGGATTAAATCTATATTTGAAATTTATAGGATTTGAAATGTCTATGGAAATTTAATTGAAATAAATGATTGAATTAAAACTTTGGAAATTTTAATACTTGATTTGAAAGTATAATAATTACACTTTTAAATGGTTTAAAGGAATTATTTTGATTGAAATATAAACTATTTAAAAGGGTGACTTGAAATGATAATAAATGAATGATATCTTTAAATTTAAAAAAAAAATATTTAAAGTTGAATATTTAGATTTGAACTCAAATGATATTTTGGTATATTAAAATGATTTGAAATGAAGTTTGAAAGGATATGATATTTTGATATATTAGAATGATTTGAAATGAAGTTTTGGAAAGATTTGATATTTTGATATATTAAAATGATTTGAAACGAAGTTTTGGAAAGATATGATATTTCGATATATTGAAATGATTTGAAATGAAGTTTTGAAATGATATGATAATTTAAATATATTGAAATGGTTTGGATTTGATTTAATCTTTATTTTGATAAAGATTTGGATTTGAAATGATATCCTATTTTGAAGTATAAAATATTATATTAAAATTTATAACCACGGGTTATAATAACGATTGGTTGTTAAAGAGATCGGGATCGGATATGGACATAATCTCTGTCGATACCGAAAACCACTTTAACAACTGTGTACGCGGTGGAGTTTCCAAAATGAAGTAGGATAGTGGCGACGATCCTAAGGTATATACGTGGACCCAACTCCCGTGAGTTGGCATAAGGTGGCTAAAACAGGAGCGATCTCGGACCAGTGAGGTAGCACCTCTTATCGGACACACTTCTTTGATACCATTCTATTACTTGTGATTGATTTGGTGCGCACCCTTGATTTGGGAGTGTTGTTCGAGGTGCGCACCCTTGAAAATCATTATGTAAAGTAAGAATATATGACAAATTTTGATATAAAATGAATTTAATGATTTTATTGAGAAATAATGATTTTATAAAGTGTTAATGATTTTGTATAACTTAAAATATGAAATAAATGAATGTTTAAGTTGAAATTTTTGAAATATAACTTAAATTGGGAAATTGTGAATTTTGTTAAAAGTGAAATTTTAATTAAGTAAAATAAATGGAAATAAGTAATATTTTGGAAATTTAAACTTAGTTGTTAAGTTAAGAATTTAATTAAAGAAATGAAAATTTAATTGTTATTTAATTTGATTTTTGTATGGAAATATGACTTTATAAAAGCATAGAAATAAAGGTATATAAATGATTGTTTTTAAAATGTGAAAATATATGATTTTATAAGTTAAAAATGATTTATATTAAAAGTTAATTATGTGTGAAATTGTAAATAAAACTCTGAATTTGATTCAGCATTTTTGAAATGTAATGTAAAGATATTACAGCATTGGAAAATGCTGTAGTTGTTTTAAATGAACCAAATAGCAAATTTGAACTAAAGTTTATTATAGTACTTTTTTAATGCTATAGTTGTTAAATATAACGAAAATTTTAGTTGAAACTAAATTAAGATATTACAGCATTTTAAATGCCATCTTTTGTTAATGAACTGTTTTTAAACATAACATTTCGTAGCATTTTCTAAGTGCTGCGAAAGTTGAATTTTCTTTGTTTTAACTTCAAATGAATAAATGATCTTTGGAAAAGACTAAATTTTGGAAATTAAATATTTAATTATTAAATATAATGAATTGACTTTAAATGATTTAAATGGAATAGTTGATTTAGGAAATACAACTGTTTTGAAATGTGATTAAATGGTATTTAAATTTAAATTAAATAAATGATGTTTTGAAATGATATTTTGATATTTTGAAATGAATTTGAAATGATATTAAATCTTGGAATGAATAATTGAAGTTTATATTAGTATGAAAAATATTTGGTTTACTTGAAATTTGAATCTATTTAAAAGATATTGGACTTATGAAATATAGGATAATAAAGCTTTGGAATTTATTTTATAATTTGAATAGTTAATTTGTGGATTAAATCTATATTTGAAATTTATAAGATTTGAAATAGTCTATGGAAATTTAATTGAAATAAATGATTGAATTGAATTGAAACTTTGGAAATTTTAATACTTGATTTGAAAGTATAATAATTACACTTTTAATGGTTTAAAGGAATTATTTTGATTGAAATATAAACTATTTAAAAGGGTGACTTGAAATGATAATAAATGAATGATATCTTTAAATTTAAAAAAAAATATTTAAAGTTGAATATTTGGATTTGAACTCAAATGATATTTTGGTATATTAAAATGATTTGAAATGAAGTTTTGAAATGATATGATAATTTAAATATATAGAAATGGTTTGGATTTGATTTAATATTTATTTTGATAAAGATTTGGATTTGAAATGATATTCTATTTTGAAGTATAAAATATTATTTTAAAATTTATAACCACGGGTTATAATAACGATTGGTTGTTAAAGAGACCGGGATCGGATATGGACATACTCTCTGTCGATATCGAAAACCACTTTAACAACTGTGTACGCGGTGGAGTTTCCAGAATGAAGTTGGATGGTGGTGACGATCCTAAGGTATATACGTGGACCCAACTCCCGTGAGTTGGCATAAGGTGGCTAAAACAGGAGCGATCTCGGACCAGTGAGGTAGCACCTCTTATCGGACACACTTCTTCGATACCATTCTATTACTTGTGATTGATTTGGTGCGCACCCTTGATTTGGGAGTGTTGTTCGAGGTGGAGCGGTAGTGGCTGCTATGCGTTTCCATCAGTCCGTGTGCGTAATTGGTATATCTACCCAGGCATTGCCTTGTGTGCCGTGTCACCTAGCATATCGAGCTTTACTATGAGTTTCTATTTGTGTCGTACCTATGGAGTATCTTCTCGTAGCCTCTCGGGGTATGCAGGTACTGTGTAGACTATTAGCATATTACGTGTTAAGGTGGAAAATGTAAAGCCTTAACGCTATTTAAAAGTATGTTTATTTTATGATTAGACATTATTATAATAATAGCGAATATTACTACATAGTAGATAGTTTAACGGATCCTTAAAGAATGGGCGATTCCAAGCATTCTTTAAGTTACTTGTACCTTTATTACAGTTCACTTGAGTTGGATTACATTATATAAGTATATATTGTCCTGACTCGAGTGTTTGTGTTTTGCTTTACGCTCGGGTCAGCCTGAGTTATTCACAGATTTGGATTTCCGCTCTCTTGGAGATTTGAATAGCTGGAGATTATCTGCTTGTCTTGTCCTATCTATTTCAGTTCTGTTGTTCTATTCGGCTTGTACTTTGTTATTTTATTGAGACTTCTGTTGTACTCTATTTCTTTTGTTACATCTTATGTAACTTTGATATATTTATATAGTAGCTTCATGAACTACTATTTCTTTTACTTCCGCTGCATTATTTTACTCTGTGTATGTGATCTGTGATTATTTATTTACTGTATATTCTGAGATTTGCCAAATTTTATTTACAACGCGGTATTTTGAGCAATTCAAGTCTGACATGTGCGAATGCGAATGGTTGAAAATATCGGGTAGTTACATTAATATTAGTGCATAGTGTGGAAAACATTTCGAAAATATAATATTAATCTTAGCCAACATACAACCATTATTGTATGCCTACTATAGCTACTATGTTCAATAGTAGGTTACCACCACATTCCATAGCAGGTTATACAACTAAAACCGTACAAGGTTCGTATTGTTTCTTTGGATTTTCCAACAAATGGTCAGGCTAAGGAACTTCCTGCTGCCGCATGGGTACGCCTCTGGAGGGACGTCCCGAGAACTAACTAGCTCTCTGCCAACACAAGGCCGAGTTATCTCATGCTTCTTGGTGCAATGAAGCTGTAACTAGATAACTCCACACACGAGTATGCCATCCCTCGATCGTTTGCGACCTTTATCTAAGGGCCCTCGATCATAAAGCTACAATCACACAATAAATAAGATTGATGCAACCACACAGGTAAAGCATCTTGGCTCCATACCATGATACCACCTTTTTCAAGAAGGAAATGACATACCCTAAAGGGCGCGACCCTCATAACCTTGCTGTATCTTTCCGGTTTCGACCATTTCCGGGGTGTGAGGTCCGATAAGGTCTCGTCCACAAAGCTACGCTTTACACGAAAGCCATGCTTTGATCACAAATGATCAACAAATGATCAGCAACACACAGCAACACTCAGCATGCCACACTACCAAATTGGGAGTATATCATTGATAACCTTCAACTACATAACCTCTGAGCTCGTACGTCTCAGAGAAGGGTGTTAAGCTAAGAGAATAAATTCTCCGCCACCAACAGATATGTATTTGAAAGAAATCAGCTTTATATCTCAAAGTGTAGCGTCAGACATACAACCATACAAGTCTGTTCCGGGTTCGAACAAAACCGAAGGCACTTCCAAAGAAGCCCTTGCAATCCGGTTATTTACGATCCCGATCGGACTTCCCATCACATATGGAGATCTCTATACCGAAGCAACTCAGTGTAGAGACATTCGATAGGTTATCCTATCGTTCTCGCAAACACCCGGTCTTCAACACTGGTCTTCAATTACGATCCACAACGTCGTATCATTATTCGGAATGGGTTATATGATACAAAGTCCTCTCCTAGCTAAACCGAATAATGAGCGCTTATTTTTAGAACAAATTCAAGTGCCATTTCAAAGGCAAATATTGATAGTCGGTGATTTAACTATCAAACAACATTCACAACAATCAACCAATTTAAATAATTTTCCCAAGTTATTTAGTTTCAAAATATCTTTGCAAGATATATATTTTTCACACTTCATCACTTTGAAAACAAATTTCAAATCACCTTTCACGCGCGGAATAAAGTTCCCTTTCCATTATAAATTCCCACTGTGAATTTAAATTTCCAAATATTCACTTTCAAATACCAAATCAAATGCCAAATTTATTTCTAAATTTATTTCAACACCAAATAAAATTTCAAATTGATTCTTCCATTTATTTCAAATACCAAATCAATTTTTACAAATTGATTAACAAGTCTATTTTCAATAGAACAGAACATTCGCAAATTGATTTCTAAGTTTATTTCCAAATAAAAAACCATTTGCAAATTCATTTCTGAATTTATTTCCAAATACCAAATCATTTTACAAATTGATTTCCAAATTTATTTCAACACAAAATAAATTTTCATTCAACACCAAATAAATTTCCATATCGATTTTCCAAAGATTTATTTTCAATTACCAAATCGATGGTCAATTGATTTCTAGAAATTTATCACTTTTTAAATATATCCCTTTATTCTTTCCAAATTATTTAAAATTCCATTTCCAATAAATTCTTCAACTTTTAAACAATATTTCTTAAAATCCTTTTATTAATATCTTTTCCCATATTTTGGAAATAATTCGATAAGATTTCGGAAATAAACTTTATGCTTTTAAATTCCTTCTTTTAAATTCACCCAATTCTTTCAAAAGAAATTTACTTAAAATTTCCTATTTTAATTTCAAAAATCAAATTTTATTTATTTCTGGTATACAACGATACCAAAAATACATTCGGCCAAATTATAGCCTTCAACGAATTCAATCATCAATATAATCATTCACAGATCATAAATAAATCAACACACAACATATGAAACAAATTCATACAATTTGAGGAATCCAGTTGGATCCCTCCAACCTGTTTCCCTGCATCCACAGATGTTAGCACAACAATTAAATACCCATTCCACTTCGAGGTGGAATATCGCGGTATATGGGATTTATAAAATATCATCCGCTATTATGCGGCGCATAGGGTCTCATCCGCTATATAATACGGGAAATAAAATCCAAATATATATATATATATACTACTATATATATATACTACTATATATATATACTACCACATCCAAACAGTCAATCAATTGCTGCAATTCAAATTTTTAATTTGAGTGAGAAGTTCTCGCCTTTGCTTTAATTTGCAATCCATTTTCCATTACAGTTTGTTTTTCACGATCTTTTGACCTTGTATAACAATTATACCATTATTGACATGCGAATAAATCGAACAATCACTTATTATTAAATTAACTAACAATTTTATTCAAAACTGATAATTTCCTTTTTTTTATTAAAACCTTTTGTATCATAAATAAATTAAATTAGTTTATTAAACAAATTGATCACATATATATATTAAATTAAAAGCCACTGATATACCCACTGTATATTTTCTTCTGAAAATATCAAAACAAAAATTTTCTTTATTGAACATACAATGTTCATATACATCTTTGATTTGAAATCAAATTGGAATATGGGTCTTCAGATATTTTCTTTCTGTACATATTTCACTGTATATATATATATATATTATTTTTCCTTGATCTATATATAAAAAGTTAAAACAACCATTATATACCTTAAAATCGAACTCATTTGAACAGCGTTACCCTTATTCCTCGAGCTTCCCATCGCTGCGCCAAAAGTAACCCAGACCTAAACTGACGATCTCGTCCCCAGTCGACAACGCAGCCTTACCCCCGAGCCACTCGATTCGACATGCCGTTGACCTCAAATTCTTGCCGACATCACCACTCACGACCGAGGCCACCACCAGCGAAGCCAAACTCTCCAGACAACGCGGCCAATTCGCCGATGTCGCCGATGTCGCC
This sequence comes from Allium fistulosum, assembly GCA_030737815.1. Taxonomy (NCBI): domain Eukaryota; kingdom Viridiplantae; phylum Streptophyta; class Magnoliopsida; order Asparagales; family Amaryllidaceae; genus Allium; species Allium fistulosum. The sequence goes on from CM060908.1 coordinate 368,258,148, forward strand.
AATGTTTGCCGGCGTTGTTTTCCCCATTCAAACGCGACTCTCGATTGCGAGAATCCCCTTCTTTTTCTTTCGAACGAATTCAGTTCAATTTCGCGTCTACAGTCTGAAAGGAAAGAGCCGCGATTTGCGAATTGAATGAGGGGGCACTATTCTCTTCTTCGATTTAATTTTTTTTTTCATTTTGTTTGAAACTTTGAAATCTCGGCTACACTTAAATAGGAAACTGGAGGGACGAGATTTGTTCGATTCCGAGTAAAAACGAATGGAAGAGGGAGAAGATTTTTTTTCGAATAGTTATACTGAGTTGAGGAGGAGGAACGAGCCTTTTCCTGATGTTCCCCTTTTTATTTTATATCGGCCATTACGATTTTTCTTTTGTTTTGAATTCGACTGAAAGAAAATGTCGTGCCTTTGAAAGAGGGGGCAGAATGCGTATGGAGAAAGGCTGCAGTGATTTGAAAAGACTGGAAAAGAGTTGCGTGAGATAATTTCAACTGAAGTTGACTAGTATAAATATTAAATTTAAATTCAAATTCAAATCGTTCCGATAAAGGCAACTAAAATCTTGACTTCCTATCGAGGCGTGCTGCCTGACGTTTATAATGTTCAACCCCTATTCTGAACGCAATGGAAAAGGTTTCGAGTCCTAATCCGATCGTACGGAGAAGATAGCTTTTTGGACCAGTTATAATATTAAATTTCGATATATTTTTCAGCGCGTTTATATATCGTACGCTCACACAACAACTCCAATGAGTACAAAAATTGAAATCCGATAATAATACAATATTACGGATCCAACGGAACTGGTTTCGTCGAATTCCGAGACTGTGCCTTGGAAGGCTATTTTTAAATATCAATTTAAACAATATATTTTCAAACTGAACAAAACAGTTTCAAATTCAATTCTGAAAGTTCTATTACCTTCAGTATCAGAAATATGAATTTTCTAAGCCTTGAAAATATTTTTAACAGGCTTAAAACTGAAGATTCAATATTTTTACCCAACTGCAATAAATTAAATTCAATAATTAAATTGCCAAATTCATTCTGATATTTGAATTTCAAATTAAACTAACTCCCAGATATTTAAAATCAATTAAATATTCTGATTTCAAATGTCAAAAATTCAGGGTCGTTACATTCTTCCCCCCTTAAAAGAATTTCGTCCCGAAATTACAAGTTAAGAAGAATGATCTTCAACCTGTTTACTGACTTCCCAAAACCAAACAGTTTTATCAAATTTTCAAACCAATCTTCTTATCATAACCACACTATCATCCTTATTAATTTTCCAAACATTTACATAGTTTCAAGCCACTTTATTTTACTTCACAATTCAAATTTAAATTTAAATTTAAATTTTAAATTATCCAAAATTTCTCAAAAATTTTCTAACTTTCTAAATTTTCAAAAAATTTCGCCAGCGACTCCTCTGCGCGGCTAGCTCGGTACGCCTACAAAATGTCCCTACGGACTCCCAAATTCCAATAGAAAACAAAATGCCAAGTGGCAAAATCAGAAATTCATCAAATTTCATACTGAAATTTTAAATATATACCTTTGCCGAGCAAATTCCAATTTATCTTCTGAGATCAAAAATCCCAATTTTCTTTTGCCTTTAAAACACTTGTATACTATTAGCAATAATTTTCAATCATAGCTTTCAAAATCATTTTATATATTTCTTTTCTTTTATTCACATTTATATTTTGATTTCTATCCACTTATTCACAATCACCATTTTACAACTTCCCGTTAAATCCTCATTCACTTATTAACTAAGAATATTTCCTCAATTCTAAATTTTACTTAAGAATTTCATTCTTTATTTCTTAATTCAATATAATTATTTCTTATATTTATTTTTACTACTTCACTACTAAAGTTTATATTCAAATTGAATTCCACTTCCATATAAAATCAATTTGCTTCAATTTACTAATTCATTTCAAATCTTACTTGAATTCGATTCATCTTTAACTTCGAAGATTGAATCTTATTTACCTTTATCTCAAATTCCAATTTTAAATCATTTGTTGTTAAGTGAAAATTTTCAAAAATTCCAAATTTTTCTAACTCCCAAAATTTTCAGAAAATTTTGACGGAGTCTCCTTTGTACGGAGGAGCTTTTGCAATTTGACAAAAGATATAAATATATATACATCGACCCACTCGGTCAGAAAACAAAAACAGTTCATATTTCCTATTTTTATTGCGTAGGCGTACCTTTATTTAGCATTTTAAGCAAAGCGGTTATTTTTAATCATTTTAGCACGACCAAATCCAGCCAAACGGCTTCCCTGCACCTATACTTACTCAATTTAAACACATAAGTGACATATATAGGAAATCTATTAACATTTTACTCATTTTCAATAGTAAACAAGTAGTTTTCATAAGTAATACATCGAAAACAATTTCCATTAGCAATTTATATGGTTTCAATACAAATTTAATCGCTTTCATCTAATTCACATTCAATTTAATGGTTTACAATGCAATTTTTTTTTATTCAATTCATTTTTAAATGAATCTAACTCATATCCCTTTCAATTGACTCCAAAATCAATTTTATTTGCATTCATTAATTCATAGATTTTTATACAATCTCGTTTGCGTCAACGACAACCATTTATATACAAATTCAATGATATTCACTTAATAGAATATCCATTCTAGTTTTATAACTAATTTAAATTGATACCAACTCAATTTACTTTAATTCCATTTCATTTTCAGTTGATTCCATTCAATTCAATTTGCATTTCATTAATCAAACAAATTTCATTGAAAACCATTCAATAAAATTGCGAAATAACCACATGTAAAGGCCCGCAAATCCGTACCCCTTTGAGCTGACAAAATTCCACAACAATTCAGCTCAAAGTGGAACAAAAGTGCGAATCTTTAGGGTTAAAAAGAAGAGGTAGAAGAAGACAGAAGAAAAAGAAACAGAAACAACAACAGAATCTCACATTCGCAGCGGAACAATATATAATAGATGAATGAATAATCTTTATAACAAAGAACTATATCAGTTTATACAATACATCATTAGAGTTTACAACAACAACACACATCACTGGACAGTTATATAAACTTGTCCGCATAACAGTATACAGAGCGGAATCATACTAGTATAAGTGATACGTCTCACCATCCAGCTCGCCTCCAGATCTCCACAGCAACTTCTGAATTCCAAAATGACCTGATAACCTGACTCTAGGCTGCCCGTATGGAAAATTATGGGCACCCAGAGTTTAGAAAGGGAACAATAAACTCCAGGTCAGTCATGGGACTGGTGTGAGATCTTAAAAATAGTTATTTTCACAAAGAAAATAAAAGAAATTCGCAATGCTTTTGAAAAATGAAACTACCAAAGGCCTCCCGCCACACACACAATGCAAACGCAGAATTGGAGGAGATTTCTCCTTCTGATAGTCAAATATGCTTAATACGAGAAAACTCTTTGATATTATTATTAGTGCATAGTGTGGAAAACATTTCAAAAATATAATATTAATCTTAGACAACATACAACCATTATTGTATGCCTACTATAGCTACTATGTTCAATAGTAGGTTACTGCCACATTCCATAGCAGGTTATACAACTAAAACCGTACAAGGTTCGTATTGTTTCTTTGGATTTTCCAACAAATGGTCAGGCTAAGGAACTTCCTGCTGCCACATGGGTACGCCTCTGGAGGGACATCCCGAGAACTAACTAGCTCTCTGCCAACACAAGGCCGAGTTATCTCACGCTTCTTGGTGCAATGAAGCTGTAACTAGATAACTCCACACACGAGTATGCCATCCCCCGGTCGTTTGCGACCTTTCTCTGAGGGCCCTCGATCACAAAGCAACAATCACACAGTAAATAAGATTGATGCAACCACACAGGTAAAGCATCTTTGCTCCATACCATGATACCACCTTTTTCCAGAAGGAAATGACATACCCTAAAGGACGCGACCCTCATAACCCTGCTGCATCTTTCCTGTTTCGACCATTTCCGGGGTGTGAGGTCCGATGAGGTCTCGTCCACAAAGCTATGCTTTACATGAAAGCCATGCTTTGATCACAAATGATCAGCAACACTCAGCATGCCACACTACCAAATTAGGAGTATATCACTGATAACCTTCAACTACATAACCTCTGAACTCGTACGTCTCAGAGAAGGGTGTTAAGCTAAGAGAATAAATTCTCCGCCACCAACAGATATGTTTTTGAAAGAAATCAGCTTTATATCTCAAAGTGTAGCGTCAAACATACAACCATACAAGTCTGTTCCGGGTTCGAACAAAACCGAAGGCACTTCCAAAGAAGCCCCTGCAATCCGGGTATTTACAATCCCGATCGGACTTCCCATCACATATGGAGATCTCTATACCGGAGCAACTCAGTGTAGAGACATTCGATAGGTTATCCTATCGTTCTCGCAAACACCCGGTCTTCAACACTGGTCTTCAATTGCGATCCACAACGTCGTATCATTATTCGGAATGGGTTATATGATACAAAGTCCTCTCCCGGCTAAACCGAATAATGAGCGCTTGTTTTTAGAACAAATTCAAGTGCCATTTCAAAGGCAAATATTGATAGTCGGTGATTTAACTATCAAACAACATTCACAACAATCAACCAATTTAAATAATTTTCCCAATTTATTTATTTTCAAAATATCTTTGCAAGATATATATTTTTCACACTTCATCACTTTGAAAACAAATTTTAAATCACCTTTCACTCGCGGAATAAAATTCCCTTTCCTTTATAAATTCCCACTGTGAATTTAAATTTCCAAATATTCACTTTCAAACACCAAATCAAATTCCAAATTTATTTCTAAATTTATTTCAACGCCAAATCAAATTTCAAATTGATTCTTCCATTTATTTCAAATACCAAATCAATTTTTACAAATTGATTCACAAGTCTATTTTCAATAGAACAGAACATTCGCAAATTGATTTCTAAGTTTATTTTCAAATAACAAACCATTTGCAAATTCATTTTTGAATTTATTTCCAAATACCAAATCATTTTACAAATCGATTTCCAAATTTATTTCAACACAAAATCCATTTTCATTCAACACCATATAAATCTCCATATCGATTTCCCAAAGATTTATTTTCAATTACCAAATTGATTATCAATTGATTTCTTGAAATTTATCACTTTTTAAATATATCCCTTTATTCTTTCCAAATTATTTAAAATTCCATTTCCAATAAATTCTTCAACTTTTAAACAATATTTCTTAAAATCCTTTTATTAATATCTTTTCCCATATTTTGGAAATAATTCGATAAGATTGCGAAAATAAACTTTATGCTTTTAAATTCCTTCTTTTAAATTCACCCAATTCTTTCAAAAGAAATTTACTTAAAATTTCCTATTTTAATTTCAAAAATCCAATTTTATTTTTTTCTGGTATCCAACGATACCAAAAATACATTCAGCTAAATTATAGCCTTCAACGAATTCAATCATCAATATAATCATTCACAGATCATAAATAAATCAACACACAACATATGAAACAAATTCATACAACATATGAAACAAATTCATACAATTTGAGGAATCCAGTTGGATCCCTCCAACCTGTTTCCCTACATCCACAGATGTTAGCACAACAATTAAATACCCATTCCACTTCGAGGTGGAATATCGCGGTATATGGGATTTATAAAATATCATCCACTATTATGCGGCGCATAGGGTCTCATCCGCTATATAATACGGGAAATCAACTCCAAATATAAATATATACACTATATATATACTACCACATCCAAACAATCAATCAATAACTGCAATTCAAATTTTTAATTTGAGTGAGAAGATCTCGCCTTTGCTTTAATTTGCAATCCATTTTCCATTACAGTTTGTTTTTCACGATCTTTTGACCTTGTATAACAATTATACCATTATTGACATGCGAATAAATCGAACAATCACTTATTATTAAATTAACTAACAATTTTATTCAAAACTGATAATTTCCTTTTTTTTATTAAAACCTTTTGTATCATGAATAAATTAAATCAGTTTATTAAACAAATTGATCACATATATATATATATATATATTAAATTAAAAGCCACTGATATACCCACTGTATATTTTCTTCTGAAAATATCAAAACAAAAATTTTCTTTACTGAACATACAATGTTCATATACATCTTTGATTTGAAATCAAATTGGCATATGGGTCTTCATATATTTTCTTTCTGTATATATTTCACTGTATATATATATTATTTTTCCTTGATCTATATATAAAGTTGAAACAACCATTATATACCTTAAAATCGAACTCATCTGAACAGCGTTACCCTTATTCCTCGAGCTTCCCATCGCTGGGCCAAAAGTAACCCAGACCCAAACTGACGATCTCGTCCCCAGTCGACAACACAGGCTTACCCCCGAGCCGCTCGATTCGACATGCCGCTGACCCCAAATTCTTACCGACATCACCACTCACGACCGAGGCCACCACCAGCGAAGCCAAACACACCAGACAACGCGACCAATTCGCCGATGTCGCCAATGTCTGCCGCCGTTGTTTTCCCCATTCAAACATGACTCTCGATTGCGAGCATCCTCTTCTTTTTCTTTCGAACGAATTCAGTTCGATTTCGCGTCTACAGTCTGAAAGGAAAGAGCCGCGATTTGCAAATTGAACGAGGCGGCACTATTCTCTTCTTCGATTTAATTTTTTTTTTTCGTTTTGTTTGAAACTTTGAAATCTCGGCTACACTTAAATAGGAAACTGGAGGGACGAGATTTGTTCGATTCCGAGTAAAAACGAATGGAAGAGGGAGAATATTTTTTTTTCGAATAGTTATGCTGAGTTGAGGAGGAGGAACGAGCCTTTTCCTGATGTTCCCCTTTTTATTTTATATCGGCCATTACGATTTTTCTTTTGTTTTGAATTCGACTGAAAGGAAATGCCGTGCCTTTGAAAGAGGGGGCAGAACAAGATATTTGCGTATAGAGAAAGGCTGTAGTGATTTGAAAAGACTGGAAAAGAGTTGACGTGAGATAATTTCAACTGCAGTTGACTAGTATAAATATTCAATTTAAATTCAAATTCAAATTGTTCCGATAAAGGCAACTAAAAATCTTGACTTCCTATCGAGGCGTGCCGCCTGGCATTTATAATGTTCAACCCCTATTCTGAACGCAATGGAAAAGGTTTCGAGTCCTAATCCGATCGTATGGAGAAGATAGCTTTTTGGACCAGTTATAATATTAAATTTTGATATATTTTTCAGTGCGTTTATATATCGTACGCTCACACAACAACTCCAATCACTACGAAAATTGAAATCCGATAATAATACAATATTACGGATCCAACGGAACTAGTTTCGTCGAATTCCGAGACTGTGCCTCGGAAGGCTATTTTTAAATATCGATTTAAACAATATATTTTCAAACTGAACAAAACAGTTTCAAATTCAATTCTGAAAGTTCTATTACCTTCAGTATCATAAATATGAATTTTGTAAGCCTTGAAAATATTTTTAACAGGCTTAAAACTGAAGATTCAATATTTTTACCCAACTGCAATAAATTAAATTCAATAATTAAATTGCCAAATTCATTTTGATATTTGAATTTCAAATTAAACCAACTCCCAGATATTTAAAATCAATTAAATATTCTGATTTCCACTGTCAAAAATTTAGGGTCGTTACAACAATAGTATAAGGAAGTGGGGAAAGTTGAATAGGCGCGAGGTCGAGGGAAGAAAGTTATTGACGATGGATTGGATATGGAGAAAGGTCGGGACCACAATGTATGTGCTTAGGAGTAACAAGATTAAACCCGTTTGGGGAGTATTAATATGTTCATGAGGTTTAGGAATCCTAGCTTCATAACCTAAAAACCCGAATTGATTCAGGATACCATTGGTTTCTTCCAATCGAGTAATCTTTGTGGACAAGAGTAAAGGGAAGATGAAGAGGAAGCCATTTTGAAAATCGCAAGGTTAACTAAAAGAAAAAATGTTAAACTAAAGAGACCTAACAAAAAGCAAAACAAAACAAGTTTCTTACTTCGATCTAGAAGAAAATCCGAATGTAAAGACAGAGTTGATTTTGAAACTTTATTTCCTTCTTTTCCTCTCTTAAATGAAAGTGTAAATAAATAAAGAAATAATGGATGAAATAAATGCATACCTTAATTTGAATAACGGCCATGTGATCGAAATGGTTAAGGAATTTGTGAGACGTCGATTGATTAAATTGCTAAAATATACAAAAATCGATAGAGATTTACCTAGAAAAATGAAAGGTTTTGATTTAACAACGATTCAGATAATGGCCCAATGAGGGAGTAACATGCAGACAAGAGCATTAAATGCAAAAGCAACAAATAAGGCATTTTTCCACTAATGAAAAGAAAGGGGGATTAGAAAGTAGTGATGGGATGTGTATGTTAAACGTAAATGATGACAAGTTTATGTCGATTTGCGATCAACGTAGGCTTTGGGGGCAAGTGTTACACTCGTGCTTATCAATCTATATTAAAGGGGAATTAAATAAGGTACAGAACCAGGAGAGCTGCCTCGTAATAAAAGTTAAGATGGAAAGAGAAATCAACCTGCAGACGCGACACCTGATCCAACCTACATAACTGCAGCCAAAAAGCAGAAAGTTGCAATAGAATGAAAAACTGCACCCAAAAGGGAGTCCACAAAGATATCAAATCTACACCCGTCCCTCAGCTTCAATATTATATTACAATGCTAAAACCGAAATCCAGCATAGTCACATGAAGCGGGCAATGAATTACTATGCCTACAAGATACGATAAGCGAATGATTGAGCTGGGCCGCCAACATCCTCAGAACTCATAATTTGTTAACACCCTCAAGATGGATTTGTACTGCGCATACTAAGGTCTACCTAAGCAGTACTAGACGGGGTCAGAAGCATCCCAAAGGACTGCAGATAGGGAAACTCAAGTGATGCCTCATTGCAAATCCATACTTATAGGTAGATAGCAAAGATATGAATCACCCTTATAATTAACTCATGTATATTAGCACGAAGGGCGAATCGGAACACAATCAACTTGGATCATAGTCGGCTCAAACCCTAACATGCTAAGGTCGCATTCATACATGCATTGAATTAACTCCTAGAAAACCACAAATCAAGCACCTTGAAGCCCAAAGCAGCTCAAGACAGTCGCATCTAAGTATTAGGCCGATACAGCAGCATCATGCAACTATCACACATCAACTAATACTACCTCACCCCCAAATACACCGACAGTACCGCAAAAACCAATGAATGACTCTTAGTGTCCTCTTAAGGCAGCGTGTAAACCCTTTGTCGCATCAGATCAAGCACACGACTTGTTAAGCTCTCTCACTCCAATTCCAGGCATTCCCGCCTCAATTTCAGGAGTTCCCATCTCCAATTCAAACTTCCTAGCAAAAACCACAATTATTCAACCGCCCAAATTATGCCTTCTCACCAAAGTCATGTCGGCTATCCTAGTGCATCAAACCAAAGATGTGGATTAAAGACAGGTGGCATGATCGAAAGGTGGAAACATAACATCGAAGGAAGGATAGTGGTAATCTGCGTACATCCTCAACACAATAAATAGAAGATGGTGAGGAATGTTAAAGGGACTTTTGTTTTCCATATTTCTTTGATTAAGAGAAATTGTATGTTTCTAAATTTCATGAAAACAAGTTGTATCAGAAGAAATAAAAATAGGAAAGGAATTTGACCCATGAACCTAGGATTCAAAAGGATCTAAACCATATAAAAATATCCGTGTTTCTTTACTTTATGCATTATGATCTATTTATATTTATTGAATTATAACACACTGTGAAAATATGGGTTGGACTTGACATTCTAACAAACAGTTGGAATGCAACTACATAATTATGTAAGCTTCTAGCAACATAGTTAGTGTGACAAAGGCAAGCTTAATACAAGTTAAGTTTGTTGATTCAAATTTGTGAATCAACGTTAACAACTACCTTCCCAATCAATTGAGGTATTATGTGACGAAAAATATCACCAACACCTATAAATGATCAACCCGCGATAGCACTTAGACTATCAACCTACAATGGCTTTTGGGAAAGGCATGATGCAATAGCCCTTTTGAGCTCGACCCTCAAAAGCTATCAACTAGCGATAGCTAATGTTCTTCAACATGAAAAGGCTAGATAAGAGCTCAACCCATGATAGCTTGAGAAGCTATCTACACGCGACAACTATTAGTAACTCAATGCACAATGGCTTGGGAAGCCATCAACACGCGATAACTATTAGAAACTCAATACGCGATGGCTTGGGAAGCTATCAACAAGTGACAACTATTAGAAGCTCAACACGCGATGGCTTGGGAAACCATCAACACATGACAGTTATTTAGAGATAAACACGCGATGGTTAGGGAAGCCACCAACATGCGATAGCTACTTAGAGCTCAACACAAGTGTGCTTAGGAAGTTATTAACATGCAACAATTAATGAAATTTATCAACATGCGATGGCACTAAGACAGCGATAGCCATGTAAAGTTAGATTAAGATAATGAACTGTGCAAAGAAAATGCTAAGTAAAAAATGATGACTAATCCTAAAGATGAAATGGCTTTGGGAAGTAATAAATTAAGAAGAAATAACTTATTTAAGGAATGGAACTGAAATTTAGCTTGATTAAGCTATGTGATGATGAGTTAAGTCATCAGAGAAATAATTAAATGTAAATATTAAGGCCTTAGTGGCAATAATAGGTCTATTCATGACATTTTATTTGATGGAGTAAGGCTTTTATAGCATCCAAACTATCTATTCACGACCCTATATGAGATTAATGGAGTAAGGCTTTCATAGCATCCAAACCGTGTATTCACGACACTATACAAGATTAAGGGAGTAAGGCTTTCGTAGCATCCAATTGCCTATTCACAATAATGAACGGGCCTAGTGGCATAAGGCTTTCGTAGCATCCAATTTTCTATTCATGACAATGTACGAGAACGTAGGAATAAGGCTTTCATAGTGTCAAAATTGTCCGTTCATGATAAAATACGAGATTGATGTCCATTCACGACACTGTATTTGGTGGATGTAGATACAAGGCCTTAGTGGCAACCTAATTATCTGCTCACAATAAAATTTAAAGGAAAAATAAGATAAAGCACCAAAGTGAAATCTTAAGTGTCTAGTGCATTTATCGAACTGGTAGGGATAAGGCCCGAGTGGCAATTTAAAATGAATAGACTATAGAAACTAGTCAAAATTGTGTGAAGGAAATCACACACTTATAACGAATTGATGATTTCTGTTTGTTCACGACATGAAGTTATTGCATAGTATTAAGCAAATTGAATATGGTTGCAATAGTGAGGGGAAAACTCATTCTGTGCTTTAGTGGCATGGTCTCACTTGATTGTTTGTTTAGGGTAAGGTTTGAATCATAACAGACTTTATGTCTGACTTATGTTTTTATTATTCTCCATGAACTCATAGATACTCGTTCGAGTAGGTTGAGTTTATGGTATAGATATGTACCTTCTTGGAAAGATGAATAAAGACTCAGCAAATGAAGTAGGAGGCTTGATTTTGCAAACAAAACTATTTTGGAAATTTCGCTGCGTAAAATCATAATTTATAACTAGTTAAGTGTCAACGTCGACATCCTTATATGTCGGGCATGACACTTTATTTATGTTCTATTTATATTTACCCTTACAAGGGAATGAGAAGGGTTAAAGACAGTGTAATAAATTATGCAGAACTTTTTGATGAATGGAATTTGTTTAGTTGCTCTGTTTACTTAACGTTGTGAAAAAAAATATTGATCTCGCTTTGTCGCTTGAAAATAATTCTGGTGATGACTGCAACATCATCGGCATTCTTTTTTGGCTCTCAAAGTAGGGAAAATTACACCATCGCTTCCGTATTTTGTTGCGAACAGGCTTTTAGGTTTCCACTAAGGCCTTACACAAGTGCTGTTAACCCAAAAAATAGATCAACACCCTAGATCAAGTGTGAAAGCACCAGTGCAGATAATCAGCAGCACAAATCTCATATAAACAACAAATCAATAGCGAAAGTAAGAAAAGAGACACATGATTTTTATAGTGGTTCGGCTGCCTCTGGCCTACATCCACTTTAATCAATCTTTATTATGATTGTACTAGTTGAATCTCTTTGGATATCGACTAGTTAGTCCATAGATCTAAGTTACAATGAGTTAGAATAAGTCACAAGTACAAGGGTTGACTGGAGAATCACAGTAACCCCCTTAATGAATGTTGTGAGGGAGAAGAAAGTTGAAGAAGTGAAGGAATTCCGGTAGAGTAATGGCGGCTCTCTCTCTGAAAAAGATCCATCTCTAGTTGCAGGTGGGTGAATATTTATAAGAAAGTTTAGTGAGTATTGGGCCAGAAGTCCAGGTGCAGAAGAGTCCAATTGTTATGCCAAGTCATCACCAAAAATCTCAAATCAATCTGAGTTATTTCTATGGATCGCTAGCTATCCATAGGGGATGGAAAGCTAGCTATCCATCAACTTAGCATATTTTTCTACCAGAAGCCTTTACCTAGTGCTACGAAGGAGCTTGGAAAGTTTGAGGGCGATCCGACCTATCTTGATGGATCGCTAGCTATCCATAGAGGATGGATCGCTAGCTATCCATCCACTTAGCATATCTTTGAGTGGTCTTTGTTCAGTTGTCTTCCTATCTTCGATTTAAGTGACTTGTCCAAATATCAAGCTGTTTGGAGTTAGTTTGATCATCCATCTTCATGGGCTATCTGGTCCAGAAGAATCATCCATATCTCGCCCAAGTCTTAACGAAATTTGACAAAAATTTGCGGGAAGCCTCTAGAGGGTTTTAGGAACCCATAGGGTGGTAGGGCCCAATCTAGATGGGTCGCTAGCGATCCATCTAGATGGTTTGCTAGCGGTCCATCAAATCAACTCTAAATTACTTCATTTTTTTATGAGCCTTCCCCTATGTTTTCTAAATGTTGTCCCAAAATTTTCAAGTCAATCCGACTTCGTATGAGTTCTATATGTCCATTTTAAGTTAGTTAATTTGGCCAAACGGCTTGAATCAGATGAGTCTTCACTTTTTGAGCTAGATTGTTTGGCATGCTATGAAACTTGGCAAGCGTGCTTAGAAATGATAATGAATCATGATGCAAGAGGTTTGGAGGGTCCATGAGCAAGCCTTATGGATCTCTAGCGATCCATCACCTTAGCTTATTTTGGCATATTTCCTCTTAGGTCTTTCTTTTCTTCTTTTTCTGGTCCTTTTGGTTGATTCTTGAGTTGTTCTGGCGTAGTCTGAATGTTCTAATTCTTGTTGAATTTTGATGGGTTAAAAACCCAGTTAACACTTCCCCTCCCAAAGTAAATCTTTTGAATGAAAGGTGCGCTTTGTTTAAGAACAAGTTCCTATCTCCAGTCTTCAGTAATGGAGCTTTTAGCTGCTTTAGCCTTGGTGAATCGTCCAATTCCTTCGGATTCTCTTGCCAATCACAAGTCGTTCCAAACCATTTACATCCTAAGACTCTGGACTCTACCCAAGTGTAATCTATACATCACAATCATTTCGATTTCATTCAGAGTTATTACATGACATATATCTAATTAAATCACATGCTTTTAATTACATAGCATATTTCCAATTACATCACATATCTCCATTTACATCACATATCTCTAATTGTCCCATGTTCATTAGGGATTTACATCATTATCATTTTGCTTCTCATTCAGAGTTGTCATATCATATGTCAAAATCACATTATATATCAAAAATCACATCATATATCAGGATCACATCATGTATCGAGATCATCTTGTATTCATCTAGGATTTATCAGTTGTATTCTATTTATAAGGCATTCAAATTCTTTTATTAAATCAAATTTGATTTAAGGCTCGATCTCTCCTGATCGTTTAATTTCAATGCGCGATCTCTCCGGATCGTTTGTTTGTTAAGTTAAGGGGGATTAAGTAAACTCATCCGCTCACTCTCGGGTGAGGGGACTTACTTCTTGCACTCCGGTCCCATCTCTTCGGGCGGGACTTTATGGCGATCAATATCATACAAGTCCATCCACTCACTCTCTGGCAAGGGGACTTGCACCTTGCACTTCGGCCCCGTAGCGGGACTCTAAGGCTATCAATATCAGTCATCACAATCAATGTGGATTTTTCAAAATTCAACTATTTAAATCAAAACAAATAAGCAGAAATTAAATAAGAAGGAATCAAAACAAGTAGAAATCCTAAATGTTCACCTCGAAGATCCAACTCAGAGTGTGACTAGAGACCAATCTGGGTCTCGTACACGTGTAAGAAATCTGAGGTCATTATTGTCCTAAATAGTCATCTCAGGCATCCGACTCCGAGCGTGCCTAGGGATCGTTCAAGATCCCGTACACTATAAACGGCCTGCGAATATTATTGTCCTAAATAGTCATTTCAGGCATCCGACTCAGAGCGTACCTTGGGACCGTTCGGGATCTCATACATGTATAAGCGGCTTGAGATTATAGAGGATAGAAAAAGCAGAAGATATAGATTAAGGGACGAACCTGCCCCTGTTCCAACTGTGGGCTTCTAGTTTCGGCTCATGCTATCATGTATTCGTACTCTAATTTGCTATTCTAGCTCCAACATCACTCGTTCCAGGCGTTAAAGCTCATTCTAGATCCAAATCAATCATGCCCCTAAGTCGTGTGGGCATTATTTCAGTTTGTTTTGATCTAACTCCAGATGCTCCTGCATTAGGTCATATTGTTGGTTCCAGCCTTGCCCCCCCAAGTATCGGTTGCTCTGGGCATGGGGTCAGACTCCATCTTGTTCCAATCTAACTTCGGCAGCTTCTGTGTCATTCTTTGGAGTTTGGTTCTAGTTCCCTGTGGATCTAGCCATCCCTTGCTGCTCCATCGTCTAGAAGAAGCTATCCATCATCTCTTGTTGCCTAGACAAGATCCCATCTTTCATCTCCTTCATTATCCTTTTCATTTCTTCTCTAATCACATAGATGGGTTAATGAGAAATTGAGGACACCTCCTGGTTACCCTCAGGCTCCGGTTGACTTGCTACAGCTCTAGATCTAGTATTAGGCCTACTCATCTTCTCCAAATCTTAGATTCAAACTTCAGTTCTTCAGATCTCGTTTAAGGTTCTCAGTGAAAGCACCAAAATGTTAACCCAAAAAATGGATCAACACCCTGGATCAAGTGTTAAAGCACCAGTGCAGATAATCAGCCGCACAAATCTCAGATAAACAACAAATTAACAATGGAAGTAAGAAAAGAGACACATGATTTTTATAGTGGTTCGGCTGACTCTGGTTTATGTCCACTTTAATCAATCTTTATTATGATTTTACTAGTTGAATCTCTTTGAATGTCAACTAGTTAGTCCTTAGATCTAAGTTACAATAAGTTAGAATAAGTCACAAGTACAAGGGTTGACTGGAGAATCACATTAACCCCCTTGATGGTTGTTGTGAGGGAGAAGAAAGTTGAGAAGTGAAGGAATTCCAGTAGAGTAATGGCGGCTCTCTCTCCAGAAAAGATCCATCTCTAGTTGTAGGTAGGTGGGTATTTATAAGGAAGTTCAGTGAGTGGCCAGAAGTCCAGGTGCAGAATAGTCCAATTGTTATGCCAAGTCATCACCAAAAATCTCAAATCAATCTAAGTCATTTCTATAGATCGCTAGCTATCCATAGGGGAAGGATCGCTAGCTATCCATCAACTTAACATATTTTTCTACCAGAAGCCTTTACTTAGTGCTACGAAGGAGCTCAGAAAGTTTGAGGGCGATCTGATCTATCTTGATGGATCGCTAGCTATCCATAGGGGATGGATCACTAGCTATCCATCCACTTAGCATATTTTGTGTGATATTTGTTTGGTTGTCTTCCTATCTTCTATTTAAGTGTCTTGTCCAAATATCAAGTCGTTTGGAGTTAGTTTGATCATCCATCTTCATTGATCATTTGGTCCAGAAGAATCATCCATATCTCACTCAAATCTTAACGAAATCAAATGAAATTTTGCAGGAACACTCTAGAGGGTGTTTGGGATCTACCATAAAAATTTGGGGTGGTAGGGCCAAATCTAGATGGGTCGCTAGCGATCCATCTAGATGGATTGCTAGTGATCCACCAAATCAACTCTAAATGACTTCATTTTTTTGTGAGCCTTCCCCTATGTTTTCTAAATGTTGTCCCAAAATTTCAAGTCAATCCTACTTTATATGAGTTCTGTAGGTCCATTTTAAGTTAGCTGATTCTGGCCAAACAGCTTGAATCAGATGAGTCTTCATTTTCGAGCTAGATTGTTTGGAATGCTATGAAACTTGACAAGTGTGCTTAGAAATGGTAATGAATCATGATGTAAGAGGTTTGGAGGGTCCATGAGCAAGCCTTATGGATCGCTAGCGATCCATCACCTTAGCTTATTTTGGCTTCTTTCCTCTTGGGTCTTTCACTTCTTCTTTTTCTGGTCCTTTTGGTTGATTCTTGAGTTGTTCTAGCATAGTCTGAATGTTCTAATTCTTATTGAATTTTGATTAGTTAAAAACCCAGTTAATAAGTGCTTTTGAATATAATGTTGTATTTGGACAATGAGTTACCACATTTTCCTTACAACCTATTTATAAATACAATGTCATATTTAGACATTGGGTTGCACTCAGGCCTTACACGACGTTCCTGAATACGATGTCATATTTAGGCACTGGGTTGCCACTTAGGCCTTACACCATATATTTTTGTCATTTGAATGATATAAATTATCATTTCTTTGCTATTCTAAGCTTAGCTTCCTTTCTCATTCTTAAATAAGTTATCATATTTTAACACATTATTTTCTTAATTTTATCTGTACGAAGTTCAAAACCAACATTTTGGAAACTGACTTTCAAAATGCTACCCAGAAATTCACTTCTTTAATCAAGGAATTTTTTCACCACTAGCTATTGCATATCTAGTTCAATGGCTATCATGCATCTATCCTTTTATAACCACTACATACCTCATCCCATAGTTATCGCCAACATAGCTATCATGCTTCTAAGGCAATCGCGCTTCCAAAAATATCGTGCCTCTAAAGCTACCACACCTCTAAAACTACCAAGCCTCAAAAGTTATTGTGCCTGTAAGTTACCACGCCTTTAAAGCTATCATGCCCGTGAGGTTATCGTGCCTTTAATTTATCGTGCCTCTAAGCTATCACAAACTTAAAGCTATTGTCCATAACTCGAGCATACGAACTCTGATTGACTTGAAATTTGAAATATGGCATCATGAGACCTTCCTTATCACTTCATATTAATTGCACCTTAATTGGGACCCGGTCCAAATCCGCCCAACTACTGCCCATAGTTCCAAATATCATCGATTTCCGAGTCAGATAACCATCTCTTCGGGCTTCCTACTTGATGTGCACAGAAGCCATTTAGCCAAATTTTATGATATACTGCCTGGTCAAAAGGCGGTATAACATTTGCCCCCTAAAACATGCCTTGTGGTAGGAAGGCATGTTTTGAATTGCCTTAAGTCCAATGTTCGAAACCCATTGATGACCTGTGAACAAATCTGTGATCTTGCCTGATAGTTACTTATGGTCATTCAAGACCGTTAATCAAATTTGTAGCCATCCTAGGCTGATGATGATTGCACGAGATCGAGTGTCTGTTCGAGGCGTAATGTGATCGTTCGAGATCGAATGCCTGTTCGAGGCGAAATGTGATCATTTGAGATCGAATGCTGTTCGAGGCAAATTGTGATCGTTCGAGATCGAGTGCCATTCGAGGAAAATGTGACCATTCGAGATCGAGTGTCATTTGAGGCGAAATGTGATCGTTCAAGATCAAGTGTCGTTTGGAGCGAAATGTGATCGTTCAAGATTGAGTGCCCGTTCGAGGCGAAATGTGATCGTTCGATATCGAGTGCCGTTCAGGGCAAGATCGAGTGCCGTTCAAGGTGAAATGTGATTATTCAAGATCGAGTGCCGTTCGGGGCGAAAAGTGATCGTTTGAGATCGAGTGTCGTTCAAGGCAAAATGTGATCGTTCGAGATCAATTGCCGTTCGAGGCGAAATGTGATTGTCTGGATGGGACTCAAAATTATTAATGTCAAATTTCACATTCAAGTGAGTTTTGCAATCATTTGTTGTGGCGGTTCATCACCATCTCAGAGCATGCCTAGAGACCGATCTCGATCCTGTACATGTGTAAGTGACTTAGCCATTTTAGTGTAGAGTTTATTAGTTATTTAGTTCATGCCATCACAATCAAGAGATGACAACCTGAGCCCTTAAGCCAGGCTCGCTCTGATTTGTAGTGGATGATGGCTGCTCCTATTTCATCACCATTATCTGATTCCTTCAAAAGTCAATTAGATCTGTTCCCAAAGTTTCATGAGGAGCAGTGCTGATCCATTCTCCTTAGCCGGGGTTTGCCCCCGGTGGCTGCAGTCCATATCCTAGTCTACTAATTTCCGCTCCAAGTTATGGATTCCAATTTCCAACTATTCTAGCATACATAAATGGTCTCCGATCACCATTTCCATCTTATCCCCCGAGTCTGGGAGGGAACCCCAGATTAACCTCTTCCAGATGCGCATCGAAGTTTCGATTGACACCAAAATGCTTAGCATTGTCCAACACCCTACCTGGGATCGATCCAGCTTAACCCGAGGGCGTGCCCCTAAGTCCCGATTGATCGACGTCGATCGTTTTGGAACGATCAATATCGATCATTATGTGTCGGCCAGGGGCTGTCCGCTCCTATACTACTCCATTATGTTGTCTGTTAGCTTCATTTCCTTGGTCTTGATTCTAGTTTTCCTCAGTTCATGTTGCTCCAACTCCATGATTCCTATTTCCAGCAACTTGAGCTACTTCAGTCCCTTAGTTTTGCGCTCCAGCTTGTCCAATCAATCGGAGGAGATTCTACATCATCCGCTCCTGTCTTTTTAGCATCCTTTACTACATAACATCCATCATCATTTCCATCTCGTCTTTGGTAATGTAGACTGAGGTTTGATTAGCTCCTGAGGAAGCCTCTTAACTCCCTTCATGATGACTCCTATTCGCTATTTGTCTCCTTGTTGATGGTTTCACTATTGATCTAATTCTAAGTTCTCTAGTTGATTCAAAATATGAACACAAAATTCACGGGGCTAGCTCTTCAGTGAAAGTACCAAAATGTTTACGCCATAAATGGTAACAAACACCCTGTTATAAGTGAAAGCACCAATATCCAATATTTAGATCCAAATAGAGAAATATAGGTTCATAGATCACATAATAGATTACAGAAAAGTAAACGAACTTGCAAGTTTTATAGTAGTTTGGCAAACTTCGGCCTACATCCACTCAAATAATCCTTTATTTATACTGTAAGATTACAAGTACAGTTGTTTTTTCCCTAGAAAATTAATGGAGGAAGAGATAAGAAGTGATGAAGACGTACATGGATCGGGCTGAAATTTCACCAGAAGAACCTTCAGATCCGTATAACCTAGTCCACCAATTTTTGGATTGATGACACACTATTGGAACGATCGGGGCCAATCATTCATATGAGCTTCAATGGAGCTGCGATTGATCATGAGGGTGCTCTATGATGTAAGCTCTTTAAATTTTGTGCAATTCCGACGTACTGTTTGTGAGATATCGCATTTTCTGTGAAACTCTGGATCGTTCTGGTTGATTTTGTACGATTGTTATGGAATAATCGGTATGTTTTTCTGATATTTGTGAGTTTTGACATGCGATCGATTTTGGGGACTCCTTTCTTCAATATATTGATATTCCCAAAGTTTCATGTGTAATGGAGTTGTAGATCTTAAGTTAGTGATCAATCATCGTTGATTTATGTTGTTTTATGGATCGTTCTCGATTGATCCGTATAAATTCCTCATTTTTCCATAACTCGAGCATATGAACTCCGATTGATTTGAAATTTGAAATGTGGCCTCATGGGGCCTTCCTTGTCACTTCATATTGATTGCACCTTGATTGGGACCTAGTCCAAATCTGCCCAACTATTTTCCATAGTTCCAAATATCATCGATTTCCGAGCTTGATAACCGTCTGTAACGACCCACTATTTTTTACCATTCAAATCGACAATAAATCCACACATGTCGGACTTGAATAATTCAAAACAATAGATTGTAAATAAAATTGGCAAAACTCAGCATATACAGTAAATAAAATAATCACAGAGTCACAGACACAGAGTAATATAGCAATAATGCAGCGGAAACAAAAGAATAGTAGCTCATGAAGCTACTATATATATAACAGAGTTAAACAAGATACAACAGAGGTCTCAAATACAATAGTCAAATACAAGATCAGAATATATCACTGGAATCAACTGAATATTTGAAAGCTGGATAGATAGTTGGATCTACAAGCGAAGCTCCAACTCCAAAGGTGAGCCTCGAATACTGGTACACTCAGTCTGACCCGAGCGTAAATAAAAACACAAAACACTCGAGTCAGGATTAACATTCTTATATCAATAAATCCAGCTCAAGTGAAATAACAACTGAAATACAAGTAACTCAAAGGACGTTTGGGATAACCATCCTCTAAGGATCCGTTAAACTATCTATTATATAGTAGTGTACGCTAAGTAGATAATGCCTATCAGTAATATAAAATATCAAAATAGCGTTAAGGCGTTACCATTATCCCCCTTAACACATTTTATATACGTGTCGTAGTCTATACAGCACTGTAAACTCCACCGTAAACTAGTGGGCTATCAGGGAGTACTCCATAGGTATAACACGAAACAAATCGTAGTGGTCGCGCATAGGGATACGAGTATGACAAGGCACATGAGGCAATACCCAAGGTAGTGAAACTACCGTTTGCCTGATCCGGACTGGTGAGAACGCATCGCCGCAACGATCGCAACACCGCGAAACAACACTCCCAATTCAAGGGTGCGCACCAATCAAAAATACGTAATGAGTAGTTTACGAAGAAGTGTGTCCGCTAGAGGTAGCTAACCTCACTGGCCCGGCACGGCTCCTGTTTAAGTCATTTCCAATTTTGACACAAGTGTCAAGGCTATCTATTATCGTTCTCTTTCTTCAAATCCAGCAACGTCATCATTCCAACCACTTCATTCTGGATCCCACTCCGCGTATAATAGTTATTAAAGTGGTTTTCGGTTTGGACAGAGAGTATGTCCCTAACCGATCCCGGACTCTTCAATAACTACGTAATTATTACACCGATGGTCACTTAATAAACTTTCAAAATAGTTTATATTTCAAAACCGAAATATCATTGCCATTTCAAAACCATATCCACACGATATCATTTTCACTTCAAATAAATCCATTTCAAAAATCATATCGCTTTCCAATGTTATATCGCTTCCGAAAT
This sequence comes from Allium fistulosum, assembly GCA_030737815.1. Lineage (NCBI taxonomy): Eukaryota > Viridiplantae > Streptophyta > Magnoliopsida > Asparagales > Amaryllidaceae > Allium > Allium fistulosum. Next base: position 368,279,600 of record CM060908.1, read on the forward strand.
CGTAAGTCTTTTAAAATCAAAACACTTTGGAAATCAAAACCTTGAAATTCATAACACTTTGAAACTATAGTTTGAAATCACAACATTTTGGAATCCATAACACTTTCCTCTTAAACAGTTTAGATATTAAAATTAGTGTATAAAATAAAATAGTTTACAAAATGAAAATAGTTTATATAAAATAGTTATAAGTTAAAATAGTTTATAATAAAATAATATATATTCAAACTGATTTATATAAAATAGTTTATATTAAAATAATTTATATAGAATTTGATTTGATGAATTTAATTTAATTCAATTGTAAGTTTTGATTTAATGAAGTTGAACTTAAGTAATTGATTTAATGAATTGGAAATTAAATAGAAATTGTTTTGAATGACAAATTTACTTAATGAACATTGAATAAAATTGATCAATAGATTTAAATTGATTTGAATGTTAAATTAAATTAATGTAAATGATTTCGGAATGAAACTTATATACGAACTTGAATCAATATTTGATTTGTTTTAAATAGAAATTGAAATTGAATTATAAGATTTTGAAATTATGAATGTGGAAGTTTTGAAATGTAAATTATGGAAATGGATTTAGAAAGACAAATGGAATGTTGGTTTACAAATTCTAATTGAGATTGAAATTGATTTGGTTTTGAAATATAATAAATGACCAATCGGTGTAATAATTAAGAAAGTTATTAAAGAGACCGGAATCGGTTAGGGACATACTCTCTGTCTAAACCGAAAACCACTTTAATAACTATACGCGGAGTGTGATCCAGAATGAAGTGGTTGGAATGATGAACGTGATGACTGAAGAAAGAGAACGAAAATGGATAGCCTTGACACTTGTGTCAAATTGGAAATGACTAAAACAGGAGCCGTGCCGGGCCAAATGGGGGTTATCTACCTCGAGCGAACACACTTCTTCGAAAACTACTCATTACTTGTTGTCGATTGGTGCACTCTTGATTTTGGGAGTGTTGTTTCGCAGTGTTGCGATCGTTGCAGCGATGCGTTCTCACCAGTCCGGATCAGGCAAATGGTAGTTTCACTACCTTGGGTATTGCCTCATGTGCCTTGTCATACTTGGATCCCTATATACGCGACCACTACGATTTGTTTTGTGTTATACCTATGGAGTACTCCCTGATATCCCACTAGTTTACGGTGGAGTTTACAGTGCTGTATAGACTATAACGCTTATATAAAATGTGTTAAGGGGGATAATGGTAACGCCTTAACACTATTTTGATACTTATATTACTGATGGGCATTATCTATTTACCGTACACTACTACATAGTAGATAGTTTAACGGATCCTTAAAGGATGGTTATTTCAAACATCCTTTGAGTTACTTGTATTTCAGTTGCTATTTCACTTGATTTGGATTTATTGATATAAGAATGTTAATCCTGACTCGAGTGTTTTGTGTTTTGCTTTACGATCGGGTCAGACTGAGTGTACCAGTTTTCGAGACTCACCTTTGGAGTTGGAGCTTCGCTTGGAGATCCAGCTATCTATCTAGCTTTCAGATATTCAGTTGATTCCAGTGATATATTCTGATATTGTATTTGATTATTGTATTCGAGACATCTGTTGTACCTTATTTAACTCTGATATGTATATAGTAGCTTCATGAACTACTATCTTTTGTTTACGCTGCATTTATTACTCTGTGTCTGTGATCTGTGATTATTTTATTTACTATATATGCTTAGTTTTGCCAAATTTAAATTAACAATTCGGTATTTTGAATTATTCAAGTCCGACATGGGCGGATGCGAATGGTTGAAAATACCGGGTCGTTACAGTTGGTATCAGAGCTTTGGTAGCTCTAGGCAAAACTTAGCATATAGGGCAAATGTATTTACAGAATCACTCTCATTCGAGTTTCAATCTCTTCCTTTGACTCAATTCCTTTGAATTTCGGAATGTTTCCCTCGGTTCAGAAATTCATTCGTGTCCTTCACTATTCGTCTTCTTTCAATTCTGGAGCACCCCATAACTCCATTTTGAATGATATCTATAATAGATCGGCGATCTCGCCAATCTTCGAATGATTCGTAAAGGAGCAAAGCTCCTTTATAATAGGCATCGATTTACCGGAGATTTCTGGATCCTCGGTTTACGATGCTATCTATTACATGCTATACCTGAATTCCATCTCTTGAGATCGAAGGTCGATTTACCTCGGATTCCACATCGATCTTATACTTGAAGTCACGGTCGACCCGGTTATGGTTGCCCGCGATTTATATAAGATTATCTATTTCCTTATTCGGTTAAATAATCATCTTATCTTTCGTTCCAACTTATTCTCAAATCAAAATTTCTTTGATTGAATTAATCAAATTTGAATCTCTATCTTTGCTTTGAAATCTATTCTTGTATAGTCGAGCGAGGAAGTGTATTTATAAATTAATATTTAAAATGTTTTAAAATATATTGTGTTGTTTGAGTTGTTGATGTTGATTTGGGTTTCCGATCGATTCGTCTGATCAACGCTATCGATAGGATTTCCAAAACACTTGAGCAGAGCAAACTGACACAAGATCGTTTTCAAATTTGGTAAATAAAATAAAGTTTTGTATGATTATATTACGAAACTAAATTGTTAATAAATTTGTTGTCAGAAATAATAATATTTGATTTTCATTTATTGTTTTGTAAACCATTGACTATTTCATAATATAAATAAATGAATTTATAAACTTGGTTATAATTTGATTTGGAATTTGAAATAAATTTAAATTATAATTTGAGAATTTAATTTTCGATAATTTCGAACTATGATTTAAAATATTTTCGAATAGAAATGGTTTTCAAAGAATTTTAAATGATCAAATTAGAGCTCTTCTCTTTTGGTCGCTGGAAAATAAATTTCGATGATGACCGCCGCATCATCGACATTCATTTTCGAGTTTCGAAGTGGAGAGACCATCAGTAGCTTGCTACACTTTTTGTTTTGAAATAAATTTGATATGAATTTCTAAAGTATGACTTGATTTAAAAACATTTATATATATATATATATTAGTATTTAATTTAGATTTGATTTGGATATATTGTATGTATATATTTATCTCTAAATTGTTTAAATTTAATCGGAAATTTAATTCTAAATTTTCTTAAAGGATGATCTTCAATTATAAATGAAGCTAAATTCTTTTATAAATACTTAACTTGAAATAACTGAATTGAAAATTTTACTTGTATGTGTAACAACCCTGAGATTGCAATTACCGAATAATGAATTAAAATTATGACTTTAGGTTAAAAAGGGGGCTAAACAAATTTTCAGGAATTTAAATTTACAATTGGTTTGCAAATTAAAATATTTTGGGTTGGAATGAGAAATTTTTAAATAAAAAGTGATTATGGGTTAATGGGCCGACAATTACATGGTTTTAATTAAAAACTAGAATGCTTATTAGGAAATCTCCGGCCTATGGAACCGTGTGTATTTTCTTTCCGGTTAATCCCTGACCTATTCAATTGATCGTTTTGACCTTTGGGTCTAGTTTACCGATGATACGAGGTGGACTTTTTATTGTTTGGAGTGTGAGCTTGCTATTGGTTAGTAAACCGTTTAGTGCAAACGTGGGGTATGAGACTCATTGTTAACACTTTACGGGTTCCTCTCCAAGAAGTTAGTGACACATTAGCCTCTGGGCGGCCAGTACTGGACCTCTGGGTCACCACGCCTCTGGGCAACCGTCTTTGGACACCTGCTCTATGAAGCAGTTTATTTTCGGCATGCGCCTCTGGGCCTTTATCCTTCTGGGAAGGATCTTGCCGTCTCGCGCGTTCCGCATCTGTGCGAGTGATCGATCACAACTCTACAGTACTTGGCAACAATGACTCTGGTCGGTGCACGTGCAATATTGTTATTATTTGATGATTTTTACATCCATTCGAGTACCGCCATTCGGTGTTGGTTCTATGGATCCATACGATGTAAGTGTGATTACCTTGTGGATTCACAGTGTCTTTGGACACTGCTTTTCAGTGATTGATTTCGTTGACTTTTCAGTATATCCCCATTGCTCTTTGGAGCATCGATCTTTGCTTGGGCATTGATTACAGACTCTGGTCACTTTTGGGATTATTGCCTATGGGCATCTTATTATAGCTTTGGCTACACCGATGATATGAGGCGATTTTATTTATTCTACACCTTGGTGTTGATATCTCTTTGGAGATTTTTATTGTTTATTGATGATTAGGGATCATCATTATATTCATGTGGTTCATAATATACTTCTCTTTGGATAAGTACTGTTTTATTTCTGTACCGCATTATTATATATCTCAGTTATTACTGATTGTTTAGCTAGCCAGACCCGAGTGTTTTTCGCTCGGGTCAGACCGAGTTGTTTTAGGTTAGGTCTCTGGACTTAGCTGCTCCGTGCTTCCGCTTTGGACTTATCTGCTATGCTTTTGAGATAGCTTATCTTAGTGTCCGCTTATGTTATTATTCAGACTCTGATATGTACATATTTTTGACTCACATGTGTGAGCAGTGGCTTTGTACCCACTTATGATATTTGGATCTGTATTGACGATGTATTGTTCTGGGATTTTATATCTGTTATTGATTCTGTTCTGTGATGCTATTTCATTATGTTATTATGCTTTGTCCTGATAGATCTTTAGCCATTTGTAATTTTGTTATAAGTATTTACCGAATATGTCGAACCACCTGATTGAGAATTTAAATAGATTCCACCTTTCGACGTATTCGGTAGATAGTTATAGCTTGATTACAAATGGTCGCTTCCACTATACTCTATTCTCCGCTTTAACAGACAGTATTACTCCCGTAATACTCTTTGTTACAGTGGGTCTCAGAGTGGGGCGTTACAGTTTGGTATCAGAGCCTGGTTTCAGGAATAAGCATAATAAACACAGAATAGATACACTTAGTACAATACATTTTTATTAGATCCGAATTAAATCAAATCCCTTCCTTATGTATATTGATAGATAAGTTAGGAATATGTTTAGGAATCCGTTATATTCCGTAGTATTCCTTAATTAATTATCTATCATTGAATCATGTCTAACTCTAATTCCCGTTTGACTTTCAGTATGTCTGGAAGGGGAAGAGGGAGACCCACACGTCAGACCAGTGCTGCTGGGCAGTCCAGCAACACTCATCCAGAGGGCGTGTTCATGACCACCAACCAGATCATGGAGCTGGTTCGGAATTCCCAATCTCATTCTCAGTCTCCAGCCCCAGTTGCCGATGTTCCGCGCAAGTCTGCTTTTGCGCGTCTCTGTAGTGATTTTACCCATCTCGGAGGGAAGCCGTTCAGTGGCTCCGAGAATGTCTTAGAGGTCCAGGCTTGGATTCGGATATGCGAGCGCATTTTCACTCGTATGGATATCCCGGATCATGACCGTGTTCTTATTGCTTCTAGTCAGCTTCAGAGTCGTGCCCTGGATTGGTACGAACTTCTTATTGCCGAGGTCGATGAGACTACACTTACTTGGGCTCAGTTTCGTGAGAGATTTGAGCTCAAATTCATTCCAGAGTCAGAGAAGAACTCCCTTGCTCGCCGCTTTCTTGATCTCAAGCAGGGGAAGTCCTCCGTTTCCGATTATGTCTCTTCCTTCGAGGCCCTGTCCAAGTACGGCCTTGAGTTTATTGCTACTCCTTATAAGAGGAACCTCAAATTTTTTGAGGGCTTGAAGAAATATCTGAAGAGACAGCTTATGCTTCAGCTTGAGCTCTCATTCGAGAAGCTAGTCGATGCAGCTCTACATCTTGAGTCAGTCGAGATGGAGCATAATGATGATGGTGGTGTGGGTGCCACAAACCCCACCAAGAAGAGGTTTCCTCCTGGCAAGTCTGGCTCTTCTTTTCAGCACAAGAAGAAGAAGAAGACTGGCAGTTCCACAGTTCAGACTCAGCCTCAGACTCGTCCTCAGTCCCAGACTTCTGCTCAGCCTAGTGGGACACGTCCTCCGAAGAAATGCTTCAATTGCGGTTCTCCATATCACTTTATTTGAGAGTGTCCCAAACCTCTCTATTGCACCTTCTGTAAGAAGGAGGGACACAGGATCACCACTTGTACTATTGCTCCAGCTAGTGCCAAGCCTGGCAGGCTTAATGTTGCCAAGGCTCCTACCACTTCTGCTCAGCCTAAAGGTACACATCCTTTCGTTCTTGAAGGCTCTATTTTATTTCATGGTAGATCTATTAGAGTTCTTTTTGATACGGGTGCCTCTCACTCATTCGTATCAAAGGAACTAGTTGATACTTTATCTTTGGATGTTACTTGTATGGTTTCTTCACTAAGGATTGTGAATCCCATTGGTGGATCCACGACCCTTAGTTTGCTCTGTGAGAATATTGATATTGATCTTTGTGGCTTTTCTTTCTATGCGAATCTGCATGTTATGGAGTATTTGGGCTTTGACATGATTCTTGGCATGGATTGGCTCGCTCAGTACGACGCCAAAATCATTTGTTCGGAGCGGATATTATTTCTTCGTCATCCTAACTCGTCCGCTCCGTTAGCTATTGCTCTTCAGGATGTTGGGATTTCTGATATTACTTTATTTGCTCTAGATTCACGAGATGATAAGGTAGACATATCTCGTATTCCTGTTGTTCGGGATTTCCCCGATATATTCGAGCCAGTACCAGGCCTGCCGCCAAAGCGGGCCATTGAGTTCTGCATCGATCTCATTCCAGGCGTCCTCCCACGAGGATGTCTACTAAAGAGAATGAGGAACTCAGGAAGCAGTTAGTGGAGCTTGAGGCAAAGCAGCTCATTCGGTCCAGTTCTTCGCCATAGGGTGCTGCTGTGGTCTTCATTAAGAAGCCCGATGGCTCTCTTAGGCTTTGCATTGACTATCGCAAGCTTAATGAGTTGACCATCAGAAATCGTTATCCATTGCCACAGATAGACGATATGTTTGATCAGTTGAGCGGTGCGAAGGTTTTCTCCCAGCTCGACCTTGCCACCGGATTTCATCAGCTCCGAGTTGCGGAAGACAGTGTTCCTCTTACTGCATTTCGCACTCGTTATGGTTCTTTTGTGTGGTTGGTCATGCCGTTCGGCTTGACGAACACTCCGGCTTTCTTTGTCGATCTTATGAATCGAGTATTCCGGGAATACATCGATAGATTCGTTCTGGTTTTCATCGACGATATTCTTATTTATTCTAGATCCGAGGCAGAGCATGCTCATCATTTGCGGATCGTCTTGGATACTCTTTGTCAGCATCAGCTTAAGGCCAAGCTCTCCAAGTGCCATTTTTGGGAGAGCAAGGTCAAGTTCTTGGGCCATATTGTATCATCTGAGGGTATTTCTGTCGATCCTACCAAGATCGAAGCTATTCAGAATTGGAAGCAGCCCGAGAACGTTCATGATATTCGCAGCTTCCTTGGTCTGGCGGGTTATTACCGTCGATTTATCAAGGATTTCTCTCGTGTTGCACTTCCCCTCATGACTCTGACTCGTAAAGGGGTTCGTTTTATTTGGTCTGATAAGTGTGAAGCTTCCTTTCAGCGACTGAAGGAACTTCTCACCCATGCTCCTATTCTTGTGGTTCCTAAGAGTAACCAGGATCTTGTTGTTTACACCGACGCTTGTGGTAGCGGCCTCGGTGCTGTGCTTATGCAGAAGGATCGGGTAGTTGCTTACGCTTCTAGGCAGCTACGTCCGAATGAGGTTCGCTATCCTACTCATGATCTTGAGTTAGCTGCTATCGTCTTTGCCTTGAAGACGTGGCGTCATTATCTATTGGGCGAACGTTTCATTCTCTACACCGATCACAAGTCGCTGAAGTATCTTTTCAGCCAGAGAGATCTCAATATGAGGCAGCAGCGATGGCTTGAGTTTCTCGCCTCATATGACTTAGATATTCAGTATACCCCTGGCAAGGGTAATCGTGTGGCTGATGCACTCAGTCGCAAACACTCGGTAGTAGTTTCTATGATGATAGCCGAGTGGGATATTCTTGAGACTCTTTCTATGTGTGATATTCGAAATCGAGCTCCGTCTTCTGATCCTCAGATCTTGCTATTCAGCTTGGAAGCTCGACCTATTCTATTGGATCGCATTGCCCATGCTCAGCGGCAGGATCCAGACCTGTTGCGATATATTCATCTCCTTGAGTCGGGATCCAGTGATGAGACATTGTTGGATTATTCTATTGATTCTCATCGGTGTCTTCGCAGGAAGAACCGTATTTTGGTACCATCTGATTCATCACTTAGGCGTGACATTTTAGACGAGTGTCATCGCACTAAGTACACTATTCATCCCGGGTCGAGCAAGATGTATGTCGACATGTGTCGTCTATTTTATTGGGAGGGCATAAAGAGCGATGTTGCAAGTTATGTAAGCCGTTGCATGACTTGTCAACAGATCAAAGCTGAGCATCAACGACCATCTGGTCTTCTTCAGCCGCTAGAGATTCCATTGTGGAAATGGGATCAGATATCCATGGATTTTATTGACGGTCTGCCTCGATCGAGGTCAGGCCATACTTCTATTTGGGTCATCGTCGATCGCTTGACCAAATCAGCTCATTTCATTCCTATTAAGTCCACTCGGACTGCTCCTCAGCTTGCCAAGTTATATGTGAAGGAAGTCGTTCGACTTCATGGCATTCCTAGCTCTATCGTCTGTGATCGAGACACTATCTTTACTAGTCACTTCTGGAAGTGCCTACAGTCAGCTTTGGGCTCAAAGCTGAATTTCTCGACTGCTTATCATCCTCAGACTGACGGTCAGACAGAGAGGGTGAATCGTGTTTTAGAGGATCTTTTGCGCTGTTGTATTCTGGATTTCGGAGGTAGTTGGGAGGATCACTTACCGCTTGTAGAGTTCTCCTACAACAACAGCTTTCAGTCTAGTATCGGCATGGCACCTTTCGAGGCTCTTTACGGAAGGCCATGTCGCTCTCCTGCTTGTTGGTTAGAATCTGGTGAGAAGCACCTTCTTGGTCCAGATTCAGTTCGGAAATCTTCTGAGAAGATTATGCTTACTCGTCAGAGAATGAAAGAGGCACAGAACCGTCAGAAATCCTACGCGGACAGCCGTAGGAAGCCTCTTGAGTTCTCCATTGGTGATCATGTCTTTATTCGGATTTCTCCCATGAAGGGGGTTGTGCGTTTCAGCTCTACAGGGAAGTTGGCTCCTCGTTATGTTGGACCATTTCCTATTACGGAACGCATCGGCCCCGTTGCTTATCGTGTGGCTCTACCTGCTCATTTCTCTGGAATACATGATGTGTTCCATGTCTCTCAGCTTCGCAAGTGTGTGCACGATCCTGATTCTATTATCGAGCCTCATATCGTGCCTGATTTGGAGATCTCACCCGATCTATCTATAGAGCAGCATCCTCTTCGTGTGCTTGATTCGGAGATCAGACGTCTTCGAAATAAAGAGGTTCCGCTTGTGAAGATTCAATGGTCGTCTAATCCTAAGGACTGCACTTGGGAGACCAGAGAATTTATCGAGCGTACTTATCCTGGTTTTCTTTCATCTTCCGGCACGGGTGAGCATCTATATTTTATCTTCTGTATTCCTTTTGTGGATTAGATGTTATAGACGACTTCTCTATATTTAAGGAATTGCGGGGACGCAATTTTCTTAAGGGAGGGAGTCTGTAACAACCCTGAGATTGCAATTACCGAATAATGAATTAAAATTATGACTTTAGGTTAAAAAGGGGGCTAAACAAATTTTCAGGAATTTAAATTTACATTGGTTTGCAAATTAAAATATTTTGGGTTGGAATGAGGAATTTTTAAATAAAAAGTGATTATGGGTTAATGGGCCAAATGAGACAATTACATGGTTTTAATTAAAAACTAGAATGCTTATTAGGATTTTTGTTTACATGATAACATTAGAAAAATAAACTAAGTCCTAATGGGTTTTAAAACCCCTTATCATGACCCATTAGCCTAACCCACTCCTTTATAATATCTCAAACTCATTTCATAACCCTAACCCTCATCCTCTTCATAAATTCCTAAACCTAAATCTAAGCATATTAATGGCCTCCATTTAGAAGCTCCATCTCCTTCTCTTCATAATTAGTTTAAATCCTAGAAAAAAAAAGAGAAGAAGAAAGGTAATGCAATCTCTCCTATTTTCTAATTCTCCTTCTTAATCCCTATTTATCTCAACCTTCATGTTGTAATCATTGTTTTATTTTTGTTGATGTTGGGTCCTTGAAGTTTCATGATCTTATGCTTTGAAATTGAGGAATTGGCTTGCTTGATATTGCACACAAGCTATTTGATCCATTGCTTCATTAAGGTAATTACTATCTATTAGTAATTATTGTTAGTTATACCTATTAGTGATAATTTCTAGTTAATTTTGGTGAAAATTTGATGCTAAAAACTGAAGAAAAAAAAAACACCCCTAAATGCCAAAAAACACAAAAAACTGCTGGCTGGAAATTGCTTCAACCTGAAACAGGCTAAAACCCAACTCTGAGTGCACCAGGACAGGCCTGGTTTGCACCCAGGCTGCTGCCCAGGTGCAGTAGGTCCCCAGCCCACTTGGGGCTGGGGCAGACACATAACCCCAGCCCGCCTGGGGTTGGGGCGGGCCCAGCACCCTAGCCCACCAGGGGCTGGGGCGGGTCCCCAGACCCCAGCCCGCTTGGGGCTGGGGTGGGCCCCAAGTCCCCAGCTCGAGTGGGCTGGGGCGGGTCCGCAGACCCCAGCCCGCATGGGGCTGGGGCTGGGGCGGGCCCCAAGTCCCCGGCCCAGCCGGGCTGGGGCGGGTCTCCAGACCCCAGCCCGCTTGGGGCTGGGGCGGGCCCCAAGTCCCCAGCCCAGCCGGGCTGGGGCGGGTCTCCCGACCCCAGCCCGCTTGGGGCTGGGGTGGGCCATAAGTCCCCAGCCCGCTTGGGGCTGGGGCGGGCCCCAAGTCCCCAGCCCAGCTGGGCTGGGCGGGTCTCTAGGCCCCAGCCCGCTTGGGGCTGGGGCAGGCCGTGTTCCCCAGCCCATGCGGGCTAGGGAAGCTGCTTTATTCCCCAGCCCGCATGGGCTGGGGCGGGCCACAGGTCCCCAGCCCGCATGGGCTGGGGCGTCCCCAGCCAAGGCGGGCTGGGCTTGAGAAGAAAGAAAAGAAAAAAAAATCATTCTTGTTTTCAGACTTTTTATCTCTACTTCGCGATGCCGCCACGATCGCATCCGAAGTCGGAATTCGACGTTGTTGGTCTCGTTGGAAAGGTGTAGTTTCGAACTCCATTTTTGAAAAATTTGGGTAACATTGGAGTTCGTTTGGTACTTCGAATTTCGTGTCGAAATTGAACTCTGGTCGTTGTTGGTAAACAGTGTGAATCTTGTTCTGGGTCCAACTTTGAGACGTCGCTGCCACTTCGTCTCAACTCGGAATCCAGACATTATTTTTGCATCTTAAAGTAGGAATGTTGGACTACATTCCTGCAAATTTTCATGACATTTGGACATAGTTTGCTGATCCAAATATATTTCCGAACTTGGGTTCGCAGCTGTTTTTGAATGTTTACAAACACTTAGAATATTTTTGATGATTTTCTGGTTTTCATTGATTTCTTTGAGATTTGTCTCTAGATTTCGTACACGGGTTTTATGAATCATTTTCAAAAGATTTTTCACTCCTAAATGGCTTTCGAAATTATTATATAATATTATTTTTAATTATTAAATTAATTATTCCATAATAGGAGAGTTTTCAAAAGCCGTTTTAAAGTGTTCTCAAAATCAATTATAAATCCGTTTAGAACCATTATTTTCTATAATAAAAATCTCACACGCACTTTTTAGCACGTCGAGCGAAGTGGAAAGGTGCTTAAACGGTTAGGAAATCTCCGGCCTATGGAACCGTGTGTATTTTCTTTCCGGTTAATCCCCGACCTATTCGGTTGATCGTTTTGACCTTTGGGTCTAGTTTACCGATGATACTAGGTGGACTTTTTATTGTTTGGAGTGTGAGCTTGCTATTGGTTAGTAAACCGTTTAGTGCGAACGTGGGGTATGGGACTCATTGTTAACACTTTACGGGTTCCTCTCCAAGAAGTTAGTGACACATTAGCCTCTGGGCGGCCAGTACTGGACCTCTGGGTCACCACGCCTCTGGGCAACCGTCTCTGGACACCTGCTCAATGGAGCAGTTTATTTTCGGCATGCGCCTCTGGGCCTTTATCCTTCTGGGAAGGATCTTGCCGTCTCGCGCGTTCCGCATCTGTGCGAGTGATCGATCACAACTCTACAGTACTTGGCAATAACGACTCTGGTCGGTGCACGTGCAATATTGTTATTATTTGATGATTTTTACATCCATTCGAGTACCGCCATTCGGTGTTGGTTCTATGGATCCATACGATGTAAGTGCGATTACCTTGTGGATTCACAGTGTCTCTGGACACTGCTTTTCAGTGATTGATTTCGTTGACTTTTCAGTATATCCCCATTGCTCTTTGGAGCATCGATCTTTGCTTGGGCATTGATTACAGACTCTGGTCACTTTTGGGATTATTGCCTATGGGCATCTTTTTATAGCTTTGGCTACGCCGATGATATGAGGCGATTTTATTTATTCTACACTTTGATGTTGATTTCTCTTTGGAGATTTTTATTGTTTATTGATGATTAGGGATTGTCATTATATTCATGTGGTTCATAATATACTTCTCTTTGGATAAGTACCGTTTTATTTCTGTACCGCATTATTATATATCTCAGTTATTACTGATTGTTTAGCTAGCCTGACCCGAGTGTTTTTCGCTCGGGTCAGACCGAGTTGTTTCAGGTTAGGTCTCTGGACTTAGCTGCTCCGTGCTTCCGCTTTGGACTTATCTGCTATGCTTTTGAGATAGCTTATCTTAGTGTCCGCTTATGTTATTATTCAGACTCTAATATGTACATATTTTTGACTCACATGTGTGAGCAGTGGCTTTGTACCCACTTATGATATTTGGATCTGTATTGACGATGTATTGTTCTGGGATTTTATATCTGTTATGTGATTCTGTTCTGTGATGCTATTTCATTATGTTATTATGCTTTGTCCTGATAGATCTTTAGCCATTTGTAATTTCGTTATAAGTATTTACCGAATATGTCGAACCACCTGATTGAGAATTTAAATAGATTCCACCTTTCGACGTATTCGGTAGATAGTTATAGCTTGATTACAAATGGTCGCTTCCACTATACTCTATTCTCCGCTTTAACAGACAGTATTACTCCCATAATACTCTTTGTTATAGTGGGTCTCAGAGTGGGGCGTTACAGTATGATACTCAATTGCATTCAATATAACTTACCTAAATTTTTCAAACGTTAACTATGTAATTGAATATTATACAGCAGAAAATGATATCAAAAGAAATTTTAAATAAATTTGAGTAGTTAAAATAAATGTAAATATACTTAATATATATGTGATAGGATATATTAAGTAGAATAAATTTAATAATAATTTGGTATGAAGAAGAATTAAATTTGTCGAATTAAGTGTGATTATAATAAATGACTATTCAAATTTAGGACTTTTGAAATTGTTAATTTAAGAAAATTGGAGAATATACAATAAATTGTCTTTATAAATAAAATGTGAGTGTGTATAATAAATGTTATTCACTTAAATTTAAATTTCAAAATGTTTATAGAGATAAATGGAATAATAAGTTAAATAAATAATAGGTATGATTAATAGAAGAAAAAATTATTTTGGAAGTTAATAAATTAAATAAAATCAACTTAATGAATTATCTTGAATTTAAGGTCAAGTGTTCAATATATATTAATTTAAATTAAATTTATATGGTTTGAACTAATTGTTTTATTTTGTTTCAGTCTATTTTCTTTCTGGTTGTTTCTGTTCTCCTACCTCCTTCCTTTTCGGGGATGAAAAGTTTTGAGTGGGGGAGAGTGTAACGACCCGTAAATTTTAACTGTTTTAATAACGTAATTAGTTGAAATTTTGTGAAATTTTAAACGATAAAATTTTGAAATAAAAATTTTACATTTGAAATGCGTCTAATTAAACATAGCAAACTGTAAATTTTCATCCAAAAATATGAAAGTTTATTTCGTGTGTAATTTTATTTTAATTTAATCAGTTAAAAAGCGATGAAAATAAAACGTTTTCGAAACCTGAATAATTTTACATAGAAAAATTTTAAATCATCTTCTGACCAAGACGTCATTTTTCGTTTTCCCAAATTCGGACTTCTTTAGCTCCGTCGATCTTATTTTTCTGCGTTTTGCTGCATTTTCCGCTAGTAGAAAAATCGAATTTTATAATTCGATCGTACCACCAATATCTGTATACCGTTTTAATCGTCTCGTCGAGCTGATCTTCGCGGTACATTCATATTTGTGTTTCGACGACCGGTGGATGGTGAAATCTGTAAACGTTGAACCGTATCGGTACCTGTATTTTGTGCCTTTTGATTTCTCTTGTCTTTTCAATTTCCCAGCCATCTAGACTGTTGACATTATTAAATTATGAAACGACAGTGACCTTTAACATTATGGTTCGTCGATTTTTGCTATCTGTTCCTTTCGCATTCATTCTTTCATTTATAAAAATTTATTATATCGATGCATTCTTATTTTAACTGCTCACCTCCCACTTATATTTCCGAGACCCAATCTATCTTCTTTACCAAATCTTTTACCTTCCAGCTCATCCTTCTTTACAATAGCCTGCTACTTCCATTTTCTCCATTTACCCCATCCTCCTCCTGATTGCGGCTACCACCCTTGCATCTCCACTTCTCCTCATCCAGACGCAGCACACGTGGCCGACACCACCAAGTCCAGTGTACCTCTTTTCCTCCTCAACAGTGACAGCCCGCCCTCTTCTTCTCTGACGCGCCTCTCCTCCCACCAGCCCGCTTCCTTTATCTCTCCCCTCTGCCTTGTTGATCGCAAGCCACCCAACCAACAGAGTTTCTCTCCTCGTGTCACATCCCGAAATTTTCGACTTTCGAAAATTCGACATCGATACTCACTTTATCGACTGCCGAGAAATCGAACGCCGGAAACTCCAATAGTGAGGGTTTTAGAAAGAAGAAGTAGAAGAAAAGGAGAAGAAAAAGAAAAGGAAGAAGAACAACAGAACACACAGAACAGAAAACAATATCAGAATCTTACACATCGCAGCGGAACAATATATAATAGATAACACTAGTCTTTTAAAACAAAGAACTATATCAGTTTATACATACATCAATCATCAGAGTCAATATACAACAATGGACAGTTATATAAACTTGTCCTCATACAGAATACACAGCGGAATAAATACATCAGATACAAATACTACGTCTCGTCATCCAGCTTATCTCCAAAGCTCCAGAATATCCAGAATATCCTGATAACATAACTCTAGGCTGCCCGTGTGGAAAATTTGTGGGCACCCAGAGTTTAGAAGGGAACAATAAACTCCGAGTCAGTAATGGTGACTGGTGTGAGATCGTAAAACAGTTATTCTTTAAAATAAACAACAGGAAAACTTAAAGTCAATTCGCAATGCTTTTGGAAAATGAAACTACCATAAGACCTCCCGCCACACACACAATGCAAACGCAGACTTGGAGGAGATTTCTTCTTATGATAGTCAAAGATGCTTACTACGCGAAAATCAAATTCTTTTTGATATTATTATTAGTGCATAGTGTAGAAAACATTTCGAATGTAGAATATAAATCTTAGCCAGCATAGGTACCATTATAGTATGCTTGCTATAGCTGCCATATTAGATGGCAGGTTCTACAACTAAAACCGTACAAGTCACGTATTGTTTCTTTGGATTTCCAACAAATGGTCAGGCTAAGGAACTTCCTATCCACGATGGGTACGTCCCTGGAATAGACGACCCGAGAAATAACCTAACATTACGGTTAGATCTCTGCCAACACAAGGCCGGGTTACCTCTGCAAAAATAGGTAACTACTGACATTCGTATGCCATCCCCCGATCGTCACCGATCTTCCCGAGGATCCCCGATTTCCAACAAACCACATAGATAATAATAAATGCAGTAACCACAGAGGTTAAGTATCTGGGCTCCATACCATAATACCACCTTTATCCAGAAGGAATGACATACACTAAGGGGCGCTACTCCCTAGAACCTTGCCGCATTCGTCCTGTTTCGACCATTTCCGGGGTGTGAGGCTCGACGAAGTCTCATCCACAAAGCTACGCTTTCTACAAAAAGCCCTGCTTCGGGTCAAACAAAATGATCAACCTATGATCACAAAGATATAAGATCAAACAAATGATCATATCACAAATGATCAAACACTGATCATTTCACAGCAACACTCAGTATGCCACGTTACCAAATTGGGATATATCGCTGATAAATTTCAACTACATAACCTCTGAGCTCGTACGTCTCAGAGAAGGGTGTTAAGCTAAGAGAATAAATTCTCCGCCACCAACAGAAATGTATTTGAAAGAAATCAGCTTTATATCTCAAATTGTAACGTCAGACACACAATCCATACAAGTCTGTTCCGGGATCGAACAGAACCGAAGGCACTTCTCACGAAGCCCTTGCAATTCCGGATAATTTTCAATCACGTCAGGACTTCCCGTCACTAAGGGTGATAAAACCTCTAAATCGAAGATCAGTCGATGTAGAGTAACTCGACGGTAATCCTTCCGTTTTCAAAAATATCCGGTCTTCAACACCGGTCTTCAAATGCAATTCATAACGACGTATCACATATTCGGAATGGGTTATACGACCCCATGGTCCTTTCCCGGCTAACCCGAATAGTGAGCGATTATTCAAAAATAAGTGTGGCATTCAAATTCATCCAATTCACAACAAATACCATTCAAGGTAATTATTGATAGTCGGTTATTTAACTATCAATAAAGATGCGCGACATCATCAGATTCCAAATAATTTTCCAAATTATTTCATCTTCAAAAATATCTTAACTAGATATATTATTTTTCCACACTTCAAAAATAAATCAACGTTTATTTTTAAAAACGAATTCCCATTCCTTTATAAATTCCATATTGAATTTATATTTCAAAATATCTTCTGATATACGATTTTCAAATCGATTTTCAATATTCAATTTCAATTTATCTTTTACAAAGATAAATTCTCAAAACGTTCATTTCATTTGGAAAAGCATTTCCATACTTATTTAAAAATAAGTAATTCCCAAATCATTTATTTTCAACACTTAGAAAATATTCGATATACTTAAATCAAATTAAGTATATATTCATTCTTTAAGGAAATCATAAATTTTCAACATCTATTTGAGTCAAAACGAATGTTGCGTAAAACATCGTTACGACGACTCGAAATCACTAGTATAGGGATTCGGATTTAGATAGATATATAAATCCCAATACTACATAAAACATTTCCTTTCGGAAATCATTTACTATAACAACAGTGTTATAGTCCACCATTTCCTTATTTTTCTCGAAAACGTCTATTTCAACAAGAACTGTTGAAATCTATGCTTTCAATTCATAATACATTTAAAACACCTTTAAAATGTTTAACTTCATTTTTAAAATATTACTTCTTCAAAAATGAATCCATTTTACTTAACAATACATTCACTGTCCAAAATCGTGAATAAAATTTACTTAACCCCATTTCAATCATTTCTACACATTTTTATTTCAATAAAAATTCGCTATTCAAAATCATGAATATATCTTCTTAAATAATCTTCTATATTAGATTTATCACATTCAATCTATTTCGAATTTATAAGTACGTTTATAAATTCTATTTCTCTTTTTAATAACAACTTCGACTTATAAACCTTCTTTTATCAGTTATTATATTTAACTTATCAAAATAAGTGACTCTGGGTTTATAAACAACTTTTATAAATTTTAATTCTATTTATAAAAGCTTCAATGCCAAATCAATTTCAATATTGATTTTTAATTTTATTTTCAACGTTTGAATAAAATTTCCATATTGATTTCTCAAAAATTCATTTCTAAATATTTAAATCAATTACAGATTGATTTCTAATTTTATTTATCTCTACTAAAATAAATTCCTTTATCCTTTTTTCTTTAAACTATTTAGAAATCCAATTTTAATTAAATTCTTCAATTTAAAATCACTATTATACGAAATTCATTTATTTAACATCTTCACTTTATTCTGGAATTTATTCAATACGATTATGAAAAATTACTTTCTATACTTTAAAAATTCCTTTCTTCAAAATTTCTTCAATTTCAAAAATTGATTCACTTAGAAATTTTCTACTTGAATTTTCAAAAATTCAATCTCGTTTATCTTTGGAATCCAATGATGTCAAAACATCCATTCAGCTAAATTTTAGCTTTCAAACAATTTCCAGACGTCAGTTCAATAACATCAATAATCATTCACAGATTATCACATCACAGTAGGAATAAATTTAATAAATGTGAGGGGTCCAGTTGGATCCCTCCAACCTGTTTCCCTGCATCCAAAGATGTTAGCACAATACCAATTCCGCTCCAGTACGGAATTATCGCGGTATATAGGTTTTTATAAATCCGCTTACTAACGGCGCAATAGGGTCTCATCCGCTATACGAGGCGGGAAATCAATCAATCCAATATATACATATGCCAATATGTATATACTGCTATATATATAGATATATCCTATCATATCTAATAGCACATTCAAACAAATCAATCAATAACTGCAAAAATTCCACTTTTAAATCGAGTGAGAAAAATCTCACCTTAGCTTTTTATTTTGCCATCCAATCCAATCCTTCTTTTGTTTTCTTGATTTATAGACCTTGAATAAATAATTTATAAAATCTATTAATATCCGAACATATCGAATAATTTAAATTCCTATTGGATAATTTTAATTAACCAATGTTTTTAAATTTCAAATTTTAAAATTTGATTTTATATAAACTCTTCGATCATTTAAAATCCCTATATTTTTCAATCATCATAAACAAAAAATAAATTTTCTGACCAGACTATACATTTTATTACAGGATGTCTATATATATATTTACTGTAAAGAACAGTAGAAATCTATCTTACTGAAATCATTTTATTTTCTGTTTTCCCATAAACGTCTACACTAAAATATACAATAGTGTTTATGTGTGTATATATATAGATATATATCAATTTATGTTCTATTTTTAAATCGAATTTGATAAATTGTAAATACCTTACTGTATTGATTCGAACTCCACCCAGATTCGATCAAAGTCGAACTCGACTACTCTGCTGCCTTCGAGCGTCGCCGAAGCCACGACGATGCCCTATGCAACATCACAAAGCTGCTCTCGCCGCCTCCTCCGATCGCGAGTCGCCTGCGATCGACTGCGACCCCCAGTCGTGAACGCGCTGCCACTGCCCCGCATGCCTCACGAGCTTCCAACCTGAACTCGACCTACAGATCACTTCGCCGCCTACTCGACTTTGAGTTCCTCCATCGCGACACCCCCAGATATCCAGCGCCACCGCGTCCAGCCTCCCTGCGAGCAACTCGCGACGCGAATCCATCGTGATGCTTGTCACGAACCTCCTCAGTCCCACCGCCCAGTCGCCTCGCGACCAGATCTGGATGCCGCCGAGCTCGAGTTTATCCTCGCGAGCTACTCACGAATCCCAGTCCAACCTCTCCCGCGTGCAAAACCTCGACCCTCGCTGTCGATTTGAACTCGGCTTCGATTTTTATTTAGGAAGGGAGAAGGAACTGTGGGCCATTAACTTTCTTTGTTTTGATTTTTAATCTGAGAGAGGGGGATGGAGATGAAGATACGGTTTGGATTTAAAATGAAAATAAAACGTGATTTTAGGCGTAAGGTTCTGCGCGATTTTAGGAGGGGAACGTGGGAATATTGTTGACCAATTTATAAATTTTAAATTTACTTTAAATCGAATCTCGATAAAAATCCAAGGCGTTTACTCAACGTGTGCTCACGTATTAACACCGAAAAATACGGAATTGGAAATCCAGTAATAATTCAATATTATGGACCCAATGGAACTGGTTTCGTCGAATTCCGAGACTGTGCCTCGGACGGCTATTTTTAAATGTCGGTTGAACGATTAAATTTCAAAACTGATCAAACAGTCTGAAATTAAATTCTGAAGGTTCGATTATCTTTGGTATTATCAATATGAATTTTAAAAGCTTTTGAAATATTTTTCTTCGGCTTTAAATTGAAGATTCAAATTTTTATCCAACTTCAATCGATTAAATTTTATAATTTAATCGGCAAATTCAACGTTATATTCGGGATTCAAATCAAATCATCGTTCAAATATTTAAAATAAATTAAATATTCTCAATTTAATTTGGTCGAAATTCTGGGTCGTTACAAACTTCCCTCCTTAAAAGAATTTCGTCCTCGAAATTACAAGTTAAGAAAAATGTCCTTAACTCGTCTATTATTTTTCAACCTCTAATAGTTTTATCAAATTTTCAAAACAAATCTTCTACTAAAGATTCGTTATCATTTCTACTAACTTTCCAACTCCAATTATAAGTTTCCCAAACAACATCGTTTACTTCAAAATTCAAATTCGAGTTTAAATTCAAATTTCAAATTTAAACTTTCAAAATTTCTCAAAAATTTTCTAACGCCCTAAATTTCTGAAAAATTTCGCCAGCGTCTCCTTTGCGCGGCTAATACGGTACGACTACAAAACGTCCCTACGGACTCTCAGATTTCAAAAAGAAAAAGAAAAAGCCAAGCGGCTAGAAAGAAATCATCAAAAAACTCATATTGGAATTCAAATACGTACCTTTTCCGAGCAATTCAAATTTATCTTCGAAATTAAAATCCAATTCCTTTACACCTGTATATCCTACTAGCCATGATATCTAGTTACAACATTCAAATCATTTTGCAAATTTGATTACAAAATTTTCAATATAAACTGCTTATATCATTTTTACTTCACTATTGAAGTTACACCTATTCAATTTTGTTCAATCTTTACATTTCAATTTCATTTGAATTTAATTCACAATTTCAATTCTATTTGAGTTCAATTTATCTTCAATTTTGAATTTCATTCCAATCAGATTTCAATTTTTCTATAATTTATCAACTTATCTACATCTTGATTTATACAATCATTTATACATTCACATTCACAATTCCATTTCATTTAGGAATTTTATTTTCAATTATCTTCTTGGAATTCTATTTTCATTTATGAATCATATTTACAATTCATATTCATAATCTCTGTTCATATATGAATTTATTTCCTTATACTTTCAATTCACATTTATAGATTTCATTTGTTAATGAACTTTAATTCCAATCACAACTACATAATTTACATTAACAATTTCTATTTGTATAAGTTATCAATTCAATCATATTCCATAAATATTCTTATACAGTATTCCAGAGTCTTTTCAACCTTTTCAAAACCATTTTGAAAACAATTCAAATTTATCTTTTGAATTTTCAAAACAAAACTCAATTTTCCAAACAACTTTCATTTAAAACAATTTAGCAGCAATTTCTCTTTTGGAAACCCGAAAATGAACACCGGTGATGTCGCGATCATCATCGGAATTATTTTCCAGCGACCTAAAAGAGTTTAGAGCTTTTATCTCTCTAAAATACTTTTCAAAACCTTTGAAAATCACTTTCAAACCAAAAATGATTTAAACTTTTCAAATCACCAAAATTTTCAAACTCCTTTCAAAACATTTCCAAAAACTTCTCTGGAATTCCGTTTCAAATTACAAATCACATTTATAATTTATATTCTCAAATTTCATTTTACATGAATTTATTTCTTAACTTTGGAGTTACGATTTCAATTTCTTATCCAGTTTCATATAATGATAACATCTCAACATTATCACTTTCCTAACATCCATGCAACCATATACTGTAATAATTTATAGAAAACCATTTCTTTTATATACAAAAAAATAGTTTTGGGCAAAATCATTTCATTTACCCTATTTTAAAACAATACTGTGCTGAATTGTTCTATTCGAGTGTTTAGAGATTCCTATCAATGATCGTTAATTACTCGTATTGACCAGAATCCATATACCACTCAATAAACCAACCATCACAATATAAAACAACTTTTTTTTTATATATTCACTAACAAATACGCGCTCATATCTATTATTATACTCAACTCATTCTAGAGTACTACTGACTCTATCTCTAATGAGTAACACCCAACAGAGCAGGTTGTCGCTTAACCATATGCTCTGATACCACTTTGTCACATCCCGAAATTTTCGACTTTCGAAAATTCGACATCGATACTCACTTTATCGACTGCCGAGAAATCGAACGCCGGAAACTCCAATAGTGAGGGTTTTAGAAAGAAGAAGTAGAAGAAAAGGAGAAGAAAAAGAAAAGGAAGAAGAACAACAGAACACACAGAACAGAAAACAATATCAGAATCTTACACATCGCAGCGGAACAATATATAATAGATAACACTAGTCTTTTAAAACAAAGAACTATATCAGTTTATACATACATCAATCATCAGAGTCAATATACAACAATGGACAGTTATATAAACTTGTCCTCATACAGAATACACAGCGGAATAAATACATCAGATACAAATACTACGTCTCGTCATCCAGCTTATCTCCAAAGCTCCAGAATATCCAGAATATCCTGATAACATAACTCTAGGCTGCCCGTGTGGAAAATTTGTGGGCACCCAGAGTTTAGAAGGGAACAATAAACTCCGAGTCAGTAATGGTGACTGGTGTGAGATCGTAAAACAGTTATTCTTTAAAATAAACAACAGGAAAACTTAAAGTCAATTCGCAATGCTTTTGGAAAATGAAACTACCATAAGACCTCCCGCCACACACACAATGCAAACGCAGACTTGGAGGAGATTTCTTCTTATGATAGTCAAAGATGCTTACTACGCGAAAATCAAATTCTTTTTGATATTATTATTAGTGCATAGTGTAGAAAACATTTCGAATGTAGAATATAAATCTTAGCCAGCATAGGTACCATTATAGTATGCTTGCTATAGCTGCCATATTAGATGGCAGGTTCTACAACTAAAACCGTACAAGTCACGTATTGTTTCTTTGGATTTCCAACAAATGGTCAGGCTAAGGAACTTCCTATCCACGATGGGTACGTCCCTGGAATAGACGACCCGAGAAATAACCTAACATTACGGTTAGATCTCTGCCAACACAAGGCCGGGTTACCTCTGCAAAAATAGGTAACTACTGACACGCGTATGCCATCCCCCGATCGTCACCGATCTTCCCGAGGATCCCCGATTTCCAACAAACCACATAGATAATAATAAATGCAGTAACCACAGAGGTTAAGTATCTGGGCTCCATACCATGATACCACCTTTATCCAGAAGGAATGACATACACTAAGGGGCGCTACTCCCTAGAACCTTGCCGCATTCGTCCTGTTTCGACCATTTCCGGGGTGTGAGGCTCGATGAAGTCTCGTCCACAAAGCTACGCTTTCTACAAAAAGCCCTGCTTCGGGTCAAACAAAATGATCAACCTATGATCACAAAGATATAAGATCAAACAAATGATCATATCACAAATGATCAAACACTGATCATTTCACAGCAACACTCAGTATGCCACGTTACCAAATTGGGATATATCGCTGATAAATTTCAACTACATAACCTCTGAGCTCGTACGTCTCAGAGAAGGGTGTTAAGCTAAGAGAATAAAATCTCCGCCACCAACAGAAATGTATTTGAAAGAAATCAGCTTTATATCTCAAATTGTAACGTCAGACACACAATCCATACAAGTCTGTTCCGGGATCGAACAGAACCGAAGGCACTTCTCACGAAGCCCTTGCAATTCCGGATAATTTTCAATCACGTCAGGACTTCCCGTCACTAAGGGTGATAAAACCTCTAAATCGAAGATCAGTCGATGTAGAGTAACTCGACGGTAATCCTTCCGTTTTCAAAAATATCCGGTCTTCAACACCGGTCTTCAAATGCAATTCATAACGACGTATCACATATTCGGAATGGGTTATACGACCCCATGGTCCTTTCCCGGCTAACCCGAATAGTGAGCGATTATTCAAAAATAAGTGTGGCATTCAAATTCATCCAATTCACAACAAATACCATTCAAGGTAATTATTGATAGTCGGTTATTTAACTATCAATAAAGATGCGCGACATCATCAGATTCCAAATAATTTTCCAAATTATTTCATCTTCAAAAATATCTTAACTAGATATATTATTTTTCCACACTTCAAAAATAAATCAACGTTTATTTTTAAAAACGAATTCCCATTCCTTTATAAATTCCATATTGAATTTATATTTCAAAATATCTTCTGATATACGATTTTCAAATCGATTTTCAATATTCAATTTCAATTTATCTTTTACAAAGATAAATTCTCAAAACGTTCATTTCATTTGGAAAAGCATTTCCATACTTATTTAAAAATAAGTAATTCCCAAATCATTTATTTTCAACACTTAGAAAATATTCGATATACTTAAATCAAATTAAGTATATATTCATTCTTTAAGGAAATCATAAATTTTCAACATCTATTTGAGTCAAAACGAATGTTGCGTAAAACATCGTTACGACGACTCGAAATCACTAGTATAGGGATTCGGATTTAAATAGATATATAAATCCCAATACTACATAAAACATTTCCTTTCGGAAATCATTTACTATAACAACAGTGTTATAGTCCACCATTTCCTTATTTTTCTCGAAAACGTCTATTTCAACAAGAACTGTTGAAATCTATGCTTTCAATTCATAATACATTTAAAACACCTTTAAAATGTTTAACTTCATTTTTAAAATATTACTTCTTCAAAAATGAATCCATTTTACTTAACAATACATTCACTGTCCAAAATCGTGAATAAAATTTACTTAACCCCATTTCAATCATTTCTACACATTTTTATTTCAATAAAAATTCGCTATTCAAAATCATGAATATATCTTCTTAAATAATCTTCTATATTAGATTTATCACATTCAATCTATTTCGAATTTATAAGTACGTTTATAAATTCTATTTCTCTTTTTAATAACAACTTCGACTTATAAACCTTCTTTTATCAGTTATTATATTTAACTTATCAAAATAAGTGACTCTGGGTTTATAAACAACTTTTATAAATTTTAATTCTATTTATAAAAGCTTCAATGCCAAATCAATTTCAATATTGATTTTTAATTTTATTTTCAACGTTTGAATAAAATTTCCATATTGATTTCTCAAAAATTCATTTCTAAATATTTAAATCAATTACAGATTGATTTCTAATTTTATTTATCTCTACTAAAATAAATTCCTTTATCCTTTTTTCTTTAAACTATTTAGAAATCCAATTTTAATTAAATTCTTCAATTTAAAATCACTATTATACGAAATTCATTTATTTAACATCTTCACTTTATTCTGGAATTTATTCAATACGATTATGAAAAATTACTTTCTATACTTTAAAAATTCCTTTCTTCAAAATTTCTTCAATTTCAAAAATTGATTCACTTAGAAATTTTCTACTTGAATTTTCAAAAATTCAATCTCGTTTATCTTAGGAATCCAATGATGTCAAAACATCCATTCAGCTAAATTTTAGCTTTCAAACAATTTCCAGACGTCAGTTCAATAACATCAATAATCATTCACAGATTATCACATCACAGTAGGAATAAATTTAATAAATGTGAGGGGTCCAGTTGGATCCCTCCAACCTGTTTCCCTGCATCCAAAGATGTTAGCACAATACCAATTCCGCTCCAGTACGGAATTATCGCGGTATATAGGTTTTTATAAATCCGCTTACTAACGGCGCAATAGGGTCTCATCCGCTATACGAGGCGGGAAATCAATCAATCCAATATATACATATGCCAATATGTATATACTGCTATATATATAGATATATCCTATCATATCTAATAGCACATTCAAACAAATCAATCAATAACTGCAAAAATTCCACTTTTAAATCGAGTGAGAAAAATCTCACCTTAGCTTTTTATTTTGCCATCCAATCCAATCCTTCTTTTGTTTTCTTGATTTATAGACCTTGAATAAATAATTTATAAAATCTATTAATATCCGAACATATCGAATAATTTAAATTCCTATTGGATAATTTTAATTAACCAATGTTTTTAAATTTCAAATTTTAAAATTTGATTTTATATAAACTCTTCGATCATTTAAAATCCCTATATTTTTCAATCATCATAAACAAAAAATAAATTTTCTGACCAGACTATACATTTTATTACAGGATGTCTATATATATATTTACTGTAAAGAACAGTAGAAATCTATCTTACTGAAATCATTTTATTTTCTGTTTTCCCATAAACGTCTACACTAAAATATACAATAGTGTTTATGTGTGTATATATATAGATATATATCAATTTATGTTCTATTTTTAAATCGAATTTGATAAATTGTAAATACCTTACTGTATTGATTCGAACTCCACCCAGATTCGATCAAAGTCGAACTCGACTACTCTGCTTCCTTCGAGCGTCGCCGAAGCCACGACGATGCCCTATGCAACATCACAAAGCTGCTCTCGCCGCCTCCTCCGATCGCGAGTCGCCTGCGATCGACTGCGACCCCCAGTCGTGAACGCGCTGCCACTGCCCCGCATGCCTCACGAGCTTCCAACCTGAACTCGACCTACAGATCACTTCGCCGCCTACTCGACTTTGAGTTCCTCCATCGCGACACCCCCAGATATCCAGCGCCACCGCGTCCAGCCTCCCTGCGAGCAACTCGCGACGCGAATCCATCGTGATGCTTGTCGCGAACCTCCTCAGTCCCACCGCCCAGTCGCCTCGTGACCAGATCTGGATGCCGCCGAGCTCGAGTTTATCCTCGCGAGCTACTCACGAATCCCAGTCCAACCTCTCCCGCGTGCAAAACCTCGACCCTCGCTGTCGATTTGAACTCGGCTTCGATTTTTATTTAGGAAGGGAGAAGGAACTATGGGCCATTAACTTTCTTTGTTTTGATTTTTAATCTGAGAGAGGGGGATGGAGATGAAGATACGGTTTGGATTTAAAATGAAAATAAAACGTGATTTTAGGCGTAAGGTTCTGCGCGATTTTAGGAGGGGAACGTGGGAATATTGTTGACCAATTTATAAATTTTAAATTTACTTTAAATCGAATCTCGATAAAAATCCAAGGCGTTTACTCAACGTGTGCTCACGTATTAACACCGAAAAATACGGAATTGGAAATCCAGTAATAATTCAATATTACGGACCCAATGGAACTGGTTTCGTCGAATTCCGAGACTGTGCCTCGGACGGCTATTTTTAAATGTCGGTTGAACGATTAAATTTCAAAACTGATCAAACAGTCTGAAATTAAATTCTGAAGGTTCGATTATCTTTGGTATTATCAATATGAATTTTAAAAGCTTTTGAAATATTTTTCTTCGGCTTTAAATTGAAGATTCAAATTTTTATCCAACTTCAATCGATTAAATTTTATAATTTAATCGGCAAATTCAATGTTATATTCGGGATTCAAATCAAATCATCGTTCAAATATTTAAAATAAATTAAATATTCTCAATTTAATTTGGTCGAAATTCTGGGTCGTTACAAACTTCCCTCCTTAAAAGAATTTCGTCCTCGAAATTACAAGTTAAGAAAAATGTCCTTAACTCGTCTATTATTTTTCAACCTCTAATAGTTTTATCAAATTTTCAAAACAAATCTTCTACTAAAGATTCGTTATCATTTCTACTAACTTTCCAACTCCAATTATAAGTTTCCCAAACAACATCGTTTACTTCAAAATTCAAATTCGAGTTTAAATTCAAATTTCAAATTTAAACTTTCAAAATTTCTCAAAAATTTTCTAACGCCCTAAATTTCTGAAAAATTTCGCCAGCGTCTCCTTTGCGCGGCTAATACGGTACGACTACAAAACGTCCCTACGGACTCTCAGATTTCAAAAAGAAAAAGAAAAAGCCAAGCGGCTAGAAAGAAATCATCAAAAAACTCATATTGGAATTCAAATACGTACCTTTTCCGAGCAATTCAAATTTATCTTCGAAATTAAAATCCAATTCCTTTACACCTGTATATCCTACTAGCCATGATATCTAGTTACAACATTCAAATCATTTTGCAAATTTGATTACAAAATTTTCAATATAAACTGCTTATATCATTTTTACTTCACTATTGAAGTTACACCTATTCAATTTTGTTCAATCTTTACATTTCAATTTCATTTGAATTTAATTCACAATTTCAATTCTATTTGAGTTCAATTTATCTTCAATTTTGAATTTCATTCCAATCAGATTTCAATTTTTCTATAATTTATCAACTTATCTACATCTTGATTTATACAATCATTTATACATTCACATTCACAATTCCATTTCATTTAGGAATTTTATTTTCAATTATCTTCTTGGAATTCTATTTTCATTTATGAATCATATTTACAATTCATATTCATAATCTCTGTTCATATATGAATTTATTTCCTTATACTTTCAATTCACATTTATAGATTTCATTTGTTAATGAACTTTAATTCCAATCACAACTACATAATTTACATTAACAATTTCTATTTGTATAAGTTATCAATTCAATCATATTCCATAAATATTCTTATACAGTATTCCAGAGTCTTTTCAACCTTTTCAAAACCATTTTGAAAACAATTCAAATTTATCTTTTGAATTTTCAAAACAAAACTCAATTTTCCAAACAACTTTCATTTAAAACAATTTAGCAGCAATTTCTCTTTTGGAAACCCGAAAATGAACACCGGTGATGTCGCGATCATCATCGGAATTATTTTCCAGCGACCTAAAAGAGTTTAGAGCTTTTATCTCTCTAAAATACTTTTCAAAACCTTTGAAAATCACTTTCAAACCAAAAATGATTTAAACTTTTCAAATCACCAAAATTTTCAAACTCCTTTCAAAACATTTCCAAAAACTTCTCTGGAATTCCGTTTCAAATTACAAATCACATTTATAATTTATATTCTCAAATTTCATTTTACATGAATTTATTTCTTAACTTTGGAGTTACGATTTCAATTTCTTATCCAGTTTCATATAATGATAACATCTCAACATTATCACTTTCCTAACATCCATGCAACCATATACTGTAATAATTTATAGAAAACCATTTCTTTTATATACAAAAAAATAGTTTTGGGCAAAATCATTTCATTTACCCTATTTTAAAACAATACTGTGCTGAATTGTTCTATTCGAGTGTTTAGAGATTCCTATCAATGATCGTTAATTACTCGTATTGACCAGAATCCATATACCACTCAATAAACCAACCATCACAATATAAAACAACTTTTTTTTTATATATTCACTAACAAATACGCGCTCATATCTATTATTATACTCAACTCATTCTAGAGTACTACTGACTCTATCTCTAATGAGTAACACCCAACAAAGCAGGTTGTCGCTTAACCATATGCTCTGATACCACTTTGTCACATCCCGAAATTTTCGACTTTCGAAAATTCGACATCGATACTCACTTTATCGACTGCCGAGAAATCGAACGCCGGAAACTCCAATAGTGAGGGTTTTAGAAAGAAGAAGTAGAAGAAAAGGAGAAGAAAAAGAAAAGGAAGAAGAACAACAGAACACACAGAACAGAAAACAATATCAGAATCTTACACATCGCAGCGGAACAATATATAATAGATAACACTAGTCTTTTAAAACAAAGAACTATATCAGTTTATACATACATCAATCATCAGAGTCAATATACAACAATGGACAGTTATATAAACTTGTCCTCATACAAAATACACAGCGGAATAAATACATCAGATACAAATACTACGTCTCGTCATCCAGCTTATCTCCAAAGCTCCAGAATATCCAGAATATCCTGATAACATAACTCTAGGCTGCCCGTGTGGAAAATTTGTGGGCACCCAGAGTTTAGAAGGGAACAATAAACTCCGAGTCAGTAATGGTGACTGGTGTGAGATCGTAAAACAGTTATTCTTTAAAATAAACAACAGGAAAACTTAAAGTCAATTCGCAATGCTTTTGGAAAATGAAACTACCATAAGACCTCCCGCCACACACACAATGCAAACGCAGACTTGGAGGAGATTTCTTCTTATGATAGTCAAAGATGCTTACTACGCGAAAATCAAATTCTTTTTGATATTATTATTAGTGCATAGTGTAGAAAACATTTCGAATGTAGAATATAAATCTTAGCCAGCATAGGTACCATTATAGTATGCTTGCTATAGCTGCCATATTAGATGGCAGGTTCTACAACTAAAACCGTACAAGTCACGTATTGTTTCTTTGGATTTCCAACAAATGGTCAGGCTAAGGAACTTCCTATCCACGATGGGTACGTCCCTGGAATAGACGACCCGAGAAATAACCTAACATTACGGTTAGATCTCTGCCAACACAAGGCCGGGTTACCTCTGCAAAAATAGGTAACTACTGACACGCGTATGCCATCCCCCGATCGTCACCGATCTTCCCGAGGATCCCCGATTTCCAACAAACCACATAGATAATAATAAATGCAGTAACCACAGAGGTTAAGTATCTGGGCTCCATACCATGATACCACCTTTATCCAGAAGGAATGACATACACTAAGGGGCGCTACTCCCTAGAACCTTGCCGCATTCGTCCTGTTTCGACCATTTCCGGGGTGTGAGGCTCGACGAAGTCTCGTCCACAAAGCTACGCTTTCTACAAAAAGCCCTGCTTCGGGTCAAACAAAATGATCAACCTATGATCACAAAGATATAAGATCAAACAAATGATCATATCACAAATGATCAAACACTGATCATTTCACAGCAACACTCAGTATGCCACGTTACCAAATTGGGATATATCGCTGATAAATTTCAACTACATAACCTCTGAGCTCGTACGTCTCAGAGAAGGGTGTTAAGCTAAGAGAATAAATTCTCCGCCACCAACAGAAATGTATTTGAAAGAAATCAGCTTTATATCTCAAATTGTAACGTCAGACACACAATCCATACAAGTCTGTTCCGGGATCGAACAGAACCGAAGGCACTTCTCACGAAGCCCTTGCAATTCCGGATAATTTTCAATCACGTCAGGACTTCCCGTCACTAAGGGTGATAAAACCTCTAAATCGAAGATCAGTCGATGTAGAGTAACTCGACGGTAATCCTTCCGTTTTCAAAAATATCCGGTCTTCAACACCGGTCTTCAAATGCAATTCATAACGACGTATCACATATTCGGAATGGGTTATACGACCCCATGGTCCTTTCCCGGCTAACCCGAATAGTGAGCGATTATTCAAAAATAAGTGTGGCATTCAAATTCATCCAATTCACAACAAATACCATTCAAGGTAATTATTGATAGTCGGTTATTTAACTATCAATAAAGATGCGCGACATCATCAGATTCCAAATAATTTTCCAAATTATTTCATCTTCAAAAATATCTTAACTAGATATATTATTTTTCCACACTTCAAAAATAAATCAACGTTTATTTTTAAAAACGAATTCCCATTCCTTTATAAATTCCATATTGAATTTATATTTCAAAATATCTTCTGATATACGATTTTCAAATCGATTTTCAATATTCAATTTCAATTTATCTTTTACAAAGATAAATTCTCAAAACGTTCATTTCATTTGGAAAAGCATTTCCATACTTATTTAAAAATAAGTAATTCCCAAATCATTTATTTTCAACACTTAGAAAATATTCGATATACTTAAATCAAATTAAGTATATATTCATTCTTTAAGGAAATCATAAATTTTCAACATCTATTTGAGTCAAAACGAATGTTGCGTAAAACATCGTTACGACGACTCGAAATCACTAGTATAGGGATTCGGATTTAGATAGATATATAAATCCCAATACTACATAAAACATTTCCTTTCGGAAATCATTTACTATAACAACAGTGTTATAGTCCACCATTTCCTTATTTTTCTCGAAAACGTCTATTTCAACAAGAACTGTTGAAATCTATGCTTTCAATTCATAATACATTTAAAACACCTTTAAAATGTTTAACTTCATTTTTAAAATATTACTTCTTCAAAAATGAATCCATTTTACTTAACAATACATTCACTGTCCAAAATCGTGAATAAAATTTACTTAACCCCATTTCAATCATTTCTACACATTTTTATTTCAATAAAAATTCGCTATTCAAAATCATGAATATATCTTCTTAAATAATCTTCTATATTAGATTTATCACATTCAATCTATTTCGAATTTATAAGTACGTTTATAAATTCTATTTCTCTTTTTAATAACAACTTCGACTTATAAACCTTCTTTTATCAGTTATTATATTTAACTTATCAAAATAAGTGACTCTGGGTTTATAAACAACTTTTATAAATTTTAATTCTATTTATAAAAGCTTCAATGCCAAATCAATTTCAATATTGATTTTTAATTTTATTTTCAACGTTTGAATAAAATTTCCATATTGATTTCTCAAAAATTCATTTCTAAATATTTAAATCAATTACAGATTGATTTCTAATTTTATTTATCTCTACTAAAATAAATTCCTTTATCCTTTTTTCTTTAAACTATTTAGAAATCCAATTTTAATTAAATTCTTCAATTTAAAATCACTATTATACGAAATTCATTTATTTAACATCTTCACTTTATTCTGGAATTTATTCAATACGATTATGAAAAATTACTTTCTATACTTTAAAAATTCCTTTCTTCAAAATTTCTTCAATTTCAAAAATTGATTCACTTAGAAATTTTCTACTTGAATTTTCAAAAATTCAATCTCGTTTATCTTTGGAATCCAATGATGTCAAAACATCCATTCAGCTAAATTTTAGCTTTCAAACAATTTCCAGACGTCAGTTCAATAACATCAATAATCATTCACAGATTATCACATCACAGTAGGAATAAATTTAATAAATGTGAGGGGTCCAGTTGGATCCCTCCAACCTGTTTCCCTGCATCCAAAGATGTTAGCACAATACCAATTCCGCTCCAGTATGGAATTATCGCGGTATATAGGTTTTTATAAATCCGCTTACTAACGGCGCAATAGGGTCTCATCCGCTATACGAGGCGGGAAATCAATCAATCCAATATATACATATGCCAATATGTATATACTGCTATATATATAGATATATCCTATCATATCTAATAGCACATTCAAACAAATCAATCAATAACTGCAAAAATTCCACTTTTAAATCGAGTGAGAAAAATCTCACCTTAGCTTTTTATTTTGCCATCCAATCCAATCCTTCTTTTGTTTTCTTGATTTATAGACCTTGAATAAATAATTTATAAAATCTATTAATATCCGAACATATCGAATAATTTAAATTCCTATTGGATAATTTTAATTAACCAATGTTTTTAAATTTCAAATTTTAAAATTTGATTTTATGTAAACTCTTCGATCATTTAAAATCCCTATATTTTTCAATCATCATAAACAAAAAATAAATTTTCTGACCAGACTATACATTTTATTACAGGATGTCTATATATATATTTACTGTAAAGAACAGTAGAAATCTATCTTACTGAAATCATTTTATTTTCTGTTTTCCCATAAACGTCTACACTAAAATATACAATAGTGTTTATGTGTGTATATATATAGATATATATCAATTTATGTTCTATTTTTAAATCGAATTTGATAAATTGTAAATACCTTACTGTATTGATTCGAACTCCACCCAGATTCGATCAAAGTCGAACTCGACTACTCTGCTGCCTTCGAGCGTCGCCGAAGCCACGACGATGCCCTATGCAACATCACAAAGCTGCTCTCGCCGCCTCCTCCGATCGCGAGTCGCCTGCGATCGACCGCGACCCCCAGTCGTGAACGCGCTGCCACTGCCCCGCATGCCTCACGAGCTTCCAACCTGAACTCGACCTACAGATCACTTCGCCGCCTACTCGACTTTGAGTTCCTCCATCGCGACACCCCCAAATATCCAGCGCCACCGCGTCCAGCCTCCCTGCGAGCAACTCGCGACGCGAATCCATCGTGATGCTTGTCGCGAACCTCCTCAGTCCCACCGCCCAGTCGCCTCGCGACCAGATCTGGATGCCGCCGAGCTCGAGTTTATCCTCGCGAGCTACTCACGAATCCCAGTCCAACCTCTCCCGCGTGCAAAACCTCGACCCTCGCTGTCGATTTGAACTCGGCTTCGATTTTTATTTAGGAAGGGAGAAGGAACTATGGGCCATTAACTTTCTTTGTTTTGATTTTTAATCTGAGAGAGGGGGATGGAGATGAAGATACGGTTTGGATTTAAAATGAAAATAAAACGTGATTTTAGGCATAAGGTTCTGCGCGATTTTAGGAGGGGAACGTGGGAATATTGTTGACCAATTTATAAATTTTAAATTTACTTTAAATCGAATCTCGATAAAAATCCAAGGCGTTTACTCAACGTGTGCTCACGTATTAACACCGAAAAATACGGAATTGGAAATCCAGTAATAATTCAATATTACGGACCCAATGGAACTGGTTTCGTCGAATTCCGAGACTGTGCCTCGGACGGCTATTTTTAAATGTCGGTTGAACGATTAAATTTCAAAACTGATCAAACAGTCTGAAATTAAATTCTGAAGGTTCGATTATCTTTGGTATTATCAATATGAATTTTAAAAGCTTTTGAAATATTTTTCTTCGGCTTTAAATTGAAGATTCAAATTTTTATCCAACTTCAATCGATTAAATTTTATAATTTAATCGGCAAATTCAACGTTATATTCGGGATTCAAATCAAATCATCGTTCAAATATTTAAAATAAATTAAATATTCTCAATTTAATTTGGTCGAAATTCTGGGTCGTTACACCTCGTCTCCTCCTTGCTGCCTCTACACCTTCGTAGCCGAAGCGTAGCAGCCAGGTTCTGATTTTAGGCATTATATATACTTTGATTTTCTGTTTATGGGTTGCGTGTGTTGATCTACATATATGTTGAATTGTGTATACTATAAAGCTATGTTATAGTATATAGCCTGTGAGTGTATCATAATATTTAGTTATAGTATATAGGTGTTTGTTATAATCAATTCGAAATAAAATTTTAAGTATTGTTGCCAGTCCACATATATATATAAATATGGTCACAGAGGATGTTATATTTGTTTTACAAGCCTAATACATAGAAAGTTGGTTTTAATATATCTATATTACATAGCTATGCCAGTTTATATATATTATGTATATTGCATACCTTGATCTTATCAGTGCTTATTTGATATATAAGTTGTCTTAAATTTCGATATGAATATAAGCATACATGTTTATAGATAGGTTTATGTAAGGTTTGCAGTTTAGATATATGGGTTTATATCTTTTTCATTTGTTAATCTAGACATTTGTATACATATAGTCTGTTAAAATAGGGGAAATAATAGGCATCAGTATTTCACTTATGAACAATATAAGGACCGTGTATTTAACATCATAAAGATATATATTATATAAAGTATGTTTTGTCGTTTAGATAGATATTGAGTTTATAAAGTAATGAGTATGTGAGTCTACATCTATGTAACTTAGCGCAGGAATTTTATATTGTCTGTAGTTGTACAAATCAGTGATTTTGATTCGCTTTTTAGTATATGTATACGAGTTAAAAATTTATGAGTTAAGATTTATAAAGACCTTGGAACATATATATATATTGATTTTTGATATTTGTATATACGTTTAAATTCAATATTGATCTTTGGAAAAAAATTCTTGCATATATAGATGATAAATATGTGTTTTGAAAAAAAAAATACACAATGATTTTGAAATATATATAGATATTTAAAATTTAAAATGTGTTTGTATTTAGAATATGTTTTATATATGAAAATAGTTCATATTTAGTTATATACATAGGTTCACTCATATCAATTTTCCTCATCGATCCAGTTCTGATTCGAATTCGTCAATTTCTTGTTATCAGCTTTGATCGTTAAATTCGGGCCGATTTTGCTTTGCTTCGATTCAAATTCAAATTCTAGCGTCCATATCAGGGTGCGTATCCGCATCGTCTTCGGTATTCTCTAGCCTCGAAAGGTGAGCAATCACTCACGATTAACGTTCTTTTATTTACTAAATTTGATTTCAATTGAAACGACAATTAAAATATGTTGTTGTTAGTTAATTACACGGTTATATATGTTATTACCTGTATCAGTTCACCTGTGACATCTGACACCATTATCTGTTACTTATGCGATGATGCAAGTTTGGTTGATAAATGATTATTGTATGATGTTGAAATTGGACGTTAATTGAAAATGTTAAAGTGATAAATAGTATGCAATTGAATTTGTTATAAGATAGTTAACAATTAAAATGGATTTATATGTTGAATTTGATTAGTTAAATATGACCCCCTTTAAATGTTAAATAAATTGACACGTAGAATAGTGTTAACTACACTTTGAACCATTGAATGTATGTTGAATAATTTATGTAGTAGAAAATTTAATAATGAAAGACAAGTGAAGAACCGTATAAATAATTAGTGAAATAATCTTTAGTCTACATGAAACGATAGTGTAGATTCTAGAAATAATTATATTAATTTGCACAAACAACAAATGTGAATTAATACGGTTATTTCGGGATTATTTGAATTGATTATTGGATTGATATTGATTGTTGTTATTGCTTGTTTATTTACTTTGACACCATCCTAGTTATCACACTACAAGTTCCCTTTGCTATGCTTTGATTTTGAATTGAATTGGAATCGGGTTGAAATGATAAATACCCAAATTAACTTTGACTTAGGATAGAGAATTAAATAAAACCCGATTGGTCAATAATTTGACTTAAAAATAAAATGAAGATTTTATTTGAATAAATGATAAGGTTTTGAAATGAAGTTGGAATTTGAATTTTTAGGAAAGGAAAATGTTAATATTTAATAATATGAAACAAAATATTAACAATGTAATTGATGAAAAAACGTTGTTAAATTTGAGAAACGATTGAATTAAGTTTTGAATTTTAATAATTAAGTTTGAAATTGTTAATAATTAAGTTTTGAAATTTGCTAATAATTAAGTTTTGAAATTATTTAATAATTAAATAAGATTGAATTATTTAGTAGTTAAATAAAATTGAATTCTTTATTAAGTGAAATTGAAATTCTTGAATAAGGGAAACTAAGTT
Source organism: Allium fistulosum (assembly GCA_030737815.1). Lineage (NCBI taxonomy): Eukaryota > Viridiplantae > Streptophyta > Magnoliopsida > Asparagales > Amaryllidaceae > Allium > Allium fistulosum. Next base: position 368,316,828 of record CM060908.1, read on the forward strand.
TCTTTATTAATTGAGTTTTGAAATTGTAACTAAGTAAATTAATAAGTGAAACTGAATTTCTCTAATAAGAAAAAAAATGTGTTTTATTGAAATTATTGTAAGACTTGAAATGTAAAGAATTTGATTTGATGAATTTAATTTAATTCAAAATTGTAAGTTTTGATTTAATGAAGTTGAACTTAAGTAATTGATTTAATGAATTGGAAATTAAATAGAAATTGTTTTGAATGACAAATTTACTTAATGAACATTGAATAAAATTGATCAATGGATTTAAATTGATTTGAATGTTAAATTAAATTAATTTAAATGATTTCGGAATGAAACTTATATACGAACTTGAATCAATATTTGATTTGTTTTAAATAGAAATTGAAATTGAATTATAAGATTTTGAAATTATGAATGTGGAAGTTTTGAAATGTAAATTATGGAAATGGATTTAGAAAGACAAATGGAATGTTGGTTTACAAATTCTAATTGAGATTGAAATTGATTTGGTTTTGAAATATAATAAACGACCAATCGGTGTAATAATTACGAAAGTTATTAAAGAGACCGGAATCGGTTAGGGACATACTCTCTGTCTAAACCGAAAACCACTTTAATAACTATACGCGGAGTGTGATCCAGAATGAAGTGGTTGGAATGATGAACGTGATGACTGAAGAAAGAGAACGAAAATGGATAGCCTTGACACTTGTGTCAAATTGGAAATGACTAAAACAGGAGTCGTGCCGGGCCAAATGGGGGCTAGCTACCTCGAGCGAACACACTTCTTCGAAAACTACTCATTACTTGTTGTCGATGGGTGCACGCTTGATTTTGGGAGTGTTGTTTCTCGGTGTTGTGATCGCTGCGGCGATGCGTTCTCACCAGTCCGGATCAGGCAAACGGTAGTTTCACTACCTTGGGTATTGCCTCATGTGCCTTATCATACTTGGATCCCTATATACGCGACCACTACGATTTGTTTTGTGTTATACCTATGGAGTACTCCCTAATATCCCACTAGTTTACGGTGGAGTTTACAGTGCTGTATAGACTATAACGCTTATATAAAATGTGTTAAGGGGGATAATGGTAACGCCTTAACACTATTTTGATACTCATATTACTGATAGGCATTATCTATTTACCGTACACTACTACATAGTAGATAGTTTAACGGATCCTTAAAGGATGGTTATTCCAAACATCCTTTGAGTTACTTGTATTTCAGTTGCTATTTCACTTGAGTTGGATTTATTGATATAAGAATGTTAATCCTGACTCGAGTGTTTTGTGTTTTGCTTTACGATCGGGTCAGACTGAGTGTACCAGTTTTCGAGACTCGCCTTTGGAGTTGGAGCTTCGCTTGGAGATCCAGCTATCTATCCAGCTTTCAGATATTCAGTTGATTCCAGTGATATATTCTGATATTGTATTTGATTATTGTATTCGAGACATCTGTTGTACCTTATTTAACTCTGATATGTATATAGTAGCTTCATGAACTACTATCTTTTGTTTCCGCTGCATTTATTACTCTGTGTCTGTGATCTGTGATTATTTTGTTTACTGTATATGCTCAGTTTTGCCAAATTTAAATTAACAATTCGGTATTTTGAATTATTCAAGTCCGACATGTGCGGATGCGAATGGTTGAAAATACCGGATCGTTACACTATGCAACATAACCTCTGATACTAAATATGACGACTGCCCTAAACCTCCAGCAATAAATATTCCTAAAGTGTGTGCTGCTACGATACTTGACTGATGTAGGACAATTATTAAGGGTGAAAAAAGTAGAGAAAACAATTACTGAACTTTTCGTATATCTCCAGCGTATCGAATAAAATCTATTAATCATCATAGATATAACTAGACGAGATAGTAATAACTAAATGAACCATAAATATTAGATTGCATAAGTTCACAAGTTATACAAAATATTAGTAGAGTTTATTCAACTGGAAATAAACTCCGAGATAAACTGTCTCAAATGAAATAGCTAACACCGTCTGGGCTCCACAGCATTGCACAACGTAATAAGCAATAGAAAGCCACATATAAATACGAGAAAGCATTATCTTCCACTCGTCCATATACTCAACACCACGTATCACCTAAACCTGCTATCTAGTCTACTCGATTGAGAGTACTTGAGATAATACAAAACAAAGCATAAAATATCGAGTTAAACAACAGTCTGCTGTAAGAGATAAACAATCCCAAAGTACTATAAAAGTTGATATAGCAAGTAATAAAGTATAGGAATCAATACATACATATCCCTACATCTTAACCGTCACTACAAACCATAATGCAAAAAACACAAGAAAAAAGAACATAAACAGAACAGGACAAGCTATACAGCCAGCACATACTAGAAAGTGGGCAAGAATTTCTTTCGATGATTATGACATCTAAACACCCAATTGGAATGTCCAACTAGTGTTGTGAAACATCAAGTTTGAGAATTAAAAGAATAATCATGATTACTTATACCATTCAAACTTTTCAATCATATGCTAAACGATCAGGTAAACATAATCATTGGATAGCTCCCTCAACGTCACACATCCATTATCGAATTCATTACCAACAAATCATCATTAAACTTACTAATCACGGTCAAATAGTCAACCCACAGCATTAACGCTTCCTAAATATCATTGCAAACATGTAAAATAGCAATCCAAATATAAACAAACATTCACCACATTTGCATTAACTTACATATCGTATCTCGACAAGTGACACAAACATATTTCAGAGATATCCATTGAATTTCAGAAGGAAACATCAGATTTTCCATAGGATAAAACAAGGTCAAGATATCATTCTACTGCTACATAGAGCACATATAACATAACAATGCTGTGAACAACGATCACAGCACAATAACTTCAACTAAGAAAACAAAATCTCAAGATCATAACAACGATGACAAAACTCAGTAGCAAACATTTATTCTCCCATTCATCATCACAACATTATTTTCTTCCCATTTTGACCTAACCCTGAAATCAATCATAGAGCAGTCCAGATGACAGAGCCATTAGAAGGAAGGCGGCTTGCTCTTCCTCTCCCAAAAACCTCTGCTTCCATTTCTTCTTCATCCCTGACATCCCTTTCACTTCTCTCCTCTTCTTCCTGTGTCTGATCCCGCACGCATTACACAAAGACTGCAAAAAGGCATAATAAAAACAGATATCTATCAGAAATAGATCGATATTTCGAAACCCTAATATGCAGATCTGGTTAATAAATTACCTTGGGACCGTCAGGGCCGCCTCTCCATAACGGGGTTTTAGTGGTTTTGCAATCGGAGCAGCACTTGGGAGCGTGATTTGTAGAATCTGATGAATCTGAGCTGCCTCTTGTGGTCGGATCTGTGGATCCCGGATCCTGAAATCAAAAGATGGTAAATAAATATGAAGTAAATCAACGTAATTGATTGATGAAACGAGATCGGATCAAAGAGTACCTTTTCATTGGACGGATCCATCATGAAATTTGAGATCTGATCTATCTAGCAAGACGATGAACAGGAATCAGAGTACTGGGATCGGATCGGCTGATTTTAGAGATAAATTAGAGTGAAGAGATCTTGGTGGGCGGAAAGGGAGTGAGAGTGAGGGTTTAAGAGTTGAGAGAAGTGTTTAGATTAATATGGTGGGAAAAGGAAAATCCTGGAAATAAAAGGAGATAAGACTATTTTCATAAAAGTCCTTTTTCTTTTTTGAATTGCGACGTTTCATATCAATAGAAAATTGTTTGTTAAATTTGTCTGAACCGGAGAACCGAAATGCACTTTGTCGCTTCAACATTCATTTCATCTGTGTTTGAAATTGAAAATATGATAATTGTGTGTGATGTAACATGTTTAACATGCTTATTGGAAAAGAGTGAAACATTAACATGACCAGGCCGGTTCAATCTAATTTGCTGCTGCAACCGACTTTAAACAAAAATGTTCCTGAAAACTAAGTTTATGTGATGGGTATTGAACCATTGTCACTTGTTATGTTGAGCAATGAGCAAATCATTTCAGAAATAACACAATTATCATATAAACCGTGTTTCAACATTACATAATTATAATTATTTTAAAAAATCAACATGATTATCATCTTTCCGCCGTCTTCTCCACATCCGTTGCCCCATGCGGCTGCGTTTGCAGCCTTGTTCTTGGATCGGGCCAGAACGTGACAACGCTTGCACCTTCGGTTGCTTCCCGATATGGATAGTTGGACAAGAACAAACCCCACTTACTCAAACTTTCGATGTTCAAGTATGTGGACATACTAGCCGAAATCTTGTCATTTTGTTACTCATGCAAATTTTCTGCCAACATTCCAATATATTACAAATCGCATAACTTTTAAATCACAATATTCAAACTTGCAAAAACCTTTGTCAAAACCAATATTACTATATATCTTAATGCTCTTTAGTATAAATAAATGGTCCAAACCAATCTTTTATAGTGTAAATACATAGCAAATTTTGAATGTTCCGTGTCGAAGAATGATATATCTCTTGGTTGTCAATCTACTGGTGGTCGTGTGATCGAATCATGTTGATGTGTCTTAATCATGTTGAAAAAAAAGAGAAAGAAGTTGAGAATTATTGAGTTTGTCAACTAAGCTCATCAGCTTGATCAAGGATGTAATGATATTGAGACAACAAGAAAGTAATGTACGATAACCAAAACAAGTATAGTATGTGGACCAACTTAGATCTCAAGAGGTGGCAAACAAAATTGTTACTAAGGCGAGTTATTTCTCGCCCAAACCTCACACAACAATATTCTGACTTTTTTATAGTTACATACATATGCGCGCGCGTACAGACATATATATTTTGTATGTATATATGTATGTATATTATGGTAATATCAATATTCGGAGACTTGACGATGATATTCTAATTTGAGGATTACAATATGATTCAGAGTTATATTTCTTGATGTCCATGAAAACATGATATGATAGTTTGTCTACTTAATATTGATTGGCTTGCGACTTTAGATCTATGGTTGAAAGTGAGATTTAAAAATGTTATGTTTTTCAGATCCATGGTATATTTCGAAACTAGTCAATGTATTGGCCAGAAAATTTCAACAGCAGTCAAGAAAACGAGTTCTAATGATAATCTAGGTGAACTTGGCGATGGAGGTGATTGATTGGATGACGCTAGGAACATATGAGGTCCGCTTGGGTTATGACCTGAGAGAGGCATTCAACTATAGGTATCTTTCTTACATGCAGGATCTAATAGTTAGAAATCAATCTGATGTTTTTAACTAGATGACTTTGATGCGTGGATTTTGATCCATGGCCCGTGAAGTTGAAGGCGAGCTTGTATGAGCTGTAGTTCAAAAAAAAGATAGAAAACAGTTGAAGAAAATAATTGAACTAAGAAGCGGCATGCTTAACATATGTAAATTGTGCTTGGAGATGCCAAGTGTTGAAGTGAAAAGGGGAAAAGTTAGGTTCAATTGTGTCATTTGAAAGCAAGTTAAATACTAGAGTGGGCTGGAGAGGCGTTCAGATTGGAATTAAAGTGATGCTCAAGATGTGACCCAAGTAGGCAACTTAGTGAGAGCTATGTTCAGAATTGTTTTGAAGTTAGGCTCTAAAGGTAACTTGAGCAAATGATGGTGGATTGATCAAGGTGACCAATGTAGGGTCTATAAGATGTGAATTGTGAGAGTTAAATGAATTGACTTTGATGGTTAATGTAGAGCTTGGAGGCGTTGGAAGAAGATCGATGGTGTTTAGGATGACCTTGTGTGAGTGTTAACCGAATAACATAAGGTTTTAGGGAGAGTAGTCGGAGTAAGTACCCAAGGTTTGTCCATGAGGTCATCTAAGTAGATTTTGATGGATGATACCTCCTGATACAATAAAGAGATCCCAAGTTGTTAGATCAGATGCATCGACTATGAAGGATAAGCGAAAAATGTCAAAAAAAATGTTTTTAATTTATTTTGCAATAAATCTTTTATAATATTATTATCATGAATAATTTTGTTAACAGTAAATCATATTAAATATTTTATTGGATGAATTTGGTTCAAATTTAATTTTAATTATATTATCATTATGTTAACTTGATTTACAATGTTATCGCTTATTCAAAATATTTAATGAATTAATTTATTATCACTTCGAATAATATTATTCAAATGAATTAATAATAAAATAATTTTCATATACACACACATATATAATTTTTTTACTTTGAATAATAAACGTCTGAATAAGATAAGTAATGTCACAATATGTGTGTGTGTGTGAAATATTAATATGTTTAAAAAATAATATTTCATATTAATTGTAACATCCCGCCTTTTGAGGCCCAAAACTAACCGCTACTAATGCTACAGACATCCGTAGTTGTTATTTCTTGACGACCGAATGTGGCATAGTTAATATTGATATACTAGAACACATGAATATGAAAAATTTTAAACTTCCAATTAACAGAATTTCTCATTTCATGCAAATTACAATTTAAGATTTAATTACATAATCCCAGACGTTAACCACGTTCAGATCACATATACATGTACAAAATATGATAAGAGCGACATATGAAGATGTCCCCTTATGATGATCAGAGAACTAATAAATATAAACTTTACAGTTTTTAGTACATCGCAACGGAAAACACAAAATAGCTCCTATATAGTAACACTGCCTCCTGTACATCTCTGGAAGCTTATTCGTCCAAAAACTTGAAAGTCTCCCACTCTCAAACTACTCAAATTAATTTTGAGTACCCGAGAGTTTGTGGAGAAACACAAACTTCGAGTCAAACAATAAGTCTGGTATGAATAATTCCAAATCATCTCTTATCATAAATAAATATAAATAAATATCTAGTGAGACCACGCCGCTAAGCGGAACAGGTTTTCCCCTCACTAGTATCCAAAACAAAACATGCAAATCATTTATTATGCTCTTGCACCCAAAATGATTAGTCTTAACATAATATGAAATAAAGCTATAAATCATATATATATATATATATTGGATATCCCATCCACCCATTTATTAGATATCCCCTCTAAAAGCAATTTATTAGATTTCTCATCTAAAATCCATTTATTAGAGTTCCCCTCTAAAATCTTTAAAATGACTATCCGTCAAAACTTAAATAGGACCATCCGTCCCAAATTTATCAAAATAAATGCAGATTATCCATCGTATATTGTTTTATAAAAGTTGGTGTGGGCTAACCACCGCACACTCCATAATTTTCCTAGGATGGCTATAAACCTTTGGGTGCCAAATCCCGAGGCTAACCACCTCTGACAAAACATTCTTTACTTTAGAAATTTGATGTGGGCTATCCACCGCACATTCCATGGTTTTCCTAAGTTAACCAAGAACCCAACCCTTGGCCAATTAAAATATCATGATCCCCATGATTATTCACTAAAATTCTTGATCCCCACGAATATTTATTTTTCCCATGTATCCCACATGTTTATCCTATTCCCATTGGTAGCCTCAATTAGGTTAAATTAAATGAAAACACATTGATAGCCCTAATGTTTATTTTCAAAAGCATATTTCTATTTATAACCCCAAATTATGTATCGAAAACATTAAACCCACCCTGGTGTCCCCAAGGTTTAATAACATCCAATTTATATAAGGATCCCCCTTACATATTCAAACCAAGATAAGTATTTTATGCTATAACCCTTCTAAGTACCCCCTTCAAATTAGTAAAACTTTACTTAAGAAAAATGGCTAAAAACAGCCCTTGAACGCCTTTAATGAAGCCTCATTCGAAAGCAAATAAACATCGGAAGTTAGCCCCTTTGGAAGCCATCCTTTCGAAAGCTTCACAAAATCGTACCTTTCGACCTTGTCGGAAGGTTTCTTTTCGACCTAGTCGAAAGGTTCCACCTTTTGAATTTTTCGAAAGCCTGGGGTATCCCCCCTATAAAACCATTTATAAACTTTTCGAAAGCAATGAAACTTAAAACCATCAAAATTGTAGAAACCAACAAAGAGAAATCTAGAAAAACAACCGTGACGACCCGGAATTTTTAAGCATTTGAAATTGAAATATTTAATTGATTTTAAATACTTGAAAGGTAGTTTAACTTGAATTTCAAATATTATTATTTATTTAGCAATTAAGTTAATGGATTTAATAAACTGAAATTGGGTAAATTATTGAATCTGCAGTTTTGAGCCTGTAAGAAAATATTTTTAAAGGCTTGTAAAATTTATATTTATAGTACTAAAGATAGTAAAAGTGTTAAACTTGAATTTGGAAGTGTTTTGTTAAGTTTTGAAATTTTATCGTTTAAATCGGTATTTAAAAACAGCGTTCTGGGGCATAGTTTCAGAATTCGACGAAACCAGTTCCATTGGATCCGTAATATTGTATTATTATCGGATTTCAATTTTCGTAGTGATTGGAATTGTCGTATGATCGTACGATATATAAACGCGTTGAAATCTGTATCGAAATTTAATATAATAACTGGGTCCAAAAAGCTATCTTCTCCATACGATCGAATTTGGGCTCGAAACCTTTTCCATTGCGTTCAGAATAGGGGTATAACATTATAATCGCCTAGCGGCATGCCTCGATAGGAATTGCAAATTTTTAGTTACCCAATGCGAGATATGTTGGATATAATAATTATTTATAATTATAAAAGCCAACACCCTAATCACGTGCTATAGCAGCTTACACCCGAAGCCACTTTTTTTATATAGCGTATCCATTACCTCTCCCTTCTGAAAACAATATTGCCCCTTGCTCCCAAACCATCCAAATGAAATCGAACCAGAGAAAGGAAAATAAAATAAATAACGAACGAACGAAAATCGTTCGTTTAAAAAAATAAATATATACTCGATCGCGAATTAGAGACCCATGAACCAAGAGGATTTACAGCGATTGCAACTAGATAGGGGATTCACGAAGCTAGGGTTGAGTAGAAAATCGCGATTTCTGGTGGCGCGGTGATGCTCCTGAACTCGAGCTCGTTCGCGAATCAGTGATGTGACGGCCGCCGGCGTCAGGGTAGGTCGCGAGCACGTTTTGGGAGGAGGCGGTGGGATGTTAGGCTTCTGGCGATGATCGGGGTTCACGATTGCGACTGGACGATGGGGCGAGTTACGATGGGAATAGGCAGAGGCGACATCATTTTTGTAGGTAATCATCGATCTGAATATTTGCATATTGATTTGGTCTTTGATTTTAGTTTTATCTGCTGGGTATAAGAATGTATATATATAGATTTTATAGTAATAAAATCATTATTTATGTTATTTACAAAACAAAAATATATATAAAAATATATACATACATGTTTAAAATTTAGATAGAAACAGGAAATAGAAATATAGATAAAATCTGGATAATAGATAGGAATTTTGAATGTTGAAAAGAAGTTATATAAATCTAAAATCTATATAAATGAGTTTTTAAGTGAATGAGTTTCAAAGAAATATATATATGTAAACCTATCTATTTAAATATATATATATATTTATTTATTTACACACATATTTTCACTAACTAGTTTATTGTTAATGATGTATTATGAAGATAGATTTGTTTAATAAACTTATTCAATTATTTTAGTTACTAAGAAATTATTTAAAGGAAAATTAGTTCAAATTTAAATCATTAGCCAATTGAAGTATTAATAGTACTTAATGGTTTGATTTTATTTAAAATATTAATAAAATCATCTAATATGTAACAAGGTCAAAAACGAGGAAATCAAGGCAAGATTGAAGTGATTGTAAAACAAAAATCAAAGGTGAGTTAATCTCACTCATCTGGGTTTTATTTAAATTTAAATGGTTAAATTTAAATAATTGGTTGAATAATTGAATTGATTGGATGTGATAATATATATAGTAGTGTATGTATATATATATTAGAGTGATTGATATTCCCGCATTATATAGCGGATGAGACCATATGCACCGCATAATAGCGAATGATATTTTATTAATCCCATATACCGCGATATTCCACCTCGAAGTGGAATTGGTATTGTGCTAACATCTGTGGATGCAAGGAAACAGGTTGGAGGGATCCAACTGGATTCCTCAAAATTATTTAGATTGTTCTAATAATTCTGTGATATGATTTATTTGATAATCTGTGATAAATTCCATTGGTAATTGGAAATATTGGATGATGTGTTTGATTGAAAATATTTGGATATTCCGAGTTATCATAAATATATAGATTGGATTTTTGATGAGAAAGTAAAAGAGATAATTTTTAAGAAAAATAATTATTGAAAATTTGAATAAGTTAAAGAATGAATTGGAAAGAATAAAAGTGATTTTAAAATTCCAATGAATAAATTCCAAGTATGGGAAAGGAGATTTTTGGATAAATGGGGATAAGTGGATTTCTAAACTTAAGTAATATTAATTAAGGAGTGAAAGGTTTATTTTTATTTTTTTGAATTCAGAATTAAAATGGATTAGAAAGAAATAAAAGAAAATCTTAGAATAAATGTGGAAATTTGTATTATCAGTTAAAGTAAGATTTTAAATCATCACAAGGAAGTTAAACCTGAAATTTATAAGTTTTGAAATAAAATTGGATAAGTAAAGAATTTATTTTAAAATGGAGTAAATTTTGGAAATCAATTTGAAAATTGATTAAGTGTTTGGAACTGGGATTTTAAAACGAAGTTGAGACCATGAAATTATAAACTGGGTTTATAAAAGTGAAGTAATATATCAGTGGATATTTGGAAGAATAAATTCAAGGTGGGAATTTATAAAAAGAATGGGTAAATTTGATTAAAAATAAAGAGTGATTTATTTTTAAAGATGTGAAAGAGAAGTATATTTCCCTGGATAGCCAAGTACGTTTTCAAAGCAAATTCTTAAGTATAAGTTAACGTTTCAAAGTTGTTTTAAAAGTATGTTTTGGAAAATCTATTATTTTTAAAAAGTTTAAATGTTAAAGTAAGCATTTTTCAAATTTATAGTAGTAGTAATTATTTAAAGGTTAATTGGTATTATGTTTGAAAAATATAAAAATTTAGTTTTATATTTTATAAAGTAGCTTTATTTTAAATATTCTTAAAGTGTATATTTTTTTAAATAAAGTATTAAAGTAGTTTTAAATCTAAATGCTTAAAAGTATATTCTATAATTAAGTGTTTTAAATGATTTTAAAGTTTAAGTATTTGTACTTGATGATTTCAGTGGAAATAGAAAATATTAGGAAATTTATTCCGTGAGAGAAAGATGGTTTGAAACTATTTTCAAAAGATTGAAAAGTGGAAATATATCTTGCGAAGATATTTTGGAGGTTAATAAATAATTTGGGAGAAATTATTTAAAGGTCTGATGGTTGTTTGTGAATGTTATTTGATAGTTAAATAACCGACTATTAATATTGGCCAATAGGCCGATCGTTTCGAAGAGATCGGAATTGGGATTAATTTCTCGAAAACCACTTCGATTCGGTTTGAACGTTTCGTGTGGAAACAAGAGTTTGGAATCGAAGTTGGAGCAGTGAAGTGCAGGTGCTAGTCGCTACTAATCCTGAGGATGGTTCCAAAATGGATGTAGTAGGAATAGTGCCTTTGGTTCCGTTCGAACCTGGAACAGACTTGTATGGATGAATGCTTTCAGAACATCGTCAGGGGGACGATGAGCATTCTAAGTGATATGTTCTAAAAAGGTAACGCTTAGCCTCGAGCTTCATCAACCGGGAATGACTGAAAATCAGGGGTTATGCAGCAAGGCTATGTGGGTAGCACCCATTAGGGTGAGGTCATCCCTGTCTAGATGTCCATTTTATTTCGGCTTAGTGGGCGGTTGCTGATCCCAACCGTGGGGTGATCTTACTCGAAATTATCCAGTAAGGGATAGTTCTGGTCTTGTGTTGCAGGGGATCGGGCGTGGTCCTCGGTACGCTGATCTAGACCAGGTACTGTGACAGGTGGTATCCCAGTGCCTAGTCATTAGTTGGAAATCCATTTTTCCTACGCGCCTTTTGCGAATTTTGTTTGTATAACCCACTTTGTGGCTTGTATGCTGGAATTTAATCATGTAACAATTTCAGTTATTTGAATAAGTATTTGTATATAGACACTACTATAATATCAGAGGATTTTGGTAAGAAAGTGTTTTGGCTATCGTAAGGTAAAAACCCGACATGTTTATTTGTGGCGTGGTCTTACGAGATGCTTTTGATTTCAGAGGGTTTGGAAAACTTTAATAATCCAATTGAGTGTGTTTTCTCACGCTGGTTTTCCAGACTAACTCGGGTGTTATTTTATTATAATGCTCGGGTCAGACCAAGTATTACAGATACAGGTTAGGATGCTGTGGAGCTCAGAAGACGAGCTGGATGGCGAGACGTATCACCCGTATTTGTTGTATTCCGCTGTGTATCATAAGTGGTATAGTCATCTTGTGAGGACAAGTTATTATAACTGTCCTGAATTGTGATGTTGATTGTATTGTACTCTGATGTTGTATTCTGATAATGTATGTATAAACAAATGTAGTTTCTTTATGTAAAGATTAGTTATTATCTATTATATTTTAATCCACTACGATGTGAGATTCTGTTGTGTTGTTTTCTTTTCTTCTACCTCCTTCTTCTTCTAACCTTAATGGTTCGTATTTCTGTTCACTTTGAATCGATATGTTGGAGAATAGTGTCGATTCAAGGGGTACGGATTTGCGGGTTGTCACACTTGGTATCAGAGCCAGGCTGGCGATAACCTTGGCTTTGGTGGGGATTACTCATTTGAAAATAGAGTCCGTAGTACTCTAGAATGAGTTTGAGTGTATTTATAGATATGAGCGCGTATTTGTTAGTGAATATAAAATGGTTTTATATTGTGTTGGTTGCTTTATTGAATAGTTTATGGATTCTGGTCAATACGAGTAATTAACGTTATTGATAGGGATCTCTAAACACTTGAATAGAACAATTCGACACAGTATTATTTTAAAATAGGGTAAATGAAATAATTTTACCCAAATTATTTTAGTATATGAAAGAATTAATTTTCCGTAAATTATTATAGTTATATATGGATGCTTGGTTGTTAGGGAGTGATAATATTAAATTATTATCACTATTGTGAGAAAATTGAATAAGAAATTGAAATCATAACTAAAAGCTAAGAAATAAATTCATATATAAAATGGGATTTATGAATGTGAATTATAAATGTGATTTATAATTGGAATGAGGTAAATTCCAAAGTAATGTTGAATATAGATTGAAAGAATTTAAAATTTGAAATAGAATTCCAGAGAAATATTTGAAAATAAATTGAGATGAAAATTTCAGAGTAATGAATTGGATGGATTTGGAATTTGGAATTTTGGGAAAAGTTTAAATTATTTTGGGTTTGAAAAGGGTTTTCAAAGGTTTAGAGAAATAATAGTGATATTATTTTGGAAATATCTTTGAATTGGATATGAAATCTGGAAGATTTGGAATTTAAAAAAAAAAATTGGAGGGCTTTAAAAGAGATAAAAGCATTTAACTCTCTTTCGGTCATTGGAAAATAACTTCGGTGATGACTGCTGCATCATCGATGTTCATTTTCGAGTTTCCAAAAGAGAAATTGCTACCAAATTGTTTTAAATTGGAATTGTTTGCAAACCGGGTTTGGTTTTGAAATTCAAAGGGATAATTGAATTTGTCAAATAATTTTTGGATATAATTGATTTCAAATGATTTTTGAAATACTTAAGTGATTATTAAAGACTCTGGAATTGGTTTAAAGTGTTCTTGAGTATCTAAGTAACGGTTTAAACTCTGGAGGTTTAACTAAAAATGTTTATGGATTATAAACAGGTTTGGAAATTTATAAAGTTTGAAAATTTCTTGGGATGAAATTAACTTGTAAAAAAAGTTAATGAAGTTAAACTTGAGTTATAAATAAAATTCAACTTGGAAGTGTTAAGTGAATTGAATATGATTGAAATATGGTGAAATGAAATGAAGTTGGATTAAAACAGAAATGGTTTGAATTGCAAATAAAATCCAAGAGAGTGGAAATAAAATTGAAATGGTTGTTGTCGAGATTTATGAAATGGTTTTGGATGAAACTAGTTTGGTTAATAAAATGAGAGGCGAGTGAATGGATTAAAATTTAAAATGTAGTGAAAATGAGAATGTATGGATTGTGAATAAATTTAAAATGGTTTTAAGCTTAAGTAATTATTTATTCACATGAATATAGTCGGATTGCGTAGAAATAAATTGTCGTTTGACGAAAACGAGATTTAATAAAATTCTATGAATTGATAGAAGTGAAATAAAATTGATTTTTGAAATCAATTGAATTAGTTTTGAAATCATATAATTTGGTTATGGAAAGTGTTTAGTGTATATTGCTTATGTTATGCATGTGTTTAGCTATTGAAATTAAGTGAAATGTTAATAAACTTTGTATATTTGTCACTTACATGTTTAAATTGAGTAAGTACAGGTTTTTGGAAGCCGTTTGGCTGGATTTGGTTGCGCAAAATGGTAATTAAATAAGCCGCTTGCTTAAAAATGCTAAATAAAGGTACGCCTACGCAATAAAAAAGATAGGAAATATGAACTGTTGTTTGTTTTTTTTGTTTTCCAACCATGTGGGTCGATGTATATATATTTATACCTCTTGTTAAATTGCAAAAGCTCCTCCGTACAAAGGGGACTCTGCCAAAATTTTCTGAAAATTTTGGGAGTTAGAAAATTTTTGAAATTTTTTGGAAATTTTCACTAACGACAAATGATTTAAAATTGGAATTTGAGATAAAGGTAAATAAAAATTCAATATTCAGAGGTTGGAGATGAATTGAATTCAAGTAAAATTGAAAAAGAAAATCTGAATGAAAATTGAAAAAATATATTTAGATTTGAAATAATTTGTAAATTGAAGCAAATTGAATTCAATTGGAATTGTGAAGGCAAAGTGAATAGAAATGGATATAAACTTCAATAGTGAAGTAAAAATAAATTTAAGAAGTATATAAAATATTTATACTGAACTTAAGAAATAAAAGGATGAAATTCTTAAGTAAATTGGTATTGGGAATATACTAAGTAATTTTGGAATGGAGAAATATACTAAGTGAATAATTGAATGAAGATTAAAACTGAAAGTTGTGAATGGGACAATTGTGGATAAGTGAATAGAAATCAAAATGAATGTGAATAAAAAGGGAATTGATATAGTTGATAATCAATGGATATAAATACGTATGATGTACATATATTATTTTATTCGCATGCGGTTTGATCCAGATTCGAGCACAGAATTTCGAGGTAGTTATACCGATCTGAATTAGGATTTTTCACTCGATTTTCGACGGCGAACCCTGAATATGGATTTTGATTGATTCTGGATATTCTCTATCATAGTTTGTGGCTATGCAAGGAAAATGACGAAATCTGATCAAGAAACCAGATCTGAGTCCGCACTAGGAAGTCGGATGGACGATACTAGTTCGGAAGTGAAATTGTGTGATCGAGCGAGCGATCGAATTTGGTATTGCGTACGGATGATATATGTGCATCGTACGGGCTTAAGTAAAGAAGATATTGAAAATTTGTAAAGGAAATGAATAAAATGATTTGGGTTCTGTAATTGGATATTATTGCTAAGTAGGACACAGGTGTTTAAAAAGCAAGAAAAAAAATTGGTTTTGATTTCAGAAGATAAATTTGAATTGCTCGACTTAAAGGTATGTATTTAAATTTCTATATGAAATTTGATGGTCTTCTGATCTAGCCACTTGTCATTTTGTTTTCTTTTGAAATTTGAGGGCCCGCTGAGGCATTTTATAGTTGTACTGAGCTAGCCGCGCAAAGGAGACGCTGGCAAAATTTTTTGAAAATATAGAGAGTTAGAAGATTTTTGAGAAAATTTTGAAAATTTAAAATTTGGTTTTAAATTTAAATTTGAATGGTTGGGTAAGTGATATTGGTTGGAACTTATGGGTGAGTTTGGGAAAAAGGTTAGTAGAAGTGATAGTGGGTCTTTAATAAAAAGATTTGTTTTGGCAAGTTGTTAAAACCGTTTGGTTTTGGGAAAAAGGTTAACGGGTTATGGACGATTCCTCTTAACTAGTAATTTCGGGGATGAAATTCTTTTAAGTGGGGAGGAATGTGACGACCCGGAATTTTTGAGCATTTGAAATTGAAATATTTCATTGATTTTAAATACTTGAAAGGTAGTTTAACTTGAATTTCAAATATTATTATTTATTTAGCAATTAAGTTAATGGATTTAATAAACTGAAATTGGGTAAATTATTGAATCTGCAGTTTTGAGCCTGTAAGAAAATATTTTTAAAGGCTTGTAAAATTTATATTGATAGTACTAAAGATAGTAAAAGTGTTAAACTTGAATTTGGAAGTGTTTTGTTAAGTTTTGAAATTTTATCATTTAAATCGGTATTTAAAACAGCCTTCTGGGGCACAGTTTCAGAATTCGACAAAACTAGTTCCATTGGATCCGTAATATTGTATTATTATCGGATTTTAATTTTCGTAGTGATTGGAATTGTCATATGATCGTACGATATATAAACGCGTTGAAATCTGTATCGAAATTTAATATAATAACTGGGTCCAAAAAGCTATCTTCTCCATACGATCGAATTTGGGCTCGAAACCTTTTCCATTGCGTTCGGAATAGGGGTATAACATTATAATCGCCTAGCGGCATGCCTCGATAGGAATTGCAAATTTTTAGTTACCCAATGCGAGATATGTTGGATATAATAATTATTTATAATTATAAAAGCCAACACCCTAATCACGTGCTATAGCAGCTAACACCCGAAGCCACTTTTTTTTATATAGCGTATCCATTACCTCTCCCTTCTGAAAACAGTATTGCCTCTTGCTCCCAAACCATCCAAATGAGATCGAACCAGAGAAAGGAAAATAAAATAAATAACGAACGAACGAAAATCGTTCGTTTAAAATATATATATATATATATACTCGATCGCGAATTAGAGACCCACGAACCAAGAGGATTTACAGCAATTGCAACTCGATAGGGGATTCGCGAAGCTAGGGTTGAGTAGAAAATCATGATTTCTGGTGGCGCCGCGATGCTCCTGAACTCGAGCTCGTTCGCGAATCAGTGATGCGGCGGCTGCCGGCGTCAGGGTAGGTCGCGAGCACGTTTTGGGAGGAGGCGGTGGGATGCTAGACTTCTGGCGATGATCGGGGTTCGCGATTGCGACTGGACGATAGGGCGAGTTGTGATGGGAATATGCAGAGGCGATAGCATTTTTGTAGGTAATCATCGATCTGAATATTTGCATATTGATTTGGTCTTTGATTTTAGTTTTATCTGCTGGGTATAAGAATGTATATATATAGATTTTATAGTAATAAAATCATTATTTATGTTATTTACAAAATAAAAATATATATAAAAATATATACATACATGTTTAAAATTTAGATAGAAACAGGAAATAGAAATATAGATAAAATCTGGATAATAGATAGGAATTTTGAATGTTGAAAAGAAGTTATATAAATCTAAAATCTATATAAATGAGTTTTTAAGTGAATGAGTTTCAAAGAAATATATATATATGTAAACCTATCTATTTAAATATATATATATATTTATTTATTTACACACATATTTTCACTAACTAGTTTATTGTTAATGATGTATTATGAAGATAGATTTTTTTAATAAACTTATTCAATTATTTTAGTTACTAAGAAATTATTTAAAGGAAAATTAATTCAAATTTAAATCATTAGCCAATTGAAGTATTAATAGTACTTAATGGTTTGATTTTATTTCAAATATTAATAAAATCATCTAATGTGTAACAAGGTCAAAAACGAGGAAATCAAGGCAAGATTGAAGTGATTGTAAAACAAAAATCAAAGGTGAGTTAATCTCACTCATCTGGGTTTTATTTAAATTTAAATGGTTAAATTTAAATAATTGGTTGAATAATTGAATTGATTGGATGTGATAATATATATAGTAGTGTATGTATATATATATTGGAGTGATTGATATTCCCGCATTATATAGCGGATGAGACCATATACGCCGCATAATAGCGAATGATATTTTATTAATCCCATATACCGCGATATTCCACCTCGAAGTGGAATTGGTATTGTGCTAACATCTGTGGATGCAAGGAAACAGGTTGGAGGGATCCAACTGGATTCCTCAAAATTATTTAGATTGTTCTAATAATTATGTGATATGATTTATTTGATAACCTATGATAAATTCCATTGGTAATTGGAAATATTGGATGATGTGTTTGATTGAAAATATTTGGGTATTCCGAGTTATCATAAATATATAGATTGGATTTTTGATGAGAAAATAAAAGAGATAATTTTTAAGAAAAATAATTATTGAGAATTTGAATAAGTTAAAGAATGAATTGGAAAGAATAAAAGTGATTTTAAAATTCCAATGAATAAATTCCAAGTATGGGAAAGGAGATTTTTGGATAAATGCGGATTAGTGGATTTCTAAAATTAAGTAATATTAATTAAGGAGTGAAAGGTTTTTTTTTTGAATTCAGAATTAAAATGGTTTAGAAAGAAATAAAAGAAAATCTTGGAATAAATGTGGAAATTTGTATTATCAGTTAAAGTAAGATTTTAAATCATCATAAGGAAGTTAAACCTGAAATTTATAAGTTTTGAAATAAAATTGGATAAGTAAAGAATTTATTTTAAAATGGAGTAAATTTTGGAAATCAATTTGAAAATTGATTAAGTGTTTGGAACTGGGATTTTAAAAGAAAGTTGAGACCATGGAATTATAAACTGGGTTTATAAAAGTGAAGTAATATATCAGTGGATATTTGGAAGAATAAATTCAAGGTGGGAATTTATAAAAAGAATGGGTAAATTTGATTAAAAATAAATAGTGATTTATTTTTAAAGATGTGAAAGAAAAGTATATTTCCCTGGATAGCCAAGTTCGTTTTCAAAGCAAATTCTTAAGTATAAGTTAACGTTTCAAAGTTGTTTTAAAAGTATGTTTTGGAAAATCTATTATTTTTAAAATGTTTAAATGTTAAAGTAAGTATTTTTCAAATTTATAATAGTAGTAATTATTTAAAGGTTAATTGGTATTATGTTTGAAAAAGATAAAAATTTAGTTTTATATTTTATAAAGTAGCTTTATTTTAAATATTCTTGAAGTGTATATTTTTTTTAAATAAAGTATTAAAGTAGTTTTAAATCTAAATGTTTAAAAGTATATTCTATAATTAAGTGTTTTAAATGATTTTAAAGTCTAAGTATTTGTACTTGGTGATTTTAGTGGAAATAGAAAATATTGGGAAATTTATTCTGTGAGAGAAAGATGGTTTGAAACTGTTTTCAAAAGATTGAAAAGTGGAAATATATCTTGCGAAGATATTTTTGGAGGTTAATAAATAATTTGGGAGAAATTATTTAAAGGTCTGATGGTTGTTTGTGAATGTTATTTGATAGTTAAATAACCGACTATTAATATTGGCCAATGCGCTGATCGTTTCGAAGAGACCGGGATCGAGATTAATTTCTCGAAAACCACTTCGATTCGGTTTGAATGTTTTGCGTGGAAACAAGAGTTTTGAATCGATGTTGGAGTAGTGAATTGCAAGGGCTAGTTGCTACTAATCCTGAGGATGGTTCCAAAATGGATATAGTAGGAATAGTGCCGTTGGTTCCGTTCGAACCCGGAACGGACTTGTATGGATGAATGCTTTCAGAACATCGTCAGGGGGACGATGAGCATTCTATGTGATATGTTCTAAAAAGGTAACGCTTAGCCTCGAGCCTCATCAACCGGGAATGACTGAAAATCAGGGGTTATGCAGCAAGGCTATGTGGGTAGCACCCATTAGGGTGAGGTCATCCCTGTCTAGATGTCCCTTTTATTTCGGCTTAGTGGGCGGTTGCTGATCCCAACCGCGGGATGATCTTACTCGAAATTATCCAATAAGGGGCTTGTTTTCCAAACTGACTCGGGTGTTATTTTATTATAATGCTCGGGGCAGACCGAGTATTACAGATGCAGGTTAGGTTGCTGTGGAGCTCAGGAGATGAGCTGGATGGCGAGACGTATCACCCGTATTTGTTGTATCCCGTTGTGTATCATAAGTGGTATAGTCATCTTATGAGGACAAGTTATTATAACTGTCCTGAATTGTGATGTTGATTGTATTGTACTCTGATGTTGTATTCTGATGATGTATGTATAAACAGATATATTTTCTTTATGTAAAGATCAGTTATTATCTATTATATTTTAATCCGCTGCGATGTGAGATTCTGTTGTGTTGTTTTCTTTTGTTCTACCTCCTTCTTCTTCTAACCCTAATGCTTCGTATTTCCGTTCACTTTGAGTCGATATGTTGGAGAATAGTGTCGATTCAAGGGGTACAGATTTGCGGGTTGTCACAACAATAGTGTAAAGAATAGGACCCAACAGCCCAATAGAAGCCCAACAGCTATAAATGTAGAAAAGGCCCAACAACCCAATCTATGGCCTAATAGCCTAAGTACTGGCAATATCATCCTGAATGTGTCTCAAACTCTCAGATAGGAACCCGAAAAGTGTCAACACTGCGTCCCATACCACACATTCTTACTTAACGGTTTACTAACTGCTAGTCATTTCCGTATTAGAAAACAAATCATTCAAATCACAATAATTGCCTTTGTTGGATTATTTATATAGCCTGAGTGTTATTGTGTTGATTATATGGTGATTACATTTTGGAATTTTGAACTCTTTTGTTGAGTTCTATATATTGTGATTCCTAGTTGCCATTGTTTGGAGTTTATCAGATTTTTAATCTCATATTAGGAGTTATTGTTGTTAGAAGCCATTATATTGGCTATTGCTATGCCGATGAGATGAGGCGTATATTTGTGACATTTGATGTTGTTGTTTTACTTAGCCATAATATTGGCTATTGATTATGCCGATGATATGAGGCGTACAATTTGGATATTTGATTGTTGTTGAATTCGCCTCTTTCGAGAAACTATTATGTTATACATTTAGAGTTGCTTCTTCTCCTTTGAGAAGAATTGTTATCATTTATCCTTGTACCTTACTTATCTCAAACTAATCAGTTGTTTAAGCTAGACTAACCCGTGTATTTTTATATACTTGGGTCAGACCGAGTTGTTTCAGGTTAGTTACCTGCTATAGGACTTTGCTATGCTGCTTCCGCCTTGGATATTCTACTTGTCTCCTTTTGTGTAGTTTTGTAATCATTTTGTACGACTCTGATATGTATCTATTGTTTTGACTCGTTATATATAGTGTGGTCCTTGAACCACTTCTGCTGTATCATTTTGTATTGTACTGAGATGTATCTGTGTATATATATATGTGTTGTCTGCTATTCTGCGATGTGATGTACATATTATTGTTGTATTTTGTTCTGATAGATCCGTTAGCCACAGTAGTTTTGTATTAAGCATTTATTGAATATGTCGATCCACTTGAGAAAGGAAAAAAAATTAGAGCACTAAATCGACGTATTTAATATATATATTTAAGACAGAGCTATAGATGGTCGCTCCTAACTAGCCATATTCTCCGCATTAGCAGACAGTATTACCCAGTAATACTCTTTGTTAATGTGGGTCTCGGGGTGGGGCATCATAGCTTGATTTTCGAAATCATTGAAACTCAAAACCTTTCGAAACCATTGAAACTCAAAACCTTTCGAAATCATTGAAGGTAACACCTTTGAAACCTTTCAAAATCAAACCTTTCGAAATCAAAACCTTTTGAAACTAAAACCTTTCAAATTCAAAACCCTTCGAAACCATTCAAAAATAGTGAAGTGTTGGTGTTGGAACCAACCCTTCAAAATCAATGGAGAGAGGCGGCAAGTTTTAGAAAACAAAAATAACCTTTGACTCCATCTGTGTCAAAAGGTTTGGAAGCGGCAACTATGCTTCCGACCCTATCGAAAGCTAAGCTTTCGACTTTATCGAAAGGTTTCATTTAAAACAAGAAAGCAAACCAATCGAAATCTTTTTCTTTTAAACCATTTGACAATGTCGAAAGCTCTTTGTCGAAAGCTAGCAGGCGCATTTTCTTTAAAACCAAAACAAAGTTTCATCTCCTTCGAAAGCTTTAACCTTTTGTCCCTAAACTTTTCGACCCCTTTAAATTCACTACATACCAGTCGCCTGATACCATGTGCATTGTTTTTGACCTAGTTAAAAGGTTTGATAACTTTCGACCTTGTTGGAAGGTTTCGAATGAAGGCGGAAGCTCTTGTCGAAAGAGTTGAAATAGTGAAAATTGTACTTTAGAACAGTTCTTTTGTACCCTACCTGCCTTGTTTGTCTAAATCTGATTAGTTGTTGGAATTTTATATTCAAAATTGATACCGACTTTCTTTATTTTGAAATTTAAATAAATTTGAAAAAGTCCCTTTCTCCTTTATAATTATACAAAACATTTAAGGTCCATTCCTGAAATAATTTTATATAACTATTAAAACATCATGGAAAATTTCTAGAAAAATTCCAGAAAATCAGCTAATATTTTCTCTTCAGCATATTAAAATTTCAAAGCATATGAAGATCAATACAATTCGGAATTTAACCAAAACCGAATAAAACATGTTAATTAGCCCATTAACGTTTAAAAACACATATGTCTTATCCAAACAAATGTTTAAATGGTTATATCCTAACCAAGACACAAACATGAATCGGGTATAACCCATAGCCGATTCAAACAGAGAAAAATAAGATGATAAACATGATTATTCACCATGATTAGTTGATTGGAGAATGAGATAATTTCCTAGCTTTAATTCCTTAGCTTTTATCTTCAATTTATATTCTTCCTGGAGCTTTTAATGGCCGGCCGAAAGTTGTTGAGGAGTTATGAATGAGAAAGTGAAAGTTTATTAAGGTGGAGGAAGAGATATATACTAAGAAATGTAGCCCTATTTCCAAGTTTACCCCTTAGGAAAATTCCTCCTTCTAAATTTAGTTAAGTCTTATTTTCGTTTATTCATTAAGACACGACCATTGGATTTATTTATCTCATCTCCTTAATTATTCACATTATTTTATTTAATTTATCCAATTAAATATCCCGAATAATGTTAATTAACATTCAGGGGCATTACAGACTCCTCCTCTTAAAGAATTTCGTCCCCGAAATTTCAGTAAGGACACAACAACAAGCTATAGCCCATGCAAGCAAAGTTAGTATAACCTACCAACCAAATTCTATATAAACCCTATATAGAACATATCGTCTAAAACAGCCCACGAAAAGTAGCCCTAATCCTATCTTCTGTCTCCCAAGTACAGTCCTTCACGTTGTCGCTTCACTGAACTTTCACCAACCTGACTGTCTTGTTCCTTAGCCTCTTCTCATCTTTTACCACAACACGAACTGGTTGCCTCACAAAAGTCATATCCGGTTCCACCACTATTTCTACTAGTGTCGTCGAAGCGATAGTAGTTTCTGGATCATGAACATACTTCCTAAGATGAGAAACATGAAACACATTGTGGACCCCCGGCCAAACTGCTCGGTAAATCTACTCGGTATGCGAGTCTCCCAATCCTCTCTGATATAGGAAATGGTCCAACATATCTCGGTGCTAGCTTCCCGGTTTTCCCGAACCGAACCACACCTTTCATCATCGATACCTCAATGAAAATTCTATCTCCAACTGAGAACTCTAGGTCCTTACGCCTTTTGTCTGCGTAACTCTTCTGCCCAGACTGATCTTCCTTCATTCTTTCCCGTATCAACTCGATCTTTTCCGTCGCCTCTCTCACCAAACCTAGACCAAGGACCAATCCGTCTCCGGTCTCTAACCAACATACTGGTGATTTGCATGGCCTTCCATATAAAGCTTCAAAAGGCGCCATTCCTATAGTAGTCTGATAATTATTTTATAGGAAAACTCCACTAAGTGCAAGTGATCTTCCCAAGAACCACTAAAATCCAGCACACAAGCTCTCAACAGACCTTACAGTATCTTGTTGACTCTCTTTATCTGCCCATCCATCTGAGGATGATATGCGGTACTCTTCTTGAGCTTAGTGCCTAACACACTCTACAGGCTCTTCCAAAAATCGCTAGTAAACAAAGCATCTCTATCACTGACGATACTACTAGGAATTCCATGCAGTCTAACGATGTTCTTCATGAACAACTTAGCCAAAACAGGTGCTGTCCTGGTTGACCTTACCGGAATGAAATGGGCACTCTTGGTCAATCTGTCCACTATGACCCATATACTTTCATTACCCCGGTTTGACCTTGGCAACCCGTCAATAAAATCCATGGATATCGAGTCCCACTTCCAAACTAGAATATACAAAGCCTGAAGCAAACCACTTGGGTTCTGATGTTCGGCTTTTACTTGCTGACAGTTCAAACACTATTTTACCCATAAGCCAACATCCCACTTCATTCTTTCCCAGAAGAAACTTCTCTTCATATCCTTATACATCTTGGTTCCCTTAGGATGAATCGTAACCTTCGATCGATGACATTCCCTAAGAACTTCCTTCCTAAGGTCTCCAACATCCGGAACACATAACCGTTCCTTCTTTCTCAACCAACCCCTATGGTCAAGAATAAAATCTCATCAATCTCGGTTCCAGCTTCTAACCTTCTAATCCTCTCGGCTAACACTGGATCCTCTTTCTGCCTAGAAGCGATCCGTTCAATCAGAACTGGTCAAACTTCCAAACAAGACATCATGGCGATATTCCGACTAGATCCAGCAGTCGACCTCAACTGCACACTGCAAGCAGCCAGTGCTTCCAAGTCTTTCCATTCCGCCAACATAGCTAACACCACATTCTGATGTTTCCTGCTAAGCGCATTTGCCACCTTATTTCCTTTTCCCGGTGTATACTCGATGCTAAAATCATAAGCTGCAACAAACTCCAGCCATCTCTGCTATCTCATGTTCAGCTCCTTTTGAGAGAATAAATACCGTAGAGACTTATGATCCGTAAATAGCTCAAACCTTTCTCCCAAAAGATAATGTCTCCACACCTTCAATGCGAAGATTATCTCTACCAACTCTAAATCATAAGTAGGGTATCTCACTTCATGCGGTCTAAGCTGTCTAGAAGCATAGGCAATAACCTTTCCATTTTGCATTAGCACAACACCTAACCCAGTACCACGTGCATCGGTGTAAACTACCAACCCCTAATTCCCATCCAGAACTACTAACACGGGCGCATTGGTTAATAAATGTTTTAATCTAAGGAATGCTTCCTCATATTTGTCAGACCAAACAAACTTCCCGCCCTTCCTGGTTAGCATAGTCAAGGATGCTGCTATCTGCAGGAAATCCTTAATGAACCTTTGATAGTATCCTGCAAGTCCAAGAAAGCTTCTAATCTCATTTACCATCTCTGGTCTCTTCCAATAGTTAACAGCTTTGATCTTATCCGGATCAACTGCTAAACCTTCCTTGGAAACTACATGACCAAGGAACTTCACTTCCCTCTTCCAAAAATGACACTTTGAGAGCTTCGCTTTCAGTTGATGCTACCTTAGCGTTTCCAACACTATTCTAAGATGATCTGCACGACCCTTCTCATTCTTAGAATACACCAAAATGTCACCAATAAATACTAACACAAACCTATCCAAGTGCTCTTGGAAAACCCAGTTCATCAAATCCACGAAGAAAGCTGGCACATTAGTAAGCCCGAATGTCATAACCAACCATTTGTAAGACCCATATTTGGTCCTAAACGCCGTCAAAGGAATACTGTCCTCTGCCACTCTTAGCTGATGGAAACCTATCGCCAAATCCAGCTGGGAAAACACTCTAGCTCCACTCAACTAATCGAATAAGTCGTCAATTCTCGGTAAAGGATACCTATTCTTGATCGTCCTCTCGTTCAACATACGATAGTCGATACACATCCTTAACGACTCATCTGGCTTCTTCACGAATATCGTGGCTGTACCCCAAGGCGAACTGCTTGGCCGGATGAAATTCTTTCCTTCCAATTCCACTAGCTGCACCTTCAATTCCTTCATCTCGGTTGGTGATATCCTACTAGGTGGTCTACTTACGGGTTCAGCTCCCAGTACGAGATCTATCTGAAACTTGATTGCTCTTTTCGGTGGCAAACTCGAAACTGGTTCAAACACATCTGCAAACTCTCTTGCAACATAAACCTATTTCAACTTTGCTTCCGTTCCCATGGCACCCAATAACACATAAGCATTTCCGTCTGAACTCCTTATTGAGTAAATAATTCGGTTACGGCTATTAGGGTGCTTCAATGATATTTCCATCTCTTGGAAAAATATCCTAGCATCATATCTATCTAGCCAATCCATACCCAATATGATCTCGAAACCCATGAAATCAAAAACATATAAACTGCATGCAAACATATGACCTAACAAATCAAGTTCTAACTGGTCATATCTCATTCCCAAAGTTGCATACCCTCCTATAGGATTCGCAACCCTTAAAGGAGTAATAAGGTATAAAGGTTCCAGACATAATTAATCTACAAAATACTAAGATATAAATGAGTGTGATGCACCGGTATCAAATAGTATCCTAACTGGAGTACTATGAATCATAAGCATACTTTCCATCACAGCTTTTCCTTTCTCAGCAGTCGTTGGTCTAGAGGATGATGGTTCCAACGCAAAGACCTTTCCCTTTCCAGCCTTAACAACCTAGGGACACTTGTCCTTGTAATGCCCTATATGGCCATAATTGTAGCACTTCACATTAGGCCTCACTGCAACTGCTCTTCCATCACCCGAGCGACACTCATTAGCATAGTGCCCCTTCTTGTCACACTTGTAACAAACAATATTAGCCTTGCCCTTCTTAGCTGCTACCCCCAACTAGGCACCTTTCTTCTAGAAGAACTTTCGCTTCTTACCTTGAAAATTTTGAACCTCAACCGGTTTCCCTTTTCCAAAAGTAGAAAGCATCTCTTCATTCCGAATAGCCATCTCGACAACAATATGACACTGGTCCCGAAGGTTTGGCATGGTTGCTCTGGCGATCTCAGGATTCAACCCCTTGATAAACTTATCATTCATCTGAATGATAGTATCAACAGTAGCATATCCGTAACAGGACAGCTCATCAAACTGTGTAGCATACTCAATCATCGATTTATCCCCCTGGACTAAATCTGCAAACTTCCGAAGCAATGCTGACTTGGTAACCTCTGATAGAAATCTTTCTTTGAACCTCCTTCGAAATTCAGCCCAAGTCAAGTCTTCCTTCAGCTCTCCCATAGTAACTCCGTTCCACCAAAACAATGCTGCCCCCTGCAATTGCCTTGAAGCAAGTCTTCTCTTCTGCATATCCGTCAAGACGAGATCTACAAATATCCTTTCACAATGCAATAGCCAGTTCTCCACTCCTACTTTAACGACCCAGAATTTCTGTCAATTAAAATTCGTATATTTAATTGATTTTAAATATTAACAAATGAAATTAATAAGTCGAATAATTTATTTTTTGAATATTGGATTTAATTTGGACAATTAATTTCGATAATTAAATAGTGAAATTCTAGAAATAATTGAAATCTGGATTAAATGTGAATGAAAATGATTTATAAAGTTATATTAAATCATATTGGAGTTAGAATGATGTTATAGAACTTTTAAATTTGAATTAAAAGTTAATTTGTGAAAATTGAATATTTTAATATTTAATCGACTAGTGAAATTAGCCATTTTTCGAACAGTCTCAAAATTGGACGAAATTAGTTCCATTGGATCCGTAATAGTTTATTATTATCGGATTTCAATTTTCGTAGCAATCGGAGTTGTCCTTTGACCGTGGCAGCTCCAAACGCATCGAAATTGTTTTAATATTAATTTGGCAAGTTAAAAATAGTCATTTTTCAAATAGTCTTGGATTTCGACGAAACTAGTTTCATCGGATCCGTAATGTGATATTATTATAAGATTTCAAATTTCGTGTCAATCGGATGTACCGTTTGTCCGGGGCAAGCCAAAACGCATCGAAATCGGTTTAAATCGGTTTAATTTAAAATCGATCGTTTAATTCCGTAACTCGCACAGATGACCGAATTAGCTCTCAAAACACGTTCCATTGCGTTCGAAACTTGGGGTAAACCTTAGAAACGTCAGTCGGCACGCTTCGTTTGGAGTTCGGAAAATTTTGGGTGAATAGTGTTTTGATCATTTTTCTATAAAAGGCCCTCCATCTCACAATTTGCAAACAAAAGCCCAACACCCTAATTCATTTCCTTCAGCCGCCACTGGATAATTCGAAGGCCAGAATTTCACCTTCTTCTCTTCTTAATCTCTTCCAGTCCGTCAATAATTAGAAAAAGTTGTCAACTGCAAAGTTGAAGAGCATCAGAAGAGCTTTCAATCCATACGGGTACTTCGTCGAATCGTCAACCATGGAGGGAGCTATCTGCTCGCGTTCACATCAGGTCACGCACGGTTTTCTAAGCCTAGGGGTGGCCGAGCTCCTCTATATTCATGGTGGAGGTGGAGCTAGTGGCGGTCGGTCGTGTGGCAATGTCTGATCGACGTCGAAGTGAATGATAGTGGAGCGAAAATTGGGGGAACGTTGGCGGCCATGAGTTCATGTACGTGTAGTTTTGAACGTGAGTTTCACGTTGGGGAAGAAGGCTTCGCGTGCGGCCAGATCTTGATCTCCAGAAATTGCACGGCCGAGATTAATTAGGGTTAGAAAAAAAAATATAAAAGCTGAAATTGTTTTAATTTAAATTCGTGTAATCTTTAAAATGCCGTAACTTGTTCATACGAGGTCGGAATTCGACGAAACTTTTTGTGTTGGAATCGTATGGTCAAGCACTATGCTATGGAATTGGATTGGAGTCGTTTGGATCTAGCAAAAATTTCGGGTAAAATTAAATGTTTATTCGAAATAAACGCTGAAACTGAATTGAAATTCACGGTGAGAACTTCTCACTCAATCGCAATTGTTTCGATTTATATTTTAAATAGTTAAATTTAAAATTGCTTGAATGTATGTTTGAATGATGATTGCTGTCTATTGATTGTTGAAATAGACATTAACGCCGTTATTAAGCGGAGGTTATTTACTAAAAACATATACCGCGAATATTTCACCGTAAAGTGAAATTGGTATTATTTATGTACTTGGAGTTGATTTCCCGCATTATATAGCGGATGAGACCCTATTGCGCCGCATAATAGCGGATAATATTTTATAAATCCCATATACCATGATATTCCGTACTGGAACGGAATTGGTATTGTGCTAACATCTGTGGATGTAGGGAAACAGGTTGGAGGGATCCAACTGGATTCCTCAACTGTATTGATTTATTTACAGATATTGTTATATATGCTGTTGTCATATCGATATATGATGTTTGGATGCCGTGATTGATTATTTGGTGCTGTTGCATCATCGGATCCATTTTTGAAGTTTAAAAATAACGATTTTGATTTTAAAAAGATTTTTAAAGTGATTTTTGAAATTTCACGTTTTATTAAAATTTTGAATTGATTTATCTTAAATAAATAAACGTTAAAATTTTAAAGTTATAAAAATTATGATTTTTGTGAAATATAACCAAAGTTTGATTTTCGAAATAAATAGTTGATTGATTTATAAAATGGTTTAAATTGGGATTTTTGAATAATTATAAACGATTTATATAAAAGATTTATAAAATTGATATTTATAAATTAAAATATTGGAATTATAAAACGAGTTTTTATAAGTGTTAAAAAGGAAGTATAAATAGATTTCATAAGTGAATGAAATTAATAGATTTATAATGTGAAGTTATAAAATGAATAGATGGTGTAAAATAAAAGATTTATAAGTAATTTACTTATAAATTAGATTTTGGCACTTAAATGGGATATGGAAAAAATTTGTTAATAAAGTGATTTTATAAATTGAAGTTGTTATAAAATATAAATGGAATTTATAAACATTGTTTTATAAATCGAAATCAATTGAATTTGATAAATTAAACATAGAAGTTATTAAAGGAGATATATTCGTGATTTTGGACAGCGAATTATCCTTTAAGTTAAATGATGTAATAATAAGAGTCTGGTTGGGAATTTTATCCACGATTTTGGACAATGGATAATCCTTTAATAAATGTGTAGAAACATTGAATTGGGTAAATAAAGTATATTCACGATTTTGGACAGTGAATATATTATTAAATTAAATGGATATGTTTTGGAGAAGTGATATTACGAAATGAAGTAATTGTTTTAAAAGATGTTTTAAAACGTGTTAAGTATCGAATACATAGATTTCAACATTCATTGTTGAAATAGGCGTTTTCGAGAAATAAGGAAATGGTGGACTATAACACTGTTGTTATAGTAAATGATTTTCGAAAGGAAATGTTTTATATAGTATTGGGATTTATATATCTATCTTAATTTCGAATCCCTATACTAGTGATTTTGGGTCGTCGTAACGATGTTTTACGCAACATTCGTTTTGACTCAAATAAATGTGTTTAAGAGAACGTTTTCCTTAAAGAATGAAATATATACTTAATTATGATTTAAGTATATCAAATATTTTCCAAGTGTTGAAAATAAATGATTTGCGAATTACTTATTATTAAATAAGTATGGAAATATTTTCCAATATGAAATGAAAGGGTTGAGATTTTATCTTTTAAAGATAAATTGAAAATGAATATTTGAAATTGATTTGAAATTGTTTTTTTTCAAATGGTTGAAGTGTGGAAAATATATATATTGTAAAGATATTTTTGGAAGATAAATAATTTGGAAAATTATTTGGAATCTGATGATGCTGTGCAGACCTATTGATAGTTAAATAACCGACTATCAATAATTACCTTGAATGGGTATTTGTTGTGATTTGCTTGAATTTGAATACCACACTTATTTTTGAATAAGCGCTCACTATTCGGGTTAGCCGGGAAAGGACCTTTGGGTCGTATAACCCATTCCGAATATGTGATACGTCGTAATGGATTGCATTTGATGACCGGTGTTGAAGACCGGATATTTTTGAAAACGGAAGGATTACCGTCGAGTTACTCTGCATCGGCTGATCTCCGATATAGAGATTTTATCACCCTTAGTGACGGGAAGTCCGGACGTGATTAGAAATTATCCGGATTGCAAGGGCTTCTTTTGAAGTGCCTTCGGTTCTGTTCGATCCCGGAATAGACTTGTATGGTTGTATGTCTAACGTTACAAATTGAGATATAAAGCTGGTTTCTTTCAAATACATATCTGTTGGTGGCGGAGAATTTATTCTCTTAGCTTAACACCCTTCTCTGAGACGTACGAGCTCAAAGGTTATGTAGTTGAAGGTTATTAGTGATATACTCCCAATTTGGTAACGTGGCATGCTGAGTGTTGTTGTGTAATGATCATTGTTTGATCATTTGTGATATGATCATTTGTTTGATCATTTATCCTTGTGATAATTACTTTGATCATTTGTTTGACCTAAAGCATGGCTTTGTACCAAAGCGTAGATTTGTGGACGAGACTTCGTCGGACCTCACACCCCGGAAATGGTCAAAACAGGAAAGATGCGGCAAGGTTATTAGGGGGTAGCGCCCCTTTAGCGTATGTCGTTCCTTCTGGATAGAGGTGTATCATGGTATGGAGCCCAGATATTTAACCTATGTTGTTGCTGCAAATTTATTACTTTGTGGTTGTTGGAATCGAGGATCCTCGGGAAGATCGGTTACGATCGGGGGATGACATATTCGAGTCAGTAGTTACCCAGTTAGGGGTAACCCGGCCTTGTGTTGGCAGAGATCTAACCGTAATGTTAGGTTATTTCTTGGGTCGTCTTTCCAGAGGCGTACCTATGTGGCAATGGGAAGTTCCTTGGCCTGACCATTTGTTGGAAATCCAAAGAAACAATACGTGACTTGTACGGTTTTAGTTGTATTACCTGCCATGGAATGTGGCGGTAACCTGCTATTGAACATGGTAGCTATAATAGGCATACGATACTGGTCGTATATTGGCTAAGATTAATATTATTCTTTCGAAATGTTTTCTACACTATGCACTAATAATAATATCAAAAAGGATTTGATTTTGCGTAGTAAGCATCTTTGACTATCATAAGAAGAAATCTCCTCCAATTCTGCGTTTGCATTGTGTGTGTGGCGGGAGGTCTTATGGTAGTCTCATTTTCCAAAAGAATTGCGAAATTGACTTTAAAAATATCCTATTGTTTGTTTTAAAGATAAACTGTTTTAAGTGCGCACACCAGTCACCATTACTGACCTGGAGTTTATTGTTTCCTTCCTAAACTCTGGGTGCCCACCAATTTCCACACGGGCAGTCTAGAGTCAGGTTATCAGGTCATTCTGGATTCGGGATGCTGTGGAGCTTAGTGGCGAGCTGGATGGCGAGACGTACCACTTGTATATGATATTATTTATTCCGCTGTGTATTCTGTATGAGGAAAAGTTATATAACTGACCATTGTTGTATTGTTGTTGTAAACTCTGATGATGATGTAATGTATAAAATGATATAGTTCTTTGATTTAAAGATTATTCATTTATCTATTATATGTTGTTCCACTGCGAATGTGAGATTCTGATATTGTTTTTGTTTCTGATGTTGTTCTGTTGTTCTTCTTTCTTTTTCTTCTATCTTTTCTTCTACCTATTCTTTCTTAAAACCCTAAGTATTCAGTTTTCCGGCATTCGATGGCTCGGCAGTCGATACAGTGGACGTATTGATGTCGATATTTGGAAGTCGAAGAATCGGGTCCTTACACCTACTGCTTCCTCGGTTCCCAGAAAAGGCTTCCCTCCAAGACTAGCGTAATCCCTGCTCAGCTTGGCATAATTATTGCCAACTGGGGCCACCGGATTAGCTCCTCCCGCATTCCCTACAACCACTCCCGTAGCTGCTCCAGCTTACATCATATTCACGAAGAACTAATACATTATCCCCATATCAACCGGCGGGATCTAAGCACCAACATTAGCATTTGCATTTGCTTGTCGACCCTGGTTACTCCTAGTATTGGGTCGAACATTTCCACTTGTTGTTGTGCGTCTTCCACCTAGATTCACTCTTCCGTTTCCTGCATCCATATCTTACTTCCCTACTACCTGAAATCCAATCTTTGTAAGATATAGAAGAATGGTCTAAGGGAGTGGGGAATACATACATAGGTATTTATAACAAAGTACACATACATTACTATAACGCTTACCCAAGCCCAACTATATTTTAGATTCATTAGTTTATGATTTAAAAATATTTTAAGGTTTAAATGCCTTTTAAGTACATAAAACATGCTCTGATACCAACTTTGTAACATCCCGCCTTCTGGGGCCCAAAACTAACCGCTATTGATGCTGCAGTCATCCGTAGTTGTTATTTCATGGGGACCGAATGCGGCATAGTTAATATTGATACACTGGAACACATGAGTACGAAAATTTTTAAACTTCCAATAAACAGAATTTCCCATTTCATGCAAATTACAATTTAAGATTTAATTACATAATCCCAAACGTTAACCACGTTCAGATCACATATACATGTACAAAATACGATAAGAGCGACATATGAAGATGTCCCCCTATGATGATCAGAGAAATAATAAATATGAACTTTACAGTTCTTAGTACATCACAGCAGAAAACAAAAATAGCTCCTATATAGCTAAGACTGCCTCATGCACGTCTCCGGAAGCTTATTCGTCCAAAAACCTAAAAGTCTCCCACTCTCAGACTACTCAAATTAATTTTGAGTACCCGAGAGTTTTTGGAGAAACACAAACTTCGAGTCAGACAATAAGTCTGGTATGAATAATCCACTATCATCTCTTATCAGAAATAGATATCTAGTGAGACCACGCCACTTAGCCGAGGGGTTTTTACCCTCACTAGTATCCAAAACAAAACATGCAAATCATTTACTATGCTCCTGCACCCAAAATGATTAGCCTTAACGTAATATGAAATAAAGCGATAAATCATATATATATTGGATATCCCATCCACCCATTCATTAGATATCCCCTCTAAAAGCAATTTATTAGATTTCCCATCTAAAATCCATTTATTAGGGTTCCCCTCTAAAATCTTTAAAATGACTATCCGTCAAAACTTAAATAGGACTATCAATCCCAAATTCATCAAAATAAATGCAGATTATCCATCATACATTGTTTTATAAAAGTTGGTGTGGGCTATCCACCACACACTCCATAGTTTTCCTAGGATGACTATGAACCCTTGGGTGCCAAATCCCGAGGCTAACCACCTCTGACAAAACATTCTTTACTTTAGAAATTTGATATGGGCTATCCACCGCACATTCCATGGTTTTCCTAGGTTAACCAAGAACCCAATACTTGGCCAATTAAAAAATCATGATCCCCATGATTATTCATTAAAATTCATGATCCCTATGAATATTTATTTTTCCCATGTATCCCACATGTTTAACCTATTCCCATTGGTAGCCCCAATTAGGTTAAATTAAATAAAAACACATTGATAGCCCCAATGTTTATTTTTGAAAGCATATTTCTATTTGTAATCCAAACTATGTATCAGAAACATTAAACCCACCCCGGTGTCCCCAAGGTTTGATAGCATCCAATTTAATAAGGATCCCCCTTACATATTCAAACCAAGATAAGTATTTTATGCTTTAACCCTTCGAAGTACCCCTTTCAAATTTGCAAAAGTTTACTTAATAAAAATGGCTAAAAATAGCCCTTTGAACCCCGTCGAATGAAGCCTCATTCGAAAGCTAATTAACATCCGAAGTTAGCCTATTTGGAAGCCTTCCTTTTAAAAGCATCACAAAATCATACCTTTCGACCTTATCGGAAGGTTTCTTTTCAACCTAGTCAAAAGCTTGGGGTATCCCCCCTATAAAACCATTCATAAACCTTTCGAAAGCAATGAAACTCAAAACCTTTCGAAATCATTGAAACTCAAAACCTTTTGAAATCATTGAAACTTAAAACCTTTCGAAATCATTGAAGGTAACCCCTTTGAAACCTTTCGAAATCTAACCTTTCGAAACCAAAACCTTTCGAAGTCAAAGCCCTTCAAAACCATTCAAAAACAATGAAGTGTTGGTGTTGGAACTAACCCTTCGAAATCAATGGAGAGAGACAACAAGTTTTAGGAAACAAAAATAACCTTTGACTCCATCTGTGTCGAAAGATTTGGAAGCATCAACTATGCTTTCGACCCTGTCGAAAGCTAACCTTTCGACTTTGTCAAAAGGTTTCATTTAAAACAAGATAGCAAACCAATCAAAACCTTTTTCTTTTAAACCATTTGACAATGTCGAAAGCTAGCAGGCATATTTTCTTTAAAACCAAAACAAAGTTTCATCTCCTTCGAAAGCTCTAACCTTTCGTCTCTAAACCTTTCAACCCCTTTCAATTCACTACGTACCAATCGCCTGATACCATGTGCATTATTTTTGAACTAGTCGAAAGGTTTGATAACTTTTGACCTTGTCGGAAGGTTTCGAATGAAGGCGGAAACTCTTGCCGAAAGAGTTGAAATAGTGAAAATTTTACTTTAGAAAAATTCTTTTATACCCCACCTACCTTGTTTGTCTAAATTTGATTGGTTGCAAGAATTTTATATTCAAAATTACTACCGACTTTCCTTATTTGGAAATTTAAATAAATTGAAAAAACCCTTTCTCCTTTATAATTATATAAAACATTTAAGTCTCATTCCTTAAACAATTTTATATAACTATTAAAACATCATGAAAAATTTTGGAAAAATTCCAGAAAATCAATTAATATGTTCTCTTCAGCATATTAAAATTTCATAGCATATGAAGATCAAAACAATTTGGAATTTAACCAAAACCGAATTAAACATGTTACTTAGCCCATTAACGTTTAAAAACTCCTATGTCTTATCCAAACAAAGGTTTAAATGGTTATATTCTAACCAAGACACAAACATGAATCGGGTATAACCCATAACCGATCCAAACAGAGAAAAATGAGATGATGAACATGATTATTCACCTTGATTAGTTGATTGGAGAATGAGATAATTTCCTAGCTTTAATTCTTTAGCTTTTATCTTCAATTTATATTCTTCCTAGAGCTTTTAATGTCCGGCCGAAAGTTGGTGAGGAGTTATGAATGAGAAAGTGAATGTTTATTAAGATGGAGGAAGAGATACACTAAGAAGTGTAGCTCCATTTTCAAGTTTACCACTTAGGAAAATTCCTCATTCTAAAGTTAGTTAAGTCTTATTTTAGTTAATTCATTAAGACACGACCATTGGATTTATTAATCTCATCTCCCTAATTATTCACATTATTCTATTTAATTTATCCAATTAAATATTCCGAATAATGTTAATTAAAATTCAGGGGCATTACATTAATGGTGTTAATACAAATTATTTAACTAATATTTAATATATTTATGTCTAATTTTGATGTCATGTATAAGTGTACAATATACAGTTTAATAATGTCGGCATTGTAATGCGAACTCAACCACACAAGTTGCATACAAAAAGAGTTCATTTTGTGAGAGGTATCTGTGTTTGAAAATTCAAGGTTTAAATGTAATTTTAAATTTAATAGGGGTATTTCAATAATTTTACCTCTCATTCTTTAATTTTGCAACCCAAACCCTATCCAGGTATACCATGGGGTTCGATCAACTTTTGTAGCCACCGGAGACCCTATTCTGCATCGCTGATGCCACCACTCATCTCCTTTCAACATAGTGATCCTTCTAATGCCATCAGCCTACATTCAAATTCAATCTCAAAAGCCCTAATTCCTCTTCATCACCATCATAGTTGATCGAGTTCTTCGATACTAGGGCAGAAGCTCTGCCTTCTATGCCGATTGAGTTTTCGTATTTAGTTGGACCTCTAACGATGTCATGTGATCATGGATGATTGTGGTAGGACCGATGATATGCACGGTGTAACATGGACATTGGAGTAGTGAAAGGTAGAAATGTTTTAAAAAATATTTATAATTAAATAATTTTGGGTTCAAAATATTTCTATATATATAATGATAATGAAAATAAGATATGCTCAAGAATCCAACTAGTTGATTATACCTTGAACCATCAATTATGCCTTAAAGAGAATATTTCCCTAACTTAATGGTGGAGCTGCAAAGTAAATCATTAAGATTTAATTTATTAATAGAGATAAGAAAAGTTTTCTATGTCTTTATAATTAGGCCTTTAAGTATATTTATAGCATTAACAGTCTATGTAAAATATCTAACCCAAATCCACTATTTAAGTTTTGAGGCATTATAAGGGAGATCTTATCTCATTTAGTTAATTAAACATATTAAATTCGTTTATACCTATTTATGTTTTAGCCTGCCTTATTATAAAACAATGTTAAAAAAATTGGCTACCAAAATAATATATATATATATATGTGTGTGTGTGTGTGTGTGTTTGTGTGTGTGTATGCATGCATGCATGCATGTTTGCTTGTATATATGTATATGTATTATTCATTATATTTAAATTACCAAATAAATACATAAAAATATATGTTTTATTATTTAATTTTGAGATCTCTAATAATAACAAAAAAATTAATTAATACAACTTTTATATTAATTTTTGCATAATAATAATTTATAAGTTTTGTTAATTATTTCATTAAATTATTTTCGGTCGAAAGTTCAGAGCCATAGTTGTCTGGTTCCTAGGTGTGAACTCAGCCATCAGTTTTATGTAAACAATCTAAGTATTAAAGCATGTATAGGCTTTATTAGAGCACAATTATGAAGGTGAGTTCACTTGCTTATAGTTTTATCTAGGTGAAATCCAATTTCTTATATATTTAATGTGCGACCCTTAAGCAATGATATATTATGCACGTTTTCTCTTAGAAATCACTATCACTTAGATATCTAAAGCTCAGTTAATGGTCAACACTCTAATAATATTTATATTTAATTGTGAAGTCCAACATTAAAGTCCATGGTTCAATCTGATAACAATTACCAATCAACCGATTTCTTTAGCCAAAGACTTTGACTTTACGTTAACTACCAATTATGGTGATAGTAACCTTTTAATCAAGGGAGACAAATCCTCTCTTGAGTAGTGTTTCACTTTAAGTCATTCAACTTATACCCAACTATAAAATTAACATATCATAGTTATCGTGTAGTTGACCATAATCATAGTATAGTTTAGACAGATAAGATTCACAATATTTTTAAGTCCAAAAACTGTTGCACATCGTCACGTGCAATCTTCTATTTGACTTTTGACCTATAGAAGACTCTCTGTGAGTAGTTATGTAATGTTCTAAATAACAACATGTACGTAACCCCTTGGTACCACTAACGATCATGTGTAAGTCACAGTCCACCCCATAGAGAGCATTACATATACTAATCTCAATGTATATATAGATATCCCGCTCTCGATGCATCTTGACTATAAACATTTAAGGATAAGTATCTATTTCATATGACTCAATACCTATGGTTACAAACACATTCATAACTGCAATTGATTAACACCTCTAAGGAATTTTTACTTATATATATTTAATATATTATAAAATTTAATTATATCATAACCTAATAATATATATAATAGAAAATAAAACCAAAAGCAAACTTTATTTCGAACAGGATTTGTTATAACAGCTAGATATATAACCAAATTACAAAATTCTCCCAAGGCACACCCTTAACTCTATCAACTCCCACTAGCATTTAGGGCCAATTATGGTTACTTATAACCATACCCTCGATTAGTTTTCTTAAACTAAACTAAGAAAGGACCTCCTTAATGAGCGGATCCATAATATTATTATTTTGCATACTTTTTGATTATACTTCTTTTTACACCTGAAATTTCCAAAAATGGATAAGGTGTGAAACCATCGAAGGTTTGCAGTATGGAGCTATCACACTTTGAAGCTATCACACTTTGAAAGCTATCACACTTCAAAGCTATTGCACATTGAGGAATGAAGGCTATTGAATGTTAATAAAAAGCTTTCACATATTGCAAAGCAAAGCAATCATAACTTGATACTACAAGTCATTGCAAGTTGATACTAAAAGCCATCGCAAGTTGATGAAAAAAGCTATCGTGAGCCGATAGCCATGAGCTATCGCAGGTTGAAACAATATGCTATCACAAGCTAATTTGGTTAAAGTTATCACAAGTTGACACCACGAAAATATCAAAGTTGATATAAACAAAGCTATTGTATTATATGAGCTATCGGATGAAGTCCACGTAGCCATCACATGATGAAAATCATAGAGCCATTACATGATGCTATCGCAAGTTAAGGATAAAGAAATTGTCGCCAATCAAGAATATAAAGAAGCTATCACAAGTCAAGGATGAAGAAGCTATCACATATTGAGGAATTAAGCTATCGTGTATTGGGAAATGAAGCTATCATCAATAAAGAGGAGTTATCACAAAAAAACACTATTAAATTGGAAAGGAATGTTAAATAAAAGGAGAAGTTAAGAACAATAAGGAATATTTATTAGAGTAAAATCGTGTCTTTTCATCAAACAAATCAATTCAAAGACATGCAAAAAGGAATATATGGGCAATATTCAATACCTTAGGATAGTAATGAATCAAGTGAAAAGTAGTATATTAATATGAAGGAAATTCTATGTGATAAAGCTTCAAGGCATTCCTATGCAACCATGCCACCTTGGTTAATACCATGGCCAAGATAACAATCCGCACAAACTACTATAATCCCGAGATTATGACATATGGCACCATCAAGGCTATTCATCCTGTCAAGTAACTAATTTATGTCAACTTCAATCGACCAATACGAAAAAGCTATGCCCCTCCTTACCTTTATAAATAGAGACCTACATTCGCCTAAGAAGGGGTTCTTCTCTTCTTTTTCTTTCTTAGCATAGATATTTTTTTGGGACTTGACATTTCTAAGCTCCTTTAAAAGCTCGAGAATTCCCTTAACGGTTGACAAATAAGAAGATGACTTAGACTTTTGAACATAAGGACCTTAAGAAATAGGAAATTGCACATTGACTCCATCGTTGACTTTTTGGACTATAACAAAGGAGATGACTTGTACTTTTTGCATATTGATTATCGGAAGATAAATAATACATGTATACTCGAATTTCATACTATTTGCATATGAAAGAAGGTTGACTTGAACTTTGGACATTTTGCATATATACTATTTTGATGATGGACATATTTAGAATTTTATTTAAATTATATATCTTTTGAAATATTATAATGTTAGACCCAAAAATTGGTTTAACATTTTGATGCTTTCAATAAGAGCTAAACTCGATGCAATTTTAAAAATGACCAAAATACCTCCAATTTAGGAAAAAATTTATAATATTAAAATAATTTTGAAAAATAGAAAACATTTTTATAAGTACGACGGTCTAAGTTTTTTGGTTCTGCTTATTTTTGAAAAAGATATAAATTTCTATTTTTTTGAAAACTATAATTTTTTACAATTACTATTGTAGGTTGATTAACATACAATGGAAAATTGCAAAAGCTATATCTCCTTCCCCTCAACCTTCGATGGCTCTATGAATATTGATTTCAACTTGCGACAATATATGGAACATCGATCTCAACTTGTGATAGCTAACTCCAAGGTCTTCAACCTATGACAACCCCTCCACCAACTTGCGATAACTCACTATCAGCCTGCGACAATGCTCGACTTGCGACAACGATGATCCTTTTATCAACTTACGACAACTCATCAACTTGCGATGGTATATAAATGGTTTCCTCCTCAACTTGCGATGTCAAGCTCTTCTACCAAACTAGGCCCTAAATCATCATTAACTGACAACGCCAACCAATGATAGCTCCCTTGCCAAATTATGATGACCTAATACGATTTAAGAAACTAATTGTTAAAAAATGGAAATGAAAATTGATGTTCAAACATGAAAATCCTTTCGGACACCCCAATTCTTCGAGATCCACGACCATTTGGGTAATAGAAAATTCATCATCGGATAGAGGCTTTACTGGAGAACATTTTCTCCAAGGTTCGCCTTGCTATAATCGAGCCTAGGCGCCAGGAATATTAATAACCCCTTACCATTTTATCCGAAAATTTAAGGAAGGTTAGAGCCAAATTCACCAAACCTACTGCCCTAAAAAATCACTGACTATCACCAAAATGTAGCCCCGACTCCCCTCTACTGCGTGCAGATGGTGATCTGAACAAAACCCAAGTAGAGGTGCTAGAAAATATCGATGAACATAGATGATTTTATGGACTTCAACTCAAATTTAGGGCAAACCATGATGAATTGGGGTAATCGACCACTGTTGATGGTGTATACTCATCAAGGTGAGCAAGTTGGTGTAAACAATTTGACGAATGGGCTGATGGATTAAAAGTTGCAAATAAACTACCAAGATTGGTCTTATGTATTCATGAAAATTCGAGTAAGGTTAGTTTTGACAAAATTGGTATCTTGGAAAGATCTTGGAAAAATATGAGTAAGGGCGAAGATGTGAGAGAAATTGTCAAAATTCAAAATTTTGAATGTTTAAAAATTTAAATACAATCAAACACAAATAAAATATCGAATAAAGAAAGAAGAATAAGTGTGTTTCAAAAACAAATGTTTACTAATGAACAAAGTCAATCCGTTACAAAAAATATTATAATAAAACAACTTTGAAAAAGGTGGTTTTAAAAGAAACAAAACTAAAATAATGACGATGATGAAATATAATCTACCAAATCCCTAGAGTTATAGACCACATAGCAGATTTATCAAATGGACTCTTATTATTGAATTATGGTTTTTGGTTCCTTTTATATCATGAATTAAGGATATATATGAATAATTTGTATTAAAAAGTTGTGATTCACTAATTAGGGATTCAAGTTTCTTTGTAGGTAAAAGCAAGGATGTAAGCTATGAAATTATGGGTTTTCTTATCGTGTGCAAATGATGAAGCTTGGAATATCATTCTCTAAATTATTGAATAAAATAATGAAGCTAAGGAGTCTCCATCTGTTATTTCTGAACATGGATTCAAATTTCTTGCCAATTAGTGATGGATTTCTTTATTGAATTGTTTTTTGACCTTCTTTATTATTATCGAATAAACCTTTACTTTCATGGGAGGAAAAAGGCAAAGGCTCCATATTATTCAAGGCTATGAATCTTGTTATCGAAGGAAAAATCACGATATTCACATTTTCGCTACTAAATATATATCACTATTTAATTATGAAGGTTAGGATATCCTTCTTACTAAATTAATTCATGGACTAAAATTCAAAATTATAGATTCTCTATAATCATGACAAAGAATGACTTCTTATCTAAAACAACCCTGATTTTCCATCTTGAAGCTTGGATCAGAGCTCTCTTCTATATGATGGATTTCCTTATTATATGGACTTTAAGTTTTTTTATTTTTATCTGGATGACAAAACTCTTACTAATTGGAATAGTTTCCTTTCATCGTGGTTGATGAAATTTCCAAAATAAGATATCGATATAACCTCTTGTTTTAGACAAACTCCTAGAAATATGAAAGCGTATGAATTTCTTACTACTCAAAATTTACAAACCCTGTTGTCAAATTACAAGTACTCATCCTACATAAGAGGATATAAGGATTTTCGGTTAAGTATGTGCCACTTAATTATCTATGAGATCTACATACTTGGTTAATGCAAAATGAAGGCTTTCCAAATTCCTAGATTCTTATATTAGAAATAAATCATTATTCAACGGTGTAGTCCGACGCATAGCTCCTTCATATTATAATGATGTTCATCAAAAAAGAAATAGTCCATCTTTGCATAGTC
This sequence comes from Allium fistulosum, assembly GCA_030737815.1. Lineage (NCBI taxonomy): Eukaryota > Viridiplantae > Streptophyta > Magnoliopsida > Asparagales > Amaryllidaceae > Allium > Allium fistulosum. Next base: position 368,359,680 of record CM060908.1, read on the forward strand.
ATTGTGATGATAAGATTTCCTTACAAATGCAGGTCTTTGTCTAAAAATAAGGTTCAGAAGTATCATCTTTTAGTTAATTAGTTGTCAGTGGAAAGTCTGATTAAGAGATCTGATCTTCTATTTTGAAAATAAGAGTCAAGTTATCTATTGTAATAAACTCTTGGTGGGAAAACACATTTAATAAAAGCATGTCACTCCCAGCCTAATGGTTAACAAGGTTTGTTAGAATAGATGTTAGAAAAGGTGTTATCTTGGTTCTCTCCTTCAGACAAGTTTTCAAGTAAGTAAAGATTTTGGGGTATTTGATATCCTATATTTCATCAATCGAAGACATAAATCTATAGAAGCTTGGATTCCTTTAACAAATATTGATTTTTATCTAATATAAAAGCCCCAATCTTCAATCTCGAAACATGGATTACTGGTCTTCTTTGTAATGGATTCCTGCCACCATATAATCAAGATGAAATAGATTTTTGATCCCCTGCTTCTTATACATCTTCAAGAAGTTTTGGCATAAAGATATTTCAGTAAAAGAGATTTTAGAAAGGTAAATGTTAACAAAATAACTTAAAGAGTATTAAGAATAAGTGGTTGCAAATATCAACATATGGATAGTTAGATAAATATTGATAAAGGAAATACTATTGGAACGAATCAAAGAAGTTAAATATGCTAAGCACCTTCCAATGCTATAATTAACAAAGCACCATAGGAAGGGATTAGTTGGTCCCATATCTAAAATGAGTAGGTCCAAAAAAGTGGATGTGACTATTAATTAGGACTTAAAAAGGATTTTATAGAGAGTTTTCCAATAATACAAAGATGACAAAGAAAGCAACGAGACAAAGACATCAGTTATCCCGAGTGCTTTAACTTCCATCACTAACATTTGGCCTTTTCGATAGATAAATAATCGGTTTGGTAAGAACTTTGTCCACCCCAGAATAGATGTTAGATTTGCAAACAGTGGAAATTAACCACTTTACCAAATAGGAAGAAGCTAAGAATCTATGGAAAAAGTCCTAAAATTCACAGGTAACAAAAGCTACAGATAAGATAATCAAGAGTACCCACAAAAAGCAACTCGATCAGGAGATTGAATAAAGGAACAATCCTTAATTTTGTGGTCATATAAAACTCGAGCAAGTAAACTATAGATTCCAAAAGTAACATTGAATTACAAATAAAAGATCCTTTACGATCTTATTAAAATCCTGAAAGGTTGACTTAAAATCAAATTTAAAAGTTACTAATGAAAATCATGACTTGCTTTGCGTTTTTCAGGAAAATAGGATTAGAGAAACCTCACAAAAAATAAGAAAAGATGGCGAAATTCTTCGTTTTACACTAAAGTGTAAAAAGCTTATTTCGTACAAGGAGGGAGGGAAAATGTTATCTACATAATTTCTAAGGAAAATATAATGCCGGATTGAAAACATGCAATGTCGAAGGCCGCATCAAGGAACTATGTTGACCTTAAGATTCAAGGGTATCTCACACCAATGTAGTACAATAAGTTATGCCATAAATGGAGGATGCCATAAATAAGCAATATTGATGATGAGTTATGACGTAAGGTTGTTATTGCCACAATATTCAATGACGTAAGAGGACAATGGTGCTAGACTGCATCCAGATGGCGCAAGGATAAGCAATGGCGTCAAGCTGCTTCCTGATGCCACAAAATTGAATATCATCAATAATGCATCTTACTGATGCCGCACTTTGCTGATATCGCATATCATCAACGTTGAATAATGACAAAGACACAACATTGAAGCAATATCTAAAGTATGATACCATAGCCCATAAGTATAAGAGGGGTATAAAAGCCATCAATATGGCATGTCGCAAGATACTAGAGAAAAGGCTGTATGGTTTATCAAAGAGAGGTTAATGCCGCTTTCATTCAATGTTGCTCCTCTTCAATGCTGCTTCCTTCCATTGCTACATCTCTTTAATGCCACCTTCATTCGATGTCGCTCCTCTTTAATGTCGCATCTCTTCAATGTCGCATCTCTTCAGAGCCGCCTTCATTCGATGCTGCTCCTCTTCGATGTAGCTTCCTTCTGATGCCGCATCTCTTCAATCTTGCTTCCGTCGATGCCGCGGTCTATCAATATCGTCTCTTCTCAATGTCGCACCTTATCAATGTTGCATCCTACCAATGTCACGCTCTATCGATATTGTCTCCTATCATTGCCGCATCCTATCAATTCCAACTCATGTTAATGCCATGTCTTATTAATGTTACTCATCACCAATGCCGCCTCCTGTTATTACCACCTCTTATCAATATCGCTCATCATCAATGCCGCCTCCTATTATTACCACCTCTTATCAACGTCGCTCATCATCAATGCTGCCTCCTGTTAATGTCGCCTTTTAGTAATGCCATATCTCTTCAGAATTATTAATTATCAATTTTGTGCCTTGTTGATATCGTTCTTCATCAACCATTAAAGGACGCGGTAGGTCTTCGATGTGACATTGATAATAGATCTCATCAATGTCCACGAAAACCATCAAGATAGAATTGATGCCGCAAGTTTATCAATATTAAAGATTAACAAAGATGAAGTACGAGGCCTGGTGCCATTAATATGTTCATTGATATGAAAGGTTATGCATGCTGAAGGCGGCATAAAGCAAGCGTGCTGAACCCCTCTCCCTCTATAAATACGGACCTAGGGGCAAGGTGGAAGAGGGATCATTTATTTTCTCTCCTCCCAAAATTAAACAATTGTAACCCTAAATTGAATTGGGGAAAAACTTGATTTGATTGTAATTATGACGAAATTATATGAACAAGGACTTGAATATGCCTATTTCCTTGATTGTGCACTTTGGACATTATTGGACAAAGACATGCATAAGATAAAGCTCTTTGGACCCAAAGCTTGTCATGATTTTATATAAATCATATGGGCTTCAGTCTAAACTAGTGTTTACATGCATAATCACTATCTTGCCATTTATATATGGACATAGGACTATGAATTAAGAGGATTGCCTATCTCGTCCATTAACATGCTTAATGGATTATCTCACATACTTACGGCCTATTTTTTAATCTCTTTTGATCATGTAGCATGGAATTTCAAATGTCTTACTCCAAAATAATGTATAGGCTTTCGAACAATTTGTTCCAAAAGACTATATGGACTTTTGAATTCCTCATTCCAAAAGTCCATGGGCATCATGGAGCTATTCCTCAATGTCATAATTTTGGATTAGGCCTTGAATACTAAGCCTAATGTTGATCTCTTAACACCATTTCGTGATCAACACTAACTAAGCCATGCTTAGTCGTGTCATCGGGTGTGTTAAAATCAAGATTTGGCTTATCATACTTGGCATCATGGGTGTAATACCAATTTTTGGGTTAACATCTACTATTTTCATATGAAGAAAGGATAACCTAAACTTTGGACATTTTTGGACATATAACCTAAACTTTGGACATTTTTGGACATTTTGGATATACGCTATTTTGATGATGGACATATTTAGAATTTTTTTAAATTATATATCTTTTGAAATATTTTGATGTTAGACCCAAAATTAGTTTAACACTTCTCCTCACTGATAAGTTGTTTTTTCATGTGGTAATCATATAGAACATATCTTGGCCTCCCAATGATTTGTTGTTTCCTACTGCAATCTATATTGCATCATTGGTACCGAAATATATTGGATTCTCAATGGTGGGAACCATTCCTAACTTTCTTATGAATTTGCGCACATATAGTGCTTTATTGCAGCATTATTCAGGGAGATGTACATATCATTTATAGTTAAATCTTCCACAGCCTCTTATTTGGATCATTTCAACTTAAAGCTCCTTTATCAAGTGCAAACACAAATTCAAGATTGACTTACTATATTCGATGTCTCCTATGAAGTTTGAGTTCGAATATTCCTTCATAATGAGCTCATTGTTCCCGTAAAACATTCTTTCGTATTTCATAAATACCCAAGAAAACTATTAACTCCATTCAGTTGTTTTAACTCGAATTTGAAATATTCTCATTGCACCAAGTACCTAAGTGAATTCCGATCTAGTACGTCACATAATATATATGATGGTTCTTATTGCTGATGCATAAAGAATATATCTCATATATTGTAACGACCCACCATTCATAACACTTGTAATCCGTGCATACAACCAAATCCCATAAGTATCATAGATGACATTTCATTATATCTAAAAAAATTAACACATGGTATATCTATCACAATATATATATATATATATGCATAGTAAATCTCATAGTAGAAGATTCAATGTAGCGAACCGTAGTTCCGTACCCCTTGAGTTGATAATAAATCTCCTCCGTTCAACCCAAAGTGTACAAAAGAGCGAATCACTAGGGTAAAAGAAGAAGGGGGTAGAAGAAGAAAATAGAAAACAACACAACAGAATCTCACATCGCAGCGGAACAAAATATAATATAAAACAACAGATTTTTATACAAAAGAATCTGTAACTGTATAATACTTACAATCATCAGAGTACAACACAAACCATAGCACACAACCGGACAGTTATAATAACCTGTCCTTACAAAAGCTAACCATACAGCTTACATTGCACAGCGGAGTATACATCAAGTACGTGTGATACGTCTCGCCATCCAGCTCGTCTCCTGAGCTCCACAGCATCCTATCCTGTATCTGTAGTACTCGGTCTGACCCGAGCATTATAATAAAATAACACCCGAGTCAGTCTGGAAAACTAGCGTGAGAAAACACACTCAATTTGATTATTAAAGTTTCAAAACCCTTTGAAATCAAAAGCATCTCGTAAGACCACGCCACAAATAAACATGTCGGGTTTTTACCTTACGATAGCCCAAAAACTTTCTTATCAAAATCCTCTGATATTATAGTAGTGTCTATATACAAATACTTATTCAAATAGCTGAAATTGTTACATGATTAAATTCCATCATACTAGCCACAAAGTGGGTTCTACAAACAAAAACCGTAAAAGGCACGTAGGGAGAATGGATTTCCAACTAATGACTAGACACTGGGGTACCACCTGTCACAGTACCTGGTCTAGATCAGCGTACCGAGGATCACTCCCAATCCCCTGCAACACAAGACCGGAACTACCCCTTACTGGATAATTCCGAGTAAGATCACCTCGCAGTTGGGATCAACAACCGCACCACTAAGCCGAATAAAAAGGAACATCTAGACAGGGATGACCTCACCCTAATTGGTGCGACCTACTTAGCCTTGTTGCATAACCCCTGATTTTCAGTCATTCCCGGTTGATGAGGCTCGAGGTTAAGCGTTACCTTTTTAGAACACATCTCTTAGAATGCCCACCGTCCACATGACGATGTTTAGAAAGCATTCATCCATACAAGTCCGTTCCGGGTTCGAACGAAACCGAAGGCACTACTCCTACTACATCCATTTGGAATCACCCTCAGGATTAGTAGCGATTAGCCCTTGCACTTCACTGCTCCATCTTCGACTCCAAACTCGTTTTCCCTATGAAAACGTACAAACCGGATCGAAGTGGTTTTCGGGAGATAAATCCCGATCCCAGTCTCTTCCAAACGATCAGCGCATTGGCCAATATTGATAGTCGGTTATTTAACTATCAATTACATTCACAACCAATCATCAAGCCACAATAATTTCTCCTAAATTATTTATTTATCTCAAATATCTTCACAAGATATATTTCCACCTTTTAACCCTTTGAAAATAGTTTCAAACCGTCTTTCTCTCATGGAATAAATTCCCCAAATAATTTATATTTCCACTGAAATCACCAAGTACAAATACTTTAGATTTAAAAATAACTTAAAAACACTTTATTATAAAATATCCTTTAAACATTTAAATTAAAAACTACTCTAATACTTTATTCAAAAATATATACTTTAAGAATATTTAAAATAAAACTACTTTATAAAATATAAAACTAACTTTTTATCATTTAAAACATAATAGCCAATCACCTTCAAATAATTACTACTAATTAAATTTGGAAAATACTTACTTTAAAACTTAAACGTTTAAAAATAATAAATTTTCTAAAACATGCTTTTAAAACAATCCTTAAAACTTTTAACTTATACTTAACAATTTGCTTTGAAAACGTACTTGGCTATCCAGGGAAATACACTTCTCTTTCACATCTTTTAAAAATAAATCACTATTTATTTTTAACCAAATTTACCCATTCCTTTAATAAATTCCCACCGTGAATTTATTCTTCCAAATATCCACCCATATATTACTTCACTTTTATAACCCAGTTTATAAATTCCATGGTCTCATCCATCTTTTAAACACAGTTTCAACCACTTTATCAATTTTCAAATCGCTTTCCAAATCAACTCCATTTTAAAATAAATTCTTTTATATACTCAAATTTATTCTAAATTCCATTAATTCCATTTATCCTAAATTTAACTTCTTAATTAGGATTTAAAATCTTATTTAGACTGAAAATACCAATTTCATAAAACCCCTTTCATTTCTTCCTATCCCATTTAAATTCTAAATTTAAAAATAAATCTTGTATTCCTTTAACTTAATATCACTTAAGTATTTAAGATTCATTTATTCCCATTTATTCAAAAATCCCCTTTCCCATACTTGGAATTTGATTTATTAGAATTTAACAATCACTTTTATCCTTTCCCAATTCATTCTTTAATTTATTTAAATTCTCTATAATTATTTACTTAAAAATTCTCTTATATTTTCTTTTCAAAAATCCAATTCTATATATTTGATAACTCGGTATACCGAAGGTATATTCAATCAAACCATAGCTTCCAATATTCTAATTATCAATATAATTCATCACAGAATATCAAATAATCATATCACAAAATTATTAGAACAAACTAAATAATTTTGAGGAATCCAGTTGGATCCCTCCAACCTGTTTCCCTACATCCACAGACGTTAGCACAATACCAATTCCACTTCGAGGTGGAATATCGCGGTATATGGGTTTATATAATACCATCCGCTATTATGCGGCGCATAGGGTCTCATCCGCTATATAATGCGGGAATATCAATCACTCCAATATATATATACACTACTATATATATTATCACATCCAATCAATTCAACCATTCAAACAAAATTTAAATTTAACCATTTAAATTTAGATTAAACCCAGATGAGTGAGATTAACTCACCTTTATTTTATTAGCATCCATTTCCAAATCCGGCTTGCTTTCTTCTCAATTTTTGACCTTGCATAAATATTATATGATTTTATTAATATTCGAATTAAATCGAAAAATCAATTATCATTTATTAGTTTAATTTTAAACTAATTTTCCTTTTATTGAAACTACATATATATTTATAAAAATGAATCTGTATTCCCATTTGAAATTTCCATTTCTAAATCTTATGTGTATATATATGCATTTACTGTTTCAATCCTATTTTTCAGTAAGTAAAAATAACTTTCTGTTTTAATTTTTTTCAAAAATAGTAAGTTTAATTAACAGCAGAGATCACCTGGCTGTAAATCATTTCCCTAATATATACATATATTTGAAAACTAAAAGTCTGGTTTCTGAAATTTCCTTTTATGCCTATAAATTTCCCACCTCTACATGTATATCCAGACATATATATATATATATATATGTGTAAATTAAATTTTACACCTCAAAACAGATACCTTACTGACTACTAGAAGCTACGTCGGAGATCATCAGTCGAAGTCCACCGAAGTTGCCATCTTCCTTTCAGTCAAATCTAGCCATGCTCGAACCAAGCACCTCCACTGCCCTCAATAGTACGCGACCTCCTTCACCTGCTAACTTCCACTTCGTACCTTCACCATTGCCAACAATCCCCAGCTCGTCCCGATACCCGTCGCCTTCCTCGCGATGACTTCTACAGACATCGAGCACCTTGCCTAAACCCCGATAATTTGCCCTCCTCTTTGCCTCCCCCTTTCACTGCGACCACCTCCAACTGCATTGCCGCCTCCCTTATTCGACGAATTGAACTCGCTGCCTCGAATAGAAGCCACGACAGTGCTTGGAGATTTGAGAGGCGAGGTGGGTTTAGGCATCGACTTCGACATCGAATTCGATTTCAATACTGCCGTCCGCCATTCGAATTCGTTCCATTTCGAATTGAAGGAGGAAGGAAAAGAGAAGCCTACGACTTGATTTATCTGCCATTTTCTTTTTTGAACAGATTTGGATTTGAATGACTATTGAACTAAAGCATGGATAAAAAGAAGAAGGAAGATTCTTTGCGTGCTTGAATAAGAAAAGATGGACGGTAGGCTAGGGCAGCATAGGCTTGCTACTGGTATAGGATGTGGGCTGAGATGAAAGGCTGATGGGAAAGAAAGTAGGCTGATGTTGAGATGAATTTGACCAGTCAAATATATTATATTTTGAATTTAAATTTAAATTGTCTCGAAATCAAAGCTCAAAATCTAGATCTCCTATCGAGGCGTGTCGCCAGACGTTTATAATGGTATACCCTTATTTCGAACGTAATGGGAAAGGTTTCGAGTCCTAATTCAATCGTATGTAGAAGATAGCTTTTTGGACCCAGTTATTATATTGAATTTTCGATATAGATTTAAGCGTGTTTATATGTCGTACGCTCACACAACAACTCCAATCACTACGAAATTTGAAATCCGATAATAATACAATATTATGGATCCAGTGGAACTGGTTTCGTCGAATTCCGAGACTGTGCCTCGGAAGGCCATTTTTTTAAATATCGATTTAAACGATATAATTTCAAAACCGAACGAAACACTTCCAAATTCAAGTTTAACACTTTTACTATCTTCAGTACTATCAAATATAAATTTTATAAGCCTTTAAAATATTATTTAACAGGCTTAAAACTGCAGATTCAATAATTTACCCAATTTTAGTTTATTAAATCCAATAACTTAATTGCTAAATAAATAATAATATTTGAAATTCAAGTTAAACTACCTTTCAAGTATTTAAAATCAATTAAATATTTCAATTTCAAATGCTCAAAATTTCCGGGTCGTCACATTCCTCCCCCCTTAAAAGAATTTCGTCCCCGAAATTGCTAATTAAGAAGAATGATCCATAACCCACTAATTATTTCCCCAACCCAAATAGTTTTTTTTAACAACTTGCCAAAACAATTCTTTTTATCCAAGACACACTAACCCTCTTTCTAACTTGTCAAACTTACCCATAAGTCCCAAACAATATTACTTACTTATCAATTCAAATTTAAATTTGAAACCAAATTTTGAATTATCAAAATTTTCTCAAAATTTTTCTAACTCCCTAAATTTTCGAAAAATTTCGCCAGCGTCTCCTTTGCGCGGCTAGCTCAGTACAACTACAAAATGCCTCTACGGGCCCCCAAATTTCAAAAGAAAACAAAAAGCCAAGTGGCTAGACAAGGAAGTCATCAATTTTCATACAGAAATTAACCACATACCTTTTCCGAGCAAATTTCAATTTAACTTCTGAAATCAAAAATCAATTTTACTTTTGCCTTTAATTACCTGTATCCTACTAAGCAATAATATCCAATCATAGAATCCTAAATCATTTTATTCACTTCCTTTCAAAATTTTCAATATCTACTTTACTTAAGCCCGTACGATGCATATATATCATCCGTACGCAATACCAAATCTGATCGCTCACTCGATCACACAATTTCATTTCCGAACTAGTATCGTACACCCGACTTCCTAGTGCGGACTCAGATCTGGTTTCTTGATTAGAAACCGTCATTCTCCTTGCATAGCCACAAACTATGATAGAGAATTTCCATAATCAATTAAAATCCATATCCGGGGTTCGCCGTCGAAAATCGAGTGAAAAATCCTAACTCGGATTGGTATAATTACCTCGAAATTCTGTGCTCGAATCCGGATCAAATCACTATGCGAATAAAATAATATACGCACATCGTACATAATTAGCCCTAATTGATTTTTAACTATATCAATTCTCTTTTATTCACATTCATTTTGATTGTTATTCACTTATCCACAATTATCCCATTTCACAACTTTCAGTTTTAATCTACATTCTATTATTCACTTAGTATATTTCTCCATTCCAAAATTACTTAGTATATTCCCAATACCAATTTACTTAAGAACTTCATTCTTCATTTCTTAAGTTCAATATAAATATTTCTTATATTTATTTTTACTACTTCACTACTGAAGTATATACTCCAATTGAGTTCCAATTCCATATAAAATCAATTTTCTTCAATTTATTAGTTATTTTCAAATCTAAATACTTTCTCCCGATTTTCATTCAGATTTTCATCTTTAATTTTGCTTGAATTCAATTTATCTTCAAACTCTGAATATTGAATTTTATTCACCTTTATTTATTATTTAAAATTGGTAAATTTTTTATTTCAAACAATAATAATAATGTGTTGTTTTTAAATATAGATATAAATAAGATTTTAAAATAGAATTATTATTTACAAAATTTAATTTGTGTTTGTTTAAATTAATACATATATTTATTTGAGTTGATTTTAAATTGGGTTTTTAAATTTTAAATTTGAATTTGAATATTGGATTTAAATTTGAATTTAAAGGATATATATTTTAAAAATATTTTGGATATAAAAATATACGAATAAGGTTTTTATTAGAATAAGATTTGTTTTATATTATTTTTTCCTTAAAGAATTTTATTTATATAAATTAAGAGAGTATTTAATAGTAAATAAATACAAAAGTTTTATATTAACATTTAAAAATGAATTAAATATATCTTATATGATTTTATTTAGAATATAATTATTTTTATTTTATTTTATTTTAAAGGTTTTATTTATATAAATTTAGAAAAGCATTTATTAATTTAGAAATGTACTTATTAATTAGGAAATTTAATTTAAAAGCTTTTAAATCATTTTAAAATTTATTAAACATGAATAATTACAAGTGTTAGATTATTAAAGCTTGTGAATACATGTGTAATGAAATTAAAATATGGTAATGACAAATGTTAACATTTGAACAAGTGTCATTCTTTTTATTTTCATTTTCTTTAATTTTAATAAATCATAATTTACATTATATAAACATACATTCCCTCTCTTCTATTTCTTTTCTTATTTTCACATTTTCAAAAGCAAGAAACAAACCTGTAAAACCCTTCTCAAACCAGAGAATCCACAAGAATCAAAACACTGAAAACATTCTCAAACTGAAAATCAAAATAACTCAAGTTCATATTCAAACCTGTAAACCATTTTTCAAAAGCCTGTAAGCCAAAATTCATCTCTGTTTTAAATTTAAATCTTCTCAAGTAAAAGCCTATAACAAAAGATCAGCAAACAAGCTTCAATCTGAATGAACTAATGTATTGTGTTGTATAAGCTGTGTAACTCTGATTATGTAAAGACTATGTGATAGTTATGTGATATATTATATTTTGTTCCGTTTCCGCTGTGAGATTCTGATATTGTTTAGTTCTTTCTTTTCTATCTTTTCTCTTTTCTATCCCTTTCTTTCTTAATCATGATGCGTCTTTCTGTGGTATGAAAGGCGGGTCATCACAGTTGGTAATATCAACACAAACATGTAATAAGCGTATCATATCAAAAGACATAAGATTCAATATCAGTATACATCATGCAGATGATACATCAAATATCATATACGACATGTCTCAAAAAGAATATATAGCCTAACATGTTAATATCCTAGAATACTGGATAGATATAGTGGTAGCGGTAAAAAGCTATATCTCTATAACTCACCTTTGCCTAGCAGAATCCCAACCTCTAAGTCATCCTACTTAAAGAATAAATAATAAAAGATAATAAAGAGAGGGTCAGAGATAAAATATAGTGAAGGAAATGTCACTTATTCGCATGATTACCAATATGCTGCTATATCATGTACAATACCAAATGGTAAATATGAGGTAATAAAACCATACCTCAACCTGTATCCAACAAATCAGTACAATTCTACTATAGTACTGTGCAATACATGATAAGTCTATCATATACTAATCATCATGGCACCCGAACATGACTCAACCATCACACACTAAGATAGCAGGCCTCAGATTTCCCGGTAAGGCCAAGACTAGTTACATATGGTCAGAATGTAACATCAATACCATTCTACTTCATTGCATCATCCATCACACACGATCGTATCGAACCTGAATCGATATACACATGCCTAACCATTACCATTTGTTTAATAAGAGAACTTAGGACTAGTAATTCAAGGCCAATAACCCTTGCTACAAAGTATCCCGAGGTTTATTCCTTTGCTACCATGGCAGAACATCTTCTTTCTTAGAATCAACGCCACCTAACATGTAACAATCCGCATCCCAATGGGCTTGAATTTCCGCTAAATCAAAAACCCAAGTCCACCAAAATACAGATCATTGGTTAGATATCCTATAAATAAAACAATGAATGCATAAGAGCAACAACGATACAAGTCACAGCTGAATAAATAAAATATAATAAGTCACATAATTGTTGACCAAGGTTTGACATTTCCAAGGTCTAGTGTCCTTGTCAGCATCGTATACACCTAGTACAAGTGCCTTTCCTTCAAATTATCCTATGGGTTGTAATGAGGAAGGATTCAGAATAATGTTTTGGTAACCGGTAAATTATACACTTTGTACATTACACTAGTTTCTGTCGATTGTCTTGTATCATATGTTCTGTCTTTTATTATTTAATTAGTTGTCTCGACTCCTTCTGCGTTTATAATAGGTCCCAACTACCCTTTGTAGATTATAGCTATGTCGTATATATAAAAATAAGTACCATATTCCCCCTTTGGACCAAGATACCATCCTTGCTAGTATCTATAATTCTGCACCGTCGAGAATCATCATCAATGTCTAGGACCAATTGCCCACGTACAAAGTAGAACCTTCTATCAGTGCCTAATAACAGCGTCACTAAAATTTAGCCGTATTCTATCTCATTTCGCGGGTTAACTAGCCATGCCTTAACAACAAACTAGTAAACAACAGTAATCGTGCATTACCCAAAGTGGCCTAGCCTTGTAGGAGGCATAGCCTATTAGGTGTAACCCCGTCTTTCTTGTTTAAGCGCTCTAGACCAATGATGCACACAACCTATGTAGCTCCTACTCCTGATATAGTGCCTACACCTGCTAACATAGCATCGATCTACTCACCATCCTATTTAGATTGCCTAATGCAGTCGGGGCAATACCCCCTTTCCTATTTTTGAAGCAGACTCCTTTGCTATTGGGGTATTTCTTCATCTATACGTAAGTGTATACTCTCCACGGTATCTATGGTTGGATATGTCTCACATAAGTGTAATGTATACACAATTGCTGGTAGCCCCTTGCGGTAGGTAGATTTCTATTGTGTAACACAACATATCTTAAATTTCAACCCATACTAATGACTAATGTCATTCTTATCTATTTAAGTTGTTTACATACTTATGAATTCACACCCGTCATAAACACATACTTGAGGATACATATATGTGTGTGTATGTGTGTATGTGTGTGTGTGTGTATCTTCATTCATCCTTGTTCAATTATTGTGCCTCTACCATCCAATGTTGATAATATTTCTTTACTTTTTTATGCGTTTACACCTTATTTAATCTAAAGTCATTTACCTCTTTCTTTTACATATCTTTTTTTAATTACTATCATTTGTTATCCATTTCTTATTTGTCGACTTAGGTTTCATTACTGTTCAATGAATCTAATATAGTTTTACTTCCAATGACTTTTGTCCAATTGTTTATTTTGAATTCACTTTTTAATTATTTTCTTATTCCTATTTACTTTGCTTTTATTGTACTTAAGAATGTTATACTTTAATGCATTGGAACTACTTTCCCTTTATAAAGGAATTGTTAATGTTATAATTCTCTATGAATTACTTAAAAGATGATTTGTGTATTGTGTGAAATTACAAGGAATTATATTTTATTTCTGTATTGAAATAGATAGTACAAAATATGGGATTTCCCTTATTTTGTACATCTTTTTGTTTACATTTACATTCTTTGTTATTTCAAACAAAACACCCTTACTTGTAACTTGGATGATTCATAAGGACTTGTATTGTTACCCCATTTCATTTCAATGGATTAAAATATGTCAAATTCCAGCTTAATTACAATAAATCCCAAAATTGTCAAATCAAATCTATTCCATAACCAGTTAATCTATTCCATAATCATTACGCGTATATAATTCATTATCCAATTTGTTATTCACATTAATTTAATAAATTATTCAAAATGATATTTTTACCTAATCATTACATGATTACAATTAAATAATCCAAATCGATTATAAATAGGCATAAATGAAATTGATCATAAAGATATCAATCTAATTTTATTATAGAACATGTAATTTTCCCACTCACCTTGCATTTAGCTTCCTAATTCTCCAGATCTTGGTCCATTCCCTTTTCATTTGACCCCCTCCTACTTCATATCCAAAATAATAGAAGGGTGTTTACTTATTAAAATTACAAATCTGGGGAGAGGATTGAATTAAATTTGAACTAGAGTTTTAGATTTATGATTATCTTTGTTTTCATTTGAATTTCTTCTACTCTTCTCTTATTTCCCCTTTTTCTCCACTTATATACATATGTATAATATAATATTTTATATTTAGAAATCTAGAAATTATGAAGAAAAGAGAATGATAGAGCTCCGCTTCAGAAAATAGAGAAGAGAAGTGAGAACGAGACTTGTATTTATAAGGGTTTGGAGTTAACTTGGAGCATTAGATTTTTCCTGTGCAATCTTTATTTTAATCAGAGATGCACATCGAAAACTTGGCACGGACGAAAAATAATTGGATAAATCAATGCCGTTCGATTGCACGCCCAATTTACAAGTTTTATTCGCCAACGATCGACCATTCATGTCTTTTGGTTGACCGCTACTGGTCGACATGGGTACGTCTTGGGTTGACCATTCCATTATTTAAACGGTGTTTAAGTACATTGTTTGATTTTGTATATTTTATTCCTTGTTTACACAACCATCATAATTTTCTTTCCATTTTAACTTTCTTAATGTTAAAGTTATAGTTAACCATTCGTTAACTTTAACTGATGCTAATCAGCATTAGTTAATTATTCTTATTTCCTTAATTATATATATATATATATACTGACTCTAAAACTTCAGATGTTAATAGCTTTTCCATTTGAACTCCGATCCGAAAACTTTATATATGAAAATTGATTAAAAAATCACCACGAACCCAATGGTATAAGTTTCGTAGTCAAATATGATGTTTGTAAAAATTCATTTTCAGCATTATTACTTATTTTTTAAATTCCTTTTAATCACTTAGCATTAGAATCGTAGGGTGTTACATTCTCTCCCCCTTAAAAATGTTTCATCCCTGAAATTTCTCAAGGACTAAACAATGCAGCATAACGTTTAACCATTCTAAACTGACAAATCAATTAGTGTAAAAATAAATTTGCAACCAATTATGTACAAGTGCATGGTGTATCACAACACATATATGATATGTATACCGAGCAATTTTAATTAGCGTCTCCTATATTAATGCTTTTTTTAAAATCAATTTCAAAAAATATAATGCAAACATCCTAAATATTTTGGCAGTTATACATATATGCAACTTTCAAAAACCAAAACTTGTTTTTACATCCAAAATTTCCCACACTTCTATGAATAAAAGTACAGTTCAACCAATTTCGCATCCTATGCCTACCAGCCAAAATTCTAGCACATTACTGCTAAAATCCAAATATAGAAAAATCTAGTTTTCTAAACCTATTTTTTTTGACAAGGCCAGCCGGTTTTTAAAGTGGACCGTCCACTTTTATTACAAAAAGAAATAAATACATTGAGAACCAGGAGATAGGCAGATTGCCTAACTACTAAAAAAAAGTTACATAAGAGTCAAGAAAGATACCAA
Source organism: Allium fistulosum (assembly GCA_030737815.1). Lineage (NCBI taxonomy): Eukaryota > Viridiplantae > Streptophyta > Magnoliopsida > Asparagales > Amaryllidaceae > Allium > Allium fistulosum. The sequence goes on from CM060908.1 coordinate 368,375,644, forward strand.
AGTTACAAAGCACCATCATAATTCTTCACAACAATTTTCCAGGTCATATTGTCCAATGCCCAGCAAGACATACAATTTTCCAAAGGCCAACTCCAAAAGCAAGCACTTCCACCAAGCAACCAATATCAGCAAAGCTATCTCTTTCCATAAGACAAACAAAAATTCTAGCATACATACATGATATACAGCAAACAATACCCAAAAAAAGTTGCACGAGGCAACAAAGGAACTTGCAGCAGCCGATTAAGCAAAAAGCACAAAAAATACATAATAAAAAAACATTGTAAATTCGAAAACACCCAAAAGAACCATAGCAAAACATGAGCCACAAAGAAGAAGATTCCCAGCATGAAAGCATCATCTAACCGAAAGCAAAATGAAACCAAATTATAGACAACAGGACATCAACAAACACCATAACAGAATAGATGGAGGAAACAACCACAAATTAGGATGGAAGCAAGAAAAGCTAACTATATGCTCAATAAGCACCACAAGCTACAGCCAACAAAAGCACTCCCGTTGCAAAGCAATCGCTAAAGCACCTAGCGATGGTAGCGGAAAGAAGCACAAAAAGCTCAACTTAGACTCCCAGCCAAAAGACATGGACTTAACCTCCAACTACAACGAAACAGAGAACGATAAAACGGCCCAACCCTATGTCAAGCGCACAAACCCAAAAATGCGAAGGAAAATAGTTTTCGAGCAATGCAGTCGGAATCCCAAACCCGGTTCAAAAACGTAACTGGAGCACACTGTGGCTACTTCAAGATCCAACACAGCCGAATCACCATGAGATTTCAACATCACTGAATAAAAGCACATGGGCGATAGGCTGTTGGAAACTATAGATCTGAAAGAGGGTAGGCGATTGGAACAGGCAAAGATGAGAAATAAAAGCATTTAGGGGGCCCTAAAATGGCTAACACTATAGCAATAGAGAAAGCTAGGGCAGTGACATAGGAGAGACGAATCAGAAGCGAGAGAAGGGAGGGAGATCGGGACGAATTTGTGAAGTAGAAGAGGGAAAAAGAAAGTCGGCTGAAAAGAGGAACCCTAGTCCCCATTGATGAAAAGTGAAAGTCATTTAACATTTTTTGATATACTTGATTCTAAACCTATTTCTTTATGCTGGGAAAAGGGTTTAGATGGAAAATTCCATATTTCCATCCTTTTTCACTTGAGTACCCAACTTCCCACTATACTTTGGAACCTTCTCTTTTGCCCCTAATTCTTTTTCAACTTTTCCAAGTACGGCTTGCATAGTTATTTTTGATCTTAATGTTTTAAATAGGGTTTATTTCAAAATCAACTTTTTTATGGCCTAACAACAAGGTATATAGAAAAATATCCCTAGCTAAAACAGCTTTCTTGTCACTAACCATATTTTATTTTACTACTACTTCTACTGACAGTAAAATCCATCCTAATAAATCTATCGACTATTCCTCCATGTCAAGTATGTGACATTTCAAAATTTGAAAAAAAATTAAATTCAAAAATGTTTTTATATTACTTCTTGGATATCGAATAAAATTTTAAATTTTAAAAAATTTCCAAAACATTTTGCAAAGATATTTTTACTTGTCAAAAGAGTGTGTGTGTGTGTGTATAGTTTTTTTCAAAATAAGTTTTCCACATCCCATGAAATCGGGGTATAGTCAACAATTCAACGTCCATGCTGGACTTTATTCAATTACGCAGTAAATTTTTAAATTTCTCAGAAACTTTTTATTTCTTTTATACTATCGGCCAGCACAAAAGTTCAATTATAAATTTCAGCCTTTAAGGCACAAAGACATTGAACCATGGCTACGCAATATACTTTCCCTGTCCTCCACTCACTAAAATTTATTTTTCGAATTCTTCAGAACTTACAATCTTATTTCAGTTCTATTTTAGTAGTCAGTTAAATCAATTTTCTTAATATATTTCTTAACTTCTTGTCTCTACTATTTTATTTTCTTTTGCATTATTTGACTATCTTTCTTGAAATTTCCTTGTCTTATTGTTTTTCCATAACATTGCGGTCCACCCATCCACACTGAAAACACATAAAAAGGAACATTTCCTATAATATCGTACATGCTTTTATACTCCAATAAAGACAACTAATGCTTACAACCCAATCTACAAAGAACAACGGTTGGAAAATGCCCTTCAACATCAACTAACACTAATATTGTTGTGGCTCTATCACTTCTGACTTGAGTGGACTTTTCTAACATGCCATCCTTCTACAATCCTCATATCTTACTTTGAGTTTATTAGTATCCTCTATGTGTGTTTGCGACCTTAAAATTTTCTGTTACCATCTCCTTTTAATCTAAATCCATTGATACTATTCTTAAATCTTTGTATTTATCTCCTTTACCTTTGATCCTTCATCCGAGCGTATCCTAGAACTCATAGAAGTGTACTTTAATATCATTTACCTTTCCTTTATGGGTTCTTTATATGGCTTGCACACATGCCTAAGAAACCATTCATAGGTTCTCTCCATTATTCCTTACACATTATGGGGCTCCTTATTACCAATCCATGAGTAATCATTGCTATATTCTTTATAGCCATACCCTTCATCTCGTACTACCTAGGCACTCATTCCTATCTACTCCACATTTAAAATTTTGGTTTGGTCTTTGCTATATTTCAAAAATTAAAGACTTCAAAATTTTTGAAATTCTCAACTCCAAAACCCTTGTCTTTAAAAGTGCAACTTAGAAACCTTTTATGAAATTCAAAAATACTCAGTGTCTTAACTTTTAAAACTTATAATTTAATATTTTCACCCATTTAAGGGATTAAACAAGCAAAAATATTAAATTATAAGTTCTAAAAGTTAAGACACGGAGTATTTTTGAATTTAGCTTATTCATTAGATCTAAAAGAAATTGTTGGCAAATCTATTTAAAAAGTTTCTTTTCTTTTTCTTCAAATCAACCTTTTCTTTGAAAGGCCTTTTTAATTTTTACTTCTTAAAAATTGGGATTTTTAACTCAAACCATTTATTAATTTTTTTTATTTTGAAAACTCATTTGCTGCACCAAACCATTTTTTTTTCAAAAATGTACTTTACAGTATTTCTAAACATCCTTTATAATTTTTTTAAACAATAAATACTAAAGTACATAAGAACAACTCTCACTGTATCATTTTCTTATCACTTATACTATCTCCACTTCCAATCCTTGGCATAGTTTCTAGTATTATGTGGGGGGGGGGGGACTTTTAAAAGATACATATACTAAATGCGCACAACAATGGAAAATGTCCATTTCCTTTTGTTTTGCCTCTAATTTCCTATGTTTCTTCTAATTAAACCGCTAGCATTGTCTTTTATATATTCTCCTAATGCTATTTCTAATTACTAACATTATTTTATACAAATTCCTAACTTTGTTTCTATTTGTATTTCATAATATTACTACTATTTATCTTTCTTCTACCTAGACTACTCTTATTTAATTATTAACTTTTCTCTCGACCTATAGTCCTCTCTATTGAACCATAACAGTTTTTGTCTACTACTTTTATTTTTAGGATCTAGCCTTCTTTCTTGTACTATTCACCCCCATTTCTAACTATACCACTTCCAGTTCTCCAACCCTAAAAAGATTTATCCACTTAAAAAATTTCATCATAGAAAAATTAACCTTTTTTTAAAAACCCATTTCTGTTATGTTTGGTCCAACAAATTTTAAAATTTCTACTATAACTTTTTGTTTAATATAATATAGTTATTTATAGTATATGTTCAAAAATTTAATATTTACTTACTTTTCAAAAATAGGGTTTTTCTACCTCTAAATAATTCTTTTGAAAATCATTTCAAATATATTAAATATATTTTTCTTCAAGCTTTTATGTTTTAAAATCATTTCAACTTTTATATTAAACTCTTTTATATAGGGTCAGACTCAAAGTGGATTTTATTTGTCCCTTCTTTTGGACTTCTCTACTTTCCTACTTACTTTTGAATATAATAATCTGGCTATAATCTTGGAGTGATTACTCCACATCTCCCTTCGAGAACTCAATTACTTCTAGATATTTATAACATTTGGATTCTTATTTTCCCCTTATCTAGACCTGTTGTACATCATCAATTGGCATCGTATAGGGATCTATAATCATTGGGCTATCGGGAGCCAGCTAGGGAGTCATGTACTATCTAGCTTCAAGGACCTTCCAAATGCTGCACACATGCTCTTTTTAAGTCAACACTTCCCATATGACCTATTTCCATGGGGGAATTGGGGTAGATGTATACCTTCAACTTCTTCCATTATTCCAACTCATAATTAACTTGTCCATATTCCAGTATGGTTGCAACTATTCTATAATTGGAAATTATAGGATTTGGCATATAATCTATTTATATTTGTAGGCAAAATACAAATGCGTCCATTCAACATTTCCTTTTTTTTTTCAAGGTCGATTAACCTAAGCTCTGATACCAAATGTAACAACTTGCGCTCAGCAGGCCTGAATTTATGCTAATCAAAAACCTAAGTCCACCAAAATACAGGCCGTTGGTTTAATATCCTGCAAATAAAAAAATGAATGCATACTAGAGCACTAACAATACAAGTCATGGCAGAATAAATAAAATATAATAAGTCACATAAGTACTGGCCAAGATTCGACACTTCCAAGGTCCAATGCCCTTGTCAGCATCATATACGCCTAGTACCAGTACCTGTCCTTCATGATATCATGTGGGTTGTAATGAGGAGGGGGTCAGAATAACGTTATGGTGACTAGTAAATTATACACTTCATATATAACAATAGTTTATATCGATTGTCTTCTCTGGCATGTAATATCTTTTATTATTTAATTAGTTGTCTCGACTCTTCGTCCATGTACAATACGTCCCATCTAACCTTTGTACATTATAGCTACGTACATATACATAAATATAAGTAACACGGTCCCCCTTTGGATAAAGATATGATCTCCACTAGTATCCGTAATTTTGCACCGCCGAGCTTCATCATAATTGTCTAGGCTAAATTTCCCGCATACAAAGTAGAACCTCCCGTTAGTGCCGTATAACGGCATTATTAAAATTTAACAGTATATTATCTCGTTTTTCTTTAGGGATTTACTAACTTGTTTGCTTCCTATTATGGACTCAGCTCCATGGACTACCCCATACATTTTGGAAAGAACTCTATCATGGGTTAACTAGTCATGCCTTAACAACAAACTAGCAATAAACTGTAGCTGTGCATTACCCGACATGGCCTACCCTAGTAGGAAGCATAGCCCGTTAGGTGTAACCCTATCTTTCCCATTTGATTGCACTGGACTGATGACACACCAAGCCTATGTAGCTCCTACTCCTGATATGGTGCCTACACCCGCTAACATTTCTTCGAGCTGCTTACCATCCTATTTAGATTGCCTAATGCAATCAAGGCAATACCTCATTTCCTATTTTTGAAGTAGACTTCTCATACTATTGGGGTATTCCTTCATCTATACGCCAGTGTATACTCTCCATGGGTCCTACGGTTGGATATGTCTTACCTCTGTATAATGTATGCAAAACTGCTATTGGCCTCCTACAATGGGCAGACTTCTATTGTGTAACACTACCAAGGTTTTAAATACCGGATTTCGGTCACGTTTCGTCTCGGAATTTTTTCACAAGTTATCTCGTATTGCGGGAGATCTAGGACGAGATGAGTGCATATCGGGTGTACATCTCGGATTGACATCTCGGGTCTTATAATGCATTTTGGGAATATCTCTGATGTACTTATGTGTCTAAAATTGATGTGTCAAAAATTTATTTAACGGTTATAACTTTCTTAGTAAAAATAAAAATGGTAACATACTTGACTAACATGGAAAAATGAATATTTTTAGAAGAGTAGTAGCTTGATTAGCTTAATTGATTTGGTAATGATTGAATAACATCCTTTTATTTGAACATAATAAAGAAGTGAAACCTTTCGCTATGACTCATTAAGATAAAAAGTAAAGAATATGTTTAAGAAGTTGGTAAATTATAATTGAATTGAGTAGTTTCCTTTGAATCAATATGAAAATAAAAAATATTTTGGAAAATAAGAAAAATGTATAATTTCGGGTGAGATCTCGGATTGAGATTTTGATCCATATATCGGGTGAGATTTGAATATCTCGGACGAGATGAGTGTCGAGGAAGATATAAAGGAGTTTGATGTCTCGTCTCGTTTAAGTGTGAAAAGGAGATCTCGAAGGAGATCTCGGGCGATATATAGGAGATTTAAAACCATGAACACTACTGACCTCGCACTCCAAGCCATACTAATAACTAATGTCATCCTTGTCTGTTTAAGTTATTTACATAATTAAGTAATTCACATCCGTCATAAATACATACTTAAGGCTATGTTTGTGTGTGTGTATATGTATATATGTATGTGTATATCTTCATTCATTCTTGTTCAATTACTGTGCCTCTACAGTCCACTGTTAACAATATTTCTTTACTTTTCTATGCGTTTACATCTTATTTAATTTAAGTGTTTGTACCAAAATTGGGCACAACACTCCTTAGATGTGTTTGAAGATATAAAACGAAGAAATTAAATGTAAAACGAGGAAGATCTAACAAACACACCAATTGATAAACAGGAAAACACACAGAAACACACAGATTTAGAGTGGTTCGGCGTATGGCCTATGTCCACTATGAAATGACTAACTTTTATTGATTTTCGCTTGCTGGTTACAATGAGTTACAACAGTACAATCCAAGTACAATAGTGATTTCGTCAGAGTCTGGATGTAGAAGAACCAAAAAAGTTCTCTTTCACTAGGTCCTGAGCTGCTATTTATAAGCGTAGGCAGCAAATATCTCGCCCAGATCTAGGAAGACCCTTTCTCTCATGTGGGTGGGCCCACGTGATCGATTCCCAATCATTTGGAATCAATCGGTGATCGATACGAATGAAATTCGTGTCGATCAAGATTTAGTCCAATTGAGTCGAGATCGATAATGAACATTCCTGAGGTTGCACGCAAGCTCTTGTGAAAATTTGGTATCATTTGGACTTGTAGATCTCGAGTTATGATCGATGAAAGTTCGAGTTTGTTGAAGGCTGCCGAGTTTGTATCGCTTCTGTTCGCACTGATCTGTTCGCATCGCTTCCAGGCACATGCTTGCTAGGTGACGTGGCGCTAACTTTTAGGATCGATCCACTTTTCATGCCGAGTGACCAAGTCTTCCACTTTTACATTCCTTGTTCATATCGATCTGGAGAATTCTTTTCGTATCGATGGTTAGTAACCACTTCGTATCGATACAAATCCGTGTATTTCATATCGATAACCTAGATGCTATTTCGTATCGATCATTCCACACATCTTTTATATCGATGTCTTTAGTGGCATGTTTTGTATCGATAGTTGGCTGATCGATACGAATTGAGTTGATGATGAGACCGGTATGAAATACATATGGACGAGATCGATACGAAAGTGTTGCTTATTGATGGATACGAAACGATGCTTAACCAATGGATACGAACTGATGCTTACCTGATGGATACGAAATGCTACTCACCCGATGGATACGAAATGTTGCTCACCTGATGGATTCGAACTAACGGATGTTTGGTGGATACGACTGAGGTTCCCTGGATGGATACGAAGGAAAGCGACGCGAAGGAGGCCGAATGATGTATACAAATGAGTTGATTTCCTTGGTTTGCATCGATCATACCTTGAGCATACGAACTCCGATTGACTTGCAATTTGGAACGTTGGCTTTCATAGCTTTGATTGACGTGTCATGTTAATTGTAGCTCGATCCGGACTCGGGCAAAATTTACCAGCATTCACAGCGAAGCTGTGTATAACCGTTTTTCGGGATGATCTGTCTTTGATTTTCAGTCAATTTCTTGGTGTCACGGCCATGCCAAAAGGCAGGATAACATTTTCCCACCAAAGTATGTCTTGTGAGGACATGACGTCCTTTGAAAAGCTGCAATCTTCATTCTGAAAAGTTCTATCTGACTTGTTGAACGGTTGTTGTCTTTTCGTCGAAAGATGTAACCTTCGATCGATCTTTAGTAATACAAATAACGAATTGTTGATTGCCAATTGTTGTACTGTGCACTGTTGTAACTGAGTGTCGAATGATAGAAAACTGTTGTTCGTTGTCGTAATTGCCACCATGTGAGCATTCAACTCCTGTGAATTTTGAAAATTGAATGTTAACATACATGCACGTATGTTAACCTGACTCCTGTTCACGTTTGCACGTTCACGGGTCGTTGTCAAGTTCTTTAGTTTTCTTACGTCGAATTCTATATCGATCCTCTCCTAAATCGATGTGAAATTCAAGTTGTAACAATGCTTGATGGTTGCTTTGGAGTGTCTCTTCGTATCGATCCTCTCCTGGATCGATGTGAAAGGTTAAAAAGTTGCTCTTCGCATCGATGGCATTCGATACAAATCAGTTGCCTCTTTTAAATCATTTCGTATCGATGGACACGAATTCAAGTGGTCTTCAAAATGACGGACAGGAAGTTGTCACTTCATATCGATGGATTATGATGGGTACGAACAACCCAACCGGTCCTTCGAATATTATTCGTATCGACGGAGACGAACTCCTGAGGACCTTGAAATGATGGATACGAAATTTTCACCTCGCATCGGTGAATCATTGATGGATTTGAACGACTTCGAACATTGCTTCACATCGATGGCATAGGAGACCGCTTTTGACCGGTTGACATAACTGGGAGACGAATCGTTTTCCTTCTTGGCTTCGTATATATATAAATACGTTTTATACTTAGCCAATTTTTCGTCTGCTCTTACTTTCCAGCTTGTCTTCGTATTGATTGAGGAATCGAGAAATAGAAATTGCCTCCATTCAAATTAATACATCTCTTTAATCCTTCGAATCTAAACTTTAATTTAGGTAATTATCCAATGAATTCATGCCAAGAACGATGAGACTTGAGTTTCAACGCCAATTCATTCAAAGCCGCGGCCTATTCCGGCGTTGTTGATGTCGGAGTTGGGTCGGGGCGAGGTCGAGGAGAGAGTAATGGTGTCGAGGCTGCTCGTAGAAGAAGAAGTGTGGAGGGTCATGAAGGCGGCATTTGTGTCGATGATGGACGAAAGGCGAGTTCGTATCGATCTGGATTGAGAACGTTCGTATCGATCTGGGTGATGGTATTCCATAACGAAGAATAGAAGGCTTGTGCATCGATCGATGATGGAGTTTCGCGTCGATTCAGGATGATCGATTCGAAGGCTTGGACCTACTGATCGAAACGAGGGCGGTGCACGTGATCGATACGAAATCGATTGTGCCTGATCGATACGAATCGTCTGCCAGGGGATCGATACGAATGGATCTCTGATGGTCGATTCGAACTCGTATATTTTATGGATACGAGCTGCCTCCTTGACCGATACGAATTGAAATTTTGGTGATAGATCCAAGTTGAATCTTGATGAATTCGAAGCATCCTGTACACTTTAACATATGACTCCGACGAGCTTTCGCCTTGCATAACTGGACATAACTGTTTCACTGCATATTTGATTGCTTTTTGAAGCTTGTCAATGGAACTGTAACTTAACCAATTTGACTAACTTTAACTAGTACTAATTGCTGAAGTTAGGATGGCACGGTTGTGACGGTCAACGATGATGGTCATTCCAATTGGATTTCGAAGTCTCGTCATTCGAACACTTTTTTGTATCTTGTTAATCTCTGTGGAACTTTCTCAAACACTCTACAATATTGCATTGCACAACATACTCATGCACTTCACACTGGTGCACACACGGGATTATTGTCATATAATGATGGTTTTTACTGAGTTGATTAGCTATGGAACCCAGGAGTTTGCAGCAGCAGGAGGCTCAAAGTTCACCTCCTCTGGTAATAGTGATGCCGGCCATCGCGACCGAAGCCATAATTCCAGCTCCAGATGAGTTGCCAGGAGCAACCTTTGTGGGGAATCCACGAGATTCCATACCATCTAACATCTCCGAAGATATGCTAGGGAGGATTTGTTTGAGGCATGGGCTATCGCTGGATGATGTCCTGTTATCGGGGCCAAACGACAGGCCACATACTCCTCCAGAAGGATACACAGCCTTTAATCGACATTCGTGCACAGCTGGAACACTTCCTCCATTTAACCAATATATTCGAGAAGTGTTAGCTTTCTTTGGGATCGCTCCGTCATAGTTGCATCTGAATAGGTATGCGTTGCTGAGCAGCTTATTCATTGTTTTTATGGAGCATCTCTTACGGCCCCCGACTCCGGAGGAAGTCAAATTCTTGTTCAATGTCAAGAGTCGGGGGGATAACCCCTCATTCACATTCCTTGAGGCAGTCAGGAATTGCCAAGTGGTGACTGGATCCTGGACCAGGCTTAGCTACTTCAAGACGGAGTGGTTCTACGTTCGATGCCCGCCAGGGTTTGCTAGAAGGTGGTTAGTTAGACGTAAGTGTTGCAATTTCTCTAGTGGCTTATGAGGTAGTTGTAATAGATATTGAATCTAATATTTCCTTTCCTCTACAGCCACAATTCCACGACCCGAAGGTGCCCAATTTAAAGAAATAGTGCGGATCCTTCAAAAGGTGCCTGGCGAGATGAGAGAGATTGATTCGGTGCTAATAGATGAAAATTTGAGGGTCGTTGGGCTAATTGATCAAGACCAGAGCATAGACTTGAGGGACCATTTAGGATAGCCCAGGCGAGATGGGTGAAGCGTAGGGCGCTCGAGATTGTAATTACTGAGGAGGGCGATGAAGAAGATACAACCACCGAAGACGAACCCGTAGCCGAGCCCCTAGATAGTTCTCGGCATTTAGAGGGAAAGAGGAGAGGCAAGACAGTTGCTCATAAGCTTCATAAGTCTACAAGATGGAAATTCGTGGTGATGTCCCTGCCAGCCGCCGGTGTTAGAATTTTGGAAACTCCTTCGGCACAAATGGAGAATCCTTTCGAAGGACTCGCCGACATTCCAATTCCTGACTATGTGTCGCTTCAACACGACACCGAATTGGAAGGCTTCAAAGCGCTTAAGATTTAGGTGAGTCACTTCCTACAAGTATGGCCGACAAAACCGGTTGGTCGGGGGGTTTTGCACATGCATACATACAATTTCACGGCACTGCACGATTTCCAATCATAAGCTATTCATTTCTGGAGATTACCAACTCTGCTTCTCTTCCTATTTTACAGATACGATGACAAGGCGAGAATCCATGCTCAGTAGCCTTCGCTCGGCATGCCAGTCATCTAGTTCATACTATGAGTCCCACAGAAGGGAGGCAGATAGAGACCGCGATCACTGTTATTCTAGCCAGGAGCATTATGAAAGGGAGAGGGACAGAGAGAGAGATAATATAGGCTTCGCTCCCAGTCACATTCTCCGCCACCTCGAGCCCCAATACAACCTTCCGGTCATGGTAAACAACCCTTGGAACCTTCACGCCAAAGACCACCTACTCAAGTACCAAGGTCCGATTCACAACGCTGGAGGATAGAAACCGAAACTCCCACTATCACTGAGCAAACTGTTACAGAGCCCACTGGGGAGGGAGCGATCAGAATCGCCAAACTGAAAAAAGACTTTCCAAACATCTGTTTTGATGGCTTTAACTTCCTTCCGCATTTAAAGAGAATTCCAGTCAAGGCAGAACAAATAATGCACGATTATATCCATGACATTTACAGCCAATATCGGGAATGGATGAAGACTGCGGACAAAGCATCGGCAGTGGCCTTTGAGCGGGCGAAAACGACTGAGAAATTAGAAACTGATCTCGCTCAAAAGGACCGCATAATCCAAGTGCTTCATGATGAGAGCGAGTCCGCTAAAAACTCAGAGACAAAGGCCAACAAAAGGGCTGATGAGGCTACTCGGTGGATGGAAGAGATGAGGCGGACACACTTAGCCTTGGTTGAGGAGATGGGGCATCGTACCACCACAGTCATGGCCGAACGTGACAGGGCGCTTAAAGAGCTTGAAGAGCTTAAGGCCAAATTTGCCGAAATCGTCAAAGAGAAAGACGATGCAAACAAAGCTGACCAGGAAGCGTGTGAACAGGCTGTGGTGTTAGGGATGAGAGGGATGCAAAAATGCTCAAAATTCAGGAAGCCGAGACCGGGGTTGAGAATGAAGTAAAAGCGGTAGAGGCCAGGTTAGAGACTGACATCGAAGATCTTCTTATCACATACAACGCTAAAGTTTTGAAGCACCGAAACCTAACCTGGCTCTATAACTATCCATCACACTTGTATAATGCTTGAGGTCGCTTGGTGGAAGATGAAAAGGCAGAACACCAAGCTGAATCGATCGATGAATTTGAACTAGAGAACCGAGTGCTGAGTGAAGATGAGAGAAAAGTTCTCCACGACATCACGATCACATATGAAAAGGAGAAACTCGCTACTCAGCATTCGGAAGCTGGAGAAGGTTCTGGTGTTGAACATCATGATGCGGGTTCTGAAACTCTCGTGCCAACCCTGTTCATACCCACGTCTGCGGTTGGTCCTCAATCTATCCCTGCATATAATCCTTATCAACCACAGTTATCTCTAGCTCATGAGCATGTTTCTGAAGCTGCTCCGCCACCCGCGAGCCAATTTGAGGAAGGTATTCTGAACATTCCTTATGCTCATTCAAAGCCGAAAATGTTGATTAAAGTAATCACTAACTCTTTTTCTTTGTCTCTATTCAGCAATAGGAGCTACACCTGTCGTGCCTCCCGCAACCCAAGAGCCACATTACGAGCAAGAGGCCATCATAACGGAAGCGACCACGACAAATGCCACTGCACCAACCGACGGAGCACAGGGGAGCGCGTTTACTTTTGATGAGCAGATGATGGAGGAGCTTCTCGGCCACCAAAGCGACCCATTTGCTGATCTGCCATTTGTCATGAGCGGAGGTGCACCCGCGGTTAGCTCCTCGGGCCCAATTTCCAGCATCCCAAAAGATGCCCAGACACTTCATGAAGAAGAAATAATAGCTGAAATCAATGCTAAGATGGAAGCGGCCGCGCGGGCCAGCGGTATTGGAGGTGGGATGTCGGGCCCTGGTCCACCCCCTCTGCGAATGATTTCTCCGGGAAGCACGGTTGTCGACACCGGTATGCCTCCCCCATCTTCCAATATCGATCCTATCCCTCTGACTCCGCCTTCAGGAAGCATTCCAATCCATGTAAGTTCGAAGGAGGAAGTTAACATAATGCCCTCGACTGGAGATCAACCGCCAAAAGGCAAGGTCTCAAAGAGGCATCCAAGTGGTAGCTCCAGCGGGTCAACGCCAAGGGGGAAGAAGAAGAAAGTAAAAGAATAGGCATGTCTTTTCATCTCATTTTTAGTAGACTGATAGGAATTTCTTTTTGCTTTTTGTAGGCCGTGTACAGATGCGGGTTTGGCCCCTACTAGTAGGATTTTTTGGAATAATTTTTTACTTATCCTTCTCTTCCAAAAAATAGTTGAAATAAAATCTCATTTTGTCTTCAGCATAGTTTGCGTTTATTTCGCTTAAGTATTTTAGCGTTCGAACTTCCATTCAATTTACTGGTGGAGTTTTAGTCTTTGAATCAGACCCGGGTTCAATTGCTAAGTTCTGGAGTCACGGCTTCGGGTCACGATCGAATCGTTAAGTCAAATTCCAATACTGCACTGTCTCAATCAGTGGCTGATACTTAAGTTCTGCCCCCAGTTTTGGGGACAAATTGAAAAGGTCGGTAGGCCATCATTTTTCGCCTTTAATATATCAAGCCTAATTCTGTTGAATCGAGGCTGAAACAAGACGAGTTCGGATGGTTGAATCACACCTGCTCATCCATTGGTGATTGCATCCATGCTTTGGGGATTGTACTTGCACACTAGCGGTCGGTCACGCCCGTTTGATATTTAGGACTTCGTTCGCACTCTGGGGACGTAGATTGATTCGTGGGTGGTCAGTCACACCCACTTTGCGTTTATACTCCGGCCCGCACTCCGGGGGCTCAGAGTTGTCCTACGGGTGGTCGATTCACACCCGGTTTGTGTTTAAAATCCAATCCGCACTCTGGGGATTTAGGGTTAGTCGATGTTTATACTCCAGTCCACACTCTGAGAATCTGGAGTTAGTTAACGGATGGTCAATCACATCTGTTGTGGGTTTTAGAACTTCGTTCGCACTCCAGGAACGATAGACGTATCAGGATCGTGAATGGTCGGATCACATCCACCCTGAGTTAACAAGCGAGGTCGTTAGATAGACGGGTCCATCCTCCTCAAACTTGGTTTAAACACGAGCAAAGTCGTTAGGTGGATGGATCCACCCTCTTCGAGCCCGCATGTGCTAGTTTATACTCCAGTTCGCACTTTGGGAATCTAGAGTTAGTTAGAGGATTGTCGTGTATCAATCCTTTTTTGGTTTCAGTGTGATGACTTGCCTCCGAGCTCGGGTTTTACTTAGCGAGTGACCGGTCATATCACAGTCACTCCCTATTTGAATAAACCCCACCGTAGGATGGAACTTAGCTCTCCGTGCATTGTGATGGTCTTACGATGCATTTAGAAATCACTGGTCTGGCTTGAAGTGATTGCATTTATTGCTGAAATAAGAAAATATGGCAAAGTCAGTTGCCTTATTACAAATTCAAATTTCGAAATGCATAAACAAATTGCAAATGAAAAGTCGATTGAATAAATAAATAGAGCCTGTTATGTGTAGTAGCGACGAAGACTCTCGATGTTCCGTGCTCTCGGCAGAGTAAGACCATCAACGGTTAATAATTTGAATGTGCCGTCTCCGAGCTTTCATTCAATGACATACAACCCTTCTCACATTGGCTTCATATGTGAAGGAACCGGGTAAATTCTCTTTAAGGACGAGATCGCCGAGTTCGAAGGTTCGGGGTCGGACGTTGGCATTGTATAATTGGGCGACTCGACTTCGGTATGCGGCTGCCCTTAAATCAGCCTCTTCACGCTTCTCATTCAATAAGTCAAGGGATTCGGCAGGTAATATAGCATTCGTCTTCGAATCATAATATATCACACGATGAGAAGGTACTTCCATCTTGACTAGAATAACGTCTTCTGGGCCGTAGGAAAGAGAGAATGGAGTGTGGTCGGTCGTGGATTTGTAGGTTGTCCGATAAGCCCATAAAGCCATAGGAAGTTCACCGATCCATTTTCCTTCGGCCTTTTCCAGTCGTTTATTCAGAATGGACTTATAACTTTATTAACAACTTCAACCTGTCCATTCGCTTAAAGGTGCACAATTGCAGAAAACTTCTTCTGGATGTGGAATTGCTAACAAAGTTCTTAAATTCAACACTGTCGAATTGTGCTCCGTTGTCAGTGATGATGGTATGTGGGAGGCCAAATCGACATATAATATTGCGGACAACAAAGTTGATCACCTTCTTCGTTGTGATAGTAGCAAGGGGCTCACTTCGGCCCATTTAGTGAAGTAATCAACCGCAATGATGGCGTACTTCGCACCACCTTTAGCTAGAGGTAGAGAACCGATAATGTCGATGCCCTATACTGCGAACGGCCATTGACTGACCATCTGAGTTATTTCGGTAGGCGGGGCTCTTGGAATCCGAGCGTGTTTTTGACATCTGTCACATTTTCTGGCGTAATCCGATGCATCGCGATTTACAGTCGGCCAATAATATCCATATCGGAGCACTTTCTTAGCAAGAACTTGCCCCCCGGTGTGATCGCCACATTCTCATTCATGTACATCATGCAATACTCGTTTGATTTCATCGTGGGTGATACACCAGAGTAAAGGAACAGAGTACCCTCTTCTATACATGACTCTATTTTGAATAGTGAACCATGAAGCCTTTCGAAGAACTTGTCTTTTTTCACTCCTACGCTCCGGCAGGGTCCCATGCTCGAGATAGTTTCTGAACGGAGTCATCCATGACTCCTTATCGGGAATGACTTCAAATACCCAATCTGTTTCCATCTGATCGATGCTAGGGGAAGATAATGTCTCCACGGGAAAGAGTCCCATTTGCTGAGCCACACTGGTACTGGCTAACTTTGCTAAGGAATCAGCTTTCTGATTGCGTTCTCGGGGGTATGCAATAGATGGCATAATAATCAAACTGATCCAATATTTCCAAAATCCGGGCAAGATAAGCAGCTAGTCTTCGGTCTTTGGCCTGGTACTCCCCTCGAACTTGACACACGACCAATTGTGAATGACAGTAAATCTCTACAGCAATAAATCTTAAATCTCTGGCAAGTCTCAATCTGGAGAGCAGGGCTTCATATTCGGCCTCATTATTAGTCACACAAAAATCGAACTTTAAGGCGTAGCATATAGATCGGCCTTTAGGAGTTTCAAGTACAACTCCGGCGCCTGAGCAACGGTCATTTGATGCACCATCGGTATGTAGCTTCCAGACATATTTAGGAGACTCACTGGTTTCGGGCAAGTCCTCCAGGATAGTGAGCTCAGCGATAAACTCTGCAAGGACTTGTCCGTGAATGGCTCTCCTTGGTGTGTAAGTGGCGTCGAACTGACTCAGCTCGATATTCCACTTGAGTAACCTACCAGACGTCTCAGGCCGCGTAAGGACCTGTCGTAACGGCTGGTCGGTGTAGACGGTGATAGGATGAGCCTGGAAATACGGATGGAGCTTCCTCGAGGCAATGACAAGAAAATAAGCCAACTTTTCCAGCTTCGGGTAATTTCTCTTTGCTCTGGTCAGTCGCTTTCTAATGTAATATACTGGCCGCTGTATCCGGTCTTCCTCCCGAATTAAGGCAACACTGATTGCATTTTCTGACACTGCTAAGTCGATGTACAATCTCTCATGATCAATAAGCTTTGACAGAATGGGTGGTGTGGAGAGGTGTTGAACCAGTGCTCGGAACGTGCCCTCACATTCCGCAGTCCATTCAAAGTTCCATTTCCCTTTTATGATCAGATCGAAGAAGGGAATACATTTATCGGTGGATTTTAAGATGAACCTGCTCAGTACTGCTACTTTCTCGTTGAGGCTTTGAACCTGTTTTATATTCTTTAGAGTCTCGATATTTATGATTGCCTAGATCTTCTCGGGATTGGCTTCGATTCCTCGGGCATTGACGATAAATCCAAGGAATTTTCCAGATGCGACCCCAAAGTGGCATTTCAATGGGTTGAGTTTCATTCTGTACTCTCGGAGGATGTTGAAAATCGATTCCAGGTCTTTAATACGATCAGTGGAGAATCGCGACTTCACAAGCATGTCGTCCATATATACTTCCATGGTTTTTCTGATCTGGTTAGCGAATGTTCAATTGACTAGCCATTGGTAAGTTTCCCAGCGTTCTTGAGTCCGAAGGGCATGACTTTGTAGCAGTAAAGTCCCAGATCGGTGATGAAGCTGGTATGCTCCTGATTGGGCAAGTGCATGGGTATCTGGTTGTAGCCAGAATACGCATCCATGAAGGATAAGAGTTCATGTCCCGCCGTTGAGTCTATGAGCTGATCGATTCGGGGAAGTGGAAAACTGTCTTTGGGGCAAGCTTTATTCAAGTCTGAGTAGTCAACGCATGTTCTCCATTTTTAGGCTTTCTGACAAGTACATGATTGGACACCCATTCCGGATATAGCACATCTCGGTAGTCTATACGACTTGAGCTTATCTACCTCTTCCTTAAGGGCGGCAGATCTCTCTGGATCCATACCATGCCTTTTCTGCTTGACCGGGACATGCCGTGGGTCAATATTCAATGTGTGGCTCGCGATGTCCGGAGAGATTCCACACATGTCGGAATGCGTCCAGGCAAACACGTCAAGGTTTTCCCGGAGAAATTCAACTAATTTCTCCTGCATCTGTTGGCTTAGCCGAGATCCAATCTTTACCATTTTAGATTCGTCATTGTCATCGATCGGGACATCGATTGTCAGCTCGGCCGGGGAAGCTTGACTGTCTTTACTTTCGTCCTCACTTTTGGTATCCCTCGGGTCAAGATCCCTTGGGAATTGGTTGGGGTGCCCGGGCCTTGGCCCAGGCGTCAATTGTTAATTCTTAGCAAAGCGGACGCAGAGAGATTCCTCTACGCCCTTTCCTTTTTCTTTTCGCTACGCCTCCCGTAGCTCATCAACATAACAGGCTCGTCCAGCAGCCTGGTCTCCCTGAACAACTCTAACTCCATTGTCGGTGTGGAATTTTAAAGTCAAACACCAAGGGGAAATGATAGTCCTAAACTCGGCTAGGGCCGGTCGGCCCAAGAAAGCATTGTACGGCGAGTCTATATCCAATACAACAAACTGTAATATCCAGACTCTCCGGCGTTCTCCAATTCCCAATTCTACAATAGCTCCACCATCCAGTGGGTATAGTTGTACTTCCATTTAAGCCATGAATGCGAGATTGACAAGGCTTAAAATCTTTTACTTCCATCTTCCTCTGATATAAGTTCGCTTAAACAATATGTTCACTGAACTTCCACTGTCTACCAAAATCCTCTTCATCCAAGCAGGACCTAACTAAGCTGAAATGACAAGTAGATCAATGGTTGGGGCTTCGACTCTGTCGGCATCCCTGTCTCTAATTACGATGTTGTCAGTCATTGTTTTTTGTTGCTTGGCTGGAGCCCCGTCTTCCAAATTACTACAACATTCGAAGCTCGCACACCTAATAGAACTGGCATACAACTCCATTTCCTTCTAACTTCGATCCGTTGGATGAGGACCACCACTAATAGTATTAATCGCTAACCTCCCACCGGCACGAGTGGGTTCCTCAGTCTCGTTGGATTTGGTATTTGGTTTTGATTCGATGGGCCCGCACCTCCTGTCTGCGGCGCCCGCACAAACTGCTCCAACTTTCTCTCTTATATCAACTTCTCAATAATATCCTGTAAATGACGACACTCGTTCGTATTATGGCCATAGCTATCGTGAAATCTGCAAAACTTCCCCGTTTGAATCTGTTTTTCTGATGATTGCTTCAGAGCAGCTTTCTTATATTGAATAGTATTACGGTCTGCAAGTACACATTTTCCAGCGACGTATTCAAAGGAGTTTAATTGTCAAACATAGGAACCCTACGCCGTGGCCCACGATTCTGACCATGTTTCCTATTTTGATTTCCATTGCCTTTCTGTTGATTCTGTTTATTCTATATATTCAACTGCACCTTTCTGAAACTCTCCCCGGTTCGTTTAACAGTGACATTACTTTGGATTCCTTCCACACTGGGCCCCACATCATCCTTTTTCCTAGACTGTTTCGCATCCTCCCTTCTCAAGAACTAGGCTGCCTTGGAATAGAAATGGTTTAATGACGCAGGGGGTTTTTCGGCCAACCAGTTGCCAAATTCAGAATCGAGTTGTCATTAGGATTGCTAATCTCGGCACATGCAGCGTGAAACCTCTTCAAGTAACGTCTAAGTATCTCTTCGGGAGCTTGAGTGACGCTAGATAAGTTATTAACATCTTTCGGCCTGGTGACATGCATGCAAAATTGTTCAACAAACTTCGTTGCCAACTGGTCAAAACATGAGATAGATCGAGGTGGTAGACGAGTAAACCACATAGTCGCTATGCCCCCTAGAGAGATTGGAAAACTTCGGCACTTGACCGCATCATCGGCTCGTGCGACATTCATTAACCATTCGTACTTTAAAATGTGCTGGTTAGGATCAGAGCTCCCTTCATAAACGGGTAGAGTCGGCATCCTGAATCGCCAAGGCGGTTCAGCGTAGAGGATGTCATCAGTGAAGGGGGTATGACTCCGGGAGATTCCCCAGTCGTCATTAGTAAGTCCCTGACTTTCGCGGATCATCTGACAGATCATTGTCGGGATATCCGGCATCTGGACATTCTGGGCATGCTGAGCCAAGGTGTGGTCGGGTTCCATAATGCAAGGATGAGCTGGTCGTGGTCGACGGTCCATGTCTCTCCTCCTTGGTTCTTGGTCTTCTAGGACATAAGGCTTAGGAGTATAGTTGCGTTGACGGTGGGTCGGATCCGTTCGGCTCTGAGCATCAACTTCCAACTCGGTAGCAGTGGTGGTAGCGCGGTTGTCAGTAGGATGATAAGGAATAGTACCTCCTCAGAAGGAGGGTCCGGTCTGATGGCTAGTTGCCGGGCCAACTCTCGGTTGCCCAAGACTCAAGGTGCGCTGATGTCCAGTAGCCTACGTATAGCTTTCGTCCAGCCGTGGGCGCGTGGATCTATGATTGTAGTCCGAAGAGGCTGAACTCTCAGTGGATGAATAGGAAGCCTGATCGCTTCTGGATCTCCTTCGTCTCTGGCGATTCAGTTGATTGGTCAATTCCACGTTGGCATAGAGTTGATGAGTAAGTTGTTGATGACTCTGTGTCAGCTCTTGCACTAGCAGTCGAAACTCTTCCCTGGTGACAGGGCCTTGCATATCTGAAGGTCCGACAACATTCTGATCAGTAGGAGGAAGTTGCGCGGGTTTCTGTCTATCCTTTCCTTCAGGATCTGCAGCTGTTGACGCAGTCCTAGTGTGGACCATGGTGGATAGCGAAGCTCTCTTCTAGACTTGGTACAAATCTGAATAGGATGGAAGAACTTCTGGACTTGAAATCTGGATCTTCTCCTTAGATTCTTGCAATCCGATATCGGTAGTAGATCCAATGAGCAGGAGAAAACTGAGTTTTCTCAGTGAAAGCACCAAAGTGTTTGTACCAATATTGGGCACAACACTCTTCGAATGTATTTGAAGAGATAAAATGAAGAAATTAAATGTAAAACGAGGAAGATCCAACAAACACACTAATCGATAAACAGGAAAAACGCACAGAAACACATAGATTTAGAGTGGTTCGACATATGGCCTACGTCCACTATGAAATGACTAACTTTTATTGATTTTCGCTTGCTGGTTACAATGAGTTACAACAGTACAATCCAAGTACAATAGTGATTTCGGCAGAGTCTGGACGTAGAAGAACCAAAAAAGTCCTCTTTCATTAGGTCTTGGGCTGCTATTTATAGGCGTAGGTAGCAAATATCTCGCCCAGATCTTGAAAGACCCTTTCTCTCACGTGGGTGGGCCTGCGTGATCGATCCCCGGTCATTTGGAGTCGATCCGTGATCGATACGAATGAAATTCAAGATCGATCATGAACATTCCTGAGGTTGCACGGAAGCTCCTGCGAAAATTTGGTAGCATTTGGACTTGTAGATCTCGAGTTATGATCGATGCAAGTTCGAGTTTGTTGAAGGCTGCCGAGTTCGTATCGCTTCTGTTCGCATCGCTTCCAGGCACGTGCTTGCTAGGTGATGTGGCGCTAACTTTTAGGATCGATCCACTTTCATGCCGAGTGACCGAGTCTTCCACTTATACATGCCTTGTTCGTATCGATCTGGAGAATTCTTTTCGTATCGATGGTTAGTAACCGCTTCGTATCGATACAAATCCATGTATTTCGTATCTATAACCTGGATGCTATTTCGTATCGATCATTCCATACATCTTTCGTATCGATGTCTTTAATGGCATGTTTCGTATCGATCGTTGGTTGATCAATACGAATTGAGTTGATGACGAGA
Source organism: Allium fistulosum (assembly GCA_030737815.1). Taxonomy (NCBI): domain Eukaryota; kingdom Viridiplantae; phylum Streptophyta; class Magnoliopsida; order Asparagales; family Amaryllidaceae; genus Allium; species Allium fistulosum. Next base: position 368,397,174 of record CM060908.1, read on the forward strand.
CCGGTACGAAATACATATGGACGAGATCAATACGAAAGTGTTGCTTATTGATGGATACGAAACGATGCTTAACCGATGGATACGAACCGATGCTTACCTAATGGATACGAAATGCTGCTCACCTGATGGATAAGAAATGCTACTCACCTGATGGATTCGAACTAACGAATGTTTGGTGGATATGACTGAGGGTCCCTGGATGGATACGAAGGAAAGCGACGTGAAGGAGGCGAAATGATGGATACGAATGAATTGATTTCCTTGGTTTGCATCGATCATACCTTGAGCATACGAACTCCGATTGACTTGAAATTTGGAACGTTGGCTTTCATAGCTTTGATTGACATGTCATGTTAATTGTAGCTCGATCTAGACTCGGGAAAAATTTACCAGCATTCACAGCAAACCTGTGTATAACCATTTTTCGGGATGAACTGTCTTTGATTTCCAGTCAATTTCTTGGTGTCACGGCCTTGCCAAAAGGCGGGAAAACACTAAGGTCATTTACCGTTTTCTTTTAAATTTTTTTTAATTACTATCATTTGTTATCCATTTCTTATTTATTGACTTAAGTGTCATTAGTGTTCAATGAATCTTACATAGTTTTACTTTCCAATTACTTTTGTCTAATTGTGTATTTTGAATTCCTTTTCTAACTATTTTTCTTGTTCCTATTTACTATACTTTTTATTATACTTAAGAACCTTATACTTTAATGCATTGGAACTACTTTCCCTTTTTAAAAGGAATTGTTAACGTTATAATTCTCTATGAATTACTTAAAAGAGGATTTTGTTTTGTGAAAAATTACAAGGAATTATATTTATTTATTGAAATAGACATCACAAAATACGAGATTTTACTTGTTTTGTACATCTCTTTCTGTACATTTACATTCCTTATTATTTCAAACAAAACACTTTTACTTGTAACATGGATGATTCGTAGAGACTTATATTGTTACCCGTTTTCATTCCAATGGATTAAAATATGTCAAATTCCAGCCTAATTACAATAAATCCCAAAATAGTCAAATTAAATCTATTCCATAATCAATTATCCTATTCCATAATCATGATGCGTATATAAATCATTATCCAATTCGTTATTCATATTAATTCATTATGCGTAAACAATAAATTATCCAAACCAAGATTTATATCTTATCATTATGCACTTACAATTAAATATCCAAATCGATTATAAATAGACATAAATGAAATAGATCACAACGATATAAATCCGATCTTATTACAAAACATGTAATTTTCCCACTCATCTTGCTTTTAGCTTTCCAATTCTCCAAATCTAGATCCATTCCCTTTTCATATGACTTCCTCTTACATCAAATTCAAAATAATAAAAAGTGTTATTAAAATTACAGATCTGGGGAAAGGACTAAATTAAATTTGAATTAGAGTTTTAAATTTATTGTTTTTACCTTTGCTTCTGTTTTGAATTTCTTCTACTCTTCTCTTCTCTTATTTCCTTCTTTTCTCCACTTATATACATATATAATATAATATTTTAACTTTAGAAATCTAGAAATTATGGAGAAAAGAGAATGGCAGAGCTCCACTCTAGAAAATATGAGAAGAGAAGTGAGAACTAGGCTTGTATTTATAGGGGTTTGGAGTTAACTTGGAGCGTTAGATTTATCTTATGCAATCTTTATTTTAATTAGAGACGCACATCAGGAACTTGGCATAGAAGAAAAATAATTGGATAAATCAACGCTGTTCGATTGCACGCCCTATTTACAAATTTTGTTCACCAATGGTTGACCGTTCACGGCCTTAGGTTGACCGCTACCGGTCGACTTAGGTACCTCTTGGGTCGATCGCTCCTGTATTTAAATGGTGTTTAATTACATTGTTTGATTTTGTGCATTTTTTCCTTGTTTACAAAACCGTCATAATTTTCTTCCCGTTTTAACTTTTTAACGTTAAAGTTAACATTAACTGTTTATTATAACTAACGCTAACTAACGTTAGTTAATTATTCTTATTTCCTTAATTACATATATAATTATTTCGGACTCTAAAACTTCAAATGGATTCAAACGTTAATAACTTTTCCCTTTAAACTCCGTTCGGAAAAACTTTATACATGAAAGTTGATCAGAGAATCGCCACAAATCCAACGATGTAAGTTTCGTAGCCAAATTCTAATGTTTGTAAAAATTCTATTTTCAACATTATTGATTATTTACTAAATTCTTTTTAATTAATTAGTGTTAAAATCGTGAAGTGTTACATAACATGCAGAATCGAGACAACCAAATCTTGTCCTGCAAATAATCCATAAATATGAAATCCTAATACCATAGCTACGGGATACTGACTTACTACATATATGAAATATCATATAGAACATGTATAGCAATACCTTAGTCTTCATATTTCAAAGCCACTGGACAACTCTATAAAAACACCATATGAGTTGAATAGTCTCTCGATCCATCACCATAGTCTCTACATGGCCTATCATCTATTGTACATTTCCCAAGACATGTCATTCCATCCCCGCACTCGTTATATTGCTCTATTGTCACTCTAGACCTTATGAGCATCATAGGGGTCCTCGAGATGAACCTTAATTCCTATGATGTCAAATTTCAAAATCTATCCCAAAATCTCCAACACATAGTAGTTCATACGCCTAGATTAGAGGTTCATATGTATGGCCCTGATTCAAATATCTAATCTCACTATCTAAATGTTTAAAAACCTCAGATTTACAAATGTAAAATGCAAGATAAAATCCTAGAGATTTAAACGTCTGAGTGCCTATTATAGAAGGGTTTGAACCTAGATGCATTCCCACATTTTTCATTTGTATCTCTTTTTTCATTTTTTGACGTTAGGTTTCGTGTCATCGAGACACTTTACACTAAAGTTTCTCCACTTAAGTCAATGCCCTTAATATAAATCTTCGACATCCAAATGAGTACAACTTTGTAATCGACAAACGGCTTTGATGCAATGAACTGCTTAAACTACCATTCAAGTTCAACTACTTGACCATCACTTTAACTGCTACATTCGTTTAATAATTTCATTTACCAGTGTCATGAATCATCCCCTAATCATTCTAGCAACTCTAGACCAACAACAACCCAAGAATTCAAACCAAACACATAAACACTCAATATTAAGATTTTTAGCACATTTATTTTATAATTAAACTTTTATTAAACACTTATTAATCAAGATTCTCATCTCTAAATCCCAAATTCAAGTTAATTCATCAAGCCCTAACCAACATTACATATTTTTTATAATTTGAGCATATTTCGTGACTATATATATCATATAGAGTCAATATACCTCATCAAACCTATAAAAAGCCAGGCTCTAAATCAACTCAACTTTGAAGCTCTCATGGTTTTTAAAATCCAGCTACAATCTTCCAAAACCGCAAGCTTGAAGTTCTAAATCTATAGGGAATCGTCTAACTTGAACTTAAATATTTAATTTAGAATTTTTAGTGCTGAAATTAAAGATTTATGGTAATATTAAATTAGAAACCCTTGATTTCTTTCTTTGAGAAGATAAAGAAGAAAAGAATGAGTTATGTGACAACTTGCACCTCCCGACACACCGATCAAAAACCCAGGGCGCCTTTCGGACTTGTGTCGTGCTAAAAAGTATCAGCTATCAGTTTTTTTAAACATTATATAAACTAATAATATAAGGATAAAATCTAAGACATTTTACACTTTCCGATCTCTCAACAGAAGGCAGTAAAATATAAATACATAAAATAATCATCTCAAAAAATATCCTAGAAAACCCAGTCTCAAAACATACGTAGTCATAATCCAGAGTACACCAAAATACAACATATAATCTAATAAGTACTAAGTATGAAAAATAGTTATATGGAGAGTGATGAAAAGTAATATTAAATGCCAACGCCAAGCTGGCTTCTCCACATACTAGATCTAGGCCAATTACCTGCTGCCCTACCATCTTGTGGTGTGGAAAATGGAAAGAAGTCGGTTAGACAAAAGTCTGGTGAATGAGTTACATCATCAATATATCGTGATCACATGCAATTGACTGCATTTATAATCTATGTGACCTAAGGTGCATTACTTGTGTCTATGAACTACTTAATAAGATTGGTTTCATTAACCTAAGGAATATAATTCTAAATACACCTACACAGAACATCTTGTGAAGGTTTACACTTAGGGTTGAACAACTAATCGAACCTCAAAACAACTACGGATCAGGCTAAAAACCTCTAGATCAATTCCTAGTATTGGATCGCATACGGTATCATCCTTGATACTAAGTTCCCGAAATTTACAACTACACATATTGTACTTACGCATTGAGAGGAGCTTACAATGCTGACTCATGCTGAAGACGTCTTAGGGTGCACTGCATCCATGCCCAAGCTCAATGGTAATACAGCCACTGCTCCCACCGCGATGGGCATTAACTAATAGTGTCACATATCCACCGAGGAACTTCCCGTTAGTGCCAAACTGCACCACGCCAGGCATCCACGAATAGTGATGTGCATACACCGAGGAAATTCCTGTTAGTGCCTTATGCTTAGTGCATCTCCGAGATCGAGTCGCCTTATATCGCATGTCAAATTTGCCAGACGAATGGTGTCTAGGCCTAATTACCCGCGCTCACATCCACCTATTCCCGTAACATCCAAGGGTTGAAAATTAAGGAACTAATTTCCCTACTAATCTAATAATATATATAATTTTATAATTTGGACCTTAGGCCGAGGTTCAATCTATGCTTGAAAACCGTTAACCGGCTGACTGCCTACTACTAGAGCGGTCGACCGCTCACTTTCGACTAGCTCTAGTAAACATGTTGACCAATTGACGTTAGTTATTGTTTACTTTTATTTCTCTTTGTTTGCTTTGTTAATTAATTACTATATTACTTCCTATATTACTGTTCTTCTTTATCCCTGTGCTACTTCAACAGTATACCCTATTTTTAATCAAACTACAATTTTATAAATTTCTATAATGATTTTGGTATGACTATATTTCAAGTTTATTCAGGGTAAAATTAATGTCAACAGGTAAAGTTATATATGTATACCAAATTCCAGATTCAATATTCGGGGTGAATAAAAAGAGATCATATGTATATAATTCAGATTTCTATCATATTCCCAACTAATTGCAAATTCTATTTTGAACAGTATCTCGAATTTAAATTAACCCAATTCGACATCAGATAGGGTATAAAAAAACCAATTACATATTAATCATCATATTTAACAATGAACTCACTTACCTCTAATAAATTATTCCCTCTTTTATTCATCTAGAATCGTCCCCGCTTGGCTCGTCGGTCTCTTCTTGATTTGATTTGGTTATCTCCTCCTCTAATATTCGAATTTAATTTTGCAAGCATTTTGTTTTTGAAAAAAATTGAATTGGAGAGAATAGAGAGTTAAGTTTTAAGAGAGATAGAGTTTTGGTACGATCGGTATTAAATTAGGGTTCTCCGTGTTAGATTAGGGTTTTATTTATAGGGGTTAGAATTAACATCAGTTGTTAGATAAGGATCAATCGATCGACCTCTTGGTCTTGGACAATCGATTACTAAGGATCGACCGGTCGACCGCTTTGTTTTAGGCGATCGATTACTAAGGATCGATCGGTCCAAACCAAGGTGTCGTCCTGTAGAGTTTTCCTTTTTAAAATATTTCTTTCCTAATTTATAAATTTAATTATCTTTGATTCCATATTTTTTTAAATGTTAATGACTTTTGCACAAGCTCCAATTACAAAACATTACATATGAAAATGTCCACAAAATCGCAACGAACGCAACGGTGCAAGTTTCGTAGCAAAATTCAGATGTTTGTTAAAATTCCATTTTACCCTTATTATAATTAATCTAATTTTTTTTTATTTTCTGGTCAATTTTTGCGGGGTGTTACATTCTTCCCCTTTAAAAGGATTTTGTTCCCGAAATATCTAGGGACGGAAAAATGCAACTCGTAGGTTTAGAAATTAATACTTACTTTCTACCCATTCATCAATCATTGTCGACCATTGTTCTTAGTTAAAATTTCTAATGCAGTATATACTTACAGGAATGGAATGCATATGAACCTATAATAATTCAAAAATTAGGCAGCCCCCTAATCTACTCAACGTCTTAAAATGCAAGTGCTTATGCTATGTATCCAAATGTATGTAACATCATATGTAAATGTACTGGCAATTCTATATGTATGCACATCCATTCAATCCATATGCAATGACCATATGCATATAACTTAGTAGAATAAAACAAGTGATGGTGTGAGTGTATGCTAACTCGAGAATATATTTGCCTAATTATGTAAAGACCAATCTGTTAAATACGTCCATTAGCAACCATCATCCAAAACTTGTCTTATTGACACGGTCACAACCATTCCTAGCATCCAATTATCCCTACCTATTGGGTATACTAATTTAGAACCTAAACACATAAGTAGTTTATACTTATTTGACTAAAATGGAAATGTACAAGAAAAGAGTTCTGGATAGATAGCTCGGATCTTCTCCTCAGGCTCCTCTGTACTCTCCACTAAATTGTCTCCCCACTAGACCTTAACAAGCTTAATAGCTTAGTGACTCCCTTTTAAATTCCACCTCCTCTAGCTGGCGACTACAGCTATTGTCTCCTATAGACACTTACGTAAGTGGGACACATGGAAAATGTCATGTACTCCAGCTAACTTTTTAGGAAGCTTTACTCTATAATCTAACTTCCCTACTTTATCTGTGACCGAAAGGCCCTACAAAACTAGGCTCTAACTTTCTCAAACTACCAAATCTCACACCATGCCTAAGCAACGAGGCCTTCACAAAAACCATGTCGCTTACTATGAACTCCAACTCCGTGTCAGCGTAAGATTTCTACGTACCTTACATGGCTTTCATCCTTCTATGGATCAAGTCTACCTTCTCTGATGTCTCCCTCACCATATCTTGTCCAATAATGATCTACCCATAATGTCCCACCAACAAGACGGTGATCTACAAGGCCACCCGTATAACGCCTCAAATAGTGCCATCACAATACTTGCTTGATAGCTTTTATTATAAGTAAACTCTACTAGTGGGAAGTGATCCTCCTAAGAGCCTCTGAAATTTTAGATACACATTCAAAGTAAATCCTCCAACACTTGGATAACTTTCTCTGCATGTCCATTCATTTGTAGATGATAAGTAGTACTCAAACTCAACTCAGTGCCTAAAGCATCCTGAAGACTCCTCCAAAACTCACTACTGAAAAATGGATCTCGGTAGCTAACAATGCTAGAAGAAAATCCATGTAACTAACTATCTCTCTCATGTATAGTTTCGCCAAAGATGCAGTAGTCCTCATACTCCTAACTGGAACAAAATGAATGAATTTGGTCAATAGATCTACTATGACCCAAATACTCTCATTCCTTCTCCTACTCCTATGTAGTCTATTAATGAAATTCATAGAAACACTCTCCCACTTCCACTATGGTACATCTAATGGTTGCAACAATATTCTCGGCTTCTTCTACTCTGCCTTTACCCCTTGGCAAGTCATATATCAGACCACATACTCAGCCATATGCCTCTTCATACCAGGCTAATAAAAGACTCTGTTCATATCACGGTACATTTTGTTTCCATCGAGATGAATGGTCATTCTAGAACAATGATACTCGACTAGTACCATGTCTATCAAATCCAAAATGAGAGGAACACATAATCTACCATCTCTTCGTAACTACCCCATCAAGTCAACGGTATAGCCCATCAAATGGCTTGACTTCTCTCCTTTTCCAAGCTTCTCAAAAATATCCAATAACTCCTTATCATGCTTTTGACTTGACCTTAAGTGTAGGTTGTACATCCAAAGCTGCAAACAATCCTGAAGTGATGTCTGACGATGGTCAAAAATCAAATGTAGCGACATACTCCAAGTGCTTCCACTCTAAGAATATATGACTCAACATCGCATGCTTCCTACTCAAGGCATCGGCTACAACATTGCCCTTGCCTGGAGTATAAGAGATATCGAAATCATACGATGCCAAGAACTCCATCCACCTTTACTGCCTAAAATTCAAATCCTTTTAGAATAATAAATACTCCTAAGACTTATGATCAGTGTACATCTCAAACCACTCTCCTAATAGGTAGTGTCTCTATGACTTAAGTGCAAAGACAATAACTACCAACTCAAAATCATAGGTATGATAGTTTCTCTTATGACCTTCAACTGTCTACTAGCATAGCTTACCAAATTCTTCTTGGTAAGACAGGTCAGAGAGCTAGGAACATTAGCGAAGTCCTTAATGAACTTCCTATAGTAGCCTTCCAAACCAAGGACACTCCTTACTTCCATAGCATTCTTCGGCACATACCAATCCTGTACTGCAACAACTTTACTAGGATCGACCGTTAGCCCACACACAGAGACAACATGTCCCAAAAGCATACCTCCTTGTGCCAAAAGTGACATTTGCAAAACATCGCCTTCAACTTATTCCCAAAGAGAGTAATGAGAACTTCTTTTAGATGCATCTTATGCTCCTCGTCGCTCCTTGAATAGACTAATATATCATTGACAAATATCACCACGAAATTATTAAGAAACCCTCTAAAAACTCGGCTCATCGGATAAACAAAGTAGGTGGGTGCATTTGTTAGTTCAAAGGGCATGACTAACCACTCATAAAGTTCATCGGGTGTACGAAAAGCAGTCTTATGAATACCGTCCTTGGCTACTCGCATCTAATGGAACCCAATAGCTAAGTCAAGCTAAGAGAACACCTTTACTCCAACTGACTGATAAATGAGATCATCATGGGCGCAAAGGGTGACGATTCTTCTTTATCATGTTATTCAGCTCATGATAATTGATGCAAAGCCTCAGAGAACCATCTACTTGCGTGGCAAAGACAACTAGTACTCCCCACTCTGAAATATTTCTCCTAATGAAGTCTTTCTCCAACTACTCATTCACTTGCTTATTCTGTTTACATCTTTGTTTAGGGGACATATTCCATAAATGTGTTGCAACAGGTCTGGCGTTCTCCATAAGATAAATCTGAAACTCGATTTCTCTATGGGGTGGGAGACCGCTAACTTTGAAAAAGTCATTTGGACAATCATGAACCAGTGGCATTGAATCTAACTCATTGTATGATATGTCTAAAGAATATAGGCAACTCAACATAACTGAACCTCTGGGATCGCAATAAACCTCTAGACTCCATCCACTACAAGTACCCAAATGAACACCCGTTCTGTCACTGTCTAAGATCGCCCATTACATGGTCATCTAGTCCATACCCAAAATCAAACCAAACCTAGAAAATCCTAAGACAAAAGAATTGCAATCGAACTCGACCCCTAAAATAAAAAATTCAAATCCCTACAAATCATATATAAATAAGCCGATCCTTAAATAGGGTTAATACAACTACTGGGTATATAACCATGTTAGTGTCTAAGTGCAACTCATCTATAAGTCTACTCGAAATAAAAGAGTGTGATGCCCCTGTGTCAAATAAGATACGAACGAATGAATAAATCAGATTTAGTTAAAGCACTTTCAATTACAATCTTCTTTCCCTATCCGCTACTGGAGGCGCACTTGAGCGGGGAACCACATCCTGTACATAAGTTGAAACCACTTGGGTATTATGTGGAGGCGCAACCGCATCCTGTACATAAGTTGAAACCACTTGGGGTAGTGGTCTTATGTGGTGTCGGATACTCCCTTCTTATGTACCCGAGTTAATTGTAGTTGAAACCTTTGATCTTTGAGATGTCCGTCCTACACTAATTTGTAGAACGCCCATTCTTATCGCATTTCATGCATTTGAGCTCCTGCTTCTTAATCTTCCCTTGGGGCCCTGATTCTGCCATTGCACTGATTTTTCTAGGGTGTCTTTCCAATTGACTTCTTGGGCTCACTCCTCACCTCTTTCTTAGAAATAGTATTTAGCAAAGCCAACCCCACTAAATCCTCGAAAGTCGCACCTATGGAATGTGACTAAGGGTCAAATCTTAAAGAGGCTGATTCAGCCTCTTTGCAAATTCCAAAGCTTTCTTGTAAGGGGTATTTATTAGCTTTGAACCAAACCTAGCCAACTCATTGAACTAATTTACATATTCCTTCACCGACATCTCTCCTTGCTGCAAATGTATGATCTTCTCCAACTGGACTCCCTGCTCTTCCATGGAAAGAAATTTCAACTCAAAGTGCCTCCTAAACCCTCCTAAGTTATCTCTTCCTCATTGGTCTCCACCACTACCACGTCCCACCAATTTCAAAGTCTCTCCTTGTATATGCCAAGCAGCAAGCTCTCTTAATATCATCTCCTAGGCCCATCAATCAAAAAATCCTCTCACAAGTATGAATCCATGCTTTTGAGTCCACAAAAAGTATTGAGCACTTCTTCTAGATGCAATCTGTGCTCCTCCTCACTTTCTGAATAGATTAATATGTCATTGACAAATACCACTACAAACTTATTAAGCAATCCTATTAAAACTCGACTCATCAAATCAATCAAATCAACAAAGTAGGCGGGTGCATTGGTTAGTCCAATGGGCATGATTAACCACTCATAAAATCCATCGGGTGTACGAAAAGTAGTCTTCAGAATACTATCGTCGGCGACTCACAACTGAAGGAACCCGGTAGCCAAGTCAAGCTGAGAGAACACCTTTGCTCTAACAAACTGATCAAAGAGATCGTCTATATGGGACAATGGGTAATGATTCTCTTGGTTGGTTTATTCAGCTCATGATAATTTATGCAAAGCCTCAGAGAACCGTCTGCTTTGGTGCGAATACAATTGGTGCTCCCCAATTTGAAATACTTCTCCTAATGAAGCCTTCTCCAATAGCTCATTCACTTGCTTATTCAGCTCGCCTCTTTCTTTAGGAGCCATGTGCCTCGAAGGTAAGGCAATAGGTCTGGCGTTCTCCTTAATATAAATCTGAAACTCGATCCTCTATAGTGGAAGTCCATTAACTTTGGAAAAGACATCTAGATAATCTCGAACTAGTGGCACTGAAGCTAATTCATTGTGTGATAGATCTAAAGAATATATGCAACGAACATAGTAGAACTTATGAGATCACAGTAAACCTCTAGACTGTGTCCACTACAAGTACCAAACGGACGACCTTCCTATCACAATATACGACCGAACTATACATGGTCATCTAATCAATCCTTGAAATCAAACCAAACCTAGAAATCCTACAAAAGCATTGCAATAGAACTCGACCACCAAAATGAACAATTTCAAACCCTTATAAATCGCAGATAAATAAGCCGATCCTCCAACAAGGTTTGATACAACTGCTAGGTCTGTAACTATGCTAGTGTTTAAGTGCAACTCATCTACAAGTCTACTCGAGATAAAAGAGTGTGATGCCCCGGTGTAAAATATGGTACAAACATGTAAATCGGATAAAGTTAACACACCTTCAATCATGACCTTCTTCCCTTTGTCCACCATTGGAGGCGTACTCGAGTTGGGAACATCATCTAGTGCATAAGTTGAAATCACTTGGGTAAAGGTCTTTGGTGGTGCTGGACACAGCCTCATCATATGCTCGAATTGGTTGCAGTTGAAATATTTGATCTTTGAGATGTATATCTTGCACTCCTTCGCAAAATGCCCTTTATTGCCGCATCTTCTGCACTTGACCTTCTGCATCTTAATCTTCCCTTGGGACCCCATTCCTCATTTACACTGATTCTAGTAAGGCGTCTTTCCTCCTGACTTCTCGGGCTTTCTCTTTACCCCTTCCTTGGAAATATTATTTAGTAAAGCCATCTTCACGAAGCACTCGTAAGTCTCCCTTATAGGAATGTGACTAAGGGCCAAATCTTGAAGAGGTTGATTCATCCCTTTTGCAAACTTTAATGCCTTCATGTAAGGGGTATTTATCAGATCCATACCAAACCTAGCCAAGTCATTCAACCGATTTACATATTCATTCACTGACACCTCTTCTTGCTACAAATGTATGAACTTCTTCAACTGTACCCCTTACTATGCCATGGAAAGAAACCTCATCTCGAAAGCCTCCTAAACACTGCCCCAATAATCTCCTCCTCAATGGCTTCCACCACTACCATATCCCACCAACGCAGAGCCTCCCCTTGTAAATTCCAGGTAGCAAGCTGTCTCCTTACGTCATCTCCAAGACCCATCAATCCGAAAATCCAATCATAAGTATGAATCCATGCTTTTGAGTCCACATAAGATTCGGTCCACACATATGGTTTCCTCCAAGACTCGAAAAGTCCTTACATAGCTTGGCAAGCATAAATGATAGCCTTTTTCAGTATTATGCTTATATATAAAACCTTTTAAAAAAAATTCTATACATTTATACATATACTTTTGAAAACCTTTTGGAAAACCCATTTTCTTTTCAAAATGTTTAAGTACGTTCTCTAAATACATAACTAGCTCCTAAGGAATTTTAAACCTATGCTTCGATACCAAATTTGACAACCTGCACCTCCCCACACATCGATTCAAAGCCTAGGGTAACTTTCGGACCTGCATCTTGCTAAGAAATAAGAGTTATCTATGTTTTTAAACATTACAGAGACTAAGAATATGAGGATAGAATCTGAGACATTCTACACATTCAGATCTCATAGCAAAAGGCATAAAATATAAATACAGAAAATAATTATCTCAGAAAATATCCCAGTAAACACAGTCTTCAAATATGTGTAGTCATAATCCAAATTTTATAGAAATACGAAATATAATCTAATAAATACTAAACACGATAAATAGTTACATGAAGAGTGATGAAAAGTAATAAGAAATGCCAATGCCAAGCTTGCCTCCCCCCTATGCAAGATCTAGGCCAATCACTTGCTACCCTGTCCTCCTGTGGTGGGGGGAAAAAGAAAGGAGTAGGTCAGACAAAAGTCTGGTGAATGAGTTAGATCATTAATATATAGTGATTACATGCAATTGACTTCTTTATAATCTATGTAACCTAAGGTACCCTACTTGTGTCTAAAAACTAATTGATAGCATTTGTTTCATTAACCTAAGGAATGTAATTCTAAATACACATACATCAAACATCTTGTTAAGGTTTACACTTAGGGTCGAATAACCAATCGAACCCCAAAACAACTACAAATTAGCTAATAACCTAGGGAACTATTCCTAGTATTATATCGCATACAACATCATCCTTGGTACTACGTTCCTAAATTTATGATGACACGTATCGTACTTACGCATTAAGAGGAGCTTGCAATCTCGACTCACGCTGAAGACATCTTAGTGTCCGATGCATCCGTGTCCAACTCAATGGTAACACTGACACTTATCGCACATGCCAGGCATTCACCAACGGTGTCAGGTATCCACCGAGGAACCTCCCGTTAGGGACGGGTTGCACTGCGCAAGGCATCGATCAACAATGTCGCGCATACACAGAGGAACATCCTATTGGTGCCTTATGCTTAATGCACCTCCATGATCGAATTGCCTTATATCGCATGTCAAATTCGTTGAAATGGATATTGTCTAGGCCTAATTTCCCACGTACACATCCACCCATTTAAACTAACATGATGTAAGTCAAGGAAAATGCCCCTTTCAATTACTTAATACCACTTATTAAAAATGAAACAGACCATGTTTCCTTAAAAGTACTGGGTCATTTAATACTTCAAACAAGGCGAACCCTTGGATATTTTCCCTTACATATCCGCAAATGCATATCCCTTTCCCAAAGGAACTATGGTCCAACATCAGCAGTAAGTATACACAATTGCAGGTAGCCTCTAGGTGAAGGGCCGAATTTTGTTATGTAACTATACTTACCTCGCATCCCAACCCACTAAACCAAACCAATTATCCTAAGCTTAAATGTTGGTCTAGGCCCACTAATTCACGCTTGTTCTACATGTATAATTAAGGCAGAATAATTTCCTACTACGAAAATTATAACGCCTTCTATGTATATATTTAATAGTATTAACACTTACTTGTTCACCGTGTAATTATTCCTATTTTATACACTTATTCGTTATATCCCTTGTTTTCTTCTTATATCCAATAAATATCAATCGTCCGTAATAATTTGTCATTAATATCAAAATTGGACAATCCCTAGTGACATTTAATTATTCGTTTCAAAATCCACATATTATGCCTATTCAATTTTCTCATAAATGCCATATTAAATTCTCTAACCTGTCCCCATTTAATTCCTTTAACTCTCTATTAATCACGTAAATTGCCTGTTAAATTTGTAGTTATTTTCCATAAATTTTGGAATTACTATTCTTTCTTTTTCAACGTCTTAGTCCTACAATTATTATGCTGTTAATACTAAACGTCCTAATTATAACTAATGCGAATAGTGATGTATATTACATTATAAATATATTTTTATTTTTAATCGGTAAACGCGACTATATGAATATATATTCCTATTCTAATTATTAATTCCTATGCTTAGGAATCCCAGAACATTAATTTCCATAATTTTATTTATTGGAGCTATCCTTTCAAAAATGATTACTGTTATAACTTTCCATAAATTAACCAAAAACAAGACTTTGACTCCGTTTAAAATTAAAAGAAATTATTTCTTTTCTTTTATTGAAATAAACAGTGCAAACTACAGAGAAGAATATCCATACTTTACATATCTCTTTCCTTTTTGGTATATTCCTTGTTAATTCAAACGTCACACTTTTTATACATTTGTGAATTTAGATAATTTATGGAAATTATTTAGAAATAGATACAATTAAATTACAATAATTAAAACATAGAAATTTATATTCCATGTTAACAAGGGCAACCTAATTTACACCCGATTATAAATCTGGAATAAAGTTTATAACTTTACAAACATTCCATAACAATAAATATTTGGTGCTGATTTCAAATTTCCAGATTAGGTTGTACATACTATTCCAATTTTAATTAACTATCTAGTTGAATATGTAGGCGATATTCCTATACGTTCATTTAAGCCTACAACTCATTAAATATTATACAGGCATAATAATTAAATAAAAATTCAATAGGATAAATTTCAATGTTATAAATTGATTATATAACTTCCCACTTACCTTTCTAGCTTTCCAAATCTCCAAATCTGAATTCATCTCTTTACTTGACTCTTTTTCCATTCTAATCCAAAAGAATATGTATAACAAGGTATATACATATTATTAGAATTACATTTCTAAGAAGAGATTTGGGGTTAAGAGGTATATAGATTTATAACTACAGAAATTTACACTTTTCTTTCGCAATGTTGATTCACTTCTTCTCTTCTTCTCTTTTATTTTCGCCTTTCTTTGATTTGTGTGTGTATGTATATATAAAATATTTTATAATTGTTAGAAATAGTAGAGATGGGAAAATGGTTCAAACCCTAGTTCCGTTTAAGCTACGATCGCGAAACTCCAAATATGAAAGTTATTCAGAAAATCACCAAAAACGCAATGGTGCAAGCTTCTTGGCCAAATTCCGTCGTTTGCTCAAATTCTTTTTTTGGAGACTTATTAATTATCTATTAATTATCGTAAATTTTACATGGTGTTACTTTCTTCCTCTTAAAAGAATTTTGTCCTTGAAATTCCCTAAGGATTGAATAATGTAACATTGCGCACCACCAACCTAAGTTATCTAAGTGTGTGCACATGCGCACGTGCATGCATGCGTGTAGGTCATGAGCAAATATATATATATATATACACATACATACACACACACACATATGCACACATACATACATATATATTATTTTTCTATATATGAATATAACAATATAAATAAATTATATATGTGTATATATATATTATTTTAAATATTAATTTTTTTTTTAATTTTTGAGTTTTCTTTTCTATTTTTGCTGAAAACAAAACGATGACATAAGGATATAAATAATCTTATAATATTAAAATAAATGTGTACCTTTTAGATCTACTGGTTATAGACGCGTCGGTTGCCTCTTTAGATTGTTATTCCTTGTTCTTAACTCGATGTGCAAATTAAGAGAGTTAAGGGTAAGCCCTAGAGGCAACTTTGTAAATTATTATAAATTATTATCGGTAAAATATCATTCAAAATGATAGGTGTTTGTTTTCTATTATATAGTTATTATAGTGTGATATATTAATTAAGTAATTAACTTAAGTAAATTAAAATAGAAAATCCTTAAATGATATGTTATGTGATAATAACTACAAGGAGTTTAAATCAAGAGAAAATTACTATGATATAAAATAACATATTATTTTAAATATTCTCGTTTAAGATGTTTCGAGAAAGAATATCGATACATCCGTTGAGTCCAGTGTGCGCAATGCTCTCCAAATATGGGTAATGTATTACTTACGGACGTTGAGGGGCCAAGGAGTTACATACTCATAGTTATTAGATTACAATGGAATGACTCATTTAATATTTTCCTATTGATTAATAAAAATAATTAGGTCAAACAGGAAATCTTAGGGTAATGATGTTATAATATACTTCTCTCGACTTGAGAACACTGTGAAACTTCAATGTAAATACTCCACTTTGATTATATTTAAATCATGGCATGAAAAAACATCGAGCGAGTATTATTGGGTCTAAATTGAAGCATTGGAAGTGATGAACTATTCAATAGAGAATTTGTCTCTTCAGTTGCTTGAGATTAGTATCACGGTCAACTATAGTCAACTCAAAGTCAAAATCTTTGGCCAGAGTAGCATGGTTAATATTAAATGTTACCATTGAACCAGAGAATTTGTTTTTCAATAAATTAAGTTGAATGTGGATAATATTGGAATTTTGCCTAATACCAAATTTTATATATTTTAAAGTGATATAATTTTGATGAAGAGAACGTGTGTAAATTATCGTTACTAAATGGTACTGCTTAAGATAATATAAAATATAAATTTACCAAGAAGGCCTGTAAGTGATGAATACGACCAAAATGTTACACCACTAGCTAGGATGAAGCGTGAAAACTAATATTTGAATTGTTCAATGTTAATCATCGACTGAATTTACACCTCTAAGCTATAAAACCACATTTGTAAATTCTTGAAGAATCCACTTGATTTGATTAGTTTATAAAGTGTTATAATTCAATTGAATTAACTAATATTTATGATATATTAATTTCTAATTTATATGATGTCTTGGGTGTTGTTAGTCATTAATTAATTGTATATAAAAGTTATACACACACACATACATATTGATATACGATATCGATATATAAGCGAGCTTTAAATATATTTATTTACTTAAACAGGGCTTGGGATTATTTGATCCACATGGAACAAGATCATGGTTGGTCATAAGAAAGAAAGAAATGATCTACATATTGATTTAGATATAATCGAGAATTAAAGACGAAGATTTTAAAAGAGAGAATGTAAAAGGTTTTTTATTCTCTCCATAAAACAAAATTTTCTCATTAATTCGTTCATTCAATCATTCCTCTTTCTTCATCCTCTTTCATGGTTGTCACTTTTTCTGAATTCTCTCCCATGGCAGAAATATTTTCACTCCTAAAAATATCAAACAAATTAAAGTGAAAGTGGTTCATTCAATTCCACCGAGGTCGGGTGGTGAATCAAGCATTCTAGGTGACGATTTGCAAATCAAAATGTTACAAAGGGCAAGATCACTTCAGGTTCAAATTCTATTTTATATTATTCATTCATGATATTCAACCTTGACCCAAAATTTATGTATATGTAAATATTCTATTGCCACTCATTATATTTAACTAAAAATTGTTTACATATTGTCATTTACAAAACATGAAACCAATTCTTTATATATGTTTAAGAGAAATAAATTGTTGATGCATATTCTATAAGTCTGATTTATTTAAATTAATAAGTTTTATATTCAAACATTTGAATATTACATAAGCATCTTTATGTTGTTGAAATAATGAAACATCTTGAATCATATCATTTGGTTAAGTCAATTATGAATTCAAACAAAACAATTTTATGTTTTCATTATTAAATCAAATATATTTGAAATGTAAATTTTCATTCGTTTTGATTTATTACACACACATATACATATATAATGTTTTGATTAATCAATTCTTATTGCAATCTTTATTATGATAATGTTTTAAAGGTGATTTTGTTTATATACATTTATGTGTTACTTTAGATTTCAAATTTTAATGTTAAAACTTGATCATGGATAACTGTGTAATTACCTTTCCTTTAAAGATCAGACCTATATTTAGTTAGAAATTTTAAAAAGAGGAAGGTGGACTTTTTTAAGTATACTGCCATCTCCTCTTTCCTTTTGGATAATCATTTGATTAGTTCTAGTTCTAGTATTTACTTATTTTCTTTCTCTTTAACACCAAGTCTTCATCTATGTTTGTATATATCTTCTTTTAACTATGTAGATTTGTTTTAAAAACACACACATATACAAATACATACATATACACATACATACATAAGTGGCAATACATATTATATATGTATGTCTAAACTATATATATATATATATTTGTGTGTGTGTGTGTTTGTTTGTGTGTTGTACTATTAATGTGTGTATACAAACCATATAGATATATTGTAGTATAATATATGTATATGTAGTGGATAAAAATTCCAACATCCATATATGTGTGTAGTGTGTGTATAATTAAACTATACACATGCTTATATATCTTTATGTTATCATGTGATGTTATAAATATGTATATTACATATTCAAATAACCATTCAATCAAATTAATTAATAAATATAATTAACTAATAAATATGAAATAATTTTAGATATAATATCATTTTTCTAATAACTAGATTTGGTCTAATGCTAGTTAATAAGCGTAACATACCCATTAAGATCCAAATAGGAAAATTTTGAAATTTACCTATTTCATCCACCGTGAAATGGATGGAGTTCCTTTCTAGATCTCAACATTAAAGCTTCTACTAATTTTATAATGGCAGCTAAGGTTATAAAGCTATTTTTATTTTTATGTCATTTGAATTAGAGAATGTGAGGCTATTTATAACCACTATATGATATGTTATCTTCCACATTTCTCTGTATTTTTGTAACATCTCAGGAATTTTAATAATAAATTAAATACAAAACAAGGTTAGTATTGTAATTTTCATAAAAAAACTAGTAAATTTTCACAAACTTTGGAATTAGGCATCGGGACCTATTACATTGCATCATGAATGTCATTTATAGTTTGAAAACATATATAGCTTGCTAAATTTGATAAAACTATGTCAAAATTAGTGGAAACTATAATCAATGGTAATTTCACATTTAGAACAGATAACCCTAGTTTTTAACTATAAATAAGATCCTAACCCTCACTCCTTTTCATTCTAAGCCCTAGACGCCACCTCTTTAGTCTATACGTAAAGATTTTCTTCCTCTTCCTTGGAAACTTCTCAAATCTAAACAATACTTCTATTCTCTTCAAAAATTTCTTCATCAAAAACAAAACAAAACATAACTAATTCAAAGAAGAGAGAGAATCAAAATTAAAAGAGAAAGTGAGAAGGAAGAGCAAATCAATCAAGCTTGGAGGCCTAAGAAAGAAGATTCAAATCAAGTTAGAAGAAGGGATCCGTTGAAAAGGTGAGTGAATTGATTAGGATGTTATGCCTATTCATAAGTAACTAAATTTCTTTATAATTGTACCTAATTTAAAATATAATTTTTGTATTTGGAATAGTAATTTCAACCTATATTTTATTTGAACTACATTTAAGCTATAAATAAAAAAGAATAGTAATAATGGGAAACCCTAGGTATTAATTTAATAGAAATAATTATAGAAAAAAGGGAAAAGATAAACTAGAGTAATCCACCTGAAATTCTACAGATTTAAAGCTTTATATGATAAAACTTTGTTTGATTTGAATAAAAGGAAGAGATCGAATACCCCTTTTATCTTACCTTGAATTGATTATATAACTTGATACACACACACACATATGTTTGAAGGTATATAGGTAGTTTATTGAAAAGTTATATATAGATAATTGTTGAAATTAACTAACTAAATTCGTGTAAACAAAAATAGCGATTATACACAAAATATGGTCAAAAATAAACCTTCAACCCATACTCAAATCAACGAAGAAAACAAACGAAATGAATAAAATAAATAAATTATAATAATCTAGGAAACCTTAACTAGTCATTTGAAATATTAATCAGACGCCTAAATCAAAGTTCAAACATTTGGATTCAGAAAACTTGAACCCAAAAGAAATCAGTTCAAATTCGACTCAATTCAGATGTCTGAATCCTTTTCCAGACTTCTAGAATCAAAGTCAGACGTCTGAGGAAAGAAGCAAGACATCTGAGTGCTTAAATATTTTTAGAAAAAAGAGGGTCAGATGTATGCAATAAATTTCAAACCTATGAATTGTTTCAGCACGCCCAGGTTGTACCTGGACCTGGTGCATGCAAAGTAGGGCAAATATGGGCATTTGTTCTCACTTTCTTGACTTTAAGGAGTTCTTATAGCTTCATGGAGCAGGTGCAACAAGAAGAATTAGTTTTACAGAAGATGACGTGCCTAGGTTCAAATTTCATGGTGGGCGTAATGTGGAACTCAACAAGAAATTCAATGGCAACGCAATTAGAAGATCTTATTCTTACTGGGGCATGCCTGACCACATCTTAAACATGGTGGAATTGGGGGAGGAAAACGTCCACAATAGTAGGCTATACATTCGGGTAGTAGCTGGACCTACGGAGGAATCACTATAGTGATTTATTGAGCTTTATGTTGAATGATAAAGAGCATTAAACACATTTACTATTGAGAAGGTAGCACAAATGCTTCGATACGCGATAATCATCGAGGTAGCATACTCTGTGTGAGTCTAGGCATTTTGATGTTCTCTTATTGGGTAAGTGTGTTTTATACATGATTCATCATTGAGAATGTTAACTCAATGTTGGTTAGGAAGTTATTTATTAGGATCATATGCTAGGAATTGACCTAGAGTTATTAGCTTTCGGTTGAACCTTGGTTGGAAACAATCGTAAGTTGTTTATTTATGTATGTGCAATAAAAATTATACCCATGATCTTTAAAGTAACCCATCCTTTATAAGTAATACACGAACACAAATAAACACCCTAGGTTGTGTAGATTATAGATGAAATTAATTGCTTATCAGCACCATACACAAGTAATACAATTCATTCACTAGGCTTTAATTGTTCCACTCCTTTTCTTCCCATTTTATACCCAATATAGCAAGACATGCCAGTAGGTGATCTGGCCAGGACACAGTGCGTGGAGGAGGAGATTGGGCACTCAAAGTTACATTACTTATAGTTATTCTCCATGTATTTTATAGTAAATTATTCTATCAGTCGGACTTTATGCTGTTAGTTAGAGACATCCATGTATTTTATACTAAATTTATATTAGTCTCTATTCATGTAATTTTCTATAATCCCGATGACTCATACATCTTGGCACGATGCAAGTTCATAAGTCACTTTAGGCTTGGAATTAGTGTACCCGAAGGTGCAAGTTGTTACAGTTGATATCGGAGTAAGTTCAGGATTTTTTTAGGATTAGGCGCATATTAAGAGAGAGTACTTATATATTTTCAAAAGTATACATACACAAATATACAAGTATAATGCAACAACACCTCATATCATAGTAACTTAGCACCATCCGAGGAAAGTTGTTAATAATTCCTATTTACAAATAAGTGAGAAGGGGCAATCAAACTAGAAATAGTTCTGGTGAGGCACTTAGGTTCTGGGCGTGAACGTTCCTATATGGTTCCACTAGTATTTTCAAACAAGGGGACATACTAACCCTAACGGAGGACCTACCACACCTGCAAATGTGGAAGCTCTAGCCCCTCTGCTGCCTTGGATTTTCCTAAGTTATGTCAGTAGATCCAATGTATGAGTGGAAAGTATTATTTTAGGACCGAATCATTTGTTGAAACAAAGGCATGGCTAAGGAATTACAATAGGATTTTTTCTATGATGGGTGTGGAGGATGTAGTGATGTTTAGCCCTATGTTTTTGGAGTGGAGGCACTTGGAGTTCATTTCCACATTTGATTTTAGACCTTTGTTGGACATTACACTAGGAATGTTGGCAGCTTTAGATGTTCAGCCTTCACTTTGGACCATATTTGTTCAAGCCAGAGCCAAGACAAGGAGTTGTTGAATACTTTTGAGAAGCTGAATAGAGAAGAGCATCTGAGTCATTTTGATCACCATTCCATTGATTCGAAAGAATGGTTGTAGAGAGATGGTAGGTTGTGTGTCCCTCTTGTTAACGAGTTGGTAGACATGGTAATAGTAGAGTCCCATCATTCTAGGATGACTATTCATCCCAATGGTGACAAAATGTATCATGATATGAAGTTAATATTATATTGGCCTAGTATGAAGAGACATATAGCAAAGTTTGTTTCCAAGTGCATGACTTGTCATAAGGTAGAGCAAAATAAGCCTGGAGGATTATTACAACCGTAGGATATTCCACAATGAAAATGGGAGAGTATCTCTACGGACTTTGTTGAAAGGCTACCTAGGAGTAGAAGGAGGAGTGAGAGTATTTAGGTCATGGTCAATCGACTAACCAAATGAGCTCATTTTATTCCATTTAGGAGTACGAGGATAACTACACCTTTGACGACCTTATATGTGAGAGAGATAATTCCATTGCATGGAATTCCTTCTAGCTTTGTCAGTTACCCAATCCACTTTTCACTAGTGAGTTTTGGAGAACTCTTCAGGAGGCCTTGGGCACCGGGTTGAATTTGAGTACCACTTACCACCCATAGACAGATGGACAAATTGAGAGTGTGAATTTAGTGCTAGATAACTTGCTACGAATGTGTATTTTGGGATTTGGCGGTTTTTGGGAGGATCACTTTTCATTGGTAGAGTTTGTATATAATAATGGCTATCCGGTAAGTATTAAGTTGGCACCATTTGAGGCATTGTACCAGAGGTCTTGTAGATCACTATCTTGTTGGTGGGACACTATATATAAAATCATTTTTGGACCATGTATGAAAAGGGAGACTTCGGAGAAAGTAGACTAGATTTGTAGAAGGTCGAAGATTGCCCAGGATGGGCAGAAATCATATGCTGATAGGAGACACATGGAATTGGAGTTTGCAGTTAGTGACATACTGACATGGTATTTATGCAGGTCTCACCGCTTAGACACGTTATGAGATTTGGTAATTGCGAAAGTTAGCACCAAGGTTTGTAGGGCCTTTTCCGATCATGGAGAGAGGAGACAAGTTAGTACATAGTGGAGCTTCTTGAAAGGTTGGAGTGAGTTCACAATGTCATCCATGTGTCACACTTGCAAAAGTGTCAACGTGATTCAATTACTATGGTCGAGCCGAGTCAATTGGAAGAAGTTGATGCAGAGAGAGAGCCACTTGTTCGCCGCACACCTACTTGTGTTATTGAGCTTGGGACAAGACGACTCCACAACAAAGTAATTAAATTGATTAGAGTCCTGGGGGGGAGACAATCCATCTGAAAGTAATTGGAAGCCCGAGATGAAAATCCAAGCCACCCATCCAGAGCTCTTTCTCGTACATTTCCATTTGAGTTGGTATACTTACTAATGTACATAGTGTTTAGCTTAGTATATTTCATAGTTAAAAGTGTTAGGATGCTAGGCATGGGTGTGAACGTATCGTTAGGACATGTCTAACGACCTGTAAATATACTTTTAATATTAAAGAAATTAAAAATAATTTTTTAATGAAAAGGATGTATTGAATATTGTATTTATAAATGTTGCGAAGGTCTTTCTAAGATGATTAGTTTGATATATTCGGAGTTACGGTTGGAAATATAGAAGCATTAAAGTGTTTAAACAACGTACGTAGTTGTTGTTGATCCAACTAGATACACAAACCATAACACAACCTACCAACTATATAATTGAGGCTACGAAACCCTAGGCGTCACCTCTACCTTTAATTTTCTTCCATAATTCCGAAATTTCTTAATTACTTATTAATGGCGATTAGCAAATTAATTAAAAAAATGATTAAAACCCAAAGGATTCAAATCCCATCGAATTATATATCATCGGAAAGCTCTCGAAGAAGCGAAGAGGTGTCAGAAATTCATTTTTTCCATCCGGGGCTTCGATTGAATAGATTTGGGTTATTTCTTCTCGGCCATCCATTCTATGGTTTTGTTTCAATGTGGATTTGCTGTAATAGGACGATCAAAGGTTACTACATTGCAGAGAAAGGCAAGGGAAGTTCAACTATATGGTTTGATCGTCGAATAGGTGGTTTGATTGGTCGAAAATAACTTAAATGTGGTCAGATATCATGATGGCGGAAGCTCCAACCTAGGTGGCGGTGGGACCCAAGGACGATGACGGGGATTACTGGTGGCACCATTGTCATGGTGGTGTTCTCAAATTTGGTCGTCGTGGCTTGTAGTCGGTGCAGCAGGCGTTCAAAGGCGCAGCTAAAGGGGATTGCATGGGTTCCTTATTAGCAACTTACAACCATGCAAAGGAAAAGAGAAGAGTATGTTATTATTAAACTTGATTAAACTAATATTTTTTTGAGAAAA
Source organism: Allium fistulosum (assembly GCA_030737815.1). Lineage (NCBI taxonomy): Eukaryota > Viridiplantae > Streptophyta > Magnoliopsida > Asparagales > Amaryllidaceae > Allium > Allium fistulosum. The sequence continues at coordinate 368,421,803 of CM060908.1, forward strand.
ATGTGTGATCCTCTAAAATAGAGGAGAGCACACATGTAAATATGTTTTTATCACAGAAGACAAGGTGCTGCCAACATGCTTGGCAGGTAGCTAATCAAAGTACAAATACAATGAAAATAACTCAGGTACTCCTAGAATGAGCTCCGGCAAGGCCACCGCCCATTACACCCCAATATCGAGCTCTGGAAAGGCCACTGCCTAGTATTGAGGTGTTAGAACTATCTGCTAAACTAAGGAACATCTCGGCACCAGTAATACTAGAAGCAAGCTCCATCTGAGAAGGAAACGCCATACTGCAGACTCGGAAGAAATGGAAATGCTAAAGATCTGGACTGGAAAGCGCCACTCTATAGACATCGATAGAACTAGAGAGAGCACCTTGCTGAAAAGTGTATCCACCAGAGAGTAGAATGCCATAATGCAGCTGTACAATAACTAAGAAGAACTCCCCATTGCAAACAGCAATCCTGCCCTCAGCAATCCCGTGAACCTGTAAAATAACACCATTTCTAGCCAAATCCTGCATTTGTAAAAAGAACAAGAAGAATATAAGAATAACACACATATATGTATATAAATGAAATTATATACATATACATATATAAATATATATATATTAATAAAATAAAAGGAAAGAAACAAAAGCTAAGAAAATAGGACAAAATACAATAATTAGAAAAGTAGACTAAAAAGAATCCATGATCCAAAGAAGTTAAAGATCTATAAACAAAAAAAAAACTAAAACTAAAACAAAAACTACAGCAAATCGAAACTTATCCATATGGTCCTTTGATTAAAAACATATTATGATACTCAGTGAAATCATCATTTAAATTTGAAAAAATGTTAATACTACAATTATTAATGTCGAAAATATTGTTTTTATGCTTAAATAACTTAATATTATTACAAACATTATTAAGATATTTTTTAAATGATTATTTTTAGCTAATTTATATTTTGAATTTGAAATCCAATTAAAGCAAAATGAGGAAATTATAAAAATTAGTTTGTTAAAATGACTATTATTGTTAAAAATTCTCTGATTTCTCTCAAACTAAATATACCAACAAATTATAATGAATAAAGTGTCATGTAAAAATCTATTTTCCATTTTAAACTTAAATATAAAATTATTCTAATGGTGATTAAACTAATATTTAATTATGGACTAATCTATATTTTAATAATATTTCTTATATCTTGAATATCTCTCACATACGAACTCCAATTATGTGCGGTTTGTTCCGTTGGATCTATAGCGAAATGTCAAATGATATTACACTGGGTTTGCTGGGTTTAGAGATTGTTGGAAAAAGCTTGTTGGTATGGTTTAATTAATTTATATAATTGAATTTAAATTATAAAATAGATATATATATATATATATATATTGATAGAAAATTATAATTACTGATCTGTGTTGAGATATATTGGTAACTATTTGGATATTTTGGAAATTTTGGATATGTCAAGCCATGGGTGGATTACTTATTGCTAATTATTATATTATTGGATATTTTTATTATAATTAGTCATGGGTTTAAAATATGACTTTTATTAATTTGAATAAAATAAGTGAAATTATGTAATAAGGAGAAAATAAGATAAATAAATGATTAATGTGATTATTTATAGTTTTTGTATGATGTTTGTAAATAACAATGTTTGAATGAAATAAAATGAAATTAACTGGAGAAATACAATAAAGTTATATTTTAAACTTATTTTAAATGTTTATTATTATTATTTAATAAGGTAAGATTTTATAAACTATAATAATATGGTTTTTGTGAAATTTACATCGTTTTGAGGTAAATAGTAATGAACTGGTTTTAGAGTATATTAAAGAGATTTAATATGTATATTATTACTCTAAAATAATAATACAGTTGGTTTGAAAGATAATTTGAAGGAATTACTATTTTGATATAAAAATATAATGTTTGAAGGGATTTGATGTAATAAAATTAAAATAAAGTATTTTGAAGAATGTTTTCAATTTTAGAGAATTATTATTGTTTTTGTAGTAAATAAGAAAGGTGCTTTTATAATGAGAAATAATAAAATAATTTTATACTTAAGAGAAACATATTCATAAATATGATGTTTTGATTGGGTGCAATGTGTGATAAATGGTTGTTTTATTCATTACATGTGTTGTTTTACAATGATGAGATCGCATTAAAGATGGGTATGCTAGGTTTTACCATTATTACTACTAGTTGTTGTGTAGTTAATTATGGTTATTTGATGATGGATGTCGTGTTACTAATATTGATTAGATTAGTATGCGTACGATGATATTGATGATTGTGTTACTATTGTGGAGTGATTAGTATACATTGAAAAATTTATATTTACATTAATGATGTATTATTTAGTTGATAATTAATAATTTTAAATATATTTATATTGTGATCTTCTTATTTATGGATTGGGGTTGTCATCGAATATTGTTTTTTTGATAACTACGTGTTATTATTGTTGTGGTTACTCCCTATGATGAATTGTTGGAATGAATGTGTAGTAATGTTATTTTTTGCATCTACTATTTGCAGTGGTTGTAATGGTTGCATTAGTTGCGTTCATTGCATTGGTTGCAATGGTTGCAACGATTGCATGGATGTTATGGTTGTAACACACGAACAAGTATTTAGATGTAGGAGAAGAGCAGGAAATAGAATTATGTGGGCTTAACCCCTCGAAAATGGGTACATAGACAGTCTTCTCCTATGCAATAGCTGCCGGTTCCCTTAGGTTGGGCTGGGGTGTATAGGGTTGAGTGCAATCCAAGTTTGAAACCATTTTTTTAAATGTCTGTATAGTTGTGTAGTTACAGGTGTCAGCAGAAGAGGAGACAAAAACGGTAATTGTTAGGCTATGTCGAGATAGCTGACTTGGTATATTCTCTTATAACATGGTCATATTATCTACAAAATGATGATAGTTGTTGTATTGAAATATAAATTGATGTGATGATGAAAAATAACTATATAAATGAATTAATATTTGTTTATATTGATGTTTGATTCCACGGCGAGGCTTTCCCTTTTTATTCAGAGTTTTGGAATTTTTATTTTTATTTACCCACGGTCCATTACTTTAATATCCGGAATTAGTTGTAAGCGTATTTGATGTCGTTTATAACTAATTTTAGATTTCAAAAAATAGTGGGTCATCACATTTGGATCAAAGCTTAGGTTTAGCGACCTCCTGAGCCTTAGATAAGTTTGACCATTAGGTTATAATGATCTATACCTTCAGTTGGCTTAAAATATAGAAGGAGAGAATGTTTGATTGAAAACTATGTGCTTTATATGCATGGGTTATTTGTTTAATCATGTTACCTCACCCTAGAATGATGTTTATTTATGATGCTCTTTGTATAGAAAATAATTAAAGTAGGAGTTGGGTAGGATGAACACTTATAAGAGGGTTGAGTGTTGGTTATGACCCGAGTGAAACACACCTGATGTTGAATTAATTGAAACCTGATCTAAATAAGATGGAGCCACTTTTATTTTTAAGCGAACGATATTTTATTTGGAAAATTTCTAAAGCATAGATTCTTAATTTTTAAAGATATTTTATTAAAATGGGAAAAATGTCCGTTTTCGACATAATGTGATTTGTCAATATTTTGTTGAAAAACAAATTACTTAACTTGGTGAAATAAATTTTTTTCTTACGGATATTTTCGAAAGAAAGAGCAAAATATTGTAAAAATATTTTATTTGGAAATATTTTGGTAGAAAGGTGTTTTGATTATATATTGAAACTTGAATTTAGTTTTTAAGGAAAAATTTCTATATGAAAAACTTTCATTGTTTCTAAAGCATCCTTTGAGAAATACTTTAATAATAGTAATATAATTTAGAAATGCTTTGCAAAAAGCAAAAAAAAATTATCTAAGAAATGAGAAATTTTGTCGACAAATATCTTATCTAAATGTATTTTTATGAAAGGATGTTCAATTTAAAATATATATTTTGGCAAGAATATTTTAATGGGAACATTTCAGTTAAAATTGTATTTAATTTGGGAACATCCTTTGGCAAAGGTAATATTTAACCTTATTATGACTTAGAATTCTTTGCAAAAATATTTTATTAAGAGATATTTTGCGAAGAAATATTTTTGTTAAAATGTTGTTTTAAAGCATATACTGTATGGTTTGAGGAGTATTTATTCAAAAAGGCGTTTGAAGAGAAGAAAATTGTTTTGATAATAGTATTGAATTAAATTTTTTATGTCAAAGTATCTTATTAGAGAATATTAGTGAGAACCCTTATTTAAAAGAAAAGAATAATTTATTGAAACATTCTTTACAATAAATATTATACGAGTTGGAGAAGATTTATTTCAAAGAAATTATTCCGTAAAAATATATTTTGTTTTGAAGGAACTATTTTCTCAAAAGTTGTAATTTGAGAATAATATGGTGACAATATTTTTATTTATGAAATCATATGGTTGGTTGAAATATTTGAAAGTAAGTGATTGAAGTATTTGAGAAGCATCCTTTTTGAGTAAAGAATGCAATAAAATATCTATTTGAAAGAAATTTTCTTTCTATCAAAATGTGTATTTAATTTTAGAAAACTTTGTTTGGAAATTGATTTCGGTTGTGAGAATTTTCACTTAAAATGATATTCTTTAATAAATGATGGTTTGAAAAGAAAAATATTTTTGGGATAAAGAGTTTTGGGCCTAAAAGGGCCCGAATTGAAAATTGTTTTATTAAGGATATATTTGGAGATATATTTTTAAGAAATGATGTTTTATAAAGTATCTAGTTTATACCTTGAGAAAATATTTTACGATGATAAGAATGGTTTAATTTGAAAAGCAAATGGTTGAAAAAGTTAAATACTTATTAGAATAACAAATTATGGAGGTGTTTGTTAAAAAAATAAAAAAGGTGTATTTTTTTAAGTGAAGTTTTATTTGGGAATTTTGACAGAGAACTGTAAAATTAGACTTTGTGACATGGGACATAGGATGATCGGGTAAGATGAATTTTGAGTTTGCTGAACACCCACTATGATGATAATACATTAATGATTATTGTGTGTAGCTTTCCCTAAAGAGCTATAAGGTTGTCTAGTTATTTCCTTTTAGGGAGAAGGAGGGAACGTGATGTGGAGATTGCCCATTTCAATGTATGGAATAGTGACCTTATACCTATGTTGGCTTGCTTTGGTTGAATTGTTTGTATTCTATTGTATTGTATTGTTGTTTGTTAAATTATTCACAATTAAGAAAGTTTTGCCTATTATTTACCTACGTCTTATTAATTTACGATATGCTCATTTAAATTAATTTCTTATGCTTGTATTATGTTATTGATTGTTTGTTTACAATGATTGATTTTAATTATATGTTTGTCTACTTGCTTGTTTTATTGATTTATGATGTGCACATGTATAATGACGTCTTATGCACCTTGTTTGATTAATTTTAATTATTTGATTATGTTACAATGCATGTATTATGTACTTTGTTTGTTTGTTTTATATTGGATTAATCTCTTTTGCTTGATTGGTTGTTGTTGATTTTGCTTGATTGGTTGTTGTTGATTGTCCGTTTACTATTGTTAGCTTGTTTGTTGCTTTTCGTTTGTTTATCTACTATTATTATAACTTTATGATGAATTGGTTATCTAATTTTGACTTTTCGAAGGGTTTGAATTAGAGAAACTAGCAGGGTGTTAAAGGGACATATTTAGTTTAGTTATAATGAGATATCATGGTTTTCTAAGTTGAGAAAGACTGGATATTCGGATTGACTAAGAGATGTGAAGATGTTCCTTAAAGATGAAGTGATAGTGATTAGATGATTATGGTGACTAAAGACTTGGTGAGTATCACTGGGGAATCAACACGATAGGTAGGAGGTTTGTTGTACAAAAAAAATTTAAAACATGTATTTCAAAATTTTGTCTTGTACAAAAAACTACCGGCTTCCATACATGTTTACAAAACAAAGGTTTTCTATTTTGAATGGATTTTTACGGTCTGAAATTCTAATAAAATTATGTTTTCTCAAAATTATTTTTAATTGATTTGAAACAGTGAAAATATTTTAAGAAATTGGTTTATATAATGGTGGTGATATTTTAGGAAGAAAAATATTTTTTACAGGAAGATGGAAGCTTTGATTTAAAATAAAAGTGTTTTGCTAAATGTTCTACTTTGAACATGTATTGGAACTCTCCTTACTAGCAGATCCCTCTTTGGTAGTTTGAACGAGTCATCTTTATCATTAGATGAAGGAATCACTATAAAAGGATATTGAAATTAGATTTTCCTATGTGATCTGAAGGATGGAATAAGATGGATTTTGATGGGATGTGTACCATGGGATCGTTTATGACCAAAGACTTTGATATATGCTCGTAAAGAAAGGGTATGTGAGGATATCCACCTGGATTTGCAACTGTATCAAGATCTTTGCAATGGCAAATTACCTTGGACTTTTGCGATTGTGAGTCTAGTATCCTAGCCATCTAAGTGGCATGGATTTGGGCGTACATGTAGTCGTGATGCTCTTATGATGTTGAGTATTCGTTGACCTTACGATGGTGGTCGTTTGTGTTCATATATCCTAAAGTACAATACTATTATGATTTTGGATATTCATTGACCTTACAATGATGGTCATTTGGTACAAGACCTTAGGATGTGGGTCTAAGAATCGAGAATTAGTGCAGCTACAACATGAGTAGATGACCATATTATTTTGAGGATGGAGTCATGACTAGATGCATATCACTTTGAGGATGTTTTTTTTTGAATTATTTTGGAAAGTGTAAGAATGAGGTAGTACACCGTTTATTTTGAGGATGAGATTACGAGAAAGTTCATCGACGACATTGAAGATACACATATTTGGATGGATGTGTAGTTATCATAGATATTAACACCCATATATTATTTGTTGATATGGTGATGTGGTGGTTGTCTTTTATTTGACGTGTGTGCGGTTTATTTTTATGAGCTATGCTGATTGTAGATTTATGTGTATTCATCTATTCGCACATGCATGTTTGGATTAACCTATATGATGTTGTGGACTTTAATTATAGTCAATTATGGTTGAATTATTAAAATGCATCAGATGAATTAATCTACAACTGCTATTGTTACACCAATATTAATGAGATGTCATATTACATACTATAGTTTGGATTGTATGCTTGATAAAATGTGTGTTATTATAGTATATATAGGTGAAAGTTTAAATCAGTTATGGATGAATTTGACTATATCATAGTTAAAGTGGCATGGTCGTAATATACTATTTTATAAGCAATCAACTTATGATAGTGTATTTTCTCATATTTTCTGATTAAAGAAATATTTTTTTTATTTGGTTGAGGAGTATATTTGGAAAATTGCGAGGGCACAATTCTTTAAGGGAGAAGTAAGTAATGACTCGCAAATTTTATACTTTTAATATTAAAGAAACTAAAAATAAATTTTTAATAAAAGGATGATTTGGATATTGTATTTATTACTGTTTCGAAGGTCTTTCGGAGACGATCAGTTTGATATATAGTTTTGATATATTCGGAGTTACGATTACAAAAATAGAAGCATTATAGAGTTTCTGTTTGTGGTCTAACTAGATATACAGCCCATAACCCAGCCTCTCAACTTTATAGTTGAGGCTACAAAACCCGTAACAACCCACCTCAAAACAGACCTAAATTCTGACCCAAAAAAGCTCATCGAAACTTAGACCAATACCAAAGCTGATTGTTGGTTGATATAAAGAACAATATAGAGCTACTTATCTACTCATTCAGATCTCACAACGGAAGGATAAAATGCAATAATAGCAACAGTACCCATTTCATTCAAAATTCAAAATGCCATAAAATCCATAACATAATACTAATAACAGTGTTACATATAAGTGGTACATCATTTTTAAATACAACATTGTTTTAATGGATACGTCAAAAAATAACATGAATAGAAAAAATGAAAACTACCACAAGTATCCTCAACATCTCCGCCTTCAGCATCGCCCTTCTTAACCTGTGTTGTAATAAGGAGGGAGTCAGAACAACATATGTCTAGTGAATAAAAATCTTGAGCTTACTATTATAGTACTTGCACCGCGACAAAACAACCATATTACAACTTTTACTTTACAACTAGCACAAACCGACAGTTGTTATAGATTATTTTTAACAACTGTTTATTTTCAGCAGTTGTAACAAAGGTACTTTTAACAACTTTATTTGTGTAGCAGTTGTAATATACGTCTATAACAATTGCATTTTTTTGTGCCCGTTGTAAATGTTTAATTATAACAACCGTTTGTGCCAGTTGTCTTTTCAACAGATAAAAAATCACTTTCCAGCTTAATAAAAATTTCAAGTTCCTTCCCTACATTTCGTTAGCTGCTTAATTTATTAAATAAGTAAAATAAACTCATCGTCAAAATTTCCTAAACCTAAACCCTAACCCCACCGCGTTATGCAAGCTGACGAAGCTAAGCCCGCCGCCGCCGTTGCCATCGACAAAGCTAAACCGCTTGTTGTCGTTGCCATCAACGAAATCCGCAAACCCTAGCCAGCCACTCTCCGCCAAACCGCGCTCTGCTTTGCAAAACGCTAACCCTCTTACAAATGCTAACCAACGGCTCTCTGCCATCTGATTTGCTCGCCGTTGCAGTTGATATAGGTATGGTATCTTAGTTCATATTTTTTTATTATCATTTTTATATCTATTTATTAGCATGCCAATTTTGTTAACGCTGAAAATTGAACGCTAACACCCGGTGTGTGTAAAGAAAAAGTGAAAGCACCACCCATTGGTACGGGAACAAAATATAAGCAGAAAATGGTAGAAAAGTAAAGAGATAATGGTTTTATAGTGGTTCGGCTAGAAATTGAGCCTACGTCCACTTTATCTTCTTTATTGCTGATTCAATTACAACTGTACAACAATTCTTCGATTACAATTCGATTACAACACGCTTGAGACAAGTAGCTAGAACTTTGATGCAAGAGAGCTCTTTGAATCCATGTCGGATGTCTTTGATTTTCTCTTGAAGTTCCTTGAAGTGTCTTCGGTGTTTGAAGTGTTGGTTGAGTCGAGAAAGCAGCAGAGTATAGGCGCTCCAGAGAATCATCCAAAAGTCCTCTTTCAGTTGGAGTTAAGGCTGTATTTATAGGGAAATCCTGAGCTGGGTCGTAGGTCGTGACCGACCTAGGATAGGTCGTAGGTCGTGGCCGACTTACCAGACATGGTTTATGTCTTAACAGGGGCGCGTTTGTTCATTTGGACAAGTCCTAGGTCGCAAACGACCTAGGAGGAAGCGACATAAGTGAAGCGGCATAAGGATTTGTCTTCGACTGCTTAGGTCGCGAGCGACCTATCATAGGTCGTTAAGTTGTAGACTCTCTTAGGTCGTTAGGTCGCTTCCTCTTAGGTCGCTTAGTAGTATTCCATCTTTTAAGTCGCTGGAGCTTTTAGGTCGCTGAAGTCTGAAGACAGAAGTCACTAGGTCGCTTGTAGGCTAACCCGTTAGGTCGCTTAAATTGTTAGGTCGGTCTGTCTTCATTTATTTACTAGGTCGCTAACTCCCTTAAGACTTTAGATCGTTAAGTCGCTTGAGCCTCTAGGAAGTTAGGTCGCGGAGTACTTAAGCTGTTAGGTCGCTATCTTCCTGAGTCGTTAGGTCGTAGGTCCTTTCAGTAGTTAGGTCGTTAGGCATCTTAAGTCGCTTTTCATCCTTAGGTCGTTAGGTCGCTATCGAAGAGGAGTTAACATTTGCCCCTCGAAGTACACGCCTAGGTCGTAGGTCGTGTGCTTCGATCTCCTTAACTCGTGCTCTAATGAGTTGTTAGGTCGCAAGCGACCTATCGAGGAAACTAGGTCGTATGTGCCGATTCGCATTTCACTGCCCCGGGGTATAAATAGCTTAGGTCGTTCCTCCTTCACCTTATCTGTTCAAACATTCCATCCTGCCATTAACAAGTTCCCAAGCTCTCGAAGGCGAATTCAATTACTCGATCATTAGTCATCCCTATCATTACACTACGTAAGTAATCTCGATCACTGCTTAATCATGGTCATCATCAAAACGCAAATCCTCCCCCATTTTTTGGTCCTAATTCGATTCCATGCGTTGCGTTTTACTAAGATCCATACCGTGGTTAATTTTCGCTCGTCCATGGTTGCGCTACCGTTGTATTCCTTGAGTTCAGGGCAACGCATCATGTTTATGATGGATTTGGGGTGATTTGGTTTGGTTTCGAACGATTTGGTGATGTTAAGAGATAACGGGTTAGGTTAGGGCGCTTCTGGTGATGTGGTGAAGTGTGATTAGAGAATATGGCTTAGGATTTCTGATGGGGGATAGCTCGAGGTTATTGGGTATCTCGGCAAGCGACCTAGCAGATTGGACGACCTAAAACATACACGACCTAATTAACCTGGCTGACCTAACAACCTGTCCGGTTCAAGAACTCTTGCGACCTAACTGATCGAATGACCCAACTTTTCTGCGACCTAACTCTCCTGCGACCTAACTAGCTTGCGGCATAGGCCTTAGGTCGCGGCCGAGCTAGGACTTGGAGAAATTTGTGCTATTTTGACTTGAGGCTTTTTCCTTCATATGCATTACAAACTTAAAGGGTCGACGACTTAACTTAACTTAACTCACAGCACATCCTTTAGGTCGTGGACGAGCTAATACTTATGAATTCTCAACTAGAATTGCCGGAATAAACTACCTAAACTTTGAATTGCTTGAACTTTGAACTATTTGAACTTTGCTGCACTTTTTCACAGATCACATTAACTTGTAAGCTAACAACCTGCTGAATACAACATTTACAGAAAACCAGGACGAATATACTGCCCTTGATTGCCCACATCAAATGACAGATTAGTTGATAAAGAATAATTAATTTAAATAGGTTGTGTGAACGAAGTGCCGTAAACCGACAAATTCAAGCAAAGTATTAAAGAAAAACTAAAATAGCCAACTGAAGCTGACTTTTTTGCACTAACACTGCACTTTAGTTTTAAATTAACAAGCCCTGAAATCTTGTAATCGACCGACTGTCAAGTAGTTTAATTCCAGTTATATTTGCTTGCTATTTTTATTAGTTCTGCACAACACTTCACACTTCTTAGGAAACGTGCACTTTCACATTTGAATATCCAGTTGCTTGTGTAGAATTACTTCTCAACAAGAAGAGGTAATAGTTCAAGCTGAAGAAGTCCTTCCCATAGCTAATTTCTTGGAGAGTCCTCCAAAAAGAACTCCAACTACTCTAAATCAGCGGGCGTTCCACCAACTATGTATTCAATTTGGTATTGCGGAAACGAACGCCTTGCTTCCCGGAGTAAACGATACTGCTGACAAGCCACCTCTTGGTTTTGTTGCAGTTAATCGTCAAATGTGTTTGAGCGGAGCTATTCCACCTTTTAATGATTTTCTCCGACAGCTTCTTCTTCGACTAACTATCTCTCCCTTTCAGCTGCACCCTAATGGCTATGCCATCTTAATGGGATTGTGTGTATTGTTCAGGAGGACACTTAACCGTCTTCCGAGCTTCGAAGAGATTTGTTACTTGTGTACTTTTGTGAAAAACAAAGATCATCCCTCTATTACACTTGTGAGGAGTGCTCGGAACCGTAGATTGATCATTGATCTTCCCGAAAGTGCCCACGGATTCTTGAACCAATTCTTCTTCGTTTGCTGTCCTCCGGGGTTCTACGCCACCTGGAGAGTAGGAAGTAAGAATGCTTATCTTCATTCTTTTCATTTCCTGAACCTCTCGAAACTCGAATTGTCAAATACTTAACTTCGATCTTTACTTTTTGCAGCACTTCCTCCTCCGCTTAGGGATCCCAGCCACAAGCCGACCCTTGAAACTTTGAGTGTTGTGGCTGCTGAAGAGAGAAGTGCTAAATTCTTGCTGAAAGATGAGTTTCTACATCAGTTTGGACTTCTACACTCCTCTCGATCTACTCAGATTCGTGAAGTGTCCAATTCTCAAGCAGAAATATCGGATGCCCCAGCTTCTGCAGAAGAGATTATATCGAAGGAACCTGCTGTAGAGGCTGCATTGGTGAAGTGTTCCACCTCTGCCGATGTCGTGGGGTCATCTGGTAAACTTACACTTTCTTCGGTTATCGAAGAGGATGAATCTCCCCAACGCTCTAAGAAGGCAACCGATGAAGAAGCTAAAAAAGAAAGTTCCGCTCGGCATGATGGTAAAGACATTTTTGGTGAGCTAAGTGACCTAATGGTGACTTCACGCGAGCTTTTTATAGATGATATTGTCAAAGCTAAAGTTGCCTCTCCAGTGATTGAAGCGACATCCGCTTTACGACCGCTTTCGTTGACCCAAGAGTTGACTCCTGCCACAAAATCTGATATCATTCCTAAGCCGAAGAGCGGTTTGTAGTTTGACGCGCATAGTTTGCACATCACACACACTTAGGATTCTTGGCACTTATGCGCACTTAGCTTCTTTACTGTGAAGATTTCTAAATTCTATCTCTTTTTCATTACCAGATTCTCCAATGGGACGCAATGGTTCATATTACGACGACTTTCGGCGCTATGGAGGGCGTGACACTTATGACCACAGACGCTATCTCCCTGTCCATAGGGAAACCGGTGAAGAAAGAGCCGCTAGGAAGGCTCGAGAAAGAAGAGCTCATGAGCAACAATTCGGGAGAAGGGATGAACGATACGACTCTTCTCACAAAAGCGATGATTCTCATAAAAGGAAATCCCATGATGATAAGGGGAAGAGTCACATTGTTGACGATCCGAGCAAACGGGTCAAACTTAGCGATCAATCAGCGTCTGCGATTTCTGAAAAGACCGATGCTCCTAAACCTCTTGACATCCCCTCCGGTTCTCTTGCTCTTGAGAAATCTGACATTTAGACAATTATCAACAGGCCTCAGTATCAAGTTGGGGATGGTCCTCCTAAACTTCAAAGTCGATTCCCAAATTGGTCTTTAAAGGGAGTGCGCTTCGACTTAGACTTGGTGCCAATTGATAAGAAAGCTATGTTGATGCCATTAAACTTGATATTGAGAGAATACCGGGATGGCAAAAGCTTGTTGATGAACTTCAAAGAGTAAATCATGCCAACATCGAAGCTATGTTGACCATGGAAAATGACAAGTCTGAATGGCAAAAAATTCCCGAACAGCATGACGCTGAAATGAAGAGCATTGCCGATGACTATGAAAGACTTGAGTCCGAAGTTGAGAAACTAAAGAATGAGCTAGCCACTTCTTTCACTTCCTATACACAAAAGGAAGAGATGCTCCAGAAGCAAGTTCGAGATGCTCATGCTGCTCAGCGAGATGCTGAAGCCAAACTTGAAGCGGAGCAGCATGTTGTTGAAAAATACCGCAATGACACCGCTCAGCTGCGGGAAAAAGTCAGCTCTCAAGATTTGGAAATTGCAAGGTTGCAAGCTCAGTTATTGAAAACCGAAAAAGAGCGCGATGAGGCCATCTCTGGAAAGGAAGCAGCTGAGCACTCACACGAAGCGACAAAGGCCACTATTAGCTCAACTTTATTCGATTTTTATCTTCATAGTGTTTTGGGGCGCGGAAGCCTCTCATTCTTGGGCCCGAAGTATGAGATCACCTTGGCTGAAGTGTGGGAGGCCGCAGTTGATATGCTCGGAGGTGCTGGCTATGATGAGGCAGAGCTTGAGGCATATTATTTCGATTATGAGACTCGTGCCGCTCTTGCCAGAGGAAAGGAGCAACTCGCTAAAGTACGAGCCGAATCGACGGGAGAGGAGCCGAATCGACGGGAGAGGAGCATCCAGAGAAGGAGCATCCAGAGAAGGAAGCATCCAGAGAAGTACGAGCTAAAGTCGAAACCGAGATTACAACTGCACAGGGCGGAGATGAAGATGAAGAAAGCGCCGAAGCACAGGCCTATGAGATTGACATTACAAAACCAACTTTTCCAGGTAACTTCGAAGTTGAACCGGGTCAAGCGGATTACTTGTTCGCTTCAACTGAGTTTGATGAATTTCTTGCTTATTACTTAAGTCCTGATGAGCTAATTTCTTCTCTTTTTTCCGAGAATACTGATTTTAACTTCTTTTCTTCTGTAGCGGAAACACCGAGCGCTGTACACACTTCTCCTCTTCCAGCTGTTCCTCCTCCATACCTTCAAGTCACTCCTGCTTCTCAGCCAGGTTCGCAGGAAGAACAAATAGAAGCCCTTCAAGGCTTGGAGGATCCACCCGCTTCGCAAGAGTAGAAGGCGGTGGAATTTGAGGACAGTGAGAAGACCCCGGAGCAGTCTTATGATGATGATACAAAACTTTCTGCGTTGCTTACTCCAGGAAGTGAGTCTTCTTCCAAGAAGAAGGGGAAGCGCGTGATTTCGAAGAAGAGAAGGAAAAGCACTTCTGCTGCTGGAGAGGAAGCAGAAGTTGACCCAGCTATACCTCTTTCTCCTTCTTCCCCGACCCGTCCACAACGGCTTCAGAAACTAATCATCAAGCTGGGTAAAAGCTCCAAGGGCGGCGGGAAGGAGTAATGAGCTTGACTTTACTCTCTCTATTTTTCTTTCTGCTTTTTTTCATGTATTGACCGGAGATTGTGCCGGTACCGGTCCCCGCTTGAAACCTGCATATGTACAAAAACTTTATAGTATGGAATAAAATGGTTCTTTTTACTTATACAATTTCTTGTCAGTATATGTGTGAATGCATTTATTCTTGTTTTTGCACAAGTTTCTTTGTTTACTATGCGTAATATTGCAATGAGCCTATGGTATGTTGTTTGAGTATCGCTTTTATTAATGTAGCTATATCATATCATATTGCCCCCATACCACGGCTCATTGTAATATTCTTCATTTCTAGGAGACTTGTATTCCTATTTTAGAGAATAACTATTCCGTTTTTGAGGAAGTATATTCTTCTTTAATAGAGCGCGCCTCGTTTTGGAGAAGTCTTTACGCTTTAACTTTCGGAGATAGTCACTTTTTATTTCTGAGAAGTGGACTCTCCTACGCAGTATAGCGGGCCTCTGAAGAGGACTTTACTCAGCACTTCAATATCCGGGGAAGAATTTTTTTCAAGATAAACAAGTTGATCTTCCTTGAGAGTTGAAGTGTGCCTCTGAGGAGGGCTTTCTTTATTTTTCTTTTATATTTGTTGTGTTCGCTTGAAATTACTTCCTCACAATTGAATGGAACCGCGGGGTGGATGCAAGTTACTTGATTGGATGTTCGTTTGCACAAGCGATCACAGTCAATTAACAAGGGCCCTGAGCCTTCATGTTGTGAAGGTGCTCCTCCGGTGGTTCCGTCAACTTTGTTGTTTGAGAAGAGCATTTCATTCCGGGACGTGCCTCCGAAGAGGTCTTGTGCCTCCGGAGAGGTCTTGTGCCTCCGGAGAGGTCTTGTGCATCCGGAGAGTTCTTGTGCCTCCGGAGAGGTCTTGTGTGCCTTGGGGAAGGTCTTCTGCCTCCAGAGATGGCAGTATGTGCCTTTGGTGAAGGCTTGTGCCTCCAAAGAGGTCTTGCGGTGCCTCGGGAGAGGTCTTGTGCCTCCGAAGAGGTCTTGTGCCTCTGGAGATGTCTTTATTTGATTGCCTGGAAATTACTTTCTCACAGTTAAACGGATCCACGGAGCGGGCGCAAGTTACTTAATTGGATGTTCGTTCGCACAAACGATCGCAACTAGTTAACAAAGGCCCTGTGCCTTTCACTTGGGAAGGTGCCTCCCCGGTGGTTCCACCAACCTTTTTGTTGAGAAAAGCACTTCCGTTTTTTGGCGTGCCTCCGAAGAGGGCTTGTGCCTCCGTAGAGGTCTTTATCCTCCGAAGAGTTGCGCCTCCGAAGAGGTCTTGTGCCTCCGAAGAGGGCTTTTGTTGACTGGCTTGCCCATGTCTCTCCGTCGTTTGCTCATTAGCGGTCCCCTGTTATCGTCTCCGAGCCCGTGTTCTTTTCTTTTGCAAGTAGTTTGCTCCATCCGAAGAAGTGTACTTCACTGTTGAGTGATTCCACGGGGCGGGCGTGAGCTATCTAATCAAATGTCTGTTTGTACAGACGATCGTAATTAGTTAACAAGTGTCTGGTTCCTTTTCTTTGGAAAAGTGCCCCTTCGGCGGAATCATCAACTTTTTTGCGTGAAGTTCATCTTATGTTGGATTTAAGTCTGGAACCTTTTGTGGCTTGAAATTCGTTTATCAAGTGATTTATGGGGCTCACTTAGCCTTGTGATGGGTAAGCTTTGTTTTAATGGCCTGGAGTATTAAATCGACATTTTAGCAATACATTTAGAGTATTTACACATCGAAATGAAACAGGCATTTTATAATAATAAAGAACACAGAATTTATAGTGGTTCGGCCAAGAATTGGGCCTACATCCACTTTATAGCTCTTTTTTTTATTATCACTGATTTTACAATGGTTTACAATACAATTGATACATCCATAATCATTTTACAATTTCAAGCAAAGCTTCTTAAGTAAAATATGGACGCAAATGATTGCTGTTCCAGGCTCTTGGAATTGGATCCCCTTCGACAGTTGTGAGTTTGAAGGTGCCCTCAAGAAGTTTATTGCCTATGACATACGGTCTTTCCCAATTTTGTCCAAACACTCCAGTTGCTATCATGATCCTCTTCAAGACTAAGTCCCCGATTTCAAAGCTTCGTTGACGGACTTTAGAATTGAAGTGCCTTGCTATCCTTTGCTGATGGGCCGCAACTCTGAGCCTAGCTTCTTCCCTTCTTTCATCAAGAAAGTCAAGTGCTTCGAGTTGCAATTTTTCGTTTTCAGCCTGGTTGAAATGAATTCTCCTGTGTGAAGGGACTTCTAGTTCTACTGGAACCATCGCTTCTGATCCGTATGCCAATGAGAATGGAGTGTGCCCAGTCCCAGTTTTATGGGTTGTTCTGTATGCCCATAGTGCTAGTGGTAGCTTATCAACCCATCCACCTTTCGCTTTTTCAAGCTGCTTTTTGATGGTTGACTTAATAATTTTGTTTACTGCCTCCACTTGCCCGTTTTCCTACGGATGAGCCACTGCTGAGAAGCTTTTTCGGATTTTGAATCGCTTGCAAAAGTCCTGGAACTCTTCGCTTTCGAATTGAGTACCGTTGTTTGTGATTATCTTCTGTGGCACACCATACCTGCAAATGATATTTTTAGTCACAAAATTTATCATCTTTTTAGAGGTAATAGTAGCCAAAGGTTCGGCTTCAGCCCATTTAGTGAAATAATCAACAGCAACAATAGCATATTTGATTCCCGACTTGGCAATTGGTAAAGGTCCGATTAGATCTATCCCCCAAATGGCGAATGGCCATGGACTGACCATCTGTGTTAGTTCGGTGGAAGGTTCTCTTGGGATTTTTGCAAATCTCTGGCACTTGTCGCATCTTCGGGAGTAGATTGCAGCATCTCGATTAATATCTGGCCAAAAATACCCATACCGGAGAACTTTCTTGGCAAGAGTTTGGCCACCTGAATGATCCCCACATTCTCCTCCATGCACCTCTGCTAAAATTGTCTTGGCTTCCTCCTTGGTTACACATCGGAGTAATGGCATTGAGAATCCCCGCCTGTATAACCGGCCATCTTGAATTACATACCTCGATGCTTTTCTTAACAACTTTCTGCGTTCTTTAGAATTTTCCGGCAGGGAACCGTTGAGTAGAAATTCTTTGATCGGGGTCATCCATGACTCTTGTTCTTGAGATACAACCATGATCCAGTCGATATCCATCTCATCAGTGCTTGGAGCTGACAAGACTTCCACGGGAACCAATCCCAATAATTGAGCTTCTCCGGAACTTGAATACTTTGCGAGAGAATCTGCCTTCATATTTTCCTCTCGAGGTATGTGGCTTATCGAATAGTGATCGAAATCATCGAGAAGCTCACAAGCCTTTGACAAGTAAGCAGGCAGATTTCCTCCTTTAGCTTGAAACTCCTTCTTGACTTGACATACAATAAGATGAGAATCACTGAAGATCTGCAATGCTTTGATGTTCAGTTCCTTTGCAATCTTTAATCCAGCAATTAGAGCTTCATATTCTGCTTCATTATTTGTAGAAGGAAATTCCAATCTTAATGCGTAACATATGATCGCCCTTCGGGGGTTTCAAGCACAACCCCAGCTCCGGAACATTAATCATTTCTTGAGCCATCAACATATAACTTCCATCTGGTTGGGATGTCAACTGTAACCTCTTCCTCGCTGTCACCCTTATCTGTGTACTCTGTAATGAAATCTGCTAAAGCTTGTCCGTTGATCGCTCTTCGGGGATGATAAGCAATATCATATTGGCTAAGTTCAATATTCCATTTCAAAAGACGGCCCGAGGTTTCGGGGCGAAATAGGACTTGCTTTAGGGGCTGATCAGTGAGAACTTTGACAGGGTGAGCTTGAAAATATGGCCTCAACTTTCTAGAAGCAATCAGTAAACAATAGGCGAGTTTTCTACCTTTGAATAATTCATTTCTGCCCCAGTGAATCTTTTGCTGACATAGTATGCCAGGCGCTGAACTTTTGCATCCTCCCGCACTAATGCTGCACTCAGGGCATGAGACGAAACTGCCAAGTATACGAAAAGGTCTTCGCCATTGTTGGGCTTGGAAAGTATTGGAGGCGCTTCCATGTGACAGATTAGTTCATCGAAAGCTTTCTGGCATTCAGGAGTCCATTCAAAGTTTTTCTTTCCTTTCTTTAGAGCGTCAAAGAAGGGAATGCATTTATCAGTGGCTTTGGAAATAAACCGACTTAAAGCAGCAACTTTCCCATTGAGGCTCTGCAGTTCTTTCTTTGTCCTAGGGGCTTTGACTTCTCTCAGAGCAGTAATTTGAGCAGGATTAGCTTCAATGCCCCTAGCGCTTACGATAATTCCCAAGAATTTTCCGGACTCTACTCCGAATGAACATTTCAAAGGATTGAGCTTCATTCCATACTTTCGGAGAATTGCGAACATTTCTGCTAAGTGATCCATATGGTCAACCGCTTTCTTTGATTTCACCAACCTATCATCAACATAGACTTCCATAGTTTTCCCAAGCTGTGATTTGAACATTGCATTAACAAGCCTTTGGTATGTTGCCCCTGCATTCTTCAGTCCGAAGGGCATGACTTTGTAGCAGTAAAGACCAACATCGGTGATGAAGCTCGTATCCTCATGATCTGGCTCATGCATCATAATCTGGTTATACCCGGAGTAAGCATCCATAAAAGGCAACAATTCATGCCCGGTTGTTCCATCTACCAGCTGATCAATCCTCGGCAACGGGAAGCAGTCTTTGGGGCAAGCTTTGTTTAAATCTGAGAAATCGATGCATACTCTCCACTTTCCATTTGCTTTTTTAACCAGTACTGGATTTGAAACCCAATTTGGATAGGTGGACTCTTTGATGAAACGATTTTCCATGAGCCGATCTACTTCTTCCTTTAGCGCTGCTGACCTTTCTGGACCCTGGGTTCTCCTTTTCTGTTTCACAGGTGTGAATTTCGGATCAATATTCAGAGTATGTACAGCAATCTCTGGAGATATTCCACACATATCGGCGTGACTCCAAGCGAATACGTCCATATTTGCTTTCAAAATTGATATCGGCATATTTTGGACGGCCACACTGAGTTGCGAACCCACATTTAGCACTTTGTTTGGGTCTTTAAGATCAACAGGTACTGGTACCGTTACTTCCATTGGCACCACTCTATTTTCCCCTGCACTGGCCTTTCTGGGGTCCATTTCTCTCCTTGCACCACCATGCTCGCCAGTGCAGGGGCCACCCTGTACTTGCTACAAGGTTGGCTTTTTGATGCGGAGCGGGGCTGCCGCATCTTTTCCCATCTCTCTCTTCCTTACCTCTCGAAGCTCTATAAGATAACATTCCCGCCCAGCATTTTGATCCCCTTTAATGACACCAACACCATTATCTGTGGGAAATTTCATAGTTAGGCACCACGGGGAAAGAATGGCTTTGAATGCAGCTAAAGTTGGCCGGCCCAGGAAGGCATTGTAGGCAGAAAATCCATCAACAATTACAAAAGTCTGTTTCCGAACCACATTTTTCTGTCCCTCTCCAAGTTCCACAAACAAGTTGACAGTTCCAATTGGCTGCTGTGGTTCCCCAGTAAACCCAACAATCTTTTGCGATGAAGCCTGAACGTCAGTCATTGGAATCTTCATTTGATCAAACGTTTTCTTGAAGAGTATATTGCAAGAGGCGCCGCAATCAACAAGCACTCGTCTTACAATAGCTGGCCCAATTCCTGCAGAAATGACCAAGGGATCAATGGTTGCAGCTTCAATACCCATAGAATCCCTAGCTTTAAACAGAATGTCATCATTAGAAGTTCTCTGCGGTTTCAGGGGTGCAGCGTCTTCTAAAACAAAAACATCTTCTTCCGCTGGGGTATATTTCAATGCACAAGCATATCTTTCCATCTCACCCCAGCTTCTGCCCGCTGGGTGTGGGCCTCCTGTAATCACATTGATAACAGGCCTTTCAGATTCATGTGTGGTAGTGCCCTCACCCGAGCTAGATGGGTGAGTAGGGGGTCGCTGACCTTGAGCAGACAAAGTTGGGTCATTTCTGTTCTTCTTAAAATACTGTTGCAGCTTGTTTTGTCTTAGCAATTCTTCAATCAGGCTCTTCAAATGATGACATTCGTTGTTATCATGGCCGGGTTGGTTTTGAAATCGACAGAATTTTCCATTTCGCATAGCATTCTTTCCAGGCTTTATCTCAGCTGGTTTAGGATACTCCACGGCATCTTTGGTGGCAAAGAAGATATTCTCCGGAGTGTCGGTTAAGGGGGCAAAATCTGAGGGTTTAAAGAAGCGAGGTTTCTTTATATCTTTTTGTTTCTTCCCATCATTATTCTCCCTCTTGTGACCTCCGAAATCTTTCTTAGCTGAAGCAGCAATGTTATTCTCCACTCCTGTCGCCACCACTTTCACTGGAGCAGGAAGATTTTCCAGGCGCATGAACTCGTCAGCTTTCTTATAAAATTTCTCGAGTGAATTTGGCTCCTTCATTTTTAGCCGTTTCCCAAATTCACTTGACTTATCGATAGCCCGCATCAGATAAGTCAAAACCATCCGTGGCTCCGCGTTGTCGACTTCAGCCAGAGCTATATTGAAGCGATTCAAAAAGGACTTAATAGACTCTCCCGGATTCTTCTCAAGGCTAGATAATTACATTATGTCTTTCTCCTTTGAAGCGTACAGTCTGAATTGCTCTTTAAACTTCCGAGTTAAATCAGAGAACTGGTCTACAGATCGGGCCGGCAGCTTTGTAAACCAGAGTAGTGCTACTCCTTCCAAGTACACCGGAAAATACTGGCATTTAATTTCAACCGTTGCCCTGGCATCCGTCATGTGCCAATCGTATTTGTACAAAAATTGATTAGGGTCGTTTGTCCCTCGGTAAGATGGAATGGTAGGAGGAACAAACTTTCTTGGAAATTCAGCTTTTAGAATTTTCTCAGTGAATGGAGTCTTACTTTGAGCGAACCCCCAGTCATTCTCATCTTCATTTCTTTGCATGCTCTCTTTCATGATCTGTCGGATCATTTCCGAGAGGTATTCCCCATTGTTCAGAGGCTCTGTGGGGCAGTCATCAGCCATTTTCTCAGAAGTTTGCTTAAACAAACGTTCGTGGAGAGTTGGTTACGGCCTTGTCACTCCAGCTTGGGGAGGTGCCCCTTCGGCAGTGCCAGCTGCCCTTTGAGGAATGTTCCTTCCTTCAGAGTTGTGGACAACATCAGCAAAATTTTCCTCATTATTCGCTGGTTGACGGTTAGCTCCGAGCATAGCATTCAACCTTTCTAGCATTAAGGTATTCTGGGTTTCAATTTGCTGATATAACCCAGACACAGCAGCATCTAACTCCGCTCGTGTCACTCCAATGCTTGGAGCTGCTTGACTTGATCAAGGAGAAGTAGTAGTATTATCATGAGTATTGACGGATCTGGTAGACTTGCGCTTTCTTCCGGGAGCCATTATTTCCGACAAACTTCTGGTTTTCAAAGAAACTTTTTCCACAAACACTTGTGAAGCAATGATGACAATATTCCTGAGTTGGGTTCTCAGTGAAAGCACCAAAATGTTAATGCTGAAAATTGAACGCTAACACCCGGTGTGTGTAAAGAAAAAGTGAAAGCACCACCCGTTGGTACGGGAACAAAATATAAGCAGAAAATGGCAGAAAAGTAAAGAGACAACGGTTTTATAGTGGTTCGGCTAGAAATTGAGCCTACGTCCACTTTATATTCTTTATTGCTGATTCAATTACAACTTTACAACAATTCTTCGATTACAATTCGATTACAACACGCTTGAGACAAGTAGCTAGAACTTTGATGCAAGAGAGCTCTTTGAATCCATGTCGGATGTCTTCGATTTTCTCTTGAAGTTCCTTGAAGTGTCTTCGGTGTTTGAAGTGTTGGTTGAGTCGAGAAAGCAGCAGAGTATAGGCGCTCCAGAGAATCATCCAAAAGTCCTCTTTCAGTTGGAGTTAAGGCTGTATTTATAGGGAAATCCTGAGCTGGGTCGTAAGTCGTGACCGACCTAGGATAGGTCGTAGGTCATGGCCGACTTACCAGACATGGTTTATGTCTTAACAGGGGTGCGTTTGTTCATTTGGACAAGCCTTAGGTCGCAAACGACCTAGGAGGAAGCGGCATAAGTAAAGCGGCATAGGGATTTGTCTTCGACTGCTTAGGTCGCGAGCGACCTATCATAGGTCGTTAAGTTGTAGACTCTCTTAGGTCGTTAGGTCGCTTCCTATTAGGTCGCTTAGTAGTATTCCATCTTTTAAGTCGCTGGAGCTTTTAGGTCGCTGAAGACAGAAGTCACTAGGTCGCTTGTAGGCTAACCCGTTAGGTCGCTTAAATTGTTAGGTCGGTCTATCTTCATTTATTTACTAGGTCGCTAACTCCCTTAAGTCTTTAGATCGTTAAGTCGCTTGAGCCTCTAGGAAGTTAGGTCGCGGAGTACTTAAGCTGTTAGGTCCCTATCTTTCTGAGTCGTTAGGTCGTAGGTCCTTTCAGTAGTTAGGTCGTTAGGCATCTTAAGTCGCTTTGCATCCTTAGGTCGTTAGGTCGCTATCGAATAGGTGTTAACAAATTTTATAAATCAAATGATATTATGTGCTAGAAATACAAGACAACTGATTTGCTGTTTGGTTATTTAAAGTGAAGTATTGAGACATTATGTAACAAAATTGATGCATTTGACAAATATGTACATGATTAAAGAAGTTTGATGAATTTCTCGGTTTGTTCACTCTGTAATTTATTTTTTAGAAATTTAGCGACTCTTTGTGTAGATACTTGAGTGATGGAATAAAATTTGCACATTTTTTTGGGTGTAAGAGAGGCTCCAGAAATGGAAGAAACGTTGTAATTTTTTTAAAGAATGTATGTCTGAATTTATGTGCAAATTTAATGCTACTAGAGAGAAAATATTGCACTTCATATTACACATCAGTTACGTTATTATTACGAAAGCGCCATTGCTTTATTTCACCTTTTAACATTTTTGGTCGATTATTCATTTTTAGCTTAACAAAAGAAAAACATTCTTTATAAGAGATAAGTTATGAACTAGTGATAAATGTCATAATTATAATCTAAGGCATGACGCAAAAGTGTATTTTCATTCTGCTCCTCCTGTTGAACTTTAAATGATTTATTTCATACCGCTGAATTGTTGATGTCGACAAAAAATGGTTAAGAAGATAACTAGGATGCTTGTTTGCGATAGGTTGCGATAAGTAAATGCGGTTGGGTTAAAGATGCGATGCTAGAGTTTACATGAGCCTATCTAAACAAAACATGAAATGAAGTATTATTCATTATAGATCGGTAGAAATGTCCAACTATGAAGAAAGATTCTAACCAACTTGCACGTTGAGTCCCATTTGTGTTCTGCCTCTACTTTATCCATTTGAGTTTAATTAAATAAAAAGCAGTAGATATGTGTCGTAGAGTTACAAAAGGAAAGCGATTCATGCTCCAAGTGACATAGAAATGGTTACTGAACTTATTGTAGTATTGAGTATTGCTCCCAAAAGACTAAAACAAAACCCCCACTAGCTTATATGACCATATCAAATTCCATTTGAGGAAGCTTTAATCTTCTAGGAACTAGTATACACATGATTTAACCTTTAAGAAACTATTGCACTTTGATGTGTGTGTGGATGACCTCCGTGTCATTGTATGTTCATTCGTAGATAATATAATTGTTATATTTTATGTTGGCTTACCAAATGTTCTTACCAACCTACTTATTAGTGTGGCTTATATTCGCACTTGAGTAATAATAAAATGTCAGAACTACTATTTGCAAAATTTTATAGCCAAGTTTTGTCATGTGATTGATTCTTAGAACTTGTGTTACACATAATCAGTAACTTGCACATTTTGAGCTTTAATTGCATCCTATTTTCTTATGCATTTTGATAGAACTAAGGGGTTGCTTTATGTCCTTTAAGATAATGAAGGAGACCTATAGGCTAAGAGCTTTATGCATTTTGAAATTTTGATGATGAAGTAAAGAGCAAGAAGTCTAGGATATTGTCGTACTTGTACATGCCTCATACTAATACCTTCATTGGAACATAAATTCTAAAATGTAATTTATAAGGTATTTTGTAATTGAAAAAATACATACAAGTATGTATCACTTTGTTGCTTTTCTGACATGGTATTGTAGTATTCTTTTGTTTGATTCTTGTTAGAACTAAATGTGGATGATAGATGCATCTTTTGAGGTTTAAGTGAACTTCTCATTTATGTAAGCAGATGGTTTACTTTGAACTAGCATCTTGTAACATAATAGTTTTATTTTGCTAGCAGCATACACATTGCTTCATTGATGCAATATTTTAAGTAATCCTGTTTGAAATACACAATCTGATTAGTTAAAAGAAATCTATGTTTAAGCAATGAATTAGTTTAATTATAATTCTCAAACCATCGATCCGTTTTCAAAGATTTTAAATTTGTTTTGAAGTTATGCTATTAAAGAGCAATTTTCATTTGAAATGCAATGTGAAATTTTGACGATAATAATGGTTAAAACTTAAATTGCAAATAGTGAATATTGCTATTTTGAAATTAGAAATTTCATGAAACAGCACTGATTTGAGTCGATTGTAACTTTTGAACGGTTTATCCGATTTCGACGATTTTACCCATTCCAGAAAGCTAAGAACCTAAGTAACAATTTTGGTTTTAAGTCTTAAAGAAAGTTTTATCATTTTTAGGCATAAAATGCAGTTTTTCAAAGTGGACCTGCTATTGTAAACTCATCTTAGATTTGATAATCTCTAGAAGAACATGTAATCTTTATCTTGCAAATAACATAAACCCTAAGATCTAGAGTTACATGATTATCACATATGTAATGAATTAATAAAACATACCTCCAGACATCTTGTATATGATTAAGCAATGGTTGTTGTCGAAATTTATTTCAATGGAGAAAGGAAATGGTTTCTCTCTCTTTTCCTATATCTTTCTTTATGTGTTTTTCTATATCCTTATAGGTAGAGAAAGGACCAAATTTCCAGATTTGTAGACTTAGTCTTGATCGTCCATCAAGATCAAGATGAGGGAAATTAACGCTCTAGATTATAACTGTTTTATTGATTAGCATATTAATAGGAAAACCCTTTAGATTCTATTGACCACAAAATGAGGAAGGAAACGTTTGAGGAAGGAAACAGTCAAACCATTAATGTTTTCATATTAACTTCCTTACAAAATAAAGAAGGAAAACCATTAATGTTTTCGTATTAATTTCCTTACAAAACGGTCAAATTTCCTTACAGTCTCCCACTTGGTCAATAGTAAAATCCATTAATGTTTTCGTATTAAGGTCATAAGGCGCGCATGATATGCTAAACTTTTCTTTAATCAGTTATCATAAGTGTCTTGGTTAATCCAGTGGTCAATGGAAGTCATGACTTGTACATGTTATTTTGCAAACTATGACATTGACAACTTTCATAACTAGACCGTAGATGAGCATAACTTAATGGTCACATAATGTCTTGAAGCAAAAGATTGTTTATGTTATCATTTATCTTTGCATCCCTTTAGGTATCTCAGTACCTTCTTTGCAGCTTTCCAATGAGCAATTCCTGGGTTACTTTGAAATCTACCCAGCATACCAACTGCGTGACTGATATTAGGTCTTGTACAGACATGTGAATACATCAAACTCCCTACAAGAGATGCATAAGGATATTTGGTCATTTTCTCGTTCCATAGGAGTCTTTGGGCACTGCTCAAGAACAAGTTTGTCTCCTTTCTGCAGTGGGACAGGACTAGAGGAACAATTCGTCATGCCAAATCTCTCAAGAATTTTGTCAATATATGCTTTTTGAGACAATCCTAGAATTCCTTGTGATCTATCACGGAATATTTCTATTCCTATCACATAAGAAGCCTCACCCATATCTTTCATTTCAAAATTCGTTGAGAGATAATCCTTAGTTTCACGTAATAAACCAAGGTCGCTGCTAGCTAATAATATGTCATCAACATACAGAATCAAAATATGAACTTGATCCCACTGAACTTGAGGTATATACAAGGGTCAACTATGTATTCTGTGAAATTGAAAGCGGTAATGATTTCATGAAACTTTAGATACTATTGTCTAGAAGCTTGTTTCAGTCCATATATTGATTTCTTAAGTTTGCAGACCATGTCTTCATGTCCTTCAATTATGAAGCCTTCAGGTTGACGCATGTAGACTTCTTCTTCCAAGTCTCCATTTAGAAAGGCTGTTTTCACATCCATTTGATGTAACTCAAGATCATAATGAGCTACTAATGCCGTGATAATTCTAGGAGAATCTTTCCTAGAAACAGGAGCAAAAGTTTCATTATAGTCAATGCCTTCTTTCTGATTAAAACCTTTGAAAACAAGTCTAGCTTTATATCGTTCAATTTTACCATTGCAGTCACGTTTGGTCTTGAAGACCAACTTACAACCGACTGCTTTATGTCCTTGCGGTAATTGAACAATTTCCCAAACTTGATTATTATCCATAGATTTCAGTTCATCTTTCATGGCATCAATCCATTTAAGAGATTTAACATCCTTAATGGCTTGTGAATAAGAAATTGGGTCTGTAGTTCCTTCAGATTCTATTAGATAAAGCATATAATCATCAGGAATATCTGATCTTCTTTGTCTTTGAGATCTTCTTAATACTAGTTCCTGTGGTACTTCATCAACATTATGATTGGTGATAATTTCATTATGGAGTTGTTGATCATTTATTGGGTTTCCCTCATTGTGAACAGGTTCAACAATGGGATGATTCCCAATATCTTTCGAAATAGAGGGTAAGATAATGGGTTCCCTTATTTCATGAATAACCACTTCTTGTTGTTTTGTACTCCCACTGATTTCACCATTTTCATAGAATTTGGCATTGCCGGTTTCAACAATTCTTGTACTACGGTTAGGACAATAAAATCTATATCCATTAGATTTTTCTGGGTAACCTATAAAGTAACCACTGACTGTCTTAAAATCCAATTTCTTTTCATTTGGATTGTACAGTCTAGCTTCGCCTGGGCAACCCCAAATTTTGAGATGTCTTAAACTAGGTTCCATCCTTTCCAAAGTTCAAAAAGGAGTCTTTGGAATAGCCTTACTTGGAACTCTATTTAAGATGTAGACAGCTGTTCATAATGCATCCATCCATAATGATATAGGTAAATTTGCATGACTCATCATGGATCTAACCATTTCCATGTATGTACGATTTCACCTTTCAGCTACACCATTCTGCCATGGAGATCCAGGCGTTGTATATTGTGCAACAATTCCAAGTTTTTGAAGAAGTCTAGAAAAAGGTCCAGGATGTTGTCCCGTTTCATCATACCTTCCATAGAATTCACCACCCCTATCTGACCTAATGATTTTCACTTTTCTTTCTAATTGCCTTTCGACTTCAGTAATGAACACTTGTACAGCATCCACTGACTGAGATTTTTCATGCAACAGATAAAGATAGCAATAACGTGAAAAATCATCGATAAAAGTGATGAAATATTTCTCTCCTCCAAAAGTTGGAACATCAAAAGGTCCACAAATATCTGTATGTATTATTTCAAGAAGTTGTGTATTTCTTGTGGCTCCTTTCTTTGTGTTTTTTGTTGTTTTTCCTTTAATACAATCAACACATGCTGTAATGTTAGCGAAGTCTAGGTCCGGTAGGACACCATTTTTCACTAACCTCTTGATTCTTTCACTGGATATATGACCCAGTTTTTTATGCCACAAGAAGTAAGAATCATTCTTGGATGACTTTCTTTTAGTTTCTTTTCCATGCAGGGTGAGTTGGATTTCTGCATTTTGTTTAAGATGAAGTTTATAAAGTCCATCAATTAATATTCCAAAACCAATAAGACTATAATTTTTAAATAAACTAAAATTTCCATTTCCAACTTCAAAAGAATATCCAAATTTATCAAGTACACTTACAGAAATCAAATTACGGGAAATAGACGGAACATAAAGAGTTTGACATAAATCTAACTGATAACCGCTATCTAAAATGAGACGAAAAGTTCCAATAGCTTCAACTGGAGCTTTATCTTTATTCCCCTTGAAAATGAAATTCTCACTTGGGTTTATGGTTTGGATCGTAATGAATCCCTGCATAGAATTCGAAACATGAACATTAGCAGCAATATCAATCCACCAAGTAGAAGAAGGTACATTAGTAAGATTTGATTCAAAATGACTTACGAAACCCATTGGGTTACCTTTCTTTTCGAACCATGCTTTGCGCTTAATGCAATCTACCAGGAAGTGTCCAGGTTTCTTGCAGAATTTGCAGACATCATCCTTCTTTGTCTTCTTGGATGGTTGAGTGGCATCATCAGATTTGGGTGGTGCTCTTTTATCCTGTGAGTTGTTCCTTTTGCCAGCTTGTTTTCCAACCCTTGAGTGAAATAAGCAACTTTAATGCCTTGCGAGACCTGCCTAGACTACTCTTGAACCAGTTTGTTAGTCAATTCATTTAGACTCCACTTTTCTATAATAGTGTTGTAATGAATTTTGAATGGTTCATACTGAGGAGGTAAGCTAGTGAGAATGAATTGGACGAGAAAAGCATCATCCATAACCAATCCCAAGTTCTTAAGTTTGGCAGCAAGGTTAATCATTTCAATGACATGAGCGCTCATTGAGCGAGAACCATCAAACTTCGTGGTTACAAGGTCTGCCATAAGTTTCCCAGCAAGGGATTTGTCTGCAGTCTTGAACCGATTTTCAATGGATTGCAAATATTCTTTTGCGCTTTTAGTTTTGGGTAGGGAGGTTTTGATGTTGGTATCAATCACAATTCGCATAAACATCATGCTGAGCCTATTAGATCGTTCCCAATCATCATGGAGTTTGTTTTCCTCAGGTGTACTTGTGTCAGTAAGTGGGGCTGGCTTTTCCTTAAGGAGAGCCATGTCCAGTTCAAGTACGCCCAAAGAAAACTCAACTTGCTCTCTCCATTCTGAGTAGTTGGTTCCATTGAGTCTGATGATAGACGTAGCGTGCAGATTGAGGTTTGAGGGTATTGCAATTGCAGATATAAAAGAAATGTAGGCTTCTTTATTAGAATAAAACACATGTCATAATAAGAGGTTAGGTTTAGCACCTCCTGTGGGTAGGCAATAGAACCATACTCATGGAAGAATGATAAACGTTAATGTTTCATGCATTATTGTGCAAGCAGCAACCATCTGTGGACGGGACTGCATGCATCAGACCAGAGGAAACAAGGAAATTAAGCACGGAAGCGAAAACTAAAACAAGAGAGAAAAGAGGGATGTTTTTTTTTCGCATAAACATTTGCCATTCTTTCAAGTAATCCACAGCAAGGATAATAAATGTCTAGTAACTCCAAATAAATTTCATACATGAATTTAACATATAAGCAATTATTTTATAAGTTCCAGATCATGAATTTAATGTCAAACTAGGAAACAATTGTTTTCAATATGTATACTTTCTGAAAAGTATTCGCATACAATAAGTTGTTCCATATTATACAGTAGGTCAAACATTAAGGTAGAAAAATTAACTTTTGCGGAAATATAAACTTTCCAGATCTAAGCGTACAGTAAATAGAATAATATTGATGATCATGATTACTATAGCAACTTAAATAATATGAATATTAAACTTGAATCACATTAACACTAATAATCATCATCATTATTATAGTAAAATTACAAACATCATATCATAGATCTATGCTAGTTTCGTTTTATATATATTAATGGATAATCATGAATTCTAAAACCTTGCTCTGATACCACATGTAATCTTTATCTTGCAAATAACATAAACCTTAAGATCTAGAATGACATGATTATCACATATGTATGAATCAATAAAACATACCTCCAGACATCTTGTATATGAATCAGCAATGGTTGTTGTCGAAAGTTATTTCAATGGAGAAAGGAAATGGTTTCTCTCTCTTTTCCTATATCTTTCTTTATGTGTTTTTCAATATCCTTTGTGATGGGCAAAGGTTAATATCTATAGATAGAGAGAGGACCAAATTTCCAGATTTGTAGACTTAGTCTTGATCGTCCATCAAGATCAAGATGAGGGAAATTAACGCTCTAGATTATAACCATTTTATTGATTAGCATATTAATAGGAAAACCCTTTATATTGACCAAAAAATGAGGAAGGAAACGTTTGAGGAAGGAAACGGTCAAACCATTAATGTTTTCGTATTAATTTCCTTACAAAATAAGGGAGGAAAACCATTAATGTTTTTGTATTAATTTCCTTACAAAACGGTCAAATTTTCTTACAGAACACACATAACTTGAGTTTTACTTGATATTACAATCCAAAAGTTATTTCGAAATGCTAACACATTATGTAACAATATACTTTTAGAAATCATAACTTGATTTGGTGGTTTTGGAATGCCACCAGAATTGTGCCTACTTATGGAGACAGTGGATACCAAAAACAAACGTAATAACAGAAATATGTGACAATTAAAATGGCCTTATCAATAATTTCTGATTTACTCAAGTCTTTGATAAAAGCATATCAAAGTAATTTTATATCATATCGTGCATGGTTGTTTACATATTTGTTTGATATATACATAGTCGTTACATATCAAAACAGTCCTATAATTAGCATGATGTTCTAATTCTTTACATATATTATGACTTTTTTCTAGGTTGATCTCTTAGTTAATAATGCTTGAACTTGTTGCATCCTTGGGTAAGAACTAGCAACATCAAGAAGAGGTAATTTTTCTATTATGTTCTTTTGTTTGTGTATTGCATAAACCTACGTATGGAAAAAAATACACTGTAAAGTAATGGATACCCATAGAAACTAGCAAGGTGGTCATCTCTTTTTCACAGATACATTACAATGCTTGCTTGGTTAGAAAAAGTTTAATTGTTGAAAAGTGAAAATAAAACTAAAAAATTAAAAATCATATAAAAAAGGCAAAAACTCTTACAAAAATGATTTAACCAATCCTTGATTGATATAGGGTGACCGATATATAATAACCAGTTCAAGATAAAAAATGTATGAAAGGTACCGGTACAACATATAAAGTGCCAAATGTATGATAAACTCGATGTTACTTTCAGATTAAAGAAAACCATGTGATGTCCAAAATCACTACTATTGGTTCCATACGCATGTGTAATCTACGCCGAGACATTTAAGGACACTCTAGACACACTGGTTGACTCGGTGTAAATGAAGATAAAATGCTACAAACATGAGCTTTATGTGTTCATTGAATAAAGGAGCTTTGACATAAGATTCAACAAAAAAATAAAAGTGCAATTTGCCAAACAAACTGCATATGGCCATAGCCTTCTACTTAAATTGCCAATGTTATGTTATATCATGTCAACGACATGTAGGCGGTACATAGGCAATTGCTAAACTCTTCCTCAATTATTGTTTATTGTCGAATCTTTTTAATTTTATTTTCCTATGATTTATGGTATTTATGGAAAAACCCCTATTGGTGGAAAAATTAAAAATTACTTTTTTATTACTATAAGGAACATGTATTGCTTCTATGTATCTTGTCATAGGCATCACCTGCAACTAGTATGTAATATGCATTGATACGACATTAAGTCATTTTGAATAGCTTATCTGACCTGTATGCATGAGTACCTAAACTGTAGCTTATCTGACTGTAAGCATGAGAAACCTAAAATGCAAGCAATGATATGTTATACGCATTACTAAGTATCCTGTCATAGGGAACACCTGCAAGCAGAAAGAAATACAAACATGGTTAGCCTTATTGCATGCATGAGAAACCTATATTGTAGCTAATGTTTTGAGAAATATCATTTTGATGTTTATCATAACAGATAAGAATATTCTTAACAATATCATTTTGATGAACACTCTATTTTGATATCATTAGAGTTAATAATATCATTTTGATATTTTTAAATGACACTCTGCATGCATAAAAAAGGTAAGAATGTTATTATATTGTTTTTAGCTTAACAATGTTTGTCATGATATAACTCGATGCCTAATTTGAGCGACGACAAACTGTTTGAATACATATTGATTGCCTTATCATGTCAACCGCTAGTTCATAAGCCAACATATACTTTTGCTAATCCAATGAAATTTTATTTATTATTTAGCTAAAAGCTTATGCCATCGAATAAATATACAGAAACAAAAGAGAATACCATATTATATACATTTAAATATAATATAATATTTATCATATAATAATGAGTTTAAAAACAAATACTTTTGATTAATCAGTATGAGGGGCAAACTTCTTTAGACTTAGAGCAGAAAATTATTGAGTTTTATGCCAATGTAAAAGGATTAGTATTAGATATGATTATACTCTACAAATTAAAAAAAATTAACCACCGAATAACTATTTATTTGTGTGTGCCATAATAAGAAAAGTTTCCAAGAGACCTAAAAAGTAGTAGATAAAATGAAATTAAAAGTAATAAATGATTTATGAATATCATTCACCCCAAGTTAAAGTAAAAAATAGTTGTAATAGATTTTGTAGAATGCTATGAATTGTTCAAGTTTCTTTTTTGATTATAAGTGAAAACAAACTTAATATATAATATAGACATTAACAAGAAACAAGAAACATGAAACTAAACTGTACCCTTCAGTTCAGTGAAACTATATCACTTAACAATGGCGTATGAAGCACATGAAAAGTTAAGAAGCTCATATGGTCCGAAAGTATCTTAAAGTTTAATATCCCATCCACTTAACTTTTGTCCAAGTCTTAAAATTTCACTCACATTAAATAGACTTCTATTGCTTGGATATAATTTCAAATACATGTTAAGCCTTGGACCTCCACTACAACAAAACAACCATATTACAACCTTTCAATTACAACTTGCAAAAATTGATGGTTGTAATAGGTATTTTTTAACAACTATTTTATTTCAGCACTTGTAATAGGTATTTTGTAACAACTGTTCTATTTCAGCAGTTGTAATAAAGGCACTTTTAAAAACTATATTTGTATAGCAGTTGTAATATTTATTTATAACAACTGTTTTCAACAGTTGTAACAAGTATTATATTTCATCAGGTTAATAGGGACTTTCGATCTCCCTCCTTTCATTTCTTCGGCCGCCCAAACGCGGAAAAAATAAAACCTAAATCGCTCCTTTTGTGTTTTTGAAAACCTAAACGCCAAAAAAAACCTAAACCAGCAAAATAATTTGTTTTCCCTCCTTGGAAGAATTTAGTCGCAGATTCTACGATCCAAAAAACCCTAAATCATCGTCGTCGCCGATCGTAGGCCGCAACTATCGCTCCTAGATCGCTCGTACTCGCCGCTTGTATTCACTTGTGTTATCGCTCAAAAGGTTTGATCTTTTTCAGTCTTTTTTAATATGTTGATTTTAATTTCGTTTTTCTGGGTTATTTTTGTTGATTGCATTTGGTTACTAGAGACTCTGTTAGTATTTTTATGGATCAAGATCCTTTTCCTTCTTAATGCTCAAAAAAACCTAACTGCGACTTGATGGATGAGTTCGTTAAATAAGTCAAAATAACATGAGATTGCTTCCCTTCTTAATTAGTTGTTCAGTTGATCCGATGATGTTTCCTTGGTTGTCCGACGTTAGATTTGACTTGATTTTTGGTCTTTTGTTTGCTATTTTTGAGTGGAAAAATCTTGTTTCCTTATCCCCTTTGGTGAACCATCTATATTTTCTTTGCTGAATGTTTATATGACTTTATTCTGTAATGCATTGACTGGTTTTTCCACTCCCTCTTTATATTGCCTTTGAATTACTGCATTGTTTAGATTCTCCAGCAGTTCCTAGTAGAATAAGTTGTTTTCCTCTCTTAGCTGATCACATGCATTGGAAAATTTTGTTTTATTATGATGCCATATTTTCAGTTCCTTTTTTTACTGCTTTAAGCTTTTGCATTATGTTAGAAAGGGGTTTGCATAAAATAAATTTTCGAAACTATCTTCAACAATCTCCTCGTAGCCATCTTATCCACACCATGCATCACTATATTTAAACGGTAATTTTTTGAAAGAACTGTTCCTTTCTTGGATGGAAAAAAATGATTGTTGTGTTATCACTAGATGAATAATTGGTAAATTGGATTGTGAATGATTGAAATTTATTATAGCATTCACAGTTAATTAAAAAAACGATCTATTTTATTGTGAATGTTAATCGCTTCCACCCCTCCAAGTGCGAAGCTAACAACACAGTTCAGAAAATTTCTTTTTGCGGGTAAGTTAGTGATTCCATTATTTAAATCTCATGATTATATAGTGTAGCATTGAAATCACAAGTTAGAATCCATGGTATGTTGATGTTTGTAGCTTGTATTTTGGTGTGGTCCCAGATTAATCTTCTATTTTCTACATCATTCTTTGCATATATCACTATGCACATCATTGTAAGCCCACCTACATGTTTGAGCCTACATATAATGAATTGATCTGACTTATGCAACACAGTTAGGACCCAAATTAGCAATATTCTTCCTTTATTATGCTCATCATTATCATGTACATATTCTCATTCTGGATTTATTCCTCTGACTATTTTTGGTATCTTATTTGTTATTAATTTATTTTCAAGAAGGGCAATAAATGA
Source organism: Allium fistulosum (assembly GCA_030737815.1). Taxonomy (NCBI): domain Eukaryota; kingdom Viridiplantae; phylum Streptophyta; class Magnoliopsida; order Asparagales; family Amaryllidaceae; genus Allium; species Allium fistulosum. The sequence continues at coordinate 368,457,000 of CM060908.1, forward strand.
GATTTTTACTACTCATAAACTAGTAGATATATAATTAATTAGGGGCAGTGTTCCATACCCACACGTTCCAGAAGAGCATAGACATTACTAAGAACTATTTGGATAAATTGCTGACTTCTATTAATAGTTGGTCGAGTTTAGAATATTTAAGTGATAACTCCTCCTCGGTTTCAACATTCTAAGCTAAGTCAAATGAAAATATATTTTAGAAAGAAATGAATTTAAATCATCAAATTCAAGTTTTACATATAGATTTTAAAGGGAGGGACTATTAAAACTTATTAGTTTCTTTTATTGTTGTAGTTACTAGTTTCTTTTGCATGTGCGCCCAATTGGATCCATACAAGATATGTACAAAACATGGATCAATTTACCAAGGTTGCGTAATTTTTTATTCATAATTTCGTACTTATAACTATGTAGGGTTGACTAAGGACATGTTTATTTTTTTGTAGAACGACAGAGGAATATAGGCAAGCCGCTCGAAATTTCGTACATAAGCATGCTGAAAGTGAGTGTAATCCAGAAAAATTATTTGCTCGTGTCAACGATGTAGGAACCTTATTTGGCATTCTCCAAGAGATGTTGTGACACATTTGGTGTGTTTTGGAATTGATCCTAAATATGATGTATGGATCTTTCATAGAGAAGCACGTCATTCATGAAATGAAGCCAACGAAGTGGCAGATACATACAAAATGTACTTCGATGAAGAAATTGGAGACGAGGAGAATGAGTATCGTGTTAACGATAAACATAGGGTAGGGACTAAGAAATTGTTGGAGATAGCTGAAATACCTTTATATCCTGGTTGTACAAGCCACACAAAGTTGTTTGCTACGATACTTCTTTATAAACATAAGGCTCGAAATGGTATAACCGACACGACATTTATGGAACTTCTTAAGCTCATCAGGGATATGCTACCTAAGGAAAAAAAGCTTCTCGATTCAACATACGCAAGAAGTTGATTTAATCATTTGGCTTAGGTTATAGGAATATACATGCATGCATAAACAATTGTTGTCTATTTAGAAAAGAGCTTGCACATTGTGATTTTTGTCCTAATGCGGCAAATCTCGTTGGAAAAAGAACAAGACAAGAGAAGATGGAAAGCAATCCAAAATACCTATGAAGGTTTTGAGATACTTTCCACTCATACAAAGGTTGAAAAGAAGGTTCATGTCACCGGAGACATCAAAACAATTAAGATGGCATGGTAGTAATAAAAGAAAAGATTGCAAACTACAACATCCTGTAGATTCCTCTCAGTGGTCTACAATTGATAGAATGTATCCTTCCTTTGCATCCAATCCATGAAATTTAAGGCTTGGCCTCGCAAGTGATGGCTTTAACCCTTTTGGTGATTCGAATTCAACATATAGTCGTTGGCCAGTTGTAAAACCCCAAATTCTAGTGGATCCGGATTTTTCGCAAAAATGCTAAAATCCAAGCCCATTGAAGCCTGAGTTGGGTATGTGGTATCCTACAAATAGGCAAAGACAAATATAACAGAGCTCAAATAAATATCTCATAACGGAACTGACTAAAATATAATAGTAAGTAAATACTCACCAAGATAATAACACTTTCTAAGCAAGTGTCTCAGAGATGGAAAGTCTCTGCCATCTACCTAACTCGTGGGATGTTACGAGGAGGGGGTCAGAACTAAAGTTTTGGTGAAAGGAAAAATTATACACTTCTAAGCTTAATTCTACACATACCGTTTTATTTCCATTTTCTATTATATTAGGTCTACAGGGCTTATAATACTCTCGCCTCTATGCGTGAATCGCACCCATCTACACACTAGTAGATTAAAACCTAATAACTAATATATATGTAGCTACATGCCCAAAGACCACATCGGTCCTAGGTACTACCCATAGTACCTACCATATCCTCCTCGAAAAGGACTCCAACGTCTTGCTCCTCGAGCATTTTGTAACTACATTTCTAAAGGATAGCTTTGTGAGGCCTACAATACAGATGTTCCATCGTCTACTATGAAAACGTAAAACTGCGTCCGCACTAGCTTATAATAGTGCTCGAACATCCACAATGTACCACCCAGTGCATACCTTGAGGACTATACGTAATCGTTCTGTCTACTCCTTGAATCCCGCCAACAAGGTCTACCTTGTACGGAACTCAGTTGGGGATTTTCTATATCTATAAAGGACAGCTTCGTTAGGCCTACAATACAGATATTCTACTTGGTCTATCTCTTTTCTCACGTGGCTATGGCCCCACGCAGCCACCCATCAACTAATCAAAAGACCTCTAAAGAGCTAAGTGGCTGTGCCCTACTGCAAATAATCTAAACATCCAATTGGTTGTGCCCCTCATCCAATGTCTCTATAGTGAAAGAATCATTGGCCTGTTGGTTTAACTCTAGTCTTTCCCGAACTCGCTCTTGATTGATGATGGTTTGATCTCCGCATGCGACTATCCTTTTTGGGCTTGCCACAAAACCTACTCGCAAGTCAGAGTATGGTGTCATACGAATATCCTACTCCATTCATTAACCTTTTAACTGCCTACAAAGGTCCGCTTCGTTGGGCCTGCAATGCAAAAACAGTCAAGGTATACTCTCATGATGGAACACCCACAGACCTGCCTCCGAGGGTGCAGCTTCATTAAGCCTACCCCAGAGGGCCATCCTAGAGTACCCTCATGTCCCGTTGAAGTCTCGTACTTCCTTCTAGCACATAATAACTAAGTTGGACGTGCTCCTTCTGTGCTGAAATCTGTGATGAACTGCTTCATTAGGCTCTTCATCCTTTGGGCTGCTCCAAACGCATCTTACTATTTTATTAGACCTTACGTCTAATCTTTTATTATGCGTTTAGTTTACTTTTCTTATTCTCTTGGCTTCTTATTTACCCTAATCAACATAAGCGTGTCCAAGCCTCACCTACCTATTGTGAGATCATTAGTTCCTGACTAAAGGGAATGCTGTTGGTATGGGTTATTCTTCTATGTTTGCTTATTAACTTAGTGCATGTTTTAAAATAAGCCATTTGTTTTATTTCTAATTGTAACCTATGTTGTAATTATACTTGCAATTGTTACTTCTATATTCTTTTATAATCTAGATGTTATAAACATAATTGCAAGTGTCTCTTTTCTATTTTAGTCTGTCTTCTTTTATTATGATATTGAATACTCTTTAGTTCTCTTATATTATATGAGAATCTTAGCTTGGGACTACGTCCGGCTGTCACAAATTTACTTATCGTAATAACTGCTTTGCTTTTATTCTACTATCTGCGCAGTAAATGCAAATCTAGGCACATTTCTGTTTATTGTTTCTAGTCTTGTCAAATAATTAACTTGATTTCTTCTTTAATTTCTTTAACTCTTCACTTTATTTTCTTTTATTCTAGGAAGTATTTCTATTCTATTTGGTTGGTTACAAAAACTGTGCTAAAAATCCATTTCCATATTTTAAATATTAAATGATGCTATAAACAATAACTCGTAATTGCAAGATATTTATTTTTATTGTTTCTTTAATTGTTGGGTAATGCAAAATACAGAAATGTCTCTATTTTACACTAATTCCCTTTTTCTTTCTTTTATTCTTGCAATTACGTTTATCGTTATCATTTAGATATTAAACTATGTGTTTCCTAGAGATTTGACCAGGCAACTAGTGCTCAGCATCAGGTAGCACTCGGCATCAGAGAGTGTCCGGCATCCAGGAGTGTTCGACGAAGCACTTGGCACCCAGGAGTGTTCGACGACAACCAATGCTCAGCGTCAGCTAGTGTTTGGCATCATTAGAACTCGGTGATAGGAGAACTCGGCAACAAGAATACTCGGCATCCCAAGGTACTCGGTGTAGTACTCGGCAACGGGAGTACTCGGCATCCCAAGGTACTCGGCGTAGTACTCGGAAACGGGAGTACTCGGCATCCCAAGGTACTCGGCGTAGTACTCGGCAACGGGAGTACTCGGCATCCCAAGGTACTCGGCGTAGTACTCGGCAATGGGAGTACTCGGCATCCAGAAGACATTCAGCATGCACAACTACTCAAGGTAACAATGTCGTTCGGCCTGCATGCATTGTTCGTTCAAGGGCTTCAGATAGAGACACGTTCGGCCTCAACTGACAACCATCCTGCACTTCCCACACATCCAACGTACCGTTCGGCATAGGAAGGACTGTTCGGCATCAGAGCGTTCGGCATACCAGGTTCGGCATGCAGCGACCACAACACCTGGGCTAGAGCGATCGGCCACCAAGCCCACTTGGGAAGTCCAGCCCATATTTGCCTATAAATAGAGGGGCAGGGTCACAATGAAATGGATCCTTTTTTGGGAGAAGACATTGGGGAGACTCCGCCATTTTCGAGACTCATCTTCTCTACTTAAACAACTTCATGCAAGCATTTGATTCACGAATTGTATTTGTAATCAACTATAAAGAAGATCAATAAAGTTTAACCTCAAAGTGGACGTAGGCAATTACGCTGAACCACTATAAATTTGGTGTTCTTACTTTCTGCAGTTAGATTAGTATTGTCTTCTCTGTTTAATTTACTTTCATCACTTATATCTCTACACAATCTTTCTCTACGAGGTTAGTGACCAATTTTGGTGCTAACACTATGAAAATGTATTCTCTTTTCTAAACCAACCAATTAATCTATCACTAAATTCCAAATCAAGTTATTAGATTTTCCTCTTTTTAATTTATTTCTCCCGTTTTAGCATTATTTACTGTAAATTTCTTGCTTTTAGGCTTATGCCTTTAGATGTAACCGTTAAGCCTAATATTATTCATATTTAATTGAATTTCTTTCTTTCTTTTCCATATAAATAACAATTAAATATAAGTTCTCATATAAAATTTACAGTTTTAACATAACTAATTAACAGAACTAATTACTGAAATAAATGCTGAATGAAAATATTTAACGGGAATCTAACGATAATATATCATAAACGTAAAAGATATATAATTTAAATCCACTCACTTGTCGTCCTTCGCTCTGCTTGTCCTTAGCTTTGCTCCATGGTCTTCCTAGATCCCCTTCTAAGGTGTCTAATATTTTTATTAAAAAGATCTTCTCCCTAGAAATATTTTCTATTTAGGGTTCGGCCTCAAGCAATAAACCCAATTGGGAGAAAATATAATTGTGAGAAAGTTTCTAGGCCTAGGGTTCTATTTATAGTGGAGTTTAGGTATCTCAGACCGTTGGATTTTTGGATTGAATCTGGTGCAACCACGTCACCGGGTCGCTACGAATCGTTGGATCCAGAACAAATTATTAAACGTTAACTTTTAACAGTTGCCTATTCAATCTAATTAATTTCCATAAATTACAAATTTAATTCCCTTTATAACACATGTTTATTTTGAAATTCAAACGTTGCTAATTAATGTAAATTAATTTCATTTAATTGCTGTTTTGATTAATATTACCTACTAATGTTAATTAATTACTTCTAATTGCTGATGTTAATTAATTTCCTTTATGACGCACGTCTATTTTGAAATTCAAACACACGTTATTTCTGGAATTTATAAGCACATATATTTATAAACAAATATATTTATGCACCTTTACACGTATAATTATTTTTCGATATGGAACTTCGAACATCAATAACTTTTTCATACGAAGTCCGTTCGAGGCATATTATATATGTAAATTAATCAAAAAATCACCACGAACAGGTATAAGTTTCAAAGCCATATTCTGACAATTCCAAAAATGCTCATTTTCACTATTTATAATTATTTGATAATTTAATTATCTAAAAATGCGAGGTGTTATGCCAGTGTTTCTTGTTGCTTATAACTTCCCTCCGTGGCTTTGTATGCATAAAGATAATATGATGTTATCTATATTAATTCCCGAACCGCGACAACCAGGAAATGATATCGACGTGTATCAGCAACCACTTATTGAAGATTTGAACAAATTGTGGAATAAAGGGGTAAAGGTGTATGATGCATTCAATCGTAGCGAATTTAGATTAAATGCAATTCTGATGTGGACAGTAAATGATTTTTCAGCTTATGGAAATTTAGCAGGTTTCACTGTAAAAGGTAAAAGAGCATGTCATGTTTGTGGCATTAATACATGTTCGATATGGCTACCATTTAGTAAAAAATGCGCATACTTGGGTCATAGAAGATTTCTTGCACCTAATCATGAATATCACCACCAGAAAAACTTATTTGATGGAACCATAGAAAATAGACAAGTTCCTCCAATACATACCGGTGCTTAAATCTTTGAAGATGTCAAAGATATTGTTAATGAGTAGGGGAAAAACAAAGGAGGAAGAGATAGATGGTAGAAAAATAAAGCGGGGGGATGTGAGGAGAAAAGGAGTTGAAATATGGAAAAAGAAGTCCTTTTTTTATTTGCCTTATTGGAAGGTAAAATATAACTAAAAATAAAATGCCTTTTCATTTGATATCCATGTCTAGTAATTAATATTTTACTATCAATCTATTATACACATTTTTTTGGTTTTCGAAGACACTTCCTTTGCGTCACAATCTAGATGTAATGCACGTCGAGAAAAATATTTGCGAGAGCATTCTTAGTACATTGCTCGATATCAAGATGGAATTACTTCACGTCAAGATCTGGGAGCAATGCGTATAAGGAAGAAGTTGCATCCTATAGATGTTGGAGGTAAAGTATTACTTATTGATGCACCATGCACCTTAACAGACCAAGAAAAAGAGATATTTTACGATAGGATGAGGAATTTGAAGGTGCCTGATGGGTATTGCTCAAATATTGGGAAATGTTTTGCAAAACAGGACAAAATTTCAAGTCTTAAGTCTCATGATTATCATATTTTGCTGCAACAACTATTGTCTGTAACGTTGAGAGGGCTTTTGCCTGTAGGTACAAGGAATGCATTACTGCAACTATGTTCATTTTACTATGACTTATGCCAAAGAGTGCTTGATAGAGATAAATTAGAATCCATGGAGAATCAAGTTGCATTAACATTATGTGACCTTTAGAGATTCTTTCCCCCTTCCTTTTTTGATATCAAGATTCACTTGATGGTACATCTGGGGAAGGGAGCAAGAATATGTGGACTAGTACAATACCGGTGGATGTATCAATTAAAGAGGTAATTTTTTTATGAATACTTAACGTAATTAATAAAATATGCGCTTATGAAAGCATTTTATTCTTGTGTCTTGATATAGGTATATGAAAATACTGAAGGGTTATGTTAAAAATCAAGCCCAACCTGAAAGGTGCATAGCCGAGCGCTATTCTGCTAAAGAATGCATTAAGTATTGTGCTAGATATATTGAAGATGGTTTTGAATTTGGAGGGAGAAAAAATTGAATGAAGTGAAACAATGTGATTCCATACTTGATGGGCATCAGATTTCCAAAGGAAAACCCATGTTACATTCCGAGGAGGTGATTGATGCTGCTCATCGGTATGTGCTGTTCAATACTGATGAAGTGGAGCCATACATAGAGTAAGTATAAGTTCAACTCGATCATTCTATATGAAAGCAATTAAATTTAACTTGTACATTTGCATATGCAGAATGCACAAGGAGGATTTGAAATGTTTTCACCCTCAGCTTTTACAAAAAGATGAGGAATTGTCAAAACTGCATTCAGAGACTTTTAGTTATTGGTTTGGAAAAAGGTTGAAATAGTTATATTTTCTTTCATTAGACCAATTAAGCTTCATATATGAACATATTATTGTCCTATATCCTTATATACAACATTTTATATGTCCATGTTAAAGATGAGAGAAATGTTTCAGATGTTAGCGAAATAATAAAATGGCTTTCGTATGGGCCTTGGTCGCAAGTAGTTTCTTATACTGGCTATATTATCAATGGATGACGTTTCCATACTAAAACTATGAGAAGTCTACGCAAAATAGCGCTGTTTCCATTGAGGCGAATACTATTCGTGCAGACAGGTAAGTTGAGAAAATTATTTATTATGGCATCTTGCATCAGATTTTGTTGTTGGACTACCGTCTGTTTCAAGTTGCTTTGTTTGAGTGTGATTGGACAAATATTTATCGTGGAGTTAAGGTTGAAGATGGCTTTACATTAGCTAATATACATCAGTTCCAAAATCAATTTGCAAGCCACCCTTTCATCTTAGCAACACTAGCTGTACTAGTGTTCTTCTCTAGAGAAAGTAGTTCTTCAAATTGGTATGTTGTTTTGAAAGCACTTCTTAGAGGTGTTTATAAACTGGAAAAATATGAGGAGGAGGAAAACTCAACGAGTAAACCACTAGATGAGTCGCTACTTAATGATAGGGATGTTGATAATGAGGACGAAAGTTACATAAGGAAGGATTGTGATGGCATTTTGGTATGAATAAACATTCACTGTTGATATGTTGTTTTATATGTAGTCATATGCGTTAAAGGGTTTAGTTATGTTGTTATGTAAACCGATGAATAAATTTCTCTTCGTATCAAAAAGATACAACTTATCAAATAACATATTGATTTACTCAAGTTTTTGATAGAAGTGTATCAAAGCAATTTTACATCGTATCACACATGGTTGTTTTCATATATTTTTTGATACTATACATAGTCATTACATATCAAAAAAGTCCTATACTAATTATTATAAAGTTAATTTTTTACATATTATGATTTTTTTCCAGGTTGATCACTTGGAGAAAGAAGCTTGAACTTGTTGCATCTATGGGTAAGAACGAGCAACATCAAGGAGAGGTAAATGCTAGTGAAAATTGTGGTCACATCCCTAAACCCAAACGTAATACAAAAACTCCTTCCGTTCGAAACTTTATAAATCTGGTCCCTATTTTTGTTTCAGCTTAATTCTTTTCCATACCCTCGGTTATTTGTCGCAGTTTTGTGATTGCAGCCAATATTTGAAATCTACCTCTCCATTTATAGATCTACTTTGTGAAATCATATTTTGCAGATAATTACATGAATAATTGTCATAGTTTTCTTTTTTTATCAATTACATGAATACTTGCTGATAAGAATGCAACTATTTTGAATATTTGCAGAAATAAATGCAATATTTGAGAATAGTTGCAGAAATTGTACGCAATAGATGAATGTCTGCAACTATATGCAATAGTTGCAGACATTTCTGCAACTATTTGCAATAGTTGCATTTCTACAACTATATGAAATAGTTGAAGAAATGTCTGCAACTATATGCAATAGTTGTAGACATTTATGCAACTATACCATATAGTTGCAGAAATATATGCAACTATATGCAATAGTTGTAGACATTTCTGCAACTATTTGCAATAGTTGCAGAAATTTCTGCAACTATACCATATAGTTGCAGAAATATCTGCAACTATATGCAGTAGTTGCAGACATTTCTGCAACTATACCATATAGTTGCAGAAATATCTACAATTATTTGCAAATTTTGTAAATTTGAAAAAAAAATCGAAACTGTTCAATATTTGATGAATTGTCTGCAAATATTTGAAATAATTGCACCTTTAATACAAATATAAATTTTTGGTATGAACAATGGATCTTATTTTAAAGATCATAAAATTTGTGATTTTTTGGTGAAAACGGTATGTTGATCCGGTTTTTGTAAATAAAGTTATACACGTTTGAAAAGTTAAAAACATAAAGGGTATTTGGGTCTTTTTGCGTGCACGAATTTGAAAATAAAGAGCGGAAATGTAAGTATTGGTTGTGAAGGATGTTTTCTATATTTTAAAACTTATTAGGGATGTGAGCCAAACTTACTAAATGCTAATGCTATTTTTACCTCAATTCCAACTATACCCTTACTAATGTTATATTTGTTCAAATAATTTCAAAGCTCGAAGCAAGCAAACAAAAGATCAAATAAGCAAAGTGTTGCTGCATTTGCAGCTGCTCCTGGTCTAACTGAGGCTAATGGTGGTATTAGAATCTCTAAAATGAAAGATGTTGAAGTTGAAGTTGGTTGTACTCTTAAGGATATGAATGTGACCGTTAGAAAATCTCCACGCAAGCAAGGTGAAATTCCTCCAACCATCATTTCTTGCCGTTATTCAACCCCGCTCCAAAACATTACTACCACACACTCCTCCAATTCTATTCATTTCACTCCCCTTCAAAACGTCATTACCACACACACGTCCAATCCTCATGATTCAACTCCCTTTCAAAACGTCAATCCCACACACCCATCAAATCCTCTTGATTCAATTCCCCTCCAAAACGTCATTACCACACACACGTCCAATCCTCATGATTCAACTCCCCTTCAAAACATCAACCCCATATAATTATCCAATCCTTATAATTCAACCAATCATCCACATATCACTCCTACCAATCCCTAAAGGTCTGCTTTACCTACAAATTTAGATTCTTCCTTCGAAGAGGCGAACATGGTCAAAACTAAAAGAAAAGGAGGAAAAATAATGATGAGATTATTTTCTTTGACACCGAATGAGAAGGTTGAAATTGAGTTCAATAACCTAAATCAACCTATTGGTCCAAATTCCAAATATTTATCATCGTATCTTGGGACTTTAACCAGGGAGATGGTACCTGTTACCATTAACAATTGGAAGAAAGTTGACGACAAATTGAGGGCTGATATATGGATATGTATTTAGGTACTACAAACCCGTTGAGAGCTGAAACCTGATATACAGAAAAATACCTCGATTTTAAGTTCAGTTTTTTAATGAATTTAAACAAGATGAAATTTGATCTATTTTGTTTATAAATTGTCAAACAAACTGTCAAAGAGATAAAAAAATAACTTCGACTAAATCGAAATAAAAGTATTCAACAACTATGCAATTTAGATTTTTATTTTTATACATAATGTAACTATGCAATTTAGATTTTTCTTTTTATACATAGTGTAACTATGCAATTTAGATTTTTCTTTTTATACATAATGTAACTATGCAATTTAGATTTTATTCATACTGTATAGGCAAGATCCAAGTTGGATGACATATACCAAGATATGTTCCTTCAGATGGTGGAGCTGCGGTGGAAAGAAGAAAAGTCAAAGCTAGTTAAAGCTTTAAAAGTTGCAGTAAAGAGTCCCGATGATTCCAACAAATTAGACATGTTAAGACCAAATAATATAAAAAGTGCTCAAGAGTGGAATGATTTTATCAACGAAAAATTAACGGAAGAGTTTGAGGTAGTTGGTTTTATTTTGATGGCTACAATTGAAAATTTTTCATTTCATTTCATTTTATTATACCTAATTCCAATGAATTTCTCTTATGTAGTTGACGAGCAATAAATACAAGGCCATACGAGTGCTGAATATAGTTCCACGCACTATGAGTCGAATGGGGTACGCAAGACTAGCAGATGATATGGTAAAAAAAATAACTTATAAAATTCATTTATTATCAGTATCAAAAAATATCCAATACGGTTTAGTATTTAGTTGTTAAGCTCTTTTTGTAGAAAAAAGAAAGTAGTTGCTCATCAGATATCAGTAGGGAGGATTTGTGGTGTAGAGGCCACGCAAAGAAAAATGGAGAACAACCAAATTCTGTTGTCACCGATTACATAGTAAGGATGGATATACATCAAATTATTTTTTCCATTTTTCATTTTGAATCCATTAAACCATTTCGCCGATTACATAGTTGAATTTGATATATTTTACTTGGCATGTATTTTTGCAATTGTCTCCGATATTTGAATGTTACATTTAATGTTGCGACATATGAAAAATGAATATTTTTGAATTTGTGGGCTAAGATAAAAGAGTATAAAAACACTAAAATTTCTCAAGGAACAGTATCATCGAACGAAGATGGAGTGCTGAAGGTTTTTGGTCGTGAACACAGAGGTATAATAAAAGGGCTAAGTTTTGGGGTTACACCAACTCAATTCGGAATTCATATGATTAGTTCAAAAAAATTATGTGACTTAGAAAATCAAATTACAACCTTGCAGGCTCAAATGAAAGAGCTCTCTGATTTGATTATGACTGTAAGTTATAATTGATTCACTGTGTTAATGAGTAATTGATATACATTTAATTTATTAGTGCTTGTCTAACATTATTTTTTCAACAGAACATCAATGGTAAACAAAATATAGTGGAAGAACCAATGACTCTTCGTGGTAATACGCCTCAGGTATTTCCGATACAATGTCATGTTCAAAGTATGTATTTAGATTAAATGGTGATTAGCATGATACCACTGCTTCATTTGTTAGTTTTATTTATTTATTTGGCTTATGGTTAATTTAATATGAGCATTTAGGAATTATTGGTGGTAATTCACAATTTGCATACAGGGTGATTAAATGGTCAACATATTTATTCATCTGTTTCCTCTCAGAGTTTGTATATTTTTGTTGTGATACCATGCTTCATCATTTTAGCATTTCCCTTATTGTTTTACAGCCCTTTCCTTGCTTCACCTCTACTCGAATTTTTGATCAAAGTTTGGTTGCAGCTTGCAACGTCATTGACAAATATTTCTAGTATTTCCTTGTTTCCCTCACATGTCAACCATCCTGTGTAGAGAAGTAATTGTAATGGGCTTTGGCTCTAATCCCAGAATATCAAACCATTTTTTAGTTTTATTTCCCGTGTAGGAAATCAATTTTTTTAGTATTCACATTCGATGCTAAAACTTATTAAGAAGTTTGATTAATTTTCACAGTAGGTGCCAAAAGTTATTAGGATGTTCCCCTGCATCATGGAAAAAAAAGATATTGTTAATGTAATTGAGTGCATCGAGGAAAAAAATATTAGGATGCCATTGATCAATGTAAATTTAAGAACATATAGCTTGCTAAAAAAGTTAAACTAAAGAAACAATACAATACAATTGAGTGCATTTGTTTAACCGATATCGTTTACTACTAAAAATTTAAAAGCGAATATATTTTAAATAAATGATTGGATTATCTTTTCTTATCTAGTATTTTACAGAAACTGTAACTAATATTTTTGGACATTAAGTCTCAGTGCTGCATTTGCAGTGTTTATGTTAATATAATCTGTAATTAAGCGTAAGTTTATTTCCAAAAATTCGAATTTATTGAAAATTTATAGCTCAAAATATAAATTTTCGAACTTATTGATTGTGAAAATGATTGTGAAGTTTGAAAATGACTGTGAATGTTGGGCGTGTTTCCATATCCTACCAATCCAACACTCTTCCCACACAGAGCCGAACCAGTCCTTGTTCCACTGTCTGCCGAATCAAAGCAAGATGCCCCTACCGAACCATCTCCCTCCTCGTGACTACCGAACCACCACCCAAGACCAAGGATGCCAAACCACCTCCTACCGAACCAACACCACTCCACCCATTACCGGTCCAAACAACATACCACCTCCTACCGAACCAAAGCTCCACCGGTCCACTCATCTCCTTCCACCGAACCAGCCTATACCGGACCAACTCCCCCACCGGTCCAAACCTCTCCACCGAATGAAGCCTCCACCGAACGAAGTCTCCACCGAACGAAGCAACCGGACCACTTATCTCACCACCGAACCAAAGGAAACCGGACCAGATCCACCAGGCCAGATTACATCAGCCCAGGCCCGCCAGCTGCTATATACCTCCAAGACCCCTACCCCCAGCCTCACTCTATAAATAGAGGGGCAAGGGAACAACAATGGGGGACAAGTTTGAGAGCTCAAGCACGGAGAGAACTTTCAAACAACTTTCTTTTACTTGTATCAAAGCTTTGTACTTGTAATCTAAACAAGAGAAGAGAAATAACATATAAAGTGGACGTAGGCACATTCTGGCTGAACCACTATAAATCTGCGTGTCTTTTTACAGTTTAGTCCCTGTTTTTCATATATTTGCATAAATCATCAAAATCACTAAGAACAACCTAAGATCTATTAAATCATACAACTTTGAGGTGTTTGTCCATTTTTTGTGCAAACATTTTTGGTGCTTTCACTGAGAACTAGAAGCTCGAAGCTTCAGCTTCATCCACTTAACAGTTTTCCTAACAGCATCGTTCGCTACTTGGAAAACATGCCTCCCAAACAGAGAAAAGATGTTAACAAAGGAAAAAACATCGCATCCAGCAGTCTTCCAGATCCAGCTGTCACGAATCAAGTAAATCGTCCTCCTCCAGCAACAGTAACAAATGAAGGACAGGCTAACCCAACCACTCCTGCCACAGAACAGCCTGCAGCAATTACTAGGGCGGATTTGGACAGAGTTGTGGTTGAATTAACTAACCGCTTCACGTCCCAGCAGGAAGCCTTGGTGGACCATCTCATGTCACGCTTAAGGGACGCTGAAGAATCCAACCGCAACACTGAATCATGGGGCGAGTCCCAGTCTGGAGGCTCAGAGACAACAAAGATCTTCCTTCTTCGAAGGAGCTAACGGCAGAAGTAGCCATGGTAGGAGCCGAGACCGAGCACAGCCCAAAGTTAGGCCTGAGGAAACGTTTGGTACCGAACCCAACGGGGGAGGTACCAGACGGAGGTCAACTGTAGCTGAGCCTGTCATACTGCCTAACCACGGAAACGCCAGTGAACGGGGCCGAGCTAGAGTCCAGCCCGAAGTTGGACCCGAGGAAGTGCTTAGATCAGAACCCGGTAGGGGAAGATCAAGGCAAGGGCCAACTGTAGCTGACCCTAGCATGCTCCCAGAAGATCAAAGGCAGCCACTGGAAAATGTGAGGAATGATAGACGATTCCACCCCTACAGGTAATCTGGATGGGATCAATCCCACAGAACAGAACCAAACTCATTTCTATCTGCTCCAAATTATGATGAAAGGATGGCACGCTTATTCAGAGAGTGTGTCCAACGGGAGCAAAGAGATCGAGGGATAGGCGCTAGGGTAACCAGCCCTTTCGCCCGCAATATCGAAATTGCTATCACCCCCCGAGAATGGAAGATGCCAACAATGGAACCCTACAAGGGAACCTCCGACCCCGTTGTACACTTACAGAGGTACACGCAACATATGCTCATGAGTGGGGCAACAGAGGGAGTACTGTGCAAATGCTTTCCGCTCTTCTTAGCAGATCTTGCCACCTCCTGGTTCTGTCATCTACCCCAGGGATCCATCAGCTCGTGGGAAATGTTGAAAGAAAAATTTATCAGTCAGTTCCGCATTCATGTGGAGCAACCTAAGGACGCTTATTCCTTATCCAGCGTCAAACAGAAACTTGGAGAGAAGATGCAGCAATACCTAACCAGATTCAACGCCGCGGCAGCCGCAGTCCAAGATGCCGATGAGAAGCTTATCCTAATGGCCCTCTGTAGTGGTGTGCATCCGGACACTAAATTTGCTAGAAGGTTGACAAAAGAAAAACCAGCTACTTTACCCGACTTCTTCCACGAAGCCAGGAAATACATGAGGCTTGAGGATCCTGCCGTTGAGGGGCAGTCAGGACCGCAAAATAAGACAACCCAAGGCAATGCCCCTGCTGTGGCAAGGGACATTCGAACAAATGATTCCAGAGACAATGCTGGGGGCAAGAAGGGAGAAAAGCGCCTATATCGGCCAGGACCAAGATTCAACACTTACACTCCTTTGAATGAGACCGTCGAAAATATCTTCCTTGCAACCTAAGGCGAAGTTAGATACAAACGCCCACCATACAAGAAGGAATCAGATAACGCACAGAAGTTTGGAAAGTTCTTCCGCTTCCACGAATCTCACGGGAATGATACCAACGAATGCCATCATCTCCGAGATCTGATTGAGGAACACATCAGAAGAAGGAGACTGGAACGCTATGTAAATGGTGCATTGAACTAAGTCAATATGATATTACCTACCATCCTCACACCGCCATCAAGGGGCAGGCCATGGCCGATTTCATCACCAAATTCACTACCAACAACTGAGATTACTCAAATGACCAGCCCGTGGCCCTTTGCTGTATGGGGAATTGACTTAATCGGCGAAATACCAATGGGCCGAGGCGGGGCCAAATATGCTATAGTGGCAGTCGACTATTTCACCAAATGGGTGGAAGCAGAACCCCTGAATAAAGTATCTTCAGCAAAAGTTATTAACTTCTTGATCAAAAATGTTCTGTGCAGGTACGGAGTCCCACTCAAAATCATATCGGACAATGGACTTCAGTTTGACAGCGAGGAGTTCGCCAACTGGTGCCAGGAGCATGGAATTCACAAAAGCTTCTCATCCGTAGCTTCTTCCTAGGCAAACGGAAAAGTCGAAGCTGTCAACAAAACTCTCAAAACTCTAATCAAAAAGAAACTCGAAAAGTCAAAAGGCTAATGGGTGGATGAACCTCCTACGGCACTATGGGCCAATCGCACGTCTTTCAGAACATCAACGGGGCATACTCCTTTTCTCTTTGGCATACGGATCGGAGGCTATGCTCCCAGTTGAAACTATAGTGCCTTCCCACCGTAGGATCCACTACAACCCAGAAGAAAACGAAGAGTTCCTCCTCATGTCTTTGGATCTAATTGAGAAAAGAAGAAATGATGCAGCCCCCCAAGGCAGCAGCTCACAAGCAAAAAGTGGCAACGCAATACAACTCCAAAGTCAAGCATCGTAGTTTACAGAAAGGAGATCTTATCCTCGAGCGAATCTTCCCGCGCCCCGGAGCGCTAGATCCAATCTGGAACGGACCATATGTAATTCATAAAGATCTTCGCAATGGAGCTTATATTTTGTCAACAGTGGACGGGGAGGTGTTCTAGAGGGCATGGAACATCCAACACCTTCGTCGATACTTTTCTTAACTCATACTACCCATATGAAGTGAATTAACAAAGAGAATCAGTGGACGTAGGCATTTTCGTGCCGAACCACTTTAAAAAAACTTGTCTCTTTTTAACTTGTTCCTTCATATCTTGGCTGCTTGTTAACTGTATCCTTTTCTGTTGAACAAAATCCTGTGCAAATAGCATTTTCATTCAAGGCGCTCCACAGCGCAACTTCTCCTGGACAAGACCTAACAGGTACAATGCGAATCTATGCCCTCGCCAATGAGACACTTTTGCTCCGGCATCCCTCTGCTGCGGGTTAACTCATTGCTCGTGACGGCCCTTAAAGCCAACTGTAATGAGCCGATTATAAGCCACCGAGAAGGCCGACTATAGCCGAGGCAGCTCATTACGGCGTTAGGCTCGCCGGCAACTGTGAACCGACTATAAGCCCCAACATAAGGTGTGGCCAGCCAGGGGCAGTTCACAGTTGACGATCGGCACCCACGCTAGCCGGCCACAGTAAATCGAATAATACCCACGATTACGGGCCATAATGGCCCGGGTAGTTACTGTGCGCGATCTCGGCTCCGATGTGTCTTAAGTGCGGCTGTGGTAAAAAAGAATTAACTCCCCGCGGAGGCTTAAGATGGGTGACAAATGTCTCCAAGACCCACAGCTAGGGAAAGTGACTACAAAGCCCGTTTGCCACGAACTTAAGCACATCGAAGGCCTTCCGTGATTGGAAGTTTTACTATTTCAATTTTACTTAAGAAACTTTTCTCCTATCCTCTGTAACAATCCCTGAAGTGCAGGACACAAAACAAGAGACACTCACTAATAGAAGCGGATACTCAGAGCAAGATACTGGACCGCATCCCTTACTCGGTCACGCAGGATATTCAAAGCTGCCATCTACAAGCAAAATATAAAGGACGGTATTTCCTTCTTTCATATATACCTATAGTTTGTTCACACCTCACGCTAACCCTGCGAGTCATGAAATTATGTTCTAAACAAGAACCTGACATCAAACACAATTTAATTACAAGAATATGCATGGCTATATTTCTTATGCAACACGTCAAAATAGCAAAAACATTCAAAAGACGACAAAATCAGCTTAAGTTAAAGAATTACACATCAAGAATAGAGCTATTTATTACAAGTAGCAAGAATTACAACATAAAAGTTACTCTACTGTTTTAAGACTAACATATACAGCCATGTCAAGTCCACAAAAAGAATTTTCCAGGTCTAATCAGGGAGCCAGCTGCGTCGGAGTCTTGTCCTTGCCCTGTTGCCCACTTGTCCGGTCAAAAAAAGAATTCATTAGTGATAAGCAACCAAGTTAACAGAAAGAATAGAAAGGAAGACTTACCAGCACTTGCTTCTTGACCATCCTGGTCGTCATCCTCTACCTGCACACCTGCCTCCTCAGCAGCAAGCAACCGCATACCCTCCTTTACCGCCACTTTCTCCTCCTTGGTAAACTGGGCAGTGACCACATCCATGCTGAAGACCGTTCCACCCTCTTTATCCGCATCAGCCTTAGCCTCCTCCAGAGCCCGGAGATAAATCCTAGCCATGACCCTGGGATAATCATCCATCCAGGATAGGTTGCCCTGCTTCTAGGTACGGAAGTACATGTCCTGGAGCATCTCGTCCATCATCCCCTCATTCTCCTCAAATTCCCTCATCCGGGCCTCGAAAGCTAACAGCCTTTCGACGGCAGCTTCTCTCTCCAATCGGTATCTCAAGCAGTCAGCCTGAAGGGATTCCCGCACCGCCTCCATCTCCTCCTTCAGCTTAGCCTGAGCAAGCTCTGCGACCTCAAGCTTCCCAGATAACTCCTCTATATGCTCAAGATCCGCCTTTCGAACATCATCCACCGTAGCAATAGCCATATCGATCCGTTCCTTGCAGGTAGCCTCCATTTTCCGCAATTCGGCTTGGCTGGCCTCTTCCATAGTTTTCTTTAGACGTCCGGAGGCGGCCTCATACTGAGAGATCTGGATAGCCTGATCAGCAAGTTGCTTGGCCTGGTCAGAAACCACTAACCACAGTTTTATGTTGGCGCTCCCAATTTCCTCCCCAGCCTTGACCAATCGGGCGTGATGCCCCATCAACTTCCTGGTCTCCTCAGCAACCCGGTCGATATTTTCCTTAGCTTCGTTCCCCATAGCAACAACCCGAGTAGTAAGCAAATCAAGGTCCAGGGACTTGGCCTCATCAAGCACCCTTACCATAGGATTGCGAGGAAGAAGGTGCTCACCAGTAACCTCATCAAAAGAGATATCATGAGACGCCGGGTCCAGGTCCGGATGACCCGCAAACGGATTGCGTGCTAAGCCCGGATGATCTATTGGGATGACGGTTGGGTTCTCAGACGGATGAGGAGAGGGCATAAGCTCGGTATCCTCCTCTGTAATGTCGTGAATAGGCTAGAGTGGGGCCGGGGGTTCAAGAAGAGGTTCAGACGAAGATCGACTCCTCTTCCTCTTCTGTATATCTTCTTCAGTAACTCCGAGAAGAGGACGATAGCCGACTATGCCTCCCGGGCGGTTAGTATAGGGTTTCGGCTTGGCTGAAGCTTTCGAGAGCTTGTATTGTTCAAGCCTGTGCCGAAGATCCGAGGTCTTGGCCGTTTTACCCGCTCCTGATATTAAAACCATAGTGTCACCGGTATGTTTTAAGCCATCATTCAAAGATTAAAAAAGTAAAGAGAAATTCACCTTGAACCATCAAAGTTGCTTCAGTAGAGGCGCTCCCGGAAGATAAATCAACGCCGGTCCCCACTTTATCGACTCCCTTGGACTTCTCCGTCCCCTCCGAGCCTTCGAAGGCTTGACGGAAAGCGTCATCCGTCCACTCTTGCATTTCGCCTACTTGCCCGGAAGACAAAGCCCTGGGGCCATCACCACCCTGTCCATCGCCACCATCATCACCATGACGATCACCGTCACTTCCGGCCTCAGCTTCACCTCCTTCGTCCTCACCTTTCTCTTCCTCCTGAACATCCGGGTGTGTGCTGGGAGAGGGACCGTCAGACCTTTTGAGCTTCTTCCCCCCAGCAACCGGATGTTTCGAAAAGGGCCTCCTTTTACTGCTCTTCGACGCGGCCCCTTCCTTAGCTTGGGCAGCCTTCTCTTCAGCCGTGTCCCTCTGCTTGACCACGGATTGCTGTGGAAGGATCAAGTTGTACTCCAAGAGTGTGGCGTCCCTGATCAGATAGGCAACCGACCTATCTCTCCCAGTAATAGCTTCTATCTCTGCTGCCGTCTGAACCAGGCGATCATTCTCCACAACCGCAAAACCACCTGTCGCTAGCAAGAAATAAAAGCACGTAAGATAAAGCACTGTAGTTATAATGGAAATTATAAATAAAGCTTCACACTTACAGCCGGAGGTGAAGCGACGAATGGAAATAGAGTCATCCCTGATGAAGAACCATTCTTTCTTAAACATACTGAACTTCGAGTATAAGTCCAGGACGGACTTAAAGGATACGGCAGATTCCAAGCTGATGTAGGGAGACCCCTTCTTGTAGCCTCTCAAGTTGTACAAATACCGGATCTCCCGGTTGGAAGGAGGACGCCCTTATCTCCTCTGAAAGATGACGAAGAGACTCACCAGAATGGCATAAGAGTTGGGCTGAAGCTGGAATGGAGCCACCTTTAGATATGTAAGAAAGCTGACTACCCAAGCGTTGAGAGGCGGGATGGCACCACACATACAATGGTATCTGCTGTAGGCAAAATATCCTTCAGGAGGATCATACGGCATCACTCCCGCAGCCGGCAATAACATGCACGCTCGATCGATCCCGAAAGAGCGAGATATAACATCAAGTTGCTCGCCCTTGAGTGAGCTAGGGAAGCAATCAGGAGGCAAGTTAAGGAGCTCCTGAGGACCGTACCCATCCACTAATGATCTCGGAGTGGGCCCACGTCGTTCTGGATTCGGTTGAGCTGGGGGCACGGCGGAGGACCCTCCTTCGCCCTCGGATTTCTTTTTGTCTGATCGAGTTTCTGCTTTGCGAGACATTATCTGCAACATCGGAAAAACATATTGTTAGAACAGAGGATGTAAACAAGTAGGTGTATAATATGAAATTTCACTCATAAAATCAAAATGCTCAAACTCCCGTTGTCATCCGGTAAAGTGAATACAAAATTCTAAAGGCCATTCGGTAGTTCTCATGTCCATTCGGCATTTAAAGTCACCGGTTCCATCCGGTACTTAAAGCCCCTTGCCCATTCGGCAAACCAAAATCAAAAGAAAAAAAGAGAGGAAGCCATTCGGCGAGGGAAGGCAAAATCACCTGATTCGGTATTCTAACACGATTCGGCAGTGGGTTTGATTCGGCAAGGAAATCAGATTCGACTATCCCTCTGGGTAAGGAATGAACCATAACTTACAACCCCTACTTATAGGCCAATGCCAACAACCGGACCAATGGATTCAGCACACAGGACCGGATAAGAATTCCTCCAAGCTAAGTGGCATCAAACAAAGCGCGACATATGCTGACATATGCCCCACTTTGGGGGGCAAATGTTGGGCGTGTTTCCATCTCCTACCAATCCAACACTCTTCCCACACAGAGCCGAACCAGTCCTTGTTCCACTGTCTGCCGAATCAAAGCAAGATGCCCCTACCGAACCATCTCCCTCCTCGTGACTACCGAACCACCACCCAAGACCAAGGATGCCGAACCACCTCCTACCGAACCAACACCACTCCACCCATTACCGGTCCAAACAACATACCACCTCCTACCGAACCAAAGCTCCACCGGTCTACTCATCTCCTTCCACCGAACCAGCCTATACCGGACCAACTCCCCCACCGGTCCAAACCTCTCCACCGAATGAAGCCTCCACCGAACGAAGTCTCCACCGAACGAAGCAACCGGACCACTTATCTCACCACCGAACCAAAGGAAACCGGACCAGATCCACCAGGCCAGATTACATCAGCCTAGGCCCGCCAGCTGCTATATACCTCCAAGACCCCTACCCCCAGCCTCACTCTATAAATAGAGGGGCAGGGGTACAACAATGGGGGACAAGTTTGAGAGCTCAAGCACGAAGAGAACTTTCAAACAACTTTCTTTTACTTGTATCAAAGCTTTGTACTTGTAATCTAAACAAGAGAAGAGAAATAACATATAAAGTGGACGTAGGCACATTCTGGCTGAACCACTATAAATCTGCGTTTCTTTTTACAGTTTAGTCCCTGCTTTTCATATATTTGCATAAATCATCAAAATCACTAAGAACAACCTAAGATCTATTAAATCATACAACTTTGAGGTGTTTGTCCATTTTTTGTGCAAACAGTGAAGCTAATTTGAAAAGTGATCTATTTTAAAAAGAAAATTTATAGCTCAAAATAAAAAAAAATTAGAACTTATTAATTTCAAAGGAAAGTGATTTCAAGAATGAGAAATTTGGTTTCATAAATCACTTGATTCAAGCTTGAGATCATGGATTTCAACTTTTATAAAATGGATATATGATTTTCAGATATATAGTGGCCTTGCAGAATCAACATTATATATATATTTTTAGACATATCTCAGTTTCATATATATATATATATATAGTTTCAATCATATATATATATTCTATATTGATCTAGAATATGTTCACAGTTTTGGTTATAACAAGTTTTGAAAATATGGATCCTCAGTTTGATTCCATATATCCTAATATACAAGTTTTCTATATATTAATTTTTGAGTGTGCATTACTAAATATATCAGATTTTGTATAAGAATTTTAACATGTAAAGTTCGTAGATATAAGAAAATGTGTACACATGTATATAATTTTGGAAGAAAAATCTTATGTAAACTTTCGAACACATAGAGTGGATTTCAAATATGATGGGTTTGAATACATATAGCTTCATACATATTCCCGAATTAAAACGTGGTTTTGAGTGGATCTAGTTTTAAACATGATTTGGAATATGAAATACAATAGATTTTTGAAAGCATTGAAGTTCTTGAGTGCATATGAGTTTTCAAATGAATATAATTTAGAACATGTTAACTTTTGTGCAAGCACAAATCGAAATATATAGGCTCTTAAATATATACTGTATTCCAATTATAGCAATTTTAAGGATTTTGAATTTGCCAAGTTCAATGCGTGCTTTTCAACAGATAGATTATCTTTAAAAATCTCTAAGCTTTGAGGCTATTGGATTTTATATGAGTTTTGATTTGAGTATAACATCAAACATGAATTCTTGAATGCATATTAGTTTCATATGGAATTTGAAATATGAAAGTTTCATAAGCTTTATCATTCTATATGTCAGTGACCTAAAGCTATATTAAATACGGGTTTTATGATTTTTTACTTAGACCATTTGCATATAGATTTGAGAAATATGCTAGTATATAGTCCAAGCATATGCATACCTGCCTACTTTAGATTCAGTCTCAAATATATATGGTTTTAAAGATATCAAATCACATGCCAGGTTATTAACAGTCCAAAATATACTAAATATTAGTTCAGCTATCATAGTCAACACAGAGAATAGTATAGTACCTCATGATATGATATTATATATAAACTCTGAGATGGATTCTCTGCAACAACAAAACAACTTAATCATGTATATTATAATAACAATCAAATGAAGAATTATTCAACTGAAACTAGACCAAGGAAGATAACTAGTTGACAACATATACACGAACTAGCATAATGCTTTATTTTTTTCCACCATAATGCTTTATTTTTGCAATCTCATCTGAGTAGCAACAACGTCACAACTGGTGTTAATATACAATTTCAGCAGTAGCCTAGAAAGTGCAAATTATTGAGTTGGCAAAGGAATGTTGTCGCAAAAGCAACAATCACATCTACCGACCCTACTGTTTTAGTGCATCATGTACCACTAGGAGCAAACACTTGGAAAGTTTGGGTCGGCGCGATGGTGGATCCTGAAGTTCTTCTATTTAGGTCTACTTCAGATATCTATACGATTGGACAAGCGGTTGGGGCGCCTATTGCTTCGCATAAAGAATTTATCTCTTTTGATTAGTACATATATGTACTAATTTATGTTATGGATTTAGTTATGTTTTGGAATGGAGTTATGAATTCATAAATAGTGTAAACTTGAATTGTTTTTGAATGTGAATGGTTCGTGTTGTTTCAAGTATTTGAATGATTATGGTTATTATTAACGAAATATTGGTTTTAATTATAATATCATGGAATTTATGGTTAATAGCAATTGTGAAAAGATGAATTATAGTAGTTTGTAGTAGTTTTAAAAAAATGTTGCAACTGTCATCACTAGTTGTAGTAGATCCTACTAGAACTATTACAAGCTGTAAAATGTTAACGCAACGGGTGGAAACAGTTGTTAAACTATTTATACAACTACCGTAAAAAGTTGTAAATAAGACTTTTACAACTACGAAAAGCAGTTGTAAAAGATTCTATTACAACAACTGCCGAAAGTTGCAAAAGAGTCTTATAACAACTGGTTTTGGTTGTTGCGATAAACTTCAATACAAGTGCAAATAGCAGTTGTAAAAAGTCTTTTACAACTGCCGAAAGCACTTGTAAATAACTCTTTTACAAATGCTATTTGCAGTTGTAAAAATACCTTTTAGAACTGCTTTTGAAACTGTACGTACCCCTTGTAAAATAATCCCGCTCTATTACAACTGTTGGTATAAAGACTGGCCGGTGCCAGTTGACCTATTACAACTGTTTTTGGCAGTTGTGAAAAGGTATTTTTGTTACAAATACACTAGCACAGCGGAACCATAACATATCTATACGCTGAAGCCTCCTGTGTTGTATTTGAGTTGTAATAACTAGACAGATGTTTATAACTGTCTAGTATGTGATGTATAAGCTGTGTAACTCTAATAGTTCTTGTATGTTATGTAATAGCTTATGTGATTAATATAATTTATTCGTTCCACTGTGAGATTCTGATGTTGTTTAGTTCTTTCTTCTCTATCTTTTCTCTTTTCTATCCCTTTCTTTCTTATTAATGATGCGTCATTCTGTGGAATAAATGGTGGGTCATTACAGTGGTATCAACTGTCACGATCCATCTTTCATACCACAGAAAGAAGCATCATGATTAAGAAAGAAAGGGATAGAAAAGAGAAAAGATAGAAAGAAAGAACTAAACAATATTAGAATCTCACAGCGGAACGAATAAAATATATTATATCACATAGTATATTACATAATATCATATACATCAGAGATACACAGCTTATACATCACAAATTAGACGGTTATAAACACATGTCTATCATACAACTCAAGACATCACAGAGATACAACACAGCGGAAATACAGATATCTAAACGCTGAAGCCTCCTACTCCAAATCTCCTCCATAGATTCGCCAAAGCTAACCTGAATCCCTTGGCTACTCGTAAAAATTTGAGTACCCAAGAATTTAAGAAAACAGAAATAAACTCCGGGTTAGACATGGGTCTGGTGTGAGTTTGTAGTGTTGGGCAGTATAATTTAAATATGAATATGTCTTTCGTATTCTATCTATATCATAAGTTTTTCCAAATATATGCCCAAAGGCTTCCCAAATATAAGTCAAAAAGGCTTTCCAAATATAAGCCTATAACCATCTCATTTTAATCCAATAACTCATACCTATCGTCAATAATATCCTATCGATGTAAGAGATAGTACCCAAGTAACTTAATAACTTTTATTGGGAAATATGCAAACTCCGACCATTTAATACCTCATTTAATGAGGGTCTACGTCATTTAATACCTATCCCAAGGCAATCATCACTAGTATCTATCTAGCTGACATTGCACAGAATCTCTTCAGCCGCTTAATACTTCATATTGAAGCGGGTCTTTTCCTTAGATATCCTCTACTATTCCTAATCCATAAACCCAACCATTTAATACTTCCTACATTGGGAAGAGGCGGGCCTTCACACAACCACTTGTACCTTCAATTCTTGAAGCAGGTCCTTCGTATTATGACCTGTAACCCTACAATGATGTCTCACAATAGTCTAACTATTTGAAACACCCCACACCACTTAGTATACCCAAAAAGGACACATTAAAGGATATGGTGCATTATAGGTATAGCTAAAGCATCGCAGAGAATAAGATTCATAAGATAAATAAATAATAACAGTGGAAACATTTAAAATACTTATCATTACTTCATAAAATAAGTCTGAAAAACATCACATGTCTCAAATACCAAATATACATGTCTTACGAAAAATAGATCTCAGTCTCATAAAATCAAAGTACAATAAAAATGATCATCCCTCTCATAAGTATCAGTACATCAAAAGCCAAATGAAAAGAAAACTTAAAAGAAGAAGAATACATAAAGAAAAACTCTGCAACTGAATCTCCAAGAAATCTGAATCTACTGTCCTTGCCTCTGCTGGCCTATGGGGGAAAATGGGAAATAGAGGAGAGGGTCAGACTATAAGTCTAGTGAGTGGAAGTAACTACTAGTATTTTTAAGCAAGATAAAGATAATAGACTTAGCAACAGTTCTAGTATAAAAGGAAATAAAGGAAAGATAAAACTGGGATAAAATACTATTTAGCTATTTGCTTTGATTGTGATTGTTTGCACTTGTCTTAGATTGCTGTGATTAGGCTGAAATCCTAATCCTATTTTAATTAGGCTGAATCCTAATTCTACCGGTTGATCGGCCTTCTATCTCTTTTGTGCCACTGTGAGCTAGTCCCATCCTATAGGTCCCACAGTAAAAGACAACTGTTTAGTGCTTGGAACGCAGTAGCGACTTATCTACCCTAATCAATGCCGCACGCTCGGTCACCGGCGGTACACACTAACTGTCGCCCCCTCTTGTGACCTCTTACTTACCCTAATCAGCATAAGCATGCCCAACCTCACCTAATCTATTGTGGGACCATCAGTCCTAGTCTGAAAGGGGCTTGCCCAGCCTCACCTAAGTGTTTTTGTTGACCATCAGTCCTAGTCTGAAAGGGAATGTTGTTGGTACGGATCCTAACAAATAAAATCTAGTTGCGCCCCTTGCCCAAATCCCCTGATTTGAGATTCTATCTATTGGCCACTTATTTACCCTGTGTAGCCTCACCTAACTATTGTGAGACCATCAGTCCTAGTCTGAAAGGGTCCTGCCTAGCCTCACCTAATCTGTTGTGAGATCATTAGTCCTAGTCTGAAAGGGAATGTTGTTGGTATAAGCCTTATTTCTGTTCTTGCTTATTAACTTAGAGTAAGTTCTTAAAATAAGCCTTTTTTGTTATTTCTGCTCTATTTGCTTATTAACTTAACCTAAGTCTTAAAATAAGTCTTTTCTGTTATCTTTGCTATATTTTCTTATTAACTTAATTATAAGTTTTAAAATAAGCCTTTACCATTCTTAATTATAACCTACATTATAATTTTTATTCTTCTTTTCTATCTTTTTAGTTATAACCACTAGTTATAAACATGCTTGCAAATGTCTCAAATTTTCCTATTTCAGTCTATCTTCTTTTTATTACAGTCTTTCTTATTTTACATCTAATTTCTGTAAATTTAGTGTTTTCTATTTTAATCCATATTTGCGAATTATTCTCTTTTTAATATTCCATTCGTGTAAAAAGGAATAAAAAAAGAAACTAACATTTACAGGCTAAATTCTAACATAAAACAGATGTAATAAATGCAATTAACTGTAAATAACTGAATAAAATAGCTAAAAAATAACTGAAAAGAATCGCTAAAAAAGTAACCGAATAAAATAGACTGAAAAGATCTTTAAAAACTAGCTATAAATGACTTATATAAAAATTGTCTCAAAATTGCAAAAAAACTACAACTATTGAGAACCCTATTATTTTAAATTACTTAAAAATTTAAAATAATCACTAAACACTCACCCATATATGTTGAGGGTCGACCTAGCTATGGTGAGGGTCGACTTGGCCTTAGTTTGGGTCGACTAACCCATTTATTTTTTTCTTTTTCTTTGTAGTTCAATTCTTGTTTAATTCGTATCTTCTTCGTTTTAGCTCGGATTATAACAAACTATATATGGAAATTGATTAGAAAATCGCCATGGACACAATGGTGCAACTCCCGTTGGTTGATTCTGAAAATTTCACAAACTTATTTTATTATTTAATTAATTCGTTGATTAATTATTATAGCTCAAATTTTGGATTATTACATTCTCCCCTCCATAAAGGATTTCGTCCCCGAAATCTCCAAGGACAGAAGAATGAAATAAATATTTTCATCCAAATTCTACAACCATATACTCAACCACCATCCATTGTCCTTAAGTTTTTAATGCAATTTATGATATATGCGTGTGTGTGTGTGTGCAAATAGTGTAGCGTCAATGTCCCTAACTAATGCAAAAGATTAGGCGGTCTACTGATTCAGTCGATCTTCTTTTTATGCAATCATGTACGCGCCATATATCCAAATGAATGTAAATTCCCTAATGCCAACTGATAATTCTACATGCGTGATACTATCATCATCCAAATGCAACAAACATATGATAATCATCCATTTATAGCAACCATGGAAAATAAAAATAAATTCCAAATGCGCACACATCCATATGCATATGCTTTAGTGACCTAGTTTGGCCGATCCCTAAGAGATAATAGTGCCTAGTGTATATATATATATGCGTCAATTAGCATCCACTAGCAAACACTTGCAACCACTAGCGTCCATCATACACAACATGTTCTAGTAACATTTTTACATTCAGTCCTACCATCCAAAGGTTAAATCCTAAGATCTACCCTCCCAAAGAATACTAAAGGAAAGATCCGATTCAAAACTAAAGATGGAAATAGGAAATTCAAAACAAACCATCGAAAAGATACGGATAAGAGGTACGTATTTTCTCTTTAGCCTCCCACCTAGCGTCCTCAATGCTATCTCGCCACTGCACCTTAACCAATGAGACTTCTATATTTCTAAGCTTCTTGATATCACGTCCAACGATCTTGGTAGGAATGCGACGAACCAATGCTTCTCTCTCCACTTCAACTTCCTCAAGTTGACTAGGTTCCACTACCTCTGCTGAATCATGTAAGCACTTTCTCAAGTGCGAAACATGAAAAACATCATGAAATCCTGCGAGTCTCTCCGGTAGCTTTATCCGATACACCATCTTCCCTAGCCTTTCCACAATGAGGAACGGTCCTATGAATCTGGGAGCAAGTTTCCCACTTGATCAAGTCTTTCTACCTTTCTTAGCGGAGATACCATAATGAAAACCAAGTCTCCTACTTCAAACTCAATGTCCCTTCTCTGCTTATCTAGCATAGGATTTCTGCCTACCTTGGGCTGTCTTCATTCTCCTTCTCACTAAATCGATCTTTTCCGAAGTCTCTCTATCCATGTCGGGACCAAGTAGCAATCTTTCTGTAGACTCCAACCAACATGAAGCAAACTTGCAAGGTCTTCCGTAAAGAGCTTCGAAATGTGCCATCCTAATGCTTGCCTAAAAACTATTATTATATGTGAATTCCACTAAAGGAAGATGCTCCTCCCAAGTTCCTCCAAAATCAAGAATGCCCATCCTTAACAAATCCTCAAGAACTCTATTAACTCTCTCTGTTTGGTCGTCGGTCTGTGGTGATAGGTCGTGCTCAATCTAAGCTGTGTTCCTAAAGCCTCTTGCAAGCTTCTTCAAAACTCGCTAGTAAAGATAGGGTCTCTATCGCTCACTATGCTAGAGGGAACTCCATGAAGTCGGACTATCTCGCAAACATATAAGGATACAAAATAAGATGTTGTCCTCTTACTCTTGACCGGAATGAAGTGGGTGCACTTAGTCAAGCGATCTACAATCACCCAAATACTGGTATTTCCCTTCCTAGATCGGGGTAAACCATCTATGAAGTCCATCGAAACACTATCCCACTTCCATTCGAGTATGTCCAATGGTTGAAGCAATCCGCCGGGCTTTTGCTGCTTTGCCTTAACTCTTTGGCATACAAGACAGTTAGCCACAAACTCTGCTACATCCTTCTTCATGCCACTCCAACAAAACACTCTCTTCATGTCCATATACATCTTATCACCACCCGGATGAATAGTCATTCGAGAATGGTGTGCTTCTGCTAGAACTGCTCTCTCCAAATCACCAGTGCGGGGGACACAAAGTCTTCCATCTCTCCTTAGCCACCCTTTACTATCGATGGAATAGCATTGGAGATGTCTAGAGACTTCTCCTCTACTAATCCACTCTAGAATATCCATAAGCTCCGAATCCTTTTGCTGCCTTGAGCCAATCTGATCTATGAGGGTAGGCTTAACCTCAAGTGCTGCCAATAATCCAAGGGTAATGTCTGTAGAGGGCTTAAAATAAAAGGTGGAAATAAACTCTAGGCTTTTCCACTCCACGAACATTGGACTAAGGGTTGCTCTTTTTCTACTCAATGCATCTGCAACCATGTTTCCTTTATCAGGGGTGTAAGTTATCTCAAAGTCGTATGATGCCAAAAACTCCATCCAACGTTGCTGCCTCAAGTTTAAATCCTTTTGTGGGAAAAGGTACTTCAATGATTTATGGTAAGTGTTTGCACAAAAAATGGACAAACACCTTAAAGTTGTATGATTTAGTAGATCTTATGTTGTTCTTAGTGATTTTGGAGGTTTATGCAAATATATGAAAAACAGGGGCTAAACTGTAAAAAGACACGCAGATTTATAGTGGTTCAGCCAGAATGTGCCTACGTCCACTTTATATGTTATTTCTCTTCTTTTGTTGTGATTACAAGTACAAAGCTTTGATACAAGTAAAAGAAAGTTGTTTGAAAGTTCCTTCCGTGCTTGAGCTCTCAAAACTTGTCCCCATTGCTGTACCCCTGCCCCTCTATTTATAGAGTGAGGCTAGGGGTAGGGGTCCAGGATATGTATAGTCGTTGATGGGCCTGGGCTGAGATGATCTGGCCTGGTATGTCTTGGTTCGGCATTGCTTGGACCGGCGTGGAGATGGACGTAGGCTGGACCGGTAGCAGTTGGTCTAGTAGTAGGATGGTTGGACCGGTAGCAGTTGGATGGCTGGACCGGTAGCAGTTGGATGGTTGGTCCGGTAGTAGTAGGATGGTTGGACCGGTAGCAGTAGGATGGTTGGACCGGTAGCAGTTGGATGGTTGGACCGGTAGCAGGAGATGGTTGGACCGGTAGCAGGAGATGGTTCGGTAGTTCTTAAGGAGGAAGTGTATACCGGATGGAGTTGGTTCGGTATGGGTTCTAAGGAGTTCGGTAGGTTGACTCGGTGGGAGTTGGTTCGGTGGGAGGCCTGGTTCGACTCTTCCGGTCCGGGGTGAGAATTCACCCAACACTTGCCCCCCAAAGCAGGGTAGGTGTAGGCACGTATCCTGCTTTGTTTTTGACCATCCTAGTTCTCCTTTTTCATTTGGTCCGGTAGTCTGCTTTCGCCTATAAGTAGAGGGTTAGGGCCTCCGTCTTTTCCATCTACCGAACCATCCAGTTGCTATCTTGCCGAATCATTTTAGCCGAACCAAGCTTTAGTCGAACCAAGTTATTTCGCCGAATCAAGTTGCTAGCCGAATCAAGTTGCTAGCCGAATCAAGGTGAGGTTCTTTTTGCCGGATGAATTTATGTTCTTGAACTACCGAATGGACCGAGGCATTGTATTTCGCCGAATGAACTCACGAGTTGAGTGCCGAATGAAAGTATACTCTGGGTGCCGAATGGACCTTGTCTTTCACACTTGGAATTTTCGAGCGAAATTCCTGATTATGCTGCTTGTGTATTCTAACGATATACTTTTCCCATGTTTGCAGATAAATGTCTCGAAAAGTTGAAACTCGATCAGATAAGAGGAGATCCGGGGGTGAAGGAGAGTCCTCGGCTGTGCCCCCAGCTCAATCAGGATCGGAGCGTCATGGGCCCGCCCCGAGGTCATTAGTGGATGGATATGGTCCCCAGGAGCTGCTGGATTCCCCGCCTGACTGCTTTCCTAGCTCTCTCAAAGAGGAGCAACTCGATGTTATATCTCGTTCCTTCGGGATTGATAGAGCCCTCATGCTGCTGCCGGGCCCAGGGGTCATGCCATACAGTCCTCCCGAAGGATACTTTGCTTATAGTAGGTACCATTGCATGTGTGGCGCTATCCCGCCTCTCAATGCTTGGGTAGTCAGCTTCCTCACGTACCTGAAGGTGGCCCCATTCCAGCTTCAGCCCAACTCTTATGCCATACTGGTGAGCCTTTTCGTTATCTTTCGGAGAAAGTATGGTCGCGCACCCTCCAACCAGGAGATCCGGTACTTGTATAATTTAAGAGGCTATAAGAAGGGGTCTCCATATATTAGCTTGGAGTCCGCTGTGACCTTCAAGCCGGTCCTGGACCTGTACTCTAAATTCAGCATGTTCAAGAAAGAGTGGTTCTTTGTTAGGGACGACTCCGTTTCCATCCGGCGCTTTACCTCAGGATGTAAGTTGATGCTTTTACTTATAATCCTTATTCCGATTGCGATGCTCCTTCTCATACTTTCTCATTTTTGCTAGCGACAGGTGGCTTTCCGGTTGTGGAGACTGACCGCCTGGTTCAGACGGCGGCGGAGATAGAAGCCATTCTTGGGAAATACAGATCATCTGCCTACTTGATTAGAAATGCGATTCTTCTGGAATATAACTTGATCCTCCCGCAGCAGTCTGTAGTTAAGTTGAGGGAAACGGCGGAAGAGAGGGCGGCTGCTCAGGCTAAGGGAGGCGTTGCGGCAGAGGGTGGAAAGAGAAAACCATTCACGAAACCTCCAGCCGTCGGAGGTAAGAAACTTAAGAGGTCGGACGGTCCTTCTCCCAGCAATTGTCCACTTACTCAGGGGGAGATAGATGCGGAGGAAGAAAGAGGTGAGGCGGAGGGCGGAAGTGACGTTGAGCGTCTTGGTGGTGATGGTGGCGATGGACAGGGTGGTGATGGTTCCAGGGCTCTATCTTCTGGGCAAGTAGGCGAAATGCAAGAGTGGACGGATGATGCTCTCCGCCAAGCTTTTGAGGGGTTGGATGATGATCCGGCTTTGGTAGAGAAGACCGGGAAGGCGGACAAAGCCGGGACTGGTGCAAGTGAGTCTTCTCCGACTATTCCGGCCAAGGTGGCGCTGACGACTCAAGGTGAACTCTTGACCCCTGCATGCTTCACTAATGATAGGGACTTAGGAATATTTTATGACCCGCTTCCGTCCTGGAATGAAATCCAGGACTTATTGCAGTATCCCACTCCTCCCCAGGGTTTGTACAACCACAGCTGTGTTTCTTTTCCTTTTCTAAATTTTACCGCGTTTCTTGAATCATATAGTAATGTAAGATTGTGACACTTGTTCTTTATATCAGGAGCAGGCAAGACGCCCAAAGCTTCAGACCTTCGACACAGGCTCGAGCAATATAAACTTTCCAAAATTTCTGCTAAGCCGAAGCCCTCAGCCCAACGCTCCGGGGATGTAGTCGGGTACCGTCCTCTTCTCGGGGTCATCGAAGAGGGTATTCAGCAGAGGAAGAGGAGTCATCCTTTATCCGAAACTTCGCTCGGTCCTCAACCTCCGGCTCAGCCTATTCATGATATTACTGAGGAGGGTAGCGAGTTTGTACCCTCTCCACACCCGTCCGGAAACCCTTCTGTTATTCATATCGACCGTCCCGACTTGGCCCGTAATCCCTTCGCGGGTCATCCTGATCTGGATCCAGGTTCTCAGGATATTACTTTTGACGAAGTTACTGGTGAACACCTTCTCCCCCGTAACCCCATGGTACGAGTACTTGACGAAGCCAAGTCCTTAGACCTCGATCTACTCACCACTCGTATAGTCACTATGGGAGACGAGGCCAAAGCTAATATTGATCGGGTGGCAGAGGAGGCCAAGAAGCTGATGGGGCATCACGCTCGGCTGGTTAAGGCCGGAGAGGAGATAGGGAGCGCCAATATCCGACTTCGATTGGTGGTCTCGGATCAGGCCAAGCAGCTTGCGGATCAGGCTATCCAGATTTCTCAGCATGAGGCTGCTACTGGGCGATTAAGGAGAACCATGGAAGAGGCCAGTCGGGCCGAATTGCGGAAAATGGAAGCTGCTTGCAAAGAGCGGATTGACATGGCTATTACCACGGTGGATGAGGTTCGGAGAGCGGATCTCGAGCAGGTGGAGGGATTGTCCGAGAAGCTTGAGGCTGCAGAGCTTGCTCAAGCTAAGTTGAGGGAAGAGATGGAGGTGATGCGGAGGTCCCTTCAAGCTGATTGCTCGAGATACAGACTGGAGAGAGATGCTGCCGTGGAAAGGTTGTCGGCCTCCGATGCCCGGATGAGGGAGTTTGAGGAGAACGAAGGAATGATGGACGACATGCTCCAGGACATGTATTTCCGGACTTGGAAGCAGGGTAACCTCTCTTGGATGGATGATTATCCCAGAGTCATGGCCAAGACATATCTTCGGGCTTTGGAGGAGGCTAAGGCTGATGCAGATAAAGAGGGTGGAACGGTCTTCAGTATGGATGTGGTCACTGCCCAGTTCACCAAGGAGGAGAAAGTGGCGGTAAAGGAGGGTATGCGGCTGCTTGCTGCTGAAGAGGCGGGTGTGCAGGTAGAGGATGACGACCAGGATGGTCAAGAAGCTAGTACTGGTAAGTCTTCCTTTCTAGTCTTTCTGTTAACTTGGTTACTCATCACTAATGAATCCTTTTTATGACCGGACAGGCGGGCAAAAGAACAAGGACAAGACTTCGACGCAACCAGCTCCATGACTGAACCTGAAAAATTCTTTTTGTAGGCTTGGCATTGTTGTATCTGTTAGTCTTAAGATAGTAGAGTAACTTCTAAGTTGTAATTCTTGCTACTTGTAATAACATTATTCTTGACGTGTAATTTTTTAGCTCACGTTGATTTTGTCATTTCTTGAATATTTGTTGCTATTTCGACATATCGTATGAGAAATGTAGCTATGTATATTCTTGCAATTAAATTGTGTTTGATGTCAGATTCTGGTTTTAAATCATAATCTCATGACTTGCAATGTTAGCGTGTGGTGTGAAAAAATCAAATTATAGTCATGCATTTGTACATAAAGGAAGAAAATACCGCCTTTCATGTTCTGTTTGTAAATGGCAGTTTCGAATATCTTGTATGACCAAGCATGGAAAGCAGTTGACTGCCCTGCCATCTGATTGTGAATCTCTGCATCCATTGGCGGGTATCTCTTACCCTGCATCCTGTACTTTATGGTTTTGTTATAGAGGATAGGAGGAAAGTTTTTTAAGTAAAATTGAAATATGTGAAATAGTAAAACTTCCAGTCACGGAAGGCCTTCGATGTGCTTAAGTTCGTGGCAAACGGGTTTTGTAGTCACTTTCCCTAGCTGTGGGTCTTGGAGACATTTGTCACCCATCTTACGCCTCCGCGGGGAGTTAATTCTTTTTTACCACAGCCGCACTTAAGACACACCGGAGCCGAGATCGCGCATAGTAACTACCCGGGCCATTATGGCCCGTACTCATGGGTATTATTCGACTTACTGTGGCCGGCTAGCGTGGGTGCCGATCGTCAACTGTGAACTGCCCCTGGCTGGCCACACCTTATGTTGGGGCTTATAATCGGTTCACAGTCGCCGGCGAGCCTAACGCCGTAATGAGCTGCCTCGGCTATAGTCGGCCTTCTCGGTGGCTTATAATCGGCTCATTACAGTTGGCTTTAAGGGCCGTCGCGAGCAATGAGTTAACCCGCAGCAGAGGGATGCTGGAGCAAAAGTGTCTCATTGGCGAGGGCATAGATTCGCATAGTACCTGTTGGGGCTTGTCCACGTGAAGTTGCATTGTGGAATGCTTTGAATAGAAATGCTATATGCTCAGGATTTTGTTCAACAGAAAAGGATAAAGTTAACAAGCAGCCAAGATACAAAGGAACAAGTTAAAAAAGAGACAGGGCTTTTTTAAAGTGGTTCGGCACGAAAAAATGCCTACGTCCACTGATTCTCTTTGTTAATTAACTTCATATGGGCAATACAAGTTAAGAAAAGTATCGACGGAGGTGTTGGATGTTCCATGCCCTCTGGAACACCTCTCCGTCCACTGTTGACAAAATATAGGCTCCGTTGTGGAGATCTTTATGAATTACATATGGTCCATCCCAGATTGGGTCTAGTGCTCCGGGGCGAGGGAAGATTCGCTTAAGGACAAGATCCCCTTCTCGTAAGGTACGATGCTTGACTTTGGAGTTGTATTGTGCTGCCACCTTTTGCTTGTGGGCTGCTGTTTTTAGGACTGCATCATTCCTTCTCTCCTCGACTAGATCCAAAGACATGTTGAGGAGCTCTTCGTTTTCTTCTGGGTTATAGTGGATCCTACGGTGGGAAGGCACAATGGTTTCAACTGGGAGCATAGCCTCCGATCCGTATGCCAAAGAGAAAGGAGTGTGCCCTGTTGATGTTCTGAAAGATGTGCGGTAGGCCCATAGTGCCGTAGGGAGTTCATCCACCCAAGCGCCCTTTGACTTTTCGAGCTTCTTTTTGATCAGAGTTTTCAGAATTTTGTTGACTGCTTCGACTTGTCCGTTTGCTTGGGGATATGCTACGGATGAGAAGCTTTTGTGAATTCCGTGTTCTTGGCACCAGTTGGCGAATTCCTCGCTGTCAAACTGAAGTCCATTGTCTGATATGATTTTTAGTGGGACTCCGTACCTGCACAGAACATTTTTGATTAAGAAGTTGATAACTTTCGCTGAAGATACTTTATTTAGAGGTTCTGCTTCCACCCATTTGGTGAAATAGTCGACTGCTACTATAGCATATTTGGCGCCGCCTCGACCCATTGGCAGTTCACCGATTAAGTCAATTCCCCATACTGCAAAGGGCCAAGGGCTGGTCATCTGAGTAATCTCGGTTGTTGGTAGCCGAGGGATCTTAGCAAATTTTTGGCATCTGCCACACTTCTTGACGAAATCTAAGGCGTCCTTGCTTAAGGTGGGCCAGAAATATCCGTATCGGAGTATCTTTTTTGCTAACGTTTGCCCTCCGGTGTGATCTCCGCAGCTTCCTTGATGAATGTTGGATAAGATTTCCTTGGCTTCCCTTCCGGCGACACACCTTAATAATGGGTTAGAGAACCCGCGCCGATAGAGGATGTCTCCTTGTATTGTGTAGCAGGACGCTTTCCTCAAGATTTTCTTGACTTCGTTACGCCCGTCGGGTAGTGTGCCATTTTGTAGGTAGTCTCGGATGGGAGTCATCCAAGTTGCTTCTTCGGTTGCAGCTATCAGATTCACTTGCTCAAAACTTGGGATCATTTGCTTTGAGACAGTTACTGCCCCGAAGATGGCGACGTCTCTCATACTTACTTGCTTTGCCAATTCGTCGGCCTCTTGGTTCTCTTCCCGAGGGATGTGTTTGACTAAGTAGTGGTCCAATCGGCTGAGAAGTAACTTGGTCTTCTTTAGATATGCTATGAGTCGTTCTTCTCGAGCTTGGAATTCCCCTAGTATTTGATTAACAATAAGCTGAGAATCGCTATGAAGACACAAAGAATTGGCTCCGATCTCGATAGCAATTTCTAATCCGGCTATTACTGCTTCATATTCTGCATCGTTGTTGGTGGCAGCGAACTCCAACCTTATAGCATAGTGCAGTTTATTTCCCCTGGGAGTGATTATTACCACACCTGCCCCCGAGCCTTGTTCGTTAGATGCACCGTCCACAAAGAGATTCCACTTGATATCTTCTGTTATTTCCAGTTGCTCCTTATCCTTGTTGGTAGTGAATTCTGCAATGAAATCAGCCATGGCTTGTCCCTTGGTGGCGGTGCGAGGGTGGTAGGTGATATCATATTGACTCAGCTCAATACACCATTTAAGTAGTCGCCCGGAAGTGTCGGGACGATGGAGTACCTGCCTCAGTGGTTGATCGGTCAGAACTTTGATGGAATGGGATTGGAAGTAGTGACGTAGTTTTCGTGAAGTGATTAGTAAACAGTATGCTAACTTTTCAAGCTTAGGATATCTGACTTCTGCCCTAGTAAACCTTTTACTGACGAAGTAAACTGGTCGTTGCGTGCGGTTGTCTTCCCTTACCAAGGCAGCGCTTAGAGCGTGAGATGACACAGCAAGGTATAGGTATAATTCTTCGCCTTCGCTTGGGGTCGAGAGTATTGGTGGTTTCTGGAGGTGTTCGATTAGGTTAAGGAAAGCGGTTAAGCACTCGTCCGTCCATTCGAACTTTCCTTTATCTTTCTTTAGAGCTTCGAAAAAGGGGATGCACTTGTCCGTGGCTTTGGAGATGAATCGGCTTAGGGCAGCCACTTTTCCATTTAGGCTTTGCATTTCCTTTCGGGTGGAAGGTATCTTGATGTCCCTTAATGCTCGGACTTGTTCAGGGTTTGCTTCTATCCCTCGGGCATGGACGATGAATCCTAAGAATTTTCCTGATGACACTCCGAAGGAGCACTTTAGTAGATTCAACTTCATTCCATACTGTCGAAGTACCTGGAACATTTCGCCCAGGTGGCTTACGTGATCTTTGGCTTTCCGTGATTTTACCAGCATGTCGTCTACATATACTTCCATTGTTCGTCCTATTAGCCCTGCGAACATCTTGTTGACGAGGCGCTGGTAGGTGGCTCCTGCATTTTTAGGTCCGAAGGGCATCACTTTGTAGCAGTACAAACCCCGGTCGGTGATGAAACTAGTGTGGTCTTGGTCGGGAGCATGCATAGGAATTTGGTTATATCCTGAGTATGCATCCATAAAAGACAGGAGTTCGTGCCCGGCTGTGCTGTCTACAAGTTGGTCGATTCTGGGAAGCGGGAAGCAATCCTTTGGGCAGGCGTCATTTAGGTTGGAGAAGTCAATGCAGGTCCGCCACTTCCCATTAGCCTTCTTTACTAGTACCGGGTTGGCGATCCATTCTGGGTAAATAGCTTCTCGTATGAAGTCATTGGCGAGTAGATTCTTTACTTCTTCATCGAGGGCTGCTGATCGCTCTGCCCCCATACTTCTCTTTTTTTGTTTTACAGGCGCCTTGGTAGGATCAATGTTTAGTGCGTGGCACGCTATGTCGGGGGAGATTCCGGTCATGTCAGCGTGTGACCAAGCGAATACATCCAAGTTGTGGCGGAGAAAATCAATGATTTGTTCCTTCAATTCAGCTTTCAGCTGCGACCCAATTTTCAGTAGCCTACTTGAGTCGTGCTTGTCTACAGATATAAACTCCATAGCCTCTGCAGGCTCGGCGGTGGCCTCCTCCTCTTTGTCCCTAGGGTCTAATTCATTGAAAGGGTCGCTGGTGTATCGAAGAGGAGGGGCTCTCTTTAGTTGCTATGCTTCAAGGCTTTTTGTGCAGAGGGCAATCTCTACACCTTTCCCTTTATCTCTCCTGTGGTTGTTGCGAAGTTCGGTTACATAGCAGTCTCGTGCAATATCTTGGTCTCCTTCCACTTCCCCTACCCCATTGTCTGTTGGAAATTTCATTTTCAGGCACCACGGGGCTAGGACAATCTGGAAGTCAGATAGGGCTGGTCTTCCTAGGAAAGCGTTGTAGGCCGAATGGTTTTCTATCAGCACAAACGTCTGTTTCCTTACAACGGAGCGGGGATGGCTTCCAATTTCAACGAAGAGGTCCAGCTGCCCGATGGGCATTTTCGCATCTCCAGTGAAACCGTGTAGCGGTTTATCGCAGGGAGATACGTCCTTCATTGACAACCTCATTTTGTCGAATGCGTGTTTGAACAGGATATTTACAGAGCTTCCAGTGTCTACCAGGATTCGGTAAACTTCGGCGGGACCGAGTCGGGCAGAGATAACCATGGGATCCATGTGAGGGTACTGTCTTCCTTCTAGGTCGCGTTTACTGAATGTGATGTCATCACTTTCTTTCCGCTTTGGGTGGCGCTCTTCTATAACCGTATTGACACAGTCTCTATTGTCTCTGAGCGACTTCCCATATCTTTCCATCTCTTTCCAACTTCTGTCTGCGATGTGTGGACCTCCTGAGATGGTATGGACCACTATCTTCTCTTGACTAGAGCTGCTAGCGTTGCGGTCGCCTCTGCCGGTCCCTGATGAGGGTAGCCTTGGGTTTTCATTGGCAGGAGCTGGAGTCCTGTCTTGACTTTTTACATAGCGTTCCAGTTTCTTTCTTCTGATGTGTTCCTCAATCAGATCTCGGAGATGATGGCATTCGTTGGTATCATGTCCGTGGGATTCGTGGAAGCGGCAGAATTTTCCAGATTTCTGTGCGCTATCTGATTCCTTCTTGTATGGTGGGCGTTTGTATCTAACTTCGCCTTGGGTGGCAAGGAAGATGTTTTCAACGGTCTCGTTTAAAGGGGTGTAAGAGTCGAATCTTGGTCCTGGCCGATATAGGCGTTTTTCTACTTTCTTGCCCCCAGTATTGTCTCTGGAATCATTTCTTCGAACGTCCCTCGCCACAGCGGGGGCGTTGCCATGGGTCGTCTTACTTTGCTGTCCTGACTGCCCCTCCATGGCAGCATCCTCAAGCCTCATGTACTTCCCGGCTTCATGGAAGAAATCGGGTAAAGTAGCTGGTTTTTCTTTTGTCAATCTCCTAGCAAATTTAGTGTCCGGATGCACCCCACTGCAGAGGGCCATTAGGATAAGCTTCTCATCGGCATCTTGAACTGCGGCTGCTGCGGCGTTGAATCTGGTTAGGTATTGCTGCAGCTTTTCTCCAGGTTTCTGTTTGACGCTGGATAAGGAATAAGCGTCCTTAGGTTGCTCCACATGAATGCGGAACTGACTGATGAATTTTTCTTTCAACATTTCCCATGAGCTGATGGATCCTTGGGGTAGATGACAGAACCAGGAGGTAGCAAGATC
Source organism: Allium fistulosum (assembly GCA_030737815.1). NCBI lineage: Eukaryota > Viridiplantae > Streptophyta > Magnoliopsida > Asparagales > Amaryllidaceae > Allium > Allium fistulosum. Next base: position 368,497,493 of record CM060908.1, read on the forward strand.
TGCTAAGAAGAGCGGGAAGCATTTGCACAGCACTCCCTCTGTTGCTCCACTCATGAGCATATGCTGCGTGTACCTCTGTAAGTGTACAACGGGATCGGAGGTTCCTTTGTAGGGTTCCATTGTCGGCATCTTCCATTCTCGGGGGGTGATAGCAATTTCGATATTGCGGGCGAAAGGGCTGGTTACCCTAGCGCCTATCCCTCGATCACTTTGCTCCCGTTGGACACACTCTCTGAATAAGCATGCCATCCTTTCATCAGAATTTGGAGCGGACAGAAACGAGTTTGGTTCCGTTCTGTGGGGTTGATTCCGACCAGACAACCTGTAGGGATGGTATCGTCTATCATTCCTCATATTTTCCAGTGGCTGCCTTTGATCTTCTGGGAGCATGCTTGGGTCAGCTACAGTTGGCCCTTGCCTTGATCTTCCCCTGTTGGGTTCTGATCTAAGCACTTCCTCGGGTCCAACTTCGGGCTGAACTCTAGCTCGGCCCCGTTCACTGGTGTTTCTGTGGTTAGGCAGCATGACAGGCTCAGCTGCAGTTGACCTCCGCCCGGTACCTTCCCCGTTGGGTTCGGCACCAAACGTTTCCTCAGGCCTAACTTCGGGCTGAGCTCGGTCTCGGCTCCTACCACGGCTACTCCTGCCGTTAGCTCCTTCGAAGAAGGAAGATCTTTGCTGTCTCTGAGATCCTCCAGATTGGGACTCGCCCCATGATTCAGTGTTGCGGTTGGATTCTTCAGCGTCCCTCAAGCGTGACATGAGATGGTCCACCAAGGCTTCCTGCTGGGACGTGAAGCGGTTAGTTACTTCAACAACAACTCTGTCCAAATCTGCCCTAGTAATTGCTGCAGGCTGTTCTGTGGCAGGAGTGGCTGGGTTAGCCTGTCCTTCATTTGTTGCCGTTGCTGGAGGAGGACGATTCACTTGATTCGCGGCAGCTGGATCAGGAAGGCTGCTGGATGCGATGTTTTTTCCTTTGTTAACATCTTTTCTCTGTTTGGGAGGCATGTTTTCCAAGTGGCGGACGATGCTGTTAGGAAAACTTGTTAAGCGGATGAAGCTGAAGCTTCGAGCTTCTAGTTCTCAGTGAAAGCACCAAAAATGTTTGCACAAAAAATGGACAAACACCTCAAAGTTGTATGATTTAGTAGATCTTATGTTGTTCTTAGTAATTTTGGAGGTTTATGCAAATATATGAAAAACAGGGGCTAAACTGTAAAAAGACACGTAGATTTATAGTGGTTCAGCCAGAATGTGCCTACGTCCACTTTATATGTTATTTCTCTTCTTTTGTTGTGATTACAAGTACAAAGCTTTGATACAAGTAAAAGAAAGTTGTTTGAAAGTTCCTTCCGTGCTTGAGCTCTCAAAACTTGTCCCCATTGCTGTACCCCTGCCCCTCTATTTATAGAGTGAGGCTAGGGGTAGGGGTCCAGGATATGTATAGTCGTTGATGGGCCTGGGCTGAGATGATCTGGCCTGGTATGTCTTGGTTCGGCATTGCTTGGACCGGCGTGGAGATGGACGTAGGCTGGTAAGTGAAAAGCTCGAACCTCTCTCCTAGCAAGTAATCTCTCCAAGACTTGAGTGTGAAAACAATAGCAGCTAACTCTAAATCATGGGTGGGATAGTTCTTCTCATGCTTTATCAACTGTCTACTTCCATAGCATACTACCCTCCCCTCCTGCACCAATACTGCCCCAAGACCCGTCCCACATGCATCAGTGTATACTATAAAAGGCTTAGCTCCGTCGGGTAAAACTAACACTAGTGCGCTAGTAAGGGCTTTCTTTAGCATCATGAAGGAATCCTCACAATCTACGTCCTATATGAATGCCGCATTCTTCTTAGTGAGGTGAGTTAGCGGTGCTGAAATCTTAGCGAAATCTCTGATAAACTTCCTATAATAGCCAGCCAAACCTAGGAAGCTTCTAACTTCGGTAGCGTTCTTAGGGGCCTTCCAAACTTGTATGGCTACTACCTTAGTGGGATCAACAGCTAGACCCTCTCTTGAGACCTTCTTATGCCAAAAGTGACACTTCGAGAACTTAGCTTCAACTGATGAACACGAAGTGTATGAAGAACCTCCTTAGGATGAATAGCATGCTCTTCCATACTCTTAGAAAACACCAAAATGTCGTCCATGAATACTACAACGAATTATTTCGGACATCTCGGAAAACACAGCTCATCAAATCTACAAAATAGGCTGGGGCATTGGTTAGCCCAAACGGTATAACCAACCATTCAAAGAATTCGTCGGGTGTCCTAAATGTTGTCTTATCAATGCTATCGTCAACGACCCTAAGCTGATGAAATCCAGTAGCTAAATCGAGCTGAGGACATACAGAAGAGCCAACCAACTGATCAAAAAATTGTCTATCCTAGGAAGTGGGTAACGGTTCTTCTTCGTGAGATTATTCAACTCTTTATAATCTACAAAAAATCGAAGGAAACCATCCACCTTTGTAGCGAAGATGACTGGCGATCCCCACTCAGATATGCTCCGTCTGATGAAGCCTTTCTCCAATAGCTCACCAATCTGCTTACTTAACTCCTTCCTCTCCCTAGGAGCCATATGTCTTAAGGGCATTGCCACTGGCTTAGCATTATCATTTAGATAGATCCTGAAGTCGACTCTCTCTTAGGGGGTAGTCCCCTAACCTCCTCAAAGACGTCTGGGAAATCTCTAGCATCTGGAATGGAATCTTGCTCTCCTAGTGATGAATCAAAGGAATAAAGGAAGCTCAACATGACTGACCCCTGTGGGTCGCAAGAAACCTCAAGAGTCCTACCACTGCATGTCTCTAATTTGATGACTCTCCTCTCACGGTCCAATACCACTCCTTAAGTGGATAGCCAATCCATCCCCAAAATCATCCCATATCCCAAAAATCCCAGTACATAGGCGTCACAATCAAACTCTACACCTAGTATAAAAATTTTCAAACCCCTACAAATCATGAATAAATGTGCCAATCCTCCGATGGGGTTTGAAATAACTATAGGGTCTACTACTAGAGAAATATCTAAGTGCAAACAATCAACCAAGGAACTAGAAATAAAAGAATGCGATGCTCCGATGTCAAAAAGAGTCCGAATAGGAAAGTCCGAAATAGAATCAAACCTTCTACAAAGACTTTCCTACCTTGATCCGGTCCACTCCTAGAAGGTGCTACATCCAAAGCCTGCACTTATGCAGTAGGTGCGCCTGCTCTTTGCCTCGACTTCTGAGGACAAGCTCTACTAAGATGACCTGACTGCCCATAGTTGTAACACCTCCCCTTCATCGAGTCCTTCTTACATTCCTTTGTGAAGTGACCAACCAACTCACAACTATGACATTTCTCACCCTTCTTGATCTTCTTTTGAGGTCCTCCTCCTTTCTTCCTATCCTTATCCTTTTTATTCTTCTATCATTGTTTCTTAGAGTTTTCTGATTTAGAAACCTCTTTAAGCTCTCCCTTCAGCTTCCAAGATGCAAGCTAAACTCTCTGTCGGTCCTCCAATCCTAACAGCCCAAATATCCACTCCGTATTTGTTAACCAAGCTCATGCTTCCATGAAATCCTCCGTGCTAGAAAACATCTTGCCTCCAAGATTAGTAAAGTCCTTGCATAGCTTAGAAAAATTGGCTGCTGCAGGTGGATTAATGAGATCTCCACCCGTTGGTGCTGGATTGGGCGCTTGTCCTTGCACCTCTGGTGTCGTAGCTTGGAGGTATCTACAAAACCAGCCAGGGACTTGGACACCCTCTGGAAGATTCGAGGCGTCCGCCATACTATGGAAAGAAAGTAAAATTTAGGCTCGAAAGAATCGAAGAAGGTTGAACTGGACTTTGAAGGGATATTTATACAAACTCTTTTATACTTGAAAACTATTTCTAAGAGTTTCTTTCTGAAAAATATTTTTAAGATATGTTATGTTTGAAAAATACTTTACTTTTAAAACAAGTTTTTAGGAATCCTGTAACCTGGCTCTGATACCAAGTGAAACACCCCACACCCCTTAGTATACCCAAAAGGGACACACTAAAGGATATGGTGCATTATAGGTATAGCTAAAGCATCATAGAGACTAAGATTCACAAGACAAATAAATAATAACAGCGAAAACATTTAAAATACTTATCAATACTTTATAAAATAAGTCTGAAAAACATTACATGTCTCAGATACCAAACATACATGTCTTATGAAAAATAGATCCCAGTCTCATAAAATCAGAGTACAATAAAAATGACCATCCCTCTCATAAGTACCGGTACATCAAAAGCCAAATGAAAATAAAACTAAAAAGAAGAAGAATACATAAAGAAAAACTCCGCAACTGAATCTCTAAGAAATCTGAATCTACTGTCCTTGCCTCTGTTGGCATATGAGGGAAAAGGGGGAATAGAGGAATGGGTCAGACTATAAGTATGGTGAGTGAAAGTAACTACTAGTATTTTTAAGCAAGATAAAGATAATAGACTTAGCAACAGTTCTAGTATAAAAGGAAATAAAGGAAAGATAAAACTGGGATAAAATACTCTTTAACTGTTTGCTTTGATTGTGATTATTTGTGCTTATCTTAGATTGCTATGATTAGGCCGAAATCCTAATCCTATTTTAATTAGGCTGAATCCTAATTCTACCCGTTGATTGGTCTTCTATCTCAGTTGTGCCACTGTGAGCTAGTCCCATCATGTGGGTACCACAACAAAAGACACATTTTTATCGCTTGGAACACAGTAGCGACTTATCTACCCTAATCAATGCCGCACGCTCGGTCAGTGCCAGTACTTGCTAACTGTCGCCCCCTCTTGTGACCTCTTACTTACCCTAATCAGCATAAGCATGCTCAGCCTTACCTAATCTGTTGTGAGACCATCAGTCCTAGTCTGAAAGGGTCCTACCCAACCTCACCTAAATGTTTTGTGAGACCATCAGTCCTAGTCTGAAAGGGAATGCTATTGGTATGGGTCCTAAAAAATAAAATCTAGTTGCGCCCCTTGCCCAAATCCCTCGATTTGGGCTTCTATCTATTGGCCACTTATTTACCCTGTGTCCCAGCCTCACCTAACTATTGTGAGACCATCAGTCCTAGTCTGAAAGGTCCTGTCCAGCCTCACCTAATTTGTTGTGAGACCATCAGTCCTAGTCTGAAAGGGAATGCTGTTGGTACGAGCTTTATTTCTGTTCTTGCTTATTAACTTAGAGTAAGTTCTTAAAATAAGCCTCTTATGTTATTTCTGCTCTATTTGCTTATTAACACCTAAGTCTTAGAATAAGCTTTTTCTGTTATCTTTGCTATATTTGCTTATTAACTTAATTATAAGTTTTAAAATAAGCCTTTACCGTTTTTAATTATAACATAAGTTATAATTGTTATTCTTCTTTTCTATCTTTTTAGTTATAACCACTAGTTTTTAACATGCTTGCAAATGTCTCAAATTTGCTTATTTCAGTCTATCTTCTTTTTATTACAGTCTTTCTTATTTTATATCTAATTTTTGTAAATTTAGTGTTTTCTATTTTAACCCATATTTGCGAATTATTCTCTTTTTAATATTGTATTCGCTTAAAAAGGAACAAAAAAGAAACAAACATTTACAAGCTAAATTCTAACGTAAAACAGATGTAAATAAATGCAATTAACTGTAAATAACTAAATAAAATAGCTAAAAAAATAACTGAATAGAATAGCTAAAAAATAACTGAATAAAATAGACTGAAAAGGACTTTAAAAACTAGTTGTAAACAACTTATATAAAAATTGTCTCAAAATTGCAGAAAAACTACAACTATTGAGAACCCTAATTTTAAATTACTTAAAAATATAAAATAATTACTAAACACTCACCTGTGGTCCTTAGCTCTAGTCCTTGGCCTTCCCGGATCCACTTCTAAGGTATGTAATATTTTAATTAAAAAGATCTCCTCCTAAGAAAAATTTTCTTTTTAGGGTCCAGCCTCAGGAAATGAACCCAATTGGGAGAAAATTTGAATGAGAAAAATAGCTAGGTCTAGGGTCTTATTTATAGTGTCACTTAGAGTTCTCAGGCCGTTGGATTTGAAGATTAAATCTGGTGCAACTACGTCATAGGCTCGCTGGGAACCGTTAGATGGAAGCACGGACTCACACGATTGAAGAAAATTGGAAAATGACGTGTTTGAACTAACCTGGACAAACTTACGTATAAAGGAATAGGCGGGTCGACCCATATATGTTGAGGGTCGACCTAGCTATGGTGAGGATCGACCCTAGGGTCGACCTGGTCTTATTTTGGGTCGACCTAACCCATTTATTTTTTGTTCTTTTTCTTTTTAATTCAGTTCTTGTTTAATTCATATCTTCTTCGTTTTAGCTCGGATTTTGACAAACTATATATGCAAATTGATCAGAAAATAGCCACGGACATAATGGTGCAACTCCCGTGGCTTGATTCTGACAATTTCACAAACTTATTTTATTATTTAATTAATTCGTTAATTAATTATAATAGCTCAAATTTTGGGTTGTTATACTATTTGTAGGTACTGGTAGCTAGATTAGCTGGGTAGATTTACCCTAAAGAATTTGGGACTAACCTCGCGTCCTTTGTGGTTACTTATTATAGGCGATGTCTCACATCAGCCCCAAAGTCACACCGTTGGTAGCCAGATTAGTTGGGCAGACTTTGTGCACTTTTGAATGACCTCGCATCCCTATAACTTAGCCATAATTCATAACACTCTATATATATTTTCACACATCTCGTCGAATCCATTATTTTGGCCTTATAAGAAACCTTTCTTATTTTGCCTCTATAATTATTTTCTTTTGTTAGGGGGAGTTGATAATAATTAATAACCTAACTACGCAGTTAATATGTTATCATTATACATTATATATATATATATATAAGTACGCACCTAGAAATTTCTATGAGTGCGGAGATTACAGCCTAAACTAGTGTTTAAATGTTAACTCTTTCAAAATTATATAGTCCCATTTCCATATTATCAATATAACATAAATCCAATACCCAAAAATCCAATCAAGTGATCACCATACTTGTATACAAATAAAATTCAAACTCAACATATTTTATGCTAAAATAATGGGATAAACCAATAATAATACAAACTTATAATTTCAATTATCATTATGCTCATAAAATTAGACATAGAGACTTCCTATCCAAATTGTGGAAATAAGTGGTGTAAACTACGAATAAGAACTCGTACCTTACACACCATTTTCTAAACAAATCCCTTAATCAAATTCAAAGAAAAGGAATAAGAAGTGGAATAGAAGGTAAAACACTCAAATAACAAATCTACATAATTTCCATTATTTTAATATAAAAACAATTGAGATTCCAACCTAAGAATTGACATTTCGCTTTGGGGGAATTTCGGGGGGTTTTAGTGTGATGTTTTCATAAACCAAAACTCCCGAAGGCATATATCAAATCCAAACTACTTTAGTCAATTACTAAAATAGAAATACTAAGATTTCCACTTACCATAGGTTTTTAGCTCTTCCTCCTTTTGGATTTGTCATGCTTCAATATTCTCTTTCATATCTCCCATTTTAGATATATACAACAAGATTTGTATATATAAATTAGATTCAGAAATTGATGGATTGGAGGAGAATGGAAAATAAAGTAACAAACTTCCACAATTTGTTACCTAAAACCATAAAGAACCTTTTCCTGAATCTGGAGAGAGAGACTGATAGACTTTCGCTAGACTCCCAAAATAATTTTTGAATAAAAATAAGGGGGCTAGGCTCCTATTTATAGTGGTTGAAATGCGTTAGAACCGTTGGATTTAAATCGGTTTAAAATTATAAAATCTGGATCGTTAATTGCTGCAAAACACTAGCCGCCACTGTTATTCACCGGTCGACCGCCCCTACCCACCAGTCGACCGCTACGGTTGCGGTCGACCGGTTCTGTTGTTTTGGAAAGGATTTGTGCTGTTGTTTTATATTTATTTTCTTCTTTAGTTGCAATTTAACATTACCGTTAATTTAACGTTTACTTAACCCAAAAGCCTAATTATTGTTAACTTTCAAATTTTAATTTTAAGAACTATTTAATTATTTGAATTTGAATTCTACTTAAATTATTTTAAGTCTAAAAACTTTAAATGTCCATAACTTTTTCATTTGAGCTCCGTTTTCAGAACGCCATATATGAAAATTGATCAAAATTTCACCACGAACGCAATGAAATAACTATTGTGGTCAAATTATTACTTCTAAAAATTTTCATTTTTAGCCTTATCTTATTTAATTAATTTATTTTTTTGCTTCTTATTAATTTTTATAGGGTGTTATATTCTCCCCCATAAAAGGATTTCATCCCCGAAATCTTTCCAAGGGGCGAATGACGTAACACACAATAAACATCCATATTATACAACCAAGTTATCTAAAACAACCATATACTCCACCAAAAGTGCAATGTGATTATGTGTGCAGACATACTATAGGTAAGCTCAATTCTCGAGTGAATGCAAGTGTCGTGACATATAGGCATGTATGCAAACATCCTAAACATGCAAAAAGCATTTTATATGAGTGCAAATGTGATAGTAAAAGTGTAGCAACCATCTCTTACCATCCAATCTAGCAACTACAATGCAACCAAAACCTAATTTTGGAGAGAAAAGTTTGCCGGTGGAAAGCTTAGGATGAGAAGTCCGCATGCCTTCCGCTGGGATTTCCCCATTGCACTCGAACCAGACTAATTTCTTTATTGTAGAGTTTTGTAGTTCCATGCTCTACACTACTTGTGGTGCCAAGGGATGCTATTGGTTTTGTCTTAATATCCCCCAACTAATCAGACTCTACCACAACGGCTATGCTATGAAGGCATTTCCTACGAGTGTGAAATGTGGAAAACGTCACGAGCACATGCCAACTTATCCGGTAGCTCGACGTGGTAATCAAGTTTTCTTATTCTTTTTAAAATTGGAAAAGGCCCAACAAATTTTGGTGCCAACTTTTCCAACATTCCAAATCTCATGACCTTTCTAAAAGGGGAAACTATGATAAACACCATATCCCCTACTTCAAACTCTAACTCTTTTCTTCGCTTGTCTGCATACGTTTTCTGGCGATCTTGTGCGGCCTTCATTCACTGTCTAACCAATTCTATCTTTTTTGCTTTGGCACGTCAAACGCCTAATGGAAAATTCTGCCACCTTCTTCTTCATCCCTGCCAATAGAAAATTCTCTTTATATTCCTATTCATCTTATCCCTTTCGGGGTAAAGGGTCATCCGTGAATGGTGTCTCTCTATAAGTTAAAATTTATTTATCCCAAAATCCTAATTTTTTTGGGATTAAAGCTCCTTTAATCATAGTTACTAACCTAATTTTGTCATTAACTTCCAGTCTTACCTACAGTTTATTACTAGTTATTTGTCCTTATGAAATTTTCTTATTTATGCTAATTTTTAAATATTCGTATATTTATCTAGTGGTCTAGTCCCATTCATAAAATCAATACCGCGATAAAATAGGAACATATCTTATACCATATCATACGCTTTACCAAGAACCTAAGGGAGACGACTAGTGATAACAATCCAAAAACTCTAAAAGAAAATTTAGTTGGATGTTTCCATTTTTCTTTTGCTGGTGTAAATAATGTTGTGGCCCTAACACTCCTTACTCAATAAGATGGATATTTCTAATATGTCATTCCACTATCAGTTGCTTTCCTTAATTTTCCATTTTGATTTCTAATGAATGAGGTCCATTCATTACTTCGGTTAATATACCCCTAATAATTGTTCATTAATGTCAAAGTTGGAACATCTCTAATCAGTTCTCATTTAAATCCCTTTAATCTTTTTACCGGTTTCAAATTTCAAAATCCATTTATTATGCCAATTCAATTCCTCCATTAATGCCATATTAAATTTCTTAATCAGTCCCGATTTAATTCTTTTTAACTTTTATTAATTACAAATTTATCGCCCATTAAATTTATAATTAATGTCCATAAATCCTAATCCGTTAATTACACATTAATACGTATGTAGTCATAAATTACGCTATTTATATATTTCTAGTTTTATACGTTAAGCGCGGTTATACATGTATCTATATATTAATTTCTAAAATAGAACATTCTTTTCCACATTTTAATTTATCAAAGTTATCCTTCTAATAAGGATTACCATTATAATTTTTCCATAAAATAATTAAAGTGAGACCTTTGCTTCATTTGAAACTATAAGAAATTATTTCTTTTTTAAACGAAATAGACAGTGTAAACTATAGAAAAGAATATTCATATCTTACACATCTCTTTCCTCTTTGGTATAACCTTTGTTAATTCAAACAACATGCTTTTATACATATTTTGGAGTTGGATAATCTATGAAATTTACATAGATTTCGCTCCAAATAAATCAAAACATAGAATTACACATTCCAAGTCAACTAAGGCAACCTAACTTACAACCTAATTATAAATCTGGAATTTCTTTAACTTTACCAATATTATATGTATATATATATATATCAGACTAACTTCAAATTTCCAGATCAGGTTGTACATACTATTCCTATTTTATTCATATCTTCAAACTTTTATACTGCCTTACCTGGGTAGTGGTCCCTATCTACTCAATAATAAAAATATTGGTTTAGTTCTCACCACTCTTAAAACTAAAATTTCATAATTATAAAGTACCTTATCCGACACCTTTACCTTTTAATAAATAAACTTGGAAACCTTTTTGCCAATTTTCAAAAATTGCATCGTTCCTAAAATGAGCCATGAAAATTTTACCTTTCTCTAACCAACTTCTGCTTTTTAAGGACTTTCTACGACAAAAATTTATTTCTTTAAATTGGACTTTTAATTCAAAACATTAAAACTCAATTATTAACCAAACTATCATTAAATCAAAATTCAAAAATTGCTTAGTTCTATAAAGAAGCAAAATAATTTCCCTTCTCAAGAACCTTCTACTACATACAAAATAATTTTCAATAAATTATTTTCATATAAATAAACTTTTTACATAAAATTCAAAATCAGCATTAATTACTCCATGAAATTATGATCTATAATCATGAAAAGTTCATTGACTACCATTTTAAGGATATATTATTATTATTTTCCAAATTTATCTCCTTTTAAATCTATTACAAAGATTATAACTTCAATAGCATTTCAAAATAACAGGTTTTCCTTTATTAGACATTCATTATTTCAAAGTTATTTCTACTTACATGACAATTATTTTAGTAGACTTCAAACCGAAATCTATTAACATGCATGCCAAAATTTGAATTTCAAGTAGTTATATTATCCTAAAAAGACATCAACATCAATTGTTTTATTACCCAAAATGTACTGTTACTTAACTAAATAGTTTTATAATTTTGTTTAACTCTTATTTAAACTCCTATAATTTTTCGCAATCCTTTCCTTATCAATCCAAATTTATTTTTCTTTTATTACCATTTCAAATTCAATCATATTTTATTCTTGTTCAAACAAATTCTAAATAGAAAAGTGTATATATAAAATTCTCGTCCCCATATAAATGTTTTTCCTTCTAACATTCACAAAATTATCCCAACTCATTTGTTAATTATCATCATTTAATTCCATCCAATTGTAAAAAAAATTCAACAGCATCTTTTATAACCTTAAAAAATAAAGGATGGAGTAGACAAGGATATATTCTATCCAATTAATTTCTAACTAGATTACTGATCCTGTTTTGTATTAATTTCGAATGCTATTTCTATCCAAATCTCCCAATATTGCCTATACTTATATTTCTCCTAACTAACTGGCTCATACTTCAGTTGTTATTCTCCATATTTTATGTACGGAAATATTCCTCCTATCCTAGTTATTCTTATCCTTCTATTCTATATTTCTTAATTTAATTAAGTTCCATTTTCATTTATTCCCCTTTTTAGAAAGGATTTTTTTCAAAAAAAAAAAGAATTTCCAAATTTATCAAGTAGAAGAAAAATCATCAAGTCTAACCTAAGCTCTATTTTACATTTATTTTAAAAATGAGGAATCCCTTTCTCCAAAAATCAAAAACTTTTTAACTCAACCAATTTTAAAGTAGAATTTCCAAAATAAAAAATACTTTTTTTACTAAAAACCTTTTAATCGGATACTTTTGACTAATCAAAATTTAAAATTACGAGTTTCCAAATTTCCTTACTTTTTTAAAACAACTTCCTTATAAATCCTTTGAAAAACTTATTCAAAACAATTCAAGGAATTTTCCAAAAATATTTTATTAAATTATTTCCCATGGGGTTGGATTTATAAATTGGCTTTAATTGTCCTTTCTTTTGAACTTTCTTTCTTCCCCACTCGATCTTTATAAAAATCCAATTATCTCTTTGTGATGGTTAACATACACCTACTTATGGGAACTTGCTCCACTCCTTCACAATTGCTTCATTCCTTACTTCTAATTATTTACAACACAAAGATTCTTATCTTCCATCTAATTTATGTGTTGGACTAGGTCCACTAACATACATCTATATAATTAAGGCTATATAATTTACCCAATGACAATTATACTGCCCTATAATATTTAATTACCACCTAACATGTTTATTTGATATTCCTATAAATGGCAATTGTTTGTAATAAATGATTATATTCTAACGTACAAGTTTTATAGGTATTTATTTATTCATTCTAATTTTTTTCCTATACGACTTCCTTATCTCTCCATAATTACCCTAATAATATCTTTAATTTGTCTATTTATATCACAGAACCTCGTAGGTTGCAATAAACCTCTAAGCTACGTCCGCTACACGTGCTCAATCTAATGATTTTCCTATCATAATCTAAAATAGCCTCATTCATGGTCATCCAATCCATGCCTGGTATCATTCCAAACCCAGAAAACCCCAGTACAAAGCCATCACAATCAAACTCGATCCCTATAATAAACAACTTCAAACCCTATACAACATAGACAAATAAGTCGATCCTCCTATGGGGTGTGACACAACTATGGGGTCCATGACTATACTAGTGTGTAAGTGTAAGCCATCAACAAGTGTAATAGAATTGAAAGAGTTTAAGGCCCTTGTATCAAATAAAGTATGAAAGGATAAACAGAAAGGAGTCAACATGCCTTTGACCACCACTTTCTTACCCTTGTTTGCCACTGGCTATGCACTTGAGCTAGGGACCGCCTCTAGTGCATAAGCCAGAACCACCTGAGTAGGAGTCTGAATAGAAGCTCTAGGTCGTGTTGTGCAAGCTCGCTTCAAATGTCCAAACTGATCATGGTTATCGCACTTAACCTTAGAAAGATCTGGCCTGCACTCCTTCATAAAATGTCCCTTCATGGGTTCCTCTACTTTGGCTTTACCCTTGGAGATGGTATTTAGCACAGCCATCTCCACTATACCCTCTACGTTGCACCTATAGGAATATAACTCAAAGCTAAGTCCTAAAGAGGTTGGCTCAGCCCTTTATAAAATTTGAGAGCCTTCTTATATGGTGTGTCAATCAGTCCCATACCAAATCTAGCTAGCTCATTGAATTGGTTGACATACTCCTTAACAGACTAATTTCCTTGCTTCAAATGAAGGAACTTCTCTAACTGCACACCCTCCTCCGCCTCAGAAAGAAACTTTACCTTAAATCGCCTACGAAACTCGTCCCAAGTAATCACCTCTCCTTCAATCTCATCCTCAACAACCTCCCACCAGCTCAACACCTCAACATATAACTTCCAAGCAACCAATGCATCCATGCCTCATCAGTCAAACCCATCAGACCAAAGATCCTCTCACAAATGCGGATCCATGACCTCAAATCCACATAATACACTGTCCCCGAGTATGGCTTTCCTCCAAGATTTAAGAAGTCTTTGCAAAGCTAATCAAAGCCTGTAGCTGTAGGTGGGCGGGCAGGAGTTGCAATTGTCGCTTCCTCCATGGGTCCTCTAGCCGGATTGAGCTCAGCATGTCCCCTAACCTGAAGGTATCGGTGGAACCATATAGGGATGTTCATGCCTAGGATTTCGGCTGCGTCGCTAGAGCCTGAGTCTACGGGATCAATCATTCTCCATCTGTGAATTTTAAGATTTTTATTAACAACTTTTCACATATATTATAGCACGAATAAGAGGGATAACATAGACATGAATCACCGTTAGCATATGCACGAATGAGAGAGATTACGGTTTGTATAAAATCTTTTGGGAAAAGCTCTTTGAAAAATATTTACTTTTATACATATATATTTTAAAAAGTCCATTTTTATAAACATTGGAAAATATTTTTGGAAAATATTTTTGGAAAATTATTTTGAATAACCATTTTTTTCATAAACTTTCCAAATACGTTCTCTCAATATAGTCCTAATTCCTAAGGAACCTTGAACCAAAGCTCTGATACCAACTGTGACAACTTGCCCCTCCCGACATGCCGATCCAAAGATAGTATTACTTTTGGACTCGCACCATGTCGAGAAATATAGATCGTTGGGGTTTAAACATTTCACATTTCAGAGATTAATACAAGCAAATATAATCTAATATATACATCACTTTTAGAACTCACAGCGGAAGGAAATAAACATGTATATACCATAGAAAAACATAAATCCTAGAAAATATCTAGTCATAGTCTCAGAAAAATATACATAATCCAATACAAAGTACATAATAAAATACCCCTCAAAGTCTGATGCAAGAAGCAAAATGCACTGATATGCTAGAATAATACGTAGAGAGTAAAATAGGATAAAAATAGACTACAAATATAAGCTCGGCTCTCCAAGTATCTAGAATGGGCTAGTTACCAGTTGCCCTATCCATCTGTGGTGGGGAAAAGAAGGAAAGAGAATGGGTCAGACATGTAGTCTTGTAAATGAGTACAAGTTTAACATGATGATCGTATGCAGTTGCTTTAATACTACTCTAAATGATATAAGGTGTGATACAAGGGTCTATAAAATTCCTAAGGTCTATTACCAATGGTTCTTGTCTAGTACATTCCTATCTTTTAAATTGTGTAGGCTAATTCAATGGATCAAACTAACGATTGAATTTCATATCTGATGATCGGCCACTTCTCCTAGAGCTAGTCAATAAGACACCGCCCTCCTGGCTACTAATTATGAAAGACATTGCCACTAGGCTATAGTGGACATAAATTTCCATAACCATCACGGCCACTAGGCTGTTAGGAACATTCCCTCTTACTACACCCGGAGAGAAAGAACACGAAATGCCGACTTATCGCAAGGTCTCATTGTCTACATCCACTTCCACTTCTCGATCGTAATGTTGGCTTCTTATTGCATGCACCAGGTCCTCCACTCTAATTATTTCATGTGCATCAGGAATTTGTGAATACTAGGACCTCCCGTTGTGCCAAACCCACTCCAATAGGCATCCACACCAACTGCACGCCCACTGTTGGAACCTCCTATGAGTGCTAATCGCAAAAGTACATCACCTCGAATCGATTATTATCCCAAATTGGGTAAACCACATTTACCCAACACTGCCATAACCTAGCATCAGATTATAAGGAACTAACCTCCCTACAAGTCCTAACATGCATTTAGCTGCCCTTAAATAGGCCGACAACAATTCATGGTTTAAATAATTTTTATTTATAAATTTTTGGCCTTAGACTGAGGCTTAGGTTGAAAGTGTGTACGCTTGTGCACACTAATTACGGATCGTGTAATATGGACTAATATATGCGGAATGTTATTTACAATTGCTATATAAGTAAATATTCAATAAACTAACTATATAGCAATTCACAGATATAGAATAGTAAATGCAGTAAACAGTAAAAATCACACCAGGGATTTTTATACTGGTTCGGACCTCCCGTCCTACGTCCAGTCCCAGACTTCTATCTGGATTTCACTACCAACTACCTCGCTTCACCCGGAGGAACATGTTTATAACACCCGAACAGCCGAACGGGATTTCGTGCCTCTTACAACACCGAGGACTTCAACAAAAATAAATACAATTGTCGTTGACAACTTGTGCTCTTGATAACACGGATTTGTCACTTGTAGTACACCCTTCCTATAATCTTATCCTCAAAATATGTGAATGATGTTTGTGAAGATTGAAGGAAGTATATTACTTATTTGAATCAAAAGATATGAAATAATTTCAATGATTCAATAAGCAATTTGAAGTAGAGAGCTTTTAGAATGCAAGAGTATTTAGAATTTAAGATCAGAATTTTAAAGCAAAGAATTGTTGTATTTCAATCAATGATTTAGATATGTTTATATAGAGAATAAATGGTTGTAACCCTTTGTGAGGAGTAGCCATTAACAGATGTGATCATTGATGAAAGGTAAGAGAAGCAACCATTGAAGAAAGAAGTGTCTTTTGGGAAAGGTTGCTTTCTGTTTAAAAACGGTCGACAGGTCAAAAATGACCAGTAGACAAAATTTCAAATATATAGACGTTATGTGCATGTGTGCACGTTCATTGTGCAATTTACACAGGAACGGTCGACCGCCTGGTTTTGGACCGGTCGACTGGTCCCTGTTAAATTGCACAGTGAATGTGCAATGTCATCCAAAACGTTTATACATCGATTCTTTTGAGATGCATGATTATTTGGAGGATAGATTTTAACATAACTAATACTACTAACATACCAAATAATCAACCTCTAACGTATGAAGCTCGTTGTGTCTCAATGAATGACTTCTTTTTGTCGATCACGGTTTATCCCTTTGTCAGAAATCAAAACTATAAAAAATCTTGACTCAACATTCTCCCCCTTTTTGATTGAACACAACATAGTTATGAATCTCCCCCTGTATATGATCTCCCCCTGAGATTGTGCCTGTAACTCTATATTTTCCTGCATATATACTGTTAGCACAATTTTCTCCCCCTTTGTCATCGACAAAAAGGAGTTTATTAAAATAGAGGATATAAATTATATAATCCAGAGTATAAGAAAAATAAAACTACTACCATAGATCAAGAGTTAAGAGTCACATAATATGATAATACCCAAGAGTCTAGTACAAATTAAAACGCGACACTATTTAGTACAAGTGCCAGATAATGTCTTAAAGCAAGAACTAAAGTCATAATTTACCCATAATAATAGATAAAGAGATAATTCAATCTGACTCTGTCTCACCCTCCTCTTCTTCTTCTTCTTCAACAAGCTGAGTTTTTCCGTAGCCACGTCCATCACTTGTTCCCGAGCTTGTACCCTCCTCCGAGGATGTCCAAGCAAAAGCAGGAGGAGCTGGGCGCTTGCCAGGGTCTTGAGTTGGCATGGATGAGGATGATGCTCCACATGATATTGCTTCCCATATAGAACTGAAGAACGACTTAAGTTTGTTAAAGCGTTTATCCATTTTTGTGTCCATGCGCTTAAGTTGGGCTTCGAGAAGAAATTGATTTTGAGCAATAGTGTTAAGTGATTCTTTTGTTGAGGAAGATGATCTTAAAAGTTTAACTTCTTCAGGTTTAGAACGGGATGAACGGGAGGAAGCCTCTCTATGTCCTTGGTCTTTCCATTGTTCAAAAGGTATAATATTGAAGTAAGGAGCTGGAAGCTTCATTCTTATAATCGAAGCTTTGTTGATGGCTTTTGGTTTGGAAATAGAAGACTTTGGTGGTTCAATGCCACAATTGAGCAAGAGTCGCATAATATACTCGTTATAAAACAAGTGTGGCCTAGAGCTATCATTTACTTTCAAGATCTCATCAAAGATCATACCAATCCAGTTTATACGAATGCCCCCATAGATTGCGTATAATGCCTTGAAATTTTCTTTATAGACGGCATCAAAATTTCCAATTCTTGGTAAAAGAGAGTGCATAAGAGTATGATGAAGAATTCTTGCAGACGGCCGTAAACCAATAGACTTAGTGCTATCCTTGTCATCTTCAGTAAATTGATGACTAATTTGATTACAGACATGAATATTGCAAAAGTCATTTGAGAATTTTTCACCAATAAACCTAGAACCAAGAACATTTGCCATCCTATCACATGAGATAAACACTTCTTTGCCACATACAACAGACCAAAGGCAATAATTGGGATTCGCGGGTTTGTTTTTCTCTAAATTTAGATTAGCATAGAATAACTTGATCATGACATGGTTAATTTCCACATTGTTTTGATCATAGTCAATTAGGTTTTCAATGTCGGCATCCTTTGCTAAATCTAAAATACGATAACTAGAGAAATCTGAGAATTTAACAAACGAACCCGGATGGATAGTAAAATCCTTCATTTAATTCCACCTTTTGAGTGAAATTGGATCCACAAGCCATTTCTTGATAGAGAGATCAATGGGTTGTGTTTCTGAGGTAGAAGCTTGCTTTAATTTCTTTTGTTGAGGAGCCATTAGGGATAAGTTTGAAGAAAGAAATTTAATAAGAGAATGTAGGGTTTCTGGGATTTGGGGGAAGAAGACTGGTTGAAGTAAAAGAGAGATAGAAAAAAATGAACGGACGGATATTTAAAAAAAACAGAATACTCGTAACCGGTCGACCGGTAAAAATTGGGCGGTCGACCGTTTTTATCCAGAGTGCAAAACGGTCGACCGGTCCATTTTTAGCTGTCGACCGGTGCTGTTCTGGAAGCACAGTTCAGCCTGTTTTCAATTTTACTGTGTCCTATAAATTGTATATCACTCTTATTATAATATTTAATTGTTATTAAATGAGTGATTACAAAAGAAAATAAACAACGATACAATATAAAAATAAAATTAATGAAGAGTGGGAGAAGGAAGATCGATTGAATCTTCGTTGATATCATCAATGCGAGCCTTCCAAGATGACCATTTTTCAGTTGCCCCTTCATTCTGAGCATAGTTTCTGTCCCATGAGTTTGGGATTCTAGAAGATGAAGGTGCATTTGGCATCGGCTCATGAACATCTCGTTTGTTTGTTCCACAGAAGAAGAATGCCATTCTTTCTAAAATAGATAATCGTGCCGAAGTCTGCTGTTGTTCATGATGAAGCTGTTGTTGTCCATAATGAAGCTGACGTTGAAGATCTATTTGATGTTTTTGATAGTGATGAATTTCATCGATCTTCTCTTTGGTATGAGGAGAACAGAATAGCACTTTCTTTGCCTTTTTGATTTAGGCGTACTTCCAGGTGTACGAGAGCATTGATGATGGCACTTTGGTTTATATTTTGGTGTTTCAGGAGAAAAATATTCTTCTGGCTCAGAACTTGTAACGGAAATGTGTGATTTTTGAGCACACTCATCACAAATATATGCCATAGAAAATTTTGTATTTATGCTTAGATAAGGGAAGATGAATAAAACGAATATTTTTGACAGCTTATATAGGCATTCCTTATATATAAGCCTATGATCAAGAGTGAAAAGAGGAATTTGATGGTGTAAACAATCAGAGGCTCAAATTAAAAATAGCTTAAAATAGCTATATAAAAAAAAATCAAACGAAAGAACTTAAAAGTTTAACATCAGTAATTATTAGACAAGGTCTTTTAAAGAAATTAAACCAAGCTCTCTTCGTAATTTAATAAAACTAGATTCGAGCAAAGGCTTAGTAAAAATGTCCGCTAATTGATTATCAGTTTGGACATATTCAAGACATATATTTCCTTTTTCAATATTATCTCTAAGGAAATGATGACGGATATCAATGTGCTTGGTTCTAGAATGATTCACTGGATTTTTAGAAAGATTTATAGCACTCGTGTTATCACAGTATATAATAGAATTTGATAAATGAATATCAAAATCTTGAAGTGTTTGTTGCATATATAATACTTGAGTACAAGCGAGAGCCGCTGATATATATTCGGCTTCACATGTTGATAGTGAAACACAATTCTGTTTCTTACTAAACCAAGAGACAAGTGATTTTCCAATAAAATGGCACGTACCACTTGTACTCTTTCTATCCGTTCGAGAACCTCCAAAATCAGCATCACTATATGAAACTAATTCGAATGGACATTCTGTTGGATAAAAAAGACCGAAATCTTTTGTATTATTAAGATAACGAATTATACGCTTCACTGCTCGTAAATGCGATTCCTTTGGATTTGCTTGAAAACGAGCACATAGACAAACACTCATCATTATATCTGGACGACTAGCTGAAAGATAAAGAAGAGAACCAATCATGCTTCGATATAATTTCTGGTCAACACTCTTACCATTATCATCTTTTTCAAGATGTGTAGTTGTACTCATAGGAGTTGGTTTACCAGATGTATTTTCTAATCCGAAGCGCTTGATAAGATTTCCGCAGTATTTTTCTTGATTAATAAAAATACCATTCGGAAGTTGTTTGATTTGAAGTCCAAGAAAGTATGACAGTTCTCCCATATGAGACATTTCGAATTCTTTGGTCATAATACTTGCAAATTCCTTACAGAGTTTATCATTTGTTGAACCAAAGATGATGTCGTCTACATATATCTGAATAACTAGAATATCCTTTTGAGAATGTTTGATAAACAAAGTTTGATCGACTCTGCCTATTTGAAATCCTGAGTTAATAAGATAGCTACGTAATCGTTCATACCAAGCACGAGGTGCTTGTTTTAAACCATACAGAGCTTTCTTAAGTTTGAACACATGGTCAGGATATTTTTCATGTACAAACAAAGGAGGTTGTTCGACATATACATTCTCTTTGATAAATCCATTAAGAAATGCACTTTTGACATCCATCTGATAAAGTTTGAAATTATGATGACAAGCAAAAGATAATAGGATTCTAATAGCTTCTAGTCGAGCAACTGGTGCAAAAGTTTCTTCATAATCGATACCTTCTTCCTGATTATACCCCTGTGCTACTAACCTTGCTTTATTTCTGGTGATATTCCCTTGTTCATCAGCCTTATTTTTGTAGACCCATTTAGTACCAATCACTGACTGATCAGTTGGTCTTGGAACAAGTTCCCAGACGTCATTGCGCACGAACTGATTTAGTTCTTCTTGCATGGCAATGATCCAATATTCGTCGGTAGCTGCTTCTTTAGGATTCTTAGGTTCGATATTTGATAGAAACGCAACATGTCCCATTTGATGTAATTGACTCTTAGTTCTTACTTGTGAGTCGACCTCCCCAATTACATTTTGAACCGGATGGTGTCTCAATAATCTTGGAGGGGAACGTATTTCACAAGCTGGTTGTTGTTGAGAAATATTTTCAACAATATTTTCAGAGTCAGAGTCATAGTTTGTGATGATAGGAGTGTCAGAAAGTATAGTTTCGTCATCATCAGATTTTGGTTGAGAGGGCTGAAAGATTTCATCGAAGGAAACATGAAGAGATTCTTCAATAGTTTTGGTTCGTTTATTGAAAATACGATATGCCTTGCTTCTTTCCGAATAACCGACAAATATACCTTCATCAGCTTTCGGATCAAACTTTCCGAGATGGTCTTTCGTATTTAAAATGAAACATTTTGAACCAAATACTTTGAAGTAAGATATATTTGGCTTCCTTTCGTTAAATAATTCATAAGACGTATTCTTGGTGAGTGGTTGAATGGACACACGATTCAAAACATAACACGCAGTGGCGACGGCTTCTGCCCAGAAATGTTTTGGTAAAGTGGATCCATTTAATAGCGTTCTTGCACATTCTTGTAATGTTCGATTTTTTCGTTCTACAACTCCGTTTTGTTGTGGAGTTCTAGGAAACGAAAAATTGTGGTTAATACCTTTCTTTGTACAAAAATGTTCAAATTCGTTATTTTCGAATTCACTACCATGATCACTCCTTATGTTTTTAACTTTTAGCCCTTTCGATTTTTGAATTCTTTTGACGAAAGATTTAAAATGTTCAAAAGTGTCACTCTTGTTTTTCAGGAAAATAGACCATGTATACCGAGAATAGTCATCAACTATTACAAATACATATCGATTATGGTTTATCGACTGAACCTGTGTTGGTCCGAATAAATCCATATGTAGTAACTCAAGTGGTTGTAATGTTGATATGACTTTCTTGGATTTAAAAGATGATTTGGTTAATTTTCCTAATTGACATGCATCACAGATATTGTTAACCTTAAAACTCATTTTGGGTAGTCCTCTAACTAGATTGTTTTTGGCTAGCTTGTCAATAGTTCTGAAGTTTATATGACAGAAGCGTTTGTGCCATAGCCATGGATCATTATCATTAGCTACAAGACACATATCTGAGTTATGATTAATATTCATATTCAGAATATATATATTTCTGTCTCTATAACCTTCGAAAATTAAATTATGATCTTTATCTAGAATACTACACTTATTATTTGAAAAAGAAATTGTAAAACCCTTGTCACATAATTGACTGATACTAAGTAAATTGTGTTTTAAATTTCTAACTAGCATGATATTTGTAATAAGAGGTAAGTTAGATGTACCGCAATTGCTCACATCGCCTTTGCCGATGATATAGCCTTTTGAATTATCTCCAAAAGTGATGGAGCCACCATCTGAGTATGTAATATTTGTTAATAAGCTCTTGTCTCCAGTCATGTGCTTCGAGCAACCACTGTCCAATATCCACTTTCCTCTTTTCTTAAGTGGGACCTGCAAAAAATAAAATTAAGTCCATGGTACCCACTTTTTATGGGGTCCTAAGAGTTAGGTCTTAGGAGTCCAAACCCATACGGGTCAAGTATCCCCTTTATATATATAATTAGTATTAAGATGTACAGTATTCATGAAATTCTGAATATATTTATTCCTAATCAAATTGTTATTTGTTTTAGGAACCCATATTTTGATAGTCTTGACAACTTTCTTCTGAAATTTCACAACTGATTTTGGTTTGGAATATAATAAACTAAGATTTTTCTTAGCTCCAGTATTTTGTACTTTCTTTTTCCTTTCATTACCAAGATGTTTCTTGGTTTCTTGTTTCCTATATCCCAAACCTTGTTTATTTGAAACAGATTGTGAACTTTCAATGATTTTTGTCAAATTTTCTCGACCTTTGTTAAAGTTAGAAACATTTTGAGTTATGTCATCTAACTTAGTTTGTAAGCTCGCCTTTTCTTGGTCCAGATTTTTGACTTTTGCCTTAAGCTCATGATTTTCAATAGTGAGAGCATCATTTTTCTCTTTTTGAGTTTCAATTTCTTGACTCAAAAGAGATAATTGAGAGTCAACATTAGATGATGATTCTTGAAGTTTTTCAAGTTCTTCTTCTAATATTTTCTTCTCGTCTTTTAACATATCTCGTTCAAACTCTGCTCTACTCAAATCTGCTTTGGCTACTTTTAATTGACGTTTTATGTCTTTATATTTGACTATCAATTCAGAATTTATATCAAGTAATTCATCAAATGTAGGAATTTGTACCTCATCTTCTGTTGCCATAAAACAAACATTAGCTTGTTCATTCTCCTGATCACTTTCACTTTCAGATGAGGATGAGTCTGAATCATCCCATGTTACTGAGAAGGCTCGTTTCTTTGACTTGTCCTTCTTATGTTTGAATTTATCATTTTCTGACTTCTTCTTTTGTTCTGGACAATCCTTCTGCATGTGCCCCTTTTTGTGACAGTTGAAACATTCTATAGTTGATGAAGATGGTTTGTTTGATCCAGATTTCCTTTTGTTGTAACGACTGGCTTTTCGATATTTTAGGAATTTTTTGAATCCTTTTGCAATGAATGCCAAATCTTCATCTTCAGAATCTGATTCATTTTCATCTTTCTCAGCATGAAATGCTACATTTTTCTTTTCTTCTTTCTGTTCTTTTCTAGCCTGCAAATTTGCTTCATAGGACATTAAATTTCCTATCAATTCATCTGGCTTCATGATGGAAAGGTCATTAGCTTCTTCAATTGCTAATACTTTTCCTTCCCATTCACTAGTCAGAGAATGTAGGACTGTTGACACAACATCAAAATCTGAATATTTTTGTCCTAGTTCGATAAGTGCATGATGAATAGTTTGAAACCTTGAATACATATCATTGATTGTCTCATTCGGTTTCATTTTGAAATTTTGAAACTGACTTTTCAGCATGACTATTTTGGCTTGTTTAACCTTGTTAGTACCTTCATGAGTGGTTTTCAGCGTTTGCCAAATTTGATATGCAGTAGTGCAGATACTAACACGGTTATATTCATTTTGGTCTAATGCACAAAACAACATATTTATTGCCTTTGCATTTACGGCTGCTGCCGTTTTCTCAGCCGTTGTCCATTCTGAATATTCAGTTGTTGGATTCACTATTTCTTTTTGAGTAGCATTCCAAGCATCATAGCTATTTGATTGCATAAAAAATGACATACGTGTAGCCCAATAGCTATAGTTGAGACCATTAAAGAATGGAGGTCTTTGTGTTGATTGACCTTCCGTGTAAGTGTTAGTGCTAGTGCTTGCGTTATTTGCCATATTACAAGAATATATCAAATAACGGTGTTACGGTTATATGATGACCGTGCTCTGATACCAAATGAAAGTGTGTACGCTTGTGCACACTAATTACGGATCGTGTAATATGGACTAATATATGCGGAATGTTATTTACAATTGCTATATAAGTAAATATTCAATAAACTAACTATATAGCAATTCACAGATATAGAATAGTAAATGCAGTAAACAGTAAAAATCACACCAGGGATTTTTATACTGGTTTGGACCTCCCGTCCTACGTCCAGTCCCAGACTTCTATCTGGATTTCACTACCAACTACCTCGCTTCACCCGGAGGAACAGGTTTATAACACCCGAACAGCCGAACGGGATTTCGTGCCTCTTACAACACCGAGGACTTCAACAAAAATAAATACAATTGTCGTTGACAACTTGTGCTCTTGATAACACGGATTTGTCACTTGTAGTACACCCTTCCTATAATCTTATCCTCAAAATATGTGAATGATGTTTGTGAAGATTGAAGGAAGTATATTACTTATTTGAATCAAAAGATATGAAATAATTTCAATGATTCAATAAGCAATTTGAAGTAGAGAGCTTTTAGAATGCAAGAGTATTTTGAATTTAAGATCAGAATTTTAAAGCAAAGAATTGTTGTATTTCAATCAATGATTTAGATATGTTTATATAGAGAATAAATGGTTGTAACCCTTTGTGAAGAGTAGCCATTAACAGATGTGATCATTGATGAAAGGTAAGAGAAGCAACCATTGAAGAAAGAAGTGTCTTTTGGGAAAGGTTGCTTTCTGTTTAAAAACGGTCGACAGGTCAAAAATGACCAGTAGACAAAATTTCAAATATATAGACGTTATGTGCATGTGTGCACGTTCATTGTGCAATTTACACAGGAACGGTCGACCGCCTGGTTTTGGACCGGTCGACCGGTCCCTGTTAAATTGCACAGTGAATGTGCAATGTCATCCAAAACGTTTATACATCGATTCTTTTGAGATGCATGATTATTTTGAGGATAGATTTTAACATAACTAATACTACTAACATACCAAATAATCAACCTCTAACGTATGAAGCTCGTTGTGTCTCAATGAATGACTTCTTTTTGTCGATCACGGTTTATCCCTTTGTCAGAAATCAAAACTATAAAAATCTTGACTCAACATAGGTTTCCAGTTTTTTATACGAACAGCCGATCGCTTATACCTTTCGGTCGACTAAAACCAATCGACTGTTAGGGTTCCCATGTTGGCTATTGATGAATAATTTTTGGGGTTTCTTCCAGTTTTTATTTATTGTGGATTGTTTATGCGTTTAAATCAGGTCCTTAATAGTGATTTGTGAACCCTAATTACAGTTTACTCAACAGTTTGCAATTGGGTTTAGGGTTTCCAATTTTAATAGTAAAGGGATATATGCATAATTCCAATTAACAGTTGACTGACAATTTAAAACTAGGGTTTTTGATCCAAACTTAGGGTTTATAGTAGTCAATTTAGGGTTTGTTAACATCCTAATCAATTACAATAGTTTATATTAACTACAATAATCAACTTATCAAATTAGTGCCCACTCACCTCTAGCCTAAGCTCTTATAAATGCTTGAACCCAAGAAATTAGCCCCCAAATCGATAACACCTCCTTAGACTGCCTTGATTTGCTTACTTTAATCTCTTAGGTTGAATAGATTTTATTTTTGGAATTTCAAAAATTAGGGTTGAGAGAAAATTTTAGCGGAGTTTGGTTACTATAACTATTTAATGGAGAATTAGGGTTCTATTAGCTTAGTATTTTAGGGTTAGGGATTTAGTTTGGACCATTAGATTAGCTTAGGTGAATATTTCATGGCATCAGGTTTGCTCATCATACACCCCGTCCCCAAGAAAATAATCTCATCCATTTATCATCGTCTCAAAAAATAAATAACCCACAATTTTACCCACATGTAGGTCGACCGCCACCTACCACGGTCAACCACTACTGGTCGACCTTAAACCCCGTTGGGTCAACCAGTGGCTTTGTAAATTTTCAAATTTTTAGTTTTAAATTCTTAATTCATTTAAACACCCGTAACTCTTCCATAGTGACTCGGATTGCGAAGTGTTATGTATGCAAATCACGTAGAAAATTGCTACGAACACAATGGTGCAAGTTTCATACCCAAATTTGAACATCTGTGAAAATTTTCTTTTAACTCCTTGTTTTCGTTTAAATTAGTTATCTTATTAAATTTCCGTCTAAATTTCCGTTAAATTTCTGGGGTGTTACAGGTACCGATCTATGCTTGTGCATTCTGAGCCTTGTCCATCCTATTTTTCGAGGTCCCAACTTATTTCGTTTTCTTTTTTTGCTTCCCTTCACTATGACTCTCACCAAATAAGGAGGAACTATCTTCTATTGAATCAGAAGGCAATAATTCCCTCGTGTTCCTTCTGCGACCATGAGATAATTGGGTCATCAAGTCTAAATTCTCCTTTATCTGTTTCCTTATTTCTTCCTGACTTTCACACAACATATCATTCAGTTCTTTCATCATTCTATCCATCTCAACCTAGGTTATTGTATCTGAAGCGCTTTGAATTTCAGCAGTGTTGGGCTGAGCGATTTCTTTAACATGTTAGAAACAATCATTTTCAAATTAATTGGTGGGTTGGGAAGCTATTGATTTTTATTTGATATTTCTTGGGGCCATTACTTCGGTTGATCCTATGATAGGCTGAAGGGAGTCTAAATAATCATAGATCTTAGGAACATAATTAATAGACCTACTTCATGGATTAAAGCAATCCAAAAATTGAAAATACATTCAAATATCGGGAGATTGAAACACTCTCAGTGAAAGCACCAAAATGTCTGCCATTAGTTGGCACAAACATCCTAAATATTTGTAGAAGAGAAATAAATGAAGAAATTAAATGGAATATAATAGGAAACAACACATAACAATTATTTGTTTCAACAAATCACCAGTCTACATCCACTTGAACTTTGTTATTGATTATGCAAAGTATTTGCAAACGTGATGTTATGGATCGCTGGTTTATGGATCAGTGATGATCCAAGAAATTACAATATCAATATAGGAATTTAGTATGAAGAAAAAAGGATCCCAAAATAGTGCCTATCACCCTCTATTTATTGATGAAGATCGATAGATTTATCTCTACAATGTTCTCCCCATGTTTTCCATGTCAAAGAAGGTTCTCTAGAAAGATCATGACCAAATCGGTAATCTTTATGGATACCAACCCTGGGGCTATGGATCGATACCAAACCATGGTGATCGTTTGTTGATCTTTATTTTTCCCTTTGAGATTGATGGATGATTCTTGTCTTCCTTTGGAAGTTAACTACCTTGATGTTAGCTTGGATTTGGATGAAATCCTTGGTTCGGTGAGAACTCAAGAATACCCAGTCATTTTGCTATGGGGTTTGGGCTTTGTGCATTGAGATTCGATTCATAAGTAGTTGGCAAACTGCACCAGTTTGTATGTCGTGGCCAATGTTGGTCTTAGCTCCATACGGCATGAGGTAAAAAGTGGTTTGTAGCAACTACTATGGATCAGTAACGAACCATGGCTACAGATCAGTACTGATTCAAGACTTTGTCTTGGATGTTTGTTTTTGACTTAGGCATCTGCAGTGATTTGGCATTTAGGTAATTCTCAAAGAACTTTGGCATGCTAATGTCTTGGATTGCTTCATCTACAGTGTTATGGCATAGGAAAATCACAATAACTGCTTATCTATAGTTACCTACACCCATTTGCAGCTTGAAAATGTATCTCCAAATCGTCCGCATCACATGATCACTTTCTTCCCAAACCGATTGCACATGACTATATTCTTACTAGTGTAACACCCCACCTCTATACCCCTATTATTCAAGAATATTACTAGGTAATACTATCAAATAATATGGAGAATGAGGATATATGGGGTACACACATAAATATTCCTTTCGTCTAACACTGCTACGTATTGAACATCAAATAAACAACTCACTTATATGTACACAGTATCAGCACAAAGCAATAAACACATGTGCCTCCAGGATAGAACAATACACACTATACAATAAATATCAGAGATCACAAAGTTAATCACAGCGATAAAATATAGTACAAAATGTACATGGTATGTTCAATATTCAATACAATGATATACAATGAAACTATATAATTCTGATAATAAATACAATGACAATATACTAGTCTCCTCTATGCCCAGAAAACACATGAACTGTTCTCATGGACCCTGTACCTAAAATGTCTTGGACTTACTCGAGTATTATATAAATAACACACGGGTTAGACTATATCTAAATCAAAGGATCAATATACGTATGCAACTAAATATATATTGGATATAATAATAATACGATAATACTATCAGAATAATTCAACATAATAATCATTTCATCAATATATATACACACACAAACACACACACATATAGTAATATATGTATAGTATGTAATGATAATATCTTAAATAATCCCCCAAAGTGTCATATAATGTAGAATATCATAGAACTGTGCATAAAGATGTTATCACCCATAAAAACTCATCCAATCATAAATCATGAAACAACGTCAAATAGGTAAACTATCCATATCAAAAATCATCATCAAAATCCAGTAATCATCAATATATGAGATATCACCAAGAATAATCAGGCTAGCACAAAGCATTACTCAAATATATCTCTCAATCTCGATAATATAATACCAATCATCAATATAGAATATAGGCCGCCTATCAAAGAATCATAAATAATAAAAGATATAAGAATCCACTATACTTTGGACACTTATCACATTACATGTATAATCTCATCTCGTATAGAAATAAAATAGTGACTGGAATTAATTATATGACAGACGTAGGGTCCCAAGTAGGGTCATATCATAATAGATGAGCTACACAACCCATATATATACATAAGTGAGAGTATAGGAAATATGTACTTATCTACCACTTAGTGTAGAACCAGACGGGATACTGATAGTTTCACTGCTTTCTCCAGGTGCCAAAGGCTACACCATCCGGATTTCTCCTATAGTCTTCGGTTACCTCCCTAGTATCATGACTATATCCATGTAATGCGCTCATCGACGCAAGTACTCTTAGTCATGACCCGGATCACGCCCCTATGGTAAAAGACCGTTGGCCTATTTGATAAAAAATGGCTAGGGGTACACCACCCTAAGAGCTACACCACCCTTCTCTAGAATCCCATGATGCACATCTGAAGTATAATAAAAGTGTCATGGATCTAGGGCGCAACCCCATGATCAGGCTGCTAGGGTGGACTCTGCCCAATCTGGTTCCCACTAACTCCTAATCATATCCCGGAGCACTTCATGATAGATAAGTAGATAATATTTATAAATATATACATATATATACACACACACATTGAGTACACCCCATAACACAACATCTATAAACTTTCTCTACACTGAGCATATAAACTTGCTCTACACCGAGCATCACCTCACGTAAGTGTAAACTAAATCCATATCCTTGTCTATTGAGTGCCATCTACTTACATTAATAAATTAGATAATATCACATCGGTGTCTCATACCACCGTGTCATATAAATCCGTTTATTCGATACCCATAAACTACACTCAATCTCTATCATATTCTATATAACAAATCCAAAGTATAATCAGAGAAATATTACCGAATACTCTATCCTAAACGGTATTATAACTCCATTTATTCAGATTTCTCGTCACATGGAACAAAATATTATGAAATCAAACAGAAGTATGCCATCACCATCTCATATCAAAATCACAGATCAAATCAATATCAACGGTGAATCATTCATGATATCGAAGTTAATATAGGAAAAGAAGAAATAAAAAAATAAAAAAATCATACATAAAAATCCCAATTTAATTAAGCAATGAAATAATAATGAAGTTCAACAAAATCTTTCTTTAAACAGTTTAATCAAATGTTCAAATATATATATAGCACACTTTTATAATTCATAAATAATCATATCAGAAATTATCATATTATGAAAAGAAGATTATTATTTATTGAAAACATATCCAAAATCACTTAATTATCTTGTAAAAAGAATTCTATAATTTTCGAAGGATTGAATATTCTTTCAAAAATATTTAAATAACCTTTATAATAAAAATATCTTTAAAATAATATAGTCATTTTCATAATATATTTTAAAAAATAGCATTATATTCTATTTTTCCTTTGAAACAATTCCAAACTTATAATATATTATAATATTGATTTAGAAAGGGTTTTATAACTAAAAAATTATATTTATATTTATAATTAAAAATATATTTGTAAATTGGAAAATAGGTAAGTTGAATGGAATTTAGTAAACTATTTATTGAATAATTTTAAAAAAAATTAAAACCCTTAAATAATTTTTAATAACTTTTCAAACATCTAAAAAAATAAGAAAGTAAATAAATATATGAATTATGGAGTAAAATTACACTAAGAATATTTTTTATCCAATCAGCACTCTGAATTTATCGTGCAACCCAAGTCCAGTTGCATCAAACACCGGTCATATATAAAATACACACATATCGACATATAAATACACACACACACATATAGTTCAATTAGCAATCGGATAGAGTTCCATTTGCAAATTGACATTTCCATTCAACACAACCAACTAACATCCCAACAATAATTAATCCCAAACCAATATATCAATAATTTATTCAACCAAATAATTTAATCAATAATCACAATCAATTCAACCAAGCTATGTAATCAATTATCGGGATTAATATATATAACTTGTATAGAAATTAGATATAGTTATGAGTATAAACTCACCAAAAACATTCTTAAGTGACTGAAATAGCAACTAAATGATTCCAGAATCACGTTGCTTCAGCTGCCATCAATCCCTCCTATGCTGCTAGCAAATTACATCGCCTGTCCCCAAATCACCATAGTCGAGAGTGCCTCCACAATATCATGATGCTTCCTCCGTGTTGATAGCCTCCACTTCCTCACGTCACCATTACACAAGCCTCCAACCTGAAGCTCAACACCATCATCGACCCTCATTGTTGTGACTGCAGATCCACCTCCTGCCACTTCGCGTGACCTAACATGGACTTCCCCAAAGCTATGCTCTTCCACTGTTGAGTTGCCTCCTATCGGGCATCACATGACTTTGATTCCATTTTATTAATATTGGGCGCATTAGATTAGAGATTTAGGGCCAAAGCAATGGTAAATGGAGGCTCGAGCTTGGATATGAAGTATAAACGGTGAGGTTCTAGAAAAAGGAAGAAAGAATGAAAATGGGCTTATTTTGTTTTAGGCCTTAAATTCTAATTTAATTTGGTTTTAATTAATTTTCTTCACACTTCAATTTAAAATTTTAATCCTTGACATTTATTTGTAAAAATATTTCAATGTAGTTTAATTGATTTATGCTACATTTTACGCAGTATGTAATTTGGTAACCACATAATTTCTTTGAATTCAATACTTGTTTATTTTTGTTTAACTATTCATTGAATTAAAGTTAAATAAATTTATTTTTTAACTATTTCTATCATATAAAAATTATTAGTACTTTAAAAATATCTTATATTGTTTAAACATTTTATTCTGTTTCAATATGTTCTCTAGAAGAAATTTATTAATATAATTCAATTTCTATAACAAAATCCTTTGTTAAATAAAATTTAATTAAGTAAAAAATTATTTTCATAAATAATAGTTATTAAAATCAAATTCAAACAATTTATTTATTATTATAACATAGAAAAAAGGGTTGTTACAACGAGTCTCAGTGTCCATCACCACAATATCGTCGTCCTACCATGTAGATCTAGTTGTTAGGTTTTATAATGGATTTTACCTACATACTAATTACTTTTTCTTCACTAAGACAAGATTTTCCTCGAAACCCCGACCTTCGGATCTACTTATCATTTCCTTCTTCTTATGAGTCGCTATTGATGTTCGGTGATTTTCGTGCTTGAGTCTCGTAGTTGTTGTATGTAACTAAATCACTCTAGATGGATAATTCACATTTTCATATCACACAAGATGGGTGTGAGTGATATTGAAGTCGTAGATCATATCCATTTAGAGACATTTGCCTTGTTAGGTAGGAGACTTTGATGTAGTTGCGAATTGCAGTCCTACTTTTGTCATGTTGTCCTTCTCTATGAAATCCCTCTATAATATCAAACTTCTTCATTTGCATATTTCTCTCTGTTTCACTTAACGGATCAAAATAGAAAAATTCCATCAGTATTTCTCGTTTAACATCAGGAACAAGACATTGGAAAAATTATCCCAACCTCTTAATATTATTTTTGGAGTTCCTCTCTAAAAGAGAGTAGAAATTATAAAAATATTATATATATACATAAATAAATAAATAAATAAATTGAAGAAGGATGGAAAATAAAAGAGAAGAACATAATGAGTGAATCAATTCTATGAAAAAAGTAAATTCTAAATTTATAAATTTAGACTCCACTTACCTCCACTCTCCTATCAGATCTTTAATTCTAATGGGAATGTACACACTTTTACATACATATTTTTGGTTGAAAAAAAGGAATTGAGTAAGAAAAATGGGCTTGGATCCGGAAATTGAAAGCCATAAGGTGAGTGGAAAATTATGTAATTTACATAGTACTATATTCATTTTGTTGAAATTTTATTTTTGTTATTATATTTATGTGAAAACCATTGAATTGTAGGCTTTAATAAACAAATATATCTAACTTGAAATCCTTGTCTATATATTCAGAAATTGTTTAACTTTAATAAAATAATATATGTACACCCTAGATCTGGAAGTTAGGTAGAATCGTCTCTAAAATTTATGGAATATAATATTAATATAATTGTGTAGTTATTTCTAGATTTTTGTTATTTGGGTTGTAAATTGTTAAACCTAATAATCATCAATTTGAGATGCCTCAGTTAGATTTGGATTTTAATTTTTGTA
Organism: Allium fistulosum; assembly: GCA_030737815.1. NCBI lineage: Eukaryota > Viridiplantae > Streptophyta > Magnoliopsida > Asparagales > Amaryllidaceae > Allium > Allium fistulosum. The sequence continues at coordinate 368,530,855 of CM060908.1, forward strand.
TTGTAATCCATTGGAATTTTAAAATCTCTATGGGAATTTTCATAAATTGAACAACCACATAATTTTATGCATCGTTTGAAATAACAAGGAATATGCCAAAACAAAAGAGATGTGCAAAGTAGAGATGCCTTTCCATGGTTTGCACTGTCTATTTCAATAGAAATTGAAAAAGATAATTTCTTGAAATTTCAAGCGTAGCACAATCCCATTTTTTGGTAGTTTATGGAAAGTTGCAATTGTAACGTTTCCTTCTTGTAAAGATACAATTCCCATACATTAAAATGTGAAAATAAATATTTTTGTGGAAGTTACAGATAAGTGTATCCAGAAATCCTTAAATGTAAAAACTAAATAGTTATAAATAGAAATATAAATAAATCCTTTTACCAATTAAATGTATATGTGTAAAGTAAAGTACAAGTTTAAGAAATAAATAAACTAACGTCAATTACATCACAAATATATATAGGTTTGGTAACGTGCAATTAATTGTTTGTTATCACATTAATTATAAATAAAATGTTAAATAAGAATAAGGTAATAAATTATAGAGTAAATGGGAAGTTACTGTAATCAAGTCAATATGGAAAATAAACCATTTAATGAATTTAATCACAGGGACCGAATATAGCACGGGGAAAGAAAAATTAAATAAGCATGATAGATAAATGTCATTAATAATTTATGGAAGGGAGAAATAAAGACAGTAAACATATAAATTAAGAAGTACTTGCACAATAAATAAATGAAAATGATACATCGCCCTCTAAATGAATATAAAAAGTTGTTTAAATATTAAACAAAACTAATATAACTAAAATCGACAATGGCGACAACAATCATTTTGTTCTCTGCGAATTTTCCATTTTCCAGTTCGTCTTAGCTTCTCTGTTCAAGTTGACTTCTCTACGTCTGTTTCTCCTCTTATGGCTCCGAAGAAGAAGCCTCTTACTCCGGTGCCAGATCTTGTCTCGCGTTCTGACGTTGCTTTAGTTTCGGCCTCGTCTGTTCCTTTGGCTGATGCGATGTCGTCGATTGCGGCTCCGCTGTTGTCCCCTCTGGTATCGAATTTCTTGACAGTGACGAAGTAGAAATTAATCCTTTATTGGGTCGTTCTGTTGAAAAGTGTGTTGTCGATCCAATTTTGACCATGTTTGAAATCAATAATCCCCTAAATGGCCTGCTGCAGGAAATTGATATATCGCCCTCTAAGCTTCCATCTCCGTTGACCTCTGGTGAGCATACTCTCGCACTTTATTTGGCTTCATCTTGCATTCTTCCATGGTCTGTGACTGATGTGGGGTTGCCAGTCATGTCCTCTTTGGGTGTTGATGATACAGTGCAAGTAGATTTGTTAACTTCTGTTGCAAATGGTGTTGTCGGAGATGTTTCTCCATGTGCAGCTGGGTCAGTTGGTGTTGCATCTGCTGAAATTATCCAGGATCGAAGCTACCTTCCAACTGCTCGAGTAAATGCCGAGTTTGTAGTCCCCTTTTCCAGTTTGAATGGTCAGGTTCCTATGGTTCCTTCCCTGCCACGGTCCGGCACTAAGTGGTCGTCGTTATTCACCAACATGCCAAAAAATGCGGATGTGCATTCCCCTAGGTGTTTTGACAAAGTGGAGATTGACAGAGTTTTGATTCCTCCAATGGAAGTTATAGAGGCCGGTGTTGATTACTGGAAGGACCATTTGGTGGGCTTTTTCCTTGATACAAATCCTGCCTACACCTCGTTAAGGCGCGTTGCAATCAGATTTGGAAGCCTAAAGGGGGAATAAGTGTTCACTTTGATAATGAAATGTTCTACTTTAAATTCTCGCGTAGTGAGGAAAGACAAGGAATTCTTGAGGCCGATCCTATCCTCATTGATGGGAAACCTTTTATTATTACAACCTGGAGTCCGTTTGTTGGTAGAGCCAAGGATCAAGTATTATCTATTCTAGTCTAGGCCCACATTTCTCATATCTCATCTGTTCTTCAGCCTTTGATCGGGATTGATTGGCTAGCTGGCCAAGTTGGTAAGGTGATTTGTTATGACGCTAACACTGTAGACAAAAAGAGATTAGTGTATTCCAAAGCTCTGATTGAAATAATCCATGCGAAGCCTTTGCCTTCGGAATTGAAAGTCAAACTCGATGTGGACCACTTTGCTGTGGCCAGGGTTCGCTATAGTTGGAAACCGAACATCTGTACGTCCTATCAGTCCTTTAGGTATCTTTCAGATGCGTGTTGTAGAGTGGCCTTTGCTGACCCTACTCCACTATCTGAGCGGATTCCACTTCCTCGTCCTCCTGTCAGGAAGTGGGTCCCGAAGATTGCTCTATCCCCCCTTCTGTTGGCCCTGTCCTTTCTACTGTCGCTACTCCATCTGCTGATCCTGTCCCATCTACTGTTGCTTCTCCTTCTGTTGTCCCAGCTGTTATCGTTTCTCCTGGAGATGTTCCAGATGGCGTTGATCCTGTTGGTGGGGCCCAAATTGAGTTTGCTTCTACTATTTTGTTCGATTCTATTATTTGGAATTTTGAAGAGCGAGCCTGAGTCCACGTTCCTTCGGACATGCGTTACTCGCCGTAGTCTGACACATTTTATGCCTTTATCAGTGATATTGAGGATGAGAGTCGATGTCTTATATATCATATTGACGGTGAGGGTCTGTCCCTTACTAGGGTTGGTGAGATTGGTAAGGAGAATAAAAGTAAGTTTTATGGGATAAGAAATTTATTTGTTCTCCTTATTCTGAAGGTAATGATCTGCATCTGGCTGCTCTTTTCTCTGGGTATGTTCATGTTATTGGCCCGTCGGCTGTTGTTGGTAGTGGCTATTCTTCTCCGAAGGCAGCGTAGTCTTTGAGGGTTAGTAGTTTAGGCTCCATTTGCCTAACTCATGTTCTTTATTTTCTCTTTGATGTGGGCGCTTTACGCCCGTTTAGCTGTTCTGTGCATGTCCAGAACCCCTGTTTTTCCTAAATTTATACAGTGGCACGGCCCATTATAAAGACAGCTAGGTTTGCTAAAAAATTAATGAAAATGAATAAATAACAAACTTAAGAGACATAACAATTTTTATATGGCATTAATAATACGTTTACGATGGTTGTGAATTAGTGCCCTAGCCCAATATTTAAATTAATTACGAATGACGTTGTTTAGTATGGATTGGGATGCGAGGTCGGTTGATTTACACAACAGAAGTATGCCCTCTACAAGGGGCTAACAGCAGTTGTGTATATGTATACTGATGTGGGACATCTCTAAATATAGGACCCGTAGGAGATATACATTTGCATATAGGTTCGTCGAAAATATACCAAGGGTTTCGTCTTGGGTTGAAGTATTAAATGGCGGGAGGGTCTGCTTCAATTTTGAAACTAAAGGTATTAAGTAACCGGTAATGAGAATTTTCCTTGATTTGCAATTGAAAAATCTAAACGGGATTTTTGGATGGTGGTCAACGCTATATGAGCATTGTTTGGTAAACCGGTATTATTTTAGTAGGGCTGGGCATAGGATGAAACCACCATCGGTTCTATGCGGTCGTTAGTAAAGACGTGGGCTAATCTTGTACGAGTTACACTTTCTACTGGTGTAGAGTTCATGTGGGATATGCACTGATCTCAAAGTTAGTTGTTTATTTGTTTGGTTGGAGTTTGGATAGTTAACCCTCGGATAAGACTTTGGGATGCAGTAGTTGTAACAACCCAATTTTTTCGATGCCTGAAAATCGACATCAATACGTCCATTGTATCAACTGCCGAACAATCGAATGTTGGAAAACCGAACCGTTAGGGTTAAAGAAGAAGAAGATAGAAGAAGAAAGTAGAAGAAGAAATAGAAAACAATATCAGAATCTCACAATCACAGCGGAACAATATATAATAGATAAATGACTAATCTTTAAAACAAAAGAACTATATCTGTTTATATATTACATCATCAGAGTACAACAGTTTCACAATAAATCGAACAGTTATAATAACTTGTCCCCATAACTGAATACATAGCGGAATAATAATCAAGTACGGGAGTACGTCTTGCCATCCAGCTCGTCTACTGAACTCCATAGCAATCCATCCAGAATTCTACTGATAACCTGACTCTAGGCTGCCCGTGTGGAAAATTATGGGCACCTAGAGTTTAGAAAAGGGAACAATAAACTCCGAGTCAGTCATGGGACTGGTGTGAGAACTTAAAACAGTTATTTGTACAAAAATAAATCCGTTTATGCTTTTGAAAAATGAAACTACCATAAGGCCTCCCGGTACACACACAATGCAATCGCACACTTGGGGGAGATTTCTCCTTATAGTAGTCAAACATGCTTGATACGTGAAAATCCTTTTGATATTATTATTAGTGCATAGTGTGGAAAACATTTTGAAAGTATAATATTAGTCTAAGACAGCATAGTTACCATTATATTATGCCTACTATAGCTACCACCTGAGGTGGCAGGTTCTACAACTGCAATCGTAAAGGGCTCGTATTGTTTAGTTTGGATTTCCAACAAATGGTCAAGGCTAAGGAACTTCCTTTCCGAATGGGTACGCCTCTGGAGGGACGCCCCAAGAACCTAACCAGATCTCTGCCAACACAAGGCCGGGTTACCTCTGTAACTAGGTAACTAACTATCACGACTATGCCATCCCTCGGTCGTAACCAACCTTTACCGAGGCACCTCGAATTCCAAAAACCACATTAGTAAAATATCTGGGCTCCATATTAGAATACCACTTTTTATCCAGAAGGAAATGTACATACCCTAAGGGGCACGACTCCCATAACCTTGCTGCATCCTTCCCGTTTCAACCATTTCCGGGGTGTGAGGTTCGATGAAGTCTTGTCCCACAAAGCTACGCTTTTCACAAATGCCATGCTTCGATCAACCAATGATTAGCACTTAGCATGCCACATTTCCAAATTGGGAATATATCACTAGTAACAATCAACTACATAACCTCTGATCTCGTACGTCTCAAGAAGGGTGTTAAGCTAAGAGAATAAATTCTCCGCCACCAACAGAAATATATTTGATAGAAACCATCTTTATATCTCAAAGTGTAAAGTCAGACATACATCCAAGTCAATCCTGGGTCTGAATGGAACCGGACGCACTTCATCCAATTAAGGAAAGAAGTCCTTGCAAATCCGGATATCCCCTAATCACGTCCGGACTCCCCATCACATAGAGTAATCAAAATCTCTATACCGGAGCAACTCGGTGCAGAGACATTCAACAGGAAATCCTTTCGTTTTCAAAAATACTCGGTCTTCAATCACCGTCTTCAAATGAAATCCCATTTCGTCGTATCACTATTCGGAATGGGTTTTATGACTTAATGTCCTCTTCCGGCTTAACCGAATAATGAGTGCTTATTCTAAAAACAAGTGGATACATTCAATTCTAAATTAAGTCACAAAAAATTTCCACTTTTGATCTTTTAAACAAAAGATCCACCTTTTAAAATTCGATGAGATTTTCGGATAACCATTTGGAATCCGACCCCTGGTCGCATCGAAATTCAAATGCCGTCTTAAAGGCCAATATTGATAGTTGGTTATTTAACTATCATAAAACATCGACAAACAACCATCAGATTTAAATAATTTCCCAAATTATTTATTTTAAAAATATCTTCGCTAGATATAAATTTTTCTACACTTCAACCCTTTTGAAAAATGGTTTTCAAATCACTTTCCTCTCGCGGAATAAATTCCAAATATTGTTTATTTCCACTGAAAATTACCAAGACTAAATGCTTTAGATTTTTAAAGTAATTTAAATCACTTTCTAAAAATATATATGCTTTGAAATACTTAGAATAAAAACTATTTAAAACACTTTATTTAAAGTACCAGTTATGAAATTTAATAATAACTTTTCATGTAAAACTTAAGCCAAAACAACTTTAAAAATTCCAACTTATACTTAAAAATCTGCTTTGGAAACGTACTTGGCTTTCCAGGGAAATACGCTTTTCTATCACACCTTTAAAAATAAACCACTATTTATTTTTAAAACAAATTACCCATTCCATTATAAATTCCCACCGTGAATTTATATTTCCAAATATCCACTGATATATATTTTTCTTTATAAACCCAGTTTATAAATTCCATGGTCTCATCTTCCTTTTAAAACATAGTTTCAAACATTTAATTAGTTTTCAAATCGATTTCCCAAAACTAACTCCATTTTTTAAAATAAATTCCTTTATTTCACCCAAACCATTTAAAATCCAAATTTTATATAAATTCTTTAACTTTTAAACAATACTACTTAAGTTCTAAAAATCCATTTATTAAAAAATCTTTTTCCCATACTTGACTTTATTCAATAGGATTTCAAAAATCAACTTTTATCCTTTTCCAAATTCCTTCTTTTAATTTATACAATTTTCTAAAAATTATTTTATTTCCAACAATCCAATTCTTATATTTCTGGTATTTTAAAATACTAAAATATATTCGGCTAAACCATAGCCTTTAATAATTTCAATTACCAATATAATCAATCACAGATTATCAATAAATCATATCACAGCATATGAAATAAATTCAAACATTCGAGGAATCCAGTTGGATCCCTCCAGTCTGTTTCCCTAAATCCACAGATGTTAGCACAACAATTTAAAATACCAATTCCACTTCGAGGTGGAATATCGCGGTATGGGTTCATATCATATCATCTGCTTTTATGCGGCGCATAGGGTCTCATCCGCTATATAATGCGGGAAATCAGTCACTCCAATATATATATATATACTATTATATATAACATACCAATCCAACTGATAACAATTATCAATCAAAGCAAACAACCAATAATTTAAATTTAACTATTTAAATTTAACCGGGTAATCCGATTGAGTGAGAAGTTATCACCTTTGCTCTTTTTATTTGCAAGCCATTTCCATTCCCATCTTGTTTTCACGATTTTTAAACCTCACAGTAAAGCAGAAACCCAAACCCACCTCACCGTTGTCAACGTTTGGAGATCGCCTCTCCCTGCCCATTTGTATCGCCCAAGGTCGTAAATCGCTATCACCCATCGCGACCATCACTGTCGTGTGGACGCGCGAGCCCAACACCCACGTCGATTCCTCCAGTTCCACGCGAATCGCCTGTCAATCTAGTCGAGTTCGCTTTCTCACTCCCAACCACCACGCCTCCACGCATCGCAAAGCATCGCGCACCCCTCCTCCTTGTTCGAATGAATTCGAACATGCGGCCATGGATTTTGATTTAGTGAATTGAGGCTCCGCCATTTTTTATCGAAAGAGGAATTCGATTTCTATTTTGGTTTTTCGATTTAAATGCTCGGCACTTTCTTCTTTTATTTATGTTATCTTATACGAACGAATTCAATTGAAAGAAAGAGAGGGGACGCGTGTTAGACTGGTGAACACCTGTTTGAAGTTTTACTACGTGTCTTTGCTTGCAACAATGCTTTGATATATTAATATTATTTATATTTATATTTTAAGTTCAAATTCATATTGTCTCGATTATCGCAACTCACAATCTCGATCTCCTATCGAGGCGTGCCGCTAGGCATTTATAAGGTTATACCCCTATTCCAAACATAATGGAAAAGGTTTCGAGGCCTAACTTGATCGTATGGAGAAGATAGCTTTTTAGACCTAGTTATTATATTAAATTTTCGATATAAATTTTAGCGCGTTTATCTACCGTACGATCAGCCGACAACTCCAAATATTACGTAATTTGAAATCCGATAATAATACAATATTACAGATTCAATGGAACTGGTTTTGTCGAATTCCGAGACTGTGCCTCGGAAGGCTATTTTTAAATATCGATTTAAACGATATAAATTCAAAACTGAACAAAACACTTTCAAATTAAATTTTAAAAGTTCTATTACCTTCAGTATTATCAATATGAATTATCTAAGCCTTTAAAATATTTTTAACAAGCATAAAACTGAAGATTCAATATTTTACCAAACTTTCAAAAATTAATTTCAATAATTTAATTGCCAAATAAATAGTGATATTTGAAATTCAAGTTAAACTATCTTTCAAATATTTAAAATCAATTAAATATCCAATTTCAAATGACCAGAAATTCCGGGTCGTCACATTCTTCCCCCTTTAAAAGAATTTCATCCCGACATTACTAGTTAAGAAGAATGCTCTAACCCGTTTATCATTTTCCCAAAACCAAATAGTTTCAACTTTCCAAAACAATTTTTATTAAAGACACTATCATTCTTACTAACTTCCCAACCTCAACTATAAGTTCGAAACAATATCACTTACTCAACAATTCAAATTTAAATTTAAAATTTAAAATTATTAAAATTTCCTTAAAATTTTTCTAACTCCCTAAATTTTCGAAAAATTTCGCCAGCGTTTCCTATGTGCGGCTAGCTCGGTACGATTACAAAATGCCTCTACGGCCCCCAGATTTCAAAAGAAAATAAAAAGCCAAGTGGCTAGACTAGAGAATCATCAAATTTCATACAGAAATTTAAATACATACCTTTTTGTCGAGTAATTTAATTTATCTTTCGAAATCAAAAATCCCAATTCCCTTTGCCTTAACACACCTGTATATCTTATTTAGCAATAATGTCCAATTACAACATTCAAAATCATTTTATACATTTCTTCACAAAAGTTTCAATATCTATTTCATTTAAATCCGTACGATGTACTTATATCATCCGTACGTAATACCAAATTCGATTGCTCACTCGATCACACAATTTCACTTCCGAACTAGTATTGTCCACCCGACTTCCTAGTGCGGACTCAGATCTGGTTTTTTGATCAGAAACTTTCATTCTCCTTGCATAGCCGTAAACTATGATAGAGAATTTCCAGAATCAACCAAAAATCCATATCCAGGGTTCGCCGTTGAAAATCGAGTGAAAAATCCCAACTCGGATCGATATAACTATCTCGAAATTCTGTGCTCGAATCTGGATCAAATTGCTATGCGAATAAAGTAATATACGTACATCTTACAGATTATCTCAATTGATTACTTTTATTTTATTCACATTTTATTTTGGTTTCCATTCAAATATTACTTAGAATATTTTTCTTAATTCCAGATTTTACTTAAGAATTTCACCCTTTCTTTCTTAAGTTCAATATAAGTATTTATATACTTCTTATATTTATTTTCACTTCACTACTGAAGTTATATATTCATTTCCATTCAACTTTGCATTTTTCAATTCCATTTGAATTCAGTTTACCCTTCATTGTAAATATTGAACTCTATTCATCTTATCTCAATCCATTTTTAACTAACCATTTTAATTAGTTCCACTTACTAATTTATTCATATCTCAACCACTTTTATTTCCAACCCATTATTATCTTTAGTCCACTCCATTAATTTTCCATTTACTTACAAATTCAAGATGAATTTCAACATTTAGTTTTCAATTTCATTTACTTGCAATTGTAAATTCATTTATTCATTTAGAAATTTATTTCCATCTTAATAAATTTTATTTGAGTAATCATTTCACTTAGTCTCCTAAGACCTTTCTCTAAATTCACTTTTACTTGTCTATATTTAATTACATTCCGATTCAATTTAAATTTTAAACTTCTATAAGTTTCCCAAATTTAATTGCATTTGCTAATTTCTTTTGATTCACCTCAATTAATTAGCTTACCTTCCCACTTATTCGGGTTTTACACTTACTTTTGTTTATCCCTTTTTAAGTTGAATCTTATTCCAACAAATTTCAAAATTTTATAAGTTATCAAACTTATTTATATTCCGTAACATTTTAAATAAGATTCCAGAGTCTTTTAAACAATTACTCAACATTTCAAAATCATCTTTGAAATCAATTATATCCAAAATCCTTCGGTAAATTCACTTATTTCTTTGAATTCCAAAACCAAACTCAGTTTTGCAAACAACTCAAAGTTTAAAACAATTTGGCAGCAATTCCTCTCCTGGAAACTCGAAAATGAACACCGATGATGTCGCAATCACCATCGGAATTATTTTCCAGCGACCGAAAAGAGTTTAGTGCTTTCCTCCCTTCAAAACATTTTCCAAATCTTTTTAAATTCCAAACTCCACCAGATTTCAAATCCAATTCAAAATATTTTCCCCAAATAATATCACCAATATTTTTCCAAACCTTTGAAAAATCGTTTTCAAACTCAAAAAGGGATTTTAATTTCCCAAATCTCAAAATCTCAAATCCTTTCAATTTATTTTCAAATATTTCTCTGGAATTCTATTTCAAATTATAAATCACATTTACAATTTACATTTACAAATCCATTTGTATATGAATTTATTTCTTAGCTTTTAGTTATGATTTCAATTTCTTATTTAATTTCCATACAACAATGATAATAATTTAATATTATCACTTCCTAGCAACCAAACAACCATATACTATAATAATTTATGGAAAATTATTTCTTTTATATAAAAAAATAATTTGGGTAAAATTATTTCATTTACCCTATTTTAAAAAAATATCATGTCGAATTGTTCTGTACAAGTGTTTAGAGTTCCCTATCAATAACGTTAATTACTCGTATTGACCAGAATCCATATACCACTCAACAAACCAATAAACACAATATAGAACAATTTTATCTTCACTAACAAATACGCGCTCATATCTATTAATACACTCAAACTCATTCTAGAGTACTACTGACTCTATCTCTAATGAGTAATCCCCACCAGAGCTAAGGTTATCGCCAACCTAAGCTCTATTACCACTCTGTAACGACCCAATTTTTTCGACGCCCAAAAATCGACATCAATACGTCCACTATATCAACTGCCGAACAATCGAATGCCGGAAAACCGAACCGTTAGGGTTAAAGAAGAAGAAGATAGAAGAAGAAAGTAGAAGAAGAAATAGAAAACATTATCAGAATCTGACAATCGCAGCGGAACAATATATAATAGATAAATGACTAATCTTTAAAATAAAAGAACTATATCTATTTATATATTACATCATCAGAGTACAACAGTTTCACAATAAATCGGACAGTTATAATAACTTGTCCCCATAACTGAATACACATCGGAATAATAATCAAGTACAAAAGTACGTCATGAAATCCAGCTCGTCTTCTGAACTCCACAGCAATCCATCTAAAATTCTACTAGTAACCTGACTCTAGGCTACCCTAGTGGAAAATTATGGGCACCCAGAGTTTAGAAAATGGAACAATAAACTCTAAGTCAGTCATGGGACTGGTGTGAGAACTTAAAACAGTTATTTGTACAAAAATAAATCCGTTTATGCTTTTGGAAAATGAAACTACCATAAGGCCTCCCGGCACACGCACAATGCAATCGCACACTTGGGGGAGATTTCTCCTTATAGTAGTCAAACATGCTTGATACGCGAAAATCCTTTTGATATTATTATTAGTGCATAGTGTGGAAAACATTTCGAAAGTATAATATTAGTCTTAGCTAGCATAGGTACAATTATTATGCCTACTATAGCTACCACCTGAGGTGGTAGGTTCTACAACTGCAATCGTAAAGGGCTCGTATTGTTTTGTTTGGATTTCCAACAAATGGTCAAGGCTAAGGAACTTCCTTTCCGAATGGGTACGCCTCTGTAGGGAAGCCCCGAGAACCTAACCGGATCTCTGCCAACACAAGGTCGGGTTACCTCTGTAACTAGGTAACTAACTGTCACGAGTATGCCATCCCCCGGTCGTAACCAACCTTTACCGAGGCGACTCGAATCCAACAACCACATAAGTAAAATATCTGGGCTCCATATCAGAATACCACTTTTTATCCTGAAGGAAATGTACATACCCTGAGGGGCACGACCCCCATAACCTTGCTGCATCCTTCCTGTTTCGACCATTTCCAGGGTGTGAGGTTCGATGAAGTCTTGTCCCACAAAGCTACGCTTTTCACAAAAGCCATGCTTCGATCAACCAATTATCAGCACTTAGCATGACACATTACCAAATTGGGATTATATCACTAGTAACAATCAACTACATAACCTCTGAGCTCGTACGTCTCAAAGAAGGGTGTTAAGCTACGAGAATAAATTCTCCGCCACCAACAGAAATATATTTGATAGAAACCAGCTTTATATCTCAAAGTGTAATGTCAGACATACATCCAAGTCAATCCTGGGTCTGAATGGAACCGAAGGCACTTCATCCAATTAAGAAAAGAAGTCCTTGCAAATCCGGATATCCCCTAATCACGTCCGGACTTCCCATCACATAGGGTAATCAAAATCTCTATACCGGAGCAACTCGGTGCAGAGACATTCAACAGGCAATCCTTTCGTTTTCGAAAATACTCGGTCTTCAATCATCGTCTTCAAATGAAATCCCATTTCTTCGTATCATTATTCGGAATGGGTTTTATGACTTAATGTCCTCTTCCGGCTTAACCGAATAATGAGTGCTTATTCTAAAAACAAGTGGATACATTCAATTCTAAATTAAGTCACAAAAAATTTCCACTTTTGATCTTTTAAACAAAAGATCCACCTTTTAAAATTCGATGTGATTTTCGGATAACCATTTGGAATCCGACCCCCGGTCGCATCAAAATTCAAATGCTGTCTTAAAGGCCAATATTGATAGTCGGTTATTTAACTATCATACAACATCGACAAACAACCATCAAATTAAAATAATTTCCCAAATTATTTATTTTAAAAATATCTTCGCAAGATATAAATTTTTCTACACTTCAACCCTTTTGAAAAACGGTTTTCAAATCACTTTCCTCTCGCGGAATAAATTCCAAATATTGTTTATTTCCACTGAAAATTACCAAGACTAAATGCTTTAGATTTTTAAAGTAATTTAAATCACTTTCTAAAAATATATATGCTTTGAAATACTTAGAATAAAAACTATTTAAAACACTTTATTTAAAATACCAGTTATGAAATTTAATAATAATTTTTCATGTAAAACTTAAGCCAAAACAACTTTAAAACTTCCAACTTATACTTAAAAATCTGCTTTGGAAACGTACTTGGCTTTTAAGGGAAATACGCTTTTCTCTCACACCTTTAAAAATAAACCACTATTTATTTTTAAAACAAATTACCCGTTCCATTATAAATTCCCACCGTGAATTTATATTTCCAAATATCCACTGATATATATTTTTCTTTATAAACCCAGTTTATAAATTCCATGGTCTCATCTTCCTTTTAAAACATAGTTTTAAACATTTAATTAGTTTTCAAATCGATTTCCCAAAACTAACTCCATTTTTTAAAATAAATTCCTTTATTTCACCCAAACCATTTAAAATCCAATTTTTAAATAAATTCTTCAACTTTTAAACAATACTACTTAAGTTCTAAAAATCCATTTATTTTCATTTATTAAAAAATCTTTTTCCCATACTCGACTTTATTCAATAGGATTTCAAAAATCAACTTTTATCCTTTTCCAAATTCCTTCTTTTAATTTATACAATTTTCTAAAAATTATTTTATTTCCAACAATCCAATTCTTATATTTCTGGTATTTTAAAATACCAAAATATATTCGGCTAAACCATAGCCTTTAATAATTTCAATTACCAATATAATCAATCACAGATTATCAATAAACCATATCACAGCATATGAAATAAATTCAAACATTCGAGGAATCTAGTTGGATCCCTCCGGCCTGTTTCCTTAAATCCACAGATGTTAGCACAATAATTTAAAATACCAATTCCACTACGAGGTGGAATATCGCGGTATGGGTTCATATCATATCATCCGCTTTTATGCGGCGCATAGGGTCTCATCCGCTATATAATGCGGGAAATCAGTCACTCCAATATATATATATATACACTATTATATATAACATACCAATCCAACTGATAACAATTATCAATCAAAGCAAACAACCAATAATTTAAATTTAACTATTTAAATTAAACCGGGTAATCCGATTAAGTGAGAAGTTCTCACCTTTGCTCTTTTATTTGCAATCCATTTCCATTCCCGTCTTGTTTTCACGATTTTTAAACCTCACAGTAAAGCAGAAACCCAGACCCACCTTACCGTTGTCAATGTTTGGAGATCGCCTCTCCCTGCCCATTTGTATCGCCCGAGGTCGGAAATCGCTATCATCCATCGCGACCATCACTGTCGCGTGGACGCGCGAGCCCAGCACCCACGTCGATTCCTCCAGTTCCTCGCGAATCGCCTGACCATCTAGTCGAGTTCGCTTTCTCACGCTGAACCTCCACGCCTCCACGCATCACAAAGCATCGTGCACCCCTCTTCCTTGTTCGAATGAATTCGAAAACGCGGCCATGGATTTTGATTTCATGAATTGAGGCTCCGCCATTTTTTTTATCGAAAGAGGAATTCGATTTCTATTTTGGTTTTTCGATTTAAATTCTCGGCACTTTCTTCTTTTATTTATTCTATCTTATATGAACGAATTCAATTGAAAGAAAGAGAGGGGATTCGTGTTAGACTGGTGACCACGTGTTTGAAGTTTTACTACGTGTCTTTGCTTGCAACAATGCTTTGATATATTAATATTATTTATATTTAAATTTTAAATTCAAATTCAAATTGTCTCGATTATCGCAACTCACAATCTCGTCTCCTATCGAGGCGTGCCGCTAGGCGTTTATAAGGTTATTGTAACGACCCGAAATTTTCAAACCCGAAAATTCCAGATAGTTAGGAAAGAAGAAAGAGATAGAAGAAGAAGAAACAGAAACACAACACTGATTCTCACAAATCGCAGCGGATCAAAATATAATATCAAATCATAACAGTTTACAGAAGAATACCTGTATTTGTCAATTATATTTTTACATCAGAGTTACACCCATACACAAACACTGTACATATACAAATCGCATGTCTCAGATAAACAATAATAATATCACATCAAAAACACTTCATACGTTCCTGCCATCCAGCTCGTCTCCTGAGCTCCAGAACGTCCTTACCTGAAAATCTGTAATACTCGGTCTGACCCGAGCATTACATCAAAGTAACACCCGAGTCAGGCTGGAAACCAGCGTGAGTAAACCCATCTCAATATGAAATATTTAAGTTATAAACTTCTTTGAAAACCAGGGTAACTCGTATACCATTACGAGTTCTTATCTTGTTATAGTCTAACCTTTATTACACAAATCCATTGATATTTTCAAAAATAATATCTAAGTACCGTTACTTAATTTTAAATGGTCAGTTTTACCCAATTTTATTCAATTCCAGCCCATATGATTCTATAATCAAATCCGTAAGGGATTATAGTGCTTATTTAATTGAAGTGGTTCCGGATATTGCTGATATTTGATCCCGGTCTATTCGAATCCAAGTGAAACATTTAAAGGGTGGATCATTTTACAATAAGCAATTTTTATTTGGCGCCACTATTTAATTATGGGGAGACTCATCTGTCCCCTTAAGGGTACATACGAGAATAATTTAAACGAGTAACAATGTAGATAGACAAAGATATGGATCGTTAGCTAATATAGCAATCAATAACAAATGTCAAGATGATCTGCTCCTTAGGATTTTATTATCTTTACTTAGTCGATTTCATTTATATTTATATCCCATTTTTTTTTCAAATTAACTTATTCATTAACGGAAAATATAAATTATGAAGTATCACTAATTACTCACGCATTTAAGTGATCAATTACCCTTTGAACTTACAATATCATTTCTCTTTAATTTACGGATTTTAAATGGAACAAATTTTTGGTGAAAGGGAATATAAAATTATCATATAAATATATAAATGTATAAATTCCAACCTTCTTTCTTTCTTTTCTCTTTTATTCCTTTTCTTTTCTTTTCTTTTTTTTCTTTACCTTTTCCCTATTTTCCTTTGTCTTATTTCTTTCTTATTCTTATTTTCTTGACTCCCCTAACCTGGCCCAACCCGGCCCGCTACCCTCCTCCCTTTCTTCCTTTCTTCATTTTTGCCTGCTACTTCTTTTCCCTTTCTTCTTCAAATTATCTAACCGTACACGCACGCCGTGCACGTACACGACTCCTCCGACCAACCACTTCCACCGCTGAACCAGGGTATACGAGTTTATCCAAATTTACATATACATACCACTTCATTCAAGAATTAAGATACGTGAGGAAATGGGTTTAACTCACAG
The DNA here is from genome assembly GCA_030737815.1 of Allium fistulosum. Lineage (NCBI taxonomy): Eukaryota > Viridiplantae > Streptophyta > Magnoliopsida > Asparagales > Amaryllidaceae > Allium > Allium fistulosum. The sequence goes on from CM060908.1 coordinate 368,546,978, forward strand.
TTAAGGATGAATTTATGCTTCCTCTGCTCTTGCCTTGCTTCTATTGTTTTGATTTTAATCCTGCTTCCCCTAACTTTTGAATGTCCTGACCTTCATATAACTTGGTTTTTTTTAATGGCAGACTTGTATTTTTTATGTTTGTGAACTAGAGTGGATATGTGGAGGTACTAGGCAGTGTATACACACATAGAAATGAAGTGTGTTCGAGAAGCCAGACTATGGTATTGTATGGGCTTTTGCATTTTATTTTTATTTTCTTCATTGATCAGAGATTCTTTTTGACCAGATTTGATTTCATATAAAAGTTTTTGATTTGCTATTGGCATTGATTATATGTTTTGTGTGCTTGGATTTAAATGTTGTCTCCCATTTTGTTTACATACATATCTTCATATGAATTTCCTTGGATTGATTTCGAGCCTGTTACACAAACAGAGTTATGCTCACCTAAATACAAACATGCACACACACAAAATTCACTATTTTCCAGGTAGAAATATATTACTTCAATTTCTTGTCACATACATCAGATAATTTAGCTTATAAGATTCAAGTTTACTCACAGAATTTATGAACAGAGAAAGCCTGAGGTTTTGAAATCTGAAAATTTAGTTGAGATGATCTGCGTGCTTTGATTTTTTTTATTTTTTTTATTTTTTTTATATACTACTCGTATTCATCTAGATTGTTCTTTTGTTTTATCATGTATCTCACTAGGATACATATAGGTTTCTAAAATTCTTTTGTGTGTTCATTTTATATTTTTCATAACTATCAAACCTTTAATTTCCTATTTATTATTTATTTATCATACTTATGTTAATTACATAGTTTTCTGGTATGTATATAAATTTATATTTATGTTACTATCATATACTTGTTTTGTGCTTATGTTTAAATATTTATATTTATTTTCATCATATATTTGTTTTATATTTCAGCTTTAAATTGATAAGATTTATTTTATTCTAACCATATAATTGTTTAAATATTGATAAGATATATTTGTCCTTTAAAATATTATTGTGAATAAGCTAAATTAAATTTTTAATATATTAAAACTCTTTATTTTAAATCTCCAGATCATAGTTTTTCCCAAATACATATATATATATATATATCTGTTTTAGTTTACATTTTTTTTTTAAAAAATATTTCTAAATTTCCGGGTTGTCACATTCCTCCCCCCTTTAGAACTTTTTGTCCTCGAAAAGGAACGAAGCCAGAATTAATAAAATGCTTAAAATCAGATAAATTTCCTTCGATCATTTTTAAAACACTTTTTAATATCTATATAATATTATTTCAAAGTAGTTTTTATAAAAATACTTTTATAACGCGATGTTTCAACAAGTCCATCCTTGTTCTCATTGAAATTCGGTCATACGTTGATCAGACGTAGGACTGAAAATCTATAAATACTTGGTAAACCCGTTTTCAACACCCAGTGAAAATACCTTGGAAAATAATTTTATTGGAAACAGTTTTGAAAATAGAGAAAATATCTTGGTGAAAACGCTCTGGAAATCATCACCCCCATCCACGGTCGCAGTTAACCCGATGGTTACGTTGTCGTCCCGGCAAAATCCATAGATAACTGTAGGCCTCCGCGCCCCTCGATTACACCATGGAACCCGCTACAGATCGCAGTTATACCCGGGCTATACGTTGCTATCACAGTAAAAACCCATATAACTGTAGGGATCAGCGCCACCGAATTTCGCTGCCAAAAGAATGAAACTCCTCCACTTGACCATAGATTACAGTCTACCGATGTTACGTTGCCATCCCGGCAAAATCAAGTGTAGACTGTTGGCACTCATCCTCCACACAATTTTCGCTATGGTCCACACAGTAGATCGTAGCGACATCGAGTTACACTGTCGTCACAGCATAACCCAAATGCCCCTGTAGGCATCAGCGCCCTTGACTTTCGCTACCCAATAATCCTCAGGAACTAGTTTGTCCGGACTCCTCACAGGATCAACTTTAGAACCTCCACCTTTGAGGCTCAAGGCAGTACCACTCTGTGGCACTCCTGAGAAGTTCATTCAAGGGAGCGCCTTTTTCCCCAGAGCCACTTTCAAAACACTTTATACTATACACATATAGTATTTTCCAAATCATACACCTAGTATGAATTTCATAAAAATCTCCTTTCTCAAAATCGATTATCCCAAAAATCGATAATTCACAAACTAGGCTTTCCAAATTCCAAATTTGATTTTCCTCAAAAATCAAAAGCCTATTTAGAACTCCATAGGTTCCCAAAACTTTTTCCCAAAATCATTTTCACAAAATCCTTTATATATATGTGTGTGTATATATATATATAATAACCTTGGGAAATTTTTGAATCACTTCATACTTGTATAAATTCACTTTTATACTTCAAATACTTTCAAAACCCTTTTCTTCTGGCAATGGATTCAACAAGGGGAGTTTACCATATATAACAAAGATACATAACTTTGTTTATTCAAAATCAAATATTCAAATTTGATTACTCTTTTATAAAGTTATTAACCACATTACTTTTCTTCGTAAAGTGAATCTTAAATCATAGAAATTTCCAATTTCCATTTTACCTCATCATATATTCCACAAAGTATACTCTTCATTTCAAAGACCATTTTACAATTCTTATCAATAAATTTTCAATATCAATTTCATTCAAACCCGTACGATGTACCCATACCATCCGTACGCAATATCAATCTGATCGCTCACCCGATCACACGATTTCACTTCCAAACTAGTATTGTCCACCCGACTTCCTAGTGCGGACTCAGATCTGGTTTCTTGATCAGAAACCGTTATTCTCCTTGCATAGTCACAACTATGATAGAGAATATCCAGAACCAATAAAAAATCCATATCCAGGTTCGCCGTCGAAAATCGAGCGAAAAATCCCAACTCGGATTGATAATACTATCTCGAAATTCTGTGCTCGAATCTGGATCAAATCACTATGCGAATAGAATAATATACGTACATCCTACGTATTTATCTTCATTGATTATCAGTTAAATCAATTTCCTTTCTATTCATCCTCACTTTAACTTTATTCAATTATTCACATTCGCCTTAATCCCCATTTGGATTATCACTTCAATTCTTATCTCAGTTGGGTATTTAATCAATAACAGTTTGAATTCCGACCAGTTTATATTTAGAAAATAGCTTGAAAAATTTAAAAATAAATAAGTAGTTGAAAAATAATTATTAGTTTATAAAATAGCTGTAAAATAGTTAAGTAATTGAATAGTAAAATAATTGCAAAATAGTTGTAAAATAGTAATTAGTTATAAAGCAGTTGGAAAAATAGTAATTAGTTTATAAAACAGTTGTAAAATATGTAAATAGTTCCAAAAGTAGTTGCTAAATAAATATAAGATAGTCTTGGAATTTGAAAAGAAAAGTTGCATAGTAAATAGTTAGGAAAATAGATTTAAAATAGTGTATATCAAAATAATTTATTTAAAATAGTCCAGAGCCAAACTGTTCAATTCCCCATCAATTCAATTTAAATTTCCATTTCCATTTAAATTGACTCAATTCTAATTAGAATAACTTCAATTTTCCTTGAGCTTGATTTATTTCCCAAATCAAGTTGAATTAACCTCAATGTCTTTCCAAATTCAAATCAAATTCCATTTGATTTTAAACATATTCACTTCAATTACAATTCCAAATTGTTCAAACTAATTACAAATTGAATCCACTTCAATTTCAAATCATTTCAATTTCTATATTAATTAATCCCAATTCCCATTTGAATTTGAACTCATTCAATCTTCAATTTTATTTCAAATTAATCCAATTCAAATTTTCCATTTGAATTTTAAACTCATCCATCTTAAATCACAATTCCCATTAATTCAAATCAAATTCAGTTTGAACTAATTCAATTTAAATCTCAGTTTTAAACCATCTCGAATTATATAAATTCGAGTTAAATTTCCAAATGTTAATTTAACCCCTTAAATCAAATTAACCCTTATATTTAAATCAATAATCCAAATCTTTAAACAATTTAATTCTTAGTCCAATTCTCAAAATTCCATTTTAAATTATCTTTACTTAACTTATTTCAAAGTTCAAATAAGAGTTCAAAATAATTTTATCATCTAGTTTTGAAACCAGTTTTTAAAAAAAAATTAATTTACAAATTCAATTATTCAAATAGTACAGTTCAAAGTAATTCCATATCTTTCATTTCAAATTAAAGTTTAATTTCCCTATTTATCACAATAATGGATATATTACCACACTCCATTCCTCATTCATTTAAACAAATCCAATTCACACTTTTAAAGATTATTAATAACAATAGGATGATATCATCCAATTTATTTTAAAACATCCATCCATTTCAATTTCCAGATCTCAAACCCATTTTGAGATCACACAAACTTCCAATTCAAATTAATCATTTACTTAATCCAGCCAACCTTACCCAATTTGGATTCCCATTTCAAATTTTAAACTTCACATTAATAATTTTATAAGTTCAAAAACTTATCTCCTTGGGTATCACATCTCATTCCAAATTTAAAACTCAATATTTAGAGTTTATTTCAAACCAACTTTGATATTATGTATATTCCTTATACATATTATTTCCTTTACACACCAAGTTATCCTTAAATTTTAGACCACCTTTGGTTTTTAATTCAAAACAAATTTCTTTAAATTTTCAAACAACTCTTGTTTGAAACAGGACACTTCATTCAAATAATACTTATTTATTATTTCTTTTAGCACTTTGACACAAATTCCAAATTTTCTGGCTCAGATTTAAAACTTCACAATCTAGATCATCTTCGGTTCCAATTTATAAGTCATACTTATCTAAAACATTTCATTTTGCTTACTCATTAATACACATCTTATTATTAAACACAGCAATCATTTATGATAATAACCAAGGTTATCATATCTGGAAACCAATTCATTATTATCTTATTTTGAAACTTTTCCCCAAATTCAAGATTTAATTTCATTTTGCATTCATTTCAAACTTACCTTTATTTAATTCCAATTTGGTTGTATTTCTATTACCTCTTAATTTAGTTCTAATAATTTAACTACCAATTACCTTAACATTTATTGGTTAAGGAATATTGCTTTATATATATCAAAATATATTCGTATATAAAATCATTTAAAATCTTTATATAAGAAAATAACAAGTACGCTCTCATATATATACACTCAACTCATTCTAGGGTACTATTGACCCTATCCTTATGAGTATTCCCCACCAGAGCCAAGGTTCTCGCTTAACCTTTCAGCTCTGATACCAACTGTAAAGACCCGAAATTTTCGAACCCGAAAATTCCAAATAGTTAGGAAAGAAGAAAGAGAGAAGAAGAAGAAACAGAAACATAGCACTGATTCTCACAAATCGCAACGGATCAAAATATAATATCAAATCATAACAGTTTACAAAAGAATACCTGTATTTGTCAATTATATTTTTACATAAGAGTTACACCCATACACAAACACTGGACATATACAAATCGCATGTCTAAGATAAGCAGAAATAATATCACAGCGGAAACACTTCATACGTTCCTACCATCCAGCTCGTCTCCTGAGCTCCAGAACGTCCTTACCTGAAAATCTGTAATACTCGGTCTGACCCGAGCATTACATCAAAGTAACACCCGAGTCAGGCTGGAAACCAGCGTGAGTAAACCCATCTCAATATGAAATATTTAAGTTATAAACTTCTTTGAAAACCAGGGTAACTCGTATACCATTACGAGTTCTTATCTTGTTATAGTCCAACCTTTATTACACAAATCCATTGATATTTTCAAAAATAATATCTAAGTACCGTTACTTAATTTTAAATGGTCTGTTTTACCCAATTTTATTCAATTCCAGCCCATATGATTCTATAATCAAATCCGTAAGGGATTATAGTGCTTATTTAATTGAAGTGGTTCCAGATATTGCTGATATCTGATCCCGGTCTCTTCGAATCCAAGTGAAACATTTAAAGGGTAGATCGTTTTACAATAAGCAATTTATTATATTGGCGCCACTATTTAATTATGGGGAGACTCGTCTGTCCCCTTAAGGGTACACACGAGAATAATTTAAACGAGTAACAATGTAGATAGACAAAGATATGGATCGTTAGCTAATATAGCAATCAATAACAAATGTCAAGATGATCTGCTCCTTAGGATTTTATTATCTTTACTTAGTCGATTTCATTTATATTTATATCCAATTTTTTTTTCAAATTAACCAATTCATTAACTGAAAAATAAATTATGAAGTATCACTAATTACTCACATGTTTAAGTGATCAATTACCCTTTGAACTTACAATATCATTTCTCTTTAATTTACGGATTTTAAATGGAACAAATTTTTGGTGAAAGGGAATATAAAATTATCTTATAAATATATAAATGTATAAATTCCAACCTTCTTTCTTTCTTTTCTCTTTTATTCCATTTCTTTTCTTTTCTTTTTTTTTCTTTAGCTTTTCCCTATTTTCCTTTTTCTTATTTCTTTCTTATTCTTATTTTCTTGACTCCCCTAACCTGGCCCAACCCGGCCCGCTACCCTCCTCCCTTTCTTCGTTTCTTCATTTCTGCCTGCTACTTCTTTTCCCTTTGTTCTTCAAATTATCTAACCGTACACGCACGCCGTGTACGTACACGACTCCTCCGACCAACCACTTCCACCGCCGACCCCCTACCCGAGTCACGCCCAGCCCCGACATTCCATGCCACCCCTTGGAACCCCGACAACCCACCGGTTCGCGAATCTGACCATCAACCCAGACCTAAGACGAAAACTACGATCACCACAATCGCCTCGTTCCGCCGCTATACCCAACTGTAAACCCTCAGACTTCGATCAGAGCTCCGCCACACCCTCATCTTCCACGTCCCGCCCCAGCGCACGTCCCTAGCTTCTTTGTCATGACGCCATGGACAAGAAACCCGAGACCCAAAATCACCGTTCTTAAACCCTAAATCGAGATCGACACGCCATCCCACGGCCCTACAAACCACCGTGTCATTTTTAGTAAGCTTGCCATCATCCAACGCACCTCCACGCCCACTCTTTCTCCATGAAAACAACCACCCCGCCGGGATTCGCCAAGAAACCCAAATCTAATCATCTATCTATTCCTACCTCCACACTTGCTTAAAAATCTTCAAATCGCAGCCAAAATTCAAGTTTTTCAATAGCCATCAACATCATATAAGCCATTAAATAAAACGTGATAGTTGAAACTCAACCATTCCTAAGCTACTTACTGTGCCATACGCTTTACTCCTCCTATACTTCATACTTCTCACGGAATAAATTTTTAAAATGATCTATAATCGTAAACAAGCAGATTTTGTTTTGATTTCCAGGCTTAAATCTATCTAGATCGTTTGGTTATGATTTTTTATTATAGTTGCTGTTAACTGTTTTGTCAAAAAGAACATGGAACAGAGAAGGAAAATAGTACAGTGGTTTTCTTGTTGAGTTACAGGGTGTTAAACATGCTTATACTATCTATAACAGCATTGAATATATTAACACACGATTACATAACAGGGTATATGAGTTTATCCAAATTTACATATACATACCACTTCATTCAAGAATTAAGATACGTGAGGAAATGGGTTTTACTCACAGTTAAGGATGAATTTATGCTTCCTCTGCTCTTGCCTTGCTTCTACTGTTTTGATTTTAATCCTGCTTCCCTTAACTTTTGAATGTCCTGACATTCATATAACTTGGTTTTTTTAATGGCAGACTTGTATTTTTTTATGTTTGTGAACTAGAGTGGATATGTTGAGGTACTAGGCAGTGTATATACACATAGAAATGAAGTGTGCTCGAGAAGCCAGACTGTGGTATTGTATGGGCTTTTGCATTTTATTTTTATTTTCTTCATTGATCAAAGATTCTTTTTGACCAGATTTGATTTCATATAAAAGTTTTTGATTTGCTATTGACATTGATTATATGTTTTGTGTGCTTGGATTTAAATGTTGTCTCCCCTTTTGTTTACATACATATCTTCATATGAATTTCCTTGGATTGATTTTGAGCCTGTTACACAAACAAAGTTATGCTCACCTAAATACAAACATGCACACACACAGAATTCACTATTTTTGTAACGACCCGACTTCCTATGCCCAGAAAGTCGCATCATTATGAAGAAAGAAAGGGGTAGAAAATAGAAAAGAAGAGAAGAAAGAAAGAAACAACAACAACGATCTCACAGTGGAACGAATAAATTATATTAATACATAAACTATTACATAGTATACAACACTTATCAGAGTTACACAACATATACACCACTTACTAGACAGTTATAACCATCTGTCTAGACATTACAACTCAAATACAAGACAAGACACTATCACAGATATCAACACAGCGGAATACTATATCTACGAACGCCGAAGCCTCCTGCTCCATTGCTCCTCTAGAATATTCGTCAAAGCTAAACCTGAATCCCTTGGCTACTCGTAAAAATTTGAGTACCCAAGAGTTTATAAAACAGAAATAAACACTTGGGTCAGACATGGGTCTGGTGTGAGTAACAGGTTAAACTTGCTTAACTTCAAAACCTTTAGAAAGAAAAAGTATCACGTAAGACTCCCCACAAATAAACATGGGTAAGTTTTTACCTTACGCTAACCAAAACATTTGATAGGAAATCTGATTTTATTATAATAGGGTCTAGGGTTTTCAAATAAATATGAAATAGCTGAAATTGTTACATTATTAAATTCCAGCATACTAGCCACAAAGTGGGTTACACAATCAAAACCGTAAGGGCACGTAGGAAGAATGGGTTTCCATCAATGGCAGGGCTACTGGGGTACCGCCCGTCACAGTACGTGGCCTAGATCAGCGTACCGAGGAGTACACCCGCTCCCCTGCAACACAAAGCCGGAACCATCCCTTACTGGATAATTCCGAACAAGATAACCCCGTAGTTGGCGCGACCAACCACACACTAAGCCGAATAAAAAGAAAAGGGACCTCTAGACAGGGATCTATCTTGCTCTCAGTGGGTGCTACCCACGAAGCCTTGCTGCACCTCCCCTGTTTTAGCCATTCTCGGTTGATGAGGCTTGAGGTTACGATTACCTTTAATCAGAACATATCACTTAGAATGCTCATCGTCCGCCTGACGATGTGCTGAAAGCATTCAATCCATACAAGTTCGTTCCGGGTTCGAACGAAACCGAAGGCATTATCTCGTTACACTCGTTTTGGAATCACCCTCAGAGTTAACGACAATAACCCTTGCACTCTGAATCTTCATCTTCACTTGAGATTCACGACCTATCGTTAATTTGGATCGATGTGGTATTCGGGTCTCCAGACCTGGAATCCCGGTATACGGAAACCCGATCCCGGTCTCATCGAAATCCAAAACGTATCTTTTAAGGCCAAGTTGTTTTAAGGTTAAAACAATTCAATTCTTATCTATACTACACACAGATAGATAATTTACAATAGATAATCCATATTATCATCCAAACAGATAATTCACATTATCATTATAATTCAACCAAACATCCATATCATATATCAATCATATCTCATCAGAGATATCAAACAATGAAATACATTCAATCTCATTCATCCATTCTTAAGCAATGATTTATATCATCTAATTAATTTAAAGTGAATTAAACTAATTACTTCATTCTATAAATCCTGCTTACTTAATTATTAATTAAACCAATTAATTAATCATTACTCTAAGTATCCATCTTAATTAATCATTCCTGATTAATAATCTTTTAATTACTTTAAGTAATTAATACTTAATTAATTTCACAAATTAATTATCTCAAACCATTCAGTAATTAATCTTTAATTACTTCATTAATTAATTAACTATTTAATTACATTAATCCTTAATTAATTATAATTAATTAATTACTTTAATCACTAATTATTGATTAATTAATCTTAATTAACCAATCCTTAATTACATCATTTGAATTAATTATATTTAATAATTAATTCTTAATTAAACCACATTTATTAATCACCTTTGATTAATAACATTTAGTAATTAACTACCCTTAATTACTCTTTCATAAATTAATTACTTCTTAATTAATTATCTTTTAATTAATCCCTTGATTAATTATTCAAAGTAATTAAACTCAAATTACTTTTATTAAATCATCCTTAGTTAATTACATCCACTAATTAACTTTATTTACTTTCCTAAGTAATTTATACTTTCACTAATTACATCTAAGTAATTATCAAATCACCAAGTGATTATCTTAATTTAATTTAATTAATAAATTAAACTAAATCAAATTTATTTAATTAATTACCTTAAGTAATTAATTCCCTTAATTACTTAACCAATTCATAAAAGATTATCATTAGTAAATTAATCTACTTGATTATCAAAATTAATCCCATTTATTAATTATTTAATAATCCCTAATTAATGATCCCTTAGTAATTATTAATTACTTTCTTTAAGTAATTAATCTTTAATCAACTATTATTAATTTAAATTAATAAATTCTTAATTACCAATTAATTAATTTCTAATTACTAAATTAATTGCTTAATTAATCTTTAATCACTAGATTTATTAATTACTAATCATTTATTAAAAATCTATATTTATCTAAATAAATGATCCTTAATTCCAAATTAATTAAACCTTAATTAATTAACTTATAATTCTACTTATTTTAATTAATTAACACTAAACCATTAATTAATTAAATTATTAAATTACTCTTAATTACCTTATTAATTTAATGAATCCTACATCATTAAATCTTAATTAGTTCTAAATTAAAGTATTAACCTTTTAACTACTTTAATTATCATTAACAAAGACTTTAAAACATTTTACTTTAAAAGTTTCTTTTTAATTCATTTTAAATTAAAGATTTAAAATAAATTACAAATTTAACTTTATCCAAATTTAAATCTAATTTACAAAACCCTTTTTAAATCAAACGTTAAAGAAACATTTAATATTTAAAAGATTTTTAAACCAATTTATTTAAATTCAAAACCTTTTTTTTAAATATACTTTTAACTATTTAAATTTGATACAACATTTAAATTGTTATAAACTTATTTATCTCAAACTAGTGATACAAATTAACTTGAATCCATACTTTATATTTGATTTAAAACTGTGTTTTAAAAACCTGCTTTACATTTTAAACTTAATTTAAACTTTAAAAATCCTGTCAGGTTTCAAAACTGAAGCACTAAAATCTACCCGAGTCCATCACAAATTCCCCCGAGCAAAACCCCTACACGCTTCGAGTCGCTTATGCTACAAACTCGAGAAATACTCGAGTTCTTCCTCTGTAAAAACAGACTTCATCCAGACATATTCTCGACCGCGTGCACGTGCACACCCACTGCCAGAGCTCCGATCATCGATGACTTCCCCCACCAGTCGACGTTCATCCACCTACCAGAATCCCATCACTCGAGCAACGAAACGAAGTCGAATTCAAGATCGAGCCTAAATCCAAAACAGGAACAGGAACTACCCAGTTCTCCAAACCTGTCAACATCTCCTCGTTTCCAAAATCCCAACCACCAGAACGCCAGCGACTCCAGCGACGACTTCGTCCACATCATAACTTCAATTACCCAGAGTCCTATTGAACTCGATCGACCAGAGACGTTGTGACGATCGATTTTTCTAACCTAGTTAAAACTAGGGTTAAAATCTTAAATCCTAAATCATTTCTTCCTCACTGCTTTAATTCGACTTCTAGTAATTTTCCTTGAATCTTCGATCATCCCACTATCCTTACTGAAGATTTCAACATACCAAACCATCTAGATCAACCGAATTACCCAAAACTTCATATTTAGTTTAAACCAGAACTGCTCCTTTAATACTAAACTAAAAACTATGATTTTAATACTAAAAATCATGTTATCATTTATGTTTTCACTTTATAAACCTGAATTTATAAATTACAAAGTTTTAATTTTCACTTTTATATAACATGCACTGTTATTTTGGTTACAGAGGCACTCAGACTAAAAGTTTGACTTAATTAAACTTTTTAACATTAGTATGTGGTAAATCAAACATATTTTGTTTAAATATTAAATCCAATTCAACTCTAGATCATGGGATAATGATTTTATATCAAAAACAGGAGCCTGGAATTAAAGAAAACAGAGACACATTGATACAAAACAACATGCACACCTATATACATTCATGTATATGCAGAATCATCTATAAACATTCACACCACAACACAATTATCATAGAATTAAGCATGCAAACATAATTATACTTAAGTTATTTTAAGTAAGAATGTTACTCACCAAACATGCAGATGAACAGAGGTTTATATTTTGAAAATCTTTTGAAACTGAGAAACTTGAATGCCTCTTGCTTTTGCTTATTTGATTTAAAACTTGAATTTTCTGGGCTTTACTGATTTAATTTAGAACTGCATGCATGCTTTCCTCCAGGTTGAAGAAATGAAGGCAGACAGCTTTGAGATGATTCCAGGTTGAAAAGAATGCAGACAGGCTGAAGACTTGCTTCAGATTTGAAAATGAAAATGAATCACAGGCTTTGGTTTCAGATTGGAGAAAATGTAGTGGCTTTAGATTTCAGATTGCAACTTGGTTACAGGGATCTGATTTCTTTTGAATTTGAAGAAAGAGATTATAGGTTATTGAATCTGGTTTTTGGTTGAGGAGTTTAGATTTTTGATTTTAGATTAGAGAAAGGTTTGAGAAGTGGTTACTGATTTCAGATTTTAGTTTTAGGGAAAAATTTGAGTTTCTCTTGATTTTAAAAAGAAGAGTAGAAAGAATGAAATGAAGAAAAGCAAATGTATATATGTAAGTAAATTTTGATTTTATAAAATAAAAGAAAATGAAATTAATTAAGACACTTGTCACAAAGATTTGTTACTTAAATTACACATGTTTAAAATGAAGCTTTAGATAATGACACTTGTCATTTAAGTAATTACTATATATTTTTATTTATTTAAAAGTAAATAAAAACCTTTTTCTTAATTATTAAATACTTATCCTATATATAAATTACTTTTTAAAAGAAACAAAACTAACTATATTTATAAATAAAAGTTTATACAAATAATCCAAAACAATTTAAATATCTATCATTTTGAATTTCAAAACCTAAATTAAATTCAAATCAAATTAAATCCTAAGATTCAATTTAAAAATTAAGTTATATATATATATTCATATACAACTACTTATCAATTTAAAATAACAATTCCATAGTCTTTAAAATCCATTCATATTTATAAAAATAATACATTATACTTATTATTTGGAAATAACATATTTGATACTTATTTAATTAGATTATTAAATTAAATTCAAATTTTATTATCAAAGATCATCAATATCAATTTAATTATTTAACAGATTATTAAATTGATATTGCTCAAATTTCCGGGATATCACAATTTTCCAGGTAGAAATATATTACTTCAATTTCTTGTTACATACATCAGATAATTTAGCTTATAAGATTCAAGTTTACTCACAGAATTTATGAACAGAGAAAGCCCGAGGTTTTGAAATCTGGAAATTTAGTTGAGATGATCTACCTGCTTTGATTTTTTTTTATATACTTCTCGTATTCATCTAGATTGTTCTTTTGTTTTATCATGTATCTCAGTAGGATACATATAGGTTTCTAAAATTCTTTTGTGTGTTCATTTTATATTTTTCATAACTATCAAACCTTTAATTTCCTATTTATTATTTATTTATCATACTTATGTTAATTACATAGTTTTCGGGTGTGTATATAAATTTATATTTATGTTACTATCATATTCTTGTTTTGTGCTTATGTTTAAATATTTATATTTATTTTGATCATATATTTGTTTTATATTTCAGCTTTAAATTGATAAGATTTATTTTATTCTAACAATATAATTGTTTAAATATTGATAAGATATATTTGTCCTTTAAAATATTATTGTGAATAAGCTAAACTAAATTTTTAATATATTAAAACTCTTTATTTTAAATCTCCATATCATAGTTTTTCCCAAATACACATATATATATATATATCTGTTTTAGGTTACATTTTTTAAAAAAAACATTGCTAAATTTCTGGGTTGTCACAGTTATACCCCTATTCCGAACATAATGGCAAAGGTTTCGAGGCCTAACTCGATCGTATGGAGAAGATAGCTTTTTGGACCTAGTTATTATATTAAATTTTCGATATAAATTTCAGCGCGTTTATCTACCATAAGATCACCCGACAACTCCAAATATTACGAAATTTGAAATCCGATAATAATACAATATTACATATTCAATGGAACTGGTTTTGTCGAATTTCGAGACTGTGCCTCGGAAGGGTATTTTTAAATATCGATTTAAACGATATAAATTCAAAGCTAAACAAAACACTTTCAAATTAAATTTTAAAAGTTCTATTACCTTCTGTATTATCAATATGAATTTTCTAAGCTTTCTAAAAATTTTTAACAAGCATAAAACTGAAGATTCAATATTTTACCCAACTTTCAAAAATTAATTTCAATAATTTAATTGCCAAATAAATAGTGATATTTGAAATTCAAGTTAAACTATCTTTCAAATATTTAAAATCAATTAAATAACCAATTTCAAATGTCCAGAAATTCCAGGTCGTCACAGTAGTAATACGACCAATTAAATTATGAAGCAGTATCTAGGAGTCATCGGCCTTCGGACCAGTTTACTATCCATTACATTGTGAAGGGGTTCCCTTTAGGAATATAAGGATGCTTATATATATGTATATATATGTGTGTGTGTGTGTGTGTGTATATGTGTGTGTATGTATGTATGTATATATGTATGTATGCGCATAAACATACTTACATCTCGGTGTAAATGAGATATATCGTATGCACATATGAAATTAAACGACCAATGCATGGATAGTGGACATAACACTTAAATGAAAATCAATCGGCATAAACTAGTATTATGGATAAAATATATAATTTATGAGTCATTGGCACGTTTTTTGACTCCTTCTCATTACAACCCACATGATAGATTTAGAAGGACATGATATTGGTGCAAGATGGGAATGGGAATTAGAAAGGCCTTCTCATTCAGGCTCAACATTGACAAGGCATCTAAATATCCAAGGAATAATATTGATTCCAAGATAGTAGCCTTAGTCGGTATATATGTTTTATTATATTTTACTATTCTACTATGAGTTCATATAAATAGCTCTTTGATATACTTATGTTTGTTACAAGTTACCAACAAAACAATCTATACTCTAATGCATTTGGGTTTTTGGTATGGTCTAAAATCGGGCAATTAAGGTGTGGATTGTTACATTATCGGTTGTGAATTTCCCAAAGTTGTGTAGGGAGTTCTTTAGTTTAGGTGTTAAGTCTAATGGTGGAACTGAACTCTACGCAATGACGCGGGCATGGTTGAGCACATGTGAAAAAATCTTCAATCTTCTGGATTTGAGTAATGTAAATAGGAGACAACTTGCTTCCCGGAACCATTAGGGAGAAGTTGGGAATTGGTGGAAAGTTGCTACTTTTGAGGTTGATGAGGAGAACATGATATGGATAGGTTTTAGAAGGAAGATCGAAGTTAAGTGATGGGATTTTAAAAGTATTACAATCAGAAAAGTTCATTCGTTTGAAGCAATGTGAATTGTTAACTAGAGAAAATGTTAATCAATTTAATGAGCTAGTAATGTTTTGGTTTGATTTGGTAATCACCCCGGACAAGAAGGTGATGGAGTTCGTGAAATAATTGAGTTATGAAATTTGAATTTATTTTAATGATTTTTTAAGAATTAATTAATAGGAATCAGTTTTGGAAGTTTAAATTATAGTAATTGTTTTATAAGAAAATTTATGAATAGATATTTTATTTTGGGTAAATAATTTTAAAGGACAAATTAAAGTAAATAATTGCTCACAAGGACACGCGCAAAAAACTTTTACCGTAAGGACAAAGCCCAAAGCCCAGATACAAATTAAAATAAAACAAAGAATTCTATTCATCTCCTCCTCCTCCTCCTCGCTTTCACTCAGAAATTGACGAAACTTTGATCGAAAAAAAATAGGACCGCAGACCAGAAACAAATCAACATCTCCAACACAGCCGCAACAATCGATAGCCGACGAACAACAAGCACAATAGTCGATAGTTGGAGAAACCCTAGCTACATCGAAAGTGGAGCAATAAAGTGAAAATGAAAATGTCGAATCACTTCCAACAGTAGATATTAAAAGAGAAAACGCAATGATACAAGAGGGAAACCTACCTCTACTGGAAATGATACCAAAGATAGTAAAGGGAAGAAGCAGCAAGTTAAAACTTAAAAACCTACATCAGTAGAAGAGGAAAAGCAAAATAGAGAAATAAGAACAAAAAGAAGACATGAAAATAATACATAAATTGAAAGCAGACCAGAAATAAGTGAAATTATACCAGAGAAGGTAACTGATACTATGAAATAAAATATAACAAAGTTAGTATAGTTTTGTTATAGTAACATTGAATTTTTTAGCATAGAACAAAGAAGAGAACATGCAGCAACAAATACCTGCAGAGAAAATAGTTGAAGAAAATATGCAAAAAAGAGAACAAAGAACAAAAATAAGAAATAAAAAAACGATTCAGAACAAAATACAAACAAAAACTGTGATTCAAAACAAAATATCAAAAAATATTATCTCTCAATTTCAAAAACAGTTAGTTCAGAAATAAACAGTTACTACAGGAAGAAAACTGATACCTACATAAAAGAAACTGATACCTACAGGAAGAAAACTGACACCTACATAAAAGAAACTGATACCTATAGAAACAAAACTGATACCTACATAAAAGAAACTGATACCTACAGAAACAAAACTGACACCTACAAAAACAAAAAAGATAACTACATAATAAAAAATAAAACAAAATATTTAGAAAATATATCTTAAAGTAATAACTACAAACGCAATTCATACACAAATCGATACTAACTGTGCTAGTAAAACTGTTAAATATTTTAATTCAAAGCATATTATATGCTTGTACCATTATCCCTGAAATTCAATGTTTTGTATCAATTGTAAACCTGATAATACAACTTATGCAAACTGATACTAACATTACATTTTGGTTTCGACAGGCTTGATTGTGGAATATTAGTAATGATATTCATCGTTTCACTGAACAAAAACAGAATACCAATAAAAATTGAAAAGAAGGAAATATTATCCACAAGAGCAAAGATTGTACATGCAATATTGACAGATGGTGAACATTGCTGGAGCCTCTCTAAATACATATCAAGCTTAGAAAAATAAAGAAAATGAAAGAACTGAATTCACATTGTGATGTTTCACAATTAAATTTGAAACTTGTAAAGTAATGTAATTCTGTTGAATCTGTACTTGTGAAGTAATGATGTTCTGTTGCAATTTGATACTTATGAAGTAATGATGTTATGTTCTTAAAACAAAGTTGCTCTTGCTTGTAAAAACAAACACCAGAACTGATACTGTAAAAACATTTAACTGATACTATAACTTATACTAAATACTTGAAATTAAAATTAATTTGATAATATGCTATACTAAATACAAATTAATAACAAAAGGTTCAATTACAATAAAACACCAAAACAAGTCACACATCCACTTATTAATCTGAACAAATTCAAAATGAAAAATCAAATCATATCTTCTTCGAAGCTTGACAATTCCATTTATTATGACCAAGCTGCTTTGCACTCGCCACATATGTTTTGCTTGTTCTGAAAATATAAAAATCCTCCTTTAGGCTTAACTGATGGTCTACCTGCACCACATTATCAACACTGCCAAAAAAAACATTAGTAAAAACATATTCAATTTAGAACATTAGTTTTTCCATTTCAGAAAACCGATACCTAAGGTATAAAAACTGATACCTAGTTACTGATAATCAAAAAAATTGATACTAAGATAAAATAAAAATGATACCAGAAAACTGAACCTAAGATATGATACTTTTCCACTCTATCACAAGCTTATATACAACCCAATCAATGATACTTTTCCAATCATAACAAGCTTATATCTCATTCTTCAAATCATACAAAGAGCAATCGATAAACAATCAGGTGATAAAAGTGTTATTATTCAACATAAACAGACAAAGAAGACTGCTATCCCCACTGCCAAAAAAAATAAAAAAATAAACATTAGTAAAAATATGTTCAATTTAGAACATTAATTATTCAATTTCACAAAACTGATACCTACCATATACAAAACTTATACCTACCGTATACAAAACTGATACCTAGTTACTGATAATAAAAAAAATGATACTAAGAAAAAATAAAAATGGTACCCAAAAACTGAACCTAAATACAACACTGAGAAAAATTGCATAAAGAAACGAATAATAAAACTAATAAAAAACCTGCTGCTACTTCCATAATTTGCCATAGACGAACGAACAAATAATGAGAACAACAACACTGCATATCATTTGTAAAATAGAACACAATTAGAAATCACGGCCAATTTTTTTAACTCGAACAGAAAAACAACAAAAAATAGAGTAATATAAGCATACCTAATTAATACAATTTGAAGAAAAACAAGATCATGGTACAAATATGAAAAGAACGAAATCAACAAAACGCGCGTAAGAAAAAATTGATCGATGAACTACAATTTTCAGAAGGACAAAAGTGAAATAACCGAACGAAGTAGATCGATATTTTTATTGCGAGAGAGATATTTGATCGCGACTAAAAAATTTGATCGAAAGGAAGAAGAAGAAGCGCGCGACAGTGGGCTGGAAAGAAAAAACGATAATTTGTCCTTTAGAGAAAATTTTTAGTGGGCTGTCCTACATCTAAAAAAAGCCCTAAAAAGCGTCCTTGAGCAAAATTTCCTGATTTTATTTATTCAAGATTATAAGGATATTTAAAGGACTTTTACAAAAAGGGGTTTAATTTTTAATGCAATGTGATGAGATTATTTTATGGCTTTTAAAAAATGGGAAGTTTTGTAAAATAAGATTTTGAATAGACACACACACACATATATATATATATTAAAGATGAATGCAAGTTTTAAATTTTGACATTGTGATGAATATCCTATTAGTATGTCTTTTTTATTTATTTTAGAGTCTGGAAAGGAAATTTATAATTGTTAATTTTTTTTAAAAATTGTTTAAAGGATTAATGGGTTAGGAAGCAAACAAGGAAGATCAAATAGTCAAAACTTATGCACTAAAAATGTCCCTAAGTGCAAGTATGCCACCATATACTCAGGAGAAGGCAAAATAGATCATAATTGAAGGTGAGTTATGGAATCTGCCTAAATGATCGATCCATCCACCTATAATTTGCCTTGATTTGAAAATTAGTTTTACTACATGGAGTCTACTAGTGACAAGTATATACCAAATTCTTGGTGCATGAATTGATTGTGGGAATAGATTGAGTGACTCGTTATGGGATGATACTGGATGGAGATAGGAAAGTTGCTTAGATGAGGAATGTGTAACACCCTATAAAATAAACATGAAATTTAATTAACAAGAAACTAAATAATTAATAATAAGGCTAAAAATGAGAATTTTGCAAACATAATAATTTGGCCATGAAAGTTACACCATTGTGTTTGTGGTGATTTTTTGAGCAACTTTCATATATGGCGATCGGAGTTGAAATGGAAAAGTTATTGATGTTTGGAGTTTTTGAATTTAAAATAATTTAAACAGATTTAAAAATTAACATTTGAGTTTAAAAAGGAAATAAATAATGAATGTTTGGTACTAGACTTAACGTTGAAGTGAATGTTAACGTTAGGGATTATGGGAATAAAAATTAATGTTAAAAACAAAAAGGGCAACAAATAAATTTGGACCAGCAGAAGAAGGTCGGTTGATCGCCCAAAGTAGGCCGGTCGACCGGTTCTTTTATGGCGGCTAGGGTTTTATTAGGCCTGAACTGCCTGGTTTTTATTATTTCAAATGGACTTTAATCGTACGGTCTAGATGCGTTTTAACCACTATAAATAAGAGGCAAGCCCCCTCATTTTTATTCACAAGAAAAATAGCAACGCTAGCGAAACACTATTAGTTGTTCCTCTATTTCTATTCTTTCCTAATCTAGAAATTTCTAATCTAAAACATACACAATTGAATTATTGTATATTGTTAAATCAAAAAAAGATAACTGAAGGAGGAAAAAGGGAAAGGCGTGCGATCAAATCCAAAGGAACTCAGGGAAAGCTATCTGTGAGTGGAAATCTTAGTTTTTCTTTTATAGCAGTTTGTGTGGTAAAAGTTTGGATTTGTTTTATGCCTTAAGAAATTTTGTATATGAAAATCTTAAATCTAGAACCCCAAAATTTCCCCCATAAAATATTAATTCTTAAATTAGTTGGAAACTCTATTGTTTTATGTTAATATAGTAGAATTTAATTTGTCATTTGCAATATGAATAATTTATGTTCTATTCAACTTACACTTTTAAATTAATGTTCTTGCGATAAAGAAATCTTAAAGAAAAGTATAAGAAAATGGTATGTAAAGTAGGGATTTTTCTATTTGTAGTTTGCACCGCCTATTTTCGTAATTTAGGTAAATATGGATCCCTTTCTAGCTTCAAGCTTGTATATGTAAAAGTTGAATATGATATAAAGGATTCAAATTGTAAAGTTTTGTTTCTTTGAAATAGAGGCATTGATTCTACTTTGTCAATGTTAAATAAGATAGTTATTTTGATTTCATTTTTGAATATATATGCATGTCTGTTTTGTTTAGCTAAGGATATTAACTAGTTTGTAAACTATTATATGGGGCTGAGACTTGTATGAATATGGAAGTTTTGACATTTTAACAACTCGTATTGAAAGCAAAAACCGTAGTACAGAAACAATTTTATGCACGCTTAGGAATGTCAAATAAAAGCCAACTAGTCAAATATTTTACGTTAGGTATAAATATATTAGTAATGTATATATCGTAAACATATGAATTAAATATATAATGCTAATCCCTATAGGAAGAAAGTTAATAATAATTATGGTAATTAATCTATAATTAAAGGCAAAATAAGGAGTTTCCTCTTATGGCCTTAATCCGTAAATGCGAGTTAGATATTATATATATATATAGTACATATGTATCCTAGTACATTTGGTAATCTCAAAGAGCATAAATATTAATTTGTCATTTGATTTTATCATTTTAGGCTTGTTGTTGTTTCAACTTTGTTGCATTGTTTCTATTTGTTTTTTCTGCTTGTTGTATCTCTGTTTTTCCGCTAATAAAATGTAGTAAGGGCACAACCAACCATGTTTGCTGTAACGACCCTAATTTTGATTAACATTATTTAGGACATTTAACTAGTTAATTTAATGAAATAATGAAAGGGTTAAGGGATTGAGATTTGTGTGAATAAGGGGTAGCCGTGCCCAGTTGAACTACTGAACTAAATGGGATTTAAAATGAAATAAGTTAGGGAAGTTGATAAAGGGCAAAGTAGGAAAAGATACATTCTTATACCCTAAACCCTCACTCACTTTCATTCTCACGTTCATAAGAAAAATCAAATACTAGAGGCCGACCACCATTAGACAAAGCTAGAAGAAGAAAAGCTAAAGATCAAGAGGAAGATTAATCAAATCCAAAATCAATCTCAACTTCTTAATCACAAAGCTAAGGTGAATAATAGGTTACATCTCATATTTTATTGTTTCGTTATTGGATTGAAATCTGAATTATTTTGCAAATGTTTTTGCCCTGTTTTGATTGTTAAAATGGATATATATGCTTGTTGATGATTTATGCTATTTCATATGGATTTTATGATATGTTTTAATGTGAAAACCTTATTGAATAACATCCAAATGCCTTGCAATTTTGATATAAGGTCTGAAATAATATTTTAGAGATGGGTTTCAAATTTCATAATTTTCTGAATTAATGTGGATTTACTATAAATTTTCTAGTGAAGAAAATGGCTAATTGGGTTCAAAATTAGTTACGGCTAAATTATATTGTTTTTGGGTCAGAAATTAATATATGTTAGATAAAATATTAAAAATGATTTATGGGAATTTTCGTACAATTTTCCTATGTGTTTTAATAAGTATATAAAATTATTTAAGGTATGGGACTTAAATATTTTATATATTTATAAAAGGAGAAGGGGCATTTTGTAAATATTTTTAATTATTAATCTCTGAAAATTTGGCAGCACTTTTAGAAAAGATTTTTGAAAAGAAACTTGCAACCAATTGTATAATGACAAATAAGCAGGTTAGTTGAAAAGAATTACCTTTTAAAGTCAAAAATTAGATTTTATACAGTTTTACTGTTTTGCCACTTTCGGCAGCACCTTTCGACTAGGTACTTCTGCCTTCATTTCCATCGGAACCAATGCGTATGGTATCAAAGACTTGGTATGTAGCGAATTGGACATAGGCAAAAGGTATTGAGTCGAAACAGGGGGTTCCGAATGGGTTGAAGCCTTACTTTGTTTTTAAAAGGAAATGCGCATGCTGGCTTTCGACTTGGTTAAACGGTTTTAAAGAATGGTTTTGAAAGAAGTTGCGCCTTTTGTTTTAAAAGAAGCTTTCGAAGGGGTCGAAACCCCTAGCTATTGCATCTTACCTTTTGAAGCAGTGCTTTCGAAAGGGTTTCTTTATTTTAAAAACCAAAGTCGCTTCTCCAATGCTTTTGAAGGGATTGGTTTGGACACCATCAACTTCTTTTACTTAGGAAACAGCATTCGAAAGAGTGCTTTTGACTTAGTTGTTTTAAGACCTTTTGTACTATTGAAAGTTAAAACCTAAGGTTTCGAAAGGAATGATTTTGAATGGTTTCGAAAGGTTGTTCCACATGTTTTACTTGAACCCAAATGCTTTCGAAAGGTTTGATTTATGTAAAGAACTTAATGCTTTCGAAAGGTTTAAAATAAAGATTTCGAAGGGGTGGTTACCCAATGTTTTCGAAAGGTTATAAACGGAAGGTTTCCAATGGTTTCGAAAGGCAAGGTTTAAAGTGTTTTGAAAGGAGGATGTCTATGGTTTTAAAAGGCTTTCAAAAGAGATGATTTTAATGTTTTCAAATGATTTAATGTAAATGGATTCGAAAGGGGTACTTTCAATGGTTCGGAAAGGGGTACTTTCAAAAGTTTCAAATGTTTTCATCAACTATGTTTTGTGTAAAGTATATATAACATGGCATGGTGATTTGAGTAAAGCATAGAGTATGTTTTCCTTGTTTAAGTATGATTTAAAAGGGTTAAATCATTTTGAAAGAAATTTTTTTAAGGAAAACTTTAAGGGTAGATGACCCTAAGTAAAATGACTCAGATATTGGAATACCAGATGAAACTGGTATTGGGTCGTGCCCTATACTTTAGCTAGTAGCCCCAAGCTAATATAAGTAAAAAATTCTAGTGTGTAGGGCTTTGTCATAGGTAAGACAAAAATGATG
This sequence comes from Allium fistulosum, assembly GCA_030737815.1. Taxonomy (NCBI): domain Eukaryota; kingdom Viridiplantae; phylum Streptophyta; class Magnoliopsida; order Asparagales; family Amaryllidaceae; genus Allium; species Allium fistulosum. Next base: position 368,570,498 of record CM060908.1, read on the forward strand.
TTACATACAGAAAGGAATATACAGAGTAGAGATAGGTTATTAGTGAGCCCGCAAAACCATTAGTATCAGTTGACCCTAGGAGAAGTAAGTTAGGGACAGACCGCCTAGAAGAGTATCTAACAGAAGTTAGACCATTTATTTATTTTTGCTAGTAGGCCCGAGTCATCCAAAGGTTAGTAGTTAGCCAAACAAAACTATAGTGTTTGGAAAGACAGTCCATTGATTACCTGATTTGCATGCTTACATGATATTGATATTATTGTTTTAACTAGTTTAGTTACATGAAATAGATATGCAAAATATATGTTTTCAAAATGATATTAGTGAGGGAAACCCCGTTCCGCTAAGCGACATGGTCTCACTTAATATCATATAACCAAGATGTATAGTATTATTCACACCAGGCTTTATGTCTGACTCGAAGTTTATATTTTTCCCCTTAAACTTTCGGGTGCTCAAAATTTATTTGAGTAGGTTAAGGGTTGAGGATTTACAGGTTTTAGTAGGTGGATGAATAAAGCTTCCGGAGACGAACAGGAGGCTGATATTAGCTATTTAGGAGTCGTTATTTTTTATTTCTGTTATGTTGTATTAAATCTATTATGACTATTTAGTACTCTGGTCAACCAAAGGGACATCTTCATATGTCACTCTTGGCATATTTATGTAATAATTATATTTGATCTGAACATGGGAAACGATTGGGATTGTGTAATTGGATATGAAACATGTTTTGTGAAATGTAATCAGAAAATTTTCTTTTGAATCTAGGATTTTATTTCATATTCATGTACTTCTGATATTATGGATACCATTAGCATTACCATATTTTGTTGCTGGAAGTTACTATAGATGACTACAGCATCTGTAGAACTTTGCTTTGGGCCTCAAGATAGGGGATGTTACAACTTGGTATCAGAGCATAAGTTTATGAAAAACTTTAAACTAAAATTATTTTTGAAAACATAACCCTAAGGAATTAGAGAAAGATCGAGGTATGGAATAATGCTATAGTAACGTACTTGTATTTGCTATATATAAGCATACACTAGATCTCTATTCTCCTATCTCTCGTAGGCTATTCTTCTGTATCTTACAAAGGCTCGAATGCAGATATGGATGCTAGAAGTGGAAGAGTTAACCATAGAGGGGTAAGCACCACTGGTAATGGAAATGCCAGACCAAGCACGAGGAGGAACCAAGGTCGGGCACAAGCTATAAATGTGGGTGCTAGAGTCCCGCAAGTAGACATGGGAGCAATGTATCAGTTCTTTGTCAACATGATGCAAGCAGAAGTTGTTGCTGGAGTAGTTGGAGGAGGAAATCAAGAATCTCCATTGGTTAACAACTATGCTATTTTGAGTAGGGATTAATCCCGGCTGGCAGGAAAGCCATTTATTGGTACTAAAGGCGCAATCAAAGTTGAGAACTGGTTACTTCATTGCCATAGAATTTTCGCTGACTTAGGGCTTAATGATGAGCGGAAGAGAAGGCTGCTTCTAGACAGCTTCAAGGAGCAGCGTTGTATTGGTGGAACAGTGTTACAGTCGGAGTTAATGAAGAAACGATGACATGGACTGAGTTTCAAAGAAGATTTGAGGAGAGATTTAAGTTAGAGATCGCTAAATCCACTCTACTCAGGAAGTTTGCTGAGTTAGAACAGGAAGACATGATTGTGCTGGAGTATGCGACGAGGTTTGAGGAATTGGCAAGATATGGCTATGCTACTGTTAATACTGTGATCAAGAGAAATGAGAAGTTCATTAGGGGGTTGAAGCTTGAGCTTGCAAGGGCCACATTACCTCATATTAGGGATCCATGTGATGTTGTAGTGGAAATGGCTTTGAGGCATGATGAGATGCTTGCTTTTCTTGAGAGGAATAAGGCAAAAAAAGTCCAAGTGGGCCAGAGTCAGAAGAGAAAGTTTTTCCATAAGAAAGGAGCTTAGAAGGGCGGGCTGCCAAGAAGGTAAAGTCCGAGGTTGTCTGCTATAAGTGTGATAAGAAAGGGCATTTCGCGAATGAATGTCGCTCAGGAGATGGAAAGAAAGTAATCGTGAAGAAGAATATCAAATGCTTCAACTACGATCAAATTGGACATTACAAGAACCAATGCAAAGAGCCAGCCAAGGATGGAAAGGGAAAAGTGTTTGCATTGGAGCCAGCTACCTCGAGGCCAACAGAAAAGGAAAAGGGAAAGACTGTGTTGGGAGGTACGCTTATGATTCATGGTATGTTAGTTAGCATTCTGTTTGATACTGATGCATCGTATTCTTTTATATCTCGTTTTTTGGTAGATAAGCTTAACCTAGAACCCTCATACCTAGTTACTTTCTTAAGCGTTGCAAATCCGATAGGAGGGTACGCGACACTTGGGATGAAATGTGACCACCTAGAGTTTGAGTTGTTAGGTCATACCTTTGTTTGCAGTTTGCATGTGTTTGATTTCATAGGGTTCGGAATTATTTTAGGTATGGATTGGTTAAGTAAGTACGATGCTAGGATATTTTGCCATGATAGAAAAATATCGCTTAGACAACTTGATTGTAGTGACCGGATTATATACTTCATAGAAAACCCTAGATTTGAGGTAAATACTTTGTTAGGTGTTGTGGAGGTAGAAGACGAGTTGAATCGAGGTTTCATGGTTAGATAATTCGCAGATGTCTTTGAACCCATAGTAGGATTACCACCAAAACGAGCTATTGAGTTTTAGACAGATTTAGTACCCGGAGCATAACCAATGAGTAGACCGCCAAGCAAAATGACGCCTACCAGGATGAAGGATCTAAAGGTGGAGTTAGTGGATTTGGAAGGCAATAATTTTATCAAACCAAGTAGTTTGTCTTGGGGAGCAGCTGTAGTGTTTGCTAAGAAGTCGGATGGATCGTTAAGGTTGTGTATCGATTATCGTAAGTTGAATAAGAAGACGATAAAGAATCGATATTCGTTGCCTAGAATTGACGTTTTGTTCGACCAGTTGAGTGGAGCCAAAGTATTTTCCCAATTAGATTTAGCAATAGGGTTCCACCAGCTTAGAGTGGCAGAGGATAGTATTCCTTTGACGGCGCTTAGGACCAGATATGGATCGTACGAATGGTTAGTAATGCCGTCCGGACTAACTAATGCGCCAGCATTCTTTGTAGATTTGATGAACCGATTTTTTCGAGAGCGCTTGGATGAGTTCATGTTGGTTTTCATAGATGATATTTTGATATACTCTAAGCATGAAAGAGAGCATGAAGTTCATCTTAGAGTGGTGCTTGAGACGATGAGGCAGCATCAGCTGAAAGCGAAGTATTCGAAGTGTCATTTCTGGAAGAAGAAAGTGAAGTTTCTTGGTCATGTAGTCTCAGAAAAAGGATTATCTGTAGATCCGACTAAGATCAAGATGGTGAATAATTGGAAGAGACCCAAGACGGTGACTAAGATAAAGAGTTTTCTTGGATTAGTGGGGTATTATCGAAGATTCATTAAGGATTTTTCTCGGATAGCAGCATCGATGACCAGGCTAACGCGAAAGGATGTAAAGTTCATTTGGACAGATAAGTGTGGGGGGCATTCCAGAAGCTGAAACACTTATTGACCAATGCAGCTGTGTTAGTTATTCTAGAAGGGAATTGGGATTTAGTGGTATATACAGATGCATATGGAAAATGGATAGGAGCTGTGTTAATGCAGAAAGGTAAAGTGATTGCCTATGCATCTCGACAACTTAGGCTGCATAAGGTTAGATATCCAACGCATGATTTGGAATTAGCTATGGTAATTTTTGCATTGAAGGTATGGAGACATTACCTGTTGGGAGAAAGATTCGAGTTGTATACAGATCATAAGTCGTTAAGTATTTAATTATTCGCTCAAAAGGAGCTGAATATGAGACAGCTAAGGTGGTTAGAGTTTTTAGCTGCTTATGACTTCGGTATTGAGTATACAGCAGGGAAGGGAAATAAGGTTGTGGATGCACTTAGCAAGAAACATCAGAATGCAGTGTTGGCAATGATAGCTGAGTGGAAAGATTTGGAAGTGTTGACGACATGTAGAGTGTAGTGGAGATCTGAAGCTAGATCTTGTAAGGAGACAGTTATGTTTTCATGTTTAGAAGTTCGACCAATGATGATCGAAAAGATTGCTTCTAAACAGATGGAGGTCCCAGTATTAGTAGAACGGATCTGGAAGTTAAGGGATGGAACAGAGAGTGATGACTTGAAAGATTTTAGTCTTGACCAAAATGAGTGGTTAAGGAAGAAGGAAGATTACGTGTTCCGAATGTGGGGGACATTAGGAAGGAAGTTCTTGAGGAATGCCATCATTCGAAGTACACCATTCATCCGGGAGGAACCAAGATGTATCAGGATATGAAAAGGAGTTTCTTCTAGGAAGCTATGAAGAGAGATGCAGGCTTATGGGTGAAGCAGTGTTTGAACTGTCAACACTAAAAGCCGAACATCAGAAACCGATTAGATTACTTCAACCTTTAGGTATTCCTATATGGAAGTGGGATTCTATTTCTATGGATTTTATAGACGGGTTGCCGAAGCCAAATAGAAGAAATGAGAGTATATGGGTCATAGTGGAAACGTTAACCAAGAGTGCCCATTTCATACCGGTTAAGTCAACTAGAACAGCACCTATTTCAACTAAGTTATTTATGAAGAATGTAGTTAGACTTCATGGGGTTCCTAGTAGTATAGTAAGTGACAGAGATTCCTTATTCACTAGCGAGTTCTAGCAGAGTCTATAAGAGATTTCTAGAACCAAGCTCAAGATGAGTACCACTTACCATCCACAGACCGATGGGCAAATGGAAAGAGTTAACAAAGCCTTGGAAGATTTGTTACGAGCTTGTGTGCTAGACTTTTTGGGATCATGGGAAGACCATCTACACTTAGTCGAGTTTTCGTATAACAACAGTTATCAGGCTAGTATAGTGATGGCACCATCTGAAGCTTTGTATGGAAGGCCATGCAAATATCCAGTTTGTTGACTGGGGATAGGTTAGTACTTTTTCTAGATTTGGTTAGAGAAGCTGCATAAAAGATTGAGTTAGTTAGAGCTTGAATGAAGGAGGCTCGGTCTAGGCAGAAGAGTTATGCTTATAGAAGACGGAAAGACTTAGAGTTCTTGGTTGGAGATCATGTATTCGTCAAGGTATCACCGATGAAAGGTGTAATTCGATTTGGGAGATCAGGAAAATTGGTACCGAGATTTGTTGGACCATTTTCTATTGCAGAAAAGATCGGGAAACTCGCATATAGAGTAGAGTTATCGGACAGTTTGGCAGGAGTCCACGATATTTTTCATATTTCTCATCTAAGGAAGTGTATTCGAGATCCAGAGACTACTATAGCAACAACTAGTTTAGAGGACGTGGTAGTGGAACCAAATTTGACTATAGTTAGGAAGCCAATTTGTATAGTCACGAGAGATGAGAAGAGGCTAAGGAATAATACAGTCAGATTAGTTAAGTTCCAATGGAGTGACGATGAGAGAGACTGTACTTAAGAGCAGGATTAGAGACACTTATCATGATTTATTTCATGGTATGTTTTACCTTTACGATTGATTTGTTGTATACCTTATCGTAATTTCAAGGACGAAATTCTTTAAGGAGAGGAGTCTGTAACGACCCTAATTTTGATTAACATTATTTAGGACATTTAATTAGCTAAATTAAATGAAAAAATGAAAGGGTTAAGGGATTGTGATTTGTGTAAATAAGGGGTAGCCGTGCCTAGTTGAACTAATGAACTAAATGGGAATTAAAATGAAATAAGTTATGGAAGTTGATAGGGCAAAGTAGGAAAAGATACATTCTTATACCCTAAACCCTCACTCACATTTATTCTCACGTTCATAAACAAAATCAAATATTAGAGGCCGCCCACCATTAGACAAAGCTAGAAGAAGAAAAGCTAAAGATCAAGAGGAAGATTAATCAAATCCAAAATCAATCTCAACTCCTTAATCACAAAGCTAAGGTAAATGATAGGTTACATCTCATATTTTATTGTTTCGATTTTGGATTGAAATCCGAATTATTTTGCAAATCATTTTGCCTTGTTTTGATTGTTAAAATGGATATATATGCTTGTTGATGATTTATGCTATTTCATATGGATTTTATGATAAGTTTTAATGTGAAAATCGCATTAAATGACATCCAAATGCCTTGCAATTTTGATATAAGGTCAGAAATAATATTTTAGAGATGGGTTTCAAATTTCATAATTTTCTGAATTAATGTGGATTTACTATAAATTTTCTAGTGAAGAAAATGGTTAATTGGGTTTAAAATTAGTTACGGCTAAATTATATTGTTTTTGGGTCATAAATTAATATATGTTAGATAAAATATTAAAAATGATTTATGGGAATTTTCATACAATTTTCCTAAATGTTTTAATGAGTATATAAAATTATTTAAGGTATGGGACTTAAATATTTTATATATTTATAAAAGGAGAAGGGGCATTTTGTAAATATTTTAAATTATTAATCTCTGAAAATTTGGCATCACTTTTAGAAAAGATTTTTGAAAAGAAACTTGCAACCAATTGTATAATGACAAATAAGCAGGTTAGTTGAAAAGGATTACTTTTTAAAGTCAAAAATTAGATTTTATACAGTTTTACTGTTTCGCCACTTTCGACAGCACCTTTCGACTAGGTACTTCTGCCTTCATTTCCATCGAAACCAATGCGTATGGTATCAAAGACTTGGTACGTAGCGAATTGGACATAGGCGAAAGGTATTGAGTCGAAACAGGGGGTTCCGAATGGGTCGAAGCATTACTTTGTTTTTAAAAGGAAATGCTCCTGCTTACTTTCGAAAAGAATACTTTCGACTTAGATAGCTTTCGACTTGGTTAAACGGTTTTGAAGAATGGTTTCGAAAGAGGCTGCGCCTTTTGTTTTAAAAGAAGCTTTCGAAGGGGTCGAAACCCCTAGCTACCGCATCTTACCTTTCGTAGCAGTGCTTTTGGAAGGGTTTCCTTGTTTTAAAAATTAAGCCGCTTCTCCAATGCTTTCGAAGGGGTTGGTTTGGACACCATCCACTTCTTTTACTTAGGAAACTGCTTTCGAAAGAGTGCTTTTGACTTAGTTGTTTTAAGACCCTGTGTTATATTGAAATTTAAACCCTAAGGTTTCCAAAGGAATGGTTTTGAATGGTTTCGAAAGGTTGTTCTACATGTTTTACTTAAACCCAAATGCTTTCTAAAGGTTTGATTTATGTAAAGAAATCAATGCTTTCGAATGGTTTAAGACAAAGGTTTCGTAGGGGTGGCTCCTAATGTTTCCGAAGGTTTTAAATGGAAGGTTTCCAATGGTTTCAAAAGGCAAGGTTTAAAGTGTTTTGAAAGGAGGATGTCTATGGTTTTAAAAGGCTTTTGAAAGAGATGATTTCAATGTTTTCGAAAGGTTTCATGTAAATGGTTTCGAAAGGGGTACTTTCAAAGGTTTCGAATGTTTTCATCAACTATGTTTTGTGTAAAGTATATATAACATGGCAAGGTGATTTGAGTAAAGTATAGAGTATGTTTTCCTTATTTAAAAGGGTTAAATCATTTTGAAAGAAATGTTTTCAAGGAAAATTTTAAGGGTAGATGACCCTAAGTAAAATGACTTAGATATTAGAATACCAGATGGTACTGGTATGGGGTCGTGCCCTATACTTTAGCTAGTAGCCCCTAGCTAATATAAGTCCGAAATTCCAGCGTGTAGGGCTTAATTGATGTTGCACACAGAAACGAATATACATAGTAGAGATAGGTTATTGGTGAGCCCGCAAAACCATTAGGATCAGTTGACCCTGATAGAAGTAAGTTAGGGACGGACCGTCTAGAATAGCTTCTAACAAAAGTTAGACCTTATTTATTTTGTCTGGTAAGCCTGAGTCAGCCAAAGGTTAGTAGTTAGCCAAACAAAACTATAATGTTCGGTCATACAGTCCATTGATTGCCTGATTTGCATGCTTACATGATATTGATATTATTGTTTTAACCATTTTGGTTACATGAAATAGATTTACAAAAAATATGTTTTCAAAAAGATATTAGTAGAGGGAAACCTGTTCCACTAAGTGGCGTGGTCTCACTTTATATCATATAACCGAGATGTATAGTATTATTCACACTAGGCTTTATGTCTGACTCGAAGTTTATGTTTTTTCCCTTAAAATCTCCGGTGCTCAAAATTGAGTTGAGCAGGCTGAGGGTTGAGGATATACAGGTTTTAGTAGGTGGACGAATAAAGCTTCCGGAGACGAGCAGGACGCTGATGTTATCAATTTAGGAGTCGTTATGTTTTATTTCCGTTGTGTTGTATTAAGTCTATTATGTCTATTTAGTACTCTGGTCAACCAAGGGGGCATATGTCGCTCTTGGCATATTTATGTAATAATTATATTTGATCTGAACTTAGGAAAAGATTGGGATTGTGTAATTGGATATGAAACATGTTTTGTGAAATGTAATCAGAAAAATTGCTTTTGAATCTGTGGTTTGTTTCATATTCATGTGCTTCTGATATTATGGATACCATTAGCATTACCGTATTTTGTAATCAGAAGTTAATACTGGAGCATCTGTAGTGCTTAGCTTTGGGCATCAAGATAGGGTATGTTACATTTGCCTTGGCCAAAAAAAACAATATGAACGTGCAAACAATCCTAGGGGTTAATTGGGAAAAATAATCGTTGTATCACAGGATCAAGTAAATGTAACAACCTGAATTCAAGTGGGTCCGGATTTTTCATAAAAATGCTAAAATCCAAACCCACTGAAGTCCGAGTTGGATATCTGGTATCCTACAAATAGGCAAAGACAAATATATCAGAGCTCAAATAAATATCTCACAGCGGAACTGACTAAATATAATAGTAAGTAAATACTCACCAAGATAATAACACTTTCTAAACATGTGTCTCAAAGCTGGAAAGTCTCTGCCATCTACCTAACCCGTGGGATGTTAGGAGGAGGGTGTCAGAACTAAAGTTTTGGTGAATGGACAAATTATACACTTCTAAGCTTAATTCTACACATACTGTTTTATTTCCATTTTCTATTATATTAGGTCTACTGGGCTTATAATACTCTCGCCTCTATGCGTGAATCGCACCCATCTACACTCTAGTAGATTAAAACCTAATAACTATTATATATGTAGCTACATGCCCAAAGACCGCATCGGTCCTAGGTACTACCCATACTACCTTCCGTATCCTCCTCGAAAAGGACTCCATCGTCTTGTACCTAGAGCGTTCTGTAACTACATCTATAAGGACAACTTCATGAGGCCTACAATACAGACGTTCCATCGTCTACTATGAAAACGTAAAAATGCGTCCGCACTAGCTTATACTAGTCCTCGGACATCCCCAATGTACCACCCAGTGCGTACCTTAAGGACTATATGTAATCGTTCCGTCTACTCCCTGAATCCCGCCAACAAGGTATATATTGTATGGAACTCAGTCGGGGATTTTCTATATTTGTAAAGGTCCGCTTCGTTAGGCCTACAATAGAGATATTCTACTTGGTCAGTCTCTTTTCTCATCGTGGCTATGGCCCCACGCAGCCCCCCTCAACTAATCGAAAGACCTCTCAAGAGAAAAGTGGTTGTGCCCTACTGCAAACAATATAAACATCCAATTGGATGAGCCCCTCATCCAATGTCTCGATAGTGAAAGAATCATTGGCATGTTGGTTTAACTCTAGTTTTTCCCGAACTCGCTCTGATTGATGGTGGCTTAATCCCCGCATGCTACTATCCTTTTGGGTCCTGCCCACTAAAACCTACTCGTAACTAGGAGTAAGTGTCATACGAATATCCTTGTGACGCCCCACCTCAATACCCACGCTAGCCAAGGACACTACGATGTAGTGCTGTCAACTAGCACGGAGAATAAGGCTGTTGAGGAGCGACCATCCATGTAATTGATTATCACACGGTGGCTATAAAATAACCTTCGGAAACAAACATAGAAATAAACATAACACAAAGCAGTCACAGACATCCATATCACAAAGGCGGAAGAAGATATGAATATATAACTAACACATGAAAGTGTACATCAGAGTAGTGGTCAAAAAGTTCCACAATAATACAAAAGAATAGCAACCTGTGCTATACAAAAAGAATACAACTATGAGTCCATATCTCAAGTGTATACAACAAAAAGTGCTAAACTAAATAGTCAGCCAAAAGTCAGAGTAGCAAATCCCGGAAGGAAGTCAAGCAGAAGCACCTGTAACATCTCGGTCTGACCCGAGTATTATTTAAGAAAATAATAAACGGATCAGTCTAACTATAAATATCAGATGACATGATATATAATAAAAGACATGGCATAAACATAGAATATCCATACTGACATACTACTATAAGTATGAAAATGATGATCAACAGGAGATCAACCGATGAGAAATGATCAATATCACGAGAATCTTCTCAAAGATCCAAAGAGGGCATCATACCCTAAACTTGTACTCATAACAAGTCAATGACATAAAAATCCAGAAATCAAACAGGAAATCCAGAAATCATAAAAAAAAGAAAGAGGCCTATCACATGATGGTCCGAAGACAATGGGGAGCTACCCCATATGTGTGAGTCGGAATCACACTGATTGAGGCCTAGGCTAACCAAAAAGCAAAAAGGTATGTGTGAATGGAATCACACAAGTGGTGTCTAGCCTAACCTCGCAAACAAAAAGATATGTGTGAGTCGGAATCACACTACTGCGGCCTAGACTAACCTTGCGGACAAAGAGATGTGTGTGAGTCGGAATCACACTACTGCGGTCTAGTCTTACCTTGCAAACAAAGAGACATCGCACAATTGCTAGTCTAAATCATAAAATGATCATCATGATCAGCGAGAAGTGTCAATCACACCAAGCTAGTAAATATATGAGTTTAGCTTCATGTCCCATAACCACTTGCTTAACTTAAATATTTACGAACAAGCTGTAAATCTTCACTAGGAAATTGTCACGAAAAGGGTTCAATCGAACAAGTCCAAGAGCTAACCGACGAAGTGAACGCAAGCGTTTCATACCACCCGTTTTACTAAGTCGTTTAAGTCGATTTCTCGTTCGAGTGAAGTAAAGGCTTGTATATACTAGTAGATTGAAAATCGGTTTGAGAAAACGAACTTTTGATATTTAAAATAGTGTTGAAATCGCTTTGATGAAAGAGTTTTGATATTTACTATTAGTATTGAAACCTTCATATATCTTTAAAGTGACAAGTCATAAAACGACTGTAGAACAAATCAATTCACGTTCGAAGACGTGAGTAAAGTCCAAATAAGTCAATCCCAAAACCATCAAAGTAGAAATTCTGATAAATGTTTTTCAGAAGAGATTGCCTACGCAGAGTAATACGGGGTACGACCTAGTGAAGGGAAGCGGTCTCGAGAAGCCAAACCGGTCAAACGACCAAGTACTAACTCGCGAACGACCTAGGGGAAAAACAGGTCAAACGACCAAGTACTAACTCGCGAACGACTTACGACTTAAGGGATAAGGTCATACGACCTATGTGGAGAATGCCACGCGACTTAGCAGAAGAACAGGTCGAACGACCTAAGGGAAAAACAGGTCAAACGACCAAGTACTAACTCGCGAACGACTTACGACTTAAGCCTTGAACGACTTAGTGGAACGAACGACTTAACGACTTAAGCTTCAATTCGAGCTACGAGCTATGGCTGGGACGACCTAGTGGAGTTAGGTCGGGGACGACCTACGACTTAAGGTCATACGACTTAACAGTTGCGAGCTAGCGGAGTTGGCATGGCCTAGCGACTTAGTAGAAGCAGCGACCTACGACTTAACGATTTAAAAGCCAACGACCTAGGACTTAAGAGCCATACGAGCTACGACTTAAGCTCAAATACGAGCTACGACTTATCACTTAACTCGCGAACGACTCAAGCCTTAACTCGCGAACGACTCAAGCCTTTAACTCGTGAACGACTCAAGCCAGGCGAACAGAAATACAAAGGCGGTGACTTTTCAACGCGCGCGACTTAAGCCCTTAACTCGCGAACGACCTACGACTTAGGCTTAACTCGTGGACGACTCAGCGAAGGCCAGAAACGACTTAAGGCCAGAAAAATCACCAAAACGCTGAAAATTGAAGTTTTTCGCCAATCCAATCCAAACCAAATGCAAATGTTGATGCAAATGTAATAGGGGATCATTCCCAACAGTCCAATGACAATATAAGCAAGATGTGAGATCAAAAATCTCACCTTTTCACGGAATTTGATGAAGATGGAGATTGGAGAGCAAAGCAAGAACACCAACAAGCTTGAATCAATGGTCTTCACGTGAATTTGATGTTGAATCTCGGATTTGCAATAGAATTTGTGTTTGGAGTTTTAATTTCCACTTCCCACCACCATTTTTGACAAAGCTTGAAGTGTTTTGATAGAGTGAAGAAGATGGTTGGGCTGAACTAAAGGGGTGCAGTCCAAACCAAAGTCAAAGGCGGGAAAAAGTGGTGAAAATTTCACTATCTCCAAACATATCGAAGTTTATACTCAAAAAGATCGCAAACGTCATTTTGAACTCAATGGGGGTGGTCTCGAGTCCTAATTTGACCGTATGCAAAAAGTAGCTTTTCGGACTAACATCCGACTAACGATAAAATATTTAAATAAAATATTTAAATATAGAATCGATAGATATGCGGGTTGTTACAATCCTACTCCATCATCAACCTTTTGAATGCCTAAAAAGGTCCGCTTTGTTAGGCCTGTAATGCAAAAGTAGTCAAGGCATACTCTCTTGATGGAACACCTACAGACCTGCCTCTGCGGGTGGAGCTTCGTTAGGCCTACCCCAGAGGACCATCCTAGAGTATCCCCATGCCCCATTGAAGTCTCGTACTTCCTTCTAGCCCAAACTTACTAACTTGGACGTGCTCTTTCTATACTAAAAATCTGCGATGAACTGCTTTGTTAGGCTCTTTATCCAGATTCTCTTTGGGCTATTCCAAACGCACCTTACCATTTCATTAGACCCTATGTCTAATCTTTATATTGCGTTTAGTTTACTTTTCTTATTCTGTTGGCTACTTGTTTACCCTAATTAGCAAGCCCAGCCCCACCTATGTGTGAAACCATCAGTCCTAGACCTGAAAGGGAATGCTGCCAGTTCGGGCCACTTCTATTATTTTTCTTATTAACTTAATCCAAGATCTAAGTTTGATAAAATAAGCCTCTTTTATTCTTTTCTTTTAATTATAACCTACGTGTTACAATTATACTTACAATTGTCACTTCTATATTCTTTTCTTTCTTTTATAACCTACATGTTATAAATGTAATTGGAAGTATCCCTTTTCTATTCTAGTCCATCTTCTTTTATTATGATACTAAATTTTCTTTAGTTCACTTATATTATATGACAATCTTAGCTTGGGACTAAGTCCAACTGTCACAAATTACTTATCATAATAACTGCTTTACTTTTTATTCTACTATCTGCGCAGTAAATGCAGATCTAGTCACATATTTTGTTTATTGTTTCAAGTCTTGTTAAATAATTAACTTGATTATTTCTTCTTCTTCAATTTCTTTAACGCTTCGCGTTATTCTTTTTTATTCTGGGAAGTAGTTCTATTCTATTTGGTTGGTTACAAAAACTGTGCTAAAAATTCGTTTCCATATTTTAATACTAAATAATGCTATAAACAATAACTCGTAACTGCAAGATATTTCTTTTATTGTTTCTTTAATTGTTGGGTAATGCAAAATACAGTAATGTCTCTATTTTGCACTAATTCCATTTTTCTTGCTTTTATTCTTGCAGTTACGTTTATCGTTATTCTTACAATATTAAACTATGAAAATGTGTTACCTTTTCTAAATCAACCAACTAACCTATCACTAACTTCCAAATCAAGTTATTAGATTTTTTCTCCTTTTTAATTCATTTCTCACATTTTAACATAATTTACTGTAAATTTCTCACTTTTAGGCTTATGCCTTTCTCTACAACTTTTAAGCCTAATACTACTTATATTTAATTGGATTCCTTTCATTTTCCAGTTAAATAACATTTAAATATAAGTACACTTCTCTTATAAAATTTACAATTTCAACATAACTAATTAGTAGAACTAATTACTGAAATAAATGCTGAAATAAATATTTAACGGGAATCTGACGATATTATATATCATGAACATAAAAGAGATATAATTTAAATCCACTCACCTGTCGTCCTTAGCTTCACTCCATGACCTTCCTGGATCCCCTTCTATGGCGTCTAATACTTTTATTAAAAAGATATTCTCCCTAGAAATATTTTCTATTTAGGGTTCAGCCTCAGGCAATGAACCTAATTGGGAGAAAATATGATTGTGAGAAAATAGCTAGGCCTAGAATTCTATTTATAGTGGAGTTTGGGGATCTCAGATCGTCGGATTTTTGGATTTAATCTAGTGCAACCACGTCATATGCTCACTGCAGATCGTTGGATCTAGAAAACAACGCTTTAGATCACTCGAAAAAATCTAATTATAAACTTCAGCACGTCCCTGAACGATTTTACGTCCAGGGAAAAACGCAGGTCAACCTTAGGGTCAACTCAGGTGCTTTGTGGGTCGACCTGTGGGGTCCTTCTATTTGTTATTTTTTCGTTTAATTAATTATATATTTATGATTTCTTGTTCTTCTCGTAACTTCTTCATATTAACTCGGATTTCGACAAGTTATATATGGAAATTGATCAGAAAATCGCCACGAACACAATGGTATAGGTTTTAAGGCCATATTCTAACAATTCCATAAATGCTTATTTTCACTGTTCATCGTTATTTGATTATTTAATTATCTAAAAATGCGAGGTGTTATAGTTGATGTCAATGTGAAGTAAATACTGTGATCTTAATGTCAAAAATTAAATCATGAAATATAATAATTATTCGTATACTAATAGGAAATAATATTTAAGTTATATATATGAATGTATGTTTAAAAATAAATAAATATATAATTTAAATTATGTACGTAAAACTGTTATGATATAATTTTTTGGTGTAAAAATATTTACACCAATAAATTATGTATAAATATTAAATATACATATTATTTAATTTCAGCTTTTAATATAAATGGTTTAGAGTTAAAATTTTAAATCTTTGACTTATTCATAATAATATCTTAAATATTTTTTTTATTCAATGCTGCGGCTGCCAACAAGGGAATAAATTATTTATTTATTTATTTATTTAATTCGGTCGAATATAAAAAATTGTTTGAAAAATTCAAAACTTTAATTTTAAAAAACTTTGACTTTGTAAAAATATACATTAAATAAAATATCTTTATTTCTCAAATCCAATTTTTTTAAATATCCATATGTTTATTTATTATTATACATATATTTTTAAAACCTAAAACAGTAAGGTTTGAAATATTATTAGTTTATTTTAAAACCAAAAACATGATTTTAAAATTGTTCCATTTTAATATATATATATTTATTTATTTATGTATAATAATAAATATTTTCGAATCTAGAATTTTTTTCAAAAGTTTTTCCAAAAATAAAATTTTAATTATATATATATATATAATAATGAATTTAATAATTTACATGAATATATATATATATGTATGTTTGTGTGCGTGTGAATACGTAAAGATCGGAAAATATACCTTTTAACGAAGTGGTCCTACCGAGAGCCAAACACGTTATTTGTTTAGAATTTGCTCTTGGAGCTTCATAGTCTCCTCCTACTCTTCGGTTGTAAAGGATAAGAAGATGACCTTACTAATGACAGAGAAAGGATTGCAGCCAAAGAGATAGAGCAACAAAAAGTGTACTAAAATAAAGTGGAGGTTATCATATTTGTCGCTAAGGGTGTACACCCTTTTCTCCAATGTTTTCCGTAGCCCATGAAGACTTGGTAAAGTCTTCCTTTGCCCTCATCTGTTGCCAACCCAAGGTTGAATAATCAAGGTCGAGGCCCTATTTGACTCCTATTTGAATCATCGTTTAATTGATTAATTTCTAGCTCCTAAATTGGTCGAACCATCGTATAACTTTTATACATCGTTCTGTTCGAATTTTAGCTTAAAATAAATAATAACAATAGCCAAAATTATTAGTACAACATGTCTATTAGTTTGCTATTATAACATTTAATTAATTTACAACTCATCGAACTTAGAAATAATTAACAATGTGGTTGTGTCGACTCTCTGGTGTGAACTGGATCCACGGTCTATATTTAAATAATTTAAATACTGAAGTGTAACGACCCGCTATTTTGTACCATTCAAATCGACAATAATCCACACATGTCTGACTCGAATAGTTCAAAATATCATATTGTTAATTTAAAATTTGGCAAAACTCAGCATATGCAGTAAATAAATCAATCACAGAATCACAGACACAGAGTAATACAATAATACGCAGCAGAATAGATAAAATAGTAGTATGAAGCTACTATATAAACATCAGAGATAAATAAAATACAACAGAATATCTCAAATGTAATGAAGTCTCCAGTACAACAGATGACTTCTCTGAACGAATCAACTAGAAGAGCTGAAAGTTGAGGCGATAGTTGGATCTCCAAAGGAAGCTCCAAACTCCAAGGGTGAGTCTCAAATGCTGTATCACTCGGTCTGACCCGAGCGTAAAGCAAAACACAAAACACTCGAGTCAGGATTAACATTCTTATATAAATAAATCCAACTCAAGTGAAATATCAGCTGCAATACGAGTAACTTAAAGGATGTTTGGGATAACCATCCTCTAAGGATCTTCAGAACTATCTACAAGGTGGAAATATACATTTTAACACCGTGGTCATTTCAATTTAAATTTATACTTCAAAACCCAAATATCATTTCATTTCAAATATATCTATTTTCCAAAATAGTATATATATTAAATGATTTAAAAGGTAAAGTATTAAATTTTCTCAAGTCTCGCAAATCGATTCAAATTAACTCAAATTTCAAATTCAAATTTATTCAAAGCTCAATTCATCAATTCAATTCAGTGCTAAAGATACCATTTATATTTTCAATATATTTCAAAGCTTTAATATTCAACATTTTCAAAGTTCAAATTAACAGTTTCATATAGATCTTGATTTAACTTTATTATTATTATTTAATCAGGGAATATTCACTTAATAAATTCAATATCATTTAACTAACCTTAAATTACATTTTACTAAATATTTCCTTAAACTTTATTTAAAACAAGAAATATTCATTAGATTACTTATAAATCAAACTCAAGTTATAAATCATATCTTACATCTCAATTTCAATAAGTTTCAAATCGGTTTAATTAAATAAAATTCTTTATTGAATACAATTTCAACTAAATTCAAATTATCTTTCTAACCTTAACTTATTCAAATTATTACCAAAATCTATTTTGAAATATATTTTAATACTCAACATATTATATGTATTTAAATCAATCATTCCCATTTATATATAATAATTTAAGGCTCAACATTCATTAAAATCATATATTTCTTTCCAAAACCATAGAATTCATTTTTAAAATATTTATATATATGGACCAACGGTGTTTGTACATATATTTATCATATGGTTAAGTGATACGGATATTTATCATTTCAATCCGAAATTTAAATATATACGGGTAGAGATCATTCGACCCGTAATCCCAATTTCAATTCAAATGAAAATCGCTTGGGTTTATCATTTCAACCCATAACGAAATTCTCCTATTCTAAAGTCCGTTCGGGTATGTATCATTTCAACCCATAGTGATTTCTAAACTACAAGGAACTTGCAGAGTGATAACAGATAATACAATAAAATAACAGGCATATATCATCAATAACAATATAATATAAACAACAGGATATGGTGTCATATCCTACAGGTGAACAGTTACAGATAATAGCATATATTTAAATAACTACATCAGCATATTTCAATTGTCGTTTCAATTGAAATCAAATTTAATGAATAAAAGAATGTTAATCGTGAGTGATTGCTCACCTTCCGAGGCTAGAGATGAACGAAAAATACGATGAGTTACGAATCCAAACCAAGGTGAGATGGGCACGGATTTGACGATCAAAGCTGGTAGATAGAATCGATGAATATAAATCAGAACAGATTCGCAGAAGATAATTGGACTAATTGAATAGATACACCATATGAAATTATATATGTATATATACAGAATAATATTCTAAACTCAACCCATATTCAATTAAATATATGTATACACACACACTTAAGAATCATTATTCTTAAGATAAAATATTTAAAAATCAAAGATATATTATTTTCAAATCAATATTTATATATATTTTAAAAGTAAGATCCAAGTATAATTTATTTAAAATATATATATATATATATTAAAACATATACAGGCTATCAACCCAAACACGTGAGAACTACCCAAATCTAATACCACTTATTTCATATAATCAACAACTAAAATAAACTTAAGTATATATAAGATTGTTCCAAAGTTAATGTTATACGCCTTATATAATATACAAATCGAACCAAATATATAGAAACATTCTTACCTATCAACAAACTAACATATAATCATATATATTTAAACTTACTGATCAACAACCCATAATTCATTTACCCAGACTAAACAAACTAATATATTACTAAACTAATATTACTAATCATATATATTATATCTGCACAAACTTATATTCATTACTAACCAACTGATATATATCAACATATTAAAACTGTTTGAACTTATAAATAGGATATATAACTTACTTTATATAAAGTATAACTAACAAAATATAAATATATATAATACTGTATATAAACCACTTATATATTATACTATCCTAACCTTATAAACGTATTATGTAGACATGTTATAAACCATAAAACTGTAAAATAAATATAAAGATATATATATGAGCGGCGTTGAAAACTGGTATATAGGCAACATGTACAAGAACTGATAATTTTAAAAACCTTGTATACATATAATACTAACCTATATGCGCATAACACACATACAGAAACATATATAAGAATATATATATACAACTCAACAAGCTTACTTTATTTCAGAAAACCAGTCATAGAAACTATATATATATACTTTATAACATAACATGGTATAATATAATATAATAAATAGAAAATATTAGGGTGCCGCTTACTGTTCGACCATGGATGGACAAGGCCGTGAAGAAGCTCGCGGATCTGGGTGAGTTGAGTTGAGGTAGGCTGCGAGTGAAGATGCCTTCGGCATAGCCATGGAAGGTGGAGGGAAGCAGCCAGTGGTCGGCTAAGGCTGTGAGAGGACAGGATGCAGAAGAGAAGGCTATCAGGTGGTCAGACTGAAGGCGGGTGGGGATGTTGTACATGAGGTGTGGGCTTCGCGTGCTGTTGCTTGTGTGGCTGTGGGAAAGGACGGGTTGGAGTTGCTCGGATCTGAGGAGGCGGTTTTGGAGTGGGCAGCAGGGAAGTGGGTGAATAGCGGGGTTGCTCTCGGTTTCAGGGAGGAGGCAGAGGCTGCTAGCGGTGATTGCTTGTTGCCGCGTGGGGTTGCCGTGGTCTTTGGCGAGATTAGGCGAGGGGGTGGTTGATGTGGAGGTACGGGAGGCTGTTTGATGGAGTTGCATGAGGCTGGAACGGCGGTGGAGGGGAGAGAGAATGAGGCGAGGTTAGGTGGTAGAGGGATGCCGTGGGCGGTAGCTAGTTAGGCGAAGGGATGGGAGGAGCGAAGTGGGAGAGGCGTCAGGGGAGAAAGAGTTTGGAAGAGGAAAGGAATTTGGTTGCTGTATTGTGTTATTTGTGAAAATGGAAGAGGAGAGGAAGATGATAGACGTAAGTAAGAAATGGATGACAGCAAAGGCAAATATAAATGAAGAAATGAACAGGCACACAAATGAACCGTTCAAAATGACTACAACGTATATAAATTGCTACGTTTTGATTTTCAAAATGGTTATGGATGGAAATGGTCACCCTCTAATTCAACAAATTAATTAAAACAATTTAAAGTAATTTATTACTGTGGCTACGGTTCTAAATTGAAAAAGAAAAAAAAGAAGTCAAAAGTCACGAAATTTGGTAATAGTACGATGCACAGTTTGATTGTTTCCATCGCGTACCGGAGCTCAAAACACACAAATGAATATACTGTGGAGATCAACACGATAAGACGATCAAAACGGTATACAGATATTGGTGGTACGATCATCGGATCAAAAATCGATAACCGGTACCGAAAATGTTGCTATTTTGCCAGAATTAAGATAAACGGAGCAGTAGAAGTCCAAATTTGGAAAAACGAATTTCGCAGTCTGATTCAGAATGATCTGAATAAATTTTCTCCTGTTGACATATTTTGGTTTCGGAAAACTTTTAAATTCACTGTTATTAACCGGTTTGATTTGAAATAAAATTTCACAGGAAAATAAACTTCAATATTATCAGATGAAAATTTACCAGTTGCTATATTAAAATAGACGTATTCCAAATAATAAATTTTTATTTTCAAATTTTATTGTTTAAAATTTCACAAAATTTCAATTAAATATACTTTTAAAACCATTAAATTTTGCGGGTCGTTACACGAAGCCTGTATGGACTTTGTTGAAGCATAATATAGGGTCAGGTACAACGCTTACAGACCATTTAGGAAAAACTGTACT
The DNA here is from genome assembly GCA_030737815.1 of Allium fistulosum. NCBI lineage: Eukaryota > Viridiplantae > Streptophyta > Magnoliopsida > Asparagales > Amaryllidaceae > Allium > Allium fistulosum. Next base: position 368,591,174 of record CM060908.1, read on the forward strand.
TCTAATCTAAATTAATCTCACCTATTAACGTCAGTATGTATGCGTATTCTTTTCATCATCACTATATCTCTTAGATATTTGGAGTTTGATCTAAGGTCAAAAGCTCTATTAATATATGTATTACTTGTGTAGGTCACATTAAAGTCCTTGGTTCAATCCAATAATACTGATTGACTAATTAATTTATTCTAGCTAAATATTTTGACTTTAAGTTGACTTACCAATTGCGGTGATACCGGCCTTCTATAACGAAAGAGATGAATCCTCTATTAGGTAGTGTTTCCCATCAAGTAGTTCAACGTATACCCAATTATGGTCATAATAAGGTCATAATGCCAAGTATTTAATCATCGTCAATGTATGGCCCAACTACTTAGATTTGGTAGTAATTTCAGTTTAAAAACTATTATATATTTTTACATAAGATCTTCTATTTGGCTAAGTTATATTAACTTATAGAAGACACTTGTCAAATCATTCTGTGATTGTTCTAAACAACCACAAGTACATAACCCATTCGTGCCCCATATGGTCATGAGTAAATCAATGTCCATTATATATACAACATTTCATATAGTAGTCTCAACATATCTATATATATAATTTTAATTTTGGGTAGGGCTGTCAATGGATACCCGAAAAATTTGAAGTCTGTCCGCATCCATATCTAAAATGTGGATAAATATCCGATATTCGAAAAAAGGGATGCGAAAGGGAATACGAAGACATCCACATCCGAAAATTATCCGTTCGGATTTTGTTAAGATTATAGTTTGAATTATGTGTATTTTAGTACAATGAAAGATATTTATTTATTATTCTATTAAGTTAATAGTTTATATTATCTGCATTTAATGCATATTAATTGCTCAAAACTATTTATTATCATCATGTTTGTTTATTTTTAACATTTTTATAATTAATGGGATTGAAAAAATTTATGTTAAACTAAAATTTTCAATTTATGTTTCTTGATTTATCGGTCATTAGGGAAGAGGATCTGATATCTGTCCATATACGTAGATGTGGATATTCGATATTCGAAAATTGGTTTTGGATATGAATGTAGATATAACACTATCTATATCCGAAAGTATTCGTTGACGGGCATAGTTTTGGGTATATAAATTCATTTTAAATTTAATTTTCAAAATAGATATTTTTTATTTAAGAGCGATGGTCGTTAATATATATGTATAATGATCTTTTTTATTTAAATAATTTTTGCCATAAATGGCAAGGTTTGTAAATTCATAGGAAATCAAATTCAAAATCTTTGACTTGGTAAACAAAATAAATAAAAATAAGAATAACAAACAATGATTTTTTTATAGTAAATCAAAAATAATTTTTTTAATAAATATATCCACACAGATATGCCCTATGTATATATATATGATATATTTATATATATATACATATATGTGTATATACATATATATACATATATGTGTATATACATATATGTATATATATGTATATACAGATATATATGTGTGTGTGTATATATGTGTATGTATATATATATGTATATATATATATATGTATATATATATATATGTATATATATATATATATGTGTATATATATATTATATATATAAAGCAAACATAAAATACATATACAAAAAATTTCTTAAAAAGTTTAATTAAGCCGAAAACAAATCTTCAAAAATGAATTTTGTTTAATAAAATAATTCCATTTTAAAATTAGTTTCATTTTGTCAGATAATTTTTTTGCTACCAAACTTAAATTAATATATATATATATGTATATATATATATTTGTGTATGTATGTATGTGATTTAATATATGTGTGCGTATATGTATATATTTTAATATATATATATATATATTTATTTAAAAGGTTTTTAAATTATTTAGAAAACAACTATATATATAAGTATACATACGTGACTTAAAATTAATTAATTTTTTTAAATATTTTGTTCAAATTAGTCTAGGATAATATTACACACGCATATACATATGTGTGTATTTATGTGTAATGATTATATAAAATAAAACTAGATCAAGAATGTTTACCTTCCTCTGAATTAATTAGGTTGAGAATCAATATGTTATTTGACGGTTCTTCCTTTTGGAAATCCTCGGAATCCTTCTTCTCTTTGATTTAAATGATCAAGTTAAGGATCAATGATGGTTAAGGTGGCCAAAAAATGGATAAAAGAGAGCTTGAAAAACACCGTTGATTTATGATGAGGTTAGGCTATTTATAGTCATCAACCAACACAAATATCTCATAGTTATTCTCCAGATCTGAAGGCAAATTCCTATCTCCCTCTAAGCCCTATTATGGTGGGCCTTGACTTGGGCAATGTCATGCCCAAAGTTGACTCAAATTGACCAAAGATTCACTTAATTTTTTTCTAACTTGAAAATTGATCGAACCGTCATATAACTTTTATACATTGTTCTATTTGATTTTAAGCCTGAGAGAAATAATTAAAACTAGAAATCTATATTAATATAACATTTTTATTGATTTATTATTAATTTATAACATTTATAAATCAATTTTATTCTTGATCGAATTCAAAAATAACGGACAACGTGACTGTATTGGCTCTCTGGTGTGAACCCGATCCACAGTCAATATTTAAACAATTTAAATTTCATAGTCTATGCATGTAATGAGAAGAAATTTAATTACCTTAATAATGAATATTTAAATATATTTTTATTAACTAATTAATGGAATTTATAACTCAAATAAACTCCTTTTAATTAACAACTAAAGATGGTGAAATAGTTTTTGTAATGGCCCAGAATTTCACTTCTTTGATTTGCGAATATTTAATTAGTTTTAAATATTCAAATTAGATATTATAATGAAAATAATACTCTTTTAAATAATAATTAATGATGGTGAAATCATTTTCAGATTTTGTTTAGAAAAATAATTAGTTCAAAGAAAAATAGAAAATGTGCTCGGAAATCGTTTTTCGAATTTTCGACTTTTAAGTGTTGAAAAGTTGTCAGAAAACGTTGTGCACATTTTTGTAACACATACACACACTTTTATAAATGAGTTAGTATTGTTAATGTATAAATGTATATATTAACTTAAGAAATATAAAATATATGATATGACTTTTTATGTAAATGTTAAAAACAAAATGTAAATGTAAATAAAAGTGACATAACTTGTCATATCTTTAGAAACATGAAGTACTTAGGTAATAAATGTATGTTGGCTTGGAAAAATGATGGGGAGACAAGGAAAAAACGTTGTCTAAAGGGGGGCATGCATGGTGATGTGGCAAAAAATCTAGAGGAGGTTAAGTACTTTAGGGTAATATGATAATTTTATTTATGCACTTAGTATATAAGACATTTTCCTAACATTTCCACCAATTTGCATTCATTTCTATTTCATAAATTTCTTCCTAAAGCTTTCTTGTAAACTTCCATGGCATCCAAAAATAATTCCTAAGTAAAAAAATCTAGTTCCATTCTCTTTTAAGTATTAAATCCTTGTTAAAACTATTCTCTTCCACTTCTACACTTCCTCCTCACAAAAACAAGTCCATACACCCCCCACCATGTTGGCCGAGCACTAAGGCTCCCTTAGGCTGAATACTTTTCAACTAAAAGCCACCAAAGACTCCACTTTTCCAAGCTAAAAGCAAAACCTAGGTTGTGTTCGAGTTATAAAAGAAGTTAGCTTGATTTAGTCCATTTTCGTTGAGTAAAGTTCTCACCCTTATTCAAAGTTATTAACTTTATACATGATGTATATTTATTAGTTAATATGATGCTTGTTTGAGTAGTTATGATGTTGAATTGGTTATGCATAAGTATACTTGGAAATGGTATTGATTTGGTTGTATATAAGTATGCTTGTATGTGGCGTTGTATAAACTTGAAATCGGAATTTAAGTGTAGTAAACTAGTAAGGTATGATCTTGCTTATGTTTGGAATTATGTCATTATGATGTGGTTGTGATATTAGTTACGATCTTGTTATATGTTTTTCATGCTAATAAAGTTAGCATTTTTTGCTAACTTAAGCGACTTATGAAATCCCTCTTAGTTTGAACTCTGGACTTAAATTTTGAAAATATATTTAACTCTAAACTTGTTTAGTTTCAAAACCCACATCTTTATTTTTACAAGGTAGTAATGTTTCCAAACGTTAAAGTTTTAAAGAAAACTTAGAAAACAAATTTCAAGTTTGGAAATCTCGGGTCGTATAGCGATAGTCACTATAAGTGCAGTTCGTGAAGACGAACTCTTTTCGAAATCTAAAAATGCTTTCACTTAGAAATATTTTTGGAAAATGTTTTAAAACTTATATTAAGTAATTAAAAAGGTAATTATTATTTAATTAATTATTTATTTAGTAAATGATAATTTAATTAATTAATAAAGTAATTAGTACTTAATTATTGGTTAATAAAGGTAATTAATACTTAAGTGTTAATCAATTAAGTTAATTTTAATTAGTTAATTAATTAAAGTTATTTATTATTTAATTAATAATTAAAAGTTAATTATTTTAAATATTTATAAAAGATTAATTAATTATTAATTGTTTATTAAAGGGATTTAATTATTGATTAATTTAAATTTAATTAAGATGTTAATTAAGACTTAATTAAGATTTAATTATTATTTAATAAAGGTTAAATTTGTTATTAAATTGATTAATAAGGTTTTTTAAATTTAAAAATCAATTTGTTACAAAATATCGGTTTGTTTTAAGACGGCCTTTCTTCTTCAAAAATGTTTCAAATCAAGGGATTTCTTTATCGATTACCCATAAGTAACCTCAAACAATTATGAAACCAATGTTAATGTGATGACACATTTATGGGAACTAAGTCAACCCATGATTAGCACTAAAAGCCAATGAGTAGGCTGATGATCCTCTATTTGTGAGATCTAGAATTTATTTCTAAGCGAGGGATAGAGTATGGCTGAAATATTGGAAACGTGATAGATATGGGAGGGTTAATTCCTATCAATGGGTCATGTTTAAATTAAGTATATAGTTATCCATATGAGAACTCTGTATAATTACCCTAAGTAGCGGATTGTCCGCTATTTATAACTTGACTAGTTTTAACTCAGGAAATATGTTGTGTATATCAGAGTTCCCCGGTGAGGATTCGAATACTGGTTGCATACTTCCAAAAGAATCGATATTAAATTAGCCGGGAATTATCGCTTAGTTTTGAGACACTGGTTTCGGATAAGTATGATTTATCTGAACCACTCCAAACTAATAACGTTCGTGATGGATCGTTATGAAGTATGCTATGGAGATGTACTATTCTTCCTGAGAGTGATTCCAAAATGGAAGATAGTAAATGTTGAATGTTTGTTCGATCCTGGAACAACTTGTATGGATGAATGCTAGCATTGCATTGGTTCCCTGGAGGGTGGTGTTAGCATTCCAAGACGGTCTACTTAAATGAAAGGTTATCGTAACCTCAAGCCTCGCAACCGGTAAATGACTAAAGCAAGGACATGCGGTAGGGCTATATGGGTCCCTCCCATTAGGGTATGATCATTGCCAAATCTAGAGCGATATCTACATTTTATGTATGCTTCGAGGTCCCTTTTATGGTTGTTGATAGCAACTAAGGGGTGATCATATTCAGCGCTTTCCAGTAAGGGGTAGGGTCGGTCCTGAGTAGCTGAGGTGCAACGTGTTGTAGCCTCCTGTACGTTTTATCTAGAGGTGTACAGATTCGGTGGGTAGACCCTTACCCTTTCACAGTTGGAATCTGTTTCCCAATGCGAGCCTTCGGACTTGGTTGTATACCTATTATACTGGAATTTAATAATGTAACCGTTTCGGCTATGATTCCATATTTATTTTAAACCTAGACATTATGATAATATCAAAGGATTTTATATAGAAATGTTTTGGTTATCGTAAGGTAAAAACCCGTCCGTATTTATGTGCGGCGTGGTCTTACGAGATACCTTTAATTTGAAGGGTTTTACAATGTTAAACTCATGCTTTACTCACACTAGACCCATGTCTGAGCCGGAGTTTTATTTCTTTCCTTAAACTCTTAGGTACTCAAATTTTTATAAGTAGCCAAGTAGTCAGGTTTCTTTGGAGCATTTTGGGAAGCAGTATAGAGCAGAAGCTTTCATTGTATCTAGTAGTAATGTTTATTTCCACTGTGACTGTACATTATGTATTAGTAATTTAGGTAGGTTGATATAGCTATCCTTGTTGGGAATAGTACTTGTAACTTTGATTTAACATTTTGGAGTAATCATATGTACTATTCTGTGATGATGTATATGTAACTCTGTCGTTTGTGAGAAAAAACTGTATTTGTTTTCTTTGTCTTTTATTTTCTTTACCCCACGACCTATCTTTCGAACACTTAGATGATCGGCACATGAATACCGAGGATATATTAAGTGTCATCTTTAGGTGTAAGAAAGGAAAATCGTCATAATGCGTACTTTGCTTGGGCATGGTAAAGGGACAAGTTCAACTCTTGTAGACCATTTAGCAGAAATTGTATTTCTGATCTAATATAAGCTAACCTAGCAATGACAGTTTGTACGTATTCTTTTCATAATCACTATATCACTTCGATATCTAGAGTTTGGTCTATGTTCAAAAACTTTACTAATACCCGTATTATTTGTGTGATTCGCTTTTAAAGTCCTTGTTTCAATTTGATAACATCTGTCGATTAATTGATTTTCCTAAAGAGAAATTTTGACTTTAAGTTGACTTACTAATTAAGGTGATACCGACCTTTGATAACAAAGTAGATGAATTCATTCTTGAGTGGTGTTTCGCTTCAAGCATTTCAACATGTACCCAAATGGTCGCTATGCCATGCGCTGGACTATAGTCAAAGTATATTCCAGATACCTAAGATCAATAGTACTCTCAAGTTAGAAGACAATTATATGCCATTATCATGAGATCGTCTATTTTTACTAAGTTATATTAACCAATAGAAGACTCTCGTTGGGACATTCTATGATTCTTCCAAACAACTAAAAGCATGTAACTCCTTGGTGTCCCTAATAGTCGTGAGTAAATCATAGTCCATCATATATAGAGCATTACGTACACTAGTCTCAATGTAACGAACCCCCTTTTTGACCCTCAAAAGTCAACATCGATACATCCACGATATTCATGTGTCAAGCATTGAAGTGCCGGAAAGGCAGATTGTTGGGGTGAAAGAAAAGAAAAGACATAACAGAATCTCACATCGTGGCGAGTAATATATAATATTCAAATGATCTTTATAAAAGGAAACTTTAGTATTCATACAACAATCAGAGTCTAACCTTTCATCAGCCTGGACCATTATAACAGCCCGTCCTTACAATTACTGATAAATACAGAACAAGAAATACAACGGAAAATACAATACATCAAGCCTTGGAAGCATCCGACTCATCTCTTGAAGTTCCAAGCATCCATCGCTAAATTAGGGAGAAGTACTCGGGCCTGACCCGAATATTATAAGAAAATAAAACCCGGTTCAGTCTGGTAAACCAGCATGAGAAACTCAAATCATATGGATTGTTATATTTATAAATCACTTCCAAAAATAAAGGTATCTCATAAGACCATGTCGAACATAAACACAAATGGGTTTTACCTTACGATAATCAAATTATTTCAAATAGAAAATCCAGTGATATTATAATAATATCTATGGTTTAAAATAAATACATAACGTAGCTGAATTGCTTGCATCTCACGTTCCAGAATATTTAGTATACAATTAAGTTCATAAAGGCAAGTATTGGAAAATGGGTTCAATACAATGACAAGGCTACTAGGGTAACGCCTACCATGGTACACCTCTAAAAAAATGCACCAAGGTCCTTAGATGGACCCCTACTCACATAGAACTGGCCCACCCCTTCTTGGATAGTACCAAAAATGTAATCACCCTGGTTGGTTTGCAACCTATTCCATGAGAGCTCTCAGGCACATACCAAATCCATAAATAATGATCTAGAGGGATGATGACCATACCCTAATGGTAGCGAACCACGTAGCCCTACCGCAAATCCTACTTGGAATGCTAACACTGCCCTTCAGGCAATAATGTAATGCCAGAATTCATCAATACGAGTTGTTTAGGATATAAACAAACCGAAGACACTACATATACTACATCCCTTTTGGAATCTCCCTCAGGATTAGTAGCAAGTACCCCTTGCACTTTAAAGAACTTCTTATTTGATTCCATCATCATCCAAATGTCTTTAGTTCGAATGCTTATGCCCATTCGAAGTGGTTTTCGGATAACATATCTAATCTCGATCTCTCCGAACCAATAATAGATAGTTTTTGGTTGACTCAATCCCAGTTCTTTCAGAAGTAAGAACACGATATAAGAGTCCTAAGGATATCTTGCATATCTACTCTTAAAGCGAGAGACGTTTCAATGGAATGAGTTATCCTTAGGAAATCTCAATCCATATGAAATCGCGAAGCTTCCATATACTTCCTAAGTCAAATAGGTTAAGTATAGACAGTAAGTAAAGCACTATCTAGTTTAAGTATATAGTTTGCATATGGGAAATTGGACAACATATACTTATCACTACTTTTTGATTTCAACCCTATGTTATCTCTCATTAACAATGTAGTTGGATAAGTTAGCACACTATCCTTGCCTCGACGTACATTCTTAAACTATCACGGATAGAAACGGGCATCCATACCTCAAAATTTAGAGTCGATTATAAGATGAAACATCTTCCATATACTTAATTTATCATGACCGTTTATAAGAAGTAACTCTCTTATACTTATCATACTTTCGATATTTCGACTTCTCTATCCCTCATCGAGAATCGAAGCTAGGTATGTCAAGGCAATGGTGCACCCGACCTTGCCTTAGTTAAAGCACTTCAATTCTAGATCTCACAGATAAAGCATAGTCTACTCATCAGTTTTAGTGAAAAATATAAGACGACTTACTTTCCATGAACGTGTCAATATTTTAGCACTACTTTATTATATTTGTTTTATGTTACTTAATGGCACCTATAAAGAAATCTCTTGTTTGAAAACAAAGTCCTTTAAAAATAATCGGAAACTAACTTTATATCAAAATCATTTATTAAAAATATTTTTCCAAAATCCCGAATTTAAACCAAAGTTTGATTCAAAAGGCAGCATCTTTTCCTTTATAAAAGTAAACACTTTTTAATTGATAAATTCCAAGCTACTCTAAAAAATCTTCCCTTTATACAAGTAAACATCTTATTTAATAATAATAAAGTGTTATAAATCAGCTTTCTTTCCAGTTTCTTGAAACCATTTACAATAACAAAATGTTATAGTCCATAATCTTTTTCCTTTTCTTGAAAACATTTATTACAACAATAGTGTTGAAGTCCATGTTTCCTTCCTTGTTTTAACATAACTTTTAAAATAAGTTTGAACTCGTATTTAAAACATTCCTATAAAGATGGTCGCTTCTAACAAAACTTGACTTTGAAACAAATGAGTAAAATTTAAACCTATAATTTTGAATAACTAAATAAACTCTTTAAAAATATATTTAAAACTTCAAACTTCCTTTTAAATACTTATAAACACATTTGAAAAGACTTTTCAAAATATCTAAAATAGACAACTCTTTTTACTTTACCAAAATCATCAATTTTCAAAGTGCATCTATAACGACTATCGCTATATGGACCGTAACTTTTAAAAGTTGTTTGTAGATCGAAATAGCTTTTAAACCCTTTCTTTCTACAATTTTAACCACTTTCTAGAACTTTGCAAAAAGGTTTGAAGACAAAAGTCAAGTTCGGAAATCATTTCAAAACACTTTAGAAAACAGGTGGTAAAGCGCTTAAAAGCGAACATGCGATTTCAATGTCGCAATAAAACCAACAACAAGTATGTTAACTATAACTAAGCAAAATTCACTTTACATATGCACAAATATCTACATAATCAATAATATATATAAATAAATATTTATAAGGCAAGAAATCCTTTAGGATCCCTTTACAAAATTTCCATTCTTTGAAGTGCTTCCATAGCGACCTATTCGCTACGAAATACTCCGACTTCCATTCACTTTGCTTTTATCCTCTGCAACATAATGGTTATTTACGTCATTCGCCTACAAATGGAAATCAAAATCAAACAACAATATAAGCACATTATAACTCATTCATACAATCATATAAGAAAATACTAAATTATCACAAGAATCTCATATCGTGACAAGTAATATATAATATCCAACCGATCTTTATAAAAGGAAACTTTAATGTTCAAACAACAATCAGAGTCTAACCTATTCTCATCCTGGACAGTTATAACAGCCTGTCCATACAATTGTTGATAAATACAAAACAAGAAATATAGCAGAAATACAATACATCAAGTCTTGAAAGCATCCGGCTCATCTCCTGAAGCTCCAAGCGTCCATTGCTAAATCTGGGAGAAGTACTCGGGTCTGACTAGAGTATTATAAGAAAATAACACCTGGATCAATTTGGTAAACCAGCATGAGAAAATCAAATCAAATCGTATGGATTGTTATATTTATAAAACACTTGGAAAAATAAAAGTAGCTCGTAAGACCACGCCGCACATAAACACGGATGGGTTTTTATCTTACAATAACCAAACCATTTCAAATAGAAAATCCAGCGATATTATAATAATGTCTAGAGTTTAAAAGCAATATATAACATAGATGAAATGCTTGCATCTCACATTCCAGCATATTTGGTATACAACTAAGTCTGTAAAGTCAGGTATTGGAAAATTGATTCCATACAATGAAAAGGCTACTAGCTTACCACTTGCTACAGTACACCTCTAAAAAATATACCAAGGGCCTCACATGGACCCCCTGCTAACACAGAACTGACCTACACTTTCTTGGATAATACCGAATATGTCATCACCCCAGTTGCTTTGGATCCTTTTCCTCGAGAGCTCTCATGCACATACCAAATCTATAAATAGTGATCTAGAAAGGTGATTACCATACCCTAATCATAGTGAACCACATAGCCCTGCTGCATATTCCATATTTTGTCATTACCGGATGTGAGGCTTGAGGCTATGTTTTTCCTTTTTAGATAATTCCACTTGGAGTGCTAACACTGCCCTCCAAACAACAATAAAATGCCAGCATTCATCCAAATAAGTTGTTTAGGATATAAACAAACAAAAGACACTACTTCTACTACATCCTTTTCGAAATCACCCTCAGGACTAGTAGCAAGTAGCCTTACACTTCAAAAAAATCTTGTCTCTTATTCCATTATCTTCCAAATGTCTTTAGTTCGAACACTTATGAGGGATGTTATTGGTTTTCGAATAACATATCTAATCCCTTTCTCTCCGGACGATATAAGAGTCCTAAGGAGATCTCGAATATTCGCACTTAAAGCGTGAGACGATTCAATGGAATGAGTTCTCGCTAGGAAATCTCAATCCGTATGAAATCGCGAAGCTTCCATATACTTCCTAAGTCAAAATAGGTCAAGTTATCGATAGTGGATAAACCACTATCTATTGTAAGTATATAGTTTGCATATGAAAAATCGGACATCGTATACTTATCACTACTTTTCGATTTCACCCATGTGTTATCCCTCGATTAACAATGTAGTCGGACAAGTTAGCGTATTATGCCTCGACGTACATTCTAAAACTCTCACAAATAGAAATGGACTTCCATACCTAGAAATTTAGTGTCGATTATAAGATGAAGTAGCTTTCATATACTTAATTTATCATGACCTATTTATATAATGTAACTCTCTTATACTTATCATACTTCAAATATTTCTTATTCTCTATCCCTCGTCGAGAATTGAAGCTAGATAAGTCAGAGCATTGGTTGCACCTGGCATTGCCTTAGTTAAAGCATTCGATTCTAGATCTCACAAATAAAGAAAAATGTACTCATTGGTTTTAGTGCTAAATATAGGCCAAGTTACTTTCCATGAATGTGTCAACATTTAAGCACTACTTTATCATATTTGTTTTGTGTTACTTACTGGCACTAACAAAGAAATCCCTTATTTGAAAACAAAGTCCTTTTAAAATAATCGAAAACCAACTTTATAAACTTATTTTTAGTCTTTGATTTCAAAATCATTTATTAAAAACATTTTCCCAAATCCCATATTTAAACCAAAGTTTGATTAAAAATACACATTTTTCCTTTATAAAAGCGAACACTTTTTATTGATAAATTCCAAACCACTTTAAAACATCTTTCCTTTACACAAGTAAACAATTTCTTTAATAACAAAGTGTTATAAATCAACTTCCTTTCCAATTTCCTGAAACCATTTACTACAACTAAAACATTATAGTCCATAATCTTTTTCCTTTTCTCGAAACATTTATTACAACAGTGTTGTAATCCATGCTTCCTTTCTCTTTTTAAAATTACTTTTAAAACTCTTTAAAAAAAATTGAACTAATATCTAAAACATCCCATTAAATATGGTCGCTTTTAACAAAACTAAGCTTTGAAACAAAGGAGTAAAATTTAAACCTCTTGTTTAGATAACTAAATAAATTCTTAAAAATATGTTTAAAACTTCAAATTTTATTTTAAATACTTATAAACACATTTGAATTTTTTTTTCAAAATATCTAAAATAGACAGCTCATTTTACTTTACAAAAATCATCGATTTCCAAACTGCATCCATAGTAATTATCGCTATATGGACCGTATTTTTTAAAACTTGTTTTGTAAATCAAAATAGCTTTTAAACCCTTTCTTTCTATAATTTAAACCACTTTAAAAACTTTGCAAAAAGGTTTGAAAACAAAAGTCAAGTTCGGAAACCATTTCAAAACAATTTAGAAAACAAGTGGTAAATCGCTTAAAAGCGAGCACGGGATTTCAGTGTCGTAAAAAACCAACAACAAGTAGATTAACTATAACTAAGCAACATTCACTTTCCATATATACAAATATTTATATAACCAATAATATATGTAAATAAAAATAAATAAGGTGAGGAATCCTTTAGGATACCTCTACAAAATTTCCATTCTTTGAAGTGCTTCCATAGCGACCTATTCACTACAAAACACTCTAACTTCCATTCACTTTGCTTTTGTCCCCTACAACACAATAGTTATTTATGTTATTCACTCCAAAGTGGGAATCAAAATCAAACAATGACATAAGAACATCACAACCCATACATACAATCCTATAAGAGAGTGCTAAATTATTACAACATGTCATTATTTTAAAACTAAATCGAAGTGAGAAATCTCACTTTTATCACAACCAAACTCTACCACAACCAAGCAAGCACACAAAAATTATTATCATCAACTATAACATCACAAAACCACCTCCTCTCCTCCCCTAATGCTCACGTACCCCCTAGGTCTCCTAAATGCTCACGGCTCCTGGGCATTTTGGGAATTTGAGTTCGACTTTGGTGTTTTTGTGGTGGTGGTGGTTCTAGCTAGGTAGATCCCAGTTTATGGAATATATTTTTGAAGAAATGAAGGAGTTTTGACTTGGTTTTGAAAATGGAGAAGATGAAGAAGAGAAGAGCAAAGTGGAAGAGGAAATGAAAGAATAAAATGGAAATGTAAAGTGAGAAAGTAAAGTGGAAAGGCCTTTATATAGAATTGAAAAGGTTGCCAAAAGACCACCATTAGTCCTTAATTAAATTACCATACTACCCTTCAAACTCGTCCATGCTAAGCTACCTCCATGTGATAAAGTACAAGAAGCCATATGCACATCCTTTACATGTGCTAATGTAGTTAAAATAAGAAGGAAAAGTCCACTCTCTCTTTATTTAAAAAGTAAAAGTCACATCTCTTAATTAATTACTCTGTAATTATACTTACTTTTAATAATCATTTTTACTTTATTAAATCACTTATTAAATGTATAATTGTATGTTACAAAAGTATGCATATGTGTGCAACAATGTTACGACAACTTTCATTCGATAAAAAGTCGAAAATCTAAAATATGATTTTCGGTCACATTTTAAATTTTCATCAAACTACTTATTGTTATAAACAAACTTCCAAAAAAGGTTTACCATCATTATTTATTAATTAAAAGAGGGTTATTTGACCACTAAAAACTATTAATTGAATATTTAAAATTTATCAAATATTCACAAATCAAAGGGTAAAATTCCAGGTCGTTACACTTTCCCCTTAAAAGAATTTCGACCTCGAAATTTCATCAGAAGGAAACATCCAAGAAACAAGCCATACTAATTCTTAACATTTCCCAAAATTATTAAATGACTAATAACTTAGAGTTTGTCTGAGTTTACAACATTATCATCACACTAGGATGATAAACAATCTACTGAGCATACCTCATGCTCAAAGGCCATAGGTTATTACTCAATCGATTATTCACACAACCTCATAACAAATCGAAGTATCATTTAGTCGACTCCTCATAAGCCATAAAACATTAAAGTCAAACATACTTAAGCCCGTAAGATGTGCATGAATCAGCCATATGCAATATTCGATCTGATCACTTGGTCGGATACATAAATCTCTTATCCAAACTAATATTGATCACTTAACTTCTTCATTGTAGAAATCCCAATCTGGTTCCATTATCTAATACTTATGTTTACTTACATAGTCCTAAACTATGATAGAAAACACTCACATCATCCCAAGAATCCATCTCAAATATTCGCATACAAGAATCGAGTGAAAATGCATAGCTTGGACCGGTGTATGACACCAAAAAATTATGTGCTCGAACTATGGATCAAGAACTGTTATGCAAATAAAATGATCCAAGTCCAACTTACGGTTTTATCCCTTTAGGATAACTTAATAATTATACTACTCCAATTCTTTTACTTTCCAAATTTAGATATGAAAACATTTCATACAAATGCAACTTAAGTTTTAAACTTTTATAATACCTTACTACATCCTAAGAATATTTACAACTATCTAATTTAATCTTTTATCTTTTCTTAAATTCTGTAACACCCCTAATTTTGATTAACATTATTCAGGAGATTTAATTAGATTAATTAAATAGAATAATTTGATGTGTAGTGTTATAAGGGAATTGAGATTTGATACTTAATAAGGTTGAGCCTTAATTAACTAATTGAACAATAAGATTGTTTTATAACTTAAGATAAAAGAGAATACATGAGAAGGGTAAAATAAGAATATCCATCCTTTTATCTCTTAAACCCTCTCCCCTTCATGTTGTTCTCACTTTTCATAACTTAAAGATAATCAAAGAATACAAGTTTAGGCATTAAACTAGAGGAGAGGAGGAAAAAGCTTAGGGATTCAAGAGGAAACCTTAATCAACTATCAAATCTCAAGTCTACTTATCTAATCAAGGTGAATAATAATAAAAATCCATCTCATATTATATTGTTGATTTTGAATCTTGATGATTTTAATTCCTATATGATGTTTGAATGCTATGCCATGTTGATTTTGCCATATTTTGAATTAATGATGAAATAAATGGATCTTATGAAATTAAATGATAGATTTAAGAGCAAAATCTTAGTTAATGATCTCCAAATGACATAATTTTCTGATATGACATGTAAAATAATAATTTGGAGATGGGTTTTAATTTGGTAATTTTCCATGCTATATTAAATATTTTATGAATTTCCAAAGGTGGAAATTGGGTTAATTTCAGATTTAATTATTAAAAATAATTAGTTATGGTTTTTGCTCTGAAATTTTTATATAATAAAGTAAATAACATTTTTGAATTTCTATGAATTTTTAGTATTTTTCCCAAGTGATTATGATTTATTATGAAAGATAAGCATTTAAACCAATAATTAATTAATATTCATTAATTAAAGTTGAAAAAACTATTTTGGAACTTGAAAAATGTATGCGACAGTTTTTTTGAAAAGGATATGTTGAAAAATGTTTTTATCCAATAAAAATTGGGCAAGAATTATGGTTTGGTGAAAAGTATATGTTTTTATCAGTAAAAAATCAGTTTTCTTGATAATTACGATCATGTCATGCTGCTTGTATTCTCACCGAGCCTAAACAACACCACCTCTATGAGTATCGCCTTTGACATGGAAGGAAGCTTATGATGGCTACTTCGGTAGCCATGGAAGGTTTCCAATAGTGTCGATGCCAACATCATCGGCAACTTATGTAGGGCGTCATCGCTACTTCATGATTCATCAAACTTTACCTATGTTTAAACTATCACCGCATATTATTGTACCGAATGCTTTCAAAGTCATCTATACAAATGACAATTTGAAACTAGACTTTTCAGTGATTTTAGAAAAAGCGACATTAAGGAAGGAAGTGACTTTTTTTTAGCATCAATGACTATATTATTCAAATAATCTAAGATGCTAGACTTCCTTTGCAGTTGGTCTTTTAACAACTTGTTCTCCTTAGCTAGCTCAGACTTTTCCTCGATTACCTTTTAAAGATCTACTTTGAATTTGTTAGCCAACTAAAGGTTAGCTTCCAAGTTCTTCATTTTTTCTTCCAACAATTTCTTAGCTTTCTTTTCCTCATCAAGTGAGGAAGTAAGTTTGTCTGTTTCAAGAATGGCATCATCTCTCGCCATAGCGATGTCGATCATACTATTGTTAAGCGAAGTGATCTTTTCTTTAAGCTCGGCCACTTCGTTGGAAGGTCCTTGGGAAGTGTCTCGAAGAAGAAACATGTGCTTTCCTACCTAGAATATATGACCTATCTAGGTCAGAACGGAATCAATATAGTTAAGGTTAACCAAATGAATAGAAAAACATATCGATAAAAGTTATTTACGAATAAGGAAAACGTGATCCTTAGAATGAGCTGGAGGTTGTAATAATCCAAGAGAAGTGATAGAGGGAGATTGAATGACCAATCAAGCAAGTTCCTCAAAATTCATCGCTAAGGACTGAGTTTAATTCTTCGAAGGAAGAGGATTAGCTATAGAAAGAAGCAAACCCAGATCAGCACATATGTAGCTGATAGATATTGGGGAAGTAGGAAAAATAATATTTATGAGGGGATTGAAAGTCTGAGCCTCCTTGGTCTTCTCTGAAGCTTTATCTAAATTTACTGCCTCGGGACTTGGATCGATATTTACATGCCCTTCCTCATCCACAAAAACGGAGGTGAACCCACTGACAAGTTTGGACCTTTTACCTTGGGAGGAGAAGGAGTTTCAGTAGCATCATTATCCATTTCTTCTTCATCTAACACTTCGATGGCCTTGGCAATAGATTCTTTAAAAGAAACAGGTTTGATTGACTAAGGCAGAGCCGAAGCTTCATCTTTACTCTTCCTCTTTTTAGAAACACTACTTTTGACCTTTGTTTCCTCGGGAGCAATAAGGATGGCAAATGAGCTTAAAGCGAAAAGAAAAGTTAGTGAACCGATAGCATTAGAAATTCCATTTCTAGTTATATTAAAACTTATCAACAGAATAAGGTTGAACTAGGGAGTTAGAAGTGAAGGGTTTGTATTTGCCCATCACTAATGAGCTCTTTCCATGAGAATTATATTTAACCATTGGTGGTTCTCCCAAGATCTTATGGTGATCTAGGATAGTGGAATACTGGAGGAGCTTCGAAGGAGTAAGAAGTGTGAGCCTATTTATTCTATTCCCCGCTATCTGGATTAGGGAGTCCATAATATTTTGGTCATCAAGGTTTAGATTTTTGGAAGCAGGATCTGAAAGAGAACACCTATTAGTAAAAGATAATAAACAAATAAGGGTAATCAAGGACGAGAAACTTACTGGCAATAGAAAATGTTCCTCTGATTTTGGAGTAGAACTTAACGAAGAAGTATTGCATCTCCCATCCTCTCATTTTATTAACAGACTTAGAAATCAAACTTTTCGAGTGGGGACGAATGCGGTACAGATGATGAACTTGTTGTTCACTAATTTTGGCAGGACCAGCTATTGTGTGAAGGATTTCAAACTAAGAGAAGGAAGTCCTACTTCCCTGGCCAAGACTTCCAAGCAAGTCAGGTATGTATAAGAATTCGGTAAGAACTGGATAGGAGCAATGTCCAGATGTACAACATATCTCAAGAGAAAACCGGGAAAGTGAAGATATCCTATGTGCCAAATGTATCACGGTAAAAGCAAAATATCCTTCTGGAAGGTTGAAAATGTTATCTGTAGGGCCAACAAGAATAGCCTCGATCATAGTAATTCCGAACCGATCAAGGATGGAAGTCACTTCTTCCTGGGTTGTTATATACGAAGGATTTGAAAGGTTATACTCTTTCTTACTAGCTGAGGGAGAAGATTTAGATCCCTTGTTAGATTCTTGGTGGACTTCTTACTAATCTATTGACCTTCCATCTTCCCGCCAGGTGATATTATTCCAAATTTAGGAAATGAATATTGCTCATATTATCTAAAAGATTTACCACATGATAAGTTAAAAATTATTATCCAAGTAATCTATCTAATGCCTAAATAACAAAGTTTATGCTACTCACAAGATAAAAATTATTAAATGACATTAATTTCAATTCCAGTGAGAGAGGCCTACGAAGAAGTTATCTGAAAATTGAATAAAAATGGTTATGCGACGTTAATAAACATAAGTCATTGGCTATGACAATGATGAATATCATAAAGCCTTGGTAAACACCGCTACTATAACCAATATTGAAGTAAGGAAGATTGTTGATGTCGATAAATAAAGATGGAGTGAGTTGATAATGTGCTAGTCATAAAATAAATGTATCAAAATGAAGTTTAACTTATAATATTAAAGATAGCTACAAAACAATGCTAGCAAACAATAAGACTGTTGGTATTAAGTTGAACGTCGATGAAGAAAGTAGATAACGTCATTTATAATTGAGTAAAGTCGCATTTAATAGTAAAAGGTTAACGCATCTCATCATCATCGCTTACAATATGGGAGTTTTGCATTATTAAAGTGATAGATTACAAACCTTATCAACATTGAATATCACATCGCTTATCTCATAAACTATTTGTAAATATCGCTGTTGTGGCTATTGTCAAAGCTATGGGAGTCATCACCATCAGTGAATGACGATGATGTGAGTCGATATGCATCAGTTAAACAACTTGTAATGTGTAAAATAACAATACTGTAAGCAATAATATTAGAATAGTTGTGACAAACAATAAGAATATCAGTATTAAATTAAAGCTTTATAAACTTGCAATGAAAGCAAACGGCGTCGGTTATGATTGGATGACGTCACATTTAATTGATAAACACTTTCTTTTGATGATGAAAGGTTGATGAATCTCATCTTAATTGTTAACAACATAAGGGTGTTGAGTTATCTAGATAATGGGTTAAATAAGGGCTTTATTGACACCATGGGTCATGCTGGTATCACGACATAGACTTTAACTAATACCAAGATTATTGATGTCGCATTTAATTGATTTAGACATCTTAATAGCAACGACGTTTGTAACTCTGAGTGGATCACCATGTTTCACTCCCGTTATTTGCAATATAAAAGCTTCGTATTAAAAACATTAGCTAGTGAAACAACAAGATAATATAATATTTTGGAGTATCATAGCAATGTCGAAGACCATCAGTGACAATCATCATAACAGCATCGTGGATGTCGACATAGTTAATTAGTAATGAATTTTGGGTCTAATAGGTCGACTTATTCATCAATTAACCTAGAAAATATCAAATATAATACCTACATCGATTGATATCAAAACCTATACCTGTAGAATAAAATCTATTACTAATTTAATCTAGAATGATTATCACCCGATTAATAAACATCAAAACTTCATGGTTAAAATCTAAAGCTAATTTAAAATTGGGAAAACCCAAATCAAACCCTAATAGCATCCTCCAAACTAAATGTAACATCCCCCATTTGGAGGCCTAAAACTAACCGCTACGGATGCTGCAACCATCCATAGTTATTAATTCTCGGTGACCAAATGTTGTAATGTTAGATACATTGATATACCAAAAACACATGAATATGAAAAAAATTAAATCTATTTAAAAAAATTTCTCATTTCATTTCAAATTCATTACATAATCTCATACATAAGCCACGTTTAAAGAAATTACAATTTATTACAAAATACGCCAAGAGCGACATATGAAGATGCCCCATTGGTTGATCAAAGTCTAAATATATGCACTAAAAAACTTTGTCGTTGCATCCAATAACACAGCGGAATCAAATAGAAAGAACTCCTAATAACTAGCTTACCTCATGCACGTCTCTGGAAGCTTATTCGTGTAAAGGAAAACCTAAAAACCTTAACTCTCAAACTACTCAAAATCAATTGAGCACCCAAGAGTTTAAGGGGAAACATAAACTTCGAGTCAGACAAAAAGTCTGGTGTGAATAACAACCTACCATCTCGAACCATATAGATATCTAGTGAGACTACGCCGCTTAGATAAATAGGCTTTCCCCTCATTAGTATCTTAACCCAATTTATAATAACCATATACCGTGCACCTGCATCCATAATGGTTAAGACATCATGTAATAAAATGTATCATGATGATATGAAAACATGCAATATGCTCTGGATTTCCCATCCCCATTTACCTGACTATCTGTCTCAAGTTATAATTTCTAGGGTCACTATTAACCTATTAGTTTTCATGGGCTGACTAATAACCTGTTTAATTCTTTATGGATTTCCTATCCACTTTCATAGTTTTCATGGGATCACTATGAACCTATTGGTTTCTACCAGTACTATCATCCAATCATAGTTTTCATGGGATCAATATGAACCTATTTGTTTCTACCAGTATTATCATCCAATCATAGTTTTCATGAGATCACTATGAACCTATTCGTTACCACCAATAATATCTCTCATGTCATAGTTTTCATGGGTTGTCTATGAACCTATTGATCTCTTTTAATAATTTATTCCGGATATAGTTTTCATGGGGTCACCAAGAACCTATTGTCTCTTGCCAATAACAATTTCCATAACATAGTTTTTATGGGCATACTAAGAACCTATCTACTAATAACCCTTTGATCAGTCTTGGGCATCCTATATTCTGGTTCGTCTGACCTCCTGGATGCAATTCTACTCACATATGAGTTAAATTCAATATATCTATATTCACTACTGGGCCAACCTAGTCTGTTATTCTGCCCTTACCCCAAGATTCAGTTATGGGTTATAAATGAATTGAATATAGTTACACAAGCATTAATGATAACTGATCAAATAACATAACAATAAAAACATCCATGGTTAAATTCCTTGTAATCATTTTTCTAATGAAATATGGTTAATACCCTTAACCTACTATCTTTATCAAGGAAAGCTTCCTCTAAAATTTCATAGTTAAATTCCATTTCGAAACCCTTTCATATTGCCATGTATTTAGTTTAAAAATGAGAGTGGGTTCTCAAATTTGAAAACTAAGGCTTTCGAAATATCCTTTGTATCATTAATTAAAACCTTAGATGTTCCCTTTCGGAACCATCCAACATATCTTTCGAATACTTAGAACCATTCCTTTCAAAACACTGAAAAATATACCTTTCAGAACACTAAAAAATATACCCTTTGAAACACTGAAAAATATAGCTTTCGAAATTCTTAAAGCATACCCTTCGAAAGCATTGGTTCAAGTAAGAGTTTGTGGAAACATAGCTTCGAAACCGTTTAAAAGTATTCCTTTCGGAACCATTGGGTTTAACATTTAGTATAACTATAGGTTCAAAGAGAACATAAGCAAAAGTAACCCTTTCGAAAGCATTGATCCTAAATAAAAGAATTGGGGAAGATGATAGCTTCGGAACCAACCTTTCAAAACCGTTGCCTCCAAAACTCTTATTAAAAGTGGCTAAAACAACCATTTCAAAAGCATTAAGGAAGCGGCTTTAAAATTTAAAATGACGAAAGCTTCCCTTTCGAATACTATAAAGAAAAGCGGCCTCTAACTGATTCAAAAGGTATAAATGCGGCAGCTAGGTATCGAATAGGTTCAAAAGCGGTAACTATTTCGAAAGCTTCTTTTAAAAACAAAGGTATGCTGATTGATTCGAAGGCTAATAAAAATGGCTTCAACCCCTTCGAAAGCATGCCTTCAACATAGTCCTTTCTGCCTTTCTTCAATCCATTACATACCAATTGCTTGATACCATATGCATTGGTTTCGAATGGGTGCAAAAGTTGTACTGGGCATGGTGACGAAAGCAAGCAAATGGAAGTGGTGAAGTTGTAATTCGAAACAAAACTGATTATATGCCTTTCAAAGTAATTCCTTTTTACCTAACTTGCCTAATTTTTCAAATAATGATTAGTTGCCAATTCTTTATCAAAATTCTTTTCCAAAAAGGATGCTGAATTCAACCATTAACAATTGAAATTGTTTTAGCAAATAAGCCTTTCTCCTTAACAAAACAATTAAAACATTTAAGTCCTCTAACTTAAATAATTTAAAACCATAGTAAAACACTTAGGAAAAATCCCCAAAAATCACAATTATTCACTTTTAATATGTTTTCTAACATATATAAATTTCTGACCCGAAAACATTACTTAATTGCCTTAAATAATTTAAACCCAAAATCAATTATTTCTTTTCAATAAAAATTCATAATAAATTATCCATAGCTTGGAATATTATGAAAATTTAAACTCATCTCCAAAATAATGTTTTACATAATATATTCAAACATCATGGTATTTGGAAATTAATTTTCACAATTTTAACTTTAAATCGAATTATATTATCCCACAAAAATCCTTGTTTAAATTATAACATGGCATAAAAATCAATGCATATCATCAGTCGTCCAATCATACGGTTTTAAACTTTAAACCTGAATTAAAACATGCAAGATGACTTATATGAGATGGTTTAGATCATTATTCACCTTTTTGGATAAGGAACTTGAGGTTTATTCTTGCTTTAATCTTCCTAGCTTGAATTTTAGCTTCTAATTGGATTTTGCTCTTCTTATTCTTTGGGTTATGGCCGGCCTCAACTCCTTTTGTTTATGTTTTGGGTTTATAAAAATGTGAAAGAGAATGAGGTAAGGGGTTCAGGGGTCATGATATACGGCTATTCCCTTTTTGCCCTTGCCTTATTCTCTTAAATTTCTAATTTATAAATCACACTTATATATTCATTTAGTTAAGACACGACCTTAATTAGTTTTCAAATCTCAATCCCCTTATCACTCTAGTCTCGACATTATTCTATTTAATTTATCTAATTAAATATCTTGAGTAATGCTAATAAAAATTAGGGGTGTTACACTAAATCATTCGAGTCAACTTTTTAATTAGGTCAGTGTGAAAATCATTCCTGAACGAGAAGTTGGTTGCTAGAAAATTAAGAAGTTATAGTTTCCTTAGAATGTTTAATTGCTTACTAGAAATTTTCAACTAGAGGTTAGAAAAGAGAGAGGGAGAAACCTAGCTACTTTAGAAGAAAGGAAGGTGAATGAGCATCGCTGATTCACTTTAAATAAACGGCTAAGATTAATAGGGAATACCAATAGGTGGGAAGATGATATTGACAACATTGACTTGAAAAGTCAATGACCCCTCTATAATAGGGGGGAAAATGTTATCGCCAATATTGACTTCAAAGATATGCAATATGGGATACGAATATGAGATCGCCTTTCATGTTGGAGAACTGCTCTTTGATCATGTCATTTGTCATCATTACTCTCAAAGACAGCTGACCTGCGATGCACTTGAACGACAATAATCAACATCGAGGATATGAAGTTGGATTAGCATCGAAAGGATACGATACCATGCTTCATCGAAGTAGAAACATATACAATGCTGCAAGTAACTAATAGAGAAACACCATAAGCAAAATCACTTTGCACTTCATCAGCGTCGCATCCCATCTATGCTGCTTGAAGACAATACCGCCTACCATATGTGCCGACCATCATTAAAATAGCTGAGGATTGACACCACACTTATTCAATATCGTCCTTATTCAAAGTCACTGCTCTTCAACGTCTCCCCTCAAGTAACATCCTGTATCCGCAAAGCTAAGGTCGATAACACATTCAATCAACATCGCCAATAGTCAGAGTTGCTCCTTATTAATACCACTATCATATGCTGCTACTTATCCATATCTATTATTGCCGCACTTCATCGGTCACTGAATATTGACATCGAGAATCATTGGTGCTGATATTATACCAAAGCAAGTTATTCTTTCTCAACATTCATGCCACTCATCATTAATGTTCAATGCTGCTTCCAAATAACACCACTAAGCAACGATAGCACCATTTATTATTGACATTGCTAATGGTCAACATCGCTTTTCGTCTTTCACGCATCGCATTTCATCAACATTTGGGGGAATGTCGCGCATCTATGCAAGCGATGTTGATGGTGGGCATCGTTAATATTCTCAAAACTACCATTGTCGCATTTTGTTGGAATTGCTTCATACTTGCATCAACTCAAATTGATGTCAACACCTACTCATAAAGGACATCGACTATCATGACAGAAATCATCAATGCCATAAATTATTAAGGTCGTGTGACTTTACTAATGAAACAACAATCATGGGACGATGAAGCTAATTCCATTGTTGATGTCGTCGAAGTCAAGCATGTTGAAGATAATAGAGGCTGGATGGAGCTAAATGTCGAAGCCGCTCGACCCCTATAAATATGAACCTAGGAGCTTGCAAATGAGATGAATTTATTCTCTTTTAACTTCTTACATTTTCAACTTTGTAAACCCTAAATTGATTTGGGAATTTTTGCCAATTGTAACACTTAAACATTGTGCATATAAGGAATCGAATATCAAAAACTTTTGTAATGTATTTGACTACTTGACTCTTGAATTATAACTTGCACATTACCTTGCATATTGACTTCGATTATACATGACATTCGACATGATGATAATGACTATGCAAAGACTTAGTACGAACTTAGCACTGTGTATGCTTCATCCTAACGACTTCAACTATCTTCGACAAAGCTTTTACTTGATTGGCTATATTTCCTACAAACTTTTGGGGTTAACGAATTTATTCGTTAACAGGTTCGTTCAGATTCGAACTCATTTCGATCGCACAATGATAAAAGGAACAATTTACTAAGTGCACTACAATGTTCACCTAATCAAACATCCGATCATATTTATAAATTCCTCCAAGTAATACTATTATCATCTTTTTCCCAAAAATCGTCTGAAACCTTTTTTCAAAGACATCGGGATTAAATTGTCAAAAATCCTCCTTAATCACAAAACACATTTCATAAACTAAATTTACAAAATCCTCCTTATAAAAAATCATTCCTTCTTTATAGTAACCCTTTTAACAAAGTAAACTTGTTAAACCTACATTATTAACGAAGACCTTAAATCAAATCGTGAAACTGAATTCACAAAGTGTTCGTATTTCATTCAATCAAACCACAAATGCTCATAAATTAACAAAGCATAAATAATTAGTCAAAAAATGATAAATAAATATCATCATTTCATAACAAACAATAACTATATAATTTTTTTGAAAATTATTCTTTTATATGCAAAATAAAAAAATCTAGGTAAAATTATTTCATTTACCAATTTCAACATAGTATAAACATTTTTATAGCACTAACAAATATGCGCTCTCATATATAATACACTCAAATTCATTTTACGATGTCACTTACCCAATCTCTAATAAGTTTACCCCACCAGGGATAAGGTTTTCACTTAACCTTCGGCTCTGATACCAAATGTAACGACCCGCATATTCGATCCTTAAAAATTGACACTAATACATCTACAGTATTCACGTGCCAAGCATCCAAGTGCCGAAAAGACAGAACAATATCTCATATCATGACAAGCGATAAATAATATCCAATCGATCTTTATAAAAGGAAACTTTAATATTCATACAACAATTAGAGTCTAACCTATCTTCATCCTGGACAGTTATAATAGCCTCTCCTTACTTTATAAAAGTAAAATTCACATATCTTAATTAATTACTTCTTTAATTATAGTTACTTTTACCAATCCTTTTTACTTTATTAAATAACTTATGATATGTATAAGCGTATGTTATAAAAGTGTAAATATGTGTGCAACAACATTACGAAACTTTCATTCGATAAAAGGTCGAAAAATTCGAAAAATGATTTTCGGTTGCATTTTTAATTTTTCATCGAATTACTTATTTTTGCAAACAAACTTCCAAAATAAGTTTACCATCATTATTTATTAATTAAAAGATGGTTATTTGACCACTGGAAACCATTAGTTGAATATTTAAATTTTATCAAATATTCACAAATCAAAGCGGTAAAATTCTAGGTCGTTACACTCAACATGTTATTGATGCCAAAAATGGGCACTAACACCCAATAGAATCTCACAGAGACTAAATGATGAATAAAATTAAACATAGTAGAAAAAGTAAATGAACACACAGATTTTTATAGTGGTTCGGCAATCTTTGCCTACATCCACTTCATATTTTTATTGATTTTGCACTTGATTATGATTACAAGGATATTTGGATCAGCTAGGATGCATTAGTACAAAAGTGAAGAATAAAAATGGCAGAGCCTAGGTAGCAGAAAGAAGGATCCTCTTTATGAAGAATGGCCACTATACTTATAGGAGAAGATGTGCATGGATTGGGTTGAAATTTTGCAAGAAGAGTCTCTAGATCCGTATGGGCCCAACATAATGATCGGTGGCCCTAACTTGATTTTTTGGAACGATCGACCAATGTTTAACCGATCATTATTTTCGCCTCCAATTTATGTGCAATCATTTTTGGAGGGTCCCACATGCCTCTTGAACTTGTCCCTAAAATATGAAGTCAATCTGAGCTGTAAATTACGAGATACCTTTGCTACAATTGGAATGTTCATCGATCGTTATGAAGGATCGGCAAATAACGATCGACCAACAACGATCGACTATCTTCATTTCTCAAGGTAATTATGTGCGATTGTTTTTATGGGCTCCACTCTTCAACATACTAAGGCTCTGAAAGTTTCAACTTAGTTGGCTTTGTAGATTTGGAGATATCGATAGATCATCGTTGATTTGCGTGTTTTATGGATCGTTTTAGATCGATCCATATAAATTCTTCATTTGTCCATAACTCGAGCGTACGAACAACGATTGACTTGAAATTCGAAAGATAGCCTCACGGGGGATTCCTTGTCACGTCATATTGATTGCACCTTAATCGGGTGTGACGACCCAGAATTTTAGATATTTGAAATTGGAATATTTAATTGATTTTAAATATTCGAAAGATAGTTTTAACTTGAATTTCAAATATCACTGTTTATTTGGGAAATTAAATTATTGAATTTGCAGTTTTAAGCCTGTAAAATTTTTTTTAAAGGCTTGTAAAATTTATATTGATAGTACTGAAGATAGTAAAAGTGTTAAACTTGAATTTGAAAGTGTTTTGTTAAGTTTTGAAATATATCGTTTAAATCGATATTTAAAAAAAGCCTTCCGGGGCAAAGTCTCGGAATTCAACGAAACCAGTTCCATTGGATCCGAAATAGTGTATTATTATCGGATTTCAATTTTCGTAGTGATTGGAATTGTTGTGTGAGCGTACGATATATAAACGCGCTGAAACCTTGATCGAAAATTCAATATAACAACTGGATCCAAATAGCTATTTTCTCCATACGATCGAGTTAGAACTCGAAACCTTTTCCATTGCATTCGAAATAGGGGCATAACATTATGAACGCCTAGTGGCACGACTCGATAGGAAGTCGGGCTTTTGAGCTACGAAATTCGGGTTGATTTGAAATAAAATATAATATATATACATTGACCAGTCAAAACTATATCAACATTAGCTCTCTTTGCTTTCTTTCCCATCACTGTAGCCGACCAATCCTGTATGTACCTTCTCTAACACACTTTCTTTTTTTTAACCAAGCAGGAAAAAAATTTGTTGGTCTTTAAACTAGAAAACAAAACTATTCTTCATTCATTCAAATTGTATGGCCGAAGCCTCCTTCACGAAAAATGAAATCCACCCCAGTTTTTCGAAAATCATGCCTTCCTCTCGCCATCTCAGAAAATCAAAGAATGTAGAGGAGTGGAGATTATCGAATCAAAATCGATTTCGCGTCAATCGATTTCGCGAGGCTCGATTTTAGGGCTTCGACGTCGACGAGTTCGACTGGGGTAGCAGCGGCGATCGTGAAATCTAGAGAGGGGTTCATGATAAATCGAGATTTAGTATGGCTCGAGAGCGGCATCACACGAGTGGATTTTGGGACAGCTCGCATGTGCGGGCGCTGGAAGGCACAGCTCGGCCTCGGCAATGGCAAAGTGGCCAGAGGAGGGAGGCGTTCAATTTCGAGATTGCAGTGATGTTAGGGCTTGAATCGAAAAGCGGTGGGGGTCGCGATGGTTGGATGCAGGCTCGTGTGAGAGGTGGAAGTCGAAGCAACATCGGCAGTGGCGATGGGTGTATCCATCAATGCGTGTTAAGGACGGCGACTTCGAGCTCTCGAGTGGAAGTTCGCCATTTTGAGTTGGTCTGGGTCATGCTTTAACAGTAAGGTATAATTGTTTCTCTAAATTAATTCTAACAATATATATATAGACAAAAATGAATAGAACAGGAAAGATAAGATAAATTATATAACATATAGATAGATATGTTTTAAATCTGCATTGAAGGAAATATAATACAATTATAAAATTTATGTATACTTGTCTATTTTAATTTAAATATATATATAGATAAAACAGAAATATATATATATACAAGGTTTGGGAAAATATAAGGATTTTAAATGTTGAGCCGTTTATATAAAAAATATATATAATAATAATATTATATATATATATAATATAGGAATTTTTAAAGGGAGTAAGTAAGGAAATTTATTTCAAAGTGAATAAATTTATTAAACGGTTAATGATTGTTCGATTTGTTCGAATATTAATAAATCACATGATGTTTATACATGGTTTAAAACTATGAAGAAAACAAGTCGAGATTTGGATTGGAGTTGCGAACATCAAAGGTGAGTTAATCTCACTCATCTGGGTTTTATTTAAATTTAAATAGTTAAATTTAAATATTTGGTTGAATGATTGAATTGATTGGTTGTGGTATATTATATATAGTAGTATATATATTGGAGTGATTGATTTCCCGCATTATATAGCGGATGAGACCCTATGCACCGCATAATAGCGGATGATATTATATAAACACATATACCGCGATATTCCACCTTGAAGTGGAATTGGTATTTTATATTGAGCTAACATCTGTGGATGCAGGGAAACAGGTTGGAGGGATCCAACTGGATTCCTCAAAATTATTTAGATTGTTTAATATTCTGTGTTATGAATATTTGATTTTCTGTGATGGATTATATGGACAATTGAGATTGAATGCTATGGATTGCTTGAATATATTTCGTACTCTGAGTTATCAAAATATATAGAATTGGTTTTTTGAAAAGAAAATAAAAGAGTAAATTTTCAAGTAAAATAATTATAGATAATTTGAATAAATTTAAGAATGAATTGGAAAAGAATATAAGTGATTTTAAAATCCTAATAAATAAATTTTGAGTATGGGAAAAGAGGATTTTGGGCAAACAGAGAAATAATGGAAATTTAAACTTAAGTGATATTATTTAAAGTAATAAAGAATTTACTTTAAAATTCAAGGTTTAAATTTATTTAAAAAGGATAAAGAAGGAATTTGGGAAAAAATATGAAATTGGTATTTTCAGATAAAAATGTTTTAAAATTGGAAGTTAATGGGTTTTGAAATAAATTGAGTAAGTAAAGGGATTTATTTCAAAATGGAGAAATTTGGAAATCAATTTGAAATCGATTTAAGTGTATAAAAGTGGGATTTTAAAAGAGAAGTGAGACTTTGGAATTTATAAACTGGGTTTATAAAAGTGAAGTAATATATCAGTGGATATTTGGAAGAATAAATTCAAGGTGGGAATTTATAAAAAGAATGGGTAAATTTGATTAAAAATAAATAGTGATTTATTTTTAAAGATGTGAAAGAGAAGTATATTTCCCGGGATAGCCAAGTACGTTTTCAAAGCAAATTCTTAAGTATAAGTTAAAGTTTGAAAGTTGTTTTAAAAGTATGTTTTGGAAAATCTATTATTTTAAAATGTTTAAATGTTAAAGTAAGTATTTTTCAAATTTATAGTAGTAGTAATTATTTAAAGGTTAATTGGTATTATGTTTGAAAAAGGTAAAAATTTAGTTTTATATTTTATAAAGTAGCTTTATTTTAAATATTCTTGAAGTGTATATTTTTTTAAAATAAAGTATTAAAGTAGTTTTAAATCTAAATGTTTAAAAGTATATACTATAATTAAGTGTTTTAAATGATTTTAAAGTCTAAGTATTTGTACTTGGTGATTTCCGTGGAAATAGAAAATATTGGGAAATTTATTCCGTGAGAGAAAGATGGTTTGAAACTGTTTTCAAAGGGTTGAAAAGTGGAAATATATCTTGCGAAGATATTTTGAGGTTAATAAATAATTTGGGAGAAATTATTTAAAGGTCTGATGGTTGTTTGTGAATGTTAATTGATAGTTAAATCACCGACTATTAATATTGGACAATGCGTTGATCGTTTCGAAGAGACCGGGATCGGGATTTATTTCCGAAAACCACTTCGATCTGGTTTGTATGTTTTCGTGGGGAAACGAGTTTGAATCGAAGATGGTACAGTGAAGTGCAAGGGCTAGTCGCTACTAATCCTGAGGGTGATTCCAAAATGGATGTAGTAGGAGTAGTGCCTTCGGTTCCGTTCGAACCAGGGATGGACTTGTATGGATGAATGCTTTCGGAACATTGTCAGGTGGATGGTGGGCATTCTATGAAATGTGTTCTAAAAGGTAACGCTTAGCCTCGGGCCTCATCAACCGGGAATGACTGAATATCAAGGGTTTTGCAGCAAGGCTATGTGGGTCGCACCCATTAGGGTGAGGTCATCCCTGTCTAGATGTCCCTTTTTATTCGGCTTAGTGGTGCGGTTGCTGATCCCAACCGTGGGGTGATCTTACTCGGAATTATCCAGTAGGGGGTAGTTCCGGTCTTGTGTTGCAGGGGATCGGGCGTGGTCCTCGGTACGCTGATCTAGACCAGGTACTGTGATAGGTGGTACCCCAGTGCCTAGTCATTAGTTGGAAATCCATTCTCCCTACGTGCCTTTACGGTTTTGTTTGTATACCTATTAGCTGGAATTTAATAGATGTAACAATTTCGGCTATTTGAATAAGTATTTGTATATAGACACTATTATAATATCAGACGGATTTGATAAGAAAGTGTTTTGGCTATCGTAAGGTAAAAACCCGACATGTTTATTTATGGCGTGGTCTTACGAGATGCTTTTGATTTCAAAGGATTTTGAAACTTTAATAATCAAATTGAGTGTGATTTTCTCACGCTGGTATTCCAGACTGACTCGGGTGTTATCTTATTATAATGCTCGGGTAAGACCGAGTATTACAGATACAGGATAGGATGTTGTGGAGCTCAGGAGACGAGCTGGATGGCGAGACGTATCACACGTATATGATGTATATTCCGATGTGTTGTGTATGTTGTGTATTTTGTATGTGGGACAAGTTATTATAACTGTCCTGAGTTGTGATGTTAATTATATTGTACTCTGATGTTGTATTCTGGTGATGTATATATAAACAGATATAGTTTCTTTTCTGTAAAGATCAGTTATTATCTATTATATTTTATTCCGCTGCGATGGTTAGATTCTGTTGTTATTTTGTTTCTTCTTCTTTAACCCTAATGGTTCGTATTTCCGTTCACTTTGAGTCGATATGTTGGAAAATAGTGTCGATTCAAGGGGTATGGGTTTGTGGGTCATTACACTTGGTATCGGAACTTAGGTTGGTGATAACCTTGGCTCTGGTGGGAATTACTCATTAGAGATAGAGTCAGTAGTACTCTAGAATGAGTTTGAGTGTAATAATAGATATGAGCGCGTATTTGTTAGTGAATATAAAATTTGTTTTTATACTGTGTTGATTTATCGGTTGAGTGTTTATGGATTCTGGTCGATATGTGGGACGCCATGTCATCGATAGGGGTTTCTAAACTCTTAAATGAGATAAACCGACACAGTATGGTTTTCAAATAGGGTAAATGAAATAATTTTACCCCAAATTATTTTCGGATGTAAAAGGAAAAGTTTTTTTGTAAATTATTGGTTGCTTGGATGTTAGGAATGATAATATTAAATTTTTATCATTGTTATGTGGAAATTTAACTAGAAATTAAAATAACCAAAGTTAAGGAAATAAATTCAGGTAATAAAATGGAATTTGTAAATGTGAATGTGAGGACCGCCCATGACCCCTGCACCGAATCTAGAAATAGTGCGCTGTAAAGTGTGCCAGGCGACCATGGACGATTGTCAGGGTAGATTAAAACAACAGAATCTATCGTATTACTCACAGCGCATGGACAAAATACAATAGAACATATGTATAGTGAAGCTTTACAGAACAAAATGACATCATATAAAACTCCATAATAGTTGAATACAAGCATCCAAATAGTCAATACATCAAGCCTCACTACATATCTCTCAGAGAATACAAAACAGCGGAATATCCAGTACATATAATAAGAAGATAATATGCAACCCTCCGTCTCGTCTTCGATATCAGCATCGTGAGAAGAGAACAGCACCTGTCACCTGCTACCTAGTCTGCCCGTCCCAAAATGGACGAACAGCCCAAGGCAATAAGAATTAAAAACATAAAGCCTTGAGTCAGACAACAGTCTTAGTGAGCAGTAAATTAACTAACAACATACCAAAAGAGCATAAAGGAAAAGGAATAGGAATACAACTCTCCCACTCCACCTCTTTCTACAGTGATAGCCCCCAGACACACACTAAACAGAAGCAACATAGCAGAGCATACAATTTAAAATAAAGTAAAAATCATTCGAGTCAAGGGCGATGCTTTCCAAGCACCAAGGCCTAAATCAGATAAGCACCCAGAAAATACCGCTCTCGAGTCCGAATGACGATACAACCAAACATCCATGACTCTGGCTATCACTGTTATCATTGCTTCGATATCACCGTTAATTGAATGACCGGCACATTCTTTCAGCCGTCCGTCAAGGGCTAATGGAAACCCCGGTTCTAGACATAACTCCCGCACGTCGTCGCAACCCGTGCCTAGGACTATCGAATCTGCCCAGAGTACTCGACCATCAACAGTTAGTCGTTGGGACTATCGAATCTGCCCAAACGTACTCTTGCTTAGAGCATGCTAGAACCTTCAACAACGATGCTATCCAAACCTCCTAGTCATCCTCCTCGACGACTATTCTCATATCCATTCATTATCCTCAACTCGAATCATATCACCGAGTTATCAACATGCTTGGAATGATCCCGTCTGTATTAGACCAAGTCTTCATCACATGATTGCCTCGCTTCATCACATCCTCGCAAAGCCTCATCTCAACATTACATCATCAAATCTATGCATAAGAGCTTCATCATCCCGCTACATATGCCACGAGCAGCTTTCCCAATTCAAGAGCATTTCCCTTAGCCTTTGAATCATCTTCGATCTAAATCTAATCATCAATCATCTAGTTCATAACAATCAATCAAATCAAACATCAATCCAAGCAATCAAGCATTCAAAAATGATCTAAGTAGACAATTATAACAATAATGGCATTTTCG
Source organism: Allium fistulosum (assembly GCA_030737815.1). Classification (NCBI taxonomy): domain Eukaryota; kingdom Viridiplantae; phylum Streptophyta; class Magnoliopsida; order Asparagales; family Amaryllidaceae; genus Allium; species Allium fistulosum. The sequence goes on from CM060908.1 coordinate 368,624,878, forward strand.
TAATTAAAGAGTTGAAAGTCCAATAAGCATGAAAACATGGATTATATCTCTACAAACTTGATGAATGAACTTGCATAGGTTAACATATGATAAAATGGATGTAACATCATCATGAACAATGGATCTATATGGATCTACACTTTGGATGAAGAAAATGCATGGAAATCTCTATTTTAACACCAAATCGAGCCAACAATCCGATATACTCCTTTGGATCCGTGTGAGAGATAATCACCACTCACCAAATCACCTAAACAAACCCAAATCAACACGCTTCAGATCTGGACAGCGAAGAATCAAGCTTGATCTATCACGAATCCGCTTCAAACGAAGAAATCTCTCTTGAAAAGATGAAGATCTTCAACTTTAGCTCTTGAATCTTCAATCTTGATCTTTGATTTGGATGGAAGGAAGCACTAGATTAGAGTGGAGAAAAGAAGTGAAGAAGTGTAGAAGTCGAGCTCTCAAAATGGCAGCACTTCGTCGCTTCAAAATCCGGATCTCAAAAATGAAGCCAACCCCCTTCTATTTATAGGCAGAAAATTCGCTAAGTCGTAACTCGGCTAACTCCATAAGTCGTCTCCGACTTATCCCTATCCTCGACTCAACACTCAGCCGACATACGACTTAACAGATCAAGTCCCAACGACTTAAGACAACGCTATCTCCTTAACTCGGCCACGACTCAACCAGGTTACGACCTAACTGGGTCTCCGACCTACGACTTACGAAGGAGTACGACTTACGACTTAACTCTTTAAGTCATCTACGACCTAACACTTTGGCCTAACCCAGCGACCTAACAAACTTACGACTTAACACTTAACTGGGTTACGACTTAACCCCATACGACTTAAACAACTGCCGACTCAAAAACTCACTTGTCTAACTTCTAACTCGGTCACGACTTAACACAGCAACCTACCTACGACTTAACACTTGCCGAGTTAACTTCAACCTACTAACTTAGCCCAGCTACGACTTATTTCCTTAGGTCGCCAAACCCTGGGTCACTCCTATCTCCTAAGTCGTATACGACTCACGACTTATGCTAAGTCGTGAACGACTTAGGACTTAGGCAAAATTTGCCTAAAATCTGAAATGGCTCAAAAATGCTAAAACTCCAGATTTGACGAACTTTTCGATCCGTGAAAATATGGGTCGTTACATTCTCTCCCCCTTAGGAATTTCGCCCCCGAAATTCCAAACAATCATAGCAATCAAAAACTATTATGTACGCCTACCATCCATAGCAATCAACAAACCATGCATCCAATTCTAGCTTAGCGTACAGAATTCTAAAACTAGAACAAGTTACAATGTCGCAAGATGACACGACACCTTAGGGCCATACCTTGAAGAGTTCAGGATGAGCTGCCTTCATCCTCTCTTCCACCTCCCACGTACAGTCGTTATCATCATCACTCCATTGTATCTTGAGCAACTTAACTACCTTCCTCCTAAGCTGTTTCGTGTCGGTTTCAACAACACGAAGCGGCTTACGAGGTCTTCTATCAACTGGATCAACTTCGAAATCTTCACAGCTATCAGCAGAAACTACTGTATTCGAGTCGTGCACATACTTCCGTAGATATGATATGTGAAAAACATTGTGCACACTCGACCTCTTCTCAGGTAACTCCAGTCTATAGGCGAGCTTTCCAATTCGCTCAATAATCGGGAATGGTCCAACAAATCTCGGAGTCAATTTTCCTTTCTTCCCGAATCGAATAACATTCTTCAGTGGAGAAATCTTCACAAAAACCATCTCACCTACGTCGAACTCCAAATCCTTACGACGCTTATCAGCATAACTCTTCTGACGGTCTTGGGCCGCCTTCATTCGTTGCCGAATGATCTCTATACAATCTGAAGTCTGTCGAATCATTTCTGGCCCAAGTATCAGCTTTTCTCCAGTTTCCAACCAACATGTCGGAGAGTTACACGGTCTTCCATACAATGCCTCATACGGTGCCATACCAATGCTTGACTGGTAACTGTTGTTGTATGCAAACTCCACCAAATGAAGGTGATCTTCCCATGATCCTCCAAAGTCCAAAACACATGCTCTAAGAAGATCTTCCAAAACTCGGTTGACTCTCTCGGTCTGACCATCTGTTTGAGGGTGATAAGCTGTACTCAAACACAACTCGGTTCCCAAAACTTCCTGGAAGCTCTTCCAAAATCCACTAGTGAACAATGGATCTCGATCGCTCACTATACTCTTCGGAATACCATGGAATCGAACTATCCACTTCACATACAACTCAGCCAACTTTGATGCAGTCCTAGTCGACCGAACATGAATAAATCTTGCACTCTTGGTCAAACGATCTACAATGACCCAAATCCCTTCATTTCCCGTTCTGGTTCTAGGCAGTCCATCGATAAAATCCATCGACACTTGTTCCCACTTCCATGTAGGAACTTCTAATGGCTGAAGCAATCAAATAGGCTTCTTCTGTTCGGCTTTAACCAACTGGCAGTTCATACACTTGGAAATAAAATTTCCAACATCCTTCTTCATACCTTCCCAGTAGTAGGTTCTCTTCATATCCCGATACATCTTATTTCCACCTGGATGAATTGTCAGCTTCGAGTGATGACTTTCCTTCAGAACTTCCTCCTCAATTCATCTATATCGGGAACAACTAGTCGTCCTTGCTTCCGAAGCCAACCCTCTAGATCGACCTCGAATCCTTTATCCTTTTCTAGATCCAATCCAGATTCCAATTCACGGATAATCTTGACAAGCTTATCGTCTCGCTTTTGGCTCTCGCCAATCCTTTCCACAAGAGAAGGTCTTATCGATAAGTTTGCCAACATCTCAGGTTCCAATTCACATCTAGGCCTGAAGTCAAATCCAGCTAAATACTTGAGATTCTTCCATTCTGAAAACATGGCTCCTAATCCTGCATGTCTTCGACTTAACGCATCTACCACTGCGTTACCTTTTCCCGGAGTATAAGCTATACCAAAATCATATGGTGCCAAAAACTCTAGCCAACGTTGCTGCCGAAGATTCAAATCCTTTTGGGAGAAAAGATACTTCAATGACTTGTGATCCGTAAACAACTCGAATCGAACTCCCAACAGATAATGTCTCCACATCTTCAGAGAAAATACAATCGCCGCTAACTCCAAATCATGAGTCGGGTAATTCCTTTCATGCGGCTTCAGTTGTCGACTTGCATACGCAACAACTTTATCCCTCTGCATCAGCACTGCTCCAAGTCCAGTACCACATGCGTCGGTGTAACCACCATCTCATCATTCCCACTTGGAATAGTCAAAACAGGAGCACTCGTTAGTCTCTCTTTCAGGGTTCCGAAAGCTTGCTCACACTTAGCATCCCAACTGAACACTTGGTTCTTTTTCGTCAATCCTGTTAACGGTGAAGCTACCTTGGAGAAGTCTTTGATAAACCGTCGATAATATCCTGCTAATCCAAGAAAACTTCTCACATCAGATGCATTCTTAGGTCTAACCCAATCCTGGATTGCTGCCACCTTAGCGGGATCAACCGCTATTCCATTTCCAGAAATCACATGGCCTAAGAACCTCACTTCACTCTTCCAGAAGTGACACTTTGAAAACTTAGCCTTCAGCTGATGTTTCCGTAAGATTTCCAAAACAATACGCAAGTGCGTCTTGTGCTCTTCTTCAGTTCTGGAATAAATCAGAATATCATCCACGAACACAAGTACGAACTTGTTCAACTGATCTCTGAACACTCTATTCATAAGATCCACAAAATATGCTGGCGCGTTAGTCAATCCAAACGGCATTACCAGCCACTCAAAGAAACCAGATGGTGTTCGAAAAGCAGTCTTCGGCACACTATCCTTAGCTACTCTCAACTGGTGAAATCCCGTTGCCAAATCCATCTGAGAAAACACCTTAGCTTCGTGAAGCTGATCAAACAAGTCATCTATTCTCGGCAATGGATACTTGTTCTTCTTAGTCACCTTATTCAGCTCACGATAATCGACGCACAATCTCAATGATCCATCTGCCTTGGTTGCGAACACAACTGGTGCACCCCATTCGGACACACTACGCCGAATGAATCCTTTCTGCAAAAGATCATCAACTTGCACCCTCAACTCCTGCTGTTCCCTAGGCGCCATCCGCCTAAGAGGCATCACAACAGGTCTGGCTCCTTCAACTAGATCTATTCGAAACTCGATCTCTCTATGCGGCGGCAACCCTTTGACTACGTCAAAGACATCCTCGAATCCATTCGCGATTGGCACTAATGACAGTCCATCCCGTGGAACAACCAGCGAATACATGAAGCTCATGAAGACGCCTTCCTCATGCTTACATCGTATCACAACTTTTCGCCCCTCCACATTCTCGACTGTCACTTCCAACCTCTCGCAATCAACCTTCGCCGCATATTTCCTAAGCCAGTCCATACCCAAAATAATCCCGAACCCCGCAAAGTTCAGAACAAAGCAATCACAAACAAAGGAGCAACCATGACTCGATACAACTAGACCACGGCATAAAATACACAAACAAGACGAACCCCCAACTGGATTAGTCACAACCAATGGCCTATCAACAATATCCGGTTCCAAACCTAACCGGTCTACGAGTTCATTACAAACAAACGAATGCGACGCTCCAGTATCAAACAGAACTCTGACTGGAACACCACATAGGAAAAGAGTACCTTGAACAACCACACTCTTTCCTTTCTCTTCAGCAGTAGGAGCTTTCGAAGACGACGGAACAGCTCCCAAAGCATAAGCTTGTACAATCTGCTTGTCCTTCCTTGGTTCTGGACAATTCTTCCTGATGTGCGCTGGCTTATCACAGTTGTGACACTTCATCGGCACCTTAGGATTCTTACAATCCTTAGAGAAATGGCCCTTCTGCTGACAGTTGTAGCAAGTCACCTCGCCTTTCGGCTTCTTCTGGCCATCCTTACCCTTCTGCTGCTGCTGCTTCCTCTTCTTGTTTCCACCCTGCTGGGGTTTAGACTCTTCCCTGGTCACAGCAACAACAGATCCTTCCTTAGGAAACAGACTCTCATGCCTAAGAGCTTTCTCCACAAGCTTCTCAAATGAATCGTCCAAATGATCCACCAACTATCTCCCAAGATAACTGTCCAAGCCTGTCACAAACTTCTCATTCTTCTGGTAAGCAGATTCAATATATGACCGGGCATACTTGGACAAAGCTTCGAACTCAGAAACATACTCAAGAATTGATCTTCCACCTTGCTTGAGCTCCACAAACCTCTTGAACAGAACAGACTTCTGAGCTGTAGAAATGAACTTAGCTTCAAATCTGACTTGGAATTGCTCCCAAGTAATCTCTTCCTCCGGAGTATCGATGGTAATAGAGTTCCACCAATCAGAGGCTCTCCCCTGAAGCTGCCTTGATGCCAACTTCCTCTTAGTTGCATCATCAATTCCCAAATCACCAAAGATCCTTCTACAAGCATCTATCCATCTCTGGACTTCGATAGTTGATTCTGTTCCCAAGAAAACCTTCCCTCCAAGAGCAGTATAATCCTGCACAACTTAGCAAAATCCACTGGTTTCGGAGTTTGGACTTGAACTCCAACATCAACTGCTGCCCCCGGAACTGGTATCCTTCTCATGATCGAAGTCATCATAGCTTCGAACATGGCTGCATAATCAGCAGTCTCTTCAATAGCACGGCCTTCCCTAGCAACTGGTCTCCCTCTTCGACTCATTCTCAATATCTATAAAAAGGAATGATTAGAACATCTAGAGAAACAACTGCATAAAGGACTCAAACTCTACTAAGCTACTATATTATATATAGTAATCATCCATCAAAATACAATTACGTCTCTCATACGTAGTTACGACAGCGAGCGTTGGGTAAAATCGATTAACCAATGCTCTGATACCAAATGTGACGACCGCCCATGACCCCTGCACCGAATCTAGAAATAGTGCGCTGTAAAGTGTGCCAGGCGACCATGGACGATTGTCAAGGTAGATTAAAACAACAGAATCTATCGTATTACTCACGGCGCATGGACAAAATACAATATAACATATGTATAGTGAAGCTTTACAGAACAAAATGACATCATATAAAACTCCATAATAGTTGAATACAAGCATCCAAATAGTCAATACATCAAGCCTCACTACATATCTCTCAGAGAATACAAAACAGCAGAATATCCAGTACATATAATAAGAAGATAATATGCAACCCTCCATCTCGTCTTCGATATCAGCATCGTGAGAAGAGAACAGCACCTGTCACCTGCTACCTAGTCTGCCCGTCCCAAAATGGACGAACAGCCCAAGGCAATAAGAATTAAAAACATAAAGCCTTGAGTCAGACAACAGTCTTAGTGAGAAGTAAATTAACTAACAACATACCAAAAGAGCATAAAGGAAAAGGAATAGGAATACAACTCTCCCACTCCACCTCTTTCTACAGTGATAGCCCCCAGACACACACTAAACAGAAGCAACATAGCAGAGCATACAATTTAAAATAAAGTAAAAATCATTCGAGTCAAGGGCGATGCTTTCCAAGCACCAAGGCCTAAATCAGATAAGCACCCAGAAAATACCGCTCTCGAGTCCGAATGACGATACAACCAAACATCCATGACTCTGGCTATCACTGTTATCATTGCTTCGATATCACCGTTAATTGAATGACCGGCACATTCTTTCAGCCGTCCGTCAAGGGCTAATGGAAACCCCGGTTCTAGACATAACTCCCGCACGTCGTCGCAACCCGTGCCTAGGACTATCGAATCTGCCCAGAGTACTCGACCATCAACAGTTAGTCGTTGGGACTATCGAATCTGCCCAAACGTACTCTTGCTTAGAGCATGCTAGAACCTTCAACAACGATGCTATCCAAACCTCCTAGTCATCCTCCTCGACGACTATTCTCATATCCATTCATTATCCTCAACTCGAATCATATCACCGAGTTATCAACATGCTTGGAATGATCCCGTCTGGATTAGACCAAGTCTTCATCACATGATTGCCTCGCTTCATCATATCCTCGCAAAGCCTCATCTCAACATTACATCATCAAATCTATGCATAAGAGCTTCATCATCCCACTACATATGCCACGAGCAGCTTTCCCAATTCAAGAGCCTTTCCCTTAGCCTTTGAATCATCTTCGATCTAAATCTAATCATCAATCATCTAGTTCATAACAATCAATCAAATCAAACATCAATCCAAGCAATCAAGCATTCAAAAATGATCTAAGTAGACAATTATAACAATAATGGCATTTTCGTAATTAAAGAGTTGAAAGTCCAATAAGCATGAAAACATGGATTATATCTCTACAAACTTGATGAATGAACTTGCATAGGTTAACATATGATAAAATGGATGTAACATCATCATGAACAATGGATCTATATGGATCTACACTTTGGATGAAGAAAATGCATGGAAATCTCTATTTTAACACCAAATCGAGCCAACAATCTGATATACTCCTTTGGATCCGTGTGAGAGATAATCACCACTCACCAAATCACCTAAACAAACCCAAATCAACACGCTTCAGATCTGGACAGCGAAGAATCAAGCTTGATCTATCACGAATCCGCTTTAAACGAAGAAATCTCTCTTGAAAAGATGAAGATCTTCAACTTTAGCTCTTGAATCTTCAATCTTGATCTTTGATTTGGATGGAAGGAAGCACTAGATTAGAGTGGAGAAAAGAAGTGAAGAAGTGTAGAAGTCGAGCTCTCAAAATGGCAGCACTTCGTCGCTTCAAAATCCGGATCTCAAAAATGAAGCCAACCCCCTTCTATTTATAGGCAGAAAATTCGCTAAGTCGTAACTCGGCTAACTCCATAAGTCGTCTCCGAATTATCCCTATCCTCAACTCAACACTCAGCCGACATACGACTTAACAGATCAAGTCCCTACGACTTAAGACAACGCTATCTCCTTAACTCAGCCACGACTCAACCAGGTTACGACCTAACTGGGTCTCCGACCTACGACTTACGAAGGAGTACGACTTACGACTTAACTCTTTAAGTCATCTACGACCTAACACTTTGGCCTAACCCAGCGACCTAACAAACTTACGACTTAACACTTAACTGGGTTACGACTTAACCCCATACGACTTAAACAACTGCCGACTCAAAAACTCACTTGTCTAACTTCTAACTCGGTCACGACTTAACACAACAGCCTACCTACGACTTAACACTTGCCGAGTTAACTTCAACCTACTAACTTAGCCCAGCTACGACTTATTTCCTTAGGTTGCCAAACCCTGGGTCACTCCTATCTCCTAAGTCGTATACGACTCACGACTTATGCTAAGTCGTGAACGACTTAGGACTTAGGCAAAATTTGCCTAAAATCTGAAATGGCTCAAAAATGCTAAAACTCCAGATTTGACGAACTTTTCGATCCGTGAAAATACGGGTCGTTACAGTGAATTATAATTGAAAATAAAAATTCCAGAATAATGTTTGAATATAAATTGGATGGATTTGAAATTTGGAATTTTGGGAAGTTTAAATTCCTTTGAGTTTGAAAATAGTTTTCAAAAGTTTTGGAGAAATAACAGTGATATTATTTCGGAAATATTTTTTTTGAATTGGATTAGAAATCTGGAGAGATTTGGAATTTAAAAATATTTGGAGGGGTTTTAAAGAGATAAAAGCATTTAACTCTTTTTCGGTCGCTGGAAAATAACTTCAGTGATGACTGCAGCATCATCGATGTTTATTTTCGAGTTTCTAGGAGAGGAATTGCTACCAAATTGTTTTATACTGTAATGTCTTCAAAACTGAGTTTGGTTTTAAAATTCAAAAGATAATTTGATACCAAAGGATTTCGGATATGATTGATTTTAAAAATGGTTTTGAAATATGAGTAATTGTTTAAATACTCTGGAGTTGGTTTGAGATTGTTATAGAATATAAATGGGTTGATAGTTTATAAAATTTTGAATATGTTAGAATAAAATGGATTTCAATATTTAAATTGATTTGGAAGTAAATAAAAAATTAAAGAAAAATTAAATTCAGAATGGAATTGAAAATTCTGACGAGATAAGTTATAAAATCATAACTTGAATGGAAGTGGGAAAAATTAATAAGTGTATGATTTATAAAAGTCTAAAAGTGAAGTAATAAGCCAGAATAAATTTGTTTGGTATTTTGGAATTGAAATGAAAATCCAAACCTGAGATATAAAATAAAATTGAACTCAAATAAGTATAGTTAAAGTTGAATTGGGAGTTGAAAGTGGATTTTGAAGTCAAGCTTGAGTTATAAATAATGTTCAACGTATATTGCAAGTAAATTAAATAAGATTGGAAATGTTGTCGAATGAAATAAGATTGGATAATAATAGTAATGGTTTGAATTGCAAATAAAACTCAAATGAGTAGAAATAAATTGGAAATGGCCTTGTATTAATAAAAATTGATTGGTCTTGTTATTAATGAAATAAGTTTTGAAATAAATTAAGAATGTGAATTAAAATTTAAAATGGGTAAAGAGAATGGACAATTTGAATTAGATGGAATTGATGAGAATCAAATAAAATGAGAATGAACTTAAGTTATGAAATTGGAATGATTTAAAGTAAATTAACTTAAGTTTAAATTTATGGAAGCTTGGCTTCGGGTGAAAATGAAAGTCCATTAAATAAAAGTGGTAGAGATGAATTAATTTGGAAATGGTTATTAATATACAAGCAAGGAATGTTGTCGAGCCTAATAAAATGGTTTTGAATGAAAATTATGCAATTATGCAATTGAAATAGGTGTCGAAACCTTATATGTGCTTATGAAAAAAAACCTATATAACATGCATTGTTTATAGAATTCATGTATTAGCTTTGTAAACGCAAATGAAAGGTTGTAAATTGCATATATTTGGCATTTACATGTTTGAATTGAGTAAGTACAGGTACAGGAAAGCCGTTTGGCTGGTTTTGGTCGCGCAAAATGATAAATAAATAAGCCGCTTGCTTAAAAATGCTAAATAAAGGTACGCCTATGCAATAAAAAGTTAGGAAATATGAACTGTTGTTTGTTTTTGTTTTCCGACCATGTGGGTCGATGTATATATATTTATATTTCTTGTCAAATTGCAAAGCTTCTCCGTACAAAGGAGACTCTGCCAAAAAATTTTGAAATTTTGGGAGTTAGAATTTTTTTAAATTTTCACTAGCGACAAATGATTTCACATTGGAATTTGAGATAAAGGTAAATAGAATTCAATATCTAAATGAAGTAAATTGAATTCATATGGAATTTGAGATCCAGTTTAAAAATAAGTGATATAAAGACTAAAGTGGTAGAGTAATAATATAAGAGTATATAAAATGCTTATATTAAACTTAAGAAATGAATGGTGAAGTTCTTAAGTAAATTTGGTATTGGAAATATACTAAGTAATTTTGGAATGGAGATTAAGTAAAGTTGTGAAATGGGATGGTTGTAAATAAGTGAATGGAAATCAAAATAAATGTGAATAAAAGAGAAAATTGATATAGTTAATAATCAATGGATATAAATACGTAAGATGTACGTATATTATTTTATTCGCATAACAATTTGATCCAGATTCGAGCACAGAATTTCGAGATAGTTATATCGATCCGAGTTGGGATTTTTCACTCGATTTTCGACGGCGAACCCTGGATATGGATTTTTTATTGATTCTAGATGTTCTCTATCATAGTATATGGCTATGCAAGGAGAATGACGATTTCTGATCAAGAAACCAGATCTGAGTCCGCACTAGGAAGTCGGGTGGACGATACTAGTTCGGAAGTGAAATTGTGTGATCGAGTGAGCGATCAGATTTGTTATTGCGTATGGATGATATATGTGCATCGTACGGGCTTAAGTAAAGCAAATATTGAAAATTTGTAAAGTGATGAATAAAATGATTTTGAATGTTGTGATTGGATATTATTGCTAAGTGGAATATACAGGTGTTAAAAAGCAAAAGGGAATTGAGATTTTTTATTTTTGAAGATAAATTGAAATTTTCACGACAAAGGTATGTATTTAAATTTCTGTATGAAATTTGATGGGTTTTTGATCTAGCCACTTGGCATTTTGTTTTCTTTTGAAATTTAGGGGCCCGTAGAGGCATTTTGTAGTTGTACCGAGCTAGCCGCGCAAGGGAGACGCTGGCGAAATTTTTCTAAAATTTGGCGAGTTAGAGAAAATTTTGATAATTTAAAATTAGAATTTAAATTTAAATTTGAATTGATAAGTAGGTAATATTGTTTGGGACTTATGGAAGAGTTTGGGAAGTTAGTAGAATTGATAGTGTGTCTTTAATAAAAGATGGTTTTGGAAAGTTGTTAAAAACTATTTGGGTTGAGGAAATAGTTAATGGGTTATGGATCATTCCTCTTCACTAGTAATTTCGGGGATGAAATTCTTTTAAGGGGGGAGGAATGTGACGACCCAGAATTTTAGATATTTGAAATTGGAATATTTAATTGATTTTAAATATTCGAAAGATAGTTTTAACTTGAATTTCAAATATCACTGTTTATTTGGGTAATTAAATTATTGAATCTGCAGTTTTAAGCCTGTAAAAAAAAATATTTTAAAGGCTTGTAAATTTTATATTGATAGTACTGAAGATAGTAAAAGTGTTAAACTTGAATTTGAAAGTGTTTTGTTAAGTTTTGAAATATATCGTTTAAATCGATATTTAAAAATAGCCTTCCGGGACACAGTCTCGGAATTCGACGAAACCAGTTCCATTGAATCCATAATAGTGTATTATTATCTGATTTCTATTTTCGTAGTGATTGGAATTGTTGTGTGAGCGTACGATATATAAACGCGCTGAAACCTTTATCGAAAATTCAATATAACAATTGGATTCAAAAAGCTATTTTCTCCATACGATCGAGTTAGAATCGAAACCTTTTCCATTGCGTTCGGAATAGGGGCATAATATTATGAACGCCTAGTGGCACGCCTCGATAGGAAGTCGGGCTTTTGAGCTACGAAATTCAGGACGATTTGAAATAAAATATAATATATATACATTGACCAGTCAAAACTATATCAACATTAGCTCTCATTGCTTTCTTTCCCATCACTGTAGCCGACCAATCCTGTATGTACCTTCTCTAACACACTTTTTTTTAACCAAGCAGAGAAAGAAAAAATAAATTGTTGGTCTTTAAACTAGAAAACAAAACTATTCTTCATTCATTCAAATTGTATGGCCGAAGCCTCCTTCACGAAAAATGAAATCCACCCCAGTTTTTCGAAAATCATGCCTTCCTCTCGCCATCTCAAAAAATCAAAGAATGTAGAGGAGTGGAGATTATCGAATCAAAATCGATTTCGTGTCAATCGATTTTACGAGGCTCGATTTTAAGGCTTCGACGTCGGTGAGTTCGACTGGGGTAGCAGCGGCGATCGTGAAATCTAGAGAGGGGTTCGCGATAAATCGAGATTTAGGATGGCTTGAGAGCGGCATCACACGAGTGGATTTTGGGTCAGCTCGCATGTGCGGGCGCTGGAAGGCGCAGCTCGGCCTCGGCAACGGGGAAGTGGCCAGAGGAGGGAGGCGTTCAATTTTGAGATTGCAGTGACGTTAGGGCTTGAGTCGAAAAGCGGTGGGGGTCGCGATGGTTGGATGCAGGCTTATGTGAGAGGTGGAAGTCGAAGCAGCATCGGTAGTGGCGATGGGTGTATCCATCGATGCATGTTTAGGAGGGCGACTTCGAGCTCTCGATTGGAAGTTCTCCATTTCGAGTTGGTCTGGGTCATGCTTTAACAGTAATGTATAATTGTTTCTCTAAATTAATTCTAATAATATATATATATATATATATGTATATATATATATATATATATATTTAGACAAAAATGAATAGAACAGGAAAGATAAGATAAATTATATAACATATAGATAGATATGTTTTAAATCTGCATTGAAAGAAATATAATACAATTACAAAATTTATGTATACCTGTCTATTTTAATTTAAATATATATATATAGATAAAATAGAAATATATATATATATACAAGGTTTGGGAAAATATAAGGATTTTAAATGTTGAGCCGTTTATATAAAAAATATATATATAATAATAATATTATATATATATATAATATAGGAATTTTTAAAGGGAGTAAGTAAGGAAATTTATTTCAAAGTGAATAAATTTATTAAATGGTAATGATTGTTCGATTTGTTCGAATATTAATAAATCGCATGATGTTTATACAAGGTTTAAAACTATGAAGAAAACAAGTCGAGATTTGGATTGGAGTTACGAACATCAAAGGTGAGTTAATCTCACTCGTCTGGGTTTTATTTAAATTTAAATAGTTAAATTTAAATATTTGGTTGAATGATTGAATTGATTGGTTGTGGTATATTATATATAGTAGTATATATATATTGGAGTGATTGATTTCCCGCATTATATAGCGGATGAGACCCTATGCGCCGCATAATAGCGAATGATATTATATAAACCCATATACCGCGATATTCCACCTTGAAGTGGAATTGGTATTTTATATTGTGCTAACATCTGTGGATGTAGGGAAACAGGTTGGTGGGATCCAACTGGATTCCTCAAAATTATTTAGATTGTTTAATATTCTATGTTATGAATATTTGATTTTCTGTGATGGATTATATGGACAATTGAGATTGAATGCTATGGATTGCTTGAATATATTTCAATACTTTGAGTTATCAAAATATATAGAATTGGATTTTTGAAAATAAAATAAAAGAGTAAATTTTCAAGCAAAATAATTATAGAGAATTTGAAATTTAAGAATGAATTGGAAACGAATATAAGTGATTTTAAAATCCTAATAAATAAATTCCGAGTATGGGAAAAGAGGATTTTGAGCAAACAGAGAAATAATGGAAATTTAAACTTAAGTGATATTATTTAAAGTAATAAAGAATTTACTTTAAAATTCAAGGTTTAAATTTATTTAAAAAGGATAAAGAAGGAATTTGGGAAATAAAATATGAAATTGGTATTTTCAGATAAAAAGGTTTTAAAATCGGAAGTTAATGGGTTTTGAAATAAATTGAGTAATTAAAGGGATTTATTTCAAAATGGAGAAATTTGGAAATCAATTTGAAATCGATTTAAGTGTATAAAAGTGGGATTTTAAAAGAGAAGTGAGACTTTGGAATTTATAAACTGGGTTTATAAAAGTAAAGTAATATATCAGTGGATATTTGGAAGAATAAATTCAAGGTGGGAATTTATAAAAAGAATGGGTAAATTTGATTAAAAATAAATAGTGATTTATTTTTAAAGATGTGAAAGAGAAGTATATTTCCCGGGATAGCCAAGTACGTTTTCAAAGCAAATTCTTAAGTATAAGTTAAAGTTTGAAAGTTGTTTTAAAAGTATGTTTTGGAAAATCTATTATTTTAAAATGTTTAAATGTTAAAGTAAGTATTTTTCAAATTTATAGTAGTAGTAATTATTTAAAGGTTAATTGGTATTATGTTTGAAAAAGGTAAAAATTTAGTTTTATATTTTATAAAGTAGCTTTATTTTAAATATTCTTGAAGTGTATATTTTTTTAAAATAAAGTATTAAAGTAGTTTTAAATCTAAATGTTTAAAAGTATATACTATAATTAAGTGTTTTAAATGATTTTAAAGTCTAAGTATTTGTACTTGGTGATTTCCGTGGAAATAGAAAATATTGGGAAATTTATTCCATGAGAGAAAGATGGTTTGAAACTGTTTTCAAAGGGTTGAAAAGTGGAAATATATCTTGCGAAGATATTTTGAGGTTAATAAATAATTTGGGAGAAATTATTTAAAGGTCTGATGGTTGTTTGTGAATGTTAATTGATAGTTAAATCACCGACTATCAATATTGGACAATGCGTTGATCGTTTCGAAGAGACCGGGATCGTGATTTATTTTCGAAAACCACTTCGATCTGGTTTGTACGTTTTCGTGGGGAAACGAGTTTGAATCGAAGATGGTACAGTGAAGTGCAAGGGCTAGTCGCTACTAATCCTAAGGGTGATTCCAAAATGGATGTAGTAGGAGTAGTGCCTTCGGTTCCGTTCGAACCCGGGACGGACTTGTATGGATGAATGCTTTCGGAACATTGTCAGGTGGACGGTGGGCATTCTAAGAAATGTGTTCTAAATGGTAATGCTTAGCCTCGAGCCTCATCAACCGGGAATTAATAAAAATCAAGGGTTATGCAGCAAGGCTATGTGGATCGCACCCATTAGGGTGAGGTCATCCCTGTCTAGATGCCCCTTTTTATTCGGCTTAGTGGTGCGGTTGCTGATCCCAACCGTGGGGTGATCTTACTCGAAATTATCCAGTAAGGGGTAGTTCCGGTCTTGTGTTGCAGGGGATCGGGCGTGGTCCTCGGTACGTTGATCTAGACCAGGTACTGTGACAGGTGGTACCCTAGTGCCTAGTCATTAGTTGGAAATCCATTCTCCCTGCCTGCCTTTATGGTTTTGTTTATATACCTATTAGCTGGAATTTAATAGATGTAACAATTTCAGCTATTTGAATAAGTATTTGTATATAGACACTATTATAATATCAGACAGATTTGATAAGATAGTATTTTAGCTATCGTAAGGTAAAAACCCGACATGTTTATTTGTGGCGTGGTCTTACGAGATGCTTTTGATTTCAAAGGATTTTGAAACTTTAATAATCAAATTGAGTGTGATTTTCTCACGCTGGTATTCCAGACTGACTCGGGTGTTATTTTATTATAATGCTCGGGTCAGACCGAGTATTATAGATACAGGATAGGATGCTGTGGAGCTCAGGAGATGAGCTGGATGGCGAGACGTATCACAAGTATATGATGTATATTCCGCTGTGTTGTGTATGTTGTGTATTCTGTATGTGGGAAAAGTTATTATAACTGTCTTGAGTTGTGATGTTGATTATATTGTACTCTGATGTTGTATTCTGGTGATGTATGTATAAACAGATATAGTTTCTTTTCTATAAAGATCAGTTATTATCTATTATATTTTATTCCACTGCGATGGTTAGATTCTGTTGTTATTTTGTTTCTTCTTCTTCTACCTCCTTCTTCTTTAACCCTAATGGTTCGTATTTCCGTTCACTTTGAGTCGATATGTTGGAAAATAGTGTCGATTCAAGGGGTACGGGTTTGCGGGTCATTACATCGGGACCCGGTCTGAATCTGCTCGACCATCGTCCATAGTCTTGTATATCATTAATTCTCAAGGTTGGTAACCACCTGTTTTTAGTCAAATCTACTGTATTATGGCCTTGCCAAAAGGTGGGATAACACATGTATATTGATATCCTTTTCTCGATATATCTTGACTAGAAATATTTAAGGAGAAAGGATGTATACGCATATGTATATGTATATGTATATGTGTGTGTGTATCTGTGTGTATGTGTGTCAATTCAATACTTATAGTTACGACCACGTTCGTAACCACAATCGATAAAATTCTTCCCTTAGAGATTTTCTACTTATATAAGTTTAATGTATTTAATTCATTATTTATATTTATATATAACAACATATATAAAAGAAAATAAAACCAGAATCTTATGTCATTTCGAATTCGATTCTCTTATCAGAGTAAAGTTACATAATAAATTACATAACTGCCCCTAAGGAATACCCTTTGATCTATCAAATTCCCACTTGCACTTAGGAACAATTATCATGCTTCATGACCATACCTTTTATTAGTCTATCTAAACTAAACTAAGAAGGGGACTTAGTGAATGGATCTATGATATTATTATTATGTATCTACTTTTCGTTTACGCTTCCCCGTTACCTAAAAAATCTTTTATCGCATGTTCATTACAGAGAACATATATTGATTTCTTATCAAGCTATCGGTTCTTATCGCAATCTATACTGTGTTATTGAAATCACAATATATTATTGGATTTTCAGTCATGTGAACCACATCTAACTCTCTTATAAATTCGATATTGCTTCATTGTGGCGCTACTTAAGGTGATATACTTGGCCTCTTTAGTTGAGTTTTCCACAACATCTCGTTTGAACATTTTCTACTTAAATCTCCTTAATTAAGGTTGAACATGAATTTAAGATTGACCTTACTATATTCGATATCACTTATGAAGTTTGAGTCTGAACACTCCTTCATAAGGAGTTTGTTGTTTCCATAAGCAATTATCTAGTACATTGTAAGTACTCGAGACTACTTTTAGCTACCATAGTGAATTTATATTAGATTTATATTCTCTTAGTACACATAAGTGTATAAGTATTATCTAATATACCACATAACATAACATACATGGTAATCCCTATTGTCGATGCACATTGGATTTATATCATATGTTCCATATTAAATAATCTAATATGGTGTTTGCGTAGATGATCTCGACGTTCTTTTATACCAAGTACAAAATATATTTCTATAAAATCTTTCTTTGATAATTAAACAACTATATTAAATTGATTTTAACACGGGTACATCGTTAACAATCGGTAGCAAGTTGTTTTCTTGTAGTGTTAGAAATGTTCTAGTACCTTTTATTTTATTTCTTAAGGACACATGCTTTCTCTTTATTTTGACTTAAAATATAACTATTTGATATCTCTGTCAAAATACTCACTCAACTTTGATGCTTGTTAAATTCCATTATTATATCAACTCTTGGATCATATCCAAAAACATGCAGACCATGTTATCGTTCCCACCGACTTCAAGACATTTTGGTTGATATATGAAAACAACCTCTTCTAAATCATTATTTAGAAGTTCTATTCCAACATTCACGTGCCATAACTCATAATAAAATAGTGCGATAATTGTGTGTAGAATCCGAATAACTTAAGGTGAGTTAACAAGCTAAATATTTCACTAATTTTAATAATTGAAATTAATGAAGTTATTTTCTTTCAATGATGCTTTATACAATTCCATTTGCATCGATGTTCTTACATAAGACTCAGTTGTGGCTGATGGATCATATCCTTTTGGGTATAACTAAAAAAATCAAAGTTTTTTAATGTATGTGGAAGCCATTTTGGATTTAAAGCATCATTCCATACATTAGAGTCTATGCCCTCCATGACTTGTCGAGAAATGAGGATATTGTTATTACTAACAATATATTTTCTCGCCATTAAAAAGAAACATATAGTTCCTCTTCAATGTGCATGAATTCTCATTAGATGTTCTAATGTAATTGTGTCCATTTCAAATTTGGTTAAATTAACATCATCTTTGTAATTAATTACAATGTTAGAATCTCGGACTATATCCAAGTCTTTCGCACTATCACTAATATCTTTAGATGAAATTCCTATAATAATAAGATGGTATGTCTTGAAACAATAATTTGTTTCTTAGTGTGATGGAATAGGTATTCAAAATAGTTTATGAATTGCCTATAGACTTACATATAATAGGTTAAGTTTTAAGTTCATGAAACTTGCATTCATAATGTAAATTGGACATCGTATATCTTAAACTATTTAAGACCAGGGTTTCTTTCTACTTCATATCTTATACGAAATAGCAAATCATAGTTTTAGATGAAATAAAATTAAACATTCACATTTACTATTAAGTACATTTCCTTATAAAAAGAGGAAACTCAACTTCACTCTATATTAATCATACTTTGTCAAACAAACTCTAATCAAACTTATTGATACATCATTATGTGTAATAAGGAGGAGTGACTTAAGAAAAAAAATATTATTCATTTTTAGGTACCGTTGAAGCTTTTTTCAATATACTCACTTATTCGATCAAATCGAATTGATTTATTTCCTTTATGTGTTTTGTTTTCTACTTCCTTTTTATATTCTATGAACTTATCATACATATCTGACTTGCATATTAAATACTCATGTTCATACATAATTCATCAGCGAATTTAACAAAGTAAGTGGACCCGCTTTGGTATTAAAAGACTTCGAACTATATAGATCTAAATGTGTCAATTGAGTTCACTAACTTTTATGTTGCTCCATCGAATGGGTGCTTTGCCCTTGGTGATTTGGGACAAAATTCATAAATATCATATGATTCATAGTCATATAGTTAAATAATCATTTCTCAAATATATGGCTTAGTCTATAGTCCTAAAATTTATTGTTCATATTTTAGATACTTATATATCCTATAGCTAACAAACTATTGTTGTGAAAACAAATACCATCATTTATTGTAACTAACTTCCAATTGAGAGTTTTAGATCATACATTCTTAACTCGAAGAAACAGTTTTATAGATACCAAATTTTTATAAGAAAAATACATTTGGAACAAAAATCGTATTTCTTATTCCCTTATTAAGCATTTTCAATTATTATAAGGAACTTGCATTTTTGATGTCTCTTCATGAAGCAAAAATGATCATTCACTCTCTTCATTCCAACTGTGCTAATATTATTACCATTCTCAAGCTTTTTCTTTCTCTTTCAAGAAGCCAAACCATTCAAAAGAAAACTCCTTTATCTACAACATGACACCAGATTTCTTTATAGAAATGCTTTCGATCATTCTTCATATTTAAGGATATCAAATGTTGCACTTAAGTAAACTGATCAAATTGACATCTCAATGATCAAATTCCTAGGTATATCTGTAGTTATTGGTCTAGTGTTATCTCTAACACAACAAGATCCTTATTGTATTCATCACATTGAACATGAGATTTTGCATTATAGTTTACTTGCTTATTTCAAATGAAACACTTTCAACGAGATTTCATATATTACGTACGTGACTGTTCACCATACCACTTTTGTATGTGATCGAATATGAATATGATATCCATACTCTAATATTGCTTTAGAGTTCATAACTCAAAGGAGACAATATATAGGCTCGGGCAAATGAACACCTAAGTAAAAGAATATTTTAATGGTTATATAATTTTGTCTCTTGCATGGATCTAGAAGATACCACATGCTAAATATTTATTAGTAAGTATATTTTACATTTCTTTATCAATCTTTAATTTATTTCATTTAGTATACTTAAGTTGATAAATAGTTATATCAATTATATCGGTTGCTCAAATTTATTGAAGTAGATTATTTTAATATCATAAATGGTCATATACTTATTTGATTGATTTAATACATTTACCCAATAAGGATCCTAATGAATTTTTAATCTCTTAAACGCCCAAAAAAGAAACGAGAATTTCATAAATTCCTACAGTGGGTATTAGGATATGTTTATCATGTTACTACGACCCCGAGGTTGCTCAACAAATCAGTCCCTATAAATGGTAAGTAACCCATTAGTAGTTTATGTCGTATATAACTCCAAAATTACTTTTAACTATGCTTCTAATCATCTTCATGACCTTGAGACTGCTCAACAAACAATGAACTACATTAGACACTGTAGACTCGTACATTTTGTGAAATCCAAAGAGGGGTTTAGATAACCCTTGTGGTTGCCTAATTAGGTTATAAAACATTCCTATATTTCTATGGATAATATAAATATCACCTTAGATATTCTATGTCTTGAGGTTGCTCAACAAACATAGATATGTAATTTTCCTATTTATATTATAATTGTTGGAGATCGATTTATTATTAAATTCACCATTTAGGATAATTTCATAGAGTATTATCGATTATTTAATAAAGATGACTCAAGATATTGAATATCTTTTACATTCATATAAGGTATACTTCCTTAAGTCACGTGGGTTTTATTAATTTTGGCTTCCCGTGTTATTTATACATATTATATACATACTTACACGCGCGCGCACAAATATCTGAATATCAATTCTAAACAATAGTGATAACTTTTTTAATCCCAATTCAAGAAATGGTGTTCGCTCCTCATATTTCCTCGTTCTCGTTCGACTTTCTATTCTCAAATCTTTCTTCTGTAAATTGTTATTCAGCAGATCTCTCTACCAACAACTTGCTTGCCCCATCTTTAAATTAGTCGTCATCCACTTTTCTTCGTCCTAATCGTACATATGCGTAAGTGGTTCGAGATTCAAGAATAATAAAGCCGACTCAAAGACGATCTAAAATCAACTGGATCAACCAAAGAAAAGGGTTTATTTTCTATTTTAGATGTGGAAGTATCGATCATCTTGCTAAGAAGTGCAGGGATCTGATTCCTTGTTTTAAGTGTGGAGTATTTGGCCATAAAAGAAATCGTTATTCATTTAATAATTCTCATTCAGCTAAACCTTCGTTGCCCGAGCCCATTAGTGAAAAAGAACATGGATATTAGTTCATGCTTGAATTCTTGAACTTGAGGGGTATATTCTTAAATGGATTCTCTAGGGATGCGGGTATGAGAGAGAAGGGAATATATATTTGTTTAATAAAATTCTATGGCATTTTGAGCAATATACAGCAGAGATGTTTTTTCAAGACGCGTTGAAAAACATAAATGATGTTAATGTTGATGCAGAAGGAACAGGGCAGAGGAGAAGTACCGTTATAGATAAGGCAGATAAGATCAATGACATTGGTAGGAATTTTAAGGGAAAATTTGGTGTTTCGGAAAATATTTCTAATGCCGTTGATGATACGATTTCAAAATCTGGATTAAATGATGATGTTTCGGGTTGGTTTGTTGATATAATACTGAAGCTATAGTGAAGAATTCTATTGATTATTCATATGCTGATTCATTACTATATGATCCAGTAGTAATGAGTCATATGTCAAAGTCTAAATTTCATGAAGATGATAATCTGTTAGCTTCGGACAGAGATGATAAATTGTAGGTGAATGATCAAGAAATGGTTAGTGTAATAAAATTTAATGATAATTTTGATTATATTAAGAATGGTAAGTATTTATCAAAAAGTTCCAAAAATGTGAGTTCGAGCTTGCCACCTCAAATAGATTTTATAGTTTATGCTGCTTGGAAGAAATGGATATGAATTCAGAGTTGCATTGAGTGGTTGAATGTAATGTTATAGAAAACAATAAGTCTGTTGAGATGGTGTAAAAAACAGCGGGTATGGAAGTTATTAGTGATGAAGTGTGCGCACAGTGTTGATAACGTGCACAGTGATACAAGATGTGTACATGCACCCAGTTTCTTCTCTATGCAGTGCAATGTTATTTCGGACAGCATGAAAAAAACTACGAATGAAAGAATATTGATTGCTTCAAATATTGATTCAGATGCACCAGTTTCTTCAAGAAATAAAGCAGTTAAAAATGTCAAATTTAGTACAAATGATGAAAGAGGAGAGATGCATAGTGATGATGCTGTGCGATGTACAGTGGAAGGTAAGGGGATAAATAAGGTCATAAAAAAGGAAGGGTATGTAAATTGCGGCTAAAGGAAAGGGATAGCATAGCTAGTGATGATGAGCACATTGAATGCAGGCATATACATGAAGAGAAACCTATTGCTAATATATGTTTGGTGGACCCTTCCTTAAATGATGATAATATTGTTGCTGTGGATGAATACAAGCATGTGGTTACCGCTGATTTTAAGTGTACAGATACGGTGGATTTGAATGTTGAAATGGTTTTTGTGGATACTGCTGGTTTTAAGAATGGAGATAAGGTAGGTTTAGATGTCAAAGAGGTTAGTATGAGATCTGTTGTGCATGTAAATAAATTAATTGCGGAGTCATTGTTCAATATGTGGACAGGGAACAATCACTTTTTATATTGAGCCCACCAAGTTCATTTTGTATGGTTGCCTCGCATCTTTGTATGGTTGCCTCGCATCTTTAAGAAGATCTACACCTCTTTCTATCCAAATATGTAGTTTCAAATAGGGCTGTCAATTTCCTACACGACCCGAACCCTGCACGGAAATTAGCAGGTTAACCCGACCCGTTAATTTGACGGGTCATTTTCGAGTCAACCCGAATTTGATCCGTTTATAAACGGGTGGGTTTCGGGTTGACCCGCTAACCCGAAATTGACCCGTTAACAATCCGTTTATATTTATATAGGTTGACCCGACCTGTATACTACCCGACCCGACCCGTTTATGACCCGTTTGTATCTTATACGGGTTGACCCGACCCGTTTACGACCCGTTCCGACCCGTTTACGACCCAATTATACCTTATACGGGTTGACCCGACCCGTTTACGATCCGTTTACGACCCATTTACACCTTATACGGGTTGACCCGACCCATTTACGACCCGACCTGATCTGACCCGTTCTGACCCGTTTATAGTCGGGTTAGACGGGTCGGGTCGGGTCAACCCGTTTATAAACGGGTCGGGTTCGGGTTGAGCTTTTTTGACCCGTTTAATTAACGGGTTGACCCGACCCATTTAAAATCAACCCGAACCCGACTTGACCCGACCCAAACCCGACCCGGCCCGACCCATTGACAGCCCTAGTTTCAAAGTTAATATTAGAAGAAGTACTAGATTGTTAAAAGTTAAAAGATTGTTTGAGTGGAACAGTGCACATATTAAAGAAACACAAGAATGGACATTGCTAGTTGATAGCGTGAGTAAGGCTATTTGGATGAAAGGACTAGTCATGTATGTCGCATTTATGTCGATCATAGTTGAGAGGTTGTTTTCCATGCATGGGATGATACGGGACTTTGCTAAGTTTCATCTTCTCGATGCCATCATTTGTTTTGTCTACTTCTTTCCATACTTTTTAAATTTTTTTACGAGTTCTTTTTTGGATGGGTTTATTTTCTATTTTATTTATACAGGGTCATGGAGAAGAGTCACCTACTAGGCTTATTGGTAGCTTCTTTTTTAAGTGTAGAATAAAGTTACATGAGTGCTCTCCTTCCATGGAGGATCACTCGTTTCCCTCAAAAAACACACAAGCTTTTAGCTATGAATTATACAATACATACACACACACACACACACACACATATATATATATATATATCGTATATTGTTTGTACCAAAATTGGGCACAACACTCTTCGGAAGTCTTTGAAGAGATAAAGTGAAGAAGTTAAATGGAAAAGGAGGAATTATCTAACAAAAACTCCAAATTTCAGAAATGAGAATAATTAAAGTGCAAGGAGACATAAGAATTTAGAGTGGTTCGGCGTATAGCCTACGTCCACTATGAAGTAGTTTGCTTTATTGATCTTTCTTTTGTGTTTACAAGTGAATTCAATGGTTTACAGCAGTCAATTGTGATTTGCAGCAGTGAATTTCGTTTGTAGCAGCAACAACTGAGTTCAGATCTGGATTTGGCGGAGTCCGGGCGTTGGAGATCTCAAAGAGGAAGAAGACCCCCTTTTCTGTTGGCTTTGGGGGTCTATTTATAGGTGTAGGAGGCTGATATTTCGCTCAGATCTCGGGAGACCCTCTCTGGCACACGCCCAAGCCCGTGATGTTTCGGTCCGATCCGTGATCGACACGAACAAATTTCGACTCGATCAAGATTTCATCCAATGGAGTCGAAATTTGGCGTGGACATTCTTTAGCATGCACGTAGTCTTCTGTGAAAATTTCATAGCATTTGGACTTGTAGATTAGGAGATATGATCAATACGAAGTGGAGTTTTCGGTAGGCTGTTTCCTTCGACTCGTTTCCGTTTCTACTCGCTTCCATTTGACTCGGTGACGTGGCGCTTTTTGGATCGCTCTTCCTTTGACGCTGTTTTGAGCGAGTCGAAACGTGCACTGATTTGAGCGAGTCGAAGTGAGCAATGATTGATCGAGTCGAAGTGCATGGTTCGATCGATTCGAACAGTGACTTTGCCAACCGGAGCTGAATACGATGGAGTCGAATAGCTGTTTGAGCGAAGCGAGTCGAAGCGCGCACTTTCGATGGTTCCAAACTGGAGCGAGTCGAAGAGGGCAGTTCTTGGAGGTTTGAGCAATGGAGTCGAAGTTGATGGAGTTGATCAGTGGTTTGAAGGGAGCGAGTCGAAGAAGGCATCTGAGCGAAGCGAGTCGAAGTAGGTACTTCAGATGGCAGTGAAGCAAGTCGAACAGGAACGAGTCGAAGTTGGTATCTAAGGGAACTGGAGTGAGTCGAAAGGAGCGAGTCGAAGGAGCGAGTCGAACGGTAATTGATTTTCGTCCAATTTTGTATCCTTCATAACTTGAGCATACGAACTCAGATTGACTTGAGATTTTGAACGTTGGCTCCCATGGCTTAGCTTGTCATGTCCTACCAATTTTGGATCGATCCGGACTCGGACAAAATTCGTCGATATCCATAGTGAGCCTGTGCATAACTGATTTTTAGGATGGACCGTCATTGGTTACTGGTCAATTCCTTGGTGTCACGGTCTTGCCAAAAGGCGGGATAACATTTGCCCCCCAAAGTACGTCTTGTGGAAACATGATGTGCTTTGAAATACTGCCATCTCTACTCTGAATAGTTATCGTCTCGTCGATGAAAGCTGTAATCTTTGACCGTTCTTCTTGATAATGTAAGTTGTTGACTGTCGACTGATGTACCATGTATTGTTGCAACTGATTGCTATATGCCAGTGGTTGCCCATTTGCTGTTGTAATCATTATTAGATGAATTTCTGATTCCTGAAAATCTGGAATATTAGTCCGACATTCATGCATATATGTTAATCTGACTCCCGCTGACGTTTGTAAGTTCTCGATTCGTTGTCAGTTTATTGTTTTTGAATTCCGTATCGATCCTCTCCTGAACCGATATGAAATTCGTTGCAACAACGCTCGACGGTTGTTTTTGAATGTTCCTTTGTAACGATCCTCTCCTGAATCGATGTGAAGGATTGAAACATCGAAGATAATTTTCATTGGATTTATGGATGCGAAGTAAGTATGTCGAGTTGATGGAGTTGGAAACTATGGATACGAACAGGAATCTTGCATTGATATACGCAGGGTTCGATGGATACGAAGCGCTTGTTCGACTCGATGATGGACGTGAACTGAGCGAGTCGAAATGCGCTTCCCTGATGGATTCGAACTGCTTGTTTTGCTGCATCGGAGAGGGAGTCGAGGACAAACGATATGAA
The DNA here is from genome assembly GCA_030737815.1 of Allium fistulosum. Classification (NCBI taxonomy): domain Eukaryota; kingdom Viridiplantae; phylum Streptophyta; class Magnoliopsida; order Asparagales; family Amaryllidaceae; genus Allium; species Allium fistulosum. Next base: position 368,650,810 of record CM060908.1, read on the forward strand.
ATGGAGCTCCGTATCAACACACTGGAGAGGGAGTCGAAGCACGTGTTCGACTCTACTGGGATTCGAATCGTTTATTCCCCTTGCTTTCGAGTCCATATAAATACTTCGTACTTAGCCATTTTTTCACTTTTTACCTTTTATCTTTACCTGCCTTGACTTCATATCGTTCAAGAGCCTTTCAAGAGAAATACCTTTGCCTTCGAATCGATTCCTATCTTCAACCATTTGAACTAACTGTCAGATATAGGTAATCAATAAATGAATCCACGCGTAAACGATGAGGCTCGGGTTTTCTTATCAAATAAATCAAAGTCGTGGTCGATCGAAGGCACTCTGGCCTCCGCTTCGTGTCGATGGAGTATGGGTTTCGAGATGATGAGGCGAAGGTCTTTGTATCGATCGATGGTGGAGCTTCGCTTTGAATCGAGAACTCTGAATTCATGGATCGATACGAAGGGGTCGCGCCTGATGGACTCGAAATGATGTCCTCGAATTGAGTCGAAAAGTACGTCTTGAAACGGTTCGAAATGGAGTGCCTTGGGATCGAGTCGAACTGCGTAGTTTTCTATCAAGTCGAAACAGGGGTTTTGGATCGAGTCGAAGCAGGGGCTTCGAAGCGAGTCGAAGTGTGTGGCTTTGGACTGAGTCGAAGCGGAGGCTTCGAAGTGAGTCGAAGCGCGTGGCTTTGGACCGAGTCAAAGCGGAGGCTTCGAAGCGAGTCGAAACGCGGGGCTTTGAACCGAGTCGAACTGCGCACCCTGAACAATCGATTCGAATTCGCGCCTTAGTGAACGTTTCGAACTTGAACCAGAGCGATTGTCTTGAACTTGAACTTTTGATGATTGACCACTGATTTAATTTCAACGATATCGAAAATTCTAAGTGCCTTTGACCACTTAATTCCAACGAGCTTCAGATTTGCTTAACTGGACTTAATTGTTTCACTGCACACCTGATTGCCTATTGAAGTTCGTCGATGAAACTGGAACTTACCAAAATAATAACACATTTTAACTTGGACTGATAACTAATAACCGGATGGCACGGTCGTGATGGTCAGCGATGACGGTCCTTTCGACTAAATCCCGAAGTCTCGTCGTTTATATGTTTTCCTTAATCCAGTTGATCTTCTCAAATAATATACGGTACTGCACTGCACAACACACTCACACACTTTACACTGGGGGATGCACGAGTGTTATTCTGAGTTTAACAATGATTTTTTATAAGCTAGCTAGCCATGGACCTTTCAAGTTCTCAACAGCCAGAAATCCCAAGTTCTATTCCTCCAACCATAGAGATACCGGTTATTGAAGCCGAAGTTATAGAGCCAGCTCCGGACGAGCGTCTGAGTGCTCGGTTTATTCTCAATCCAATAGATTCTGTGCCGTCGGGTATCTCCGAGGACATGCTAGGACGGATTTGCTTAAGGCATGGTTTGTCGCTTGACGACGTGCTACTTCCTGGGCCAACTGACAGGCCACACACTCCCCCGGAGGGGTTTACTGCTTTCAACCGTCACGCTTGCACAGCGGGGACACTTCCTCCTTTCAATGAATATATAAGGGAGATGTTATCGTTTCTCGGCATAGCTCCATCTCAGCTACATCCCAATAGGTATGCCTTGTTGAACAGCACGTTTGTCCTATTTATGGAGATCCTCTTTCGACCGCCGAAGCCGATCGAAATCATATATTTATTCAACGTCAAGAGCCATGGAGACAGCCGTTCTTTTACCTTCCTGGAGGCGGTCAGAAGCTGCCACATTGTACTGGGCTCCTGGGGAAGGCTAAGTTATTATAAAACTGAATAGTTCTACGTTCGGTGCCCCCCTGGGTTTGCTGGTCGGTGGTTGGATAGACGTAAGTGCTGCCATTTCTCTCTTGAATCTGGGAGACACTAGTAACTGACTTCAAAACTGACACACTTTTCCTTTCTTACAGCTGCAATCTCTCGCCCCGATGGCGCATATTTCAGAGAGCTTGTTCGAATTCTTCAAGTGTTTCCGGGCGAAGAGAGGCACATAGACTTAGTCCTGACCGACAGGAATTTGAGGGCTGTCGGGCTGATAGAACGGAGACAGAGCATACATCTGGAAGTGATACATAGAGTGGCCCCGAAGAAACGTGTGAAGCGCAAAGCGTCCGCAGTCGTGATCACCGAAGAAGTTGATCCAGAAAGAACGCCCACCGATACCGAGCTCCCAGCTGGGCCTTCTGCCGATGTCCTGGACTCGGGTGGAAGAAGAAAAGGCAAGGCCGCTGCTCACAAACGCCCTAAATCTAAGAGATTTAAATCCGTGGTCGTGTCTTTACCTTTCTTGGGGATCAAAATTTCAGAGGCTCCTCCCCCGCAAGTGGAGAGTCCTTTTGCAGGGCTTGCTGACATTCCGATCCCGGATTTCGTGTCGTCTCCACACGACGCCGGGACGGAAGGGCTTGATGGCGCTTTTGAACTGAGTGGGTCACTTGCTATGAGTGCGGCTGAAATTTCCAGTTGGTCGGTGGATTGCACATGCATACACTTCACTACACTACATGATTCACAACCGTACCTCGTCCAGCTTAGGAAGTTACTAACTCTTTCTTCGTTTACCATTTTCAGGTACTATGTCTGGAAGGGGATCTATGCTCGGGAATCTTCGCTCAGCCCAAAAATCTTCTGGTTACTATGGTTCCCGCAGGAGGGATTCAGATAGAGATCGCGAATACTCTAACCAAGACAGGTATGTGCGTGACAGAGAGTATATACATCGATCCAGATCACGCTCTCCTCCTCCTAGACTTCCGTCTCCTCCCCCTGTTCAAACATAAAATCCACCAGAGCCTCCTCGTCACAGGCCGTCTTCTCACGCTTCTTGGTCTGAAACTCATCTTCAGAGAGTCGAGACCACGGCCTCTATGATTACTGATCAAGTCCCTACTGATCCCACAGGGGAAGGAGCTCTTAAGTTGGCTCAGATGAGGAAGGACTTTCCGAACATCTGTTTCGACGGTTACGTCTTCCCACCACACTTAAAGAGAATCCCATCAGGGGTGGAAAGCACGGTGCATGACTTCGTTCACGACATATACACCCAGTACCGGGAGTGGGAAAAGGCTACCGAGAAAGCTTCCAAAGTGGCCTTTGAACGGGCCAAAGCGCTCGAGAAGATGGAGACCGAGCTTGCAAAAAGGGATCGGATTATTCGGGTACTCTCCGCTGAGTCCGAGTCTTCTCGGAAATCGTATATTGAGGCCGTCAAAAGGGCTGACTAGGCGAAGGCGGAGATGGAGAGGTTGGGGCAGACACATGTTGCCCTGGTGGAGGAGATGGGCCACCGGAACACTAAAGTCATTGCTGAGCGGGACGCGGCGGTCAAGGAGCTTAATGAACTCAAGGCCAAATTTGCTGATATGGCCAAGGAGAAAGACGATGCGAACAACGCAGTCCAGGAGGCGTGCGAACAAGCTGTTCTGCTCAGGGATGAACAGGATGCGGCGGTGGCTAAAGTCCAGAAGGTGGAGACTGAGGTCGAGGAGAGGGTGAAGCTGGCCGAGTCCAGGCTAGAGGCCGACATCGAAGACCTCCTTGTTGTTTATAATGCTAATGTGCTGAGGCACAGGGGCCTAGCCTGGCTCGACGACTTTTCGACGCATCTCCACAATGCTTGGAGCCGACTGGTTGAGGAAGAGGCGCACCAGGGCGAGTCGTTAGATGAATTCGAACTCGAGAATCGCATTCTGACTGATGATGAAAAGAAGATTCTCCATGAGTCAATGATTTTGCGTGAGAAGGAAAAACTTGGCGCCCAGCACTTTGAAGTGGGGGAGGGTTCTAGAGTTGACCATCACGAAGCAAGTCTCAAAGTTCCCATGTCAACCCAGCCCGAATCCTCGTCTGTGGTCAATCCCCAGGCTGTTCCTGCTTACAATCCGGATCAGCCGCAGATGTCTCCGACTGCTGCGCAAGTTACTGATGCCGCCCTGCCGCCTACAAGTCGAATTGAGGAAGGTATTCTGAACATTCCACTTTTCTTTCTTAAGTCGAAGCCTTCGTTCGAGTTAAGTTCTAACAGTTCCTTTATTCTTTGTCCAGTGATCGATGCTGCACCGGCCATGCCTCCTGCCACTCAAGAACCACATCAAATGCAGGAGGCTATCGTGACCGAAGCAACCACCATGAGTACAGCTGCCCCGCTTGACGATCTACAAGGAGGTACAATTATGTTTGACGAGCAGCTGATGGATGAACTCTTTTGCCGCCACGGCGATCCTCGTGCTGACTTGTCATCCGTCATGGGTGGAACTGATCCTACTACAAGATCTTCAGTGCCGACTGCTGATGCCCCCAGCGGGGCTCGAGCAGTAACCGAAAAGGAGATGTTTGCTCAGATTGACGCTGAACTGGCAGCAGCGGCTTATGGCGGTAGCTTTGGAGGTGGGACGACAGCATAGGGACCTGCCCCGCTCGGAATGATGTCTCCTGGTGGTATTGTCTTTCCCTCCAGCCTGTCCATTCTATCTTCTGTAATTGATCCCATCCCTCTGACTCCGCCCGTAGGGAGCATTCTTATACACACGAGTTCGGAGGAGGACGTCGACATAATGCCCTCGCCTGAAGACCAACCGCCGAAAGGCAAAGGCTCGAAGAGGAAGATTTGCGATGGCTCCAGTGGGTCCGCGCCGAGGAGCAAGCTAAGGAAGAAGAAAGATTAGGCATGCTCTCCCGGTGTATTTTGATTTGCGTTTTGTTAGCCGTGTATAGATGCGGGTTCGGCCCCTGCTAGTAGGAATTTTTTGGAAACTTGTACACGAACTTCTTCTATAATCAAATAGAAATGAAACTTTTCTTTTTTTTTACTTCTTTTTTGTCATTATGTATTTATCTAAGTGTTTCAGTGTCTGAACTGCACTTGTGAAGTTTCAGTTTCCGAATGAAGTTTGTTTCTGTTTACCAAGTTTGGGTATTGTGGACATGGTTTGCGACCGGGAAACGAGTCGAATTTTGACGTCGCATTGCTTCAGTCGATGGTTGATGCTTAAGTCTTGCCCCCCAGTCTTGGTGGTATGTTGTGAGTCAGCGATTGCCCTTTTCTCATAGCATGCCGAGTCTAGTGCCGCTGGATGGGTGTTTGAGACAAACGGGGATTGAGTGGTTTATTCACGCTTGTCCGATCGTTGACGATCATATCCGCACTACGGGGATCCTCATTTGTTTATTGGCGGTTGGTCACGCCGGCTTGAGTTTCAATCATATGTCTGCTATCTGGGGACTTGGAATTGGCATTTGTACTCCGACTCGCACTCCGGGAACTTGGAGTTGATGATCATACTTCGATCCATGCTTCGGGAATTTGAAGTTGATGTTTACGCTCCGTTTCGCATTCTGGGGATACAGAGTTGATGTTTATACTTCGACTCGCGCTCTGGGAGTTCGGAGTTGATGTTTATACTCCGGTTCGCGCTCTGGGAACCCGGAGTTGGGTGTTTATACTCCGCTTCGCACTCTGGGAATACGAAGTTGATGTTTATACTCCGCTTCGCACTCTGGGAATACAGAGTTGATGTTTATACTCCGGTTCGCGCTCTGGGAACTCGGAGTTGGATGTTTATACTCCGCTTCACACTCTGGGAATACGGAGTTGATGTTTATACTCCGGTTCGCGTTCTGGGAATTCGGAGTTGGATGTTTATACTCCGCTTCGCACTTTGGGTATACGGAGTTGATGTTTATACTCCGGTTCGCGCTTTGGGAATTCGGAGTTGGATGTTTATACTCCGCTTCGCACTTTGGGTATACGGAGTTGAATGTTTATACTCCGACTCGCGCTCTGGGAGTTCGGAGTTGAATGTTTATACTTCGCTTCGCACTCTGGGTATACGGAGTTGAATGTTTATACTCCGACTCGCACTCTGGGAGTCCGGAGTTGAATGTTTATACTCCGCTTCGCACTCTGGGTATACGGAGTTGAATGTTTATACTCCGACTCGCGCTCTGGGAGTTCGAAGTTGAATGTTTATACTCCGCTTCTCACTTTGGGAATACGGAGTTGATGAAGGATTGTCGTGTATCAATCCTTTTTTGACTTTGATGTGATGGCTTGCCCCCGAGCTCGGGTTTCACTTAGCGAGTGATTGGTTGCATCACAGTCACTCTCTATTTGAATAAATCCCACCATATGGTGAAACTTAGCTCTCCGTGCATAGTGATGGTCATATGAAGTATTTCAAGTAAATCACAGCTCTGGCTCGAAGAGGTTGCATCTTATTGCTGAAATAAGAAAGTATGGCAAAGTCAGTTGCCTTATTACAAGTTCTAATTTCAAAATGCATAAACAAATTGCAGAAAAGGAAGGTAAACTAAATGGATAAAAATAGCCTGTCAGGTGTAATAGCGGCGAAGGCTCTCGCTGTTCCAAGCTCTTGGCAGGGTAAGACCGTCGACGGTCGATAACTTGAATGTGCCATCTCTGAGCCTTTGTTCAATAACATACGGTCCTTCCCATGTGGGCTTCATATGCGAAGGAACCGGATAGATTCTTTTTAAGACGAGATCGCCTAGTTCGAAGGTTCGCGAACTGACCTTGGTGTTGTACAATCGGGTGACTCGACTTCAATGCATAGCTGCCCTCAAATCAGCTTCTTCACGCTTCTCATCTAGTAGATCGAGAGATTCAGCAAGTAATATAGCATTTGTCTTTGGATTATAGTATGTCAGACGATGAGAAGGTACTCCTAGCTCGACTGGAATAACGGCCTCTGAACCATAAGAAAGAGAGAACGGAGTGTGGCCGGTCGCGGTCTTGTGGGTTGTTCGGTAAGCCCATAGAGCCATAGGAAGTTCATCGACCCACTTGCCCCCGAAGTTTTCCAGTCGTTTCTTCAGGATGGACTTTATAACTTTATTAACTGCTTCGACCTGCCCGTCTTGAGGATGTGCAACTACGGAGAATTTCGTTTGGATGTGAAATCGTTTGCAGAAATCTTTGAATTCAGCACTGTCGAATTGGGTTCTGTTGTCCGTAATTATGGTGTGTAGGAGACCGAATCGACAGATGATGTTACGAACCACAAAGTTGATTACTTTCTTCGTTGTAATGGTAGTGAGAGCTTCGGCTTCAGCCCACTTTGTAAAGTAATCAACTGCGATGATGGCGTACTTCGCACCACCCTTTGCCAGAGGTAGAGCACCGATGATTTCGATGCCCCACATTGCGAACGACCATGGGCTGACCATTTGTGTTATCTCAATAGAAGGAGCTCTAGGAATTCGGGCATATTTATGGCACCTATCTCATTTCTTTGCATAGTCCAATACATCACGATTCACGGTAGGCCAGTAATATCCGTAGCGAAGTATTTTCTTGGCAAGTGCTTGCCCTCTGGGTGATCGCCACATTATCCCTCGTGCACATCGCGCAACACTTGTTTAATTTCATCGTGAGCGATACATCAGAGTAGGGGAACTGAGTACCCCCTTCTGTACATGAGTCCATTCTGGATGGTAAATCTTGAGGCCTTTTGAAGAACTTGTCTCTTCTCACTCCTGCGTTCCGGAAAGGTCCCGTGCTCAATGTAATTTCTGTGTGGGGTCATCCATGAATCCTTTTCGGAAACGATTTCGCATACCCGGTTTATTTCTGTCCGGTCGATACTTGGGGAAGATAGCGTTTCTACGGGAACGAGTCCTATTTGTTGAGCTTCACCTATGCTGGCTAGCTTTGCCAATGAATCGGCCTTTTGGTTGCGCTCCCGAGGTACACAATAAATGGCGTAGTAATCAAACTGACTCAGTACTTCCTGAACTCGAGCTAGGTAAGCAGCCAACCTTCGATCTCTTGCCTGATACTCTCCTCGTACTAGACATACGACCAATTGTGAATCACAATAAACTTCCACAACAATGATTTTCATATCTCTGGCGAGTCTCAAGCCAGCCAAGAGGGCTTCGTATTCAGCTTCATTATTGGTTGCATGAAAGTCAAACTTCAAAGCGTAGCATATAGATCGGCCTTCGGGGGTTTCGAGTACAACACCAGCGCTCGAACACCGGTCGTTTGATGCCCCATCGGTATACAGCTTCCAGACACATTCGGGGGATTTACTGGTCTTGGGCAAGTCCTATGGAACGGTGAATTCAGCTATGAAATCAGCGAGGACTTGTCCTTGTATTTCTCGTCTTGGAGTGTAAGTAACATCAAACTGACTCAGTTCGATGTTCCACTTAAGTAGCCTACCAGACGTCCCAGGCCGCGAAAGGACCTGTCGTAATGGCTGGTCGGTGTAGACAACTATGGGATGTGCTTGGAAATACGGTCGGAGTTTTCTTAATGCGATTACAAGGCAGTAAGCCAGCTTCTCCAACTTCGGATAGTTCTTTTCAGCCCTAGTTAATCGTTTGCTGACGTAGTACACTAGCTTCTGTATCCCGTCTTCTTCTCGAACCAAGGCAGTGCTGATAGCGTTTTGTGATATCGCCAAGTACGCATACAACTTCTCATGATCAATAGGCTTTGACAGTATCGGCGGTGTGGACAGATGTTGGACTAGTGCTTGGAAAGCGCCCTCGCACTCTGTGGTCCATTCAAAGTTTCGTTTCCCTTTTCGAATCAGATCGAAGAAGGGAATGCATTTGTCAGTGGACTTTGAAATGAACCTGCTCAATGCTGCCACCTTTCCATTGAGACTCTAGACTTGCTTTATAGTCTTGGGAGTTTCAAGATTTCTGATTGCCCAAATCTTTTCAGGATTAGCCTCGATTCCCCGGGCGTTAACGATGAACCCAAGAAACTTTCCGGACGCAACTTCGAAGTGACACTTCAGGGGATTGAGCTTCATTTTGTACTCTCGAAGTATGTGGAACATAGTTTCCAGGTCTTTAACATGGTCGGTGGAGAGTCGTGACTTTACAAGCATGTCATCGACATATACTTCCATTGTTTTCCCGATTTGATCGGCGAACATCCGATTGACCAATCGTTGATAAGTAGCTCTGGCGTTCTTGAGTCCGAATGGCATAACCTTGTAGCAGTAAAGTCCCAGGTTGGTCACGAAGCTGGTATGCTCCTGATCGGGTAAATGCATCGGTATCTGATTGTAATCAGAGTACGCGTCCATGAAGGATAAGAGTTCATGCCCAGCTGTCGAATCTACTAGCTGATCGATTCTGGGAAGTGGGAAACTGTCTTTGGGACATGCTTTATTCAAATCGGAATAATCAACACATGTTCTCCACTTTCCATTCGGCTTTCGGACGGGCACGGGATTCGACACCCATTCAGGATATAGCGCATCTCGAATGAATCCATTCGCTTCAAGCTTTTCTACTTCATATTTAAGGGCGGCAGATCTCTCTGGATCCATACCTCGCCTTTTTTGTTTGACCGGGACATGCTGCGGGTCAATGTTTAGAGTGTGGCTCGTGATGTCCGGTGAGATCCCACACATATCAGAATGTGTCCAGGAAAATACGTCGAGATTTTCCCGCAGAAATTCAACCAATTTCTCCTGAGCCTGCTGGCTTAACTGAGATCCAATCTTTATCATTTTCGAGTCGTCTTTACTGTCAATCGGGACATCAATCGTCAGTTCGGCCAGTGATGCTTGATTTTATTTAGATTCTCCTTCGTCTTCAGTCTCTCTTGGATCAAGGTCTTTGAGGAATTGGCTGGGGTGCCCGGGCCTAGGCCCGGGCGTTAATTGTCAATTATCGGCGAAGCGGACGCAGAGAGATTCCTCTACGCCCTTTCCCTTCTCCTTTCGCTGTGCCTCCCACAGCTCAGCAACATAACAGGCTATGGCAGTAGCCTGATCTCCCTGAACGATTCCTATTCCATGATCAGTGGGAAATTTTAAGGTCAAACACCATGGGGCAATGGCTACCCTGAATTCAGCGAGGGCCGGTCCGCCCAAGAAAGCATTGTAAGGGGAGTCTATGTCCATAACAATGAACTGCAACATCCGTACTCTCCGACGTTCTCCAACTCCCAACTCTACTGGCAGTTCCACCATTCCAGTGGGTATTGTGGCACTTCCGTTGAAACCATGGACCCGAGATTGACAAGGCTTCAAGTTCGCAGCTTCCATCTTCATTTGATCATAAGCTAACTTGAATAAAATATTCACAAAGCTTTCACTGTCAACTAAGATCCTTTTCATCCAAGCGGGACCTACTGTTGCTGAGATGACCAGTGGATCGATAGTGGGAGCTTCGATTTTATCTGCGTCTCTGCTCCTGAACGCAATGTCATCCGTCATCGTTTTCTGTTGCTTGGCCGGAGCTCCCTCATCAAAACTACTGTAACACTCGAAGTCCGCATGCCTAATAGAACTGGCATACGACTCCATTTCCTTCCAGCTTCGATCTGCTGGGTGAGGACCACCACTTATTGTATTGATGACCAACCTCCCGTCTGCACGAGCGGGTTCCTCCTGTCTTTCCTGATTCGACGCACGATTCTGATTTGATGGGCCCGCACCGCCGGATTGCGGCGCCCGTACATACTGATCCAGCTTCCGCTCACATATCAGTTTTTCAATGAGGTCTTGTAGGTGACGACACTCATTGGTGTTGTGGCCATAACTCTCATGGAATCTATAGAATTTTCCTGTTTGGATTTGTCTTTCAGTTGGTGGTTTCGGGGCAGATTTCTTATACTGCATGGTATTGCAGGTCTGCAAATACACATTTTCCAACGACGTGTTCAATGGAGTGTAGTTTTCGTACATGGAAGCTCTACGCCGTGGTCCACGATCCTGATCGCGTTTTTTGTTCTGATTTCTATTGTCCCTCTACTGGTTCTGTTTATTTTGAACGTTCAACTGAATTTTTCCAGAACTATCTCCGGACTGTTTAACTGCGACGTTACTCTGAATACCTTCGATGTTGGGCCCTGCGTCATCCTGCTTCCTAGACTGTTTCGCATCCTCCCTTCTTAGGAAATAGGCTGCCTTGGAATAGAAACGGTCCAATGACGCAGGTGGTTTCCCAGCTAACCAATTTCCGAACTCGGAATCAGCATCAATCCCCTTAGTCAGAGCCATCAGGATAGAGTTATCATTGGGATTGCTTATTTCTGCGCACGCAGCATGGAATCGCTCCAAGTAACGTCTAAGTGTTTCTCCGGGAGCTTGCGTAACACTAGACAGAGTGTTAACGTCCTTTGGCCTTGCCATGTGCATACAGAATTGGTCGACAAACTTGGTGGCCATCTGGTCAAAGTTAGAGATGGATCGCGGTGGCAAACGAATGAACCACATGGTGGCGATGCCCCCTAGGGAAATGTGGGAAACTACGGCACTTTACTGCATCATCAGCTCTAGCTGCATTCATCAGCCATTCGTATTTCAGGACATGTTGATTCGGATCAGAACTTCCTTCATAAACTGGCAAAGCTGGCATCCTGAAGTGCCGAGGTGGTTCAGCATATAAAACATCATCGGTGAAAGGGGTATGACTTCGGGAGATTCCCCAGTCGTCATTAGAGAGACCCTGACTTTCACGGATCATTTGGCGGATCATCGCTGGTATATCTGGCGTTCGGACACTTGGAGCATGTTGTGCCAAGGTGTGGTCGGGTTCCACAACGCGAGTCTGGACCGGACGTGGTCGACGGTCCGTGCCTCGCCTCCTTGTTTCAACATCCTCAGTGACATAAGGCTCAGGAGTCTGCTCTCGTTGGCTACGTTGAGGATCAGCTTGGTTTCTAGCGTCACCTCCCCGTCCGACAGTGGTGGTAGTAGCAATGTTGCCGGTAACATGATAAGGAGCAGCTCCTTCTCGAGTTGAAGGTTCCGTGCGGAGACTAGCGGATGGTCCAGCTCTAGGTTGCCCAAGGGTCGAAGCAGGTTGGTGTCCCGTGGCTTGGGTGTAGCTTACACCTAGCCGTGGACGTGTGGATCTAGTTTGGCCATCGGAGGAGGCAGAACTTTCTGTGGAAGAGTGAGAACCTTGGTCTCTTCTGGATCTTCTTTGCCTTTGGCGATTTAGCTGGTTAGTCAACTCCGTGTTGGCGCGTAGTTGTTTCGCTAGCTGCTGTCGACTTTGGGTCAACTCTTGAAGCAATGTCTGGAATTCTTGTCTAGTGAGTGGACCTGATGGATCTGGAGGTCCTGCAGCATTTTGGTTGGATGGAGGTGATTGCACGGGATTTTGTCGATCCCGTGCTCCTTGATCAGCAGCTGTAGAAGTTGTACGTGTGTTCACCATAAGGAATTAATGAAGTCCTTTCCTAGATCTGATTGCAAATCTGAATAGAATGGAAGGGCTTCAAAGTTCTAGATCTAGATCTTCTTCTTAGATTTATGCAATCCAATATAGATAGGAGATCCAAAGAGCAGGAGAAAAATTGGTTTTTCTCAGTGAAAGCACCAAAGTGTTTGTACCAGAATTGGGCACAACACTCTTCGAAAGTCTTTGAAGAGATAAAGTGAAGAATTTAAATGGAAAAAGAGGAATTATCTAACAAAAACTCCAAATTTCAGAAATGAGAATAATTAAAGTGCAAGGAGACATAAGAATTTAGAGTGGTTCGGCGTATAGCCTACGTCCACTATGAAGTAGTTTGCTTTATTGATCTTTCTTTTGTGTTTACAAGTGAATTCAATGGTTTACAGTAGTCAATTGTGATTTGCAGCAGTGAATTTCGTTTGTAGCAGCAGCAACTGAGTTCAGATCTGGATCTGGCGGAGTCCGGGCATTGGAGATCTCAAAGAGGAAGAAGACCCCCTATTCTATTGGCTTTGGGGGTCTATTTATAGGTGTAGGAGGCTGATATTTCGCTCAGATCTCGGGAGACCCTCTCTGGCACGTGACCAGGCCCGCACGCCCAAGCCCGTGAAGTTTCGGTCCGATCCGTGATCGACACGAACAAATTTTGACTCGATCAAGATTTCATCCAATGGAGTCGAAATTTGGCATGGACATTCTTTAGCATGCACGTAGTCTTCTGTGAAAATTTCACAGCATTTGGACTTGTAGATTGGGAGATATGATCAATACGAAGTGGAGTTTTCGGTAGGCTGTTTCCTTCGACTCGCTTCCGTTTCGACTCGCTTCCATTTGACTCGGTGACGTGGCGCTTTTTGGACCGCTCTTCCTTTGACGCTGTTTTGAGCGAGTCGAAACGCGCACTGATTTAAGCGAGTCGAAGTGATCAATGATTGATCGAGTCAAAGTGCATGGTTCGATCGATTCAAACAGTGACTTTGCCAACCGGAGCTGAATTCGATGGAGTCGAATAGCTGTTTGAGCGGAGCGAGTCGAAGCATGCACTTTCGATGGTTCCAAACTGGAGCGAGTCGAAGAGGGTACTTCTAGGAGGTTTGAGCAATGGAGTCGAAGTTGATGGAGTTGATTAGTGGTTTGAAGGGAGCAAGTCGAAGAAGGCATCTGAGCGAAGTGAGTCGAAGTAGGTACTTGAGATGGAAGTGAAGCGAGTCAAACAGGAACGAGTCTAAGTTGGTATCTGAGGGAACTGGAGCGAGTCGAACGGTAATTGATTTTTGTCTAATTTTGTATCCTTCATAACTTGATCATACGAACTCGGATTGACTTGAGATTTTGAACGTTGGCTCCTATGGCTTAGCTTGTCATGTCCTACCAATTTTGGCTCGATCCGGACTCGGACAAAATCCATCGATATCCATAGTGAGCCTGTGCATAACTGAATTTTAGGATGGGCCGTCATTGGTTACTGGTCAATTCTTTGGTGTCACGGTCTTGCCAAAAGGCGGGATAACATATATTTTTAATCAATTAAACAATTTAATTAATTTACAAATATAAAATTTATATTTATTTATTTTAATTTAAACAATTTTAAATTTATATTTTATAACCCTTGTAAAATTATTTACTTACATATCTAACTTAAGCCAATTTTAACTTTGCATTTTGCAACTTTCATAGAACTATGTAATTAATTGTTAATTTAATTTAAACAATTTAAATTAATATGTAATAATCAAATATTTCATTTGAATTTACCCAAGACTCAAATAAAATTTAAGCCTTCTATAAGGGCATACCCTAGAATCAGACCATATCGATGAGTTGGTAAAGGCTAGGAGATTAGAGAGGTTCCCACATAAGTGATCCGTAGTTAGAATAAACTTCTCCTTAGTTTAAACACCCTTTCCTAGACACCCATCTAGTTTGACTTTTCTTAAGGTATTGCCCTTGGTGTTGATTAATTTATTTACACAACCACAATGCAAGCTCCGATATCATTATCGGATCAGGTGCACTGGCTATGGGGTTAAAAGGGTGAATTTAAAATAAATTCCATTTATTAATATGCAAAAGATATTTAATTTATATTTACGAAAATAAATATTTGTTAATACTAAATCAGATTTAGTATTTTAATTAATAAAAATAGTGTTAATATTTTAATTTAATTTCATTAATCAAAATATTTGTTTGTTATTGATGCTTAAACAAAATTTCTTAATACTTATATTATAACAACCCTGATTTTGTGATTACCTGTGAAAATAAATTATAACGATGGTTATAATTTAAAATGGAGAAATAAAATTTTGGAGATGGGAAATTTGTTGAAAATTATTTATTTTAAATAAACAATGGGTTTTTAATAAATAAAATGGAGTTAAGTTGTTTTGGTTGTGAATTAAATGTGAATAAAGAAATTATGTTGATTTGGTGGTAAATTAATTTAAATAAAAGATAAAAGAATTTAATTCAGCATTAATTTGTTGTAAATAAATATAAAATGTAGGAAATAAAGTTTTAGAAACTTTATTATGTTAGTTTGGGGTAAAAATGAGCATTAAATGGTTTTAATTTGTTAAAATGCAATAATTGTGGAAATAATGGTCAAATAGTGATTTTTTGGTAATTTTAATGATGTGTTAAAAATTAAATATGGATAATAATGTGAATAAAAATGTGGAATATTGGTTAAAATCAATATTGTGTGTAAAAATATTTTTAATATGGTTTGTTATGATTATTTAAACAAGAAAATGAATTTTGTGGAATTTTGTTGTTAAAATGTTAATCTATTTAAATAAATAGTGTACATTAAAGCATTTAAGCAAAAATGGAATTTTAATGATGGAAATTAGTTTTTAATAGCTAAAATAACTTACATATGTTGTTTAACAATTTATTAAAGGGTAAAACTTTGAAGTTATGTGAATTATTTGGTTAAACAAGTTGAAATTGTGAAAATTGCATAATTAACATAGTGTATATGGTTAATAACTTAGGTAATATGTTAGCTAAAACATATCTTTGTTGCATAAGCTTAATGGGATGGTTTGGGTCCAAATCCAAACCCAATACCCAAAAGTTAGAAGAGGCTGAAGAGATATGTTCTGTACGTACCTATTCAGTATCTTCTTCCTCCTTCTCTTTTGTTTGAGAAAAAGAAAATAAATGGCTGCTTACTGTCTCTGTTGAATCCCTTCCCAAACTAAATAGAAATAAAAGGAAAATTAGTGAATTAAAGAGAGTAACAGGTAATCAATCCAAAACCAAAACCTATTTCATCTATTTCAATTTTTGAGAAGTCTGTATTGTCTGTAACTTTTCTGTTCTTTGTCTACATGTCTGTATTTTCTCTTCTTTCAAGTTTCTAACTCCAAATCAAGGCCAAAGCTTCCATCTTCCTCGAGTTTGCTCTAAAATTGTGCTAAAGTGAGTTTATAACTCACACATCTAGCTTAAATCAGGTTTGCATGCTGATAATTGTTGATTTCTGCTTAATGTAAAACAAAGTCTGTTGCTTGAATGATTACAGTAAGTCTATGTTCTAGAGTCCTTCTTTGTGAGCTTTTATATCTCCATTCTTATCATGAATTCATGCTGGATTTTCTCCGGATTGTTGTTTGAGTGTCAATCATCTTGCATGCTGAAATCTGTCTTGAAATAGTTAATGTAAGCGCCTCGAAATCATGTTGAAAATCAAGTTCGAAACACGCTGAAGCTTTAAAAAATATATATATATATATTGTTTGCGCCAAAATTGGTCACAAACCCCAAATATCGTGAAAGCACCAGTGTACGAATACAGATCAGCAATAAATGATCACAAACCACAGATCTAAGTAATGTAGAGGACAAAAAATGAAGAATAATAAACTTTAAATGGAAAGAAATAGACAGAGACGCAAGATTTATAGTGGTTCGGCTATCTCCGGCCTACGTTCACTCCAAAAGTTAATCTTTTATTGACTTTCCTTGCTGGTTACAACTGATTACAGCGATTTACAACGAAGAAATTCGAGTACAACAGTAGCTTAGTAATGCAAAGGTGTTTCCGGCAGAGTCTGGACGTTGGATAGCCAAAGGATCCTTTTTCTGTAGGCTCTGGGTGCTATTTATAGGCGCTCCATGCAAATAACTCGCTCAAACTTCGGGAGACTTCTTCTGGCACGTGAGTGGGCCCACGTGATCGATCCCATGAAGTTTCGGCTCGATCCGTGATCGATACGAACGTAATTCGTATCGATCAAGATTTTGTCCAATGGAGTCGAAACTTGGCATGAACCTTCTTTGGCTTGTATGTAAGCTCCCGTGAAAATTTCATAGCATCTGGACTTGTAGATCTCCAGGTACGATCGATACGAAATGTAGTGTTCGTGTGGTATCACGTTCGCATCGATACCGGATCGTATCGATACAGCGCACGTGCTTGCCGATGACGTGGCGCTACTTCCAAGGCTCGATCCATTTTCTACGCCGCGTTGAACGTATCTTCCCTCGATTCTTGCATATTTCCAGTTCACATCCAGGCTTCATGCCCATTCGTATTCATCTGTGTCCATAACGTGCTTCAAATCCATTACTTCGTATCCACAAAACATGCTTCCTTCATACCCTTCCCAAGCACGTTGCTCGTATCGACCCACAAGCAATCGATACGATATGTCCAACTAAAGCCCTGAAACCATTGCTTCCATTCCGTATCGACCCAGCAACGATCGATACGAATTTCACTCGTGCACCCATCCAACTAACACGCACTGCATCGATGCGAAGTACATCGATTCGAAGTAAGCTCCAACTTTCCACCCTGATCGGTACGAACGGATCGAGTCGAACAAACCATCACATGCTTACCTATCCGATCTGGGTCCACTGCCATCAAGTCGAAATCCATCTAGCCTTCCTACATGATCGATACGAATGCACTGTTCGTATCCATGCTAATCGATATGAATAACACGTTCGTACCTATGCCGGACCGATACAAACAACATCGGTTCGAAGTGCTGCCTGCCGAGCGATACGAAATGTATCGATACGAACCATTATTCACGTATTTTAACCCATCCATATCTCGAGCATACGAACCGCGATTGACCTGAAATTTGAAACGTAGCCTCTCCTAGCCTTGATCATCGTTCCCAATCGATCCCGCCTTGATTGGAGCTAGGTCAAATTTTGACGACATCGATCACAGCCTTGTTCCCACTCAATTTCCAATCCTGATATCCATCCTTTTCCCGCTAATTTGTTGATATTCCAGCATTGACCAAAGGGTGGGATAACATTTTCCCCCGAAAACATGCCTTGTGATAAGAAAGTGTGTTTTGAATAGTTTCGAATCCGACATCCGAAGTCCATATTCCGTCCATAGCAATACCATCCGATTCATAATCCTATCCATTACCAAGCCATCCCATCCAAGTGCATCGTTCTTGACTGCTCCGAGTCGATGTCCAATTCCGAATCCAGTAACCAAAGCCTTAGCCAATTCCATATCCATCCGAACCCGATAATCGAGTCCTAATCCATCCTTACCCAATAACCAATAACCGAATCCATGACCTCTCCGGGTCAATATCTAAATCCCTAGCTGTTCATAGCTAATATTCGTATCCATAACCTCTCCGGGTTCTTGTCTAGCGCAATCCACACCCGACGACCGTGGTCCAGTGTCCCTGCATGTTGAGTAATGCCATGGCTTAAGTCCTAAGCCGAATCATGGTCGCTCCGGACCCTTGTCGAGCATAGTCCATACTCGACGATCTAAAATAGTAACCGATAGATATTGTGGGGCCTAAGTCCTAGGTCGAATCCTAGTCTCTCTGGACCCTTGCCGAGCATAGTCCATACTCGACGACCTGAATAAGCCAATTCGCCACATTCGGACGAAGAGTCTTACCCCTTGCCAGACATAATCCATACCCGACGACCATTTACCAAAAACCAGATGAAAATCCAATCAAAATCCAATCCAAAATCCAAATCAAATCGGAAAACCAAAAATCCATATCAGAAATCCAAATCAATATCCAAAATAGAAAACAATCATCCAAACAAAAGTCCAAACCAGAAAACAAACAACATCAGGAGTTCAAACCAAACTCCAAAACCAAGACAGGAAAGACAAATGTCCAAACCAAAAGAAAAAACAGATTTCACAAACCATAGCGTCGCGATTTATCATCATTCAGAGCATGCCTAAGGGCCATCTCCGTCCTCGTACATGATTAAATGACTTGGCCGTCTGCAAGTAGTTTTCTACTTATTTCATATCATCCCTATCAATTGATAACCAATCGACCATCATTCCTGGGCCTCGCACCATCGTTGTCTGAGGTAGACGGTGGTTGCTCCTGTTCCACCGCCGCATTCCGAGCCCCGACATATTGTCCCAACTGTCCATTCCTTACATGCTCCTCAATTATGTTCTTTAGATGCCTGCAGCTGTTGGTGTCATGTCCGTCCAAATCGTGGAAGAGACAGTGCCTTCCTGATGCCCTTTCATGTTCCGAGGGTTCTCTCCTCGCTGGCCTTCGGTAGGGAAGGCGATTCCGAGTCTCCATGAATATTCGTTCCAATGTCTCGTTAATCCCGTGTAAGTGGAAAACTTTGGCTCCCTCCATCGCTTCCTAGCTTTTCCTGACTCGTCATCCAGCTTCCTTTTTCCTTTATCTTTATCTTTATCTTTATCCGAGCCTCCACTGGATGGTCTTCCATCCTCAGCCACATTAACCTCCTTTAATTTCATATCTGAACACGCATCTTCCTGCCGGAGGAATCTCTCAGCTTCGTGAAAGAATTCCCCGAGATCCATCGGTGGGTCTCGTATCAATGACACTTTGAAATCCGAATTTTCTCTGACTCCTGACACTGCTTCCATTAAAACCATTGATGGATCCGGCCGATCCACCGAAGCAACCGCTGCATTGAACCAAGTTAAGAAAGCTCTGAGCAATTCGTCTATCCTTTGATTTACTGATGTTAGCGTTATCACATTCTTCGGCCTTTTGATATGAACCCGAAACTGCTTCAGAAACCTGTCCACCAATTCTGTCCATGTCCTAATAGATCCTTCTTCCAGCTGTCTGAACCACATAGCAGCTATATCCGTTAAGTACAGAGGGAAACATCAGGTCATCACTTCCTCCGATGCCCCCAGCACTTCCATATGTCTTGTGTATCTCATCAAGTGATCGGTAGGATCAGCCTTATTGCCATCATATACCTCTAGCGTAGGTAGCTTGAATTCTGGTGGATTCCGAGCTATTCTGATGTCACGAGTAAACAGACTCCTGTTTATTCCTTCCAGATCCCTGTTTGTCAATCCTCCGCGCATAGTTCGCTTGTTAATCTCAGCCAATCCAGCGTTGTCCATCAAGGGTTGCCCCCCGTGTCCCTGAGGGAATTCCGGTACGCATTTCTCATCACGTGCTCTTGCATTCTTGCCAGCTTCTTATTGTGTAGTGTCAACTGGAATTCCTCCATGAACTGGTCCATCATTGCCGGGCGGTGTGCCCCCGAGCCTGGATCCATCCAGGTTAGCATTTGTGTGCTGGTCAGGGGTAGTGCCTTGTTGAGCTGCTCCATTCGATTGCCTGTTTGGTCCTTCCGCTCTAGCTCCGTGGATCTAAACTCCTAAAGCTCCAGCTGTTCCTGCTTGCCCTAACTGTCTGAGGAGGTTCTGCATCATCTCCTCCTGCCTTTTCAGAAACTCTCCATGCATAGCTCCCATCATCATCATCTCCATCTCGTCTCTAATGATGAAAGCTGAAGTCTGATTAGCCCCTGACGATGCCTCCTGGCTCCTTTCATGCTGACTTCTCTTGGCTTTTTGTCTTCTACTTGATTGCCTTGTCATAGCTCTTTAGGTCCGAACCCTTAAGCCTTCAAATCCGAACTCCAAATCTGGTATATCGGGTGCTAGTTGTTCTTAGTGAAAGCACCAAAGTGTTTGCGCCAAAATTGGTCACAAACCCCAAATATCATGAAAGCACCAGTGTACGAACACAGATTAGCAATAAATGATCACAAATAACAGATCTAAGTAATGTAGAGGACAAAAAATAAAGAACAATAAACTTTAAATGGAAAGAAATAGACAGAGACGCAAGATTTATAGTGGTTCGGCTATCTCCGGCCTACATCCACTCCAAAAGTTAATCTTTTATTGACTTTCCTTGCTGGTAACAGCTGATTACAGCGATTTACAATGAAGAAATTCGAGTATAACGGTAGCTTAGTAATGCAAAGGTGTTTCCGGCAGAGTCTGGACGTTGGATAGCCAAAGGATCCTTTTTCTATAGGCTCTAGGGTGCTATTTATAGGCGCTCCATGCAAATATCTCGCTCAAACTTCAGGAGACTTCTTCTGGCACGTGAGTGGGCCCACGCGATCGATCCCATGAAGTTTCAGCTCAATACGAACGTAATTCGTATCGACCAAGATTTTGTCCAATGGAGTCGAAACTTGGCATGAACTTTCTTTGGCTTGTACGTAAGCTCCTGTGAAAATTTCATAGCATCTGGACTTGTAGATCTCTAGGTACGATCGATAAGAAATGTAGTGTTCATGTGCTATCACGTTCGCATCGATACCGGATCGTATCGATACAGCACACGTGCTTGCCGATGACGTGGCGCTACTTCCAAGGCTTGATCCATTTTCTACACTGCGTTGAACGCATCTACCCTCGATTCTTGCATATTTCCAGTTCGCATCCAGGCTTCATGCCCATTCGTGTTCATCTGTGTCCATAACGTGCTTCGAATCCATTACTTCTTATCCACAAAACCTGCTTCCTTCATACCCTTCCCAAACGCGTTGCCCGTATAGACCCACGAGCAATCAATACGATATGTCCAACTAAAGCCCTAAAACCATTGCTTCCATTCCGTATCGACCCAGCAACGATCGATACGAAGTTCACCCGTGCGCCCATCCAACTGACACTCACTACATCGATGTGAAGTACATCGATTCGAAGTAAGCTTCAACTTTCCACCCTGATCGGTACGAATGGATCGAGTCGAACAAACCATCACACGCTTACCTATCCGATCCGGGTCCACTGCCATCAAGTCGAAATCCATCTGGCCTTCCTACCTGATCGATACGAACGCACTGTTCGTATCCATGCTGATCGATATGAATAACACGTTCGTACCTATATCGGACCGATACAAACAACATTGGTTCGAAGTGCTGCCTGCCGGTCGATACGAAATGTATCGATACGAACCATTATTCACGTATTTTAACCCATCCATATCTCGAGAATACAAACTCCGATTGACTTGAAATTTGAAACGTAGCCTCTATTAGCCTTGATCATCGTTCCCAATCGATCCCGCGTTGATTGGAGCTTGGTCAAATTTTGACGACATCGATCATAGCCTTGTTCCCACTCAATTTCCAATCCTGATATCCATCCTTTTCCAGCTAATTTGTTGATATTCCAGCCTTGACCAAAGAGTGGGATAACATATATATATATATATACACACACACACACACATACATACACACACACGCCGCAACATTACACTACTTAGGTCGACCTAAGCCATTGAATGGTTGACCAGTACGGTCGACAGTTCAACGGAAAAGGTTGACCCTTGGGTTGGCCTAGCCTGGTGCTCCGCTGCGTGTTCTGGTGCGTCGCTCCGAGCCTGTTTTACAGTTTTCTGAGCCTGATTTTGCACTGTTTTAAGCTCAGTTTTGAATGCAGTTTCCGGCAAATTTAAACGCCGATATTTGATGATGATTTTGTATTGTAAATCGACAGTTTTATGTAGATTTTGTTGTGCAGATTTTCAGTTGTATTTGCTGAGATTTTGATGATTTCGTGCATGGGTTTGTAAAATCGGTTTTATACGAAATTTACAAAATTAAACTGAATTTTGAAATGAAAATTTTCTAAATAAATTTTTATGAGTTTGGAACTATTTTCAAGCTTATTATTATTATTATTTAATAATATATTTCCTTATTTAAAATGATTTATAAAGGATATAATTTCCAAAACATTTTCAAAAAATCGTTTTAACTCGTTTTCTCGAAGTAAATTATTTTCTATAAAATTACACGTTTTTTCACTCTTCGAAAGAACGAGGAAGTGACTTAAACGATTTAGTAAAACATGTGGTATGAGACACATGCATTTACTTTTTTGGTTAATTTTGGACCTGTTCGATTGAGGTCATACATGAGAGTGAAATTAACAACCTTATAGTAAACGGTTAAGTGAGAACGTGTGGTATGGGACGCACTGTTGAAACTGATTTGGTTACTATCTGGAAGTTGGTGACACTTTATGTTGGACCTTCGGGTATGTTGATTGCCAGTACTAGACCTTCGGGTCATTTGTTGGACTTTCGGGCCATTTATTGGGCTTTCGGGTCATTTGTTGGGCTTTTGGGCCATTTGTTGGACCTTCGGGTCATTTATTGGACACCAAATTTGTTGTTGATAGTACTTGGCTGGCTTCGGCCATATGTTGTTGATGCACGTGCAGCGTAGCTTAGACTCGCCATTTGTTGGGATCCACCTTTTGTTGTTGGTTTCTAGATTTCATTATTTTTTATTTCTAGAATTTGTTGATTTTCAAATGTTTTCACCATTTTGTCGGATGTTGGAGTTATACATAACCTTTATGCTATTTGATGATGATGACATGGTGATTACATTTTTGTTGTTTTGAAATCCTTAGTTTGTTCAATATGTTGAGATTTATGCTGTTTTGGTGACATGGCTTATATGCCTTATGTTGTTTGATGTTTTGGCTTTTACGCCTTATGTTGTTTGGTGATTTGGCTCACAAGCCTTATGTTGTTTGTTGATTTGGCTCATATACCTTATGTTGTTGCATGATTTGGCTTATATACCATATGTTGATTTGAGAACATGGAGTTCATCTCCATGGCAAGTTATTATCGTCCTTGTGTATCTTATCTTCACCTATCATGTACTAACTATTTTGTTTAGGCTTGACTGACCTGTGTGTTTATATTTTTATATGATGCTCGGGTCAGACCGAGTCATTACAGGTCAGTAAATTGCAGTTTGACCTCCACCTTGCTTTGCTCCGCTGTGATCTTTCCTCTTTATATCTTAGTGTATATTTTGATGTAGCCCCTTTTTGTTGTAGTACTCTGATGCATATATTCTTTCATGACTCTGATGTATATTTGGTTCATAAGAACCAGACTCATGTAGCATGTTATGTTGTACTTCTGCTAACTCTGTATATGTGTGTGTGTGTGTATGTGTGTGTGTGTATGTTCCTGTTCTATGATATGAGGTATTTGATGTTATTATATTTGTTTTGAATACGATCCTTAGCTACCGTAGTTTTGTATTAAACCGGAATCGAGTATGTCGATCCACTTAAGAAAGAAAGAAAGAAAAAAATGGACACTCAATCGACGTATTCGATACTCGTTTAAGATAAAGCTCATGGATGGTCGCTCCTAACCAGCCCTATTCTTTGCACTAGCTGATAGTATTACCTAGTAATGCTCTTTGTTAGTGTAAGTCTCGGGGTGGGGCGTCACAGCTTGGTATCAGAGGTGAATTCAGAATAAACATGATAAATACAGCACAAAACTTGAATAATACATATGTTACAGAGCATCTGAAGGACAATATTCGTGCCATCCCAATCTTCCCTTATCATTGTCTTTCAATCTAAGTCTTTGGGGGTAGATAATAGGTTTGGGAATACGTCTAGGAATGCATTTTTAATTCCGTAGTATTCCATATGTTGAATTCTATAATCAATTTATGACCCCTGTGAATAATCTTTATCTTATCTTATTACTTTCAGCCTTATGGCTGGAAGAGGCAGAGTAGCCGTTCTAGTGCTAGGCAGTCAAACGGGTTACATCCTGAAGGAGTATATATGTCTGCCGATCAGTTTATGGAGTTATTTCATAGTACTCAGCCTCCAACTCCTACACCTCCACCTCACAAGTCACCATTTTCACGCATGTGCAGCGACTTTTCGCACCTTAGGGGCAAGCCTTTTAAGGGTTCGGAAAGTATATTGGAGGTTCAGGCTTGGTTGCGTACTTGTAATTGTATCTTTTCTCGCATGGATCTTTCTGATCACCATCACGTACTCATAGCATCTACTATGTAGCAAGAACGTGCTCTGGATTGGTATGAGCTTTTGATTGCAAAAGTTGAGTCCTCCCTTTCTTGGGATCAGTTCAAGGAACGATTCGAGTTAAAGTTTGTTCTCGAATCAGAGAAAGCCCTCCTTGCTCAACGTTTCCTTGAGTTAAAGCAAGGGAAATCTTCTGTCTTTGAGTATGTTTCCTCTTTTGAAGCCTTATCCAAGTACGGTGTTGAGTATATTAACACACCGTATAAGAAGAAGCAGAAGTTTGTGAATGGTTTGAAGAAGTATTTGAAGAAGGCCTTAGTGCTTCAGCTAAGGGTCACCTTTGAGGAGCTAGTTGACTCGGCACTTCGCCTTGAAGCTGTTGAGAAGGATAAGGATAGTAGTGAGATTGGGGTTTCATTCGAAGCCCAATAAGAAGAAGCGGTTTCCTTTCCATAAGTCCAAATATTTTCAGCATAATAAGAAGAAGAAGCAGGTTGGTTCTAGTTCTCATTCTGAGGTAGCACACCTTCAAAAGGGATGCTACAATTGTGGTTCTCATGATCATTTGGTTAGAGAACGTACTAAGCCTCGCATTTGCTGCTATTGTAAGTAAGAGGGACATTGGTCTTCATCGTGCCATAGAGCTCCCAAGGGTCCTAATTCTGGGAAACTGAATGTTGTTGATGCTTCTGGTGGTTCTTCTCAGCCCAGAGGTACTTCTTCTTCTATTTTGGAAGGTTCTATTTTATTCCATGGTCGTTCTATTCGAGTTCTTTTCAATACGGGTGTGTCACACTTATTCATATCGAAGGAGCTTGTTGATGTTATTCCTTTGGATGTATCTTATCTTATGACTTCTTTGAGGATTGCGAATCCTATTGGGGGATTCACAAAACTTAGTCTGTTTTGTGAAGATGTTGAGATTGTTCTTTATGGTTATTCTTTCCGTGCGAATTTGCGTGTTATTCAGTATCTTGGTTTTGACATGATTTTGGGGATGGATTGGCTTGTCCGTTATGAAGCCCAAATCCTGTGCCCCGAAAGGATTCTATATCTCAAGCATCCCGATTCTGTTGCTCAGTTGTCTGATATTCTTCGAGATGTTAATAATAGTTCCAAAGCTTCATTGTTTTCTCTCGAATCTCGAGATGATGATGACATATCTCAAATTCCTGTTGTTTGTGAGTTCTCCGATGTTTCTTAGCCTGTTTCAAGTTTGCCACCCAAGCGGGAAATTGAGTTCCGCGTTGATCTTATTCTTGGTGCTCAGCCTGTCAGTCGTCCCCCCACGAGGATGTCTGCCAAGGAAAATGAGGAATTCAAGAAATAGTTGTTGGAACTAGAAGCTAAGCAGTTTATCCAGTCTAGTTCATCTCCTTGGGGCACCGCGGTTGTGTTCGTTAAGAAGTCTAATGGTACTCTTAGGCTTTGCGTTGACTATCACAAGCTTAACGAGTTGACTATCAAGAATAAGTATTCCTTGCCTAGGATCGATGATATGTTCGATCAATTATCTAGTGCTAAAGTTTTCTCTCAACTTGATCTCGCTACCGGATTTCATCAGTTACGAGTTGCAGAGGGTAGCATTCCTCTTACTACATTCCGCACTTGTTATGGTTCTTATGAGTGGATTGTGATGCCGTTCGGTTTGACGAACGCTCTTGTTTATTTTGTAGATCTTATGAATCGAGTATTCCAGGAATATCTCGATAAGTTCGTCTTGGTTTTCATTGATGATATCTCTGTTTATTCCAAATCTGAAGTTAATCATGCCCAACACTTGAGGATTGTCTTAAGTACCCTCTGTCGAAATCAACTTAAGGAAAAATTCTCTAAGTGTCATTTCTAGGAGAAGAAGGTGAAGTTTCTCGACCAGGTTGTTTCTTTGGATGGCATCTCTATCGATCCTTCAAAGATCGAAGCTATTCAGAATTGGAAGAGGCGCGAGAATGTTTCTGAGATTCGTAGTTTTCTTGGATTAGCGGGTTATTACCGTCGGTTCATTAAAGATTTCTCTCGCATCATCCTACCTCTTACTAGCCTCATGCGGAAAGGAGTTCATTTTGTTTGGTCCGATAAGTGTGAGTCTTCTTTTCAGAAATTGAAATAACTTCTTACTCATGCTTCTATCTTAGTGGTTCCCGAATGGAATCAAGATCTTGTTGTTTTTTCCAATGTCGGTCATTGTGGTCTCGATGCTGTGCTTATGTAGAGAGATCGGGTGGTTGCCTACGCTTGTAGGCAATTGAGGCCGAACGAGATTCGGTACGCTACCCACGATTTGGACTTAGCCGCCATAGTCTTTGCCTTAAAGATTTGGCGACATTATCTTTTGGGCGAGCGATTTTTCCTTTTCACTGACCATAAATCTTTAAAAATCTTTTCACTCGGAAAGAGCTTAATATGCGGCAATAGCATTGGCTCGAGTTCCTTGCTTCTTATGATTTTGATATCCAGTATACACCTGGAAAGGGGAACCGGGTTGCTGATGCATTGAGTCGCAAACAGCAAGCCGTCATTTCTATGATGTTAGAGGAGTGGAATATGTTGGAAGCCTTATCTTCTTGCGATATTCGTGATCGTGCATCTACATTTGATTCTCCTGTTCTATTATTCAGCATGGAAGCTCGTCCTAGTTTATTGGATCGTATTGCCGATGCTCAGAGGCAAGATCCTGATCTTGTTCATCTTATTCAGCTTTGTAAATCGGAATCCCGTGGTGATGAGTTGAAGGATTTCGATATTGATGCTCGTGGTTGTATTCGTAGGAAGGGTAGGTTAATCGTGCCTAATGTTGCTGATCTTAGAAAAGACATTCTTGATGAGTGTCTTCGTTCTAAGTATACTATTCATCCCGGTAGTAGTAAGATGTATGCCGATATGAAAGGTCTATATTATTGGGAAGGTATGAAGCGAGATGAGGCAAGTTATGTGAGCAATTGCATGACTTGTCAACTTATTAAAGCCGAGCATCAGCGTCCTAGTGGCCTTTTGTAGCCTCTTGAAGTCCCATTGTGGAAATGTGATCAGGTCTCGATGGATTTCATTGATGGTTTACCTCGATCGAAGTCTGGCCATAACAGTGTGTGGGTGATTGTTGATCATTTGACTAAATCAGCCTACATTATTCCTATTAAGTCCAATTGGACTGCTTGTCATCTAGCTAAGCTCTATATTAAGGAAATCGTGAGACTTCATGGTGTTCCTAATTTTATTGTTTGTGACAGAGATCCGCTTTTCATTAGTGGATTCTAGTAGAGTCTCCAGAAAGCTTTGGGTACAAAGCTTAATTTCACTACAGCTTATCATCCACAGTCTGATGGACAGACTGAATGGGTGAATCGTATTCTGGAAGATTTCCTTCATGCTTGTATTCTTGATTTTGGTGGTAGTTGGGAAGACCACCTACCTCTTGTTGAGTTCACCTACAACAATAGTTTTCAGTCTAGCATCGGTATGACTTCTTTCGAAGCCTTATATGGAAAGCCATGTCGATCACTATCTTGTTGGTTGGAGTCTGGAGAGAAGTTGGTTTTAGGCCATGGCTCTATTCGTGAAGCTTCTGGGAAGATTGATCTCATCCGACAGAGAATGAAAGAGGCTCAAAGCAGGCAGAAGTCATAGGCGGACAACTGTAGGTAACCATTAGAGTTCTCTGTTGGTGATCTTGTGTTCGTTCGAGTTTCTTCTTTAAAGGAGGTAATGCGTTTCAGTCAGACTAGGAAATTGGCTCCTCGATATATAGGACCATTTCCTATTACTGAACGCATTGGCCCAGTTGCATATCGTGTATCACTTCCAGCTCAGTTTTCTGGTATTCATGATGTATTCCTTGTATCTCAGCTCCGAAAATGTCTTCATGATTCTGATTCAGTTGTTGATCCTCATGTTTTGCAAGAGCTTGAGAGCTCACCTAATTTATCTATTGTGCAAAATCCTATTCGTGTGCTCGCTTCCGAGGTTAAGCACCTTCGAAATAAGGATGTTTCGCTTATGAAAATTCAATGGTCCGCTAATCCCAAGGATTGTACTTGGGAAACCAGAGAATTTATCGAGCGAACGTATCCTGGTTTTCTTTCTTCTACTGTTTGAGGGTGAATATTATCGACTCAAGCTTATCTTATTCCTAATTCATGATGAAATAAATGTGTTATAGACGACTCTTTTATAGAAATTGCGAGGATGCAATTTTTATAAGGGGGAGTCTCTAACAACCCTGGTTTTGTGATTACCTGTGAAAATAAATTATAACTATGGTTATAATTTAAAATGGAGAAATAAAATAAATTTGGAGATGGGAAATTTGTTGAAATTTTTTATTTTAAATAAACAATGGGTTTTGAATAAATAAAATGGAGTTAAGTTGTTTTGGTTGTGAATTAAATGTGAATAAAGAAATTATGTTGATTTGGTGGTAAATTAATTAAAATAAAAGATAAAAGAATTTAATTCAACATTAATTTGTTGTAAATAAATATAAAATGTAGGAAATAAAGTTTTAGAAACTTTATTATGTTAGTTTGGGGTAAAAATGAGCATTAAATGGTTTTAATTTGTTGAAATGCAATAATTGTGGAAATAATGGCCAAATAGTGATTTTTTGTTAATTTTAATGATGTGTTAAAAACTAAATATGGATAATAATGTAAATAAAAATGTGGAATATTGGTTAAAATCAATATTGGGTGTACAAATATTTTTAATATGGTTTGTTATGATTATTTAAACAAGAAAATGAATTTTGTGGAATTTTGTTGTTAAATTGTTAATCTATTTAAATAAATAGTGTAAATTAAAGCATTTAAGCAAAAATGGAATTTTAATGATGGAAATTAGGTTTTAATAGCTAAAATAACTTATATATGTTGTTTAACAATTTATTAAAGGGTAAAACTTTGAAGTTATGTGAATTATTTGGTTAAACAAGTTGAAATTGTGAAAAGGCATAATTAACATAGTATATATGGTTAATAACTTAAGTAATATGTTAGTTAAAACATATCTTTGTTGCATAAGCTTAATGGGTAAGTTTGGGTCCAAATCCAAACCCAATACCTAAAAGTTAGAAGAGGCTGAAGAGGTATGTTCTGTACGTACCTATTCAGTATCTTCTTCCTTCTTCTCTTTTGTCTGAGAAAATAAAATAAATGGCTACTTACCGTCTCTGTTGAATCCCTCCCCAAACTAAATAGAAATCAAAGGAAAATTAGTGAATTAAAGAGTGTAATAGATAATCAATCCAAAACCAAAACCTATTTCATCTATTTCAATTTTTGAGAAGTCTGTATTGTCTGTAACTTTTCAATTCTTTGTCTACATGTCTGTATTTTCTCCTGGTGACGCCCCACCCCGAGACCCACATTAACAAAGAGTATTACTGGGTAATACTGTCTGCTAATGCGCAGAATAGGGCTGGTTAGGAGCGACCATCTATAGCTTTGTCTTAAACATCTATTGAACACGTCGATTTGTGCTTTATATTTTTTTTCTAACTCAAGTGGATCGACATATTCAATAGTTGCCTAATACAAAACTATAGGAGGCTAAAGGATCTATCAGAACAAAATACGACAACTAAATGCAACTCACATCACAGAACAACATATAATCTTATATATACGAACATATACAGATACATCACCAGAGTAATACACAATGATACAACATATGTACATCGAGTCAATACTATACATATATTAGAGTTAATACAAAAAGGCTACAACAAAAAGGATGATAACAGATGTATCCAAGCAGAGGCATCAAAGTGAAGCTAAGCCCAAAAGTAGTTTTCTAACCTGAAACAACTCGGTCTGACATGAGTATAAAATACGAAGGCCAGTCTAGCTAAAACAATCAGTTTAATGAGGATAAACGATAATATGAAGCATAAGATAAAGAATGATAAGTCTTCTCGAATAAGAAGAGACAATAGCAATACATGCCCATAACTTAAGTGAACAAATATCACTTAAGTATATAGGATCTCTAAATGAGCACTCAAGATAAAATACCAAGAATAATAGTCATCTCATATCATCGACGATATCCAAAAGTAGCTATAAAGGTTTCTCTAACCATATCTCTTAAATAGAAGAAAACTCAAATCACAAATCTCACCAAATGGCAAGTACAAACATTCTCAAAATGGAGAAGTTCCAAAACTGAAGATATGCCTCATTTCATCGGCATATATATAAATCTCAAAACTCAAAACTCGCCAAAATGGCAAAACCCAAATATAAACTCATAATAAAGAAATCTCAAACCCAAAATACGCCAAGATGGCAAACTCAGATATATCCTCATAATAGAGAAGTCTCAAACTCAAAATACACCAAAATGGAAAACTCAGATATATTATCATTATAGATAAGTCTCAAACTCAAAATATGCCAAAATGGCAAACTCAGTTATCTCCGAAAAGGAGAGTATAAATCTCAACTCAGAAATAGGACCCAACAGCCCAATAAAAGCCCAATAGCTATAAATAAATAATGGACCCAACAGCCCAATAATAACCCAATAGCTATAAAAAGAGAAAGGACCCAACAACCCATTTGTAGCTACAAACCCAGATTGGACCCAACAACCTAATAAAAGCCCAACAGCTATAAAATATGAAAGGACCCAACAACCAAATCTTTGGCCCAACAGCCTACCAAGTACCATGTACTAGAGACCCCCGGCCTATTTTAGGACCCAACAGCCCATATTTAGCCCAACAACTATATATATATATATATATAAATATATGTACACGCAGAACCCAATAGCTCAAGTACTGGCAATAACTCGTGAATGTGTCACAAACTCTCAGATAGGAACCCAAAAAGTGGTAACGTGCGTACCATACCACACGTTCTCACTAAACGGTTTACTAACCTCTAGTCAATGCCACATTAGAAAACATCATCAAACTCATGAAATCTCGAATAACTCATGACTTGTCTCGTATCATCGACAAGTATAAATGGACTTCGTGATGGTTCCTCATGAACCATAAATCTCAAAATAGGAAATCACAAACTCAAGACTTGCCTCATATCATCGGCAAGTATAAAAACATCGTGATGGTTCTCATCAACCATAACTCCTAAAAATAGGAGATCTCAAACTACAAAACTCGCCAAATATTGGGCATCTTAGATAATTCCTACAAATAGGAATTGTAAATCTCAAAACACGCCATAAAATAGCAAATCTTAAATATCAACTCAAATCAATAGCCTCGAATAGCTACGATTGTACAAGTCCGGAATTAACCGAAAAAGTAAACGCACTTGTCCCATACCATTGGTTTTGCTAAATCATTTAATTCTCTTCCTCATACGTCCGAAGAGTGTAAAATAGTGTATATTATTTATAAAATAATTTACTTGAGAAAATGGGATTTTAAAACAATTTTTCGAAATTTTTTGAAATCAATTTATTGAAAATTCACCTTATTATAAGGAATAAATATATTTTTAATAACTTTAAAATAATTTAAAAATATTATATAATACTAATTTCAAAAGCCAATTTATTGTAAAAATTATTTCAAAATTTGTTTGGAAGAAACAGTGCTCGAAATCGAAGAAAAACATAGAAAATACTCAAAAACCGCTATTCAAATTTAAATTTCAAACTCACCAAATCTTGGCTAGACTATTGATAGGCATCATAGCCCTCAATCACATTCAAAAACATCTCAAAAGTGCACAAGAACAAGTGGTAAAAGCATAGCACAAAGGGGCAAAAGGCTGCAAAAAGTATGAAGGAAATTGCCTAGAACTCACACACACATGTCTACATGCAGGTCGACAGGCCTATCCACCTCTATGTCGACCTAAGGAGGCCTAGGTCAATAGCCATGTCGACCTGGAAGGCTCTGGGTCGACCTGCCTGTTGACCCAGGCTACGGGGTTTTCCAGCCTGCTGAGTTCTTGCTCGTACTGACTTTCCATACCATTTTTAACATAGCAAGTGAACACTTCTGGCTATGAAATTTTGCACACTACAAACACAACATATGAACTAATATCAGAAGAAAATCTGGCAGCATTTTGTTGCTGGAAGTGGAAGATAATAGCATGCAAAGATCAACTCAAACTCAGATTACACAGAGAAAGAAAATCGACATAAACAAACTACAGAACTTATAATTTTTGCTCAGATTATTGCTTGCATGCATTTTCTTTGGCTAGAAGATGTGAGTTTTATACTCACCTTAGAAAATTAGCAAGAGTTTGGGCGATTTCAAAAAGAAGTTGTAAGCTTTTAATAGAGAAACGACCTTCAACAACCTGTAGAAGCTAGAAAAGAAACATGCAGAACAAATAGAATTTGTTACAGACAATTCATATCTAATTCAAGATTTGTGATGAGATAAATTTAGTATTGGTTGAGATTACCTTTTCTAATCTTTGTTTGGTGATATTTCTCTTTGAATTTGTAGCAAATTTTTAGTGGAAATTGAATTTAACATGAAGTAGCCATGAATTTCTATTTTCTTTTTAGTCTGAATGTTTTTGGAGAAGAAGGTGGAATGAAAGTTACATACAGGCTATTTACTTCTCACTAGAAGTCTCCAGATTAGTCAAATGGGTGCAAATATTAACCCAATAAGCCCAAACCCAATTTTTACTTAGTGAAATTACAAAGAAATGGACATTTATAACCCATATTATCCACATATACACCAATTTTTCTCATTTTAAGCGAAGTAAAATATATACAACCAATTGCATGAAAATAAAATTGTTATTTTAACAAAATAATATTTATTTTAACTATAAAAAGTTATTTTTATCAAAATTACACAATTTACACTATTTTATTACAAAACACCATTTTTAACCTAACAATCTATTCAAAAATTGTTTTCTTGTCAAATAAATTACTACAAATCATTCTAACTCTATTTAATCATCAAAATATTATTTTTAAACAATATTTCATCTTTTATATTAGTAAAATACATAATTACTTCTAATTTCTCCTTTTGATTTCAATAAAAGATTAATATTGGCAATAATTTCCAATATTGCCGCATTTACCCAATAAAAATTACAAAATGATCATTTTCTATCCAAATTATCAAAATAAAGTTTTTTTAAACTTTATTTTCATCAATTCATATTTATTCCAACAAATTAATGTTGAAGTAAACCACTTAATTAATTTATTAACTCAAAATTAAAAAATTTCCCATCATTCTCAATTTATTTAACTAAATCCTTATCCAATTAATATTTAATCCCAATATTAATTCCCAAAACATATTTTTTATTTAAAATAAACAATTTTTAACAAAAATTTATCTTCTCCAATTTATTTTATTTCCAATACACCAATACCAGGGTTTTTACACTCCCTTTCAGGTTTCTAACCCAAATCAAGGCCAAGCTTCCATCTTCCTCGAGTTTACTTTAAAATTGTGCTAAGTTGAGTTTGTAACTCACACATCTAACTTAAATCAGGTTTGCATGCTGATAATTGTTGACTTCTGGTTACTGTAAAACAAAGTCTGTTGCTTGAATGATTACAGTAAGTATATATTCTAGAGTCCTTTGTGTGCTTTTATATCTCTGTTCATATCATGAATTCATGCCAGAGTTTCTCCAGACTATTTTTTGAGTGTCAATCATCTTGCATGCTGAAATCTGGATTGAAATAGTTTCGGTAAGTGCCTCGAAATCGTGCTGAAAATCAAGTTCGAAACACGTCGAAGCTTGGAAAAAAAATATATAGGTCGTGACATTACACTACTTAGGTCGACCCTAAAGGTCAACCTAAGCCATTGAATGGTCGACCATTACAGTCGATCGTTCAAGAGAAAAGGTCGACCCTTGGGTCGGCCTAAGCCCGTTGCTCTACGGCATGTTCTGGTGCGTCGTTCTGAGCCTGTTTTCCAGTTTTCCAAGCCTGATTTGAGCTCAGTTTTGAATGCAATTCCCGTCAAATTTAAACGCCGATATTTGATGATGATTTCGTGTTGTAAATCGGTAGTTTTGTGTAGATTTTGATGTGTAGATTTTCAGTTATATTTGCTGAGATTTTGTTGATTTCGTGCACGGGTTTTTAAAATCGGTATTAAACGAATTTTACAAAACTAAACTGAATTTTGAAATGGAAATTTTCTAAATAAATTTTTATGAGTTTGGAACTATTTTCAAGCCTATTATTATTATTTAATAATATATTTCCTTATTTAAAATGATTTATAAAGGATATAATTTCCAAAACATTTTCAGACAATCGTTTTAACTCGTTTTCTCGAACTAAATTATTTTCTATAAAATTATACGTTTTCCACTCTTCGAGAGAACGAGGAAGTGACTTAAATGATTTAGTAAAACATGTGGTATGGGACACATGCGTTTACTTTTTATTAATTCTAGACTTGTTCGATTAAGGTCATACACGGAGTGAAATTAACTACCTTATAGTAAACGGTTACGTGAGAACATGTGGTATGGGACGCACTGTTGACACTGATTTGGTTACTATCTGGAAGTTGGTGACACTTTATGTTGGACCTTCGGGTATGTTGATTGCCAGTACTAGACCTTCGGGTCATTTGTTGGGCTTTCGGGCCATTTGTTGAGCTTTCGGGCCATTTGTTGGACCTTCGGGTCATTTGTTAGGCACCAAATTTGTTGTTGATAGTACTTGGCAGGCTTCAGTCATATGTTGTTGATGCACGTGCGGCATGGCTTAGACTTGCCATTTGTTGGGATCCACCTTTTGTTGTTGTTTTCTAGATTTCATTATTTTTTTTTCTAGAATTTGTTGATTTTCAAATGTTTTCACCATTTTGTGGGATGTTGGAGTTATACATTGCCTTTGTGCTATTTGATGACGACGACATGGTGATTACATTTTTGTTGTTTTCAACTCGTTAGTGAGTTCAATATGTTGAGATTTATGTTGTTTTGGTGACATGGCTTATATGCCTTATGTTGTTTGATGTTTTGACTTTTACGCCTTATGTTGTTTGGTGATTTGGCTCACAAGCCTTATGTTGTATGTTGATTTGGCTCACACGCCTTATGTTGTTGCATGATTTGGCTTATATACCATATGTTGATTTGAGAACATGGAGTTCATCTCCATGGCGAGTTGTTATCCTCCTTGTGTATCTTATCTTCACCTATCATGTACTAACTATCTTGTTTAGACTAGACTGACCTGTGTGCTTATATTTTTATATGATGCCCGGGTCAAACCGAGTCATTACAGGTCAGTAGATTGCAGTTTGACCTCTGCCTTGCTTTGCTCCACTGTGATCTTTCCTCTTTATTGCTTAGTGTATGTTTTGATGTAGCCCCTTTTTGTTGTAGTACCTTGATGTATATATTCTTTCGTGACTTTGATGTATATTTCATTCATAAGAACCAAACTCATGTAGCATGTTATGTTGTACTTCTGCTGACTTTGTATATGTGTGTGTATATATATATGTATGTATGTATGTTCCTGTTCTATGATATGAGGCATTTGATGTTATTATATTTGTTCTGAATATGATCGTTAGCCACCGTAGTTTTGTGTTAAACCCAAATCGAGTATGTCGATCCAGTTAAGAAAGAAAGAAAGGGAAAAAATGGACACTCAATCGACGTATTCGATACTCGTTTAAGACAAAGCTCAAGGATGGTCGCTCCTAACCAGCCCTATTCTCTGCACTAGCAGACAGTATTACATAGTAATGCTCTTTGTTAGTGTGGGTCTCGAGGTGGGGCATCACATATATTCACAACATAGACAACAAAGCTATATATATATCCTAACTAAGATTTATGTGAGAGTTGAACGCTTTGACCAACGGTCAAGAAGATGTCTAATGTGATTGATACATAATATTTTATATAAATATAAAATTTAGCATAACTTAATCTAGATGAATAAATGATGATAATATATGTGTGTGTGTATACATACATAAATACATACATACATTTCTATATATAATTAATTAAACAAAAGTCATTTTATTTTCTATAAAAGTTTAAATAATTTTATATGTTTATACACACACACACATAAACACACAAAAAATCGAGGAAGGGATCCATGTACCCTGGATTAGGGAAGGGACCTAGGATTTAAGCACCCAGAAACTAAGATTTTTCTATTGATCTCTGGTGGAGAAATCACCATACAAGTTACTATATATCCAATGCACACACTTGATGCAAGGACCGATGAAGTTGCAGAACAAGTGGATGACCGAATCATTTGAAGAATGAAATTATCACTAGACACATACTTTTTTTGAGGATATGACCTTAAGGAGGTGCATATGACATTTTTTATTTATATGTATGAGATGGTTTATCGGTTGTCTTGAGGATGAGACTACGAAGAAGTACATTGACGGTTTTGAAGATATACTTGTTATGATGGATGTGTAGTAAGCCTAGGAATTAACACACACATGTTATTGGTTGATAGATTAGTATAGTGATGATACCACTTTATTTTAAGTATGTGTGTTTATTTTGATGAGTTATGCTAATATTAATTTATGTATATTCATTTATTTGTACATGCATGTTTTGATCAAATCTAAGCTTTATTGTGGGACTCTGTGTAACTCCCCATATTTTGGAGGGTCCATAATATGAGAAACTAAATTAGATTAATAATAAAAATTATTAAAAGACAGATAAAGTTGTTTAATTGCAAGAATTACCTTAAGAAGATAAAATAAATTAAGTATGAGGCACTTTAAAAAGTTAATTGAAGACTAAGGCTAATTAAAGCAATTAAGGTTGACCTTATGAATGAAAATAAATTAAGTTTTTTGGATGGGAAGGATTTGTATTAAGGGATGAATTAGTGAGAGTAGGCCACATGGGATATTAGCTCATTTCCTTTAGCCTTAACCCCTCTTTTCATTTCATTTAGTAAACAAAAACACTAAAGCTCTAAGTTAACGCTGGCCATCATTTTATAGATGAGAAGAGGAATATCAAATTTTAAAGATCAAGTTTTCAACTTTAAGAACAAAGAGGATTAAACTAGGTTTTCCTTAACCAAAAGTGAGTAAAGTTTTCCTTATAACTTTCCTAACCCGTTTGGGTTGTTATTTTGATTGTAAATGAATGTTTTAATGACGGTTAAGATGTTTGAAAGCCTTAAACATTATTTTGATTACGGTTCGAAATTAAGATGAAGTAAATTAGTTCATGATTTTGAGTAAACACGAATTAACCATAGTTAAATGATTTGAAATTGATATATGATATTTATAATGGTGGAATAAATATGAGGTTTTAATTTCATAATTTTTGTAATTAATTTGGATAATATGTGAATTTTCTAAGTCGAGAAAATAGTTAATTTTAGGTAAATTAATTATTAAAAATAATAAAACTTATTATTTTGACCTGAAATTTAAGGACAAGGTAAAATATGATGAATTTGATTTTTGGTGAATTTTTTGGATTTTTCCCATTAAATTTCGATTTTATATAAATTAATTAGCTAAGGAAAGAAGTAATTAATTAATGATAATTAATTAATAAATCAAAGATGTAGTTAGCCTATTTTTGAGAAAAAAAACTACAAAGAAGAAGATTGGCCGGTGATAATTTGACAACAAATGGAATTTGGTGTAAAGTGCTTACTTAATAAAGCAAGGAAACGGTTTTCAATTTACTTACAAAATTGCCACTTTCAAAATTTGAAAGCTAAAAGTATTAACACACGAATGCCTTAATAGAAACAACCCATGATAGCTTGGGTAGCTATCATCTCATGATGGCACTTAATGTAGTTAATACGTGATAGCTGTCGGAGAGCTAACCCACGATGGAATCTGAAGTCAACGTGCGAAATCTTAGTGAAGCTGTCTACTCACGATAGCAAATAGGAATTAACACACGATGACATAAGATGGAGTCAAGACATGATAACACTTGAGGTAGATAACACACGATGGCTATAGAGGAGATAACACACGTTGTCTATAGAGTAGATAATACACGATGGTTATAGAGGAGATAACATGCGATGGCTATAAGGGAGTCAACCCATGAACCCAACTTGAAGTTTAATACAAGATAGCTTGGAAAGCTATCAACCCATGAAGACTTTTGAGAAGTTGACACACGATTGCTAAGGAAAGAAAATAAACTAGAGATGTTTTAGGAAGAATCAATCCGCGATGGTTATGGGATCCCTAATACATGATGACTTAGTCAACGTTTGAAAGCTATGGTCAACAAGCATGCAATAACTAAAGTCGATTTGCAATAGCTTAGAAGGCTATATTTGTCTAAATAAAGTAAGAATACGTAGGGCACTTTAGAAGATAGTTTCTAAGTGTTAATGAACTATTTCATAGGGATGAAATAAGTTCAAATTGTGTTAACTTATTTTTGAAATGAAGGAAAGCTTAGGTAAGCTAATAAATGATAGGGTATCATTTAAATTGAAAGATAAAGACGTTTTATCTATAGAAGGTGTAGGGTACACTATAAGTGAATGAAAGAAAAGGGTTGAACTATGATCATAAAGATATACCGGCTCATGGAGTTATTGGATAGCAAGATGCCTTGACTATTAGTCTAAAGTCCAAGATATATGGTATGGTGCCATGATAGGGTTCAATCTTAAAAGATTATAAACTCTAAAGGGGAGTTAAGGCAGGATGCCAAAACATCAGGGTTGTGTTATAACTAAAGTAAATAAATCAGCAGCGTGAACGATTACGGTTCATGGACTTAGAGGGTCTATTAACGCTTAGTAAGGACACTTACTAGAGTGTATTTAGGGTGCTTACATTCAACCTCTTAAGAGAGTCAGAGTGGCTCCTGTTGGTGGAGTAAGTGGTCATTTCATCAGGTGACGTTGTTTAAGAAAAGTTAAAGTTAGTTATAGACATGCCTAGGGAGCTAATCACTAAATAAGTTAATAATGACTAAATGATGAAAGCCTAAAACAAGAGATTAGGATATTTTTGAATGGATGATGAATGATTGTATGGAATGGTTCATAACGGTATGATACATATAGGGTATATTTAATTTGAATTGATACATAACGTGGTTCATAACTGGATGATAAGTGTAGGGTACACTTCTTGACCGAATATATGCACATGGTTGCCTTTTTATGTAATGTTGCATACATATATAATGTATCTTGGTGATGATAAAGTGAATGATAAACTTGTTCCGCATTAGCGACGTGGTCTCACTATGGATGACTAGGGTGAATATTTTACTCATATCAGGTTTATGTTTGACCTGTGTTTTTATTATTTCTCATAAACTCACGAGTACACATTCGAGTAAGCTAAGGTTACGGATTAGACAGGTATCTATTAGAAGGAAGAATAAAGATTTCAAAGAGGAAGCATGATGCTTATCTAGGGAATAAAAATGTTTCAAAATTTCCACTAGTTCCTGGAATTATAACAGTTATGTGTTGGTTGGAATCTTCATATGTTGGACACAATACTACTCTTATTTACTATTGTATTTACCCCTTTATGGGAATGAAATGGTTTATAGATGATGTAATGAATCATATAATTCAAATTAATGTAATAAAAAGGGTTATTTAGTTGCTTTATTTACTTTTGTTGTGCAAAATAATGCTGAACTCATTTTATCATTGGAAAATGATTTCGGTGATGACTACAGCATCATCGGCGTTTATTTTTTAGTCTTGGAGTGAGGAATGTTACAATGTGGTATCAGAGCTTAGGCTAGGGGAAACACCTAAGTAAAACAGAGCTGAGTAGAAACTTATTGGTATAAAATAAACACTCAAGAAGGGTATACACTATATATATATAACGTATTTGTATTTTGAGATAGATATATAGGAGGATATATTTACCCTTCTACTATTACTCTCACTCTCTTCACTTCCGTCTCTTACAAACCCTTGCTTATGTAGAAGGCAAGAATGGATCTACCTAATCGACATTTGACCATAGGAAGTGTGAGAGTGAATCCTAGTAGAGGAGATGACAGTATGCAAACAAAGGGCCAAGTAGGGGATCAAACCCATAAGTTCATGCTGAAGCCGCCACACAAATGCCTACTCGAGCTGAAGAAGGAATGGATGTGAATGTCTTATTCGACCAGTTTATGATGAATATGTAAGATAAGGCAACAGCTAGCTGGAGTTGTTGACCCGAGATAGGAAGTTGCAAGAGAAGAAGACTTTTCTAAGATGAAAAATTATTTAAATAGTTGTGGAGGAAAGGAGTTCATATGGAAGGAGTCTGCCTTGGAGGTCTTGAATTGGTTGAAAGTGTGTTAATGTATTTTTAAAGACTTGGGATATAATAATTCTCAAAAGAGGAGGTTGTCTTCTCATCAGCTCCAGGAGGATGCATTAGACTGGTGGGAGGCTGTAATTAATGAGGTCCTAGAGGAGGAGATATCCTAGGAGCAGTTTAAGGAGCAATTCGAGGTTCAGTTTCTCCCCAAATCTTAGAAGAGTGCTTTGTGCATGGAGTTCCTTGACTTAAATCAACAAGAGATGACTTTATCGGAGTACATCCATCACTTTAATGCTTTGTCGAAGCATGGAAGGGAGCATATTAATACTCCATGAAAGAAGAATGAGAATTTTATTGAAGGTTTGACGAAGGGGTTGAACCACAAGGTGATGGCTCATCTATTGGCTCCGTTCGGTATAGTGGTGAAAATGGTGAGAATGTTTAATTGATTATTTCAAAAAGAGAAGAAAACTGGTATTATACCCAAGGGTGGGTTGAAGAAAAGAATCAATCTATATCAGAATGCTGGAACGAATCAGAAGGGAGGAATGGCTTCTGGAGGTAGAGCTCAGAGGCCAAATATGGCAGATGTTACATGCTTTAACTACAACCAAAAGGGGCACTATTCCACTAAGTGTACCCAGCCAGAGAACAAGGATAGGGTTAAGTGCTTTATCTGCAATAGGCTAGGCAATAAGAAGAGGGATTGGCCAGAAGTAAAGCAGACAAAGGTTTATGCATTGGAAAG
Source organism: Allium fistulosum (assembly GCA_030737815.1). NCBI lineage: Eukaryota > Viridiplantae > Streptophyta > Magnoliopsida > Asparagales > Amaryllidaceae > Allium > Allium fistulosum. Next base: position 368,692,111 of record CM060908.1, read on the forward strand.
ACCTAGCAAAATGACGACCAAGGAAATAGGGGAATTGAAGAAGTAGCTAGTGGAACTTGAGGATAAAAGCTTCATTAGGCTGGGTAGTTCATCGTGGGGAGCATTTGTGGTACTCGCAAAGAAGTCCGATGGATCTTTACGAATGTGCATTGATTACCGAAAGCTAAATGATTTGATAATGAAAAATCATTATCCATTATCTAGGATATACGACTTGTTTGATCAGCTGAGCAAAGCTTGAGTATTCTCATAACTAGACTTGGTAATGGATTTCCATCAATTGAGAGTAGTAGAAGATAGTATTCCATTGACCATGTTTCGAAAAAAGTATGGTTCATATGAGTTAATGTTGCCAGTTCGACTGACCAATGCCCATCGTTCTTTGTTGATCTTATGAACCAAATCTATGACAAGCAGTTGATTAGATTTGTTTTGGACTTCGTCGATGATATTCTGATATAATTTAAGAATGAAAGAGACCAAGAATTCTATCTTAGATCGGTGTTGGAGAAGTTGAGACAACACAAGTTGAAGGCAATGTTTTTGAAATGCCATTTTTGGAAACAAGAGGTTAAGTTTCTCGGGCATATAGTTTGAGTGAATGGATTAGCATTACACCTATCAAAAATAGGAACTATTAATGGTTGGAAGAGGCTAAAGACGGTCATGGAGATGAGAAGGTTCTTGGGATTGGCTGGCTGTTACCATAGATTCATTAAAGATTTCTCATGTATAGCAGCACCCTTGACTAAGTTGACCAGGAAGAATTAGAAGTTGCATGGATAGATATGTGCAAAGAATCATTCTAGGAGTTAAAAAAGTTATTGATGAATGCTCCTATGTTGATTGTACTTAAAGGGAACTATGAGTTGGTAGTTTATACTGATGCTAGTGGAATGGGCTTTGGAGCAATGTTGATGTAGAGAGGGTGAGTAATAGCATATGCATCGAGATAATTAAGGCCACATGAGATTGGATATTCGACTCCTGACTTAGAGTGGCAGCGGTTGTTTTTGCACTGAAGATTTGAAGACATTACTTGTTGGAAGAGCGGTTCGAGCTATATATGGATCACAAATCCCTCAAGTGTCTATTCACTCAAAAGGAGCAAAATATGAGGCAGTAGAGATGGATGGAGTCCTTAATGGCATATGATTTGGGGAAAGAATATACACCAGGAAAAGGTAACAAGGTTGCCAATGCTGTGAGTAGGAAGCATTTGAATGGAGTGTTGGCCATGATTGAAGAATGGAAGACATTAGAGATGTTAGCCTTTTGCGGAGTGCATTATAGGCATAATACAAGATCTAGTAGAGATTCAAGTATGTTAACAAATTTGGAGGTACGTTCAACACTTGTGGATAGAATTGCTACAAGGCAAAAAGAGGACCTATTGATTGTCGAAATAATTAGGCGACTAGAGATGGTGGTAGATGTTGAGGATATAAATATATTTGAGATAGATTTGAAGGGCTAAGAAAGAAAGGGAGCCGGTGTGTCCTGGATGTAAGGGACCTTCAGAAGGAAGTCTTGAAGGAAAGTCACTAGTCGAAGTTTAATATTCATCCCGGGATCACGAAGATGTACTGTGTCATGAAGAGACTCTTCTTTTGGGAAGGGTCAAAAAGAGATATATGAGAATGTTTGAAGAAGTGCTACACTTATCAGTAAGTGAAGGCTGAGCATTAGAAGCCAAGAGGTTTACTTCAACATTTGGAATCACCGACTTGGAAGTGAGATTCTGTGTCTATAGATTTTGTTAATGGATTTCCTATGTCGAGGATGGGAAATGATAGATTTGGGTGATAGTCAATAATTGACTAAGAATGTTCACTTTATCCCGGTGAAGTTGAAAAGAACGGTGCCTAACTTAGTAAAGCTATTTATGAAGAATGTGGTGACACTTCATGGGACATCGAATAGTATCATTAGCGATAGAGAACCATTGTTTACCAATGAGTTCTAGAGAATTTTGCAAAGTTCATTTGGTATGGAGTTGAATTTGAGCATGGCTAACCACCCAAAGACAGATGGTCAAACCAAGAGGGTGAACTGTGTACTCGAAGATTTGTTGAGACCGTGTGTCTTGGATTTTGGAGGATCTTGGAAAGATCATTTGCATCTGGTGGAGTTTGCCTATAATAATAGTTACTAGTTGAGTATCGGGATAGCACCGTTTGAGGTGATCTATTGTAGACCATATAAGTCACTAGTATGTTGGTTTTACATAAGAGATAGACTTATGGTAGGGCCTGATTTGGTAAGTTCTGTTACTGGGAAGGAAGAATTGATTCGTGCAAGGATGAAGACAACACAATAAAGAAAGAGGAATTAGGCCGACAAGCGAAGGAAGGAGCTTGAGTTCGCAGTAGGCGATCATGTATTTATGAAGGTTTCTCCAATGCTGGGGGTTATGGGCTTTGGGAAGGTGGGGAAGTTGGTACCTAGATATGTAGTACCATTTTGAGTGATTGAGTGGATTGGTAAACTTGACCATCGAGTCGAGCTACCAAGTAGTTTAGCAGATGTGCATAATGTTTTTGATATATCGCATTTGAGGAAATGTGCGCATGATCCAAGTTCGTTAGTGGAACCAAAGGCGATATAGGGTTTTTCTCTAGATCCAGATTTGATGTATAAAGATGACCGAAGGGTATAGTAGGTCGTAATACGAACGATTTAAGGAACAAAGTTATCAGACTTGTTCGTGTCCAGTGGAGTGACGACAAAGAAGATTATACCTGGGTAGTGGAGGATAGGATTAGGAATACCTACCCCGAGTTGTTTTAGACATCATGTATAAATGTAGAAGGGTGCTTTGTTTGTCTATTGTATAGACTAGTAGGGTACCAGTATATTCAAATATGATATGGCTGAGTATTGGTAGTTGTACCGATACCTTTTGTTGATGATTTTTAGTTTACAGTAGTAGGGTACTAGTATAATCTTTTGTACTTCTGTGTACTTATATGATGATGACTTTGCACTTTCAGGATGTTAGTGTAAATAATGTTTTCCTTATCGAAATTTCAGGGACGAAATTTTTGTAAGGAAGGGAGACCGTGATACCTCATATTTTCGAGGGTCCATAATATAGGAAATTAAATTTGATTAATAATAAGAAATTATTAAAATATGGACAAAGTAGTTTTATTGCAAGAATTTCTTAAGGAAGCTTTAATTAATTAAATATGGGACACTTTAAATAGTTAACTGAATGGATCAAGGGTAATTAGAGTAATTAAAGTTGGCCTTGTGAATGAAAATAAATAAAATTAAGTTTTGGATGGGAAGGATTTATGTTAGGGGAATGAATTAATGAGACTCTACCACATGGTATATTAGCCCAAGCCAAAATCGCTAGCATATTTCCTTTAGCATGAACTCCTCATTTCATTCATTTCATTTTCATTTACTAAACAAAAATCTATAAAGCTTCATATCATGGTCGACCATTATTTCACCGAAGAGAAGAGGAAAATCAAAATTTAAAGATCAAACTTTCTACTTTAAGAAAAAAAGGGATTAGCCTTTCTTAACCAAAAGTGAGTAAAAATTTCCCTAAAACTTCCTAACCCGTTTGGGTTTGGATTTTAGTTGTAAATGAATGTTTTGATGATGGTTAAGATGTTTAAAAGCCTTAAACATTGTTTTGATTATGATTTGATATTTAGATGAAGTAAATTAGTTCATGTTTTTGAGTAAAACATAAAGTAACCATAGTTAAATGATTTGAAACTGATAAATGATGTTTATAGTGATGGAATAAAGATAGGTTTTTAATTTCATAATTTTTGAAAATTAATTTGGATTATATAAGAATTTTCTAAGTTGAGAAAATGGTTAATTTCGAGCGAATTAATTATTAAAAATTTATTATTTTGACATTAAATTTTCAAACAAGGTAAAATATGATGTTCTTGGATAATTTTTGTGATTTTTCCCATTTAAATTCCGATTTTATATGACTTAATTGGCTAAGCGAAAAAGTAATTAATTAATGATAATTAATTAATAATGAAAAATGTAGTTAGACTACTTGTAACAACCTAGATATTTGTGTTGATTAAATAAAATAAATAATGATTAAATTGAAAGATTTAAATCATTAATTTGGTGTTTATATTCTTTTTATAAAAAATAACTTGTTTTAAAATGGTGAATTCTAAATAATTGTGAGATTGAGAAATATTAGTATTTGTAAAACATTGAAATTGTAGAATTTAGAATTCAAGTTGAAAATAAGATAATTAGTTGATTTTAATATTTTATTTTAATAAAATAAAATTTAGGATTTTTGGACTCCTTTATGTATATAAGTTATTCACGTACTTAAATTTATTTGAGAAGTTGTTTTCTAAATTGAGCTAAAATAATGTTTTAAAAACTTAACACTTTGTTTTATAAAACCAAGTGTTAGATAAATAAAGAATGAATAGTTGGAATGAATAACCTTGATCCAAAGCCCATTTAAGAGAAACATACTTCTCCTTTCTATTACCTATACGTTTCTTTTATCACTTACAGTAAATCAAAAAACAGAAGCTCCTTCCCTGTTCCTTCTCAAATCTAGCCTTTAGCAAATCAACAAGTAAAAATAGAAATGTATTGCTAAAAATTCCAAAACTTCAGATCTAGCTTCTCTACAACCGTCTCCATCTTTTAGACCCAATAAACTGAAGTTTTGGCCATGGTTAGGGATTAAAATTGGTTGAATAGCTAGGAAGAAAAGTGAAATATGGGCTGAAAAACACAGGTCAGTGTAAAAATCATAACTGATTCTAGGAAATTAGGAAAAAGCTGGAATTTCGGTATGTTGTTCTCAACTCATATGTGATCCTTTAATTAGAATTTCATGGGAAAATATTTAGGTTTGCTATGTTAAATTTACTCTGCACCGGGGATGAAAATCTGGGCTGCTTTGTTGTTTTGGCTTGAGGTTGGTGCTTGTTGCTATGAAGTTTTTTGATATTAAGGTGAGTTAATCATCACAACTACCTCTATTTGATTACAAGTTACTGAATTGTTGTTTGGATGAATCGATGATTGTGTTGATTTTATGTTTGGTGGTGATAATTGCATATTTTGTTGCCTATTTGTTGTTTGATATAAACCCTTCATATGATCATTAAACCATCAAGTTAAAGTTAAATATATGTTGCAATCTGCTAAAAATAATGCTATAGAGGTTAGAAGTATTCACCACCAGAAAACCCCCGTCGACGAATCATCGGAAGGTGCCAAAATCACCTAAGGCTTCGCCCAGGCGACACAACCGGTGGATCGGTTCTAAGGAACCGGTGCACCGATTATGCAGCTAGGCAAAGCCCCAAGTGATATTCTAATGCCCCCCATTTGCCCATTCGACCTCTTGTTGTGTTGCTTGGTTACCTTGTTTGTTTGCCTTGATGTTTCTATGATTGCAGCATCATTTTGAAGCTTGGTTGTGATGAATTACTTGTTTATTTCTAGGTGCTTGAATCTAATTTTGTTGAACTTGTTAGCATGGAAGTCTTGCTTTATGATTGTTGTTAAGCACACAATTGAATTGCACATGTTTGCGAAGTTAATTATGGAGGAAATTCTTTTGGAAGTAAATCGATTCCTATTAAATATTATGGAAAATATAGGTGGTTTGAATAAGAAGGTGTTCACCGACTATTATTCTATCAGTTTAGAAAATAGCCGATCAAATTTATAATAAAAATAACCGCAAGTGCATGGCATACAGTTTTAGTACGTGGCGAGTAAGGGTTGATCCACGGGGAATTGTTAGATTTTAAATTTTCTATTCAATCAAATTAAACCAAGATTTGAGAATTGTGATTAGCTAAAAAAATGTAAAAACTAACAAAAGCTAGAATGGATAAAAATATGAGAGTTTGAAGGAATTTAGAGGTAATTTCCTTCTCATGATCACATAGTTCAACAAATGAAATTATGATATCTCTTTTAGTCATTAGCGAAATTAGTTGATGTACTTATCGTAAGTATGGAATATTTGTGCTATTAGTTAGCCCAATATAAACCATCAAACTTAATTGGATAATTAATAGGAGAATCTTATTTAGAAGGAAACGCGAAATAATAGGGTCATATAACAAAGGAATAAATGAATAACATTGGAGAATTATACGTTATAAGCTAACGTAAACAAATCAATAAATGATGGTGAGGATTGTTTTTAGGGTTAATCGGATGGTTCATAGTTGTCCACTACACCTATAAATTGAACGTAACTTAACCCTAGCCCACACTATTTTCTCTGAATCAGCTGCTGTCATTTACAACAAACTCCTCTCCTCTTCTCCCTCTTCCTTTCACCTCTATCAATCAAATCTTTCCCCAAACAAAAAATAAAATTAACCAAGGATATACATACAAGCAAATCAGAGAATTGCACAAACAAATCAGGGAATTTACAGCGAATTAAAACGGGAAAAAGCAGAGAAAAGCGTAGCAAAATAAACGGATAGAGATTGAAGCTAAAGACGACATGTGAGTGGATTTATTTATATATCTTTTAAGTTTAAGATATATAATCGTTAGATTCCCATTTAGAAAATTTTATTCGGTAATTAATCATATTAAATTATGCCGAATTGTAAGAAAACTTGCAGTTCATTTACAGTATTAGTATTTATACACTGTTTTCTATGCCTTAATTACATCTTTTTCCTACGTTTTGGATTTTTATGCAAGCGTCGGTTTTCTTCTATCCTCTCCTTTTTTCTTCGCGTACGGATTAGAATAGATTAAACGCGAATATGGATTAAATAATTAAGAATACTGAAATGAAGGAAATTAGATGTAAAATAATAAAAGTTGAGGAATAGAATTACTGTAATAAATTGCACTAAAACGGGGAAAGTTAATTTGGGAGTAATTATTAGATTAATTAAAATAAGAAGCCAACAGAATAAGAAAGCAAACTAAACACAAATTAAAAGATTAGACTTAGGGTCTAATAAAAGAATCGAAATGTGTATGGAGCAGCCCAAAGGATGAAGTGCCTAACGAAGCAATTCATCATGGATTTCAACAATGGAGAAGCACGTCCATCATAGTATTTTTGGGCTTTAAATAAGTACGAGGCTTCAACGGGACATGAGGATACTCTAGGATGGCCCTTTGGGTTGGCCTAACGAAGCAGCATCCCTGAAGGCAGGTCTGTAGGTATTCCATCAAAAGAGTATGCCTTGACTGCATTTGCATTGCAGGCCTAACGAAGCAGACCTTTGTAGGCAGTCAGAAGGGCTTGGTGTTCGGAGTAGGTATTCGTATGTCTAATACTTGCAAGTAAGGTTAAGGATAGTCGCATGAGGATATTGGCCAGCATCAAGACCAAGAGCGATTTCGGGAAAGACTAGAATTAAGCCACCAGACCAATGATTCTTTCACTATCGAGACATTGGAAGGGGTGCACCGCCAATTGGATGTTAGATTGTTTGCAGTAAGGCATGGCCACTATACTCTTTAGAAGTCTTTCAATTAATTGAGGGATGGCTGCGTAGGGCCATAGCCACGATGAGAAAGGGACAAACCAACTAGAATATCTGTATTGTAGGGCTAACGAAGCGGTCCTTTATAGATATAGAAAATCCCCGACTGAGTTTCGTACAAAGTAAACTTTGTTGGTGGGATTTAGATAGTAGACAGAACGGTTACGTAGTCCTCAATGTACGCACTGGGTGGTACATTGTGGATGTCCGAGCACTAGGATAGACTAGTGCAGACGCGATTTACGTTTTCATAGTAAATAGTGGAGCATCTGTATTGTAAGCCTAACGAAGCGGTCCTTTGTAGGTGTAGTTACGGAACGCTCTCGAAGCTACATGATGGAGTCCTTTTCGACGAGGATACAGAAGGTACCATGGGTGGTACCTAGGACCAATATGGTCATTGGGCATATAGCTACATATATATGTGTGTATATATATATATTAGTTATTAGGGTTTTATCTACTATAGAGTAGATGGGCACGGTTCACGAATATTGCAGAGAATATTGTAACCTAATGAACCTAATATAAGAGTAAATGGAAATAAAATGATATATGTAGAATTAAACCTAGAAGTATATAACTTATCCATTCACTAGAACTTTTGTTCTGACCCCTCGTTATAATATCCTACAGGTTAGGTAGATGGCAGAAACTTCTCAGCTATGTTACACTTGCTAGGGAAGTGTCATTATTTGGGTGAGTATTTACTTACTATTTTATTTTAATCAATTTTGTTGTGAGATAGATAATTAAGCTCTGATATATTTATCTTTGTCTATTTTCAGGATACCAGATTCCCAACTCGGGTTTCAGTGGGCTTGGGTTTTAGCATTTTTGCGAAAAATCCGGACCCACTAGAGTTCGGGTTGTTACATTTGGTATCAGAGTCTAGGTTTATGATTCCTAGGTAGATAGTGAGTGAACGTATTTGTATTTTTGAATAAAATATAAATATATTATGTACTAAAATCTAAATAGTCCCCAATTATAGATTTTAACTTATGGAAAGCTTTTGGATAGTTTACTAGTTGGGTTTGGAATGATCCAGTATGTTGAGCCCTATGTTAATTACTGATTTATAGCATACAAATAAGCCATGTTTTGAGAGAAAATGTGACGACCGCCCATGACCCCTGCACCGAATCTAGAGATAGTGCGCTGTAAAGTGTGCCAGGCGACCATAGACGATTGTCAAGGTAAGATTTAAAACAAAAGGATCTATCGTATTACTCACAGCGCATGGACAAAATACAATAGAACATATGTATAGTGAAGCTTTACAGAACAAAATGACATCATATAAAACTCCATAATAGTTGAATACAAGCATCCACATAGTCAATACATCCAGCCTCACTACAAATCTCTCAGAGAATACAAAACAGCGGAATATCCAGTACATATAAGAAAATAATATGCAACCCTCTAGCTCGTCTTCGATATCAGCATCGTGAGAAGAGGACAGCACCTGTCACCTGCTACCTAGTCTGCCCGTCCCAAAATGGACGAACAGCCCAAGGCAATAAGAATTTAAAACAAAAAGCCTTGAGTCAGACAACAGTCTTAGTGAGCAGTAAATTAACTAACAACATACCAAAAGAGCATAAAGGAAAAGGAATAGGAATACAACCCTCCCACTCCAACCTCATTCTACAGTGATAGCCCCCAGACACACACTAAGCAGAAGCAAACATAGCAGAGCATACAATTTAAAGTAAAGCTACTATCACTCGAGTCAAGGGCGATGTTTTCCAAGTACCAAGGCCTAAATCAGATAAGCACCCAGAAAATACCGCTCTTGAGTCCGAATGACGATACAACCAAACATCCATGACTCTGGCTATCACTGTTATCACTGCTTCGATATCACCGTTAATTGAATGACCGGCACATTCTTTCAGCCGTCCGTCAAGGGCTAATGGAAACCCCGGTTCTAGACATAACTCCCGCACGTCGTCGCAGCCCGTGCCTAGGACTATCGAATCTGCCCAGAGTACTCGACCATCAACAGTTGGCCGTTGGGACTATCGAATCTGCCCAAACGTACTCTTGCTTAGAGCATGCTAGAACCTTCAACAACGATGCTATCCAAGCCTCCTAGCCATCCTCCTCGACGACTATTCTCATATCCATTCATTATCTTCAACTCGAATCATATCACCGAGTTATCAACATGCTTGGAATGATCCCGTCTGGATTAGACCAAGTCTTCATCACATGATTGCCTCGCTTCATTACATCCTCGCAAAGCCTCATCTCATCATCACATCATCAAATCTATGCATAAGAGCTTCATCATCCCGCTACATATGCCACGAGCAGCTTTTCCAATTCAAGAGCCTTTCCCTTAGCTTTTGAATCGTCTTCGGTCTAAATCTAATCATCAATCATCTAGTTCATAACAATCAATCAAATCAAACATCAATCCAAACAATCAAGCATTCAAATATGATCTAAGTAGACAATTATAACAATAATGGCATTTTCGTAATTAAAGAGTTGAAAGTCCAATAAGCATGAAAACATGGATTATATCTCTACAAACTTGATGAATGAACTTGCATAGGTTAACATATGATAAAATGGATGTAACATCATCATGAACAATGGATCTACATGGATCTACACATAGGATGAAGAAAATGCATGGAAATCACTATTTTAACACCAAATCGGGCCAACAATCCGATATACTCCTTTGGATCCGTGTGAGAGATAATCACCACTCACCAAATCACCTAAACAAACCCAAATCAACACGCTTCAGATCTGGACAGCGAAGGATCAAGCTTGATCTATCACGAATCCGCTTCAAACGAAGAAATCTCTTTTGAAAAGATGAAGATCTTCAATCTAAGCTCTTGAATCTTCAATCTTGATCTTCGATTTGGATGGATGGAAGCACTAGATTAGAGTGGAGAAAAGAAGTGAAGAAGTGTAGAAGTCGAGCTCTCAAAATGGCAGCACTTCGTCGCTTCAAAATCCGGATCCCAAAAATGAAGAGAAGCTCTCCTATTTATAGCTGAAAACTGCCTGAGTCGTAACTCGGCTATCTCCTTAAGTCGTTGCCGACCTAACATATGCCGACCTACGACCTAAAAACCCCCACGACTTAACAGAGCCTCCGACCTAACCCTTAGCCAACAACTCCGACCTAACAGATACGCGCGCCTCAACTCCTACGATCTAACACTTCCGCGCATACGACCTAACTATTAAGTCGACCTACGACTTAACACATACTTCGACCTAACACTTAGACGAAACCCAGCGACCTACGACTTAACAGGTTACGACCTAACACTTAGACGAAACCCAGCGACCTACGACTTAACAGGTTACGACCTAACACTTAGACGAAACCCAGCGACCTACGACTTAACAGGTTACGACCTAATACTTAGACGAAACCCAGCGACCTACGACTTAACAGGTTACGACCTAATTCCTTAAGCCTCCACGCGACCTAACATAAGTCGCGAACAACTGGGATGCGACCTAACTCTACCCAGACTTACGACTTAACTCCTTAAGTCGCTCACTACTACTTAGGTCGTTGCCGACCTAACTACACTGCTAACTTCTATAGGTCGTCCCAACCGACCTAACAACTTAATTACTAAGTCGCTAACCCGGAACCACTAGGTCTGCCTACCCTTGAGTCGCCATATCCTTAAGTCGGTCAGTCTTTAGGTCGTTAACTCGCCCTGCCGACCTAATTACTTAACTAAATCCTAGGTTGCACAATTTTTTAGGTCGCTCCAACTAACCCACGACCTAACACTAACTCGCAAGTCCTTAACTCGGTCACGACTTAGCCCTTAGGTCGTCCACGACCTAGGACTTGGACAAATTTCCCCAAAAATCTGAAATGACTTAAAAATGCAAAAATTCCAGATTTGACGAACTTTTCGATCCGTGAAAAATACGGGTCGTTACATTCTCTCCCCCTTAGGAATTTCGCCCCCGAAATTCCAAGCAAACAAAGCAATCAAAGACTATTCTGTACGCCTACCATCCATAGCAATCAACAAACCATGCATCCAATTCTAACTTAGCGTACAGAATTCTAAAATTAGAACAAGTTACAATATCGTGAGATGACACGACACCTTAGGGCCATACCTTGAAGAGTTCAGGATGAGCTGCTTTCATCCTCTCTTCCACCTCCCACGTACAGTCGTTATCATCATCACTCCATTGTATCTTGAGCAACTTAACTACCTTCCTCCTAAGCTGTTTCGTGTCGGTTTCCACAACACGAAGTGGCTTACGAGGTCTTCTATCAACTGGATCAACTTCAAAGTCTTCATAGCTATCAGCAGAAACCACTGCATTCGAGTCATGCACATACTTCCGTAGATATGATACGTGAAAAACATTGTGCACACCCGACATCTTCTCCGGTAACTCCAATCTATAAGCGAGCTTTCCAATTCGCTCGATGATCGGGAATGGTCCAACAAATCTCGGAGTCAATTTTCCTTTCTTCCCGAATCGAATAACATTCTTTAGTGGAGAAATCTTCACAAAAACCATATCTCCTACGTCGAATTCCAAATCCTTTCGACGCTTATCGGCATAACTCTTCTGACGATCTTGGGCTGCCTTCATTCGTTGCCGAATGATTTCTATACAATCTGAAGTCTGACGAATCATCTCTGGCCCAAGCATCAGCTTTTCTCCAGTTTCCAACCAACATGTTGGAGAGTTACACGGTCTTCCATACAATGCCTCATACGGTGCCATATCAATGCTTGACTGGTAACTGTTGTTGTACGCAAACTCCACCAAATGAAGGTGATCTTCCCATGATCCTCCGAAGTCCAAAACACATGCTCTGAGAAGATCTTCCAAAACTCGGTTGACTCTCTCGGTCTGACCATCTGTTTGGGGATGATAAGCTGTACTCAAACACAACTCGGTTCCCAAGACTTCCTGGAAGCTCTTCCAAAATCCACTAGTGAACAATGGGTCTCGATCGCTCACTATACTCTTCGGAATACCATGGAATCGAACTATCCACTTAACATACAACTCAGCCAACTTTGATGCAGTCCTAGTCGATCGGACAGGAATGAATCGTGCACTCTTAGTCAGACGATCCACAATGACCCAAATCCCTTCATTTCCCGTTCTGGTTCTAGGCAATCCATCGATGAAATCCATCGACACTTGTTCCCACTTCCATGTAGGAACTTCTAATGGCTGAAGCAATCCACTTGGCTTCTTCTGTTCAGCTTTAACCAACTGGCAGTTCATACACTTGGAAATAAAATTTCCAACATCCTTCTTCATACCTTCCCAATAGTAGGTTCTCTTCATATCCCGATACATCTTATTTCCACCTGGATGAATTGTCAACTTCGAGTGATGACTTTCCTTCAGAACTTCACTCCTCAATTCATCTATATCGGGAACAACTAGTCGTCCTTGCTTCCGAAGCCAACCCTCTTGATCGACCTCGAATCCTTTATCCTTTTCTGGATCCAATCCAGATTCCAACTCACGGATAATCTTGACAAGCTTATCATCTCGCTTTTGGCTCTCACCAATCCTTTCCACAAGAGTGGGTCTTATCGATAAGTTTGCCAACATCTCAGGTTCCAATTCACATCTAGGCCTGAAGTCAAATCCAGCTAAATACTCGAGACTCTTCCATTCTGAAAACATGGCTCCCAATCCTGCATGTCTTCGACTTAACGCATCTGCCACTGCGTTACCTTTTCCCGGAGTATAAGCTATACCAAAATCATACGATGCCAAAAACTCTAACCAACGTTGCTGCCGAAGATTCAAATCCTTCTGGGAGAAAAGATACTTTAATGACTTATGATCCGTAAACAACTCGAATCGAACTCCCAACAGATAATGTCTCCACATCTTCAGAGCAAATACAATCGCCGCTAATTCCAAATCATGAGTTGGGTAATTCCTTTCATGCGGCTTCAGTTGTCGACTGGCATACGCAACAACTTTATCCTTCTGCATCAGCACTGCTCCAAGTCCAGTACCACATGCATCGGTGTAAACCACCATCTCATCATTCCCACTTGGAATAGTCAAAACAGGAGCACTCGTCAGTCTCTCTTTCAGGATTCCGAAAGCTTGCTCACACTTAGCATCCCAACTGAACACTTGGTTCTTCTTCGTCAATCCTGTTAATGGTGCAGCTATCTTGGAGAAGTCTTTGATAAACCGTCGATAATATCCTGCTAATCCAAGAAAACTTCTCACATCTAATGCATTCTTAGGTCTAACCCAATCCTGGATTGCTGCCACCTTAGCGGGATCAACCGCTATTCCACTTCCAGAAATCACATGGCCTAAGAACCTCACTTCACTCTTCCAGAAGTGACACTTCGAAAACTTAGCCTTCAGCTGATGTTTTCGCAAGATCTCCAAAACGATACGCAAGTGCGTCTTGTGCTCTTCTTCCGTTCTGGAATAAATCAGAATATCATCCACGAACACAAGTACGAACTTGTTCAACTGATCTCTGAACACTCTATTCATAAGATCCACAAAATATGCTGGCGCATTAGTCAATCCAAACGGCATTACCAGCCACTCAAAGAAACCAGATGGTGTCCGAAAAGCAGTCTTCGGCACACTATCCTTAGCCACTCTCAACTGGTGAAATCCCGTTGCCAAATCCATTTGAGAAAACACCTTAGCTTCGTGAAGCTGATCAAACAAGTCGTCTATCCTTGGCAATGGATACTTGTTCTTCTTAGTCACCTTGTTCAGCTCACGATAATCGACACACAATCTCAATGATCCATCTGCCTTGGTTGCAAACACAACTGGTGCACCCCACTCGGACACACTACGCCGAATGAATCCTTTCTGTAAAAGGTCATCAACTTGCACCCTCAACTCCTGCTGTTCCCTAGGCGCCATCCGCCTAAGAGGCATCACAACAGGTCTGGCTCCTTCAACTAGATCTATACGAAACTCGATCTCTCTATGCGGCGGCAACCCTTTGACTTCGTCAAAGACATCCTCGAATCTATTTGCGATCGGCACTAAAGACAGTCCATCCCGTGGAACAACTAGCGAATACATGAAGCTCATGAAGACGCCTTCTTCATGCTTACATCGTATCACAATCTTTCGCCCCTCCACATTCTCGACTGTCACCTCCAGCCTCTCACAATCAACCTTAGCCGCATACTTCCTAAGCCAGTCCATACCCAAGATAATTCCGAACCCCGCAAAGTTCAGAACAAAGCAATCACAAACAAAAGAGCAACCATGACTCGATACAACTAGACCACGGCATAACATACACAAACAAGACGAACCCCCAACTGGATTAGTCACAACCAGTGGCCTATCAACAATATCCGGCTTCAAATTTAACCGGCCTACTAGTTCATTACAAACAAACGAATGCGAAGCTCCAGTATCAAACAAAACTCTAACTGGAACACCACATAGGAAAAGAGTACCTTGAACAACCACACTCTTTCCCTTTTCTTCTGCAGTAGGAGCTTTCGAAGACGACGGAACAGCTCCTAAAGCATAGGCTTGCACAATCTGCCTGTCCTTCCTTGGTTCTGGACAATTCTTCCTGAAATGCCCCGGCTTGTCACAGTTGTGACACTTCATCGGTGCCTTCGGATTCTTACAATCCTTAGAGAAATGGCCCTTCTGTTGACAATTGTAGCAAGTCACCTCGCCTTTCGGCTTCTTCTGGCCATCCTTACCTTTCTGCTGCTGCTGCTTCCTCTTCTGGTTTCCACCCTGCTGTGGTTTAGACTCTCCCTTGGTAACAGCAACAACAGGTCCTTCCTTAGGAAACAGACTCTCATGCCTAAGAGCTTTCTCCACAAGCTTCTCAAATGAATCGTCCAAATGATCCACCAACTGTCTCCCAAGATAACTATCCAAGCCGGTCACAAACTTCTCATTCTTCTGATAAGCAGATTCAATATATGACCGAGCATACTTGGACAAAGCTTCGAACTCAGAAACATACTCAAGAACAGATCTTCCACCCTGCTTGAGCTCTACAAACTTCTTGAACAGAACAGACTTCTGAGCTGTAGAAATGAACTTAGCTTCAAATCTGACTTGGAATTGCTCCCAAGTAATCTCTTCTTCCGGAGTAGTGATGGTAATAGAGTTCCACCAATCAGAAGCTCTCCCTTGAAGCTGCCTCGATGCCAACTTCCTCTTAGTTGCATCATCAATTCCCAAATCACCAAAGATCCTTCTACAAGCATCTATCCATCTCTGAACTTCGATAGTTGATTCTGTTCCCAAGAAAACCTTCCCTCCAAGAGCAGTATAATCCTTGCACAACTTAGCAAAATCCACTGGTTTCGGAGTCTGGACTTGAACTCCAACATCAACTGCCGCCCCCGGAACTGGTATCCTTCTCATGATCGAAGTCATCATAGCTTCGAACATGGCTGCATAATCAGCAGTCTCTTCAGTAGCACGGCCTTCCCTAGCAGCTGGTCTCCCTCTTCGACTCATTCTCAATATCTATAAAAAGGAATGATTAGAACATCTAGAGAAACAACTGCACAAAGGACTCAAACTCTACCAAGCTACTATATTATATATAGTAATCATCCATCAAAATACAATTACGTCTCTCATACGTAGTTACTTCAGCGAGCGTTGGGTAAAATCGATTAACCAAAGCTCTGATACCAAATGTGACGACCGCCCATGACCCCTGCACCGAATCTAGAGATAGTGCGCTGTAAAGTGTGCCAGGCGACCATAGACGATTGTCAAGGTAAGATTTAAAACAAAAGGATCTATCGTATTACTCACAGCGCATGGACAAAATACAATAGAACATATGTATAGTGAAGCTTTACAGAACAAAATGACATCATATAAAACTCCATAATAGTTGAATACAAGCATCCACATAGTCAATACATCCAGCCTCACTACAAATCTCTCAGAGAATACAAAACAGCGGAATATCCAGTACATATAAGAAAATAATATGCAACCCTCTAGCTCGTCTTCGATATCAGCATCGTGAGAAGAGGACAGCACCTGTCACCTGCTACCTAGTCTGCCCGTCCCAAAATGGACGAACAGCCCAAGGCAATAAGAATTTAAAACAAAAAGCCTTGAGTCAGACAACAGTCTTAGTGAGCAGTAAATTAACTAACAACATACCAAAAGAGCATAAAGGAAAAGGAATAGGAATACAACCCTCCCACTCCAACCTCATTCTACAGTGATAGCCCCCAGACACACACTAAGCAGAAGCAAACATAGCAGAGCATACAATTTAAAGTAAAGCTACTATCACTCGAGTCAAGGGCGATGTTTTCCAAGTACCAAGGCCTAAATCAGATAAGCACCCAGAAAATACCGCTCTTGAGTCCGAATGACGATACAACCAAACATCCATGACTCTGGCTATCACTGTTATCACTGCTTCGATATCACCGTTAATTGAATGACCGGCACATTCTTTCAGCCGTCCGTCAAGGGCTAATGGAAACCCCGGTTCTAGACATAACTCCCGCACGTCGTCGCAGCCCGTGCCTAGGACTATCGAATCTGCCCAGAGTACTCGACCATCAACAGTTGGCCGTTGGGACTATCGAATCTGCCCAAACGTACTCTTGCTTAGAGCATGCTAGAACCTTCAACAACGATGCTATCCAAGCCTCCTAGCCATCCTCCTCGACGACTATTCTCATATCCATTCATTATCTTCAACTCGAATCATATCACCGAGTTATCAACATGCTTGGAATGATCCCGTCTGGATTAGACCAAGTCTTCATCACATGATTGCCTCGCTTCATTACATCCTCGCAAAGCCTCATCTCATCATCACATCATCAAATCTATGCATAAGAGCTTCATCATCCCGCTACATATGCCACGAGCAGCTTTTCCAATTCAAGAGCCTTTCCCTTAGCTTTTGAATCGTCTTCGGTCTAAATCTAATCATCAATCATCTAGTTCATAACAATCAATCAAATCAAACATCAATCCAAACAATCAAGCATTCAAATATGATCTAAGTAGACAATTATAACAATAATGGCATTTTCGTAATTAAAGAGTTGAAAGTCCAATAAGCATGAAAACATGGATTATATCTCTACAAACTTGATGAATGAACTTGCATAGGTTAACATATGATAAAATGGATGTAACATCATCATGAACAATGGATCTACATGGATCTACACATAGGATGAAGAAAATGCATGGAAATCACTATTTTAACACCAAATCGGGCCAACAATCCGATATACTCCTTTGGATCCGTGTGAGAGATAATCACCACTCACCAAATCACCTAAACAAACCCAAATCAACACGCTTCAGATCTGGACAGCGAAGGATCAAGCTTGATCTATCACGAATCCGCTTCAAACGAAGAAATCTCTCTTGAAAAGATGAAGATCTTCAATCTAAGCTCTTGAATCTTCAATCTTGATCTTCGATTTGGATGGATGGAAGCACTAGATTAGAGTGGAGAAAAGAAGTGAAGAAGTGTAGAAGTCGAGCTCTCAAAATGGCAGCACTTCGTCGCTTCAAAATCCGGATCCCAAAAATGAAGAGAAGCTCTCCTATTTATAGCTGAAAACTGCCTGAGTCGTAACTCGGCTATCTCCTTAAGTCGTTGCCGACCTAACATATGCCGACCTACGACCTAAAAACCCCCACGACTTAACAGAGCCTCCGACCTAACCCTTAGCCAACAACTCCGACCTAACAGATACGCGCGCCTCAACTCCTACGATCTAACACTTCCGCGCATACGACCTAACTATTAAGTCGACCTACGACTTAACACATACTTCGACCTAACACTTAGACGAAACCCAGCGACCTACGACTTAACAGGTTACGACCTAACACTTAGACGAAACCCAGCGACCTACGACTTAACAGGTTACGACCTAACACTTAGACGAAACCCAGCGACCTACGACTTAACAGGTTACGACCTAATACTTAGACGAAACCCAGCGACCTACGACTTAACAGGTTACGACCTAATTCCTTAAGCCTCCACGCGACCTAACATAAGTCGCGAACAACTGGGATGCGACCTAACTCTACCCAGACTTACGACTTAACTCCTTAAGTCGCTCACTACTACTTAGGTCGTTGCCGACCTAACTACACTGCTAACTTCTATAGGTCGTCCCAACCGACCTAACAACTTAATTACTAAGTCGCTAACCCGGAACCACTAGGTCTGCCTACCCTTGAGTCGCCATATCCTTAAGTCGGTCAGTCTTTAGGTCGTTAACTCGCCCTGCCGACCTAATTACTTAACTAAATCCTAGGTTGCACAATTTTTTAGGTCGCTCCAACTAACCCACGACCTAACACTAACTCGCAAGTCCTTAACTCGGTCACGACTTAGCCCTTAGGTCGTCCACGACCTAGGACTTGGACAAATTTCCCCAAAAATCTGAAATGACTTAAAAATGCAAAAATTCCAGATTTGACGAACTTTTCGATCCGTGAAAAATACGGGTCGTTACAGAAAATTTGTATCCATATGTTTTAGGAAGTAGGGAAGTTCCTTAGGAATAGTTGGGAGAGTGTTTTTATTTTGGGAAGAATAAGAGGTTTTAGTATGAAGAAAATCCACTTTATGTTTAACCCAATAAAAATGAAACTTTTGAATTAAAAAAGTTGAAAAATATAATTGTTAATATATTTTAGGAAGTAATTATTGGATTTTTGAAAAAAATAAGTGGTATGAAATTTAAATTGGTTTTTATATGATGTAAATTTTGTTAAAAGTGAAATTCTTTTTAAAGAATTATAGAGCATGTATAGCTCGCTAGTTTCTTTATAGGTAAACAATGATTTTAAATATAAAAACCTAGAGTGTGTTAAGTATCGAAAACGTAGGTTACAACATTTATTGTTGTATTAAATGTTTTCAGTAAAATAAAGGAAGCATAGACTATGACACTTTTGTTATAGTAGGTGACTCCCAAAGTAAATGTTTTAACATAGCATATGAGATTTATTAATATTTATTTTAATTGAATCCATAAATTAGTATTTTTGGGTTGTAGTAACGGTTTTTTACGCAACATCTGTTTTGACCCAAATGAGTTTGGAGATAATTTCTAAAGTGGTTTGTATGTACACTTATTATTTAAATAAGTATATGAAAATATTTTCTAATTATAAAGCAGTTTTGAAAATGAGTTCTTTTGAAAAAAAAAATGTACCATAAATTAATTTATTTAGTAGGAAGTATCTTATCTAAGTGAATATAGAGTAAACATACTTTAATCTATTGGTATGAAATGAATAATGATATAATTTTCTATGAATTATAATTAAAGATGTTTTGTGCAAGTTATAAGGAATATGTGAAAGAGATGTACAAGGTATGGAAAGCACCATATTTTGTATAGCCTATTTCGATAAAATATAAAATAAACTCCTTATAATTTCACATAAACAAGAAATCCTCCTCTAAATGATTCATAGAAGGTTTTAGCGTTAAGGGTTTCTCATAAGAGAAAGTAATTCCAATAAATTAAGGTATAAAACCATTAAGTATAGTAGGTTAGAAACTCCTTCAAGGTTAAGTAATTGGAAGAGTAGGAAAGTTAAGAGATTTTTGATAAAATAATTGTTCTTATCTACTCCAGTTTTAGTAAATCTGAAAATCTATGAAAAAAATGTTTTAAGAACAAGAAAGTCATGCTTTTAAAGAAAGATGGTTTGGTGGAAAAGTAAATAAGTTTTTGAAAAGCTAAAATTCTAAGTAACCGAGTAACTTTGAATTTAATCGAAAACTTCAAAATAACACTTTCAAAGGTAAGAATTTTGGGATTTGATGTTTTAGAAATTTAAGAGTTTTAATTTTTGAAGAAAAATGATAAATACCAAACCAAATCAGACTTTTAAAAATGGAGTAGATAGGAATCATTTTCTAGGTGTAACGGAAAAAAAATGTAAGGCTATAATAGTAATTACTTCTAGTAGTAATAATAAAAGTTCCCGTAAGGTGTATATGACACTAGTGAAAACCTAAAAATGTTGATTCATGTGTGTAGACTATAGAAGAATAGTGAAGTGATATTAGTAAGATAGTAAGACACACGTAGTTGGAAAAGTAGACCTTAGTTGGGGAAAAATAAAGGGAAAAGAGAAAATTTCCCCAAGCTTAGTTGCCTTTTTAGATAGAGACTACATAGATTGAAACCCTTATCCATTGCAGTAAATGAAAATTAGTTATTCCTTTTTGAGCATGAAATAGAAGAGATGAATGGATCTTATTCGTCATGAGTAATACAATGTAAGTTAGTAACAAGTAATAGGCGGTAGGAGGAGCATATGAGTTACTTGGATTCCTAGAGTAGGACTTTTCTGTGTCAAAGTGGACATAGTCCTAGACCTCCTTGCCCTAGATGACAGCAGTGTTTAGTTGCTGTAAAAAAAGAGTAAAAGAAGAATAAGATAACTAAAAGGAAAATAAAATATTTAAAGAAAGCGACAGAAACGGCAATTGAAAAATTTAAAAAGAGATATTTTCTTAAGTAAACTGTGCTTAGGGAAGTAAACAATTTTTTTTAGAATAGTAGCCTAAATCCCAAGTACGGAGGAAGATGTGCGCAAAAGAAAATAGGAGAAATATGAAGTTTCTCCATTTTCTACCTTCTTTCTGACATAAGAGATCGAATTCAAAAATTTAGATTTTTCTAAAATTCGAATATTTAAAGTTGTATGGTAGGGTTTGGATGCAAAATTCGTTGAACTACACCCCTATTCAATAGGAGTGTGGGAAAAATGGGATGAAAAGTGTTTTAAATTTTGAAAAGATTGCATTCATATAGAAATTGCAAGCATATTTAGGATGTGTGCATCATGTTTTAAAAATAATTTTTTAAAGAAGCCAAGCATTCATATAGGAGGTACTGCTTAGAAATTCATGTACATGCATATATTTTGTACTAAATAACACTTTTGCACAAAAGTGCGGGTGGTCAAAAAAATTGGATGTACACAAAATCGATGTGATTGATGCGAGGAATTACATAATTTTACCCTTGTCGAATTTCGGGGATGAAATTTTCTAAAGGGTGGGAGAATGTAACACCCCTCATTTTTATATAATTAAATAAAGTCAATTGAATTAACATAATTAAAAAACAGAATATAAATGTCAAATTTATGCATTTAAGAATTAAGAGGTTACATAGATTTATGCAAGCAATGAGTGTGTGATTAATTGATGCATCAATCAAATAAAAGGGGAATTAATTAAGAGACATAGAGGCGTCAATTAGTCAGAGAATATGTCACTTTTATAACATTAATTAATTAAGGGATCTTCTAAAAAAAGTAAATGTATGTGGGGAATAAATTAAATGATAACATACATATATTAATTTATAATTGGCGCAATCAATTAATTAAGAAATTAATTAAAGGCATTAAGTAAGCGTCAATTAATAAAAGAGGGAAACTTATTTGTCAATTAATTAGGTAATGAATTGGCAGTTTAAATATATACAACTAATAAATGTGTGATTGAGTGACGCGTAGGAATTAATTTAGATATCGTTTAAAATGGGAAAACGTGTCAATTAATTAATTGGCAATCAGTTGAGCGTTTTAAAAAGGGTGTCAATTAATCAAAGAATAAGCCCTTGTTACAATTGCTAATAATGTAAATTAATTACCTAGAAGAAAACGCCAGTTATAGGATTATTTGTTTCTAAGTTAAAAAGAAAAGAAAAGGAATTGGAATGCGTACAAAAATCAAACGGAGTAATTAAGTTTATGATGAAGGTAAGTTAATAAGAATGAATTAAAAAGTATAACTTTTATATACAATCAATTAATAGAGGTATTAATTGACGTGTTCAAATAGGTAAGAAATTATAACGTATAAGAATCAATTAATATTGGATATACATATATATATATATATATATGTATGTATGATCTAATTAATTGGATAATTAATGGGAGAATCTTATTTAGAAGGAAACGTGAATTAATAGGGTCATATAACAAAGGAATAAATGAATAACATTGGAGAATTACACGTTATAAGCTAACGTAAACAAATCAATAAATGATAGTGAAGGTTAATCGGATGGTTCATAGTTGTTCACTACATCTATAAATTGAACGTAACTTAACCCTAACCTACACTATTTTCTCTGAATCAGCTGCTGTCATTTACAGCAAACTCCTCTTCTCTTCTCTTCTCCCTCTTCCTTTCTCCTCTATCAATCAAATCTTTCCCCAAACAAAAAATAAAATTAACCAAGGATATACATACAAGCAAATCAAAGAATTGCACAAACAAATCAGAGAATTTACAGCGAATTAAAAAGGGAGAAAAGCGGAGAAAAGCGTAGCAAAATAAAAGGATATAGATTGAAGCTAAGGACGACATGTGAGTGGATTTATTTATATATCTTTTAAGTTTAAGATATATTATCGTTAGATTTTCATTTAGAAAATTTTATTCGGTAATTAATCATATTAAATTATGCTGAATTATAAGAAAACTTGCAGTTTATTTACAGTATTAGTATTTATACACTGTTTTCTATGCCTTAATTACATCTTTTTCCTACATTTTGGATTTTTATGCAAGCGTCGGTTTTCTTCTATCCTCTCCTTTTTTCTTCGCGTATGGATTAGAATAGATTAAACATGAATTTGGATTAAATAATTAAGAATACTGAAATGAAGGAAATTAGATGTAAAATAATAAAATTTGAGGAATAGAATTGCTGTAATAAATTGCACTAAACGGGGAAAGTTAATTTGGGAGTAATTATTAGATTAATTGGTTGGTTTAGAAATAGGATACATTTCCATAACTTAATATCTAAAAGATAACGAAAATCGTAATTGCCGGAATAAAAGAAATAAAAAAAGGAAATTAGTGTAAAATAGAGAAACCACTGTATTTTCACTACTCCAAAATAGTAAAAGAGATATTTTGCAGTTACAGATTATTGTTTATAGTATTATCTAATATTAAGATATGGAAATGGATTATATAGTTTTCAGAACCAACCAAATAAAATAGAATTGCTTCCTAAAATAGCGGACAATAAAGTAAAGTACGATTTGAAACAAGAAAATTATTAATTTAAGAATTTGAGGCTATAAAAAAATTAAGGAGCCTAAATATGCATTTACTGCGCGGGCTGTTTAACTAGGCAACTATTATGATAAGTGAATTGTGTAATATTAGAGAATTAAAGAAAATTCTATATCATAATAAAAGAAGGCGGACTAGAGCAGACAAGAAATGCTTATAATTATATAACGGACTATAAAAGAAGAAAAAGTAACAATTACAAGTAGAATTATAACATAGGTTATAATTATGAAATAAGAACGGAAAACCTTATCGTGAGACTTATAATAAATTGGTAAGCAATGATAGTAGAGTATAATGATAGAAGCTTAAAGCAACTTATACTAAGTTGATAAGCAAATAACACAGAAATAATAAAAGAGGCTTATCTTATTGAACTTAAGGATTTATATATTAAGTTAAATAAGCAAGATAGTGAATGTGGCTCATACTAACAGCATTCCTTATTAGACATATGGTTATCTCATAATAGTTAGAAGTGAGACGAGGGCAAGAATATGCTAATTAAATTAAAATAAGAAGCCAACAGATAAAGAAAGCAAACTAAACACAAATTAAAAGATTAGACTTAGGGTCTAATAAAAGAATCGAAATGCCTATGGAGCAGCCCAAAGGATGAAGCGCCTAACGAAGCAGTTCATCATGGATTTTAGCAATGGAGAAGCACGTCCAACTTAGTATTTTTGGGCTTTAAAGAAGTACGAGGCTTCAACGGGATGTGAGGATACTCTAGGATGGCCCTCTGGGTAGGCCTAACGAAGCTGCATCCCCGGAGGCAGGTCTGTAGGTGTTCCATCAAAAGAGTATGCCTTGACTACATTTGCATTGTAGGCCTTACAAAGCGGACCTTTGTAGGCAGTCAAAAGGGCTTGGTGTTCGGAGTAGGGTGTTCGTATGTCCAGTACTTGCAAGTAAGGTTAAGGATAGTCGCATGCGGATATCGGCCAGCATCAAGACCAAGAGCGATTTTAGGAAAGACTAGAGTTAAACCACCAGGCCAATGATTCTTTCACTATCGAGACATTAGATGGGGGCGCCGCCAATTGGATGTTAGATTATTTGCAGTAGGGCACGACCACTTAACTCTTTAGAAGTCTTTCAATTAGTTGAGGGGTGGCTGTGTTGGGCCATAGCCACAATGAGAAAGGGACAGACCAACTGGAATATCTGTATTGTAGGCCTAACAAAGCGGTCCTTTACAGATATAGAAAATCCTCGACTGAGTTCCGTACAAGGTAGACCTTGTTGACAGGATTCAGATAGTAGACAGATTGATTACGTAGTCCTCATTGCATGCACTGGGTGGTACATTGCGGATGTTCGAGCACTGGTATAGACTAGTGCGGACGCGATTTACATTTTTATAGTAAGTAGTGGAGCATCTGTATTGTAGGCCTTACGAAGCGGTCCTTTACAGGTGTAGTTACGGAATGCTCTCGAAGCTAGACGATGGAGTCCTTTTCGAGGAGGATACGGAAGGTACCATGGATGGTACCTAGGACCAATATGGTCATTGGGCATATAGCTACATATATGTATATATTAGTTATTAGGTTTTTATCTACTATGGAGTAGATAGGCACGGTTAACGAATGGAGGTGAGAGTATTGTAACCTAATGAACCTAATATAAGACTAAATGGAAATAAAACGATATATGTAGAATTAAGACTAGAAGTATATAACTTATCCATTCACCAAAACTTTGTTCTGACCCTCTCCTCATAACATCCTACAGGTTAGGTAGATGGCAGAGACTTCTCAGCTATGTGACACTTGCTAGGGAAGTGTCATTATTTGGGTGAGTATTTACTTTCTATTATATTTTAATCAATTCCTCTATGAGATAGATAATTGAGCTATGATATATTTATCTTTGCCTATTTGCAGGATACCAGATTTCCAACTCAGGTTTCAGTGGGCTTGGGTTTTAGCATTTTTGCAAAAAATCCGGACCTACTGGAGTTCGGGTTGTTACACTAAACTAAGGAGGCTAAGAGACTAAGAGATTTACATGAATATAAGAGGTATTTATACAAGTTTGAAACCCTAATCCATATTT
The DNA here is from genome assembly GCA_030737815.1 of Allium fistulosum. Taxonomy (NCBI): domain Eukaryota; kingdom Viridiplantae; phylum Streptophyta; class Magnoliopsida; order Asparagales; family Amaryllidaceae; genus Allium; species Allium fistulosum. Next base: position 368,717,791 of record CM060908.1, read on the forward strand.
TTGGGAACTACCCAAACTACCCTCTTAGGAAGTGTGGCCACCAAGTTATCATTAGCATGAGATAATCTTTAATTAAGTGTGCATGCAACTTTAATAGCCATTTAGCATGTGCATTAGCTTCTAATTGTACATCATAGTAAGTGGGTAGGTGGGGTTCTCCATGATTCATGAAATGAATTATTTCCATCTTCATTTGCTTGTCTACTCTTGTGCATGCATATTTTCCATGAAGCCACTTGTAATTTGAGTTCAAATTCCTACAAAATAACATAAAAATTTCCAAGTAAATTTTCTCAAATTAATATATGCACAAAAATGACCATTTTACCTCCATATGAAGATGAATAAATGATGATTTGAAAATAATTTTAATTTTGCTTTAAATGCGTCAAAATAACCAATATGATCATTTATTTAATTAAATTAGATTAAATATGGAAGTAAAAATATGCACATCAAATACCCCCACACTTATCTTTTTATTCGTCCTCGAATAAAGAAAAACTAAGATAAATCTATTTTCGTAGGGAGCACGATTGCGTTGAGCGTATGCAACAAGCTGTTAAACCTATAGGTGTCCCTAGTAGGACGAGTGTTGTCTCGTGAGGGTTTTCAGCGGATAGTACCCACATAATTCAAATGAAAAGTGAAAAATTCCTAAATGCAAGATTTATTTACAAAGATATGGATGCAAGTTTTTGAAAATATTTACAAATGAAGGATTTACTTTTAAATCGACACGAATAAGTTAAATATAAGTTTTGGTCATCATCATGAAAATTTAAGTCATTTACTCGTCAAAACATCCAATAAAAATTTAGTTATCATCACAATTAAACTTTAGTTTGACTAGTTGTTTCGGTTGATCACATAGTGCAACTATGAAGTAAATCCTTAGTTGATTATCAAAGTTTGCCAAAGTGGTATTTTCATTTCTTTTGAACAACAAGTCAAATCAAACAAGTCAAAATAGTGCTTGGATTTCAATTGCTTACTCTCTCTTATGCGAAAATTTTATTGATATTAACAATATTTACATATGCCTAACTCAGATAAACTGAGGCCAGATATATTAACCATGCATTGCCTTTCGGGTTTACGTGAGGGTAATACAGAGGGTGGCGAGTGAACACACAAGTGTTTACACCTATCGATTGTAGGCGTTATTAATAAAAGAGTTTTTAAATACATACACCTAACTCAGATAAACTGAGGCCAGATATACCGATCGTGCAATGCCTTTGGGGCTTACATGAGAAGGGTACAGAGCATGGCGAGTGTACACACTTGTTGTGAGAAATGCGGATTACAGATCTTAAGGCTGGAATAACACTAGAGGGGGGGTGAATAGTGTTTTGTTGATTTTCTAAATCTTTTGAAACTTATGTAAATTTAATCACCAACAAATGCAATTCACAGACACAAATATAATCACAGAATCAGACACAAATGCAAATAATAAATAAAAGCAGTAAAGGAAAGAACACACCAGGATTTTATACTGGTTCGGAGTTACCTTACATCCAGTCCCGCACAAACGTACGGATTTCTTATCAAAAAATAATCTCCTAGATTACACCCTCGATTTCAAGGCCACGAGGTACACCCTCCTGCATTCGAGTCCTGGGCAAACTCTCTGTATTTACAAGGCCACAAGATCACCTAATCGATTTCCAGGGAAACAATCACACCCAATTGATTTCAAGGCTCAACCACACCTTTTACTCAACAGTTTGAGTTACAAATAATCTTATAACTCTGAATAGCACTGAGATCTTATGGAGAGAGTGGCAGAGAATCTAACAAGAGATAATCAAGTTTGATTCACTTGGTATTTCGGCAGAGTATAGTTTGGAATTTCTTTAGAATAAATGTGGAAGATCAAGAGAAGAGAAAATAAGTGAAATCCGATTAAAAATTCGTTTAGAACTACTGGTATTTATAGGAAATCAACAGCCATATCTATTCGTGAAAGGATACGATGAATAGACACTTCTTTTGAAAATTTGAATTTTGAATTTAACGGACACCATGTCGACATGGCGGGTTGAGGGATGTCGACATGCTCTAGGAAAAATTTATGATTTTTATTTTCTTATTAAAATTGGTTTCTATAATTTGCCAAAACAATTTCTAAACATTGTAAATATATTTGAATATAGTTTAAACATATAAAAGAGTTTAGAAAGTAATTTTTAATATATATATAAACTTAATCTATAAAATGATTTAAAATCTGAGTATATAAATATTTTAAAGCTAAATATTTAAAACAAGAGATGGTTTAAAATCAAGGACAATTTTGAAATCAAAATATTAAAGATAAAAATAGTTTTGAGGCTAAAAGATTTCAAACCAGAGAGATGTCTTTTTTAAAAGAAGGTTTTGAAAACATTTAAAATAAGAGATATATTTTTTAAAAACATTTTTATAAAATTAGTGGATATCAAAATAGGACTACTATATGTTCCACTAGATATTGTCGTGGGTTCCATCCCATTAGGGTTCCATCCCTTTAACAGGCTCGAAGTGGATTCCATTCCACGAATAAATTTCGAATAAAGATGTAAGTGCTTTCAAGAAGTTTTAACATAATTCTAGACTCAATACTTATCTTGTACTATTAAAATCTTGAACTCTTGATAACTTGATTTCTTGATACTCATGAGTCTTCAATCTTGATATCTTTGATCTTCAAATTCATCAACCTTGTATCTCTATACTATACAGTCTTCATTCTTGGTACCTGCATGTTTATAACCTGCATATACATATATATATATATCTAAACTATAATGTTAGTATTTATATTTTATAACAAGTCCTAAGGTTGTTGTCATCAAAACCATCCATCTCAAGGACTAACACTTGTGTGTGAACACATGACTCTAGGTGTTAAAAAAAATATACATATATAATTTTTTTTTCTTTTTTTGTTATATATATATATATATATATATATTGAAGAGAGAGTTTTGCAAAATAATCTTAGCACCATTTAACATAGAAGATAAAAAAAATCTTATATTCATTTCTTTTAAATCCACCGCTTTTTTTAAACAAAGATTTTCAATTAGAATATACTTCATAATTATCACCATAAATCTTCCTATATACCAGTTAAACCATAGTTACTTGTAATCAAACTTCATTTTTATTTTTGTTGAGACAAATAAATTTTCAAAAATTTCAATTTAATTAAGCAAAACCGTATATTTATCCTATAGTGTTTCTTTAAAAATAAATCAAAAGCCTTAAAAAGAAATTTTTGGTTTTTTAAATTTTCTAAGTTTTGGAAAGAAAATTGAAAAATAAACCATGAAAAATAAAAAAGAAGATGAGGCTCCCACCACACTTGATTTTGACTGTGTTCCCACAGTCAACCCAAGTGAAATGAGAAAAATAAAATAAAAATGACCTATATTTACATGAAAAGATTATTATTTACAAGAGATAAGAAAATATACAGTTAAAGGGTAAATGAAATGGTCTTCCAAAGACCGATTCATTTGTCTTGTCAAGTATGCGAGACAGAGCTTAAGCTCGGAAAACCAAACTGTAAAAGATTTCAAAGTTAAATGTTGATTTGGAAAAACAAATGTCGTTTTATTAAGAATCGTATGAGTTGTTGTATTTTCGATGATTTTCGAGGTGGATAAAACAATTGGTTGAAGTTCAAGTTTATTTTCACCAAATTGAAATTCAAACTCATCATTGAAAATTTCTTCAGAATTATTGATTTCAAAATCAAAATGGTGATTTAAATCTTCCCTTTTGGAATTCAACAACTCATTTTCAAGAAGTCCAAAAAATTTATGTTCACAAAATTCATCTTCCTTTGTTGAATTATTCACAACTTCATTACATATATCAAGTTCAAAATCCAAAGTTGTTGTATTCAATTTTTCGACATCAGAAAAAAGAAGATCGAATTTTAAATCAAGTTTCACACCCTCAAAAGAATTGAAATCCAACTCAACTACCATATTTTCAACAACTTCATTAAGATCGTCATTTTCAATTTCAAAAGTTGTTATTTGAAAATCGTCAATTTTGTTAAAAGATGGATTATTATCTGACTCTTCACACGTTGGGAGTTGATCTTGTTGCTCACGTTGTTTTATATTTGCTTCAAACAACAAATCCATGTGTTCTTTATGAATTTCATCCATTTGCTCAACAAAATCAAATTTATAATTGTTAACTTGAGGATTTTTAGTTTGAAATTGTTGATGACAAAAATTTTCCATTGCACCATAATCGAGATTATTCCCATTGCCAAAATTATTTGAAAAGTGGTTCACATTTTCGTTTTGATTTTGAAATTCATTTTGGTGCTCAAAATTGAATTGGCATGGGTTATAATCGAAATCATTTGAACTTTGAAGTGAATTCAAATTTTGATTATCTTGAAAATTTTGACTTGAGTTATTGCACAAATATGAATTACACAAATCATTTATCATTCGATTTTGTTGTGTAGAGAGTTCAAGTAAAGATGAAATCGTTTCAATAATATTTTCAAGATTTGAAGGTTGGTCATCATTTTGAAAATTTTGTTCAAAAGCCGAATTGTTTATAAAATAGTTGTCATTAAAATTTAAAATATTCATACGAGTTTGATGTGAAACTATATGGATTATATTAATTTTCACAACTATTGTAAAATTCTTGTGAATAGGGAAATTTCGACATTTTCCAAAGTTTTTTTTCTTTTTTGGTTTCTTTTCTAAAAAAGGAATACTATTTACTAAAAAGAATTTATTTTTATTTTTAAAAAAAGGGAAATTTGATTATTGTTTTGTTTTTGAAAAGATTTTTTTTGGATTTTTGTTTTTCTGAAAAAACAACTTAACTTTTTTTTAGATTTTTGATTTTGAAAGTTTTTTATAGGAAAAGGATTTAAAAACTAAGTTGAGGAATATTTACAATTTTTTTTTGGATTTGGAATTTTTTTTAAATATGCATGAACTAATGCAACTGATTGAATGCAAATGACTTAATTACAAAGTTTTTTTTGTAGCTCCTAACCCGAAATTGTATAATCACACATTGTCTTAATTCAACAAGATAGTTCTCAGTCGGGTAACGGACAGGATTTATCGGTGCATCACGAATCATCATAGCAATGCAGCCGAAGGTTTAAGTACCTTCATTGAAACAATCAGTACAATTTTTTTGAATCACCGTAATATTTATAACTGATTATTGCTCTACCATAGCCTAGACACTAATAAATTAAATTGTCGAAAGAGGACAAATTGTCAATATACAATTAAACGTTATTGATGTCTATCAGATATTATTAACAAGTTCTAAGATGAAATGCAAAACTGAAATTAAACGTGTATTAACAATAACAATGCAACTACAATGAAAATTTGTTTTTGTTCTTGAAATTTTCATTTTAAAATGCAAGCAACCAATAGTGTAGAACTAATAAAAACAAGGGCTAAGGGCAAGATACCAGAGCGTGCAGAATTATTAGCAATTTATTTTTAAAAGCAGAATTTTTTTTATATGAGCAAGTAAGTAGTTCCTCCTTTTTTATTTTCTTCTTTGGCAACCTCAAATAAAAAACAAGATATAAACAAGTTTTTTTTATATCTATATATATCAAAGAAAAAAAACTAAAGCAAATGAAAACAAAATAGAATTGAAACCAACACAAAACAAATGAAAACTTGTTTATATGTTTTTTGGAAGCAAAACAAAATACTTAACACTCAAATAAAATTGAAATAAAAGATATCAACTCTAAACAAAACAAGCGATTCAAATAAAAACACTAAAACAAATTAAACTAAACTAAGCTAAAACTCAAAAGCAAAAAAAACAAGAAAAAAAATCAAATCAAATCAAAAACTTTAACCCAGCCCAGTACAACAAGTAAGCGCCCACTTCAGACTCTTTTTTTTAACGTATAAACTTCTCAATTCAGCACTTCAAAATCAATTCCCAAAATCGATTTTTAAAATCGAAATCACTTCCCAAGTTTGTAAATCTCCAAGTTCCGATTTTGGCTCGTATTTGTAGTTCGATTATTGCGAGGACATGGGTTGGTCGCGAGTGTGGCGATTGAAGTTGTTAAGTTATATGCAGTAGTGAGGAAGTTAGCTCGATGATGTAGGTAGTCGTGATTTGGAGGAGATGAGGTTTATAGTTGTTTGGGCAAATGAAGTTGGTCTGTGGTGGTACAACAGTGGGGAGTGGTTCAGGTGAGAGAGTGGAAGCGTGTATGTAGGATAGTTCGAGGTAGTTGATGGCGATTTTGGACTGAGGAGATGTAGCAGTGGAATCAAGGCACTGTGTTGAAGCAGTAAGTTTTTTTTTCTTTGGTTGTTTGGGAGAATGGCAGTGTGTTGTCGATTGTTGTTGTGGTGGCCAGAGAGAGATGGTCAGGTGAATGATTGGTGGCCGGAGCAGAAGTGTTGTGATGGGTTAGTGAATGGTATGGGTTGTGATGTATATGAAGTAACAGATATGGGGAGTGAAGAAGTGCACAGTTGTGCAGTGATATGGGGTAATGGTGTGGTTGTGTGACTTGCACTGTGTCAGGGATGGTGAACGTGATGAGGCAGATGGCAGTTTGAGTTTGCTGGCGGAAAAGGAAAGTGGAGATGGTCAGTTAGATTAGTGAGTTGAAGTGGATGTATGGCAGTGGCACTTGATTGTGGTTAAGACAGTTCAAAAGTGATGGTGGTGCAGGATGGTTGTGAGGAGATATGGTTGTGATGGTGTGATATGTTGACAGTATGAATATGGTTGGTCTGTTGACATGTAGGAGGTAGCTGTTAGTAATGAAGTTTCTGATGTTTTAGCACTGATATGGCAGTGGTTGGATATCTGATAGGCAACTGTATGACTGAAGCTGTTGTGGTGAATGCTGAAATTGGTGACAGTGTGATGTGGTGAGTAGAGGGTAGGCGGTGGTGGTACTCTGGTGGTATATGCAAGATGTTGAAGTAGTATAAAGGGGGCAGTTCACGTTTTTTTCCTTGAATGGTGGTTGTATGGTAGGTGATAGTGTTGAGAAAGAGTTGCAGAGATGGTGGTAAGGGATATGGTCAGCAGTATATTATGTAGATGGTGCACAACAGTTTATTGACTGATATGGTAAGTTATGTAGATATGGCACTATGATGAGGCAGTAGCCAGAGGGCAATGTCAGTGTTTGGCAGTATGGAAGGGGATAATGCAACACTGTTGTGTTTGGCAGTACGAAAGGAGTTTTGTGGTACTATGAGCTGTGAAAGTGAGTTTGAGGCTGGTCGATGTTAAGAAGTGGAGCAAGGCAGTTCAGGTGGTACAATTTGAGTAGGCAGTGGTGAATGGTAGATGATGATAGGCTGAAAAGCAGGATAGTAGTGTAACTGGCAGTGGAGTAGTTGAACTAGGCAATGCAACAGTGGATTTCTTTTTTTATATATATAGAAAATTGTAAATGTATCTGGTTGTAACAGAGAAAGTGGAAGTATCTCTGTCGAACATGTGCATAGTGGAGTAGTGGAAGTATGTTGTAACAGAGAAGGTAGGGAGGTATCTGGTTGTAAGAACTTGGCAGTGGTGGTTGTTTTGTTAGTTGTTCAAGGTGGAGAAGTTGTGAATTGATGGTTCTGGTGTTGAAGGGGCTGGTGTGCTTTCAGGTGAAGGTGGTGGATTGATGTGAAGCAAGAAAGTTTGGACTGGTGATATGTGCAGCATCTATCTGGTTGATGAAGTTGTGATATGGACTGGTGATGGTGGAAGGGGGTAAGGCAGTGTGAAAGTTGTGATAGTTGACTAGGAAGTGAATGGTAGAGCGCGGTTAAACTGTGGTTGAATAGTGGCTTCAGGTGGTTGTGTAGTTTTGTTGTGATGAATTTAGAAGTTGTGGTCAGAAGTCAGGTTGTGATGTGGTGAAGTATGTGTGTAGTGATGGAAAGCAAGTTTTTGTATGTTGAAGTGATGTTGAATAGTGAGGAGCTGCAGTAGTAGCAGGGGGTTGTGGAGAATCTGGCAGAGCAGGGAATGTAAACTTTGTAAATTGATTCTAAACTTTGTAAATTGAAAATAGAAATTGTAAATGAAATGCAATTTGTAAAAAAGGAAATAAAATGTTTTTGTTTTTGTTTTGAAATTGTATGTTTTTTTTATAATAGCAATGCAAATGCAAAATGAAAAGAAAACAAATGCAAACAAACACACAAACAAATGCAAGTAACAATCATCGTTTTTTGATGGTTTTTTCGCTTCTCACAGCAGCTCTTTCACCCCTATCTCTTAAAGGCTTCCCCTCATCTATAAAAGAAATTCCCAATTTGAACTAAAAGAAAGCAGTTGAAACCCGAGAACTATATACTAATTATTTAACAATATTAATCAAATATGTAAAAAAATTTATATGCAAACAAACATACAAAATAAAAACACACAAAAATCAAACAACAAATTAGAAATTAAAATTAAAACAATTCCCTGGCAACGGCGCCAAAAACTTGTTCGTCGACTACTATTCTATCGGTTTAGAAAATAGCCGATCAAACTTATAATAAAAATAACCGCAAGCGCACAACGTACAATTTTAGTATGTGATGAATACGGGTCGATCCGTAAGGAATTGTTAGATTTTAAATTTTCTATTCAATCAAATTAAACCAAGGTTTGAGAATTGTGATTAGCTATAAAAAATGTAAAAACTAACAAAAGATAGAATGAATAAAAATATGAGAGTTTGAAGGCAATTTATAGGTAATTTCCTTCTCATGATCACATAGTTCAACAAATAAAATTATGATCTCTCTTTTAGTCATTAGTGAAATTAGTCGATGTGCTTATCATAAGTATGGAATTTTGGTGCTATTAATTTGCCTAATATAAACCATCAAACTATAACACAACCACAAAATCACTTCTAACTCTCATGAAAATTGACAATGAATTTGAAAATGAAATCTATTCTAAGCATGGCCTATCAACTATTGATTAGAAATATAGACCATCAAATTTTGATTTTAAAATCACTTCATTACCAACATTATATGTAGATGAAGAAGTAATTTGTATTTGACGTTTGTTTAAGCATAGCCTATTTGGTGTCAACAATATAGGCTATCAAATTCAAAGCTAAAACAACAAGTTAAACCATTCAAACATTTACATTAAGCACAGAAAATAACATAAACGATCAAAATGTTGAAGCTACATGATTAAGAGAGCTTCATTACCCCTAAATTGAAGGGGTTTAGCTTCTCATATTTGTTATCATTTCAACAATTGTAGCATTCAACATAAAACAAAAACAAGAAGAAAAAGAGAGCTAAAATAAAAAAAGAGCTAATTAAAATGAAATAAAAACTAATCTACTTGCATGAGAAATAAACTACAGTGCTAGCATGAAATAAAAGAAGCATGTAAATAGAAAAGAACACTAATTAACATTGCATAAAAAAAAGGAAAGTTACATTAAAAGAAATTGCTAAGTAGCCATGAAAAGAAGGAAAAGAAATCTTTGTTTATTTTTGATCCTAAAATAAGGAGGCTAAGAGACTAAGAGGTTTACATGAACATAAGGGGTATTTATACAAGTTTGAAACCTTAATCCATATTTTTGGGAACTACCCAAACTACCCTCTTAGGAAGTGTGGCCACCAAGTTATCATTAGCATGAGATAACCTTCCATTAAGTGTGCATGTAACTTTAATAGCCATTTATCATGTGCATTAGCTCCTAATTGTACATCATAGTAAGTGGGTAGGTGGGGTCCTCCATGATTCATGAAATGAATTATTTCCATCTTCATTTGCTTGTCTTCTCTTGTGCATGCATATTTTCCATGAAGTCACTTGTAATTTGAGTTCAAATTCATACAAAATAACATAAAAATTTCCAAGTAAATTTTCTCAAATTAATATATGCAAAAAAACGACCATTTTACCCCCATATGAAGATGAATAAATGATGACTTGAATATAATTTGAATTTCGGTTTAAACGTGTCAAGATACCCAATATGATCATTTATTTAATTAAATTAAATTAAATATGGAAGTAAAAATATGCACATCGGAAGGATTTTGGAGAATATATATTTATAAATACTTTAAATTTCAAAGTGGTTTCAAAACCAGTTTTCTATAAGTATAGATATGAATTAAATTGTAGTTTCTACTATACAATATTGTAAATATTTTTGAATAAGTATTCTTAAGTAAGAATTCAAAGCAAAACTATTTTAGTACAAAAACTATTTTCATGTATAAATGAATGTTTTATTTGCACGAGTGGAATTTACTGGCTTTTAGTAATTATTCGAGCATTGTCAAGTGGTTATGGGACATTAATCTACACTCTTATAATTACTAATTGAAAGTGGATGACACTTATCTATTTGTCGAGTTTTCGGACTCAATCTTAGAGAATTCCATTTAGGCGGATTAGATGGGTCTTTAGGCCCATCTTGTGATACTCGTTTTCTAGCGAGTTATATTTGCGAAGTGCAACTTCTTATGTAGTGCATCATGTGCGTACATATTATGTCGACTTGTGAGGTACAAGTCTAATGCTTGCATATTTTGATATGATTATTTATGTTCTTATTGTTGTGGTTACTTTGACTTTGATGAATGTTGCAAATGAGCATAAACTTAGTTAAAATCCATGAATTATTAAATGATGTGTAATTGTGTTAGTGAAGTATAACCCATGGATATTTATCCTTGACGTTATGCAAGTTTATTATTATCAGTGTTTCATCTTTTACGATAATTAGAGATAGTCTGACGCGGGTGTTATTTTAATGCTCGGTTCAGATCGAGACTTGACAGGTACAATGACTCAATGACAATGGATGTGAGCTAGCTTAAGAAGCCTATTTTGATGTTCTTTACCTTTTGATGTATTAGTTGAGTCTAGTCACACGCTTGGTATATGCTTTTATATGTTGTAGACTTTTTGAGATATGTATGTTTGAGACCTGTTAGTGTATGTATATGTATATAAATGCGAGTCTAGTATTTTCTTTTATAGACTCATTCTATTGAGAAAATATTGATGTATATTATTTCCATTGCAATGTCTGATTTTGTGTTATATATTATATTATGTATTGTTCAGAATTAGATTGAACTTTTGAATTATTGTTTTGCGCCTGGATCAGATATGCCGAATTACCACTTATAAGAAAAGAGAAATATAGTCATATTATTCAACGTATTCGATACTTGCTCAAAGCAATTTTAGAGATGGTCACTCCTAACCAGCCCTATTCTCTGCACTAACAGACAGTATTATCCAGTAATACCCTTTGTTAGTGTAGGTCTCGGGGTGGGGCGTTACACTATTTATGAAAAGAAAACTGTAAAGATAAAGATTAGCCAATAAGAATTTGAAACAAATGGGATTTGGTGTGAAATACTTACAGTTTTCAATTTAATTACAAGATTGCCACTTTCAATTTTCGAAAGCTTAAAGTACTAACACACGAAGGTCTTAATAGAAACAGCCCACAATAGCTTGGGTAGCTATCATCTCATGATGGCAGTAGATGTAGTTAACACGAGATAGCTCTGGAGTGCAAACTAGTAATGACTATTCAAGTCAACATGCAAAGTCTTAGTGAAGCTATCTACTCATGATGGCTATTAGGAACTAATATACGATGACATAAGATGGAGTCAAGACGTGATAGCACTTGATGTAGATAACACACGATGGCTATAGAGGAGGTAACACACGATGGTTGTAGAGGAGATAACATGCATTGGCTATAAGATTGTCAACCCACGACCACAACTTGATGTTCAATACGCAATTGCTTGGGAAGCTATTAACCTGCAAAGACTTTTTAGAAGTTAATACATGATAGCTAAGGAAAGAAAATAAACTAGAGATGGCCTAGGAAGAATCAATCCACGATGGCTATGGGATAGCTAATACACGATGACTAGGCTCAATGTTTGAAGGCTATGGGATAACTAGCATACGATAACTAAAGTCTATTTGCAATAGCTTAGGAAGCAATATTTTTCTAAGTCAAAAAAGAAAACTTAGGGCATTTTGAAAGACAGTTTGCAAGTTTTAATGAAATATAAGGATGAAATAAGGGAGGAATTTTAATAAGTTAAAATTGTATTAACTTATTTTTGAAATGAAGGATAACTTAGGGAAGCTAATAAATGATAGGATCATTTAAATTGGAAGATAAAGATGTTTTATCTAAAGAAGTGTAGGGTACACTATAAATTAATGAAAGGGGTTGAACTATGTTTGTAAAGTTATACCAGCTCATGGAGTTATTGGATGGTAGGATGCCTTGAGTGTTCTTCTGAAGTCCAACGGTATACGGTAAGGAACCACGGTAGGGTTCAATCCTAAAAGATTATAAAGGAGAGTTAAGGCAATGTGCTATGGTAGGGCTCCAAAATATCAGGATGGTGTTATAACTAAAATAAATAAATATACAATGTGAACGATAGCAGTTCAGGGACTAAGAGGGGCTATTGATGCTTAGTAAGTAACTAGAATGTATTCAAGGTTTTTTCATTCAGCCTCTTTGGAGAGCCAGGGTGGCTCCAATTAGTGGAATGAGTAGTCATTTCATTGGGTGATGTTGTTCGAGAAAAAATAAAGTTAATGATACACAATCCTAGGAAGGTAGTCGCTAAATAAGTTAATGATGACTTAGCATGAAAGCCTAAAACAAGAGACTAGGAGACCTTTGAATGGATGATGAACGATAGTATAACATGATCCATAACATTAGGATAAGTTAGGGTACTTGTAACACCTCGTGAATTGAATGAAATTAATTAAAAAAGAAATAAAAAATTTTATAAAGCAGAAAATGGAAATTTTACAAATGTCAGAAGTTGGCTATGAAACTTACATAATTTTGTTCGTGGTGATTTTCTAATAGATTTTCATATATAAAGTTTTTCGATCGGAGTTCAAATGAAAAAGTTATCGATGTATATGTAATTAACAAAATAAATTAATAACTAATGTTAATTATCGTTAACGGTTACATAAATATAAGCAGGATTAACATTAAATCAGATCGGTCAGGATTTGAGAAAATAAGTTTAAAAGGAAATAAACAAAACATAGAAATTAATTAACATAAAAATGCGAACGGTTGATCCCTTTACTGGGACCGGTCGACCGCTAGTGATCAACCGGTGGCGTCATAGCGGTCAATCGGTGGTAGGGGATGGTTATAAATTGAATCTAGTTCGAACGGTGCAGATTTAATATAATTAAATTTAATGGCTGATGTTGATTCGAATCTCTATAAATACAGGCCTAACCCCTCATTATTTTCCTTATTTTTCTGAAGCAACGACAAAGCTTTGCAATTTTCTCTTTTCCTTAATTTCTAAAATCTATATAAACTATAATTAATATATATAAATAAAGAATAATGGAGTGTAATAATAGAAAAAGAATAGCATTGAATCAAATCGCCAGCCAAGGTAAATTGTAAATCTAAACCCAAATCTAAAATTAATTCAAATCTCTTCTTGGTCTTAATTTCTAATAAATATGTGTATACTGTAGCACATATTTTGGGAGAAAAGGGAGTCAAATCGGAATAACAATGTTTAGATCCAAAGATTTGGAAGCTAAGAGAGTGGGAAATTATATATTTTCATATAATATTGGATTTATATCGTTGTAAATATGTTCTTTGTATGCCTGAATATAATTTTGGAGTTGTAGGCTTAGATGTATACGTGTAATGAATTTGAAAACCATGCCTACATATTCTTTGAATTGTTAGCTTGGGTTAAATATTGCATATACCTGAATATGGAAAGTAAGGGTGAAAGTATTCCCCAAATTTATAATATTGTAATGTAATTCTAGGTTTGTTGGTTGAACGATATATGTTAGTAAACATGAATGGGAAGTTATTATAATTTGTATTGGGATTTAAGTAGTATTTTAATTCATTGGAATGAAGAGTGTTGCAATGTAAAGTTCTATAAATTATCTAGTTTTATAGAAATGAATAAAAGTGTATTGTGTGAGATAATAAGGAATATCTAAAAGAAAGAGAAAGTAAAAAATGAGGATGTTTACCGTATTTTGTACTGTCTATTTCAAAAATAATAGAAGGGATAATTCCTTGTAATTCTAAACATAACACAAGTCCTTTCACTACGCCATAGATTGCATACTGCAACACCAAAGAAGTGATGCAGGAAGTGCCAAAAAATGATGCTGTAGGCTAAAAAAGGGCAAAGGCAACACTTTCTCGGTGTTGCATTTTGCCGCGTTGCCGCAGACCTCAAAGGCAACATTTTGACTATCTAAGGCAACATAAGAAATATTGTTGCAATAGAACCATATTTGGGTCTATAGCAACATCCATAGGTGTCTGTACCAACATTCCAAAATGTTGCTATAGATATTAACTTTCTGAATTTGTGGGGCCCACAATGTAGAGCATATTTGATTTTTTAATAGAAATAAATATTTATTTAATAAAATGCTATTTTGCACAGAATTTGATATTCAAACAGTAATTTATTTAAATAAATATTTTATTTCAACATTTAAAATAGTACAAATTCCTAACTCCACTATTTTACAATTCAATGATATATAACACTAATATTCACATATACAGATATTCCTCACTACATCACTCAGTTCACTCATTACATATGCAGTTTCAATTTATACAGACACCGACACTGACGAATATATGACGAGCCGAGTGCCGAGCCGAAGGCGAGCCGAGAAGCGGGTCCGGGCGCAGCGCCGGCGGGGGTCCGGGGCACCGCAGTCCCGGCGGGGATCGACCTTCTTTGAAACGACGTAAAATGATGCACAAATGATCACCTCCTGCGAATTTTAACACCTCCTCGATGATTGACTTTTGCAACTCTTTCATGGCTTCTTCTGAATCATCCGACCTTTTTCCAGCCATCATTCTTAGCAAATTGTTCAGTGAAAACTGAAATAACCTTGCTTTTAGCTCTGCCTTGGTAAAAGACCTGAAACCATGATAAATAAAAATTGACATTTCATCGAACAGGTTGCATGTTAATAAGTAATACATTACCCTTCACTGCCACCATCCCCAAACTTCGGCAACTTACATCCCCAAACTGCTGCAATTTACACTGCCACGAACCTCTACACAAAATTGACATTTCATCGAACAGGTCACGGACTTCGGCAGCACGAACCTCTACACTACCACCATCCCCAAACTGCTGCAACTTACATCCCCGAAGCACATTCATCTCTTCCAGAGTCAATGCAGCTTCGGTTGAAATATTATTTCCCAGGCACCTGTTGCAATTTCGATAGTAACTTCGCTAACAGCTCTTGCTTTGCCAGCAACTATACCATCAGAAGAAATTAGTGCCATTTCAGCCCACGTTTCAGTAGCAAACCCAGCGTCTTTAAGAACAACAGCTGCAATATCATCACTAGCAGCAGCATATGCATTTACAACTGTGATAGTAGAATTGTCACTTACAAGATCACCAATTGGGTCATCATTACAACAGAAAGATTCTATCAATAGCCTACAGCACACGGAATTAGGGTCGAAAAGCATAGCATCGAATTTGCCATCATTGTCAAAATCAAAAGCTGGAGTAGACGTCCATCCTTCGAAACTCTCATCAGATCCACGGTGAATACTGGCTTCCGCCCTTGCCTGCCGCTGTGTCGAAACCCCATAACTCGCGTCTAAATAATCAGACATAGCTTTGAAGGCATTGAGAAGCACTCGGTTTTTCTGAGGAGTATGAAGGAGGTGGCGCTTTTCACTTCATGCCGGATCTGATTCCGGAGCTCTAGGAGTCTGATACCGAATTCCAATCTGACGTCGAAAAGCATATGCGAATTGGAAGTATGAATTTGCTGGATTTCGTGAATTTGCTTTTTGATTTGAGAATTATGAATTGAAAACTGAAAGGGGATCTACACCAACATAGGCGGGAAAACGAAAATTTGGTAAAAAGTGCAGCGGTGATCCATTTTAACAGTCGGATTAAATATAGATCGTTGGATCGTATTCACGCGGATTGCTAATTTTATTAATTTTTTAATTTGAATACAGCTATAGCTACTGCAACATTTTGCTGATATCTATGCTAACACCTTAAAGCGTGTGTTGCAATAGACAAAAATCAGCATACCTATCGCAACATTTTAGCTGGCAACACCATGCAAATCTGTTGCAGAAGGCCATCTATGGCGTAGTGTTTTTAGATAATTTATGGAAAATTACAGTGTTAACGTTTTCTTTTGGAAAGATGTAATTCCAATAAATTGAAATGCAGAAATCCCTAAGTATAAACTAAAGTAATGTACGAAGTGATAATAACAATAATTAATTTTTGAATCTAATATATGCTATTTAGGATAAGTTAGAAAATAAACAATAAGAGAAGAAATATAAATAAAGCAATGGAGAATTAAGAGGATATAATAATCAAAGAAAGGTAGTTAACGGTTGAGAAGGGATAGTAAGCTATATATTTAATAGTGTTAAATGGAAATTAAGTAGCAAAAGATTGTTAAACTATTAAAGCTAGAATAAAGCGGTAAATGACATTAAACGGCGTTAATGAAGTAAGAAGTAAGCTATGAAAAAATAACTGAATATTAATAGTTGAACATGGGAGGCATAGTAATGATATATGTATAGCCTCAAGGTCGGTAGTGTTACACAACAGAAATATGCCTACTGCAATGGGCTACCTATAGTTGTGTATACATTATACTTATGTAGGACATATCCAACTGTAGGACCCGTGGGATTATACGTTAGCATATAGGTGAACAAAACATACCAAAGTAGGAGGGTTCGCCCGAGTCGAAATGTCAAAGGGCCAATTAAGTCCGCTTCAACCTTTTAGGGGGTACATGTTAAGTAACCAAGTGGGCATTTCCTTGATTGCATTAGGCAATCTAAATGGGATAGTGAGCGTAGGCTCAGTGCTATGACAGCAAGGTTGGTACCATATATGTAAAGAGTAGGAGCTGTTTACATAGGTCTAGATCGTCATCGGTCCTCGGCGATCAGCGGAAAGACAAGGGTTACGCCTAAATGGACTACATCTCCTACTAGTGTGGATCACGTCTAGGACATGCACCACCTCACAGTTGTTTGTTAGTTAGTATGTTGTTAGGAGGCATGGCTAGATAATCCTTAATGGAGGTCTTTTAAACCAATAGAATATGGCTAAAGAGTTGTAACGTTGTTATTAGGCACTATGGGAGTTCCTTGGTACGCACGGGGGCGAGGACGTGATACTGCGTTGATGTTGGATCCTGAAAAGGTATAAAGTTACGAATACTAGTGGGGAATGTATCATTGTCCAAAGGGGGACTGTGGTACACACACACACATATATATATACACACATACATACATAGATACATACACACATATGTAGTTATTGTGTACCTCGAGTATGTGGGACGTACTTTACGCGTATATGAAGTCAAGGTGACTAAATTTTAAAAGTAAACATAACATGTGATGGAAAGCAATCAGCATAAACTAGTGTTATATATAAAGCATGTAATTTACCGGTTACCAAAAAGTTGTTTTGACCTCCTGCTTGTTACAACCCATAGGATAATGAAACGACCGCCCATGACCCCTGCACCGAATCTAAAGATAGAGCGCTGTAAAGTGTGCCAGGCGACCATAGACGATTGTCAAGGTAAGATTAAAACAACAGAATCTATCGTATTACTCACAGTGCATGGACAAAATACAATAGAACATATGTATAGTGAAGCTTTACAGAACAAAATGACATCATATAAAACTCCATAATAGTTGAATACAAGCATCCACATAGTCAATACATCAAGCCTCACTACATATCTCTCAGAGAATACAAAACAGCGGAATATCCAGTACATATAATAAGAAGATAATATGCAACCCTCAAGCTCGTCTTCGATATCAGCATCGTGAGAAGAGAACAGCACCTGTCACCTACTACCTAGTCTGCCCGTCCCAAAATGGACGAACAGCCCAAGGCAATAAGAATTAAAACATAAAACCTTAAGTCAGACAACAGTCTTAGTGAGCAGTAAATTAACTAACAACATACCAAAAGAGCATAAAGGAAAAGGAATAGGAATACAACCCTCCCACTCCAACATCTTTCTACAGTGATAGCCCCCAGACACACACTAAGCAGAAGCAAACATAGCAGAGCATACAATTTAAAGTAAAGCTACTATCACTCGAGTCAAGGGCGATGTTTTCCAAGTACCAAGGCCTAAATCAGATAAGCACCCAGAAAATACTGCTCTTGAGTCCGAATGACGATACAACCAAACATCCATGACTCTGGCTATCACTGTTATCATTGCTTCGATATCACCGTTAATTGAATGACCGGCACATTCTTTCAGCCGTCCGTCAAGGGCTAATGGAAACCCCGGTTCTAGACATAACTCCCGCACGTCGTCGCAACCCGTGCCTAGGACTATCGAATCTGCCCAGAGTACTCGACCATCAACAGTTAGTCGTTGGGACTATCGAATCTGCCCAAACGTACTCTTGCTTAGAGCATGCTAGAACCTTCAACAACGATGCTATCCAAACCTCCTAGTCATCCTCCTCGACGACTATTCTTATATCCATTCATTATCCTCAACTCGAATCATATCATCGAGTTATCAACATGCTTGGAATAATCCCGTCTGGATTAGACCAAGTCTTCATCACATGATGCCTCGCTTCATTACATCCTCGCAAAGCCTCATCTCAACATCACATCATCAAATCTATGCATAAGAGCTTCATCATCCCGCTACATATGCCACGAGCAGCTTTCCCCAATTCAAGAGCCTTTCCCTTAGCTTTTGAATCCTTTGGTCTAAATCAAACCATCAATCATCTAATTCATAGCAATCAATCAAATCAAACATTAATCCAAACAATCAAGCATTCAAATATGATCTAAGTAGACAATTATAACAATAATGGCATTTTCGTAATTAAAGAGTTGAAAGTCCAATGAGCATGAAAACATGAACAATATCTCTACAAACTTGATGAATGAACTTGCATAGGTTAACATGTGATAAAATGGATGTAACATCATCATGAACAATGGATCTACATGGATCTACACTTAGGATGAAGAAAATGCATGGAAATCACTATTTTAACACCAAATCGAGCCAACAATCCGATATACTCCTTTGGATCCGTGTGAGAGATAATCACCACTCACCAAATCACCAAAACAACCTCAAATCAACACGCTTCAGATCTGGACAGCGAAGGATCAAGCTTGATCTATCACGAATCCGCTTCAAACGAAGAAATCTCACTTGAAAAGATGAAGATCTTCAACTTTAGCTCTTGAATCTTCAATCTTGATCTTCGATTTGGATGAAAGGAATCACTAGATTAGAGTGGAGAAAAGAAGTGAAGAAGTGTAGAAGTCGAGCTCTCAAAATGGCAGCACTTCGTCGCTTCAAAATCCGGATCCCAAAAATGAAGAGAAGCTCTCCTATTTATAGCAGAAAATACCCTAAGTCGTAACTCGTCCGCCTCTATAAGTCGTTCACGACTTAAGACTTATCACCCCTACGACTTAACTTCTGGCTTCAACGACTTAACATACTTCTGCCTATGACTCACGACAAAACAGCTATCTCCTAAGTCGTCTCCGACTTATAGCCTCTTCCGACTCAACACACGCACCTACGACTTAATGCGCACGCGCCTTAACTGGTTTGACGACTCAACTACTAAGTCGTCTACGACTTAACACAAAGGCTACGACTCATCCACTTGCACGAGTTAACACCTACGCGCGACTTAACCAGGCTACGAGTTAACAGTTAACTGGCTACGACTTATGACCGCTAACTCTTAAGTCGCTCACGACTCAACAGAAGATACGACTTAACAAAAGGGCTCATCCTACGACTTATCAAATAACCGGGTTAAACTCTTAAGTCGTCTACGACTTAACTGGGTATACGACTCAACCACAAACACTTAAGTCATCTACGACTTAACACTCATAAGTCGTTCACAAGTTACGACTTATCAAATCCCCCAGTTTACGGCTCATAACTAAACAGGGACTTCGACTTATCTAGGCAACGACTTAACTGCTAGACTTAGGTCGCTCACATCCTAACCCCAACACTCCTTAAGTCGGTCAGTCAATTTAAGCCATCCCACGACTTACTTCCTACACGACCTAGGCTCCAAACATTCCAACTCTTAAGTCGTTCAAACGACTTAACTCCAAGTCCTGGGTCACTCCTATCTCCTAAGTCGTATACGACTTACGACTTATGCTAAGTCGTGAACGACTTAGGACTTAGCCAAATATTGCCTAAAATCTGAAATGGCTCAAAAATGCTAAAATTCCAGATTCTGTCGAACTTGTCGATCCGTAAAAATACGGGTCGTTACATTCTCTCCCCCTTAGGAATTTCGCCCCCGAAATTCCAAACAAACAAAGCAATCAAAGACTATTCTGTACGCCTACCAACCATAACAATCAGCAAACCATGCATCCAATTCTAGCTTAGCGTACAGAATTCTAAAATTAGAACAAGTTACAATATCACGAGATGACACGACACCTTAGGGCCATACCTTGAAGAGTTCAGGATGAGCTGCTTTCATCCTCTCTTCCACCTCCCACGTACAGTCGTTATCATCGTCACTCCATTGTATCTTGAGCAACTTAACTACCTTCCTCCTAAGCTGTTTCGTGTCGGTTTCAACAACACGAAGCGGCTTACGAGGTCTTCTATCGACTGGATCAACTTCGAAGTCTTCACAGCTATCAGCAGAAACCACTGTATTCGAGTCGTGCACATACTTCCATAGATATGATACATGAAAAACATTGTGCACACCCGACATCTTCTCAGGTAACTCCAACCTATAGGCGAGCTTTCCAATTCGCTCGATGATCGGGAATGGTCCAACAAATCTCGGAGTCAATTTTCCTTTCTTCCCGAATCGAATAACATTCTTCAGTGGAGAAATCTTCACAAAAACCATATCTCCTACGTCGAATTCCAAATCCTTACGACGCTTATCGGCATAACTCTTCTGACGGTCTTGGGCTGCCTTCATTCGTTGCCGAATGATCTTTATGCAATCTGAAGTCTGCCGAATCATCTCTGGCCCAAGCATCAGCTTTTCTCCAGTTTCCAACCAACATGTTGGAGAGTTACACGGTCTTCCATACAATGCCTCATACGGTGCCATACCAATGCTTGACTGGTAACTGTTGTTGTACGCAAACTCCACCAAATGAAGGTGATCTTCCCATGATCCTCCGAAATCCAAAACACAAGCTTTGAGGAGATCTTCCAAAACCCGATTAACTCTCTCGGTCTGACCATCTGTTTAAGGGTGATAAGCTGTACTCAAACATAACTCGGTTCCCAAGACTTCCTGGAAGCTCTTCCAAAATCCACTAGTGAACAACGGGTCTCGATCGCTCACTATACTCTTCGGAATACCATGGAATCGAACTATCCACTTAACATACAACTCAGCCAACTTTGATGCAGTCCTAGTCGATCGAACAGGAATGAATCGTGCACTCTTAGTCAGACGATCCACAATGACCCAAATCCCTTCATTTCCCGTTCTGGTTCTAGGCAATCCATCGATAAAATCCATCGACACTTGTTCCCACTTCCATGTAGGAACTTCTAATGGCTGAAGCAATCCACTTGGCTTCTTCTGTTCGGCTTTTACCAACTGGCAGTTCATACATTTGGAAATAAAATTTCCAACATCCTTCTTCATACCTTCCCAGTAGTAGGTTCTCTTCATATCCCGATACATCTTATTTCCACCTGGATGAATTGTCAACTTCGAGTGATGACTTTCCTTCAGAACTTCACTCCTCAACTCATCTATACCGGGAACAACTAGTCATCCTTGCTTCCGAAGCCAACCCTCTCGATCGACCTCAAATCCTTTATCCTTTTCTGGATCCAATCCAGATTCCAAATCACGGATAATCCTGACAAGCTTATCGTCTCGCTTTTGGCTCTCGCCAATCCTTTCCACAAGAGAAGGTCTTATCGATAAGTTTGCCAACATCTCAGGTTCCAATTCACATCTAGGCCTGAAGTCAAATCCAGCTAAATACTCGAGATTCTTCCATTCAGAAAACATGGCTCCCAATCCTGCATGTCTTCGACTTAACGCATCTGCCATCACGTTACCTTTTCCCGGAGTATAAGCTATACCAAAATCATATGATGCTAAAAACTCTAGCCAACGTTGCTGCCGAAGATTCAAATCCTTTTGGGAGAAAAGATACTTCAACGACTTGTGATCCGTAAACAACTCGAATCGAACTCCCAACAGATAATGCCTCCACATCTTCAGAGCAAATACAATCGCCGCTAATTCCAAATCATGAGTTGGGTAATTCCTTTCATGCGGCTTCAGTTGTCGACTGGCATACGCAACAACTTTATCCTTCTGCATCAGCACTGCTCCAAGTCTAGTACCACATGCGTCGGTGTAAACCACCATCTCATCATTCCCACTAGGAATAGTCAAAACAGGAGCACTCGTCAATCTCTCTTTCAGGATTCCGAAAGCTTGCTCACACTTAGCATCCCAACTGAACACTTGGTTCTTCTTCGTCAATCCTGTTAATGGTGCAGCTATCTTGGAGAAGTCTTTGATAAACCGTCGATAATATCCTGCTAATCCAAGAAAACTTCTCACATCAGATGCATTCTTAGGTCTAACCCAATCGTGGATTGCTGCCACCTTAGCGGGATCAACCGCTATTCCATTTCCAGAAATCACATGGCCTAAGAACCTCACTTCACTCTTCCAGAAGTGACACTTCGAAAACTTAGCCTTCAGCTGATGTTTCCGCAAGATTTCCAAAACCATACGCAAGTGCGTCTTGTGCTCCTCTTCCGTTCTGGAATAAATCAGAATATCATCCATGAACACAAGTACGAACTTATTCAACTGATCTCTGAACACTCTATTCATAAGATCCACAAAATATGCTGGCGCGTTAGTCAATCCAAACGGCATTACCAGCCACTCAAAGAAACCGGATGGTGTCCTAAAAGCAGTCTTCGGCACACTATCCTTAGCTACTCTCAACTGGTGAAATCCCGTTGCCAAATCCATCTGAGAAAACACCTTGGCTTCGTGAAGCTGATCAAACAAGTCATCTATTCTCGGCAATGGATACTTGTTCTTCTTAGTCACCTTATTCAGCTCACGATAATCCACACACAATCTCAACGACCCATCTGCCTTGGTTGCAAACACAACTGGTGCACCCCACTCGGACACACTACGCCGAATGAATCCTTTCTGTAAAAGGTCATCAACTTGCACCCTCAACTCTTGCTGTTCCCTAGGCGCCATCCGCCTTAGAGGCATAACAACAGGTCTGGCTCCTTCAACTAGATCTATACGAAACTCGATCTCTCTATGCGGCGGCAACCCTCTGACTTCGTCAAAGACATCCTTGAATCCATTAGCGATTGGCACCGATGACAGTCCATCCCGTGGAACAACCAGCGAATACATGAAGCTCATGAAGACGCCTTCCTCATGCTTACATCGTATTACAACCTTTCGCCCCTCCACATTCTCGACTGTCACTTCCAGCCTTTCGCAATCAACCTTTGCCGCATACTTCCTAAGCCAGTCCATACCCAAGATAATTCCGAACCCCGCAAAGTTCAGAACAAAGCAATCACAAACAAAAGAGCAACCATGACTCGACACAACTAGACCACGACATAACATACACAAACAAGACGAACCCCCAACTGGATTAGTCACAACCAATGGCCTATCAACAATATCCGGTTCCAAACCTAACCGGCCTACGAGATCATTACAAACAAACGAATGCGACGCTCCAGTATCAAACAGAACTCTAACCGGAACACCACATAGGAAAAGAGTACCTTGAACAACCACACTCTTTCCCTTCTCTTCAGCAGTAGGAGCTTTTGAAGACGACGGAACAGCTCCCAAAGCATAAGGTTGCACAATCTGCTTGTCCTTCCTCGGTTCTGGACAATTCTTCCTGATGTGCCCTGGCTTGTCACAGTTGTGACACTTCATTGGCACCTTCGGATTCTTACAATCCTTAGAGAAATGGCCCTTGTGCTGACAATTGTAGCAAGTCACCTCGCCTTTCGGCTTCTTCTGGCCATCCTTACCCTTCTGCTGCTGCTTCCTCTTCTGGTTTCCACCCTGCTGTGGTTTAGACTCTCCCCTGGTAACAGCAACAACAGGTCCTTCCTTAGGAAACAGACTCTCATGCCTGAGGGCTTTCTCCACAAGCTTCTCAAACGAATCGTCCAAATGATCCACCAACTGTCTCCCAAGATAACTGTCCAAGCCTGTCACAAACTTCACATTCTTCTGATATGCAGACTCAATATATGACCGGGCATACTTGGACAACGCTTCAAACTCAGAAACATACTCAAGAACAGATCTTCCACCCTACTTGAGCTCCACGAACTTCTTGAACAGAACAGACTTCTGAGCTGTAGAAATGAACTTAGCTTCAAATCTAGCTTGGAATTGCTCCCAAGTAATCTCTTCCTCCGCAGTATTGATGGTAATAGAGTTCCACCAATCAGAGGCTCTTCCTTGAAGCTGCCTTGATGCCAACTTCCTCTTAGTTGCATCATCAATTCCCAAATCACCAAAGATCCTTCTACAAGCATCTATCCACCTTTGGACCTCAATAGTTGATTCTGTTCCTAAGAAAACCTTCCCTCCAAGAGCAGTATAGTCCTTGCACAACTTAGCAAAATCCACTGGTTTCGGAGTTTGGACTTGAACTCCAACATCAACTGCTGCCCCCGGAACTGGTATCCTTCTCATGATCGAAGTCATCATAGCTTCGAACATGGCTGCATAATCAGCAGTCTCTTCAGTAGCACGGCCTTCCCTAGCACCTGGTCTCCCTTTTCGACTCATTCTCAATATCTATAAAAAGGAATGATCATAACATCTAGAGAAACAACTGCATAAAGGACTAACTTACTGCTAAACTACTATATTATATATAGTAATCATCCATCAAAATACAATTACGTCTCTCATACGTAGTTACGTCAGCGAGCGTTGGGTAAAATCGATTAACCAATGCTCTGATACCAAATGAAACCACCGCCCATGACCCCTGCACCGAATCTAAAGATAGAGCGCTGTAAAGTGTGCCAGGCGACCATGGACGATTGTCAAGGTAAGATTAAAACAACAGAATCTATCGTATTACTCACAGCGCATGGACAAAATACAATAGAACATATGTATAGTGAAGCTTTACAGAACAAAATGACATCATATAAAACTCCATAATAGTTGAATACAAGCATCTAAATAGTCAATACATCAAGCCTCACTACATATCTCTCAGAGAATACAAAACAGTGGAATATCCAGTACATATAATAAGAAGATAATATGCAACCCTCAAGCTCGTCTTCGATATCAGCATCGTGAGAAGAGAACAGCACCTGTCACCTGCTACCTAGTATGCCCGTCCCAAAATGGACGAACAGCCCAAGGCAATAAGAATTAAAACATAAAACATTGAGTCAGACAACAGTCTTAGTGAGCAGTAAATTAACTAACAACATACCAAAAGAGCATAAAGGAAAAGGAATAGGAATACAACCCTCCCACTCCAACCTCTTTCTACAGTGATAGCCCCCAGACACACACTAAGCAGAAGCAAACATAGCAGAGCATACAATTTAAAGTAAAGCTACTATCACTCGAGTCAAGGGCGATGTTTTCCAAGTACCAAGGCCTAAATCAGATAAGCACCCAGAAAATACCGCTCTTGAGTCCGAATGACGATACAACCAAACATCCATGACTCTGGCTATCACTGTTATCATTGCTTCGATATCACCGTTAATTGAATGACCGGCACATTCTTTCAGCCGTCCGTCAAGGGCTAATGGAAACCCCGGTTCTAGACATAATTCCCGCACGTCGTCGCAACCCGTGCCTAGGACTATCGAATCTGCCCAGAGTACTCGACCATCAACAGTTAGTCGTTGGGACTATCGAATCTGCCCAAACGTACTCTTGCTTAGAGCATGCTAGAACCTTCAACAACGATGCTATCCAAACCTCCTAGTCATCCTCCTCGACGACTATTCTTATATCCATTCATTATCCTCAACTCGAATCATATCACCGAGTTATCAACATGCTTGGAATGATCCCATCTGGATTAGACCAAGTCTTCATCACATGATGCCTCGCTTCATTACATCCTCGCAAAGCCTCATCTCAACATCACACCATCAAATCTATGCATAAGAGCTTCATCATCCCGCTACATATGCCACGAGCAGCTTTCCCCAATTCAAGAGCCTTTCCCTTAGCTTTTGAATCCTTTGGTCTAAATCAAACCATCAATCATCTAATTCATAGCAATCAATCAAATCAAACATTAATCCAAACAATCAAGCATTCAAATATGATCTAAGTAGACAATTATAACAATAATGGCATTTTCGTAATTAAAGAGTTGAAAGTCCAATGAGCATGAAAACATGAACAATATCTCTACAAACTTGATGAATGAACTTGCATAGGTTAACATGTGATAAAATGGATGTAACATCATCATGAACAATGGATCTACATGGATTTACACTTAGGATGAAGAAAATGCATGGAAATCACTATTTTAACACCAAATCGAGCCAACAATCCGATATACTCCTTTGGATCCGTGTGAGAGATAATCACCACTCACCAAATCACCAAAACAACCTCAAATCAACACGCTTCAGATCTGGACAGCGAAGGATTAAGCTTGATCTATCAAGAATCCGCTTCAAACGAAGAAATCTCACTTGAAAAGATGAAGATCTTCAACTTTAGCTCTTGAATCTTCAATCTTGATCTTCGATTTGGATGAAAGGAATCACTAGATTAGAGTGGAGAAAAGAAGTGAAGAAGTGTAGAAGTCGAGCTCTCAAAATGGCAGCACTTCGTCGCTTCAAAATCCGGATCCCAAAAATGAAGAGAAGCTCTCCTATTTATAGCAGAAAATACCCTAAGTCGTAACTCGTCCGCCTCTATAAGTCGTTCACGACTTACGACTTATCACCCCTACGACTTAACTTCTGGCTTCAACGACTTAACATACTTCTGCCTATGACTCACGACAAAACAGCTATCTCCTAAGTCGTCTCCGACTTATAGCCTCTTCCGACTCAACACACGCACCTATGACTTAATGCGCACGCGCCTTAACTGGTTAGACGACTCAACTACTAAGTCGTCTACGACTTAACACAAAGGCTACGACTCATCCACTTGCGTGAGTTAACACCTACGCGCGACTTAACCAGGCTACGAGTTAACAGTTAACTGGCTACGACTTATGACCGCTAACTCTTAAGTCGCTCACGACTCAACAGAAGATACGACTTAACAAAAGGGCTCATCCTACGACTTATCAAATAACCGGGTTAAACTCTTAAGTCGTCTATGACTTAACTGGGTATACGACTCAACCACAAACACTTAAGTCATCTACGACTTAACACTCATAAGTCGTTCACAAGTTACGACTTATCAAAACCCCCAGTTTACGGCTCATAACTAAACAGGGACTTCGACTTATCTAGGCAACGACTTAACTGCTAGACTTAGGTCGCTCACATCCTAACCCCAACACTCCTTAAGTCGGTCAGTAAATTTAAGCCATCCCACGACTTACTTCCTACACGACCTAGGCTCCAAACATTCCAACTCTTAAGTCGTTCAAACGACTTAACTCCAAGTCCTGGGTCACTCCTATCTCCTAAGTCGTATACGACTTACGACTTATGCTAAGTCGTGAACGACTTAGGACTTAGCCAAATATTGCCTAAAATCTGAAATGGCTCAAAAATGCTAAAATTCTAGATTCTGTCGAACTTGTCGATCCGTAAAAATACGGGTCGTTACAGACTTAGAGGGACAAGTACAGATACAAGGTGGGAACGGTGGAAGGACAAATTTCTTATGCATGCTTGACACTGACTAGGGGAGTAGATATTTGATGTATTAGCCTTGGTCGATAATTATATGTTTTATTATATTTTACTATTCTACTGTGAGTTTTATCGATAGTGATCAGATATACTTATGTTTATTTATAGGATATAACACCAATGGTCCATGCTTTGATGGACTTGGGTTTTTGATTTAGCGAAAATTTGGGTCCACTGAGGTGTGGGTTGTTATATTTGGTATCAAAGCATAAGTTAGTCGATATGTTGAGTGAACTTATTTGTATTTTTACCTATAATTATATATATTATATGCGAAATCCTACAAATTCTTACTATAGAAGTAGTTGCAACCATATGAAAAATGGACAATGCGACTATGAGTTGGAACAACAGATGAAGTTGAAGATATACACCTATCCTGATTACCCCAGGGTAAGTAGGTCATATTGGAAGGCATTGACCTCAGAATAGTATGAATGCAATATATAGAAGTGAAATGACCCTCTCTTCTCTACCTTCAGAATTAAGGATTTTTTTTAGAGATGATACATGTATATATCATTTATTAACAAATATATTTTTCCAGGGTCATTTTTTTTTCCAATAAACAAACTTTATCCAGGATCAAAAATTTTACCAATATAGATATATCAGTGCAACCACAAAAATATGCACACACATATGAAGATGCATGTGCCCCTCTGGTTTAATCAGGTTATGGCAAACAAGAGGTTACAGTGATTGATTAAACTTAATCAATCCCTACATAGCTTAATTTCATTTTATTATTTAAGTAATGAAAATCTTATTCATATAGGTAATAGTATGGTTTTTATTCTTTGATAGCTTGCTGGATTCTCCATGAAATATGATTCATAGAACCCAGATAATTATGTTATGATTATCTGTAAAATCAATTGTATAGTGTCTGTGCTTTGAAAATGATATAAGCTTATATCATTTCCTATGTTTGCTTTCTTATAATATCTACCTTATGTGCAAACTCATGTCTGGGATATTCTTAAGTGAATTATCATATTCCAGAAGCTTGATTCCTTGATACCAAGGTACTAGACTAAATGAAATGCAGTCCGAGGTGAGTTTCCTCACACATGGATACTTAGCAAATAAAATATGGATTAAACAGACTCTCTACTCAGATATATTTCAGAAGGTCTTAAAATGCATTTTGCCCAAAGCTTTAGTAAAGAGGGATTCAGATTTTATGTTAAAATTACTAAGGTACTGGTGTGACAGTGTCTAAGCAAATCATATCTGAACATGTAAATAATTTACTAATATGGATCTAACATCACTATCTTATAAAATCCCTACTGGTGATCTAACTTACAAAATTATAGCTAAAACTTTTCAACATTCCAGATAATAAAACTCAGATATTTTAAATACCAGTTCCAAGTCAAATTCTCAAAATACTTAACCAAATATCCAACATCACTCTGTACTTAGTACAATGGAAATTTCTTTTTAAAATATCATACATGCAAATTTCATCTTGTAAGCTCTTATCTATCTAATTCTAGCATGCTATAATCTTCTTCTCAATGCTTTGCTTCTACTCCTATCTAGAGGCTGCTGTCCCTGAAAAAGCATTTGAAGCTGCCTCATTTTAAATGAGACACCCCAGATGCCATTAGCACACTAGGGTCAGACACATGTCTGGTATGAGAAAATTCACAAAAGCAATTAATTAATTAGGTTAAAATCAAGTTAAGTACATATACATAAAGTTCTGCCCTTTGGAAACAGGTAATACTTGTGTGCATGCTCTGTGTCATTGTGCATATGCATATTATAATCTTTCTTTCCAAAGACTACATATATAAATATGGTACATACATTCAAACATACAATTCAGTCATAATCAAACAATCATTCACACCAAACAGGAAAATAACCAATATGAGTTAAATCATTTATTCCATCCTCATATTTCAATTCTGGGAAAAACTCTAGTTTCCACATCATATCAAATATTTTTCCCTTGGTATATTTATCTATCCTGGTCTCATCTGCAATTTTATGAATCAATGGACACACTATAATGAACTAATTCACTCCATTACACAAAGATCTCAGGACTTGAACAAGCCATGTGTCAACTTGCATTACTCAAGAACACAAGTCATTCCTGCAGTAATCTTGACCCCATTTCCTAATCAAATTCTTAGGTACTTTCTCTTTTTAAATTTTTCAGAGCAACCCAATCAATGAGTTATTTTACAAAAACAAGCATTCACCTCATAGCATTCCTTATCATTCTCATAAACAAACAGAGACAACCAAGCAATTTTAGTATTCGTACTTATTAAAACATGTTCTTGCAATTTTAAAGAGATATAGACAACTAACATTGGTTTATGGCTTTATGGGAAGATTTTATTGCAAACATCTATGCTTTAGTTAACTCAGGTTGACCTAGCTTCCTAAATCACAAAATCTATTTGCTGGGTGGATATTGTATATTTTCTTTGAATCAGGAGTATCAGCACATAGGCAAGCCTATTGCACTCCTAATTCCTTTTCATTTTAAGCCTCAACACATATACATATGTATATTGCAGCCCATAAGTTTATCAATTCTTCTGGGTTGAGCCAAAACCAACACTACTTGCTTATATCCAACATTTTATTTTTCTGGGTATTTATTTGTTTCTAACCAGTATCATGTTAAAAAGAGATCTGGGTTTCAAAGATACTTATGTATGCATGCAGATCATATTTAGAATATTCACAAAATAAAACAACCAGAACAACCATTTAGCATTAAAGCATCCTTAACTTCTGAAGAACAATCACATATACTTTTAAGAAAAATTCATTTATAACTGGCTGCCTTCATTAGGACTTAGTGCCTTAAGTTGTTGAGTGAGTTTTCTCACCTAGCTCTCTTTTCTGCTTCCTTAATTAATTGATGAACTTCTACCTTTAGCCTCAAGCTCTTTTCCTTCCCTTGCCTTATGATTTCTATGGTGTTGTTTCTTTTTTTTTCAAAGTTCTTTTCTGAGAAGGAGAGGAGGCTGCTGCATATGCATATATATATATACAGGGTCCTCCTTAGGGTTTTGGGTATTGGCTAAAGCCATTTTTGCCCACCAGAAAAATTATATTATCTGCATTTTATTTGAACCCAAAATTCTACCCTTCCCGACTTAATTTAGGTGAAGAGAAAAGTGGTTATATTCTTTTTGGTTAATTTCAGAAATTTGCTTTTCAGAAAATACTTTTTCCTTTGTCTACAATCATGCTAAAAATGTGACTTGATTTGTTATTTATCAAATACTCTTCCTAATTCTGCCTATACCAAGCATTTCCCTGTTTTGTCTTATTTTTCCTATTTTTAGCTTTCATGTAAATGGTATGTACTTCCTTTATTTATTTACAAGAGGACTACTCCTTTTTATATCCTCATTTTTTTTCTTTCTGCATATATACTAAAATAAGTCTGTATATTTTATTTTACTAATTTGAACTCTAGTATTTTATTAACATATATATATATATATATATATATAAGTCTTACTGAAATAATTAGTACACCCATATATATATTTATACATCATTCTGTATTGACACACACATGCACATGTACACTCAAAAATATTCAGTAGCATCCATATATGTATATTTACTTATGCATACAGCTTTTAAGGATTTAATCTATATATATATATATATATATATATATTCCCATACATATCAATATGTATTTATTCTTAGAGTTTAGGGATTTTAGCTTTAGTTCATGTGCATTTCCTGTGCACACATGTACACACATACTGATACACTATCAAGCTATATCAATTCCCTTTCAAAATTTATTTAAAAATTATTTTGAATTTATTTATATTTTTTAGAATAAATTCCTAAAATCTTGGGTCATTACATACATCCCTCCTTTTAGAAATTGTGTCCCACAATTTTCCTAAGCTTAAAATGAATTTTAAACTTAATTCAGAGAACAAATACATTCTCAACAAAATAGATTTTTAGTTCTATAATAACTAAAAATATATGCATCTAAAACAATCAAAAATCAGAATTACCTTTAATCTGAAAATAACTTAGGATAATTCGTCCTAACTTTGTCTTCTAATTCCCATGTGCAATCATTAGGATCAAGACTCCACTGTACCTTTACAAGTTTCAGAGATTTATTCCTCAACTTCTTCACATCTTTTGCCAAAATTCCCATTGGATCCTTTTCATAAATCAAATTAGGATTTATCTGCACTTGGATTAGGGTCTCAAGAATTTCTGACTTGTCATGGACCCATCTTCTCAATTGTGATACATGAAAAACATCATGTATACCTTGCATGTTTTCTGGTAATTCCAACTTATATGCCAAGGGACCAATTATTTCCAGAATTTTGTATGGTCCAATATATCTTGGGGTTAACTTGCCTTGTTTCCCAAACCTCAGCACATTTTTCATAGGTGAGATTTTGATGAAAACAAAATTTCCCACTTCATATTCCACCTGCCTCCTTTTCATGTCTGCAAATTTCTTCTGCCTTTCTTGTGCTGCTGCCATTCTTCTTCTTATCAACTCAATTTTCTCCTTAGTTTCTTGTATGTACTCAGGTCCTAAAATAGACCTTTCTCCTGCTTCTACCCAACAAACAGGTGACAAACAGGGTTTACCATATAAGGCTTCAAATGGAGCCATTCCTATGGTGCTTTGATAGATGTTGTTGTATGTAAATTCAACTAGATGAAGATAATCTTCCCAGTTGCCCCCAAAGTCCAGTACACATGCTCTCAACATGTCCTCCAAAACCTTGTTTACTACCTCGGTCCGCCCATCTGATTGAGGATGGTAGACAGTACTTAGTCATAGTTCACTTCCCATTGCTTCTTGAAAGCTTCTCCAGAATTTTGAGGTGAAGATGGTATCCCTATCACTCACAATGGTTTTGGGAATACCATGTAACTTTACCACTTCCTTTATAAAAATTTGAGCTAATTTTGGTGCTGTCCTTTCTGACTTGACTGGGATGAAGTGTGCTACCTTGGTTAGCCTATCAACTATCACCCATATGCTTGTATTGCCTCTCTTAGATCTAGGCAGTCCATCTATGAAGTCCATAGATATGTCTTCCCACTTCCACTGTGGTACACTAAGAGGCTGCATCAACCCTGATGGCCTTTGGGTTTCAGCCTTGACTTGTTGGCAAGTCATAGATTTGGCAATATATTTAGCTACATCAGATTTCATCCCCTTCCACCAGAAGTCTCTTTTCAAATTTTGGTACATTTTTGTGTTGCCTGGGTGTATGGAGTATTTACTTCTGTGATATTCATTCAATATCTCTTTCTTCAATTCTGTGTCCTCTGGTACACACATCCTATTTTGGTATCTCATATAACCATTTTTATCAATATGGTGATTCATCACTTCCTCCCCTTTTGAGAGGAGCATTTTCTTCTCTAATAAGTTGGCATCCTGTTCTTGCATTTTTCCTACCTTTAGAATTAAATCTGGTTGAAGTGTCATTAAGCTTAACTTCTCTTTATCTTCTTGTGCACCATGCATCTGCTCATCAATGTGCACACAACCATTCTCCCCAATTTCTAACTCAGTTAGCAAAGACAAGTCCTTAAATTCTTCTATCATCATCATAGACAATTTAGCATGCTGTCTACTTAGAGCATCTGCAACTTTGTTTGCTTTGCCTGGTGTATAGAGTATGTCAAAGTCATAGGCAGCTAAGAATTCCACCCATCTATGTTGCCTCATGTTCAAATCTTTTTGTGAAAATAAATATTTTAGAGACTTGTGGTCAGTGTAAAGTTCAAACTTAGTGCCTAACAAATAATGTCTCCAAAGTTTCAAAGCATAGATCACAGCTGCTAATTCAAGGTCATGTGTGGCATACCTTACTTCATGGGGTTTAAGTTGTCTGGATGCATATGCAATGATTTGGCCTTGTTGCATCAACACTGCACCCAAGCCAAATCCACTAGCATCAGTGTATACAACTAATTCTTCATTTCCATGAGGTACCTTTAAAATTGGAGCATTCACCAATGCCTCCTTCAACTGTTCAAAAGACTTTTCACATTTTTCTGACCAAACAAAAGCTTGGTTCTTCCTGGTTAGGTTAGTGAGTGGTGTAGAAATTTTTGAAAAATCTTTTACAAATCTCCTATAATGCCCTGCCATCCCCATAAATGATCTTACTTCACTCACAGTGCTTGGCCTCTTCCATGCTTGAATAGCCACTACTTTATTGGGGTTCACAGAAATTTCTTGGGCAGATATAACATGGCCAAGAAAATGCACTTCCTCTTTCCAAAATTCACATTTTGAGTATTTTGCCTTTTAAGTCTTTTTCTCTTAGTCTAGACAAAACCATATGCAGATGGCTTTCATGCTCTTCCATTGTTTTGGAATAAATTAAAATGTCATCTATAAAAATAAGCACAAACTTGTCTAAATAATCTCTAAAGGTTCTGTTCATTAAATCTACAAAGTATGATGGTGCATTGGTCAAGCCAAATGGCATAACCAAAAATTCATACAACCCATGTCTAGTGTTAAAGGCAGTGTACTTGATGCTTGATTCTTCCACCTTCATTTGATGAAAACCAGATGCTAAATCTAGCCTAGAGAATACTCTTGCTCCAGCCAATTGATCAAAAAGATCATCTATTCTTGGTAGTGGGTATTTATTTTTAATGGTTACCTTGTTTAATTCCCTATAATCTATGCAGAGTCTCAAACTACCATCTTGTTTCTTAACAAACACCACTGGTGCCCCCAGCAAGAATTACTGGGTCTTATAAAACCCTTATTTTCTAATTCCTCTAATTGTTTCTTTAATTCTTTTAGTTCATTTGGCCCCATTCTTGTTGGCTTTTTAATCACTGGGCTTGCTCCTGGAACTAAATGAATTTGGAATTCCACTGGCCTATGGTTTGGAACACCATTAACCTCCTCAAAAACATCCAAGTATTCATTGACTATGGGAATTTCCTCAATAATATGTTTACTGGAATCTTTACCCAAATCAATCAAATGACACAATTTTCTTCCTTTGGACACTTCACACAAAATTGTGATCCTCTGGCTTCCATGGTTTTGCGATGATATGGTGGATGAGTCTAAGTTAATTATGGCCTTGAATTGCCTTAACCAGTCTACTCCCAAAATAACACCTATATTTGGGTAATTTAAAACATATAAATTGGAAATAAAAGTATCTCCTCCTATGTTTAATCCCACATCCACACAGATCATGTTTAAAACACTAGAACTTCCTAGTGGACTTTGTATATGTAAAGGGGTTTCAACCAATATGCAACTTAATTTCAGCATTTTAACTAATTCATAGGAAATTAAAGAATGAGTTGCTCCTGTATCATATACTACTGCTATGGGTACATTACAAATAAATAGTGTACCTTCCACTTGACTGTGCTTCTCAGCATTGATCTCCACTGTTTTGCCTTTTTCTTCCAAGTTTGCTAATTTTCCTTGTTGCCTATTTTCAGGACAATTTCTTTTCATGTTCCCTTCTTTCCCACATAAATAACACTTGAAAGCTCCTCCTTTCAATTCTGGACATCTTGGTTTGATATGTCCTTCTTTTCCACACTGATGGTACACAATCTTCTTGGTTTCCTTAGCTTTGACATCTCCAGTGCCTTTGTTATTGGCCTCTTCCTTCTTCTTATCATAAGGGTGATACCTCCCCTTTACCTTTCTTGGTGTTATTGTTCTTAAAATTTCTGAACTTCTCCCTTTCCTTGTCATGCTGCTCCAACCTCAAAGCTAAGTCTATCACATGGTCAAAAGTCCTGTCAGCATAGGGTAACATGGCTCTGCTAAGTCCTGGGTTCAAACCTTTTATGTACCTATCATTTTTGGATGCCTCATCTTCCACAAGCATTGCTCCATATGTGGAAAGCCCCTCAAACTTTTGAGTGTACTCTGTGACAGTCATGGTTCCTTGTCTAAGTCTAATAAATTCTTCTAGCAAGGTAGTCTTAGCTGATGCTGGTACAAACCTTGCTTCCAACATCTCTTTGAATTGATTCCAAGTGATTTCATTCTCACCTCTCCCTGCAATGATTACTTCCCACCAGCTTAAAGCTACTCCTTTTAGCTGTCTTGAAGCCACTTGCCTCTTTCTTTGATCATCAAGTTGCATGTCATTGAAAATTCTTTCCAATGTTCTCAACCATGTTTGAATTTCCATGATACCCTCTGTCCCTTCAAAGCTTTTGCCTCCTAAATGAGTATATGTCTTAAGTAATTTTGAGAGTTCTTCATAGGGATTTTCTTGCCTTTGTCCTGCCCCATCCCTAAATGCTCTCACCAAGTCTTGCAGATTGACCATTGGTGGTGCATGGGAAGATCCTGCTCCCTGATTTGGTGGTCTCCCTACCATAGTTTGCTAATAATAATTTACATAGCTGGTTAGTTTGATTGGTAATTTTATTATTTCAGTGGTTTTTATTCACACTGAAAACATTGATAAATATATTTAGTTCCTTTAAATTTTATTTCTATCTAAGAACTTGATCTTTACTTCTACTGTGTTGAATAACATAGCTCTGATACCAAATGAAATGACCCTCTCTTCTCTACCTTCAGAATTAAGGATTTCTTTTTAGAGATGATATATGTATATATCATTTATTAACAAATATATTTTTCCAAGGTCATTTTTTTTCCAATAAAAAAACTTTATCCAGGATCAAAAATTTTACCAATATAGATATATCAGTGCAACCACAAAAATATGCACACACATATGAAGATGCATGTGCCCCTCTGGTTTAATCAGGTTATGGCAAACAAGAGGTTACAGTGATTGATTAAATTTAATCAATCCCTACATAGCTTAATTTCATTTTATTATTTAAGTAATGAAAATCTTATTCATATAGGTAATAGTATGGTTTTTATTCTTTGATAGCTTGCTGGATTCTCCATGAAATATGATTCATAGAACCCAGATAATTATGTTATGATTATCTGTAAAATCAATTGTATAGTGTCTGTGCTTTGAAAATGATATAAGCTTATATCATTTCCTATGTTTGCTTTCTTATAATATCTACCTTATGTGCAAACTCATGTCTGGGATATTCTTAAGTGAATTATCATATTCCAGAAGCTTGATTCCTTGATACCAAGGTACTAGACTAAATGAAATGCAGTCTGGGGTGAGTTTCCTCACACATGGATACTTAGCAAATAAAATATGGATTAAACAGACTCTC
Source organism: Allium fistulosum (assembly GCA_030737815.1). Classification (NCBI taxonomy): domain Eukaryota; kingdom Viridiplantae; phylum Streptophyta; class Magnoliopsida; order Asparagales; family Amaryllidaceae; genus Allium; species Allium fistulosum. Next base: position 368,755,054 of record CM060908.1, read on the forward strand.
TACTCAGATATATTTCAGAAGGTCTTAAAATGCATTTTGCCCAAAGCTTTAGTAAAGAGGGATTCAGATTTTATGTTAAAATTACTAAGGTACTAGTGTGACAGTGTTTGAGCAAATCATATCTGAACATGTAAATAATTTACTAATATGGATCTAACATCACTATCTTATAAAATCCCTACTGGTGATCTAACTTACAAAATTATAGCTAAAACTTTTCAACATTCCAGATAATAAAACTCAGATATTTTAAATACCAGTTCCAAGTCAAATTCTCAAAATACTTAACCAAATATCCAACATCACTCTGTACTTAGTACAATGGAAATTTCTTTTTAAAATATCATACATGCAAATTTCATCTTGTAAGCTCTTATCTATCTAATTCTAGCATGCTATAATCTTCTTCTCAATGCTTTGCTTCTACTCCTATCTAGAGGCTGCTGTCCCTGAAAAAGCATTTGAAGCTGCCTCATTTTAAATGAGACACCCCAGATGCCATTAGCACACTAGGGTCAGACACATGTCTGGTATGAGAAAATTCACAAAAGCAATTAATTAATTAGGTTAAAATCAAGTTAAGTACATATACATAAAGTTCTGCCCTTTGGAAACAGGTAATACTTGTGTGCATGCTCTGTGTCATTGTGCATATGCATATTATAATCTTTCTTTCCAAAGACTACATATATAAATATGGTACATACATTCAAACATACAATTCAGTCATAGTCAAACAATCATTCACACCAAACAGGAAAATAACCAATATGAGTTAAATCATTTATTCCATCCTCATATTTCAATTCTGGGAAAAACTCTAGTTTCCACATCATATCAAATATTTTTCCCTTGGTATATTTATCTATCCTGGTCTCATCTGCAATTTTATGAATCAATGGACACACTGTAATGAACTATTTCACTCCATTACACAAAGATCTCAGGACTTGAACAAGCCATGTGTCAACTTGCATTACTCAAGAACACAAGTCATTCCTGCAGTAATCTTGACCCCATTTCCTAATCAAATTCTTAGGTACTTTCTCTTTTTAAATTTTTCAGAGCAACCCAATCAATGAGTTATTTTACAAAAACAAGCATTCACCTCATAGCATTCCTTATCATTCTCATAAACAAACAGAGACAACCAAGCAATTTTAGATTTGGTCCTTATTAAAACATGTTCTTGCAATTTTAAAGAGATATAGACAACTAACATTAGTTTATGGCTTTATGGGAAGATTTTATTGCAAACATCTATGCTTTAGTTAACTCAGGTTGACCAAGCTTCCTAAATCACAAAATCTATTTGCTGGGTGGATATTGTATATTTTCTTTGAATCAGGAGTATCAGCACATAGGCAAGCCTATTGCACTCCTAATTCCTTTTCATTTTAAGCCTCAGCACATATACATATATATATTGCAGCCCATAAGTTTATCAATTCTTCTGGGTTGAGCCAAAACCAGCACTACTTGCTTATATCCAACATTTTATTTTTCTGGGTATTTATTTGTTTCTAACCAGTATCATGTTAAAAAGAGATCTGGGTTTCAAAGATACTTATGTATGCATGCAGATCATATTTAGAATATTCACAAAATAAAACAACCAGAACAACCATTTAGCATTAAAGCATCCTTAACTTCTGAAGAACAATCACATATACTTTTAAGAAAAATTCATTTATAACTGGCTGCCTTCATTAGGACTTAGTGCCTTAAGTTGTTGAGTGAGTTTTCTCACCTAGCTCTCTTTTCTGCTTCCTTAATTAATTGATGAACTTCTGCCTTTAGCCTCAAGCTCTTTTCCTTCCCTTGCCTTATGATTTCTATGGTGTTGTTTCTTTTTTTTTCACAGTTCTTTTCTGAGAAGGAGAGGAGGCTGCTGCATATGCATATATATATATATACAGGGTCCTCCTTAGGGTTTTGGGTATTGGCTAAAGCCATTTTTGCCCACCAGAAAAATTATATTATCTGCATTTTATTTGAACCCAAAATTTTACCCTTCCCGGCTTAATTTAGGTGAAGAGAAAAGTGGTTATATTCTTTTTGGTTAATTTCAGAAATTTGCTTTTCAGAAAATACTTTTTCCTTTGTCTACAATCATGCTAAAAATGTGACTTGATTTGTTATTTATCAAATACTCTTCCTAATTCTGCCTATACCAAGCATTTCCCTGTTTTGTCTTATTTTTCCTATTTTTAGCTTTCATGTAAATGGTATGTACTTCCTTTATTTATTTACAAGAGGACTACTCCTTTTTATATCCTCATTTTTTTTTCTTTCTGCATATATACTAAAATATGTCTGTATATTTTATTTTACTAATTTGAACTCTAGTATTTTATTAACATATATATATATATATAAGTCTTACTGAAATAATTAGTACACCCATATATATATTTATACATCATTCTGTATTGACACACACATGCACATGTACACTCAAAAATATTCAGTAGCATCCATATATGTATATTTACTTATGCATACAGATTTTAAGGATTTAATCTATATATATATATATTCCCATACATATCAATATGTATTTATTCTTAGAGTTTAGGGATTTTAGCTTTAGTTCATGTGCATTTCCTGTGCACACATGTACACACATACTGATACACTATCAAGCTATATCAATTCCCTTTCAAAATTTATTTAAAAATTATTTTGAATTTATTTATATTTTTCAGAATAAATTCCTAAAATCTTGGGTCATTACAAGAAGGGTCCCTGAAGTTGGATAGTGCTTGATTCCCTTGTTGGGCCTAGATTGCTCAATGGTTGTAGATCTCTGCAAGATTACCGATCGATGACGTACATTAGATTCAGATAAGAGAAAATTAAGAATATATAGGTTGTAGATGTTCAAAAGAAGAATTAAATTAGTTCTTGAAGAAGGTGTGTAGAAATCACTCCAAGATGATAGCTAAAATTTTAAGAAAGATAAGTCATGAAGTAAGTGGAAAAGAAGTAATCCAAAAGAACGGACAAACAAAACCCACTCCGAGTCCGACCCATATTAAAGAATTTAATAAAAGGTTTGAAGAAGAAAAAATATTTGAAATTAGTTTTCAAAGGATTTATTTGAAACTAGAAAACTCTATTTTTGAAATAAGTAAATATTAAAAGTCATCTACAAATAATAATACCATTTTATATTTTAATAGAATTGCTAGTTGAAATTTAAAACTGTTTAAGAAAAGGAGTTATAACAAAATTATTTCCTTTGAAATAAACAGAAAATAGAGCATATGTGTAGCTCAGTGATTTTATGATTTTGTAACTTGGAAATTTTAATAATTCTTTTAAGGGGTGGGAAAGAGGAAGTGGTACTGGTTTTAAATTGGGCAAAGAGACTGAAATGGTAAGAACACTCGATAGTGAAGATAGGAAGAATATTTCGTATAAGGAAAATACGGAGAAAGATATCTAAAATAGGTTTTCACATAAAGAAGTTATATCCAGAGAAGTCATTTAAATAAGAGTAATTTTAGTGAAGGAAATTTAAATTGTAGCAACGTTTGAAAATTTAAATAGAAATAACGTTAGGAGTTTATATTAAAAATAATGCTAGTGATCTAATTAGAAGCAATATAGGAATAACAAGGGAAAATGGATATTTTCTATTATTATGTCCATTGATTGCATGTATCTTCTAAAGTTCCCCCTCACAAGCTATAAGAGCCTCCACTAAGGTTGAAAGTTGAAGTAGCATGAGTATTAGAAAATAATAGGATGGAAGTTGTTCTTGTCTACTCAAGTTTTTAGTGAAAGTAATAAAGGATGTTTTAGAGACACTTTAACCGTGCATTTTTTGAAAAAATGGTATGGTATGACAATTGAGGTTTTAAATTTGAGTTAAAAAAATCCCACTTTTAAGAACTAAAATCTTTATTGTTAAAAGATTTTAAAGGAAAATTTTATTTGAATGATCATTCATGCAATAAAATTTCACCCTTATTTGAAAAGGAAGAAAGGATATTTTAAAAAAATAATTGCTAACATCTCCTTTTAGAACTAATAAATAAATTTAATTGATAAATCCTAAATTATAGTTTTTAACGTTAAAACGCCTAAATTTAATATTGGTTAAAATAAGGGAATTTTCATGGTTCCTTTTTTAAAACCAAGCTATTGAATGATTTAAATAAAAAAATTCTAAGTTTTTATCTTTAACGATAAAAGTTTTGGTTTTAAGTACTGCATGATTCAGAAGTTTTAATTTAGAAGGAGCGGTGAAAATTAAACCAATTTTTGCTATATAGAGTAGATATGGATGATGCCTAGGTAAGACGGGATAAAAGTTAAGGCTATGAGTAAAATAGTAATGGATGCTCGTAGAATAGTAATATTGAACCACCGTTGGATAAAAGGAATATTAGTTTGAGCATAGGAATGTTTCATTAAAGATGGATGGTGACCAAAAAGAAGAACACATATGAAAATGGGAAATTGTATCAAAGTAAATTTCTACGAGTTTTAGAGTATATCCGTATGAAAGAATAATAATAATAATAAAGAGAGCGTATGCCAAGATTTGAGAATACAATCAAGAGATTTGGATAAAAAGAATATAGTAATATAATTGGTTGTGATAACGAAAGTAATGGATAGACCTTATTTATTAAAAGCCAAAAAGGAAAGTTAAGATTTATGGGTTATGGTAGAATAACATGTTAGAAGGGTCCATTTAATTTAAGTAAGAAGTGATAGGGCCAAAACATCATTAATGTCCATTGATGTTAAAGGGGAGCTTCCAGCAATTATTTGGGCTGTAAGCATTAGTTATCTCTGTTTATATAAAATCGCGTTTTATGAGAAAAGTTCATTTCTATTTCTGTGTTGATTTTCTGGATTATTCGCTATATATTGGGATGCAGAATAAATAAGGAAATCTCATGTAGGCACTTAATTAATGTAAAGTAAGGCTGAAAATATATAAAATAAATTAGGAAATTTATTATCTACCAAAAGTAAAACAATATTAAATCCCATAAGCCTTAAAAGTTTAGGGAGATAAATTTTAGCAAGCGAAGGATAGGGAAAGGTTGTTTCGAAACCATGGGTCACTATCCCTATGCCTTAAAATCTATAATTTATAAATGTATTTGTGTGCTGATTGTTGTTTTAAAATAAAAGGAAAGGCTTTCTAAATATACTATGTAATAGGCGGAGACCAATCATAGGTGTTGGCCTATTGACTAAATCCTGATTGCGTTGGATGTGGCTAAATTTGTTTTGAAGAGTTAAAAACAAATACTTTTGAAAATTTTGTCCAAAAATCTTTGATTTTTAAACATGAAATTTTTAGTAAAGGTTTTTCAAAAAATAAGATAAAATTTTAGATTTTTGAAATGTCACATGCTTAGCATAGGGAAAAGTCGTTGGGTTAGCGAATATAAATTTTACCGTGTAGCGGAAGTGATAGTAGGTAAAATATAGTAGTTATAAGGGTAAAACCTATTTAGCTTTGGGATTTTTTTTACATACATTGTCGATAGGTGAACAAAACTCGTTTTGAAATAACTCTATTTCAAAAAATTTAAAATTTAAAAGTAAATTTTCTTATATGGACTATACTTGGAAAAGTTGGAAAAGAATTGGGTGCAAAAGAGAAGATTTCAAGATATAGTGGAATGGGTACACAAGAGAAGGATGGAAATATGAAATTCTCCATCTAAACCTTTTTCCGACATAAAAATATAGATTTCTCTAAACCGAATTTTGAAATTTTGGATGTTAGGAAATTGTGTGATAGATACTGGATGGTAGGGATCATATGAAAATTTGGTTGAACTATACTTCTATTTGTAGTGTATGAAAATTTGGATGCAAAAACAAAGATTTTGATTTTCAAAACTTGTATATATATATATAGAACTGCCAATATATATGGGTTGCTTGCATCATCTTTTAAAAATTGTTTTAAAGAATGCATTCATATAGAAGGCGTCAATTTAGTATTATTCTTCATACATAACATATGTATTAGGATACATCGTGCACTTATACACAATTGGCTGCAAAATTGGTTGCACACTAATTGGTTGGATTGCTTAGATTGGTTACGTGAAATAATACATGATTCAGTCCTTGATGAATTTCAGGGACGAATGTAACAACCCACTATTTTGAACCATTCAAATCGACTATAATCCACACATGTCAGATTTGAATTTCTCAAAATAATAGATTGTTATATAAATTTGGGGTAAATAAGAAATAATCACATAATCACAGACACATAATATTACAACAATAAGCATCGGAATAAACAAACATAGTAGTTCATGAAGCTACTACAACATCAGAATCTAAAGAAAATACAACAGAAATACCAAATACATAGAAGTTTGCTAATACATAAGCAAATAACAAAGTCTGAAATGGAAATAACTGAAATAGGAAATAGCTAAGAAGATATATAGATAGATCTCCAACTAGTCTCTAGCTCCAAAGATGAATCACGAATGTTGTGACTCTCAGGCTGACCCGAGCATAAAGCAAAAACAAAACACTCGAGTCAGGATTTACATTCTTATGCAAGTAAATCAACTCAAGTGAAATGTTCAAGTAAAATGAAATACTAACTCAAAGGATGCTTGGGACTCTCATCCTTTAAGGATCCGTTAAACTAACTTCATATAAAATAGAATACGCTACATAAATAATGTGTATCATAAAATAAAGTATTAAAGTAGCATTAAGGCGTTACCCATATCCCCTTTAACACATTTTATAAAAATATCGTAGTCTATACAGATACTGTAAGCTCCACTAAACCGGTGGTTTACTCAGTGAGCACTCCATAGGTATGATACAAACCAAAGTCGTAGTGGGTTCGATAAGGATAAATATGATAAGGCATGCGAGGAAATGCCCAGGGTATGATACTATCGTTTTGCGGATCCGGACTAGTGGTAACGTATAGCAGCTACTACCGCCCACCTCGAGACACACTCCCATAATCAAAGGTGCACCCAATCAAATCACAAGGTAATAGATATGGTTTCGAAGGAACATGCTCGAAATTAATATAACATAACATATATGTGACTAGCATTAATATAACATATGTGACAGTAAATTAATATAACATATGTGATAATAAATTTCATAATATACGCGACAATTAATTTCATAACATATGTGACAATAAATTACATAACATATGTGACAATTAATTACATAACATATGTGACAATTAATTTCATAACATATGAGACAATAAATTTCATAAAATATGTGACAATTAATTTCATAACACATGTGAAAATTAATTACATAACGCATGTGACAATAAATTACATAACACATGTGAAAATAAATTACATAACATGTATAACATTTAAATTTCATACATATGTGACAATTAATTTCACAACATACGTGACAATAAATTACATAACATATGTGACAATTAATTACATAACATATGTGACAATAAATTTCGTAACATACGTGACAATATATTTCATAACATATGTGACAATAAATTTCATAACATACGTGACAATTAATTTCATAACATATATCACGTTAACATAACATGAATAACATATAAATTAACATAACATGCATAATATATAAATTAACATAACATATAAAACACATAAATTAACATACAAATTAACACAACATAAGTAACATACAAATTAACATAACATGAATAACATACAAATTAACATAACATGAATAACATATAAATTAATAAACATAACATGTATAATATATTCCTAACTAAAGCAACAATTCACATGTCATTTCATATGATTCCATTTACTTATACATAAGAATATTAATCGTGAGTGATGTGCTTACCTTTCGTGGTAAATGAAGGTGATAAACACAACACAACGGAGATGGGGACTAAAGCAATAAAGACCAATCCAAAGCTATCCAAACTTGAAGACGACAATCACCAAATACTTTTTCTTTTTTTATCTTTCTTTCTCTCTCTTTTTTGTGAAAGGAGGGTTCGGCCTAGGGCTTGACCAAGGGCTAGGTGGTCGGGTTTTGGTCCGGCAAGGGGTGCTAGGGTGGTGGCTTTGGGTGGGCAACGATAGGGGAGGGGGAGGCCGAGATAAGGGGAAGGATAAAGAAGGAACAGAGGAGAGAAAAGAGGGCAAAGGAAGGGGAAAAAGGAAGGGGAGAGGAGGAGAAGCAAGGTGGAGGCAATGGAGAAAGGAAGGAAGTGGAAGATGGATTGGAGATTGAAATTTTTTATTTATTCTGTTTTAGGGATTTAGGAAGAGGAGAGGAGGAAGAAGGAGATACAGAAGTTTCAGAAAGAAGAATTGAGAAAGAAAGTTTCTGTACGTACTTTTCTTTTGGGTACGTGACTATACAGATGAAAGGAAGTCTATTAGGGAATTCAGTCGTCAGTTGAAGCCTAAGAGTGAAAAGGAGCCCAATAGACCATATACCATCCAAATACTCAAGATATACTATGCAAATACTATAGGAAATACACATGAAAGTATAAGGATAATTTACGCAAATTTTTGACAGTAAATCGAAAATCTAAAGCAATTGGAATCCGATTTTGATGAAACGAAAAGTGGAGTGGAGATCAGAATTCAGTCTAGTATCATTTAAAAAGAACAAATTCAAAATTTCAAATTTAAAATTTTCAACCAAAAGTCAAACTTTGACTAAATTTGACCAAAATTTGAATTTTCATAAAAATTTCTATTTTATTGAATTTGGAAAAATATATTACTCAATATTACAAAAATTATGTTATTTAAATTCAAATTTATTTAAATTTTAAAATATTTAATTCAAAAATTCAAATAAATTTCCTTTAAAATTTAATTGAATTTACGGGTCGTTACACTCTTCCCCACTCAAAACTTTTCGTCCCCGAAAAGGAACGAGAAAGGAGAATAGAAATAAGCAGAAAAGATAAGATAAATTCAAAATCAATAGTACCTGGGACAAACAATTTAGGATTCGAAGCATGCATGGACTCCTCAATTTTCCAGGTGCAATACCGATCATCTGTACTCCATTGTACTTTGACCAGAGTGACGGATTTCTTCCTAAGCTGCTTCGTACCTCTATCGAAAATACGAAGTGGCTTCCTCTCGGTAGTGAGATTTGGCTCAACGTCCAAAATCTCCAATAAAGCAAGCTGAACAATCAAGGATGGATTATGAAGATACCGGCGAAGATGTGATACGTGAAACAAGTTATCCACACCCGAAAGCTTCTCCAGCAAATCCACTCTATAAGCTAAAGGGCCAACTCTTTCCAAGATGCGGAAAGGACCAATGAATCTAGGAGCAAGATTCTCTTTCCGACCAAAGCGAACCACATTTTTCAATGGTGAAATTTTCAGAAAAACCTGATCACCCATTGAAAATTCCAAACTCCTCCTTCGCCTATCAGCATACTTCTTCTGCCTATCCTGAGCAATCCTCATCTTCCTCCTAATCTCCTCAACCTTCTCGGATGCTTCCAGAATCATATCGGGCCCAAGAACTAAACGATCACCGGATTCAATCCAGCAAGATGACGATTCTCAAGATCGTCTGTAAAGAGCGGTAAACGAAGACATTTCGATACTTGCCTGATAGCTGTTATTATAAGTGAATTCAATGAGATGGAGAGGATCTTCCCAAGATCCTCTGTAATCAAGAACACAGGCACGAAGAAGATCTTCCAGAATCTAATTCACCCTTTCCGTCTGACCATCATCTAAGGATGGTAAGCAGTACTAAGGTTCAAGCGGGTACCCAAAGCTTCATGAAAAGCTTTCCAAAACTTGCTAGTAAAGATAGGATCACGATCACAAACAACGCAAGACGGAACACAATAGAGTCTGACAATCTCCCTCATATAAACCTCAGCTAAGCTCGAAGTGGTTCGATTCGACTTGACCGGAATAAAATGAGCGGGTTCGGTCACTCAATCGACAACTACCCATATACTCTCGTTAACCCTTCTCGTCCTCGGTAATCCATCAATAAAGTCCATAGAAACCTGATCCCACTTCCAAATGGGAATCTCAAGGGGTTGCAACAATCTAGCGGTCTTCTGGTGGTCAGCCTTAACCTGTTGACAAGTGGCACATCTGCTAACATAAATGGAGATATCCCGCTTCATACCACTCCACCAATACAGCTTCTTCATATTTTGATACATCTTCGTAACTTCGGGATGGATAGAGAGTCTGGACTGATGATTCTCCTTAAGAATCTCTTGCCTTAATCCAGCGACATTCGGAACACAAATTCGATTGTTAATCCTTAGAATTCCGTGTTGATCAATTTGTGCTCCTAATTCACTTTGTTTATCACCTTCCCTACTATGAATATTTTCCTTTCTGAGCCTAAGCATCTCATCCTCATCTTGCTTAACCGCGATACGATCCATAAGAGACGAAGAAGCTACAAACTGACATAACATGGCTCTCTTCCGACTTAAGGCATCGGCCACAACATTGGCCTTCCCAGGAGTGTAGTTGATGTCGAGGTCATAACTTGCTAAGAATTCGAGCCATCTAACCTGCCTTTGGTTCAAATCCTTTTGGGTGAAAATATACTTTAGCGACTAATGATCCGTAAAGAGCTCAAACTTAGTTCCTAAAAGATGGTGCCTCCATAACTTCAAAGCAAACACAACAGCAAGCAATTCCAAATCATGAGTAGCATAATTAGCTTCGTGAGGCTTCAACTGACGACTGACATAAGCAATAACCTTCCCATCCTGCATCAATACAGCTCCCAAACCTTCTCGACTAGCATCAATATAAACTGATAATCCTTCACTTCCATTCGGAACGGTGAGAACATGAACAGAAGTAAGCTTTTCCTTTAACTCATTAAATGCTGCTTCACACTTATCACTCTAAACAAACTTAACATTCTTACAAGTTAAAGCAGTAAGAGGTGCAGCTACGTGGGCAAAATTCTCAATGGATCTTCGATAATAACCAGCTAGGCCCAAAAGGCTACGAATATCAGAAGGAGTCTTAGGTGTCTCCCAATCCTGAAAATAGAATAGGGAATTTTAATTCAAGAAAGATAGAAAGTCAAATTACAAAGGGAGAAAGATGGATAGACTTACATTGGTTGGGACAACCTTAACTGGATCAACCGAAACTCCATTTTCCAAAACAATATGCTCGAGGAATCAGACCTCATCTTTCCAGAAATGGCATTTAGAAAATTTAGCTTTCAATTGATGACTCCTAAGAGTTTGGAGAACAAAGCACAAATATACCATATGCTCCTTCTCAGGCTTAGAAAAGACGAGAATATCATCAACGAAAACCAGGTCAAACTTGTTGAGAACATCGTGGAAAACGCGATTCATGAGATCAACGAAGAAAGCTGGAGCATTAATTAAGCCAAAGGGCATGACTAACCATTCATAGAAACCATTCTCGATTCAGAAAGCTGTCTTGGGAATGCTCTCCTCAACTACTCGAAGCTGATGAAAACCGGTGGCAAGATCAAGCTGAGAGAATATTTTAGCTCCATAGAGCTAATCGAACATATCATTGATACGAGGCATAGGATATCCGTTCTTAAGAGTCAGCTTGTTCGGCTCTCTATAATCAACACACATCCTCAAAGAACCATTAAATTTAGTGGCAAAAACTACAGCTGCTCCCCATTCTGAAAAACTCTACCTAATCAAACCCTTAGAGTACAGGTCTTCAATCTGCTTCTTTAACTCGGCTTTCTCTCTGGGCGCCATCCGTCTGGGAGGAAGAACAACAGGTCGGGCTCCAGGAATAAGATCGATGCGGAATTCAATTTCCCGCTTAGGGTGTAGAGAAGTGACTTCACCAAAAACATCAGGATAATCCCTGGCTATAGGGGTGGAGTCAAGAGCACTAGGATGGGAATCAAGTGAAAAGGTAAAACTGCCTACATAATCCTGAGGCATATGACATCCAATTACTAAAGACTCGCCCAGCTCGCTTACTAAAGAAACCGTTGGGCCTTATAAGAAATAACCGCATCATATCGCTTTAACCAATCACTTCCAAGTAAGATATCAAATGCATCAAAACCCAAAACATAGATATCTCTATTAAATCGAAGCTTTTTGTAAAGGAGTTTCACCCCTTGACAAATCATACTAAGGTTGGCGGGACCGCCGATGGGATTAGTCACACACAAGGATTCAGTTGCTAATTGAGGTTGCAAGTTGTGTTCAAATTTATTACAAAGATCAATAGAAATAAAGCTATGGGATGCTCCAGTATCAAAAAGAACGCGAACAAAAAAATCATGCAAAGAAAAGGTGCCCTATAGAGGACCTTGGGTATCATTAGCAGAAGAAGGAGTGGAAGAGGTCATAGCAAAGACTCTAGATGTCTTACCTTTTCTTCTGAGTGGGACAATCCTTCTTGAAGTGGCCTGGCTGCAAACAAATGTGGCAAAGGTTGTTCCTGGACATCTGGACTGGAGGAATGGCGGCTCTTGTTGAGGATGGACAACTATTGGCATAATGACCCTTCTGGTCGCACTTGAAGCAATTGATGGAAGATAAGTCAAGAGATCACTTCTGAGAAGAATAACCAATGCCCTAAGAATTCTGCCAGTTCTTCTTCTGCTATTGAAAGTTGGGCCTCTTCTTCTTCAAGCCGCTGGAATTACCCTGAGACTGAGATGCTGGCACAACCTGCTTTCCTTTGGAACTGAGGTTCTCGAAACGGGTGACCATATCCATAAGAGAAGTGAAGGTGCCATGAACATGGTTAATCAAACGATCATAATACTTCGGGCGAGCACCAAAGATAAACTTCTCATTCTTCTTGAGTGGGGTGTCAATCAAACTAGGCCCAAACTTAGATAACTCATTAAACTTCCTCTCATACTCTGCAAAAGTCATATCCCCTTGCTCTAGGTCCATAAATGCCTTATATAACTAGGACTTCCCGGCTTCGGGCATCCACTTAGCCATAAAAGCATCCCTGAAATACGGATTCAAGACATTAGATAATGTCAAAAAAGATAAATTCCAAAGGGACAACCTAGCAAAAGGACAACTAAAGATCTCACCTAAACTGCTCCCAAGTGATATTCGCCTCGTTAGTCTGAGCGGTAACTGACTCCCACCAATCATATGCAGACTCCTACAACTGCCAAGCAGCTAACTGACGAATCTGAGCATCAGTGATCTCAAGTCTAGTAAAAACCCTCTCTAAGCTCTTCAGCCACTGCTGAGGCTCAACAATGCTCTCTGCTCTGGTGAACTTGGTACCTCCAAGCTGAGTGCACTCCTTATAAAGGGTGGTGAACTTAACGGGCTGAGCTAGTGGAACAAGTGCAACCACTGGTGGTGCTGGGGCATTTCCACGACCCCTACCTTTGACATTCCTACGGTTACTCATCTGGAAAAGATTTAAGAATGAATTTTTGAACAAAGATAAAGATCAAATACAAAAGGAATCCTAATCAAGGAGAATCCTACCTAAGAATTTCAAGCACGAAAGAAGATGATTCTGTCATTAATTCTCCTCATTCTATGGTATTACTACCCTATCTCTAATGAGTTTTTTTACCCCATAGGCTAAGGTTTGCCTAAACCAAAGCTCTGGTAATAACTGTGACGACCCACTATTTTGAACCAATCAAATCGACAATAATCCACACATGTCAGACTTGAATTGGTCAAAACAATAGATTGTTATATAAATTTGGGGTAAATAAGAAATAATCATAGAATCACAGGCACAGAATATTACAACAATAAGCAGCAGAATAAACAAACGTAGTAGTTCATGAAGCTACTACAATATCAAAGTCTAAAGCAAATACAACAGAAATCCCAAATACATAGAAGTTTGCTAATACATAAGCAAATAACAAAGTCTGAAATGAAAATAACTGAAATAGGAAATAGCTAAGCAGATATATAGATAGATTACCAACTAGTCTCCAGCTCCAAAGATGAATCACGAAGGTTGTGACTCTCCGGCTGACCCGAGCATAAAGCAAAAACAAAACACTCGAGTCGAGATTTACATTCTTATGCAAGTAAATCAACTCAAGTGATATGTTCAAGTGAAATGCAATAGTAACTCAAAGAATGCTCGGGATTCCCATCCTTTAAGGATCCATTAAACTATCTACATATAAAATAGAATATGCTACATAAATAGTGTCTATCATAAAGTAAAGTATTAGATTAGCATTAAGGCGTTACCCATATCCCCCTTAAAATTTTTTATAAAAATATCGTAGTCTATATAGATACTGTAAGCTCCACCAAACTGGTGGTTTACTCAGTGAGAACTCCATAGGTACAATACAAACCAAAGTCGTAGTGGGCTCGATCAGGATAAATATGACAAGGCAACTAAGACAATGCCCAAGGTAGGATACTACCGTTTTGCGGATCCGGATTGGTGGTAATGCATAGCATCTACTACCGCACACCTCGAGACACACTCCCATAATCAAAGGTGCACCCAATCTAATCACAAGTAATAGATATGGTTTCGAAGGAACATGCTCAATAGGTGGAGCGATCCAACTTGGCCCGACGTGGCTCCTGTTTTAGTCATTTTAATTATGACCCGAAAGTTAAGGCTATCCATCATTGTTCTCTTACTTCATTCCAGTAGAGTTCACCAAACCATCCTACTTCATTCTGGATTCTCCACCACATGCACAGTTGTTAAAGTGGTTTTCGGTATTGGCAGAGAGTATGACAATTTCCGATCCCGGTCTCTTTAACAACCAAACACTTATTTCACACCATGGTCATTTTTATAAAATATTTTAAATAATAAGATCTTAAGTTACAATTTAAATCAATTACTAAAATATCTAACTTCAATTATATTTTAGCTTTGAACATTTAACTTACAACTTCTATCACCTTAAATTATCTACATTTCAAAATCATATCTTTGGAAAATCCATAACCAAATAGATTAAATAATCCTATTTGATCTAATTCATTTAATTAAATTAAATTTAAAATTTAAACTTAATTTCTCTTCCCTTAATTTTTTTAAAGTTGCTAAAAATAAATAAAATTAATTATATTAAATTAAATTAAAATTTAAAAAATCCTTTAAAACTATATTAATTATTTTATTAAATTGTATTTTTAAAATATTTTATTTTATATTTAACTAATCAAATATCAAATTATATATTTAGATTAAATTAAATTATAAGTCAAAAATTTGAAATTTTACTTTAAAAAAACCCTAACTTATAAATTAACTTTAAAAAAAATTATATTTTATTTTATTTCCAAAAATAAATTTTTAAACAAATCTTTTTTTTCAAAAAAAAGTCAATTTATTTAATCAAAACATACTTTAAAATTTATAAAACACTTTAAAATAGACCAACAATGTCCGTATATAATTTTCTACCCTATGGTCAAGTGATTAGGGTATATATCATTTCAACTCGAATTTATAAATTTCTGGGTATATAATATTTCAACCCGTATCCCAAATTATTGTTTCAAATCAATAAAATCACTTGGGTTTATCATTTCAACCCATAACGATTTTTCCTAATCTATAAGATCGTTCGGGTATACATCATTTCAACCCACAGGGATTTCCTAACTAACATACAAAAAGGAACTTGTAGTGTGCTTTGCATAAATAAATAAATAACAAGACATATCACTTGCATACATATCATAAATATAGCATGTGACATATCAGAACATGTATCATAGCATAACACATATGTGACTAACATTTTATATAACATAACATATATGTGACTAACATTTTCATAGCATAACATATATGTGACTAACATTTTCATAGCATAACATATATGTGACTAACATTTTAGATAACATAACATATATGTGACTAGCATTAATATAACATATGTGACAGTAAATTAATATAACATATGTGAAAATAAATTTCATAACATATGCGACAATTAATTTCATAACATATGCGACAATAAATTACATAACATATGTGACAATTAGTTCGATAACATATGTGATAATTAATTTCATAATATATGTGACAATTAATTTCATAACATATGTGACAATAAATTTCATAACGCATGTGACAATAAATTACATAACATGTATAACATTTTAATTTCATAATATTTGTGACAATTAATTTCGTAGCATATGTGACAATAAATTACATAACATATGTGATAATTAATTACATAACATATGTGATAATAAATTACATAACATATGTGACAATTAATTTCATAACGCATGTGACAATAAATTACATAACATGTATAACATTTAAATTTCATAATATATGCGACAATAAATTAACAAACATAAGTAACATATAAATTTGATAATATATGTGATAATAAATTTCGTAACATATATGATAATAAATTTCACAACATACGTGACAATAAATTCCATAATATATGTGACAAATAATTTCATAACATATATCACATTACCATAACACGCATAACATATTAATTAACATAACATGCATAATATATAAATTAACATGCATAATATATAAACTAACATAACATATAAAACATATAAATTAACATAACATGTAAAACAAACAAATTAACATAACATGAATAACATTCAAATTAACATAACATAAGTAACATACAAATTAACATAACATGGATAACATACAAATTTACATAACATGAATAACATACAAATTAACATAACATAAGTAACATATAAATTAAGAAACATAACATGTATAATATATTCCTAACTAAAGCAACAATTCACATGTAATTTCATATGATTCCATTTACTTATACATAAGAATATTAATCAGGAGTGGCGTGCTCACCTTTCATGGTAAACGAAGGTGATAAACACAACACAATGGAGATGGGGACTAAAGCAACAAAGACCAATCCAAAGCTATCCAACCTTGAATATGAAAATCACCAAATACTTTTTCTTTTTTTCTCTTTCTTTCTTTCTCTCTTTTTTTTGTGAAAGGAGGGTTTGACCTAGGGCTTGACCAAGGGCGAGGTGGTCGGGTTTGGGTGTGGCAAGGGGTGCTAGGGTGGTGGCTTTGGGTGCGGTAAGGCTAGGGGAGGGGGAGGCCGTGATAAGGGGAAGGAAAACGAAGGAAAAGAGGAGAGAAAGGAGGGAAACGGAAGGGGATAAAGGAAGGGGAGAGGAGGAGAAGCAAGGTCGAGGCAAAGGAGAAAGGAAGGAAGAGGAAGATGGATTGGAGATTTGAATTTTTTATTGATTTTGTTTAAGGGATTTAGGAAGAGGAGAGGAGGAAGAAGGAGATACAGAAGTTTCAAAAGGAAGAAATGAGAAAGAAAGTTTTTGTACGTTCTTTTCTTTTGAGTACGTAACTATACAAATGAAAGGAAGTCTATTAGGGATTTGAGGAGTCAGTTGAAGTCCAAGAGTCAAAAGGAGCCTAAAAGACCATATACCATCCAAATATACAAGATATACTATGCAAATACTATAGGAAATACACATGAAAATATACAGATAATTTATGCAAGTTTTTGACAATGAATTGAAAATTTAAAGCAATTGGAATCTGATTTTGACGAAACAAAAAGTGGAGTGGAGATCATAATTCAGTCAAGTATCATATAAAAAGAATAAAATTCAAAATTTCAAATTTAAACTTTTCAACCAAAAGTCCAACTTTGACTAAATTTGACCAAAATTTGAATTTTCAGAAAATTTTCTATTTTATCGAATTTGGAAAAATATATTACTCAATATTACAAAAATTTTGTTATTTAAATTCAAATTTATATAAAATTTAAAATATTTAATTCAAAAATTCAAATAAATTTCTTTTAAAATTTGACTGAATTTACGGATCGTTACAACAAAATTCTTTTAAGAGGGGAGAATGTAACACCCCATGAATTGAACATAATTAATTAAAAAAGAAATAAAAAAATTTATAAAGCGAAAAATGGAAATTTCACAAACATCAGAATTTAACTATGAAAGTTGTACCATTATGTTTATGGTGATTTTCTAATTGAGTTACATATATAAATTTTTCCAATCGAAGTTCGAACGAAAAAGTTATTGATGTTTGAAGATTTCAGATCGGAAATAATTATATATGCAATTAAGGAAATAAATTTAATTAACTAGCATTAATGGTTACGTAACGTCTAAGCAAACCAGTCAACCCCTTTATTAGGACCGGTCGACTGCTAGTGTTGATTTAAACCCTTATAAATATAAGCCTAACCCCTCACTATTCTCCTCATATTTTCTAAAGTAACGACGAAGCTCTGCCATTTTATCTTTTCCTCAAATTCTAAAATATATATATTTGACCTATAATCTATGTATATATATATATATATATATATAGAATAGTGGAGTGTAATAGGAGAAGAAGAATAGTATTAAATCAATTTGCCAGCCAAGGTAAATTGTACATCTAAACCCAAATCTAAATTAAATTCAAATCTCTTCTTGGATCTAAATTTCTAATAAATATGTGTATACTTGCAGTACATATTTTGGTAAGAAGAAAAGGTAGTCAAACGGGAATAACAGTATTTAAATTCAGAGATTTGGAAGCTAAGAGGTGAGTGGGAAATTATATATTTTTATATAATATTAGATTTATATTGTTGAAAATATGTTCCTTGTATGCCTAAATATAATTTTGGATTTGTAAGATTAAACATATACATGTAATGAATTTGAAAACCATGCCCACATATCCTATGAATTTTTAACTTTAATTAAATATTGCATATATCTGAATCTGGAAAGTTAAGGTGAAAATGATCCCCAAATTTATAATATTGTGTAGTAATTCTAGGTTTGTTGTTTGAATGATAAATGTTAGTAAACATGAATGTGAAGTTATTATAATTTGGATTGTGATTTAAGTAGTATTTTAATTCATTGAAATGAAGTGTATTGCAATGTTAAGTTCTACAGATTATCCAGTTTTATAAATATGAATAAAAGTTTATCGTTTCAGATAACAAAGAATATCTAAAAGAAATAGATGTATAAAATAGAACGTTTACCGTATTTTGTACCATTTACAAATAATAACAGAAAGGATAATTACTTGTAATTCCAAACATAACACAAATCCTCTTTAGGTAATTTATGGATAATACTGTGTTAATGTTTCCTTTTTGGAAGATGTAAATCAAATGCATTAAAATGCAGAAATCCCTAAGTGTAAACCAAAGTAACGTAAGAAGTGACAATAATAATAATTAAATTATGAATCTAATATATGAGATTTAGGGTAAGTTGGAAAATAAACAATAAGGGAAGAAATATAAATAAAGCAATGGGGAATTAAGAGGATATAATAATGAAAGAAATGTAGTTAATAGTTGCAAAGGGACACTAAGCTATATTTAATAGTGTTAAATAGAAATTAAGCAATAAAATATATTTAAACGGTTAAAGCTAGAAGTAAGCGGTAAATGATATTAAACGGCGTTAATGAAGCAAGAATAAGCTATGTAAAAATAAGTGAATATTAATAGTTGAACATAGGAGACGTAGTAATGAAATATATATACATATAGCCTTACGTACGAGTTTATGGCGGGTGTGAATTATTGAATCTAGTTAATAACTTAGAGTAACTAAAAATGACATCCACATTAATATCGGTTGGAATGCGAGGTCAATAGTATTACACAACAGAAGTCTACCCACCTAAGGTGGCTCCTAGCAGTTGTGTATATATTATACTGATGTGGGACATATCCAACAATAGGACCCATGGGAATACGTTCGCGTATAGGTGAAGGGAATATTCCAAAGTAGGAGGGTTTGCCCCGATCAAAGTGTCAAAGGGCCAAGTAGAGTCTGCTTCAACCTTTTAGGGGGTACGTGTTAACTAACTAAGTGGTAATTTCCTTGATTGCATTAGGCAATCTAAATGGGATGGTGAGCGTAGGCTCAGTGTTATGATAGCAAGGTTGTTACCATATATGTGAGGAGCAGGAGCTGTTTACATAGGTCAAGATCATTATCGGTCCTGAGCGGTCAACGGAAAGATAAGGATTACGCCTAAACAGACTACACCTCTTACCAGTGTAGATCATGTTTTGCACATGCACCACATCACGTTGTTAGTTTGTTTATTGTTAGGAGGCAAGGCTAGATAACCCTAAATAGAGGTCTTTCAAACGAATAGAATACAGCCCAATAGTAGTAATGCCATTATTAAGCACTAAGAGAACTCCTTAGTATGCACGGTGGCGAGGACGTGATATTGTGTTGATGGTGCAGAGTTACAGATACTAACAGGGAATGTATCCTTATTCGAAGGGGGACTGCGGTACTTATATATAGACACACACATACAAACATACACATATGTATTTATTGTATACGTCGAGCAGGTAGGACATATTGTATGCATATACGAAGTCAAGATGACTAATTTTAATAAGCAGACATAACTTGTAATGGAAAGCAATTAGCATAAACTAGTGTTATGTATAAAGTATGTAATTTACCATTGATCAGAACGTTGTTCTAACCCCTTCCCCATTACAACCCATATGATAGACTTAGAGAGACATGTACAGGTACAAGGCAGGAATAGTGCTCAACACTAACAAGGGTACTAGATGTCTGAAGTATTAGCCTTGGTCTGTAATTATATGTTTTATTATACTTTACTATTTTGCTGTGAGTTTTATCGATAATGCTCTAATATTTTTATGTTTATTTACAGAATACTAATACCAACGATCCGTGCTTTGGTGGACTTGGGTTTTCGATTTAGAGAAAATTCAGGCCCATTCAAGTGCGGTTGTTACAGTATGCTTAATTTGAATTGATATATGACATGGTTCATAAGTGGATGATAAGTTTAGGGTACACTTTTTCATTGAATATATAAACATGGTTGCTTTTTTATGAAACGTTTCTTACGTATATGATGTATCTTGATGATGATAAAGTAAGGGGAAAACCTTTTCCACGTTAACGGTGTGGTCTTCCTATATATGACTAGGGTAAAGATTTTGTTCATATCAAAATTTATGTTTGACCTATGTTTTATTATTTCCCATGAACTCATGGGTACTCATTCAAGTAAGCCGAGTTTATCAATTAGACAGGTATCTATTGGAAGGATGAGTAATGATTTCAAAGACGAAGTAGGAGGCTTACCTAGAGAATAAAGATGTTTTTATAATTTCCACTGTGTAAAAACTAGGAATTTCAACTGGTAATATATTGCGTTGGCATCTTCATACATCGGACACAATACTACTCTTATTTACTATTGTATTTACCACTTCGTGAGAACGAAATGAGTTAAAGATGATGTAACGAACTATGTAATTCAAATAGATGTAATAATAAGGGATATTTAGCTGCTCTATTTACTTATGTTGTGCAAAATAATACTAAACTCACTTTGTCGTTGGAAAATGATTTCGATTATGTTTGCAACATTATCGACATCTATTTTCGAGTCTCGGAGTGGGGGATGTTACACTTTGTTATGGTCAATTATGGTTGAAGTTGAGATGCATAATATGAATTAATCCATGATTAATGTTGTTTCACCCTTATTAATGAAATGTAATTAATCTGGATTGCATGCTTGTGGAAGTGTATGCGTTAATATATTATGCGTGTGTAGAAACTTAAATTCGGTTTATAGATGAATTTGATTGTATCATGTTAATGTTTTATGGTCATTATATACTACTTTATAAGTAATTATACCGAAATTGATGTATTTCCCCATATTTTGTTATTAGACCAATAATGATGATTTATTAATTTTGTTGAAGGTTGAATTTAGGGAATTGCGATGGCGTAATTCTTTTAAAGGGGTAAGAATGTAATGAATCATAAATCCCACAATGTTAATGTTGAATTAATTAAAAGTGAATTTTTAATATAAAAAAAGGTGATTGGATGTTGTATTTATAACCATTTTGAAGGTCTCTCCAAGTTGATTTGTTTGATATGTAATTTTTATGGATTTGGAGTTATGGTTTGCAAAATAGAGGCGGTACATTATTTAAATAAGGTATGCAACCACTTTTGGACCAAACGGTAACATACAACTAAACCCGCCTTATTACCTATATAAGTAATTCTAAAAAACCATGGGAGGTAGTTGTTATATCAATCTCCCTTCCTTAATCCCAAATCCTCTTAATCACATTTTGATGGCGGATGATTTTCGCTAATGTACTTGTATTTTGAGATCTATATAGTAGGATATATCTACCCCCTACTATTGCTCTTACCTTCTTCACTTTTGTTTCTTAAAAATCCTTGCTTATGCAGAAAGCAAGAATGGATCTACGTAATAGACGTTTGACCATAGGAAGTACAAGAGCGAATGTTGGTAGAGGAGATGATAGTACTCAAACTAATGGCCAACCATGGGACACGGCCCCTAAGTTCATACTGAAACCGGTACTCAAGTGCATGTCTGAATGTAAAAGGAATGGACATGAATGCTTTGTTCCACCAATTTATGGCGGAGATGATAAAGCAATAGCTAGTAGGAGGTGTTGAGCAGAGACTGGAGGTAGTAAGAGGAGCAAACTATTCTAAGATGAACAAAGATTTTAATAGTTGTGAAGGAAAGGAGTTCATAGGGAAGGAGTCTTCTTTGGAAGTGTTTAACTGGTCGAAAGTGTGTGGACGAATCTTCGAAGATTTAGGGTGAGATAATGCGCAAAAAAGGAATTTGTCTTCTCATCAGCTTCAGGAAGATGCATTAGACTGGTGAGAGGCTGTGATTGCTGAAGTCCCAAAGGAGGATATAACCTAGGAAGAGTTCAAGGAGCGGTTCAAGACTCGGTTTATTATCGAATCGTAGAAAAGGGCATTGTGTAGGGAGTTTTTTGACTTGAAGCAAGGAGAGATGACATTGGTAGAGTACATCCAGCATTTTAATGCTTTGTCGAAGTATGGAAGGGAGCATAT
Source organism: Allium fistulosum (assembly GCA_030737815.1). NCBI lineage: Eukaryota > Viridiplantae > Streptophyta > Magnoliopsida > Asparagales > Amaryllidaceae > Allium > Allium fistulosum. Next base: position 368,777,944 of record CM060908.1, read on the forward strand.
CAATACTCCTTTGAAGAAGAATGAAAAATTCATTGAAGGTCTTAACTAGGGGCAGAATCACAAGGTGATGATGCATCTATTAGCTCTATTAGATATGGTGGTGGAAATGACAAGGAGATATGATCGCTTGTTCCAGGAAGAGAAGAAGGCTGATGTTAGGACTAAAGACGGGTAGAAGAAAAGTTTCAATCCGTATTAGAAGGGCGGAAAGAATCAAAAAGTAGGAAAGCATTACGGAGGTGGAGCTCAAAGGCCAAATGTGGCAAATGTTACTTGCTTTTACTGCGGCCAGAAGGGGCGCTACTACACCAAGTGTACTCAACCGGAGAAACAGACAAGGCTAAGTGCTTTATCTGTAATAGGCTTGGCCATAAGAAGTGGTATTGCCCGAAAGCTAGGCAATTTAAGTCTTATGCTTTGGAAGGAGCTTTGACTAGACCAATTTTTGAAGAGAAAGTAAAAGGTGTGCTTGTAGGTATAATTTTGATCTCTAGTATATCAGTTACAGTTCTGTTTGATACTGGTGCAACTCACTCTTTCATTGTGAAAGATCTGATTGATAGGTTAGAGTTAGATACCACCTATTTTATTACGTCCTTGCATGTGGTTAATCCAATTGGTGGATATGCCACTCTCGGATTAAGGTGCACCGACCTTGAATTTGAATTTAGGGGACATTATTTGTTTGCGACCCATTCGTGTTTGACTTTATAGGATACGGGGTGATTTTCGATATGGACTGGTTGGTACGGAATGACGCTAGAATCTATTATGTGGAATCCAAGAGGTGGAGAAAGGATTATGATAGCTTTGGACGTAATGTAGGAGAAGTCGGACTTGATGCTATTTGCTGTAGAAGATCAAGAATATGAGATCATTAGAGTACATGTAGTCTAAGAATTTGCAAAGGTTTTCAAACCTATAATGGGCTTACCACCAAGGAGGGCAATCGAATTCCGGATTGACGTTGGGGGGCACAGCCTGTTAGTAGACCACCTTGCAGAATGCCGCCCTGGGAGATGGAAGAGTTAATGAAGCGATTGGTGGAACTTAAAGGTAAGACTTTTATTAGATCGAGCAGTACACCGTGGGGAGCGAATGTGGTGTTCGTAAAGAAGTCGGGTAGAAATTTACAAATGTGCACTGATTATCGAAAGCTGAATGAGTTGACAGTGAAGAATCATTATCCTTTACCCATGATAGATGACTTGTTTGATTAGTTGAGTGGAGCTCAGGTGTTCTTGCAGCAAGACTTAGAAACGGGTTTTCATCAGCTGAGTGTAGCAGAAGACATTATTCAATTGATCGCATTCAGGATGAGTTACGGTTCGACTGAGTGGTTAGTGATTCCCATTGGACTGACCAACGTCCTTGCGTTCTTCATTGATCTTATGAATTGAATCTTTTAGTGATTAGTTGATAGATTTGTGTTGGTCTTCAATAATGATACCTTGGTATACTCTAGGGATGAGAGAGACAAAGAAGTCCATCTTAGATTGGTATTGGAGACGTTGAGACAACATAAGTAGAAAGCGAAGTTTTTCGAAATGCCACTTTTGGAAATGGGAGGTGAAGTTTCTTAGGCATGTTGTTTCAGTGAATGGATTATTAGTAGATCCATCAAAGATATAGACTATTAATGGTTGGAAGAGACCGGAGACGGTCATAGAGATGAGAAATTTCTTGGGATTACCTGGCTATTTTCATAGATTCATTAAATATTTCTTGCATGTAGCAGCACCCTTGACTGGGTTGGCAAGGAAGAACGAGAAGTTTGTATGGGCCTATAGGTGTGAAGGATCATTTGAGGAGTTGAAGAGGTTATTGACAAACGCTCCTGTCATGACCATGTCTGAAGGGAACCAGGAGTTAGTAGTGTACATCTATTCGTGTGGAAGAAGCTAGGAGCTGTATTGATGCAAAGAGGGTGAGCGATAGCTTATGCATTAAGGCAATTGAGACCACGTTAGGTTATATTCCAACTCATGACTTAGTGTTGGCAGGAGTGGTGTTTGCGCTGAAGGTTTAGAGACATTGCTTGCTAGGTGAATGATTTGAGTTGTATATGGACCACAAATCCCTTAAGTATCTATTCTCTCAGAAGGAGTTGAATATAAGGCAATAGAGGTGGTTGGAATTCTTGGTGGCATATGGTTTTGGCATAGAATATATGCCAGGAAAAGGAAATAAGGTAGCCAATGTTTTGAATAGGAAATATGAGAATGGAACGTTGGCCATGATTGAAGAATGCAATATGTTGGAGAGATTAGCCTCTTGTGGAGTGCGTTATAGGTAGAATACTGGATTGAGTAGAGATCTGGGTGTGTTAGCAAGTTTGGCGGTACGTCCGGCACTTGTGGATAGGTTTGCCGTAAGGAAGAAGAAGGAACCGCTAATTGCTGAAAGGATTAGGCAACTAGAGATGGGGACAAATGTTGAGGATCCGAAAAGATTCGAGATTGATTCATAAGGACGGCTAAGGAAGAAAGGAAGACTGTGTGTTCCGACTATAGGAGACCTTTGGAAAGACATCTTGGAGGAAAGTCATCGATCAAAGTTTACTATTCATCTCGGAGGCATGAAGATGTATCATGACATGGAGAGAGTCTTTTTTTGGAAAGAGGTGAAGAGGGATGTAAGAGAACATGTAAAGAGATGTTTCACCTGTCAGCAAGTGAAAGTCGAGCTTCAGAAGTCGAGAAGTTTACTTCAACCTATGGAAGTACCAACTTAGAAGTGAGATGTAGTGGCTATAGACTTTATTGATGGGTTGTCTAGGTTAAGGACAGGAAATGATAGTATTTGGGCGATGAACGATAAATTGACTAAGAGTGCCCATTTATCCTAGTAAAGTATACAAGGACGGTAGCTAGCCTAGAAAAGCTATATATGAAGGATGTAGTGAGAGTACATGGGATACCGAGTAGTATCATTAACGTTAGAGACCTATTGTTCAACAGTGAGTTCTGGAGAAGTTTGCAAAGTGCATTGGGTACAGAGTTGAATTTGAGCATGACTTACCACCCACAGACCGATGGTCATAACAAGAGTGTGAACCGTGTGCTTCAGGACTTGCTGAGAGCATGTGTTTTGGATTTTAGAGGATCCTGGGAAAATCACTTGCACCTGGTAGAGTTGGCCTACAATAATATTTAACAAATGATTATCGGGATGGCACCGTTCGAGGCATTTTATGGTAGACTGTGTAGATCACTAATATGTTGGTTGGACACAGGAGACACAGTTGTATTTAGGCCCGATTTGGTAAGAGATGCTATTAAGAAGGTAGAGTGGATTTGCTCAGAATGAAGGCAGTGCAATAAAGGCAGAAGCGTTATGCTGACAAGGGAATGAAAGAGCTTGGGTTTACAATTGGAGATCATATGTACGTTGATGGTTTCTCCGATGTAATGAGTTATGCACTTTGGAAGGCAGGAAAATTGGTACCTAGATATGTATGACTATTTTCGTTGATTAAGAGAATAGGTAAACTCACATATCGAGTCAAGTTACCAAGCTACTTGGATGGTGTGCATAATGTTTTTCACATATTGCATTTGAGGATTTTGTGTCCATAACCCAAGTTCGGTTGTGGAATCGAGGGTGTAATAATCTGCACCCTAGTGGGGCCGAATTTTCTCCAAAATCGAAAACCCAAGTCCAGCAAGATACAGATCGTTGGTTTGGTATTCTGCAATTAAATAACTAGATGCATATCAGAGCACTATCGACATAACTCATAACGGAATGGTAAAATATATCAAATCATATAGTTACTAACCAAGATTGACACTTCCAATATCTAGTATACTTGTCCATGCCGAGCATGCTTAAGGAAACCTATTCTTCTACTTTTCCCGCCTTGCACCAATATCTATACCCCTAAAGCTATTCTGTGGGTTGTAATTGGGAGAGGGTCAGAACAACGTTCTAGTGACTAGTGAATTATTCATTTTACACATAACACAAGATTATGCTGATTGTCGTCCATTACATGTTATGTCTTTTAATTTTACTTAGTTGTCTCGACTCTATGTATGTGTACGATATGCCCCATCTACCCGAAGTAGACTATATATATACATATACATACATACATACATACATACATATATATAAGTACCACAGTCCCCTTTTGGACCAAGATACTATCCTAACTAGTAACCGTAATATGGCACCATGTCCGGATCCACCATCAACACAATATCATGTCTGTATGGAATTACATCTCGTATTACGATTACCCATAAAACTACACATTGGAGAGGGGAACCTGAAATGTCGACTCATCGGTGTGTATCATCATCTTCATCCATGTCCACCTCTTAATGGTAGTTTACGCCTCGTCGTGCTTCTCGTAGTGCCTAATATGGCATTACAATAGCTTAGTCACATTATCTTGTCTTGAGGATTTACTACTTGTCTACTTCCAATTGATTATAGAGGACTCGGCTCCTCAGACTTCCCCATTCATTTTTGAAAGAACTCTTTTATGGGTTAACGAGCCTTGCCCTAACAAACAAACTAGCAAACAACTATGGTGGTGCATTACCTAACGGGACCCACCCTAGTAGGAGGCGTAGTCCGTTAGGTGTAACCCTATCTTTCCCATTGATTGAGTAGGTCCGATGACGCACTCAACCTATGTACAACTCCAACTCCTGAATTTGGTACCAACACATACTGACATTGCATCAAGCAACTCACTATCCTATTTAGATTGCCTAACTCAATCAACGCACCGCCCCCTTAATATATTGAAGCAGGCTCTACTGAGGGTATTCCTTCACCTATATGCAAGCGTATATACGTCATGGGTCCTATGGTTGGATATGTCCCGCATCAGTATAATGTATACATAACTGATGGTAGCCCCATGCGGTGGGAAGGCTTATATTGTGTGGCAATACTGACCTTGTATTCCAACCCATTCTAATGATTATGTTAGTCTATCCATTTAACCATTTATTAACTTTAATAATTCAAACCCACAATAAATGCATACTAGAGGCTACGTGTATGTGTGTGTATCTCATATATATCTTCACTCATTCTTGTTTCAATTATTACGTGTCTACCGTAAACGGTTAACCGTACTTCCTTGCTTCTTTTATGCGTTTATATATTATTTGATTTAAGGCCATTTACGGCTTCCTTTTAAATATCTTTTCCCATTTACTTTCCTTTTCCCCTTACTATTTAACTTTGTATTTCTGTTCTCGTTTTAACCTTTTATTCCCTCCATTATTTCAGTGGACTCTTCATACTCTTTTATTTTAAATTATGAATTTTCTACCTTTCTATTTCTTTTCTTTATTTTTAAGGATTTCTGTATTTTAGTGCATTGGAATTACATTTCCCCAAAATGGAATAGTTAACACTTTAAATTTCTATATCTCATCCAAAAAGAGAATTTGTATTACGTTTGGAATTACAAGGAGTTATCTTTTCATAGTTATTGAAAAAGATAGTACAAAATACGATAAATATCCCAATTTTATATATCTCTTTCTTTTTAGGTATATTCCTTGTTATTTCAATCGTTACATTTTTTATTTATAAATCTGAAACTTGGTAATGTATAGAAATTCATATTGCAACACACTATGTAATTTAATAAATTAAAATACTACTTAAATTCGTGCAATTATTGTGATAACTAAACTTACATTTTTATTTGCACAAATCATTCCAAATTTACAAATCTGGAACCATTATATAAAAATATATATATTCTAAAATTCAGGGACTATAATTACACTATATTTCCAAATTTATGAAATATACATACGTACAAAATACAATTCAAGTTATTAATAACAGAATACGTAGGTAGGATTTATAGTTCATTTCACGTAAACAAGTTTAGCCTACAACTCCACTTTACATTTCATGCATACTAGAATAGATCTACAATGATATAAATATAATATTATATAAAAATATATAATTTCTCACTCGCCTTTTTAGCTTTACAAATCTCCAGATATAGTCCTGTTATTCCAGTTTGACTCCCTTTTCTCCCTTTTTAGGTTTATACATCGCAAGCGTATATAGATTTATCAGATATCTAGATTAGAAAAGATATTTGGAATTTGATTTATATTTTAGATTCGGATTTACAATTTACCTTGGCTTTGGCAATTTGATTTGAACATATTCTCTTCCTCAATCATCTTCTACGATCCTCCAGTTGTATATACGTATAACCTATAACTGTTTCTAATAATTTAGAGTTTGGAGGAGAAGAGAAAATGGTAGAGCTCCATCGTCGCTCCGAAAATATGAGTTTAGAAGTAAGGGTCTAGGTCTATATTTATAGGGGTTCAAATCAATGCCAGCGGTCAGATTTACCTTAGAGAATCTTCTTTAATTTCATCTTGGACACTCCTAAATTACTTCGTACACAAGTAAAATATTACAGTCCATCACGTTCGTTCATCCTTCATTCAAAAAATCACGATTTAACACTAGCAACGGTCAACCGCTTAAGGCTTATGGTCGACTACTACCGGTCGACCTTGGTACATCAATGGTCAACCTATTGTTTTCTTTTAGCGTTGATTAATTATCCTACATGATTTGTTTAATTTCATTCCTTCTTTAGTTGATTACGTTATTTTCCCCCCTTAACATTTACTTTCCCGGATTTCATTTAACGTTAACTTTTCTTAATGTCTAAGTCTCCACTAACATTAGTAATTAACATTGATTAATTTTTATTACCATAATTACATATATAATTATTTCCGATTCAAAAGCTTCAAATGTTAATATAACTTTTTCGTTTGAACTTCGATGGGTAAACTTTATATATGAAAATAGTTCAGAAAATCGATATAAATACAACAATGTAAAGTTTCGTAGCCAAATTATGATGTTTGTAAAAATCTTATTTTTCAGCGTTATTATTTATTAATTAATTTTCTTTTTAATTAATTGCCGTAAAAATTACGGGGTGTTGCATTCTATCCCACTTAAAAGAATTTCAACCCCGAAATTCCTCAAGTGCTGAAAAATTTAACATAACGTACAACTATTCTAAACTAACTAATCAATTAGTGTGCAACCAATTTTGCAACCAATCGTGTATAAATGCACGGTGTATCACAAAATATATGATATGCATACTAAGCAATTCTAAATTGGCACCTCCTATATGAATGTATCTTTTAAAACAGTTTTGAAAATATGGCGCAAACAACCCAAATATACTGGCAGTTCTATATGCATGCAAATTTTGAAAATCAAAAACTTTGTTTTACATCCAAAATTTTCCATACTTCCACGAATGGAAATATAGTTCAATAAATCTTTCATCCAGGTCATAGCATCCAAAATCCTATCACACCATTGCTAACGTCCAAGTTTTAAAAAAAATCAGTTTTCTAAACCTATATTCTTATGTCGGAAAATGGTTTAGATGGAGAATTTTGTATTTTCATCCTTCTCTTATTTACCCTTTTTCCACTGTACCTTGGAACCTTCTCTTTTGTCCCCAATTCTCTTTCAACTTTTCTAAGTACAGTCCGCATAAGTAAGTCTTCCTCATAATATCGCGGTCTACACAGAAAATACATAAAAGGAACATTTCCATAAACATCATACATGCTTTTACATAACATAAACAAATAATGCTTACAACGCAATTAAAAGAAAAACGACCGCTAGAAGGAAATACAACTACAACTACCTATGGACCTTTCTAATGTGTCATCATTCTCCAACCCACATATCTTAACTTTCCTTTATGCCTTCTGATGAATAAGTCCATCCATTACTTCCATTACCACACCCAATTATGGAATAAAACTGTGCATCCTCCTACACTATAGTGGGTAAGAAATACAGACCATACACCTTTTGAAAAACTCAGTGGCAACTGACTTTTTCGAATAACTTTTCCGCCATCTATATTGCCTTCCTTAACTTTGAGTTTAATGATGCCTTATATGTGTGTTTTCATCTCATTACCCTCTATTACTATCTTCTATTAATCCCAATCTCTTGATAGTATTCTCAAATCTTAGTATTTACTTCACTTACTCTTGATCTTTTCTACGAGCATACCTTAGAACTTGTAAAAGTGTACTTTAATACCATTTATCATTCCTTTGCCGCTCTTCTCATGGTCACACATGTCTAATAAAACATTCTTAAGTTCTCACCAATATTCTTTACACTCTATTGGGATTCCTTATCGCTACTCTATGAGTATTCATTGCTATTTTCTTCATAGCTTATCTTTTACCCCATCTTACCTAGGTAGTCATTTCTATCTACTCCATACTTAAAATTTTGGTTTGGTCTCTGCCAAATGTTCTTCAAAAATTAAAACTTAGAAATTTTAAAGTTTAATCCTAAAATTTTTAACTTTAAAAGTAAAACTTAGAAATTTTTTTAGCAAATTCAAAAATAACTTAGTGCCTTAACTTTTAAAACTATAATTTAATTTATAAAAGTTCGTTTCCTTTCAAAAACCTTTTTTAACTTTTATTCCTTAAAATTTAGGATTTTTACTCAAACCATTTATTAAAATTCTTTTAAAAACTCAATTGTTATACCGAACCATTTTTTTCAAAAATGTACTTTGCAGTATTTCTAAACATCCTTTATAATTTCTAAATAATCAAAACTAGAGTAGATAAGAACAACTCTCACTGTATCATTTTCTTATCACTCATACTTTCTCCACTTCCAATCCTTGGCGGAGTCTCTAATATCATATGCAGGGGAATTTTAAAAGATAGTTGCAATAAATACATACAACAATGAAAAATGTCCATTTTCTTTGTTTTTCCTTTATTTTCTTATGTTACTTCTAGCATTATTTTTAGTATGATCTCCAAATGTTATTTCTAATTACTAGCATTATTTTATAAATAACTAGCATTGTTTTTATTTATACTTTATAATGCTATTACTATGCAAACTTCCTCTACCTAAACTGCCCTTATTCCGTTTGCTTACTGTCTTCTTAGTTGAACCATTTCAGTGCATTCGCCCACTGCTTTATTTTTGAGTTCGAATGTTCTTTTCCATTTTTTTACCTCATTTCAATCTTGTACCACTTACTATCATCCATCCCTAAAGAGAATTTTCCAACTTCAAATTTTCATCTTAGAAAAATTAATGAGCTATATACTCACAGAGTGGATTCTGTTAGAAGAATTTTCAAATATATTACATATTTTTTTTTCTCAAACTTTAATATTAAAATCATTTCAACTTTTATATTAAACTCTTTCTTATGGGTCAGACTCAGAGTGGATTCTATTTGTCCCTTCTTTCAAACTTTTCTTCAACTTACCAACTTATCTTCTTTTGAATGCTAAAAATCTGGCTATTATCTTGGAGTGGCTACTTCACACCTTCCTTCGGAAACCCAATTGCTTTTAGATATCTACAAAATATGGATTCTTACTTTCCTCTTATTTGGACTTTCTATACTTCATCAATCAGCATCATATAGGGATCTACAATCATTGGAATATTGCGAGCCCAACTAGGGAGTCACCTACTATATAGCTTTAGGGACCTTCCATATGCTGCACTCATGCTCTTTTTATGTCAACACCTTTCCATACAACCTATTTCCTGTGAGGTAATCAGAATAGGTGTACATCTTCAATTTCATCCATTGTTCCAACTCATAACCAACTTATCCATATTTCAGTGCATGGTTGCAACTACTCTATAGTCAGAATTTATAGGATTTGGCATAAAATATATTTATAGGCAAGATACAAATATGTTCACTCAACGTTTCCTAATTTTTCAAGATCAACTAACCTAAGCTCTGATACCAAATGTAACAACCCACACCCCAATGGGCTCGAATTTACTCTAAATTGAAAACCAAAGTTCACCAAGATACGGATCGTTGGTTTGGTATCCTACAATTACACAAATAAATGCATATCAGAGCACTATCGATAACTCACAGTGGAATCTAGTGTTCTTGCCAGTGCCGAGCATGCTTAAGAAAACCCGTCCTTCTACTGTTCCCACCTTGCACCATTACACGTACCTTTAAAGCTATCCTGTAGGTTATAATGAGGAGGGGGTCAGAATAATGTTCTAGTGACTGGTGAATTATGCATTTTACACATAACACTGGTCTATGCTGATTGTCTTCCATTACATGTTATGACTTTTAATTTTACTTAGTTGTCTCGAATCTACCTATATGTACAACACGCCCCATCTATTCGAAGTAGACCATAACTATATATGTGTGTAAGTATCATAGTCCCATTTTGGACCAAGATACTATCCCTAATAAGATCTGCAATCTAACACCATGCTAGGATCCATCATCAACACAATATCACGTCCATATGAAACAACATCTCGTATTACGAATACCCGTAAAACTACACATTAGGGAGGGGAACTCGAAATGTCGACTTGCCGGTGTGTCTCATTGTCTTCATCTGTGTCCACCTCTCAATGGTATTTTATGCCTTGTCGTGCATCTCATAGTGCTTAGTAAGGCGTTACAATAGATTAACCTCATTCTATCTTGCCTTAGGGATTTACTACTTGGCTGCTTCCTATTGATTATAGAGAACACAGCTCCTTGGACTACCCCATTCATTTTTGAAAGAACTCTTTTATGGGTTAACTAGCCTTGCCTTAACAAACAAATTAGCAAACAACTGTGGCAGTGCGTTACCTAACAGGATCTACCCTAATACGAGGCGTAGTCTGTTAGGTGTAACACTGTCTTTTTCCTTTGACCATGCATGACTGATGACGCACTCAGCCTATGTGTAGCTCTTACTCCTGATTTAGTACTAACACACACTAACATAGCATCGAGCTACTCACCATCCTATTTAGATTTCCTAATGCAAGGCAATTCTATAACATCCCTTATCTTAAGGTCCAAAGCTAAGCGCTACAGATGTTGCAGTCATCTATAGTATTAACTTCCGGTGACAAAATACGGTAATGTTAATGGTATCCATAATATCAGAAGCACATGAATATGAAACAAAATCACAGATTCCAAAAACATCAACTTTACTGATTACATTTCAAAAACATGTTTCATATTCCATTACATAATCTCAAACGTTTCCCAGGTATTGATCAAATATAATTATTACAAAATACGCCAAGAGCGACATATGAAGATGCCCCCTTGGATGATCAGAGTACTAAATATAAAAACTGTCTTAATACATCACAGCGGAAATAAAATATAAACTCCTAAATAGCTATCCATGCCTCTTGCATGTCTTCGGAAGCTTTATTCGTCCAACCTACTAAACCTGTAAACCCTGACTCTCAATCTACTCAAATTAATTTTGAGCACCCGAGAGTTTAAGGGGAAAACATAAACTTTGAGTCAGACATAAAGCCTAGTGGGAATAATACTATACATCTCGGTTTACTGATATTAAGTGAGACCATGCCGCTTAGCGGAACGGGTTTCCCCTCACTAATATCCCTTTTAAAACATATCTTTTGCAAATCAAAATCCTGCAACCAAACTGATTAAAGCAATAATAACAATATCATGTATGCACACAAATCAGGTAATCAATGGACTATCTGTTCGAACAATATAGTTTTGTTTGGCTAACTACTAACCTTTGGCTGACTCGGACCTACCAGACAAAATAAACATATAATCTAACACCTGTTAGGCAAACTTCTGGACGCTCTGTCCTTAACTTATTTCTCCAAGGGTCACCTGATCCTAATGGTTTTGCTGGCTCAACAGTAAACTATCCACCTTCTCAGTATATATTCCTTTCTGTGTGTAACCATCATTTAAGTCTTACCTGTGACTAAGCCCTACACACTGGAATTTTGGACTAAAACTAGCTAGGGGCTATAACTAATTTATAGTGCGCGACCCTACACCAGTCTCATCCGTTATTCAAACACCTGAGTCATTTACCTAGGGTTAACTACCCTTTAAATTCTCCTTGAAAAACTTTCAAATTGATTTAATCCTTTAAATCATACTTAAACAAGGAAAACATACTATTTACTTTACTCAAATCTCTTTGCCATGTTATATATACTTTACACAAAACATTGTTGATGAAAAATTCAAAACCATTGTTTAAAACCTTTAAACAATCTCTTTCGAAACCACTAAAAGTATCCCTTTAGATACCATTGAAAGTACCCCTTTCGATACAAGTAAACTACTTTACTATATAACCTTAGGCCGAAAGGCCAAAACATAACTTTCAAAACCATTTATAATAAACCTTTCGAAAACATTGAAAGTATCCTTTTGAAAGCTTTATAAAACCTTAAACGTCCTCTTTTCAAAACACTTTAAACATGCTTTTTGAAAACATTGAAAACCCTCCATTTAAACACTAAGGTAAACCTTTCGAAAACATTGGGGAACCACCCCTTCGAAACCTTTATCATTTACCTTTCGAAAGCATTAAGTCCTTTACATAAATCAAACCTTTCGAAAGCATTGAGTTCAAGTAAAAACATGTGGAACAACCTTTCGAAACCATATAAAACCATTCCCTTCGAAACCTTTGAGTTTATCTTTCAATAGAACAAAGGGTCATAAAATAACTATGTCGAAAGCAACACTTTCGAAAGAAATTTCCTAAGTAAAAGAAGTGGATGGTATCGAAACCAATCCCTTCGAAAGCATTGGAGAAGCAGCTCAGGGTTTAAAGCGAAAGCACCCTTTCGAAGGCATTGCTTTGAAAGGTTGAATGCGGTAGCCAGGGTTTCGACCCCTTCGAAAACATTTTCTTAAAACAAAGGTGACTACCTCTTTGGAAAGCACTTTTCTTTTAAAACATTTAACCAGGTCGAAAGCTATCTCATTCCAAAGCATTCTTTTCGAAAGAAAAGCAAGCGACATTTCCTCTTGAAAGCAAAACAGGTCTCGGCCCCTTTGAAAGCCCTGTTTCGACTCTATACCTTTCGCCTGTCTCCAATCCACTACATACCAAGTCCTTGATACCATGTGTATTGGTTTCGACTAAGGTGGAAGCGGAAGTATGAAGTCGAAAGGTGCTGCCAAATGTGGCGAAACAACAAAGCCTTTTAAAACTTATTTTTAACTTTAGAAAGTAATTTCTTTTCAACTAACCTGCTTTGTTTGTCAACACATGATTGGTTGCCAATTTATTTTCCAAAACCTTTTATAAAAGTGCTACTGAATTTCAAAAATAAATAATTTAAAACATTTACAAATTTCCCCTTCCCTTTTTATAAACATATAAAACATTTAATTCCCATTCCTTAAATAATTTTATATACTTATAAAAATACTTAGGAAAATTCTACAAAAAATTCCCATAAATCACTTTTAATATGTTTTCTAACATATATAAATTTTTGACCCAAAGCTAACATAAAATAGCCATAATTAATTTTAAACCCAATTTAACTATTTTCTTCACTAGAAAATTCATAATAAATCCACATTAATTCAGAAAATTATGAAACTTGAAACCCATCTATAAAATAATATTTCTGACCTAATATCAAAATCGCAAGGCATTTGGATTTCATTTGATAGGTTTTTCAAATCAAAACTTGTCATAAAAATCAATATAAATAAGTATAATTCATCAACAAGCATATATATCTATTTAACATTCAAAACATGGCAATATACTTTGCAAAAACTTTCGGATCTAATCTAGAAACCGAAAACATCAAAAACCAGATGCAATCTATTATTCACCTTTAGCTTGTGATAAAGGAGTTTGAGATTTGCTTCTGAATTAGATTGATTAAGCTTCATTCCTCTTGATTTTAGCTTATCTTTCTCTTGCTTTCTCCTAATCGTGGCCGGCCGCTTCTTTAATTTAGTTTTGCTTATGGACATGTAAAATGAAAGTGCATGAGGGTTTAGGGTATAAGAATATAACTTATTGCTACTTTTCCCTTATCTATTAGCCTTTCATATTTCATTTTAATTCCCTTTAGTTCATTGTTTAACTAGGCATGGCTACCTATTACTATTCAAATCTAAAATCCATTAATCATTTACACTATTTCATTTAATTTAACTAAATAAATGTCCTACATAATGTTAATCAAAATTAGTGTCGTTGTAGACTCCCCTCCTCAAAGAATTTCATCATCGAAATTACGACAAGGCACTCATCAAAATCAATCATAAAGGTAAAACATAACATGAAACAATTTAGGATAAGCATCTCTAATCCTGCTCTCATTTTCCTAAGTACAGTCTCTCTCGTCGTTGCTCCACTGGACTTTAACTAATATGACTGTCTTGTTCCTTAGCCTCTTCTCATCTCTCATGACTATACGAACTGGTTTTCTAACTATAGTCAAATTCGGTTCCACTACTAAGTCATCTAACACAGTCGGTGTTATAGTAGTCTTTGGATCTTGAATACACTTCCTTAGATGAAAAACATGAAAAACATCGTGGACTCCTACCAAACTGTTCGGTAACTCTACTCTATATGCGAGTTTCTCGATCCTTTCTACAATAGGAAATGGTCCAACAAATCTCGTGCTAATTTCACTGATTTATCAAATCGAATTACACCATTCATCGGTGATACCTTGACGAAAACAGGATCTCCAACTGAGAACTCTAAGTCTTTCAGTCTTCCATCAGCATAGCTCTTCTGCCTAAAATGAGCTTCTTTCATTCTAGCTCTAATTAACTCAATCTTTTATGTAGCTTCTCTAACCAAATACGGACCAAGAACTAACCTATCCCCGGTCTCTAACCAATAAACGGGAGATTCGCATGGCCTTTCATACAAAGCTTCAAACGGTGCCATACCTATACTAGCATGATAACTGTTGTTATATGAAAACTTGACTAAGTGTAGATGGTCTTCCCATGATCCTCCAAAATCTTGCACACAAGCTCGTAACAAATCTTCTAAGACTTTGTTATCTCTTTCCGTTTGCCCATCTGTTTGTGGATGGTGTTAGAACCAAAATTGGTTACTAACACCCTTGAATAGAGTTATGTAGATAGATTTATGAAGAAAGTAAATTAAAACTGAGGAATAAAGTAACTGGATGTAAAAGGAACATCAAAAAAGAAAACACCAGAGTTATAGTGGTTCGGCGTAACTGACTACGTCCACTTTGAATATGATCTTTATTACTTTCTTGATCAATTGAGTATAGATACAATCCGTAAACAAACAGCTTAAATGCAAGTTCGAACAGAAAAGAGATGAATGCAAAAAATGGCAGAGTATCCCAGGAGTTCCCGAAAAAAGGTCCCTTCAACTATACCCCTGCCTCTCTATCTATAGACGAAGATAGGCTGGATTCCCTGTGCAGGCCCAAGGCCAAGGCAGCTCGGCCCGTACATGATACTCTCGAGTCGGTCGGACCAGGCATACCGAATGACTTCTGGCCGATCGACAAATGCCGAACCAGGGCGCTTGACGAATGACTCGAGGCAGCTTCTCAGGGGACTTAAAGCGAATGGCAGATGACTCAGAAGCAAATAAACGTTAGTCACTTCACTCTGTTGTAGATTAAAGAATATGCCAACCTCCTCAAGGTTCACCGATCCACTACGCCGAACCACACATGCCGAACCAGTCCTTACCGAACGACATTAGCTTCCCACTCACGACCGAACGATGCCTGCTAACCTATCTAAGCTAAACGATAAATGCTGAAACATGTAGACTGAACTGTCCTGCCTTTCCTTCCTTGGCCGAGCAATACATATCTCAGTACCTCTAAAGCCGGACCACCATTTGCCGAACGACTAGGGCCGAACCAAATCCACACCGACCAACTTCGGCCGAGCCAGTGTCAAACATGCCGATCCATGTGTATAAGCCAGTCCAGATTTAAGTTAAACGCGGTCTCTTATACTTACAATCCCTTCTTAGCTTGAGTCTCGTCTAGGTTAGCCTATAGGCTCTACGACTATTTCCATGTAGCCGGGCCAAAGTGCCGGGTAACATTTGCCCCCCAAAGTGCGTCGTGTGAGTCAACATGATGCGCTTTGAACCATTGAGCAGTTCGTGCTTTCGAAATCTTGTACTAACTTCTCCAAAAGCTGAAGCTACGCGACCCTTTGAATGTTAAACCAAGCTAGAATCCAGAAACCAATATTTTTCAACCGACTTGATGGCATCTCGTTCCTTCGCACAGTCTCATCTTCCATCGCCATGATGTGCTTATACACTCATATGTACCCTTTCTATATTTTAATTATTAGTTTCGCCAATTCATTCATCAATTATTTGTTTTGTTTTTTTTAAGACAAAATTGGGTCGGCATAAGGAGCCCGAACCACTCGTTCGGCTTCTTTGGCGAAAAAGGTAGAACGACACGCTAATACTGAACCACGCGATCGGTACCTGCTTCACCGAACTAGTTAACACGTGTTGACCGGTTCCACGGGGTAAGGCCTGTTCGCCTCCCCCTTCCCACTTATAAAGGCCTACACTTTTCATCTTTCTTCCCACTTTTACTCCTCAACTTATCTTATCCGGCTCTACTCAAACAAAGAAACCGCCTTTCCTCAAAACTTCTATCACTCTTTTTCTCTCATCTTTCCACTGTCTTCCAAAATACCTTCCAACATTCTCTCGATTTCGAGCCTTGGAGTGCACGCGCCTAAACTCTAACTGACCTCGTAGGTAAGGTACCGTATTTTAACATAATTTCCTTGCTCCCGTCCCTCCAAACTTGTCTTGGATCCGAGCTACATGCGTACTTGTTCTTTCTTGATGGGAACGAGATGAGAATGGTATCGATAGTGACAATATGTGTGAGGAGAGCAGAGAGTTTGGGGAAGAGAGAGAGTTTTTGGTTTTGTGAGGAGATGGACTTCGTTACTCTGAATGGTCACGGGTCGGTAAAACTCTGGCAATAAAGTGGGTTGGTGATTTGAGAGACAGTGTGGATCGGTGATTTGGAAGATGGTATGGTTTGATCGGGATTGGGTAATAGAGTGAGTCTATATTCTGAGAAGGAGTGGCTCGGCACTTGTCATGGTGAGGCCATTCGGCGACAGAGGAATGAGTGTGGGTCGGTCATTTAAGGGTGACATTGCAGACCGGTGAGAGTCCATAAGGGTAGTTCGGTATGCCGAGCGAGGGAGTCGTCCGATACTGAAAAAGAGAGAATGAGTCATTGTGAAGTTAAGAACGTGGGTCGGTTTAAACCTAGTGGGCTGTTAAGTGATTAGAGAGGGAGTGAGGAGAACGAGTGTATTGAGTGTGGCTCGGCATCTGGTTAGGTGATGTGGGTCGGTAAGAGTTTAAGTGAGGTCGGTCGGTAGTTAGGGTGAGATAGCAAGTGAGTAGGTCAGCACTGGAAATTTTAACTCGAACACAACATTCATTTGGGCAACTTACCTTCACAACCAAGCATAACATAATGGACAATGGCAAGTAGTAAAACATATTAGCCCGAGGACTTAACTTGAACTAACTACCCCACTGCTTGAATAATCTTAAATGCAAATTTAACCCATCAAATGCAAATAATAGCTTTCACATTCTATGATGCCAATGTTCGATTCCAAGCCTTCTACTGCCAATCATATGATAAACTGCAGGAGACGGTCAGCGATGACGGTCTCCAAGAACAACAACTTAAAGTTCTATCACCCCACACTTGTGTTTAAAACTTTAGTTTTTTCTGCACTCACGTTGAAGTCGTCACACTAGTTCACACACAACACGGGGGTATATATTATTTTTGTTATATCTAATATCGATTGTCTTTCAACTGTAGTTTAAACATGTATTTACCCATATTAAACGCTTGTTGAAGATGTCCAAAAGATCCATCTCTGCTACAGTTTCTGATAAGCTTGAGCCAAGTTCTCGGCAGGAGGTAGTAGGAACTTCGAATCCACCAACAACTTCTACACAGGCTATTCCGGATCCATCTGCTGTTGTTATAGGCCCGGCTTCTGATGTTATAGATGGAGCAGTTATCCTGGATAATCCTATTGATTCACAAGCTTCAAAAATTAGCGAAGCCGCTCTTCGTCGGTTGTGCTCAATTCATGGAATCCCTTTCGATGATGTTTTAGTTCCACCATGACAAGATCGGCCTCACCTGCCCCCCACCAGGTATACAGCGTGCAACAAATTCATGTGCTAGGTCGAAAGTGTGCCACCTTTCAATTCATTTCTCCATGAAGTGTTACGGTATATCGGGATTGCTCCGGCACAGCTACACCCCAATTGTCATGCGTTTATTCATGGCACTTGTATTCTCTTCATGAGCACCTTATTCAGACTCCCTACTCCCGAGGATATCCGCTATATCTATTGCTTCAAAAGACGGTCTAACAGTACATCCTTCATATTTCTCGAGCCACATTCCAAATGTCAAATCCTGACGGGGGTGTGGAGTAAATTTTCCCAGTATAAGCAAGAGTGGTTTGACGTAGGCTGCCCCCTGGCTTTGCGAGAAGATGGCTGGAAGAGAGTAAGTTTCATTCCTAGACTGATATTTGTCTAAAGCTCGAAGTGCATCCTTTCTGAACTTTCTTTGACTTTTATAGGTATCCGCCAATGACCTGAAGGCGTTAGGTATTCTGAGGCCGTCGAGGCCATTCGAGCCATTCCCATGGGAGATCGGGAGATTAAATCC
This sequence comes from Allium fistulosum, assembly GCA_030737815.1. Lineage (NCBI taxonomy): Eukaryota > Viridiplantae > Streptophyta > Magnoliopsida > Asparagales > Amaryllidaceae > Allium > Allium fistulosum. The sequence continues at coordinate 368,796,523 of CM060908.1, forward strand.
ATTATTTCCAATGAATTGCTTTCAAAGTTTGGATTATTGATGGAGGGTCGTTGAACTAGCCTCCCACCTAGCGCCACTACAATCGGATCTGCTGCGGAAAAAGGCAAAGAGCAGGCTGGGCCTTCGGTGCCCCCTACAGGAGGGGCCTTCGATACATCCGAGGAAGGTGAAATTAAAGAGTCCGGGGTGCCAGGAGCGTCTAATGAGAATATAAGTCCCGACTCAGCACCAGTAACTAACGCATCCGGCATCGATGAACCGCCTCCTTCTTCAAAGAGGAAAAAGAGCCTAGCCTACAACCCGAGAAAGAAAACAGTAGGCGGAACCTCAAAAGTTACAATTACTCCAGTTGAGAAAGAGGCGTCTCCCTAACATCCAAGGGGTTCACTAAAAGGTCTATCAGACCTGACCATCCCTGACGACTTGATAAATTATGGCTTCAATGATCCAGAGGCCATAGGACTTAATTCACTCGTGAGAGGCGATGAAGGCGATCAGGCTCGTCATCAATGAGAGAAAACCCTAATAAGTAAAGCAAAAGAAACTGGTCCATCGGGGGGAAACACTAGGATACACATGAATACTCACACTTCACCCTATACTTAAATTTTAGCCATCGTATGATTCTCACTAACTCGTCCTCACTTGGTTTTAGTGCAGGTGATATGGGGCGCACACACGGCTTCGACCGCCTTCACGTGCCTTCTATCTTCTACCACTCCAGTCGGGATTTGGGATCAGGTAGACGCCGAGACAGGGATGACAGCGGCAATAGGGACTATCGTCCCAGAGATTCGTCGTCTTCTTATAGAAAAACTTACAGCCATTCTTCATATCCCAACGATCCTCCCACTCATTCAGAGCATAGTAGGGAGAAATCTGCTCAGAAGGGATCTCAATTCGAAGCTCCCCGTGACCAACACTCTGGCTCGTCTAGCACTAAGCAATCACGTGAACCCCATAAGAAGTCTGTGACTCCAGCTAAGCAGAGTTCCCCAGCCTCCGCACATGATCCATCAATAGCTGAAAAATTAGCCGAGATTAAGGCCACATTTCCAAAGGTATGCTTCAACGGATTGAAATTTCTTCCTGTGATTCATCCAATTTTAGGGCACGTCAAACAAAGCGCCATCGTCTGCAATAATGATGTTTATGTTCAACACGATGCTCGTTCATTTGGAAGAAAAAGTTTTAGAAGTTTCTATGGAACGTCAACATGAAATTGATCGCCTGAAACTTGAAGCCATTCATGACAAAGATATTATTAAAGCCCAGGATGAATAGCTATCCTTGTACAAATCCCAACTTGAGCTCGCATAGAAAAACGCCAAGGATACAACCGAGGCAGTCAATCATTTGGAAGCCACTCACAAAAAAAAACTTGATGAGGCAATTCAACGTAGTGGTGCTCTAGCCTTAGAAAAATACTCCATCCAGAAAGAAAATGATATCCTCGCTCGACGAGTTAAAGAACTGGAGGAGCTGCTCCTTAAAGAGAAAGAAGAGAAAACTGCTGCATAGAAAGAGTCACAATGATATTGCGATGAAATCGTCGCAACATGACTCTTAAAGACGAAGCTTGATGAGGAACTTTCTAAAGTTGAAGCATTAAAGGATGCAGCCTGTGAGGAGGGTAAAAGAATGGCGCTGACAGAGGTCGATTCTCGCCTCAAGGCAGTTGCTGAAGCCGGCAGGGAAGAAATTAAGTGCCTATTTGATCCGCTTATCGCCGAATATAATGCTCGAGTTCTCATGCATCAGGATCTATCTTGTCTAGGCAAGGGTTACCTCAAATCATTGGCCGATGCATGGGATGCTTTAATAAAAATTAAAAAAGTTGAGCTGGGCACCGAAGAGGAGGATGAAGAAGCTCTTGTGAAGGAAGTGCTTCGAGGAAATGAACCTTTCGACTTATCTACAGCAAAAACCCTCTTCGAAAGGGATTCCTCCTCATCGAAGGGGAAGGACGACATTGCTAGCCCGTCCAGCACTGAGTCTCCAGTTCCTCCTCCCGCTCAGTTGGGCGATAGCTCGTTACTCGATCCTCCCGAGCAGCATGTTGGTTATGATCCGGAGAAGCCCAGGCTCGGTGTTCATATTCTATCCCCTATTCTAGAGGGTGAGACCCCCAAGACAGCTGAGAGTCAATTGGAAGCCGGTATGTAGCTTTCCCTTCTAGAGTTCAAGAAACCTTTGTTTTTGTCGAATAATAGATGTATTCTAACATTTATTTTAATGGGTTCATGTAGGCCATTTTGATCCCGAACCAACTCCAAGGAGCATTGTCGCTACAGAGAAGAAAGAGAAAATGGCGGAAGAACTTCACACTGGTGATACTCCTGGGCCCGATGCCCAAGTGATCGGGGCGCTCAACGAGGACAAACTCGAGAATCCCTCGCCTATAGACGAACATGACGAGGTTGAAATCACAGGCGCCTACGGACTTACTTCAAAACTCAGCATGGTGGAGCGAATCGTGGAAGAAGAGAAAAAGAAAGTCGAAATTAAGATTGAACCTCAGGTGGTGGAACTTGATGATCCTTTAAATAGGCCCTTGAAGATAATTCTCCCCGGGGGAAACACACCTCTGGATGTCCCTCTTCCTGCCCCGGATACCACCTCACTGGGAAGCAGAGGGTCCAGGAAGAAGCGCTTGGCTGAGGAGCCTTCAGAGAAGCCGAAGAAGGAGAAAAAGTCAAAAAAGTAGTTATCATCTTGTCATACCTCGTTCAGCCTGAATAAACTTAAGTCATGTAGTTGTTTATTTTTTCTTTTTTATAGTCGTCGTAGATAAACCTTTGCTCCAAACTCCTAAAAATTTGTGATGGAACTTAATTTTGGGTTAGTAAATAAAATTTTGTTTCTTTGTCATCCACGATTTTCATTGTTTAGCTTATTATCTAACTTGTAGTTGAAATTCGAAATCTTATGGGTTACATAAGCTCCGGTCTGCTTCCACATGACTTGGAAATTTTTGAATTATTTATACTCTAGTCCGCACTCCGGGGACTCAGAGTATTCTAGTTTGTGCTCTGGGGACTTAGAGATTTTTGGATCATTTATACTCTAGTCCACACTTCGGGGACTCAGAGTACTCTAGTCTGCACTCCGGGGACTTAGAGATTTTTGAATCGTTTATACTCTAGTCCGCAATCCGGGGACTCAGAGTATTCTAGTCCGCGCTCCGGGGACTTAGAGGTTTTTGAATCCTTTATACTCTAGTCCACACTCTGGGGACTCAAAGTACTCTAGTCCGTGCTCCGGGGACTTTAGATATTTTTGAATCGTTTTACTCTAGTCCGCACTCCGGGGATTCAGAGTACTCTAGTCCGCGCTCCGGGGACTTAGAGATTTTTGAATCGTTTATACTCTAGTCCGAACTTCGGGGACTCAGAGTACCATAGTCCGCGCTCCGGGGACTTAGAGATTTTTGAATCGTTTATACTCTAGTCCGCACTTTGGGGACTCAGAGTACCCTAGTCCGCGCTCCGGGGACATAGAGATTTTTGAATCGTTTATACTCTAGTCCGCACTCTGGGGACTCAGAGTACCCTAGTCCGTGCTCCGGGGACTTAGAGATTTTTGAATCGTTTATACTCTAGTCCGCACTCCAGGGACTCAGAGTACTCTAGTCCGCGCTCCGAGGACTTAGAGATTTTTGAATCGTTTATACTCTAGTCCGCACTCCGAGGACTCAGAGTACTATAGTCCGCGCTCCGGGGACTTAGAGATTTTTGAATCGTTTATACACTAGTCTGCACTCTTGGGACTCAGAGTAATCTAGTCCGCACTCCGGGGACTTAGAGAATTTTGAATCGTTTATACTCTAGTCCTCACTCCGGGGACTCAGAGTACTTTAGTCCACGCTCCGGGGACTTAGAGATTTTTGAATCGTTTATACTCTAGTCCGCACTTCGGGGACTCAGAGTACTCTAGTTCGCGCTCTGGGGACTTAGAGATTTTTGAATCGTTTATACTCTAGTCCGCACTCTGGGGACTCAGAGTACTCTAGTCCACGCTCTGGGGAATTAGAGATTTTTGAATCGTTTATACTCTAGTCCGCACTACGAGGAATTAGAGTGCTCTAGTCCGTGCTCCGGGGACTTAGAGATTTTTGAATCGTTTATACTTTAGTAGGCACTTCGGGGACTCAGAGTACTCTAGTCCGCGCTCCGGGGACTTAGAGATTTTTGAAGCGTTTTATACTCTAGTCCGCACTCCAGGGACTCAGAGTACTCTAGTCCGCGCTCCGAGGACTTAGTGATTTTTGAATCGTTTATACTCTAGTCCGCACTCCGGGGACTCAGAGTATTCTAGTCCGCGCTCCGAGGACTTAGAGATTTTTGAATCGTTTGCCGATCGAATTTTAGTTTTGCATGCACATTCATATGGTAGACAGATTAATGCAACTCTATTTTGCCACGGAATTACAAAATACAAAACAATAATAGGACATGGAAAAACAGCTTCAAGCCTTTATTGATTGTTGAAAATAAGGACAAACTGAATTGTCTTATTACATGTCGGAAACAAAGAACAACCAAAGGAAACATGCATTGGAAACAACTGCAACTAAAATGCGAAAGGAAAAGAGAAAGTGTAATAACGACGTAAATGCTAACTATTCCATGCTTTGGGGAGTGTCATGCCATCAACAGTCGCTAGCTTGAAGGTTTCTTCCTCAAGCTTCCGTCCGATGACATACGGACCTTCCCATGTAGGATTCATACGTTACGGGATTGAAAAAACTCACTTCAAAACAAGATCACCCACATCAAAAATTCTCGGTCGAACTTTTTCATTATAATATCGAGCGGTTCGGTGTCGATACACAGCCGCCCTTAAATCAGCTTCTTCACGTTTTTCGTCGACAAAGTCCAATGATTCCAGTAAGAGAACCTGATTTGTCTTAGGATCATAATGAGTCACCCGGTGAGAGGGAACTTCAAGTTCCACGGGTATAACAGCTTCAGTGCCGTATGCCAAGGTGAATGGAGTGTGGCAAATCGCGGACTTGTGGGTGGTTCTGGAAGCCCAGAGTGCTGTCGGAAGCTCATCCACCCACTTGCCTCTAGCCTTCTCCAAACGTTTTTTAATATGGACTTGATTATTTTATTTATGGCTTCAACTTGTCCATTGGCTTTAGGGTGAGCGACTGCCGCAAACCCTTTTTCAATGTAATATTTTTGGCAGAATTCTTTGAACTCCCTACTCTCAAATTGAGTTCCGTTGTCTGTGATAATAGTTTGTGGGAGGCCAAAACGGCATATAATGTTTCACACAATGAAATTAATGACCTTTTGGGTGGTGATCGTAGCTAAGGGCTCTGCTTCCACCCACTTGGTGAAATAATCGACCGCAACAATTGCATATTTTGCACCACCTTTGGAGATTGGCAAGGAGCCGATTATATCGATCCCCCATATTGCAAATAGCCAGGGACTAACCATTTACGTGAGTTCCGTCGACGGAGCTCTTGGGATCTTCGCATACTTTTGACATTTATCGCATCTTCTTACATAGTCCTCGGCATTTCGATTCACGGTTAGCCAATAGTATCCATAGCGGAGGATCATTTTGGCTAGTGTCTGCCCCCCAATATGGTCGCTACATTCTCCTTCATGAACTTCTTTCAAGACCCGCTTTATCTCATCGTGGGCGATGCACCGAAGTAAGGGAACTAAGAATCCTTTTTGATACATTACTCCATCCTGCATTATATACCACGAGGCTTTGCAGACGACTTGTCGTCTTTCGTTCTTTCTCTCAGGCAAAGTTCCATGTAACAGGTATTCTTTGAACGGAGTCATCAACGACTCCCTTTCAATTTCGGTCCTTAACACATAATCTACTTCTATTTCGTTTATGCTCGGGGCATGTAAGGTTTCGACGGGGACTAAGCCCATCTGCTGTGCATCACCAGTACAGGCGAATTTTGCCAATGAATCGGCTTCCCTATTTTGTCCATGTGGGATAATATTCAAAGTCTGCCAAAAGTTCTTGAACCCGAGTAAGGTATGGGGCAAGTCTCTGCCCCTTTGCTTGATAGTCTCCCCGTACTTGGTATACCAGCAATTGTGAGTCACAAAAGATTTCAACCGATTTTACTCCGAGTTCCCGGGTAAGTTTCAAGTCAACAATCAATGCTTCATATTCGGCTTCGTTATTTGTAACCGGGAAGTTGAATTTCAAAGCACATCAATTGATCAGTTTTCAGGAGTTACAAGAATAACACCAGCCCCAAAACAAAGGTCATTGGATGCCCCATCGGTGTATAGCTTCCATCGAGTGGGGGGAATTACATCACCACCACTTGGCTCATCTGATATGCTGAATTCTATAATGAAGTCTACTAGTGCTTGCCCTTGGATAGCCCTACATGGTAGGTAAGTGATATCGAATTGACTTAACTCAATGTTCCACTTGAGTAACCTTCCAGAGGTTTCTGGTCGTTGGAGCACCTGTCGTAAAGGTTGATAGGTATAAACACTAATCGGGTGTGCCTGAAAATACGGACGGAGCTTGCGTAATGCAATCACCAAGCAATAGGCTAGCTTCTCAATCTTAGGATAATTTCTTACGGTCCCCGTTAAATGCTTATTGACATAGTACACTGGCTTTGAATTCGGTCCTCCTCACGAACCAAGGCTGTACTGATGGCATGCTGAGATATGGCTAAGTAAACATATAATTCTTCATGGTCTATAGGCTTTGACAGAACCGGGGGACTCTCCAAGTGTCTCACCAGAGCTCGGAACGCATCCTCACAGTCTGGCGTCCATTCAAAATTTCTCTTCCCTTTCCTTATCACATCGAAGAAAGGAATACATTTGTCGGTCGCTCTGGATATGAATCGGCTCAACGCGGCGACTTTCCCATTCAGGCTTTGTACTTGTTTTATAGTCCTGGGTGCTTGTATGTCTCGAATAGCCTGAATTTATTCTGGGTTGGCTTCGATTCCTCGCGCATTGATAATAAAACCCAAATTTTTTCCTGATGCAACGCCAAAAGAACATTTTAGTGGATTGATTTTCATTCCATAGTACCTGAGTATATCAAACATCTCCACTAAGTCTCGAATGTGGTCGTTTGACAGTTGTGACTTCACAAGCATGTCATCCACATAGACTTCCATTGTCCTACCAATTTTGTCTTTAAACATCCAATTTACCAAATGATGGTAAGTCGCTCCTGCGTTCTTCAACCCAAAAGGCATCACTACATAACGGTACAGTCCAATGTCTGCGATAATACTAGCGTGTTCCTGATCTGGAATGTGCATCGGGATTTGATTGTATCCCAAATACGCATCCATAAATGACAATAATTCATGTCCTGCTGTCGAGTCGACCAGCTGATCAATTCTGGATAAAGGGAAACTATCCTTAGGGTACGCCTTGTTCAGGCCTAAGTAATCAACACAGGTCCTCCATTTCCCATTCGCTCTTCTCACTAGTACGGGGTTGGATACCCATTCAAGGTAGAGGGCATCGTGGACGAACCCATTTGCTTTGAGTTTGTCCACCTCCTCTCTGAGAGCAGCAGACCTCCCCAGGTCCATACCTCTCCTTTTTTGTTTCACTAGCACATACTTTGGGTCGATGTTCAACATATGACTTGCAATGGCGAGAGAAATCCCGCACATATCAGAGTGGGTCCAAGCAAAAACACCTAGGTTCACTCGGAGGAAATCAGTAAGATCCTCATTCATCGAGGGGGTGAGTTGTGATCCAATCTTAAGCACCCGTGATGGGTCATCATGGCTGACTGGAATGTCAATCGTCAGTTCAGCCGGTGCTGCTTTAGACTCTTTGGGTTCTTCATCATCGTCTCTCAGATCCATGTCTCTGTAGATCCGACCCTGCTGCCCGAGCCAAGGCTCGGGTACTACTTGTCAATTTTGAGCAACATGGATGCGGGCAAGGTTGTCCACAACCTTTCCATTCTCTTCGCTGGGCCTCTCTCAGCTCAGCCACATAGCATGCACGACCATTCGCTTGATAGCCATGCACTACACCAACTCCTCTATCTGTCGGAAATTTTTGGGTTAAACACCACGGGACCAAAGCTTCCCTAAACTCCGCCAGGGCCGGTCGGCCCAAAAACACATTATACGAGGAATCAACATCCAAAACAATGAATGGTAGGATCTGTACCCTCCTACGTTCACCTTCTCCTAACTCAACTGGCAATTCTACAAAACCTATCGCATCAGTGGCCGCACCATTAAAGCCATGAATGCGGGCTTTAGATGGTTTCAGATCCTTCGCCTCCATCTTCATTTGGTCATACGCCTTTTTGAAGATAATATTCACAGAACTCCCACAATCAATCAGTATCCTTCTCACAAGTGTCGGCCTAATCGTGGCTGAGATGACCATCGGGTCAATAGTAGGTGCCTCCACCCGATCAGCATCTCTGCTCCTGAATACTATATCATCCGTCATCATTCACTGCTGTTTCGCTGGGGCACCGTCTTCTATGTTCGAGCAACATTCGAAATCCGCATGCTTTAGGGAACTAGCATAGCGTTCCATTTCTTGCCAACTCTTGTTTGCCGGGTGGGGCCCACCGACTATCGTGTTTATAAAAAGTCTACCTCCAGTTCGACCGGGTTCCTCAAGTCGATGTAGAGTCTGCCCGCGATTGGGGTCGGATATCCCCTGTTCGCCTTCCTGCGGATTCTTAACAAACTGCTATAACTTCTTCTGTCGAATCAGCTTTTCTATAGCATCATGGATGTGTCTACATTCTTCGGTATTATGCCCGTAAGTCTCATGGAAGCGACAATACTTCCCAGTCTGCCTTTGTTCCTCAGTGGATTTTTTTGGGCGTGGCTTTCGGTATTGGAATGTATTACAAGTTGATAAATAAATATTCTCCAACGATGCGTTCAAAGGAGTGTATTCGTTATAGGTAGGGATCCTTGGTTTCCACTTTCCTGCTTCCCTCTTTCTTCCAGGATTTCCTCCTCCGGATTCTTTAGACTGCCCCAGCTTATTCTGAACATTGACTTGGACCTTGCCAGAGTTTTTACCAGATTGTTTCACGGCGATATTGCTTTGCACCGCTTCCTTACTTGGCCATGGCGCGCTGGTTCGCCTCTTTCACCTGGCTTCTTCTCTCCTCATGAATTGGTTCGCCTTTGAATGAAAACGTTCTAGGGTAGTCGGGGGTTTTCCTGCCAGCCAATCGCCAAATTCTGAGTCCGGCTCTATCCCTCGCATCATGGCCATAAGAATAGCATGATCATTCGGGTTGCTAACTTTGGTAGCAGCAACGTGAAATCTTTGCAAATACTCCTTTAACGACTCCCCTGGAGCCTAGATTACACTGGATAAAGACATCACGTCCTTTGGGCGAGTGGTATGGATCCTGAATTGCTCCACAAATTTCGCCGCTAACTCATCAAACCTAGAGATCGATCGCGGAGGAAGTCTGGTGAACCACATGGTAGCGATTACGGATAAGGTTATTGGGAAACATCTATATTTACTTGCATCGTTTGCCCTAGTTGAGTCCATCATCCACTCGTATCTCATTACATGCTGTCGGGGATCAGTCTTCCCTTCATACGTTGGAATGGTCGGCATACTAAACTTTCGGGAGTACTCAGCATGGAGGATAGCATCTGTGAATGGAGTATGACTCCTAGATATGCCTCAATCATTGTTGGATAAACCCTGATTTTCCCTCATTAGCTGTCTGACAATAGCTGATAAATCCGAGGTCTGGATGGGAGGTGGCAAGTTGGACTCCGTCCTGCGTGGTCGTTCCGACTGGTGCCTCCTTAGTAAGCGATCTCCCGAATGCAGGTTCTGGGGCCCGCTTCACTACGGCCCTGACGAGGCGGTGGACCAGCCTCTACCTATGCTTCGGATCTTAAGTTTCCCACTCCAGCTTGAGTGCGATTTCCCCGGTGCAAGTGAGGGGCCGCGGTTCCAGGTAGAGAGCTTGGACCATTTCTGTTGGATTGTTCTGCTGCACCTGTTTGTGCCATTTAAATCCTACGGCGTCTACACCTATGATGTTCATCCGATGAAGCGGAGCTATCAGATGATGAGTAGGAAGCGGGGTTTCCTCCAGCATTCTGATGCTTTTGCTGAGAACTCTGGGTCATGAGATTGGCGTTAGCTTGAATTTTCTTATTAAGTTGTCTCCTACTTTCCACGAGTTCTCTCATCAGCTCGATGAACTCTGCTCTGGTGACAACTTCTGAATGGTTTAGGATGGGGGCGGCACCTGCACCTAGATTAGGTTGTTGATTGCTAGGTCCCACTTGCTGGACACTTACAGTCTCGTTGACATCCGCATTATGGGAGGCTGATCTGGTACGTGGTTTTCCCATATTAGAGTTATCCGTCTGAACTTTGAATAGAATCTATGAACTCTTGAGAATAAACTTGGATCTCCATCGGAAGATTTCTTCAATCCAGCAATGAAAAAGTAGATCCTAGCAGCCTGAGAATACAGATTCTCAGTGAAAGCACCAAAATGTTAGCACCAAAATTGGTCACTAACACCCTTGAATAGAGTTATGTAGAGAGATTAATGAAGAAAGTAAATTAAAACTGAGGAATAAAGTAACTGGATGTAAAAGGAACAACAAAAAAGAAAACATCAGAGTTATAGTGGTTCGGCATATCTGCCTACATCCACTTTGAATATGATCTTTATTACTTTCTTGATTAATTGAGTACAGATACAATCCGTAAACAAACAGCTTGAATGCAAGTTCGAACAGAAAAGAGATGAATGCAAAAAATGGCAGAGTATCCCTGGAGTTCTCGAAAAAAGGTCCCTTCAACTGTACCCTGCCTCTCTATTTATAGACGAAGATAGGCTGAATTCCCTGTGCTGACCCAAGGCCAAGGCAGCTCGGCCCATACATGATACTCTCGAGTCGGCCGGACCAGGCACACCGAACGACTTCTGGCCGATCAACAAATGCCGAACCAGGGCGTCTTGACAAATGACTCGAGGCAGCTTCTCAGGGGACTTGAAGCGAATGGCAGATGACTCAAAGTAGATAAACGTTAGTCACGTCACTCTGTTGTAGGTTGAAGAATTTGCCAACCTCCTCAAGGTTCACCGATACACTGCGCCGAACCACACGTGTCGAACCAGTCCTTACCGAACGACATTAGCTTCCCACTCACGACCGAACGATGCCTGCTAACCTATCTAAGCCAAACGATAAATGCCGAACCATGTAGACCGAACTGTCCTGCCTTTCCTTCCTCGGCGGAGCGATACATATCTCAGTACCTCTAAAGCCGGACCACCGTTGGCCGAACGACTAGGGCCGAACCAAATCCACACCGACCAACTTCGGTCAAGCCAGTGTCAAACATGACGATCCATGTGTATAGGCCTATCCAAATTTAAGTTAAACGTGGTCTCTTATACTTACAATCCCTTCTTAGCTTGAGTCCCGTCTAGGTTAGCCCATAGGCTCTACGACTATCGTCATGTAGCCGGGCCAAAGTGCCGGGTAACAGATGGTAAGCGTTACTCATCTTAAGCTTGGTACCCAAAGTCTTTTCTAGACTCTTCCAGAACTCACTAGTGAATAAGGAATCTTTATCACTTACTATACTACTAGGAATTCCATGAAGTCTAATTATATTCTTCATGAATAACTTAGCTAAAACAGGTGCCGTCCTGATTGACTTAACTGGAATTAAATAGTCACTCTTGGTCAACCTGTCCACTATGGCCCACATACTTTCATTTCCTCTATTTGACCTTGGCAACCCGTCTATAAAATCCATTGAGATAGAATTCCACTTCCAAACTGGAACATCTAAAGGCTGAAGTAACCCACTTGGTTTCTGATGTTCGGCTTTTACCTGTTGACAGTTTAAACACCGCTTCACCCATAAGCCTACATCTCTCTTCATACCTTCCCAGAAGAAACTCCTCTTCATGTCCTGATACATCTTAGTTCCTCTTGGATGAATAGAGAACTTTGAACGATGGCATTCCTCAAGAACTTCTTTCCTAATGTTTCCCACATTCGAAACACACAATCTTCCTTTCTTTCTTAACCACCCATTCTGGTCAAGACTGAAATCTTTCAAGTCATCGCTCTCTGCTCCATCCCTTAACTTCATGACCGGCTCAGCAAATACTGGATCCTCTCCTTGCTTAGAAGCAATCCTTTCGATCATCATTAGTCAAACTTCAAATCACGACAACATAGCAGTTTCCTTACTAGACCTAGCTTCAAATCTCCCCTGTATCTAGCTTGTCGTCAACGCTTCTAAATCTTTCCACTCAGCTATCATTGCCAACACCGCATTCTGATGTTTTCTGCTAAGTGCATCTGCAACCTTGTTGCCTTTTCCCGGTGTGTACTCAATACCAAAATCATAAGCGGCTAAAAACTCTAACCACCTCTACTATTTCATATTCAACTCCTTCTAAGAGAATAAGTATTTCAGCGATTTATGATCCGTGTACAATTCAAATCTCTTTCCCATAAGGTAATGTCTCTACACCTTCAACGAAAAAATTACCGCAACTAATTCCAAAACATGCGTTGGATATCTAACCTCATGCGGTCTAAGCTGTCAAGATGCATAGGCAATCACTTTACCTCTTTGCATTAACACAGCTCCTAATCATGTCCCACATGCATCCATGTACACCACTAAGTCCTGATTCCCTTCTAGAACAACTAGCATAGGTGCATTAGTGAATATGTTTTTCAACTTTTGGAATGCTTCCTCATAGTTATCAGTCCAGATGAAATTTACATCCTTTCAAGTTGGCTTGGTCATCGGTGCTGCTATCCACTAAAAATCCTTTATGAATCTCCGATAATACCCAACTAATCCAAGAAAACTCTTTATCTCAGTCACTGTCTCGGGTCTCTTCCAATTATTCATTGCCTTGATCATAGCCATGTCTACAGACAACCCTTTCTCTAAGACTACATGACCAAGAAACTTCACTTCCTTCTTCCAGAAATGACACTTTGAAAATTTTGCTTTCAATTGATGTTGCCTCAACGTCTCATGCACCACTCTAAGATGAACCTCATGCTCTCTTTCATCTTTAGAGTATATCAAAATATCATCAATTAAAACTAACACAAACCTATCCAAGTGCTCTCGGAAAACTCAGTACATCAAATCTATAAAGAATGCTGGCGCATTAGTTAGTCCGAATGGCATTACTAACCATTCGTACGATCCATATCTGGTCCTAAACGTTGTCAAAGGAATACTATCCTCTGCCACTCTAAGCTGATGGAACCCTGTTGCTAAATCCAACAAGGAAAATACTTTGTCTCCACTCAACTGGTCAAACAAATCGTCAATTCTAGGTAACGGATATCGATTCTTTATCATTTTCTCATTCAACTTACGATAATCGATACATAACTTAACGATCCATCCGACTTCTTGGCAAACACTGCGGCTAGTCCCCAAGACGAACTGCTTGGTTTGATAAAATTCTTGCCTTCCAAATCCACCAACTACACCTTTAGCTCCCTCATCTCGGTAGGTGTCATTCTGTTTGGCGGTCTACTCAGCGGTTCTACCCCTGGTACCAAATCTATCTAAAACTCAATAGCTCGTTTCGGTGGCTGTCCTACTATAGGTTCAAAGACATCTGCAAATTCTCTAAGAACGAAAATTCGATTTATCATCTACCTCCATAACACCTAACAAAGCATCAACCTCAAAACTAGGGTTTTCTACGGAGTATATAATCCGATTTCTACAGTCAGGGTGTCTAAGCGATATTTTCCTATCATGGCAAAATATCCTAGCATCGTATTTATTTAACCAATCCATACCCAAAATAATTTTGAACCCTATGAAATCAAACACATGAAAACCGCAAATAAATGTTTGATCCAATAATTCAAACTCTAAGTGGTTACATCTCATCCCAAGAGTCGCATAACCTCCTATCGGATTTGCATCCCTTAAGTAAGTAACTAGGTATGAGGGTTCTAGGTTAAGCTTATCTACTAGACAATCAGATATAAAAGAATGCGATGCACCTGTATCAACTAGAACTCTAACTAATATACCATAAATCAAAAGCATACCTCCCAACACAGCTTTTCTATTCTCCTACGCTGTTGGTCTCGAAATAGTTGGCTCCAATGCAAACACTTTGCCTTTCCCATCTTTGGCTGGCTTCTTGCACTGGTTCTTGTAGTGCTCAATCTGATCGCAATTGAAACACCGTACTCCTTTCTTCTCAACATCTTTTTTCCTTTGCCTGTCCGGCATTCATGAGCAGTGTCCATTCTTATCACACTTATAACAAACAACTTCTGCCTTTCCTTTCTTAGCAGCTCCACCTTTCTGAGCTCCTTTCTTATGGAAAAACTTTCTTTTCCGACTCTGCCCTCCTTGAGCTTCCTTTGCCTTATTTCCTTCAAGAAAAGCAATCATTTCTTCATGCCTCAAGGCCATTTCCACAACATCACATGGATCCCTAATATGCGGTAATGTGGCCTTAGCAAGCTCAGGCTTCAACCCACGAATAAACTTCTCATTCCTCTTAATCACAGTATCAACTGTAGCGTAGCCATATCTCACTAGCTCCTCAAACCTTGTTGCATACTCAAGAACTGTCATATTTTCCTGCTCCAACTCATAAAACTTACTAAGCAGTGTAGACTTAGCAATCTCTGACATAAACCTTTCTTCAAATCTCCTTCTGAACTCAGCCCAAGTCATAGTCTCCTCACTGAATCTGACAGTAACACTGTTCCACCAATACCGTGCTATTCCTTGTAGTTGTCTAGAAGTGAGTCTCCTCTTCTGCTCATCATTGAGTCCTAAATCAGCAAAAATCCTCTCGCAATGGAGTAACCAATTCCTCACTTCAATTGCGTCTTCAGTACTAATAAACGGCTTTGCTCCCAGCCGAGCATAATCTCTACTCAAAATAGCATAGTTATTCACCACTAGAGCTTCCTGATTTCCTCCTTCGAAATTTTCTCCAACTACTCCAGCAGCAACTCCCGTTTGCATCATGTTTATAAAGAACTGATACATCGCTCCCATATCGACTTGCGGGACTCTAGCATCCTCATTTGTAGCTTGTGCCTGACCTTGATTCCTTCTGGTATTTGGTCTGGCATTTCTATTAGTTGTGGTGCTTCCCCCACCAAGGTTAACTCTTCCACTTTTAGCATCCATATCTGCACTCGAGTCTTCGTAAGATACAGAAGAATAGCATAAGAGAGATGGGAGAATAAAGATAAAGCGTATACATATATATAGCAAATACAAGTATGTTACTATAGCGTTATCCCATACCCCGATCTTTTTCTCTAATTCCTTAGGATTATGTTTTCAAAATCATTTGAATTTTAATTTTTTTATAAACCTATGCTCTGATACCAAGTTGTAACATCCCCTATCTTAAGGTCCAAAGCTAAGCGCTACAGATGCTGCAGTCATCTATAGTATTAACTTCCGATGACAAAATACGGTAATGTTAATGGTATCCATAATATCAAAAGCACATATATATGAAACAAAATCACAGATTCCAAAAACATCGACTTTACTGATTACATTTCAAAAACATGTTTCATATTCCATTACATAATCTCAAACGTTTCCCAGGTAGTGATCAAATATAATTATTACAAAATACGCCAGGAGCGACATATGAAGATGCCCCCTTGGATGATCAGTGTACTAAATAGATAAAATTGTCTTAATACATCATAGCGGATATAAAATATAAAATCCTAAATAGCTATCCATGCCTCCTGCACATCTTCGGAAGCTTTATTCGTCCAACCTACTAAACCTGTAAATCCTGACTCTTAATCTACTCAAATTAATTTTGAGCACCCGAGAGTTTAAGGGAAAAACATAAACTTCAAGTCAGACATAAAGCATGTTGTGAATAATACTATACATCTCGGTTTACTGATATTAAGTGAGACTACGCCGCTTAGCGGAATGGGTTTCCCCTCACTAATATCCCTTTTAAAGCATACCTTTTGCAAATCAAAATCCTACAACAAAACTGGTTAAAGCAATAATAACAATATCATGTATGCATACAAATCAGGTAATCAATGGACTATCTGTTCGAACAATTTAGTTCTGTTTGGCTAACAACTAAACTTTGGCTGACTCGGGCCTACCAGACAAAATAAACAAATAATCTAACACCTGTTAGGCAAACTTCTGGACGGTTTGTCCTTAACTTACTTCTCCAAGGGTCACCTGATCCTAATGGTTTTGCGGGCTCACCAATAACCTATCCTCCTTCTTTGTATATATTCCTTTCTGTGTGTAACCATCATTTAAGTCTTACCTTTGACTAAGCCCAACACATTGGAATTTTGGACTAAAATTAGCCAGGGGCTATAGCTAATGCATAGGGCGCGACCTTATACCACTCCCATTTGGTATTCAAACATCTAAATCATTTACTTAGGGTTAACTACCCTTCAAATTTTCCTTGAAAACCTTTCAAATTGATTTAACCCTTTAAATCGTACTTAAATAAGGAAAGCATACTATTTTCTTTACTTAAATCTCTTTGCCATGTTATATATACTTTACACAAAACATTGTTGATGAAAACATTTGAAACCTTTATTAAAAACCTTTAAACAATCTCTTTCAAAACCATTGAAAGTACCCCTTTCGATACAAGTAAACTATTTTACTTTATAACCTTAGGCTGAAAGGCCAAATCATACCTTTTGAAACCATTTACAATAGACCTTTCGAAAACATTGAAAGTATCATTTTGAAAGCTTTATAAAACCTTAGACATCCTCTTTTCAAAACACTTTAAATATGCCTTTCGAAAACATTGGAAACCCTCCATTTAAACACTAAGGTAAACCTTTCGAAAACATTGGAGAACCACCCCTTCGAAACCTTTATCATATACCTTTCGAAAGCATTAAGTCCTTTACATAAATCAAACCTTTCGAAAGCATTGAGTTCAAGTAAAAACATGTGGAACAACCTTTCGAAACCATTTAAAACCCTTCCTTTCGAAACCTTTGGGTTTATCTTTCAATAGAACAAAGGGTCATAAAATAACTAAGTCGAAAGCAACTCTTTCGAAAGCAATTTTCTAAGTAAAAGAAGTGGATTGTGTTGAAACCAATCCCTTCGAAAGCATTGGAGAAGCATCTCAGGGTTTAAAGCGAAAGCAGCCTTTCGAAGGCATTGCTTCGAAAGATTGAATGCAGCAACAGGGATTTCGACCCCTTCGAAAGCATTTCTTAAAACAAAGGCGACTACCTTTTTCAAAAGCAATTTTTTTAAAACACTTAACCAAGTCGAAAGCTATCTCATTCCAAAGCATTCTTTTCGAAAGCAAAGCAAGCAGCATTTCCTTTTGAAAGCAAAACAAGGTCTCGACCCCTTTGAAAGCCCTGTTTAAACTCTATACCTTTCACCTATCTCCAATCCACTATGTACCAAGTCTTTGATACCATGTGTATTGGTTTCGACTATGGTGGAGGCGGAAGTATGAAGTCGAAAGGTGCTGCCGAAAGTGGCGAAACAGCAAAAGCCTTTTAAAATTGATTTTTAACTTTAAAAAGTAATTTCTTTTCAGCTAACCTGCTTTCTTTGTCAACGTATGATTGGTTGCCAATTTCTTTTCCAAAACTTTGCTAAAAGTGCTATCGAATTTCAAAAATAAATAATTTTAAACATTTACAAATTTCCCCTTCTCCTTTTATAAATATATAAAGTAGCATACCTTAAATAATTTTATATACTTATTAAAACACGTGGGAAAATTCTCCAAAAATTCTTGTAAATCACTTTTAATATGTTTTCAAACATATATAAATTTCTGACCCAAAGCTAACATAAAATAGCCATAATTAATTTAAAACCCAATTTAACTATTTTTTTCACTAGAAAATTCATAATAAATCCATTCAAAAAATTATGAAACTTGAAACCCATCTCTAAAATAATATTTCTGACCTAATATCAAATTCGCAAGGCATTTGGATATCATTTGATATGTTTTTCAAATCAAAACTTGTCATAAAAATCAATATGAATAAGCATAATTCATCAACAAGCATATATATCTATATATATATCTCTATTTAACATTCAAAACATGGCAATATACTTTGCAAAAACATTCGGATGTGATCTAGAAACCGAAAACATCAAAAATGAGATGGAATCTATTATTCACCTTTAGGTTGTGATTAAGGAGTTTGAAATTTTCTTCTTGAATTAGATTAATTAAGCTTCCTTCCTCTTGATTTTAGCTTATGTTTCTCTTGCTTTCCCCTAATGGTGGTGGCCTCTTCTTTAATTTAGTTTTGCTTATGGATGTGTAAAATTAAAGTGCATAAGGGTTTAGTGTATAAGAATATAACTTATTCCTACTTTGCCCTTATCTATTAGCCTTTCCTATTTCATTTTAATTCCCTTTAGTTCATTGTTTAAATAGGCACGACTACCTATTACTATTCAAATCTCAATTCCTTTAATCATTAACATTATTTCATTTAATTTAACTAAATAAATGTCCTAAATAATGTTAATCAAAATTAGGGTCGTTACCAATACCTTCCCCTTAATTTATTAAAGCAGTAGCTACTGAGGGTAATCCTTCACCTATACGAAAGTGTATATACTCCACATGTCCTACAGTTGGATTTGTCCCACATCAATATAATGTATACACATGTAACGACCTGGAATTTCAAACACTTCATATTTAAATATCTGATTTATTTAAATATTTGAATCTTGGATTACATGTTATTTAAATGATTTAATAATCTTATTAATCACCTTTTAAATCATAACTAATGATGGTAGACTTTTTTGGAAAAATATTTATAAAAATATATTCTTCGAAGAGAAATCGATAATGTGATCGAAAATCGGTTTATCGATAAAAATCTTTTCGATCGATATAAGTTGTTCGAACTCTTATGCACTTGTCTAATGAACAAATGAACACATTAGCAACTAATTAACACGCACACCTCATCATTGAGCTTGGAAGGTTCTAGAAGCTTCCATATCGACAAGGGATATTATGAGAAGGGTATAAAGGTAATATGCATAAAGGATAAGAGAAATAAAGGAGAAGTGATGGGATGTGAAGCTTCAATGGCATGGTGGGGGGGTTAGTGCAAGGCTAAAGAGCACCATCTTAAGCCTATAAAAGTAAGGCACACCCTTAGATTATAATCACAAATTAACAAAACAAATCCAAGCTTTTCTAATGGCTTGTTTGTCTCCTTCTTCACTAAATGTTCTAATGAAATAATTGCAAATCAACTCCAAATCACTTCAAACTTTTCAAGAAGGCTTAGTATAATATTAGAACACCTTATACGAAGCCAAAACATGAAGAAGTGAATCCACACTAACCCCACATGAGATGGCTGTAAGCAATATTGGAGGCAAAAGTCAAGGCAAAGCAAGGAGAAAAAGGAGGGAAAGGTGGTTGCAGGTTGGAGTTTGGCTTGGGTTTTTGGATCTTGGTTGTTTGTTTGGTTAAAGGTAAGTTAACACCTCACTTTGAATGAACGACATAACATATATATGTTGTGTTTGATTGTGTTTATGTTAATTTATTTGTTGTTAACTTATGTTAAAACAATTGGTTTAAATTCTTATTTTAAAAGTAAGCAACTTATGTGATCCATGTATACGAACTTGAACAAACTTGGAATGGACTTGCATGACTTTAGCCAAGACCTTAAAACAAAGCACATAGGTTGTAGTATAACATAGGTTGGAATATGACTTGGATTTAGAAGTGTGGTTACAGCGATAATCGTAATAGAAGCAGTTTGAAATTGCCTTATTTTTTGCCATTTCTATGGAACTTTGTAGAGAGATCCTTAGGGGTTTCTCACCATATTTATATTATAATATGTATGTTTATTTTTGTTAAAAGCTTGAATAGTAGAAAGTTAAGTAACATCTCGAAAAGTGGTCAAACCATCACTAGTGCAAAACTGCTCCGTTTAGACATGATTCTTGGACTTAAAATGTTTGAAAAGATATTTAGATTTAACTATTTTGTTTCACTCTTTTTATAAGGGTTTAATAACTCTTATTAGAGTACTTTAAAAGTGGTTTGAGAACTTTATGAATTTTTAAGAATTAGTTATGAATTTTAAAGAAGAGGTATTTTGTTAAAATATATAGAAAACATGTCGTTTTCAATTTTTTAAGGATTTTATAAACTTGTTATTTTCAAGTAATATTTTGAGTAAATGTTTTAAAATCTATTATAAGTATTATAAAGGATTTTAAAGCATTTTTAATTATATATAGTTTTTATAAAATATGTCGACTATTTTATATCTTATGGAATAAAATATCTTTTGAAATGGTTTATTTAATATCAAGTTTTGGTAAACAAGTTGCTATACATACATACATAAACACACACACACATATATATATATATCATTTTTAAAAGGGTTTTAAAAGTACAAACCAAAGGTTTAGAAATCGGTTAGAATTACTAAATGGTCAAATGGTTAATTGTTTAATTACTTATTTAAAAAGTAATTAACTATGCATAACACTAAAGCCGACGAAGTTTGGTTTATCTATTTGTAAGAGTTAAGATTAATGTCGAGTAGGGATGGAGCAATAGAGATCTAACCTACCGGGTTCCCTCTGGACCAGGAATAGTAAGTTGAAAATATCGGATATGTGTTAATCGCGTCGATTTCTTATAGTTTATGGAAATCATTTGTAACGACCCGCTATTTTGGACCATTCAAATCGACAATAAATCCACGCATGTCTGACTTGAATAATTCAAAATATCAGATTGTTAATTTAAATTTGGCAAAACTCAACATATGCAATAAATAAATCAATCACAGAATCACAGACACAGAGTAATACAATAATACGCAGCGGAATAGATAAAATAGTAGTTCATGAAGCTACTATATAAACATCAGAGTTAGAAATAAAATACAACAGAATATCTCAAATGTAGTGAAGTCTCTAGTACAACAGATGACTTCTCTGAACAAATCAACTAGAAGAGCTGAAAGCTGTGGCGATAGTTGGATCTCCAAAGGAAGCTCCAAACTCCAAGGGTGAGTCTCAAATGCTGTATCACTCGGTCTGACCCGAGCGTAAAGCAAAATACAAAACACTCGAGTCAGGATTAACATTCTTATATAAATAAATCCAACTCAAGTGAAACATCAATTGAAATACAAGTAACTTAAAGGATGTTTGGGATAACCATCCTCTAAGGATCTTCAGAACTATCTACAAGGTGGAAATATACACTGTAACACCGTGGTCATTTCAATTTAATTTATACTTCAACCCAAATATCATTTCATTTCAAATATATCTATTTTCCAAAATAGTATATATAGGTTAAATAATTTATAAAGTAAAGTGTTTATAATTTCCTTAAGTTTCACAAATCGGTTCAAATTAACTCAAATTCCAATTCAAATTTATTCAAAGCTCAATTTTCTCATTTTAATTCAATTCAGTTTCTAAATAACAAATTCAATTCAAGTTGATTTCAAATACAGATCTGAATCACAAAATAAACCATTTAAATTCCAATATATTTCAAAGCTTTAATATTCAATCATTTCAAAGTTAAATTTAACAGTTTAATATAGCACTTGATTTAACTTTATTATTATTTAATCAAGGAATATTCACTTAAAAAATTCAATATCATTTACTAGCCTTAAATATTCACTTAAAAGATTCAATATCACTTACTAGCCTTAAATCACACTTTACTAAATATTTCCTTAAACTTGTTTAAATAAGAAATATTCATTAAATTTCTTATAAATCAAACCCAAGTTATAAATCATATCTTACATCTCAATTTCAATAAGTTTCCAATCAGTTTAATTAAATAAAATTCTTTATTGAATACAATTTCAACTAAATTCAAATTATCTTTCTAACCTTAACTTATTCAAATTATTGCCAAAATCTATTTTGAAATATATTTTAAATACTCAACATATTATATGTATTTAAATCAATCATTCCCATTTGTATGTAATAATTTAAGGCTCAACATTTAATAAAACCATATATTTCTTTCCAAAACCATAAAATTCATTTTTAAAATATTTATATATGGACCAACGGTGTCTGTATATATATTTATCATATGGTTAAGTAATACGGATATTTATCATTGCAATCCGAATTTAAATATATACGGGTAGATATCATTTCGACCCGTAATCCCAATTTCAATTGAAATGAAAATCGCTTGGGTTTATCATTTCAACCCATAACGATTTTCTCCTATTCTAAAGTCCGTTCGGGTATGTATCATTTCAACCCATAGTGAATTCTATACTAACAGGGAACTTGCAGAGTGATAACAGATAATATAAAATATAACAACAGGCATATATCATCAATATAAATAACAGATACTGGTGTCAGGTGTCATAGGTGAACATATACAGATAATAGTAATAACAGGCATATAAATACTAGATACTAGTGTCAGATGTCACAGGTGAACATATACAGATAATAGTAATAACAGGCATATAAATACTACAATATCATATTTCAATTGTCGTTTCAATTGAAATCAAATTTAATAAATACAAGAATGTTAAATCGTGAGTGATTACTCACCTTTCGAGGTTAGAGAGATTCGACAATTGAAAGGGGTTACGAATCCAAAGCAAAGTAAGATTGAACGTGAATTCGATGAAGAACAGACATGACGGACAACTGATAAATGGGAAATCAGTGACAATTAAATCAGAATCAGCCTTGATAGTTGATAGGGACAGAAATGAAATGTACGATATATTATTATTATAAATTTCAAATCAACATAAATTTAAACACATATTAAATCAAATATATATGTATTTCAAAAATCGTTGCTTTTAACTAAAACACGTATAAAATAACATATTTACATAGAAAAATTTGGAATAAATGAATATATACACTTATAAAGATAAACATCTTACACTAAATCTTATATAAACTATACATATATCCATTCTATTTTAAAACAATACTATATATATAAACCGATAGGCAGCTATATAGGACTAATTTACAAATCAAATTATTCAGCGTAAAACACGTATGCTGCCGGAACTACTACAGTGTATGCCATACAAACAATTTATACTATACTATATGCTTTGAAAATGCAGGTTATAAAAATACCTATATTAACCTATTTCATTATGTTGTAAATAGCATATAAATACAGTAACAAAAAATTTACTTCAACTATATTATCATATACAGTCAATAAAACTTTCATTATTAAATTTATATTTTTATATACTATACAACATATAAGTATCAATTTATATAAAATAATATATATATAACGACTTGTATAATATAACTTTTAAACTAACAGAAACTAGTATAATACAATCTTTAAAACAACAACTAGTATAAAATCAACTTTATAAATAAACTAATATAATATTTTAAGGCAATGGGATCTGTACAAATTTTCTTTATATAACAAATATAACTTATGTAACAGATTAAACGAAACCAATATATATATATATATAACTTTACAACATTCGTATATACCTTGAATATAGGATAAAACACATGTTTTGAAATTTAAGACATATATGTATACTTTATACATACTAATATATATAAAACACTGTATATATTATTATCAAAGCTGTTCAGATATACTATGCCATAACTTATTTTAAAAATATATATAAACAAATATATTTATAAACAGATATACACTTACACGATTGCAACAAGGAGGAAGTAGGGTAGCTAATAGGTTTGGGTTCTCCGGCGTTGGTAAGCGGAGCAGGTGGTGATGTGGGGTTTTGAGGGCTGTGTGTGGTGATAAGTGAGGCGGGGTTCGGATGTCAGGTCAAGGGAAAAGAAGCGGCTGTTATGGTGGCCATATGGAGGCTGCTCGATCGGGGCAAGTGGTTTGTGTGCTATAGTCGAGGTTGGAGATCCGGTTGAGTGTCGAATGAAGATGGATGGGCTGCTAGCTACATGTGCAGTGGGTCGAATAGTGTGGGGTGATGCTGTTGGGTACACGGCGGCTATCAGGCTGTGGCTCAGGCGCGACTGCTTGGTCTCATCGTTTGGAGGGTGTGATGGGTTTCGGTAGGTTATTAGGTGGATTCGTGGACTGCAATGGTGGAGCACAAGGTTGTGCTATGGTGATGGATAATCGGATGGAGAGGGGAGTGGCCGCGATGAGGCAAGAGAAGCACAGGCCGAGATGGATCGACTGACGTGCTCATGGTGGACTCGTGGAGATTGATGGCATTCTGTTGCAAGGATTGTCATATGAAATTGGATGCGGGTTTATAGAAGGCTGTGGAGTTGAAAACGAGGATGAGCAGCTTCCAAGTAATATAAGCTTTTATTTTTATACTTTATTATTATTATTATACATATATAATATATTTTTTTCTCAAAGAAGAAGATAGAACCAAAAGAGATTGGGAGGAAGAAACTAACCGGAGATATACATGAAATCGCAATTCAATTTGAAAAGGTGGAGTGCAAGCTTGGACGGTGGAGAAAGGTGGGCGAGGCCGATGGGTCTTGGTGTGGGAACCGTGGCAGCAAAAATGAGGATAGAAGGAGAAAAATGTGAATCTGGAGAAGCAAAATAAAAGGAGGAGGAAGAAAATATTAACAGGCAAAAATGAAACGTGGCCATCACTTGTATTATATAAAGAACAACCAATAAAATTGATGAAACGTTGGAATAGAAAAGGTCAAGGCTGAATAATAATAGTTGATGACCGTTTGAGTTCACGTGATAACTGGAAAGGCAAAATAAACCAAAAGTTTTGAATGTGGAACCAGTACGACTGATCGGTTCACCGATTCCGTCGTGTTCCGAACTCCGAAACTCATGAATGAATATATCATAGAGATCAGCACGACGAGACGATCAGAACGGTATACAGATATTAGTGGTACGATCATCTGCTTAAAAGTCGATAATCGGTATCGGAAACGCTGCTATTTTGCCAGAATTAAGATAAACGGAGCAGTAGAAGTCCAAATTTGGAAAAACGAATTTCGCAGTCTGATTCAGAATGATCTGAATAAATTTTCTCTTGTTGACATATTTTGGTTTCGGAAAACTTTTAAATTCACTGTTATTAACCGGTTTGATTTGAAATAAAATTTCACAGAAAAAATAAACTTCAATATTATCAGATGAAAATTTACCAGTTGCTATATTAAAATAGACGTATTCCAAATAATAAATTTTTATTTTCAAATTTTATTGTTTAAAATTTCACAAAATTTCAATTAACATATTATTAAAACTATTAAAATTTACGGGTCGTTATATTCTCCCCCACTCAAAACTTTTCGTCCCCGAAAAGAAAGGAGGTAGAAGAATATAAACAACCAGAAAGAAAAATAGATTGAAAGTTAAGATTAAACAATTAATTTAAAACTATATAAATTTTACTTGAAATATTCATTTGAAAACTTCATTTGCAAATCAATTATTTTTTTATAATTTAATACTTTTTCAAAACTCATTTGTAAAATTTCTTTCTTCCTTTATAAATACCATTTATATGTTTAAATGACACCTTTATAATTATATGAAAACTATTTGAAAACAATTATTTACATTATTACTTATATTTACAAAGAAGCTATTTGAAAACATTAAATCCATAATTTATAAATTTATTAATTTATCTCAAGATACTTTTCAACATTATTAATAAATCAATTATCATTTCTTTTAAATATGTTGTATTTAATTAATAACTCAAAATATTTATAACACTAAAATTTCTATTAAACCATATAGTATATAAATAAACAATATTTAAAGGGATATAGTCAACAAGGAGAAGAGGGACTTGGAAAAACAGAATATAGGTGAATAAATAAAGCTGAGCAGATAAGATAGATTCAAAAGATTAGTATCGGGCATGAATAATTTATTCAAACCATTATGATTTCAATTTCAAATATTAATTCAAAATTTCTTTGTTGGAAATACCTTTATAATAAAATACCTTTATAGTCGAAACAAATTTCCTTTCGAAAATACTTTTATAACTCGATGTTTCAACAAGTTTATCCTTGTTCGTGTAGACTCTGGTAGTGCGTTGATCAGGCGCAAAACTAGAATTCTCCAGGTACTTAGTAGACTTGTTTCAACACCCAGTGAAAATACTGGAAAAACTTTAAAAACAGATATGGAAAGTACAATCCAAACAACAAAACGAACAAAACCTTTGTCTAACCATGGTTCGCAGATACACAATGGTTACGCCTGGGTCCCCCAGGAAACAATCCATATCCATAAGCTTTCTCAGCCCTGCGAGTTACGCCATGATGACTAGTAGAATGCAGGATACACAATGGTTACGCCTGGATCCCCCAGGAAACAATCCGTACCCCCAGGCAAGACTCAGCCAAGCATTTGCGCTACTATTCGCGACCTACACAGATTGCAGGATACACAATGGTTATGCCTGGATCCCCCAGGAAACAATCCGTACCCCTAGGCAAGACTCAGCCAGGCAGTTGCGCTATGCAGTCGCGCTCGTAAGACCATGGGTAACGCCATGGAATTCGAAGGACACTCGAGTATCATATCCGGAAAACCAAAAATCAGAGAGAATAATATCGATAGAATGAATCCAAGATGTGGCCACAAATCGGATATCAAGCAGAAGGCACTTTCCATATCTTTACTTCGAAAATATGTATCATATAGTACCTTTTCAAATCACTTTCAAATATCGTACTTATATAAAATCCATTATATATAAGATTTAATTTTCAAATCAAATACTTTCCAAAATCAATAGTATATCAAATCATACTTATATAGACTTCAATTATATAAGATTTCACTTTCAAATTGAGTACCTTTTCAAATCTATAGTTTTCGAATCAATTTCATACTCATACAAATCAATTTTATATAAGTTCAACAACTCCCAAATCAAGTGTTTAGTAACATAAGATTCTCAAATTTAAATTTGTTTCAATATCATTTCAATTTCAAAATCATATACAATTTCACCAAATTATTTCTTCTCAAATTAAATATCTTTAGTTTTCAAAGTTTCCAAAATAATAGATTTAGAAAATAAATCCAAATTTCCAAATCAATATAATTTAAGTCAACCAATTCATTTCCAAAATCAAATGTTTTCAAAATCATCTTATACTTACGTAAGGTCCATCTTGTATAAGGATCAAATTTTTCAAAATAAATTTCGTTGTATGAAGAGCCATATGGGATTGAATATCTTTGTTTTTATGGGTTATATATCTTTGTAATTTAAATTGGAAATTTTCTTTTAGTAAGCAAAGATATTCTAACCCGACAGCTTTCAATTTCAGCGTCAAAATATATCACTGATATTAGAATATAAGATGTACATACGTCATCATTTCGCAAAATCACATTTGATCGCTCGCTCGATCACACAAGTTTGCTTTCGAACTAGTATTGTCCATTCGACTTCCCTAATGCGGATTTCGATGTGGTTTCTCGACTAGAAGCCATCAGTCTCCTTGCATAGTCATATACTATGATAGAGAATTCTAGAATCAAGCCCAAAATCCATATCAAATATTCGCCATCAAGAATCGAATGAAAAATCCTAACACGAAATGGTGTAATTCACCTCGAACTTGTATACTCAAACCTGGATCAAATTACTTATGCGAATAAAACAGCATACGTACAACTTATATATTTATTCCAACTTGTTAAATATATAGTTTCATAAAGATGTTACTAAGTTAAAACATTTAACTAAACTTTATTCAAAATATTTTGAAGACCAAATTCTTTTCAAAACATTTCAAATCTAAATTTCATATTAGAAAAAATTTAAAATTGCCTTATTCATTTACTTAACAAAACAGTTTCAACTTATTTAAATCATATTACTTCATACTTAAACATTCAAAACAAATTTATATACTTTATCAAATAATTCATACTTTCAAAAAATTTAGCTTTGAAAAGTTAACCTTGATTTGGAAGTGCTCGAACCTTCGAAATAGTTGAAGAAATCATTTTCAAATTCAAGAGTTGGAAATCAACCAATCAGTAAATCAATTTCAAAATATAGGTTTCAAATCCGAAACTAAAGGACTGAACACCGGCTTACTTCAAATCATTTCAAATATATATACATATATCTTTCGAATATCAAATATTACTTCGGAATTTGAAAATCAAAACTGGTTTCACAAAATCACTCGCGTAGCAATGCTACTAAAGTGGCCTCTCCCCCACTATGAAACTCGAAAATCAACGTCGATGATGCGTGCACTCATCACCGAAATTATTTTCCAGCGACATAAGTGAGTTCTGGACTTCTATTTTTCTCAAACTTCTTTTGAAATTTCTTCGAAACTCATTAAAATCATTGAAACATTTCTTATTCGGAAAATATTTTTAAATCATACTATTATTATATATTTCAAAATCTTAAAACCAATTTCAAAATACCGGAGTTCAATTCTCGAATTTCAAATTTAAAATCCTTCAGTCATAAATCATTTTTAGATAAATCAAATTTCTTATATAGTTTTTTTCAAAATTACAAATCCTTTCGAAACCTCAAATTCTTATTTTAAAGGGTTTATAATCTTTATCAAAAACATTTCACCTTTATATATAGAATATAATCATACTTATCAAAATAATATTTTCGGTTTAGAAAACAATTTCTAAAATATAAACAAACCCGATTTTCAAAGGACGATTCACGAACGGATTTCAAAACAAAGATAGAGGTTCAAATTAGAGGGACTCTTGTCAAATAGAATTTTGATTCAAAGATAAGCTCGAACGAAGATGAGATAATTAAATTTCAAAATAGAAGATAGATATACTTATACAAGTTGCGGGCGACCTTAACCGGGTCAACCATAACTTCAGGAATATGATCGATGCAGAATTCCAAGGCAAATCGTCATTCGATCGCCAGAGATAGAATTCGGCATAACAAGAGATAGCAACATCAAAACCGAGGGATATATAAATCTCCGGTGAATCAATACCTATTGTAAAGGAGTTCCACCCCTTTACAATTATTCAAAGATTGGTGGGATCGCCTATTCTTATAGAGATCATTCGAAGTGGAGTTATGGGATACTCCAGAATCAAAAGAATACAAATAGGGAGAGACAAGAATGAATTTTGGAACCGCAAGAAACGTTCCAAAGTTCAAAGGAAATCGAGCCAAACGAAAGAGATTCAAACTCAAACGAAAGTGATTCTGTAAATAAATTTTCTATATATGCTAAGTTTTGCCTAGAGCCAAAGCTCTGATACCAACTGTAACGACCCGCTATTTTGGACCATTCAAATCGACAATAAATCCACGCATGTCTGACTTGAATAATTCAAAATATCAGATTGTTAATTTAAATTTGGCAAAACTCAACATATGCAATAAATAAATCAATCACAGAATCACAGACACAGAGTAATACAATAATACGCAGCGGAATAGATAAAATAGTAGTTCATGAAGCTACTATATAAACATCAGAGTTAGAAGTAAAATACAACAGAATATCTCAAATGTAGTGAAGTCTCTAGTACAACAGATGACTTCTCTGAACAAATCAACTAGAAGAGCTGAAAGCTGTGGCGATAGTTGGATCTCCAAAGGAAGCTCCAAACTCCAAGGGTGAGTCTCAAATGCTGTATCACTCGGTCTGACCCGAGCGTAAAACAAAATACAAAACACTCGAGTCAGGATTAACATTCTTATATAAATAAATCCAACTCAAGTGAAACATCAATTGAAATACAAGTAACTTAAAGGATGTTTGGGATAACCATCCTCTAAGGATCTTCAGAACTATCTACAAGGTGGAAATATACACTGTAACACCGTGGTCATTTCAATTTAATTTATACTTCAACCCAAATATCATTTCATTTCAAATATATCTATTTTCCAAAATAGTATATATAGGTTAAATAATTTATAAAGTAAAGTGTTTATAATTTCCTTAAGTTTCACAAATCGGTTCAGATTAACTCAAATTCCAATTCAAATTTATTCAAAGCTCAATTTTCCCATTTTAATTCAATTCAGTTTCTAAATAACAAATTCAATTCAAGTTGATTTCAAATACAGATCTGAATCACAAAATAAACCATTTAAATTCCAATATATTTCAAAGCTTTAATATTCAATCATTTCAAAGTTAAATTTAACAGTTTAATATAGCACTTGATTTAACTTTATTATTATTTAATCAAGGAATATTCACTTAAAAGATTCAATATCATTTACTAGCCTTAAATATTCACTTAAAAGATTCAATATCACTTACTAGCCTTAAATCACACTTTACTAAATATTTCCTTAAACTTGTTTAAATAAGAAATATTCATTGAATTTCTTATAAATCAAACCCAAGTTATAAATCATATCTTACATCTCAATTTCAATAAGTTTCCAATCGGTTTAATTAAATAAAATTCTTTATTGAATACAATTTCAACTAAATTCAAATTATCTTTCTAACCTTAACTTATTCAAATTATTGCCAAAATCTATTTTGAAATATATTTTAAATACTCAACATATTATATGTATTTAAATCAATCATTCCCATTTGTATGTAATAATTTAAGGCTCAACATTTAATAAAACCATATATTTCTTTCCAAAACCATAGAATTCATTTTTAAAATATTTATATATGGACCAACGGTGTCTGTATATATATTTATCATATGGTTAAGTGATACAGATATTTATCATTTCAATCCGAATTTAAATATATACGGGTAGATATCATTTCGACCCGTAATCCCAATTTCAATTCAAATGAAAATCGCTTGGGTTTATCATTTCAACCCATAACGATTTTCTCCTATTCTAAAGTCCGTTCGGGTATGTATCATTTCAACCCATAGTGAATTCTATACCAACAGGGAACTTGCAGAGTGATAACAGATAATATAAAATATAACAACAGGCATATATCATCAATATAAATAACAGATACTGGTGTCAGGTGTCATAGGTGAACATATACAGATAATAGTAATAACAGGCATATAAATACTAGATACTAGTGTCAGATGTCACAGGTGAACATATACAGATAATAGTAATAACAGGCATATAAATACTACAATATCATATTTCAATTGTCGTTTCAATTGAAATCAAATTTAATAAATACAAGAATGTTAAATCGTGAGTGATTACTCACCTTTCGAGGTTAGAGAGATTCGACAATTGAAAGGGGTTACGAATCCAAAGCAAAGTAAGATTGAACATGAATTCGATGAAGAACAGACATGACGGACAGCTGATAAATGGGAAATCAATGACAATTAAATCAGAATCAGCCTTGATAGTTGATAGGGACAGAAATGAAATGTACGATATATTATTATTATAAATTTCAAATCAACATAAATTTAAACACATATTAAATCAAATATATATGTATTTCAAAAATCGTTGCTTTTAACTAAAACACGTATAAAATAACATATTTACATAGAAAAATTTGGAATAAATGAATATATACACTTATAAAGATAAACATCTTACACTAAATCTTATATAAACTATACATATATCCATTCTATTTTAAAACAATACCATATATATAAACCGATAGGCAGCTATATAGGACTAACTTACAAATCAAATTATTCAGCGTAAAACACGTATGCTGCGGAACTACTACAGTGTATGCCATACAAACAATTTATACTATACTATATGCTTTGAAAATGCAGGTTATAAAAATATCTATATTAACCTATTTCATTATGTTGTAAATAGCATATAAATACAGTAACACAAAATTTACTTCAACTATATTATCATATACAGTCAATAAAACTTTCATTATTAAATTTATATTTTTATATACTATACAACATATAAGTATCAATTTATATAAAATAATATATATATAACGACTTGTATAATATAACTTTTAAACTAACAGAAACTAGTATATTACAATCTTTAAAACAACAACTAGTATAAAATCAACTTTATAAATAAACTAATATAATATTTTAAGGCAATGGGATCTGTACAAATTTTCTTTATATAACAAATATAACTTATGTAACAGATTAAACGAAACCAATATATATATAACTTTACAACATTCGTATATACCTTGAATATAGGATAAAACACATGTTTTGAAATTTAAGACATATATGTATACTTTATACATACTAATATATATAAAACACTGTATATATTATTATCAAAGCTGTTCAGATATACTATGCCATAACTTATTTTAAAAATATATATAAACAAATATATTTATAAACAGATATACACTTACACGATTGCAACAAGGAGGAAGTAGGGTAGCTAATAGGTTTGGGTTCTCCGGCGTTGGTAAGCGGAGCAGGTGGTGATGTGGGGTTTTGAGGGCTGTGTGTGGTGATAAGCGAGGCGGGGTTCGGATGTCAGGTCAAGGGAAAAGAAGCGGCTGTTATGGTGGCCATATGGAGGCTGCTCGATCGGGGCAAGTGGTTTGTGTGCTATAGTCGAGGTTGGAGATCCGGTTGAGTGTCGAATGAAGATGGATGGGCTGCTAGCTACATGTGCAGTGGGTCGAATAGTGTGGGGTGATGCTGTTGGGTACACGGCGGCTGTCAGGCTGTGGCTCAGGCGCGACTGCTTGGTCTCATCGTTTGGAGGGTGTGATGGGTTTCGGTAGGTTATTAGGTGGATTCGTGGACTGCAATGGTGGAGCACAAGGCTGTGCTATGGTGATGGATAATCGGATGGAGAGGGGAGTGGCCGCGATGAGGCAAGAGAAGCACAGGCCGAGATGGATCGACTGACGTGCTCATGGTGGACTCGTGGAGATTGATGGCATTCTGTTGCAAGGATTGTCATATGAAATTGGATGCGGGTTTATAGAAGGTTGTGGAGTTGAAAACGAGGATGAGCAGCTTCCAGGTAATAAAAGCTTTTATTTTTATACTTTATTATTATTATACTTTATTATTATTATTATACATATATAATATATTTTTTTCTCAAAGAAGAAGACAGAACCAAAAGAAATTGGGAGGAAGAAACTAACCGGAGATATACATGAAATCGCAATTCAATTTGAAAAGGTGGAGTGCAAGCTTGGACGGTGGAGAAAGGTGGGCGAGGCCGATGGGTCTTGGTGTGGGAACCGTGGCAGCAAAAATGAGGATAGAAGGAGAAAAATGTGAATCTGGAGAAGCAAAATAAAAGGAGGAGGAAGAAAATATTAACAGGCAAAAATGAAACGTGGCCATCACTTGTATTATATAAAGAACAACCAGTAAAATTGATGAAACGTTGGAATAGAAAAGGTCAAGGCTGAATAATAATAGTTGACGACCGTTTGAGTTCACGTGATAACTGGAAAGGCAAAATAAACCAAAAGTTTCGAATGTGGAACCAGTACGACTGATCGGTTCACCGATTCCGTCGTGTTCCGAACTCCGAAACTCATGAATGAATATATCATAGAGATTAGCACGACGAGACGATCAGAACGGTATACAGATATTAGTGGTACGATCATCTGCTTAAAAGTCGATAATCGGTACCGGAAACGCTGCTATTTTGCCAGAATTAAGATAAACGGAGCAGTAGAAGTCCAAATTTGGAAAAACGAATTTCGCAGTCTGATTCAGAATGATTTGAATAAATTTTCTCCTGTTGACATATTTTGGTTTCGGAAAACTTTTAAATTCACTGTTATTAACCGGTTTGATTTGAAATAAAATTTCACAGAAAAAATAAACTTCAATATTATCAGATGAAAATTTACCAGTTGCTATATTAAAATAGACGTATTCCAAATAATAAATTTTTATTTTCAAATTTTATTGTTTAAAATTTCACAAAATTTCAATTAACATATTATTAAAACTATTAAAATTTACGGGTCGTTACATCATTAATATTATACATAACACTAAAAGCCGACGAGGTAGACTTATCTATTTGTGAGATTCAAAAAATGAAGTGTCTAGGCAAAGCTTTGATGCAACCAGTGCTCTAATTTACCTGGCTTCACTCTTGAAGGAGCAATAGTTAAGTTGGAATGTCAGAAACAAGTTAAGCGTACGAATCGTGATTTCTATAAGCAATCATTTTTAGAACTTGATAATTAAATAGTCAAATTATGAACTTAACCAATTATGAACTTAGACCTTTAAAAACAAATGTTTGTAAAGATAGAAACAAGTATAAGAATGGTTTTTGGGTTTGCACTGACAATGTGTTAATAATATTTGACTTTAACCCTTTTTTAGTATACTTAGAGATGTAAATAGATCTTTAAAAGAATGATTTAAAGATAAGCATAAGCAAAATGGTCTTGGGTTTGTAGTGATAATGTTTAAGTAACATTAGTCTTAAACCTTTTGAATGGATTTGCGAGAGTACTTGGATCCTTAAAAATGGATATTTTGAAGGAAAATATAAGTATGGAATCTTTTGGAAAAAGATAAAAGTTTATTAGATAAAAGAAGTTTACTAATAAAGGAGTTTTTACCTAGTAAAAGGGTTAATTAAATAAAAATGGATCAGGAGTTGCTTAAGTCGCTTAACCAAACTTTGTGTGGCTTGATCGTACATTGTATGACTTGATAGTGTTTTGTATGTTCAGTTGTTTATGGAAAGTATACTAGACTTGGTTTCCATTTACAAACATCAATCTTGTATCAAATAGTCAATTAGTCGACTATCGAAATTATCCAAAGATAACTTTGGGAATATCTAGAAGAAAAACAAAAATGATATGGTACAGTTATCTTCAGTGGTGCTATACTATATATATAAACTCATATGTTCTTCTAGGACAAATGATAAGGAGATCCGTCCGCTTAAACGGTTATGAGGTGATCTTCGCACTTATGAATTGTCTATTTATTTCCAAAAGAACCGGAGTTGAGTTTACCGGAAATTCATCAATTGGTTTTGGAGCATCCGGTAAGTGGAAAAACTGTACTCATATGAGATGACTTGAACTTGTAACCACTTCAAACCATATATAGGATATATGTTCTGAAAGCGGTTGAGAAGTGGAATGTTATAGGGTTGTACTGTCTATCCTAAAGTTAAGTCCAAGGGAAAGGTCAGCGTTAACATTTCGAACAATGCTATTGTGTGGGACTGTCTATCTTTAGAAGTATTCTAAGAGATAGGACAACATTAGCATTCCTCAGAGGATTTATGTAGGAAACCTATGTGGAGGTTCGAGATTTGTTTGAGATGCTGAAATCCATGTAGTGATTCATGATCTGTTCGAGGCGATGCAATCCAATTGGGGATTCATGAACTGTTTGAGTGATGAAGACTTGAGCGAGAGATGCCAAATGCAGCCTTGACATTGGAAATGACTAAAACCAGAAGGTTGCATAATCACGGGTTTCGCTTACCCATGAGGGTATATCACCTCCATATCTAGAGTATGCTTATCGACATGTTGCACGCAAGAGTTGTTGATACTTAGTACCACGCAAATCATCGTTAGGCTAGTTTTGTTTACCTTAGAGTATATCACATCTAGAGATATACGATGCTCGGAAAGAAGTTTCTAGTCCTTGTCATGGAGATGCTTCAGTTTACCGGAGGCATTTCCATGGAAAATAATCCATATATGAACATGCCTTAGCGGTATTGATTGTATACCAATTATTTTGTGGGTTCACACAACAACTATTTGATATGAATTATGTGCTACACTCTAGACATTTTCTATCATATCAGTATATGTTAAACTTAATGAATGGTTGGTTTCTTTAATGAAAAAATCATTACGGGAACTCGTACGGTCTCAATGGTTACCGTTACATGTCACTCATATTTCTTGTGTTTCTCATACTGGTTTACCAGACTGGTCCAGGTGTTATTTTCTTATAATGCTTGGGTTAGCCACGTATATGTTTCCAGATTTATCTTTGCACTCTTTGGAGCTTATGGAAATGAGGTGGATGATTTCCTACCGTAATATTTATTTCTGCTGCATTACTATTATACCATCATCATTTGTGAGGACGGGCTGTTATAACTGTCCAAGCTGATTATTGTAACCCTGAAAAACTTTGTATCTTAGAATGAAAGTTTATACTATCTTTTGATATTATATATGATCATTCCTTTGTGAGGTTCTGATATTGTTTTTCTTCTTCCTTGTTCTATTTCCTTTTCTTTTACCTCACCATAACAATTCGTCTTTCTGGCACTTGATTATTCGGCACATGAATACCATGGATGTATTAGTGTCGACATTCAAGGGTCGAAAAGGCGAGTCTTTACAACTAGTATCAGAGCTGAAGGTTAAGCGAGAACCTTGGCTTTGGTGGGTATGACTCATTAAGGGATAGGGTAATGGAATGCCCTAGCATGAGTTGAGTGTATTATGCATATGAGAGCATATTTGTTAATTCTATAAAAATGTTTTATATCGTGTTAATTGGCATGTTGAGTGGTTTATGAATTCTGGTCGATGTGCCTAATCAACGTTATCGATAGGGGTTTCTAAACACTTGAACAAGGCAAACTGCCACGGTATTGCTTTGAAAAATTGATAAATGAAATAATTTTACCTAGGATTATATTTTATATATAAAAGGAAAAAAATTCAAAGGAAAATGATATAGTTATTTATGATGTGTTTGTTTGTTAGGAAATGATAATATTCAATTATTATCATTTATTGTTTGATTAGTTGTGCTCGGCCAGTTTATGAGCATTAAATATAGTTTGCAGATTTATAAGAAATTTACCTTCTTACAACAAGGGTTGGGTAGATAGTAATTTATGTGGACACATTAAATACAAAAACCTTGTGAATTAAATTTCGCGGTTTGACTATTAGACGTTCAATGATAATGTTGGGTTAAAATTGAATTTTAACAAAAGTTGTTTATTATAATCAAAACAAAGATATAAATTTATGAAATGAATTAAATAAGGACCAACCCTGTATAAACATGGTTTACAAATAAAGAGGATTTAAATAGAGAATTTAAGGACTTAAATCCCGGTATCTTTGAAAAAGTTTTTCTAGATTTTGGAGAAAATAATAGTAGTATTATTTGAAAGTAAGTATTTAGGAAATTGGTTTATGAAATTGAGATCATGGTACTTAATAACATTTACAAAGTATTTGATACAGTTTTGATAGGAATTTGGTTAAGTCCGAAAGGCATGGATTGGATGTACTAAACTCACTCTCGTCACTTGAAAATAATTTTAGTGACAACTTCAACATCATCGACATTCATTTTCGGGTTTCTAAGTGTGGGATGCTACAAAGTTGTTTTGGTAAAATTGATTTGATTTAATCCCAAAGTATGATTTGATATACACAAGTTATATGTATATATTATTTCAAAACGATTTGATAAAAAACCAGTGCTTAGTTCTAAAGTTTTTTTTATTAAGAAATTTCATGGACACATGTAGCTTATGCATTAGGAAAGTATGGATGTGCATCATGTCATTTGTTAAAATGAAATGGGATTTTTGGCAATTTTGGATAGTCGGGAACTTCCGAGTTGTTTTATAACTTGTAGTTAAGTGTTTTGAAAAAATATAAAGTTGAATTTATATAACACTTGAATTGAGAAGATAACAAGTTAAAACAAGTTCTAAATTTGTTAAACATTCTTGTTAGAAATTTGATATTTTGAATATACTCTTAGGATGTAATGGAGTATTATACGAGTATGAACTTAAGTTGTAAAATGTTTATAAACTCAAGTTTAGGTTTTTATGAAATGATGCATAAATGATTTTAGTATTGAATGACATACTACTTGGATAAATGAGTGTGATTAAAAAGGAATTTGGTTTAGTTAAGAATCCAATAGGATAAATACATAAGTTGTACTTAAATCGTTATATCCACATGAATGTTCTTGATCTACTATTTGAGTACATGTTTTTGAGGTGATTTACACTGATCCGAACAAGGATTTTTCACTCGATTCTTGACGACGAACACTTGATATGGATTCATGATATGATCCCAAAGTTTTCTATCATAGTATGAGGCTATGTAAAGAGAACGGAGGTTTCTAATCTATGTAAAGAGAATGCATGTTTCTAATCAACGAACCTGATCAGAGTCCACACTAGAGAGGTCGGGTGGACTATACTAGTTTGGAAGTGGAGATGTATGTGATAGAGCAAATGATCAGATCAAATATTGCGTACAGATGGTCCATGTGCATCGTACGGGCTTTAGTATGTTTTATACCATGTTTGTGGGCTTACGGAGAGTTTAGATGATGACTCTTCGATTTATTATAAGGTAGCATTAATAATCGTCTAAGTAATAACCTGAGGCTATTTAGCATAAGGTACGCTTAGTAGGTTGTTTATCATCCTTATGCGATGAAAATATTTTTGAACCAAATCAAACTATGAGCTTTGTTTACTAATAATTGTGATACTATTAAGTATTAATGTGTGACTATTTCTTTAGTTTCTCATGTTGGAATTTAGAGGACAAAATATTCTAAGTGGGGGAAACCTGGAATTTTGGATACTTCATATTTAAATATCTAAATTATTTAAATATTTGAAACTTGGATTAATTGTTATAAAATGATTTAATAAGCTTTAACCCCTTTTTAAATCATAACTAATGATGGTAGACTTGTTTTGGAAAAATATTTACAAAAAATATATTCTTCGAAGAGAAATCGACAATGTGACAGAAAATCGGTTTATTGATAAATAGCTTTTCGATCGATATAAGTTGTTCGAACTCTTGTGCACTTGTCTAATGATCAAATGAACACATTAGCGACAAATTAACACACACCTCTCTTCATTAAGCTTGAAGGGTTCTAGGAACTTCCATATGGATAAGGGATATGATGAGAAAGGTATAAGAGTAATATGCATAAAGGAGAAGAGACATAAAAGAGAAGTGATGGGAGGTGAAACGTCCATGACATGGTGGGGAGGGGTTAGTGTAAGGCTAAAGAGAACCATCTTCAGCCTGTAAAAGGAGGGGCACACCCTTAGAGTATAATCACAAATTCGTAAAACAAATATAGGCTTTTCTAATGGCTTCTTCATCTTCTTCTACACTAAATGTTCTAAATGAAATAGTTGCAAGTCAACTCTAAATCACTTCAAACTTTGCCACAAGGATTAGTATAATATTAGAACACCTTCCACCAAGCCAAAACATGAGGAAGTGAAGCCACACTCACGCAACATAAGATAGCATGAGCAATATATGGGGTTTGCAGGAAAAATCAAGGCAAAGCAAGGAGAAGAGAAGGGAAAGGTGGTTGCAAGGTTGGGGTTTGGCTTAGGTTCTTGGATCCTGGATCTTGGTTATTTGTGTGGTTAAAGGTAAGTTAACACCTCACTTTGAATGAAAAATATAACATATATATGTTGTGTTTGATTGTGTTTATGTTAATTGAATGGTTGTTAACTTATGTTAAAACATTGGTTTCAGTTCTTACTTTAAAAGTAAGTGACATATGCGATCCATGTATGTGGACTTGAACGAACTTGGAATGGACTCCAATGGACTTGTATGACTTGAGACAAGGCGTTGGAAAGAAGCACATAGGTATTAGTACCTTAGGTATTGGTTTTGATGATAACAATAATAGACATTATATAAAATATAAATATTAATGTTTTATCAAGCTATATAGTATATAGTGCAGGATATTAGACAGGTGTTGATTAAAAAGACTGTACATTATCAAGAGAAGATTCAAGATGCTGATATAGAGTTTCAAGAGTTGGAGAATGAAGACTCATGAGTATTGAAGAGTTCAAGATTTCAAGATATTCCAGATAAGTTATAGAGTCGTAGAATTTATGTTAAAACCTTGATAGCACTTTCCTGATCTCTCTCCTTCTCTAATTTTGTTTTAAATTATTTTTCATATATCCTGGTTTTAAAATATTTCTCAAAATGATTTTCAATCTCTTATACTTATAAAGATATTATTTTAGCGTTTTTAAGTTTATATATATTGGAATTTTGTTTATACTTCAATAAGTCATAATCATATTAATTATATATATATATTATTTACATTATACTAAAATTTTCAAAATTATTATATAAAGTTTTATTAAGATTTATTATGATTAAAATATGTAATAAACTACGTTTAAATGATTTTTTACAAAGTATCAAACTATTTTACAAAACAACAAGTTTTCAAAATAATGTTTTAAATTATTTTTAAATTTTAAAAAGAGTATGTCGACATACTCTACCTATGTATGTCGACATAGTCGCCAATTTTTAAAAATTTAAATTTCAAAAGAAGTGTCTTTTCGTCGTATCTCTTTACGATGGACATGACTGTTGTTCCTCTATAAATACTAGACTTCCAAGCAAATTTTTAATCATAATTTTCTTATTCATCTCTCCTCCTTCCACTCCCTCATTTTCTAAATTAAAATATACCCAAATTTTGCCGAAATTCAACCAGAATCAAATTCAATCATCACTAGTTTGATTCTCCTTCTTCTACTCTTCGATTTCCCTCATCTCTCTCACTCAAACCAAGATCAAAGTGCTATTCAAGAGTTATAGGATCAATTGTAATCAAGATCAAAGATCCGAGTCTGTAAAACTCTATCAAATCATACTGCTATACTTATGGGTGTGATTGTAGCTGGTAAAATCAATTGGGTGTGATTGTAGCCCATAAAATCAATTGGGTGTGCTTAGTAGCTTGTAAATCTAGTGGGTGTGCTTGTAGCCCGGAAATCA
This sequence comes from Allium fistulosum, assembly GCA_030737815.1. NCBI lineage: Eukaryota > Viridiplantae > Streptophyta > Magnoliopsida > Asparagales > Amaryllidaceae > Allium > Allium fistulosum. Next base: position 368,837,277 of record CM060908.1, read on the forward strand.
AGTATCTCTATTTAGAGTTCGAGATTCTAGAGGGTGAGTCCCGTAGCCTTGAAATCGAGATTGCATTTGCATTTACTAGTTGAAAAGAAATCCATACAAGGAATGGTGCGGGACTAGATGTAAGGTAACTTCGAACCTGTTTAAAAGCCTGGCGTGTTCTTTTCTTTTTTACTTTTACTACATTTACTTTTATCTGCACTTTGATTCTGTGATTGTTAGTTACATCATTCCAAGTAGAATCTTAAAGAATTTATAAAATATTCATATAATCCATTAAAGACTATTAACCCCTCTCTAGTGTTAATTTAGCCTTAAGATCCCTATTCCACTGATTCAGATTTGGTATCAGAGCATTGGTTTTCAAAGTATTCATAATTTGATTTTTGAAAAAGTTTCAATGGTAATTTTTGATATTATTTTTAACACTATTTTCAAAAATATAATTTGCAAAATCATCATAATGTTGTTTCATAAATTTGCATCTATTTATTATAAAAAAATCACATGTTCTTTTGGAAAGGTATGAATTGCAGGAAAATATGTGTTACATGGCTTTTGATGAATAGACACATGATGATCAAACTCTACAGATAAAAAAGGACAAAAGGATATTGGATAGTGGATGCTCAAGACACATGATTGGAAATTTGTAGATTTTGAAAGATATAGTTTACAAAGATAGTGGGTCAGTAAATTTTGGAGACAACTCTAAAGGATATATGATTGGTATTAGCAACGTCGGTAATTCTAAAACTCCTATTATTTCGAATGTTTTATCCGTTAGAAATTTAAAGCATAATCTGTTAAGTATTAGTCAGTTGTGTGATAAGGATTTTAAAATTAAATTCATAAAAGATAAATGTCACATTGAAGATAATGAGTCAAACATTATCTTTGGAGGTATTAGGAAGCGAAACATCTATATATTAAGTATGAAAATCTCAAATGATAATTTGTGTCTTTTGGCTAAATCAAGTGACCTTGGATTTGGCATAAAAGATTTATTCATTTGAATTTCAAACTAATATCTAAAATTGCAAAAAAAGATCTAGTTAGAGGTCTTCCCAAAATGAATTTTAAAGTTAATAATTATACGATGCATGCTAATTTGGAAAACTTAGAAAAAGTTCTTTTAAATCAAAAGATATTATTTCTACCTCACAACCCCTTAAACTTGTTCACTTAGATCTTTTCGGTCCCTTACAGATACAATCTATAAATCACGGTAGATGTGTATTTGTAATCGTAGATGATTATTTTAGGTTTACTTGGATGATTTTCTTAAAACTTAATAGTGATGCTGACTGTGCTGGTTGCAAATCAGACCAAAAAAGTACAAGTGGAACTTGTCACTTTTTGAGACACTCTTTGGTTTCCTGGTTTAGTAAGAAGCAAAACTTTATATCTCTGTCCATGATAGAAGCATAATATATTTTAGCAGCATTAGCTTGTTCACAAGTTACCTATATTCAGCAAACATTAAAAGATTTTGGTTTAAATTTACTAAATCACCAATATACTGTGATAATACAAATGCGATCAATCTATCTAAAAATCCAACTCATCATGCTAGAACTAAACATATTGATATAAGACACCATTTTCTAAGAGATAATGTAAAAAAAGAAATAATATCACTTGAATTTATAAACACTGAAAATAAAATAGCTAATATATTAACAAAACCACTGAATCAAACATCTTTTACTAAGTTAAGAAGAGAGTTAGGAATTTGTTCTCTACCGAAAATATAAAAATGATAAAGTAAAAATTACAAACTATAAAGAAAAACAAAATAATCAAAATTATAACATATATGACGACATATCCTATCCCCCTATATCGACATATAATTACAAATTTTATTTTTTTAACTTTCCCTCTAAAATTCAAATTGGTGGTTATATAATAACCAAATTTCGAATTTCTTCTTCATTTCTCTATATTCTCTCTTTTTTAAACTTATGAAACAAATAAACCATGGCCTCCTCTAATTCTAGAGAAGAGAATTCATTGTTTTCCTTGCCTTCTTTAACCCAAGGCCCCTTCCAAAACACTACTATCGCCAAAGTTATTAAATTGGAAGGAGAAATGAAGAATGTTATGGAGATGTTGACTGAAATACAAATTGTACAACTTTGTATATCCAAAGAACAAGAGAAACAAAGTAGAATTCTTCGCAATTTGCAAAAATATCTATTGGATAATCCTACGAATCCAATAGTTATTGAAGATGATTTTGCAAATTTGGCCATTCATAACCCATTCAAGGCAGTGATGACGAGGAACAAAGGGAAGAAAAAGAAGACGAAGAAGAAGAAGACATAAATGAAGATAATGAAGTCGGATGCGTCAGAGAAGTATGTTTGGATCGAGATGGAAATATCGTCGAACAAAAAGGGAACTTTTGCCTTCATTATCCTCATTGTCCTATGTCTTATTCACAAATCCCTGATCATTAGAAAATCACATTAGGATGGTACTTGTCTTCGTTAATTTGATTGTGTGGTGTGTATATTTAATTTAATTTTACATTTGTTTTACTTACTTATATCAACATTTTAAGATGTGATTGGATTATATTGTGGTATTGAATGAATATATAGATTGGTTTTGGTTACCATTAATGATTTGTGTTATCACTTATCATTTCTTATATATCATTCTTATCGTTATTTCCATTTCATGATTATCTCATTTTAAATATCACTTATTGTTCTTATATAAATCATTCTCATCATCATTATATGTCATTAGTCTATAATATTTTATTTCGGGGGAGTTAGAGTTAGAGTAAGAGTTAGTGTTAGAGTTATAGTTTTAGGTGGTTATTTTTGTTGATGACAAAGGGTGTGAGATATATAGAATCTAGGCATAGATTAAGGAGGAGTGTTGTAACCATGGGGGAGTCATGTTATATTTTATATACAGAGTTATCATCATCAAAAAGAGGGAGATTGTTAGTATCTTAGGTATTGGTTTTGATGAAACAACTATAGACATTATATAAAACTTAAATACTAATGTATTATCAAGTTATGTATAGTATATAGTGCAGGATATTAGACAGGTGTTGATTAAGAAAACTATACAGTATCAAGAGTAGATTCAAGATGTTGATATAGAGTTTCAAGAGTTGGAGAATGAGGACTCATGATCATTGAAGAGTTCAAGATTTCAAGATATTCCAAATAAGTTATAGAGTAGTAGAATTTATGTTAAAAACTTGATAGCACTTTCCTGATCTCTCTCCTTCTCTAATTTTGTTTTAAATTGTTTTTCATATATCCTGGTTTTAAAATAATCTTTTCAAAATATTTCTTAAAATGATTTTCAATCTCTTAACTTATAAAGATATTATTTTTGTGTTTTTAAGTTACTGTATATATTGAATTTTTGTTTATACTTCAATAAGTTAAAATTATATTGATTTTATTTACATTATATTAAAATTTTCAAAATTACTATATAAAGTTTTATTATGATTAAAATAAGTATAAACTATGCTTAAATGATTTTACAAAGAATCAAACTATTTTACAAAACAAAGAGTTTTCAAAATAATGTTTTAAATTATTTTTAAATTTTAAAAAGAGTATGTTGACATACTCTATCTAGTATGTCGACATAGTGGCCGGTTTTTTCAAAATTTAAATTTCAAAAGAAGTGTATTTTCGTCATATCTCTTTACAAATGGATACCGTCGTTGTTCCGATATAAATACCAGACTTCCAAAGAAATTTTTAACCAAAATTTTCTTATTCATCTCTCCTCCTTCCATTATCTCAATTTCTAAATAAAAATATACCGAAACTTTGCCGAAATTCAACCAAAACCAAATTCAATCATCACTAGTTTGATTCTCCTTCATCTACTCTCTAATATCTCTCTTCTCTCTCACTCAAACCAAGATCAAAGTGTGAGTTATAGGATCAATTATCGAAAAATGTCGGAAACGTGTTAAGCGTGTTGATTTCTTATAGTTTTTGGAAATCATTAATACTATGCTTCAATGAGGTGGACTTATCTATTTGTGAGATTCAAGAATGAAGTGTCTAGGTAAGGCTTTGATGCATCTAGTGCTCTAACTTAGTTGGCTTCACTCTTGAAGGAGCAATTGTTAAGTTGGAATGTCATAAATGACTTAAGCATACAAATTGTTATTTCTATAAGCAATCAATTTTAGAACTTGATAGTTAACTAGTCAAACATTGAACTTGGCCGATTATGAACTTAGACCTTTAAAACAAATGTTTGTAAAGATAGAAACAAGTATAAGAATGGTTTTGGTTTTGCTGTGATAATTGGTTAATAACATTTTGTCTTTAACCCTTTTTTATTATACTTAGAGAAGTAAATAGATCTTTAAAGGAATGATTTAAAGATAAGCTTATGCAAAATGGTCTTAGATTTGTAATGACAATATTTAAGTAACATTAGTCTTAAACCTTTTGAATGGATTTGCGAAAGTACCTAGATCCTTAAAAATGGATATTTCGAAGGAAATTATTAGTATGGAATCTTTTGGAAAAAGATAGAAGTTTATCAAGTAAAAGAAGTTTACTAATAAAGGAGTTTTTAACTTGTAAAAGGATTAATTAAATAAAAATGGATCAGGAGTTGCTTAAGTTGCTTAACCAAACTTTGTGTGGCTTGATCGTACATTGTATGACTTGATAGTGTTTTGTATGTTCATTTGTTTATGGAAAGTATTCTAGACTTGGTTTCCATTTATAAACAACTATCTTGTACCAGATAGTCGATTAGTCAACTATCAAAATTATCCAAATATAACTTTGGGAATATCTATAAGAAAAACGGGAGTTATCTGGTACAGTTATCTTCGGTTTAGCAATACTATACGTATAAACTCGTTTGTTCTTCTAGGATAAATGATAAGGAAATCTGTCTGCTTAAACGATTAGAAGGTGATCTTCGCTCTTATGAATTGTCTGTTTATTTCCAAAAGAACGAAAGTTGTGTTTACTGAAAATTCACCGATTCGTTTTGGAGCATTCGGTAAGTGGGAAGAGTGTATTTACATGAGATGACTCGAGGCCGTAACCACTTTAAACCATATATGGGATCTATGTTCTAGAAGCAGTTGAGAAGTGGAATGTTATAGGGTTGAACTGTCTATCCCAAAGTTAAGTCCAAGGGAAAGGTCGGCGTTAACATTTCAAACGATGCTGTCATGTGGGACTGTCTATCTTGAGGATTCCAAGAGAGAAGAGGACATTAGCATTCGTCGGAGGACTTATGCGGGGAACCTATGTGGAGGTTCGAGATCTATTCAAGATGCTTGAATCCATGTAGTGATTCGTGATCTGTTCGAGATGATGAAATCCAATTGGGGATTCGTGTGCTGTACGAGTGATGAAGACTTGAGTTGGAGATGCCAAACGTAGCCTCGACATCAGAAATGACTAAAACTAGAGAAGGATGCATAATCTCCGGTTTAGCTTACCCATGAAGGTATATCAACTCCATATCTAGAGTATGCTTATCGATATGTTGAGTGCGGGAGTTGTTGATACTTGGTACCACGCAGTTCATCGTTGGGCCAATTGTGTTTACCTTAGAGTATATCTTATCTAGTAATATTAGATGCTCGGAAAGAAGTTTCTATTCCTTGTCATGGAGATCTGCTTCAGTTTACTGGGGCATTTCTACGGAAAACAAGCCATATACGAATGTGCCTTAGGGGTATTGATTGCATAACAATTATTGTCGTGGCCTTCACACGGCAACTATTTGATATGATTTATATGCTACACTCTAGAAATATCTGTCATATCACTATATGTTAAACTTAATTAATGGTTGGTTTCTTTGAGCGAAAAATCATTACGATTATCCATACGGTCTTAATGGTTACTCTTATATATCACTCAAATTTCTTGAGTTTCTCACGCTGGTTTACCAGACTAATCCAGGTGTTCTTTTCTTATAATGCTCAAATCATTCCCGTGTATGTTTCTAGATTTAGCTTTAGACTCTTTGGAGCTTATGGAGATGAGCTATATGATTTCCTACCATAGTATTTATTTCCGCTGCATTACTATTGTACCATCAGCATTTGTGAGGACATGTTATAACTATTTAGGCTGATTACTGTAACTCTGTAAAACTTTATATCTTAGAATAACAGTTTATAATGTCTTTTCTTATTATATAAGATCATTCAGTTGTGAGAATCTAATATTGTGTTCCTTCTTCCTTATTCTATTTCTTTTTTTTATTTCACACTAATAATTCGTCTTTCTGGCAATTAAGTGTTCGGCACATGAATACCGTGGATGTATTAGTGTCGACATTCGAGGGTCAAAAAAGCGAGTCGTTACAACACAACTGCTGGTAGCTCTTTGCGGTGGGCAGGCTTATATTGTGTAACACTACTGACCTCACATTCCAATCCATTCTAATGAGTGTCATTCTTTCCATTTATTCATTTATTAACTTTAATAATTCACACCCGCAATAAACGCATCTTGAGGCTATATATATCATATATACTTTCATTCATTCTTGTTTCAATTATTATGCCTCTACTGTTTACAGTTGACTATTTTTTTTTGCTTCTTTTATGCGTTTATATCTTATTTGATTTAAGGCCATTTATCGCTTCCTTTTAAACATCTTTTAAATATATTTTCCCGTTTACTTTCCATTTTCCCTTACTATTTAACCTTTTATTTCTATTCTCGTTTTAACCTTTTATTCCCTCCATTATTTTAGGGCAGTCTTTGTGCCCTTTTATTTTAAATTATGTCTTGTCTACCTTTCTATTTCTTTTCTTTATTTTTAGGGAAGTTAGTAATTTTATGCATTGGAATTATATTTCTCCCCATGGAATGGTTAACATTGTAAATTTTTATAACTTAAAGGGTATTTGTGTTATGTTTGGAATTACAAGGAATTATCTTTTCATAGTTATTGAAATTATAACAACCCTGTATTTTACAATTATTTTTAAATTGATTTCCAGATTTAAAAGCTTTATTTATGAAAAGAATAAATTTTGTTATTGTAAATATAAAAACTTTGATTTTGTATGTGGATTAGAATTCCAAATATGATTAAATTTAATATTTCCAGAAAATGTGAATTTTGGTTAAAATAGTCAAACTTTGACTTTTAAACTTAAAAATTTAAAAGTTTGAAATTATAAATTTTATCTTTTATTATAAAAATAGATGTAATAACTTGAACACTACTTTTCGTTTCGTTGAAAACGGAGTTAAAATGTAAAAGTTATGTACATTTCAATTTTTAGTATAATTTGTTTTATTGTGCAATTTTGCCTATTTTAAATTTTATAAATCATATTTTCTTTCTTATATTTTATTTTAATATGTGTCAATATTTTTATTTATGTATATTTCCATCTCTAAATATTTTTAAAATGATAATAGAATTTTTCCAAAATTTACTATGATGATTTCCTATTTTTAAAAGGCAGTTTTCCTATTTTCTGCTATTTTCTTCATTAGAAATTATATGTAAATTAAATTTTAAATGTTTATTTTGTGAATATATTTTTATTTCATGTTATTATTTATGTTTAAAAATATATTACAAGCTCATATGAATTTTCTAAAAATTTATTCTATTCAATTCCAAATTTTCTAGACTAGTTTACTATTTTAGCTATTTTCTTAATTTAACTTTATATAATTGATAAATATTTATATAAATTATTATATTTTGATAAAATTTCGAAATTTTATCTAGGATTATTATTTTTTCCAGAAATATAAAGTTATAAAAAAGGAATTAAAGATATATGAAGAGTTTGATACCTTTTGTGTGCTTAGCCATTTTGAATTCTACCGTTTCTTTTCAATCAATACATCTTTTATTTTATTTTTTGCCGTTCTTTTCCTCATTCATTTTCAGCCGACTCCCTCATCTTATTCATGAATTTTCAAAGCTCCAAAACCCTAAAAAAAATCATGGCCTCCATCTTGCAAAAAATTTTTGGTAATCTCCCTCTTTTCTTTCTATTTTTTTTTCTTACTTTTCTATGCAATTTTGCCTTGATCTCTTCACATGTTTGCTTGGCCTAGCCTCTACCACCTTCATCCACATCATAACCTCCTCCATCTACTACAGCAAACACTCCCTTCCCTCTAACCAAGACAGGCCATGACCTTCCACTTGAAGCCATCACCACAAAACTCCACAAAACATTGCCTAGACCACACATATCATCACCTACCCTCCATATCTTGCTTTGGCCACCCCCTTAGCCACCACCACCACTTGCTACATGACCTTTGGCTGCTGCTACTCATCCCCCTAACCTCTGTCCAGACCTGTATCAGATGATGGCCGAGCCATTTGACCCATAGACCGAGCCAAAAGTTGAACCAAACTCCACTATGTTGCCTAGTCTCTTGATATTCTTGTGTTGTAACTTCCTCCACATGTTCTAGCCTTTATGCCATGCATTCCTATGATCAAACCTGACCTAAATGAACCCCTAGGCCATGCAAAGCATTGTAGAAAACAAGGCAAAAGATTTGACATTCAAATCTCTTTTCATTTCAAAGTTATTTCATTTTAAAGTCGTATTGAATTTTATTGTTTTGATTGTTTGTTTTGGGTTGTGCACAAGAGTTGTAGCTTGGATTCGCTCTCCACTCAAGTCCGTAGTCTTGTCATCGTGCTTTTGTTTCCATTGTGTCATTGGTTTTGATATCTCCAGCACAAACAGGTGAGTTATTCTCACCAGACAATATGTACCTATATAACTAGTAAATTGACACCCTATGAATCTGTAGAAATATATTATCATGTTATACTTGACTATATTATGATCATATGATGTTTATACACCTGTTATATCATATGTTACTGTTATTTAATGTTATTCTGTTATTTATATCAGTTATCACCATTGCAAGTTCCCTGTAGACTAGAATCACTATGGGTTGAAATGATACATACCCGAACGGACTTTAGAATAGGGAAAAATTGTTATGGGCTGAAATGATAGGCCTGAACGATTTTTATTTAATTTATTTTAACTTGGGATTGCGGGTTTGAAATGATAGAACCCGGATTTTTCTTTTTTTAACTGCGGATTGAAATGATACATATCCGTATCACATGACCTAGGTTAGAAAATTATATACATGCTCGTGGTTATTTTATAAAGTGTTTTGGATATTTTTAAGTATTTTAAAAAATTATAAATTTATGAAATTTGATTTAAATAGATTTTGAAATGTTTTAAAATAAAGAAATTATGATTTTTTTCTATGTGTTAAAAATGTAATTAATGAATGGTTTAACTGGATTTTTGAAATATAACTTAAGTTGGAAATTTGGAATTTTGGTTAAAAATGATATTTAAGTTATATAAATAAAATGGATATTAAATTTTATTTGGAAATGGTAAATATGATAATTTATTAAATTTGAATTTAAGTGATTTATTAAATTATTATTGATTTTTCTATGAATTTAAGTGGTTAAATAAATGAATGTTTAAAAGTGACCTTTTAAAATATAACTTGACTAGGAAATGTGAAATTTGGTTTTAATTAAAGGTTTAAGTTAATTAAATAAAATTGGAAATTTTGTTAAATTGTGAAATGGTAATTTAAATTTGAAGTGTTAAGTCTATTTGTTGAAATGTGAAGAATTGGAACTTTTACACTTAAATTTATTAAGTAAATTGTTGAAAATTGGATTTTATTATAAGAAATTTATTATGAAAAGATATATGTTAAACGATATGTAAATGAACATTTTAAATGTTAAAATATGATTTTTAAAATGTTTATGTGTTTTAAATTAAAGTTATTTAATTGCTGGAAATACACTAACACCTGAAATTAACTTTTAATAGCATTCAGAAATGCTATAGATTCTGTTTTGAACTAAAATTGTGTAAAAAGAGCTATTACAGCATTTCTGAAAAATATTTTTTTTTGATATTTCGAATCGATACGAATTGGACACAATTGGATCGATTCGAATTGCAGTTGAGTATCGATACGAATTGGGTGAAGTTGGATCGATTCGAATTGCAGTTAAGTATCGATACGAATTGGGTGCAGTTGGATCGATTCGAACTACAGTTGAGTATCGATACGAATTGGGTGCAATTGGATGGATACGAAGTAGAGGCAGATTGATGGATACGAACTTCATGCGAGTATCGATACGAATTGGAGGAAGATGGATGGATACGAAGCAGCGCTCCCTGATGGATGCGAAGTAGCGCTTCCTGATGGATACGAAGTAGCGCTTCCTGATGGATACGAAGTAGCGCTACCTGATGGATACGAAGTAGCGCTTCCTGATGGATACGAAGTAGCGCTTCCTGATGGATACGAAGTAGCGCGACCTGATGGATACGAAGTAGCGCGACCTGATGGATACGAAGTAGCGCGACCTGATGGATACGAAGTCAATGGATTCGAAGTGAGGCTATGCTTATGGATACGAACGCTCGGTCCAGATGGGTTCGAAGACATGGATACGAAAATCACCATATTTTCATGGATTCGAAGACATAGATACGAAAATCACCATACTTTCATGGATTCGAAGACATGGATACGAAAATCACCATACTTTCATGGATTCGAAGACATGGATACGAAAATCACCATATTTTCATGGATTCGAAGACATGGATACGAAAATCACCATACTTTCATGGATTCGAAGACATGGATACGAAAATCACCATACTTTCATGGATTCGAAGACATGGATACGAAAATCACCATATTTTCATGGATTCGAAGACATGGGTACGAAAATCACCATACTTTCATGGATTCGAAGACATGGATACGAAAATCACCATACTTTCATGGATTCGAAGACATGGATACGAAAATCACCATATTTTCATGGATTCGAAGACATGGATACGAAAATCACCATACTTTCTGGAAACAAATACATGGATACGAAAATCACCATATTTTCATGGATTCGAAGACATGGATACGAAAATTACCATATTTTCATGGATTCGAAGACATGGATACGAAAATCACCATATTTTCATTGATTCGAAGACATGGATACGAAAATCACCATACTTTCATGGATACGAAAAATTGCATTTTTTCTGGATTCGAAAATATGGGTATGGAATTCATGATGAATGTAGTTCCTCTTAGATCTGGAGCAATCTGAATAGAGTAGAAGGAACTACTTATGAACAGATCTGGATCTTCTCCTTAGATTTTTGCAATCCAACGACGGTAGTAGATCCATAGAGCAGGAGAAAAAACTGCGTTTTTTCTCAGTGAAAGCACCAAAGTGTTTGTACCAAAAATGGGCACAACACTCTTCGGAAGTTTTTGAAGAGATAAAAGTGAAGAATGAAAATTAAAACTGTGGATTATCTAACAAAAACTCCAAATAACAGAAAGTAAATTGCAAAGACAAGCGATTTAGAGTGGTTCGGCGTTTTGCCTACGTCCACTATGAAGTTTGAAGATTTTATTGCTCGATACTTGAAGATTACAATAGTCAATAATGTAATACAACTGAATTCAAATGCTAAGTGTCAATCTAAAGCAGCGGCGGTGTTCTGGAGTAAATCTGGCAGAATCTGGGCGCTCTTCAGTACTTAGAATTATCCGACCCCTTTTCTGAATGACCAGGGGCTCTATTTATAGGTGTAGGAGGCTGATATTTCGCCTAAATTGAGGGGAGACCAGTTCTGGTGCGTGAGGGGGCCCACATGCCCGCTCTTTGGAAATCCGGGCCCACTTTGGGATCGATTCGACCCTTGCTTCGAATCGATCAAGATTTTCTCCGATTGAGCTGAAATTTGGCATGGTCATTCCTTAGGTTTCCAGTTAGCTCCTATCCAAATTTCATAGCATTTGGAGTTGTAGATCTCGAGATATGATCGATGCAAGTTGGCCCATATCGATTCGACCCTTGCTTCGAATCGATCAAGATTTGCTCCGATTGAGCTGAAATTTGGCATGAACATTCCTTAGGTAGCCAGTAAGCTACTGTGAAAATTTCATAGCATTTGGACTTGTAGAACTCGAGTTATGATCGATTCAAGTTGGTCCATATCGATTCGAACTCAACTTCGAATCGATCAAGATTTGCTCCGATTGAGCTGAAATTTGGCGTGGACATTCCTTAGGTTTCCAGTAAGCTACTGTCCAAATTTGGTGGCATTTGGACTTGTAGATCTCAAGATATGATCGATGCAAGTTGGTCCATATCGATTCGACCCTTGGTTCGAATCGATCAAGAATTGCTCCGATCGAGCTGAAATTTGGCATGGACATTCCTTAGGCTGCCAGTAAGCTACTGTCCAAATTTGGTGGCATTTGGACTTGTAGATCTCGAGATATGATCGATGCAAGTTTGGAATTCTCAGCCGTGATCCATCAATATCTGGAGCACATGAACTCCGATTGACTTGAAATTCCGAATGTTGGCTCTCATAGCTTTGCTTGTCATGTCATATCAATTGTAGCCCGATCCGGACTCGGAAAAAATTTGTCGATATCCATAGTGAGCCTGCGTATAACCGATCTCCAAGACGAACTGTCATTGGTTTCTAGTCAAGTTCTTGGTGTCACGGCCTTGCCAAAAGGCGGGATAACAAACTTATAGGCTAATATTGAACTCAGGCCTATTATAGTATTCTCTGGAAATGCTATAATGGTCTGCAGTCTTTGCTGAACCCAAATTTAACCCTTGTTTTGAAATCTGAACTACCGCAGCACTTCTGAAATGCTGTCTTTTTCTGTTTTGAACTATAATTCAACTAAAACTGAGTTTTAACAGCAGTTTTAAGTGCTGTCTTTGCTGAATTAAAAATGTTTTCAAATATAACTTATAGCAGTTGTTTTTAAATGCCGTGAAATGCTGAAATTTTAATAATTAGGGTTTTTGACTTAGTAAACGAACTCAGAATGGTTTGAAACTTTGGAAATTGCATACCTGATTTGAAAATATAATAATTACACTTTTAAAAGGTTTAAATGAATTATTTGATTGGAATATAAACTATTTAAAAGGTGACTTGAAATGATAATAAATGAAGTATACCTTTAAATTTAAAAGGTATTTAAAGTTGAATATTTAGATTTGAACTCAAATGATATTTGGAATATTAAAATGATTTGAAATGAAGTTTTGAAATGATATGATATTTTAAAAATATGGAAATGGTTTGGAATTGATTTAATCTTTATTTTGATAAAGATTTGGATTTGAAATGATATTCTATTTTGAAGTATAAACTGTTTTTAAACTTATAACCACGGGTTATAATAACGATTGGTTGTTAAAGAGACCGGGATCGGATATGGACATACTCTCTATCGATACCGAAAACCACTTTGACAACTGTGTACGCGGTGGAGTTTCCAGAATGAAGTAGGATGGTGGCGACGTTCTTAAGGTATGTTACGTGGACCCAACTCCCGTGAGTTGGCATAAGGTGGCTAAAACAGGAGCGATCTCGGACCAGTGAGGTAGCACCTCTTCTCAGACACATTTCTTCGATATTATACTCTTACTTGTGATTGATTAGATGGCCATCCTCCGATTTGGGAGTGTTGTTCGAGGTGGACGATAGTGGCTGCTATGCGCTCCATCAGTCCGTGTGCGTAATTGGTATATCTACCCTGGCATTGCCTAGTTGTGCCGTGTCACCTACCATATCAAGCTTTACTACGATTTGTGATTTCTCCCGTAGCCTGTGAAGTATCGAGGGTAGCCCCCATTTTGGGAGTATGCTAATACTGGATAGACTACTGGGACTATTACGTGTTAAGGTGGGAAATGTAAAGCCTTAATGCTATTTAAAGTATGTTTATTTTATATTAGATATTATTATAATATCGAATATTACTACATAGTAGATAGTTTAACGGATCCTTAGAGGATGGGCGGTCCCAAGCATCTTCTTAGTTACTTGTACCTTTATTACAGTTCACTTGAGTTGGTTTACATTATATAAGTATATATTGTCCTGACTCGAGTGTTTTGTGTTTTGCTTTACGCTCGGGTCAGCCTGAGTTATTCACAGATTTGGATTTCCACTCTCTTGGAGATTTGGATCGCTGGAGATTATCTGCTTGTCATGTCCTATCTATTTCAATTCCGTTGTTCTACTCAGCTTGTACTTGGTTATTTTATTAAGACTTTTGTTGTACTCTATTTCTTCTGTTGTATCTTATGTAACTCTGACATATTTAGATAGTAGCTTCATGAACTACTATTTCTTTTACTTCCGCTGCATTATTTTACTCTGTGTCTGTGATCTATGATTATATTTATTTACTGTATATTCTGAGATTTGCAAAATTTTAATTACAACGCGGTATTCTGAGCAATTCAACTCCGGCATGAGTGTCTACCTATACACTTATAATGGATGCGAATGGTTGAAAATATCGGGTCGTTACAGTTGGTATAAGAGCTTTAGCTTTGAGGCAAAACTTAGAATGTATGGTAAATTTATTTACAGAATCACTTTCGTTCGAGTTTGAATCTCTTCCTTTTGATTCGATTTCCTTTGAATTTTGGAACGTTTCCTGCGGCTCCAAAATTCATTCGTGTCCCTCACTATTCATCATCTTTTGATTCTAGAGTATCCCATGACTCCACTTCGAATGATCTTTATAGTGAATTGGCGGTCTCGCCAATATTCTAATTTTCTTATAAAGGGGTGAAACTCCTTTACAATAGCATCAATTCACCAAAGATTTTATATCCTTGGTTTAGATGCTAATATCTTTTATTATTCCAAACTCTATCTCTTGAGATCGAACATAGATTTATCCCAGAAAAATCCACATCGATCTTATTCTTTAAGTCACGGTTGACCCGGTTAAGGTTGTCCGCGATTTAACTAAGCTTACCCATCTCTCTACTCTGTTTAACCATCTTGTATTTTGTTTCTAAACTATCTCCAAACATTTTGAATTGTACTTGTAAATCTATGTTTTGTTTTATATATGGTGTTGTTTGAGTTGTTGATGTTGATTTGGATTTCCGATCGATTCGTCCGATCAACGCTATCGATAGGATTTCTAAAATACTTTGACAGAACAAACTGACACAATACTATTTTAAATTTGGTTAATGAAATAAATTTTGAGATATAAGAAAATTTATGGAACTTATCATTTATAGTTCTATAAATGAATTTATAAATAGTTGTTTATAAATTTATTTAGGAACTGAAATGAATTTAAAACAAGAAATTTAAGAATTTAATTTCCGATGGATTTCAAACCTTGTGTTTAAAGTTGTAAAAGGATATATTATTTAAAGTATTTCTAAGTAGAAATATGTTTCTAAAGGATTTTAAGGTTTAAAAATTTAGTGCTCTTCTCTTTGTCGCTAGAAAATAATTTCGGTGATGACTGTAGCATCATCGACATTCATTTTCGAGTTTCGAAGTGAAGAGACCGTTCTGTTGTCTTGCTACAGCTTTGTTTTGGGAAATTTAATTGATTTGAATCTCTAAAATATGACTGAATTTATAATATATAGATATATGATTTAAAATTTGATTTGACATATTATGTATGTATAATTACTTATCGCTAAATGGTTTGAAAGGAATCGGAAGTTTAATTCTTAAATTTTATTTTAAAGTATAATTTCAGTTAAAAGAAAAAAATTCAAAAATTTGGATAAATGATTCAAACTTGAGATAATTAAATTGGAAAGTTTTATTTGTATAACACACAATTTCATTCCAATATAACTTACCTAAATTACACAGAAGTTGAATATGAAATTGGATAATATACAATATAGAAAGGATTTTATAAATAAAATTTGAGTGGTTATAATAAATGTTATACACTTAAATTTTAGTTATAAAAGATTAACAGAGGTAAATAGTGAAAAAGGAATTTAAAGAGATTTTATTTAAATAACTTAATAATCAAATTTGATTTAATATGGAACCTTAAGTATAACCTAGGAATTTAATAAAGGTTATTTCCTGAAATGAATATGTTGTATAATAAATAATGTATCTTTGAATAGATAAAATAAAATACATTTGAATTGGACATTTTGTAATAAAGTTTATTTAACTTGAATTCATAGTTTAATTAATGTCTAAATGAATAAATGTGTAAAGAAATTTGATTGTTATATTTGCTATATAAATATTTTATTTATGAAATAGATATGTCTTGAAAAATGAATAATTATGATTTAAATAGTTAAAATGTATTTTAACATCACTAAACCTTGATAATTGAGAATTTGGTTTTCAAATGGAATTTTAAGTGTAACTTATTAAAGGAATATCTATTTATGAAATGGGATATTCCATTCATAAAAGTATGTTTTAATAAGTCTTAAGTTAAAAGATATCCAAATGAATATTTCTGGAATAAAACTGATTTGAAATACTAATATATCTACTGTAGCATTTTATAAGTGTGCCGTTTGAAAATACAATGTTTTGGAAATTTTATAATTGAATGAACTTAGAAATGCTACAACTTTAAAATGAATATTTTTTGACCTTGAATTAAAATGGTTTAAATGAAGATTATTTTTAAAGGGTGTTATGATTTTCTAAGTATTATGTTCTTTTTTAAGAATAACATTTGCAAAGTGTTATGATTTTTAGTAGTATGATTTCCAAATGATAAACATCCCTAAATTGTTATGATTTCAAAGCGTTATTGTTTCAAATTTATTATCTTTTTTTTTTCCAAACTATCTTTTGGTTGTCCTTATTTCTCTTATCTTGTTACAGAATGGGAAGGCTATTGCTTATACCAGTCTATTTAGAAATCTTTCTGTAATCTTTGATAATCCTTGTTACTCATCTGGATCTGAACACTATTTTTCCATTCATAGACCGTCGGTCAAGTGAAAAGGGAGATTCAGACTCTAGAGGATCTTTTTCGTGCTCTATTCTTGATTTGATCAACTCCATCTTGTTAAACTTACCTATAACAATAGTTATCACGTGTAATTCCAATTTTCTTATCATCTTGTCTTAATTCTATTCATTCTATCTTTTTCTGTGCTTTCCCGTACCTCGTTCCTTTTCGGGGACGAAAAGTTTTGAGTGGGGGAGAGTGTAACAACCCTGTATTTTACAATTATTTTTAAATTGATTTCCAGATTTAAAAGCTTTATTTATGAAAGAATAATTTTTTTTATTGTAAATATAAAAACTTTGATTTTGTATGTGGATTAGAATTCCAAATATGACTAAATTTAATATTTCCAGAAAATGTGAATTTTGGTTAAAATCGTCAAACTTTGACTTTTAAACTTAAAAATTTAAAAGTTTGAAATTATAAATTTTATCTTTTATTATAAAAATAGATGTAATAACTTGAACACTACTTTTCGTTTCGTTGAAAACGGAGTTAAAATGTAAAATTTATGTACATTTCAATTTTTAGTATAATTTGTTTTATTGTGCAATTTTGCCTATTTTAAATTTTATAAATCATATTTTCTTTCTTATATTTTATTTTAATATGTGTCAATATGTTTATTTATGTATATTTCCATCTCTAAATATTTTTAAAATGATAATAGAATTTTTCCAAAATTTACTATGATGATTTCCTATTTTTAGAAGGCTGTTTTCCTATTTTCTGCTATTTTCTTCATTAGAAATTATATGTAAATTAAATTTTAAATTTTTATTTTGTGAATATATTTTTATTTCATGTTATTATTTATGTTTAAAAATATATTACAAGCTCATATGAATTTTCTAAAAATTTATTCTATTCAATTCCAAATTTTCTAGACTAGTTTACTATTTTAGCTATTTTCTTAATTTAACTTTATATAATTGATAAATATTTATATAAATTATTATATTTTGATAAAATTTCGAAATTTTATCTGGGATTATTATTTTTTCCAGAAATATAAAGTTATAAAAAAGGAATTAAAGATATATGAAGAGTTTGATACCTTTTGTGTGCTTGGCCCTTTTGAATTCTACCGTTTCTTTTCAATCAATACATCTTTTATTTTATTTTTTGCCGTTCTTTTCCTCATTCATTTTCAGCCGACTCCCTCATCTTATTCATGAATTTTCAAAGCTCCAAAACCCTAAAAAAATCATGGCCTCCATCTTGCAAAAAATTTTTGGTAATCTCCCTCTTTTCTTTCTATTTTTTCTTACTTTTCTATGCATTTTGCCTTGATCTCTTCACATGTTTGCTTGGCCTAGCCTCTACCACCTTCATCCCCATCATCACCTCCTCCATCTACTACAGCAAACACTCCCTTCCCTCTGACCAAGACAGGCCATGACCTTCCACTTGAAGCCATCGCCACAAAACTCCACAAAACATTGCCTAGACCACACATATCATCACCTACCCTCCATATCTTGCTTTGGCCACCCCCTTAGCCACCACCACCACTTGCCACATGACCTTTGGCTGCTGCTACTCATCACCCAAACCTCTGTCCAGACCTGTACCAGATGATGGCCGAGCCATTTGACCCATAGACCGAGCCAAAAGTTGAACCAAACTCCACTATGTTGCCTAGTCTCTTGATATTCTTGTGTTGTAACTTCCTCCACATGTTCTAGCCTTTATGCCATGCATTCCTATGATCAAACCTGACCTAAATGAACCCCTAGGCCATGCAAAGCATTGTAGAAAACAAGGCAAAAGATTTGACATTCAAATCTCTTTTCATTTCAAAGTTATTTCATTTTAAAGTCGTATTGAATTTTGTTGTTTTGATTGTTTGTTTTGGGTTGTGCACAAGAGTTGTAGCTTGGATTCGCTCTCCACTCAAGTCCATAGTCTTGTCATCGTGCTTTTGTTTCCATTGTGTCATTGGTTTTGATATCTCCAGCACAAACATGTGAGTTATTCTCACCAGACAATATGTACCTATATAACTAGTAAATTGACACCCTGTGAATCTATAGAAATATATTATCATGTTATACTTGACTATATTATGATCATATGATGTTTATACACCTGTTATATCATATGTTACTGTTATTTAATGTTATTCTATTATTTATATCAGTTATCAACATTGCAAGTTCCCTGTAGACTAGAATCACTATGGGTCGAAATGATACATACCCGAACGGACTTTAGAATAGAGAAAAATTGTTATGGGCTGAAATGATAGGCCTGAACGATTTTTATTTAATTTATTTTAACTTGGGATTGCGGGTTTGAAATGATAGAACCCGGATTTTTCTTTTTTTAACTGCGGATTGAAATGATACATATCCGTATCACATGACCTAGGTTAGAAAATTATATACATGCTCGTGGTTATTTTATAAAGTGTTTTGGATATTTTTAAGTATTTTAAAAAATTATAAATTTATGAAATTTGATTTAAATAGATTTTGAAATGTTTTAAAATAAAGAAATTATGATTTTTTTCTATGTGTTAAAAATGTAATTAATGAATGGTTTAACTGGATTTTTGAAATATAACTTAAGTTGGAAATTTGGAATTTTGGTTAAAAATGATATTTAAGTTATATAAATAAAATGGATATTAAATTTTATTTGGAAATGGTAAATATGATAATTTATTAAATTTGAATTTAAGTGATTTATTAAAGTATTATTGATTTTTCTATGAATTTAAGTGGTTAAATAAATGAATGTTTAAAAGTGACCTTTTAAAATATAACTTGACTAGGAAATGTGAAATTTGGTTTTAATTAAAGGTTTAAGTTAATTAAATAAAATTGGAAATTTTGTTAAATTGTGAAATGGTAATTTAAATTTGAAGTGTTAAGTCTATTTGTTGAAATGTGAAGAATTGGAACTTTTACACTTAAATTTATTAAGTAAATTGTTGAAAATTGGATTTTATTATAAGAAATTTATTATGAAAAGATATATGTTAAACGATATGTAAATGAACATTTTAAATGTTAAAATATGATTTTTAAAATGTTTATGTGTTTTAAATTAAAGTTATTTAATTGCTGGAAATACACTAACACCTGAAATTAACTTTTAATAGCATTCAGAAATGCTATAGATTCTGTTTTGAACTAAAATTGTGTAAAAAGAGCTATTACAGCATTTCTGAAAAATATTTTTTTTTGATATTTCGAATCGATACGAATTGGACACAATTGGATCGATTCGAATTGCAGTTGAGTATCGATACGAATTGGGTGAAGTTGGATCGATTCGAATTGCAGTTAAGTATCGATACGAATTGGGTGCAGTTGGATCGATTCGAACTACAGTTGAGTATCGATACGAATTGGGTGCAATTGGATGGATACGAAGTAGAGGCAGATTGATGGATACGAACTTCATGCGAGTATCGATACGAATTGGAGGAAGATGGATGGATACGAAGCAGCGCTCCCTGATGGATGCGAAGTAGCGCTTCCTGATGGATACGAAGTAGCGCTTCCTGATGGATACGAAGTAGCGCTACCTGATGGATACGAAGTAGCGCTTCCTGATGGATACGAAGTAGCGCTTCCTGATGGATACGAAGTAGCGCGACCTGATGGATACGAAGTAGCGCGACCTGATGGATACGAAGTAGCGCGACCTGATGGATACGAAGTCAATGGATTCGAAGTGAGGCTATGCTTATGGATACGAACGCTCGGTCCAGATGGGTTCGAAGACATGGATACGAAAATCACCATATTTTCATGGATTCGAAGACATAGATACGAAAATCACCATACTTTCATGGATTCGAAGACATGGATACGAAAATCACCATACTTTCATGGATTCGAAGACATGGATACGAAAATCACCATATTTTCATGGATTCGAAGACATGGATACGAAAATCACCATACTTTCATGGATTCGAAGACATGGATACGAAAATCACCATACTTTCATGGATTCGAAGACATGGATACGAAAATCACCATATTTTCATGGATTCGAAGACATGGGTACGAAAATCACCATACTTTCATGGATTCGAAGACATGGATACGAAAATCACCATACTTTCATGGATTCGAAGACATGGATACGAAAATCACCATATTTTCATGGATTCGAAGACATGGATACGAAAATCACCATACTTTCTGGAAACAAATACATGGATACGAAAATCACCATATTTTCATGGATTCGAAGACATGGATACGAAAATTACCATATTTTCATGGATTCGAAGACATGGATACGAAAATCACCATATTTTCATTGATTCGAAGACATGGATACGAAAATCACCATACTTTCATGGATACGAAAAATTGCATTTTTTCTGGATTCGAAAATATGGGTATGGAATTCATGATGAATGTAGTTCCTCTTAGATCTGGAGCAATCTGAATAGAGTAGAAGGAACTACTTATGAACAGATCTGGATCTTCTCCTTAGATTTTTGCAATCCAACGACGGTAGTAGATCCATAGAGCAGGAGAAAAAACTGCGTTTTTTCTCAGTGAAAGCACCAAAGTGTTTGTACCAAAAATGGGCACAACACTCTTCGGAAGTTTTTGAAGAGATAAAAGTGAAGAATGAAAATTAAAACTGTGGATTATCTAACAAAAACTCCAAATAACAGAAAGTAAATTGCAAAGACAAGCGATTTAGAGTGGTTCGGCGTTTTGCCTACGTCCACTATGAAGTTTGAAGATTTTATTGCTCGATACTTGAAGATTACAATAGTCAATAATGTAATACAACTGAATTCAAATGCTAAGTGTCAATCTAAAGCAGCGGCGGTGTTCTGGAGTAAATCTGGCAGAATCTGGGCGCTCTTCAGTACTTAGAATTATCCGACCCCTTTTCTGAATGACCAGGGGCTCTATTTATAGGTGTAGGAGGCTGATATTTCGCCTAAATTGAGGGGAGACCAGTTCTGGTGCGTGAGGGGGCCCACATGCCCGCTCTTTGGAAATCCGGGCCCACTTTGGGATCGATTCGACCCTTGCTTCGAATCGATCAAGATTTTCTCCGATTGAGCTGAAATTTGGCATGGTCATTCCTTAGGTTTCCAGTTAGCTCCTATCCAAATTTCATAGCATTTGGAGTTGTAGATCTCGAGATATGATCGATGCAAGTTGGCCCATATCGATTCGACCCTTGCTTCGAATCGATCAAGATTTGCTCCGATTGAGCTGAAATTTGGCATGAACATTCCTTAGGTAGCCAGTAAGCTACTGTGAAAATTTCATAGCATTTGGACTTGTAGAACTCGAGTTATGATCGATTCAAGTTGGTCCATATCGATTCGAACTCAACTTCGAATCGATCAAGATTTGCTCCGATTGAGCTGAAATTTGGCGTGGACATTCCTTAGGTTTCCAGTAAGCTACTGTCCAAATTTGGTGGCATTTGGACTTGTAGATCTCAAGATATGATCGATGCAAGTTGGTCCATATCGATTCGACCCTTGGTTCGAATCGATCAAGAATTGCTCCGATCGAGCTGAAATTTGGCATGGACATTCCTTAGGCTGCCAGTAAGCTACTGTCCAAATTTGGTGGCATTTGGACTTGTAGATCTCGAGATATGATCGATGCAAGTTTGGAATTCTCAGCCGTGATCCATCAATATCTGGAGCACATGAACTCCGATTGACTTGAAATTCCGAATGTTGGCTCTCATAGCTTTGCTTGTCATGTCATATCAATTGTAGCCCGATCCGGACTCGGAAAAAATTTGTCGATATCCATAGTGAGCCTGCGTATAACCGATCTCCAAGACGAACTGTCATTGGTTTCTAGTCAAGTTCTTGGTGTCACGGCCTTGCCAAAAGGCGGGATAACAAACTTATAGGCTAATATTGAACTCAGGCCTATTATAGTATTCTCTGGAAATGCTATAATGGTCTGCAGTCTTTGCTGAACCCAAATTTAACCCTTGTTTTGAAATCTGAACTACCGCAGCACTTCTGAAATGCTGTCTTTTTCTGTTTTGAACTATAATTCAACTAAAACTGAGTTTTAACAGCAGTTTTAAGTGCTGTCTTTGCTGAATTAAAAATGTTTTCAAATATAACTTATAGCAGTTGTTTTTAAATGCCGTGAAATGCTGAAATTTTAATAATTAGGGTTTTTGACTTAGTAAACGAACTCAGAATGGTTTGAAACTTTGGAAATTGAATACCTGATTTGAAAATATAATAATTACACTTTTAAAAGGTTTAAATGAATTATTTGATTGGAATATAAACTATTTAAAAGGTGACTTGAAATGATAATAAATGAAGTATACCTTTAAATTTAAAAGGTATTTAAAGTTGAATATTTAGATTTGAACTCAAATGATATTTGGAATATTAAAATGATTTGAAATGAAGTTTTGAAATGATATGATATTTTAAAAATATGGAAATGGTTTGGAATTGATTTAATCTTTATTTTGATAAAGATTTGGATTTGAAATGATATTCTATTTTGAAGTATAAACTGTTTTTAAACTTATAACCACGGGTTATAATAACGATTGGTTGTTAAAGAGACCGGGATCGGATATGGACATACTCTCTATCGATACCGAAAACCACTTTGACAACTGTGTACGCGGTGGAGTTTCCAGAATGAAGTAGGATGGTGGCGACGTTCTTAAGGTATGTTACGTGGACCCAACTCCCGTGAGTTGGCATAAGGTGGCTAAAACAGGAGCGATCTCGGACCAGTGAGGTAGCACCTCTTCTCAGACACATTTCTTCGATATTATACTCTTACTTGTGATTGATTAGATGGCCATCCTCCGATTTGGGAGTGTTGTTCGAGGTGGACGATAGTGGCTGCTATGCGCTCCATCAGTCCGTGTGCGTAATTGGTATATCTACCCTGGCATTGCCTAGTTGTGCCGTGTCACCTACCATATCAAGCTTTACTACGATTTGTGATTTCTCCCGTAGCCTGTGAAGTATCGAGGGTAGCCCCCATTTTGGGAGTATGCTAATACTGGATAGACTACTGGGACTATTACGTGTTAAGGTGGGAAATGTAAAGCCTTAATGCTATTTAAAGTATGTTTATTTTATATTAGATATTATTATAATATCGAATATTACTACATAGTAGATAGTTTAACGGATCCTTAGAGGATGGGCGGTCCCAAGCATCTTCTTAGTTACTTGTACCTTTATTACAGTTCACTTGAGTTGGTTTACATTATATAAGTATATATTGTCCTGACTCGAGTGTTTTGTGTTTTGCTTTACGCTCGGGTCAGCCTGAGTTATTCACAGATTTGGATTTCCACTCTCTTGGAGATTTGGATCGCTGGAGATTATCTGCTTGTCATGTCCTATCTATTTCAATTCCGTTGTTCTACTCAGCTTGTACTTGGTTATTTTATTAAGACTTTTGTTGTACTCTATTTCTTCTGTTGTATCTTATGTAACTCTGACATATTTAGATAGTAGCTTCATGAACTACTATTTCTTTTACTTCCGCTGCATTATTTTACTCTGTGTCTGTGATCTATGATTATATTTATTTACTGTATATTCTGAGATTTGCAAAATTTTAATTACAACGCGGTATTCTGAGCAATTCAACTCCGGCATGAGTGTCTACCTATACACTTATAATGGATGCGAATGGTTGAAAATATCGGGTCGTTACAGTTGGTATAAGAGCTTTAGCTTTGAGGCAAAACTTAGAATGTATGGTAAATTTATTTACAGAATCACTTTCGTTCGAGTTTGAATCTCTTCCTTTTGATTCGATTTCCTTTGAATTTTGGAACGTTTCCTGCGGCTCCAAAATTCATTCGTGTCCCTCACTATTCATCATCTTTTGATTCTAGAGTATCCCATGACTCCACTTCGAATGATCTTTATAGTGAATTGGCGGTCTCGCCAATATTCTAATTTTCTTATAAAGGGGTGAAACTCCTTTACAATAGCATCAATTCACCAAAGATTTTATATCCTTGGTTTAGATGCTAATATCTTTTATTATTCCAAACTCTATCTCTTGAGATCGAACATAGATTTATCCCAGAAAAATCCACATCGATCTTATTCTTTAAGTCACGGTTGACCCGGTTAAGGTTGTCCGCGATTTAACTAAGCTTACCCATCTCTCTACTCTGTTTAACCATCTTGTATTTTGTTTCTAAACTATCTCCAAACATTTTGAATTGTACTTGTAAATCTATGTTTTGTTTTATATATGGTGTTGTTTGAGTTGTTGATGTTGATTTGGATTTCCGATCGATTCGTCCGATCAACGCTATCGATAGGATTTCTAAAATACTTTGACAGAACAAACTGACACAATACTATTTTAAATTTGGTTAATGAAATAAATTTTGAGATATAAGAAAATTTATGGAACTTATCATTTATAGTTCTATAAATGAATTTATAAATAGTTGTTTATAAATTTATTTAGGAACTGAAATGAATTTAAAACAAGAAATTTAAGAATTTAATTTCCGATGGATTTCAAACCTTGTGTTTAAAGTTGTAAAAGGATATATTATTTAAAGTATTTCTAAGTAGAAATATGTTTCTAAAGGATTTTAAGGTTTAAAAATTTAGTGCTCTTCTCTTTGTCGCTAGAAAATAATTTCGGTGATGACTGTAGCATCATCGACATTCATTTTCGAGTTTCGAAGTGAAGAGACCGTTCTGTTGTCTTGCTACAGCTTTGTTTTGGGAAATTTAATTGATTTGAATCTCTAAAATATGACTGAATTTATAATATATAGATATATGATTTAAAATTTGATTTGACATATTATGTATGTATAATTACTTATCGCTAAATGGTTTGAAAGGAATCGGAAGTTTAATTCTTAAATTTTATTTTAAAGTATAATTTCAGTTAAAAGAAAAAAATTCAAAAATTTGGATAAATGATTCAAACTTGAGATAATTAAATTGGAAAGTTTTATTTGTATAACACACAATTTCATTCCAATATAACTTACCTAAATTACACAGAAGTTGAATATGAAATTGGATAATATACAATATAGAAAGGATTTTATAAATAAAATTTGAGTGGTTATAATAAATGTTATACACTTAAATTTTAGTTATAAAAGATTAACAGAGGTAAATAGTGAAAAAGGAATTTAAAGAGATTTTATTTAAATAACTTAATAATCAAATTTGATTTAATATGGAACCTTAAGTATAACCTAGGAATTTAATAAAGGTTATTTCCTGAAATGAATATGTTGTATAATAAATAATGTATCTTTGAATAGATAAAATAAAATACATTTGAATTGGACATTTTGTAATAAAGTTTATTTAACTTGAATTCATAGTTTAATTAATGTCTAAATGAATAAATGTGTAAAGAAATTTGATTGTTATATTTGCTATATAAATATTTTATTTATGAAATAGATATGTCTTGAAAAATGAATAATTATGATTTAAATAGTTAAAATGTATTTTAACATCACTAAACCTTGATAATTGAGAATTTGGTTTTCAAATGGAATTTTAAGTGTAACTTATTAAAGGAATATCTATTTATGAAATGGGATATTCCATTCATAAAAGTATGTTTTAATAAGTCTTAAGTTAAAAGATATCCAAATGAATATTTCTGGAATAAAACTGATTTGAAATACTAATATATCTACTGTAGCATTTTATAAGTGTGCCGTTTGAAAATACAATGTTTTGGAAATTTTATAATTGAATGAACTTAGAAATGCTACAACTTTAAAATGAATATTTTTTGACCTTGAATTAAAATGGTTTAAATGAAGATTATTTTTAAAGGGTGTTATGATTTTCTAAGTATTATGTTCTTTTTTAAGAATAACATTTGCAAAGTGTTATGATTTTTAGTAGTATGATTTCCAAATGATAAACATCCCTAAATTGTTATGATTTCAAAGCGTTATTGTTTCAAATTTATTATCTTTTTTTTTTCCAAACTATCTTTTGGTTGTCCTTATTTCTCTTATCTTGTTACAGAATGGGAAGGCTATTGCTTATACCAGTCTATTTAGAAATCTTTCTGTAATCTTTGATAATCCTTGTTACTCATCTGGATCTGAACACTATTTTTCCATTCATAGACCGTCGGTCAAGTGAAAAGGGAGATTCAGACTCTAGAGGATCTTTTTCGTGCTCTATTCTTGATTTGATCAACTCCATCTTGTTAAACTTACCTATAACAATAGTTATCACGTGTAATTCCAATTTTCTTATCATCTTGTCTTAATTCTATTCATTCTATCTTTTTCTGTGCTTTCCCGTACCTCGTTCCTTTTCGGGGACGAAAAGTTTTGAGTGGGGGAGAGTGTAACAACCCTGTATTTTACAATTATTTTTAAATTGATTTCCAGATTTAAAAGCTTTATTTATGAAAGAATAATTTTTTTTATTGTAAATATAAAAACTTTGATTTTGTATGTGGATTAGAATTCCAAATATGACTAAATTTAATATTTCCAGAAAATGTGAATTTTGGTTAAAATCGTCAAACTTTGACTTTTAAACTTAAAAATTTAAAAGTTTGAAATTATAAATTTTATCTTTTATTATAAAAATAGATGTAATAACTTGAACACTACTTTTCGTTTCGTTGAAAACGGAGTTAAAATGTAAAATTTATGTACATTTCAATTTTTAGTATAATTTGTTTTATTGTGCAATTTTGCCTATTTTAAATTTTATAAATCATATTTTCTTTCTTATATTTTATTTTAATATGTGTCAATATGTTTATTTATGTATATTTCCATCTCTAAATATTTTTAAAATGATAATAGAATTTTTCCAAAATTTACTATGATGATTTCCTATTTTTAGAAGGCTGTTTTCCTATTTTCTGCTATTTTCTTCATTAGAAATTATATGTAAATTAAATTTTAAATTTTTATTTTGTGAATATATTTTTATTTCATGTTATTATTTATGTTTAAAAATATATTACAAGCTCATATGAATTTTCTAAAAATTTATTCTATTCAATTCCAAATTTTCTAGACTAGTTTACTATTTTAGCTATTTTCTTAATTTAACTTTATATAATTGATAAATATTTATATAAATTATTATATTTTGATAAAATTTCGAAATTTTATCTGGGATTATTATTTTTTCCAGAAATATAAAGTTATAAAAAAGGAATTAAAGATATATGAAGAGTTTGATACCTTTTGTGTGCTTGGCCCTTTTGAATTCTACCGTTTCTTTTCAATCAATACATCTTTTATTTTATTTTTTGCCGTTCTTTTCCTCATTCATTTTCAGCCGACTCCCTCATCTTATTCATGAATTTTCAAAGCTCCAAAACCCTAAAAAAATCATGGCCTCCATCTTGCAAAAATTTTTTGGTAATCTCCCTCTTTTCTTTCTATTTTTTCTTACTTTTCTATGCATTTTGCCTTGATCTCTTCACATGTTTGCTTGGCCTAGCCTCTACCACCTTCATCCCCATCATCACCTCCTCCATCTACTACAGCAAACACTCCCTTCTCTCTGACCAAGACAGGCCATGACCTTCCACTTGAAGCCATCGCCACAAAACTCCACAAAACATTGCCTAGACCACACATATCATCACCTACCCTCCATATCTTGCTTTGGCCACCCCCTTAGCCACCACCACCACTTGCCACATGACCTTTGGCTGCTGCTACTCATCACCCAAACCTCTGTCCAGACCTGTACCAGATGATGGCCGAGCCATTTGACCCATAGACCGAGCCAAAAGTTGAACCAAACTCCACTATGTTGCCTAGTCTCTTGATATTCTTGTGTTGTAACTTCCTCCACATGTTCTAGCCTTTATGCCATGCATTCCTATGATCAAACCTGACCTAAATGAACCCCTAGGCCATGCAAAGCATTGTAGAAAACAAGGCAAAAGATTTGACATTCAAATCTCTTTTCATTTCAAAGTTATTTCATTTTAAAGTCGTATTGAATTTTGTTGTTTTGATTGTTTGTTTTGGGTTGTGCACAAGAGTTGTAGCTTGGATTCGCTCTCCACTCAAGTCCATAGTCTTGTCATCGTGCTTTTGTTTCCATTGTGTCATTGGTTTTGATATCTCCAGCACAAACATGTGAGTTATTCTCACCAGACAATATGTACCTATATAACTAGTAAATTGACACCCTGTGAATCTATAGAAATATATTATCATGTTATACTTGACTATATTATGATCATATGATGTTTATACACCTGTTATATCATATGTTACTGTTATTTAATGTTATTCTGTTATTTATATCAGTTATCAACATTGCAAGTTCCCTGTAGACTAGAATCACTATGGGTCGAAATGATACATACCCGAACGGACTTTAGAATAGGGAAAAATTGTTATGGGCTGAAATGATAGGCCTGAACGATTTTTATTTAATTTATTTTAACTTGGGATTGCGGGTTTGAAATGATAGAACCCGGATTTTTCTTTTTTTAACTGCGGATTGAAATGATACATATCCGTATCACATGACCTAGGTTAGAAAATTATATACATGCTCGTGGTTATTTTATAAAGTGTTTTGGATATTTTTAAGTATTTTAAAAAATTATAAATTTATGAAATTTGATTTAAATAGATTTTGAAATGTTTTAAAATAAAGAAATTATGATTTTTTTCTATGTGTTAAAAATGTAATTAATGAATGGTTTAACTGGATTTTTGAAATATAACTTAAGTTGGAAATTTGGAATTTTGGTTAAAAATGATATTTAAGTTATATAAATAAAATGGATATTAAATTTTATTTGGAAATGGTAAATATGATAATTTATTAAATTTGAATTTAAGTGATTTATTAAAGTATTATTGATTTTTCTATGAATTTAAGTGGTTAAATAAATGAATGTTTAAAAGTGACCTTTTAAAATATAACTTGACTAGGAAATGTGAAATTTGGTTTTAATTAAAGGTTTAAGTTAATTAAATAAAATTGGAAATTTTGTTAAATTGTGAAATGGTAATTTAAATTTGAAGTGTTAAGTCTATTTGTTGAAATGTGAAGAATTGGAACTTTTACACTTAAATTTATTAAGTAAATTGTTGAAAATTGGATTTTATTATAAGAAATTTATTATGAAAAGATATATGTTAAACGATATGTAAATGAACATTTTAAATGTTAAAATATGATTTTTAAAATGTTTATGTGTTTTAAATTAAAGTTATTTAATTGCTGGAAATA
The DNA here is from genome assembly GCA_030737815.1 of Allium fistulosum. NCBI lineage: Eukaryota > Viridiplantae > Streptophyta > Magnoliopsida > Asparagales > Amaryllidaceae > Allium > Allium fistulosum. The sequence continues at coordinate 368,867,355 of CM060908.1, forward strand.
CACTAACACCTGAAATTAACTTTTAATAGCATTCAGAAATGCTATAGATTCTGTTTTGAACTAAAATTGTGTAAAAAGAGCTATTACAGCATTTCTGAAATGCTGTAGTTGCTGTAATTGAACTTATAGGCTAATATTGAACTCAGGCCTATTATAGCATTCTCTGGAAATGCTATAATGGTCTGCAGTCTTTGCTGAACCCAAATTTAACCCGTGTTTTGAAATCTGAACTACCGCAGCACTTCTGAAATGCTGTCTTTTTCTGTTTTGAACTATAATTCAACTAAAACTGAGTTTTAACAGCAGTTTTAAGTGCTGTCTTTGCTGAATTAAAAATGTTTTCAAATATAACTTATAGCAGTTGTTTTTAAATGCTGTGAAATGCTGAAATTTTAATAATTAGGGTTTTTGACTTAGTAAACGAACTCAGAATGGTTTGAAACTTTGGAAATTGAATACCTGATTTGAAAATATAATAATTACACTTTTAAAAGGTTTAAATGAATTATTTGATTGGAATATAAACTATTTAAAAGGTGACTTGAAATGATAATAAATGAAGTATACCTTTAAATTTAAAAGGTATTTAAAGTTGAATATTCAGATTTGAACTCAAATGATATTTGGAATATTAAAATGATTTGAAATGAAGTTTTGAAATGATATGATATTTTAAAAATATGGAAATGGTTTGGAATTGATTTAATCTTTATTTTGATAAAGATTTGGATTTTAAATGATATTCTATTTTGAAGTATAAAATGTTTTTAAACTTATAACCACGGGTTATAATAACGATTGGTTGTTAAAGAGACCGGGATCGGATATGGACATACTCTCTATCGATACCGAAAACCACTTTGACAACTGTGTACGCGGTGGAGTTTCCAGAATGAAGTAGGATGGTGGCGACGTTCTTAAGGTATGTTACGTGGACCCAACTCCCGTGAGTTGGCATAAGGTTGCTAAAACAGGAGCGATCTCGGACCAGTGAGATAGCACCTCTTCTCGGACACATTTCTTCGATATTATACTCTTACTTGTGATTGATTAGATGGCCATCCTCCGATTTGGGAGTGTTGTTCGAGGTGGACGATAGTGGCTGCTATGCGCTCCATCAGTCCGTGTGCGTAATTGGTATATCCACCCTGGCATTGCCTAGTTGTGCCGTGTCACCTACCATATCGAGCTTTACTACGATTTGTGATTTCTCCCGTAGCATGTGGAGTATCGAGGGTAGCCCCCATTTTGGGAGTATGCTAATACTGGATAGACTACTGGGACTATTACGTGTTAAGGTGGAAAATGTAAAGCCTTAATGCTATTTAAAAGTATGTTTATTTTATATTAGATATTATTATAATATCGAATATTACTACATAGTAGATAGTTTAACGGATCCTTAGAGGATGGGCGGTCCCAAGCATCTTCTAAGTTACTTGTACCTTTATTACAGTTCACTTGAGTTGGTTTACATTATATAAGTATATATTGTCCTGACTCGAGTGTTTTGTGTTTTGCTTTACGCTCGTGTCAGCCTGAGTTATTCACAGATTTGGATTTCCACTCTCTTGGAGATTTGAATCGCTGGAGATTATCTGCTTGTCGTGTCCTATCTATTTCAATTCCGTTGTTCTACTCAGCTTGTACTTGGTTATTTTATTGAGACTTTTGTTGTACTCTATTTCTTCTGTTGTATCTTATGTAACTCTGACATATTTAGATAGTAGCTTCATGAACTACTATTTCTTTTACTTCCGCTGCATTATTTTACTCTGTGTCTGTGATCTGTGATTATATTTATTTACTGTATATTCTGAGATTTGCAAAATTTTAATTACAACGTGGTATTTTGAGCAATTCAACTCCGGCATGAGTGTCTACCTATACACTTATAATGGATGCGAATGGTTGAAAATATCGGGTCGTTACAGAAATAGACAGTACAAAATATGGTAAATATCCCTATTTTATATATGTCACTTTCTTTTTACGTGTATTCCTTGTTATTTCAACCATTACACTTTTTATTTATAAATTTAAAACTTGTTGATGCATAGAAATTAACATTGCAACATGCTATATAATTCAATAAATTAAAATACTACATCAATCCTTACAATTACTGTGATAACTAAACTTACATTTTTATTTGCTCAAATCATTCTAAATTACTAATCTGGAACCATTATATATATATATATATATATTCTAAAATTCAGGGACTATAATTACACAATATTTCTAGACTTTCATACATGAGAATACAATTCAAGTTATTAATAACAGAATATGTAGATAGGATTTATAATTTCATTCCATGTATACAAGTTCAGCCTAGAACTCCACTTTACATTTTAGGCATACTGGAATAGATCTAAAATGATAAAAATATAATATTATATAAAAATATATAATTTTTCACTTACCTTTTTAGCTTTTCAAATTTTCGGATCTAATCCTATTATTCCAGTTTGACTCCTTTTACTCTATATTTGGATTTATACACCCAGGCATATACAGATTTCTCAAAGATCTAAATTAGAAAAGAGATTTGGGATTTCATTTATATTTTAGATTCGGATTTACAATTTACCTTGGCTTTGGCGATTTGATTTGAACCTATTCTCTTCCTCAATCATCTTCAACGATTCTCCAATTGTATATACATATAAACTAAAACTATTTCCAAGAATTTAGAGTTCGAAGGAGAAGAGAAAATGACAGAGCTCCGTCACAGCCTGAAAGTATGGGTTTGGAAGTGAGGGTCTAGGTCTATATTTATAGGGGTTCAAATCAATGCCAACCATTAGATTTAGCCAAGAGAATCTTTAATTTCATCTTGAACGCTCCTCAATTACTTCATGTGCAAGCAAAATATTATAGTCCATCAAGTTCGTTCACCCCTAATTTAAAAATCACGATTTAACACTAGGAACGGTCGATCGCTTAAGGCATATGGTCGACCGCTACCTATCGATCGGGATACATTAGTGGTCAGCATATTGTTTGCTTTTAGCGTTGATTAATTATCCTACGTGATTTGTTATCCTATGTGATTTGTTTAATTTCATTCCCTTTTTAATTGATTACGTTATTTATTTCCCTTAACATTTATTTTCTCATATTTCATTTAACTTTAACTTTTCTTGATGTCTAAGTTTCCACTAACGTTAGTAATTAACGTTGATTTACTTTTATTACCATATTACATATATAATTATTTTTGATTCAAAAAATTCAAACGTTAATAAGTTTTTCGTTTGAACTTCGATCGAAAAACTATAGATATAAAATTGATTAGAAAATCGCCACGAATCCAATGGTGAAAGTTTCATAGCCGAATTATGATGTTTGTAAAAATCTTATTTTTTTCATTATTATTTATTAATAAATTTTCTTTTTAATTAATTGCCGTAAAAATTACAGGGTGTTATAGGGGGTGGTAGAGGACTTATCATGGAGCCAGATTTGACATATATGAGACGATCGAAAGGGATAGTAGGTCGTGATACAAAGGAGTTAAGGAACAAAGTTATTAGAGTTGTTCGTGTCTAATGGAGTGACAACAAAGAAGATTGTACCTGGGAGGTAGACGATAAGTTTAGGAATATAAATCTCAAGTTGTTTTAGACATTCACATGTATATAACAAGGTGCTTTATTTATCTATTTTACGGATTAGTAGGGTGTTGGTATATTTATATATGATATGATTGTGTATTAGTAGTTGCACCTATAGATTTTGACTGATGATTGATGATTTACATTAGTAGGGTATTAGTGTAATCTTTTTTACTTATGTACACTTATATGATGATGACTTTACACTTTCAAGGTTTAGTGTAAATTTTGTTTTCCTTGTAGAAATTTCGAGGATGAAATTTTTATAAGGAAGGGAGACTGTAACACCTCATATTTTGGAAGGTCCATATTATGGACATTAATTAAATTAATAATAAGAAGATATTATTAAATATATGAATAAAATAGTTTATTTGCAAGAATTACCTAAGGGAGATTTGATTAACTAAGTGTGAGACACTATAGAAAGTTAATTGAATGGACCAAGGGTAATTGGAACAATTAAAGTTGGCCTTGTAAATGAAAATAAACAAGTTAAATTTTGGATGGGAAGGATTTATGTTAAGGGAGATGTATTGGTGTGACTAGGCTAGAAGGGATAGTAGCCTAAGTCAAAAGCACTAGCCCATTTTCTTTAGCTTCATCCCCTCATTTCCACTATCATCATTTTACAAAACAAATCCCTAAAACACAAATCAAGACCGGCCAACGTAGTTAGCACAAGGAAGAGGAATAAAGCTAGAAGATTTATGCTTTCAAATTTAAATAAAAAAATAGATTAATTTAGGTTTTCATAATCAAATACGAGTAAAATTTTCCCTAACACATATCCTAACCCATTTGGGTTCGATTTGATTGTGAATGAATGTTTTGATGAAGGTTAACATGTTTGGATGCTTAAACATTATTTTGATTATGATTGGGAATTTAAGTAAAATAAATTGTGTTTTAGGGTAAAACATGATTTATTCTTATCTAAAGGCTTCAGAATTTTAATATTATGTTCATATTGATGAAATAATAATGGGTTTTTTTATTTTATAATCTTTGAAGTTAATTTGGGATTTATATGAATTTTCTAAGTAGAGAAAAAGGTTAATTTTGGGAAAATTAATTATTAAAAATAATAAAAATAATCATTTTGGCCTGAGATTTTGATAAGAGAAGAAAATGACAAAAGTTGATTTTTAGTGATTTTTGGGATTTTTCCCGTTAATTTTTTATTTTATATGAATTAAATAACAAGGGAAAGAATTAATTAATTATAATTAATTAATTAATTAAGTGAAGAGGTAAATAACTGATTCTAAAAAGAATACTGTAAAGTGATGAATTTACCGATAAGAATTCGACACCAAATGGAATTTTGTGTAAAATGATTACTTAATAAAGCAATGGAACAGTTTATAATTTAATTACGAAAGTACCACTGTTCAACACTCGTTGGCTACTGAACTATCAACTCGCGGTGGCTATTTGAGTAATCAACCTACGATAGCATTTGAGCTATCAGCATGCGATGGTTAAGGGAAATCAACATTCAATGGCTTAAGGGAGTCAACATGCGATGACTAAGGGGAATCGACATGCGATGGCTCAAGGGAGTCAACATGCAAAAGATTAGGAGAGTTGATACGCGATCACTCGATGGGGTTCACATGCAATGGCTTAGAAAGCCATCAATTTGCGATGGCTACTAGAGCTCAACACTCGATAGCTTAGGAAGCTGTTAACCCACAATAGCTCATAGGGTAACTTACTATAGCTAAAACACTATCAACATGCAATGGCTAAATGAGGGCTAACTAGCAAAGGCTCGAGGGAGTCAACATGTGATAGCTATGGGATAGTCAACACTTGATAGCTAGGCCTCAACATTCGAAGGCTATGGGATAACCAATATGCGACAATTAAGGTCAACTTGTGATAACATGGAAAGCTATATTTTTCTAACTAAGAAAGACTTATTATACTTTGGAGGCAGTTCCAAGTGTTAATGAACTATTTCATAGGGATGAAATAAATGGAGAATTTAATAAGTTAGAGATTATGTTAACTTATCTTTAAAATGGAAGAAAGCTTAGAGAAGCTAATAAATGATAGGATGTCATTTAAATTGAAATATAAAGATGTTTTGCCTAAAGAATGTGTAGGATACACAATTAATGAATGAAAGAAAAGGGTTCAACCATGATTGTAAAATTATACCAAATCATCGAATTATTGGATGGCAGGATGCCTTGATTATTAGTCTGAAGTCCAATGGTGTATGGCAGGGTGCCATGATAGAGTTCAACCTAAGAACATTTAAAATTCTAAAGGGGAGTTATGACAGGGTGCCAAAACATTTGGATGGTGTTAAAATTAAAATAAATTGGCAATGTGAATATGATAGCGGTTCACGGACTAAAAGGGGCTATTGATGCTTAGTAAGGACACATACTAGAATGCATTCAGGATGCTTACATTTAACATGTTGGGAGAGTCAAGGTATCTCTTGTCAGGGTGGCTCCCATGGGGAAATGAGTTGACATTTCACCAGGTGACATTATTCGAGCAAAAGCTAAATTAGTGATGGACAGGCCTAGGAAGATGATCACTAAAAAACTTATTGATAACTTAACGAAGAAAGCCTAAAACAAGAGATTATGTGATGTTTGAATGGATGATGGAAGATTATCTGACTTGGTTAATAACTGCATGTTAAGCATAGGGTATACTTAATTTGAATTGAAAACTTATATATGACATGGTTTATAATTGAATGAAAAGTGTAGGGTATACTTATGGATTGAATGTAATGCACATGGTTGCTCTTGATGATTATGTTTTGTAAATGTGTAATATGATGTATATTGCTATGAGGATGAGGTCTAGGGAAAACCCGATCTGCGTTAGCGATGTGGTCTCACTATGGATGCTTATGGTAAAGATTTTACTCATACCAAGCTTTATGTATGATCTGTGTTTTTATTTTTTTCCATAAACTCATGGGCACCCATTCAAGTAGGCTGAGTTTATGGTCTAGGTATGTATCTTTTAGGAAGGACGAATAAAGTGTAACATCCCCTATTTGGAGGCCCAAAACTAACTGCTACGGATGCTGTAGTCATCCATAGTTATTAATTCTCGGTGACCAAATGTGGTAATGGTAGATACATTGATATACCAGAAACACATGAATATGAAATTTTTTAAACTCAATTTAAAACAAATTTCTCGTTTCATTACAAATAGTATTTCAGATTCATTACATAATCCCATACGTAAGCCACGTTCAGAGAAATTAAAATTTATTACAAAATACGCCAAGACCGACATATGAAGATGCCCCATTGGTTGATCAAAGTCTAAATATTGGAAATTAAATAAATTTTCCCTTACATACAAATAACACAGCGGAAAACATATAGAATCTCCTAAATAGCTAGATTGCCTCCTGCACGTCTCTGGAAGCTTTTCGTTAACTAATAACCTGGAAAACCCTTACCCTCAGCCTACTCAAATTAATTTTCGAGCACCCGAGAGTTTAAGGGGAAAAACATAAACATTGAGTCAGACAAAAAGTCTGGTGTGAATAATAATATACGATCTTGAACCAAATAGACATCTAGCGAGACCACGCCGCTGAGCGGAACAGGTTTTCCCCTCGCTAGTACCTTAACCAAAAACTAATTAACCATATACTGTGCACCTGCATCCACAATGGTTAAAACATAACATAATATGATGATATGCAATTATACAATATATCCTGGATTTTCCATCCCTATTCATTGGACTATCTATCTCAAGTTATAGTTTCTAGGGTCACTATTAACCTATTAGTTTTCATGGGCTAACTAATAACCTGTTCCAAGCTTACGGACTACCTGTCCGGTTTCATAGTTTTCATGGGATTACTAAGAACCTATTGGTGTCTACCAATAACATCATCCAATCATAGTTTTCATTGGGCTGACTCTGAACCTATTGGATCCACCAATAACATCTCTAAGGTCATAGTTTTCATGGGCTAACTATGAACCTATTAATCTCTATCAATAACCTATTCCAGACATAGTTTTCATGGGATCACTAAGAACCTATTGGACCCTGCCAATAAAATTTCTCAAGGCATAGTTTTCATGGGCTGTAACTTTTTATAGGTGTAGAATTAGGGTCTCTAACCTATTTCATTGATTTCGAATTATGGTTTCTCTTTCCGTAGTGCGGTCATAATAGAAAAATGGACTTACACATGTTTTAAATTCTGAAAACAAAGCTGGCGTTACTGTAACATGGCTACGAAAGCATTGGCACTGTAGCATGGCTTCAAAAGCTAACGTACTGTAGCATGGCTTCGAAAGCAGTAGTACTGTAGCATGGCTGCGAAAGCTAAAATGTACTGTAGCAATACAAGCAAACGGTACTGTAGCACGGCTTTGAAAGCTAAAAGGTACTGTAGCGATACGGAAGCAAAATGGGTGCTATAGCATGGCTTCGAAAGATAAGAGGTACTATAGCAATACGGAAGCAATGAGTATTGTAGCATGGTTTCGAAAGCTAAGAGGTACTGTAGCAATACGAAAGCAAATGGTACTGTAGCATGGCTTCGAAAGCTAAAAGGTACTGTAGCAATATGAAAGCAAAATGGGTACTGTAGCATGGCTTCGAAAGCTAAGAGGTACTGTAGCAAAATGTATTGTAGCATGACTTCGAAAGCTAAAAGGTACTGTAGCAATACAGAAGCAAATGGTACTGTAGCATGGCTTCGAAAGATAAAAGGTATTGTAGCAATACGAAAGCAAAATGGGTACTGTAGCATGGCTTCGAAAGCTAAAAGGCACTATAGCAAGACAGAAGCAAAATGGGTACGGTAGCATGGCTTCGAAAGCTAAAAGGCACTATAGCAATACGGAAGCAAAGGTGATGAAGCAGTACAGTGACAGACTCGTAGTTAATGTAAAAATGCTATTTTGCTAAATAAAGTATATTTTTTTCACCAACTCTTAATGTTTGTCAATTCCTATTAAATAAAGATATACTTTATCAATTTCTTTGCAGAAAACTACTATAATCAGGTTCCATAATTTTCAAAATTATTTTCAAACCATTAAATTGTATTAATATTTTAATATAGTTCTTAAGCATTTCTAGCTTAGGAAAAATCCCAAAAGTTCACCAAAAATCTAAAATAATATTTTCTTTACTATATAAACATTTCGGGAAAAAATTCATTATTTTATTATTTTTAACAATTAAAACCCAAAATAAATGGCCTTTTCACCTTAGGAAATTCATAAAATATTCCAATTAATTCCTAAAATTATGAAATTAAAAATCCATCTCCAAAATTAGGTATTACACAACATATCCAAAAATGAAGTCATTTGGAGGTCATTCACTAAGGTTTTTCCCTTGAAACCTATCATAATAATTTCATAAAAAATCCAATAAATCACCATTCATTCAAACAATGGTAAAATCAACCATATCATCCTCAAACAGTGTGGAATACATCAAAAATCTGAAATTTAACACACATGAATAAGATGGATACTAGTATTCACCTTGTTTTGAGAAAAATAGTTGAGATTTGAATTGTTAATTTGATTCCCCTTAGCTTTAACTTGATTCTCTAACTTTTCTTCCTTTAAAAGCTTTAGCAATGGTCTCTACTTTGTTTATGTTTTGTATAGATGTAAAAATGAATAAGAATATGTGGGTGGAAGGGTTTATGTTTAGGAAATGAAGCTTATTCCTATTTTGCCCCTCTCATAAATCCTCCTACTTATGTTTAAGTTAAAACAATCTTATATGTTGATTAGTTAATGCCTAACCCAATTAATTGTCAAATCTCATCTCCTTTTCACGCCACGCATTATTCTGTTTAATTAATCTAATTAAATCTTTTGAATAATGTTAAAAAAAATTAGAGGTGTTACAGGCTCCCCCTATTAGAATTTCACCCTCGAAATTCAGTAGAGACTACAAACAAGCATATTAATCATCCCAATAAAGCAAGTATATCCCACTAGTGAAAAGTCTGTATAAAATAAATATAGAGCATACCCTCATAACAACCTAGGATAAGTATCCCTAATCTTGTCTTCTGTTTCCCAAGTACAGTCCTTTTTGTTGCTCCACTGAACTTTTACCAACTTAAATGTCTTGTTTCTTAAGCTCTTCTCATCTCTCGCTACAACCTGAACTGGTTGCCTAACAAAATCTGGTTTTACTATTAGGTCTTCCAATGTGGTAGGAGGGATAGTAGTCTCTGGATCATGTACATACTTATGAAGATGAGACACATGAAACACACTAAGGACACCTACCAAACTGCTCGGTAGCTCTACTCTGTATGCGTGCTTTCTGATCCTCTCTATGACTGAGAATGGTCCAACATATCTCGATGTCAGTTTCCCTGACTTTCCAAATAGTACCACACCCTTCATCGGTGATACTTTAATGAAAACCCTATCTCCAACTGAGAATTCTAGATCCTTACGCCTCTTAGCTGCATAACCCTTTTGTCTAGATTGAGCTTCCTTCATCCAACCTCGGATCAACTCTATCTTCCCTGTTGCTTCATCACCATATCTGGACCAAGGACCAATCTGTCTCCGATCTCTAAACAACACGTTGGTTATTTGCATGGCCTTTCATATAAAGCTTCGAAAGGTGCCATCCCTATACTAGCCTGGTAGCTATTATTATAGAAAAACCCAACCAAGTGCAAATGGTCTTCCCACGACCCACCAAAATCTAATACACAAGCTCTTAATAGATTCTCGAGCACCTTGTTGACTCTGTCTGTCTGCCCATCCGTCTATGGGTGATAAGCGGTACTCATCTTAAGCTTGGTTCCCAACATTACTTGTAGACTCTTCAAGAATTCACTGGTGAACAAGGCGTCTCTATCACTAACTACGCTACCAGGAATCTCATGTAGTCTAACTATGTTCTTCATAAACAATTTAGCTAGGACAAGTGCTGTCCTGGTTGATTTGACTGGAATGAAATGGGCACTCTTGGTTAACCTATCCACTATGACCCATATACATTCATTTCCCCGGTTAGACCTTGGCAACCCTCTATAAAATCCATGGATATCGAATTCCATTTCCAAACTGGTATCTCCAAAGGTTGAAGCAACCCACTCGGATTCTGATGTTCGACATTCACTTGTTGACAGTTCACACATTGCTTTACCCATAAGCCAACATCCCTCTTTATACCTTCCCAGTAGAAACTCCTCTTCATATCCTGATACATCTTGGTCCCCCCAGGATGAATCGTAAATTTTGATCGATGACATTCTCTAAGGACTTCTTTTCTAAGGTTTTCTACATTTGGAACACACAATCGTCCCTCCTTTCTCAACCACCCACTCTGGTCAAGAATAAAATCCTTCAGATCATCAATCCCGATTTCTACCACTAGCCTTCTAATTTTCTCAGCTAACACCGGGTCATCTTTTGCTTAGATGCAATCCTTTCAAGCAATCTCGGTCGAACTTCCAAGTAGGAAAATATGGCAGTAATCTGACTAGAACTATTAGTAGATCTTAACTGCACACTGCACGTAGTCAATGCCTCAAGATCCTTCCATTCAGCCAACATGGCTTTTATCACGTTTTGATGTTTCATGCTACATGCATCCGCAACCTTGTTACCTTTCCCCGGCGTGTACTCTATACCAAAGTCATAAGCTACTACAAAACTCCAGCCACCTCTCTTGTCTCATATTTAACTCCTTTTGAGAGAATATGTATCTTAAGGACTTATGATCGATATATAACTCGAATCTCTCTCCCAAGAGAGTTTCTCCATATTTTCAACGCGAAGATTACCGCCGCCAACTCTAAATCATAAGTATGGTATCTCACTTCATGGGATCTAAGCTGTCAAGAGGCGTAGGCAATGACCTTACCCTTTTGCATTAACACAGCTCCTAATCCGGTTCCACATGCATCGGGTATACACTACAATCCTTGATTCCCATCTGGAACCACCAACGTAGGTGCATTGGTCAATAAATTCTTTAACTTAAGGAACGCTTCCTCACATTTTCCAGACTGAGAAAACTTCACATCCTTCCTAGTCAGCCTAGTCAAAGGCGCTGCTATCCGCAAGAAATCCTTAATAAACCTTTGGTAGTAACCAGCAAGCCCAAGAAAACTTCTGATCTCAGTCACCATCTCTGATCTCTTCTAATTGTTAACAGCTTCGATCTTATCCGGATCAACTGACAAACCCTTCTCTGAAACCATGTGACCAAGAAACTTAATTTCTTTCTTCCAGAAATGACACTTTGAAAATTTCACTTTCAGTTGATGCTGCCTCAGCGTCTCAAGCATAACCTAATATGAACTTCATGCTCTCTTTCATCCTTAGAATATATTAAGATGTCATCTATGAATACCAATACGAACCTATCCAAGTTCTCTCGGAAAACCCGGTTCATCATATCCACGAAGAAAGCTGGTGTATTCGTTAACTCGAATGGCATCACCAACCACTTATATGACCCGTATCTGGTCCTAAACACCGTTAATGGAATACTATCCTCCGCCACTCTTAGCTGATGGAACCTAGTTGCCAACTCCACTGGGAGAATTCCCTGGCTCCATTCAATTGATCGAACAAATCATCGATTCTCGGGAAAGGATACTTATTCTTGATCGTCCTTTCGTTCAACTTGCGTAGTTAATACACAACCTTAGAGATCCATCTCGCTTCTTCACGAATACTACAACTGCTCCCCAAGGAGAATTTCTTGGTCTAATAAAGCTCTTCCCTTTCAAGTCCACTAGATGCACCTTCAGCTCTTTCATCTCAGTGGGTGCCATCCGTCTAGGTGGTCTACTTACAGGTTCTGCCCCTGGCACAAGATCTATCCGAAATTCGATAGCCCGCTTTGGAGGTAACCCTGACACTGGCTCAAAAACATCTGCAAACTCTTTTGCTACCAGTACCTGATCTAATCCTTCTTCTGCTTCCATTGCATTCAGCAAAGCACAAGCACTTTAGTCTGACTTCTCCACCGAGTATATAATTCGGTTACGGGTGTCGGGGTGTCTCAACGATATTTCCCCATCCTGGCAAAATATTCTTACATCATATCTATCTAATCAATCCATACCCAATATGATCCTGAAACCCCGGAAATCAAAAACATATAGACTACATGCAAACTTATGACCTAATAAGTCAAGTTCTAACTGATCACATCTCATTTCTAGAGTTTAATACCCTCCTATTAGATTCGCAACCCTTAAGGAAGTAAGTAGGTATGATGGTTCTAAACCTAACTTATCTACCAAACACTGAGATATAAATGAATGTGATGCACCAGTATCAATTAGTACCCTAACTGGTATACTATGAATCAAAAGCGTATCTTCCATCATGGATTTCCCTTTCTCAACTGTTGTTGGTTTGGAAGAAGATGGTTCCAAGGCAAAAACTTTTCCCCTGTCTGCTCTAACCGGTTCTGGACACTGATTTTTGTAATGCCCAATCTGATCACAACTGAAGCACTTCACTCCTTTTCTGCAATCTTCTTTCCTTTTCCAGTTCGACATTCATAAGAAAAATGTCCTTTCCTATCGCACTTTTAGCAAACTACATCGGCCTTCCCTTTCTTAGCTGCTCCTCCTTTCTAAGCTCCTTTTCATTTAAAGAACTTTCTCTTCTTTCCCTAGGGATCTTGAACCTCTACTGACTTCCCTTTACTAAATGTAGAGAGCATCTCTTCATTCTTAATGGCCATCTCCACTACAACATTACTTGGGTCACGGAGGTGTGGCATGGTTGCCCTAGCAATCTCTAGCTTTAGTCCTCGAATAAAATTTTCATTTCTCTTGATGACAGTGTCAATCAAGGCATATCCATATCTGAATAGCACATCAAATTTCATGGCATATTCGATTACCGACATCTCCCCCTGCTCTATATCCACGAACTTCCTCATGAATGCCGACTTTGCCACTTCAGATAGAAACCTCTCTTCGAATCTCCTTCGAAACTCGGCCCAAGTTAATTCTTCTTCAGGTACTTCAACAGTAACCACATTCCCCCAGTATAATGCTGCTCCCTGCAACTGTTTGGAAGCAAGTCTTCTCTTCTGTTCATCATCTAATCCCAAGTCAGCGATAATTCTTTCACAGTGCAATAACCAGTTTTCTACTTTTACAGCATCCTCTATTCCTAAAAACGGCTTCCCACCAAGACTGGTGTAATCCCTGCTTAGCTTGGCATAGTTATTGCCAACTGGGGCCATATGACTTGCTCCCCCAACATTCACAGCGTTTCCCCCAGCTACTCCTATAGCCACTTCAACTTGCATCAGATTGACGAAGAACTGATACATCATCCCCATATCTATGGGCGCGGTTCCAACACCTACGTTGGAATTTTCTTTTAGATTATCATTTGCTCGTCGACCCGGATTCCTTCAAGTATTGGGTCGAGCATTTCCATTAGTTGTGGTGCATCCTCCACCTAGACTTCCTCTTTCGTTTTCTGCCTCTATATCTTCCTTTCTCGTATATCTGCAGAGGAGCCTTAGTAAGATATAGAAGAACGGTCTAATAGAAATGGGGAATACGTACTTATATATATACACACACAAATGCAAATAAGTTACTATAGCGTTAACCTAACCCCAATCTCATTCTTTGATTCATTGGGTTATGTTTTGAAAATCAATTAGGTTCAAATTTCTTTAAATTTACATAAACCTATGCTCTGATACCAACTTGTAACATCCCTCATTTGCATGCCCAAAACTAACTACTACAGATGCTGTAGTCATCCATAGTTATTAATTCTCGGTGATCAAATGCGGTAATGGTAGATACATTGATATACCAGAAACACATGAATAAAAAAAAAATTAAAACTCAAATTAAAACAAATTTCTCATTTCATTACAAATAGTATTTCAGATTCATTACATAATCCCATACGTAAGCCACGTTCAAAGAAATTAAAATTTATTACAAAATACACCAAGAGCGACATATGAAGATGCCTCATTGGTTAATCAGAGTCCAAATATAGGCAATTAAAAAAAATTGCCCTGACATCCAAATAATACAACGGACAACAGATAGAATCTCTTAAATAGCTAGATTGCCTCCTACACGCCTTTGGAAGCTTATTCGTCAACTAGTAACCTAAAAAACTCTTACCCTCAACCTACTCAAATTAATTTTTGAGCACCCGAGAGTTTAAGGGGAAAAAGACAAACTTTGAGTCAGACAAAAAGTCTGGTGTGAATAATAATATACGATCTCGAACCAAATAGATATCTAGCGAGACCACGCCGCTGAGCGGAACGGGCATTTCCTCGATGGTACCTTAACCAAAAACTAATTAACCATATACTGTGCACCTGCATCCACAATGGTTAAAACATAACATAATATGATGATATGCAATTATACAATATATCATGGATTTTCCATCCCCGTTCATTGGACTATCTGTCTTAAGTTATAATTTCTAGGATCACTATTAACCTATTAGTTTTCATGGGCTAACTAATAATCTATTCCAAGCTTACGGACTACCTTTCTGGTTTCATAGTTTTCATGGGATTACTAAGAACCTATTGGTGTCTACCAATAACATCATCCAATCATAGTTTTCATAGGTTGACTATAAACCTATTGGATTCGCCAATAACATCTCTAAGGTCATAGTTTTCATGGGCTAACTCTGAACCTACTGCCAATAACATTTCTCAAGGCATAGTTTTCATGGGCTATAACTTTTTATAGGTTTAGAAATAGGGTCTCTAACCTATTTCATTGCTTTCAAATGATGGTTTCTCTTTCCGTAGAGTGGTTATAATAAACAAATGGACTTACGGTTAAAAAGTTACACATGTTTTAAATTCTGAAAACAAAGCCGGCGTTACTGTAGCATGGCTACTAAAGTCGAAGTTACTGTAGCATGGCTTCGAAAGCTAACGTTACTGTAGCATGGCTGCGAAAGCTAAAAGGTACTGTAGCAATACGAAAGTAAAACGGTACTATAGCATGGCTTCGAAAACTAAAAGGTACTGTAGCAATACGGAAGCAAAATGGGTACAGTAGCATGGCTTCGAAAGCTAAGAGGTACTATAGCAATATGGAAGCAAAATTGGTATTGTAGCATGGTTTTGAAAGCTAAAAGGTACCGTAGCAATACGGAAGCAAAATGGTACTGTAGCATGGCTCCGAAAGCTAAGAGGTACTGTAGCAATATGGAAGCAAAACAGGTACTGTAGCATGCCTTCGAAAGGTAAGAGGTATTGTAGTAATACGAAAGCAAAATGTGTACTGTAGCATGGCTTCGAAAGCTAAGAGGTACTGTGGCAATACGAAAGCAAAATGGGTATTGTAGCATGGCTTCGAAAGCTAAAAGGCAATATGGAAGCAAAATGGGTATTGTAGCATGGCTTCGAAAGCTAAAAGGCAATGTAGCAATAGGGAAGCAAAATGGGTACTGTAGCATGGCTTCGAAAGCTAAGAGGTATTATAGCAATATGGAAGCAAAGGCGACGAAGTATAGTGGCAGACTCATAATTAACGTAAAAACTGCGATTTTGGTAAATAAAGTATATTCTTTGTAACATTCCCCTACTTGGAGGCCCAAAACTAACGGTTACGGATGCTGCAGTCATCCATAGTAATTAATCCTCGGTGACCAAATATGGCGATGTTAGATACATTGATACACAGATCACAAGAATATGCAAAAAAAATTAAAACTTCAAACTAAATCATATTCCATATCAAAACATTTACAATTCATTACATAATCCCATAATCGCAAATCACGTTCAGAGAAAATAAATTTATTACAACATATGCTAAGAGCGACATATGAAGATATCCCCCTGGATGATCAGAGTATATACAGGCAATATAACTACTTTGCCATTACAAACAACACAGCAGAATCAAAAGAAAGAGAACTCTAAATAGCTATCATGCCTCTTGCACGTCTCTGGAAGCTTTATTCATCTAAAGTGGTACCTGAAAACCTCAACTCTCAAACTACTCAAAATCAATTGAGTACCCGAGGGTTTAAGGGGAAAACATAAACTTCGAGTCAGACATAAAGCCCGGTATGAATAATAATCTACCATCTCAAATCATTTAGATATCTAGTGAGACCATGCCGCTTAGCTGAACGGGTTTTCCCCTCACTAATATCTTAAAACCTTTATAAAATCATTTACTATGCTCCTTCATCCACAATGGTTAAAACAATTCAAAACAGTATGCAAAACAAATGAATCAATTTTGGATTACCCATCCCCATTCATTTTTGACTATCTGTCTCAATTATAGTTTCAAGGATTACTATTAACCTTTCATGGGCTGACTAATAACCGATAAAATATTTAAGGACTCCATGTCCAATTACATAGTTTTCATGGGATCACTAAGAACTTATTGGTAACTCCAATATCTTTACTCTTATCCTAGTTTTTATGGGTTAACTAGGAACCTATTAGTGACCTTAATATCCTTTCTTCTTACCCTAGTTTTCTTGGACTGACCAGGAACCTATTGACATCTGTCAATATCTCATCCGGATATAGTTTTCATGGGCTAACTACAAACCTACTGGCCCCTGCTAGTATCAAATCATAGTTTTCATGGGCTTACTATAAACCTGTCTTTCTGACATCATTCTTTATACATGGTTTTCATGGGCTAACTATGAACCTATTGGCCCCAGCCAATATCTTTTCCTATACACAGTTTTCATGGGCTTACTGAGAACTTATTAGCCTCTGCCAATATCTTTCTTTTATATTTTAGCATCCTATATTCTGGTCTTCTTGACCTCCTGGATGCAATTCTACTCATTCGGGAGTTTAATCAATTTATATTCACTACTGGGTTAACCTAGCTGGTTCTTCTACCCTTCATCCCCAAAATGTAGTTATGGGTCCATTATAATGTGAATATATTCATATTTGAAGAATCAAACATAACAACATAGCAATACCACTCCTGTGGGTTTAATATAAAACATGGTTAATACCTTTAACCTATTATTTTATCAAAGAAAGCTTCTTCTCAAAACTATTACAAACTCCTTTAATTTTGGCCATGGGTTTTTCATTTTAAAAATAGAGTGTGGGCTATACAACCTTTCGAAACTTGGCTTTCGACTTCATAGGATGACCTCCTTCGAAAGCCTTAAAATCTATCTTCAAAATATTAGGCTCCTGCCTTTATAATACATTAAAACTTTCCTTTCGAAACCTTTCGATTGTATTAAAGTACTAACATTTGACTTTAGAAGCATTGCTTCGAAACCAGTTAAAAGTACCCCTTTCGACACCATTGGAAGTAACTCTTCTAAAACCATTGAAAGTCCCTCTTTCGAAAGCATTGGGTTTATACTTAAAACATTGTTTCGGTCAAAGTGAATATAGGCGAAAGAAACTCTTTCGAAACCATCCTTTTTCATACATAAAAATATTGGGGAAACGTGATGGCGTCGACACCACCCTTTAGAAAGCATAAAAAATTTGGGTAAAATATTAGAAGGTTGGCGTCGAAACCAATTTGAAACCATTGCCTTCGAAACCCCAAACCCGTTTCGAAAGCTACATGAAGTGGCTTATCTTTATAAAACACAGTACCTTACGACGACATTAATATCTTCAATACCATCGAAAGGATAAAGAATGGCAGTAGGGCTTCGACTAGGTCGGAACCCCTTCTTTCAAAACATTCTTTCATAAGTAAAGGATCCATTCGAAAGAAAACTTATGTTATGGAAACCCTTTCGAAACCCTTGCAAAACCTCTTTCGATACCATATGCTTTGACTCCTTCGAATGCTAAAACAAAACAAAGGCAGGCGCTTTTCTTTTTAAAACAAACCAAGGTAGCGACTCCTTCGGAAGCTATACTTTCGACACTTAACCTTTCGCATGTCTCCAATCAACTGCGTGCCATCATTGTGATACATTGTGTATTGGTTTCGGCTTAGTAGGTTTCGACAAGGATGAAGGCGGAAGCTTCTGTGTCAAAAGGTACTTCCCAAAGTTGGCGGAACCAATTTTTCTGAGTAAACCTGGTTTAGTTCTTCTTAAAGTAAACTTTTTTCTAACTAACCTGCCACGTGTCAATAACAGATTGGTTGCCTTAACTTTTTCAAATTCTTTTCCAAAATAACTGCCGCTAATTTCAGATCTAAACCATGGTTAAGTTAATTAATCAATCCCTCCCATTAAACAAAACCAATTTTGCAAAGAATTCCCTCTTCTAAAATAATTTAATTTGCATAGCAAATCACTTTGGAAAAATACCCTAAAATTATAGAAATTCACTTTAATCATGTTACCTAACATATCAAAATTTCAGACCCAAATACTTAATGTATTTTTCAAAATAAATTTCTAAACCCAAATAACCATATTTTTCTTTGAAAATTCATATCTATCTTTCCGTAACTTGAAAAATTATCAAAATTGAAACCCAACTCCAAAATCATGTTTCTCATAACATAAAATTTTCCCATGGCATTTGAACATCATTTAATCTCGCTTTTGCCCAAAAACCGTGCATAACCTCTTTTAAACAATCTTGTTTAAACCATATAAATTATAAATCAAGCATACTATCATCCAATATATAATAAAAACGAATTTACCTTTAAATCCGAAAATATATGATTCAAAGCAAAATAGAGATGGAATTATTATTCACCTTGATTTAGATAAGGAGATTGGATTGAGATTAATTTCCCCTAAGCTTGATTTTCTAGCTTTTAATTTGAATTCTTCTTCTTCTCTTAATGGTCGATCGTTCTCTAAGTTTTTGATGTGCGTTTCAAAATGACGTAAGTAAGGAATGAAATAGTAGGAATGAAATATATATATGTGGGTAAGGGTTATGGGTGTCAATTCCTAATATACCCATATGTAACTTAATTAACCAAAAACCCATTCTTAAGCCCATTAATTTTATATTAGGCACGGCCTTAATTAAATTAATTCAAGTCTTAATCCCCTTATCACTTAACATTTACATTATTCTATTTAATTTATCTAATTAAATCTCCTGAATAATGTTATCAAAAATTAGGGGTGTTACAAGCTCCCCTCCCTAAAGAATTTCAACCTCGAAATTCAGTAAGGACTAAATACTAAACATAGCAATCATCTTTAACGACTCCGAACACCCATACTAGTCTACCTAACTAGGAATTATCTATATAAATCTAATATAGACATACCCTCAAAGCAGATCAAGATAAGTATCTCGAATCCTATCCTTTGTCTCCCAAGTACAGTCCTTCTCATTGTCGCTACACTAAACTTTCACCAACCTGACTATCTTGTTCCTCAATCTTTTCACATCTCTCGCAACAACCGGAACTGGTTGTCTGACAAAAGTCAAATTAGGCTCTACTACTAGATCTTCCAACCATATTGGAGGAATAGTAGCCTCTGGATCATGCACATACACGCGAAGATGAGATACACAAAATACATATTGGACACATGCCATACTGCTCAACAACTCTACTCTGTATGCGAGCTTCTCAATCCTTTCTATAATCTGGAATGGACCAACATATCTCGGTGCAAGTTTCCCTAATTTCCGAAATCATACCACACCCTTCATCGGTGATACCTTAATGAAGACCCTGTCTCCCACTGAGAACTCTAGGTCTTTACGCCTCTTATCTGCGTAACTCTTCTGTCTAGATTGAGCTTCCTTGATCCATTCTCGGATCAACTCAATCTTCTCTGACGCCTCCCTAGCCAAATCTAGACCTAAGACCAATCTGTCTCCAGTCTCCAACCAACATACAAGGGATTTGAATGGCCTTCCATACAAAGCTTCAAAAGGCGCCATTCCTATACTAGTCTGGTAACTATTATTATAGGAAAAATCAACCAAATGTAGGAGATCCTCCTAAGATCCATCAAAATCCAACACATAAGCTCGCAACAAATCCTCGAGTACCTTGTTGACACTCTCTGTCTGCCCATCCATTTGTGGATGATATACGGTACTCATCTTGAGCTTAGTGCCTAACACATCCTGTAGATTCTTCCAGAATTCGCTAGTAAATAAAGGATCTCTGTCACTGACTATGCTACTAGGAACTCCATGAAGTCTAACTATGTTCTTCATGAACAACTTCACCAAAACAGGTGCTGTTCTGGTCGACTTTACTGGAATGAAATGGGCACTCTTGGTCAACCTGTCCATAATAACACATATACACTACAAGAAAAACCATTTATAGTAGCAATAATTCGTGGCGTTTAAATCTAAATGCAGCTAATACTAATTCATACTGTACTATAAACGTAACAAAAAAATATTTCCCATTCCCGCCTTCACCTAAATAATTTCCGCCTAACCCAACAATCGTGACCTAAAATTTACCGCCTCATTGCTCTTTAGTACTTAGAAAATTTCTGCCTCTTTACTCCTAAATCCCTAATTCCCAATTCCTTGATACATAGAAAATTTTCTTTCTTCCATTCATCACAAAGAAATCGTTGGTTCCCTCTTCGTTTCCCCATCCTTCCATTAAACTCGATTGACCGATTCAGCTGTTGATCTTTGCAATTGCGGTTCATCAAATTTCGAACATCAAGAAAAGCAAGTGATAGTTGAGGTTTTTATTGGAGTCTTTAACAATAACAATCAAGCAAGGCCAAGTGAGCTATCACATTTAGATGAACTCTGTATTTACATGCGACTATCAAGTGAATTAAATTCGTGAATTAAATTTGAAAATCGATCATCTATCAGGTGTATCTGAATTTGATGTGACTCTTGAGTTTTGGATGATTGTTTTTAATTTTATTTGATATTATATGCTATGTGTTAGTTTGTTAAATGTTCATACAATGGAAATATTATATTAATTATATCTTAACCCAACTTCAACACCTACCTTGTGATTGATTGATTGTTGGTAGTTGTTCATGTAATCGGGACATTGGTCGAGAATTGGTTGTTACTAACTTTGGATAACTGTAGACCAAAATAAAATTTTATTAGGGCTTGATGTAGGCATAGGTTAGACAAAATTGATCTTTTTGTGCTACAAAGAAGGATGGTCCATAGTTATAATTTGTCGGGTAATATGATTCATGTCTAATGTTAGACTGCTTGGAATCACTATGAAACTGCTTTCTTTTACTATGCTTATCATATGTTTGGTTGGTGATTTTGCTTCAGTCTTCGTTATCCTTCTTCCTTTGACATAATTAAATGTCCAGAAAACCACAATCACAAAAGGTATGAATGTCAATGGGAAGTAAGGATAAAAATGAAACTATGTTCTATATCATTTTCTTTCTAGTTCATTTATCTTAGCATTCAGATTATAATAATACATTATACTTCTCCACACTTTGAAACATAACTTTTGGTTTGGATGAATGTGTCTAGAGATCATTTAATTGTTCCTTTGTAATCGTTATCTTCAGAGTAGTTTCCCCCTTCTTTAGATGATATATGAGTAGTTTATCCATAGAAACTCCAGTCACTTGCATTTTCAAAAGGTTGTTACTACTACAGAGAATACCATTTTGAAGGTTCTTGTTCATTTTTATGATAAGTTATCCTTTAATTTTCAACCTAATTATAGTGATAATATTAAGATGTTATTGATAGTAGGGCTGTTAAATCTAAAGCCGTAAATGATGAATGTTCTCACTTTTATTAACTTTTTGAAGCATTTATAATAAATTAGGCATGCCTCTTTTTGTTACTCATAACGTTTTGAACATATCATATATCTTGATACAAATTTCCGACGTTTAAGTTATATAAACTATATATGATATTCTACATGAATGTTTTCCCTTGTGATTAATATCTGAAACCTTTAGAATAAATTAGGCATTACTGTTTCTGTTACTTATGCTCTACAATTTTCGGAAGTTTCACTTATGTGAGCTATTCAGTATACTAGTACCATATGTGCATTTGAAATTGACTTAAAGACTAAGGATGCTTTATAGGGAGAATGTCATTGTGTCAAACATGTATTATGAGTGCTTGTGCGCCAGGAATTTAATCTGGCACTCTTCAAAGTGTTTGTGTGCCTGGAACATGTATTATGAGTGTTCGAGTGTCATTGTGTCAAATATTGTAGCCAAGACCGCCTTACTGACCATATACATTTGCTGCTACTGAACTGCATTAGTAAGTATGTATGGATCACCGTGTTCTATTTGAAGCAAATGCATGCAATAACGTCTTTTTTATCCCAAGTTTCACTTCCTCTTAGGTTACATTCCATCAATTGCTTAATTGCTAGCTGAACTTTAAGTGGCCGTTGAAACCTAATACTTAAACCCTCCACAAACTTGTTTTCATTTTCATTGTAATAAGAAATTATCTCCTTTTTATCCAGATATTTGGGATTCAGGAAGACATACCTATTGAACAGAAAATATGTAGTAGTACCGACTATGGATACGGATTAGCATGTGGAGGCAGGGATCGTGAGGATACTCTTATGAGCTACCCCAAACTTCTCCACTCCGACCGTGTGTTGAATAGGTACGGATGTTATTTGTATGTTGATTAATTTTAGGATGATTGGAATATTAAAACTCTTATTAACATATTTACAATGGGATGCAACTGATATTAGCTCATATTCCAAGTTAGAAATGTCACCAAACATCAATGTTAAAAGCTCGGTCAAATGGCTGTTAATGTAAATGTAGAAAGACAAGCGAATACTGGAGTCATTGCTCTTAAAAACAAAGATAAACTCAAGGTAGATAAGGCATTTACAAAGGCTCAATCTGACTTCTGGAGGCACGTAGGGAATTTGGTACAAAAAAGGTATTATGCACATACCTCTAAATTGCGAAACCGGCAACAATTGATTCATAGTACCTAGCAGCATTGGATCTGTATGACCATCAACCACAGCAAATTAAGAGTCAATTAGATAAAGGCTTCTCCATAGCAATAACATTTTGTACTAGCCTGCTGCTTTTATAAATTTATTACTTTAGAGTAGATGCAGACGTGGTTGCTCTTTACTATTACGATTATTTTCAATTTTTATGCATTAGTTTCCAATTGTGACAAGTTATTCTCCTGAAAATACTATTCTGCTTTCCAGTATTATTATTCTATCATACAATGTCATTTGATATTTTCCAAACTCAACTTTCTTGAAGATATAGTTGATGTTTTTTTAAGTAACCGCTGCTTTGTCACATTTTGTATGTTCAATTTTTGTGATAAAAATATTTTACTACAAACATGTTTTAGTATTAGTTCATAAATAGTTATGCCTTAAACTGAAAGTGCTGCTACACTACAAACTGTCTCTTCATTTGTACTTGGTTTGGTTCTATTTTATAACTATCGACAAATAGTCAATTTGTATTCCTGTTGTTGGCCTGCTCTCCTGAGAAAGAGATTGATCTTTTAGCTTCTCTGCTACTTATTCAATATATGATCTGCATCATATATTATTGTCCTTTTATGACAAAAAGTAACCAATTTTGTTTTACTAGACTCTCTAAGGACTATTAAGAATTCAATATGATAAGAGTTCTCCAACCCGTGCCTCCTAAAAAAGTCACGTCTTGGACTATTTTCCTATTCTTGATCTTTTGTGTATCATATTATATAATGTTCTCCATTTAGGACAAAGGATTATAAATGCACATACCTCTAAATTACGAAATTAAAACTCTATTTTTTTTAACAGGGAAGGAGAATCACTACTGAACTCTTGTAAGCTGTTATTAAATTATACAGTTACTGTAATACAATATTCATAATTAGTCACTATATATTATAACTTCCACTCCTTGTGTCAACCAGATCATGAACCAATGAACAGCACTACATACGGAGACCACCGAAACATATCAAGCACTGACTTGCACCGACTTGCACCGACTTGCATCTTCCTTTTTCTTTAGTAATCACCCTACGTTCAATAACACAAAGCAAAAGTAATTTGCCGCACTTAGACACTTGGGCTGGCTAAGGATCTTTTAATAAGTTCTAAGATCATCATTGAATCTTTGCTGGGAAAGCGTAAATTTCTATGGAGCCACCATCATTTCTCACGTTTTATTTTTGTTTATGTTTCAATCCTACAACCCCTGAAGGTATATTTTTAATTATTTGGTTTATGCTCATTTTTTATGCTTTTTTTAGGATCTAGGTTCAAATCTATTTATTTATGTTATTTAATTGCACATGCACTTCTCTTCTAGTCTTATTGGAGCTTTCAAAAAAGAAGACTCACGTTGGGAAAGACAACAGTGACCAGTTAAAGAGGGCCGAGGAGAACCTTATCACAGTAGAGGAGCATAACAAGAAACAGAA
This sequence comes from Allium fistulosum, assembly GCA_030737815.1. Classification (NCBI taxonomy): domain Eukaryota; kingdom Viridiplantae; phylum Streptophyta; class Magnoliopsida; order Asparagales; family Amaryllidaceae; genus Allium; species Allium fistulosum. The sequence continues at coordinate 368,892,284 of CM060908.1, forward strand.
GCACAATACGCTGCACTCCACTCCTATTGTGCTTTCTATGAATCCATTTACGATGTTTCTAAGGTTTATGAGCTGATTAGTTCAGTTTAATATACATTCATGTCTAATGATCACAAGTATGTGAAATAGAGTGTTTTTATTCAAACAACCTCCAAGGTCTGAAGAGTTATGAGAAACCAAACAATAAAGTGATTGGATCCCTGGAACCTGAAGATGAGCTTTGTGGTGCCACTTTTCAGGTTTGTTTAATAGCTAATCCATTCATTCTTTTTCTCTCTTGTAAGTATATCTTGTTATAATTTTATCTTTCTTTTAAGATGTATTAGCATTGTAATGTTGATGAGTTTTATATGACCTGTAGCCAAATATGGATCACATTTTATTTACTTAGTTTAGATATGAAAAATAAAAAATATTGAAACATTATATATATACTAAAAATTTATCATTTCAGCAATAAGCATGATTGCCTGTGCCTGTTGATACGTATATGCATTTCATAACTTGATAATAAATAAATAAACAGATATCGACGTGTTATTGTTTACCTTATCAACTGGAATGTTATCATAAACATTGACAGAGCCAGAATAAAATATAGTTAGCTGTTGTCCCATGGAAGAACTTGCATTGGCTGCTAGTCCTGAGCTCAGACTGATCAATAAGCAATTATGAACAAAAGATCGTAAAAGATGTGTTAAAACACCCACAAAATTAATTATAATTTGCAAATGTTCAGGTATTCATGAATATGTAAAGTTAGAAATGTAAGATCACTTGATTGTTGGATATTAAGAGAGATGATTGAAGAAGTAATTGCTTTGTTATTATTATCACAATCAGTACAAATGAATTACAGATAGAACAAACTATTTATAAGATACATAATGTTTGGGCCTTGGCCCATGATCTCGGACAGAAATGAAAACAGATGCGGACCGTTGAGATGAATGGTTGATATTGTCTTTGAGCAGGCTGACCGGATAAGCAAGTAACACATTTACTTTTACTTCCCCCCTCAAACCCGAGAACCTTAGGGTTTGTGAAAAGAAAGGAAAATGGCGGCTGCGTTCCTCTTGAGAAAAATCGGCAACATCAGATCTTCTATCTCTCAAAGGTTGATAGTACCAGATTAAGCTCTAGTCTGGTATAAAGATTTCTCTCCTGGATCTCTGGCTTGAGTTGGCTACGTCAATGTTGAGCTCTTCCCTTAATCTCGTGAAACTTGGCTTCGACAGAGGTTTAGTAAGTATATCTGCTTTTTGATGCAGAGATGGTATGTATCCAACTCTTAATTTCCCTTTGATTACTTGTTCTTTGATAAAGTATAGATCCAATTCAATATGCTTAGTTTTAGAGTGAAGAACTGGATTTGAGGTTAGGGAAATAGCACTGACGTTGTCACACCATATTGTTGGCTTATTATCAGTTTTGATATTGAGTTCACTTAGAAGTGACTCTAGCCATATAACCTCTGCCGCTGCACTTGCCACACACCTGAATTCGGCCTCTGTGCTGGATCTTGATACAGTGCTTTGTTTCCTTGAACTCCATGATATAGGATTTTTTCCTAAGTAAATGCAGTAGCCTGATGTTGATTTTCGATCATCTGTATCGGTCCCCCAGTCAGCATCAGCGTAGGCATTTATATTGAGTGTGTGACTTGATTTTAGGATAAGACCGTGATCTATTGTTGCCTTGAGATATCTGAGTATTCTTTTTACAGCCTTCCAGTGAGTATCCAGAGGATTTTGCATAAATTGGCTAACTTTATTGACACAAAATGAAATGTCTGGTCTTGTTATTGTAGCATATTGAAGTGCACCCACTATGCTTCTATATTGCTTTATATTCTGAATTGCCTCACCCTTGTATTTTGATAGTTGATGATTTGTAACCATTAGAGTTGGTAAGGGATTAGCTTTGTCCATTTTGGCTTTAGATAATATTTCTGAAATGTATTTCTTTTGATTGAGATGCATTTCAGATTTAGAAGTTTTTTGAACTTCAATACCAAGGAAGTAATTTAGATCACCTAGGTCTTTAATTGAAAATTCTGAGTTTAGCATTGTAGTGATTTCCTTGATTTCTGACTCACTGCTTCCTGTAATAATGAAATCATCAACGTAAATTAGAATATAAGTGGTGGCAAATTCATTAATTTTAGAGAATATAGAGTTGTCAGATTTTAGTGAATTGTAGCCAAAATTCATGAGAGTTGTCTTGAGCTTGTCAAACCAGACTCTTGGTGCCTGCTTCAACCCATAAATGGCTTTATTAAGTTTGCACACAAGTTCTCTGTCTGGTTTCTGAGTGAACCCTTCTGGTTGCTCCATGTATACTTCTTCATGCAATACACCATTAAGAAAAGCATTGTTAACATCTAACTGTCTGATGCTCCAATTTTTGTTTAAAGCAATGGTTAGAATAACTCTAATTGAGGAGGGTTTCACAACTGGGGAGAATGTTTCTGAGAAATCAAACCCATATTGTTGTGAATATCCTTTTGCAACCAACCTTGCTTTATACTTAGAAATTGAAGCATCAGCATTTTTTTTAATTTGAAAGTCCATCTGCACCCAATTATATTTTTGTTTTCTGGTCTTTTTACCAGATTCCAAGTTCCTTTGTTAATTAGAGCATTGTATTCTTCCTGCATAGCAGCTCTCCATTTATCATTTTGACCAGCTTCTATGTAGGAAGATGGTTCTTCGTGAATAACTATGTTGTTGATAATTTTTGGTTTGTAGATACCACACTTTGCTCTAGTTAACATTGGATGAGTGTTGGAATTATTTCTGACAGTGTTGTCATGACAGTGGTTTGAGCTGCTGCTCTCCATGGTATTCTCTCTGGTGATTTGTTCATGGCTTGCCCTGCTCAGTTCTGGACTCTGAAAATTCTGATTGTTGCCATCATCTTCATGTGATGCTTTCTCTTGACCTGACTCTTTAGCAGTCATGGTATGCTGAGAGCTTGGATAGATGTCATTCCTTGTAGGTTGTATTGATAGCAGGATCTCAATTTCTTCAGGTAAATCAGGAATCACAAACTTTGGATTCCTCACTTTTTCAATAGTTTTGATTTCAGTATTGCTGTATGGAAATACCTGCTCATTGAATCTTACATGCCTAGATATATATATCTTTCCCTTGCTGTCTAGACATCTATACCCCTTTTGTTTAGTACAATAACCTAAGAAGGTGCAAGGGGTAGATCTGAAGTCTAATTTGTGTTTGTTATAGGATCTTAAACAAGGAAAACATTGACACCCAAACACCTTCAGATGTTCATAGTCTGGTTTAATAGTAGTTAACACTTCTTGTGGACACTTGAGTTTAAGAATTTTAGTTGGTAGTATATTTATCAAGTGTACAGCAGTGTTAAATGCCTCTGGCCAAAATTTCAAGGGCATAGAGGCTTGAGCTAATAAAGTTAACCCAGTTTCAACAATATGTCTATGTTTTCTTTCAATGATTCCATTTTGTTCAGATGTGTATGGACATGTAGTCCTGTGATTAATACCTTTCTTTTCAAAGAAAGTCTTTAAAGGAAGAAATTCTTTTCCACCATCTGACTGAAATGTACAAACACTATTTCCAGTCATGTTTTCAACTTTATTAATGAACTGCATAACTATATTACTGGTTTCAGATTTAGATTTTAGCATGTAAATCCAAACAAATCTTGAGTAAGCATCTATAAATGATATGTAATATTTGTATCCATAATCAGAGGTAATAGGTGCTGGTCCCCAAAGATCACTAGCAATTAACTCAAGGGGTCTTGTGTAAGTTGTGTGTGAATCTGGAAATGCAAGTTTATGACTCTTTCCCAATTGACAATAGGTACAAAAATAAGATTCAGGAATACTGCTACATTGAATGTTATTGTTACTCATGATATGTTTTACAATTTGTAAACTGGGATGTCCTAGCTTACAATGCCACAAATCAAATTTACTACTATTCTTAAGATCACTAGTAACATTCATTACATGGGTATTGTTCTCAGTATTTTTTGAATTTGAAAAATCAAATTTGTATAACCCATTGTTTTCTTTACCCTGCAAAACAACTTCTTGTGTCAGTATATCTTTGACTATACATGTACTGGGATAAAATTCAAAATATACCTTGTTATCTTTTGCAAATTGGGAAACACTCATTAGATTTTTTTTGATTGAAGGAACTCTTAGTAAGTTCCTTAGAATAAGTTGTTGTTTGCATCCATGTATACTTGCATTTCCAGTGTGTGTAATGTGTATAGTTTTGCCATTACCAACAGAAAGATTCTGCGTACCTTTGTATTCTTTGTTTCCCAGGTTTAGATTGTTGAGATTGTTGGTTACATGATTTGTAGCTCCTGAGTCTGGGTACCAGCAGTCATCTCCAGTATCATTGCTTGTTGTATTTTCAGTGTTTAGAACTTCTGTTTGTTTTGAGTTGCTGTCCTTTGTTGCAGTGACTATGTTTATATTTGCGCTGCTATCTTGTTGTGATGGAGTGTAGTTCTTGTTGAATCTAAAGTAACATTTATTTGCTCCATGACCATACCTCTCACATATTTGGCACCTTATTTTATTGTTGTTGTTACTTCTGCCTCCCCTTCTTCCTCTGTTGGATGGTCCACTTCTTTGAAAGTTGGACTGACCTCTGGGATTAGAGCTTTGTTTGCCTTTGTTGTATGTGTAGTTGACAGAGATATCAGAACTTATAGTTTTGTTGTGTTCTATTCTTCCTTCATGGGAAAGAAGTGTGGAATACACAAACTGCAAGTGAGGTGTAGGTTCCATAGTGGATATAATAGCCACAACTGCTTCATACTCGCTGTCTAACCCACTGATTATGTATAGAACATGTTCTGACTCAGAAACTTTGTGTCCAGCTGAAGCTAGTTGATCACACAAGTTCTTTACTTTGAGTAGATATTCATTCATGGTCATGTCATTCTTTCTGATATTCTGTAGTTGTCTTCTGTGATGCATAATTCTTGCAGATGACTGAGAGGTGAAGTTTCTCTCAATTGTTGTCCATATTTCTTGGGCAGTTTTACAGCCTATAAGTTGAGGCAGAATAGAAGCACTTATGGATGACGTCATCCAGGCACATACAAGGCTATCTTGCCTTTGGTGTGCTAAGTGTTCTTGATTTGGTACCAGTTTATCTTCATTATTTTTAATAAATTTTGGTGGAGTAATTCTTGTGCCAAGAATATAATCTTCTAACCCATAACCCCTAATGGATGTTTCCACTTGTAATTTCCAGAGCAAGAAATTTCCTTCATCAAGCTGGATAGATATCATTTGACTCTGAGGCTTGATTATGGCCTTCATCAGATCATTTATTTGATCTGTCTGAGACTGGTTCTGAGAAACTCTTGTGTTGGATGATTGAGGACTTACAGCATCTTCATCCAGATTCGCCATGATGAATGCAGATGATTTTCAGGAAGAAAGAATCCTGAGATCTGGTATGTGAAATCTAAACTTGAGCTTGCTTTTGAATTGGGATTTTCAAGAAAATTTTCTTTGGTTGAATCTTGACAGTATCGTACAAAACTTAAATGATGATTTCTTGATTATTTGTGAAAGAATTGCTTTCTGATGAGTTTTCTTGATACTCTTGATTCAACTGGAAGTTTTCATGATCTTCTTGATCAGTTTGCTCTTTCTGTTTGGAATTTTAACATACCATAAGCTTTCTTTAGTACTCTGATGCAGCCGATATGGATCTGGCGTGGCACTGAGTATTGGAGAACATCCTTAACTCTCACGTGAAGGGATCTTGAATCCTTGATGAGAGGAGTCCACGTGATGAAATGATTCTGATGGACTCACAATTGTTATTGATGCAGTTAGCACAACAGTTTTGGCTCTGATACCAAGTTAGAAATGTAAGATCACTTGATTGTTGGATATTAAGAGAGATGATTGAAGAAGTAATTGCTTTGTTATTATTATCACAATCAGTACAAATGAATTACAGATAGAACAAACTATTTATAAGATACATAATGTTTGGGCCTTGGCCCATGATCTCGGACAGAAATGAAAACAGATGCGGACCGTTGAGATGAATGGTTGATATTGTCTTTGAGCAGGCTGACCGGATAAGCAAGTAACACATTTACTTTTACTTGTAATTTACCTAGGGAGCAGTTGTTTCTGAAGTAATGTAGGGCGGCTATATATAGGATTATTTCCTTGCAGCGGCGAGAGACTTTGGTAGAGTTCAGTTTGAAATTTTGCACAATTGAATTCATTTTCTTCTATATTTGACATTGCCCGAGCTTTTCTAGCTTTGTCATGGATATATTTTCAGAATAATGTCAATGTATTGGTTTTGTTCCTGAGTTTTCCTAATAGTGAACTGTTATGGTATCTATTTTTGAGTTCATAATTGATGATCTTTTTTGAAAGTTCCTCCATTTTTCCTGTTACACGCATTATTTTCAACAATACTCCATACAATATGAACGAGATTTCTGTATTATGTTGACATTAATATGGTTATTGTTGTATATTGTAAGCAAAGAGATATACCTGGAGCAAATTGATTGTGTATTGACCTGAAAAAATGTGTAACAGAGGAGCTGCAGAATGGAGTACTTTTGTGAATGGAGGTATTATGACGAATCCCTTTTATCATAACGCTACATGCTTTGATTTTATCGTTTGCTTCCTAACTTTGATATGTACAACACCATGTTTAAAATGTGTAAATTATATTGTTCATATGAAACTTCATCCAATTTATCGTTTGCTTCCTAACTTTGATATGAAACTTCAGTTCCCCTTGTGCAATTAATCTACTTGCTAATACACAATACACACTAAATATATGGGGGCACTTATTTTGTTACTGTAATATGATTAATCTGTATACATTTACATATTTCGAATATGAAAACACCTGTATGTAAATAGAACTTTACAGCTGCATCCACCATATCACAAATAAATGAGGCACACCCTTCTTCAATATTAACAAAATATACATGCTAATAATATCTAATGTTTATATGTTTGTAAAAATTGTAATCAAGGACATTTGAGGCGACCTCCATGAGTTCTCATATTAGCATAGCAAGGGCAGACATCTCTATTTCCAGAAGTACCCGGAGGGACGCAGTTGCATCTTTGGCAACACGTGTTGCATGCACGTAGGCATATCTTTCTCCATGATGTTACTTTTAGTTTTAGCATTGATCTATGATCTGATTGCTATTGTGTTTAGTATTTGTTATATCTTTGAAAAGGTTTTACATATACAGAACATTTGAAGTGTCGGAAGAAAAATGGGAAAATCGTCTCGGAAATGGATTAAAATGTTGCTTTTTAGGAAGAAAGCAGGCAGGCCTAGTGGCACCAAATATTGGGTCGGTAAGTGATTAATTTCAAGCTTTTCAGTGCTTTTGATATTTATTACTGGTTTTGGTTTCAAGATTTGGTGGTGTTAAACAATTGGTATCAACCAAGTATTTTTTGCAGTTTTTATATATAAATAATTACTGAAAATGAAAAAAAGTAGTATGAATGTGCAGTTTCAAGATTGGAGATGAAAGTTGAATGTGCAGGAGTAAAAGAAGAAGAATGGTGGAGGAGTAGAAGATGAAGTATGCGTAGGGTTGAGTTGGTGATAAAACTTGTCAGTTGGGTGGTGTAGGAGTTGTTTGTGGTTACTGTGTTTGTAAATTTGTATACAAATGGTTATTGTATGTGAGTTAGGTCATTTTGTCGAAAAACTATTGTATTGGAATGGTTATGGATATTTTATTTGATTATATGATTAATGTGTTTTTTAACTTATTTGAATATGATGATTATGTGAGTGATTGTTGATTGATATAATAGAACCAAAATAGACCATTAACATGAAATAATAGCATGAAAAAATGGTGTAAAATAATAAACAACTTTTAGTAGCGTTTCAAAAACGCTACCGAAATATATATAGTGGAGTTGAGTAAATGCAACCGTAAAATAGGGGTAAAGTTGGAAATTATATTAGTAGCGCCAAAAAATCTTTTGGTGGCGTTTTTTAAACGCTACAAAAAGATTTATGGTGGCGTTTGAAAAACGCTGCCAAAAATACACTTATAGTGGCGTTAAAATAAATGCAACAAAAAATCATGAATTTTTAGTCGCATGTTTTCTCCCGGTATTTATCAAAACGCCACCAAAAGTTTTTGTATCGTTTTTTGAGCGCCACAAAAAATAAAATTTCTTGTAGTGATACTCTCATTTCCTCTCCTTGACCTTGGCAACCCATCTATATAATCCATGGATATCGAATCCCATTTCCATACTGGAATTTCTAAAGACTGAAGTAACCCACTCGGTTTCTAATGTTCGGCCTTCACTTGTTGACAGTTTGCTCACTGCCTAACCCACAAGCCAACATCTCTCTTCATGCCTTCCCAATAGAAGCTTCTCTTCATATCTTGATACATCTTGGTCCCTCCAGGGTGAATCGTAAACTTGGATCGATGACATGCCTCAACCATCCTCTTTGGTCAAGACAAAAACCTTTCAAATCATCGACCTCAATTCAAACCTCAAGCCTTCCGATCCTCTTAGCTAATATTGGATCCTCCTTCTGCCTAGATGTAATCCATTCGATCAATCTCAGTCAAACTTCCAAGCAGGACAACATAGCGGTACTCTGAACTAGCAGTCGATCTTAACTGCACACCACAACTAGCTAAAGATTCTAAATCCTTCCATTCTGCCGACATAGCTAACACCACATTCTGGTGTCTTCTGCTGAGAGCATCGCTACCTTATTACCTTTCCCCGGTGTATGCTCTATACCAAAATCATAAGCAGCTAAAAATTCCAGCCATCTCTGCTGTCACATATTCAACTCCTTCTGAGAGATAGATATCTTAAAGACTTATGATTGGTATACAAATCAAATCTCTCCCTCAAGAGATAATGCCTCCAAATCTTCAAGGAAAAAATCACTGCAGCCAACTCTAAGTCATGAGTAGGATATCTTACTTCGTGCAGTCTAAGCTATCTAGATGCGTAAGAAACGACTTTGCCCCTCTGCACAACACTGCTCCCAATCCAGTCCCACATGCATCAGTGTACACTACCAACCCTTGGTTTCCATCGGGAACTACTAACACTGGAGCATTAGTCAACAAATGCTTTAACTTAAGGAATGCTTCCTCATTTGTCGGACCAAACAAACTTCACTTCCTTCCTGGTAAGCTTAGTCAAAGGCGCTGCTATCTGCGAGAAATCCTTGATAAATCTCCAGTAATAGCCAGCAAGTCCAAGAAAACTTCTGATCTCAGTCACCGTCTCTGGTCTCCTCTAATTTTTCACAGCTTCGATCTTATCTGGATCAACTGACAATCCTTTCTCTGAAAATCACGTAACCAAGAAACTTAACCTCTTTCTTCCAAAAATGCCACTTAGAAAACTTTGCCTTTAGCTAATTCTGCCTTAGCGTCTCAAGTACATCTCTAAGATGTTCTTCATGCTCCCTTTCATCCTTAGAGTATACCAAAAAGTCATCTATAAACACCAACAAGAATCTATCCAAATACTCTCGGAAGACTCGGTTCATCAAAATACAAAGAAAGCAGGTGCATTCGTCAACCCGAATGGCATTACTAGCCACACATACGAACCATAACTAGTCCGAAATGCTGTCAAAGGAATGCTATCCTCTGCCACTCTTAACTGATGGAACCCCGTCGCCAAATCCAACTGGGAAAACACTTTGGCTCCACTCAACTGATCAAACAGATCATCAATTCTTGGCACATGATACTTATTCTTTATCGTCCTTTCATTCAACTTATGATAGTCGATACACATCCTTAATGACCCATTTGATTTTTTCACGAACATCGCGGCCGCTCTCGAAGGTGAACTTCTTAGTCTAATAAAATTCCTTCCTTCTAGATCCACTAGCTGCACCTTCAGTTCCTTCATCTCTGTCGGTGTCATCCTGCTAGGTGGTCTACTCATAGGTTCAGCTCTTGGCACAAGATCTATCTGAAACTCAATAGCTCGTTTCGGTGGTAATCCTGTAACTGGCTTAAAGACATATGCAAACTCTCTTGCTATTCGAACCTAACTTAGCTCTTCTCCCACTTCCATTGCACTTAACAAAGCACAACTACTTCGGTCAGAATTCTCTACTGAGAATATAATTCGGTTACGACTATCAGGGTGTTTCAAAGATATCTTCCCATCTTGGCAAAATATCCTAGCCTCATACCTCCTCAACCAATCCATACCCAAAATGATAATGAAATCTACGAAATCGTATACATACAAAATGCATGCAAACTTATGACCTAACAAATCAAGTTCTAACTGGTCACATCTCATCCCCAGAGTTGCATAACCTCCTATTGGATTCGCAACCCTTAAGGAAGTAATAAGGTATGTGGGTTCTAAGCATAACCTATCAACCAAACACTGGGAAATAAATGAATGTGATGCACTGGTATCAAAAAGTATCCTAACTGGTATACTCTGAATCAAAAACGTACCTTCCATCACAATCTTTCCTTTATCAGCTGTAGTAGGCTTAGCTGATGATCCAACAACAAAAATTTTGCCCTTGTCCACCGTGACTGGCTCTGGACACTGGTTCTTGTAATGCCCAACTTGATCACAGTTGAAGCACTTTACATTCTTCTTATCTACAGCCTTCTTCCCCTTGCCTGACCGGCACTCACTTGTATAATGACCCTTCTTGTCGCATTTGTAGCATACCAAATCAGCCCTTTCCTTCTTAATAGCATCCCCTTTCTAGGCTCCCTTCTTCTTAAAGAATTTCCTCTTCTTTCCCTGAGGACCCTGAGATTCAACTGGCTTTTCTCTAGCAGACACAACAAGCATCTCTTCATGGCGATTGGCCATCTTCACCACCACATTACAAGGTTCTCGAATATGGGTCATGGTCATTCTAGCAAGCTCATGTCTCAGCCCTCGAATGAACCCCTCATTCCTTCTGACGTCAGTGTCAACCATAGCATATCCATATCGAGACAACTCATCAAACTTAGTAGCATACTGATTACTAACATCTCTCCTTAAACTAGATCCATGAACTTCGTCATCAATAATGACTTAGCAACCTCAGACAGAAACCTCTACTTAAACCTCCTTCTGAAATTAGCCCATGTCAGCTCTTCCTCCGGAACTCCGACAATACCACTATCCTACCAGTGAAGCGCTGCCTCTTGCAACTTCCTAGAGGCCAGCCTCCTCTTTTCCCCATCATCCAAGCCTAGATTAGTAAAGATCCATTCACAGTGCAATAGCCAATTCTCAACCTCAACAACATCCTTTGTTCCAACAAATGGCTTTCCACCCAGACTGGTGTAGTCTCTGCTCAACTTAGCATAGTTATTCTCAACTGGAGCCGCAGGATTAGCTCCTCCAACATTACCAGCAACCCCAGCTTGCAAAAGATTGGCTAACAACTAATACACCATCCCCGCATCTACTGGCAGATTTCCAGCACCTACATTCGCTTCAGCATTTGGATTAGCATTAGCCTGTCGACCTAGTTCCTTCTAGTGTTAGGTCGAGCATTTCCATTGGTTATGGTGCTTCCTCCACCTAGATTTCCTCTTCCGTTTCCTGCTTCCATATCTTCTTTCTCGTAAATCTGAATACGAGCCTTAGTAAGATATAGAAGAACGGTCTAAGAGAGAGGGGAACACGTACTTATATATATACCTATATATCAAATACAAGTATGTTACTATAACGTTAACCCAAACCCCGATCATATTTTCAAATTCATTGGATTATGTTTGAAACACTCATAGGTTTATCTTTTCTTTTAAAGTTTCATAAACCTAGCTCTGATACCAAATTGTAACATCCCCCTACTTGGAGGCCAAAAACTAACGGCTACGGATGCTGCAGTCATCCATAGTTATTAATCCTCGGTGACCAAATACGGCGGTATTAGATACATTGATACATAGATCACACGAATATGGAAAAAATGTAAAACTTCAAATTAATAATATTCCATACCAAAACATTTTCAATTCATTACATTATCGCAAATCACGTTCAGAGAAAATATATTTATTACAACATATGCCAAGAGCGACATATGAAGATGCCCCCTTGGATGATCAGAGTATATACAGGCAATATAACAACTTTGCCATTACAAACAACACAGCGAAATCAAAAGAAAGAGAACTCTAAATAGCTAACATGCCTCTTGCACGTCTCCGAAATCTTTATTCGTCTAAAGAGGTACCTGAAAACCTCGACTCTCAAACTACTCAAACTCAATTGAGTACCCGAGGGTTTTAGGGGAAAACATAAACTTCGAGTCAAACATAAAGCCTGGTATGAATAATAATCTACCATCTCAAATCATTTAGATATCTAGTGATACCACGCCGCTTAGTGGAACGAGTTTTCCCCTCACTAATATCTTAAAACATTTATAAAACCATGTACTGTGCTCCTGCATCCACAATGGTTAAAACAATTCAAAACAGTATAATATGATGATATGCAAAACAAATGAATCAATTCTAGATTACCCATCTCCATTCATTTTTGAATATCTGTCTCAATTATAGTTTCTAGGATTATTATTAACATATTAATTTTCATGGGCTGACTAATAACCGAAAATATTTAAGGACTCTATGTCCAATTACATAGTTTTCATAGGATCACTAAGAACCTATTTGTAACTCCAATATCTTTACTCTTATCCTAGTTTTTGTGGGTTAACTAGGAACCTATTGGTGACCCCAATACCCTTTCTTCTTACCCTAGTTTTCTTGGGCTGACTAGGAATTTATTGACATCTGTCAATATCTCATGCGGATATAGTTTTAATAGGCTAACTACAAACCTACTGGCCTCTACTTGTATCAAATCATAATTTTCATGGGCTTACTATGAACCTGTCCTTTTGACATCATCCTTGATACATAGTTTTCATGGGCTAACTATGGACCTACTAGCCCCAGCCAATATCTTTTCCTATACACAGTTTTCATGGGCTTACTGAGAACCTATTGGCCCCTAACAATATCTTTCTTTTATATTTTTAGCATCCTATATTCCGGTCTTCGTGACCTTCTGGATGCTATTCTACTCATTCAGGAGTTTAATCAATTTATATTCACTACTGGGATAACCTAGCTGGTTCTTCTACCCTTCATCCCCAAAATGCAGTTATGGGTCCATTATAATGTGAATATATTTGTATTTCAAGAAGCAAACATAACAAAATAGCAATACCACTCCTGTAGGTTTAATATAAAACATGGTTAATACCTTTAACCTATTATTTTATCAAAGAAAGCTTCTTCTCAAAACTATTACAAACTCCTTTAATTTTAGCCATGGGTTTTTCCTTTTAAAAATAGAGTTTGGGTTATATAACCTTTCGAAACCTTCGAAACTTGGCTTTCGACTTCATAGGATGACCTCCTTCGAAAGTCTTAAAATCTATCTTCAAAATATTAGGCTCATGCCTTTATAATACTTTAAAACCTTCCTTTTGAAACCTTTCGATTGTATTAAAGTACTAACATTTAACTTTAGAAACGTAGCTTCGAAACCACTTAAAGTACCCCTTTCGACACCATTAGAAGTAACTCTTCCAAAACCATTGAAAGTCCCCCTTTCAAAAGCATTGGGTTTATACTTAAAAAATTATTTGGGTCAAAGCGAATATAGGCGAAAACAACTCTTTCGAAACCATCCTTTTTCATACATAAAAATATTGGGGAAACGTGATGGCGTCGGCACCACCCTTTCGAAAGCATAAAACATCTGGGTAAAATATTGAAGGTTGGCGTCGAAACCCCTTTTGAAACCAATGCCTTTGATACCCCTAACCCCTTTCGAAAGCTACAGGGAGTGGTTTATCTTTATAAAACACAGTAGCTTTCAACAACATTGATATCTTCAATACCATCGAAAGGCTAAAGAACGGCAACAGGGCTTCGACAAGGTCGGAAACCCTTCTTTCAAAACATTCTTTCATAAGTAAGGGAATCCATTCGAAAGCAAACTTAAGTTATGGCAACTCTTTCGAAAACCTTGCAAAACCTCTTTCGAAACCATATGCTTCGACTCCTTCGAAGGCTAAAACAAAACAAAGGCAGGCGCTTTTCTTTTTAAAACAAACCAAGATAGAGACTCCTTCGGAAGCTATACTTTCGACACTTAACCTTTCACCCGTCTCTAATCCACTAAGTACCATCATTGTGATACCTTGTGTACTGGTTTCGGTTTAGTAGGTTTTGGCTAGGATGAAGGCGGAAGCTTCTGTGTCGAAAGGTACTTCCTAAAATAGGTGGAACCAAATTTTTTAAGTAAACCTGGTTTAGTTCTTCATAAAGTAAACTTTTCTCTAACTAACCTGCCACATGTCAACACCAGATTGATTGCCTTAACTTTTTCAAATTCGTTTCCAAAATAACTGCCGCTAATTTCAGATCTAAACCATGGTTAAGTTAATTAATTAAGCCATTCCATTAAACAAAACCAATTTTGCAAAGAAGTCCCTCTTCTAAAATAATTTCATTTGCATGGCAAATCACTTTCAAAAAATCCCTAAAAATTCTTGAAATTCACTTTAATCATGTTACTTAACATATCAAAATTGCAGACTCAAATTCTTCATATATTTTCCAAAATAAATTTATAAACCCAAATAACCCTATTTTGCTTTGAAAATTCATATTAATCTTTCCATAGCTTGGAAAATTTTCAAAATTGAAACCCAACTCCAAAATCATGTTTCTCATAACATAAAATTTTCCCATGGCATTTGAACATCATTTAATCTCGTTTTTGCCCTAAACCGTGCATAACCTCTTTTAAACAATCTTGTTTAAACCATATAAATTATAAATCAAGCATATAATCATCCAATATATCATAAAAACGAATTTACCTTTAAATCTGAAAATATATGATTCAAAGCAAAATAGAGATGGAATTATTATTCACCTTGATTTAGATAAGGAGATTGGATTGAGACTGATTTCCCTTAAGCTTGATTTTCTAACTTTTAAATTCTTCTTCTTCTCTTAATGGTCGGGCGTTCTCTAAGTTTTTGATGTGCATTTCAAAATGACGCGAGTAAGGAATGAAATAGTAGGAACGAAATATATGTATGGGTAAGGCTTATGGGGGCAATTTCTAATATACCTGTATGTAATTTAATTAACCAAAAACCCATTCTTAAGCCTATTAATTTTATATTAGGCTCGGCCTTAATTAAATTAATTCAAGTCTCAATCCCCTTATCACTTAACATTTACATTATTCTATTTAATTTATCTAATTAAATCTCCTGAATAATGTTATCAAAAATTAGGGGTGTTACATTCTTTTCACCAACTCTTATTGTTTGTAAAATTCCTATTGGATAGAGATATACTTTATCAATTTCTTTGCAGACTACTACTATAATCAGATTTCATAATTTTCAAAATTATTTTGTGACGACCCGAATTTTTTTTGACGTTGTCATTGGGTGATTAACTATTTTCAATTATTGAAAACATTGATTTTATAAGTCGAACAAATAAATTTCTGATAATTAAAATATCTGAATATATAAATTGATTTAAAACTATATTCAAATTTATATTATAACTTCCTGAATATGACAAATATTATAAATGTGTATATAAAAACTCCATCATTTAAACTTAAGATAAAATATCCATATATACACACACACACATGCTTATGATGTTTCAAAATATATGTATATAAGTATATATATATATATATATGTATGTATATATGCCCATATGAAGTAATGTCATGTAAAATAGTGGGTAAGTATATATGAAGTATAATATATATATATAGGAATGTATAAATGTAAGTATGATAAAATAAATAAATACATATATATACATAAGTTAGGATGTTTATAGTATTTGTAAATATGGAAATGTATATATATATATATATGATGACAAATACAAATGCATATGGAAACCTCTATATATATATATATTTAGATTGTGTATATTTAATGTATAAAATAAATATGTACAAATGCTAGTATAATAAGATAAAATACATATGCATAACTATATATACACACACACACATAAATGTAAGTACACAAGGAGACAACATCATAAATGTATATCAATTCAAGTCACATGAGAAATCAAATCAACTTTATATTTAATCAAGTCAAAACAAAATAAAATCAAGTTAAATGGGAAATCAAATCAACTCAGGTCTACTTGTTTTCAAATCAAAAAAAAAGAGAAACAAAACTGTACAGGTATATTTATCTTCTTCCTTTAGCTTACACTATACACTTCCACTCCCTATAAATGTACCTACATACCACTGCCTTGCTTCACATTTTATTGCATTCGAACAACATAAGAAATAAAATAAAAAATTCAAGCTGCATTACAACTTAAAGGAAATCAGAAAACATTCAAGTATAGGGGGATCAAAACCAAAAAGAAAAAAAATACTTTCAAAGAAAACAGTGCTCTGTTCAAAACAAGAAAAATGTGAGTAGAACTAAACCTTTATATATTGTAATCTATGCTTGGATATGAATGTAGAGTTTGTTGATATGTATGCTTGAACAAGAATACATATATATATATATATATATATATATATATACTTATTTATGAATGTACATTAAGGATATAACCAGAACAAACCAAGTCCTGTTCATTTTTTTTTTCTGCGTTGAAGACTGACATACTTAACTCTTAAAATCCTTATCTCCCACTCTAAATAGTTTTAGGGTATGATGTAAAAAGAAAAATTGTTTGTTTTTGATTAAACTTTGTTTTAAAATTTGTTTATTTGAATATTATCAAGTGTAAAGGATAAACGGTGTATTTTACAGTAAGTAACCTTAAATGGGAAAAATTCGAACATCATATTTCGTGCTTTCACTTATATGAACAAGATCGGCCTTGGAAATGATGAATTTTGGTGGGTATTTCGCGATTTTTAGTCATGTATGTGTTGAGATATAAGGGGATGAACGCGAAACCGAGGATGGTGGGGGGACGACGCTTGGCTAGGAGGAAGCTCGGAGGAAAGGGAGCTCAAGAAATGTAACAACCCTAGATTTCTGCATATATTTAAATTTGACTTTATTTTATTTTAAATTATTTTAAACTTGTTTTATTTCAAACATTTAATTTTTAAATATAAATGTTGATTATTATGTGATTTTAATTTCAAACTGGTATAAATTGAACATTTCTTGAAAAAGGGATTTCTGGTCAAACTTTGATTTTTAAACCTTAAATTTAAATATTAAAATTCTTAAATTTTATCTTTTATTATGAAAATAGATTTAATAACTTGAATACCACTTTTCATTTCATTGAAAATGGATTTGAATTGTAAAAGTTATGTACATTTCAATTTTGAGAGCAATTTGATTTATTTAACAATTTTGTCTATTTTAAATTATATAAATTACATTTTTCTTTGTCATATTTTATTTTAATTTGTGTTAATATGTTATTTTATGGATACTTTGTCCTTTAATATTTTTAAAAGTGATAATAAATTTTTTCCAAAATTTATTGCATTTATTTCCTATTTTTAAAAGGCTAGTTTCTATTTTTCTGCTATTTTCTTAATTTAAATTTTATTTAATTAAATTTTTTTTATTTACTTTTGTGAAAGCATTTTTATTTTATGATATTATATTTATTTATAAATATTTTCTAAGTCCATATAAATCTTCCAAAGTTTATCCTGTTTATTTTCAAATTTTTCTAGACTAGTTTTCATTATGTACTATTTTCTTATTTTAATCATATATAATTAATATTTATTTATATTTTGTATATTTGTTATATTTTCGAATTTTAACTGAAATTATATGTATTTTCAGATATTTAAACTTATAAAAAGAAAATATGGAAATATGAAGAGTTTGTGACTTTTGTTATTCCTAGTCTTTTTGTATTCTTGCCTTTTCATTTTCTAACCAACACTTGCATTTACTATTGGCTGACCTTATCATTTTCTTCAGCTGATTACTTCCTTCCATTTTCACCTAAAAAAATAGCTTCTTACTCCAAAAATTTCGGCCTCCACACCTGAACAAAAATTTGGTAAACTTCTTCTTCTTTTCTATTCTTTTTCTTCTTGTTTCTTATGATTTTTTCACTTGCCTTCAACTTTAGGTAGCTTGGCCTTGCTCCTCCATCACCATGGCTGCCTCCACCACCACCACATCAGGCCACCATCTTCTCCAGCCCACTGACCATCCATAGACATGGCCATATATGATGTAGATCCACCAAAAATTGAACAAACATCTACCTAAAACCCTATAGCCTAGCACCTATTGCCTTCCCCACTCCAACCACCACCTTGGCCGCCTCTTGCATCACTTCCACCAGCACCTACCTGACCCATAGCCACTGCCACACCATTCCCCAGTCCACTATAGGCCTGTTCGTGTCCATGTTGCATAGGGTCGAACCATTTGTGGCATAGAAACCACTTGTAGTTGCCTTGTTTTGAAATTCAAGCACATATCCTTCATCTCCTCCTTATATTGCTATGGCCGACCCCTATATGGCTTTAACCTAATCCAAACCTGATCCAACACCATCCCATAACAGTTCTTTTCCAGCCTATGGCTGAAGCATATGATGTTGAATGCAAGTGCAAAAGCTCTAGCTTTGAATTGGGTAGTTATTCCTAGCATTGTTTTGTAATATTTCGGGTTGTAATTCATGTTTGTATTTGTTTTGTTTGATATTTAACAAGTAAATTAGCTTTGGCTCTCCCACTCTCAAATCATTGTCGTGTTATCGTGCCTTTGAAGTTCCTTGTTTGTGCAATTGGTTGTCATCTCCAGCTTATACAAGTGAGTAATTCTCACCAGACGATGTGTACTTATATAGCTAGTAAACTGACACCATTTGAATCTGTAATTTACATCATCCTATTATAACTGCCTTATTATATTCATATGATGTTTACACCTTTTATACCATATGTTACTATTATATCATGCTATTCTGTTATTTATATCAGTTTATCACACTGCAAGTTCCCTGTAGATTAGAATCACTATGGGTTGAAATGATACATACCCGAACGGACAGTAGAATAGGGGAAAATCATTATAGGCTGAAATGGTAGGCCTGAGCAGTTTTCATTTCATTCTTACTTGGGATTGCGGGTTTGAAATGATCAAACCCGGATTTTTCTTTGTAATTACTAATTGAAAAGATATAATATCCGTATTACTTTACCTAGGCTAGAAAATGATTTACAGACCCATGGTTAAAATATGTTTTCTAAAATTTTTAAATTATTTTAGAAATGTAAATATTATAATATTTTGATTTCAACTTAATTAAAAATGATTTTTGTAAAGTATTTTGATTTTCTGAGAATTTATAAGTGAAATAAATAAATGGTAATGTTGGAAATTTGAAATGTAAGTTATTTTGGAAATTCTAATTTGGTGATGAAATGGAATTTAAATTTAATATGAAATATGATAAATTTATGATATTTGGAATTAAAATGAATTTAAAATGATTTTATAATATATATTAATGATTTTTGAATAAAGTTAAAAATGTGAAATGAATGAATATTAAGTTGAATTTTTTTTTGAAATATAGCTTAAATTGGAATTTATGAATTTTGTTTAAAAGTGAATTTTTGAAGGTAAGTAAATAAAATGAAAATAAGTTATATGGGAGATTTAAACTTAAGTGTTAAGTTAAAATTGAATTATAAAGAATTGAAATTTAATGTGTAAATTTAATATGTGAATTTTTATAAAATATTGACTTTTGAATAGAAATTTAACTTTATAAAATCATGAATATACGAGCATTTAAATGATTGTTTTAAAAGTGAGAAATTATGATTTTATAAGTTGAAAATGATTTATATAAAAATATAATTGCTTGTGACACTATATTGAAAACCCTGAATTTTAATTAACAGCATTTCTAAAATGCTATTATTTCTAAGGTAAAGGATATTACAGCAATTATAAATGTTGTAGTTGATATAAATGAACCAAATGGATAAATTTTAATAAAGGAATATTACAGCACTTTGTAAGTGCTATAATTATGGAATTTAACTAAGGTTTTATTTGAACTAATGTAACCCTATTACAGTATTTTAATGCTGCCTTTTGTAAAATTGAACTGTTTTGAAAGTAACTTTCTATAGCATTTTCCAAATGCTGCAAAAGGTGAATTTTCATTGTTTTGATTAGTTTAAGTAAATAAATGGATTTTGAAAGATTTAAATTTTGAAAATATAATAACTTCATTTAAATGATTTAAAATGAAGTAATTTGTTTGAAATATAAACTATTTTGAAATGTGTGTTGAAATGGCATTTTAAATAAAATGAATGTAGTTTTGAAAAGATATGATATTGTGACATTTTGAAATGGATTTTTTTTGAATGATATTGAATTTTGAAATGTTATTTGATTTCAAACATAAATTACTATTTTGAAATTTTAACCACAGATGTATTTAAACTTATGGTTTAACTGATCCTTAGAGGATGGGCGGTCCCAAGCATCCTTTAAGTTATTGTGTATTACTGTTAAAGTTCACTTGAGTTGGTTTACATTATATGAGTATGTATTGTCCTGACTCAAGTGTTTTGTGTTTTACTTTACGCTCGGGTCAGCCTGAGTATTTACAGCTTAGCTTTGGATTTCTTTTCTGGAGCTAGGAATCGCTGGAGATTCTGCTTATCTAGTTATCTATCCATTTCAGTTTAAGTTGTTCTATTTCAGCTCTGGTATTATAAACTTCTATGTATTTGAGATTTCTATTGTATATGTTTTCAGACTGATATTATGTATTTTGTTTTGAGAGTTTCTTATAGTAGCTTCATGAACTACTATGGTATTTTAATTTCCGCTGCGAGTTATTCTGATATTCTGTGTCTGTGATTCTGTATTTGATTTTATTGCTCCAAATTTATTTACAATCTGTTATTTTGAATTATTCAAGTCAGACATGTGTGGATTATTTTCGATTTGAATGGCCCAAAATAGTGGGTCGTTACAGTTGGTATCAGAGCTTTGGTTTTAGGCAAACCTTAGCCTGCGGAGCAAACTCATTAGAGATAGGGTAGAAATACCCTAGAATGAGTAAAATCAATCTCAGAATCATTCCTTTGTGAGAGAACGTATTTTCGAAGTATAAAATGATTTTCAAATGATTTTTAAAGAATTTTCAAAGATTATTTTGATATAAATTTTCTTAATTTGAAAGTAAAATTTTCTAAACTTTATCCCTTTTGTATCCACCTTGTTAGTAATTTCTTCGATTAGGATTCCTTTGAATTTTGGAATGCTCCCACTTGTTCTAAAATCCATTCCTGTCTCCCCTTTATGTATTCTTCTGATTTTGGAGCATTTCATAACTCCACTTTGAACGACCTCTATAAAGATTAGTGATTTCACCAATCTTTGAATGATTTGTAAAGGGGTGAAACTCCTTTACAATTGACATTTGATTTACCGGAGATTTCTGTATTCTCGGTTTACGATGTTTTTTATCTTCTGCTGTATTTTACATCTATCTCTGGCGATCGAAGGTCGATTTGCCTTAGATTTTCGCATCGATTATATTCCTGAAGTCACAGTTGACCGGTTAAGGTCGCCCGCGATTCATATAAGCTTATCCATCTTCTATTTGGTAATTTAATTATCTTATCTTCGTTTGAGCCTATCTTTAAATCAGAATTCTATTTGATTAGAGTCCCTCTAAATTTGAATCTCTGTTTTGCTTTGAAATTCATCCTTGAATCATCACTTAAAAAAATTTTGGTTGATTGTCTTTTGAAAATTGTGTATTAATCGAAGCTATTATTTTGATAAGGATGATCATATTTTATATAAAGATGAAATGTTTTCGATAAGGATTATACACCATTTTAAAATTGAGAATTTAAAGTTTTGAATGGATTTGAAATTTTGAAATTTATATAAGAAATGGTTTCATATAGAATGATTTATAACTGAAGGTTTTGAATCTGAATTTGAGTGATTGAACTCCGGCATTTTGGAACTGGTTTTAAGATTTTGAAATAATTAATAATATGATTTGAAAGTATTTTCCGAATATGAAATGTTTCAAATGGTTTTAATGAGTTTCAAATGATTTCGAAGAAATTTCAAAAGAAGTTGAGAAATAGAAGTCCAGAACCCACTTATGTCGCTGGAAAATAATTTCGGTGATGAATGCATGCATCATCGACATTGATTTTCGAGTTTCAGAGGGGGGAGAGGCCACTTCGGTAACTTTGCTATGCGATTGATTTGTGAAACCAATTTTGATTTCAAATTCCGAAGTGTGATGTGATATTCGAAAGATATATGTATATATATTTGAACAATTTGAAATGAGTCGGTGTTCAGTCCTTGAGTTTTGGATTTGATTTGATATAACCCTATTTTTGGAATTGATTTACTGATTTAATTGTGATTTCCAACTCTTGGATTGAAATATGATTTCTTCGACTATTTTGAAGGTTTGAGCACTTCCAAATCAAGGTTAACTTTTCAAAAGCTAAGAAATTTTGAAGTATAAAGTATATAAGTATGGTATGTATGTTTAAAGTATGTAGTAATCTGATTTAGATAAGTTGAAACTGTTTTGTTAAGTAAACGAATAAAGCTATTTTGAAATTTCTAATATGAAATTTAGATTTGAAATGTTTGAAAAAAAAAATTTGTCTTCAAATATTTTGAGAAAAATATATAATTTAGTTTAAATGTTTAATTTAGTAACATCTTTATGAAACTATATATTTAACAAGTTGGAATAGATACATAAGTTGTACGTATGCTGTTTTATTCGCATAATTAGATTGATCCAAGTTTGAGTACACAAGTTCGAGGTGAATTACACCAATTCGTGTTAGGATTTTTCATTTGATTCTTGATGGCGAATATTTGATATGGATTTTGGGCTTGATTCTAGAATTCTCTATCATAGTATATGGCTATGCAAGGAGACTGATGGTTTCTAGTCGAGAAACCATATCGAAATCCGCATTAGGGAAGTCGAATGGACAATACTAGTTCGAAAGCGAACTTGTGTGATCGAGCGAGCGATCGAATGAGACTTTGCGAAATGATAACATATGTACATCTTATATTCTTATGTCATTGATATACTTGCCGCTGAAATTGGAAGTTGTTGGGTTGGATATCTTTGTAGTATAATTGGAATTCTTTCTTTTATGAAAAACTACTATCAATTTAAAACCATTTTTCAAAACTATTTTTCTTTTATTCTTCTCAAACAAACTATTTTATTCTATTTTACATATAAACTATTTTACAGACCATTTTATTTACAAAACTATTCTACAAACTATTTTTCTTTTTTATACAAAACTATTCTAAATTAAAAACCTTTTAGTAAGCAAAGATGTTCAATCCCATATAGCTCTTCGTACAGCGAAATTTATTTTTGAAAATTTTGATCCTTATATAAGATGGACTTTATGTAAATATAAGATGATTTTGGAAATGAATTGTTTGACTTAAACTATATTGATTTGGAAATTTGGATTTATTTTCTAAATTTATTATTTTGGAAACTTTGAAACTGAAGATATTTAAATTGAGAAGAAATAATTTGGTGGAATTGTATATGATTTTGAAACTGAACTGATATTGAAACAAATTGAAATTTGAGAACCTTGTGTTACTAAATACTTGATTTGGGAGTTATCGAACTTACATAAAAATTGGTTTGTATAAGTCTGATATTGATTCGAAGACTATAGATTTGAAAAGGTACTCAATTTGAAAAGTGAAATCTTATATAATTGAAGTCTATATAAGTATGATTTGATATACTATTGATTTTGGGAAGTATTTGATTTGAAAATGAAATCTTATATATAATGGACTTTATATAAGTATGACATTTGAAAGTGATTTGAAAGGTACTATATGATACATATTTTCGAAGTAAAGATATGGAAAGTGCCTTCTGCTTGATATCCGCTTTGTGGCCACATTGTGGATTCATTCTATCAATATTTCTCTGATTTTTGGTTTTCCGGATATGATACTCGAGTGTCCATCAAATTCCATGGCGTTACCCATGGTCTTACGAGCGCGACTGCATAGCGTAATTCACCTGGCTGGATGGCCCAAGGGTACAGATGTTTCCTGGGGGATTCAGGCGTAACCATTGTGTATCCTGTGATCTATGTAGGTCGTATTAGTAGCGAAATCCATAGGGCTGAGAAAGCTTACGGATACGGATGTTTCCTGGGGGATTCAGGCGTAACCATTGTGTATCTGCGGTCTACTAGTCATCATGGCGCAATTCGCAGGGTTGAAAAAGCTTACGGATACAGATGTTTCCTGGGGGACCCAGGCGTAACCTTTGTGTAACTGCGATCCATGGTTAGACAAAGGTTTTGTTTATTTTTTTGTTAGGATTATACTTTCCATATCTGTTTTTAAAAGTTTTCCAGTATTTTCACTGGGTGTTGAAACAAGTCTACTAAGTACCTGGAGAATTCTAGCTTTGCGCTTGATCAACGCACTGCCAGAGTCTGCAGGAATGAGGATAAACATGTTAAGACATCGAGTTATAAAATTATTTTGATAAAATATTATATAAATGATACTTTGATCAGTTATTTCCTTTTTAAAGGATTCTAAAGTGATTTAAATATTTTTACCTCTTTAACCAACAATTTTAATTAATGACTCATCCTATCCTTTCGTCCTATTTTCCCTTCTAGCTATTCCTATTCTCCACCTTGTTAAACTTACCTGAAACAACAGTTATCAGGTATAATTTTAATCTTCTTGTCATCTTATCTTAACCCTATTCCATTCTATTTTTTGTGTTTTCCATACCTCATTCCTTTTCGAGGACGAAAAGATTTGAGTGGGGGAGTGTGTAACAACCCTAGATTTCTGCATATATCTAAATTTGACTTTATTTTATTTTAAATTATTTTAAACTTGTTTTATTTCAAACATTTCATTTTTAAATATAAATGTTGATTATTATGTGAATTTTAATTTCAAACTGGTATAAATTGAACATTTCCTGAAAAAGGGATTTCTGGTCAAACTTTGATTTTTAAACCTTAAATTTAAATATTTAAATTCTTAAATTTTATCTTTTATTATGAAAATAGATTTAATAACTTGAATACTGTTTCCTGGAGATTTGACCAGGCAACTAGTACTCGGCATCCAGTTCAACTCGGCATCAGAGAGTGATCGGCATCAGAGAGTGGCCGGCATCAGAGAGTGTCCGGCATCAGAGAGTGTCCGGCATCAGAGTGTGACCGGCATCAGAGAGTGTCCGGCATCAGAGAGTGTCCGGCATCAGAGAGTGACCAGCATCAGAGAGTGACCGGCATCAGAGAGTGTCCGGCATCAGAGAGTGACCGGCATCCAGGAGTGTTCGGCGAAGCGTTTGACATCCAGGAGCACTCGGCATCCCAATGGAACTCGGCGTCAACTGGCACTCGGCGACAACCAATGCTCGGCGCTAGCGTTCGGCATACAATGGTGCTCGGCATCGAGACTACTCAGCACACAAGGGTGCTCGGCATCAAGGCTGCTCGGCATACAAGAACGCTCGGCATCGAGACTACTCGGTGTCAAGACTGCTCGGCATAACAAGCTAGTCGGCGTCAAGGAGAGCACTCGGCAACAACCTATGCTCGGCGTCGACTAGTGTCCGGCATCCCACGGTACTCGGCGTCAG
This sequence comes from Allium fistulosum, assembly GCA_030737815.1. Lineage (NCBI taxonomy): Eukaryota > Viridiplantae > Streptophyta > Magnoliopsida > Asparagales > Amaryllidaceae > Allium > Allium fistulosum. Next base: position 368,918,042 of record CM060908.1, read on the forward strand.
TGGAGCTCGGCGGTAGGATAACTCGGCAACGAGAACGTTCGAACTACATACATTGGTTGGTCAAAAGCTTCAAAGGGAGATACGCTCGGCTTCACTGCAACCACCCCACACTTCACATACACCAGGAGCACCGTTCGGCATGGGAAGGACCGTTCGGCATGGGAAGGACCGTTCGGCATGGGAAGGACCGTTCGGCACAGAAGCGTTCGGCGTACCTGGTTCGGCACACAGCACCTGGGCTCGAACGTTCGGCTAACAAGCCCGCTTGGGAAGTCCAGCCCATATTTGCCTATAAATAGAGGGGCAGGGTCACAGTGAAATGGATGCTTTTTTGGAGAGAAAATACGGGGAGACTCTGCCATTTTCAAGACCCATCTTCTCTACTTAAACAACTTCATTCAAGCATTTGATTCACGAATTGTATTTGTAATCAACCATAAAGGAAATCAATAAAGTTGAGCAAAGTGGACGTAGGCAATTACGCCGAACCACTATAAATTTGGTGTTCTTACTTTCTGCATTTGAATTAGGACTGTCTTCTCTGTTTAATTTACTTTCATCACTTATATCTCTACACAATCTTTCTGAACGAGGTTAGTGACCAATTTTGGTGCTAACACTTTGGTGCTTTCACTGAGAATTGAATTCTCAGACCTCAAGGATCTGCTTTGAAGCTACTGGATTGAGCAAATCCCCCAAAGAAGATCCGACTTACTGATAGAACATCCGCTGATCCTACTCAGAGTTCATACCAATAACTCTACAATGGCAAGGCCACGTACCAGGTTAGCTTCTCTTAATGCGGATGCCCGAGAGACTGCTAGCGTGCAACAAGCAGGACCTAGCAATCAACCAGCGATCCCGAGTGCAGGGATTGCCGCTCAAGAACAGACTCCAGTTGTCACCAGAATGGAGTTCAACGACTTGATGAGAGAACTTAGGGAAAGCAAGAGACAACTGGGAGAACAAATGCAAACTAATGCCAACCTGATGGCACAACTCACTCAACAGCAGCAACAGAATGCTGGGGGCAATCCAGCTGCTTATTCCTCTTCTGACAGCTCAACTTCTTCTGATGAGCCACCCAGGCGCAGACGCCGTAAGACCGAAGCTGCAAGGGCAGATGCTGCTGCTCGAACAGCAGGAAACCGCGACCAAGCCAGAACTGGAAACTTCCGAACCGGAGTACAGATGGAGGAGGGAGCTCCAGATCATCAAGATGTTAACAATGTTGAACCTCATGACGCACGATTGGCAGATCGCCAGGAAAGGAGGCATCAGCATGGACAGGCGCGTAGAACTGACTCCAACCTCCCAGCTTCCATACAGACACCCGATCTGACAGCCATGATTAGGCAACTGCTGAAAGAAAATCAGGGCTTATCAAATGACGATTGGGGAGTCTCGAGAAGTCATACTCCGTTCACGGATGTTGTGCTGCAAGCGACCTACCCCAAGAAGTTTAGCATGCCAACCATACCTGCATATGAAGGAAAGACTGACCCCAGACAACATGTAATGAGGTATGAATGGATGATGGATTCAGCCAGAGCAAATGATGCCACCAAGTGTAGGTGCTTTCCGATTACTCTATCTGGGATCGCTACTATGTGGTTCACCCGACTTCCTCCGCGATCCGTATCAAATTTCGAGGAGTTGGCAAAGAAGTTTATTGAGCAATTCAGGATACACACTACACGCCCGAAGGACGTGATGTCTCTGTCAAGTGTAATCCAAAATCCCGGAGAGTCGCTGAAGGAGTACTTACAAAGATTTCACGTTGCGGCAACTGAAGTCAGTAATCCCAACGACCATGCAATTCTAATGGCTGTAATGAGAGGTGTAGATCCGGATTCTGAATTCGGAGATTGGCTGGCAGGAAAACCTCCGACTACGCTAGAGCGTTTTTACTCCAAGGCACACCAGTTCATAAGAAGAGAGGAAGCTAGGTGGGTACGACGAGACAAGGCACCGGGACCTGCCCAAGAGTCAATCAAGAGCAACATTGCTGTGAAGCAATCTGGAGACAATTCAGGAAAGGTTCAAGTCAACGTCCAGAGTAAGCCCGTGCAGCCCAAAGAGTCCGGAGGAAGAAGTCAAGGAAAGAGGAAAGAAGCGGGAAAGTGGAAGTCGAGAATTCCAAGCTACAGCGAGTACACTCCGCTAAATGCCCCACTTGAGAACATTTACCTATCCACATGCAATACTTTTCAATACAGAAAACCACGTCCGAAGGAATCAACTGAAGAACAGAAGCGGACTGGGAAATATTGCCGCTTCCATGAAACCTATGGACACAACACGGAAGAATGCAGACACCTGCATGACGCTATCGAGAAATTGATTAGACAAAAGAAGTTGCAAGAATTTGTAAAGGACCCACAGGAAGGAGGACAGGGAACGTCCGACCCAGGTCGTGCACCGGTTCCACGTCATCCAGAGGAACCTGCCTGGACTGTTGGAAGACTGGTTATAAATACGATTATCGGCGGACCTCATCCCGCAGATAAGAACTGGCAAGAGATGGAACGATATGCGAGCTCCTTGAAGCATGCAGATTTTGAGTGCTGTTCGAACGTAGAGGACGGGGCCCCTGCTAAGCAGCAGCGCGTGATGACAGACGATATTGTGTTCAGAAACAGAGACGCTGATCAGGTGGAGGCTCCGACCATCGATCCCATGGTCATATCTGCAACAATCGGACCAGCATATGTAAAAAGAATTTTGATTGATTGTGGAAGTTCAGTCAACATCATCTTCAAGAAGGCCTATGATCAGATGAAGCTAGAGACAAAAGACTTGAAACCATCCAAAGCTCGTATCCACGGCTTTAACGGCGCTGCGACTGATGCAGTAGGATATGTCGAGTTACCAGTTGAACTGGGACAAGGCGAACGTCGGAGGGTACGAATTCTACCCTTTGTAGTTTTGGATGTGGACTCTCCGTATAATGTTTTCTTGGGCCGGCCGGCCCTGGCTGAATTTAGGGCGGCACTAGCCCCGTGGTGCTTGACTTTGAAGTTTCCGACTGACAAAGGAGTAGGCATTGTTCACGGTGACCAAGCAGCTGGTCGTTCTTGTTATGTGGCCGAGCTCCGAGAAGCCCACCGGAGGGAGAAAGGAAAGGTTGCGGACAATCCCGTCCGCATCCCCAATGCGAATAATTGACAAGTAGTGCCCGAGCCCTGGCTCGGGCATAATTCTCGGATCTACGGAGATATAGATCCGAGAGACGACGATGGGAAACCCAGGGAAGAGAAGGCGGCACCGGCTGAATTAACAATTGAAATTTCAGTTAGCCGTGACGACCCTTCGCGAATACTGAAGATCGGATCACAGTTAGGCCCCGCAATGACAGAAGACCTTAGCGACTTCCTCCGGGCAAACCTTGATGTTTTTGCCTGGACACATTCTGATATGTGTGGGATTTCTCCCGCCATCACAAGTCATATGTTGAACGTAGACCCGAAATACGTCCCAGTCAAGCAAAAGAGGAGAGGAATGGATCCAGAGAGATCCGCCGCTCTTGGAGAGGAGGTGGACAAACTCAAAGCAAATGGGTTCGTCCGCGACGCCCTCTACCCGGAGTGGGTCTCCAACCCCGTGCTAGTAAAGAAGGCAAATGGGAAATGGAGGACTTGCGTAGATTATTCCGACTTGAACAAAGCATGCCCTAAGGACAGTTTCCCGTTGCCTAGGATCGATCAGTTGGTCGATTCCACAGCAGGACACGAATTATTGTCATTCATGGATGCGTACTCGGGATACAACCAAATCCCAATGCATATTCCGGACCAAGAACACACCAGCTTCGTTACAAATGTCGGGCTGTATTGCTATGTAGTGATGCCCTTTGGATTAAAGAATGCTGGAGCAACTTACCAACGTCTGGTGAATCGAATGTTCAAGGACCAGCTGGGCAAAACCATGGAAGTCTATGTGGATGACATGCTCGTGAAATCACGGCAGTCAAACGACCACATTCAAGACTTAGCTGAAATGTTTAACATAGTCAGGTCCTATGGAATGAAGATCAACCCGCTGAAGTGTTCTTTCGGCGTTGCATCAGGGAAGTTTTTAGTATTCATCGTCAACGCTAGGGGAATCGAAGCCAACCCAGAAAAGATCCAAGCCATTCGAGATGTACAAGCGCCCAGGACTATAAAGCAGGTACAGAGCTTGAACGGAAAAGTGGCTGCGCTAAGTCGATTTATATCCAAGGCAACTGACAAGTGCATCCCATTCTTCGACATACTAAAGAAAGGAAAGAGGAATTTTGAATGGACGTCTAGCTGCGAGGAAGCTTTCCAGAACTTGGTAAGGCATCTGGAGAGCCCACCAATGCTATCTAAACCAGTTGACCATGAGATGCTGTACGTTTACTTGGCTATATCCCCTCATGCGATAAGCGCAGCTTTGGTCCGTGAGGAGGATCGAGTCCAGAAGCCGGTATATTATGTTAGCAAGCGTTTAACGGGGGCAGAGAAGAATTACCCTAAAATTGAGAAATTGGCTTATTGCTTGGTGATTGCATCACGCAAGCTGCGCCCGTACTTTCAAGCGCATTCGATCGGCGTTTATACCGATCAACCCCTGAGGCAGGTACTTCAACGACCGGAAACTTCTGGAAGATTGCTAAAATGGAACATCGAGTTGAGCCAATTCGATATCGCGTACCTACCACGGAGAGCTATTCGAGGGCAAGCGTTAGCAGACTTCATCGCTGAATTTACCATACCCATCAAACCGGACGATCACGACATCATTCCCCCCATTCGATGGAAATTATACACTGACGGTGCATCAAACGACCGTTGCTCCGGCGCGGGCGTAGTTCTTATGACTCCGGAAAACCGATCAATCTGTTATGCCCTGAAGCTCGATTTTTCGGCTACGAACAACGAAGCTGAATATGAAGCATTGATCGCTGGCTTGAAGCTTATCAAAGAACTCGGAATCAAATCAGTCGAAATCTTTTGCGACTCGCAGTTAGTGGTTTACCAAGTACGAGGAGACTACCAAGCAAAAGGACGAAAGCTTGCTCCGTACCTCGTTCAGGTCCAGGAACTACTATCAAATCTTGAGCGTTATGACATTTCACACATCCCGCGAGAACAAAACAAAGAAGCCGACTTGTTGGCTAAGTTCGCAAGTACCAACGATGTTCAACAAATGGGATTGTATCCCGTGGAAGTCTTGCATGCCCCGAGTGCGGACGAGATGAAAATCGATCTTGTGTTGGAAACAGAGATCGAGAAGGACTCGTGGATAACCCCATTCAAACTGTACCTGACAACCGGGGCTTTACCAGAAAGGAGAAGCGAAAGACGACAGGTCCTTCGAAAGGTTGCGCGGTACGTAATGCAGGATGGATCCATGTACCGGAAAGGATTCTCAGTCCCATTGTTACGGTGCATCGCTCATGATGAAACAAAGCGAGTCTTGAGGGAAGTCCACGAAGGGGAATGCGGCGACCATACTGGGGGCCAAACGCTAGCAAAGAAGATCCTCCGCTATGGGTATTACTGGCCTACCGTAAATCGGGATGCCGCGGACTACGCAAGAAAATGCGACAAGTGTCAAAGATATGCAAAAATCCCGAGGGCTCCGTCAACGGAACTCACACAAATGATCAGCCCTTGGCCATTCGCGATCTGGGGAATCGACATAATCGGCTCTTTGCCTCTATCCAAAGGTGGTGCGAAATACGCGATAGTTGCAGTCGACTATTTCACAAAATGGGCTGAGGCAGAACCTTTGGCCACTATCACCTCTAAGAAAGTCATTAACTTCGTTGTGCGAAACATTATATGCCGCTTTGGCCTTCCACGCACCATCATTACAGACAACGGAACGCAATTCGAAAGTAGAGAGTTCAAAGAGTTCTGTTTAAAGTACGGCATCGAGAAAAAGTTCGCTGCCGTTGCACACCCAAAAGCTAACGGACAAGTCGAGGCCGTTAACAAAATAATCAAGTCCATACTAAAGAAGCGTCTGGAGAAGGTTGGAGGCAAGTGGGTAGATGAACTCCCGACAGCATTATGGGCATATAGAACTACCCACAAGTCCGCGACCGGCCACACTCCGTTCGCCTTGGCATACGGCTCTGAAGCCGTAATACCCGTGGAACTTGAAGTTCCATCGCACCGAGTGACATACTATGACCCCAAGACGAACCAAAACCTCTTGCTGGAATCACTGGACTGCATCGACGAAAAGCGTGAAGAAGCTGAGTTAAGGGCGGCGGCGCACAGACATCGAGTCAAGCGCTACTACGATGGCAGAGTCCGCCCAAGAATCTTCGATGTGGGTGATCTCGTTCTGAAACGAGTCTTCCCAGTGCCATCACGCATGAATCCCAGCTGGGAAGGTCCATACGCCATTGAACGGAAGCTTGGAGAAGGAACATTCAAGCTAGCGACCGTTGATGGCGCGACACTCCCCCGAGCATGGAACAGTGAACATTTGCGGCACTATTACATTTAGCATGTTTCCCTTTCTTGTTATAGGCACTATTGTTTTCTGCATGTTTCCATTCAATAATGACTTAGTTTCCTTTTGAAGTTGTAATCGAGCAATTTAGTTGATTTTCATTAATAAAGGCTTGAAGCCACATTTTCTATGAAGTTTCTGTATCTCTTAATTGGATGATAAATTACATTATTCTGTGCGGCGTACAGACTAGTATAAGCGATTTCCAATCTCCGAGTCCCCAGAGTGCGGAGCGGAGTACTCTAAGTCCCCAGAGCGCGGACTAGAGTATAAACGATTTCCAATCTCCGAGTCCCCAGAGTGCGGAGCGGAGTACTCTAAGTCCCCAGAGCGCGGACTAGAGTATAAACGATTTCCAATCTCCAAGTCCCCAGAGTGCGGAGCGGAGTACTCTAAGTCCCCAGAGCGCGGACTAGAGTATAAACGATTTCCAATCTCCGAATCCCCAGAGTGCGGAGCGGAGTACTCTAAGTCCCCAGAGCGCGGACTAGAGTATAAACGATTTCCAATCTCCGAGTCCCCAGAGTGCGGAGCGGAGTACTCTAAGTCCCCAGAGCGCGGACTAGAGTATAAACGATTTCCAATCTCCGAATCCCCAAAGTGCGGAGCGGAGTACTCTAAGTCCCCAGAGCGCGGACTAGAGTATAAACGATTTCCAGTCTCTGAATCCCCAGAGTGCGGAGCGGAGTACTCTAAGTCCCCAGAGCGCGGACTAGAGTATAAACGATTTCCAATCTCCGAATCCCCAGAGTGCGGAGCAGAGTACTCTAAGTCCCCAGAGCGCGAACTAGAGTATAAACGATTTCCAATCTCCGAGTCCCCAGAGTGCGGAGCGGAGTACTCTAAGTCCCCAGAGTGCGGACTAGAGTATGAACAGTCTCAAGTCTCCAAGTCCCCGGAGCATAGTGTCAGCAAACCAAATAGAGACAAGATAATCATTCAAACAAGAAGAAACTAAAATTTTATTCGATAAGTCCAAAATAGGGATACAAGATCACTCCTACAAAATTCGGGCCTATACAAACTACAAGTTATGAAAGATAGAAACTGTTACAAACTTAAGCAAAAACTTGTTGAACAAGTGCATCGATCATTTCTTCGACTTCTTCTTCTTGTCTGCCTTCGGTGTTTCCGACGACTCCTCTCCCTCACGTTTCTTCTTGGACTTTTTGCTTGCTAGAGAGACGGAGTCAGGAGTAGGAGATGGAACATCTAATGGTTTGGACCTGCCCGGGAGAATGATTTTCAAAGGTCTATTCCGCGGGTCAGTAAGTTCCAGGACTTCAGATTCAACTTTGACTTTGACCTTTCTCTTCTCCTCGTCGGCAAGACGATCCTTCATGCTCATCTTTGAAGTATGTTCAGAGGCGCCAGTGATTTTAACTTCGTCGCTTCCTTCGGCAGGAGACGAGGTATCAAGTTTGTCATCGTCAAGCGCCCCGATCACTTGAGCGTCTGGGCCGGGAGTTACCCCTGCGTGAGCAACGTCGCTTGTTTTCCCCGCTTCCTCCTTGGCGTCATCGCTCCTCGGAGTTAGCTCAGTGTCAGAACAACCTGTGAGAAATATAAGAAGTGGGCATTAGAACGAATAACCACTGCTAAAAAATGACGGATCACTTCGACTTCTAGAGAAAGAAGAATCTCCTACCAGGATCAGGTTGGCTGTCGGTGGCGCGCGGGGTTTCACCCTCCAGGATAGGTGACAGCACATGAACGCCGAGCCCGGGATCTTCGGGGTCGTAGCTGGCATGCTGCTCGAATGGATCAAGTGTCGACCGACCAGCCGATTGAGCTGCATAAGGAGCGGCGATGTGAGGAGTAGTAGTGTCGGCCTCTGACGGGCCAGCCTCGTTATTCTTCTCTTTCGAAGGGGAAGAGCCGTTGCCATAGAGAGCCAATGCTACGGATAAATCCGATGGCTCATTCCCCCTCAGGAACTCCTTCACCAGTGCATCCTCGTCGATTTCTTCGGAGCCTGATTCGACCTTCTTGATCTTTATCAGAGTTTCCCACGCCTCGGCCAGAGATTCATGGTAGCCGTCGCCCAAGAATGTTAGGTCGCGGTGCATAAGGACGCGGGCTCCGTACTCGGCGATCAACGGGTCAAACATACTTTTGACTTCTTCCCTGCCGGTCTCTGCGGCCGCCTCCAGGCGAGAATCAAGCTCCTCCTCAGCCATTCTTTTGCCCTCCTCACGGGCCTCATCCTTCATTTTCTCGACCCCGGCAAGTTCACCGTCGAGCTTTGCCTTCAGGAGCCGGGTAGCCACAATCTCATCACAATACCGCTGTGATTCTTCCTGAGCGGCTATTTTGTCTTCTTTCTCCTTGGAGAGTTGTTCTTTCAGCTCTTTGACTTGAGTAGCGAGCGCGTCCCTTTCTTTTTGGACAGAGTCTTTTTCTAGGTCAAGGGCGCCGCTGCGCTGAACTGCTTCGTCAAGCTCCTTTTTGTAAGCCACCTCTAAGCGAGTAACTGCCTCGGCAGTATCTTTTGCACCTTGTTCAGCGGCTTCTAGCTTTAACTTATAAGAGGCGAGTTCTTCGTCTTGGAGTTTGATGATTTTCTTATCGTTGTCAGCCTCCAGAGTCAGACGGTCAATCTCGTGTTGACGCTCAACAGATACTTCTGATATCTTCTCCACCAAGTGCACGAATGCGTCATGTTGAACATAGACGTCATTGTTGCATGCAATGGCACTTTGCTTCACGTGCCCAAGAATGTGATGGATGGCCGGGAGGAATTTCAAACCGTCAAAACAAATTTTCGGAAACTTGGCCTTAAGGTCGACCATCTTTTCTGCAACAGTCGGGTCCACGGCAGGAGCAGGAGGAGGAGGCTTAGAGAATTCCATTCTTTTACGCGGCTCTCGAACTTGCCTCGTACTCGATGAACTGGAATGTTGTTCTCGAGCAGCATCAGACTGATAACCCTTCTGCAAAGACTTCTCTTTATCCGGCTCAGTAGTAGGAGGAAGATCACGGGACTGAGAAGATTGATAGTGCGCTTTCTTGCGGTGAGACGACTCGCGAGGGCGATTGTCCCTATCTTCGTAATCACCTCGGTCCCGGCGTCTGCCTAAACCGGAATCCCATCCGGAGTGATGAAATATTGAAGACCCCTGAAGGCGATCAAGTCCGTGGGAGCGGCCCATATCACCTGCAAAGAAGGAAGATAACAACGAATTAAGAAGAATTCACGAATTAAAAAGACTTGAAGTATGTTATGGAATGCGCATGTGCGTGTGTGTCCTAAGTGCTCCCCCCGACGGACCCGTTCGTTTGTCTCTGCTAATCGGAGTATTGTCTCTGTGAGCCGGGAGTTGAACTCCTACATTGCCTCTAGCGGGCGAGGAGAATTTGAGAGCTTTAGGATCATCGAACCCGTAATTATGTATGTCTTCGGGAATAGAGAGGTTCGAGAGACCCCTCAGAGAACTCTCCAGACGCTGCGAAGAAGCCTCTTTTTCAGGAGGGATAGGCGTAGATTTTGAGGTGTCGCCAACTTTCTCTTTCTGAACCGTATATTTCAGCTTTTTCTTTCCCTTCGAAGGGGAGGATGACGTCTCAATGTCCTGAACTTCGACTGCCGGATTCCAAGCAGGACCCACGTTCTCGCCCTGAGTGTCGGGTGCATCATCCTCTCTACGCTCGCCTTCTTCGTGCGCGTCGGGAGCGCGACGCGACGACGGGCCGGCAAGTTTTTTCCCTTTACCAGATGGAGGTTTGGGAATTGTAACACCTTCTGGAAGGCTGACCCGACGATCAGGAGCTAGCAAGCCGAACCCCGACAGCGATTCATTTGAAATGATAGCTCGAATATCTCGATCCTCGGCCGGAAGAGCTCTAATCGCGTCGACAGCATCAGAATATCCTCGGCCTTCCGGACGCGGGTTAATACCTGAAAAGAGGAAATGAAGAGTTAAGAAAAACGTGACTCCCATTAAGTACGAGTAACGGTTCAGCAGAGAGACTTACTGCCTTCAACCCATCTCCTAGCAAAACCAGACGGGCATCGCACATAGAACCATTCCTGTTTGTATAGGGCGAACTTGCTACAGGCCCCTGTCAAGATCTGGCACTTGTGATACGGCTCGAGGAAAATGAAGGAAGGGCTATCTTTCCGTCTCTTGAACATGTAAATGTATCGAATATCACCGGGGGTTGGAGGTCTGGAGAAGACAGCCATGAAGAGTAAGTAAGTCCCATATAGGAACGCATGACCATTCGGGTGCAGCTGCGACGGAGCGATGTCTATATACTGCAGCACATCCCGGAGAAATAGGTTAAACGGAGGCATGCTGCCCATCCAGCACATGAACTTGTTGCAGGCCGTGTACCCGACTGGGGGCAAATGAGGACGGTCGTGTCTCGAAGGAACTAACACGTCAGTAAAGGGAATTCCGTGAATGGAACATATCCGTCGCAGAGCGGCCTCATTGATCCTCGAGGCTTGAGAATCGACCGGATTGTCCAGTAAGATGGTTGACTCCAGAGCATCGGGCGCCAGATTATGAGCGGGAGAGATTGACGGGTTGGAAGCATCTGCGGCTCCTTGCTTTGCTGACGGCCCAGGCCTGTCAGATATGGTGGCAGAACTAGATTTTCCTGACATCCCGAATAAATAATGAACCTGGCTAAATGCTTGAGAAAGCTATACTTGAAAAACGTTGAGCGTTAGAATTAGCAACACGAGTTTTCCCCCCACGTGGTGTGTGAACTAGTGCAAGCAATTGTGTACAGACAATAAGAAGGTTTTAAAGATATAATAATTAGCTTCGAATCATCGCCTTCGAAGACCGTCATCGCTGACCGTCTCAAAAAGCTTGCCTTGAGGTGATTACAGTTCAAGATTCAGAAAACATGTAATTTATGAAGTATCCGGCTTAAGTCTAATTTGACATTTATATCGTTCGGCATTTAAATGTCGTTCGGCGGTTACATTGTTCGTCCTGAGAAGAGTTCGGTGTGTATCTTGGTTCGGTTGAGTCATTGTCAAGTGTTCGGCATTGAAATTGTTCGGCATATATATGTTTGTTCGGCATTTGAATGTTGTTCGGCTTGAGTTATTGTGTGACAATTGTATTGTTCATCCTAAGTATAGTTCGGCACGTATATCGTTCGGCCTAGGTATTTATATTGTTCGGCATTTTTGATGTTCGGCGAATATAATGTTCGGCACGTATATTGTTCGGCCTAGGTATTTATATTGTTCGGCATTTTTGATGTTCGGCGAATATAATGTTCGGCAGTTATATTGTTCGGCAGGTATGTAACTGTTCGGCATGACAGTTGTTCGGTAATTACATCGTTCGGTCTAGATGCTATTCGGCGTATATGTCTATTCGGCATAAGGGTAGTGTTCGGCCTTAGTTCGTTTGGCTAAGGCAGTGCTCCGCCCTCGACCATAACTCCGCTCTGCTCTCCCTCCATTTACGACGAACGACAGAGACAAGATCGCCCAGCGAAGGTTACGCCGTTCGACACCCCATCTCCTTTTTTCTTCCAATCTTGATCAGCACAGAGGAGCTAGGTCTAACTACCATGCACCGTTCGGCGACTCCGAACGTGCGAACCACTTCTACTAGTGAACCTAAAGTTGAAGTAATGTAATCGTGGAGGGAATGATACCTAGTTCGATGATCGAGGTTGAGGAAGGATCAACTAGACTTTATATCTGATAGAGTGGCAAGAATTGCAAATCTCTGGGAATAATAGAAGAGAAAGCGTAAAGGGAAAATGGTGGAAGGGCGCCTGGTTATATAGAGGTAGGTAGAAGTCGAAAAGGCCATGACCGGTAGAACCGGTCAAGGTCATAGCGTTCGGCGCATAACGGTTCGGTACTGAAGCATTGCTCGGCAAGGAAGCACCGTTCGAACGTGCATGTCTCGTTCGACATTTGGAACACGTCCGGCACACATCGATCCCACAAAAGGGGCGTCTCCGTTCGAGGTTAGCCAAGGGTTTAAGACGTGACGAAAAGGTTGCACGGTTCAAAGCGTACCACGTTCGGCCACGCGATACACTTTGGGGGGCAAGTGTTTCCTGGAGATTTGACCAGGCAACTAGTACTCGGCATCCAGTTCAACTCGGCATCAGAGAGTGATCGGCATCAGAGAGTGGCCGGCATCAGAGAGTGTCCGGCATCAGAGAGTGTCCGGCATCAGAGTGTGACCGGCATCAGAGAGTGTCCGGCATCAGAGAGTGTCCGGCATCAGAGAGTGACCAGCATCAGAGAGTGACCGGCATCAGAGAGTGTCCGGCATCAGAGAGTGACCGGCATCCAGGAGTGTTCGGCGAAGCGTTTGACATCCAGGAGCACTCGGCATCCCAATGGAACTCGGCGTCAACTGGCACTCGGCGACAACCAATGCTCGGCGCTAGCGTTTGGCATACAATGGTGCTCGGCATCGAGACTACTCAGCACACAAGGGTGCTCGGCATCAAGGCTGCTCGGCATACAAGAACGCTCGGCATCGAGACTACTCGGTGTCAAGACTGCTCGGCATAACAAGCTATTCGGCGTCAAGGAGAGCACTCGGCAACAACCTATGCTCGGCGTCGACTAGTGTCCGGCATCCCACGGTACTCGGCGTCAGTGGAGCTCGGCGGTAGGATAACTCGGCAACGAGAACGTTCGAACTACATACATTGGTTGGTCAAAAGCTTCAAAGGGAGATACGCTCGGCTTCACTGCAATCACCCCACACTTCCCATACACCAGGAGCACCGTTCGGCATGGGAAGGACCGTTCGGCATGGGAAGGACCGTTCGGCATAGAAGCGTTCGGCGTACCTGGTTCGGCACACAGCACCTGGGCTTGAACGTTCGGCTAACAAGCCCGCTTGGGAAGTCCAGCCCATATTTGCCTATAAATAGAGGGGCAGGGTCACAGTGAAATGGATGCTTTTTTGGAGAGAAAATACGGGGAGACTCTGCCATTTTCAAGACTCATCTTCTCTACTTAAACAACTTCATTCAAGCATTTGATTCATGAATTGTATTTGTAATCAACCATAAAGGAAATCAATAAAGTTGAGCAAAGTGGACGTAGGCAATTACGCCGAACCACTATAAATTTGGTGTTCTTACTTTTTGCATTTGAATTAGGACTGTCTTCTCTGTTTAATTTACTTTCATCACTTATATCTCTACACAATCTTTCTGAATGAGGTTAGTGACCAATTTTGGTGCTAACAAATACCACTTTTCGTTTCATTGAAAACGGATTTGAATTGTAAAAGTTATGTACATTTCAATTTTGAGTGCAATTTGATTTATTTAACAATTTTGTCTATTTTAAATTATATAAATTACATTTTTCTTTGTCATATTTTATTTTAATTTGTGTTAATATGTTATTTTATGGATACTTTGTCCTTTAATATTTTTAAAAGTGATAATAAAATTTTTCCAAAATTTATTGCATTTATTTCCTATTTTTAAAAGGCTAGTTTCTATTTTTCTGCTATTTTCTTAATTTAAATTTTATTTAATTAAAATTTATTTATTTACTTTTGTGAAAGAATTTTTATTTTATGTTATTATCTTTATTTATAAATATTTTCTAATTCCATATAAATCTTCCAAAGTTTATCCTGTTTATTTTCAATTTTTTCTAGACTAGTTTTTATTTTGTACTATTTTATTATTTTAATCATATATAATTAATATTTATTTATTTATATTTTGTATATTTGTTATATTTTCGAATTTTACCTGAAATTATATGTATTTTCAGGTATTTAAACTTATAAAAAGAAAATATGGAAATATGAAGAGTTTGTGACTTTTGTTATTCCTAGTCTTTTTGTATTCTTGCCTTTTCATTTTCTAACCAACACTTGCATTTACTATTGGCTGACCTTATCATTTTCTTCAGCTGATTACTTCCTTCCATTTTCACCTAAAAAAATAGCTTCTTACTCCAAAAATTTCGGCCTCCACACCTGAACAAAAATTTGGTAAACTTCTTCTTCTTTTCTACTCTTTTTCTTCTTGTTTCTTATGATTTTTGCACTTGCCTTCAACTTTAGGTAGCTTGGCCTTGCTCCTCCATCACCATGGCTGCCTCCACCACCACCACATCAGGCCACCGTCTTCTCCAGCCCACTGACCATCCATAGCCATGGCCATATATGATGTAGATCCACCAAAAATTGAACAAACATCTACCTAAAACCATATAGCCTAGCACCTATTGCCTTCCCCACTTCAACCACCACCTTGGCCGCCTCTTGCATCACTTCCACCAGCACCTACCTGACCCAAAGCCACTGCCACACCATTCCCCAGTCCACTATAGGCCTGGCCGTGCCCATGTTGCATAGGGTCGAACCATTTGTGGCATAGAAACCACTTGTAGTTGCCTTGTTATGAAATTCAAGCACATATCCTTCATCTCCTCCTTATATTGCTATGGCCGACCCCTATATGGCTTTAACCTGATCCAAACCTGATCCAAAACCATCCCATAACAGTGCTTTTCCAGCCTATGGCTGAAGCATATGATGTTGAATGCAAGTGCAAAAGCTCTAGCTTTGAATTGGGCAGTTATTCCTAGCATTGTTTTGTAATATTTCGGGTTGTAATTCATGTTTGTATTTGTTTTGTTTGATATTTAACAAGGAAATTATCTTTGGCTCTCCCACTCTTAAATCATTGTCGTGTTATCGTGCCTTTGAAGTTCCTTGTTTGTGCAATTGGTTGTCATCTCCAGCTTATACAAGTGAGTAATTCTCACCAGACGATGTGTACTTATATAACTAGTAAACTGACACCATTTGAATCTGTAATTTACATCATCCTGTTATAACTGCCTTATTATATTCATATGATGTTCACACCTGTATTTACACCTGTTATACCATATGTTACTATTATATCATGCTATTCTGTTATTTATATCAGTTTATCACACTGCAAGTTCCCTGTAGATTAGAATCACTATGGGTTGAAATGATACATACCCGAACGGACAGTAGAATAGGGGAAAATCATTATAGGCTGAAATGGTAGGCCTGAGCAGTTTTCATTTCATTCTTACTTGGGATTGCGGGTTTGAAATGATCAAACCCGGATTTTTCTTTGTAATTACTGATTGAAAAGATATAGTATCCGTATTACTTTACCTAGGCTAGAAAATGGTTTACAGACCCGTGGTTAAAATATGTTTTCTAAAAATTTTAAATTATTTTAGAAATGTAACTATTATAATATTTTGATTTCAACTTAATTAAAAATGATTTTTGTAAAGTATTTTGATTTTCTGAGAATTTATAAGTGAAATAAATAAATGGTAAAGTTGGAAATTTGAAATGTAAGTTATTTTGGAAATTCTAATTTGGTGATGAAATGGAATTTAAATTTAATATGAAATATGATAAATTTATGATATTTGGAATTAAAATGAATTTAATATGATTTTATAATATATATTAATGATTTTTGAATAAAGTTAAAAATGTGAAATGAATGAATATTAAGTTGAATTTTTTTTTGAAATATAGCTTAAATTGGAATTTATGAATTTTGTTTAAAAGTGAATTTTTGAAGGTAAGTAAATAAAATGAAAATAAGTTATATGGGAGATTTAAACTTAAGTGTTAAGTTAAAATTTAATTATAAAGAATTGAAATTTAATGTGTGAATTTAATATGTGAATTTCTATAAAATATTGACTTTTGAATAGAAATTTAACTTTATAAAATCATGAATATACGGGCATTTAAATGATTGTTTTAAAAGTGAGAAATTATGATTTTATAAGTTGAAAATGATTTATATAAAAATATAATTGCTTGTGACACTATATTGAAAACCCTGAATTTTAATTAACAGCATTTCTAAAATGCTATTATTTCTAAGGTAAAGGATATTACAGCAATTATAAATGTTGTAGTTGATATAAATGAACCAAATGGCTAAATTTTAATAAAGGAATATTATAGCACTTTGTAAGTGCTATAATTATGGAATTTAACTAAGGTTTTATTTGAACTAATGTAACCCTATTACAGTATTTTAATGCTTCCTTTTGTAAAATTGAACTGTTTTGAAAGTAACTTTCTATAGCATTTTCCAAATGCTGCAAAAGGTGAATTTTCATTGTTTTGATTAGTTTAAGTAAATAAATGGACTTTGGAAGATTTAAATTTTGAAAATATAATAACTTCATTTTAATAATTTAAAATGAAGTAATTTGTTTGAAATATAAACTATTTTGAAATGTGTGTTGAAATGGCATTTTAAATAAAATGAATGTAGTTTTGAAAAGATATGATATTGTGACATTTTGAAATGGATTTTTTTTTAATGATATTGAATTTTGAAATGATATTTGATTTCAAACATAAATTACTATTTTGAAATTTTAACCACGGATGTATTTAAACTTTTGGTTTAACTGATCCTTAGAGGATGGGCGGTCCCAAGCATCCTTTAAGTTATTGTGTATTACTGTTATAGTTCACTTGAGTTGGTTTACATTATATAAGTATATATTTTCCTGACCCGAGTGTTTTGTGTTTTACTTTACGTTTGGGTCAGCCTGAGTATTTACAGCTTAGCTTTGAATTTCTTTTCTGGAGCTAGGAATCGCTGGAGATTCTGCTTATCTAGTTATCTATCCATTTCAGTTTCAGTTGTTCAATTTCAGCTCTGGTATTATAAACTTCTATGTATTTGAGATTTCTATTGTATATGTTTTCAGACTGATATTATGTATTTTGTTTTGAGAGTTTCTTATAGTAGCTTCATGAACTACTATGGTATTTTAATTTCCGCTGCGAGTTATTCTGATATTCTGTGTCTGTGATTCTGTATTTGATTTTATTGCTCCAAATTTATTTACAATCTGTTATTTTGAATTATTCAAGTCAGACATGTGTGAATTATTTTCGATTTGAATGGCCCAAAATAGTGGGTCGTTACAGGAAAAATGGTGGTTTATTTTAGAAAAGGGTGTAATGGCGGGTCGGGGAAAAGTAGGGTTGGGGATGGAGTTTTGGTGGTGTTCGGTTATAGGGTAATGGCGACAGCGAGGAAGAGAGAGGGGCGTGCAGTTATGGGGGAAAGGATGAAGGAGGTCGTGGCGAACGTTGTGGTGGGGTTTCTGGGTATATGGTGGTGGGTGGTGGTGTAAAGAGGCGAGGTGGGGGCTCGGTTTTGTTCGTGGGTTGAGTAGCAGTTTGAAATTCGAACTGGGCTTGGATAGCTGGTCTATGGTGGGTTATTGGGACGCATGGGTGGTAGGTGACTAATGGAGATGGTCGGGACAAAGGCTGTAACGACCCGACTTCCTATGCCCAGAAAGTCGCATCATTCTGAAGAAAGAAAGGGGTAGAAAATAGAAAAGAAGAGAAGAAAGAAAGAAACAACAACAACGATCTCACAGCGGAACGAATAAATTATATTAATAACATAAACTATTACATAGTATACAACACTTATCAGAGTTTACACAACTATACAACACATACTAGACAGTTATAAAACATCTGTCTAGATATTACAACTCAAATACAATACAAGACTCTAACACAGATATCAACACAGCGGAATACTATATCTACGAACGCCGAAGCCTCCTGCTCCATTGCTCCTCCACAATTCGTCAAAGCTAAACCTGAATCCCTTGGCTACTCGTAAAAATTTGAGTACCCAAGAGTTTATAAAACAGAAATAAACACTTGGGTCAGACATGGGTCTGGTGTGAGTAAACGGGTTAAAATTGTTTAACTTCAAAACCTTTTGAAAACAAAGGTATCATGTAAGACTTCCCACACATAAACATGGAAAAGTTTTTACCTTACGCTAACCAAAACATTTGATAGGAAATCTGATTGTATTATAATAGGGTCTAGGGTTTTCAAGTAAAATACAGAAATAGCTGAAATGCTTACATCTCACATTCCAACATAGTTGGGCACAACTAATACGTACGGCACTTATTGGAGTTTGGATTCCATACAATGGCAGGGCTACTGGGGTACCGCCCGTCACAGTACGTGGCCTAGATCACCGTACCGAGGAGTACACCCGCTCCCCTGCAACACAAAGCCGGAACCATCCCTTACTGGATAATTCCGAACAAGATAATCCCGTAGTTGGCGCGACCAACCACACACTAAGCCGAATAAAAGAAAAGGGACCTCTAGACAGGGATCTATCTTGCTCTCAGTGGGTGCTACCCACGAAGCCTTGCTGCACCTCCCTTGTTTTAGCCATTCCCGGTTGATGAGGCTTGAGGTTACGATTACCTTTAATCAGAACATATCACTTAGAATGCTCATCGTCCGCCTGACGATGTGCTGAAAGCATTCAATCCATACAAGTTCGTTCCGGGTTCGAACGAAACCGAAGGCATTATCTCGTTACACTCGTTTTGGAATCACCCTCAGAGTTAACGACAATAACCCTTGCACTCTAAATCTTCATCTTCACTTGAGATTCACGACCTATCGTTAATTTGGATCGATGTGGTATTCGGGTCTCCAGACCTGGAATACCGGTATACGGAAACCCGATCCCGGTCTCATCGAAATCCAAAACGTATCTTTTAAGGCCAAGTTGTTTAAAGGTTTAAACAATTTAACTTATCTATATTCATTCAGATAGATAATTCACAAATCACAATTGATAATCACATTATCATTTGAACAGATGATTCATAACCAAATAGGTAATCCATATCAACATCTCAATAGTTAATCTATATTATCATCATAATGCAACCAAGCATTCATATCACACAACATCTTATCTCATTTCTGAGATTACATCCATTCAAGACAATCAATGTCATCCATTCTTATATAAGCAATGATTTACTTAATCACAACATAATTAATTTAAAATGAATTAAATTAACTATCTCTATCTTTAAATTAATTTAAAGTGAATTAAATTAATTACTTCATTATAAATCTTACTTATATAATCATTAATTAATTACAAATAAATTAATTAATCTTTCTCTAATTATCCACTTAATTAATCACCTTGATTAATTATACTTTAATTACATTTGAGTAATTATCCTTAATTAATTTCACAAATTAATTATTCTTAACCAATACAGTAATTAACCTTTAATTACTTCATTAATTAATTAATTATAATCAATTACTTTAATCCTTAATTAATTACAATTAATCACTTATCATTTGATTAATTAATC
Source organism: Allium fistulosum (assembly GCA_030737815.1). NCBI lineage: Eukaryota > Viridiplantae > Streptophyta > Magnoliopsida > Asparagales > Amaryllidaceae > Allium > Allium fistulosum. Next base: position 368,937,711 of record CM060908.1, read on the forward strand.
AACTCTTAATTACATCATTAATTAATTATAACTAATGAACCTTAATTATATTTTTAATTATTTATCCTATTTAAATTAATTAAATAATTGATCTTAATTAAACCACAATTATTAATCACCTTTGATTAATCCTATCAGTAATTAACTTCCCTTAATTACTTCCATTAATTCATTACTTTTTAATTAATTACCTTAACAATTAATTAATTACCTTATTAATTAACCTTAATCCTTTTTATTAACTTTATTAAATAAATTATTTAATTAATAACACTAGGTAATTAACCTTAATCACTTCTATTTAATTACCTTCATTAAATAATTACCCTTTAATTACTTTATTAAATAATTTACCTTTATTTAATTATATCTAGTAATTATTCCTCAATTACTTCATCAAGTAATTACACTTAATTAATTTATAAGAGATTATCCCTAATTAATCACTGATTAATTACTTAGTTAATTATTTAACTAATTATTTAAATTAATTAAATAATTTCTTAACTATTTATACTTAAAGATCTTAATTAAGAAAAACCATTTATCTTAATTAAATTATTATCTATTCTTAAATCATTTTCAATAAATGAATTATCCTTATTAATTTCACATATTAATTTCCTTTAATAAATCAAATCTTAATTACTTAAGATAAAATCTTTATTATAATTTAAATAATAACAACATTTAGTTTTTACCTTTAAAATCTTTGAAGCTTTTTCAAAATTATTAAATAAATTTAAATACAAAGATCAATTTGAAAATCTATTTAAAAATTATTTAAAACTTGTTAAAAACAATTTTTCTATACAATAATTTAGTTTAATAGTAAAAACTTTGTTTTACTTTTATTTTAAAAACTTAGAACCATTTCAAAAACAAACTTCTTTTGATTTAAAAACTTTCTTTTAAAAATTCTAATGCATGCTTCCACCAACCCGAGAAAAACCCAAGTTTCCCCGATAAAAACTCGAGACTACCTACGTTACGTTCTGCTTCGAGAAAAACTCGACCATCCCCCGAACGAAAACCCAAGCTCCTGTTTTCTTCCCCAAAAACAAAATCTCAGATACACGAAATCGTGCACATGCACAACTGGACAGCGATGCTCCGATCATCGTCGCGTACGTCATCCAGTCGAAGTCGACACCCTCTACCTTTCTGACCACCTGAATTCGCGAGTTCATCAGAGAATCGAAAACAACTCGATTACGTTCAGTCCTGGTAACGTACATCACCAAGAAATCGACCACCACTAATGATCCCTGCCTCGAGAAGTTCCTCCACCTTCGCCGTAGCTACGCCACGCCTTCCAGCTCCTATCGCAAGCCTCGCGATCGCCTCCGATCATCTCTCGACGTCTCGAAACTCATTAGAACATCAATGTCAAAACCAGGGTATTAAACCCTAGTTCGACAATCTCTGGCCAACACGACCATTGATAAAATACATCGACAATTTTCCTGCACTAGTAGACCACTCAACCACCTCCGGCTCAAATATCAAGTCTCCCCTCGCCGCCGATCGATGGCAATTGATCAAAACAGTCGATCCGTTCAACTCAAGAAACCCAACAAATTATCCAACTAAAAGTCAAGATATTCATATTAAAATTCATGATTTTAAATTACCATTTCAATCATGCAATCAAAACTACAAATTGAATTCGTAAATTTTTTTGACCCAATTTACATTTCCACTGTTATTTATAAAATGTCGTGACAAATACTAAATATAAGTTCCAGATCTTATTTTTAGGAGTTATGCTACATGTTTTCAATCCTTTTTCATTTACACATCAAAAGCTAACAGTGATTAGATGATGAAACATAGGTTTTGAAAAGAAAATTCAAACTCTATAAACTCACAGAGCCTATATATACATATGCTGGTTATTCACAGACAATAAACACTTGTATACATACATGCATCCATTTTAATTCAAACATTAAGACTAACACATGAATTTCATTCACATACCAAAGTGAAATCAAAATTTAAAACTGTTTTTAAAATCTAATGTTTACTCACCAAGGAACAGAGAGCAGGAGATAGAAATGATTTTCTAGGCTTATTCCAGACTCTCACATACAAACATGCATACATTACAAACATTTCAGATAAATCATCACATATCAAAATTTAAAGTCTGTTTTTAAAATAATATTTACTCACCTAAAATCAGAGAACAGAGAACATTTTCTGTTTCCAGGCTGATGTTGATTTCCAGACTGATTTTGATTTTAAACTCCTTTTGTTTATACTTTGTTGAATTTTAAACTTGCAGTTTGATCCTTGAAACTGATTGCATGTCTTCAGGTTGTTTGAAGAATTTGAAATTGCTAATTGTATTTGAAAATCTTGAGATTGATGTTGTATTGTTTTTGATCTTCTTTTCCACTGATTTGTATTTCCAGATTTTCATCTTCTTTGAATTTGGTTTCCAGTCTTTTATATATTTTTAGATTCGAATTAAAATTTTTGTTTGAAATGAAGAGAACAAGAGTTTCAGCTGAAAAGTGAAATCAGATCTTTCCTCTTTCATATTTTAATTTACTTATTTTAATTATCAAAAGGAAATGTGGACATTTGTCCTCTTAGGTGTTAATTAGTTTACACCTATACACTTATTTTCTTACAAATGTCTTCACACCATCTTAATATGCTTACAAGTATTAATCTTGTTTTAATTAATTTATTTAAGTCATTTATATGTATTTAAGAAATATTTATATGTATATAATGATGTATTTATCTTTTTATAATTAAGCTTTACATTCCTATATAAATATACAAATGTGAAAACTATTATTTAAAATAACTTATGCTTTAATCAAATATATATATAACATATTTATATATGCTTGAGAAATTGAGTTTAACTCTATATATATATTTTTACAAACCTATTTTGACTTATATTTGAATTTTAAAAAATGAAAGAATCTTAAAACCAATTAACTTCTTATTTTAAATCTCAAATATCATTTTCAAAAGTATTAAGTCAAATTACAATTTCCAAATTACAAATTATATATATATATATATATATATATATATTAAAGTTTGAAAACATCTTAGTTTAATTCAAATCATTACCTTTCCATTTCAATATATAAATATATACATTCTAAATGTGAAATATTTTTAACATAAATTTTGATAATTATCATATTGAATTTAATACATAACTCCAAATCACAATATATATATATATACATATATATTATAATTTGAAAACATAGTTTTAAAAGACTCCCTATTTATAATATATATACCTATATATATATACATTATAAATATAAAACATTTATATATAAGTTTAGAAAGATAAATCTTCCTAATTAAAATTTTAGAAAAGACATCCCCAAATTAAAATGTTATTAGTTTTCAAAAGAAATAAATTTGCCAATTTAAAATATTATTAACCTTTTAAAATGAATAAACTTGTCAATTTATAAAATAAATCAACAAATAAATTTAATTATTAATAAAGATTATTAAATTGATATTGCCAAATTTACGGGATATCACATTCCTTCCCCCTTAAAATAATTTCGTCCCCGAAATTTAAAAGCAAAGATAATTTAATAACCCAGCAAAATTTTATTTTAAACAGCAACCATAGATATCAATCATATTCTAACAACCATAGCAAACAATTTAATCAAACAAATTTAACTATCCAGTCAAAATCTGGATAGAATTTACTCGAGTTTCCCCAAGTATATATATATATACCGGGAGACTCGTTCTACAAGATCTAAACTAACTATCTACAATGATCTAGAAGTCCTTCCTTTCTAGATCACAAATCTGAACAAGATATCAGACTAACTCAAAATCATCTCAACTACCAAATCCTTCTGAACTGCTGATCCCACAACAAATGACAGATCAAACACGTATTCCCTCAGAGATACGTGAAATAAAATGAATTCCAGTTATCCGAACTGGCAACTCAATCCTATATATCAAAGAACTAATTCTCTTGAGAACACAGAAAAATCTCATAATACTTCCGGAGTTAGCTCTCCAATCTTACCAAATCTTGTATCTCCTTTAATTGAAGAAAACTTAAACAATATCCAATTTCAACTTCATCCTTCCTGATCAGCTTAGCCCTTGCTGATGCTTCCTGGAACAATCTAGACCAACATCAAACCAATTTCCGGATCCTTCTCAACAAAATGGTTTCCCAAAAATCACCGAAATCCAGAACACAATTCTACTCCACAAACATTAGAGTACTTCGAACTACTTCTCCTTTCTGAAATAGCCAAACAGTTGCACTTGACAACCTTACTTCCAGATCCTGAAAATTCTTTCACACTTAGAGTTATACTTGAATTTCTTATAGAAATCCTCTACTCCAAGAAAATTACAACTCCCGGTTGCTTCCACTCTAGAATAGCTGCTATCTTGCTTTCGCTGCACAACTCTGATCTGGAATAGATGAGAATGCTGTCGGAGAAACTCGAGCACAAACTTGATCATCCATAGTTCACCATATCTATAAAATCTTAGCGAACCATTCTACTTGGTCAAAAACATCCCAGTAGAATCCCCTCCAGAAAATTAGGACTGATCAATCCCTCTCCAAACAATCTTCAGTTGCTTTACCAAATTCTTCTCTAGGAGACATCCTTCTACTAAGCTGAACTACCGGTAACTCCACGAATCAAGTCGATACAGAATCTCAATCTCCAATAATACCAAGAGAATACTCAAACAATCGCAAGTCACTTTTGCGATCAGCCCGGCCTAATTTCCAAAGATAATGTTCTCTTTTCACTAATCAGAACAGCTTACACTTAACCATCCAATTCATCGAAGAAATGGATTCACTCTGCTGCTTCTGGACTTTACCTTCAGAAAAACTGCTCAGCCAGAAACTTCTTGCCAATCACAGAATACTCCGAGCTGCACTGCTGCCACAGATGCCAAAGACTTCTTATCCGAAACTCCTCGAAAAACTCGGAGCTCAAAGCAAATAGAAACACCCCACTGGACTCAGCCACAACACCGAAACAGACTCACTTCTTCAAACTTGTTCCAGAAGAAACATCTTCAGAAACGTCCATAGCCACCGTGTCTCATCACACAGCTACTACTTCCTGAGGTTACCAAAATACCATCACTCTCTTCAGCTCATCCAATAGATCTACTCTATTCATCCAACTTCAAAGATAAACTCCGAACCTTAACAGTTCCTTCGGAGATTGATGAAATCTTTACACCATAACAAAGTTCACTCGAGACAGTATTTGGTCTACAGTCTCGTCAGATACACTTCCAACCTCAACATTCAAACTCTAATTATTGGTAATTGTGTTACACACACTACCATCCTATCTACCCTTATAACTTATATTGGAAAACCCGAACAGGTAACCCAACAAATAGGTAGAAATATATATATTTAAAATGATACTTTTTATATAGAAATTATTTCTGGGTAAAATTATTTCATTTACCTCTTTAAAACAATATTGTGTCCGTTGGCCTGGTCTAAGTGTTTAGAGATCCCTATCAATAACGTTAGCTACTCGTATTGACCAGAATCCATATACCACTCAACCGATCAATTAACATAATATAAAACCATTTTTATATAATTAACAATTACGCGCTCTCAAGATAGACACCACTTCAGAGCCTAGGTATTCACTCAACCTACAGCTCTGATACCAATTGTAACGACCCGACTTCCTATGCCCAGAAAGTCGCATCATTCTGAAGAAAGAAAGGGGTAGAAAATAGAAAAGAAGAGAAGAAAGAAAGAAACAACAACAACGATCTCACAGCGGAACGAATAAATTATATTAATAACATAAACTATTACATAGTATACAACACTTATCAGAGTTTACACAACTATACAACACATACTAGACAGTTATAAAACATCTGTCTAGATATTACAACTCAAATACAATACAAGACTCTAACACAGATATCAACACAGCGGAATACTATATCTACGAACGCCGAAGCCTCCTGCTCCATTGCTCCTCCACAATTCGTCAAAGCTAAACCTGAATCCCTTGGCTACTCGTAAAAATTTGAGTACCCAAGAGTTTATAAAACAGAAATAAACACTTGGGTCAGACATGGGTCTGGTGTGAGTAAACGGGTTAAAATTGTTTAACTTCAAAACCTTTTGAAAACAAAGGTATCACGTAAGACTTCCCACACATAAACATGGAAAAGTTTTTACCTTACGCTAACCAAAACATTTGATAGGAAATCTGATTGTATTATAATAGGGTCTAGGGTTTTCAAGTAAAATACAGAAATAGCTGAAATGCTTACATCTCACATTCCAACATAGTTGGGCACAACTAATACGTACGGCACTTATTGGAGTTTGGATTCCATACAATGGCAGGGCTACTGGGGTACCGCCCGTCACAGTACGTGGCCTAGATCACCGTACCGAGGAGTACGCCCGCTCCCCTGCAACACAAAGCCGGAACCATCCCTTACTGGATAATTCCGAACAAGATAATCCCGTAGTTGGCGCGACCAACCACACACTAAGCCGAATAAAAGAAAAGGGACCTCTAGACAGGGATCTATCTTGCTCTCAGTGGGTGCTACCCACGAAGCCTTGCTGCACCTCCCCTGTTTTAGCCATTCCCGGTTGATGAGGCTTGAGGTTACGATTACCTTTAATCAGAACATATCACTTAGAATGCTCATCGTCCGCCTGACGATGTGCTGAAAGCATTCAATCCATACAAGTTCGTTCCGGGTTCGAACGAAACCGAAGGCATTATCTCGTTACACTCGTTTTGGAATCACCCTCAGAGTTAACGACAATAACCCTTGCACTCTAAATCTTCATCTTCACTTGAGATTCACGACCTATCGTTAATTTGGATCGATGTGGTATTCGGGTCTCCAGACCTGGAATACCGGTATATGGAAACCCGATCCCGGTCTCATCGAAATCCAAAACGTATCTTTTAAGGCCAAGTTGTTTAAAGGTTTAAACAATTTAACTTATCTATATTCATTCAGATAGATAATTCACAAATCACAATTGATAATCACATTATCATTTAAACAGATGATTCATAACCAAATAGGTAATCCATATCAACATCTCAATAGTTAATCTATATTATCATCATAATGCAACCAAGCATTCATATCACACAACATCTTATCTCATTTCTGAGATTACATCCATTCAAGACAATCAATGTCATCCATTCTTATATAAGCAATGATTTACTTAATCACAACATAATTAATTTAAAATGAATTAAATTAACTATCTCTATCTTTAAATTAATTTAAAGTGAATTAAATTAATTACTTCATTATAAATCTTACTTATATAATCATTAATTAATTACAAATAAATTAATTAATCTTTCTCTAATTATCCACTTAATTAATCACCTTGATTAATTATACTTTAATTACATTTGAGTAATTATCCTTAATTAATTTCACAAATTAATTATTCTTAACCAATACAGTAATTAACCTTTAATTACTTCATTAATTAATTAATTATAATCAATTACTTTAATCCTTAATTAATTACAATTAATCACTTATCATTTGATTAATTAATCAACTCTTAATTACATCATTAATTAATTATAACTAATGAACCTTAATTATATTTTTAATTATTTATCCTATTTAAATTAATTAAATAATTGATCTTAATTAAACCACAATTATTAATCACCTTTGATTAATCCTATCAGTAATTAACTTCCCTTAATTACTTCCATTAATTCATTACTTTTTAATTAATTACCTTAACAATTAATTAATTACCTTATTAATTAACCTTAATCCTTTTTATTAACTTTATTAAATAAATTATTTAATTAATAACACTAGGTAATTAACCTTAATCACTTCTATTTAATTACCTTCATTAAATAATTACCCTTTAATTACTTTATTAAATAATTTACCTTTATTTAATTATATCTAGTAATTATTCCTCAATTACTTCATCAAGTAATTACACTTAATTAATTTATAAGAGATTATCCCTAATTAATCACTGATTAATTACTTAGTTAATTATTTAACTAATTATTTAAATTAATTAAATAATTTCTTAACTATTTATACTTAAAGATCTTAATTAAGAAAAACCATTTATCTTAATTAAATTATTATCTATTCTTAAATCATTTTCAATAAATGAATTATCCTTATTAATTTCACATATTAATTTCCTTTAATAAATCAAATCTTAATTACTTAAGATAAAATCTTTATTATAATTTAAATAATAACAACATTTAGTTTTTACCTTTAAAATCTTTGAAGCTTTTTCAAAATTATTAAATAAATTTAAATACAAAGATCAATTTGAAAATCTATTTAAAAATTATTTAAAACTTGTTAAAAACAATTTTTCTATACAATAATTTAGTTTAATAGTAAAAACTTTGTTTTACTTTTATTTTAAAAACTTAGAACCATTTCAAAAACAAACTTCTTTTGATTTAAAAACTTTCTTTTAAAAATTCTAATGCATGCTTCCACCAACCCGAGAAAAACCCAAGTTTCCCCGATAAAAACTCGAGACTACCTACGTTACGTTCTGCTTCGAGAAAAACTCGACCATCCCCCGAACGAAAACCCAAGCTCCTGTTTTCTTCCCCAAAAACAAAATCTCAGATACACGAAATCGTGCACATGCACAACTGGACAGCGATGCTCCGATCATCGTCGCGTACGTCATCCAGTCGAAGTCGACACCCTCTACCTTTCTGACCACCTGAATTCGCGAGTTCATCAGAGAATCGAAAACAACTCGATTACGTTCAGTCCTGGTAACGTACATCACCAAGAAATCGACCACCACTAATGATCCCTGCCTCGAGAAGTTCCTCCACCTTCGCCGTAGCTACGCCACGCCTTCCAGCTCCTATCGCAAGCCTCGCGATCGCCTCCGATCATCTCTCGACGTCTCGAAACTCATTAGAACATCAATGTCAAAACCAGGGTATTAAACCCTAGTTCGACAATCTCTGGCCAACACGACCATTGATAAAATACATCGACAATTTTCCTGCACTAGTAGACCACTCAACCACCTCCGGCTCAAATATCAAGTCTCCCCTCGCCGCCGATCGATGGCAATTGATCAAAACAGTCGATCCGTTCAACTCAAGAAACCCAACAAATTATCCAACTAAAAGTCAAGATATTCATATTAAAATTCATGATTTTAAATTACCATTTCAATCATGCAATCAAAACTACAAATTGAATTCGTAAATTTTTTTGACCCAATTTACATTTCCACTGTTATTTATAAAATGTCGTGACAAATACTAAATATAAGTTCCAGATCTTATTTTTAGGAGTTATGCTACATGTTTTCAATCCTTTTTCATTTACACATCAAAAGCTAACAGTGATTAGATGATGAAACATAGGTTTTGAAAAGAAAATTCAAACTCTATAAACTCACAGAGCCTATATATACATATGCTGGTTATTCACAGACAATAAACACTTGTATACATACATGCATCCATTTTAATTCAAACATTAAGACTAACACATGAATTTCATTCACATACCAAAGTGAAATCAAAATTTAAAACTGTTTTTAAAATCTAATGTTTACTCACCAAGGAACAGAGAGCAGGAGATAGAAATGATTTTCTAGGCTTATTCCAGACTCTCACATACAAACATGCATACATTACAAACATTTCAGATAAATCATCACATATCAAAATTTAAAGTCTGTTTTTAAAATAATATTTACTCACCTAAAATCAGAGAACAGAGAACATTTTCTGTTTCTAGGCTGATGTTGATTTCCAGACTGATTTTGATTTTAAACTCCTTTTGTTTATACTTTGTTGAATTTTAAACTTGCAGTTTGATCCTTGAAACTGATTGCATGTCTTCAGGTTGTTTGAAGAATTTGAAATTGCTAATTGTATTTGAAAATCTTGAGATTGATGTTGTATTGTTTTTGATCTTCTTTTCCACTGATTTGTATTTCCAGATTTTCATCTTCTTTGAATTTGGTTTCCAGTCTTTTATATATTTTTAGATTCGAATTAAAATTTTTGTTTGAAATGAAGAGAACAAGAGTTTCAGCTGAAAAGTGAAATCAGATCTTTCCTCTTTCATATTTTAATTTACTTATTTTAATTATCAAAAGGAAATGTGGACATTTGTCCTCTTAGGTGTAAATTAGTTTACACCTATACACTTATTTTCTTACAAATGTCTTCACACCATCTTAATATGCTTACAAGTATTAATCTTGTTTTAATTAATTTATTTAAGTCATTTATATGTATTTAAGAAATATTTATATGTATATAATGATGTATTTATCTTTTTATAATTAAGCTTTACATTCCTATATAAATATACAAATGTGAAAACTATTATTTAAAATAACTTATGCTTTAATCAAATATATATATAACATATTTATATATGCTTGAGAAATTGAGTTTAACTATATATATATATTTTTACAAACCTATTTTGACTTATATTTGAATTTTAAAAAATGAAAGAATCTTAAAACCAATTAACTTCTTATTTTAAATCTCAAATATCATTTTCAAAAGTATTAAGTCAAATTACAATTTCCAAATTACAAATTATATATATATATATATATTAAAGTTTGAAAACATCTTAATTTAATTCAAATCATTACCTTTCCATTTCAATATATAAATATATACATTCTAAATGTGAAATATTTTTAACATAAATTTTGATAATTATCATATTGAATTTAATACATAACTCCAAATCACAATATATATATATACATATATATTATAATTTGAAAACATAGTTTTAAAAGACTCCCTATTTATAATATATATACCTATATATATATACATTATAAATATAAAACATTTATATATAAGTTTAGAAAGATAAATCTTCCTAATTAAAATTTTAGAAAAGACATCCCCAAATTAAAATGTTATTAGTTTTCAAAAGAAATAAATTTGCCAATTTAAAATATTATTAACCTTTTAAAATGAATAAACTTGTCAATTTATAAAATAAATCAACAAATAAATTTAATTATTAATAAAGATTATTAAATTGATATTGCCAAATTTCCGGGATATCACAAAGGCCGTTGGCCGTTGGTGATGTATAGGTGCACGGTGGTGCACAGTTTCGTGCACAAAAGAAAATTTGTGTGGTGAAGAAAGGAGAAGGGAGTGAAAGAAAACTGGAGGGAAGAAAGGAAGGGAAGAGAGGAAGGAAAGAATGGGCCGGGTGGGAAGAATGGGCCGAAGGAAGGTAATAGGAAAAGGAAAAGAAAAATAAAAAGAAAAGAAGAAAAAAGTAAAAAGAAAAGAAAAAGAAATGAACTTATGATAACTTTAAAGTTAAAACTCTATTTCGATTAGCATTTCAAATCAAATCAATGTGGAATTCTTTGCCTTGTAATCCTGTCTCCTAATATTTCATCTTAATTTTTTTTGTGTAAAGTAAACCTTAATTATCTATAATAATTAAAGTAAGTAATTAATTTAATTCTTAATGATTAAATTTTAGGTTAATAAAATAGGATTAGTTATTGCTTGGATTTTTAATTCTAATTAACTAGGAATAATTTGTTTTATAATCCCTTTAATTTATGATTATCTTGGGTTAATAATATAAATGGTTTCAGTAATTAGATTTAATAAAATCCTGATTTGCGAATTGTTTAATATTAACTATTTACCGTTAAATTTAGTTAATGGTCTATGTTTTGCCCTATTGTTCTTGATTTTTATTTCAAGTATTCTGGTATGTACATTTAACAGCCAAACAAATCGAAATGTTGGAATAAAATGTTGAAAAGTTTTACAGAAAATAAACATCTGTAACAAACTCCCATTTGTGAATATTGTCACCTAAGTATAAATTGCATATTTTAAAACAATCTACCCTTTTGATTTTACTGCCGGGTTCGAAGAGACCGAAATCGGATATCAGTATTATCCAGAACCTCTTTCATTTTAGAATCACTACCAACCCTTACGGTTTTTGATTATAAAGTTTAATATGTTGCAATTGGATTAATTTAACAAATTCAATTATTTTAAATAAGTAACTGTACTTAGACATTATTACAATATCGATGGATTTCTGTTAAAGTGTTTTTGGCTATGATCAAATAAAACTCGTCGTGTTGTACGAGTTACCTTTGTTTAAAGGATTACCATAACTTAATTATTTCAATTTAAGTGGGTTTACTCACGCTAGTTTCCAGCCTGACTCGGGTGTTACATTATTGTAATGCTCGGGTCAGACCGAGTAATACAGAATTTTAGGTTAGGATGCTTTTGGAGTTCAGGAGACGAGCTGGATGGCAGAGCCGTATTGTACGTATTTGATATATTCCGCTGTGTATTGTAGGCTGTATAGACAACAGCTAAGGACAAGTTATTATAACTGTCCAGGATTATTTGTTGATGGTTGTACTCTGATAACTTGTATAAATATTAACCGTTACAGCTTTTCTTTGTATAAAATGCTGTTATTTTATATTATATTTTGTTCCGCTGCGATTGTAAGATTCTGTGCTGTCATTTCTGTTTCTTCTTCTATCTCTTTTTCTTAAACCCTAACAACCTGGTATTTCCGGCACTCGATTGCTCGGCACTCTATATAGTGAATGTATTAGTGTCGATTTTCGGGGGTCGAAAATCGCCCGGTGTTGCACGTGGTATCAGAGCTGAAGGTTAAGTGAGAACCTTGGCTCTGGTGGGGATTACTCATTAGAGATAGGGTTGGTAGTATCCAAGAATGAGTTGAGTGTATTATATACGAGGGCGTACTTGTTATTTTCTTATATAATGATTTTAAAACGATTTAAAAAAATGATTTTTATATAAGATTATATTTTGATATAAAAGGAATAATTTCTGAGGAGATTGGCTGTAATTGTTAAATAAGATTATGAAATTTAAGTGGTAATATATATATATATATATAACCAAATAGAAATTTGGGTAAGAATGAACTATACAAATAAGTTAAGCTAAATGTAGACTCAAAACAGAATTTAAAATTCCGGAAATTCCGAAAGTATTTTTCAAAGTGTTTTAAAACGAAATAAGTTACCATGATTATATTTTTCTAGTAAATTATTATGGAATATAAAGTGTGATATTGATTATTATCATAAAATGGGTATTGTATCTTGATAAAGGATGTTTATTATAGAATAAAGAATGATGAAACAGAGTGAAATGTTATAAGCTGAATTTATAAGTGTGACTTATAAAATTAAAATGAAATAAAAAATGGATCTTAAGTATGAGGTTTTGATTCTAGTCCCAAAAATTTTAAAATATGTTTCAAAGTGTTTACGGAAAAAAATAAGTAATATTATTAGAATATATCTTGATATGGGAATTTTTTTTTGAAAACAAGAGTTGTTTTGAAAGATTCCAAATGAATTTATTTGGATTAAAAACCAAGAATGGTTTAAAATTTAAAGTGTGAATTGTTATGTGAATGGGATGTATGTGTGTGTGTATATGTGGACATATATGGTTTCAAAGTTGATTTGAAATAAATATTGATGTTGAATTTTGAAACCCCCTTAAAACAAGAAGGATAACCCAAAGAAAGATAAGTTTTTAGCTTATAAGTGGAAGTCCTCCATAAAGATGGAAGTGTATAGTTCTTTTGTGGCAAATACTATAGGTGGGGACACTTTTTGTAAATCAACAAACAAACAATCTGTGATCTCTAGCTTTGTTATTAAGTGAAATATTATTGTATTTATCATAAGTATGGTTTGTTTATGTTATTAATTAACATAACTCAAACCATCAAACTATAATACAACAAATAAACCACTTATAAGTCTCATGAAAATGAAGCCAAAGCAAAAGCTATTTTAAGTATGATCTATTTACTATTGTAACTAGTAATATAGATCATCAAATTTCATTTTTACTTTAATTTCACAATCAAAAATGGATTAGCAAATGATGATGCAAATTGTGTTTATGTTGAATAAGAATAGCTCATTTGCATAAGCAATATAAGCTACCAAACCCACTTGTATAAACTTGCATCAAAATTCACTTTCATGAAGCACAAACAAGGAGATCATATATCATAAAAAATGTTGAAATTACATAATACTTGAGAGCTTAATTACCCCTAAATTGAAGGGTTTAGCTACTCATTTGTGGCATTGAAGCAACACAAGTAAATTTCAACATTAAAAAGAGAAGAAAATAGAAATAAGCAAAGAAGAGAATGTAATTAAATTACTTACAACAAAAGGAATTAAGCTACACTACTTGCATGAATGTAAAACTAATCTACTAACAAAGAAAAGGAAAGAGCATGAATAAAAGCATGAAAAGTAAATAAAAGCATGTAAATAAGAGAAGAGAAAGAGGCTAAGAAGCCATTTTTATTTCATGAAATACTGCTTACAATTTTGCACTCTAATTTTCTAAGTAATATGAAAGGTAGAAGATGATTTACATGTACATAAGAGGGCTATTTATACATGCATAAAACCCTAATTCTATTTTTAGGGAGCTTCCCAAAATGCCCTTTAGGAAGTGTGGCCACCAAGTAACCATTATCCACTAATTAATCCCTCATTAAAAGTGCATGAAGCTTTAACCTTCACTTAGTTGTCCATTAGCTTCTAATTGTAGATTTAGGCAAGTGGGTGGGGTCCTCCATGTTCATGGTCTTGAATTATTTCCCTCTTCATTCCTTTGTATTAATTTTTGCATGCATGTATCTTCATATAAGCCTCTTCCATATGTATCCAAATTCCTATAAAAATCATCAAAAAATGTCCAAGTAAAAATTCTTAAATTAACACATGCACACAAATAACCATTTTGAATGAAGATGAAAATATGATGGTTTGAAAATAATTGAATTTTGGTTTTAACATGTAAAATTGTCCAAATATGATGTTTATTCAAATAAAAAGAGGTAAAATATGGATGTAAATATATGCACATTTACGTGCACATCAAATACCCCCACACTTATCTTTTTTTTATTCCTCAAATAAAGGAAAACTAAGATAAATCTATTCTCGTAGGGAGCACGATTGCATTGAGCGTATGCAACAAGCCGTTAAACCTCTGGGTGTCCCCAGTAGGACGAGTGTTGTTTCGTGAGGGTTTTCAGCAGATACTACGCACAAAATCCAAATGCAAAGTGAAAATATTTACAAAGTGCAAGATTTATTTACAATGGGATGAATGCAAGTTTTTGAAAATATTTACAAATGAAGGATTCACTTTCAATTCGACACTCATAATTTAAATAATGGTTTTGGTCATTGTCTTAAAAATTTAAGTCATTTACTCGTCAAAACTTCCAACAAAAATCAAGTTATCATAGCAAATCAACAATAGTTTAAATCGTTGTTTCGGTTGATAACAAAGTGTAACTATGAAATGGATTCTTAGTTCATTATCAAAGTTTGTCGAAGTGGTATTCTCATTTCTTTTCAATAACAAGTTAAATCAAACAAGTTAAAATAGTGCTTGGATTTTAATTGCTTACTCTCTCTTATTTGAAAATTTCATTGATATTAACAATATTTACATATGCCTAACTTAGGTAAACTAAGGCCAGATATATTACCCGTGCACTGCCTTGCGGACTGATGTGAGGGGAATACAGAGCGTGGCGAGTGAACACACAAGTGTGAACACTTATCGACTGTAGGCGTTATTAAAAAGAATTTTTATATACATACACCTAACTCAGATAAACTGAGGCCAGATATACCGATCATGCACTGCCTTTGGGGCTTACGTGAGAAGGGTACAGAGCATGGCGAGTGAACACATGACTCTAGGTGTTAAAAATATATACATATATACAAATGTTTTTCTTTTTTTCTTTTTTTTTTCTTTTTTTTCAGAAAGAGAGAGTTTTGCAAAATCATCTTAGCACCATTTAACTTATAAGATAAAAATGTTATATCCTTTACTTTAAATTCACCACTTTTCTAAACAAAGATTTTCAATTAGAACATACTTCATAATTAACACATATGAACCTTCCTATATACTAGTTAAACCATTGTTTTTTGTAATCAAACTTCATTTTTATTTTTGTTAAGACAAATAAATTTTCAAAAATTTCTATTTATTAACCAAAACTTATACTTATCCCATAGTGTTTCTTCAAAAATGAATCAAAATGCTAAAAAGAAAATGTTTTTGTGATTTTGAGATTTTTTTAAGTTAAAAGAAAAATGAAAATTCAAAAATGCCATGAAACTAAAAAAAATGAAAATGAGACTCCCCCCACACTTAATTTTGACTGTGTCCCCACAGTCAATGCATGATATAATGAGTGTAACGGGGAAAACTATGTACATATTTACAAAAGTGGGTTAACATTCTTACTAGACGTAGCTTGGCTCATGAAGGATCATGAGCACTCCTCTTGGTTATTTGGAAATTCCAAGTAAGGTTTCAGATGATGACCGTTGACTTTGAAAACCGATCCATCTCTGGGGTTTTTAATTTCTACGACACCATTTGGAAAAACAGTTCGTACCACAAATGGTCCGGTCCATCTCGATTTAAGTTTCCCAGGGAATAAATGAAGTCTTGAGTCATATAAAAGAACTTTTTGGTTAGGCGAAAACGTTTTCCTTAGGATTGACTTGTCATGAAAAACTTTGGTTTTTTCTTTGTAAATTTTCTCGTTTTCATACGCGTCGTTCCTAAGTTCTTCTAGTTCATTGAGTTGTAGTTTTCGGTTTTCGCCAGCTTTCTCAAGATCAAAGTTTAAGTTCTTAATTGCCCACAGCGCTTTGTGTTCGATTTCAACGGGTAAATGGCAAGCTTTACCGTAAACTAAACGAAATGGTTACATCCCAAGGTAGTTTTAAAAGAAGTACGGTAAGCCCAAAGCGCGTCGGTCAATTTCCGAGACCAATCTTTTCGATTTTTATTGACAGTTTTCTCCAAGATTTGTTTTATTTGTCGATTTGAAACTTCAACTTGCACACAAGTCTGAGGATGATACGGAGTGGATAACTTGTGGGTTATCGAGTATTTTTTCATTAAAGTTTCAAAAGAACGGTTGCAAAAATGGGTTCCGTTATCACTAATTATTGTGCGAGGTATGCCGAACCTCGAAAAGATGTTTTCTTTGAGAAATTTCACAACAATTCTATGGTCGTTGGTTTTGCAAGGAACGGCTTCGACTCATTTTGAAACATAATCGACAGCGAGAAGGATATACAAGTTTCCAAAAGAGTTGGGGAAAGGTCCCATAAAGTCAATACTCCAAACATCAAAGATTTCGATCGTAAGAATGGGATTAGAGGCATCATATCTCGTCGAGAAATTCGTCCAAGCATTTGACATCGGTCGCAAGTTTTGCAAAATTCGAATGAGTCTTTGAAAAGAGAAGGCCAATAGAATCCACACTGAAGCACTTTTTATGCAGTTTTTCAAGGACCGAAATGTCCACCGCACGCTTGATCATGGCAAAACGAAAGAACACTCCTTATCTCATTATCCAGAATGCAACGTCGGATGATTTGGTCGGGACAATATTTAAACAAGTATGGATCGTCCTAATAGAAATATTTCACTTGGGACATGAATTTGTATTTATCCTATTTGGACCAAGATGAGGGAGTTTCTTTAGTGACTAAGAAGTTCACTATATCAGCGTACCATGGATCGATCGAAATTGAAAGAAGTTGTTTATCAGGGAAGATTTCATTGATTGGCAAAGAAGATGGTGCGTTCGGAAAACGAGACAAGTGATCGGCTATGACGTTATCGGATCCTTTTTTGTCTTTGATTGTAAGGTCAAATTCTTGAAGTAAAAGGATCCAACGTATAAAACGAGATTTGGCATCCTTTTTAGCGAAGAGATATCGAAGCGTAGAGTGGTCCGTGTACACAGTAATGTATGACCCGATCAAGTAAGGTCGAAACTTTTCGAGCGCAAAAACGATAGCTAGAAGCTCTTTTTTGGTTGTTGTGTAGTTGAGTTGAGCATCGTTCAAAGTCATACTCGCGTAGTAAATGACATGAAGGACCTTGTTGATGCGTTGTCCTAAGACAACACCAACAACAAAGTTCGAAGCATCACACATTATTTCGAATGGAAGATCCCAATTAGGTGCGCAAATGATTGGAGCAGGAATGAGTTCGCCCTTAAGTCGTTCAAAAGAAGAGATACAATCAGAGTTAAAATTGAAAGGAACGTCTTTTTCGAGAAGAGTCGTCAAAGGCCGAGCGATTTTGCTAAAGTTTTTCACAAAGCGTCGGTAAAAACCAACGTGTCCTAGAAATGATCGAATGTCCTTAACAGTTTTGGGAATGCGTAGATTTACAATGACATCGATTTTCGCTTTGTCTACCTCAATGCCTTTATTTGAGATGATATGTCCAAGGACTATGCCTTGTTTGACCATAAATTGGCATTTTTTCGAATTCAAAGTCAAATGTTTTTCTTTACATCAATTTAGAACCAATTCGAGATGATGTAAACATTGGGAAAAAGAATCGCCAAAGATTGATAAATCGTCCATAAAAACTTCTAGAAAGCGTTCAATCATGTTCGAAAAGATTCCAACCATGCATCATTGTAAAGTCGTAGGAGCGTTACAAAGTCATACGTCGATAAGCTAAGGTACCGAATAGACACGTGAAAGTCATTTTCTCTTGATCTTCGAGAGCAATGAGAATTTGGTTATAGCCGTAATAACCATCAAGGAAGCAGTAAAATTCGTGGCTGGCTAAACGTTCGAGCATTTGGTCAATGAAAGGAAGAGGGAAGTGATCTTTTCATGTTGCGACATTTAGTTTTCGATAGTCAATGAAAACACGCCAACCCGTTTGAGTACGAGTTGGAATAAGTTCGTTTGAATCGTTCTTGATGACGGTTAGCTCAGACTTTTTCGGTACAACGTGAATTGGGATAACCCATGAACTATCAGAGATTGGGTAAATGATTCTGTTGTCGAGAAGTTTAAGAATTTCATCATGCACCACATCTTTCATTTTTGGATTAAGCCTTCATTGCGCATCACGAATAGGCTTGGCATCGTCGATTAAATGGATGCGATGTTGAACAATAGCATGGCTAATTCCCTTTATATCAGAGATCGACCATCCAATCGCTTCCTTGTTTTTCGACAGGATTGAAAGTAAAGAGGTTTCTTTATCAAGAGAGAGAGTCATAGAAATTATGACGGGCAATGTTTCATTATCACCTAAGTATGCGTACTTAAGGTGATCGGGAAGTGGTTTGAGGTCCAACTTCGGGAGTTTTTCGATCAAGGAATTGGGTTGAGATTCGGACTCAATTGGAAGTGATTCAAAAGGAAGAGTGTATTCAATCTCGTTGGGAATTTCGTGAAACAATTTTTCATATTCGGCCTCGCGTTCATCGTTAAGATCAAGTGTTTCATTTTCAAAGTTTTCATGAATGGCAATAACTTCCAACGTTTGGTCACGAGGTTCGTTCGATTGGCTTTCAAGATTGAAAATGTTGAGATCCAAAGTCATGTTTCCAAAAGAGATTTTCATCAATCTGTTACGACAATTGATTGAGGCGTTCGAGGTAGCTAAGAATGGTCGGCCTAAAATAAATGGAATTTGACTCGCGGGATTTGACACTGGTTGTGTTTCGAGAACGATAAAATCAACGGGGAATATGAATTGCCCTACTCGAATGAGCACGTCTTCGATTTCTCCCACGGGCTTCTTAATGAAACGATCGGCGAATTGAAGCGTTACTTTTGTGGGTTTGAGCTCACCTAAGCCTAATTGTTCGTACATGGAGTATGGAATCAAGTTGACACTCGCACCTAAGTCTATCAAGCATTTGTTAATCGTCTTATTTCCAATTGTTCATGAAATCGTAGGGCAGCCAGGATCTTTGTATTTAACGGGCATGGATTGGGACAAGACTTCACTCAAACTGGCGGCTAAGAAGACTTTTTTGGGCCTTGAGTATGTCGCTTTTGGGTACACAAGTCCTTAAGAAATTTCGCGTAAGTGGGGACTTGTTGAATGATGTCAAGAAGTGGAATGTTAACTTTCACTTGTTTAAAAATTTCCAAAATCTTTTCCATTTGGTCCGAGTGTTTCTTTGGTCGAAGACGATGTGGAAATGGGACACGATACTCGGTAGGCGGGTCTACTCGAGTAGAAGAAGAAGAATTTTGATTGGCATTTGATTCAATGTTTGGCTCCATGTTCTGTTCTGAGTCGTTCGTTGTTTTAGAAGTGTCGCGAGAAGTTTCCGGTAAATCGTTTGGATTAACGACTTGATTATCGATTTGTTTATCGGAACGGAGAGTTGTGATAGCATTCAATTGGGTGACGTTGTTATCTTGAACAACATGGGCTTGATTTAAATTTGCATTTTGATTTCTGGGATTTGAAATGGGTTGGCTTGGGAATGTTCCTCGTTCACGTTCGCTCACAAACGTGGCTAATTGACTCATTTGCATTTCGAGTTTTGCAATTGATTGGTTTGTGTTTTGCATATATGAAGTCAATAAATTTTGCAAATTGCTATTGGATTAAAGACTTTGAGTAGTTGCTTTAGCCAACGTTTCAAGAGTTTTCTCAAGTGAAGTTAAACATTTATCGTCTTAGGAAGGATGAGCAGAATTTGGTTAAAAATTTGATTGTTGCGGTTGATTATGGGACGAACCCGCAAAGTTTGGTTGAAAATTGTTGGGCTGAAAGGGAGGATTTGAAACATTATTCGGGAATGCTTGAAAATTGGGACGAATTATATTTGTGTTGGGATTGTTTTTGTTCCATGCAAAATTCGTATGATTTCTCCAACCAGGGTTGTACGTTGGAGAAAATGGGTCATTTTTGGCTTTATTGAAAGCATTGATTTGTTCGACAGAATTGGGACACTGATCGGCTATATGATTAGGATTGTTGCATTTATAACACAGTTGGGAAGCTTGGTTCATTTGATTCGATGAGAAAACGTTATCGAATTTTTTAATCATTGCATCGATCTTAGCTTCCAAAGCAAAAGAAGATCCTATCGAGTTTGCACTCGATCGTGAGTAAATTGATTTTTCGTTCGAACGTTTCCATTGGGATGATTTTTCGGTGAGGTTTTCAAGAAATTGCCAAGCATCGTCGTGATGTTGGGCAAGAAAATTACCTTGCCACATTGATTCAAGCATGGTTCGTGAGCTATTTTCGAGTCCATCGTACAAGATTTGGCAAATCGTCCATTTTTCAAAGTTATGATGTGGCATTTTATCAAAAGCTCTTTGAACCTTTCAAAATATTTTCCGAATGGTTCTCCTTTGAATTGATGAAAATTTACAATTTCGTTTCGGACTCTACTCGTTTTTTCCAAGGGGTAGAACTTTTTTAAGAAAGTGTAACGACCCAATATTTTCAACCATTCACATCCATTATAAGTGCATAGGTAGACACTCATGCCGAAACTGAATTGCTCAAAATACCGCATTGTAAATAAAATTTGGCAAATCTCAAAATATACAGTAAATAAATATAATCACAGATCACAGACACAGAGTAAAATAATGCAGCGGAAGTAAAAGAAATAGTAGTTCATGAAGCTACTATATAAATATAACAGAGTTACATAAGATACAACAGAAGAAATAGAGTACAACAGAAGTCTAAATACAATAACCAAGTACAAGCTGAGTAGAACAACAGAACTGAAATAGATAGGACAAGACAAGCAGATAATCTCCAGCGATTCAAATCTCCAAGAGTGTGGAAATCCAAATCTGTGAATAACTCAGGATGACCCGAGCGTAAATAAAAATAAAACACTCGAGTCAGGACATACATACTTATACAATGTAAACCAACTCAAGTGAACTGTAGCAAAGGTACAAGTAACTTAAAGAATGCTTGGGATCGCCCATTCTTTAAGGATCCGTTAAACTATTTACTATGTAGTAATATACGCTATATACAGTAGTGTCTAATTAGTAAAGTATAATCATATAGAAAATAGCGTTAAGGGGATGGTGAACCTTAACGCGGTCGGATCTTTAAACCAAAATCGTAGTGGGCTCGATATGGTAGGTGACACGGCACACAAGGCAATGCCAGGGTAGATATACCAATTACGCACACGGACTGATGGAAACGCATAGCAGCCACTACTGCTCCACCTCGAACAACACTCCCAAATCAAGGGTGCACACCAAATCAATCACAAGTAATAGAATGGTATCGAAGAAGTGTGTCCGATAAGAGGTGCTACCTCACTGGTCCGAGATCGCTCCTGTTTTAGCCACCTTATGCCAACTCACGGGAGTTGGGTCCACGTATATATACCTTAGGATCGTCGTCACCATCCTACTTCATTATGGAAACTCCACCGCATACACAGTTGTCAAAGTGGTTTTCGGTATCGACAGAGAGTATGTCCATATCCGATCCCGGTCTCTTTAACAACCAATCGTTATTATAACCCATGGTTATAAAATTAAAAACAGTTTATACTTCAAAATAGAATATCATTTCAAATCCAAATCTTTATCAAAATAAAGATTAAATCAATTCCAAACCATTTCAATATATTTAAAATATCATATCATTTCAAAACTTCATTTCAAATCATTTCAATATATCAAAATATCATATCTTTCCAAAACTTCATTTCAAATCATTTTTATATACCAAAATATCATTTGAGTTCAAATCTAAATATTCAAATTTAAATACTTTTTAAATTCAAAGATATCATTCATTTATTATCATTTCAAGTCACCTTTTAAATAGTTTATATTTCAATCAAAATAATTCATCTAAACCATTTAAAAGTGTAAATATTATACTTTCAAATCAAGTATTAAAATTTTCAAAGTTTCAATTCAATTCAATCATTTATTTCAATTAAATTTTCAAAGACCATTTCAAATCTTATAAATTTCAGATATAGATTTAATCCACAAAATAACTATTCAAATTATAAAAATAAATTCCAAAGCTTTATTATCCTATATTTCATAAGTCCAATATCTTTTAAATAGATTTAGATTACAAGTAAACCAAATATTTTTCATACTAATATAAACTTCAATTATTTATTCCAAGATTTAATATCATTTCAAATTCATTATATTTAATAATTGCATATTTCATTTCCAAATTTAATCTTTTCAAAGATAATTTATTCATTGGAATTTATTAAACAAAGAAAATTCAACTTTCGCAGCACTTAGAAAATGCTATGAAATGTTATGTTTAAAAAAACAATTCATTAACAAAAGACAACATTTAAAATGCTGTAATATCTTAATTTAGTTTCAATTAGAATTTTAGTTAAATTTAACAACTATAGCACTAACAAAGTGCTATAATAACACTTAGTTCAAATTTGCTATTTGGTTCATTTAAAACAACTACAGCATTTTCCAATGCTGTAATATCTTTACATTACATTTCAAAGATGCTGTAAAATCAAATTCAGAGTTTTAATTTATAATTTCACACATAATTAACTTTTAATATAAATCATTTTAACTTATAAAATCATATATTTTCACATTTAAAAACAATCATTTAAATACCTTTATTTCTATGATTTTTTAAAGTCAAATTTCCATACAAAAAATCAAGTTAAATAACAATTAAATTTTCATTTCTTTAATTAAATTCTTAACTTAACAACTAAGTTTAAATTTTCAAAATATAACTTTTTTTCCATTTATTTTACTTAATTAAAAATTCACTTTTAAACTAATTTCACAAAATTCAATTTAAGTTATATTTCCAAATTCAGCTTAAATATTCATTTATTTCATATTTTAATTTATACAAAATCATTAACACTTTTAAAAAAATTATTATTCTTTAATAAAATCATTAAATTCATCTTTTAAATCAAACTTTTCATATTTTCTTACTTTACATAAATTCCATTTATAAACAAAATCATAAATTCCAAAATTAGCTTATATTTCAAATTCTACTTCACCATTTACTTAATTCACTTATTTAACTTGTAGAAAATCACAATTTTTTTTATAGAAATCATTTTAATAAAGTTTAAATCAAAATATCATAATATTTACATTTTTAAAATATTTTAAAAATTTTAGAAAAATATATAAACCACGGGTCTGTATATAATTTTCTAGCCTAGGTCAGGTGATACGGATATGTATCATTTCAATCCGTAGTTTACAAAGAAAAACCGAGTTTTATCATTTCAAACCCGCAATCCCAAGTAATATAATAAATAAATAAAAACCGTTCAGTCCTATCATTTCAGCCCATAACGATTTTTCCCTATTCTAAAGTCCGTTCGGGTATTTATCATTTCAACCCATAGTGATTCTAACCTACAGGGAACTTGCAGTGTGTTAAACTGATATAAATAAACAGTATACAATATATAACAGTAACATATGATATAACATGTGTATAAACAGGGATGAACATCATATAATCATAATATAACAGTTATAACAGGATGATATAAATTTACAGATTCAAGTGATGTTAGTTTATCAATTATATAAGTACATATTAGTCTGGTGAGATTTACTCACTTGTATAAGCTGGAGAAAACGATCAAAAGCACAAACTGAGATCCTCAAAAGCACTATGGCACGACAACATGGATATGACAAGAGAGTGGAGAGAGCCAAAGATATACACCTTGAAGTCATTTACATAAAACAATGCATATATACATAAGATTTCAACCCAAAATCAATAAACAATGCTAGAACGATTGTATAAAACGACTCCAAAAACATTGCACTTGCTTTCAACCTCCTATACTTCAGTTACAGGTCTGAAATGTACTGTTAAGGGTTGAATTTGGATCTAGTCTTGGGTCTATATGGTCGTCCTTACATGGTTTAAAAGATGGTGCAATATATAGGTGCTTGGATCTACAACTACAAGGCAACAATCAGCATTTTCAAGCCAAAATGGGTTCGGCCAAGGGGTCCTATGGGTTCGGCCTGGTGCTCAGGTGGTGGTGGGTGGTGTGGCAGTGGGTGGTGGTCAGGTCAGAGCAATGGGTGGCGGAGGAGGTGGTGGCAAAGGTGGTGGAAGTGGTGAATGAGGAAGGGTGTACTCCGTTTTGACATAAGGTGACGGTTTGAGTAAATAGGGGGTGGTGCTCTAGCCTAGGGATGGTCGGCCTGATGGGATGGTGATCTGGAGTTGGTGGTGGTTGGTTGTGGTGGTGGTGGGGTCGGCCTAGCTGCTATAGGAGGTGGGGCCAGTTACATATAGTTGAAAGCAATGGCAATGGTTAGTAGAAAATCAAAGTAAAACAAGAGAAGAAGTAGAAAACATTACCAAATTTTTGATCAAGGAAGAAAATTTTTGCCGTGAATTTTTTTTTGGTTAGAGGAATGTTAGAGTACGTGAAAAATGAGGAAGATGTGGCTGGAAAAGAAAAGTATTGTACGGCCAAATTTTTTTTTAATGAGATGTAGGTTGGAAAATGAAAAGGCGGAAGAGGAAAAGTCAAAAGGAGATAAAGAGTTTCAAGTCTTTTCAAATTTCCACAAATTCATTTTAATTTTATAAATACATAACAAGGCTGATAATAAAGATAAATAAACTCAGAAAATAAAATAAATAGGAAAAGAAAATAAATAAATTTAAATAAAAATCAAATAAATAAAGAAAATGGCAATATATACATAACTAGGCTTTCTAAATTTGAAACAAATTCAAATGAACTTTAGAAAATATTTATGTACTTGAAAAATATTTATAAATAAAGATAAGAACACAAAATAAAAATGAATTCACAAAAATGAATAAATATATTTTAATTAAATATAATTAAATGAAGAAAATAGCAGAAAAATGGAAACTACGCTTTATAAATTGAAATAAATTCAAGTATACTTTAGAAAAATTATATTATCATTTTAAAAATATTAAAAGACATAAAATAACCTATTAACACATATTAAAACAAAATATGACAATAAAAATATAATTTATATGATTTAAAATAAATAATATTGCAAAATAAACAATTTATACACAAATTGAAAATTACACAACTTCTACAATATAAGTCCATTTTCAACGAAACGAAAAGCAGTATTCATGGAATTAAGTCTATTTTCCTAATAAAAGATAAAATTTAAGAATTTGAAATATTTAAATTTAAAGTTCAAAAGTCAAAGTTTGACCAGTTTGAATAGAAATTCACTTTTCAGTGAAATATCCAATTTATACTAGTTTGAACTATAAATCACTTAATAATCAACATTTATATTTAAAATGAAATGTTTGAAATAGAACAAGTTTAAATAATTTTAAAATAAAAAAAATAAAGTCAAAATTAAAATATATGCAAAATCTAGGGTTGTTACAAAAAGCTTTTACGAATTCTTCCCAAGTTATAATTGAGTTCGATGGTAAGCTGTACAACAATTTTTCAACGTAATCCATAAGAGAAAATGGGATTAATCAAAGTTTGATTATGTCATCGGAAAGTTGTTGGAGTTTTATGGTTGCACAAACTTGTTCGAATTTCGTCAAGAAAATGTAGGGATCATCATGCTCGAAATTGCCAAATTTCGGAAGTGTGGCAATATGGTTCGAGTGAATTTCGAAGTGGTTACCCATAGGGGCAGGTAACGTGATGCAAGGTGGAATAGAAACTCTATCGGGAAAGATTCTATCCATAAGAGTTCGACGGGCGTTCTCGTTCGCCATTTTGGGAGGATCGTTTGTTCGGGTTAAACGATAAGTTGTTGAGTCGCTAGTCCAACGATTTGTTGTTGTGTCACGAGTCCAAGTACTCATGCACAAGTGAAAGTCGAGAAGAGAAAGAAGTTAGAATTGAATTTAGTGAATGAAAGAAGATTTGAAAAACGAAGTGAAAAATTGTTTTTGTTTTTGGTTTTGTTTTTGTTTTTTTAAATATGCATGAACTAATGCAACTAAATGGATGCAAAGGACTTAATTACAATTTTCTATCCTTAGTAGCTCCTAACCCAAAATTGTATAATCACACTTTGTTTTAAATCAACAAAAATATTTCTCAACCAGGTAACGGATAGAGGTTATCGGTGCACCACGAATCATCGTAGCAATGCAGCCGAAGGTTTAAGTACCTTCAAAGGAACAACCAATATAATATTTACAAATCATCGTAATTTTTATAACTGATTATTACTCTACCGTAGCCTAGACACCAAGAAATAAAATTGTTCAAAGAAAACAATTGTGAAGATACAATTAAGCCCTAAGTGAGCCCGTGACACCCTTAAGCCCAACGTCTAACCTTTATTATTAGTCAAATTCTACGTTGAAATGCATTTGTGGTCTAAGGAAAGGGTGATGAAATCCCTCACCTTATGTGAATTGGGGTATTTCCCTTAGAAAATAAAACAAGATGAGATGAATGCAAAACAGAAATTAAACATGAATTTACAATGCAACTAAAATGAAGTTTGTTTTTGTTTTTGGATTTTGAATTTTTTCTTATAAATGCAAATGCAAGCAACCAACAATGCAATTCAAATAAAAACAAGGGAAAAGGGGCACGATACCAGAGCGTGCAGATTTTATTTAGCAATTATTTTAAAGCGGCAGTTTTTTTTGCAACAAAATTTTTTTAGCAAGCAAGCAAGGTGATTATTTTTGGCAAGCGGGCCTTCTCTATTTTTTTGATTTTTTGCTTTGGCAACCTGAAACTATAAACAAGATATATACAATATTTTTATATTTCTTTTTAAAAAAATGAAGCTTAAAATAAAGCAAAACGAATTGAAAAACTAAAAGAGTGAAGACAAAACTAATTCAAAAGAAAACAAAGAAAAGCATGAAAAGTAAATAAAAGCATGTAAATAAGAGAAGAGAAAGAGGCTAAGAAGCCATTTTTATTTCATGAAACATTGCTTACAATTTTGCACTCTAATTTTCTAAGTAATATGAAAGGTAGAAGAGGATTTACATGTACATAAGAGGGATATTTATACATGCATAAAATCCTAGTTCTATTTTTAGGGAGCTTCCCAAAATGCCCTTTAGGAAGTGTGGCCACCAAGTAACCATTAGCAGCTAATTAATACCTCATTAAAAGTGCATGAAGCTTTAACCTCCACTTAGTTGTCCATTAGCTTCTAATTGTAGATTTAGGCAAGTGGGTGGCGTCCTCCATGTTCATGGTCTTGAATTATTTCCCTCTTCTTTGCTTTGTATTAATTTGTGCATGCATGTATCTTCATATAAGCCTCTTCCATATGTATCCAAATTCCTATAAAAATCATCAAAAAATGTCCAAGTAAAAATTCTTAAATTAACACATACATAAAAATGACCATTTTGAATGAAGATGAAAATATGATGGTTTGAAAATAATTGAATTTTGGTTTTAACATGTAAAAATGCCCAAATACGATGTTTATTCAAATAAAAAGAGATAAAATATGGATGTAAATATATGCACATTTGCATGCACATCAGGGACACTCTGTTGCAGATTGCATGGACGGGCTTGGCCCGTTGGTAGGAAGTCTGTAAGGATGTTTATGAAGAATGCTAGGGGTCTGTTCTTTCCTAAACTCCTAGGTGGTGGTGAAGGCATCTAGATTTATGACCTTTTGCAAGACTTTTATTATGGATAAATGGATGTAATGTTGAACTTGCTAGTGTTGTAGTCTATCGATGTTGTGAAATATTTTGTTGAAGTACGATCTAATATAAAATCACTTTTTTATATTAATTTGAACTGAAATTTATAATTGCTTAATTATTAATGTTGTAATTGAATTGAATCAATTCGGAATTGGAATGGGAATTGAAGATAATTAAATTGAAATCGGGATTGAATCAACCTAAATGGAAGAGAAAATTGAAAATTTGATTTGTATTGGAGATTGGGAATTGAATCAGTTTGACCTTGAAACTATTTTCAAATAAATTATTTTAATATAAACTGTTTTAAACCTATCTTCTTAAATATTCAAATTATTTTGGATTTTCCAAGCTACTTACTATACAAACCATTCTTTTTAATACCCAAACTATTTTATATCAACTATTTAACTATTTTAAAACTATTCAAGCTATTCTCCAAATTCAAACTGGTCAGAGTGGAAATTGATTATATTTAAATCATGGATTTAAATATGAATTGGGATAAAATTGAAGTTATAATCCAAATGGATACGAAGTAATTTTGAATTGGAACCACAATTGAGATATCAAGGCAAAAATGATTTTGAAATGGAACAGTATATTTGAGAAAAATATGATGATTTTAAAATGAAGATGGAATAGTTACTATAATTGAAACTTACTTTATAAGGAGTAAGTAATGTTACGAATAACTTTGGAAGGTAATCGAACTTGAAAATTTTGGTTTGGCATTAATGAGATTTTTAAATGTTATTTATATATTCAAACTTTCCCTTGTTGAATTAATAATCAGAAGAAAATGATCTTTGAAAGATATTTGAAATACTAAATGGAGTTTATATAAGTATAAAGTGGACTCAAAAAAATTGTTGATCTGAAAATTATTCGAGCTGAAAAGACTAATTTTATATGTATATTAGAATGAAACTAAAAATGCAACAACCCGCATATTTCACGATTGTATATTTAGATGTTTTATTTAAATATAGCATCATTAATCGAATTAAGGTCTGAAATGTTACTTTTTGTAAACAGTCGAATTGGGACTCGAGACCACTTCCATTGAGTCCAAAATGGCATTTACAACTTTTTTGAGTATAAACATCGATATGTTTGGAGTTGAGTAGAATTTTGCTATTTTTCTATTATGGGCTTTGGGTTTCAGCCCACTAACCCATCATAATACCCTAACTCTTCTACTCTTCATCCATTCACTCATTCTATTTCCTAACACTCAAGCTCAAAGTAAAAATGGGGGAAAGAAAGGGAAATGGAAATTCCTAAACCCTAGTTTTGATTAGGAAACTCAAATTCAAGTCCAAAATCAAGGAGAAGCTTAGGTAAGCATCCTCTTCATCTTCTCCATCTCTATCTCTCTTCAATTCTCAGAAATTCCTAACCCTAACTTAGGAAAAACTTTGCCTTTGATAATAGATTGAAGATTCTAGAGGTGTATTGAAGAGGAATTGGCCTTTCCTTTGTTTTAGAGCTTCTCATTCGTTGTTTTTGGGTTTAAAGGTGAGTTTTTTAACTCACATCTACATCCATAACTCTCATTGTTGTTAGGTATGAATTCCTAACATTTATTAGTATTCATTTTCTTTTGATTTGAATTAATTTGGTGAATTTTCCAAATTTTGGTGTTTTGGTCCAATTTTATGAAAATCCTACTATGGATGTTTAGACATTGATATTTGGGGCGTATCGAAGAGCCTATAAGGCTGGGTTGTCGGTTGGCATAAATCCATAGTCGTCGTTGCTCGTCCGATCGTTCCCGAAATGTTTTGGCCATCTTGGCCTAGGCAAACAATTGCCCAGGCCAGGTGACCAGACATCTGGATATCAAGTCCAGACGTCTGATTTGGACTGGAGATGAAAAAAAAATGGTAGAGAGTTGGACCAGACATCTGGTCTAAATCTACCAGACGTCTGGTTTGTTTTCAAACGTCTGGTTTGAGTTTCAAACGTCTTGTAATTTCTGGGAAATTTCTAGAACTCAAATCCAGACATCTAGAACTATGCATTTTGCCTATTTTAGGCTGTTTTGTGTGGATTTCCAATTTTAATCGGTTTTTGTTGATCCGGATAGTTGTTATCACTTATTATCGACTTTGATGACTTCTTTCTTTGGATTTTTGGGAATATCCATTTGACGGAGTTGATATCGATTTTTATGGATTTAATTCACATTTTCGTATGTGAATTTTTGGTGATTGATTGTTTCTACAATCATGTCTGTGGTTTGTCACTTTAAAATACAAAGGTTTCTATACTAGTAGTAAATACTTAAACTCTTTCACAAAAACGATTTCAACACTACTTTTAAATACAAAGCTCGTTTTTAAAACCGTTTTTCCAATCTATTAGTATATACAAACCTTTACCTCTTTCGTATGAGAAATCTAATTAAACGGCTTAGCAAAACAAGTGGTATGAAACGCTTGCGTTTACTTTGTTGGTTAATTTTTGGACTTGTTCGATTGAAATCTTTTGACAATTTTCGAGTGGAAATCTACAATTTGTTCGTAAATATTTAAGTTAAGCTAGTGGTTATGGGACATGAAGCTAAACTCTTATATTTACTAGCTTAGTGTGATTCACACTTCTTATTGATCAATGGTGATCATTTTGTGATTTAGACTAGCGATGTGCGATGTAACTTTGTTGGTGTGGGGACTAAAAACCCCATTTGTGGAACTTTGGTTCAATTTGGTGGGGTAACGACCCATGGTCTTTTGACCGTTCGTGGAGCATTCGGCTCATTCGTCCGCGTGGGGGATTGTACCACGACCGAGTCTATGCATGAGGTGCATCTTTTAGGGTGCGTCGATGTTCGGCTCATTCGTCCGCATGGGGGACTGTACCACGACCGAGTTTGTGCGTGAGCCGTATCTTTTAGGGTGCATCGATGTTCGGCTCATTCGTCCGCATGGGGGACTGTACCACGACCGAGTCTGTGCATGAGGCGTATCTTTTAGGGTGCGTCGATGTTCGGCTCATTCGTCCACGTGGGGGACTGTACCATGACCGAGTCTGTGCATGAGGTGTATCTTTTAGGGTGCGTCGATGTTCGGCTTATGGGATAGCGTCTCATTTGTGATACACGTGTTGGGGAGTTTTCGTGCTCCCGTTTGTGATAGGTCTTCCCCTTTTTGTGATTTCTGGATTTCTAGTTGATGATTTCTAGAATTTGTGTTTCACCGATTTTTATGCGATTGGCATTGATATGTTTTGTCAATATTTGTGTTTTGGTGAATAATTTAAAGAATATGACATTCTTTCTAGTGTTTGAGAATATTGGAGATATTGTATGATTTTTGTTATTATCTGATGTATACTTGTCACAATATGGCATTATTGTTATCATACGTTTATGTGATATCTCTTAACCTATCTCATTTTATCTAATGTTTATAGCTAGACTGATCCGTTTATTATTTTCTTTTTAAATAATACTCGGGTCAGACCGAGGTATTTCAGGTGCTTCTGCTTGACTTCTCATCATGGTCCGTCACCTGACTTTTGGCTAACTACTTTAGCATAGTAGTTTTTGTTTGTATACATTTGAGATAGAGACTCCTTGTTGTATACATATTCTTTTGTCTAGCACTTGTACCTATTCCTTTGTGATGTAGTGGATCTTGTATGACCATTATTTTGATGTACACTTCTATGTGATATATTCATATCTGTTTGCGCCTTTTATGATATGAATATTTGTGACTGATTTGTGTTATGTTTATTTCTATATTTGTTTCTGAAGTCCACATAGCCACTGTGTAGTAGCTTTGATTTTGTGTTTGATATGTCGGATTTCCTCTTGAAATGAAATGTAAGTTATATTATCTGACATATCGGTACTCGCACAAAGCAATTACATAGATGGTCACTCCTCAATAGCCTTATTCTTTGTGCTAGTTGACGGCATTACCCCGTAGTGTCCTTGGCTAGTGTGAGTATAGAGGTGGGGCGTCACAGCTTGGTATCAGAGCCAAACTTCAGAACAATGTAGAATAATCTAGCAAGGATCATTGTCCTATGTCTTTCTTAGGAATCGTGCCATAAGATTTAATTCGATTCTTCGTACCGTTCTATCCTATTTCTTTTTGTGATGCCTTGTTTTATCAATCAAGTTTGTTTGATATTCATTATGTGAATAACCTTTTTCCTCTTCTTTCTTTCTTAAAGAAGAGAAATGGTTAGACCAGACCGTCCCAGCACCGGTCAATCCAGTGCTACTCCTCAGGATGGAGTATTTATGTCTGCCCAGCAGCTCTTAGATCTTGTGAAGAATGCTCAAGCTGTCGGACCCATTCCAGAGCCTACTCATCATAAATCTGGGTTTGCACGCTTGTGTAGAGATTATACTGATTTGGGTGGAAGGCCTTTCAAGGGTTCCGAAAGCGTTATAGAATTCCAAGCTTGGCTTAGAGCATGCGATCGCATCTTTTCCCGCATGAGTCTTATTAATCCACTTCGAGTCTAAGTGGATTCTAGCATGCTCCAGGAGAGAGCATTAGACCGGTATGAGCTTTTGATTTCTGAAACTATTGAAGTGGATTTAACTTGGGAGAAATTCCGGGAAAGATTCGAATTGAAGTTTGTGTTGGAGGCTGAAAAAGTAACTTTAGCCCGATGCTTTATTGACCTTGTTCAAGGTGAATCTTCTATGGCAGATTATGTCGCATCTTTTGAATCTCTCTCTAAATATGGGGTCGAGTATATTAATACCCCATTGAAGAAAAATCAGAGATTTGTCTATGGGTTGAACAAGAACCTCAAAAAGCCTTTACTCCTGAAACTAGAAGTTTCTTTTGATCAGCTTGTTGATATCGCTCTTCAACTTGAAGAGGCAGATAAAGAAAGTGATGTTGAAGTTGTGAGTGCCAAACAGAACTTCAACAACAATAAGAAGAGGCATCCCAATATTAAGTTCGAACCTAATCCTAACAAGAAAGGGAGGCAAGCAACTTCGAAAACAAAGACTCCTACCTCTAATCGTGGAGAATGCTACAATTGTGGATCTAAGGACCACTATGCAAATAAGTATCCGAAGTCCCTTACTTGTCGTTATTGCAAAAGTTCTGGTCATCCTATATCTTCATGTCCCATACTTCAGAGTAAGAAAGAGGGAAAGCTGAATGTTGTGCAAGCCTCTAGTAACACTTCTCTTAGTCAAGGTATTTCTCATTCTATCCTTGATGGCATTAATTTGTTTCGTGATTGTCCTATTTCGAATTTCTTTTGATTCGGGTGCATCTCACTCTTTTATATCAAAAGAACTTGTTGATACCTTTCCTCTAAATATTATGGGCTTGATGGCTTCATTGAGAATTGCAAATCCGGTTGGTGGATCCGCAACACTCAGATTACTTTGTGATGATGTCAAGATTATTTTATGTGATTATTCTTTTCGATCTGATTTGCATGTTATGTGCTACATAGGTTTCGGAATTGATTTTTGGGAAAGGATTGGCTTAATCATTATGACGCCTATATCCTATGTCCCAAGAGGACTATCCATCTTCGACATCCTCAATCTGTTAAGCAGATTTCTATTGTTCTTAATAATTTTGATTCCAATTTGGTGGCATCATTTTATTCTTTAAACTCACTTGATGAGGAAGATGTTATTTCCCTCACTCAAGTAGTTCGTCAATTTTCCGGTATATTTGAGCTTGTCTTAGGATTATCACCTAAGCAATCTATTGAGTGATGCTAAGGTCTTTTCAGCTTAACCTTGCCATCGGTTTTCATCAGCTACGAGTTGCGGAGGATAGCATTCCACTTACCGCATTCCGCACTCGTTATGATTCTTATGTGTGGTTCGTTATGTCATTCGATTTGACGAACCTTCCTGCTTATTTCATCCATCTTATGAAAATTCTGTGAATATCTCGATGAGACCATCCTTGTATTTATTGATTTTCGATGAAAACAACAATTTAAAATTTGCAAATCTTTTTAATAAGATATTTATAAGTATAATTGGATTTTTGTTCTTAAAACGAGCAAAGAATATTCATGAAATTTTTAAGAGGCATGTTTATCATATAGAAGATGATTTTGTGTTGTTTTGCCCATTGAGTGCTTTAAGAATTCTGGTCGATGCGCTTGATCAACGTTATCGATAGGAATCTCCTAAACGCTATGATGAGACAGTCAGACACAGTAAATTGACTTGTAAAAAGTAATTTTTTCTAAAAAGATGATTACATAAAGTTAGTTATAATTTTGAAAGTTTTAGTTTTTCGGGAAAGAGGATCAATTAAAAGAACTCCTTTCTGATGCTCCTATTCTTACGATTCCCGAAGGGAACCAAGAATTGATTGTTTATACCGATACTAGTCGTATTGGTTTGAATGCCATTCTCATGCAAAAGGGAACGTGTTATCACATATGCTTCTTGACAATTAAAGCCTGCCGAGACTAGATATGCCACTCATGATCTAGAGCTCGCGGCCATTGTTTTCGCTCTTAGAATTTGGCGTCATTATCTTTTGGGAGAGAAATTTGTTCTCTACACCGATCATAAATCTTTGAAGTATTTATTTTCTCAAAAGGAACTTAATTTGCGTCAACAATGTTGGCTCGAGTTCCTTGCATCTTATGATCTTGGTATTCTTTATACTCCGAAAAAGGGTAATCGTGTTGTCGATGCCCTTAGTCGTAAGCAACAAGCAGTTGTTTCAATGATGATATCCGAATGGAATGATCTCGAGACTTTATCCACTTGTGAAATTCGAGATCGTGAATCCAAATTATGTTCATCTCTTGTTTTGTGTAGCCTTAAGGCTCATCCTTCTCTTCGGGACCGTACCTCTTTTGGCTAAACACTATGTCATAGAAATTGTTAAATTTTCCTGAAGTTCCTACTTCTATTGTTAGCGATCGTGATCCATTATTTGCTAGTGGATTTTGGAAAGGTCTTCAAAAAGATTTGGGAACAAAGCTTAATTTTAGCACCGCTTATCATCCTCAGTCCGATGGACTAACCGAGCGTGTGAATCAAACTCTTGAAGATCTCTTTCTTGCATGTGTTCTTGATTTTGGTGGAAGTTGAGAAGATCGTATTTCTCTTCTTGAGTTTTCTTCCTATAATAGCTTCCAATTTAGTATTGGTATGGCACCTTTCGAGGCACTCTACGGAAGGCCGTGCCGATCTCCTTCGTGTTGGCTTGAAGCCGATGAGAAGCTGGTTTTAGGTCCAGATTTTATTCGTGTTTCACCAATGAAGGGTGTTGTGCGTTTCAGTTGATCAGGAAAATTAGCACCTCGATATGTTGGTCCATTTCCCATCACCGAACGTATTGGTTCCGTGGTTTATCGCCTTTTATTACCGGCTCAATTTTCTACTATTCATGACGTATTCCACGTCTCTCAACTACAGAAATGCCTTAGAGATTCCGATTGTAACGACCCAAAATTTTTAACTGTTTTAATAACGTAATTAGTTGAAATTTTGTGAAATTTTAAACGATAAAATTTTGTAATATAAATTTGATATTTGGAATGCGTCTAGTTAAACATAGCAACTGGTAAATTTTCGTCCGAAAATATGAAACTTTATTTCGCGCGTAAATTTACTTCAATTTAATTAGTTAAAAAGCGATGAAAATAAAATGTTTTCGAAACCTAAATATTTTTATATAGAAAAATTTTAAACCATCTTCTGAGCAAGACGTCAGTTTGTTGTTTTTCCAAATTTGGACTCTTTGGCTCCGTCGATCTTATTTTTCTACGTCTTTCTTGAATTTTCCGCTAGTAGAAAATTCGAATTTTTATAATTCAATCGAAACACTGATATCATTATACCGTTTTGATCGTCTCATTGTGCTGATCTCTATGGTATATTCGATTGTTAATTTCGAAGCCCGATATGCGGTGCGATCCCTATAACGATTTCTGTATCGGTATTCATATTTGTGCCTTTTGGTTTCTTATAATCATTAAATTCTTTACTGTGAAAACGTGCAACTAATAGCTATTGGTATACCTTGAACTCAATGCCAACCATCCCTATTCTTCACTTTTCAAAGTATTATTAATTCCATTTTTATTCGTTCTTTTTTTTCTTTTGAATTCAACATTTACTTTGGAACTACCACCTGTTCAAATAATGATACACGCATACTTCATTTTATTTACTTTGGTTGCCTGTCATTAACAAAAAGCCAGAGAGAAAAAAAATGGCCATTCACTTATCTTGATTCTTCCCAAAGCAGCATCTCTTGTCTTCCTCTCCGGCACGCATTACCACCTCAGCAACCACCAAGCGCCACTCGCCTCAGCCACCTACACCGACCGGCCTCAGCCTACATCTACGCCATCTCCACTCCTCCACTCCTCTCCCAAGCTCCCATGTGACCACAACAAATTCAGTCCATGCGAGCACTATCCTCTTTCCTTGCTTCGCCATTTCCCACTCTCTGGTTTCCATTTGTATGTGAGTATGTATAGGTAAGTTTGCTATTTTATATATTGATGTTTACACACAAGATTATATATAGTATGTATATTTATATTTATATTTTGGCAGTGATGGATTTTGGTCGGTAATGATTGTATTCATATGATATGCAAGATACGTATGTTGTATATATAGTGTCAAGTTTATATATATGCTGGTGATTCTAATGTGCGTAAGTGGTATTACTCTATACTAGAATTTTGGAAGTAGTATATTATACTGTTTAAAGTATCATTTGTTGTATAAGGAGTCCGTATATATACATGTACGTAGACTATTTATATTTTCGTTTGTTCCTCTTTTCTACGTTCTTACTCCCGGTTTTATATTTATATCATAGGTTATATATATATATATATAAAAGTCGTAAATTATTCTGTTTTGATTATATTTTTTTTCTCTTTATATATATACTAAGTTGTATCATATATTATTATATCTTGCGCCACCTTATAGCAACCTATTTTTTTTAAGTATATGTATTGGATTAAATAATTTTTATAATCTATTGATAGTAATTATCAGTTTATATATATTAAATTGAATATGTCAACATATATTGGTTGGGTAACTATAGTATACGTGCATATTGAATGGAAGCATCCCACGTCGGTTACGGCAGCGTATATATAGTATATGTCTATGCAAATTTCGTAAGTCTGCATATAACGGTTTATATATTTTGAAATAGCATATGTTTTAAAGGGGGTTTATGTATAACTGGTTATGTAAGTATTCGGTTGCTGTATATAAATTGGTTTAAGTTGTCTAGGTGTTTATATGAAACTGTATTTGTTTATGTTTATACACATAAGTAAGTCTAGCCTAGTGCTTATAATATGTTGTTTGAATATGATTTGGGTGTGGTATGCGTGCATTTAGATAACCGTATATATACAAGTTACAGTATTTTATATAAACGGTATGCTATGTTCATATATAGTTTAATTGTAATTTAATGCTAGTTTTGGTGTGTCAGTATATATGTTAGGTTGATATTTTTAAAATACTAATTTTTATTTTTATCAAATATTGTTTAAATATAGCTTATACTGTTATATACATGTGTTGATTTAATTTTTTTTATGTGTTTGACTTTAATATTCGAGTTTGTGTAAAATATAAATTTGAAATATATATATATATATATATACATACTAATTTAATACGTGTTTGAATTTAAAATTGGATTTTATATAAATAGTATATATTGTTATACATATAAGTTCATTCACATCGGTTATCTTCCTCGAACCAATCCTGATTTGAATTCATTTATTTCTATTATCAGCTTCGATCGTCGAATCATGTCCGTCTAGCTTTGTTTTGGAATTCGTGTTTGGATTACGTAACTCGATTTCATTGCCTATTCTCTAGGCTCGAAAGGTGAGCACTCACTCACGATTAACGTTCTTTTATTTATTAAATTTGATTTCAATTGAAACGACAATTGAAATATTGCTGCTGTTAGTTATTTACACTGTTATTACCTGTATCAGTTCACCTGTGACATCTGACACCATTATCTGTTAATTATTTATGCGATGATAATACAGTTTGGCTGTTAATTGATTGATTGATTGATTGATGTTTATATTGGATGTAAATTGTAATGTATAAAGTGATAAATATTATGCAACTGAATTTGACGTAGAATAGTTAAAAAATTTGAATCGACATATGTGTTGAATTTGGTTAGTTAAATTTGTTTAATCTGACCCTTTAAATGTTTAATAATTTGACACGTAGAAAAATAGTGTTAACTACACCTTGAACCATCAAATTGTATGTTGTTTAAACTGATGATGTATGAAATTGTAAATAGATGACAAGTGAAGAACCGTATAAATAATATTGTAATAATCTTTAATCTACATGAAATGATAGTGTAGATTCTAGAAATAATTATATTAATTTGCACAAACAACAATGTAAATTAATACGATTATTTCGGGATTATTTGAATTGATTATTGGATTGATATTGATTGTTGTTATTTCTTGTTTATTTACTTTGACACCATCCCGGTTATCACACTGCAAGTTCCCTTTTGTTATGCTCTGATTTTTGAATTGAATTGGAATCGGGTTGAAATGATAAATACCCAAATTGAACTTTGACCTAGGATAGAGAATTAAATAAAAACCCGATTGGTCAATAATTTGATTTAAAAATAAAATGAAGATTTTATTTGAATAAATAATATGGTTTTGAAACGAAGTTGGAAATTGAATTTTAATGAAATTTAAATGTTAATATTTAATAATCTGAAATAAAATATTAATAAAGAAATTGATGAAAGAATGTTGTTTAATTTGAGAAATGATTGAATTAAGTTTTGAAATTGTTTTCAATTAAGTTTTGAAATTATTTAATAGTTAAATAAATTGAATTATTTAATATTTAAATAAAATTGAACCTCTTGAATTAGTGAAATTAAGTTCTTTATTAATTGAGTTTGAAATTGTAACCGAGTAAATACATAAATGAAATTGGATTTCTTTAACAAGAAACAGAAATGCGATTTATTGAAATTAATGTAAGACTTGTAATTTAAAGAATTGATTTGACGAATCTGATTTAATTAAATGTGAAGTTTTGATATAATGAAGTTGAACTTAAGTAATTGATTTAATGAATTGGAAATCAAATAGAAATTGTTTTGAATGACAAATTTACTAACGAATATTAAATGAAATCGATAAATGGATTTAAATTGATTTGAATGATAAATTAAATTAATTTAAATGATATCGGAATGAAACTTATATACGAATTTAAATCAATATTTGAATTGTTCTAAGTAAAGATTGAAATTGAATTATAAGGTTTTGAAATGATAATTTGGAAACGTAAATTATGGAAATTGTTGTAGAAAGACAAATGAAATGTTGGTTTACAAATTCTATTTGAAATTGAAATTGATTTGGTTTTGAAATTTATTAAATGACCAATCGGTGTAATAATTACGGAAGTTATTAAAGAGACCAGAATCGGTTAGGGACATACTCATTGTCTAAACCGAAAACCACTTTAATAACTATACGCGGAGTGTGATCCAGAATGAAGTGGTTGGAATGATGTACGTGATGACTGAAGAAAGAGAACGATAATGGATAGCCTTGACACTTGTGTCAAATTGGAAATGACTAAAACAAGAGCCGTGCCGGGCCAATGGAGGTCAGCTACCTCAAGCGAACACACTTCTTCGAACTACTCATTACTTGTTGTCGATTGGTGCAACCTTGATTTTGGGAGTGTTGTTTCGCGGTGTTGCGGTCGTTGCGGCGATGCGTTCTCACCAGTCCGGATCAAGCAAACGGTAGTTTCACTACCTTGGGTATTGCCTCATGTGCCTTGCCATACTTGTATCCCTATACGCGACCACTACGATTTGTTTTGTACCTTTAGTATATGGATTGCCCTCTGGTGACTTCCGGTTGTGTGGAAACTATGGTCTTGTATATGCTCTTGGGAATAAAAATGTGTTAAGGGTGGAATGGGCCATGACTTAACACTATTTTGATATCTTTATATTACTGATAGACATTATCTACTTAGCGTACATTACTACCTAGTAGATAGTTTAACGGATCCTTAAAGGATGGTTATTCCAAACATCCTTTGAGTTACTTGTATTTCAATTGCTATTTCACTTGAGTTGGATTTATTGATATAAGAATGTTAATCCTGACTCGAGTGTTTTGTGTTTTGCTTTACGCTCGGGTCAGACTGAGTGTACCAGTATTCGAGACTCGCCTTTGGAGTTGGAGCTTTGCTTGAAGATCCGGCCATCTATTCTGCTTTCAGTATTCGATGATTCCAGTGATTTATTCTGATTTTTATTTGATGTATCGTATTAATCTTCCGTTGTATCTGGTTTAAATCTGATGTAACTTATACATTTATATAGTAGCTTCATGAACTACTATCTCTTTTATTTCCGCTGCATTTATTACTCTGTGTCTGTGATATGTGATTATTTCTTTACTGTATATGCTCAGTTTTGCCAATTTAAATTAACAACGCGGTATTTTGAGCAATTCAATTCCGGCATGAGTGTCTACCTATACACTTATAATGGATGCGAATGGTGCAAAATACCGGGTCGTTACAGTTGGTATCAGAGCTTTGGTAGCTCTAGGCAAAACTTAGTATATATGGTAAATGTATTTACAGAATCACTTTCATCCAAGTTTGAATCTCGTCCTTTTTGACTCGATTCCTCTGAATTTTGGAACGTTCCCTACGGTTCCAAAACTCTTTTGTGTCCCCACTATCCGTCTTCTCTTAATTCTGGAGTATCCTAGAACTCCACTTCGAATGATCTTTATAATGAGTCGGCGGTCTTGCCAATCTCAAATTGACTTATAAGGGGTGAAACTCCTTTACAATAGGCATTGATTTACCGGAGATTTCTGTATCCTCGGTTTACGATGCTATGTATCTCCTACTATACCTGAATTTTATTTCTTGAGATCGAATGTCGATTTACCTCGGAATTCTACAACGATCTTATTCTTGAAGTCACGGTCGACCCGGTTAAGGTTGCCCGCAATTTATATAAACTTATCAATCTTCCTACTTTGTTATTAAATCGTCATATCTTTGTTTCAAACTTATCTTCGAATCAAATTTCTCTTTGATTTGAGTCCATAAAATTTGAAACCCTATCCTTATTTTGAAAATTCATTCCTGTATCGTCGAGCAAAGAAATGTATTTGTAAACTAATATATAAATGCTTTAATATACATTGTGTTGTTTGAGTTGTTGATGTTGATTTGGGTTTTCGATCGATTCGTCTGATCAACGCTATCGATAGGATTTCCAAAACACTTGAACAGAACAAACTGTCACCATATTGTTTTTAAAATTTGGTAAATGGAATAAATTTGTATGAATATATTATAGATATATATAAGTAAAATTTTCTAAAATTTAATAAGTTAATTAAATTGGTTGTTGAAATGATAATAATTGATTATCACTTATTGTTCTATAAATGAATTTTAAACATGGGTTATAAACTGTTTTGAAATTTAAATGAATTTAACATTTAGAATTTGAGAATTTAATTTCCAGTGATTTCAAGCTTTGGTTTTTAAATTTTTAAAATGTATATTATTGAAGGTATTTTCAAATAGAAACCGTTTTCAAAGAATTTTAAAATGTTGAAATCAGTGCTTTTCTCTTTGTCACTGGAAAATAATTTCGGTGATGGCGGCCGCATCATCGACATTCATTTTCGAGTTTCGAAGTGGAGATACTATTCTGTAGCTTTGCTACGGTTTTATTTTGAAAAATATTTTGATTTAAATTTCTTCAGTATAATTTGATTTATATATATATATAGGTATCTTATTTTAAAATTTAATTTGATTGATATAAATATATTATATATATCTCTAAATTGTTTAAAGTTAATCGGAAATCTAATTCTTAAATTTTGTTAAAAGATGATTTCAATTATAAATAAAGCTAAACTTTGGATAAATATTTAAACTTGAAATAATTGAATTTGAAAATTTTATTTGAATAGTACTAAATTGCATTTCAATATAACTTGCCTAAATTATTCAGA
Source organism: Allium fistulosum (assembly GCA_030737815.1). Taxonomy (NCBI): domain Eukaryota; kingdom Viridiplantae; phylum Streptophyta; class Magnoliopsida; order Asparagales; family Amaryllidaceae; genus Allium; species Allium fistulosum. Next base: position 368,980,385 of record CM060908.1, read on the forward strand.
AGTTAAAAATGTAATTGGATAATATACAATATAAAATGATTTTATAAATAAAATTTGAGTGTTTACAATAAATATTATACACTTAGATTTTAATTATATAAAAAAAATGCTAATTAATAAGATGATAGAATAATAAGTTAATTGAATGAGATGAAAAAAAAATTGTTCTGAAGGAATTAACAAATTAAAATTAGATCAACTTATGGAAATACCTTAAATTTAAACCAATCATTGAATATAAATTAATTTAAATTGAAATTTATATGGTTTAAATTAATTTATATGGTTTAAATATATGTAATAAGATATATTAAGTGGAATAAACTTAATAATAATTTAGAATAAAAGAATTATATTTGTTGAATAAAATATGAGTACAATAAATGATTATAAAAAAATTGATGATCTAGATATTGTTAATTGAGGACGACTAGATGATAAGATATGAATTTAGAAATAGATAGATTGATTTAACTTAAGTAAACTCAAATAGATTAAAACAAAACTGTTGAATATTGATTAATATAAAATTTAAATTTATATGGTTTGAGTTAATTGTTGTATTTTGCAATTCAAGTCTATTTTCTTCTGGTTGTTTCTATTCTCCTACCTCCTTCCTTTTCGGGGACGAAAAGTTTTGAGTGGGGGAGAATGTAACGACCCGAAAATTTTAACTGTTTTAATAACGTAATTAGTTGAAATTTTGTGAAATTTTAAACGATAAAATTTTGAAATATAAATTTGATATTTGGAATGCGTCTAGTTAAACATAGCAACTGGTAAATTTTTGTCCGAAAATATGAAAGTTTATTTCGTGCGTAAATTTACTTCAATTTAATCAGTTAAAAAGCGATGAAAATAAAATGTTTTTGAAACCTAAATATTTTTACATAGAAAATTTTTAAACCATCTTCTGTGCAAGACGTCAGTTTGTCGTTTTTCCAAATTCGGACTTCTTTGGCTCCGTCGATCTTATTTTTCTACGTCTTTCTTGCATTTTCCGCCAGTAGAAAGTTCGAATTTTTATAATTCAATCGAAACACTGATATCATTATACCATTTTGATCGTCTCATTGTGCTGATCTCTACGGTATATTCGATTGTCAATTTCGAAGCCCGATATGCGGTGCGATCCCTATAACGATTTCTGTATCGGTTTTCATATTTGTGCCTTTTGGTTTCTTATAATCATTAAATTCTTTACTGTGAAAACGAGCAGCTAATAGCTATTGGTATACCTTGAACTCAACGCCAACCATCCCTATTCTTCACTTTTCAAAGTATTATTAATTCCATTTTTATTCGTTCATTTTTTCTTTTGAATTCAACATTTACTTTGGAACTACCACCTGTTCAAATAATGATACACGCATACTTCATTTTATTTACTTTGGTTGCCTGTCATTAACAAAAAGCCAGAGAGAGAAAAAAATGGCCATTCACTTATCTTGATTCTTCCCAAAGCAGCATCTCTTGTCTTCCTCTCCGGCACGCATCACCACCTCAGCAACCACCAAGTGCCACTCGTCTCAACCACCTACACCGACCGGCCTCAGCCCACATCTCCGCCATCTCCGATCCTCCTCTCCTCTCCCAAGCTCCCACGTGACCACAACAAATTCAGTCCATGCGAGCACTATCCTATTTCCTTACTTCGCCATTTCCCGCTCTCTGGTTTCCATTTGTATGTGAGTATGTATAGGTAAGTTTGCTATTTTATATATTGATGTTTACATGCGAGATTATATATAGTATGTATATTTATATTTATATTTTGGCAGTGATGGATTTTGGTCGGTAATGATTGTATTCATATGATATGCAAGATACATATGTTGTATATATAGTGTCAAGTTTATATATATGCTGGTGATTCTAATGTGCGTAAGTGGTATTAATCTATACTAGAATTTTGGAAGTAGTATATTATACTGTTTAAAGTATCATTTGTTGTATAAGGAGTCTGTATATATACATGTACGTAGACTATTTATATTTTCGTTTGTTCCTCTTTTCTACGTTCTTACTCCCGGTTTTATATTTATATCATAGGTTATATATATATATATATAAAAGTCGTAAATTATTCTGTTTTGATTATATTTTTTTTCTCTTTATATATATACTAAGTTGTATCGTATATTATTATATCTTACGCCACCTTATAGCAACCTGTTTTTTTTAAGTATATGTATTGGATTAAATAATTTTTATAATCTATTGATAGTAATTATCAGTTTATATATATTAAATTGAATATGTCAGCATATATTGGTTGGGTAACTATAGTATACGTGCATATTGAATGGAAGCATCCCACGTCGGTTACGGCAGCGTATATATAGTATATGTCTATGCAAATTTCGTAAGTCTGAATATAACGGTTTATATATTTTGAAATAGCATATGTTTTAAAGGGGGTTTATGTATAACTGGTTATGTAAGTATTCGGTTGCTGTATATGAATTGGTTTAAGTTGTCTAGGTGTTTATATGAAACTGTATTTGTTTATGTTTATACACATAAGTAAGTCTAGCCTAGTGCTTATAATATGTTGTTTGAATATGATTTGGTTGTGGTATGCGTGCATTTGGATAACCGTATATATAAAAGTTACAGTATTTTATATAAACAGTATGCTATGTTCATATATAGTTTAATTGTAATTTAATGCTAGTTTTGGTGTGTCAGTATATATGTTAGGTTGATATTTTTAAAATACTAATTTTTATTTTTATCAAATATTGTTTAAATATAGCTTATACTGTTATATACATGTGTTGATTTAAATTTTTTTTTTATGTTTTTGACTTTAATATTCGAGTTTGTGTAAAATATAAATTTGAAATATATATATATATACATACTAATTTAATATGTGTTTGAATTTAAAATTGGATTTTATATAAATAGTATATATTGTTATACATATAAGTTCATTCACATCGGTTATCTTCCTCGAACCAATCCTGATTTGAATTCATTTATTTCTATTATCAGCTTCGATCGTCGAATCATGTCCGTCTAGCTTTGTTTTGGAATTCGTGTTTGGATTACGTAACTCGATTTCATTGCCTATTCTCTAGCCTCGAAAGGTGAGCACTCACTCACGATTAACGTTCTTTTATTTATTAAATTTGATTTCAATTGAAATGACAATTGAAATATTGCTGCTGTTAGTTATTTACACTGTTATTACCTGTATCAGTTCACCTGTGACATCTGACACCATTATCTGTTAATTATTTATGCGATGATAATACAGTTTGGCTGTTAATTGATTGATTGATTGATTGATGTTTATATTGGATGTAAATTGTAATGTATAAAGTGATAAATATTATGCAACTGAATTTGACGTAGAATAGTTAAAAAATTTGAATCGACATATGTGTTGAATTTGGTTAGTTAAATTTGTTTAATCTGACCATTAAATGTTTAATCATTTGACACGTAGAAAAATAGTGTTAACTACACCTTGAACCATCAAATTGTATGTTGTTTAAACTGATGATGTATGAAATTGTAAATAGATGACAAGTGAAGAACCGTATAAATAATATTGTAATAATCTTTAATCTACATGAAATGATAGTGTAGATTCTAGAAATAATCATATTAATTTGCACAAACAACAATGTAAATTAATACGATTATTTCGAGATTATTTGAATTGATTATTGGATTGATATTGATTGTTGTTATTGCTTGTTTATTTACTTTGACACCATCCCAGTTATCACACTACAAGTTCCCTTTTGTTATGCTCTGATTTTTGAATTGAATTGGAATCGGGTTGAAATGATAAATACCCAAATTGAACTTTGACCTAGGATAGAGAATTAAATAAAAACCCGATTGGTCAATAATTTGATTTAAAAATAAAAAGAAGATTTTATTTGAATAAATAATATGGTTTTGAAACGAAGTTGGAAATTGAATTTTAATGAAATTTAAATGTGAATATTTAATAATCTGAAATAAAATATTAATAAAGAAATTGATGAAAGAATGTTGTTTAATTTGAGAAATGATTGAATTAAGTTTTGAAATTGTTTTCAATTAAGTTTTGAAATTATTTAATAGTTAAATAAATTGAATTATTTAATATTTAAATAAAATTGAACCTCTTGAATTAGTGAAATTAAGTTCTTTATTAATTGAGTTTGAAATTGTAACCGAGTAAATACATAAATGAAATTGGATTTCTTTAACAAGAAACAGAAATGCGATTTATTGAAATTAATGTAAGACTTGTAATTTAAAGAATTGATTTGTCGAATCTGATTTAATTAAATGTGAAGTTTTGATATAATGAAGTTGAACTTAAGTAATTGATTTAATGAATTGGAAATCAAATAGAAATTGTTTTGAATGACAAATTTACTAACGAATATTAAATGAAATCGATAAATGGATTTAAATTGATTTGAATGATAAATTAAATTAATTTAAATGATTTCGGAATGAAACTTATATACGAATTTAAATCAATATTTGAATTGTTTTAAATAAAGATTGAAATTGAATTATAAGGTTTTGAAATGATAATTTGGAAACGTAAATTATGGAAATTGTTGTAGAAAGACAAATGAAATGTTGGTTTACAAATTCTATTTGAAATTGAAATTGATTTGGTTTTGAAATTTATTAAATGACCAATCGGTGAAATAATTACGGAAGTTATTAAAGAGACCGGAATCGGTTAGGGACATACTCACTGTCTAAACCGAAAACCACTTTAATAACTATACACGGAGTGTGATCCAGAATGAAGTGGTTGGAATGATGTACGTGATGACTGAAGAAAGAGAACGATAATGGATAGCCTTGACACTTGTGTCAAATTGGAAATGACTAAAACAGGAGCCGTGCCGGGCCAATGGGGGTCAGCTACCTCAAGCGAACACACTTCTTCGAACTACTCATTACTTGTTGTCGATTGGTGCACCCTTGATTTTGGGAGTGTTGTTTCGCGGTGTTGCGGTCGCTGCGGCGATGCGTTCTCACCAGTCCGGATCAGGCAAACGGTAGTTTCACTACCTTGGGTATTGCCTCATGTGCCTTGTCATACTTGTATCCCTATACGCGACCACTACGATTTGTTTTGTACCTTTAGTATATGGATTGCCCTCTGATGACTTCCGGTTTTGGGGAAACTACGGTCTTGTATATGCTCTTGGGAATAAAAATGTGTTAAGGGTGGAATGGGCCTTGACTTAACACTATTTTGATATCTTTATATTACTGATAGACATTATCTACTTAGCGTACATTACTACCTAGTAGATAGTTTAACGGATCCTTAAAGGATGGTTATTCCAAACATCCTTTGAGTTACTTGTATTTCAATTGCTATTTCACTTGAGTTGGATTTATTGATATAAGAATGTTAATCCTGACTCGAGTGTTTTGTGTTTTGCTTTACGCTCGGGTCAGACTGAGTGTACCAGTATTCGAGACTCACCTTTGGAGTTGGAGCTTTGCTTGAAGATCCAGCCATCTATTCTGCTTTCAGTATTCGATGATTCCAGTGATGTATTCTGATTTGTATTTGATGTATCGTATTACTCTTCCGTTGTATCTGGTTTAACTCTGATGTAACTTATACATTTATATAGTAGCTTCATGAACTACTATCTCTTTTATTTCCGCTGCATTTATTACTCTGTGTCTGTGATATGTGATTATTTATTTACTGTATATGCACAGTTTTGCCAATTTAAATTAACAATGCGGTATTTTGAGCAATTCAATTCCGGCATAAGTGTCTACCTATACACTTATAATGGATGCGAATGGTTCAAAATACCGGGTCGTTACACCGATCTTGTTCTTGAGCCCATTGTTATTGAAGAAATTGAAGTTTCACCAAATTTAACTTATGAGCAACATTCTATTCGTAACATTACTTCGGAGGTTAAACGCCTTCGAAATAAAGATGTTCTTCTTGTGAAAGTTCAATGGTCCTCAAATCCTAAGGATTGCTTTTGGGAATCTTGAGAATACATCGAGCAAACACATCCGGACTTACTCTCTCGTGCTCTTTAGGGTGAACTTCTCATTTCAAAATTAATTCTTTTTTGTTATTATGCCTTAGTATGGTTGTTACTTTTTATCTTCCTCTTAATTATTGCGAGGACGCAATTTCTTTCAGGAGGGGAGTCTGTAACAACCCGCATATTTCACTACTGGATATTAGATGTTTTATTTAAATATAACATAATTAATCGAATTAAGGTCCGAAATGTTACTTTTTGTAAACAGTCGAATTGGGACTCGAGACCACTTCCATTGAGTCCAAAATGGCGTTTACAACTTTTTTGAGTATAAACATCAATATGTTTGGAGTTGATTAGAATTTCACTATTTTTCTATTTCGGGCTTTGGGTTTGGGTTTCAGCCCACTAACCCATCATAATACCCTAACTCCTCTACTCTTCATCCATTCACTCATTCTACTTCCTAACACTCAAGCTCAAAGTAAAAATGGGGTAAAGAAAGGAAAATGGAAATTCCTAAACCCTAGTTTTGATTAGGAAACTCAAATTCAAGTCCAAAATCAAGGAGAAGCTTAGGTAAGCATCCTCTTCATCTTCTCCATCTCTATCTCTCTTCAATTCTCAAAAATTCCTAACCCTAACTTAGGAAAAACTTTACCTTTGATAATAGATTAAAGATTCTAAAGGTGTATTGAAGAGGAATTGGCCTTTCCTTTATTTTAGAGCTTCTCGTTCGTTGTTTTTGGGTTTAAAGATGAGTTTTTTAACTCACATCTACGTCTATAACTCTCGTTGTTGTTAGGTATGAATTCCTAACATTTATTTGTGTTCATTTGCTTTTGATTTGAATTGATTTGGTGAAATTTCCAAATTTTGGTGTTTTGGTCCAATTTTATGAAAATCCTACTATGGATGTTTGGACATTGATATTTGGGGTGTATCGAAGAGCCTATAAGGCTGGGTTGTCGCTTGGCATAAATCCCTAGTCGGCGTTGCTCGTCCAATCGTTCCCGAAACATTTTGACCATCTTGGCCTAGGCAAACTGTTGCCAAGGTCAGGTGACCAGACGTCTGGATATCAAGTCCAGACGTTTGGTTTGGACTGGAGATGAAAAAAATGGTAGAGAGTTGGACCAGACGTCTGGTCCAAACCTACCAGACGTCTGGTTTTTTTTCAAACGTCTGGTTATTTCTGGGATATTCCCAAAACTCAAATCCAGACGTCCGGATGAACCCCCAGACGTTTGGAACTGTGCATTTTGCTAATTTTAGATTGTTTTGTGTGGATTTTCAATTTTAATCAGTTTTTGTTGATCCGGATAGTTGTTATCACTTATTATCGACTTTGATGACTTCTTTCTTTGGATTTTAGGAATATCCGTTTGACGGATTTGATATCGATTTTTATGGATTTAATTCACATTTTCGTATGTGAATTTTTGGTGATTGATTGTTTCTACAATCATTTCTGTGGTTTGTCACTTTAAAATACAAAGGTTTCTGTACTAGTAGTAAATACTCAAACTCTTTCACAAAAACGATTTCAACACTACTTTTAAATACAAAGCTCGTTTTTAAAACCATTTTTCCAATCTATTAGTATATACAAACCTTTACCTCATTCGTATGAGAAATCTAATTAAACTACTTAGCAAAACAAGTGGTACGAAACGCTTGCGTTTACTTTGTCGGTTAATTTTTGGACTTGTTCAATTGAAATCTTGTGACAATTTTCGAGTGGAAATCTACAATTTGTTCGTAAATATTTAAGTTAAGTTAGTGGTTATGGGACATGAATCTAAACTCTTATATTTACTAGCTTAGTGTGATTCACACTTCTTATTGATCAATGGTGATCATTTTGTGATTTAGATTAGCGATGTGCGATGTCTCTTTGTTGGTGTGGGGACTAAAAACCCCGTTTGTGGAACTTCGTTTCAATTTGGTGGGGTAGCGACCCATGGTCTTTTGACTGTTCGTGGAGCATTCGACTCATTCATCCGCGTGGGTGGCTGTACCACGACCGAGTCTGTGCATGAGGTGTATCTTTTAGGGTGCGTCGATGTTCAGCTTATACGTCTGCGTGGGGGACTGTACCACGACCGAGTCTGTGCATGAGGCGTATCTTTTAGGGTGCGTCGATGTTTGGCTCATTCGTCTGCGTGGGGGACTGTACCACGACCGAGTCTGTGAATGAGGCGTATCTTTTAGGGTGTGTCGATGTTTGGCTTATGGGATAGCGTCTCATTTGTGATACACGTGTTGGGGAGTTTTCGTGCTCCCGTTTGTGATAGGCCTTCCCCTTTTTGTGATTTCTGGATTTCTAGTTGATGATTTCTAGAATTTGCGTTTCACCGATTTTTATGCGATTGGCATTGATATGTTTTGTCAATATTTGTGTTTTGGTGAATAATTTAAAGAATATGACATTCTTTCTAGTGTTTGAGAATATTGGAGATATTGTATGATTTTTGTTGTTATCTGATGTATACTTGTCAAAGTATGGAATTATTGTTGTCATACGTTTATGTGATATCTCTTAACCTATCTCATTTTATCTAATGTTTATAGCTAGACTAATCCATTTATTATTTCTTTTTAAATAATACTCGGGTCAGATCGAGGTATTTCAGGTGCTTCTGCTTGACTTCTCATCATGGTCCGTCACCTGACTTTTGGCTAACTACTTTAGCATAGTAGTTTTTGTTTGTATACATTTGAGATAGAGACTCCTTGTTGTATACATATTCTTTTGTCTGGCACTTGTACCTATTCCTTTGTGATGTAGTGGATCTTGTATGACCACTATTTTGATGTACACTTCTATGTGATATATTCATATCTGTTTCCGCCTTTTGTGATATGAATATCTGTGATTGATTTGTGTTATGTTTATTTCTATATTTGTTTTCGAAGTCCACATAGCCACTGTGTGGTAGCTTTGAGTTTGTATTTGATATGTCGGATTTCCTCTTGAAATGAAATGTAAGTTATATTATCTGACATATCGGTACTCGCACAAAGCAATTACACAGATGGTCGCTCCTCAACAGCCCTATTCTTCATGCTAGTTGACGGCATTACCCCGTAGTGTCCTTGGCTAGTGTGAGTATAGAGGTGGGGCGTCACAGAAAAGGTTTGGGAAACCATTGATTTTAAAAGGCTTTTGATTTTAGCAAAAAGTCAATTTTGGAAATTTGGTAAACCAAATTTGAGAACTATCGATTTTGAAGATATCGATTTTGTGTAAATGAAGTTTATATGCGATGCATATAAAGAGTATGATTTGAAAGGTACTATATATGTATATAGAATGATATGTTTTGAGAAAGGTATGGGAAAAAAGGGCAACCCCATGAGAGTTGAAATTTATAGTAGGAGATCCGCTGGGTGGTTGCCTAGAACCCTAAGGGCGGGTTCAATAAAATTGGGATCCCAAAGGACGTCCGGACAGAAACTCGAGTTCCTGATGATCATTTGTTAGGTAGCGTAAGTCAGGTGGTGCTGATGCCTACATTTACATTGGGTTTTGCTGTGATGACAATGTAACCTTTGTTGTAACTGCGATCTATCGCAGTTCCATTGCGTAAGTCGAGTGGCAGTGATTGCCTACAATCTACGTTTAATTTCGCTTGGATAGCGACGTAACATCGGTAGATTGAGATCTATGTGGTTTGGTTCCATATCGGAATTAATGTGGCAGTGAGTGCCTACAGTCTACACAGGGTTCCACTAGAACAGTGACACAACTTTGTGTTGTCTGCGATCTATATGGTAAAGTTTCGTTTGGCAGCGTAATTCGAGTGGTGCTGATGCCTACAGTTACATGGGTTTTTTTGTGATGGCAACACAACCCTGGGTGTAGCTGCGATCTGTACAGTTCCCATGGCGAAAGTCGAGAGGTGCGGATGCCTATAGTTTTCTTATGGATTTCGCCGGGATGGCGACGCAATCATCGAGCTAACTTCGATCCATGGGAGGGGGTGATGTTTTCCATAGCATTTTTGAAAAGTGGTTTCCAAGTATTTTCGCTGGGTGTTGAAAACGGGTCTACTAAGTACTTATACATTTTCAGTCCTACGCCTGATTAACGTATGACTAAATTTCTGTGAGAACTAGGTTGGACTTGTTTGGACATCGAGTAATGAAAAGTATTTTTATATAAAACTGATTTGGTAATATTATGTAATTTTAAAGTGTTTAAAAATTTGTATAATAAAAGAGTAGGAAGTTGAAATGTTTAACTAATAATATACATCGAAATTAAAATTTCTCACTTTGTTCCTTTTCGAGGACGAAAAGTTCTAAAGGAGGGAGGAATGTGACGTCCCGGATTTTTTTGACGTTGCTATTGGGTGATTAACTGTTTTTAATTATTGAAAACATTGATTTTATAAGTCGAACGAATAAATTTCTGATAATTAAAATATCTGAATATATAAATTGATTTAAAACTATATTCAAATTTATATTATAACTTCCTGGATATGAAAAATATTATAGATGTGTATATAAAAACTCCATCATTTAAACTGAAGATAAAATATCCATAAATATATATATATATATATACACAAGCTTATGATGTTTCAATATATATATAAGTATATAAGTACATATATATATATATATATATATCTGTGTGTGTGTTTGTGTGTGTGTGTATGTATGCCCATATGAAGTAATGTTATGTAAAATAGTGGGTAAGTATATATGAAGTAATATATATATATAGGAATGTACAAATGTAAGTACGATAAAAATAAATAAATACATATATATATAAGTTAGGATGTATACAGTATTTGTAAATATGGAAATGTATAAATATATATATATATATATATATATATATATGATGACAAATACAAATGCATATCGAAACCTCTATATATATATATTTAGATTGTGTATATTTAATGTATAAAATAAATATGTACAAATGCTAGTATAATAGGATAAAGTACATATGCATAACTATATATATACACACACATATAAATGTAGGTACACAAGGAGACAACATCATAAATGTATATCAATTCAAGTCACATGAGAAATCAAAATCAACTTTATATTTAATCAAGTCAAAAGAAAATAAAATCAAGTTAAATGGGAAATAAAATCAACTCAGGTCTACTTGTTTTCAAATAAAAAAAAAAAGAGAAACAAAACCGTACAGGTATATTTATCTTCTTCCTTTAGCTTACACTATACACTTCCACTCCCTATAAATGTACCTACATACCACTGCCTTGCATCACATTTATTGCATTCGAACAAGATAAGAAACAAAAAAAAATTCAAGCTGCCATTACAACTTAAAGGAAATCAGAATATATTCAAGTACAGGGGGATCAAAACCAAAAAGAAAACAAATACTTTCAAAGAAACAGTGCTCTGTTCAAAAGAAGAAAAATCTGAGTAGAACTAAACCTTTATATACTGTAATCTATGCTTGGATATGAATGTAGAGTTTGTTGATATGTATGCTTGAAAAGAATATATATATATATATATATATATATATATATATATATATATATATAGACACACACACACACACTTATTTATGAATGTATATTAAGGATATAACCAGAACAAACCAAGTCCTGTTCATTTTCTTTTTTTCTGCTGTATTTTGAAGACTGGCATACTTAACTCTTAAAATACTTATCTCCCACTCTAATTAGTTTTAGGGTATGATGTAAAAAGAAAAATTGTTTGTTTTTTATTGAACTTTTTTTTAAAATTTGTTTATTTGAATATTATCAAGTGTAAAGGATAAACAGTGTATTTTATAGTAAGTAACCTTAAATGGGAAAAAATCGAACATCATATTACGTGCTTTCATTTATATGAACATGATCGGCCTTGGAAATGATGAATTTTTTGGGTATTTCATGATTTTTAGTTGCGTATGTGTTGAGATATAAGGGGATGAACGTATTTTGGTCTTTGACCAAATTACGGCGAAGCTGACGATGGTGGGGAACGACGCTTGTCCAGGAGGAAGCTCGGAGGAGAGGGAGCTCGGGAAAAATGGTGGTTTATTTTATAAAAGGGTGTAATGGAGTCGGGGAAAAAGTAGGGTTGGGGATGAAGTTTTGGTGGTGTTCGATTATAGGGTAATGGCGACGACAAGGGGGAGAGAAGGGCGTGCGGTTGTGGGGGAAAGGATGGAGGAGGCCGCGGCGAACTTTGTGGTGGGGTTTCGGGGTATACGGTGGTGGGTGGTGGCGTAAAGAGGTGAGGTGGAGGGCTTGGTTTTGTTCATGGGTTGAGTAGCAGTTCGAAATTCGAACTGGGCTTGGATAGCGGGTCTATTGTGGGTCATTGGGATGCAGGGGTGGTTGGCGACTAATGTAGATGGTCGGCAGCGAAGGATGTTGGTCGTATCTGATGTATAGGTGCACGGTGGTGCACAGTTTCGTGGACAAAAGAAAATTTGAGTGGTGAAGAAAGGAGAAGGGAGTGAATGAAAACTGGACGAAAGAAAAGAAGGGAAGAGAGGAAGGAAAGAATGGGCCGAAGGAAGGTAATAGAAAAAGGAAAAGAAAAATAAAAAGAAAAGAAGAAAAAAATAGAAAGTAAAGAGGAATAGAAAAGAAAAGAAAAAAAGTAAAAAAAAGAAAAAGAAATGAAGTTATGATAACTTTAAAGTTAAAACTCTATTTCGATTAGCATTTCAAATCGAATCAATGTGGAATTCTTTGCCTTGTAATCCTATCTCCTAATATTTGATCTTAATTTATTTTGTGTAACGTAAACCTTAATTATCTATAATAATTAAAGTAATTAATTAATTTAATTCTTAATGATTAAATTTTAGTTTAATAAAATAGGATTAGTTATTGCTCAGATTTTTAATTCTGATTAACTAGGAATAATTTGTTTTATAATCCCTTTAATTTATGATTATCTTGGGTTAATAATATAAATGGTTTCAGTAATTAGAGTTAATAAAATCCTGATTTGCGAATTGTTTAATATTAACTATTTATCGTTAAATTAAGTTAACGATCTATGTTTTACCTTATTGTTCTTGATTTTTATTTCAAGTATTCTGGTCTGTACATTTAACAGCCAAACGAATCAAAATGTTGGAATAAAACGTTGAAAAGTTTTACTGAAAATAAACATCGGTAACAAAATCCCATTTGTGAATATTGTCACCTAAGTATAAATTGCTTATTATAAAACAATCTACCCTTTTGATTTTACTGCCGGGTTCAAAGAGACCGAAATCGGATATCAGTATTATTTAGAACCTCTTCGATTTGAGAATCACTACTAACCCTTACGGTTTTTGATTATAAAGTTTAATATGTTGGAATTGGATTAATTTAACAAATTCAATTATTTTAAATAAGTAACTGTACTTAGACATTATTATAATATCGATGGATTTTTGTTAATGTGTTTTTGGCTATGATCAGATAAAACTCGTCGTGTTGTACGAGTTACCTTTGTTTAAAGGATTTCCATAACTTAAGTATTTCAATTTAAGTAGGTTTACTCACGCTGGTTTCCAGCCTGACTCAGGTGTTACATTATTATAATGCTTGGGTCAGACCGAGTATTACAGAATTTCAGGTTAGAAAGCTTTTGGAGTTCAGGAGATGAGCTGGATGATAGAGTCGTATTGTACCTATTTGATATATTCCGATGTGTACTGTAGGCTGTATGGACAACACCTGAGGACAAGTTATTATAACTTTCCAGGATTATTTGTTGATGGTTGTACTCTGATAACTTGTATAAATATTAATAGTTACAGCTTTTCTTTGTATAAAATGCTGTTATTTTATATTATATTTTGTTCCGCTGCGATTGTAAGATTCTGTGCTGTCATTTCTATTTCTTCTTCTATCTCCTTTTCTTAAACCCTAACAACCTTGTATTTCCGGCACTCGATTGCTCGGCACTCTATACAGCGAACGTATTAGTGTCGATTTTCGGGGGTCGAAAATCGCCCGGTCGTTACATATTTTTAAACCATTAAATTGTATTAATATTTTAATATAGTATTAACCATTTCTAGCTTAGAAAATTCATAATAAATCGAAATCACTTAGGAAAAATCCAAAAAATTCACCAAAAATCTAAAATAATATTTTCTTTATCATATAAAAATTTCGGGAAAAAAATTCATTATTTTACTATTTTCAATAATTAAAACCCGAAATAAATGCCCTTTTCACCTTAGGAAATTCAAAAAATATTCCAATTAATTTCAAAAATTATGAAATTAAAAACCCACCTCCAAAATTAGGTATTACAAAACATATCCAAAAATAAATTCGTTTGGAGGTCATCCACTAAGGTTTTTCCCTTAAAAACTATCATAAAAATTTCATAAAAATTCCAATAAATCACCATTCATGCAAACAATGGTAAAATCAACCATATCATTATTAAACAATGTGGAATACATCAAAAATCTGAAATTTAACATACATGGATGAGATGGATACTATTAATCACCTTGTTTTGAGAAAAATAGTTGAGATTTGAGTTGTTAATTTGATTCCCCTGAGCTTTAACTTGATTCTCTAACTTTTTTTTCCTTTAAAAGCTTTAGTAATGGCCTCTACTTTGTTTATGTTTTGTATAGATGTAAAAATGAATAAGAATATGAGGGTGGAAGGGTTTATGTTTAGGAAATGAAGCTTGTTCCTATTTTTCCCCTCTCATAAATCCTCCTACTTGTGTTTAAGTTAAAACAATCTTATATGTTGATTAGTTAAGGCTTAACCTAATTAATCATCAAATCTCATCTCCTTCTCATGCCATACATTATTCTGTTTAATTAATCTAATTAAATCTCTCGAATAATGTTAAAGAAAATTAGGGATGTTACATAAAGACTCCATAGACGAAGTAGGAGGCTTTTCTAGTGAATAAAAGTCTTTTGAAATTTCCACTATGCAAAACCAGGAAGTATAACAAGTTATGTGTTGTCTTGGCTTGTTCGTATGTTGGACACAACATTACTCTTATTTCCTATTATATTCACCCTTACATGGGAACGAAATGGGTTAAAGATGATGTACCGAATTATGTAATTCAAATTGATATAATGAAACAATTATGTAGTTGCTATGTTTACTTATGTTGTGCAGAATTAATAATGAACTCACTTTGTTGCTTGAAAATGATTCCGATGTTGATTGTAGCATCATAGGCATCCATTTTTGGATCTCAAAGTGAGGGATACTATAATGACCAAACCCCCACATGTTATATATCATTGCGAAGCTCTCGACAAATGAAGTTGATGGGTGGTATCCATTTGTCGAGCTGGTGCATGAGGAAGCCAAAGATTGTCAATGTTTTTTGACCGACATCGATGGCGGTGACGGACAAAATTGAGGACATGGGTTTGTAGAACTTGATGAAGGGAGTTGAATGGTGGTGATTGCTTTTGACAATTATGCTTGAGTCGGCCAAAATTTGTTGCCAAAAATAAAAATTAGGGTTCAACAACCCTAAAACCACCGGCGATGACAACCGAATAAGGTGTAGGAGTTCGTTTTTCGGGTGGTGGAGGTGTAACGCCCCACTCCGAGACCCACATTAGCAAAGAGTATTACTAGGTAACACCGTCTGCTAATGAAGAGAATAGAGCTGGATAGGAGCGACCATCTATAACCTTGTCTTAATTATTTATTGAATACGCCGACAATTGCCACTTCTTACTTAAAAGGATCGACATATCTAATAAATACTTAATACAAAGCCATAGGTGACTGAAGGATCTTACAGAATAAAATATAACAACTCAAATGTAATACACATCACATAACAGTAGATCATCACATACATTTTCACATATACAGATACATCACAGAGTTTACAAAATGATACATGTCAAGTGGTAAAGCAAACCACAATATACAGGCGAGTCAATAGAGTACATATCAGAGTTACAGATAAAAAGGACTACACAAAATGCTATAACAAAAAGGAGCTAGCGGAATAGTCCATGCGGAAGCAAAATAGGCTAAGTCCAATGTACCTAACCTGAAACATCTTGGTCTGACCCGAGTATAAAATACACGGGTCAGTCTAGCTAAACAAATCAGTTAGATAAACTCAACGATAATGAACATACAAGATCATAAAGTACCACAAATATCTCCAAAAGAGATAACTAAATCATCTAACATAAGATGAATCAAAACAAGACTCATATCATAAGCAACTCAAATACACCAAGGACATCATATCCCAAAACAAGCCAAGAAGGCAAATAACGAATACCAATAAAGGTAACACAAGTTTCCATAAGGTAATCGCTATATATCGTGTGGTTCAAAGAACCTACCCCGAAAGGCGATACACTAGGGAAATATAATTGTCAAAGAAACAAAAGATGCTCGAGCTCAGTACTGTATAACAAGGATCCATACGCCCAAAGGCAACGCCCGAAGGCAACAAACCGTAGTGGCGGTACTGGACACCACTATCCGGCGGAATGTGTCACAACTCTCAGTAAGGAACCCGGAAAATGTTAACGTGAGTCCCATACCCCACGTTCGCACTAAACGGTTTACTAACCGTTAGTCAATTTCACACTCAAAGTAGTACAAAGTTCACCTCATCTCATCGGTAAACCAGACCCAAAGGTCAAAACGGTCAAATGAATAGATTAGGAATTAACTGAAAAGATAAACACACGTGTTCATAGCACGCGTTTTATTTAATCATTTAATTCTCCTCCCTCTTCGCTCGAAGTGCAAAATTGTGTGTGTTTTAAATAGAGATTAGAAGTTGGAGAAACAAGCTTTTAA
Organism: Allium fistulosum; assembly: GCA_030737815.1. NCBI lineage: Eukaryota > Viridiplantae > Streptophyta > Magnoliopsida > Asparagales > Amaryllidaceae > Allium > Allium fistulosum. The sequence goes on from CM060908.1 coordinate 368,997,183, forward strand.
TACAATTTAAAAGATCACTTTATAAAAATCCATGTACGAAATCAAAAAGGAATCTTCAAAGTCAAATATGCAATAACAACTAATTGGAATCGACACGAACTGATAAAAATTGGAAACCAAGCAAAATAGGAAAATCTGGGCTGAGACAAGCAGGTCTGTCAACTGACTGTAGAGGCCAGTCGACTGATCCAGAAACCCGAAACTTTCGGTTCCTACAGTTAGTCGACTGACTGCAGAGGCCAGTCGACTGACTGCAGAAAACAAAGACTTCCAGTTTCTGCAGACAGTCCCAGGAACTTACGGTTTCTACAGCCAGTCGACTAACTGAAGAGGCCAGCCGACTGACTGGCACTGTTTTTCAGCCTATCCAAATGAAGAGAAAACTCTTCCAATTTGCGATCGGACGAGCAATGGGCACTAGGGGTTCATGCCAATTGACAACCCAGCCCTATTGGCTCTTCAATACACCTCCGAAAACATGTTCAAACATCAAAGCTATGATTTTTAGAGTTTTTGACTTCAAAACACCAAAAATTGAAATGTTCACCAAACCAATTCAAATCAAAAGCAAATGAACATAAATAAGTGTTAGGAATTCATACCTAACATCAATGATATCAAGAGAAGTAGATGTGAGTTCAAAACTCACCTTTTAACCCGAAAACAATGACGAGAAGCTCAAACGCAAAGAAAAGATCAACCACTCTTCACTTCAACTCTACAAGCTTCAATCTAAGATCAAAACAAGTATTTCCTAAATTAGGGTTTAGGAATTTTCTGAGATCGGAGAGAGAGATAGATGGAGAAGGTGGAAAGAAGGCTTACCAAAGCTCCCTTTGACTTTGGAGCAAGAAATGGAGTTTGCAATTGAATCTAGGGCTTGGAATTTCTAATTCCTTTTCTCTTCCCCCATTTTCAGTTGAGCTTGAGTTTAAAGAAATGAAATGAGAATGAATGGATGAAGAGAGGGGCTGAGTTAGGTTATAGAGTGAGTTGGGGTGAAACCCAAACCCAAAAGCCCAAATAGAAAATAGCAAAATTCAACTTACTCCAAACATATCGAAGCTTGTATTCAAAAAAGTCGCAAACGTCATTTTGGACTCAATGGAAGTGGTCCCGAGACCTAATTCAACCGTTTGCAAAAAGTGACATTTCGGACTTAAATCCGACTTACGATGCTATATTTAAATAAAATATTTAAATATAAAATCGTAAAATATGCGGGTTGTTACAGATCTCCCCTTCTTACCAAAATTGAGTCCACGCAATTCCTAGAGAAGAATTTGCAACAACTACATACTTACATCACCCAAAAAGAAAAGAAAAATAAGCTTGAGATAAAAAGATATACTCACCATTGCTAAGCGAAGATAGAAAACCTGGATAGGATCGCTCAATAAACTCTCTGGTTTCCCAAGTACAGTCATTGGGATTAACGGACCATTGAACTTTAATGAGCGGCACGTCCTTGTTTCGAAGGTGTCTCACCTCTGAGGCAAGTACGCAAATAGGCTGCTGTACAACAGATAAATCTGGTGAGATCTCAAGCCCTTGCAAATCAAGAGAGTCGATAACAGAATCCAATTCTCGAAGACACTTCCGAAGCTGAGAGACGTGAAACACGTTGTGAACTCCGAATAAATGAGCTGGAAGTGAAACTCTATAAGCCACAGGGCCAATACGTTCAGTAATAGGAAATGGTCCTACAAAGCGAGGAGCCAATTTCCCTGTCACACTGAAGCGCATAACCCCTTTCAAAGGAGAAACACGAATAAAGACGAGATCATCAACCGAGAACTTGAGAGGCTTCCTACGGTTATCCGCGTAGGATTTCTGGCGGCTATGTGCCTCTTTCATTCTCTGACGAATAAGAGCAATCTTCTCAGAAGAATCATGAACAAAATCTGGGCCAAGAATAAGCTTCTTCCCAGATTCCAACCAACAAGAAGGTGATCGAGATGGCCTTCCGTATAAGGCTTCGAAAGGAGCCATACCGATACTGGACAGAAAACTATTGTTGTAGGAGAACTCTACAAGAGGCAGATGATCCTCCCAACTACCTCCGAAATCAAGAATACAAATACGTAGGAGATCCTCTAAGATACGATTCACCCGTTCAGTCTGTCCATCAGACTGTGGATGATAAGCTATGCTGAAATTAAGCTTTATTCCCAAATCTTGCTGAAGACTCTTCCAGAAATGACTTGTGAATAAAGGATCACGGTCACTCACAATCGAACTAGGAACACCGTGAAGTCTCACGATTTCCTTGATATATAACTTAGCCAAAAGAGAAGCAGTCCTATTAGATTTAATAAGAACAAAATGAGCTGATTTGGTGAGGCGATCAACAATAACCCAAATGCTAGAATGGCCCAATCTCGTACGAGGTAGGCCATCAATGAAATCCATCAAAATCTGATCCCATTTACACACTGGAATCTCTAGAGGCTGAAGGAGACCAAAAGGGCGCTAATGTTCGGCTTTAATACGTTGACAAGTCATGCAATTACTCACATAACTCGCCACATCGCGCTTCATGCCTTCCCAATAATAAAGGCGATGCATATCGGCATACATCTTACTACTGCCAGGATGAATGGTATACTTAGAACGATGACAGTCATTAAGAATGTCATGCCTTAGAGCAGAATCAGAAGGCACAACAAGACGGTTCTTCTTGCGAAGACACCCATGAAGATCAATGCTGAAATCCCGCAACGCCTCATCACGGGGTTCAGTCTCACAAAGTTGAATAAGATGCACAAGATCAGGATCACACCACTGAGCTTCGGCAATACGATCCAATAGAGAGGGTCGAGCTTCCAAACTGAATAATACTATCGGAGAATCAGAGGTTGGAGCTCGATCACGAATATCACAAAAAGATAGAGTCTCAAGAATATCCCATTTGGCAAGCATCATAGAAACGACAGCCGAATGTCTGCGACTAAGCGCATCAGCAACACGATTACCCTTACCAGGGGTATATTGGATATCAAATTCATAGGAGGCAAGAAACTCGAGCCAACGATGTTGCCTCATATTGAGTTCCTTCTGAGTGAACAAATACTTCAAGGATTTATGATCGGTATAGAGAATGAAGCGCTCGCCTAATAAATAGTGTCGCCAAATCTTCAAGGCGAAGACAATGGCGGCTAACTCAAGATCATGAGTGGCATAGCGAACCTCATTCGGACGCAGTTGCCTAGAAGCATAAGCAACTACCCGATCCTTTTGCATATGCACAACACCGAGACCACTACCACAAGCATCGGTGTAGACAACAAGATCATGATTCCCCTCGGGAACCACTAGAATAGGAGCATTAGTGAGAAGTTCCTTTAATGTTTGAAAGGAAACTTCACACTTATCGGACCAAATATAACGAATGCCTTTCCGAGTAAGGCTGGTGAGGGGAAGCACAACACGAGAAAAATCCTTAATGAACCGACGGTAATAAACCGCCAATCCAAGGAAACTACGAATCTCATAAACATTCTCAGGCCTCTTCCAATTCTGGATAGCTTCGATCTTTGAGGGATCGACCGAAATGCCATCGGAAGAAACAACATGGCCTATAAACTAAACCTTATTCTCCCAAAAATGGCACTTGGAGAATTTGGCTTTAAGCTGATGGTGACGAAGAGTACTCAAGACAATTCTCAAGTGATTAGCATGCTCGGCTTCAGACTTAGAATAAATAAGAATGTCGTCAATGAACACAAGGACGAACTTATCGAGATGTTCTCGGAATACTCGATTCATAAGATCAACAAAGAAAGCATGAGCGTTCGTCAAACCGAATGGCATAACGAGCCACTCGAAAGAACCATATCGAGTGCGGAAAGCTGTAAGGGGTATGCTATCTTCCGTGACTCGGAGCTGATGAAAACCAGTGGCAAGGTCGAGCTGAGAGAAGACCTTAGCGCCACTCAATAGATCGAACATATCATCGATCCTAGGAAAAGGATATCTATTCTTGATGGTCAACTCGTTAAGCTTGCGATAGTCGATGCAGAGCCTAAGAGTTCCATCGGACTTCTTCACGAAGACGACCGCGGCACCCCACGGTGAAAAACTGGACTGAATCAACTGTTTGGACTCAAGCTCTAAAAGCTGCTTCTTGAGTTCCTCATTTTCTTTGGTAGACATCCTCGTGGGAGGACGGCCAACTGGCTGCGCGCCTGGAATGAGATCAATGCGGAACTCGATCGCCCGCTTGGGTGGCAAACCCGAAACCGGCTCAAAAACATTAGAGAAGTCACAAACAATAGGAATACGGGATATATCATCATCATCTCGTGAGTCAAGAGAATATAAAGCCATTTTAGAATTATCCACATTCCGAAGAACAAGTGACAGCTGAGAAGACGAATCCAGGTGTCGAAGATATAAAATTCTTTCAGAACAAATAATCCTGTCATCGTATCTCACTAGCCAGTCCATACCCAAAATGATATCAAATCCCAAATTAGAAATAACGTGCAGATTCGAACGAAAAGAAAATCCACATAAAACAATCTCAACATCATCACAAAGCATGCTAAGGGTTGTAGATCCCCCAATAGGATTCGCAATCCTCAATGAAGTAACCATATAAGAAACATCCAAAGACAAATCATCGACGAGCTTTTTCTGTATGAAAGAATGCGAAGCACCCGTATCAAAAAGAACTCGAATACTACGGTCATGAAATAAAATAGAACCTTCCAAAATAGATGGAGATATACCTCTGGGCTGAGAAGAACCTCCAGAAGCCTTAGCAACATAAAGCTTGCCAGACTTGGCACTAGCAGGAGTAGTAGGGCAGGTGGAAACACGGTGACCTTCCTTCTTGCAATAATGGCAGAAGAGAGGCTTAGGACAAGCTCGAATCATATGATCAGGAGAACCACAATTGAAACACTTCTGAATGGAAGGTGTTCCAGCAGATTGAGAGTTAGAACCAGATTCAATAGGCTTTTTCTTCTTGGAAGGGAGAAATCCCTGCTTATGAAATGGAAACCTCTTCTTATTGGGGTTCTTGCGAACCTCAACATCATCACCACTATCACACTCCTTCTCGATGGCCTCGAGATGAAGTGCCGAATCAACTAACTCCTCAAAAGAAAGCTTGAGCTGGAGCATTAAGGACTTCTTAAGATATTTCTTAAGACCAGAGACAAACTTCATATTCTTCTTATAAGAAGTGCTAATAAATTCAAGACCATACCTAGATAAGGCCTCGAATGATGCAACATACTTAGAAACGGAGGACTTCCCTTGCTTCAACTCAAGAAAGCGACGGGCCAATAAAACTTTCTCAGATTCAGGAACGAATTTGAGTTCGAATCGTTCCCGAAACTGAGTCCAAGAAAGAACAGACTCATCAAGTTCGGCTACAAGAAGCTCGTACCAATCAAGGGCACGCTCTTGCAATAAGCTAGAAGTTACAAGAACTCGATCATGGTCAGAAAGATCCATGCGAGAGAAGATACACTCGCATGTGCGAATCCAAGCTTGGACCTCAAGAACGGACTCGGAGCCTTTGAATGGCTTTCCACCAAGATGAGAAAAATCACTGCACAAGCATGCAAAGGCAAACTTGCGTGGAGGAGATGCACGAATAGGAGCTGGAGGCTGAGTGCTCCTAAATAACTCCAAAAAATGATCGGCAGACATATAAACGTCGTCTGGATGCGAGCCATTGGATTGCCCAGCATCCGAGCGTCGTCCTCTGCCTCTTCCGGCCATTAGTTAAAAGATAAGATAAGATAAAGATTATTCACAAGGTAGATATCATTAATTCAAATATGGAATACTACAGAATAAAATGCATTCCTAGGCGTATTCCTAAAATTCTATCTACCCCAAAGGCACAGAAAGAATAAAGGCATGATGATACAAAGATTTGTAAAATTCGTACTACCCTTTGATGTACCGTAATATGTGTCTCTGTTCTATGTTTATCATATTTTATTCTGAACTCAGCTCTGATACCAAGCTGTAACGCCCTACTCCGAGACCCACATTAGCAAAGAGTATTACTAGGTAACACCGTCTGCTAATGCGGAGAATAGAGCTGGATAGGAGCGACCATCTATAACCTTGTCTTAATTATTTATTGAATACGCCGACAATTGCAACTTCTTACTTAAATGGATCGACATATCCAATAAATACTTAATACAAAGCCATAGGTGGCTGAAGGATCTATTAGAATAAAATATAACAACTCAAATGTAATACACATCACATAACAGTAGATCATCACATACATTTTCACATATACAGATACATCACAGAGTTTACAAAATGATACATGTCAAGTGGTAAAGCAAACCACAATATACAGGCGAGTCAATAGAGTACATATCAGAGTTACAGATAAAAAGGACTACACAAAAAGCTATAACAAAAAGGAGCTAGCGGAATAGTCCATGCGGAAGCAAAATAGGCTAAGTCCAATGTACCTAACCTGAAACATCTTAGTCTGAACCGAGTATAAAATACACGGGTCAGTCTAGCTAAACAAATCAGTTAGATAAACTAAATGATAATGAACATACAAGATCATAAAGTACCACAAATATCTCCAAAAGAGATAACTAAATCATCTAACATCAGATGAATCAAAACAAGCCTCATATAATAGGCAACTCAAATACACCAAGGACATCATATCCCAAAACAAGCCAAGAAGGCAAATAACGAATACCAATAAAGGTAACACAAGTTTCCACAAGGTAATCGCTATATATCGTGTGGTTCAAAGAACCTACCCTGAAAGGCGATACACAAGGGAAATATAATTGTCAAAGAAACAAAAGATGCTCGAGCTCAGTACTGTATAACAAGGATCCATACGCCCGAAGGCAACGCCCGAAGGAAACAAACCGTAGTGGTGGTACTGGACACCACTGTCCGGCGGAATGTGTCACAACTCTCAGTAATGAACCCGGAAAATGTTAACGTGAGTCCCATACCCCACGTTCGCACTAAACGGTTTACTAACCGTTAGTCAATTTCACACTCAAAGCAGTACAAAGTTCACCTCATCTCATCGGTAAACCAGACCCAAAGGTAAAAACGGTCAAACAAATAGATTAGGAATTAACTGAAAAGATAAACACACGTGTTCATTGCACGCATTTTATTTAATCATTTAATTCTCCTCCCTCTTCGCTTGAAGTGCAAAATTGTGTGTGTGTTTTAAATAGTGATTAGAAGTTGGAGAAACAAGCTTTTAATACAATTTAAAAGACCACTTTATAAAAATCCGTGTACGAAATCAAAAAGGAATCATCAAAGTCAAATATGCAATAACAACTAATTGGAATCGAGACGAATCGATAAAAATGGGAAACCAAGCAAAATAGGCAAATCTGGGCTGAGACAAGCAGGTCAGTCGACTGACTACAGAGGCCAGTCGACTGATCCAGAAACCCGAAACTTTCGGTTCCTGCACTCAGTCGACTGACTGTAGAGGCCAGTCGACTAACTGTAGAAAACAGAGACTTCCAGTTTCTGTAGACAGTCCCAGGAACTTACGGTTTCTACAGCCAGTCGACTGACTGCAGAGGCCAGTCGACTGACTGGCACTGAGACTGTTTTTCAGCCTATCCAAATGAAGAGCAAAATCTTCCAATTTGCGATCGGACGAGCAATGGGCACTAGGGGTTCATGCCAATCGACAACCCAGCCCTATTAGCTCTTCAATACACCTCCGAAAACATGTTCAAACATCAAAGCTATGATTTTTAGAGTTTTTGACTTCAAAACACAAAAAATTGAAATGTTCACCAAATCAATTCAAATCAAAAGCCAATGAACATAAATAAGTGTTAGGAATTCATACCTAACATCAATGATATCAAGAGAAGTAGATGTGAGTTCAAAACTCACCTTTTAACCCGAAAACAATGACGAGAAGCTCAAACGCAAAGAAAAGATCAACCACTCTTCACTTCAACTCTACAAGCTTCAATCTAAGATCAAAACAAGTATTTCCTAAATTAGGGTTTAGGAATTTTCTGAGATTGGAGAGATAGATAGATGGAGAAGGTGGAAAGAAGGCTTACCAAAGCTTCCCTTTGACTTTGGAGCAAGAAATGGAGTTTGCAATTGAATATAGGGCTTGGAATTTCTAATTCCTTTTCTCTTCCCCCATTTTCAGTTGAGCTTGAGTTTAAAGAAATGAAATGAGAATGAATGGATGAAGAGAGGGGCTGAGTTAGGTTATAGAGTGAGTAGGGGTGAAACCCAAACCCAAAAGCCCAAATAGAAAATAGCAAAATTCAACTTACTCCACACATATCGATGCTTATATTCAAAAAAGTCGCAAACGCCATTTTGGACTCAATGGAAGTGGTCCCGAGTCCTAATTCGACCGTTTGCAAAAAGTGACATTTCGGACTTAAATCCGACAACGATGCTATATTTAAATAAAATATTTAAATATAAAATCGTAAAATATGCGGGTTATTGCAGGAGGTTTTATTGGGGATAGTTGTTATGGCGGCAGTGGTCGTGAGTGGGAGCCAACAGTAGTCAAAATTATGGTTAATGGCTAGGAAATGGATGTGTGACTTGGTAGAACGAGAGGGAAGAAGTTACATTCATTATTTTTATTAACATTTGGTTTTGGACTACTTTACTTATTTACGGTATTGCCACTGAATGTTATATTTTGAACAACTTCTACATACGAACTTCTTTTCATGCGAAGTTTCTTCTATTTGACTCATGGTGTAATTTTGAACGATTAGGCATGGGGTTTGCTGAGTTTAGGGATTTTTAGAAAAAGTGCAATGGTATGGTTCTATAATAACATGAAAATCTAACGCTATTAATATTAAACTAATTAAAAAGTGAAATGGGTATTGTATTTATAACCATTGTAAAGGTCTCTCCGAGTTGATCGGCTTGATATACAATTTTAATAGGTTTGGAGTTACAGTTTTCGAAATTGAGGTAATATAGTGTTTAAATAGTGTACGTAGTTGTATCAGACCAAACTAGATGCACAACCCATAACCCAATCTAATAACTATATAAACAAGGCCATGAAACCCAATCCCTCACCTCTATCATTAGTTCTCTTTTTTAATCCTAAAATTCTTCTTGATCCTACTTTAATCGCGAACGGTTTTTCTTTAATTACAAATTGATTAAAAAATCAGAGTGATCAAACACCAACATATTATACATCATTACGAAGCTCTCAACTAATGGAATTGACGGGTGGTGTCCATTTGTTGAAAAGTTCTCGAGTTTGCTAGAAATCGCGGTCAAAGTGTAACAATCCAGAATTTTGGTCGTTGAATTTTAATTATTTATTAATTCTAAATATTTAAATAATTGGATTTTGGAATTTAATAATTATATTCAAATATATGGACTGCTTAAATATTTGAATTTGTGAATTAAATATTAATTTATTTTGATTTAATAACCATATTTAACTCCTTTTAATTAATAAGTAATATTGGTGAATTCAATTTGTAAATTCAATTACAAAAATAAATAGATCGGATAAATGCCATAATTGGATCAAAAATATAAAACGATATTTAAAATGTGTGAAATTATCAATCCAGGGCACCGTCTCGGATTTTGACAAAACTAGTGTTATTGAATCCAGAATAATAAATTGTTGTATGCCAACGAGTTTCGTGACGATCAGACATATTGTGTGATCGTGCGAGTTCGAAATGCATAACGATTAATTTTAGAGAATTAAAATAATATAATTGGATTTTAAAAGGCTAACTTTTATAGGATGGAATTAGATCCTGGTATTAGTTCCATTGTGTTCATAATAGGGGTATTTAGCTAGGAACGCCAATGAGTATGCCTCGATTAGAGTTTGTAAATTTTGGACAACGAATAGTGTCGGTTAGAAAATCTATATAAGGACCCTCACTTCTCTCAATGGCCAAAAACTCAAACCCTGGCATAGCCAAATTTAATGGCTATGGTTTATCGGAGAGCTAGAGGTCAAATTGGGCCTCGACTCCAACATGAAAGTTGTTCAGCTAGGTGAGGCGAGTATTTTGGTTGGTGGGATTGTCGTGTAGTAGCCAGAGGCATTCTAGTTTTGACTGGGAAGGCGGCTGCATTTTCGGTTCGGTGAAGGAACTAGCTGTGACGAGAGGTGACGAGGCTGGTGCCATTAGGGTCGGGGCTTCCGTTGGTGGTTGTGCGACGGTGGTTGGAGGTCTGAGGCGGTGGTCGAAAATATCGAGGTTCGAACGTGATTTGGGTTTTTGGATAATGCTACCTAGGTTTAAAATAAGGGAGAGAGGATTAGGGCTTAATCAAAGTAATTAGTGATTTATTAATTAATTAATTTAGTCAATTAATTGTTGAAAAGTTCATTAACCTATATCTTGCTCATACGAGGTGGAATTCGAACATGGTTAGTTGCATTGGGCTCGTAGGAAAATTATCTTCGTAATGGAGTTGGATTGGTTGAATTTGGAGCTAGTGAGAATTTGAGCTAAAATCAAACACTGTTCGATTTTAGTTCAAAATGGAACGTTTCGATAATAACTGGAATTTCGATAAGTTCATTCACTTTTAAATAAACTATATAATATCTGTGATGCTGTAGAGTATTGTTGAATACCTGGATGTTACTTATATTTTTGTTTGATTGATTGTTTGGATTGATTCCCGTTTTGGAAAACGGATGACATATTAAATAATATGCAGTGAACCCATATGACTATATGTATTGTCTGTAACTATTGTTTAGCAGGGAACATTTATAGGGAGACCCAAAGGGATTTCTCTCCGGAATAAATTTATTTACATCCTTATATGTTTATATTGATGTTTGGTTGAAAATAATCATGATATTTTATTTGAATTGTTTAAGTGTCGTTATAGCGATTTTCGCTATATCGTCACTTATTGGATCTTATTTCCCTAAAACTTTGTGTGTGATGCCTTGAGCTTGTATTTTCACAAAAATGGATGTTTGGATTTAATTAATCATTTTAATTAATAATATTGGAAATTTAGTTAATCATTTTAAATTGATGGTATGTCACTACGCCATAAATGGCCTACTGCAACACAAAAAAAATGTTGGCTCAGGCCCGAAAAATGTTGCCATAGGTCTATGGCAACACTTTTAGGGTGATGCAATTTTTGCCGTTGCCTTAGACCTCAAAGGCAACATTTTGACTATCTAAGGCAACATAAGTAATATTGTTGCAATAGAACCCTATTTGGGTCTATGGCAACACCCATAGGTATCTGTAGCAACATTCCAAAATGTTGCTATAGATATGAACTTTTTGAATTTGTGGGGCCCACAATATAGAGCATATTTGATTTTTTAATAAAAATAAATATTTATTTAATAAAATGCTATTGCACAGAATTTGATATTTAAACAGTAATTTATTTAAATAAATATTTTATTTCAACATTTGAAATAGTACAAATTCCTGACTCCACTATTTTACAATTCAATGATATATAACACTGATATTCACATATACAGATATTCCTCACTACATCACTCAGTTCACTCATTACATATGCAGTTTCAATTTATACAAACACCGACACTGACAAATATATGCCGAGCCGAAGGCGAGCCGAGTGCCGAGCCGAAGGAGAGGCGAGAAGCGGGTCCGGGCGCAGCGCCGGCGGGGGTCCGGGGCACCGCAGTCCCGGCGGGGATCGACCTACCCGGTTAGGTCGAACAAGTGGGCACCGCCCGATTCATCCGATTTCGAAAGATCGAGCCTTCTTTGAAACCTGTCTTCAAGCTCATGCACATTTGATTTGACTCTGTCTTCAAGCTTATATCCAACTGTCCAGTCTTTAATACCTGTCACATATAATTCAAAAGCAGTAATCTGGAAAATAATATTTAACTCGAACAGAAAATGAAAATATTTTTGTTATATTATTTGCCTCAGGTATTTGGGTTGTTTCTTTTCATAAGTGCATAAGCCAAACATGAATGCAACACATGGATACAAGGCAGTATGGAAGCAAGCAAGCAACAGTTCAAGCAAAAATGCACAAAGGAGAAGCCAAGTGCACAAAGTAGTACTCAACACAGCAAGCAACATAACATGACCAAGAAATGCATGTACATGGATGAACATACATGCATCATAAGGCTTGGTACAAGAAACTACTCAAGTGCAAGTTCATACTCAAGTGCAGCCAGATATGTAGACAAGCCAAAAAAACGGACACGGCACAAGGTCAAACCCGAGTCATCGACGGGATTCAACTCAGGGCCAAGCAACCAACAAAACAAACAAGAACCAGGTTCAGCAAAATATAGACAAGCCAGTGCAAGAAACACAGCAGTACACATAGGCAGCCCATCAAGCAAAAACAGTGAATGCATCAGGCATATACAAGAGAAACCTACGCAGTAACATGATATACAGAGGACTTGGAGCATCAGTTCATGTTAAAGAACAAGGTTAGCATGGTACCAGTTCAGTCCAGACCAAGCAAAACCAACAAAGCTCAACACACATATGTTTGTATTCATCATTGCAATCCAACATACCAAATTTCTCAAAGTCCAATAGAAAGATTAAACACGAGATTATAGGAAATAAAGCCTATAAATAAATCCCAATTCATCATCGGCAAAAGCGTGCGAGTGTAACCAAAATCAAGAATATTCAAGTAAACCAGAAGGCAGAAAACATACCAAATAATATCACATCGCACCCAACGACGAAGTCAAAGCAATTCGAGCAATCAATCAAGGAGAACGAAGGAGCAAGCTACCAGGAACGTTTCTCACACTAGATTCGATCAATCAGAGCATCAAAGCAATTAGAATCGCGTGCCCTAGTTTTCACCGAAACCAATTCGACTACCCCCTGCCACTCTGACATCAGGCCCCAACCACGAAATTGCGACCAAATCAGCAACTCCTTGAACCATCGCAATCCCACAGCCTTACCTCGAATCACCAGAATCGCCAAAAACCTGAACAAAATCGCAAATCCGGAAGTAGTGAGGAAAACTGACGCGAGGCGAAAGAAAATAATGGAAATTGATATGGCCGACAAGGGATAAAATCAAAGCCAGTTATTCTCCAAATCGAAGAAACAAGGAGGAGCGGCGTCATTTTTTTTAAAGTCGGAGGAATAAAAATTAGGGATTGGAAAATTGGGGGTGAGAAACGAAAGTGGATAAGTGAAAAGTAAAAGCGGGAAATGGAAATTGGTAAGGTGTGGATCGATGGTGTGAATCGACGGTTGAGATTTTGTTTTAAATGGTGGTGTGGATCGCTGAGGTGTATTTTTTTTTTTAATTTTTTAATCTGAAAACATCTATGGCAACACTATATAAAAATGTTGCATCGTGTTACACTTGTTTAGCTAGAGCAACACATTTCTATGGCTAAGGTAACACCAAAAATACAACGTTGCAGTAGGACCAAAATTCTATAGCTATCGCAACATTTTAGCTGGCAACACCTTGCAAAAATGTTGCAGAAGGTCATTTATGGCGTAGTGTGTGAAATTAATTAACCATTTTAATTAATGCTATTTAAATTTAATTAATCATTTTAATTAATGATGTTTGAATTTATTAATCATTTTAATTAATGATATTTAAAATTAATTAATAATGTTCTAAATTTATTTAATCATTCTAGCTAATGATGTTTGAATCTAATTAATCATTTTGATTAATAATGTTTTCAACTTAATAAATCATTTTAATTAATGGTATTTGGATTTAATTAATTTTCTTAATTAAAAATGTTTGAATTTAATTAATCATTTTAAATAATGATATTTTTATTTTTATTAATAATTTTAAATAATGATATTTGGTTTTAATTAATCATTTTAATTAATGATATTTGAAGCTAATTAATTCAAAAACTTGTTTAATCAACGATTATTTTATCGAATTAGAAAATTGCTGAATTTTTTTTAATTAAGAATAACCGCAAGCGCATGACTTATAATTTTAGTACGTGGCGAGTACGGGTCGATCCGTAGGGAATTGAAGTGATTAAAATTTCTACTCAATCAAATTAAACCAAGAATTTGAGATGTGTTAACTACAAATTTCTAAAAACTAACAAAAGCTAAAAGTGGATAAAAATATGAGAGTAGAAGGCAATTTAGAGGCAAATCCCTTCTCATGATCACATAAATCAACACAATGAAATTATAATCTCTCTTTTTTGGTCATCAATGAATTTAGTTGATGTGTTTATGGGTATTTGATGGGTAGTGGTGAAGTATGGTTCAGGGCAAGTGTTGAAGATGACAATATGGCTTGTAGTTGTATGAAATGGTGGCAGGAGTTATGATGCAGCTGTGATGGCAGAGGGAGGTTTGGAACTGCTATGAATATACATATGCAGTTGTGATCAGGTATATATGCAGATGGTTGTGAATACGGTCAGGTTGAATGTATGCCACAATATTGAAGTAGCAAAGAGGTAGTTTGTTAATGGTTATGGCAGTGGCACTGTGGGTTGACAGGTTGTTATGGCAAGTGTATGTAGTTATTTGTTGAGGTAGTGCAATAGTGTGACTAGAGGCACTGTATGCAGGGTAATAGTTATGTGATGCAATGTTTGTTGTGATGTTATGTGCAGGTTTGTGGCAGTAAAGTGTATGGATGTATGGTATGGAGGAGTGTGCTATGACAATAGTGTATTAGGAGATGCAGAGAGGAGCAAGCAGTGGTGGACGAGAGTTGATGTAATGACTATTGTATGTATGTATGGTTGAAGTGCAGTTAGCAGGTGGTGGTACGGATGGTTAGTTATGTATGAAGTAGTTCAGTTTTTGTCAAAGGTGGAGATGATGTAGGTAGTTGCTGGTGATGGAAGGTTAGTGAGGAGGTGTGTTTAATGAATGTAGATAGTGGAGGTGGTAAGTGACTGCCATGACACTGTGCAGAGATGTGCACAGTTTGTTTATCACTGTGCAGGGTTATGTTGAACGACTCTGTTGGTATCACTGCGCAGGGGTATAGTAAGATGATATTTGAAGTGATGGTGATAGAGGTGGGTTTGTTCTAGTAGGAGGGAAGAGGCAGTTGAAGTGGATGACTGTAGTGGTAGCAAAGGCAGAAATGAAATTGAAAATGTAGGCAGTAAGTGGAAATGTGCACAATGCAACAGTGTATAAACAGTGTAACAGTTTGTAAACAAAGTTTGTAAACAGTTTGAAAATGTATGCAAATATAATTGAAAATGAAATGGAATAATTTTTTTTCCTTTTTCAAATGAAATTGTGTAATTTTTTTTAAAATATGCAAATGCAAATGCAACTTGAAAAGCAACACGCACACAACAAAATGAAAACAAAAATTACACACAAACACACAACACAAATTTTTTTTTCTTTTTAAAATGCACTCAACACACAAAATAAACACACAATAAAAATCAAACGACAAATAATTCGAAGAATAGAAATTTAAATCAAGTTGTAACTCCTCGGCAACGGCGCTAAAAACTTGTTTAATCGACGATTTTTCTATCGAATTAGAAAATCATCGAATTTTTTTAATTAAGAATAACCGCAAGTGTACGGCGAACAATTTTAGTACGTAGCGAGTACGAATCGATCCAGAGGGAATTGAAGTGATTAAAAATTCTACTCAATCAAATCAAACCAAGAATTTGAGATGTGTTAACTACAAATTTCTAAAAACTAACAAAAGCTAAAAGTGGATAAAAATATGAGAGTAGAAGGCAATTTAGAGGCAAATACCTTCTCATGATCACATAAATCAACACAATGAAATTATGATATCTTTTTTTGGTCATTAGTGAATTTAGTTGATGTGTTTATCATAAGTATGTCTTATTTGTGCTATTAATTAGCCAACATAAACCATCAAACTTTAGCACACCATCTAAACCACTTGTTAAATCTCATGAAAAAGATAATGAAATCAAAAATAAAATCTATTCTAAGCATGATCTATTTACTATTGATTAGTAATACAGACCATCAAATTTTGATTTTAAAATCCACTTCATTACCATAATCATATATAAATGAAGATGTAGTTTGTGTTTATGTTTGTTTAAGCATAGCCAATTTTGTGTCAACAACATAGGCTATCAAATTCAAAGTTAAACAACAAATTTTACCACATCAAAGTTCCATTAAGCACGAAAAGAGATCAAATGAAATACTATGTTGAATCTACATGATTAAGAGAGCTTCATAACCCCTAAATTGAAGGGGTTTAGCTTCTCATAATTGTTATCATATCAACAAATGTAAATTTCAACATTAAAAAGCAAGCAAAGTAAGAAGAGAGCTAATTAAAATAAAAAGAGAATTAATCTAGTTGCATAAATAAATCTAAACCACTAACATGAAAGGAAATAAATAAGAAAAGAACATGAAAGAAAAGTGCATGAATTAAAATTGCATATAAAAAATTACATAAAGAAAAGGCTAAGAAGCATTAAAAAGAGAAAGAGAGTTTATGTTTATTTTTATTGCTACAACTAAACTAACTTCAAGGTGGTGCTAAGAGCTCATTACATGAAACATAAGGGATATTTATACATGCCTAAAACCTTAATGTATATTTTAGGGGACTACCCAAAATACCTTTAAGGAAGTGTGACCACCAAATTATCATTAGCATGTAATTAATATTCCATTAAATGTGTATGCAACTTTAATCTCCACTAACATGTACATTAGCTTATAATTGAAGATCATGGTAAGTGGGTAGGTGGGGTCCTCCATGTTGCATGAATTGATTTATTTCCATCTTTATTTGCCTTCTTCTCTTGTGCATGCATTTTTTCATGAACCCTCTTCATATTTTTCCATCCAATTTCCTACAAAATAAAATAAAATGTGCAAATAAATATTGTCAAATTAATTCACACACAAAAATGACCTTTTTGCCCCATATAAAGATGAATAAATGATGATTTGAAAACAATTGAAAGTTTGATTTAAACATGTTAAAATACCCTATATGCTCATTTATTTAATTAAATTAGATTAAATATGGAAGTAAAAATATACACATTTACATGCACATCAAACATTTTAATTTATGATGTTTGAATTGAATTAACTGATTTAGTGTTTTAAAGTTAATTTACTAAATAAATAGAAGTGTTTTAGATATAATTAATTGTTTAAATAAAGATAATTGATCGGTTTATTAAAAGATATTATAAATTTGATTAACTATCTTTTGGGATAATTAATATTGTTTTAAATTTATGAATGATTATAAATGTGATTAATTATCTTTTAGGATAACCAATGTAGGTTTAAATTTATAAAATGATTTCAAATTTGATTTATTCTCTTTTGGGAAAATTAATGTGGTTTTAAAGTTAGAGAAAAGTAATATAAATTATCCTTTGGGATAAATTAACATTGTTTTTAAATTTGTAAAGGTATTTAAATTAATTTATTATTTTATGGGATAATAAGTGTTGTTTTAAAATTATAAATGAGGTAACCTTCTTAAAAAGGAATTATTTAAAAATAAAGCTAAGTGTAAATTGTTTTTGGTTTATAGTAAACAATGTTTTAATGACATTTGTTTTTCACCCCTTTTTAATACACTTAGAATTATAATGCGCCCTTTTAAAAAACATTTTAAAGAGTATTTTTAAAGTGTTTTTAGCAATACTGTAATGTAAAAATTAAGCCCCAGTGTGAATCAAATGTTTTAAAAGTTTGATTCATTTATTAGTCGTAAATGTGTACGATTTAATTCCCATCCACATATCACTTTTTTATTCCCGATAGTTGATTTATCGACTATTGATTTCCATTTTGCTATCTTCTTTGTTTTTCATCTATTCAAGATGATTTGTTGCTCTTTTGAGCTTTGATATCCTTTACTAGAAAATGACTAAAACCAAAGCGCAAGTGGAAGCAACGCTATGTAGGGTTGCTCCCATTAGGGTATTTTCACATCCACTCTAGATTGGATTCAGTTTTGCACACTAAGATGTGAAATGCTCGGATTCTCAGTAACGTTGGCGAGGTCTTGCTTGGACGTATCCAAGAGGTGTCATAGAGTATATGACCCTCTCAAGTATATTTCTAGAGGTATACTTTCAGAAAGGGGGTGCACCCTCCTACTCATTGTTGGAAAATTTCCTTTCCTTCCTTTGATTCAAATCTTTGAATTGTGTTCCTTAATTGCATCGAGAAGTATTTTGTGCCATTCTCTATGTTGAATTATTTGTGTCCATTCTTTCAAGTCTAGATTTTGATATTATTTATGCTTATTCATCAAGCATGGGATTTGTTCTTACTGGTACCCATCCTTTATAGTTGGATTTGTTTCTGTTGTTTATTTCCATTCATTCAAGTCTGGATGTTGTTATGGTAGGGTGAAACCCAGTTCTACATTTGCGGCGTGGTCCCACCAATTGTTTTATGTTTATCCCATTATTTGAGTTTTCTCACACTGGTTTTCTAGATTATGCTGGGTGTCATTTTGTTATAATGCTTAGGTTTGATCGAATATTTTCCCAGGTTGGCTTTGGTGATACGGAGTTCTTGGAGAAGAGCCGCATGCTCACTTTCCGTAGTATTTTAATTCCGATGTATTATATTGTACACCTATCAGCAATTGTAAGGCCAGGATTTTATAATTGTCCATTTGATAAGGTTTATTTTTAACTCTGATGTATATTTTATTTTGGAATGACAGTTTAGATTGTCTTTGTTATATTATATGTTTTCGATTCCGCTGTGAGATTTTGTTTTCCATGTTCTCTGTTCTTTTCTTTTTATTTTACTATAACAATTCTGCCTTTTTGGCGATTGGATGTTAAGCATTTGAATACCATGGATGTATTCTGTAACGACCCATATTTTTTGATAATTAAAAATATTAAATTTAATAAGATTTTTGGCATTTAATATTGTCATAAATTAAAATTTATGATTTATTAATGAAAAATATTAGAATATAATTTAATAATATTGATTTAATGTAATTGACATCTGTTTTAATGTAATTTCAATCAATTGTAATAATAAAGGTAAATAAGGAATAAAATAAATGATGTACCAAATGGTGGAATTATATGTTATTTAATTGAAATTGGTTTTAATATAGAATATGAAATCAATTATTTTGTACGTAAATTTTTTAGCTTTTGTTTGAAAACGGTAAATTTAGAAATGTGTTTGAATTACTAATGTATAACAATTTTTTTATTTTTCATCTTATTATTTAATCCATTTTAAATTAATTCGGAAATTAATGGAAATTTAATGTAATTGTAATATTGCAGTTAATATGAGCAAAGACGTTAACTGTTGAGTGTTGAGTGTAATAAAATGAAAACTTATGTTTAATTAACATATAAGGTATTGTTAATTTAATAATAAGAATTTAAAGAAAAATAAAAGATTTTTTTGGAATTTAAATTATAATGAACTAAGATTTTATTATAGTCGTAATTAAGCGTTGAAATTAATGTAATATTTGAATATTGGATTTTTACATGGAAAATTGAATTTCAAAAGATCGTTAAATTTCTGTGTAATCAAGAATGATGAAAATTGTTAATTGTTAAATTTGAATTTAAAAGTGATTAAATTGATTTTAAAATAGATTGTTTTAATTAACGTGTAAAATTAGTCTTTTTGGAAACTGTTTCGGATTTCGACGAAACCAGTTTCATTGGATTCGTAATAGTGAATTCTTATAGGATTTCAAGTTTCATAGCGATCGGACTTGTCGTTTGATCGTGCGAGCTCGAAATGCATAGAAATCAATTAATGGAATTTAAATGAATATAATTTGAAATTAGCAGTAACCTATGAATATGATGGAATTCAGCCTCGAAACTAGTTCAATTGTGTTCAGAAGGCCTTTTCACATATAGATTGCATGTCATCACGCCTCGATTGGAGTTTGGGTTGTTTTGGACCTCACGCTATAAAAAGGCATGAAAAATGAGAAAATATTAATAAAATATTCCAGAAACCCTAATTTTCATGGCCGCCACTTTCGATGGTCGAAATCGTCCCACTTCTTCCTCTCTGATCTCTCTCATTTCTCAATGAAATCGCTCGACCCCAAAAGGGAAGTTGTAGAGCTCGATCTCCTCTACGATCTCTACGGTTGGATCGAGCTAAATGTGTATGGATTCACCAGAATCTGACCATGAAGGCACGACATTCGAGGCTCGATCGGAGGCTAAGGGAAGCAGCGTAGGGTAGCACGAGCCAGGCGTTGGTGGAATTTGGCATGGTGAGTTCGATGGTGTGGTCCGATCTGGACGACGGCGAAGGGGTTGGCAGCGTTCAGAGTTTGAACAAGGCGGCTTTGGGTTTTCTCGTTACTGTAAACGTTGATTTGGGAAGGTAGAGATATTTACAAATCTGCCCTTGCTTTAGTTTTAATTTAATTTAAATTTAAATGTTATAACATTAATAACTTTTGCATACGAACTCCGATTGACGCACGGTTTTTTCCATTGGGTTCGTATCGAAATTCCAACAACAAGGAACATGTTTGGTTGGATTTGGAGACTATTCAAATTTTGGGCTTTTATTGGGTTTGTATTGGACTATAATCAAAGCTGAGTGATTAAACCCACTCACAAATACTAAAATTGTTCTGATGTTAGTTAAATTGAAATCGTGAAGTTATTTATTTTGATTGACTGTTGTTTGGTAATTTAACTGACATTTAAATTGACATATGGTTTGAACCGATAAGAATTCAAATTGACAGTTAAATTTGAAATTTGAAATTGAATTGCTAGTTAAATACCTAATATTGACTAGTTCATTGTTGTAATGTATTGGCTGATTTGGATGCTGATTGTGATGGATGTTTATTTGTTAACATTTTGGATGATTGGATGTTTATTTATTTTTATAAATCCCTGTTATCACTTTTTATATTAAGTGACAGCATATAAAATGTTATTTGAATTATTTTGAATAAATTAATAGATAGTTTGAAATGATATATACCAATGACACTTTGATTTGGATTGAAATGATATATATCCATCCTTGAAATTAAAACTTGAAATAACTATTCAGTTGGCCATAGGATAGAAAATTATATATGGATACCGGATTGGTTAAATTAAATGATTTTAAAATCTTGAATTTGGATTTTGGTTAAAGGATTTTTCTTTAAAGAAAATAAGTTGTGGATTTATATGAATTGAATTATTCCTAATTCAAGCTTTGAAATGTTGGAATCGAAATTGGTTAAAAGAAATTATTTTAACCAATTAAAATTGAAATGTGAAATTATAATTGATATATGACTTTAATTTTGAAAATTGATTATTTTTAAGTTTGAACCTTAAATTGAACAAAGAAGTTTAAATTGATTTAAGGGGTTTGAATCAGTAAATTGAAATTGGACTTGAAATCGATATGAATTGAAATGGTTTAAAATAAGAATTGAATTAGAATTTTAAATCATTGAATTGAATTGTTGAATCGAATTTGAAGTTAAAAATGAATGTTTCGAAGATTGAAGTAAATTCGAATTGAAATCAAGTTGATTTGAAGCTAAATCGAAATTGAGTCAATTGAATTGAAAGATTGGAATTGAGTTTTGTTGATTTGAAATTTGGACATGGGTTTGAAATGGGAGGAAATAGTTTGATTTGATATTATTTTCAAAATAAATTATTTTAGTATAAACTGTTTAAAATCTCTTTTTAATATTCAAATTATTTAGATTTTCCAAACTATTTTACTATGTAAACCACTTTCAATACTCAAACCATTTTATATCAAACTATTTTAAATCTTTAAACTATTCATACTATTTAAAATATTATAAACTATTTAAAACTATTCAAACTAATTTAATTATCTAAACCATTTTCAATATTATAACTATTTTAATTATTCAAAATCATTTTCAGTATCCAAACTGTAGGGGGGAACTATTTAGATTTAAATCATGGATTTAAATACGATGTTTTGATATTAAGGTATAACCTATTTTGGATTCAAGTGATTTTTGAAGTGAATCTGATATTTTGATATGAAATGTGACTTGTTCTTGAAATTTAAAAGAACCAGTCGGTGTGAAAAATGACGTTTGGTTGTTAAAGAGACCGTGGCCGAATATTGGCATACTCTCTGTCAATACCAGAACCACTTTTGAAAATTGTGTACATGGTGGATGTTATCTAGAATGTAGAGGCTGAGTTGGCGACGTTTACTGGATTTGAAGAAAGAGAACGATGATGGATGACCCCGACACTTGTGTCAATTTTAAATGACTGAAACGGGAGCCTATGTCTAGCCAAGGTGTTAGCTACCTTTAGGGGCCCCACCCCTTCGTATTATACTGACTTTTGACTTGATCGGTGCACCTTGATTTGATTTCAGTGGTGGTGGACTCGGTGGGAAGTCGTGGCTACGATGCGTTACCACCAGCCAGAAAGGGTAAACTGGTAGAATCCTACCTTGGGCATTGCCGCACGTGCCTTGCCATAATTTATCTTTTTACGTGCCCACAACGATTTTGTTTTAGTATGTTACCTATAGGGGACTCACTGGCTACCGATGTTACTGGTTGTGTTACAGGACCCGCATAGACTACTTACTTAAAAATGTGTTAAGGGGGATTAATGTAAAGCCTTAATGTTATTTTAATACTTTGCATTACTCATAAACATTACATATCTAGCGTATTTTACTACATATAGATAGTTTGAAGGATCCATAGGAGATGGAAAATCCCGTAACATCTCTTAAGTTATTGCACTCACGTTGTACACTAGATAGGAGATGGAAAATCTAGTAAACGTCTCTGAAGCTGTTACACTTATATTTACTTGTTATTGATTTAACTTACATTAGAACTTTTAGTTCTGACTCGAGTGTTTTGTCTTTTCATTACGCTTGGGTCAGCCTGAGCATTTCAGTGTTGAAGGCATTATTCCGCTACATTATTTTGGTATGTTTGTTGATTGTACTCTGATTATGTTGTAAAAATTGTGTAATCAAATGTATATTGTAAAACAGCTTCATGAACTGTTTATTTGACTATTATATTTTGTCATTCTACTGCGAGATTCTGTGGTATTTTTGCTTTCCTTCTTTTCTCTTATTTTCTTATTAAATCCCACTGACAATCCTCCCTTTTGAATGGTTTGAGTTAGACATGTGTGGTTTATTGTAAATTTAAACCGTCCAAAAAGGTGGGTCATCACAGTTGGTATCAAAGCGTGGTTTAGAGATACCTTAGCCTGTTGGGGTTTAACTCATTAGAGATAGGGTTATTAATACCCTAGAATGAGTCTAAGTGTGTATATATACGAGAGAGCGTATTTGTTAGTGCTATAAAAATGTTTTGTATTGTCTTAATTTGCTTTGTTGAGTATTTATGAATTCTGGTCGGTACATAGGACGCTATGGCATCAATAGGGGTTTATAAATACTTGAACAGGGTAGACGGACACAATATTGTTTTTGAAATAGGTAAATGAAATAATTTTACCTAGTATTATATTTTGTGTGTATATATATATATATAATTTTTCATATATTGATTTTTTTTATTTTGGTGTGTTGGTTGTTAGGAAATGATAATATTCAATTATTGTCATTTATTGTTTGGGTGGTCAAGGTTCTTAAAACTATTGACTAATGTATGTTGTAGAAAATGTAATTATATAAATATGGTATTAATTATGATTTACAAATAAAATGAATTTAAATGGAAATTTGAGAACTTAAATTCTGGTGTTTGAAACTGATTTTCAAAGATTTAAAGAAAAATATTAGTATTATTTGGAAGTATTTTCGGATAGAATTATTTTCAATAAAATTTGAAATAATGTTTTTAAAATGAATTTTAAAAAGGAAATACGTTCTGTACTCCTCTCTTCTATCGCTGGAAAATAATTTCGGAGATGACGGCTGCATTATCGACATTCATTTTTGAGTCTCAAAGTGGGGGAGGCCACTTAATAGCTTTGCTATGCATTTGGTTCGATAAAAAGATTTTGATTTATTTATTTTTTCAAATGGTTTGATATATATAAAAAATATGAGTATATATATTATTTCAAATGATTTGAAATAAACCCAGTATTTGAATTCTTGAGTTCATGTTAATTAATGATTTTCAGCTGTAGGAATAAAGTGAAATTTTAATAGTTTGAAACTTCTAAAATGAGAAATAAGAAATTGAAGTTAAGTGTTTAAATGAAATATGAGAAGTTAAATTTTAATAGTTGTAAATTATTGAACATTTTTGCTAACTAAAATGATTAAGATAAATTTGTATAACACTCAATTACATTCTAAAAACATATATAAAACATACTTGAAATGTTGAAAAAGTTGAAATGTTAAATATAAATATGTAATAGAATATTATACAAGCGAAAGCTTAAGTAACAAAAATGATTCATAAATGTATTTAATATTAAATGGTACTATATATGAAGGAATAAAAGTAAATCAAAGAATAGAGAAACTTAAGTATGAAATGATTCATTAGTGAATATTAATATTAAATGGAATCATGTTACATAATAATAAATGTGAATTAAACTACAAGAAATTTATGTAATACTTTAAGGATTTATTTATTGATGATTTTAAATCTTGAATGGGAAATAATTTAAGTAAGTAAATGAATGTAAATTAATAAAAGATAATCTTGTATGAATGAATGAGAATTGAAAACAAATGGAAAGTAAATAATGTGTTAAAGAAACCAATAGAATAAACTTAAATAATATTTAAATTCTTTGTTGTTTTGGCTTATAGGAAGTTTGGGAAATGATACTTCAATTTGTTTGAGCTTGTATAAATAATCTATTGAGTAATTATCTAAGGTTATTGAGCGTAAGGTACACTTGGTAGTTTATTTATCACCCTTGTACGATGAAAAGTTTCTGAAACTGAACAAACCATTAGTTTTGGTTGCTATGAATGTGTGATGGATTCTTTTATTGCATATAAGAGTTGTATTGCATTTGTTTGCATATGATTATTATTTCTGTTGTGTTGCTTGTGCTATTGATTGAAACAACTAAAATATTACTCAATTTACATAAGTTTAACTCTTTTGGATTATGTAAGTAAAATACAGGTTTATGGAAGTAATAGCTATTGCTTTTGGTTTCATAAATATAATTTTATTTGCTCGACAAATAGGTACGTTTTCGGATTACGGTTTTGTTGCGGTATTTTATTGTTTTCCCATTGTTGGGATGCTTTATTAAAATATGATTTATAAACTATAATTATCGATATTGTCATTTTTCCGGACCTAACCGCGCAAAGGAGATACTGCCGAATTTTTTCTTAAATTTAGGACTTAGAATTTTTTTGTGAAAGTTGAGTTATTTTCAAAATTTTTACATAAGCTTAAATATGTAAGTTAATTATTTATAAATTGACTATTTTGAATAAAAAATATCAGATTTCTTGATTCCTTCTTGTTCCTTTTCGGAAACGAAAAGTTTTGAGTGAGGGAGATTATAACGACCTGTATTTTTATACAATTTAAAATAATAAATTTAATAAGATTTTTGGAATTTAATATTGTCATAAATTAAAATTTATGATTTATTAATGAACTAATATACTAGAATATAATTTAATAATATTGATTTAATGTAATTGACAACTGTTTTAATGTAATTTCAATCAATTGTAATAATTAAGGTAAATAAGAAATAAAATAAATGATGTACCAAATGGTGGAATTATATGTTATTTAATTGAAATTGGTTTTAATATAGAATATGAAATCAATTATTTTGTACGTAAATTTTTTAGCTTTTGTTTGTAAACTGTAAATTTAGAAATGTGTTTGAATTACTAATGTATAACAATTTTTTTATTTCTCATCTTATTATTTAATCCGTTTGAAATTAATTTGGAAATCAACGGAAATTTAATTTAATTGTAATATTGCAGTTAATATGAGCAAAGACGTTAACTGTTGAGCGTTGAGTGTAATAAAATGGAAACTTATGTTTAATTAACACATAATGTATTGTTGATTTAATAATAAGAATTTAAAGAAAAATAAAAGAATTTGTTTGGAATTTAAATTATAATGAACTAAGATCTTATTATAATCGTAATTAAACGTTGAAATTAATGTACTATTTAAATATTGGATTTTTACATGGAAAATTGAATTTCAAAAGATAATTAAATTTCTGTGGAATCAAGAATGATAAAAATTGTAAATTTCACGTGCCTGCTTCGAGTAATCCCTCTGTAAATGCCTGCTGGAGAGAAATATATGCCAAATCTTTCTTCAATAGTAATATTCATGCTATCTGGAATGGCAAACCCCATCAGATTGCAGTTATGTGTAGATGTATGGTTGATTATTCTCAGTTTAATGTGTTCCCATGGCACACTAGGATATGGAACTCGGGTTCTATTCCTAGAGAAAATTTACTCCTTTGGAAGATCGTTAAAAATGGTGTTCACACTCTTGATAAGCTGAAGGAAAGAGGTATTATTCAAATTGATATATGCAAGCTCTGTCACAAGAGCATGGAATCGGTCTCTCACTTATTTTTTGACTGTGACTTTTCGTTTTATATATGGGATTCCATTATGAAGAAGTTAAAACTACATTCTCCCATTAGAAACTCTGCAGTGGAATGGTTCACCATATTTAAAGCGACTAGATGGAAGACGGCGTTGAGTACTATGCTGCTTCGTGCTCTGAAAAAGACCATTTATGTTATATGGATGGAAAGGAACAGTAGGATTTTTGGAAGTGTATTTACTTCTAAACATATAGTGGTCCAATCTATCTATCAAGCTCTTGCTTTGTAATTGTATTTTTGTATCTTTAGTACTGTTCATTGTTGTAGGTTCTAATGGTTCTCCATTAGACTTTGTTATTTATCATTTATAATATATGGTAGGGGCCCATTTAACCCCGCTGGCTTTGCTAAAAAACAAAGAATGATGAAAATTGTTAACTTTTGAATTTGAATTTAGAAGTGATTAAATTGATTTTAAAATAGATTGTTTTAATTAACATGTAAAATTAGTCTTTTTGGGCACTGTCTTGGATTTTGACGAAACTAGTTTTGTCGGATCCATAATAATGAATTATTATAGGATTTCAAGTTTCATAGCAATCGGACTTATCGTTTGATCGCGCAAGCTCGAAACGCGTAGAAATCAATTAATGGAATTTAAATGAATATAATTTGATTTTAACAGTAACCTATGAATATGATGGAATTGATCCTCAAAACTAGTTCCATAAGGCCTTTTTACATATAGATTGCCTATCAGCACGCCTCGATCGAAGTTTGGGCTGTTTTTGACCTCACGCTATAAATAGGCACGCAAAATGAGACAAAATATTAATAAAATATTCCAGAAACCCTAATTTTCATGCCCGCCACTTTCGATGGCCGAAATTGTCCCATCATCTTCCTCTCTGATCTCTCTCATCTCTCAACGAAATCGCTCGACCCCAAAAGGGAAGTTGTAGAACTTGATCTCCTCTACGATCTCTACGGTTAGATTGAGCTAATTGCGTCTGGATTCGCCGGAATCTGTCCATGAAGGCGCAACATTCGAGGCTAGATTGGAGGCTAAGGGAGGCGGCGCAGGGTGGCGTGAGCCTGGCGTGGGTGGAGTTTGGCGTGGCGACTTCGATGGTGTGGTCCGATCTAGACGGCGACAAAGGGGGATGTAGCGATCAGAGCTTGAACGAGGCAGCTTTAGGTTTTCTTGTTACTGTAAACGTTGATTTGGCAAGGTAACGATATTTACAAATCTGCCCTTACTTTATTTTTAATTTAAATTTAAATGTTCTAACATTAATAACTTTTGCATACGAACTCCGACTGACGCACGGTTTCTTCCGTTTGGTTCGTATCAAAATTCCGGACAATAAGGAACTTATTTGGTTGAATTTGGAGACTGTTCAAATTTTGGACTTTTATTGGATTTGTAATAGACTATAAATCAAAGGTGAGTGATTAAACCCGCTCACAAATACTAAAATTGTTCTGATGTTAGTTAAATTAAAATCGTGAAGTTATTTATTTTTATTGACTATTGTTTGGTAATTTAATTGACATTTAAATTGACATATGGTTTGAACCGTTAAGAATTTAAATTGACAGTTAAATTTGAAATTGAATTGCTTGTTAAATACCTGATATTGATGCATAGTTAATTGTTGTGATTTATTGGCTGATTTGGATGTTGATTGTGATGGATGTCTATTTGTTGACATTTTGGATGATTGGATGTTTATTTATTTTTATATATCTCTGTTATCACTCTGTATATTAAGTGACAACATATAAACTGTTATTTGAATTATTTGGAATAAATTAAGAGATAGGTTGAAATGATATATACCTATGACACTTTGATTTGGATTGAAATGATATATATCCTGTAACAACCCGGGTTTTGTGTACCCGGGGTAAACAGATAATAACATGTTTTGAAATTCAAAATCTGAGAAATACGAGTCCAAGAGCTAAACTCGTATAATTATGTAAGTTGAGAAAATAAGAAATTTGAGATTTTATGAGAAATTGTGTAGATTGAAATAAATTGAATTAAAATAATGTAATAAGGGAATTTATTTCAATCTGTGTTTGCTAAATAAATTTAAGATGAAAATAATAAAGCTGGTGAAATCTTATAAATTGTGTTTAGAAGGTTCATTTTATCAAGTGTAATATTTGATAAATTATTACATAGCAACCTTTTGCGTATTAGAGGATATTGACAATATAAAATATTGATATGGAATCAATATTTAAGTGTTAAATATTTTCAATGTGAGTTATTAAGCTGTTTAAAATACTAAAATGAGTACTTGGGTAATTTTGTTGTTGAATTGTAAAATTTGTAAACAACTGAAAATGGGAAATGTAAAGTTGAGTCCGTAATGTAAAGCCATGTTCGTAATTGGTTAAATAAATTCATTTGATGATTATATAATAGTTGTTAAGTTAAGTGAAACAATTTGTGAATTCAAGTTAAACGGTGGATTTTTGTTAGTAATTGCAGTGTTTGTAAATTTCTTACATTGCAAATTGAAAAATGTTAAGTGTGAGTATAATATATAAAAGTGTAAATATTGATTAGAAACCAATATTTAAGAGTGTTAAAATATTTTTATCAAGGTTAACGCTTATTTGAACAAGAGAATAGAATTTATGCAAATTTAAACTTAAAGATGTAAGTTTTGAAGGTTTAAGATGTAAAATGTGTGTTTTATAATAATGTGAAATTTTAATATATGTTGTATTAAAAATGATGTTTAAAATATTTTAGAATATTTAGACATGTGTGTTTGAGTTGTATAAATTAAACACAACATAGTTTGTGTGTATGTGTTAAAATGGGGTTTTGAGGTTAAATTGTGATAAATGAAATATTGAGAAATAAATTGAGTTTGTGGAAAAAATTAAAGTAAATAAGCTTTAATATGTAAAATAAAGTTGATAAAAATTTTGTAGTGTTTAAATTTTGATTAAATAATGATTAACAAGATTTATATTGTGCTTGTTGCAACAAATTGCAATATACATGTGTATGTTCAATGAATTTAGTTTTAAATATTTTGAGTTAAATTAAAACAGAACATGAAAATATTGATGAGAAATCAATATTTATGTGCCAAAAATAATTTTTATTATGATTGTACTAATTGTTTGTGTTAAATAATGGAGCTTGCACAATTTTAGAATTTAAAATGTGTGTTTTGTACAAAAAGTTGTGTAAAATGTACGTCGATTAGAAAATGTAATTTTTGGTTGAAAACTTGTAATTATAAGGCTAAAAAGGTTTAAAAATGTTTCAAATATGTTGTTTAAAATTTTTATAAAGATAAACTAGGTGGTTTGATGTTAATTTTTACGTGTATAGGTTAACATGGGCTAAAGATATGCTAAAAAGTGCTTGGAATAGTGTAATTAAGCCTTATTAACATAATTAAGTTACACTTGGGCTTAGTTGGGTTGGTTAGCCCATTTCCTAGTACTAAATATTATCTGGAAAGGGAGAAAGGGGATTGTACGTATCCTTCCTCAATAGCTTTCTTCCTCCTTACTGTAAATTGACAGAGAAATTTAAATTGAAACTTTCTTCTCTAATTCCACAAACTCAAACAAAATTCAAATTTGAAGCTTGTAAATTGTTGCCAGCATCATCCTAACAGGTTATCAATGATCAGAAACCAAATCTATCTCAGGTTTTCTTCGATTTGGAGAAATCTTCTTATTGAGGCTTTACATGTTACTGTAAAGAAATATACAGGTTATAGAAGCTTCTTTGAGGTAAACCCAAGCTCAAATCTTCAACAATTCTTCCCAATCTTGCTGTAATTCGTTGTTCTAAATCAAAGGTGAGTTGTGCGACTCACTCTTCTAGCATGCATGTGATTTAATTTGGGTTTAATTGGGTTTTGGTTGATAATTCTGTTCTCTGTAAACTGAAACTGTGTTTCAGCTATTTCTCTATGCAAATCTTGTCTGAGTCCAACTTTGCAAACCTATATCTCTTTGATTTCCTACCGGCATTTGATGTAACCTATTCCGGATGATAGACTGAGTTTTGTTCTAGTTGCATGTTAGATTTCATGGCTTAATACAATCAGGAAGTGTTTAAAACCAGTGCTCAAAGTTGCAAGCAGAGCATGTTTTGGTCCAGATTTTCACAGTTAAATCACTGCCTACGTTCAACTTTGAGACATCATACATTTCTCATACCTTATTAAAATTGGGTGATTCTTTTTCCAGATTAAAGTATGAGTGTTATTTTTTGTTTATACCAAATTTCAGGTTATTTCGACACATGTAGCTTATAGAAATATGTTTCCGAACTTCGATTCAGAGCATGTTTTTGCCCAGATTTTTACAGTGAAAACTTTGCCTGGGTTCAACTTTGAGACATCATACCTTTTTCATACCTTATTCAAATTGTGTGACTCTTTTTTCAGATTAAAGTACGAGTGTTATATTTTGTTTGAACTAAATATCAGGTTATTTCGACCCATGTAGTTTATAGAAATATGTTGCCGAACATTGATTCAGAGCATGTTTTTGCCCAGATTTTTACAGTGAAAACACTGCCTGGGTTCAACTTTGAGACATCATAACTTTATCATAGCTTATTCAAATTTCGTGATTCTTTTTCCAATTTTATATATGAGTGTTAAAATATAATCCTACTAATTTTTAGCTCAATAAGAGGTAGTTTGGTCCTCTTTTTCAGGTCTGTAAGTTGAACCCAAGATGGTTTTCAGGCCTGGACACGTTTTTGAACTGTTGCAAACATGGTCTATGTCAATGTTTGAGACAGCATAACTGTTTCATTTCCAGTCGGGATTCATCGATTCTTTTTTTGGTTGAAAGCTTAAGTTTTCTAATATTTGTGAACCAATTTTTAGTTCAATCATTGGTCGTTTGGCTACCTGTTTCATGTCTGAAAGTTGAACTCAGAGAAGATTTCAGACCTGGGTATTATTTTGTCTATGCATTTTTATGTTCTTTTTTCGTCCGACTTTTGACTTTTACTTCATGTTTTTGTGATATTTCCGAATTATTTTTAGGACTATGATGCCTATCAATAGGCTAGCCCAGTTTTGATGAATTTGAAATTCAAATTTGAATTGAATTTGAATGACGGTTTTGAGTAATTTCTTTGATTTCGAGCACGGATTTTTCCAAATGATTTTGAAATAATCTTTAAAATTTATAGGCATTTCAAAATAATTATTATATAATATTCTGAAGTATTTTCAAGTGTAAAATCTATTTATTCTCTATAATAAGGGAGATTTTCAAATAGAGTTTTCAAATTGTTTTCGAGAATTGATTTTCAAATAGGGTTTTCAAATTGATTTCGAGAATTGATTTTCAAAGCTTGTTTTTAAAAGTAAATTATTTTATATATAAATTACACATATTTTCACATTTCGAGCGAATGAGAAGGAGAATTAAACGGTTTGGTAAAACACGTGGTATGGGACATGTGCGTTTATCTTATCGGTTAATTCCCGACTTGTCCGTTTGATCGTTTTGACCTTCGAGTCGAGTTTACCGTTGAGATAAGGTAAACTTTTTACTACTTTGAGTGTGAAAGTTACTAGCGGTTAGTATAAAACCATTTAGTGTGAACGTGTGGTATGGGACACTCGTTAACACTGTTCGGGTTCCTATCTAAGAGTTTGTGACACATTTGTCTAAGAGACGTATTTGCCAGTACTGGACCTTTGGGTCATTTATCCTTCGGGATGTTTGTCTAAGAGACGTTTGTTATTGCGACGTATTTGTCCTTCGGGATGTTGTCCTTCGGGATGTTTGTCTAAGAGACGTATCTATTTGTCCTTCGGTACATTTGTTTAAGAGACGTGGCGCCTTATTTTGGGAGAACAGTACTTGGCGGGCTTCGACCATATCACATGCTATATCTTTGAGATAATTTCATTGATTTCCTTGTGATTTTCCAAGTGTATCGCCTTTTTACATTATTGGCCATTTGAGCCATTCGAGATATTATATATGGCGATTACATCTTTGGAAATTGAACTCCTTATCGAGTTCTATATTTGAGATTTGGGTTCGCCAACGCTGGCAATATTTGAGATTTTCCTTTTTGGCGTATTATATGAGATTTTCCTTTTGGCGTTTATTTGGGGTTATAGTCTCCTATGTTGGAGATTTATATTTGATTGCCTTATGGCGTATTTTGAGATGGTGATTTCTTTGAGGTTGTTTTGAGTTGCTGATATGGCGGGTTTGGGGTTTCTCCTCTTTGGAGTTATGTTTTTCTCCTAAACCATATTTGATGTTTTGTGATACGCCGATGAGATGAGGCATGCTTTTATTGTGAGATTTGTTATAGAGTTTTATCGTCTTTGAGTTGCATTCATATTTAGTGGTATCCTTATATCACTTGAAATTACTATACCTACTTAATTATTCCACGTGAAGTAATCATATACCCTTGAATTATTCCTTCTCACTTGAGAAGATTATCACTTTGCCTTATGCTCATATTATCACTTATCCTTATAAACCTATTTGTTTAGCTAGATTGACCCGTGTATTTTATACTCGGGTCAGACCGAGGTGTTTCAGGTTAGGTACCCTTATGGACTTAGCATATTCTGCTTCCGCATGGACTTATCTGCTAGCCCTTTTTGTTGTAGTCTTTTTGTCGCTCTCTAATATGTATATTGTTTTGACTCGTGTGTATATTGTGGTCGTCATACCACTTATGATGTATTATTTGTATTGTATTGGGATGAATCAGTATATATGTATATATATCTGTTTGTTGTTCTGTGATGTGTTATGCATTTGACTTGTTGTATTTTGTTCTGATAGATCCTATAGCCACCTGTAGTTTTGTATTAAGCATTTATTGGATATGTCGATCCACTTGAGAGAAAAAAATATATAGAGCACTAATCGACGTATTCAATAGATATTTAAGACAAGACTATAGATGATCGTTCTTAACCAGTCCTATTCTCCGCATTAGCAGACAATATTACTCAGTTGTACTCTTTGTTAATGTGGGTCTCGGGGTGGGGTGTCACATATCCATCCCTGAAATTAAAAATTGAGATAACTATACACTTGGCCAAAGGATAGAAAATTATATACGGACACCGGATTGGTTAAATTAAATGGTTTAAAAATCTTGAATTTTGATTTTGGTTAAAGGATTTTGTTTAAAGAAAATAAGTTGTGGATTATATGAATTGAATTATTTCTTTCAAGCTTCGAAATGTTGGAATTGAAATTGGTTAAAAGAAATTGTTTTAACGAATTAAAATTGAAGTTACAATTGATATATGACTTTAATTTTGAAAATTGGTTATTTTTAAGTTTGAACCTTAAATTGAACAATGAAGTTCAAATTTATTTAAGGGGTTTGAATCAGTAAATTGAAATTGGACTTGAAATCGATATGAATTGAAATGGTTTAAATAAGAATTGAATTGGAATTTTAAAACATTGAATTAAATTGTTGAATCGAATTTGAAGCTAAAAATGAATGTTTCGAAGATTGAAGTTAATTCGAATTGAAATTGAAATCAAGTTGATTTGAAACTAAATCGAAATTGAGTCAATTGAATTGAAAGATTGGAATTGAGTTTTGTTGATTTGAAATTTGGACATGGGACCAGATTTGTTGAAATGGGAGGAAATAGTTTGATTTGATACTATTTTCAAAATAAATTATTTTAGTATAAACTGTTTAAAATCTATCTTTTTAATATTCAAATTATTTAGATTTTCCAAACTATTTTACTATGTAAACCACTTTCAATACTCAAACCATTTTATATCAAACTGTTTTAAATCTTTAAACTGTTTAAACTATTTTAAACTATTCAAACTATTTTAATTATCCAAACTATTTTCAATATTATAACTATTTTAATTATTCAAAATCATTTTCAATATCCAAACTGTAGGGGGGGCTATTTAGATTTAAAATATGGATTTAAATACGATGTTTTGATATGAAGGTATCACCTATTTTGGATTCAAATGATTTTTGAAGTGAATCTGATATTTTGATATGAAAAATGACTTGTTCTTGAAATTTAAAAAAACCCGCCGGTGTGAAAAATGACATTTGGTTGTTAAAGAGACCGGGGCCGAATATTGGCAAAATCTCTGTCAATACCGGAACCACTTTGACAACTGTGTATGCGGTGGATGCTATCCAGAATGTAGACGTTGAAATGGCGACGTTTGCTGGATTTGAAGAAAGAGAATGATGATGGAGGACCCCGACACTTGTGTCAATTTGAAATGACTAAAATAGGAGCCCATGTCTGGCCAAGGGATTAGCTCCCTTTAGGGGCCCCACCCCTTCGTATTATACTGATTTTTGACTTGATTTGTGCACCTTGATTTGATTTTGAGGGTGGTGGACTCGGTGGACGGTCGTGGCTATGATGCGTTACCACCAGCTAGAAAGGATAAACTGGTAGAATTCTTACTTGGGCATTGCCTCACGTGCCTTGTCATACTTTTATCATTATGCACACCCACTATGATTTTGTTTTAGTCTGGTACCTATAGGGGATTCACTGCCTACCGACGTTACTAGTTGTGTTACAGGACCTGCATAGACTACCTACTTAAAAATGTGTTAAGGGGGATCAATGTAAAGCCTTAACACTATTTTTATACTTTACATTACTGATAGACATTACATATATATCGTATTTTACTACATATAGATAGTTTGACGGATCCTTAGGAGATGGAAAATCTCATAACATCTCTTAAGTTATCGCACTCACATTGTACACTAGATAGGAAATGGAAAACCCCGTAAACATCTTTGAAGCTATTACAGTTATATTTACTTGTTATTGATTTAACTTACATTAGAACTTTTAGTTCTGACTCGAGTGTTTTGTCTTTTCATTACGCTCGGGTCAGCCTGAGCATTTCAGTGTTGAAGGCATTATTCCTTGAAGATGAAGATGGAGTTTGCTAGATATTTACTATTATTATTCCGCTGCATTATTTTGGTATGTTCGTTGATTGTACTCTGATTTTGTTGTAAAAATTGTGTAATCAAATGTATATTGTAAAACAGCTTCATGAACTATTTGATTATTATATTTTGTCATTCCGCTGCGAGATTATTTGTTATTTTACTTTCCTTCTTTTCTCTTATTTTCTTATTAAATCCCATTGACAATCCTCCCTTTTGAATGGTTTGAGTTAAACATGTGTGGTTTATTGTCGCTTTAAACCGTCCAAAAAGGTGGGTCGTCACATATTCGGTGTTGATTTTCGATGGTTGAAAAGGTGGGTTGTTACATTTGGTATCATAGCTTAAGGTTAAGTGAGAACCTTAACTTTGGTAGTGTATGGCTCATAGACATAGGATTAGTAATACCCTAGAGTGAGTAACTCATTAGAGATAGCGTAAGTGACACCCTAGAATGAGTTTGAGAGTATTATATATACGAGAGCGTATTTGTTATTGTTATAAAAAATTTTTTGTGTTAATTGGTATATTGAGTTGTTTATGAATTCTGGTTGAGACGTGGGACGCCACAGTGTCGATAGGGATTTCTAAACTCTCGACAAGGCAAATGGACACGGTATTGAATTTTTGAAAATTTGGTATTTTACCTAGCATTATATATTTTATATATATAAAGGAATAATTTTATAATTTATACAATTATTTATATTGTTTGTTTGTTAATGATAATACTTCTTTATTATCATTACTGTTTGATTTGTCGTTCTCACATAGTTTAGGAGAATTGACTATTGTTTGTTGGTTGTTAATCCATGCTCAATTAGTTTATGAGCATATATTGTTTGATAATTGTAAGTACATTAAAACGAACCCCTTGTGAATTAAGTTTCACAATTTGACTGTAAGGTGTTGGAAGTAAATGTTAAGTTAAAGCAGTCTTTTAATAAAGGTTATTTAAAATTATCTAAATGGTAGGATAAGACACTTAGAGAATAAATATTTGAGAAAATTTTATTATAATAAAGGAGAATTATTATAATATGAAATGATTTTATATAAAGGTAATTTTGTATAAATCTAATTTATAAAATGTGTTTTAAAAAGGATTTTTGAATTTTAAATCCAGAGTTGTTTGAAAATAATTTCGAAACGATTTAGACAAAAATATTATTTGGAAGTATTTTTAATTAGAATATTTTGGAAGTGAAATTATAAATGGATTACATTAGCTTTGGGGAAGATTCGAGGTAAACATTTCGATTAATTTTATGGTAATCTGAATAATCTTCTAAGTGATGATCAGATATTGCTTAGGAAAACATTGTGGAATAATTAGTAAATTATTCTCTTTATCACTGTGCGATCGAAATGACTTTAAGCCCGAATGAACCCAAAGTGAGTTTTAACAAATAAATTGTTGAAGTTATTTCATAAAAGATATAAATGTAGTATGTTTTAAGAAAAGAGTTTTCTGAAATTAAAAAAAACCGGGTATTTAGTTTTAAGTTTTCTTAAAGGGAATTGATTTCAAAATAAAAGGTATTTTTGATAAAAGAATGATTTGATAAATGAAAATTTAAACTCTTGGATAGAAAAGAGATATTTTAACACAAATTTTAAAATGGATTAAATGGGATAGGAAGGTTTTGATAAACATTATTTTATTAAAACCATAGCTTTGGGTTAAAACATTTAAGTAGTGTAAACTATTTCGTGTTATTTGGCCAACCCATAAGCATCTTTCATTATAACACTCTAAGTTAAAGGGGTCGAAAGGTTGACTCAATTTTAAAGACCCATATTTTGTTTGGGCCTCTATCTAAAATTTTGAAAAGTAAAATGAAAATTTTGTTTTGTATATAATCTTAGGACCTAGAAGGGTATTATATAAGTAAATAAAGTAGTGTAAATTTTTATTTGATGTTTTATAAAGAAATGACTTTATAAAATATTTTTAAACTTTGGTGAGAATTTATGAAATAATTCATAAATAATTTTAATGTAGAATGGAATACTAAATGAAAATTATAAGTGATTTAGAAAAATTGGTGTAGTTAAGAAACCAGTAATTTTAGAGAGTGACTTTCAATTTTGTCTGAAGGAGCATAGATAATCCTCTAAGCAATAACCAAAAGCTGATAAACAAATTGGTACGCCTAGTGAATTATCTACATTCTTGGATAAGCAAGAAAGTTTTGAACATAACCTAAGATTTGATTGTTAGTCATTTAACATTTTAAGTAATGTTAAGTGTTAGTTATTCCTTTACGGAATTTGATTTGATTGATTGACTGTGTGATTTTATATACCATTGTTTATAAAGTTTGAATTTATAAACAGAGATTTCTGAATCGTTATTTATGAGGGCTAAAATCCCAGTGCTTTCGAAAAGTGATTTGGGAAGATTTTATGGAAAGAAATAATGACAATATTATTTTAAAAATATTGATGAATTGTTATTGTATCAAACGTTTGAAAAGAATATTTTTGAAGTGATTTTTCAAATGTTTTTGTTATGACTAAATTTTGGCAATTAGGGGTTTTCCGATTCGAAAGACTCGCCAGATATATTTCTTTACTCTAGTTATTTTTTTAGGAGGAACTAGAATACCATTGGATGCTCCATATTGTTTTGTTTCTAGAGATATACCATGCTTCAGTAGGGAGAGCCCTCTCCTTGTCATACTTGATTTTGGTTTTAGATATATATATTTCTCTTTGAAGAAATTTGAATATATTTTTGAATATAAAACCCGGGCATTTAGTTCTAAATTTATCTTTTAAAAAGATTTTATGGCTAGTATCTTACTATAGAGTAATCTCTGTATCTTGTTGCATATGCTTGTGGTATTGCTTTTGGTTACATGTGGCCTTATATCACCCTAGAGTTGCATGTAGATTTATACCATGCAAGTCCTTGCATGTAGAGTTGCCTCATTATTATCAGTTGCATCTTATTGCCTTGTTGCTTATGAATGTTATATTGTTTGTGCGGTTTAGCTTATGATAGAAATAGCTAGTGTATTGCTCTTTTGTTGGCCTGACTCTCTTTTGGATTGTGTAAGTACAAGTATGCAAGAGATTTCTACTTGATTTTTTGCACACCTGCATTAGCATCAAGATAATAAGTTACTTGCGGAATCTAAATAAAACACAAAAGGTACGTGGTAGATTTAGAAATTTAAACTGGTTGATGATTTTATGCCCCGGATATGGGAGCCCACTTGGCTTTTGTTTTCTTTTGTTGGTTTGAGGCTCGTAGTGGCAATTTGTAGTTTTTCCAATTGAGCCATGCAAAGGAGTTGCTACCGAAATTTTCTATAACATTTGGGAATTAATCAAGTAATAAGTTTATAACTCATTTTAATTAATTAGTTTTTTAACCTTAGGGGTCTGGTGACATTTTCTTACTTGGAAATTTCGGGGACGAAATTCTTTTAAGGAGGGGAGAGTGTAACAACACATAATTTTGGTCATTGAATTTTAAATATTTAATTAATCTTAAATATTTAAGTAACTGGATTTTGAAATTTAATAACTTATATTCAAATATAGGGATTACTTAAATATTTGAATTTGTGAATTAAATATTAATTTATTTATATTTAATAATCTTATTTAACTCCTTTTAATTAATAAATAATATCGGTGAATTCAATTTGTAAATTTAATTACAAAAATAAATAGATTGGATAAATATCGATAATTTGATCGGAAATATAAAAAGGTATTTAAAATGTGTGAAATTGTCATTCTGGGGCACTATCTTGAATTTTGACGAAATTAGTGCCATTGGATCCGGAATAATAAATTATTGTATGCCAACGAGTTTCATGACGATCAGACATACCGCGTGATCGTATGAGCTCGAAATGCATAACGATTAATTTTAGAGAATTAAAATAATATAATTGGATTTTAAAAAGCTAACTTCTGTATATGATGGTGTTAGGTCCCGATAATAGTTCCATTATGTTTGGAATTGGGTATTTTGCTAAGAAAACCATTGAGTACGCCTCGATTGGAGATCATAATTTTGAGGGATGAATAGTGTCGGTTAGAAAATCTATATAAGGACCCTCACTTCTTTCAATGGCCCTAAACTCAAACCCTAGGATAGCCAAATCTAACGGGCGTGGTTGATCGAAAAGCTAGAGGCCGAATTTGGCCTCGACTCCAGCATGAAAGTTGTTCGGCTAGGTAAGGCAAGTATTTTGGTTGGTGGGATTATCGTATGGTGGCCGGAGACGGCCTAGATCTAATTGGGAAGGCGGCATCATTTCGAGTTTGGCGGAGGAGTTAGTGGTGATGAGAGGTGACGAGACCGGTGTCATTAGATTCATTAAGGTTAGGGCTTTCATTGGTGGTAATGCAACGACGGTTGGAGGTCTGAGGCGGTGGTGGTGGTCAAAAATGTTGGGTTTCGAACGCGATTTGGGTCTTTGGATGTGCGATCTGGGTTGAAAACAAGATAGAGAGGATTAGGTTTTAATCAAAGTAATTAGCAATTTATTAATTAATTTAGTTAATTAATTGTTGAAAGGTTCATTAATTAATATCTTGCTCATACACGGTCGAATTCGGATGTGGTCAGTTGCATTGGACTCGTGGAAAATTTTCTTTGTTATGGAGTTGGATTGGTTGAAATTGAAGCTACTGAAAATTTGAGCTGTGATTGTTTGGCGATTTTAGTTCAAAACGGAACGTTGCGGCAATAATTGGAATTTCAGCAAGTTCACTCACCTTTAAAATAAACTATATGATATTTGTGAAGCTATAGAAAATTGTTGAATGCTTGGATGTTAGTTATATTGTTGTTTGATTGATTATTTAGATTGATTCTTATTTTGGAAAACGAATGACATATTAAATAATTTGCAGTGAACCCATATGACTATATATATTGTCTGTAACCATTTTTTTGTAGGGAACATTCGTAGAGAGACCCAAAGGGGTTTCTCACCAAAATACATCCTTATCCCATATATATTAATGTTTGGCTGAAAAAAACCTTGATATTCTATTTGGCTTGTTTAAGTTTCATTACAGTGATTTTCGCTATATCCTCACTTATTAAATCTCATTCCCCTAAACCTTTGTGTGTGATGTCTTGATGCAACGACCCACCTTTTTGGACGGTTCAAATCGACAATAAACCACACTTGTCAGAATCAAACCAGTCAAAAGGGAGGATTGTTAATGGGGTAAATAAGAAAAAAAGAAAAAGGGAAAGAAAAAAACAAAACACATAATCTCGCGGCGGAACGACAAAATATAATAATCAAATAAACAGTTCATGAAGCTGTTTTACAAATAACATTTGATTACACTTTTTACAAATTCAAATCAGAGTTATATATACATCATAAATAAACAAATAATGCAGCGGAACACAGAATGTAGTGGAATAATAAATAGCAATAATATACTGAATCTTCATCTTCGTTCACTAGAAAATAGTCTTTAACACTGAAAAACTCAGGCTGACCCGAGCATAATGAAAAACAATACACTCGAGTCAGAACTAAAAAAATTCTTATTTAAGTCAAATCAATCTCAAATAAAAATTATTCAATGGCTTCAGAGATGTTACGGGATTTTTCATCTCCTATCAAGTGTACAACGTGAGTGTCATAACTTACGAGATTTCAAATAATTCGAAATATCAATTTTAACCACTTTATTTAAAATATATCCGAAGTTTAAATTATAAACTTAAACTTTTTAAATAATTCAATTTCAATAAATAATTCAAATTCAAGAAATTGTATGGGTATATATCATTTAAACCCATAATTTAAATGTCTTAATTATCCAATTCTAAAATGATTCAGAGGACCATTTAAATGATGTCAATAACATATAAGGTGATAAAAGGGACATATTAAAATAAATAAACAACCATACATCCAACATATCAATCAATAAGCATCTATTTCAAACAACATCCAAATCAACCAATATATTTCAACATATAATAGTTATCAATATCGGGGTTTAACTATCAATTAAATTCCAATATAAAATTAAATGTCAATTCAGATTCAATATCAATTCAAATGTCAACTGAAATCAACAAACAGCAAAAAAAATTATATATCACATCATATATTTTATTTAACTTGCAATGGAATTTTTAGTATTGCGTGAGTGGGTTTAATCACTAACCTTTGATTTATAGCCAATTGAAAATC
Source organism: Allium fistulosum (assembly GCA_030737815.1). NCBI lineage: Eukaryota > Viridiplantae > Streptophyta > Magnoliopsida > Asparagales > Amaryllidaceae > Allium > Allium fistulosum. The sequence continues at coordinate 369,038,836 of CM060908.1, forward strand.
CAATAAAAGCCCAAAATTCAACGGTCTCTGTAACAACCCGCATATTTAGACATTTTATATTTAAATATTTTATCGTTAGTCGGATTTTAGTCCGAAAAGCTACTTTATGCATACGGTCAAATTAGGACTCGAGACCACTTCCATTGAGTTCAAAACGTCATTTTCCATCTTTTAAGTATAAACTTCGATATGTTTGGAGATAGTGGAATTTTCGTCACTTTTTGCTTAGGGCTTTTGGTCTGGGCTGAACCACTTACTAACTCAGCCCCAACCCATCTCCTCTTCATCACTTCTTCCAAAACATTCAAGCTTTATCAAAAATGGAGGAGGGAATGGGAAATTAAAATTCCAAGCTCAAGTTCTCTTTCAAATCCATCATTCAACTCCAAATTCAAAGGGAACATTGATTCAAGCTTGTGATTGTTCTTGCTTTGCTTTCAATCTTCATCTCCATCAATTTCCATGAAAAGGTGAGATTTTTATCTCACATTCTTTTCTATAACTATCTTGAATTGTTGGGAATGACTTCCTATCACTTTAGCATGTATATTTGCATTTGGTTTGGATTGAATTGGTGAAAAACCCAATTTTTCAACGTGTTTGGCAAATTCTGGGTCTTAGGTCGCACTGCCTCGAAGACACAGCCTGCATATTTTCGTTCTGGGCTTAGGTCGTTCGCATGTGGTAGGTCGTTCGGCAGATAGCTTGCTCCACCACTAGGTTGTTCGGCATTAGGTCGTAACCCCTAGGTCGTTCGGCAATGGCTCGTTCCACACTAGGTCGCATGCCTGGCTCGTTTGCTTTAGGTCGCTCTGCAGCTAGCTCGCAACCATTTAGGTCGCTCAGCCATCAACTTAGGTCGCTCGACCTGCTTGCATTCTTTAGCTCGACCAAGTTAGGTCGCGCACCACTTTATTATGTTAGGTCGTTTGCCCTTAAGTCGCTCGGCATATTATCCTTTAGGTCGCTCGACCTTACCTACTCATTAGGTCGCACCTCGTTAGGTCGTGCCTTTCCTTAGCTCAGCCAGGAGTTAGGTCGCTCGACCTGTCTTCCACTTAGGTCGCACCTTTCCTTAACTCGACCGTGTTAGGTCGCTCACCCCGCTAGGTCGCGCCACTATTAGGCCATGCCACTTATAGGTCGCTCGCCTTTTTTTATATACTTAGGTCGTTTGACCTGTATTTCACTAGGTCGCTCGACCTGTTTTTCCCCTAGGTCGCACGGCATGCTACCCTTAGGCCGTTCAACCTATTTTACTTTAAGTCGTTGCACTTTAACTCGGCCAACTTTGGTCGCAAGGGTATTCCTACTTTGATGGTTTTGAAATTGATTTCTTTAGACTTTGCTCACGTCTTCGAATGTGAATTTTTGTGATTCGATTTGTTTCAACAATCGTTTTGTGGTTTGTCACTTTAAAAATATGAAGGTTTCCATACTAGTAGTAAATATCAAAACTCTTTTATCAAAGCGATTTCAACCTTATTTTATTACAAAACTCTTTTTATCAAACCGTTTTCCAATCTACTAGTATATACAAACCTTTACCTCACTCGTACGAGAAATCTAATTAAATGACTTAGTGAAACGAGTGGTATGAAACGCTTGCGTTCACTTCGTCGGTTAATTCTTGGACTTGTTCGATTGAACCACTTGTGACAATTTTCTAGTGAAGATCTACAGTTTGTTCGTAAATATTTAAGTTAAGCAAGTGGTTATGGGATATGAAGCTAAACTCATATATTTACTGACTTAGTGTAATTGACACTTCTTGATGATCATGATGATCATTTTTGTGATTTAGACTAGCAATTGTGCGATGTCTCTTTGTCTACGAGGGAGACTAAACCCCGTTTGTGTGATGTTTCTACATCACATATGTGGGGTAGCGCCCTACGGTCTTCGGGCCATTCTTGTGGAGCTTCGGCTCAAATATTAATGGTTAGCTACCATGAGATAGCGTCTCGTTTTGTGATACACGTGTTGGTGAGTTTTCATACTCCCGTTTTGTGATAGGCCTCCCCCCCTTCTTGTGATTTCTAGATTTCTTGTGATGATTTCTGGAATTTTGTGCTTCACCAATTTTCGTGATTTTCATTGATAAGTTTTATCAATTTTTGTGCATTGGTGAATTTGTGTGTCATTGACTTGTTATGAATACAAGTTTAGGGTATGATACCCCATTTTATCTTTGAGAAGATTCTTGTGATATTGATTAATCTCTTGTTGATTTTCAATTACATACTTATAGTAGTATGCCATTATGGTTGTTACATGTTTATGCCATATCATTTATTCTATATCATGCCATCTGATATTTATAGCTAGACTGATCCGTTTATTATTTTCTTATGAAATAATACTCGGGTCAAACCGAGATGTTACAGGTGCTTCTGCTTGACTTCTCTTCTGGGATTACTCTGACTTTTGGCTAACTACTTAGATTAGTAGTTTTTGGATGTATACATTTGAGATATAGACTCTATGATGTATACTTATTCTTTTGTGTAGCTTGTAGCTATTTTTTTGTATTATCGTGGATCTTTCAGACCAATACTCTGATGTACACTTTCATGTGTTATATATATATATATATTCATATATTTTTCCGCCTTTGTGATATGGATGTCTGTGACTGATTTATGTTATGTTTAATTCTATGTTTGTTTTCGAGGATTATATACAGCCACTGTGTGATAGCTTTGAGTTTGTATCGGTATGTCAGATTTCCTCCTTAAATGAAATGCATGTTATACCATCTGACATATCGGTGCTCGCACAAAGAAATTACATGGATGATCGCTCCTCAACAGCCTTATTCTCCGTGCTAGTTAACAGCACTACTCCGTAGTGTTCTTGGCTAGCGTGGGTATAGAGGTGGGGCGTCACAGCTTGGTATCGGAGCCAAACTTCGGAACAATGTAGAATAACTTAACAAGGATCATCGTCCTAAGTCCAACTTAGGAGTCGTGCCTTAGGATTTAATTCGAGTCTTCGTACTGATTTATCCTATTTCCTTTTACGTATCCTTGTTCTATCTATCAAGATTTGCTTGATATTTATTTGGAGAATAACTTTTCTTCTTCTCTCTTTTTTAAAGAAGAGAATGTCTAGGCCAGGTCGTCCCAGAGCTGGACCATCTACTGTTAATCCCCAAGATGGAGTTTTTATGACAGCTCAACAGCTTCTTGATTTAGTAAAGAATGCTCAGGCAGCTGGTCCTAATTAGGAACCTACTCACCCTAAGTCTGGATTTGCACGCTTGTGCAACGATTATACCAACTTGGGTGGGAAACCATTCAAAGGTTCTGAAACTATTATTGAAGTCCAGGCTTGGCTAAGAACATGCGACCGAATCTTTTCTCGCATGAACCTTATTGATCTTCACCAAGTTCAGGTAGCCTCTAGTATGCTCCAAGAAAGAGCACTGGACTGGTACGAACTTCTTACTTTTGAAATCAATGAAGCGGATCTCACCTGGGAGCAATTCCGGGAACGCTTCGAATTGAAATTTGTACCAGAAGCTGAGAAGGTGACATTGGCTCGTCGTTTTATAGACCTTGTTCAAGGTGAATCCTCTGTGACAGATTATGTCGCATCCTTCAAGTCACTGTCTAAATATGGGGTTGAATACATCAACACCCCATTGAAGAAGAATCAAAGATTCGTCTATGGCTTAAACAAAAATCTCAAGAAGCCATTACTTCTCAAATTAGAAGTTTCTTTTGACCAACTCATATCTCTCTTCGTCTTGAAGAGGCGGATAGGGAAAGTAATGTTGAAGTGGTGGGTTCCAAACCAAACTTCAACAACAAGAAGAGGCCAAACTAATTCAAAGGTCTTTATCCCAACAAAAAGGGGAAACCTACACCTCCAGCAGCAAAGACTCCTTCCCTTAGTAGCGGGCAATGCTATAATTGTGGTTCTAAGGACCATTTTGCAAACAAGTGTTCAAGCCCTGTTCTTGTCGATATTGTAAGAGCCCGGATCATTATATACATTTATGCCCCAGACTTCAAGGCAAGAAGGACGGAAAGCTTAATGTGGCTCAAGCCCCTGGCAACACATCTTGCGGTCATGGTATGTCTCATTCTATCCTTGATGGCATTATTATATTTCGTGATCAACCTATTAGAGTTCTCTTTGATACGGGTGCATTCCATTCTTTTATATCAAAGGAACTTGTCGATACTTTTTCCTTAAGTGTTGTCGCTTTAATGACTTCTTTAAGAATTGTGAATCCGGTTGGTGGATCCGCAACTCTTAGTTTGCTTTGTAAAGATGTGGAGATTATTTTGTGTGATTTTCCTTTCCTAGCCGATTTGCATGTCATGCGATATTTAGGCTTTGGAATGATTTTGGGTATGGATTGGCTTAACCGTTATGAAGCTCATATCCTATGTCCCGAGCGGACTATTTATCTTCGACATCCACTATCTGCTAAGCAAATTTCTATTGTTCTTAAAGATTCGGATTCCACTTTAACGGCATCTTTATATTCTCTAAATCCTCTTGATGATGACAACGATGATGAGGAAGATGTCATTTCTCGTATTCACGTCGTCCGTGAATTTTTCGACATATTCGAGCTTGTTTTAAGATTACCACCTAAGCGAGCCATTGAGTTCAGAATTAATCTTACACCTGAAGCTCAACCTATTACTCGTCCTCCTTATTACATGTCCAATAAGGAGAATGAAGAGATGCGCAAACAATTATCCGAATTGGAGACGAACCAATTTATTCGCTCTAGTTCCTCACCTTAGGGAGCTTCAGCAATTTTCATGAGGAAATCTGATGGTACACTTAGGATTTGCGTCGACTACCGCAAGCTTAATGATCTTACTATTAAGAATAAATATCCTTTACCTCGGATTGATGATCTATTCGATCAGCTTAGTGGTGCTAGAGTCTTTTCACAATTTGACTTGGCTACCGGTTTTCATCAGCTTCGTATTGCAGAGGATAGTATTCCTTTGACTTCGTTCCGTACTCGTTATGGATCTTATGAATGGCTAGTTATGCCATTTGGTTTAACGAATGCTCCGGCTTATTTTGTTGACCTTATGAATCGAGTTTTCAAAGATTTCCTCGATCGGTTTGTTCTCGTCTTTATTGATGATATTCTTGTGTATTCTAAAACCGAGGAGGAACATGAAAAGCATCTTCGGATTGTATTGGAAACTCTTAGGAACCATCAATTAAAAGCAAAATTTTCTAAATGCCACTTTTGGCAATCTAGTGTGAAGTTTCTCGGTCATATTATTTCCGAATCCGGAATATCAGTGGATCCTTCAAAGATCGAAGCGATTCAAAATTGGAAGAGACCGGAGAGCGTGACTGAAATCCGTAGCTTTCTCGGATTGGCTGGTTATTACCGCCGTTTCATAAAAGACTTTTCTAAAATTGCCGTGCCTCTTACAGGCTTAACAAAGAAAGGTGTTATATACATTTGGTCGGACAAATGTGAAACTTCTTTTTAGAAATTAAAAGAACTCCTTTCAGATGCTCCTATTCTTGTTATTCCCGAAAGGAATCAAGATTTTGTTGTTTATACCGATGCTAGTCGTGTTGGTTTGGGTGCCGTTCTTATGCAAAAAGAACGTGTTATTGCTTATGCTTCTAGGCAATTGAAGCCGGTTGAGACTAGATATGCCACACATGATTTAGAACTCTCGGCTATCGTTTTCGCCCTTCGAATTTGGCGACATTATCTTTTGGGAGAGAAATTTATACTTTATACTGATCATAAGTCTTTGAAATATTTATTTTCTCAAAAGGAACTTAATTTGCGTCAACAGCATTGGCTTGAATTCCTTTCCTCTTATGATCTAGATATTCTACAGTGATAGCCCTTAGACACACTAAGCAGAAATAAACATAGCAAAGCAGACATTTAAAGTAAAGCAATTATCACTCGAGTCAAGGTCGGTGTTTTCCAAGTACAAACCCCCAAGGCCTAAACCAAGATCAGATAAGCACCTAGAAAACATCGCTCTTGAGACCGAATGACGATACAACCAAACATCCATGACTCTGGCTATCACTGTTAACTTTGCTTCTATACCACCATTAATTGAATGACCGGCACATTCTTTCAGTCGTCCGTCAAGGGTTAATGGCAACCCCGGTTCTAGACAGATCTCCGCACGTCGTCGCAGCCCGTGCCTAGGACTATCGAATCTGCCCAGAGTACTCGACTACAATCATAGTCTTTAGGGACTATCGAATCTGCCCAACGTACTCTTGCTTTGAGCCTGCTAGAACCTTCAACAACAATGAAATTGTAACGACCCAAAAATTTTCGATCCCGAAAATTCCAGATAGTTAGGAAAAGAAGAAAGAGATAGAAGAAGAAGAAGATCAGAAACACCAACATCTCACATTCGCAGCGGATAAAATATAATAATAAATGAATAAAGTTTACAAAAGAATACTTTATCTGTCCATTACATTTTATATATATCAGAGTTTCACATACACAGTCACTCTCAAATACACAATAATATACTACAGCGGAAAAACTCTTTACGTTCTCGCCATCAGCTCGCCTTCTGAGCTCCTGAACGTCCTACCTGAAAATCTGTAATACTCGGTCTGACCCGAGCATTACATCAAAGTAACACCCGGGTCAGGCTGGAAACCAGCGTGAGTGAACCCATTTAAAAAGAAATACAAGCATATAATTGTATAAAACCCGGGTAACTCGTAGCAAATTTACAATTCCACAATTTGTTGTCAACACTTCTGGATAGTCAAATTTTACTTAATTCGTTTCATTTAAATTTATTGATTCCACATTTCTACTTATAAAGAATCTAAGTGGTTCCGAGTATTTATTCTTAGCCGACTCCCACTACACAAGGAAATTATACCCCAACCGTTTCCATTAAAATTACCTTTCCAATTCAATTAACAATTCAGAAATTTTCCATTAATTACTTTGTTACGAAATTATTCTTTTCAATTTCATTCAGAAATCTTACTTTATCAAACCATCATGTGATTATCTTAGGTTAATTTAACCAATTAATTAGCTTGGCTAAATCACATCGCTTTATTTGAATACATTGAGTAATTAGTCTCTTCATTTACTTCATTTAGTAATTATACTTTAAACAATTCAATAACTGGATTATCTTAAATTAATTAATCTAATTAATCATCTTAATTAGTCCTTAGATAATCCTTAGTTGATGATTCTTCATTAACTATTAACAATCCTTTAGTTTCTCTCTAGGTAAACCATAATCAATCATCTCTTAACCCAAATTTATAAATTCTGAATAACCAACTAATTAATTTTAAATTACTCAATTTTCTAAGTGCTTAATTATATTAATCACATAAATTAATTACCCGTTTTGATTGACCTCAAAATTTAATGAATTACGAATTTTCAATCTCTCGTTCATTTAAAGATCAAGACAACATTTCCTTATTAATGTACCAATTATCATTATCAAATCATTAAATCAATTTTGCTTTAAATGTTCTTCCAAATTAAATCTTAAATTTAAGATTACAAATTACCTGCACCAAAGTTTTAAAACCATTTAAAATCTCTTTTATTTCACGAGATAAGAAATATTTATCTTATAACGAGACCAAATTTATTTAAAACCCAACCATTATTAAAATTAACTTTAATCCTACCGAGTCGATTAACAATTTACATCCCAAACTTGTCCTTATTTCAAAAATTGAATCACAGATCTACCTTGATTAAAGATTTATCATAGATGTAAAAAAAAAAAAATCTTACTTACTCTTTGAATACAATTTAAATCCAAACTATTTTATTATTTCTTGACTGTGATTTAAAACTTGAATTCCAGATGTTGTAAACCTTCGATTTACTGGTTTAAACCCTTACCTTACCATGTACAATTTCAATTTTAGGTATCTCTGTTTTTTTAAAGAATAGGTTTCTTTAAACCTGTAACCCACAGCCTACCCACGCCACCACTCAAATGCCTCGAGCCAACACATCCATTTCTTCGAGCTAGGCACGTGAATTACCCGAGAAATATTGAAATACAACCCCCTGCTTCATACCCATCTTCCTCCAGGCACAAGAAGATATGCCGAGCACCTGCACCGTACCTCCGTTCACCTCCGGTCTACTGCAACGACTCCCTCACATCGGCGATCAATCTTCGACCCGTTTCCGACCATCAGAACATCACACAAAACTCGAAATCAACTTCGAGCTTTCAACTCCAAACCTGGAACCGAAGTCGAAACCTGGAACATCGCCAAACCCCTTCCTCCGATCACCGAAACACCAAGGCCTCCGACCACGACCTCGCCAATACCTCTTCTTCCACATCCCAATACCTGGTAAAACTCGATCCACCAGAGCGTTCGAGGTGAAGCAATGTCCGACCATCAACATAACTAGGTCTACGAGCCTAAAACGATCACTGCCGCCACCTCGATCATCTCCACCCCCATCCAATATTTTTCCTATATTCTCCGATCACTCTTCTACCACTAGGGACAATTCCGACTTTCCAGATCAACCAGATCATCAGAGGCAATTCCAAACCCCCAATCTGATCGAACCCAAACTGTACATTCTATACACTTCTAAAAATTTGGATTCGAGTCTTAAAATTCATGTTTTTGGACAAGGTTCTAGATTATATGCCTGAAACCATAGCTCAAGATGTTTGGGTTTCACTTAAATTTAGTTTGGTCTAGTCGTTTTGGTTTCCAGTGAGTTTCCATTTATCTTAACTTGAATATTTTTTTTTTTAACATTAATATGTATTAAGACAACCAATTTTGTTTAAATCTTAAATTCTAACAAGGATAAGATCAAGTGTCAATGGAAATTTTGTTTTAAGATCCTAGATTAAAACCAACACAGGCAAGAACAGATACACATCAAAGCATAAACATATGCCCTGACAAATCACTTTATAACATCACACAAAACCCTCTTATTTCCAGAGGATTTGCCTGAAATCAGATTTAGTATACTTAAGCTAATGGAATGTTACTCACCTGTCTACAAACAGAGCAGTGCTTCCAGGAAAAAAAAAAATGCTAGCTTGTTGTTTTGTTGATCTTCTTATTGCTTGACTTATCTTGATTCTTTAGTTTTGATTTCTGTTCTTGAATGCTTCTTATTTACCTTTACGTTGTAACGATCGTTTGTATTCTTATTTCTTCCTCAGTTCGAATGCAAGTAATGGAAACAGTGAGGAAGTATATAGGCTGCTCTGGTGTACACAGCAAGCTTCACTCATTTTTTTTTCATTTTTTTAACTTTGATAAAACTGATGTGATTTTGCCTTCTACATGGTTTGAAGTCATCGGATGATTTGCCATTGATTTTGATGTGCATTTATGAGGTTGTCCCCCATGTGTACATACATATACTATTGTATGAATTGATATATGTATGTATATTCTTTTGTAAGCCTATATATGTATATATTTTTTTCTTCTCTCAACAACTGCTGTTTGGATTTTGAAGATGTCAAAACGTAAAGCACAAAGCATCAATATCAATAGAAGGTAAGTGCAGGCTGAAGTGTATAAGTTGAAATAAGATATTGATGTAAGATTTTTTTCATGTACTAAAAAAAAATATTTTTATAAATGTTGGCCAGAGACTTTCCTTCAATTTGTAGGCTGAAAAGATTAAAGTTGTCTGCTACATTAATTTTGTTTGTCTTGTTTAGGAAGCTAATATCTCTTTTGGTTTTATATTATGTACACTTGATTTGTGAGCATATATATCACTTTGTCCTGTTTTAATTATCTTACCCCCTTTATTATTTTTTTCTTTTCATGAGTACAACCAAGTGCGGGTAACTTGTTTCATTATCTTAAGTGTTCAATATATATATGTTGCTTGACCATAATGTATTTTAAATATCTATTTTTATTCTTTTAACTTAACTACCAAATACTTGTGTTCATTTATAGTTCTCTTGTTTTCAATATATATATATATATATATATATTTGTTTTTAAAAGATAAGTTATATTTTAATTAATCCCATTAAATGTTTATTAAAATAACACTGCCCGAAATCCGGGATGTCACATCCCTCCCCCCTTAAAACTTTTCGTCCTCGAAAAGGAACGAAGCCAGAATTTATGAAAATATTTACAATCAGATAGATATTCTTTAATCATTTCTAAACACCTTTTTAATATCTATATAATATTATTTCAAAATAGTTTTTATAAAAATACTTTTATAACTCGATGTTTCAACAAGTCCATCCTCGTTCTCATAGAGATTCGGTCATACGTTGATCAGGCGTAGAACTGAAAATCTATAAATACTTGGTAAACCCGTTTTCAACACCCAGTGAACATACTTGGAAAATAATTTTATTGAAAATATCGAAAACAGTTTTTGAAAATAGAGGAAATATCTTTGGTGAAAATGCTCTGGAAATCATCACACCCATCCATGGTCACAGTTACATCCTGGGTTACGTTGCCGTCGCAGCAAAAGTCCATGTAACTGATTACACCATAGAACCCACAACAGATCGCAGTTACATCCAGGGTTACGTTGCCATCACAGCAAAAGTCCATGTAACTGTTGGCTCTCAGCGGCACACACGATTTTCGCTGTCAAAATGAAACTTCTCCACTCCTACATAGGTCTCAGTCTACCGATATAAAATCAAACGCAGACTGTTGGCTCTCAGCGGCACACATGACTTTCGCTATGTTACCATAGTGTCGCAGTCTACCGATATAAAATCAAACGCAGACTGTTGGCTCTCAGCGGCACACGCGACTTTCGCTATGGTCTGCAGTAGATCGCAGTGACATCGAGTTACACTGTCGTCACAGCATAACCCAAATGCCTCTGTGGGCACCAGCCCCTCGACTTTCGCTACACAAATAATCCTCAGGAACTAGTTTTGTCCGGACTCCTCACAGGATTAACTTTAGAACCTCCCCCTTAGAGGCTCAAGGCAGTGCCACCCTGTGGCATTCCTGAGAAGTTCATTTCAAGGGAGCGCCTTTTTCCCCAGAGCAATCTCAAAACACTTTATACTATACACATATAGTATTTTTCAAATCATACACCTAGTATGAATCTCATATAAATGCCTTTTACAAAATCGATTCCCAAAATCGATAATTCACAAACCAGGCTTTCCCAAATCCCAATATTGATTTTACCCAAAAATCAAAAGCCTTTCCAAATGCCATAGGTTTCCAAAACCTTTCCTCAAAATCATTTTCACAAATCCCTTTTTATAATTACATATATATAAAAGTTTTGAAAAAAATCTTTGAATCAATTTATACTTGTATAAATTCACTTTTATACTTCAAATACTTTCAATAACCTTTTTTCTTCTGGCAATGGATTCAATAAGGGGAGTTTACCATATATAACAAAGATATGTAACTTTGTTTATTCCCAATCAAATATTCAAATTTGATTACTTTATAAAGTCACTTGCCAAATTTCTTACTTTTATTATAAAGTAAACATTAACTCAGAAAAATATTCAATTTCCACTTTATTTCCATAAAGTTAATTTCTACCATAGAAAAATAAATTTTAAATTTATTTTATTTTAGTTCCTCATATATTCACAAATATATTTTCCATTTCAAAAATCATCTTATAACCTATAACTTCAAAATCAAATTTCCACCTTTATTCATTGTCAATTTCTCAAAATATACTTTCAATTTCAAAAATCTTTTTAGTTTTTATCCACAAATTTTCAATGCCAATTTCATTCAAACCCGTACGATGTCCCCATATCATCCGTACGCAATATCAATCTGATCGCTCACTCGATCACACAATTTCACTTCCGAACTAGTATCGTCCACCCGACTTCCTAGTGCGGACTCAGATCTGGTTTCCTGATCAGAAACCGTCATTCTCCTTGCATAGTCACAACTATGATAGAGAATATCCAGAATCAATCAAAAATCCATAACCAGGTTCGCCGTCGAAAATCGAGCGAAAAATCCCAACTTGGATCGATAATACTATCTCGAAATCATGTGCTCGAATCTGGATCAAATCACTATGCGAATAGAATAATATACGTACATCCTACGTATTTAACTTCATTGATTATTAACCAAATCAATTTCCTTTCCATTCACATTCACTCAAAATTTATTCACTTATCCCCATTTGCCTTAATCCCCATTTGGATTATTACTTCAATTCTTATTTTAGTTGGGTATTTAATCAATAACAGTTTGAACTCCAACCAGCTTAAATTTAGAAGTATAGCTTGAAAATTTTAAAAATAGATAAGTAGTTGGAAAATAATTATTAGTTTGTAAAATAGCTGTAAAATAGTTAACTAAAAATAAAATAGTTGAAAAACAGTTAAATAGTTTCAGAAATCTTAGATAATTGCAAAATAATTGTAAATAATAATTAATTTGTGAAATACATGAAAAATAGTAATAAGTTTAGAAAGCAATTGAAAAATGGTTAAATAGCCCCAAATAATTATTTAATATTATAAAATAGTTCAGGGTTTGAAAAGAAGGTTATATATACTAAATAGATAGGGAAATAGATTAAAAACAGTTTATATTAAAACAATTTATATTGAAAATCATCCGGAGCCAAAACCATTCACTTCCTCTTCAATTCAATTTAAATTTCCATTTAAATTGACCCAATTTCCAATTCAAATAACTCCAAATTCCATTGGACTTGATTTATTCCCAATTCAAGTTGAATTAATTCTCAATTTCTCTCCAATCCAAATCAAATTCCATTTGATTTTTAAACTTATTCAACTTTAATTATAACTTCAAATTATTCCAATCAATTCGGACTAATACCCATTTGAACCAACTTCAATTTCAAATTATTTCAATTTAATCTACTCCAAATTTTCCATTTAAATTTGAAACTTATCCATCTTTAATCACAATTCCCATTAATTCAAGCCAAATTCAGTTTGAACTAATTCAATTTAAATCTCAATTTTAAACTATCTCGAATTATATAAATTCGAGTTAAATTTTCAAATATTGGTTTAACTCTTTAAACCAAATTAACTTTTATTTAAAGTTTTTAAACAATTTAATTTCTGAATCCAATACAATTTTATTTTAAAATTTTAATTTATTACTCAATTTTATCTTCCAGTTTGAAGCTAGTTCTTAAACAATTCTTAATTTACAAATTTAATTATTCAAGTTTTTAATTTATAGTAATTCCACATCCTTACTTTCAAATTAAAGTTAGATTCCCTTCCTTTTTATCAATAATGGATATATTACCACACTTCATTTTTCATTCATTTAAACCAAACCAATTCTCAATTTAAAGATTTTTAAATAACAATAGGATGATACCATCCTATTTATTTTAAACATCCATCCATATACATTTTGAGGCTACACAAACCCCCAATTCAAATTAACCATTTAACTTCCCAAGTTAAATCCCAATTTCATCCTTTCTTTCCATTTCAGGTTACTTGTTGACTTATTTAACTTTCCCAAAGTTAAATTCAATTTACTTAATCCAGTCAACTTTACATAGTTTGGAATTCCCATTCAATTTTTAAACTTCAGATTAAAAATCCTTCCATTCAAGTTAAAAACTTGCTTCACTTTGGGTTTCACATTACATTTCAAGGAAAAATCCAAAACTCAACCTTAGAGTTTTGTTTCCAAATATACATATTTATTTCCTCTACACATTAAGTTATCCTTAAATTTTAAACCACCTTTGGTTTTCAAAATAATTTCTTTACAAAATTTAAACACTTTTGTTTGAAACAGGATCCCTTATGCAAATACATTAAACATCATTATTTATTATTTCTTCATCACTTTGAACAAATTTTCAAATTCTGGACCTAGATTTTAAACTTCACAATTTAGATCATCTTCCGTTCCAATTTATAAGTCATACTTGCCTAAGTGTTTTACTTCTTTTAAACATTTCATTTGCTTTCTCATTAATACACATCTTATTATTAAACACGCAATAATCATTTATGATAATAACCAAAATTATCATATCTAAAACCATCCATTATCATCTTATTTTGAAATACCTTTTCAATTTAAGATTTTAATTTCAGTTTGAATCCTTTTCAAATTTATCTTTATTAAATTTTAGTTTGATTGTATTATATTACTTCTTAATTTAATTCTAGTAATTTAACAGGCAATTTCCTTAATATTTATTACAGGGAAATATTGCTTTATATATCAAAATATAATCTTATATGAAATCATTTAAAATCTTTATATAAGGAAATAACAAGTACGCTCTCTCATATATATATATATCTCAACTCATTCTAGGGTACTATTGACCCTATCTTTAATGAGCAATCCCAACAGAGCCAAGGTTCTCGCTTAACCTTCAGCTCTGATACCAACTGTAACGACCCAAAAATTTTCGATCCCGAAAATTCCAGATAGTTAGGAAAAGAAGAAAGAGATAGAAGAAGAAGAAGATCAGAAACACCAACATCTCACATTCGCAGCGGATAAAATATAATAATAAATGAATAAAGTTTACAAAAGAATACTTTATCTGTCCATTACATTTTATATATATCAGAGTTTCACATACACAGTCACTCTCAAATACACAATAATATACTACAGCGGAAAAACTCTTTACGTTCTCGCCATCAGCTCGCCTTCTGAGCTCCTGAACGTCCTACCTGAAAATCTGTAATACTCGGTCTGACCCGAGCATTACATCAAAGTAACACCCGGGTCAGGCTGGAAACCAGCGTGAGTGAACCCATTTAAAAAGAAATACAAGCATATAATTGTATAAAACCCGGGTAACTCGTAGCAAATTTACAATTCCACAATTTGTTGTCAACACTTCTGGATAGTCAAATTTTACTTAATTCGTTTCATTTAAATTTATTGATTCCACATTTCTACTTATAAAGAATCTAAGTGGTTCCGAGTATTTATTCTTAGCCGACTCCCACTACACAAGGAAATTATACCCCAACCGTTTCCATTAAAATTACCTTTCCAATTCAATTAACAATTCAGAAATTTTCCATTAATTACTTTGTTACGAAATTATTCTTTTCAATTTCATTCAGAAATCTTACTTTATCAAACCATCATGTGATTATCTTAGGTTAATTTAACCAATTAATTAGCTTGGCTAAATCACATCGCTTTATTTGAATACATTGAGTAATTAGTCTCTTCATTTACTTCATTTAGTAATTATACTTTAAACAATTCAATAACTGGATTATCTTAAATTAATTAATCTAATTAATCATCTTAATTAGTCCTTAGATAATCCTTAGTTGATGATTCTTCATTAACTATTAACAATCCTTTAGTTTCTCTCTAGGTAAACCATAATCAATCATCTCTTAACCCAAATTTATAAATTCTGAATAACCAACTAATTAATTTTAAATTACTCAATTTTCTAAGTGCTTAATTATATTAATCACATAAATTAATTACCCGTTTTGATTGACCTCAAAATTTAATGAATTACGAATTTTCAATCTCTCGTTCATTTAAAGATCAAGACAACATTTCCTTATTAATGTACCAATTATCATTATCAAATCATTAAATCAATTTTGCTTTAAATGTTCTTCCAAATTAAATCTTAAATTTAAGATTACAAATTACCTGCACCAAAGTTTTAAAACCATTTAAAATCTCTTTTATTTCACGAGATAAGAAATATTTATCTTATAACGAGACCAAATTTATTTAAAACCCAACCATTATTAAAATTAACTTTAATCCTACCGAGTCGATTAACAATTTACATCCCAAACTTGTCCTTATTTCGAAAATTGAATCACAGATCTACCTTGATTCAAGATTTATCATAGATGTAAAAAAAAAAAATCTTACTTACTCTTTGAATACAATTTAAATCCAAACTATTTTATTATTTCTTGACTGTGATTTAAAACTTGAATTCCAGATGTTGTAAACCTTCGATTTACTGGTTTAAACCCTTACCTTACCATGTACAATTTCAATTTTAGGTATCTCTGTTTTTTTAAAGAATAGGTTTCTTTAAACCTGTAACCCACAGCCTACCCACGCCACCACTCAAATGCCTCGAGCCAACACATCCATTTCTTCGAGCTAGGCACGTGAATTACCCGAGAAATATTGAAATACAACCCCCTGCTTCATACCCATCTTCCTCCAGGCACAAGAAGATATGCCGAGCACCTGCACCGTACCTCCGTTCACCTCCGGTCTACTGCAACGACTCCCTCACATCGGCGATCAATCTTCGACCCGTTTCCGACCATCAGAACATCACACAAAACTCGAAATCAACTTCGAGCTTTCAACTCCAAACCTGGAACCGAAGTCGAAACCTGGAACATCGCCAAACCCCTTCCTCCGATCACCGAAACACCAAGGCCTCCGACCACGACCTCGCCAATACCTCTTCTTCCACATCCCAATACCTGGTAAAACTCGATCCACCAGAGCGTTCGAGGTGAAGCAATGTCCGACCATCAACATAACTAGGTCTACGAGCCTAAAACGATCACTGCCGCCACCTCGATCATCTCCACCCCCATCCAATATTTTTCCTATATTCTCCGATCACTCTTCTACCACTAGGGACAATTCCGACTTTCCAGATCAACCAGATCATCAGAGGCAATTCCAAACCCCCAATCTGATCGAACCCAAACTGTACATTCTATACACTTCTAAAAATTTGGATTCGAGTCTTAAAATTCATGTTTTTGGACAAGGTTCTAGATTATATGCCTGAAACCATAGCTCAAGATGTTTGGGTTTCACTTAAATTTAGTTTGGTCTAGTCGTTTTGGTTTCCAGTGAGTTTCCATTTATCTTAACTTGAATATTTTTTTTTTTAACATTAATATGTATTAAGACAACCAATTTTGTTTAAATCTTAAATTCTAACAAGGATAAGATCAAGTGTCAATGGAAATTTTGTTTTAAGATCCTAGATTAAAACCAACACAGGCAAGAACAGATACACATCAAAGCATAAACATATGCCCTGACAAATCACTTTATAACATCACACAAAACCCTCTTATTTCCAGAGGATTTGCCTGAAATCAGATTTAGTATACTTAAGCTAATGGAATGTTACTCACCTGTCTACAAACAGAGCAGTGCTTCCAGGAGAAAAAAAAAAACTGCTAGCTTGTTGTTTTGTTGATCTTCTTATTGCTTGACTTATCTTGATTCTTTAGTTTTGATTTCTGTTCTTGGATGCTTCTTATTTACCTTTACGTTGTAACGATCGTTTGTATTCTTATTTCTTCCTCAGTTCGAATGCAAGTAATGGAAACAGTGAGGAAGTATATAGGCTGCTCTGGTGTACACAGCAAGCTTCACTCATTTTTTTTTCATTTTTTTAACTTTGATAAAACTGATGTGATTTTGCCTTCTACATGGTTTGAAGTCATCGGATGATTTGCCATTGATTTTGATGTGCATTTATGAGGTTGTCCCCCATGTGTACATACATATACTATTGTATGAATTGATATATGTATGTATATTCTTTTGTAAGCCTATATATGTATATATTTTTTTCTTCTCTCAACAACTGCTGTTTGGATTTTGAAGATGTCAAAACGTAAAGCACAAAGCATCAATATCAATAGAAGGTAAGTGCAGGCTGAAGTGTATAAGTTGAAATAAGATATTGATGTAAGATTTTTTTCATGTACTAAAAAAAAATATTTTTATAAATGTTGGCCAGAGACTTTCCTTCAATTTGTAGGCTGAAAAGATTAAAGTTGTCTGCTACATTAATTTTGTTTGTCTTGTTTAGGAAGCTAATATCTCTTTTGGTTTTATATTATGTACACTTGATTTGTGAGCATATATATCACTTTGTCCTGTTTTAATTATCTTACCCCCTTTATTATTTTTTTCTTTTCATGAGTACAACCAAGTGCGGGTAACTTGTTTCATTATCTTAAGTGTTCAATATATATATGTTGCTTGACCATAATGTATTTTAAATATCTATTTTTATTCTTTTAACTTAACTACCAAATACTTGTGTTCATTTATAGTTCTCTTGTTTTCAATATATATATATATATATATATATATATTTGTTTTTAAAAGATAAGTTATATTTTAATTAATCCCATTAAATGTTTATTAAAATAACACTGCCCGAAATCCGGGATGTCACAGAAATCTCAGCCTCCTAGTCATCCTCCTCGATGACTATTTCCAAACTAGCTCAAGCGCCTCTCGAGCAAACCATTATCCTCAACTCGAACCATTTCACCGAGTTATCAACATGCTTGGAATGATCCCGTCTGGATTAAACCAAGGCTATCTCATACCATGTCTCGCTTCATCTCATCATAGCAAAGCCTCATCTCAACATCAACATCATCAAATCTATCCATATGAGCTTCATCATCCGCCACATATGCCACGAGCAGCTTTTCCAATTCAAGAGCCTTTCCCTTAGCTTTTGAATCATCTTCGACTAACTTGTCCAAATCAAATCATCAATCAACTAATTTACAACAATCAATCAAGTCAAACATTAATCCAAGTAATCAAGCATTCAAACATGATCAAATAAACAATTTTAACAATAATGGCAATCTTGTAATTAAAGAGACTAAATCTAACAAGCATGAATCACGAGCAATATCTTTACAACTTGATGAATGAACTTGCATAGATTAACATATAGTAAAATGGATGTCAAATCATCATGAACAATAGATCTACACTTAAGTTTATGAAAATGCATGGAAATCACTATTTTAACACCAAATCAAGCCAATAATCCGATATACTCCTTTGGATCCGTGTGAGAGATAATCACCACTGTAATGACCCAAGATTTTAGGAATTTATTCTGAAAAATATAAATAAATTCAAAATGATTTTTGAATTAAATCTTGAAAGGGAATTGATATAGCTTGATAGTGTATCAGTATGTGTGTACATGTGTGCACAGGAAATGCACATGAACTAAAGCTAAAAGTCCCTGAACTCTAAGAATAAATACATATTGATATGTATGGGAATATATATATATATAGGTTAAATCCTTAAAAGCTGTATGCATGAGTAAATATACATATATGGATGCTACTGAATATTTTGAGTATACATGTGCATGTGTGTGTCAATACAGAATGATGTGTAAATATATATATGGGTGTGCTAATTATTTCAGTAAGACTTATATTAATATATATGTGTTAATAAAATTACTAGAGTTCGATTCAGCAAAATAAAACATACCAATATATTTTATAGATAGGCAGAAAGAAAGAAAGAATGAAGATATAAAAAGAACTAATCCTCTTATAAATAAATACAGGAAGTATATGCCATTTACATGAAAGCTAAAAATAGAAAGAAAAAAAGAAGATAAAACAGGGAAATGCTTGGTATAGGCAGAATTAGGAAGAGTATTTGATAAATAACAAATCAAGTCACATTTTTAGCATGATTGTAGACAAAGGAAAAAAAGTATTTTCTGAAAAGAAAAATTCTGAAATTAGCCAAAAAGAATGTAACCACTTTTCTCTTCACCTAAATTAAGCCGGGAAGGGTAGAATTTTGGGTTCAAATAAAATACAGATAACATGATTTTTCTGGTGGGCGAAAATGGCTTTAGCCAATACCCAAAACCCTAAGAAAGACCCTGTATATATACATGTATATGCAGCAGCCTCCTCTCCTTCTCAGAAAAGAACTTGAAAAAAAAAGAGGAAAACAACACTATAGAAATCATAAGGCAAGGGAAGGAGGAGAGCTTGAGGCTAAAGGCAGAAGTTCATCAATTAATTAAGGAAGCAAAGAAGAGAGCTAGGTGAGAAAACTCACTCAAAAATCTAAGGCAATAAGTCCTAATGTAGGCAGCCAGTTATAAGTAATTTTCTTAAAAATATATTTTCATATGAGAATGCTTATCTGTGATTTTAAAACTGAAAATGTTTTGATTCTCTTTGGTTGATCACTTGTTTTATTATAAGGAAGCTTTATGTGTTGTTAGTATACATATATGTTTTATAAATCCAGATCTCTGATATGTTAATGTTTAGGAACATAAACAAATACCCAGAAAATAAAATGTTGAAAATAGGCAAGTAGTATTGGTTTTGGCTCAACCCAGAAAGATGTAAATAATGTTGAGCTGCAATATACTCATGTATAAGTGCTGAGGCTTGAGACAAAAAGGAATTAGGGGTGCAATAGGGTTGCCTATGTGCTGATGCTCCTGATTCAATGAAAATATATATATGTTCATATGCATAGCAAACAAAATTTTGTGATTCAGAGAAACTAGGTCATTCTGAGTTTAACTCAAGCACAAATGTTTGCAAAAGGAAAAACTCCCTCAAAAGCCATAAGCCAATGTTAGTTGCCTAAACCCCTTTTTAAAATACCAGAATGTATATATATACATACAGAACCTTATTTATTTAGTCACCAATGGTTGTTTGCTTGTTTGTCTCTGTATGGTTATGAATAATATGAGATGCCATGATATGGATGTTTTTAGTTAGTAAAATGGATCACTGAATGGTTTAGTCATGAAAAATCAAAAGAGTTATTATTAACTTAAACCTGATTAGGAAATTGGGGTCAAGAACACTGCAGGAATGACTTGTTTTCTTGAGTAATACAAGTTGACACATGGCTTGTTTAAGTCCTGAGATCTTTGTGTAATGGAGTGAATTAGTTCATTACAGTGTGTCCATTGATTCATAAATATTGCAGATGAGACCAGGATAGTTAAATATACCAAGGGAAAAATATTTGAGATGATGAGAAAACTAGAGTTTTTCCCAGAATTGAAATATGAGGATTGAATAAATGATTTAACTCATATTGGTTATTTTCCTGTTTGGTATGAATGATTATTTGACTATGACTGAATTGTATGCTTGAATGTATGTGCCATATTTATATATGTAGTCTCTGGAAAGAAAAATTAAAGTGTGCACATGCACAATGACACAGAGCATGCACACAAGTATGATCTGATTCCAAAGGGCAGAACTTTATGTATATGTATTTAATTTGATTTTAACCTAATTAACTAATTGCTTTTGTGAGTTTTCTCATACCAGACATGTGTCTGACCCTAGTGTGCTAATGGCATCTGGGGTGTCTCATTTAAAATGAGGCAGTTTCAAATGCTTTTTCAGGGATTGCAGCAACTAAGTAGGAGTAGGAGCAAGGCTTTGAGAAGAAGATTATAGCATGCTAAACTTAGTTAGATAAGAGCCTAAATGATAAAATCCGCATGTATTAATGATTTAAATTGTTACTTGTATTAAGTGTTGGATATGGGGTGGATATTTTGTTAAGTATTTTATTAAGAGATTGACTTGTATCTGGAATTTATAAATCTAGTTAATATCTGATATTAAAGAAGTTAATCAAAATATTGTAAGTGGATTTAGTAAGAACACCATGTTTAAATTAAATGATTATATTTTATAAATGTATTAGTCAATCTTGAGTCTTTAAAAAGGATTTTAGTTTTGGAAAATCTGGATAGTTGATTCTTAGAAAAATTAAATGGTTTTATCTTTCTACCATGGCATATGTATACAAAAGATAATAGGCATAGGTTGAATGTTTTTATATGGCTGCAAGGTTCCCATAATTTAACTTGTTTCATACAAATGTTTCATGTCTTATTTTTAAATAAAGAAAGGATCTGTAATAAGGAAGTTGAAAGCCAGATCCAAATAGTTGCAGTTATATACGCACATAAACATGTTTTGTGCAAATATTAACACACCTTTTCCTTTGTGTTTGTAATAGGAATCTGAATTTCACTCAGATTTTAACCAAATGCATTTTAAATTCCAGACAGATTTTATAAGAAGAAAATCAAACATGGATAATGATAAACACTTCTATCATTTTCAGAACCCAAGCACCAGACCCTTAATTTATAGACAATCATATCACATTTATATGGTTTCTAGAATTTATACTCTCTAGAGAATTTAGCAAGGAATCAGGAGTTTAAAAATATATATATAGGTATTCATGCATGAATGGAATTTTTATTGCATATAACACTGTACTATGTGTGGATTGATTAAATCCAATCAATCCAATATCCTCTTGTTTTCCAGAACTCTGATTCAAACAAGAGAGGCATATACATCCTCACATGTATGTGCATATCTTTGTGAATGTACTGATATATTTATATTGGTTAATTGTTTTGATCCTGGATATATTTTGTTCATTGGAAAAAGAAAATGACCCTGGAAAATATATTTGTAATGAATGATCAATCTATATATCATTTCTGATAGTTCAAAGGAAGTTTAAATCAAACTTAAAAGTGTAAATGAATGTAGGTGGACATCCAGACACATATAAATTGAATGTGCATATGCATGTACATAGAGATCGAATTTAGACGTCAGTCTTAATAATTTAGACGTCTGAGATTAAACTTAGACGTCAGTCATAATAATTTAGACGTCTGAGGTTAAATGTAGACGTCTGTCACAAAAAAATTAGATTTCTGAATTTAGTTCAAAATGTCTTTTTCTCTCTGTTTCAATTTTAGATCTCTGAGCCGTCTGTCATAATTAGTTAGACGTCTGGGATTAAGTTTAGACGCCTGTCATAAGAATTTAGACGTCTGAACTGCTGATTTTTCCTAATTTGCCTATTTAGAAAAGAAATAAGTGGCTATGTCAATAGCTTGTCTGGCATTTTGATTTCTATTTGATTTAAATTCCCTTTGAGGAAGTAAAAAAAAATCCTTATGAAATTAGGGTAGAAATAGGAGGGTCATTTCATTTGGTATCAGAGCTATGTTATTCAACATAGTAGAAGTAAAGATCAAGTTCTTAGATAGAAATAAAATTTAAAGGAACTAAATATATATATCAATGTTTTTAGTGTGGAAAAAAAAACCACTGAAATAATAAAATTACCAATCAAACTAACCAGCTATGTAAATTATTATTAGCAAACTATGGTAGGGAGACCACCAAATCAGGGAGCAGGATCTTCCCATGCACCACCAATGGTCAATCTACAAGACTTGGTGAGAGCATTTAGGGATGGGGCAGGACAAAGGCAAGAAAATCCCTATGAAGAACTCTCAAAATTACTTAAGACATATACTCATTTAGGAGGCAAAAGCTTTGAAGGGACAGAGAGTATCATGGAAATTCAAACATGGTTGAGAACATTGTAAAGAATTTTCAATGACATGCAACTTGATGATCAAAGAAAGAGGCAAGTGGCTTCAAGACAGCTAAAAGGAGTAGCTTTAGGCTGGTGGGAAGTAATCATTGCAGGAAGGAATGAGAATGAAATCACTTGGAATCAATTCAAAGAGATGTTAGAAGCAAGGTTTGTACCAGCATTAGCAAAGACTACCTTGCTAGAAGAATTTATTAGACTTAGACAAGGAACCATGATTGTCACAGAATACACTCAAAAGTTTGAGGGGCTTTCCACATATGGAGCAATGCTTGTGGCAGATGAGGCATCCAAAAATGATAGGTACATAAAAGGGTTGAACCCAGGACTTAGCAGAGCCATGTTACCCTATGCAGACAGGACTTTTGACCATGTGATAGACTTAGCTTTGAGGTTGGAACAGCATGACAAGGAAAGGGAGAAGTTCAGAAATTTTAAGAACAATAATACCAAGAAGGGTAAGGGGAGGTATCACCCTTATGATAAGAAGAAGGAAGAGGCCAGTAACAAAGGCACTGGAGATGTCAAAGCTAAGGAAACCAAGAAGAAAATTGTGTGCCATCAGTGTGGAAAAGAAGGACACATCAAGCCTAGGTGTCCAGAATTGAAGGGAGGAGCCTTCAAGTGCTATCTATGTGGGAAAGAGGGGCATATGAAGAGGAATTGTCCTGAGTACAAACAGCAAGGAAAATTGGCAAATTTGGAAGGAAAAGGCAAAGCCACAGTGGAGAGTAACACTGAAAACCATAGCCAAGTGGAAGGTACATTACTTATTTGTACCATACCCATAGCAGTAGTATATGATACTGGGGCAACTCACTCTTTAATTTCTTATGAACTAGTTAAAATGCTAAAACTGAATTGTATATTGGTTGAAACCCCATTACATATACAAAGTCCACTGGGGAGTTCCAGTGTTTTAAATATGGTTTGTGTGGATGTGGAATTAAACATAGGAGGAAATATTTTTATTTCCAATTTGTATGTTTTGAATTACCCAAATATAGGTGTTATATTGGGGGTAGACTGGTTAAGGCAATTTAAAGCCATAATTAATTTAGACTCATCCACCATATCATTGCAAAATTCTAGAGGTCAGAGAATCACAGTTTTATGTGAAGTAGCTAAGGAAGGAAAACTATATCATTTAGTTGACTCAGAAAAAGATTTCAGTGAACTAACCATTGAAGAAATTCCCATAGTCAATGAATATTTGGATGTGTTTGGTGAGGTCAAGGGTGTTCCACACCATAGACCAGTAGAGTTCCAGATCAATCTAGTTCCAGGAGCAAGCCCAGTGATTAAAAAGGCAACTAGAATGGGGCCAAATGAACTAAAGGAATTAAAGAAACAGTTAGAAGAACTGGAAGAAAAGGGTTTTATAAGACCAAGTAATTCTTGCTGGGGAGCACCAGTGGTATTTGTTAAAAAACAAGATGGCTCCTTAAGACTCTGTATAGATTATAGAGAATTAAACAAGGTAACTATTAAAAATAAATACCCATTGCCAAAAATAGATGATCTTTTTGATCAATTAGCAGGGGCAAAAGTATTTTCTAGACTAGACTTAGCATCTGGTTTTCATCAAATGAAGGTGGAAGAATCAAGCATCAAGTACACTGCCTTTAACACTAGGTATGGGTTGTATGAATTTTTTGTTATGCCATTTGGCTTGACCAATGCACCATCATAATTTGTAGATTTAATGAACAGAACCTTTAGAGATTATTTAGACAAGTTTGTGCTTATTTTTATAGATGACATTTTGATTTATTCCAAAACAGTGGAAGAACATAAGCATCATTTGCATCTGGTTTTGTCTAGATTAAGGGAAAAAGATTTAAAGGAAAAATTTTCAAAATGTGTATTTTGGAAAGAGGAAGTACATTTCCTTGGCCATGTTATATCTGCTCAAGGAATTTCTGTGAACCCCAATAAAGTAGTGGCTATTCAAGCATGGAAGAGGCCAAGCACTGTGAGTGAAGTGAGGTCATTTATGGGGATGGCAGGGTATTATAGGAGATTTATAAAAGATTTTTCAAAAATTTCTACACCACTCACTAACCTAACCAGGAAGAACCAAGCTTTTGTTTGGTCAGAAAAATGTGAAAAGTTTTTTGAACAGTTGAAGGAGGCATTGGTGAATGCTCCAATTTTAAAGGTACCACATGGAAATGAAGAATTAGTGGTATACACTGATGCTAGTGGATATGGCTTGGGTGCAGTGTTGATGCAACAAGGCCAAGTCATTGCATATGCATCCAGACAACTTAAACCCCATGAAGTAAGGTATGCCACACATGATCTCGAATTAGCAGCTGTGATCTATGCTTTAAAACTTTGGAGACATTATTTGTTAGGCACAAAGTTTGAACTTTACACTGACCATAAATCTCTAAAATATTTATTTTCACAAAAAGATTTGAACATGAGGCAACATAGATGGGTGGAGTTCTTAGCTGCCTATGACTTTGACATACTCTATACACCAGGCAAAGCAAACAAAGTTGCAGATGCTCTAAGTAGACAACATGCTAAATTGGCTATGATGATGATAGAAGAATTTAAGGGCTTGTCTTTGCTGACTGAGTTAGAAATTGGGGAGAAGGGTTGTGTGCACATTGATGAGAAGATGCATGGTGCACAAGAAGATAAAGGGAAGTTAAGCTTAATGACACTTCAACCAGATTTAATTCTGAAGGTAGGAAAAATGCAAGAACAGGATGCCAACTTATTAGAGAAGAAAGTGCTCCTCTCAAGAGGGGAGGAAGTGATGAATCACCATATTGATAAAAATGGTTATATGAGATACCAGAATAGGATGTGTGTACCAGAGGACACAGAATTGAAGAAGGAGATATTGAATGAATATCACAGGAGTAAATACTCCATACACCCAGGCAGCACAAAAATGTACCAAAATTTGAAAAGAGACTTCTGGTGGAAGGGGATGAAATCTGATGTAGCTAAATACATTGCCAAATGTATGACTTGCCAACAAGTCAAGGCTGAAACCCAAAGGCCATCAGGGTTGATGCAGCCTCTTAGTGTACCACAGTGGAAGTGGGAAGACATATCTATGGACTTCATAGATGGACTGCCTAGATCTAAGAGAGGTAATACAAGTATATGGGTGATAGTTGATAGGCTAACCAAGGTATCACACTTCATCCCAGTCAAGTCAGAAAGAACAGCACCAAAATTAGCTCAAATTTTTATAAAGGAAGTGGTAAAGTTACATGGCATTCCCAAAACTATTGTGAGTGATAGGGATACCATCTTCACTTCAAAATTCTGGAGAAGCTTTCAAGAAGCAATGGGAAGTGAACTATGTTTAAGTACTGCCTACCATCCTCAATCAGATGGGCAGACTGAGGTAGTAAACAAAGTTTTGGAGGACATGTTGAGGGCATGTATACTGGATTTTGGGGGCAACTGGGAAGATTATCTTCATCTAGTTGAATTTACATACAACAACAGCTACCAAAGCACCATAGGAATGGCTCCATTTGAAGCCTTATATGGTAAACCCTGTTTGTCACCTGTTTGTTGGGTAGAAGCAGGAGAAAGGTCTATTTCAGGACCTGAGTACATACAAGAAACTAAGGAGAAAATTGAGTTGATAAGAAGAAGAATGGCAGCAGCTCAAGGTAGGCAAAAGAAATTTGCAGACATGAGAAGGAGGCAGGTAGAATATGAAGTGGGAAATTTTGTTTTCATCAAAATCTCACCTATGAAAAATGTGCTGAGATTTGGAAAACAAGGCAAGTTAACCCCAAGATATATTGGACCATAAAAAATTCTGGAAAGAATTGGTCCCTTGGCATATAAGTTGGAATTACTAGAAAACATGCAAGGTATACATGATGTTTTTCATGTATCACAATTGAGAAGGTAGGTCCATGACAAGGCAGAAATTCTTGAGACCCCAACCCAAGTGCAGATAAATTCTAATTTGATTTATGAAAAGGATCCAGTGGGAATTTTGGCAAAAGATGTGAAGAAGTTGAGAAATAAATCTCTGAAACTTGTGAAGGTACAGTGGAGTCTTGATCCTAGTGATTGCACATGGGAATTAGAAGATAAAGTTAGGATGAATTATCCTAAGCTATTTTCAAATTAAAGGTAATTCTGATCTTTGATTGTTTTCTCTTTAGATGCATATGTTTTTAGTTATTATAGAACTAAAAATTTATTTGGTTGAGAATGTACTTGTTCTCTGAATTAAGTTTAAAATTTATTTTAAGCTTAGGAAAATTGTGGGACACAATTCCTAAAAGGAGGGGTGTATGTAATGACCCAAGATTTTAGGAATTTATTCTGAAAAATATAAATAAATTCAAAATGATTTTTGAATTAAATCTTGTAAGGGAATTGATATAGCTTGATAGTGTATCAGTATGTGTGTACATGTGTGCACAGGAAATGCACATGAACTAAAGCTAAAAGTCCCTGAACTCTAAGAATAAATACATATTGATATGTATGGGAATATATATATATATATATAGGTTAAATCCTTAAAAGCTGTATGCATGAGTAAATATACATATATGGATGCTACTGAATATTTTGAGTATACATGTGCATGTGTGTGTCAATACAGAATGATGTGTAAATATATATATGGGTGTGCTAATTATTTCAGTAAGACTTATATAAATATATATGTGTTAATAAAATTACTAGAGTTCGATTCAGCAAAATAAAACATACCAATATATTTTATAGATAGGCAGAAAGAAAGAAAGAATGAAGATATAAAAAGAACTAATCCTCTTATAAATAAATACAGGAAGTACATGCCATTTACATGAAAGCTAAAAATAGAAAAAAAAAAGATAAAACAGGGAAATGCTTGGTATAGGCAGAATTAGGAAGAGTATTTGATAAATAACAAATCAAGTCACATTTTTAGCATGATTGTAGACAAAGGAAAAAAAGTATTTTCTGAAAAGCAAAATTCTGAAATTAGCCAAAAAGAATGTAACCACTTTTCTCTTCACCTAAATTAAGCCGAGAAGGGTAGAATTTTGGGTTCAAATAAAATACAGATAACATGATTTTTCTGTTGGGCAAAAATGGCTTTAGCCAATACCCAAAACCCTAAGAAAGACCCTGTATATATACATGTATATGCAGCAGCCTCCTCTCCTTCTCAGAAAAGAACTTGAAAAAAAAAGAGGAAAACAACACCATAGAAATCATAAGGCAAGGGAAGGAGGAGATCTTGAGGCTAAACGCAGAAGTTCATCAATTAATTAAGGAAGCAAAGAAGAGAGCTAGGTGAGAAAACTCACTCAAAAATCTAAGGCAATAAGTCCTAATGTAGGCAGCCAGTTATAAGTAATTTTCTTAAAAATATATTTTCATATGAGAATGCTTATCTGTGATTTTAAAACTGAAAATGTTTTGATTCTCTTTGGTTGATCACTTGTTTTATTATAAGAAAGCTTTATGTGTTGTTAGTATACATATATGTTTTATAAATCCAGATCTCTGATATGTTAATGTTTAGGAACATAAACAAATACCCAGAAAATAAAATGTTGAAAATAGGCAAGTAGTATTGGTTTTGGCTCAACCCAGAAAGATGTAAATAATGTTGAGCTGGAATATACTCATG
This sequence comes from Allium fistulosum, assembly GCA_030737815.1. Lineage (NCBI taxonomy): Eukaryota > Viridiplantae > Streptophyta > Magnoliopsida > Asparagales > Amaryllidaceae > Allium > Allium fistulosum. Next base: position 369,067,655 of record CM060908.1, read on the forward strand.
TATAAGTGCTGAGGCTTTAGACAAAAAGGAATTAGGGGTGCAATAGGGTTGCCTATGTGCTGATGCTCCTGATTCAATGAAAATATATATATGTTCATATGCATAGCAAACAAAATTTTTTGATTCAGAGAAACTAGGTCATTCTGAGTTTAACTCAAGCACAAATGTTTGCAAAAGGAAAAACTCCCTCAAAAGCCATAAGCCAATGTTAGTTGCCTAAACCCCTTTTTAAAATACCAGAATGTATATATATACATACAGAACCTTATTTATTTAGTCACCAATGGTTGTTTGCTTGTTTGTCTCTGTATGGTTATGAATAATATGAGATGCCATGATATGGATGTTTTTAGTTAGTAAAATGGATCACTGAATGGTTTAGTCATGAAAAATCAAAAGAGTTATTATTAACTTAAACATGATTAGGAAATTGGGGTCAAGAACACTGCAGGAATGACTTGTTTTCTTGAGTAATACAAGTTGACACATGGCTTGTTTAAGTCCTGAGATCTTTGTGTAATGGAGTGAATTAGTTCATTACAGTGTGTCCATTGATTCATAAATATTGCAGATGAGACCAGGATAGATAAATATACCAAGGGAAAAATATTTGAGATGATGAGAAAACTAGAGTTTTTCCCAGAATTGAAATATGAGGATTGAATAAATGATTTAACTCATATTGGTTATTTTCCTGTTTGGTATGAATGATTGTTTGACTATGACTGAATTGTATGCTTGAATGTATGTGCCATATTTATATATGTAGTCTCTGGAAAGAAAAATTAAAGTGTGCACATGCACAATGACACAGAGCATGCACACAAGTATGATCTGATTCCAAAGGGCAGAACTTTATGTATATGTATTTAATTTGATTTTAACCTAATTAACTAATTGCTTTTGTGAATTTTCTCATACCAGACATGTGTCTGACCCTAGTGTGCTAATGGCATCTGGGGTGTCTCATTTAAAATGAGGCAGTTTCAAATGCTTTTTCAGGGATTGCAGCAACTAAGTAGGAGTAGGAGCAAGGCTTTGAGAAGAAGATTATAGCATGCTAAACTTAGTTAGATAAGAGCCTAAATGATAAAATCTGCATGTATTAATGATTTAAATTGTTACTTGTATTAAGTGTTGGATATGGGATGGATATTTTGTTAAGTATTTTATTAAGAGATTGACTTGTATCTGGAATTTATAAATCTAGTTAATATCTGATATTAAAGAAGTTAATCAAAATATTGTAAGTGGATTTAGTAAGAACACCATGTTTAAATTAAATGATTATATTTTATAAATGTATTAGTCAATCTTGAGTCTTTAAAAAGGATTTTAGTTTTGGAAAATCTGGATAGTTGATTCTCAGAAAAATTAAATGGTTTTATCTTTCTACCATGGCATATGTATACAAAAGATAATAGGCATAGGTTGAATGTTTTTATATGGCTGCAAGGTTCCCATAATTTAACTTGTTTCATACAAAAGTTTCATGTCTTATTTTTAAATAAAGAAAGGATCTGTAATAAGGAAGTTGAAAGCCAGATCCAAATAGTTGCAGTTATATACGCACATAAACATGTTTTGTGCAAATATTAACACACCTTTTCCTTTGTGTTTGTAATAGGAATCTGAATTTCACTCAGATTTTAACCAAATGCATTTTAAATTCCAGACAGATTTTATAAGAAGAAAATCAAACATGGATAATGATAAACACTTCTATCATTTTCAGAACCCAAGCACCAGACCCTTAATTTATAGACAATCATATCACATTTATCTGGTTTCTAGAATTTATACTCTCTAGAGAATTTAGCAAGGAATCAGGAGTTTAAAAATATATATATAGGTATTCATGTATGAATGGTATTTTTATTGCATATAACACTGTACTATGTGTGGATTGATTAAATCCAATCAATCCAATATCCTCTTGTTTTCCAGAACTCTGATTCAAACAAGAGAGGCATATACATCCTCACATGTGTAACGACCCACTATTTTGGACCATTCAAATCGACAATAATCCACACATGTCAGACTTGAATAATGCAAAATAACAGATTGTAATAAAATTTGGAGCAAATAAAATCATTCACAGAATCACAGACACAGAAATATCAGAATAACTCGCAGCGGAATTTAAAAATACCATAGTGGTTCATGAAGCCACTAAATACATAGTCTAAAATCAAATACAAAATACATAGTCTGAAACCCAATACAGTTCTGAAACAAGTACAATAGAAATCCCAAATACACAAGTCTCTAAAACGAAAGCTGAAATAAGACAACTGAAACTGAAATAGGAAGATAACTAGATAGGCAGAATCTCCAGTGATTCTGAGCTCCATAAAAGTGAATCCAAAGCTGTGAATACTCAGGCTGACCCGAGCGTAAAATAAAACATAACACTCGAGTCAGGATATACATACTTATACAATGTAAATCAACTCAAATGAACTGTAGTAAAGGTACAAGTAACTTAGAAGATGCTTGGGACCGCCCATCCTCTAAGGATCCGTTAAACTATCTACTATGTAGTAATATTCGCTATTATAATAGTGTCTACATAAGTAAAGTATAATCATATCGGAAAATAGCGTTAAGGGGATGGAGAACCTTAACGCGGTCGGATCTTAAAATCATAATCGTAGTAAAGCTCGATATGGTAGGTGACACGGCACAACTAGGCAATGCCAGGGTAGATATACTAATTACGCACACGGACTGATGGATACGCATAGCAGCCACTACCGTTCCACCTCGAACAACATTCCAAATCGGAGGATGGCCATCTAGTCAAATCACAAGAGTATAATATCGAAGAAATGTGTCCGAGAAGAGGTGCTACCTCACTGGTCCGAGATCGCTCCTGTTTTAGCCACCTTATGCCAACTCACTGGAGTTGGGTCTACGTAATACCTTAAGGACGTCGCCACCATCCTACTTCATTCTGGAATCTCTACCGCGTACACGGTTGTCAAAGTGGTTTTCGGTATCGACAGAGAGTATGTCCATATCCGATCCCGGTCTCTTTGCCAACCAATCGTTATTATAACCCGTGGTTATATATTTAAAACAATTTATCAAATATACTTCGAATTAAATCATTTAAAAACAAAACATTATTCTTTTAAACATCAAATATTAAATTTCCAAAAATCTAACCCTTTCGGAGTTCACTTATTCACTTAAAAACAATAACGCTAAAATTTTCAGCTTTCACGGCATTTAAAAATGCGACGATAAGTTATATTTGAAAACAATTTTATTCAACAAAACAACATTTATAAACTGCTATAACAATCCAATTTTAAACAAAAATCATATTTCAGCCTACTGCAGTCCTTAACAAGTGCTACAGTAGTCCTTTTATTAGTTCAGGTTCAATTTTAGCTTCAGCTACAACAGCACTTACCAAGTACTATCATAGCCTTAGTTCATTTTAGTCTTTTAGTTTACTTATACAATCCACAACACTTAACAAGTGCTACGGATTCTACCTAGTTAAAACTTATAAAATCATACATTAAAATGTTCATTTTCAATCCTTTAACTAATTTATTTAACGAGAAATTTTACAGGTAAAACCAAAACTTACAAATTTGCTTATTACGTTCATTTCAACATTTAAACTTAAACTTCATTTTTTCACCAATTTAAAACTTAATTTCATTTTTATTTAAATTAACTTAAGTTTCCATCTTTCTTTTTATCAAAATTTCAAATTTAAGTTTCGTTTAAAAATCAATATTCCTCCATTTATTTATATTTATCACATAGAAAAATCATTTCTATTTTAAATAAATCACTTAAAAATTCAGTTTAAATCAATTTAATATTATTACAATTTTTAAACTATTTAAAAATATTCAAAAAAAATACAGAAAAATAACCACGGGTCTGTATACTATTTTCTAGCCTAATTCAAGTGATACGGATACTATATCATTTCAATCCGTAATTTACAAAGAAAAATCCGGGTTTTATCATTTCAAACCCGCAATCCCAAGTAAATAAAATTTAATTGAAAATCGCTCAGGCCTATCATTTCAGCCCATAACGACCTTCCCTTATTCTAAAGTCCGTTCGGGTATGTATCATTTCAACCCATAGTGATTCTATTCTACAGGGAACTTGCAGTGTGATTTAACAGAATAGAATAACAGTAAAAATAAGAACAGATATAACAGATGATACGATATGCAGTTTTAACAATTAACATCAACTATAAATAAATCACAGGTAATTATAACATCATTTATTTATTTATTTATTTCTACACATTCAGTTGCGGTCGTTTCACAATTATATAAGTATGAATATTCGTGTGAGAGTTACTCACCTCTACGGAGCTGGAGATTCGATTCAGAAAGAGAAATACGATGTCAATCGAACGCACGCGGAAAGCACGATCAGTTGTTAGCGGATGCGCCAACTAGATTCAAACCAAAAGCACAATAAAGATAATCAAAATCTAAGATTGTACGAGTAACAAATTTTCAAATGGAGCAACAACAAAAAAAACACGTTGAAAATCGAAACAATATAGCACGACCACCTTTTAAAAATAGAGATTATAACTTTATATTTGTAAAGTGACAAAACATTTTTTTCTTTCACAGTAATGGCCAAGTCGAAATATAACCAAGATACCAAAGATCCAAAGGACATAACATTTCATTTCTCAGATACCAATAACAGGCTTTGACTTGGCAGTAAAACTTCAAGAGTGTGACAACAAAACATGAATTCAAAAACAAAATTGACAAAACCAGAACACGTGATAAAGCAAACTTCTCATTCTCTTTTCTTTCAAACAAAGCCAGTGGAAATATAGATTATAGCTTCAAAATACAAGGTGACAAACCAAATTCGTTCATTTCTTTTTCCAAAACAGAGGTCAGTTGCAAATATAACTAAGGTTACAAAATACAAGTAAAAAAAAACATTTTTATTTTCTTTCAAAACAGGGCTCAGTGGAAATAATATAAGGCGTGGGTGGTCTGGATCACGGCATGGGGTTTGCTTGATGGTGGAGGAATGGTGGTGACTGGGCTGTGGTGGCTTTGGCGTACGTGGCTTTGGCGTACGTGGTGGTGGGCGTGGCGTTGGGTTGTGAATGAGGCAGGGCTGTGACAGGGTGGTGGAATGGAGTTGTGGTGACGATCTGGGTTTGGCCTGGTGGTGGTTGGTCTCGTGGTGGGTGCTGGTGGGTGGTGATCTGGTGGCGAACGGTCGTGGTGGTGCCGTGGTGGTGGGTTCGGCATGGAGGCAGATGGCAGGGTTCGGCAGGTGCCTGGGCTTCGGTTGGAGGGGACGTGGCAGCTTGGAGAGGGACGTGGCAGCTGTGGTGGGTCAGGCGAAGGGTAGGCTGACGCATGGGGTGGAGGCGTGTGATGGTGAATGGGTAGTTGGTGGTCAAAACACGGAACAGCAAACAACAGGGGACACCAACAAATGAAAATACAAAATACAAAAAAATGTAAAAGGAAGAAGGTGTTGTCCTTACCTTCCAGAGGGATGCTCATGCGAATATGATGGAGCAGAAAGTGAATTTGCAGTATGAAAAATTTTGCGAACGAAAGAAAAATGAAACAGCTGTCTATAATTTGTAGAGAGGAGGCAAAAGGTTTTGAACGGTAGCAAAATCAAAGGCATTCAATTTGGAGAAACGCACGGGAGACAAAGAGGGAATGAAATAATAATTCTCACGTGAACAATTCAATGCAAGATTCTATTGAAATTTTCAAACTGAAAATATACAGCTGAAATAGCACTGTTAACGCAAGAAAAGATCAAACGGACAAGGACGACGAACGTAAAGTGTAACGCCCGAAGTAACGTACAACCGTTACTTGTTTCTTTTATTTAATAAATTTAAAAATGCTAACGGTTTCTTAAAAATATAACGTATCTTTTTAAACCAAATTTAAAGATAGTTATTATCATTATAAATAAAATTTGATTCTAATGTAAAGTTAAGAACGGACAAAACGTAACGAAATGTAACGCTTTTAAATTTTCGTTTTATACAAATTACTACACTTTATATTTAAATTAATATTTCGAAATGTTTTGTTTTTAATTAAAATTTCGCTTTAAAATATCGGACTGTTACACTCTCTCCCACTCAAAGCTTTTCATCCCCGAAAAGGAACGAAGAAGGAAAACAAAGAAAGATAATACAGAATAGCAAAAGTACCTGAAATAAACAATTCCGGATTCGAAGCACGAATGCTCTCCTCCGTCTCCCAGGTGCAATCCCGTTCATCAGTGCTCCACTGCACTTTGACCAGGTTGACAGATTTTCTTCTTAGCTGCTTCGTACCTCGATCGACGATACGAAGTGGCTTCCTCTCAACAGTCAGATTTGGCTCAATATCCAAACTATCAAGAGCAGAAGGCTGAATAATAAGAGATGGATCATGCAGATAGCGACGAAGATGAGATACATGAAAGACGTTGTGTATTCCAGAAAATTTCTCGGGTAAATCCAGACGATAAGCAAGAGAGCCAATTCTTTCCAAAATGCGGAAAGGACCAACAAATCTAGGAGATAGCTTTCCTCTACGACCAAAACGAATAACATTCCTTAAGGGAGAGACCTTAAGGAAAACCAAATCACCAACAACAAACTCTAAACTCCGTCTTCGACGATCGGCGTACTTCTTCTGTCTATCCTGAGCAATCCTCATCTTCCTCTTAATCTCTTCGACTCTCTCTGAAGCCTCCAAAACCATCTCAGGACCAAGAACCAATCGATTACCGGATTCAATCCAACAAGAAGGAGATCTACAAGGTCGTCCGTAAAGAGCAGAAAATGGAGATGTCTCAATACTGACCTGATAACTATTGTTATAAGTGAATTCGACAAGATGGAGATGATCTTCCCAAGATCCTCCATAATCAAGCACACAAGCACGAAGAAGATCTTCTAAAATCTGATTCACCCTTTCCGTTTGACCGTCGGTCTGTGGATGGTAAGCAGTACTCAGATTTAGATGAGTACCCAAAGAATCCTGAAAGGCTTTCCAAAACCTACTAGTAAAGATAGGATCACGATCACAAACGATACTGAGAGGAACACCGTGGAAACGAACAATCTCCCTCATGTAAATCTCAGACAAACTAGAAGCTGAACGGGTAGACTTGACCGGAATGAAATGAGCTGATTTGGTCAATCTATCCACAATAACCCAGATACTCTCGTTACCCTTCCTAGTCCTCGGTAAACCATCAATGAAATCCATAGAAACTTGTTCCCACTTCCAATTGGGAATCTCAAGAGGTTGCAATAAACCAGGAGTCTTCTGATGATCTGCCTTGACTTGCTGACAAGTCGCACACCTATTGACGAAAATGGAAATATCCCGCTTCATACCTTTCCACCAATATAACTTCTTCATATCCTGATACATCTTGGTCACGCCTGGATGAATAGAAAGTCTGGACTGATGATTCTCCCGAAGTAACTCCTGTCTCAATCCATCAACATTCGGGACACAAATCCTATTATTGATCCTCAATACACCCTTATCGTCAATCTGAGCTCCATTACCATCAAGACTACTACCTCCAACTCTGCTTCGAACACTCTCCTTAATCAATCTAAGCATCCGATCCTCATCCTGTCTAGCCATAATACGATCCACAAGAGGTGAAGAAACCACAATCTGACACAACAAAGCTTTCTTCCTACTCAAAGCATCCGCCACAACATTAGCCTTTCCCGGTGTATAGTTGATGTCGAGGTCATAAGAAGCAAGGAACTCTAACCACCTAACTTGTCTCTGATTCAAATCCTTCTGAGAGAAAATATACCTCAAAGACTGATGATCTGTGAAAAGCTCGAACTTGGTACCCAACAGATGATGTCTCCAAAGTTTCAAAGCGAAAACAACCGCAAGTAACTCTAGATCATGAGCAGCATAATTTACTTCATGAGTCTTCAACTGTCTACTAGCATAAGCAATCACTCTACCATCCTGCATCAGAACAGCTCCCAAACCTTCTCGACAAGCATCAGTGTATACCGTTAATCCCTCATCTCCATTTGGAACGGTAAGAACAGGTGCGGAAGTAAGCTTGTCTTTTAACTCATTGAATGCGGCTTCACACTTACTACTCCAAATAAACTTAGCATTCTTCCGAGTTAAAGCAGTGAGAGGTGCAGCAATCCGAGCGAAATTCTCAATGAATCTCCGGTAATAACCGGCGAGGCCCAGAAAACTACGGATATCAGTAGGAGTCTTAGGAGTTTCCCAATCCTGCACAGAATAGGGAAAAGAAGGATAATAGAAAAGATAGAGTAAATTGAAATGAAACAATGAAAGAGAAAGAAAGGAGAACTTACATTGATCGCAGCGATCTTGACTGGATCAACCGAAACTCCATTACTAGAAACAATGTGCCCGAGAAATCGGACTTCATCCTTCCAGAAATGGCATTTGGAAAATTTAGCTTTTAACTGATGCTTTCGAAGAGTCTCAAGAACAGATTTCAAATGTGACTCATGTTCTTCTTCAGACTTAGAGAATATGAGGATATCATCCACAAAGACTAGAACAAATTTATTTAGCACATCACGGAATACACGATTCATCAAGTCAACAAAGAAAGCGGGGGCATTAGTCAAACCAAAAGGCATGACTAACCATTCGAAGAATCCATTCTCAGTACGGAAAGCAGTCTTAGGAATACTTTCCTCGGCAACTCTGAGTTGGTGAAAACCTATGGCAAGATCAAGCTGAGAGAAAACAGTAGCACCATAAAGCTGATCAAACATGTCATTGATGCGAGGCATTGGATATCTATTTTTCATAGTGAGTTTGTTCAACTCCCTATAATCAACACACATCCGAAGAGAACCATCGGACTTGGTGACGAAAACCACCGCAGCTCCCCATTCAGAAAAACTAGGTCTGATCAGACCCTTGGAAGATAGGTCTTCAATTTGCTTCCTTAACTCAACCTTCTCGCGGGGTGCCATTCTTCTAGGAGGAAGAACTATAGGTCGAGCTCCAGGAATGAGATCAATGCGGAAATCAATTTCCCGCTTGGGAGGTAAAGCAGTAACTTCACCAAATACATCCGGGTAGTGATTAACTACACGGGTCGACTGAAGATCATCAATAGAAGCATCTAGAGAAAAGATAAAGCTACCAGCATAATCATGAGGCATACGGCCCTGAATAACCAAAGAATTTCCTCGATCATCCTTAAGAGAAACAATTCGGGATTTACACGAGATACGGGCATCGTGTCCATCAAGCCAATCACTTCCAAGCAACAAATCAAAAGCATCGAAACCAAGGATATAGAAATCGCCACTAAAACTATGATCGGAATGGAGGAGTTTCACATGTTTACAAATCTTATTAAGATTTGCGGGACCACCAATAGGATTAGAAACACAAAGAGGAACAGAAGCATACTCAGGAGAAAGGAGATGTTCAAACTTATTACACAGGTCATCAGAAATAAAACTATGCGAAGCCCCAGTATCAAATAAAACACGAACTGGATGATGAAATAAAGTAAAGGTGCCTTGAAGAGTACCTTGACTATCGCTAGGAGCAGGAGTAGGTGCAGGAGCAGGTGATGAAGCAGATGTGACAGCAAATACGCCAGATGGCTTTCCCTTCTGATATAAAGTACAGTCCTTCCTAAAATGACCCGGTTGAAGACAAACATGACAAAGATCGTTCCTGGTAACCTGGGGTGGAGGAATAGCAGCACTGGATGGATTAGGGCAACTATTGGCATAATGTCCCTTTTGGTCACATTTGAAGCAAGTAATGGAGGAAAGATCAATAGGATGTCTCTGGGAAGGAGCAGATGCTGAAGATCCCAAGCCCGCATGTTTGATCCAATTCTTCTTCTGCTGATGGAAGTTGGACTTTCTCTTCTTGGAATTTGCAGAGGAAGATTGTGAGACATGAGTACCAGAAGCAGTAGGACCCTTGGAAGTAGGGTTCTCATAGCGGATAGCCATATCCATGAGCTCAGTAAATGTGCCATGAACATGTGAAATAAGGCGATCGTAGAACTCTGGGCGAGCTCCAGAAATGAACTTCTCGTTCTTCTTTAGCTGAGTGTCGATAAGACCAGGACCGAATTTGGAAAGTTCATTGAACTTCCGTTCATACTCTGAAAAAGACATGGTACCCTGCTTGAGGTCCATGAATTCCCGGTAAAGCTGAGATTTCCCGGCTTCGGGCATCCATTTTGCCACAAAAGCCTCCCTGGAAAGAAGATACAGAAACTGAACTTAAGATGAATTTAAAAAGGAAAGGAAAAGGGAAAAATTCAAGTTAACTCAAAGGATACCTGAACTGCTCCGACGAAAGATCACCTTCATTAGTGCGAGTCGTAACAGACTCCCACCAATCTAGGGCTGACTCTTGCAGCTGCCATGCTGCTAACTGACGCTTCAGGGCATCAGTGATCTCTAAGCCAGTAAAGATTCTTTCCAAACTTCTTAGCCATTGCTGGGCTTCGATGATACTTTCTGAACCGGTGAACTTAGTGCCACCGAGCTGAGAGAATTCTTTGCAAAGAACTGTGAACTTAACGGGTGCAACAGGTGGAGGAACTGGGGCAATACCACGACCCCTACCTCTAGCATTTCCACGATTCATCCTGGAAATATCAAGAATAAAATTTTAGGACAAGGTACAAAGAAGACTAAGATAAGTTAAGATAAAAACACGATAAGAACACTTGAATGAATATCCTAAAAATTCCTAACAAGGTAGATACGGAAAGAAGGAAGTTTAGAAAATTTCTTCTTAAAACAAGAAAACTTTATATCAAAATAATCTTTGAAAAAATTATTTGAAAAATCATTTAAAATCATTTTATACTTTGAAAATACGTTCACTCATAAGGAAATGATTCTGAGTTTGATTTCACTCATTCTAGGGTATTTCTACCCTATCTCTAATGAGTTTTTGCTCCATAGGCTAAGGTTTGCCTAAACCTCGCTCTGATACCAAATGTAACGACCCACTATTTTGGACCATTCAAATCGACAATAATCCACACATGTCAGACTTGAATAATGCAAAATAAAATATTGTAATAAAATTTGGAGCAAATAAAATCATTCACAGAATCACAGACACAGAAATATCAGAATAACTCGCAGCGGAATTTAAAAATACCATAGTGGTTCATGAAGCCACTAAATACATAGTCTAAAATCAAATACAAAATACATAGTCTGAAACCCAATACAGTTCTGAAACAAGTACAATAGAAATCCCAAATACACAAGTCTCTAAAACGAAAGCTGAAATAAGACAACTGAAACTGAAATAGGAAGATAACTAGATAGGCAGAATCTCCAGTGATTCTGAGCTCCAGAAAAGTGAATCCAAAGCTGTGAATACTCAGGCTGACCCGAGCGTAAAATAAAACATAACACTCGAGTCAGGATATACATACTTATACAATGTAAATCAACTCAAATGAACTGTAGTAAAGGTACAAGTAACTTAGAAGATTCTTGGGACCGCCCATCCTCTAAGGATCCGTTAAACTATCTACTATGTAGTAATATTCGCTATTATAATAGTGTCTACATAAGTAAAGTATAATCATATCGGAAAATAGCGTTAAGGGGATGGAGAACCTTAACGCGGTCGGATCTTAAAATCATAATCGTAGTAAAGCTCGATATGGTAGGTGACACGGCACAACTAGGCAATGCCAGGGTAGATATACCAATTACGCACACGGACTGATGGATACGCATAGCAGCCACTACCGTTCCACCTCGAACAACATTCCCAATCGGAGGATGGCCATCTAGTCAAATCACAAGAGTATAATATCGAAGAAATGTGTCCAAGAAGAGGTGCTACCTCACTGGTCCGAGATCGCTCCTGTTTTAGCCACCTTATGCCAACTCACGGGAGTTGGGTCTATGTAATACCTTAAGGACGTCGCCACCATCCTACTTCATTCTGGAATCTCCACCGCGTACACGGTTGTCAAAGTGGTTTTCGGTATCGACAGAGAGTATGTCCATATCCGATCCCGGTCTCTTTGCCAACCAATCGTTATTATAACCTGTGGTTATAGATTTAAAACAATTTATCAAATATACTTCGAATTAAATCATTTAAAAACAAAACATTATTCTTTTAAACATCAAATATTAAATTTCCAAAATCTAACCCTTTCGGAGTTCACTTATTCACTTAAAAACAATAACGCTAAAATTTTCAGCTTTCATGGCATTTAAAAATGCGACGATAAGTTATATTTGAAAACAATTTTATTCAACAAAACAACATTTATAAACTGCTATAACAATTCAATTTTAAACAAAAATCATATTTCAGCCTACTGTAGTCCTTAACAAGTGCTACAGTAGTCCTTTTATTAGTTCAGGTTCAATTTTAGTTTCAGCTACAACAGCACTTACCAAGTACTATCATAGCCTTAGTTCATTTTAGTCTTTTAGTTTACTTATACAATCCACAACACTTAACAAGTGCTACGGATTCTACCTAGTTAAAACTTATAAAATCATACATTAAAATGTTCATTTTCAATCCTTTAACTAATTTATTTAACGAGAAATTTTACAGGTAAAACCAAAACTTACAAATTTGCTTATTACGTTCATTTCAACATTTAAACTTAAACTTCATTTTTTTCACCAATTTAAAACTAAATTTCATTTTTATTTAAATTAACTTAAGTTTCCATCTTTCTTTTTATCAAAATTTCAAATTTAAGTTTCGTTTAAAAATCAATATTCCTCCATTTATTTATATTTATCACATAGAAAAATCATTTCTATTTTAAATAAATCACTTAAAAATTCAGTTTAAATCAATTTAATATTATTACAATTTTTAAACTATTTAAAAATATTCAAAAAAAATACAGAAAAATAACCACGGGTCTGTATACTATTTTATAGCCTAATTCAAGTGATACGGATACTATATCATTTCAATCCGTAATTTACAAAGAAAAATCCGAGTTTTATCATTTCAAACCCGCAATCCCAAGTAAATAAAATTTAATTGAAAATCGCTTAGGCCTATCATTTCAGCCCATAACGACCTTCCCTTATTCTAAAGTCCGTTCGGGTATGTATCATTTCAACCCATAGTGATTCTATTCTACAGGGAACTTGCAGTGTGATTTAACAGAATAGAATAACAGTAAAAATAAGAACAGATATAACAGATGATACGATATGCAGTTTTAACAATTAACATCAACTATAAATAAATCACAGGTAATTATAACATCATTTATTTATTTATTTATTTCTACACATTCAGTTGCGGTCGTTTCACAATTATATAAGTATGAATATTCGTGTGAGAGTTACTCACCTCTACGGAGCTGGAGATTCGATTCAGAAAGAGAAATACGATGTCAATCGAACGCACGCGGAAAGCACGATCAGTTGTTAGCGGATGCGCCAACTAGATTCAAACCAAAAGCACAATAAAGATAATCAAAATCTAAGATTGTACGAGTAACAAATTTTCAAATGGAGCAACAACGAAAAAAACACGTTGAAAATCGAAACAATATAGCACGACCACCTTTTAAAAATAGAGATTATAACTTTATATTTGTAAAGTGACAAAACATTTTTTTCTTTCACAGTAATGGCCAAGTCGAAATATAACCAAGATACCAAAGATCCAAAGGACATAACATTTCATTTCTCAGATACCAATAACAGGCTTTGACTTGGCAGTAAAACTTCAAGAGTGTGACAACAAAACATGAATTCAAAAACAAAATTGACAAAACCAGAACACGTGATAAAGCAAACTTCTCATTCTCTTTTCTTTCAAACAAAGCCAGTGGCAATATAGATTATAGCTTCAAAATACAAGGTGACAAACCAAATTCGTTCATTTCTTTTTCCAAAACAGAGGTCAGTTGCAAATATAACTAAGGTTACAAAATACAAGTAAAAAAAAACATTTTTATTTTCTTTCAAAACAGGGCTCAGTGGAAATAATATAAGGCGTGGGTGGTCTGGATCACGGCATGGGGTTTGCTTGATGGTGGAGGAATGGTGGTGACTGGGCTATGGTGGCTTTGGCGTACGTGGCTTTGGCGTACGTGGTGGTGGGCGTGGCGTTGGGTTGTGAATGAGGCAGGGCTGTGACAGGGTGGTGGAATGGAGTTGTGGTGACGATCTTGGTTTGGCCTGGTGGTGGTTGGTCTCGTGGTGGGTGCTGGTGGGTGGTGATCTGGTGGAGAACGGTCGTGGTGGTGCCGTGGTGGTGGGTTCGGCATGGAGGCAGATGGCAGGGTTCGGCAGGTGCCTGGGCTTTGGTTGGAGGGGACGTGGCAGCTTGGAGAGGGACGTGGCAGCTGTGGTGGGTCAGGCGAAGGGTAGGCTGACGCATGGGGTGGAGGCGTGTGATGGTGAATGGGTAGTTGGTGGTCAAAACACGGAACAACAAACAACAGGGGACACCAACAAATGAAAATACAAAATACAAAAAATGTAAAAGGAAGAAGGTGTTGTCCTTACCTTCCAGAGGGATGCTCACGCGAATATGATGGAGCAGAAAGTGATTTTGCAGTATGAAAAATTTTGCGAACGAAAGAAAAATGAAACAGCTGTCTATAATTTGTAGAGAGGAGGCAAAAGGTTTTGAACGGTAGCAAAATCAAAGGCATTCAATTTGGAGAAACGCACGGGAGACAAAGAGGGAATGAAATAATAATTCTCACGTGAACAATTCAATGCAAGATTCTATTGAAATTTTCAAACTGAAAATATACAGCTGAAATAGCACTGTTAACGCAAGAAAAGATCAAACGGACAAGGAACGACGAACGTAAAGTGTAACGCCCGAAGTAACGTACAACCGTTACTTGTTTCTTTTATTTAATAAATTTAAAAATGCTAACGGTTTCTTAAAAATATAACGTATCTTTTTAAACCAAATTTAAAGATAGTTATTATCATTATAAATAAAATTTGATTCTAATGTAAAGTTAAGAACGGACAAAACGTAACGAAATGTAACGCTTTTAAATTTTCGTTTTATACAAATTACTACACTTTATATTTAAATTAATATTTCGAAATGTTTTGTTTTTAATTAAAATTTCGCTTTAAAATATCGGACTGTTACAACATGTATGTGCATATCTTTGTGAATGTACTGATATATTTATATTGGTTAATTGTTTTGATCCTGGATATATTTTGTTCATTGGAAAAAGAAAATGACCCTGGAAAATATATTTGTAATGAATGATCAATCTATATATCATCTCTGATAGTTCAAAAGAAGTTTAAATCAAACTTAAAAGTGTAAATGAATGTAGGTGGACATCCAGAAACATATAAATTGAATGTGCATATGCATGTACATAGAGATCGAATTTAGACGTCAGTCTTAATAATTTAGACGTCTGAGATTAAACTTAGACGTCAGTCATAATAATTTAGACGTCTGAGGTTAAATGTAGACGTCTATCACAAAAAAATTAGATGTCTGAATTTAGTTCAAAATGTCTTTTTCTCTCTGTTTCAATTTTAGATCTCTGAGCCGTCTGTCATAATTAGTTAGACGTCTGGGATTAAGTTTAGACGCCTGTCATAAGAATTTAGATGTCTGAACTGCTGATTTTGCCTAATTTGCCTATTTAGAAAAGAAATAAGTGGCTATGTCAATAGCTTGTCTGGCATTTTGATTTCTATTTGATTTAAATTCCCTTTGAGGAAGTAAAAAAAAATCCTTATGAAATTAGGGTAGAAATAGGAGGGTCATTTCAACCACTCATCGAATCACCTAAACACCTCAAAAGCAACACACTACAGATCTAGACCGCGAAGAATATAACTCGATCTATCAAAACTCTGCTTCAAACGATGAAATCTCTCTTCGATGGATGAAGATCTTCAATCTAAGCTCTTGGATCTTCGATTTGGATGGAAGGAAGCACAAGATTAAAGTGGAGAAAAGAAGTGAAGAAGTGTAGAACTCGAGCTCTCAAAATAGCAGCACTTCGTCGCTTCAAAATCCAGATCCCAAAAAGTGAAGAAGAACCCGCCTATTTATAGGCTGATTTCCCTTAGGTCGTTCGCTTCCCCTTAGGTCGTCCACGACCTAAAAATGTCACGACCTAAAATGTCACGACCTAAAATGTCACGACCTACGACTTAACTGAAACGCGACTTAACGTACGCGCGACCTAACACTTAGGCACGACCTAAGACCCAACGAGATACAACTTAGTACGTATGCGACCTAACACTTAGGCACGACCTAAGACCCAACGAGATACAACTTAGTACGTATGCGACCTAACACACACGCGACCTAACAGCCTAGGTCCTTACGCGACCTAACGACCTAACTGGGATACGACATAACGACCTTAACGACTCAACTACACACAGGGTCTTACGACCTAACCCCTAAGTCGTCTGGACGACCTAACTGCTCCTTCCTTAGGTCGTTGCCGACCTATACTCCTTAAGTCGCTAACTCGACCAGTTTCTTATACCGCTAACTCTTAGGTCGCCAACTTCCTTAAGTCGCCTATTCCTTAGGTCGGTCAAATCCTGTAGGTCGTCCCAAACTAGCATACGACCTAAACCAGTACGACCTAAACCAATACGCTAACTACTAGGTCGTTAACTCTTAAGTCATTCACTCGACCTAAGCCACCACACGACCTAACTTCTACACGACTTATCCCATAATCCTTAGGTCGCCAACTTCCTTAGGTCGCTCCACTTCCTTAAGTCGTCTACTCCGACCTAACTACTATACGACCTAAGCCTTATCTCGTCCACGACTTAGACTCTGGATGACTTATCAACATTTCGACCTAATGACAACTGTTTTACGATGTTTCGATCCGTAAAAATACGGGTCGTTACAGTCATAGTTGGTCGAAGTGCATCCGACATGGTGTGCACGTGCACGATGACAATGCGTATCAGTGAGGGTTGTGAATTTGGGGAAGAAGCTTCTGGTTCGGGGAAGGCTCGTGAGTGACTCGAAGTTGAGGGGTGATTGTCTCGAAGCAGGGTGATGAAGGCGAGAAACCAGAAGTTTTACTCGGGGAATTTAGCTGTTGGCTCGGGTTTTAAAAAAAGTCTGGTCTCGAGTATGACTTATGTTTAGTTCAGGGTTTTAAAACCTGAATGTTTTAGTTTAAAAAAAAGTAAGTAAAGTTTTAAACAATTTTTAAATAAAAGATAAATCTGGAATTCAAGTTCAAGTTGAATCTCAAGTTTACATAGTTGGAATTTAAAGATGATGTTTTAAAATGTAAGTAAAGTTTTAAACCAAAGTTTAATCTAGAATCGAATTTAAATCTGTAATTAGTTTGAAATGAAAGAAAGGTTTTGAATTTAAATTGTATTCATTTTTAATTTTAAATCTAAAATGAAATTGGAAAATAAACTTTAAAGTGAATTGTTTTGGATACTTTGTTAACGATAAGAATAATGTTTTCCTTAAAATTTAAAATTAGGGATTTATGATTTGGAATTCATTAAACTAATAAGTTAATTAAATGGGAATTTAATTATTTAATTTATTTTTTATTTGGGTTAATTAAATAAGTAATTAAAAGTATAAATTAATTAATTAAGGTTTAAGATTAATTAATTAAGGAATAATGAATTGGTCATTAAAGATTATAAATTAGATATTAATTAATGATTTAAGTTTGATTAACCAAGTAATTAAGGAATGATTAATTAAGGATAATTAATTTATGAAGGTGATTAAGGAATGATAATTAATTGAGGAATAATTAATTTTAGTAATTAATTTAAAGATAATTAATTACATGGTGAGTTAAATAATTAAAATTATTTAAATAATTAAAGTTTGATGAATTGTAATTTAAGGTTAATTAATTTATTATTAATTGTTAATTAATAAATGATTAAAGAATAATTAATCAAAATGATTTGTAATTAATGATTTAATTAACCAGGATTAGTAATTTATTCATAGAAATTGATCTGATTTAAATCAATCAGACAATTAACTGACCCTACCTATGGATATTTGGATTTTATTGGATGACTTGATTGTTTGATATCCCTGATATATGATGCTTTGTGATACATCCTGATTTATGTTGTGATCTGTAATTTACTTATCTATGATATATATATCTGTGATCTGTGAATGAACGATAAGCGTGATAGTTAATACCGCTTATCAACTATATTTCTGTATTCTGATCTGTGATGATTGAATGATATTACACTACTGTGTGAAACCCCTGGACTACACCATACACACACAAATATGGATTTTGTAACAACCCGCATATCTATCGATTCTATATTTAAATATTTTATTTAAATATTTTATCGTTAGTCGGATGTTAGTCCGAAAAGCTACTTTTTGCATACGGTCAAATTAGGACTCGAGACCACCCCCATTGAGTTCAAAATGACGTTTGCGATCTTTTTGAGTGTAAACTTCGATATGTTTGGAGATAGTGAAATTTTCGTCACTTTTCCCGCTTGAGACTTTGGTTTGGACTGCACCTCCTTAACTCAGCCCAACCCCTTCTTCTCTTCATCACTTCATCAAATACTTCAAGCTTCTTCAAAAATGGTGGAGGGAAAGAGAAATTAAAACTCCCAAACACAAATTCCATTGCAAATCCGAGATTCAACATCAAATTCACGTTTAGACCATTGATTCAAGCTTGTTGGTGTTCTTGCTTTGCTCTCAAATCTCCATCTTCATCAAATTCCGTGAAAAGGTGAGATTTTTGATCTCACATCTTGCCTATATCTATCTTGGACTGTGGGGAATGATCCCCTATTGTATTTGCATCAACATTTGCATTTGGTTTGGATTGGATTGGCGAAAAACTTCGATTTTCAGCGTTTTGGTGATTTTTCTGGCGTTAAGTCGTTTCTGCCTTCGCTGAGTCGTCCACGAGTTAAGCCTAAGTCGTGAGTCGTTCACGAGTTAAGGGCTTAGGTCGCGCGCGTGTATTTCTGTTCGTCTGGCCTGAGTCGTTCACGAGATAAAGGCCTGAGTCGTTCTCGAGTTAAAGTGTTAAGTCGTTTCTGCCTGGCCTGAGTCGTTCACGAGTTAAAGGCATGAGTCGTTCACGAGTTAAAGGCATGAGTCGTTCACGAGTTAAAGGCTTAAGTCGTTTGCAGTTAGCTCGTTCGCCTCGAGTTAAGTCGTAGGTCGTTTGGCCTTAAGTCGTTTGCAGTTAGCTCGTTCGCCTCGAGTTAAGTCGTAGGTCGTTTGGCCTTAAGTCGTTTGCAGTTAGCTCGTAGCTCGTATGGCTCTTAAGTCCTAGGTCGTTGGCTTTTAAACTGTTAAGTCGTATGACCTTAAGTCGTAGGTCGTCCCCGAGTTAAGACTTAAGTCGTTGCCTTCTGCTATCTCGTCCTGGCTTAGGTCGTACTGAGATAAGTCGTTAGGTCGTATAGACCTTAGCTCGTAGCTCGTATTTGAGCTTAAGTCGTTAAGTCGTATTGACTTTAAGTCGTTCGCGAGATAAGCAAGTACTAAGTCGTTCGCGATTTAAAACCTTAAGTCGTAGGTCGTCTCCGACCTTGTCCTTAAACTCTTAGGTCGCGCATCCCACTTAGGTCGCAGAACCCTCTTAAGTCGTAACTCGTTCGCGAGTTAGCACTTGGTCGTTTTGACCTGTTTTCCCCTAGGTCGTTCGACCTGTTCTTCTCCTAGGTCGTTGGCTTTAAATCGTTAAGTCGTAGGTTGCTCGACTTTGTTAAGTCGTAGGTCGCCACCGACCTTACCCTTAGGTCGAATGACCTGTTATCTGCTAGGTCGTGTGGCATTCCTCCCTTAAGTCGTAAGTCGTTCGCGAGATTAGTACTTGGTCGTTTGACCTGTTCTTCTGCTAGCTCGCGTGGCATTCTCCACTTAGGTCGTATGACCTTATCCCTTAAGTCGTAAGTCGTTCGCGAGTTAGTACTTGGTCGTTTGACCGGTTTGGCTCCTCGAGACAGCTTGCCTTCACTAAGTCGTACTTTGATGGTTTTGGGATCGACTTCTTTGGACTTTACTCACGTCTTCGAACGTGAATTGATTTGTTCTACAATCGTTTTATGACTTGTCACTTTAAAGATATATGAAGGTTTCAATACTAATAGTAAATATCAAAACTCTTTCATCAAAGCGATTTCAACACTATTTTAAATATCTAAAGTTCGTTTTCTCAAACCGATTTTCAATCTACTAGTATATACAAGCCTTTACTTCACTCGAATGAGAAATCGACTTAAACGACTTAGTAAAACAAGTGGTATGAAACGCTTGCGTTCACTTCGTCGGTTAGCTCTTGGACTTGTTCGATTGAATCCTTTTCGTGACAATTTCCTAGTGAAGATTTACAGCTTGTTCGTAAATATTTAAGTTAAGCAAGTGGTTATGGGACATGAAGCTAAACTCATATATTTACTAGCTTGGTGTGATTGACACTTCTCGCTGATCATGATGATCATTTTATGATTTAGACTAGCAATTGTGCGATGTCTCTTTGTTTGCAAGGTAAGACTAGACCGCAATAGTGTGATTCCGACTCACACACATCTCTTTGTCCGCAAGGTTAGTCTAGGCCGCAGTAGTGTGATTCCGACTCACATATATCTTTATGTTTGCGAGGTTAGGCTAGACACCACTTGTGTGATTCCATTCACACATACCTTTCTGCTTTTTGGTTAGCCTAGGCCTCAATCAGTGTGATTCCGACTCACACATATGGGGTAGCTCCCCATGGTCTTCGGACCATCATGTGATAGGCCTCTTTCTCTTTTTATGATTTCTGGATTTCTTGTTTTGATTTCTGGATTTTTATGTCATTGACTTGTTATGAGTACAAGTTTAGGGTATGATGCCCTCTTTGGATCTTTGAGAAGATTCTCGTGATATTGATCATTTCTCATCGGTTGATCTCCTGTTGATCATCATTTTCATACTTATAGTAGTATGTCTGTATGGATATTATATGTTTATGCCATATCTTTTATTCTATATCATGTCATCTGATATTTATAGTTAGACTGATCCGTTTATTATTTTCTTAAATAATACTCGGGTCAGACCGAGATGTTACAGGTGCTTCTGCTTGACTTCCTTCCGGGATTTGCTACTCTGACTTTTGGCTGACTATTTAGTTTAGCAGTTTTTTGTTGTATACACTTGAGTTATGGACTCATAGTTGTATTCTTTTTGTATAGCACAGGTTGCTATTCTTTTGTATTATTGTGGAACTTTTTGACCACTACTCTGATGTACACTTTCATGTGTTAGTTATATATTCATATCTTCTTCCGCCTTTGTGATATGGATGTCTGTGACTGCTTTGTGTTATGTTTATTTCTATGTTTGTTTCCGAAGATTATTTTATAGCCACCGTGTGATAATCAATTACATGGATGGTCGCTCCTCAACAGCCTTATTCTCCGTGCTAGTTGACAGCACTACATCGTAGTGTCCTTGGCTAGCGTGGGTATTGAGGTGGGGCGTCACAGCTTGGTATCAGAGCCAAACTTCGGAACAATGTAGAATAACTTAACAAGGATCATCGTCCTAAGTCCACCTTAGGAGTTGTGCTTCAGGATTTAGTTCGAGTCTTCGAACCGACTTATCCTGTTTTCTTTATGATTCCTTATTTCATCATTCAAGATTGCTTGATGTTCATTGGTGAATAACCTTCTTCTTTCTCTTCTTTCTTTGAAAAGGAAGAGGATGTCAAGATCAGGCCGTCCCAGAGCTGGAACATCTGCTGCTGCTCCTCGAGATGGAGTTTTTATGACAACTCAACAGCTTCTTGAATTAGTGACGAATGCACAAGCAGCTGGAACTAACCCGGAACCTACTCACCCAAAGTCGGGATTTGCACGGTTGTGCAGCGATTACACCAATTTGGGTGGGAAGCCCTTCAAAGGTTCCGAGCCTATTATCGAGGTTCAAGCTTGGTTAAAATCATGTGATCGAATCTTCTCTCGCATGAACCTTGTCGATCTGCACCGAGTTCAAGTGGCTTCAAGTATGCTCCAAGAGAGAGCATTGGATTGGTATGAACTCCTTACATCCGAAATTAATGAAGCGGACCTCTCCTGGGAGCACTTCCGGGAACGCTTCGAATCGAAATTCGTACCCGAGGCTGAAAAGGTAACTCTGGCTCGGCGATTTATTGACCTTGTTCAAGGTCAGGCTTCTGTGGCGGATTACGTCGCATCATTCGAATCCCTTTCCAAATATGGGGTCGAATATATAAATACTCCACTAAAGAAGAACCAGAGGTTCGTTTACGGCTTAAACAAAAGCCTCAAGAAGCCACTACTTTTGAAGTTAGAAGTTTCTTTCGACCAAATTGTAGATATCGCTCTTCGCCTTGAAGAGGCTGATAAAGAAAGTGATGTTGAAGTAGTAGCTTCCAAACCCAGCTTTAACAACAAAAAGAGGCCCAACAAATTTAAAGGTCCTTACCCCAACAAAAAGGGTAAGCAAGCGATTCCTTCTGCAAAGGCTCCTTCTCCTAATAACGCGAGATGTTTCAACTGTGGATCTGGGGATCATTATGCGAACAAATGTTCAAAGCCCAAATCTTGTCGCTACTGTAAAAGCCCGGATCATTTTATACATCAATGCCTCAAACGTGAAGGCAAGAAGGAGGGAAAGTTGAATGTGGCTAAAGCCCCTGGCAACACATCTCGTGGCCAAGGTATTTCTCATTCTGTTCTTGATGGCATTATATTATTTCATGATCAACCTATTAGAGTTCTCTTTGATACGGGTGCATCCCATTCTTTTATATCAAAGGAACTTGTCGATACTTTTTCTTTATGTGTTACTGCTTTAATGACTTCATTAAGAATTGCGAATCCGGTTGGTGGATCCGCAACCCTTAGTTTACTTTGTAAAGACGTAGAGATTATTTTATGTGATTTTTCTTTCCTAGCCGATTTGCATGTCATGCGTTACTTAGGCTTTGGAATGATTTTGGGTATGGATTGGCTTACTCGTTATGAAGCTCATATCCTATGTCCTGAGCGGACTATTTATCTCCGTCATCCGCAATCTGTTAATCAGATTTCTATTATTCTTAAAGATTCGGATTCCGCTTTAGTTGCATCATTATATTCTTTAAATCCTCGTGATGATGACAATGATGATGAGGAGGATGTCATTTCTCGTATTCGCATCGTTCGTGAATTTTCCGACATCTTTGAGCCCGTTTTAGGATTACCACCTAAACGAGCAATTGAGTTCAAAATTAATCTTTTACCTGGAGCTCAACCTATTACCCGTCCTCCTTATCGCATGTCTAATAAGGAGAACGAAGAGATGCGTAAACAACTATCCGAGTTGGAGACGAAGCAACTTATTCGCTCTAGTTCCTCGCCTTGGGGAGCTTCAGCTATTTTCGTAAGTAAGTCCGATGGTACACTTAGGCTTTGCGTCGACTATCGCAAGCTTAATGATCTTACTATTAAGAATAAATATCCATTGCCTCGGATTGATGATCTGTTTGATCAACTCACTGGTGCTAGAGTATTTTCACAATTGGACTTGGCTACCGGTTTCCATCAGCTTCGTATTGCAGAGGATAGTATTCCTTTGACTTCGTTCCGTACGCGATATGGATCTTATGAATGGCTAGTTATGCCATTCGGTTTAACGAATGCTCCGGCTTATTTCGTTGACCTTATGAATAGAGTTTTCAAAGATTTTCTCGATCGGTTTGTTCTCATCTTTATTGATGATATTCTTGTGTTTTCTAAAACCGAGGAGGAACACGAAAAGCATCTTCGAATTGTATTGGAAACTCTTAGGAGCAATCAACTAAAAGCAAAATTTTCTAAATGCCATTTTTGGCAATCTAGTGTGAAATTTCTCGGTCATATTATTTCTGAATCCGGAATATCCGTGGATCCTTCAAAGATTGAAGCGATTCAAAATTGGAAGAGACCGGAGAGCGTGACTGAAATCCGTAGCTTTCTCGGATTGGCAGGTTATTACCGCCGTTTTATAAAAGACTTTTCTAAGATTGCCGTACCTCTTACTGGCTTAACAAAGAAAGGTGTTAAATACATTTGGTCGGACAAATGTGAAACTTCTTTTCAGAAATTAAAAGAACTCCTTTCTGATGCTCCTATTCTTATTATTCCCGAGGGGAATCTAGACTTTGTCGTTTATACCGATGCTAGTCGCGTTGGTTTGGGTGCCGTTCTTATGCAAAAAGAACGTGTTATTGCTTATGCTTCTAGGCAATTAAAGCCGGCTGAGACTAGATATGCCACACATGATTTAGAACTCGCGGCTATCGTTTTCGCCCTTCGAATTTGGCGACATTATCTTTTGGGAGAAAAGTTTATTCTTTATACTGATCATAAGTCTTTGAAATATTTGTTTTCTCAAAAGGAACTTAATTTGCGTCAACAGCGTTGGCTCGAATTTCTTGCCTCTTATGATCTTGACATTCTTTATACTCCCGGAAAGGGGAATCGTGTTGCCGACGCACTTAGTCGAAAACAACAAGCGGTTGTTTCCATGATGATATCTGAATGGAACAATCTCGAACTTTTATCCACTTGTGAAATTCGAGATCGCATTTCCGATTTGTGTTCATCTCTTGTTTTATGTAGCCTTGAGGCTCGTCCTTCTTTATTAGACCGCATTCTTGAAGCTCAACAACTAGATCCTGAATTGGCTTTGCTTGGCCAAAATCTTAAGGATAAAACCGATATTGAAGGTTTGAAAGACTTTGATATCGACTCTCGTGGCGGCATTCGAAAATTTGGTAGACTTATCGTACCAAATATTAGTGATCTTCGTAGAGACGTTCTAGAAGATTCTCATCGTTCCAAGTATTCCATTCATCCCGGTAGCAGTAAAATGTACGTTGATATGAAGCGACTTTATTATTGGGAGGGAATGAAATCTGATATCGCTAACTTTGTTAAGTGTTGCATGACTTGCCAACTTGTTAAGGCTGAACATCAAAGGCCCGGTGGGTTATTGCAACCATTGGAGATTCCAGTATGGAAGTGGGATCAAATTTCCATGGATTTTATAGATGGCCTTCCCCGTTCTCGTTCGGGTCATAATAGCTTATGGGTGATTATTGATAGACTTACTAAGTCTGCCCATTTTATTCCTGTTCGGTCGAACCGAACCGTTCCTCTTCTGGCCAAACTTTTTATTAAAGAAATTGTTAAACTGCATGGTGTTCCTTCTTCCATTGTTAGTGATCGGGATCCATTGTTTACTAGTGGATTCTGGAAGAGTCTTCAAAAAGCTTTGGGAACGAAGCTTAATTTTAGCACCGCTTATCACCCCCAGTCCGATGGACAAACTGAGCGTGTGAACCAAACACTTGAAGATCTTCTTCGTTCTTGTGTGCTTGATTTCGGTGGAAATTGGGAAGATCATATTTCACTTGTTGAATTTTCCTATAATAACAGCTTCCAATCTAGTATTGGTATGGCTCCTTTCGAGGCACTCTATGGAAGGCCATGCCGATCTCCTTCTTGTTGGCTTGAGGCCGGTGAGAAACTGGTTTTAGGACCAGACTTTATTCGAGATTCCACAGAAAAGATTGAACTTATTCGACATAGGATGAAAGAAGCCCAGAGTAGACAAAAATCCTATGCCGATAACCGAAGAAGGAAATTAGAATTTTCTGTTGGTGATCTTGTATTTATTCGTGTTTCACCAATGAAGGGTGTTGTACGTTTCAGTCGATCGGGAAAGTTAGCGCCTCGATATATTGGGCCATTTCCTATCACTGAACGTATTGGTTCCATGGCTTATCGCCTTTCTTTACCGGCTCAGTTTTCTGCTATGCATGACGTGTTCCACGTATCTCAATTACGGAAGTGCCTTCGGGATTCCGATTCAATACTTGAGCCCGGTGTTGTGGAAGAGATTGAAGTTTCACCTAATTTAACTTATGAGCAGCATCCTGTTCGAATTATTGCTTCGGAGATCAAACGGCTTCGAAATAAAGATGTTCCGCTTGTTAAAGTTCAATGGTCCTCAAATCCTAAGGATTGCTCTTGGGAAACTAGAGAGTTCATCGAGCGTACACATCCGGAATTACTTTCTCATGCTCTTTAAGGTAAACTTCTTAATCCCAATTTCTTTTTGTGTTAGTATGCTTTTATGGTTGTTACTTTTATTTCCATCATATATATTGCGAGGACGCAATTTCTTTAAGGAGGGGAGTCTGTAACAACCCGCATATCTATCGATTCTATATTTAAATATTTTATTTAAATATTTTATCGTTAGTCGGATGTTAGTCCGAAAAGCTACTTTTTGCATACGGTCAAATTAGGACTCGAGACCACCCCCATTGAGTTCAAAATGACGTTTGCGATCTTTTTGAGTGTAAACTTCGATATGTTTGGAGATAGTGAAATTTTCGTCACTTTTCCCGCTTGAGACTTTGGTTTGGACTGCACCTCCTTAACTCAGCCCAACCCCTTCTTCTCTTCATCACTTCATCAAATACTTCAAGCTTCTTCAAAAATGGTGGAGGGAAAGAGAAATTAAAACTCCCAAACACAAATTCCATTGCAAATCCGAGATTCAACATCAAATTCACGTTTAGACCATTGATTCAAGCTTGTTGGTGTTCTTGCTTTGCTCTCAAATCTCCATCTTCATCAAATTCCGTGAAAAGGTGAGATTTTTGATCTCACATCTTGCCTATATCTATCTTGGACTGTGGGGAATGATCCCCTATTGTATTTGCATCAACATTTGCATTTGGTTTGGATTGGATTGGCGAAAAACTTCGATTTTCAGCGTTTTGGTGATTTTTCTGGCGTTAAGTCGTTTCTGCCTTCGCTGAGTCGTCCACGAGTTAAGCCTAAGTCGTGAGTCGTTCACGAGTTAAGGGCTTAGGTCGCGCGCGTGTATTTCTGTTCGTCTGGCCTGAGTCGTTCACGAGATAAAGGCCTGAGTCGTTCTCGAGTTAAAGTGTTAAGTCGTTTCTGCCTGGCCTGAGTCGTTCACGAGTTAAAGGCATGAGTCGTTCACGAGTTAAAGGCATGAGTCGTTCACGAGTTAAAGGCTTAAGTCGTTTGCAGTTAGCTCGTTCGCCTCGAGTTAAGTCGTAGGTCGTTTGGCCTTAAGTCGTTTGCAGTTAGCTCGTTCGCCTCGAGTTAAGTCGTAGGTCGTTTGGCCTTAAGTCGTTTGCAGTTAGCTCGTAGCTCGTATGGCTCTTAAGTCCTAGGTCGTTGGCTTTTAAACTGTTAAGTCGTATGACCTTAAGTCGTAGGTCGTCCCCGAGTTAAGACTTAAGTCGTTGCCTTCTGCTATCTCGTCCTGGCTTAGGTCGTACTGAGATAAGTCGTTAGGTCGTATAGACCTTAGCTCGTAGCTCGTATTTGAGCTTAAGTCGTTAAGTCGTATTGACTTTAAGTCGTTCGCGAGATAAGCAAGTACTAAGTCGTTCGCGATTTAAAACCTTAAGTCGTAGGTCGTCTCCGACCTTGTCCTTAAACTCTTAGGTCGCGCATCCCACTTAGGTCGCAGAACCCTCTTAAGTCGTAACTCGTTCGCGAGTTAGCACTTGGTCGTTTTGACCTGTTTTCCCCTAGGTCGTTCGACCTGTTCTTCTCCTAGGTCGTTGGCTTTAAATCGTTAAGTCGTAGGTTGCTCGACTTTGTTAAGTCGTAGGTCGCCACCGACCTTACCCTTAGGTCGAATGACCTGTTATCTGCTAGGTCGTGTGGCATTCCTCCCTTAAGTCGTAAGTCGTTCGCGAGATTAGTACTTGGTCGTTTGACCTGTTCTTCTGCTAGCTCGCGTGGCATTCTCCACTTAGGTCGTATGACCTTATCCCTTAAGTCGTAAGTCGTTCGCGAGTTAGTACTTGGTCGTTTGACCGGTTTGGCTCCTCGAGACAGCTTGCCTTCACTAAGTCGTACTTTGATGGTTTTGGGATCGACTTCTTTGGACTTTACTCACGTCTTCGAACGTGAATTGATTTGTTCTACAATCGTTTTATGACTTGTCACTTTAAAGATATATGAAGGTTTCAATACTAATAGTAAATATCAAAACTCTTTCATCAAAGCGATTTCAACACTATTTTAAATATCTAAAGTTCGTTTTCTCAAACCGATTTTCAATCTACTAGTATATACAAGCCTTTACTTCACTCGAATGAGAAATCGACTTAAACGACTTAGTAAAACAAGTGGTATGAAACGCTTGCGTTCACTTCGTCGGTTAGCTCTTGGACTTGTTCGATTGAATCCTTTTCGTGACAATTTCCTAGTGAAGATTTACAGCTTGTTCGTAAATATTTAAGTTAAGCAAGTGGTTATGGGACATGAAGCTAAACTCATATATTTACTAGCTTGGTGTGATTGACACTTCTCGCTGATCATGATGATCATTTTATGATTTAGACTAGCAATTGTGCGATGTCTCTTTGTTTGCAAGGTAAGACTAGACCGCAATAGTGTGATTCCGACTCACACACATCTCTTTGTCCGCAAGGTTAGTCTAGGCCGCAGTAGTGTGATTCCGACTCACATATATCTTTATGTTTGCGAGGTTAGGCTAGACACCACTTGTGTGATTCCATTCACACATACCTTTCTGCTTTTTGGTTAGCCTAGGCCTCAATCAGTGTGATTCCGACTCACACATATGGGGTAGCTCCCCATGGTCTTCGGACCATCATGTGATAGGCCTCTTTCTCTTTTTATGATTTCTGGATTTCTTGTTTTGATTTCTGGATTTTTATGTCATTGACTTGTTATGAGTACAAGTTTAGGGTATGATGCCCTCTTTGGATCTTTGAGAAGATTCTCGTGATATTGATCATTTCTCATCGGTTGATCTCCTGTTGATCATCATTTTCATACTTATAGTAGTATGTCTGTATGGATATTATATGTTTATGCCATATCTTTTATTCTATATCATGTCATCTGATATTTATAGTTAGACTGATCCGTTTATTATTTTCTTAAATAATACTCGGGTCAGACCGAGATGTTACAGGTGCTTCTGCTTGACTTCCTTCCGGGATTTGCTACTCTGACTTTTGGCTGACTATTTAGTTTAGCAGTTTTTTGTTGTATACACTTGAGTTATGGACTCATAGTTGTATTCTTTTTGTATAGCACAGGTTGCTATTCTTTTGTATTATTGTGGAACTTTTTGACCACTACTCTGATGTACACTTTCATGTGTTAGTTATATATTCATATCTTCTTCCGCCTTTGTGATATGGATGTCTGTGACTGCTTTGTGTTATGTTTATTTCTATGTTTGTTTCCGAAGATTATTTTATAGCCACCGTGTGATAATCAATTACATGGATGGTCGCTCCTCAACAGCCTTATTCTCCGTGCTAGTTGACAGCACTACATCGTAGTGTCCTTGGCTAGCGTGGGTATTGAGGTGGGGCGTCACAGATTTCACGTGGAAATCGGTTAAGTCATAGATGATTTAAATTCAATTATTTTTGAAATTGAAATTTTAATTTCAATTGATTTTGAAATTGGAAATTTGGGTTTAAAGTGAAATGCTTTTGAAATGGAATTTCAAAGATAAGACTTATTTTAGAATAACTTGATTAAGTTTTGAAATTTAAATAATTTGATTTAAATTTGAATTCAAAATTTGAAATTGAATTCTGTGATTTGAAACTAGGGATTAAAGATGTTATACTAGTTATATATGGGTTAAACCATTTTAAAAGTATAATTTTGAGAATTTAAATTTAACCCAAGAACCTTAACTCGTATAAATGAATCAGATTTCCAAAATGAAAACTGTTTGTTTTAAAAGAATAAAAGCTTTCAGATAAGAAATGAAATTCCAGTTTAATTAAAGGAATTTCAAGATTGAATTGAAAATTGGTTTTCCAAGTTATGAATGAATCTTTTTGAAAGCTATGAATTAAATCTGTTTATTTTTAACAGATTTAAAATGATGTTTTGTTTAACCTATTCGAAAAGAAATTGTTTTGAAAGTTATGAGTTAAATCTTTGATTTAAAGATTTAACGAGTTAATTAAATTCGTAATAGAAATTGTTTTGGAAAATCTGTGAATGAATCTTTGTGAAAACTGAGTGAACTTTGTGAATTAAATCTTTTATTTAAAAGAATAAAATGGTAATGTGTTTAAACCATTTGGAGGAAAGTTTTGGGTAATAAGTTGTGACTTAATTGAAATCTCATTATCCATATATTTTTAAATATTACGCTCACTATTCGGGTTAGCCGGGAAAAGACCTTTGTGTCATATAACCCATTCCGAATAGTGATACGTCGTATATGGATAGCATTTGAAGACCGGTGTTGAAGACCGGGTATTTGCGAGAACGATAGGATGACCTATCGATCGTCTCTGCACCGAGTAGCTACGATATAGAGATTCCCTAAGTGATGGGAAGTTCGATCGGGATTGTGAATAACCAGACTGCAAGGGCTTCGTAAGAAGTGCCTTCGGTTCTGTTCGAACCCGGAACAGACTTGTATGGTTACATGTCTGACATTACACTTTGAGATATAAAGCCGATTTCTTTCAAATACATTTCTGTTTGGTGGCGGAGAATTTATTCTCTTAGCTTAACACCCTTCTCTGAGACGTACGAGCTCAGAGGTTATGTAGTTGAAGGTTATCAGCGATATATTCCCAATTTGGTAATGTGACATGCTGAGTGTTGCTGTGTGATGATCATTGTTTGATCATTTGTGATATGATCATTTGTTTGATCATTTATCCTTGTGATCATTACTTTGATCATCTGTTGACCCAAAGCATGGCTTTGTGAAAAGCGTAGCTTTGTGGATGATACTTCGTCGAACCTCACACCCCGGAATGGTCAAAACAGGAAAGATGCAGCAAGGTTATTGGGGGTAGCGCCCCTTAGGGTATGTTCATTTCCTTCTGGATAGAAGTGGTATCATGGTATGGAGCCCAGATACTTAACTTATGTGGATATCGCAAACATATTTATATCTTACTTTGTGATTGTTGCTGGGGCCCCGGTTAAAGGTTGGTTACAACCGGGAGATGGCATACTCGTGTCAGTAGTTACCCAGTTAGGGGTAACCCGGCCTTGTGTTGGCAGAGATCCGGTTAGGTTCTCGGGACGTCTTTCCAGAGGCGTTTCCATGTGGCAATGGGAAGTTCCTTGGCCTGACCATTTGTTGGAAATCCAAAGAAACAATACGAGCCTTTACAATTTCAATTGTATAACCTGTCTCCTCAGGAGGCAGCTATAGCAGGCATAATATAATGGTACCTATGCTGGCTAAGATTTATATTCTACTTTCGAAATGTTTTCCACTATGCACTAATAATAATATCAAAAACGATTTGATTTGATTTTGCATAGTTAGCATCTTTGACTAACATAAGAAGAAATCTCCTCCAAGTCTGCGTTTGCATTGTGTGTGTGGTGGGAGGTCTTATGGTAGTTTCATTTTCTAAAAGCATTGCGAATTGACTTTAAAATTCTCTTGCTATTTGTTTTTAAAGATAAACTGTTTTTGTTGCTCACACCAGTCCCATGACTGATCCGGAGTTTATTGTTTCTTTCCTAAACTCTGGATGCTCAAAATTTTCTACACGAGCAGTCTAGAGTTGGGTTTTTCAGATAGTCAGGATTAGTAGATTTTCTGGAGCTAGTTCAGTCTTTGGATCGGACTGCACTTGCTTATCTTTGTGCCTCGTTATTGGGAGTTCGAGCTATTTCTGGATTGGTGTTATGAAGATGGAGATTATCCGCTGCTGATGTTATCATTTTCTTTTCCACTGCTGTTTCTTATATCATATCTCTGATGTATATTGATATTCATTGTATCACTCTGTTGTATCAGATATTGTATAAAATATTGTATATCAATGTATTATTCATTTCTTCCGCTGTGTTATTTACTTAATTGTGTTATAAGCTCCGGCAACTCGGATTTGAACGGTCTAATCTACGGCATTCGAGTACGATGTAAAGTATGGATGTCGATTTTCGAACGCGAAAAACCCGATCGTTACATGAATCATTTCATAAAATATTACTTAAGCTTCTACTGCCTTACTTAAGTTTATAACTTAATTCGGTTATTGAATAAAAATTTAAGTTTTTGGTATTCGCCCGTGAAGAGAAAAGAAATATTTCAATATATCTACAAATTCAATTAAAACATTTAACCTCATTCACTTAGTAAAAATATAAGATATATTTAAAACATCCTCATAGCATTATATAAAAAAATTTCAAAAGTCTAAAACAATGTTAGAAATTTATATTAAAACATTATAATAAGCTTTAAAATAAAGTTCCTTAAATCGATAATTTATTAGACTCATTATTTTTAAAATAAGTATAAACTCAAGATTATTAAACTGAACTAATAGTATACTCAAATATTACATTAAATTTCTAAATCAAAGTATAAAATTTCATATCTTCATAATTAATTTTACACACTAGTTTTAAAATGAATATTCAAATCATGGAAAACACTTATTATGGTTTAATACAAAGTTCAAATAGTAAATAAACCAATAAATTTACTATTAGTACTTCGAAATCAAGTGAATATTTCAAACTATACTTCCAAAATAGAGATTCAAATTTATTTGTCAAGTATATTACTATAAACAAACTTCGCAAATCAATTTTTTGTTCCATTTATATAATATCTTTAAATTATACATTCAAAGAAACTTATATAAATTTTACTTGAAATATTCATTTGAAAACTTCATTTGCAAATCAATCATCTTTAATACTTTAATACTTTACAAAAATTCATTTGTAAAATTTCTTGCTTCATTTATAAATACCATTTAAATATTTTAAATAACATCTTTATAAATGGGGGAATTAATTTAAAGGACAAAAATTTGTATATTTTAGCCTCAAAGACACGACCTCAATATTTTAACCACAAGGACAAACATTCTCATAAAAATTATTCATAATGACAAACATTCTTTCAAAATTATTCATAAGGACAAACATTCTTCCAAAACTGCTACCGAACTAAAAAATGCTACCAATAACTACAAACTGGTACCTAAAGAAAGTTATCCTTCAGGCTAAAATACTGAAGGTCTGTCCTTGAGGCTAAAATGCTGAGAAATTTTGTCCTTGACAATAATTTCCTGTTTAGTAAATATATGTAAACTATTTGAAAATAATTATTTACATCATTACTTATATTTACAAAGAAGCTATTGAAAACCTTAAATCCATTATTTATAAATTTATTAGTTTTATCTCAAGATACTTTTCAAACATTATTAATAAATCAATAATCATTTACTTTAAATATGTTTTATTGAATTAATAATTTCTCATGATATTTACAACACTAATAAACCATGTTGTACATAAATAGACAATAAACATTTGAAGGTATTTAGAAAAGAAAAAAAATGACCAAAATATCCTTTATATAATACTTCATCAAAATATTTTTATAACTCGATGTCTTAATAGGTTTATCCTTGTTCTTGCAGACTCTGGTCGTACGTTGATCATGCATAAGACTAGAAATCTCCAAGTACTTAGTAGACTTGTTTCAACACCCAGTGAAAAATACTTAAAAACAGGTATGAGAAGTATCGCTCAAAATCTAATGTCAAACGATGATGTTACGATAGCAGTGACCCGCTGCTGATCCAGTATTTACGCAATGGACACAAAACTTTCCAGAAGATCCTTCCACCTTTCGGATTCTAGAAAAATATCGTAGCCATTTCGTAAACAAGGGACCATCGACCCCTGCTGCAGTGGTAACTGCTGATTCAATGATTTACGCAATGGATGCACTTCCTTCCCGGAAGATCCAAAAACAACAGATCCCAGGATCGAAAGCACCTCCATTGGGTAAACTAAAGAACCATCTACCCTGCGAAAAAAATCGAGGAACTCATGAGTTTAAGTCCGGACAACCATATCGGTTCGAATCCATTTCTATTCACCTAAGTATATTAGGGTTTATCGGTCGAATCCATTCCTGGATTCCCCAAGTCCATCTGGGTCGAAGCATATCATACTATACTTCTTCACGGAGGGTACTTCCCCATACCTCTTACTTCAAAATATAACATACCATATACAGTACCCTTTCAAAATCATAGCTTCAAATATCGCACTTATATAAATTCCATTATATATAAGATTTCATTTTCAGATAAAGTACTTTCCAACATCAATAATCTCGAGTATATCAAATCATTCTTATATAAATTGCGTTATATATAAGATTTATCTCTTCAGATCGAATACCTTCCAAAATCAACAGTTTTGAAAATCACCATATACTTATATAAAGTACGTCTTATACAAGAATCAAAAATTTTCCAAAATCAATTTCGCTGTATGAAAAGCCATATGAGATTCAATATCTTTGCTTTATAAAAGGTTTTGAATTTTGAATAGTTTCGTATATAAAATCGTTTTGTGAAATAGTTTTGTATATAAAATAGTTTTGTAAAATAGTTTGTAAATAAAATAGTTTGTAAAATAGTTTTGTAAATAAAATAGTTTGTAAAACAATTTTGTAAATAAAATAGTTTGTAAAATAGTTTTGTAAATAAAATAGTTTGTAAAACAGTTTTGTAAATAAAATAGTATTGTAAATAAAATAGAATAAGATAGTTTGTATAAGAAAAAAAAATTGTTTTGAAAATTTGTTTTAAATTAATAGTAGTTTTGCATACAAGAAAAATTCCAATTTAAATTACAAAGATATCCAATCCAACAACTTTTAATTTTAGCGTCAAAGCATATCAATAATATTAGAAAAAAAGATGTACATATGTCATCATTTCGCAAAATCACATTTGATCGCTCGCTCGGTTACACAAGTTCGTTTCGAACTAGTATTTTTCATTCGACTTCCCTAATGTGGACTTCAATAAGGTTTCTTGACTAGAAACCATCATTCTCCTTACATAGCCATATACTATGATAGAGAATTCTAAAATCGAACCAAAAATCCATATCAAATATTTGCCATCAAGAGTCGAATGAAAAATCCTAACACGGAGTGGTGTAATTCACATAGAACTTGTGTACTCAAATCCGGATCAAATTAATTTTGCGAATAAAACAATATACATAATACTTATATAATTATTCCAATTTGTTTCATCACAATTACATTTTAATCAAATTCATTATTAATCTCATTGATTAATACAAGTATCACTTCATACTTTAATATTTGTTTCATAGAATTTCTCTATTCAATACAAAACATTAACATATTCATTCTCACATTGCTTATATTTCTCTTCATTTTAAATTACATTCATTTTCACATGTAATATTCCTCATTTAATACCATATTTATTTGAGAATCATTTCATGAGAATTTTCCTTCAGTTTATAACCAATTTATAAAGGCTTTATTCCTTTTATAAGACATTATTCGAGTTTAAAGTTATCACAACTTTATTTATAACCATTTATTGCAACATCCATTTATTTCATAACAATTTACAAGTTATAGCTTTATTTATAATCATTTCACTTTTAATTTATATTTGCTTATCCCATATAGTTTCACCTTTACCTTTCCATTTATTTATGACACACTTCATAAATGTTAATTAAATTATAAACATATTTTTTCCAATTTAATATCATTTATGAAATTTCCTTAATCACAGTTTCAATTTAAACATCCCAAGGCTTAAAGTTCACACTTGTATATTATTACATTACATGCCAAGAATGTATACAAAAATTCTATTCATTTACTAGACATAGATATAACAAATTAAACCTTGTTTCACTTGCTTTCAAATTAAGGTTATCAAATTCAACTGCATAATTCAACACAATTTCTAAGTTTCAACTCATATATTAATTCAAAAGGTTTCGATTATCCAAAAATATCCAAATATTTCATTTTTTTCAATAGTTGAAACCACCGGTCAATAAACAACAAAATTCACAACAACATTTAAATTTCATATCGAAGATCCTAATTATCCACTTCATTCTCCTTAATTCACTATAACGACCCGTAAAATTTGATAATTAAATTGGGTAATTTAATAAGATTTTTGTAACTAAATTTAGAAAGAAATAAAAACTTTATAACTTATAATGAAGCAAATGTTAGAAATGAATGTAGCTTTGGTAATTAAAATTAATTATGTAAAATTGACGTGAAATCCCAATAATGAAATAGTGTAAATTGTTGCACCTGGCTATAAAATAGAAATAAGTAAATAATAATAACTATTGGATTAACTGAGGAAATAATATATTGAGTAATAGTAACTGGATGTAAATTAAAGGTAATAATGTTAATGCAAGTTAATGAATAGCTAATTTAGTGCGATCCCAATTAATTGAAAACAATTGTAAGGTTATAATTGATTGTAAATAGTAAATTTGGAAATAAATGCAAAGGTATATTAGTGGATGTAATAATACGGAATAAACTGGAATTTGATAAATTCAATGTTAGATAAGTGATTATATTATAATAATTGTTGGTTGATAATTAAGTATGAATGTGAGTAAATTAGGCTAATAGTGATAATTATTAATTGTTTACCCATTCATTTAATTTATTGAATTAGATCTAAAAAAATTGAAAATTTGTTTGTTAATAATGGCTTATAAGTGAAATTAAATGTAAATGGTAACAATTATTATAAGTAACCATTTATGTAGTATATTAAATATAAACTAATAATCAATTGCAATAAATCTAAATTAAAAGTTATGTTAGTGTAAATTTAGGAAATAATGTCAATTCAATTTATAATATGACCATTGGTTGCACAAAAGGAATGGAAATAAAGTTTTATCAATATATTGGAATTTAAACTATAATAATTGGATCAATTGCAATTAAATGATAACAAATTATTATAAGTTACCTGTTTTGACGAAATTTGAATTGGAAATAAAGTTTAATAAATGTAAATAAATGTTACATTAATATGAAATGTAATACAATGATTAGGAGTTGTTAAATTTGAGTATATTAAGGTAATGAAGGGAAAAACAAGATAACTTAGTTTATAGAGTAGAAATGAACTTAATAAAAAGATTTGAATTGAAACAAATCAATCCATTGAAATCCAATTTATAATAAGTGAAATTATTGTAGCAATTGAAATTAAATATTATGCAATTGAAATAAAGATAAAATAGGAAATCAATAATGTTATATTTATAAGAATTAATGCAATGACTGAAGGTGTGTATGTAATAAATGAATAGAAACGTAAATGTATTCATAGGGTAGTAAATGATGTAATAAAAGTATGAAACCAAGTAAATAAATTAATTGAGAATATAAATGGTAATTAATGTATATATTTGGCAAACACAATAAAATGGAAATAGTAGTTAATAAAAAATGGATATTTGAATATAGTAGGGTAATGAAAGACAAACAAATATTAAGAAGGTTTATAGAGTAATATAGACTTAATAAAAAGATTAGGATTGAATCAAATCAGTTTAATTGAAATTAATTATAATTAATTGGATTCAATTTATAATAATTAGGTTTATGGTAAGAAATTGGAATTTGATACTATGGTAAACTGGAATTAAGATGAATTTGGGAATATTAGTGTAATAGATATAAACTCATGTTGACATCACCTTTAAGATGGTAAGTTAATAATTGATTCATAACAGGATTTAAAATCAAATGAATGGATTTATTGGCATTTCAATTGAAAGTTAATAAATTTATCGGAATTGGAATTTAATACTATAACTGCTGAATTAAGTAACTTTAAATTGATATGGAAATTTTGTTATAAAGGATTTTAAATTTCTAAAGGAATACAAGATGATAAAATTTATGAATTATATAATTTGAATTTAAATAGTGATTTAATTAATTTAATATTAAATTATTTAATTAATTGGAAAATAGCCATTTTGCTACTGACTCGGATTTCGACGAAACTAGTTTCATCGGATCCACAACGGTAAATTATTGTAGGATTTCAAGTTTCAGAACGATCAGACTTGTCGTTTGATCGTACGGGCTTGAAACGCCTTGAAATCAATTTAATTGAAATCAATTTGAAATAACTTGATTTTTGCATAACTTCTTCATACGATGGAATTTGGACTTGAAACCTATTCCATTGATTTTAAAATATTTGAAAACATATATTTGATATATGGGTTGACCCATTTCCGTTCCGAAATCGAAACGGGCTTTTCGGGTCAATTACGTTCAAAACTCAAATCAATCTTGTCCATCTACCCTATTTTCTGATTTGTCTATAAATACCTCGTTATAAACCCTAATTGTTCCTCATTGTCATTTGTCTGTACATACATCTCCTTCTTAGCTCCTCATTCCAATGGCAGACAAAACCTAATTCCCAAATTCCAAAATCTAAGTTCAAAAAAAAAGTTGCAAATCTGCAGCAACTTCGGGTCGCGCTTCGGGTTTCAGAGGCAAAAACCCTGGAGATACTTCAGGTCAGGAAAAAAATGACTCGGGTCTCCGGGTCGTTTTGGCAAAAACTCAGAGCAAGCACCGGGGATTTGAGGCGGCGGACCGAAGTTGAACCCGAAGTCGACCTAGGACCAGAATTTTTCAATCTTCAAATTTTCATAACTTTTTCATATGAGCTCGGATTCATGCGCGGTTCATTTTGTTGGGATCGTATCAAAATTCCGGACACTTTGACGCTAGTTTGGATGAATTCTGAGACTGTTCAAATTTTGGGCTTATTTTGAATGTAAATTCGATTTAAATTCAAAGGTAAGTGTTTTAACCCACTCACAACTACTAAAATTTCTTATGTGTGTTAAATTAATTGTTGATGTGATTAAAAGTTTATTTATGACTGTTTGGCATATTTTTAATCATCATCTCAGTTAAATTTAATTTATTGGATTAAGTTGTTAATTAATTTATTATGGCATTTAAATTGCCAATTAAATTATTTTTTGATTTATTATTGCATTTAA
This sequence comes from Allium fistulosum, assembly GCA_030737815.1. Lineage (NCBI taxonomy): Eukaryota > Viridiplantae > Streptophyta > Magnoliopsida > Asparagales > Amaryllidaceae > Allium > Allium fistulosum. The sequence continues at coordinate 369,106,608 of CM060908.1, forward strand.
ACTGCCAGTTAAATTGTTATTTAATTTATATTTGAATATAAACTGCCAGTAAATACCTATTATTTATTTTCTGTTCTGTATTGATGTTATTGTTGAATTGGATGATGATTGTGATAAATGGTTGATGGTTGATATTGGATGAATGGTTGTTGTATTTATATTGTTGTAAACTGCAAGTTGCTATGCATTTTTATTTCATTCGAGATTGCGGTTTGAAATGATATATATAACCATATTTTTATTTTTAAATTGCGGATTGAAATGATAAATATCCGTATCACTTGACCATAGGATAGAAAATCATATACAGACACCGTCGGTCTATATATATATATATATATTTGGAATGATTTCTATGGGTTTTGGAAAATAAGGGTTTATACATATACTAATTTTGATATTATATAAATATTATTTTATATATAGTTAAATTCTAAAATTTAAGCTTTGTATAACTTGATGATGTTTTAAGTTTGATTTACGAATATTTCAAGTTTGAGCTTTATTTAAGGGATATTGAATTTATTAAATAAATATTTCTAAACTAAATAATAGTAAATTGAATTAAGGTATATATAAGATTATCAGATTAGGTTGGAAATTCTGGAATATTTAAAGACTTGAAATATATCAAAATTGAAATGTTTTATTTAAATTAAGGTATTATTCTTTTCAAAGTGTTGGTTTTCGAAATTGTTATAACTTTGAAAGTAATATGGTTTGAAAAATGAATTTATTTGAAATAGAATTTATTTAAGAATTATCTGTGAATATATTGATTGGAAACCTTTTGAAATTAAAAATTTAGAATATGACTTCAAAAATGTGGTTTGGGTTTAAGATGATTTAAAAGAATATTTCAAGTTTATCTAAATTAAAGAAAGATTTGTGATTGGAAATTGGGTTTTATTTAAATAAGATATTATTGAATTGTTTTGGAAATGGAAATGATATATTATTGAATTGGGTTTCGAAATGGAAATAATACATTGATAATTTGGGTTTGAAATAACAATAATATTTTGGTTTTAAAGTATATACTATTTTGAAGTAAAGGATATGGTTTGAAATGGCAATAATATTTTGGTTTTTGAAGTATATACTAATTTGAAATAAAGAATATGTTTTGAAAGGGCAATGATTGTGTTTTTAAAAGTATATATATTTTTAAATGACCATGGTGTTATAATAACGTTTGGTTGTTAAAGAGACCGGGATCGGATATGGATATACTCTCTGTCGATACCGAAAACCACTTTGACAACTATGTACGCGGTGGAGTTTCCAGAATGAAGTAGGATAGTGGCGACGATCCTAAGGTATATACGTGGACCCAACTCCCGTATGTAATGACCCAAGATTTTAGGAATTTATTATGAAAAATATAAATAAATTCAAAATGATTTTTGAATTAAATCTTGAAAGGGAATTGATATAGCTTGATAGTGTATCAGTATGTGTGTACATGTGTGCATAGGAAATGCACATGAACTAAAGCTAAAAGTCCCTGAACTCTAAGAATAAATACATATTGATATGTATGGGAATATATATATATATAGGTTAAATCCTTAAAAGCTGTATGCATAAGTAAATATACATATATGGATGCTACTGAATATTTTGAGTATACATGTGCATGTGTGTGTCAATACAGAATGATGTGTAAATATATATATGGGTGTGCTAATTATTTCAGTAAGACTTATATAAATATATATGTGTTAATAAAATTACTAGAGTTCGATTCAGCAAAATAAAACATACCAATATATTTTATAGATAGGCAGAAAGAAAGAACGAATGAAGATATAAAAAGAACTAATCCTCTTATAAATAAATACAGGAAGTACATGCCATTTACATGAAAGCTAAAAATAGAAAAAAATAAGATAAAACAGGGAAATGCTTGGTATAGGCAGAATTAGGAAGAGTATTTGATAAATAACAAATCAAGTCACATTTTTAGCATGATTGTAGACAAAGGAAAAAAAAAGTATTTTCTGAAAAGCAAAATTCTGAAATTAGCCAAAAAGAATGTAACCACTTTTCTCTTCACCTAAATTAAGCCGGGAAGGGTAGAATTTTGGGTTCAAATAAAATACAGATAACATGATTTTTCTGGTGGGCAAAAATGGCTTTAGCCAATACCCAAAACCCTAAGAAAGACCCTGTATATATACATGTATATGCAGCAGCCTCCTCTCCTTCTCAAAAAAGAACTTGAAAAAAAAGAGGAAAACAACACCATAGAAATCATAAGGCAAGGGAAGGAGGAGAGCTTGAGGCTAAAGGCAGAAGTTCATCAATTAATTAAGGAAGCAAAGAAGAGAGCTAGGTGAGAAAACTCACTCAAAAATCTAAGGCAATAAGTCCTAATGTAGGCAGCCAGTTATAAGTAATTTTCTTAAAAATATATTTTCATATGAGAATGCTTATCTGTGATTTTAAAACTGAAGATGTTTTGATTCTCTTTGGTTGATCACTTGTTTTATTATAAGAAAGCTTTATGTGTTGTTAGTATACATATATGTTTTATAAATCTAGATCTCTGATATGTTAATGTTTAGGAACATAAACAAATACCCAGAAAATAAAATGTTGAAAATAGGCAAGTAGTATTGGTTTTGGCTCAACCCAGAAAGATGTAAATAATGTTGAGCTGCAATATACTCAGGTATAAGTGCTGAGGCTTGAGACAAAAAGGAATTAGGGGTGCAATAGGGTTGCCTATGTGCTGATGCTCCTGATTCAATGAAAAAATATATATGTTCATATGCATAGCAAACAAAATTTTGTGATTCAGAGAATCTAGGTCATTCTGAGTTTAACTCAAGCACAAATGTTTGCAAAAGGAAAAACTCCCTCAAAAGCCATAAGCCAATGTTAGTTGCCTAAACCCCTTTTTAAAATACCAGAATGTATATATATACATACATAACCTTATTTATTTAGTCACCAATGGTTGTTTGCTTGTTTGTCTCTGTATGGTTATGAATAATATGAGATGCCATGATATGGATGTTTTTAGTTAGTAAAATGGATCACTGAATGGTTTAGTCATGAAAAATCAAAAGAGTTATTATTAACTTAAACCTGATTAGGAAATTGGGGTCAAGAACACTGCAGGAATGACTTGTTTTCTTGAGTAATACAAGTTGACACATGGCTTGTTTAAGTCCTGAGATCTTTGTGTAATGGAGTGAATTAGTTCATTACAGTGTGTCCATTGATTCATAAATATTGCAGATGAGACCAGGATAGATAAATATACCAAGGGAAAAATATTTGAGATGATGAGAAAACTAGAGTTTTTCCCAGAATTGAAATATGAGGATTGAATAAATGATTTAACTCATATTGGTTATTTTCCTGTTTGGTATGAATGATTGTTTGACTATGACTGAATTGTATGCTTGAATGTATGTGCCATATTTATATATGTAGTCTCTGGAAAGAAAAATTAAAGTGTGCACATGCACAATGACACAGAGCATGCACACAAGTATGATCTGATTCCAAAGGGCAGAACTTTATGTATATGTATTTAATTTGATTTTAACCTAATTAACTAATTGCTTTTGTGAATTTTCTCATACCAGACATGTGTCTGACCCTAGTGTGCTAATGGCATATGGGGTGTCTCATTTAAAATGAGGCAGTTTCAAATGCTTTTTCAGGGATTGCAGCAACTAAGTAGGAGTAGGAGCAAGGCTTTGAGAAGAAGATTATAGCATGCTAAACTTAGTTAGATAAGAGCCTAAATGATAAAATCCGCATGTATTAATGATTTAAATTGTTACTTGTATTAAGTGTTGGATATGGGATGGATATTTTGTTAAGTATTTTATTAAGAGATTGACTTGTATCTGGAATTTATAAATCTAGTTAATATCTGATATTAAAAAAATTTAATCAAAATATTGTAAGTGGATTTAGTAAGAACACCATGTTTATATTAAATGATTATATTTTATAAATGTATTAGTCAATCTTGAGTCTTTAGAAAGGATTTTAGTTTTGTAAAATCTGGATAGTTGATTCTCAGAAAAATTAAATGGTTTTATCTTTCTACCATGGCATATGTATACAAAAGATAATAGGCATAGGTTGAATGTTTTTATATGGCTGCACGGTTCCCATAATTTAACTTGTTTCATACAAATGTTTCATGTCTTATTTTTAAATAAAGAAAGGATCTGTAATAAGGAAGTTGAAAGCCAGATCCAAATAGTTGCAGTTATATACGCACATAAACATGTTTTGTGCAAATATTAACACACCTTTTCCTTTGTGTTTGTAATAGGAATCTGAATTTCACTTAGATTTTAACCAAATGCATTTTAAATTCCAGACAGATTTTATAAGAAGAAAATCAAACATGGATAATGATAAACACTTCTATCATTTTCAGAACCCAAGCACCAGACCCTTAATTTATAGACGATCATATCACATTTATCTGGTTTCTAGAATTTATACTCTCTAGAGAATTTAGCAAGGAATCAGGAGTTTAAAAATATATATATATAGGTATTCATGCATGAATGGAATTTTTATTGCATATAACACTGTACTATGTGTGGATTGATTAAATCCAATCAATCCAATATCCTCTTGTTTTCCAGAACTCTGATTCAAACAAGAGAGGCATATACATCCTCACATGTATGTGCATATCTTTGTGAATGTACTGATATATTTATATTGGTTAATTGTTTTGATCCTGGATATATTTTGTTCATTGGAAAAAGAAAATGACCCTGGAAAATATATTTGTAATGAATGATCAATCTATATATCATCTCTGATAGTTCAAAGGAAGTTTAAATCAAACTTAAAAGTGTAAATGAATGTAGGTGGACATCCAGTCACATATAAATTGAATGTGCATATGCATGTACATAGAGATCGAATTTAGACGTCAATCTTAATAATTTAGACGTCTGAGATTAAACTTAGACGTCAGTCATAATAATTTAGACGTCTGAGGTTAAATGTAGACGTCTGTCACAAAAAAATTAGATGTCTGAATTTAGTTCAAAATGTCTTTTTCTCTCTGTTTCAATTTTAGATCTCTGAGCCGTTTGTCATAATTAGTTAGACGTCTGGGATTAAGTTTAGACGCCTGTCATAAGAATTTAGACATCTGAACTGCTGATTTTGCCTAATCAATAGCTTGTCTGGCATTTTGATTTCTATTTGATTTAAATTCCCTTTGAGGAAGTAAAAAAAAAAATCCTTATGAAATTAGGGTAGAAATAGGAGGGTCATTTCATTTGGTATCAGAGCTATGTTATTCAACATAGTAGAAGTAAAGATCAAGTTCTTAGATAGAAATAAAATTTAAAGGAACTAAATATATATCAATTGTGACGACCCGGAATTTTTGTATATTTGAAATGGGAATATTTAATTTATTTTAAATATTCGAAGGTTAAATTTTAACTTTAATTTTAAATATACAGTATTTATTGGATAATTTAATTTTTGAATTAGACAATTGAATATAGGGTAAAATAGAGAATCCGGAGTTTTGAGCTTGTTAAAAATAATTTGAAAGCTTGTAAAATTTATATTGATAATATGAAAGATAATAAAAGTGATAGAATATAATTTAAAGATGTTTGTTCAGTTTTAAAAATTTTTGGCTACGATTTTGAGTCGATTTAAAATTTGAAATTTAAAATAAGGTATGGTGTTTGACTAGTCAATATTTCTTTCCATATCTAGATTACGAGCCTTCTGGATCACGCTGTCTGTCCACACGTTGAAACATCTGTACACGCGTCTTCCTTATTGAAAATGATAACAAAGATAAAAATAGGCTTGGATTACTTCTGTAAGTAAAAAACGTTCTTCCCCTTTTCATTTCAATTTCCTAATACCAGCCCTTAATTATATGGCCGATCCTAAAAAAAGAAAAGAAAAGAACACGAACGAGCAGCCTCTCCTCCTCAATTCGACAGTTAATTCAAATCGTTCGAGATCCAATTAGAATCGAAGCTGATCGACATCAAGTCGAAGTACCTTCTCTCTTGCGCGACATCAGGTGGGCCTCTGAATAGCGAGTTCGAACATCGAAGACGAGGGCACGATGTTCCCTTCGTTCGAATTCGTTTCTTCGAACTATTAGTCTTCACTCTGGGATCAAGGTCTTTTTCGTTTTCTCGAATGAAGAACTCTGGGTGGCGTAGTCGACTTTGTGATGAAGCCAATACGGTGGCTCGCGATTGAGTTTTGGTCAGGATGGGGTTTGTGGGTGGCTCCCTTGAGCCTCACGATTTCGATGTCGCGTTCAGGTGTTGATGGATTGCTATCGCAAGGCGATGGATGGTGTTGTAGTTGGCTAGGGCAGAGGTGCATCTCGTGCTTGAAGGCATTCGCGAGGAGACTGGAACGCGCGACAGTGTGGACGAGGCGATTATCAGTTTTACTAGCTTAAGGTAATTTTTCGGTATATATCATATTGTAATTAGTAAGTTAAATTTCTGCAATTAGGATATTGGTGTACATATATAATTTTGAGAATATAAAATTAGCCTACTGTTTAACTTTGGAATATGTACAGGAATTTCAAAAATGATTGAAGGGTTAGTTAAAATTTGAATTTTTAAATTTGTACAAGTTATTTTATAAGTATGAATATATATATGTGGTTTCAAAAAGAAATTTTTCACTTACTATTTAATTTTTAATATAAGTATTTAGGAGGTTAACTTATTTAATTAACCTGTTCTTTTATTTTATCATTGGGAATAATTTATAAAAAGGAAAATTAGTTTGAATAAAATTCTTAGTTAATTAAATTATAAAAGGGGAAAATAAATTGTTTGATTAGTTCAAAATATTAATAAACTGTATAAATATTTATACAAGGTCAAAATCATGGAAATCAAGTCGGTTTGGATTGGATCGGATTAGCAAATCAAAGGCAAAGGTGAGTTAATCTCACTCAGTTGAATTTTATTTTAAATTTAAATGGTTAAATTTAAATAATTGATTGGATGATTGCATTGATTGAATATGCTATATTATATATATAGTAGTATATAGCAATATATACATATTGGCATATGTATATATTTGAGTTGTTGATATTCCCGCATTTATATAGCGGATGAGACCCTATGCGCCGCATAATAGCGGATGATATTTTATATAAAACCCATATACCGCGATATTCCACCTTGAAGTGGAATTGGTATTGTGCTAACGTCTGTGGATGCAGGGAAAACAGGTTGGAGGGATCCAACTGGATTCCTCAAAATATTTAATTTTTGTTTAAATATTCTGTGATATGATTGTTGTTATCCTGTGATAATTTATATTGGATAATCTGGTTGGATTGAATTTCCCAGTATAATGAGTTATCAAAAGCAATTGAATTGGATTTTTGGAAAATATAAAAGAGTAAAATTAAGTTAAGTAATTCTAGTGAATTCGAATAAATTAAATATGGAAAAGAGGAATTTTGAATAAATAGAGAAATGTTGAATTTAAAGAAGACTTATGTGATGTTATTTAAAGGGATAAAAATTTATTTTAATTCAATGTTTAAATGTAATTAAAAAGAGAAGGAATTTGGGAAATCTGAAACTTGTGTTTCGGTTTAAAGATTTTTAATCATAATGAGAAATAAAATCTGGAAGTTAATGAATTTGGAAATAAATGGATTAAGTAAGAAAATTTATTTCAAAGTAAAATAAATTGGGAAATCAATTATAAATTGATTTAAATACTTTGGAATTTGAATTTTAAAGAGAAATGAGATTTGGGAGAGATAAACTGGGTTTGTAAAGTAAAATAAAATATCAGAGGATATTTGAAAATATAATTTCAAAGTGGGAATTTATAAAAGGATATGGGTTGGTTTAAAAATAAATGTTATTTTATTTTTAAAAGATGGGAGTGAGAAGGGTATTTCTCTGTATAGCCAAGTACGTTTTCAAAGCAATTTTAATATAAGTTAAAAGTTCTAATTGTATTTTTAAAAGCATATTTTAGAAAATTTATTATTTCTAAATGTTAATTTCCTAAGTAAGTATGTTTTAGGAAACCTATTCTTTTTAAATATTTAAACTTTAAAGTAAGTATTTTCAAAGATCTATTATTGTAGTAATTATATAAAAGTGATTTGGTATTATATTTTAAAAAGAGAAATTTAGTTTATATTTGTAAAGTGGTTTCATTTTAAATATTTCTTAAGTATATATTTTGTTAAGGTATTAAAGTAGTTTTTTTTTATTTCAATATTATTAAGTATATTTATAGTAAAGTGTTTTAAGATTATTTTAAAATCTAAGTGTTTTGTACTTGGTGTTTCAGAGAAATAATTATTTGGGAAATGTATTCCGTAAGCGGAAACTGTTTGAAATTGTTTTCAAAAGGAGTTTGAAAATAGAAATATATCTTGGAAAGATATTTGGGCAAATAAATAATGTGGGAAATTATTTATTGTGTGATGGTTGCTATGGATGTGAATTGATAGTTAAATAACCGACTATCAATATTGGCCAATGCGCCGATCGTTTCGAAGAGACCGGGATCGGGTTTCCGTATACCGGGATTCTAGGTCTGGAGACTCGAATACCACTTCGATCCGGTTTGTACGTTTCGTGTAACGATTTCGGAGTCGAAGATGGAGCTGTGAAGTGCAAGGGCTAGTCGCTACTAATCCTGAGGATATTTCCAAAATGGATGTAGTAGGAGTAGTGCCTTCGGTTCCGTTCAAACCCAGGACGGACTTGTATGGACGAATGCTTGCGAAACATCGTCAGCGGACGATGGGCATTCTAAGGGATATGTTCTGAAAAGGTATCGTTTAGCCTCGAACCTCATCAACCGGGAATGACTGAAAATCAGGGGTTATGCAGCAAGGCTTCGTGGGTAGCTCCCACTGGAGGGTAAGGTCATCCCTGTCTAGATGTCCCTTTTTATTTCGGCTTAGTGGTGCGGTTGCTGATCCCAACCGTGGGGTGATTTTATTCGGGATCATCCAGTAAGGGATGGTTCCGGCCTTGTGTTGCAGGGGAGCGGGCGTACTCCTCGGTACGGTGATCTAGGCCACGTACTGTGATAGGTGGTACCCCAGTGCCTAGTCATTCGTTGGAAATCCATTCTCCCTACGTGCCTGTACGGTTTTGATTGTGCCCAACTATTGTTGAAATGTGAGATGCAAGCATTTCAGCTAGATTCTATTTTACTTTCTATAGACACTATTATAATATCAGAGGATTTTGATATAAAGTGTTTTAGCTATCGTAAGGTAAAAACCCGACATGTTTATTTGTGGCGTGGTCTTACGAGATGCTTTTGTTTTCAAAGGATTTTGAAACTTTAATAATCAATTTGAGTGTGATTTTCTCACGCTGGTTTTCCAGACTGACTCGGGTATTATTTTATATGATGCTCGGGTCAGACCGAGATAAACAGGTTCAGGATATGATGCTGTGGAGCTCAGGAGACGAGCTGGATGGCGATACGTACTTCCGTATTTGTTTATTGTTCCGCTGTGTATTTGGATGTATGTCATTGATGTGATGAACTCTGATGATGTATTCTGTAAATATATTGTATAAACAGATATATTTTTCTGTTTGAGTAAAGATCTGTTTTGTATATATTATATTTTATTCCGCTGCGATGTGAGATTCTGTTGTTGATTTTCTGTTTCTTCTTCTTCTACCTCTTCTTCTTTAACACAAATGGTCCGGTTTTTCGTGTTAGAAAAACTCGGGTTGTTACATCAATGTTTTTAGTGTGGAAAAAAAAACCACTGAAATAATAAAATTACCAATCAAACTAACCAGCTATGTAAATTATTATTAGCAAACTATGGTAGGGAGACCACCAAATCAGGGAGCAGGATCTTCCCATGCACCACCAATGGTCAATCTGCAAGACTTGGTGAGAGCATTTAGGGATGGGGCAGGACAAAGGCAAGAAAATCCCTATGAAGAACTCTCAAAATTACTTAAGACATATACTCATTTAGGAGGCAAAAGCTTTGAAGGGACAGAGAGTATCATGGAAATTCAAACATGGTTGAAAACATTGGAAAGAATTTTCAATGACATGCAACTTGATGATCAAAGAAAGAGGCAAGTGGCTTCAAGACAGCTAAAAGGAGTAGCTTTAGGCTGGTGGGAAGTAATCATTGCAGGAAGGAATGAGAATGAAATCACTTGGAATCAATTCAAAGAGATGATAGAAGCAAGGTTTGTACCAGCATCAGCAAAGACTACCTTGCTACAAGAGTTTATTAGACTTAGACAAGGAACCATGACTGTCACAGAATACACTCAAAAGTTTGAGGGGCTTTCCACATATGGAGCAATGCTTGTGGCAGATGAGGCATCCAAAAATGATAGGTACATAAAAGGGTTGAACCCAGGACTTAGCAGAGCCATGTTACCCTATGCAGACAGGACTTTTGACCATGTGATAGACTTAGCTTTGAGGTTGGAACAGCAGGACAAGGAAGGGGAGAAGTTCAGAAATTTTAAGAACAATAATACCAAGAAGGGTAAGGGGAGGTATCACCCTTATGATAAGAAGAAGGAAGAGGCCAGTAACAAAGGCACTGGAGATGTCAAAGCTAAGGAAACCAAGAAGAAAATTGTGTGCCATCAGTGTGGAAAAGAAGGACACATCAAGCCTAGGTGTCTAGAATTGAAGGGAGGAGCCTTCAAGTGCTATCTATGTGGGAAAGAGGGGCATATGAAGAGGAATTGTCCTGAGTACAAACAGCAAGGAAAATTGGCAAATTTGGAAGGAAAAGGCAAAGCCACAGTGGAGAGTAACACTGAAAACCATAGCCAAGTGGAAGGTACATTACTTATTTGTACCATACCCATAGCAGTAGTATATGATACTGGGGCAACTCACTCTTTAATTTCTTATGAACTAGTTAAAATGCTAAAACTGAATTGTATATTGGTTGAAACCCATTACATATACAAAGTCCACTGGGGAGTTCCAGTGTTTTAAATATGGTTTGTGTGGATGTGGAATTAAACATAGGAGGAAATATTTTTATTTCCAATTTGTATGTTTTGAATTACCCAAATATAGGTGTTATATTGGGGGTAGACTGGTTAAGGCAATTTAAAGCCATAATTAATTTAGACTCATCCACCATATCATTGCAAAATTCTAGAGGTCAGAGAATCACATTTTTATGTGAAGTAGCTAAGGAAGGAAAACTATATCATTTAGTTGACTCAGAAAAAGATTTCAGTGAACTAACCATTGAAGAAATTCCCATAGTCAATGAATATTTGGATGTGTTTGGTGAGGTCAAGGGTGTTCCACACCATAGACCAGTAGAGTTCCAGATCAATCTAGTTCCAGGAGCAAGCCCAGTGATTAAAAAGCCAACTAGAATGGGGCCAAATGAACTAAAGGAATTAAAGAAACAGTTAGAAGAACTGGAAGAAAAGGGTTTTATAAGACCAAGTAATTCTTGCTGGGGAGCACCAGTGGTATTTGTTAAGAAACAAGATGGCTCCTTAAGACTCTGTATAGATTATAGAGAATTAAACAAGGTAACTATTAAAAATAAATACCCATTGCCAAGAATAGATGATCTTTTTGATCAATTAGCAGGGGCAAAAGTATTTTCTAGACTATACTTAGCATCTGGTTTTCATCAAATGAAGGTGGAAGAATCAAGCATCAAGTACACTGCCTTTAACACTAGGTATGGGTTGTATGAATTTTTTGTTATGCCATTTGGCTTGACCAATGCACCATCATACTTTGTAGATTTAATGAACAGAACCTTTAGAGATTATTTAGACAAGTTTGTGCTTATTTTTATAGATGACATTTTGATTTATTCCAAAACAGTGGAAGAACATAAGCATCATTTGCATCTGGTTTTGTCTAGATTAAGGGAAAAAGATTTAAAGGCAAAATTTTCAAAATGTGTATTTTGGAAAGAGGAAGTACATTTCCTTGGCCATGTTATATCTGCTCAAGGAATTTCTGTGAACCCCAATAAAGTAGTGGCTATTCAAGCATGGAAGAGGCCAAGCACTGTGAGTGAAGTGAGGTCATTTATAGGGATGGCAGGGTATTATAGGAGGTTTATAAAAGATTTTTCAAAAATTTCTACACCACTCACTAACCTAACCAGGAAGAACCAAGCTTTTGTTTGGTCAGAAAAATGTGAAAAGTCTTTTGAACAGTTGAAGGAGGCATTGGTGAATGCTCCAATTTTAAAGGTACCACATGGAAATGAAGAATTAGTGGTATACACTGATGCTAGTGGATATGGCTTGGGTGCAGTGTTGATGCAACAAGGCCAAGTCATTGCATATGCATCCAGACAACTTAAACCCCATGAAGTAAGGTATGCCACACATGATCTCGAATTAGCAGCTGTGATCTATGCTTTAAAACTTTGGAGACATTATTTGTTAGGCACAAAGTTTGAACTTTACACTGACCATAAATCTCTAAAATATTTATTTTCACAAAAAGATTTGAACATGAGGCAACATAGATGGTTGGAGTTCTTAGCTGCCTATGACTTTGACATACTCTATACACCAGGCAAAGCAAACAAAGTTGCAGATGCTCTAAGTAGACAGCATGCTAAATTGGCTATGATGATGATAGAAGAATTTAAGGGCTTGTCTTTGCTGACTGAGTTAGAAATTGGGGAGAATGGTTGTGTGCACATTGATGAGCAGATGCATGGTGCACAAGAAGATAAAGGGAAGTTAAGCTTAATGACACTTCAACCAGATTTAATTCTGAAGGTAGGAAAAATGCAAGAACAAGATGCCAACTTATTAGTGAAGAAAGTGCTCCTCTCAAGAGGGAGGAAGTGATGAATCACCATATTGATAAAAATGGTTATATGAGATACCAGAATAGGATGTGTGTACCAGAGGACACAGAATTGAAGAAGGAGATATTAAATGAATATCACAGAAGTAAATACTCCATACACCTAGGCAGCACAAAAATGTACCAAAATTTGAAAAGAGACTTCTGGTGGAAGGGGATGAAATCTGATGTAGCTAAATACATTGCCAAATGTATGACTTGCCAACAAGTCAAGGCTGAAACCCAAAGGCCATCAGGGTTGATGCAGCCTCTTAGTGTACCACAGTGGAAGTGGGAAGACATATCTATGGACTTCATAGATGGACTGCCTAGATCTAAGAGAGGTAATACAAGTATATGGGTGATAGTTGATAGGCTAACCAAGGTAGCACACTTCATCCCAGTCAAGTCAGAAAGAACAGCACCAAAATTAGCTCAATTTTTTATAAAGGAAGTGGTAAAGTTACATGGCATTCCCAAAACTATTGTGAGTGATAGGGATACCATCTTCACTTCAAAATTCTGGAGAAGCTTTCAAGAAGCAATGGGAAGTGAACTATGTTTAAGTACTGCCTACCATCCTCAATCAGATGGGCAGACTGAGGTAGTAAACAAAGTTTTGGAGGACATGTTGAGGGCATGTATACTGGATTTTGGGGGCAACTGGGAAGATTATCTTCATCTAGTTGAATTTACATACAACAACAGCTACCAAAGCACCATAGGAATGGCTCCATTTGAAGCCTTATATGGTAAACCCTGTTTGTCACCTGTTTGTTGGGTAGAAGCAGGAGAAAGGTCTATTTTAGGACCTGAGTACATACAAGAAACTAAGGAGAAAATTGAGTTGATAAGAAGAAGAATGGCAGCAGCTCAAGATAGGCAAAAGAAATTTGCAGACATGAGAAGGAGGCAGGTAGAATATGAAGTGGGAAATTTTGTTTTCATCAAAATCTCACCTATGAAAAATGTGCTGAGATTTGGAAAACAAGGCAAGTTAACCCCAAGATATATTGGACCATACAAAATTCTGGAAAGAATTGGTCCCTTGGCATATAAGTTGGAATTACCAGAAAACATGCAAGGTATACATGATGTTTTTCATGTATCACAATTGAGAAGGTGGGTCCATGACAAGGCAGAAATTCTTGAGACCCCAACCCAAGTGCAGATAAATTCTAATTTGATTTATGAAAAGGATCCAGTGGGAATTTTGGCAAAAGATGTGAAGAAGTTGAGAAATAAATCTCTGAAACTTGTGAAGGTATAGTGGAGTCTTGATCCACTGATTGCACATGGGAATTAGAAGATAAAGTTAGGATGAATTATCCTAAGCTATTTTCAGATTAAAGGTAATTCTGATTTTTGATTGTTTTCTTTTTTTTAGATGCATATGTTTTTAGTTATTATAGAACTAAAAATTTATTTGGTTGAGAATGTACTTGTTCTCTGAATTAAGTTTAAAATTTATTTTAAGCTTAGGAAAATTGTGGGACACAATTCCTAAAAGGAGGGGTGTATGTAATGACCCAAGATTTTAGGAATTTATTCTAAAAAATATAAATAAATTCAAAATGATTTTTGAATTAAATCTTGAAAGGGAATTGATATAGCTTGATAGTGTATCAGTATGTGTGTACATGTGTGCACAGGAAATGCACATGAACTAAAGCTAAAAGTCCCTGAACTCTAAGAATAAATACATATTGATATGTATGGGAATATATATATATATAGGTTAAATCCTTAAAAGCTGTATGCATGAGTAAATATACATATATGGATGCTACTGAATATTTTGAGTATACATGTGCATGTGTGTGTCAATACAGAATGATGTGTAAATATATATATGGGTGTGCTAATTATTTCAGTAAGACTTATATAAATATATATGTGTTAATAAAATTACTAGAGTTCGATTCAGCAAAATAAAACATAACAATATATTTTATAGATAGGCAAAAAGAAAGAAAGAATGAAGATATAAAAAGAACTAATCCTCTTATAAATAAATACAGGAAGTACATGCCATTTACATGAAAGCTAAAAATAGAAAAAAATAAGATAAAACAGGGAAATGCTTGGTATAGGCAGAATTAGGAAGAGTATTTGATAAATAACAAATCAAGTCACATTTTTAGCATGATTATAGACAGAGGAAAAAAAAAGTATTTTCTGAAAAGCAAAATTCTGAAATTAGCCAAAAAGAATGTAACCACTTTTCTCTTCACCTAAATTAAGCCGGGAAGGGTAGAATTTTGGGTTCAAATAAAATACAGATAACATGATTTTTCTTGTGGGCAAAAATGGCTTTAGCCAATACCCAAAACCCTAAGAAAGACCCTGTATATATACATGTATATGCAGCAGCCTCCTCTCCTTCTCAGAAAAGAACTTGAAAAAAAAAGAGGAAAACAACACCATAGAAATCATAAGGCAAGGGAAGGAGGAGAGCCTGAGGCTAAAGGCAGAAGTTCATCAATTAATTAAGGAAGCAAAGAAGAGAGCTAGGTGAGAAAACTCACTCAAAAATCTAAGGCAATAAGTCCTAATGTAGGCAGCCAGTTATAAGTAATTTTCTTAAAAATATATTTTCATATGAGAATGCTTATCTGTGATTTTAAAACTGAAAATGTTTTGATTCTCTTTGGTTGATCACTTGTTTTATTATAAGAAAGCTTTATGTGTTGTTAGTATACATATATGTTTTATAAATCCAGATCTCTGATATGTTAATGTTTAGGAACATAAACAAATACCCAGAAAATAAAATGTTGAAAATAGGCAAGTAGTATTGGTTTTGGCTCAACCCAGAAAGATGTAAATAATGTTGAGCTGCAATATACTCAGGTATAAGTGCTGAGGCTTGAGACAAAAAGGAATTAGGGGTGCAATAGGGTTGCCTATGTGCTGATGCTCCTGATTCAATGAAAATATATATATGTTCATATGCATAGCAAACAAAATTTTGTGATTCAGAGAAACTAGGTCATTCTGAGTTTAACTCAAGCACAAATGTTTGCAAAAGGAAAAACTCCCTCAAAAGCCATAAGCCAATGTTAGTTGCCTAAACCCCTTTTTAAAATACCAGAATGTATATATATACATACAGAACCTTATTTATTTAGTCACCAATGGTTGTTTGCTTGTTTGTCTCTGTATGGTTATGAATAATATGAGATGCCATGATATGGATGTTTTTAGTTAGTAAAATGGATCACTGAATGGTTTAGTCATGAAAAATCAAAAGAGTTATTATTAACTTAAACATGATTAGGAAATTGGGGTCAAGAACACTGCAGGAATGACTTGTTTTCTTGAGTAATACAAGTTGACACATGGCTTGTTTAAGTCCTGAGATCTTTGTGTAATGGAGTGAATTAGTTCATTACAGTGTGTCCATTGATTCATAAATATTGCAGATGAGACCAGGATAGATAAATATACCAAGGGAAAAATATTTGAGATGATGAGAAAACTAGAGTTTTTCCCAGAATTGAAATATGAGGATTGAATAAATGATTTAACTCATATTGGTTATTTTCCTGTTTGGTATGAATGATTGTTTGACTATGACTGAATTGTATGCTTGAATGTATGTGCCATATTTATATATGTAGTCTCTGGAAAGAAAAATTAAAGTGTGCACATGCACAATGACACAGAGCATGCACACAAGTATGATCTGATTCCAAAGGGCAGAACTTTATGTATATGTATTTAATTTGATTTTAACCTAATTAACTAATTGCTTTTGTGAATTTTCTCATACCAGACATGTGTCTGACCCTAGTGTTCTAATGGCAACTGGGGTGTCTCATTTAAAATAAGGCAGTTTCAAATGCTTTTTCAGGGATTGCAGCAACTAAGTAGGAGTATGAGCAAGGCTTTGAGAAGAAGATTATAGCATGCTAAACTTAGTTAGATAAGAGCCTAAATGATAAAATCCGCATGTATTAATGATTTAAATTGTTACTTGTATTAAGTGTTGGATATGGGATGGATATTTTGTTAAGTATTTTATTAAGAGATTGACTTGTATCTGGAATTTATAAATCTAGTTAATATCTGGTATTAAAAAAAGTTAATCAAAATATTGTGAGTGGATTTAGTAAGAACACCATGTTTAAATTAAATGATTATATTTTATAAATGTATTAGTCAATCTTGAGTCTTTAGAAAGGATTTTAGTTTTGGAAAATCTGGATAGTTGATTCTCAGAAAAATTAAATGGTTTTATCTTTCTACCATGGCATATGTATACAAAAGATAATAGGCATAGGTTGAATGTTTTTATATGGCTGCAAGGTTCCTATAATTTAACTTGTTTCATACAAATGTTTCATGTCTTATTTTTAAATAAAGAAAGGATCTGTAATAAGTAAGTTGAAAGCCAGATCCAAATAGTTGCAGTTATATACGCACATAAACATGTTTTGTGCAAATATTAACACACCTTTTCCTTTGTGTTTGTAATAGGAATCTGAATTTCACTCAGATTTTAACCAAATGCATTTTAAATTCCAGACAGATTTTATAAGAAGAAAATCAAACATGGATAATGATAAACACTTCTATCATTTTCAGAACCCAAGCACCAGACCCTTAATTTATAGACAATCATATCACATTTATCTGGTTTCTAGAATTTATACTCTCTAGAGAATTTAGCAAGGAATCAGGAGTTTAAATATATATATATATAGGTATTCATGCATGAATGGAATTTTTATTGCATATAACACTGTACTATGTGTGGATTGATTAAATCCAATCAATCCAATATCCTCTTGTTTTCCAGAACTCTGATTCAAACAAGAGAGGCATATACATCCTCACATGTATGTGCATATCTTTGTGAATGTACTGATATATTTATATTGGTTAATTGTTTTGATCCTGGATATATTTTGTTCATTGGAAAAAGAAAATGACCCTGGAAAATATATTTGTAATGAATGATCAATCTATATATCATCTCTGATAGTTCAAAGGAAGTTTAAATCAAACTTAAAAGTGTAAATGAATGTAGGTGGACATCCAAAAACATATAAATTGAATGTGCATATGCATGTACATAGAGATCGAATTTAGACGTCAGTCTTAATAATTTAGACGTCTGAGATTAAACTTAGACGTCAGTCATAATAATTTAGACGTCTGAGGTTAAATGTAGACGTCTGTCACAAAAAAATTAGATGTCTGAATTTAGTTCAAAATGTCTTTTTCTCTCTGTTTCAATTTTAGATCTCTGAGCCGTCTGTCATAATTAGTTAGACGTCTGGGATTAAGTTTAGACGCCTGTCATAAGAATTTAGACGTCTGAACTGCTGATTTTGCCTAATTTTCCTATTTAGAAAAGAAATAAGTGGCTATGTCAATAGCTTGTCTGGCATTTTGATTTCTATTTGATTTAAATTCCCTTTGAGGAAGTAAAAAAAAATCCTTATGAAATTAGGGTAGAAATAGGAGGGTCATTTCACGTGAGTTGGCATAAGGTGGCTAAAACAGGAGCGATCTCGGACCAGTGAGGTAGCACCTCTTATCGGATGCACTTCTTCGATACCATTCTATTACTTTGTGATTTTTGGTGGCCACCCTTTGATTTGGGAGTGTTGTTCGAGGTGGAGCGGTAGTGGCTGCTATGTGTTTCCATCAGTCCGTGTGCGTAATTGGTATATCTACCCTGGCATTGCCTTGTGTGCCGTGTCACCTACCATATCGAGCTTTACTACGAGTTATGATTTCTCCCGTAGCCTGTGGAGTATCGAGGGTAGCCCCCATTTTGGGAGTATGCTAATACTAGATAGACTACTGGGACTATTACGTGTTAAGGTGGAAAATGTAAAGCCTTAATGCTATTTAAAAGTATGTTTATTTTATGTTAGACATTATTATAATAGCGAATATTACTACATAGTAAATAGTTTAACGGATCCTTAGGGGATGTGAATCCCGAGCCTCTCTTAAGTTACTGCACTCATGTTAGACACTGGATAGGAAATGTCAAATCCCGTAAACATCTCTGACGCCGTTCCACTCATATATTTATCATTGATTTAACTTACATAAGATATTTAAGTTCTGACTCGAGTGTTTTGTCTTTTCAATTCGCTCGGGTGAGCCTGAGCATTTCAGGATTTGAAGGCCCCATTTCTGGAGGACGAAGACGAAGATTTTATTACTACTATTTATTATATTCCACTACACCATTGTATTCCGCTGCATTAATTATCATTCTCTGGTATGTGTAACTCCGATATGTATTGTATAAGTATAATCAAATGTTTTGTAAAACAGCTTCATAAACTGTTATTTGATTATTATATTTTATCGTTCCGCTGCAAGATTCTATTTTGTTTCTTTTATTTCTCCACTTTTTCTTATTTACCCCATAACAATCCGCCCTTCTGTACGGTTTAAGTTAGCACGTGTGTCTGTGAGATGACCTACTTTTCACAAATGATTTTTTTTAATTTACAGTGATCATCTATTCAAGAGAACATCCTTTCTCTACTATCCAGGATCTTTCAACCAATATAAAAATATTGTTGTAATCAAATCACCCAACTTACATACAAGAAACCATATATATATGATACTTGGAGTTTTCCTCTTTCTTTTTAATCAGAGTAGAGGAGTTTTGGAAGTAGAGAATTTATTTTTGGAATTTTCTATATAATTTTCTCATGGCAAAATAATTTTCAAAGAAGCTTTTCTGTCTTACTTAATTTTTGGCAAGTCCTAGATGTTATTTCTCTAGTTTTAGAGTTTGTTTAGATTTCCATGAATTTAGATCTACTGAACACTTAATTATCCCTTGTGCAAGTGTGTGTATATGTATTCTGTGTGCATGTGTGTATCTGTGTTCTGGGTGCATGTGTGTATCTGTGTTCTGTGTGCATGTGTGTATCTGTGTGACTTCAGGTAACATATTTTTCCATTATATCAATCCTGGTTTACTGGTTTGCTTTATTTGTTACCTTTCTTAACCAAATAGCTTAGGGTATTAGACTGGTTGAACCCAGGCTTGGCAAAGTTGGTCAAATTAGCCTGAATTCCTCTGCTACTTTACACAAATGTCATACAGATTAATCTGGGTTTCTATCCTACTTTATTTTCCATTAATACTTACAACAGATCTCTGGTTACTCTTTTAATTTCCAATCTACAGATCATTTCGGATTATTCTTATCATTGCACACTTTTGCTAAGCATTCAGGGAGTTAATACTATAAATTGTATCACTTAATAAAACATTCTCAAAAGCATCTCGCAACTTTCAACAGAAGTCTCATGAGTAGTTCAACACTTGCAAACTGAAAATAGCATTACATTAGTTTCTTCCCAAACAACTTAACCAACATTTCATAGCATAAGTTCAATTTAACATCTATTTTAATATCCTTGAGTCTGTAACTATTATATCCAATTCCTTAGCAGCTAATTCATCCAATTCTTGATCAAGAAAATGCCTATTTACCTGCACAATCACCACAAACTGCCTCATAAAAAGATGAGACACCCAATGGTATACAAACACACAAAGGGTCAAACTAAATTGTCTGGTATGAATAATCTTACTGAAAATTTAACTAACTTTATAAACAGATAAGGTAAAGCAATGTTTCTCTAGTATACATTCCTCTATCACCTGTGCATGTTCATTAATGCATAACATAATAATACATAATTCAGTGGATTGTTTCAGAGAGCACTAACATATAATTCTCATAGAATACTCTAAACCAACCAATATGATCATCATTTAATCATTTTCCCTATCCATAACTTTCTGGCTATCAGGGATTTTACCCAAACCTATCTGTGAACTTATTCTCCAAATTCAATATCAGGTATTTTATGATGGACTTTAGCTACTTTCCTTCTATTAAAACACACACTGTCTGGGGCATATTCACTGTTAACCCAGCACACTCAGGCCCCTGGGTATAATCATACCATGTGTGAGCTTGCAATATTTCCCTTGCCAAGCCATACTTTTGTAGCCCTAAGATCCAAATCCTTAGTTATATTACTAAGTGTTCATTTTCCCTCTTTCCCCCATTTATGCTAATCCCTTCTGCATCTCATAAATTAATCAGAGAAAATAAACAACTCAACCATCATGCATGTGTTCAAAGAACAACAGATCATTTTTTTATAATCATAGATTTATTCATACAAGCTAGTTTGATTTCTCAGTGTACATATTATTTAAATCATGGGTTTTGGGGAATCATGCCTATAAATATATGGTCATGTATAATTTGTCTTGATGCATCCATTTACCTCTGGCTTAATCAGATAATCACAGATTCATAAGATCTGACTAAACCACAAGCTTATATTCTTATCTGGATTTATTTGTAATCATAGAATTTCAGCACAAGTATATCATTGCACTTCTATGTTACCCTGTTTATTTTTGAGACATAAGCAGCAACCACTTTATGCTACAGCCCCATTTATATTTTTCCCATTTTTAGACCATAGATTTATATCATATATCCCTGGAGTTTCCATGAATTAATCTATATGCAACAGTCACATAAAGAGAGAATCTCATCTCAAAGATAATTTCATGACACAATAATCATTCAAACATGAAAGCCATCAATATATTTTCTGGGTATATTAACACAAAATATTTAAGCAGATCATCAACACACCAATATCGTAAAATAAGCACAGATTAATTAAAAATATAAAAACCATTTAGGCTGCCTCAATATTCAGGACTTAATGCCAATTTTTAGTGAGGTTACTCACCTTAATCCTTTTCCTTTGATCTGCTATCTCCTACTTATCTCTAATGGCCAGTGCTTCTCAATTTTTCTCTTTTGCTAACTATCCATATTTCTGTATATTTATTTTTAAGAAAATGGTGACAGATCCTTTCACCCTTAAACCCTCTTTTACACAAGACCTTGGTTGTCTCTAGGGTTTTAAAATTTACCCAATGTCAATTTTACCCCACCACTTATGATCAGCCTCTCTTTCTATTTTAAGAGCAAATGAGTAAATGGTCCCTGGTTCTATTAACAGAAATTACACTTTATTACCCCAGTCACCATATTTGCATGATCTCTATAAAAGCTGAGAGAATTGCTAAAAGTGGATAAAGTATTTATTCAACAACTCATACCATTTCCATGCAATTTCTAATAATTTTTCTTTAGCCAACCTTTGTTTAAAATGCCTGTACAATATCTATATTTCTATCCTTGCCTAAACCTTTATTTTTCTTATTCTAGACTTTGTTTCAATGACACATTCATATCTGTAATAATCATGTTATGTTCATGTATCTATAGTTTTCTTTAGCTTACAAATAATTTTCTGCTTCTTTTTTTTCAGAGAAGTATGTACATATGTATTATATCATCTTGTATACATATCAATATTTACCCAATATATTTATGGTCAACTTATCATATATATTTTTCCTAGGCAACCAAAAATAATTCAAACAAGTATATTAAATTAAATTATAAAACTTGTTCATAAAATCAGGGTTATCACATATACCCTTCCTTTTAGGAATTGTGTCTCACAATTCTTTCATACTTAATTCAGACATTTTCAATTCAGCAATCAATCATTAATTAAACTTCTATGCATAACAAAGTATTCAATCAAATCATTCATTAGTATACTTATGTATATATATATTTTTACCTTTTGGTTCAATCAATTAGCTGGGGATAATCACTTCTGATTTTATCTTCCACCTCCCATGTGCAATCATTTGGGTCAAGACTCCATTGTACTTTTACTAATTTTATTTCTTTGTTTCTTAATTTCCTTTGCAACTATGCCTACAGGCTTCTTCTCATACACCATCCTGGGATCAATCTGCACTTTCTCAGGGGATTTTAAAATTGTTTCTTCATTATGAACCCATCTCCTTAACTGGGATACATGAAAAACATCATGCATTGCTCTCATCTCCTCTAGTAATTCTAACTTATAGGCTACATTTCCAATTCTTTTTAGAATTTTATATGGTCCTATATACCTTGGAATCAACTTTCCTTGTTTTCCAAATCTCAAAATCTTTTTCATGGGTGATATTTTAATAAATACATAATTCCCCACATCATACTACACTTCTTTCCTCTTTTGATTAGCATATTTCTTTTGCCTATCTTGGGCAGAAGCAATCCTTTTCCTAATCAAGGCTATCTTTTCAGAGGTCTCTTTTACATTTTCTGGTCCTAAGACCACTTTCTCCCCAGACTCAATCCAACTTGAAGGTGATAAACAGGGTCTACCATAAAGTGCTTCAAAGGGTGCCATGCCTATGCTACTGTGATGGCTGTTGTTATATGCAAATTCTGCCAGAAATATGTGATCTTCCCAACTTCCTCCCCAATCCAATATACATGCCCTCAACATGTCTTCAAGTAATTTGTTCACAATTTCTGTTTGGCCATCAGATTGAGGGTGATATGCTGTGCTCAAGCATAAATCAGTCCCCATTGCCTTGTGGAAACTTTGCTAGAATTTCGAAGTGAAGATGGTATCTCTATCACTTACTATAGTCTTTGGTATTCCATGCAATCTAACTACTTCTTTAATAAATAACTGAGCTAAGGTGCATGCATTCCTATTTGATTTTACAGGTATAAAATGAGCTGTTTTGGTTAACCTATCAACTACAACCCAAATACTATCATTTCCCCTCCTTGTCTTAGGCAAACCATCAATGAAGTCCATTGATATGTCTTCCCATTTCCATTGTGGTATTTGTGAAGGTTGCAGCATTCCTAAGGGTCTTTGATATTCAGCCTTTACCTGTTGACAAACCATGCACTTAGACACATATAATGCCACTGCACTTTTCATCCCACTCCACCAATAATCTCTTCTTAGGTTGTGATACATTCTGGTGCTTCCTGGGTGTATGGTATACTTGCTTCTGTGATAAGCATCCAAAATTTCTTGCTTCAATTCTTCAATGGTAGGAACACATATTCTCTTTCCCTTCTCCAAATGACCTTGTTTATTCAATTGAAATCCTTCCACTACCTCACCATTTAATATTTGAACTTTCTTTTCAAGTAAAAATGGATCTTGGTCTTGTAACTTTATAATTTTATTTTTCAATTCTGATCCCAAAGTAACAAAACTCAGCTTCCCTATTTCTTCCTTCTCATGCATAAGCTCATATTTCCTTCAGTGTCCCTTTTCACTTCTGAGTCAATCAGTAATGATAAAGTATTAAATTCTTCTATCATCAATCTAGCTATGTTGGCATGCTGTCTACTCAAAGCATCTGCCACTTTATTAGCTTTGCCAGGTGTATATAGTATTTCAAAATCATATGAGGCCAAGAGTTCAATCCATCTTTGCTGCCTCATGTTCAATTCTTTTTGTGAAAACAAATAATTGAGTGACTTATGATCTGTATAGACTTCAAATTTAGCCCCTAACAAATAATGTCTCCATAACTTAAGAGCATACACTATAGCAGACAATTCAAGATCATGTGTAGCATACTTTACCTCACTGGGCTTCAACTGTCTAGAGGCATAAGCTATTACTTGATGCTGTTGCATCAACACTGCCCCAAGTCCCTGTCCACTTGCATCAGTATATATCACCAAATTCTCATTCCCTTCAGGCACCTTTAGTATTGGAGCTTGTATTAATGCTTCTTTTAATCTCTCAAAGGCTTTCTCACATTCCTCAGTCCAAACAAAAGCCTGATTCTTCCTAGTCAATTTAGTTAATGGAATTGAAATTTTTGCAAAATCCTTTATAAACCTTCTATAATAACCAGCCATTCCCATAAATGACCTAACCTTTGTGACACTGGTAGGCCTTTTCCATGTTTGAATTGCCATCACCTTATTGGGATCTACAGATAAGCCTTTTTCTGATACTACATGACCTAAAATTTTTACCTCATTTTGCCAAAAAGTACACTTTGAAAATTTTGCCTTTAAAATTTCTTGCCTTAATTTCTGCAGTACTATATGCAAATGATTCTCATGTTCTTCAATTGTTTTAGAATAAATCAGTATATCATCAATAAATATCAATACAAATTTATCTAAATATTTTCTAAAAATTCTATTCATCAAATCAACAAAGTAAGAGGGGGCATTGGTCAAGCCAAAGGGCATCACCAAAAATTCATAAAGTCCATACCTAGTATTAAAAGCAGTATATTTGATGCTTTCCTCTTCTACTTTCATTTGATGAAATCCTGAAGCTAAGTCAAGTCTAGAAAATATTTTTGCACCACTTAATTGATCAAAAAGATCATCAATTCTTGGCAAGGGGTATTTATTTTTAATTGTGATTTTATTTAACTCCCTATAATCAATACATAATCTGAGAGATCCATCTTGCTTCTTAACAAAAACCACTGGTGCTCCCCATGATGAGCTACTAGGTCTGATGAATCCTTTTTCTTCTAGTTCAACCAACTGCTTTTTCAGTTATGTTAGTTCTTTAGGCCCCATTCTAGTTGGCCTCTTAACCACTGGGTTAGCTCCTGGAATTAGTTTGATAGAAAATTCTACTGGTCTATGGTTAACAATTCCCTTAACCTCACCAAATACATCAGCATACTGATTTACTATAGGGATTTCTTCTAATGCAGGCATGTGCTTCTCACCAGTCAAGTTATCAAGGGTGGCTATGCTTCTGTCCTTATTTGCTTCACAAAGAACAACTACCCTTTTTCCATCAGAAGTTTTCAATGATAAGGTGGAGGTCTCCATATTTATAACTGTCTTATATCTTTTTAACCAATCAACTCCTAAAATAACTCCCATGCCTGGATATTGCAACACATATAGGTCTGCACCAAACATATGTCCCCCTATATTCAGTCCTAATTGTTTACATATTATACCCAATACACAGGAACTACCTAAAGGACTTTTAATAAGCAAGGGCTTATCTACAAGCATACAATTTAATTTTAGCTGTTGTACAATGTCATGGGAAATTAATGAGTGTGTAGCCCCAGTATCATACACTACTGCAAAAGGTATTGAGTGAATAAGCAAAGTACCTTCAACTTGGCCATGATTTTCAACATTTGGACTTCCAGTTATTTTGCTTTTCCCTTCCAACATTCCCATCTTTCCTTGCCTCAAGTCTGGACAATTCCTTCTTATATGCCCTTCCTTCCCACACAGATGACACTTGAAAGATGCTGGTTTGGGATTTGTACACCTATTCTTCATGTGTCCCTCTTGCCTACAATTATAGCAAGTGATCTTCTTTTTAACCTCAGCAGTTTTGACTTCTTCTGATTGCTTGGTGGAAGCTACATCCATTTTCTTTTTATCATAAGGGTGAAACTTACTCTTTCCTTTCTTGTTTGGTTATTTTTAAATGCTTTGAAATTTTCTCTGCCTTTATCATGTTGTTCAATGCTCAAAGTCAGATCTAAAACTTGATCAAAGGTCCTATCCTTATATGGTAGCATGGCTCTACTGAGACTGGCATTCAATCCTTGGATGTATCTGCCATTTTTAGCTTCCTTAGTTGTGATGAGCACTGCACCATACTTTGCTAGAGATTCAAACTTCTGGGTATACTCAGTAACACTCAGGGTTCCCTGTCTCAATTTAATGAATTCTTCCAGCAAAGACTCTTTAGCTGATGCAGGTACAAATCTTCCTTCCAACATTTCTTTGAACTGGTTCCATGTCACCTCTCCTTCAGGTCTTCCAGCTATAATGACTTCCCACCAGTCCAAAGCTGCTCCTCTTAATTGTCTAGATGCTATTAGCCTCTTCTTTTGGTCTTCAACTTGCATATCAGCAAAGATTCTATCCAAAATTCTGAGCCAATTTTGAACTCCCATTATTCCTTCTGTTCCATCAAAAGTCTTGCCTCCAAGATTGGTAAAAGTCTTGAGTAGTTTAGAAAGCTCCTCATGTGGATTTTCTTGCCTATTGCCTACCCCATCCCTTATAGCTCTCATGAAATCTTGCATATTCACCATGGGTGGTTCACTTGGTCCTACCCCTTGTTGTCTGGGTCTTACCATAGTTCTATGGATACAACACTTGAGTTAGTCCATTTTATCTAATCTTTTATAAGTTACCCTATTCCAACTCATTATCATTCAATTATAACAGATATTATTAATATAAATATATAAAGACAAGGCATCCAAGACAGTCAATACTTTCATATATTCAAAACAACCAAGTTCATTCAAGATTTTTACTATGTTATTTATCAACATAGCTCTGATACCAAATTGAGATGACCTACTTTTCACAAATGATTTTTTTTAATTTACAGTGATCATCTATTCAAGAGAACATCCTTTCTCTACTATCCAGGATCTTTCAACCAATATAAAAATATTGTTGTAATCAAATCACCCAACTTACATACAAGAAACCATATATATATGATACTTGGAGTTTTCCTCTTTCTTTTTAATCAGAGTAGAGGAGTTTTGGAAGCAGAGAATTTATTTTTGGAATTTTCTATATAATTTTCTCATGGCAAAATAATTTTCAAAGAAGCTTTTTTGTCTTACTTAATTTTTGGCAAGTCCTAGATGTTATTTCTCTAGTTTTAGAGTTTGTTTAGATTTCCATGAATTTAGATCTACTGAACACTTAATTATCCCTTGTGCAAGTGTGTGTATATGTATTATGTGTGCATGTGTGTATCTGTGTTCTGGGTGCATGTGTGTATCTGTGTTCTGTGTGCATGTGTGTATCTGTGTGACTTCAGGTAACATATTTTTCCATTATATCAATCCTGGTTTACTGGTTTGCTTTATTTGTTACCTTTCTCAACCAAATAGCTTAGGGTATTAGACTGGTTGAACCCAGGCTTGGCAAAGTTGGTCAAATTAGCCTGAATTCCTCTGCTACTTTACACAAATGTCATACAGATTAATCTGGGTTTCTATCCTACTTTATTTTCCATTAATACTTACAACAGATCTCTGGTTACTCTTTTAATTTCCAATCTATAGATCATTTCGGATTATTCTTATCATTGCACACTTTTGCTAAGCATTCAGGGAGTTAATACTATAAATTGTATCACTTAATAAAACATTCTCAAAAGCATCTCACAACTTTCAACAGAAGTCTCATGAGTAGTTCAACACTTGCAAACTGAAAATAGCATTACATTAGTTTCTTCCCAAACAACTAAACCAACATTTCATAGCATAAGTTCAATTTAACATCTATTTTAATATCCTTGAGTCTGTAACTATTATATCCAATTCCTTAGCAGCTAATTCATCCAATTCTTGATCAAGAAAATGCCTATTTACCTGCACAATCACCACGAGCTGCCTCATAAAAAGATGAGACACCCAATGGTATACAAACACACAAAGGGTCAGACTAAATTGTCTGGTATAAATAATCTTACTGAAAATTTAAATAACTTTATAAACAGATAAGGTAAAGCAATGTTTCTCTAGTATACATTCCTCTATCACCTGTGCATGTTCATTAATGCATAACATAATAATACATAATTCAATGGATTGTTTCAGAGAGCACTAACATATAATTCTCATAGAATACTCTAAACCAACCAATATGATCATCATTTAATCATTTTCCCTATCCATAACTTTCTGGATATTAGGGATTTTACCCAAACCTACCTGTGAACTTATTCTCCAAATCAATATCAGGTATTTTATGATGGACTTTAGCTACTTTCCTTCTATTAAAACACACACTGTCTGGGGCATATTCACTGTTAACCCAGCACACTCAGGCCCCTGGGTATAATCATACCATGTGTGAGCTTGTAATATTTCCCTTGCCAAGCCATACTTTTGTAGCCCTAAGATCCAAATCCTTAGTTATATTACTAAGTGTTCATTTTCCCTCTTTCCCCCATTTATGCTAATCCCTTCTGCATCTCATAAATTAATCAGAGAAAATAAACAACTCAACCATCATGCATGTGTTCAAAGAACAACAGATCATTTTTTTTATAATCATAGATTTATTCATACAAGCTAGTTTGATTTCTCAGTGTACATATTATTTAAATCATGGGTTTTGGGGAATCATGCCTATAAATATATGGTCATGTATAATTTGTCTTGATGCATCCATTTACCTCTGGCTTAATCAGATAATCACAGATTCATAAGATCTAACTAAACCACAAGCTTATATTCTTATCTGGATTTATTTGTAATCATAGAAGTTCAGCACAAGTATATCATTGCACTTCTATGTTACCCTGTTTATTTTTGAGACATAAGCAGCAACCACTTTATGCTACAGCCCCATTTATATTTTTCCCATTTTTACACCATAGATTTATATCATATATCCCTGGAGTTTCCATGAATTAATCTATATGCAACAGTCACATAAAGAGAGCATCTCATCTCAAAGATAATTTCATGACACAATAATCATTCAAACATGAAAGCCATCAATATATTTTCTGGGTATATTAACACAAAATATTTAAGCAGATCATCAACACACCAATATCATAAAATAAGCACAGATTAATTAAAAATATAAAAACCATTTAGGCTGCCTCAATATTCAGGACTTAATGCCAATTTTCAGTGAGGTTACTCACCTTAATCCTTTTCCTTTGATCTGCTATCTCCTACTTATCTCTAATGGCCAGTGCTTCTCAATTTTTCTCTTTTGCTAACTATCCATATTTCTGTATATTTATTTTTAAGAAAATGGTGACAGATCCTTTCACCCTTAAACCCTCTTTTATACAAGACCTTGGCTGTCTCTAGGGTTTTAAAATTTACCCAATGTCAATTTTACCCCACCACTTATGATCAGCCTCTCTTTCTATTTTAAGAGCAAATGAGTAAATGGTCCCTGGTTCTATTAACAGAAATTACACTTTATTACCCCAGTCACCATATTTGCATGATCTCTATAAAAGCTGAGAGAATTGCTAAAAGTGGATAAAGTATTTATTCAACAACTCATACCATTTCCATGCAATTTCTAATAATTTTTCTTTAGCCAGCCTTTGTTTAAAATGCCTGTACAATATCTATATTTCTATCCTTGCCTAAACCTTTATTTTTCTTATTCTAGACTTTGTTTCAATGACACATTCATATCTGTAATAATCATGTTATGTTCATGTATCTATAGTTTTCTTTAGCTTACAAATAATTTTCTGCTTCTTTTTTTTCCAGAGAAGTATGTACATATGTATTATATCATCTTGTATACATCAATATTTACCCAATATATTTATGGTCAACTTATCATATATATTTTTCCTAGGCAACCAAAAATAATTCAAACAAGTATATTAAATTAAATTATAAAACTTGTTCATAAAATCAGGGTTATCACAGTCTGCTTAAGCGTACAAAAAGGTCGGATGTTACATTCAACATTATTAAACTAGTCTTTAGTCCATATATTCAATCAACAATAATAGCCAATAAATGATAATAATTAGATATTACCATTTCACAAAACAAACACATTACAAATAACTATATTAGTTATAAAAAAATTCTTTTATAATAACATATAATATTAGGAAAATTATTTCATTTCAAAACATATATAAAATATTTTTATAACACTAACAAGTATGCGCTCTCATATATATATACACTCAGACAAACTCATTCTAGGATATTACTACCCCATCTCAAATGAGTTAACTCCAATAGGCTAAGGTATGTCTAAACCAAAGCTCTGGTACCAACTATAACGAACCACCTTTTTGGACGGTTCAAATCGACAATAAACCACACATGTCAGAATCAAACCATTCAAAAGGGAGGATTGTTAA
This sequence comes from Allium fistulosum, assembly GCA_030737815.1. Lineage (NCBI taxonomy): Eukaryota > Viridiplantae > Streptophyta > Magnoliopsida > Asparagales > Amaryllidaceae > Allium > Allium fistulosum. Next base: position 369,137,223 of record CM060908.1, read on the forward strand.
TGGGGTAAATAAGAAAAAAAGAAAAAGGGAAAGAAAAAAACAAAACACGGAATCTCGCAGCGGAACGACAAAATATAATAATCAAATAAACAGTTCATGAAGCCGTTTTACAAATAACATTTGATTACACTTTTACAAATTCAAATCAGAGTTATACATACATCATAAATAAACAAATAATGCAGCGGAACACAGAATGTAGTGGAATAATAAATAGCAATAATATACTGAATCTTCATCTTCGCTCACCAGAAAATAGTCTTTAAAACTGAAAAACTCAGGCTGACCCGAGCATAATGAAAAACAATACACTCGAGTCAGAACTAAAAAAATTCTTATTTAAGTCAAATCAATCTCAAATAAAAATATGAGTGCAATGGCTTCGAAGATGTTACGGGATTTTTCATCTCCTATCAAGTGTACAACGTGAGTGCAATAACTTACGAGATTTCAAATAATTCGAAATACCAATTTTAACCACTTTATTTAAAATAAATCCAAAGTTTAAATTAAAAACTTAAACTTTTTAAATAATTCAGTTTCAATAAATAATTCAAATTCAAGAAATTGTATGGGTATATATCATTTAAACCCATAATTTAAATGTCTTAATTATCCAATTCTAAAATGATTCAAGGACCATTTAAATGATGTCAATAACATATAAGGTGATAACAGGGACATATTAAAATAAATAAACAACCATACATCCAAAATATCAATCAATATGCATCCATTTCAAACAACATCCAAATCAACCAATATATTTCAACATATAATAGTTATCAATATCGGGGTTTAACTATCAATTAAATTCCAATATAAAATTAAATGTCAATTCAAATTCAATATCAATTCAAATGTCAACTGAAATCAACAAACAGCAAAAAAAATTTGTATATCACATCATATATTTTATTTAACTTGCAATGGAATTTTTAGTATTGCATGAGTGAGTTTACTATAACGACCCACTATTTTGGACCATTCAAATCGACAATAAATCCCCACATGTCGGACCTGAATAATTCAAAACAATAGATTGTAAATAAAATTTGGCAAAACTCAGAAAATACAGTAAATAAATCACAGTTCACAAACACGGAGTAATATAACAATGCAGCGGAGGCAAAGAAATAGTAGTTCATGAAGCTACTATATATATAATAACAGAGTTCAACAAGATACAACAGAAATCACGAATACAAATATGTCTCAATATAATAGTCAAATACAAGATCTGAATACATCACTGGAATCAACTGAATGACTGAAAGTGAAATAGATAGCTGGATCTCCAAGAAAAGCTCCAACTCCAAAGGTGAGTCTCGAATGCTGTATCACTCAGTCTGACCCGAGCGTAAAGCAAAACACAAAACACTCGAGTCAGGACATACATACTTATACAATGTAAACCAACTCAAGTGAACTGTAATAAAATGCACAAGTAACTTAAAGAATGCTTGGGATCGCCCATTCTTTAAGGATCTGTTAAACTATCCACTATGTAGTAATATTCGCTATTATAATAATGTCTATAATAAAATAATCTTACTTTTAAATAGCGTTAAAGGGTTACCCATATAGCCCTTAACACATAATAGTCCCGGTAGTCTATCCAGTATCAGCATACCCCCGGATCGGGAGCTACCCTCAATACTCCACAGGCTACGACATAAATCCAAACTTGTAGTAAAGCTCGATATGGTAGGTGACATGGCACAACAAGGCAATGCCAGGGTAGATATACCAATTACGCATCCGGGCTGGTGGAAACGCATAGCAGCCACTACCGCCCACCTCGAAACACACTCCCAAATCAAAAATCGAAGGGTGGCCACCAAATAAATCATAAAGTAATAGAATAGTATCGAAGAAATGCGTCCGATCAGAGGTGCTACCTCATTGGCCCGAGAATCGCTCCTATTTTAGCCACCTTATGCCAACACGTGGGAGTCGGGTCCACGTTCATACCTCAATAGGATCGTCGCCACCATCCTACTTCATTCTGGAATCTCCATCGCGTACACGGTTGTCAAAGTGCACTACGCCATAGATTGCATACTGCAACACCAAAGAAGTGATGCAGGAAGTGCCAAAAAATGTTGCTGTAGGCTAAAAAAGGGCAAAGGCAACACTTTCTCGGTGATGCATTTTGCCGCGTTGCCGCAGACCTCAAAGGCAACATTTTGACTATCTAAGGCAACATAAGAAATATTGTTGCAATAGAACCCTATTTGGGTCTATGGCAACATCCATAGGTGTCTGTACCAACATTCCAAAATATTGCTATAGATATTAACTTTCTGAAATTGTGGGGCCCACAATGTAGAGCATATTTGATTTTTTAATAGAAATAAATTTTTATTTAATAAAATGCTATTGCACAGAATTTGATATTCAAACAGTAATTTATTTAAATAAATATTTTATTTCAACATTTAAAATAGTACAAATTCCTGACTCCACTATTTTACAATTCAATGATAAATAACACCGATATTCACATATACAGATATTCCTCACTACATCACTCAGTTCACTCATTACATATGCAGTTTCAATTTATATAGACACTGACAAATATATGACGAGCCGAGTGCCGAGCCGAAGGCGAGCCGAGAAGCGGGTCCGGGCGCAGCGCCGGCGGGGGTCCGGGGCACCTCCTGCGAATTTGAACACCTCCTCGATGATTGACTTTTGCAACTCTTTCATGGCTTCTTCTGAATCATCCGACCTTTTTCCAGCCATCATTCTTAGCAAATTGTTCAGTGAAAACTGAAATAACCTTGCTTTTAGCTCTGCCTTGGTAAAAGACCTGAAACCATGATAAATAAAAATTGACATTTCATCATACATGTTGCGTGTTAATAAGTAATACATTACCCTTCATCGAACATGTTGCCTAATCACCTAATCACAATCGCTGGCATAACCACCCATTCTTTCCTTCCACAAAACAATAACAGCAACCTACCATTCCACCACCAACTTCCTTTCACCAATCCAAACTGCCTTAACCCAAACTCCTCCCTGCTACATTTCAAGCAACAACAACCTTCTATCTACTGAAACCATTTTTGCCCCACGACCTGAGCCAACAGCAGCTGCTAGCTTGACCACAGGATCTCCAGTCTCTTCACCACATGCTAAAGGCAGCCTTCCACCTGCCTTTTTTCCAGCACTGCTTTCTTTTGATCTATGGAAGTTCAAATTCTCAACGACCCCTGTGCCATTTATTTCAGCTATATCTGCAAACTCCGCCTCACAATCATCCTCTACAACTTCATTTAGAGGATCAAAACTATTATATAGAAACAAGTTAAAACTACACTCGTCTGAGGCCAATTTCAGCTCTGCATTTCTAAAAATGATGAACTGAAGTCCAATACAGTCTGGTCAAGCAACATACAATCGCTAGCTGGTTTTTCCTCAAATACTGTCCTTGAATTTTCTCCAAGAATGGAAAAGATAGATTCCCCTTCAACAAGTTGTTCGATGGGAATACATTTGTCATTGAAGTCTGGCCTAGCTTCCATGGAGGGAAATCCGATGTCACGTTGTTCATTCTCCATGAATGCGTCAGAAATAAGACTATTCAGCATGTACTCATAACAGCCAAGCAGCTCTCCCATAAGCTTCAATTTCTCGGATTCATAAAGAGAGTTTATTAAATTTAAGAATTTTAATGTAGCAAGTATGAAACCGCATTCTTGGATGCTCGCAAATCTGGGTCTAAAAATATTGGATTTGGATCTGAGATTTGCCATGGAAGCAGCTGAACAAGAGAATCTTTGATGACCCACTTCCCCACACCTAAAACAACGCACGGGATCCCTATAATCCCTAGCCTTGTGCCTTTTTCACGGTTAATTTTGTTTTTGGAAGAAAAAAAAAAGAAACGAAAATATGATTTAGAAATTAGGGATTTGGAAATTGGGGGTGAGAACGAAAATGATATGAAAAGTAAAGAGGGAAAACGAAAATTTGGAGCAAATTGTAGCGGTGATCCAGTTTAACAATCGGATTAAATGTAGACCGTTGGATCGTATTCACGCGGATTGCTAATTTTATTAATTTTTTAATTTGAATACATCTATAGCTACTGCAACATCTTGTTGATACCTATGCTAACACCTTGAAGCGAGTGTTGTAATAGACAAAAATCAGCATACCTATCGTTACATTATAGCTAGCAACACCATGTAATTTCGTTGCAGTAGGCCATCTATGGCGTAGTGGTGGTTTTCGGTATCGACAGAGAGTATGCCCAAATCCGATCCCGGTCTATTTGCCAACCAATCGTTATTATAACCCATGGATATTTATTTCAAAATCATTTACTTTAAAACCCAAAATATCATATCCATTTCAAAACTTAATACTATATTATTTCATTTCAAAGCCAAATCACTATATCATTCCCATTTCAAATCCCAAAGCAATAATATATCATTTAAATTCCGAAAACCAAATCAATATATCATTTAAATAAAACACAAATTTCCAAATCACTGAATATTTCCTTAAATTTATTAAACTTGAAATATTCCTTTAAATCATCTTAAACCAAACCACTTTATAAAGTCACATTCTTAAATCTTCAATTTCAATAAGTTTCACGTTAATATATTTAAAGACAATTCTTAATTAAATACAATTTCACACAATTACATTTTCAAAACCATAGTACCTTTCAAAGTTATAACAACTCTAAAACCCAACACTTTGAAACCATAATATTTTAAAATTATAACAATTTAGAAATGTTATTCTTTGAAAATCATAATACTTAGAAAATCATAACACCTTTAAAATAATATTAAATTAAACCATTTAAATTCAATGTCAAATATTATTCATTTCAAAGTTATATCATTTCTAAGTTCATTCATTCAATTATAGAATTTCCAAAACATTGTAAATTTCAGTTACAACAGCACTTATAAAATGTTACGGTAGATATATTAGCATTTCAAAAACATTATCAAATTCAGAAACAGCAGCACTTATAAAGTGCTACTGTAGGTATTAGAATTTCAAAACCGTTCAGTTTAAGAAACAACGGCACTTACCAAGTGCTACAGTAGATATTTAGTTATTATTCAAAACAGTTTACTTTCAGCAGCAACAGCTCTTACAAAGTGTTGCAGTAGCTCTCTGGTTATTCCAAATTATAGTTTAGTTTCAGCAATAACAGTACCTACAAAGTGCTGCAGTAGCTCTTTGTTATTTCAGAACTTAGTCAATTTCCAGAAATGACAGCACTTAAAAAATTTTGTCTTAATACCACTGCATTTCTGAAGTGCTACCAATATTAATTCCAGCTTTATTTTAAAAAAATTCAGAAACAGTAAAACTTAAAATTTGGTCATTTTATGTAACGACCCGTAAATTTCAACTATTTTAATAACGTAGTTAGTTGGAATTTTGTGAAATTTTAAACGATAAAATTCTGAAATAAAAATTTAATATTTGGAATACGTCTAGTTAAACATAGCAACTGGTAAATTTTCGTCCGAAAATATGAAAGTTTATTTCGCGCGTAAATTTACTTCAATTTAATCATTTAAAAAATGATGAAAATAAAATGTTTTCGGAACCTAAATATTTTTATATAGAAAAATTCTAAACCATCTTCTGAGCAAGATGTCAGTTTGTCGTTTTTCAAAATTCGAACATCTTTAGCTCCGTCGATCTTACTTTTCAGCGTTTTTCTTGCATTTTCCGCTAGTAGAAAATTCAAATTTTTTATAATTCAATCGTACCATTGATACTTGTATACCGTTTTGATCGTCTTGTTGTACCGATCTCCGCAGCATATTCGTTAGGGTGTTTCGAAGTTTCGACACTCGACGAAATCGATAAAACGATGAATCGTACCGGTAACCAATTTTAATTTTTTTTGGATTCTTTGTGCCTTTTATTTTCAACCGTATAATATCAATAGTCATCAGACATTTTATTCCTTGAATTCAACATACTGTGTCTCTTGGCTATCCATCTTCATTTCAATATTTCTATTTCGTTCATTGATATTCTTTGGTTCACTTTTTTTCCCTTTTTTTGTTCTCTTCTGTTCTTTTTCGTGCTTAATATAAATTCATATAGCACGTATACATCCTCCCACCTTTTCAATTCCGCACAGCACATCTTTCCCTTGTACTCGCGCCGACCGAGCAATCTTCCTCCCTCCACCTCCGCCTCCATCCAAACACGCATCACCCCGCAACTCTCCATCACCGGCCACCTGATCCAAGACCGCACCCCACCACTTCAACAAAGCACACGGCCTCCACTGCACCCTCCCCCAGCTTCACCAGTCACCGCCTCGCAACCCACATCAACCGAGATCCCCTCTCCATGCAACCGCCCTCCGTCGCTCAACAGCCTGACTGACCTGCTACCCTCTTCAACGCTTACTACCCTAGGGCCGAAGCTTCTATATGTAAGTAGGTGTATTTATATATATTAGTATTTTATAGTAAGAGTATTATATATATATAATCCATAAATTTATAGTTGATATATACCATATATATATTGATGGTTGGTTTTCAATTTACATAAGTATACTTATATAAGTTGTAGACAGCCTGTTAGATATATAAAGTAAGTAATCTTTATATATTAGTTTTGTTTGTGAAACTGTTGGTTTATAAACCTATACAAACTATGTTTTGTTTGCATACTTTATACTCCTAGTTGTTCGATCTATAGATATACATATATAATATGTTAATATATATGTTAGTTTACAGACTTTATAATGATGTTAGTTGTATATCAGTTTAAAACATACATCTTGTATATAAAATTGTTAGCTGTTGATATAACTTTGTCTGTCTGCTTATATATATAATATATCTGAGTTGGTATGAATGTCTGAAAGTACTTGTATATATCATGTTATATTTACTTTTTATATTTGCACTTGATTTCTAATTATTAGTTTAAGTATATATATATATTGTAATTTAAACTAAAGGTTTTGTTATCGCATCTAGTTGCATTTGTTGCTGAGTAGACGTGTATATATTTGTTCATCCACTAGCATGTGCATATATATAGAGGTCTGTTAATGGTTTTATGCATATATAATATGGTTCAAGTAACCTAAAGATTTACTATGTAAGTTGTTATTTAAATTTTGTCAGAAACTATATAATAGATTTTATAAAATTTTATGATATAATAGTATAGGCATGGGTTTGTTTACAAATAGACTTATAAGGTAAGCTGTAATAAAATAAATTTGTGTAGTCACGTGAGCTTATTTGTTATATACATATAAAATTTAAGTAACTTTATGTATATTGTATATATAGTATATAATGTTAGTATATTCAAGTTTTATAACCTGCTACTTTATAATATGTAAGTATTGATTTAAATATTATATATATATTTTAAATTCGAAATGTATTTTAATTTAGAATATGATTTCTATCTATATATATAAGTTCACTTATACCACTTGTCATCATCGATCAGTTCTAATTTGATTTCGTCAATCCCTTATCTTTCAGCTTTGTCCGTCATGCTTGTTTCTTCATCAAATCGTATCCATCTAGCGTTGCTTGGAATTCGTAGCTCATTTCGTTATCAAAGTTCTCTAGCCTCGAAAGGTGAGCAATCACTCACGATTAATGTTCTTTTATTTATTAAATTTGATTTCAATTGAAACGAAAATTGAAATATGCTGCTGTTAGATATTTACACAACTATTACCTGTATCAGTTCACCTGTGACATTTGACACCATTATCTGTTATATATATGAAATGATAATCCAGTTTGGTTGTTAATTGATTGATTGTTGATGTTTATATTGGACGTTAAATTGTTAATGTTAAAAAGATAAATAGTATGCAGTTGAAATTGATATAGGATAATTAAATGTAAAAATTTGATTAAATGACATTTGTATAATATGACCCTTTAACTGTTGAATTTATTGACACGTAGGATTTGTTTAATTACATCTTGAACCACTGAATGTATGTTGTTAAATTGATGATGGATGAAATTGTAATAGATGACAAGTGAAGAACCGTATAAATATTAGAGTAATAATCTTTAATCTACATGAAATGATAGTGTAGATTCCAGAAATAATTATATTAATTCGTACAAATAACAATGCGAAGTAATACGGTTATTTCGGGATTATTTGAATTGATTATTGGATTGTTATTGATTGTTGTTATTGCTTGTTTATTTACTTTGACACCATCCCAGTTATCACACTGCAAGTTCCCTTTGCTATGCTTTGATTTTGAATTGAATTGGAATCGGGTTGAAATGATAAATACCCAAATTGAACTTTAACTTAGGATAGGAAATTAAATAAAACCCGATTGGTCAATAATTTGATTTGAAAATAAATGAAGATTTATTTGAATAAATAATATGTTTTTTTGAAATGAAGTTGAAATTTGAATTTTTAACGAAAGGAAAATGTTAATATTTAATAATCTGAAACAAAATATTAACGATGTAATTGATGAAAGAATGTTGTTTAATTTGAGAAATGATTGAATTAAGTTTGAAATTATAATTAAGTTTGAAATTATAATTAAGATTGATTAATAATTAAGTTTTGAAATTATTTAATAATTAAGTTTTGAATTATTTAATAATTAAATAAGATTGAATTATTTCATGATTAAATTGAAATTGAATTTTTGAATAAGTGAATTTTACTTCGTAAATAATTGAAATTGAGTTTCTTTATAAATTAAGTTTTGGAAAATTATTTAAGAAAGTAAATAAGTGAAATGGAATTTCTTTAACAAGAAATGAAAATGTGATATTTTGGAATTAATGTAAGACATGTAATTGAAAGAATTGATTTGACGAATTTAATTTAATTCAAAATTGTAAGCTTTGATTTAATGAGGTTGAACTTAAGAAATTGATTTAACGAATTGGAAATTTAATAGAAATTGTTTTGAATGACAAATTTGCTTATCGAATATTAAATGAAATCGATAAATGAATTTAAAATTGATTTGAATGTTAAATTTAATTAATTTAAATGATTTCGGAATGAAATTGATATATGAACTTGAATCAATATTTGAATTGTTTTGAAATAGAAATCGAAATTGTATTATAAGATTTTGAAATGGTAATTTGGAAGTTTTGAAACGTAAATATTGGAAATTGGTTTAGAAAGACAAATGAAATGTTGATTTACGAATTCTAATTGAATTGAAATTGATTTGGTTTTGAAATATATTAAACGACCAATCGGTGAAATAATTACGGAAGTTATTAAAGAGACCGGGATCGGATATGGACATACTCTCTGTCGATACTGAAAACCACTTTAATAACTAACATTCGCGGAGTGTTGATCCAGAACGAAGTGGTTGGAATGATGTACGTGATGACTAAAGAAAGAGAACGATAATGGATAGCCTTGACACTTGTGTCAAATTGGAAATGACTAAAACAGGAGCTGTGCCGGGCCAATGGAGGATTAGCTACCTCAAGTGGACACACTTCTTCGAACTACTTATACTTGTTGTCGATTGGTGCACCCTTGATTTTGGGAGTGTTGTTTCACGGTGTTGCGGGCGCTGCGGCGTTGCATTCTCACCAGTCCGGATTAGGCGAACGGTAGTATCACTACCTTGGGTATTGCCTCATGTTCCTTGTCATACTTGTATTCCATTTATTCGCGACCACTACGATTTTGGTTTGTACCTTTAGTATATGGATTGCCCTCTGGTGACTTCCGGTTTTGGGGAAACTACGGTCTTGTATATGCTTTTGGGAATAAAAATGTATTAAGGGTGGAATGGGCCATGACTTAACACTATTTTGATATCTTTATATTACTGATAGACATTATCTACTTATCGTACACTACTACCTAGTAGATAGTTTAACGGATCCTTAAAGGATGGTTATTCCAAACATCCTTTGAGTTACTTGTATTTCAATTGCTATTTCACTTGAGTTGGATTTATTAATATAAGAATGTTAATCCTGACTCGAGTGTCTTGTGTTTTTGCTTTACGCTCGGGTCAGACTGAGTGATCCAGTATTCGAGACTCACCTTTGAAGTTGGAGCTTGCTTGAAGATCCAGCCATCTGTTCTTCTTTCAGTATTCGATGATTCCAATGATGTATTCTGATTTGTATCTGATGTATTGTATTACTCTTCCGTTGTATCTGTTCTAACTCTGATGTAACTTATACATTTATATAATAGCTTCATGAACTACTATCTCTTTTATTTCCGCTGCAAATTATTACTTTGTGTCTGTGTTCTGTGATTATTTATTTACTGTATATGTTCAGTTTTGCCAAATTTAAATTAACAACGCGGTATTTTGTGCAATTCAACTCCGGCATGAGTGTCTACCTATACACTTATAATGGATGCGAATGGTCCAAAATGGTGGGTCGTTACAATTGGTATCAGAGCTTTGGTAGCTCTAGGCAAAACTCAACATATAGGGTAAATGTATTTACAGAATCACTCTCATTCGAGTTTCAATCTCTTCCTTGGACTCAATTCCTTTGAATTTTTGGAACGTTCCCTACGGTTCCGAATTTCATTCGTGTCCCCCACTATTCGTCTTCTTTCAATTCTGGAGCACCCATAACTCCATTCTGAATGTCATCTATAATAGATCGGCGGTCTCGCCAATCTTAGAATGATTCGTAAAGGAGTAAACTCCTTTATAATAGGCATTGATTTACCGGAGATTTCTGTATCCTCAGTTTACGATGCTATCTATTCCCTGCTATACCTGAATCCCATCTCTTGAGATCGAGTGTTGATTTACCTCGGAATTCAGCATCGATCTTATTCTTGAAGTCACGGACGACCCGGTTAAGGTTGCCCGTGAATTTAATAAACTCATCCATCTCCTGATTGTGGTAATTGAATTATCTCATTTTCTGTTTCAAACTTATTTTCGAATCAAAATTCTCTTTGATCTGAGTCAACAAATTTGAATCCCTATCCTTATTTTGAAAATTCATTCCTGTATCGGCGAGCAAAGAAGTGTATTTGTAAATTAATATTAAAAATGTTTTAATATATGTTGTGTTGTTTGAGTTGTTGATGTTGATTTGGGTTTTCGATCGATTCGTCTGATCAACGCTATCGATAGGATTTCCAAAACACTTGAGCAGAGCAAACTGACACAATATCGTTTTCAAATTTGTTAAATAAAATAGAAGTTTTATATGATTATCTTATATATAAATATAAGTTTTCTGAAATTAAATTGTTAATGAATTTGTTGTCTGGAATAATAATATTTAATTTTCGTTTATTGTTTTGTAAGCCATTGACTATTGCATAATACAAATAAATGAATTTATAAACTTGGTTATAAATTGATTGGAATTTGAAATGAATTTAATTCAGAAATTTGAGAATTTAGTTTCCAGTGATTTCAAACTTTGGTTTTAAAATTTTAAAGTATATATTATTGAAAGTATTTTCGAACAGAAATCGTTTTCAAAGAATTTTAAAATGTTGAAATCAGTGCTCTTCTCTTTGTCGCTGGAAAATAATTTCGGTGATGGCGGCCGCATCATCGACATTCATTTTCGAGTTTCGAAGCGGAGATACTATGCTGTAGCTTTGCTACGGTTTTGTTTTGAAAAATATTTTTATTTGAATTTCTTCAATATAATTTGATTTATATATATATATATATAGGTATCTTATTTTAAAATTTAATTTGATTTGATATGAATATATTATATATATCTCTAAATTGTTTAAAGTTAATCGGAAATCGAATTCTTAAATTTTGTTAAAGGATGATTTTAATTATAAATAAAACCAAAATTTTGGAATTAATATTTGAACTTGAATAATTGAATTGGGAAAATTTTATTTGTATATTGTTCAACTGCATTCTAATACAACTTACCTAAATCATTCAGAAGTTGAATATGTAATTGGATAATATATAAGATAAATTGAATTTATAAATAAAATTTGAGTGTTTATAATAAATGTTACACACTAAATTTGATTATAAAGATGTTAATAGCGTTAGATAGGATAATAAGTAAAACTCAGTTAATGATGAAATAATTTTTTTGAAAGAATTAATAAATTGAAATTTGATCAATATATGAAAATACCTTGAATTTAAAAACAATTAGTAAATATAAATTAATTTAAATCGAAACTTTTATGGTTTAAATTAATTTATATGGTTTAAAAATATGTAATAAGATATATTAAGTGGAATAAAATTCATAATAATTTGGAATTAAAGAATTAAATCTGTTGAAAATAAAATATGATTATAATAAAAGATTATTCAAATTTATGGTTTTAGGAATTGAAAATTTAGGGTAATTGGATAATAAGATAATGAATTTAGAAATAGTTGAGATTTATTTTAGTGAAATCAAATGGATTAAATCAATTATTGAATATCAATTAATTTAAATTTGAATTTATATGGTTTAAATTAATTGTTATTTTGTATTTCAAATCTATTTTCTTTCTGGTTGTTCTATTCTCCTACCTCGTTCCTTTTCGGGGACGAAAAGTTTTGAGTGGGGGAGAGTGTAACGACCCATAAATTTCAACTGTTTTAATAACGAAGTTAGTTGGAATTTTGTGAAATTTTAAACGATAAAATTCTGAAATAAAAATTTAATATTTGGAATACGTCTAGTTAAACATAGCAACTGGTAAATTTTCGTCCGAAAATATGAAAGTTTATTTCGCGCGTAAATTTACTTCAATTTAATCAGTTAAAAAGTAATGAAAATAAAATGTTTTCGGAACCTAAATATTTTTATATAGAAAAATTCTAAACCATCTTCTGAGCAAGATGTCAGTTTGTCGTTTTTCAAAATTCGGACATCTTTAGCTCCGTCGATCTTACTTTTCAGCGTTTTTCTTGCATTTTCCGCTAGTAGAAAATTCAAATTTTTTATAATTCAATCGTACCATTGATACCTGTATACCGTTTTGATCGTCTTGTTGTACTGATCTCCGCAGCATATTCGTTAGGGTGTTTCGAAGTTTCGACACTCGACGAAATCGATAAAACGATGAATCGTACCGGTAACCAATTTTAATTTTTTTTGGATTCTTTGTGCCTTTTATTTTCAACCGTATAATATCAATAGTCATCAGACATTTTATTCCTTGAATTCAACGTACTGTGTCTCTTGGCTATCCATCTTCATTTCAATATTTCTATTTCGTTCATTGATATTCTTTAGTTCACTTTTTTTCCCTTTTTTTGTTCTCTTCTGTTCTTTTTCGTGCTTAATATAAATTCATATAGCACGTATACATCCTTCCACCTTTTCAATTCCGCACAGCACATCTTTCCCTTGTACTCGCGCCGACCGAGCAATCTTCCTCCCTCCACCTCCGCCTCCATCCAAACACGCATCACCCCGCAACTCTCCATCACCGGCCACCTGATCCAAGACCGCACCCCACCACTTCAACAAAGCACACGACCTCCACTGCACCCTCCCCCAGCTTCACCAGTCACCGCCTCGCAACCCACATCAACCGAGATCCCCTCTCCATGCAACCGCCCTCCGCCGCTCAACAGCCTGACTGACCTGCTACCCTCTTCAACGCTTACTACCTTAGGGCCGAAGCTTCTATATGTAAGTAGGTGTATTTATATATATTAGTATTTTATAGTAAGAGTATTATATATATATAATCCATAAATTTATAGTTGATATATACCATATATATATTGATGGTTGGTTTTCAATTTACATAAGTATACTTATATAAGTTGTAGACAGCCTGTTAGATATATAAAGTAAGTAATCTTTATATATTAGTTTTGTTTGTGAAACTGTTGGTTTATAAACCTATACAAACTATGTTTTGTTTGCATACTTAATACTCCTAGTTGTTCGATCTATAGATATACATATATAATATGTTAATATATATGTTAGTTTACAGACTTTATAATGATGTTAGTTGTATATCAGTTTAAAACATACATCTTGTATATAAAATTGTTAGCTGTTGATATACCTTTGTCTGTCTGCTTATATATATAATATATCTGAGTTGGTATGAATGTCTGAAAGTACTTGTATATATCATGATATATTTACTTTTTATATTTGCACTTGATTTCTAATTATTAGTTTAAGTATATATATACTGTAATTTAAACTAAAGGTTTTGTTATCGCATCTAGTTGCATTTGTTGCTGAGTAGACGTGTATATATTTGTTCATCCACTAGCATGTGCATATATATAGAGGTCTGTTAATGGTTTTATGCATATATAATATGGTTCAAGTAACCTAAAGATTTACTATGTAAGTTGTTATTTAAATTTTGTCAGAAACTATATAATAGATTTTATAAAATTTTATGATATAATAGTATAGGCATGGGTTTGTTTACAAATAGACTTATAAGGTAAGCTGTAATAAAATAAATTTGTGTAGTCACGTGAGCTTATTTGTTATATACATATAAAATTTAAGTAACTTTATGTATATTGTATATATAGTATATAATATTAGTATATTCAAGTTTTATAACCTGCTACTTTATAATATGTAAGTATTGATTTAAATATTATATATATATTTTAAATTCTAAATGTATTTTAATTTAGAATATGATTTCTATCTATATATATAAGTTCACTTATACCACTTGTCATCATCGATCAGTTCTAATTTGATTTCGTCAATCCCTTATCTTTCAGCTTTGTCTGTCATGCTTGTTTCTTCATCAAATCGTATCCATCTAGCGTTGCTTGGAATTCGTAGCTCATTTCGTTATCAAAGTTCTCTAGCCTCGAAAGGTGAGCAATCACTCACGATTAATGTTCTTTTATTTATTAAATTTGATTTCAATTGAAACGACAATTGAAATATGCTGCTGTTAGATATTTACACTGCTATTACCTGTATCAGTTCACCTGTGACATTTGACACCATTATCTGTTATATATATGAAATGATAATCCAGTTTGGTTGTTAATTGATTGATTGTTGATGTTTATATTGGACGTTAAATTGTTAATGTTAAAAAGATAAATAGTATGCAATTGAAATTGATATAGGATAATTAAATGTAAAAATTTGATTAAATGACATTTGTATAATATGACCCCTTTAACTGTTGAATTTATTGACACGTAGGATTTTTTTAATTACATCTTGAACCACTGAATGTATGTTGTTAAATTGATGATGGATGAAATTGTAATAGATGACAAGTGAAGAACCGTATAAATATTAGAGTAATAATCTTTAATCTACATGAAATGATAGTGTAGATTCTAGAAATAATTATATTAATTCGTACAAATAACAATGCGAAGTAATACGGTTATTTCGGGATTATTTGAATTGATTATTGGATTGTTATTGATTGTTGTTATTGCTTGTTTATTTACTTTGACACCATCCCAGTTATCACACTGCAAGTTCCCTTTGCTATGCTTTGATTTTGAATTGAATTGGAATCGGGTTGAAATGATAAATACCCAAATTGAACTATGACTTAGGATAGGAAATTAAATAAAACCCGATTGGTCAATAATTTGATTTGAAAATAAATGAAGATTTATTTGAATAAATAATATGTTTTTTTGAAATGAAGTTGAAATTTGAATTTTTAACGAAAGGAAAATGTTAATATTTAATAATCTGAAACAAAATATTAACGATGTAATTGATGAAAGAATGTTGTTTAATTTGAGAAATGATTGAATTAAGTTTGAAATTATAATTAAGTTTGAAATTATAATTAAGATTGATTAATAATTTAGTTTTGAAATTATTTAATAATTTAGTTTTGAATTATTTAATAATTAAATAAGATTGAATTATTTCATGATTAAATTGAAATTGAATTTTTGAATAAGTGAATTTTACTTCGTAAATAATTGAAATTGAGTTTCTTTATAAATTAAGTTTTGGGAAATTATTTAAGAAAGTAAATAAGTGAAATGGAATTTCTTTAACAAGAAATGAAAATGTGATATTTTGGAATTAATGTAAGACTTGTAATTGAAAGAATTGATTTGACGAATTTAATTTAATTCAAAATTGTAAGCTTTGATTTAATGAGGTTGAACTTAAGAAATTGATTTAACGAATTGGAAATTTAATAGAAATTGTTTTGAATGACAAATTTGCTTAACGAATATTAAATGAAATCGATAAATGAATTTAAAATTGATTTGAATGTTAAATTTAATTAATTTAAATGATTTCGGAATGAAACTGATATATGAACTTGAATCAATATTTGAATTGTTTTGAAATAGAAATCGAAATTGTATTATAAGATTTTGAAATGGTAATTTGGAAGTTTTGAAACGTTCATATTGGAAATTGATTTAGAAAGACAAATGAAATGTTGATTTATGAATTCTAATTGAATTGAAATTGATTTGGTTTTGAAATATATTAAACGACCAATCGGTGAAATAATTGCGGAAGTTATTAAAGAGACCGGGATCGGATATGGACATACTCTCTGTCGATACCGAAAACCACTTTAATAACTAACATTCGTGGAGTGTTGATCCAGAACGAAGAGGTTGGAATGATGTACGTAATGACTGAAGAAAGAGAACGATAATGGATAGCCTTGACACTTGTGTCAAATTGGAAATGACTAAAACTGGAGCTGTGCCGGGCCAATGGAGGATTAGCTACCTCAAGTGGACACACTTCTTCGAACTACTTATACTTGTTGTCGATTGGTGCACCCTTGATTTTGGGAGTGTTGTTTCACGGTGTTGCGGGCACTGCGGCGTTGCGTTCTCACCAGTCCGGATCAGGCGAACGGTAGTATCACTACCTTGGGTATTGCCTCATGTGCCTTGTCATACTTGTATTCCATTTATTCGCGACAACTACGATTTTGGTTTGTACCTTTAGTATGTGGATTGCCCTCTGGTGACTTCCGGTTTTGGGGAAACTACGGTCTTGTATATGCTTTTGGGAATAAAAATGTGTTAAGGGTGGAATGGGCCATGACTTAACACTATTTTGATATCTTATTATTACTGATAGACATTATCTACTTATCGTACATTACTACATAGTAGATAGTTTAACGGATCCTTAAAGGATGGTTATTCCAAACATCCTTTGAGTTACTTGTATTTCAATTGTTATTTCACTTGAGTTGGATTTATTAATATAAGAATGTTAATCCTGACTCGAGTGTCTTGTGTTTTTGCTTTACGCTCGGGTCAGACTGAGTGATCCAGTATTCGAGACTCACCTTTGAAGTTGGAGCTTGCTTGAAGATCCAGCCATCTGTTCTTCTTTCAGTATTCGATGATTCCAATGATGTATTCTGATTTGTATCTGATGTATTGTATTACTCTTCCGTTGTATCTGTTCTAACTCTGATGTAACTTATACATTTATATAATAGCTTCATGAACTACTATCTCTTTTATTTCCACTGCAAATTATTACTCTGTGTCTGTGTTCTGTGATTATTTATTTACTGTATATGTTCAGTTTTGCCAAATTTAAATTAACAACGCGGTATTTTGTGCAATTCAACTCCGGCATGAGTGTCTACCTATACACTTATAATGGATGTGAATGGTCCAAAATGGCGGGTCGTTACATTTTAGCTTATAAAAATCATATTTTTCGCTTCAAAAATATTCATTCGGATATCTTAACTTATGATTCAATAAAATAAACACTTAATAAGTAAATATCCAATTTACACAATAATTCATTCATTAAGTCAAAAGTAAATTATTTTCTCAACCTTTACTTTAACAATTAACTTAATATTTTATTTTAAAATACCCATTTCCCAAGTAAAATTTTATTTTCCCTTTATTTACTTAACTTAAAAGTTTTCATTTAAAACCAAATTTCCAATTTCCAAGTTAAGTCATAATTAAAGTTACATTTTTCCTTTTAAAAATCATCACTATTTATTTTACAAAACATACAATTTCACAAAAGAATATTTTATCATAGTTAATATAACAATCAAATCTTTTTCTTTTAGATATATTCATTTAAATATCAATTAACTATGATTTTCTAGTTAAATACATTTTATTACAAAATGTCTAATTAAAAACTGTAATCCATTTTATCAGTTTAAAATACATTATTTATTACACAAAACATGTCCGTTTCATAAAGTAAAATTTATAACAATTGCTAGGTTAGATTTAAAGCTTCCATATTAAGTCAGATTCAATTATTAAGTTATTTATCATCAATAAATGTCTTTAAATTCAATTTAAAACCAACACATCTTTAAAATTTCCATTAAAGCCACTTATTGACTTATAAAATCTTAACTTATAGAAAACCAACATCTTCTTATATTTAAGTCATTTAAATCAATTCCTTTAGCTCAAATTTCATATATTTAAAACATTCAAAATACTTAATAATTTTTAGGAAAATATTTTTTAAAAATATAACCATAGGCCTGTATAATATTTTCTAACCTAGGTCAAGTGATACGGATATGTATCATTTCAATCCGTAATTTTAAAAAAAAGAAAAATTTGGGTTCTATCATTTCAAACCCGAAATCCTAAGTCAAATAAATTACAATAAAATCACTCAAGCCTGTCATTTCAGCCCATAATGATTTTTCCTTATTCTAATGTCCGTTCGGGTATGTATCATTTCAACCCATAGTGATAGGGAACTTGCAGTGTGAGAAACAGTAAATAAATGAACAATAGAACATATAATATCATATCAGATGATGTAACAAATATATAAACAGAATTTAACATCATATAATCATATCATAGGCATATATGAACATATTAACATAGCATATAAATTTTCTACAATTCACATGACATTGTTTCACAATTATAAAAGTACGTATGTCGAGAGTGATAAACTCACCTCTAAAACTAGAGATCAAATTCAAAACACAAATCCAAACTCCGCAAAGCACGAAAAGGCACGACAAAAATTTTGAGTGGATGAAGAGTCAAGATCTGGATCTTGTAAACAACACATACAAATACACAGATCATAAGAATAAAATCCAACACAACAAAAGATGGATTAAACAATGCAAATATGAATCAAAGAGGACATAACCTTGCTTTTAAACAACAAGAGTGCTCAGCCATGATCACCATGGGCTAGACCATTTCATGTATGCTCGGCCTCATGTTGGATCTTGGTCCTAAGGCACGGCAAGGTTGTGTTTTGAGTCACGCAATGGTTTGGTAGTGGAGGAATTTGTTGAGGCCGAGGTATATGAAGAGGAAGGTGATGAATACATGTGCTTGGCTAGGCTTGTATTAAATTTTGGTGATGTATGGCAACTAGGTGGTCACGGCTACAAGGTGGCGGAGGTGATGAGATCGGTTAGGAGGTGGTGGAGGGGGAGTTGTGGTCGGCAATTCATGGTGGCCGAGCATATTCCTTGAAATAAAGGAAAGAACAAAATAAAATAGAAGAGAAAAAAAATAGAAAAAATATAGGAAAAGAAGCCATGACTTACAGGAAAAGTTTCTCACGTGAAGATGCAATTGAAAATGAGATGGGGGAAGTGTTTTGTACGTGAATAAGTAATTACCAGAGGAGTTTGGATGGCAAGAAAGTGGAAATAAATGTTAAGAAACGGAAAAGGTAGGAGTTACGGGAAAAAGAAACATATATATATATATATATATATATATATCTTTAATTTGTATAAAATGTTACATTTCTAAATGTGAAATTTTGTCAATTGTACACATCAATTAAGATTTAAAACCAATTAATTAATTTACCTTAGTTCCATTCCTTTTACCAATTAATTACTTTATAAATAAATTTACGTTTCTATTTATTTTATACATTCACACCTCCCGTTACTGCATAAATTCTCATTAATGACATTAAAGATTTTCTAATTATTTTATAGACTAAATAGGCAACTTATAATAGCTGTTATCACTATCCTTTAATTTACACTTAAGTTTATCATATATTCACGAATTATCATAATTACTTACCTGATATTGAATTCATTCAATTTCTATCAATTATATAAATTTATTTATTTATACACCACTTACCCTTATTTACTTATATTTAAATTTATACTCAAATAAAATAGTTATAACTAAATTAATAGGCCAATTAAATAGTAACTCACACCCGTTACTATTACTTTAATCCACATTAATAGATAAAGTTTTTTTATATATATTAAATGACCCAAAACTTATGTAACGGCACGCTATTTTGGAGCATTCGCATCCATTATAAGTGTATAGGTAGACACTCATGCCGGAATTGAATTGCTCAAAATACCGCGATGTTAATTTAAATTTGGCAAAAATGAACATATACAGTAAATAAAATAA
Source organism: Allium fistulosum (assembly GCA_030737815.1). Taxonomy (NCBI): domain Eukaryota; kingdom Viridiplantae; phylum Streptophyta; class Magnoliopsida; order Asparagales; family Amaryllidaceae; genus Allium; species Allium fistulosum. The sequence continues at coordinate 369,157,555 of CM060908.1, forward strand.
TCACAGATCACAGACATAGAGTAATAAATGCAGCGGAAATAAAAGAGATAGTAGTTCATGAAGCTACTATATAAATGTAAGTTACATCAGAGTTTACAACAGAGGAGTAATTCGATACATCAGAGTTAAACCAGATACAACGGAAGAGTAACACGATACATCAGATACAAATCAGAATTCATCACTGGAATCATCGAATACTGAAAGCAGAATAGATGGCTGGATCTTCAAGCAAAGCTCCAACTTCAAAGGTGAGTCTCGAATACTGGTACACTCAGTCTAACCCGAGCGTAAAGCAAAAACACAAGACACTCGAGTCAGGATTAACATTCTTATATTAATAAATCCAACTCAAGTGAAATAGCAATTGAAATACAAGTAACTCAAAGGATGTTTGGAATAACCATCCTTTAAGGATCCGTTAAACTATCTACTAGGTAGTAGTGTACGATAAGTAGATAATGTCTATCAGTAATAATAAGATATCAAAATAGTGTTAAGTCATGGCCCATTCCACCCTTAACACATTTTTATTCCCAAAAGCATATACAAGACCGTAGTTTCCCCAAAACCGGAAGTCACCAGAGGGAAATCCATATACTAAAGGTACAAAACAAATTCGTAGTGGTCGCGAATAGGGAATACAAGTATGACAAGGCTCATGAGGCAATACCCAAGGTAGTGACACTACCGTTTGCCTGATCCGGACTGGTGAGAACGCATCGCCGCAGTGACCGCAACAACGTGAAACAACACTCCCAAAAATCAAGGGTGCACCAATCGACAACAAGTAATGAGTAGTTCGAAGAAGTGTGTTCACTTGAGGTAGCTGACCTCCATTGGCCCGGCACGGCTCCTGTTTTAGTCATTTCCAATTTGACACAAGTGTCAAGGCTATCCATTATCGTTCTCTTTCTTCAGTCATCACGTACATCATTCCAACCACTTCATTCTGGATCACACTCCGCGTATAGTTATTAAAGTGGTTTTCGGTTTAGACAGAGAGTATGTCCATAACCGATTCCGGTCTCTTTAGTAACTTCCGTAATTATTACACCGATTGGTCATTTAATATATTTCAAAACCAAATCAATTTCAATTCAATTAGAATTCGTAAATCAACATTTCATTTGTCTTTCTAAATCAATTTCCATAATTTACGTTTCAAAACTTCCAATTTACCATTTCAAAATCTTATAATTCAATTTCAAATTTTATTTAAACCATTCAAATATTTATTCAAGTTCGTATAAGTTTCATTCCGAAATCATTTAAATTAATTTAATTTAACATTCAAATCAATTTAACTTCATTTATCGATTTCATTTAATATTCATTAAGTAAATTTGCCATTCATAATCATTTCTATTAAATTTCCAATTCATTAAATTCATTATTTAAATTAAACTTCCTTATATCAAAACTTACAAATTGAATTAAATTAAATTCATCAAATCAAATCAAATCCTTTAATTTTCAAGTCTTACATTAATTTCAATAAATCACATTTTTTCTTGTTCAAGAAATTCAATTCACTTACTTACTTACTTAAATATTTTCCAAAACTTAATCAATAAAGAAAACTCAATTTCAATTATTTACAAAGTAAATTCACTTATTCAAAAGTTCAATTTCTCTTATTAAAGAATTCAATTCAATTTGATCATTAAATCATTCAATCTTATTTAATTATTAAATAATTCAAAAATTAATTATTAAATAATTTCAAAGTTTAATAATTTCAAACTTAATTATAATTTCAAACTTAATTCAATCATTTCTCAAATTAAACAACATTCTTTCATCAATTACATTGTTAATATTTGGTTTCAGATTATTAAATATTAACATTTTCCTTTCATAAAAATTCAAATTTCAACTTCATTTCGAAACCATATTATTTATTTAAATAAAATCTTCGTTTATTTTTAAATCAAATTATTGACCAATCGGGTTTTATTTAATTTCCTATCCTAGGTCAAAGTTTAATTTGGGTATTTATCATTTCAACCCGATTCCAATTCAATTAAAAATCAAAACATAGCAAAGGGAACTTGCAGCGTGATAACTGGGATGGTGTCAAAGTAAATAAACAAGCAAGAACAACAATCAATATCAATCCAATAATCAATTCAAATAATCCCGAAATAACCGTATTAATTCACATTGTTATTTGTGCGAATTAATATAATTATTTCTAGAATCTACACTATCATTTCATGTAGATTAAAGATTATTACACTAATATTTATACGGTTCTTCAATTGTCATTCGATTTCAACTTTAACACTACAACAATTAATCAAATATACGTTCAATGGTTCAAAGTGTAATTATCACTATTCTACATGTCAATTAATTTAACAATTAAAAGGGGTCATATTCAACTAATCAAATTCAACATATATGTCAATTCAGATTTTTAATTATCCTACGTCAAATTTACTTGCATAATATTTATCACTTTATACATTACAATTTAACATCCAATATAAACAACAAACAATCAATCAATCATAAATCAAACAGGATTAGCATCGTATAATTAACAAATAATGGTGTCAGATGTCACAGGTGAACTGATACAGGTAATAGCATCCATATAACAGTGTAAATAACTGACAGCAACATATTTCAATTGTCGTTTCAATTGAAATCAAATTTAATAAATAAAAGAACGTTAATCGTGAGTGAGTGCTCACCTTGCGAGGCTATAGATGATAGACGATGAAATTGAGTTACGAAACGCAAACACGACTTCCAAAGCAGAGTTAGACTGGCACGAATTCGACGGACAAGCTGATAAATAGGGATATACGAAATCAAATCAGAACTGGACCGAAGAATAATAAAGCAAAAGTATATTATATTATTATTTTTCTTAAACCCATACTCAATTTAAATTACATATTATTATGACATATCGACACATACATTTATAAAATCAACCACATGCTTTAATACCCAATAATATATACTTTGAAACCAAAAAACTGCAAAATGGTATAAAACTCACATAAGTTCATATATTAATATATATGCATTCCGATTGAAATTCCCAAATATAACCAATGTAAATTTGAAAAGCCAAGTATCTAAAGTCCGATTATAAATTTTTATATTTGAAAACTAAATATATAAACTACACAAAAAAAAATTTGTACTTACCTACTAATCATAAACATAATACTGTTGGGTATATAACTCACAACTAGGCATATAAACGTTGTATACATAATAACTGTGCAGACAATGCATTCACAAACAGCATGCTATAACTTATAAAATTAACATATAATATAGTTTATATGAACCAAACACTGATGATATAATAACATATACGAATCTGTTAAAATATAAGACAACTTGCTAAATAAAAAAATGACAGGATGAAAAATACAATTTTTTTATAAAGTCATATATATAAAATGCAGACCGCATATATATATATATATATATATATATATATATATATATATGTGCAAACAATGTATGCAAGCTGTTCAATATATAACAGTACTTTTAACATAGCACGTCCAATCAATATCACATACATTTTAAAAGTATAAGATGCGTATTCATACCCTTATGATTTAAAAGCATATATTACTAAATGCTTCACAGCAAGCCAACAGCACAACAAATATATAACAAATATTGGAAAAAAAGGACATACAATTTGAAACGTAATTATCATGTTCAAATCTAATGAATTATGATCTAAGTTAATACATATAGTATATGGTACTGTTTCTTTTTATATAAACTATAACACTGATACGAACAAAAATATCTCTGTCAACATATATATAAAATATGAAGTAGCAGTGTTAAACTCTTATGTGCATCATAGAAAAATATACTTTATACAACCTATTCAAAGTTCTTTTACCAGATAATATATAGTAACATATATTTCAAAACCCAAACTAACACAAAAACTGTCTAAACTTTTAAACTTTATCTACTATATAACATTATATATAACTAATGTAGATATATATATATATATATATATATATTCTCACCTATAAAGACACAAAATAGGAGAAGCAAGCATGGGAAGAACGGGCTATGTCGGAGGTGGTAGCCTGAGTTCTGCCAGAGAATAATCGGTGGAAGGAAGATTGAGGTCGGGAAGGAGGAAGCAAGAGGGTTTCGGCAAGGCTGGAATGGAGTTTTGTTTCGGTTGATGGCGAGTTTGGTATGGTGCTCGAGTGGTGAAGGGAACGGATGGGTGAGGATGTGGTGGTGTGTGCCGAGGCTTGGAAAAAGTTTGTCAAGGTGGGTTCGATCTCGGCTAATGGGAAGATGGTGGGAACGGCTCGCGTGGCGAAGGTGATCAAGGTGGCGTTTTAATGAAGCTAGGAACTGATCGGCTGCCTGGGTGGAGTTCTGGGCACTGGTGGGGTGGTCAGGCGAAGGGGAGTGGAGGTTTGGGGCTGATGGAGTTTCAAAGGGACGGGTGTGGTTGCAAATGTTAGAGGAAGAAAATCACGGGTCCAACAAGATAAAAGCAAAGTTATATTTTAATATTTAAAAACATAGAATTTTCTTTGAAGGCACGAAACGCTAGAGATGTAATAAATTGAATATAGGGAACAGAAAGAGACAACATAGGGAATAGAAAGAGACAACCGTTGATTCGAGAAGTAATTAAAGAAAAATGGATTTTGATAGTATACAGTAGATAACTGAAAGGACCCGGTAGACCGAAAACTCAAATACAGAACCGATATAGCAAATCGTTTCGTAGATTTCGTCGTCTTCCGGACTCCGAAATACACAACCGGATATATCACAGTGATCAGCACGACGAGATGATCAAAACAGTATACGGATATCAGTGGTATGATTGAATTATAAAAATTCGAAATTTTCTACTGACGGAAAATGCAAGAAAAATGTAGAAAAATAAGATCGACGGAGCCAAAGAAGTCCGAATTTGGAAAAACGAAAAACTGAAATCTTGCTCAGAAGATGGTTTAGAATTTTTCTAGGTAAAAATATTTAGGTTTCGGAAACATTTTATTTTCATCGCTTTTTAACTGATTAAATTGAAGTAAATTTACGCGCGAAATAAACTTTCATATTTTCGGACGAAAATTTACCAGTTGCTATGTTTAACTAAATGCAATCCAAATATTAAATTTATATTTCAAAATTTTATCGTTTAAAATTTCACAAAATTTCCACTAATTACGTTATTAAAACAGTTGAAATTTACGGGTCGTTACACTCTCCCCCACTCAAAACTTTTCGTCCTCGAAAAGGAACGAGGTAGGAGAATAGAAACAACCGGAAAGAAAAACAGATTTGAAATACAAAATAACAATTAATTTAAACCATATAAATTCAAATTTAAATTAATTGATATTCAATAATTGATTTAATCCATTTGATTACACTAAAATCAATCTCACTATTTCTAAATTCATTATCCAATTATCCTAAATTTACAATTTCTAAAACCATAAATTTGAATAATCTTTTATTATAATCATATTTTATTTTCAACAGATTTAATTCTTTAATTCCAAATTATTATTAATTTTATTTCACTTAATATATCTTATTACATATTTTTAAACCATATAAATTAATTTAAACCATATAAATTTCAATTTAAATTAATTTAAATTCAATAATTGGTTTAAATTTAAGGTATTTCCATAAGTTGATCTAATTTCAATTTATTAATTAGCCTTCAAAAAAAAATTATTTTCAATTATCTTATTGTTCTATTTATCTCTATTAGCATAATTAAAATTCAAGTGTATAACAATTGTTATAACCACTCAAATTTTATTTATAAATTCAATTTATATTATATATTATCCAATTCCATATTCAACTTCTGAATTATTTAGGTAAGTGGTATTAGAATGCAGTTGAACAATATACAAATAAAATTTCCCAATTCAATTATTCAGTTTAAATATTTATTCCAAATTTTGGTTTTATTTATAATTAAAATCATCTTTTAACAAAATTTAAGAATTAGATTTCCGATTAACTTTAAACAATTTAGAGATATATATAATATATTTATATCAAATCAAATTAAATTTTAAAATAAGATACCTATATATATAAATCAAATTATACTGAAGAAATTCAAATCAAAATATTTTCAAAACAAAACCGTAGCAAAGCTACAGAATGGTTTCTCCACTTCGAAACTCGAAAATGAATGTCGATGATGCGGCCGCCATCACCGAAATTATTTTCCAGCGACAAAGAGAAGAGCACTGATTTCAACATTTTATAAATCATTTGAAACGATTTCTATTCGAAACATACTTTCAATAATATATACTTTAAAATTTTAAAAACCAAAGTTCGAAATCACCGGAAACTAATAAGTTCTCAAATTTCTGAATTAAATTCATTTCAAATTCCAATCAATTTATAACCAAGTTTATAAATTCATTTATTTATATTATGCAATAGTCAATGGTTTACAAAACAATAATGAAAATCAATATTATTATTTCAGACAACAAATCCATTAACAATTTGATTTCAGAAAACTTATATTTATATATAAGATAATCATACAAAACTTCTATTTTATTTATCAAATTTGAAAACGATATTGTGTCAATTTGCTCTGCTCAAGTGTTTTGGAAATCCTATCGATAGCGTTGATCAGACGAATCGATCGAAAACCCAAATCAACATCAACAACTCAAACAACACAATATAAAAACATTTTAAAATTTATTTACAAAACACTTCCTCACTTAACGATACAATAATGGATTTCAAAGCAAGGATAGGGATTCAAATTTTTGATAGACTCAAACCAAAGAGAATTTTGATTCGAAGATAAGTTTGAAACAAAGATAAGATGATTAAATAACAAAATTGAAAGATGACAAGTTTATATAAATCGCGGGTAACCTTTACCGGGTTGACCGTGAATTCAGGAATAAGATCGATGCAGGATTCCGAGGTAAATCAACATCAGATCTCAAGGGATAGCAGGAGATAGATAGCATCGTAAACCGAGGATACAGAAATCTCCGGTAAATCAATGCTTATTGTAAAGGAGTTTCACCCCTTTACAAATAAATTTGAGATTGGCGGGACCACCAACTCATTATAAAGATCATTCGAAGTGGAGTTATGTGGTACTCCAAAATTCAGAAGAATACGAATAGTGAGGGACCGAGAGAACGTTCCAAATTCAAAGGAATAGAGACAAAAGGAAGAGATTGAAACTCGAATGAGAGTGATTCTGTAAATATATTTACCCTATATGCTAAGTTTTGCCTAGAGCTACCAAAAGCTCTGATACCAACTGTAACGACCCGCTATTTTGGATCATTCGCATCCATTATAAGTGTATAGGTAGACACTCATGCCGGAATTGAATTGCTCAAAATACCGCGTTGTTAATTTAAATTTGGCAAAACTGAACATATACAGTAAATAAAATAATCACAGATCACAGACACAGAGTAATAAATGCAGCAGAAATAAAAGAGAAAGTAGTTCATGAAGCTACTATATAAATGTAAGTTACATCAGAGTTTACAATAGAAGAGTAATTCGATACATCAGAGTTAAACCAGATACAACGGAAGAGTAACACGATACATCAGATACAAATCAGAATACATCAATGGAATCATCGAATACTGAAAGCAGAATAGATGGATGGATCTTCAAGCAAAGCTCCAACTTCAAAGGTGAGTCTCGAATACTGGTACACTCAGTCTGACCCGAGCGTAAAGCAAAAACACAAGACACTCGAGTCAGGATTAACATTCTTATATTAATAAATCCAACTCAAGTGAAATAGCAATTGAAATACAAGTAACTCAAAGGATGTTTGGAATAACCATCCTTTAAGGATCCGTTAAACTATCTACTAGGTAGTAGTGTACGATAAGTAGATAATGTCTATCAGTAATATAAAGATATCAAAATAGTGTTAAGTCATGGCCCATTCCACCCTTAACACATTTTTATTCCCAAAAGCATATACAAGACCGTAGTTTCCCCAAAACCGGAAGTCACCAGAGGGCAATCCATATACTAAAGGTACAAAACAAATTCGTAGTGGTCGCGAATAGGGAATACAAGTATGACAAGGCACATGAGGCAATACCCAAGGTAGTGACACTACCGTTTGCCTGATCCGGACTAGTGAGAACGCATCGCCGCAGCGACCGCAACACCGTGAAACAACACTCCCAAAAATCAAGGGTGCACCAATCGACAACAAGTAATGAGTAGTTCGAAGAAGTGTGTTCACTTGAGGTAGCTGACCTCCATTGGCCCGGCACGGCTCCTGTTTTAGTCATTTCCAATTTGACACAAGTGTCAAGGCTATCCATTATCGTTCTCTTTCTTCAGTCATCACGTACATCATTCCAACCACTTCATTCTGGATCACACTCCGCGTATAGTTATTAAAGTGGTTTTCGGTTTAGACAGAGAGTATGTCCATAACCGATTCCGGTCTCTTTAGTAACTTCCGTAATTATTACACCGATTGGTCATTTAATATATTTCAAAACCAAATCAATTTCAATTCAATTAGAATTCGTAAATCAACATTTCATTTGTCTTTCTAAATCAATTTCCATAATTTACGTTTCAAAACTTCCAATTTACCATTTCAAAATCTTATAATTCAATTTCAAATTTTATTTAAACCATTCAAATATTTATTCAAGTTCGTATAAGTTTCATTCCGAAATCATTTAAATTAATTTAATTTAACATTAAAATCAATTTAACTTCATTTATCGATTTCATTTAATATTCATTAAGTAAATTTGCCATTCAAAACCATTTCTATTAAATTTCCAATTCATTAAATCCATTATTTAAATTCAACTTCCTTATATCAAAACTTACAAATTGAATTAAATTAAATTTATCAAATCAAATCCTTTAATTGTCAAGTCTTACATTAATTTCAATAAATCACATTTTTTCTTGTTAAAGAAATTCAATTCACTTACTTACTTACTTAAATATTTTCCAAAACTTAATCAATAAAGAAAACTCAATTTCAATTATTTACAAAGTAAATTCACTTATTCAAAAGTTCAATTTCTCTTATTAAAGAATTCAATTCAATTTGATCATTAAATCATTCAATCTTATTTAATTATTAAATAATTCAAAACTTAATTATTAAATAATTTCAAAGTTTAATAATTTCAAACTTAATTATAATTTCAAACTTAATTCAATCATTTCTCAAATTAAACAACATTCTTTCATCAATTACATTGTTAATATTTGGTTTCAGATTATTAAATATTAACATTTTCCTTTCATAAAAATTCAAATTTCAACTTCATTTCGAAACCATATTATTTATTCAAATAAAATCTTCGTTTATTTTTAAATCAAATTATTGACCAATCGGGTTTTATTTAATTTCCTATCCTAGGTCAAAGTTTAATTTGGGTATTTATCATTTCAACCCGATTCCAATTCAATTAAAAATCAAAACATAGCAAAGGGAACTTGCAGCGTGATAACTGGGATGGTGTCAAAGTAAATAAACAAGCAAGAACAACAATCAATATCAATCCAATAATCAATTCAAATAATCCCAAAATAACCGTATTAATTCACATTGTTATTTGTGCGAATTAATATAATTATTTCTAGAATCTACACTATCATTTCATGTAGATTAAAGATTATTACACTAATATTTATACGGTTCTTCAATTGTCATTCGATTTCAATTTTAACACTACAACAATTAATCAAATATACGTTCAATGGTTCAAAGTGTAATTATCACTATTCTACATGTCAATTAATTTAACAATTAAAAGGGGTCATATTCAACTAATCAAATTCAACATATATGTCAATTCAGATTTTTAATTATCCTACGTCAAATTTACTTGCATAATATTTATCACTTTATACATTACAATTTAACATCCAATATAAACAACAAACAATCAATCAATCATAAATCAAATAGGATTATCATCGTATAATTAACAAATAATGGTGTCAGATGTCACAGGTGAACTAATACAGGTAATAGCATCCATATAACAGTGTAAATAACTGACAGCAGCATATTTCAATTGTCGTTTCAATTGAAATCAAATTTAATAAATAGAAGAACGTTAATCATGAGTGAGTGCTCACCTTGCTAGGCTATAGATGATAGACGATGAAATTGAGTTACGAAATGCAAACACGACTTCCAAAGCAGAGTTAGACTGGCACGAATTCGACGGACAAGCTGATAAATAGGGATAGACGAAATCAAATCAGAACTGGACCGAAGAATAATAAAGCAAAAGTATATTATATTATTATTTTTCTTAAACCCATATTCAATTTAAATTACATATTATTATGACATATCGACACATACATTTATAAAATCAACCACATGCTTTAATACCCAATAATATATACTTTGAAACCAAAAAACTGCAAAATGGTATAAAACTCACATAAGTTCATATATTAATATATATACATTCCGATTGAAATTCCCAAATATAACCAATGTAAATTTGAAAAGCCAAGTATCTAAAGTCCGATTATAAATTTTTATATTTGAAAACTAAATATATAAACTACACAAAAAAAAAATTGTACTTACCTACTAATCATAAACATAATACTGTTGGGTATATAACTCACAACTAGGCATATAAACGTTGTATACATAATAACTGTGCAGACAATGCATTCACAAACAGCATGCTATAACTTATAAAATTAACATATAATATAGTTTATATGAACCAAACACTGATGATATAATAACACATACGAATCTGTTAAAATATAAGACAACTTGCTAAATAAAAAAATGACAGGATGAAAAATACAATTTTTTTATAAAGTCATATATATAAAATGCAGACCGCATATATATATATATATATATATATATATATATATATATATGTGCAAACAATGTATGCAAGCTGTTCAATATATAACAGTACTTTTAACATAGCACGTCCAATCAATAGCACATACATTTTAAAAGTATAAGATGCGTATTCATACCCTTATGATTTAAAAGCATATATTACTAAATGCTTCACAGCAAGCCAACAGCACAACAAATATATAACAAATATTGGAAAAAAAGGACTTACAATTTGAAACGTAATTATCATGTTCAAATCTAATGAATTATGATCTAAGTTAATACATATAGTATATGGTACTGTTTCTTTTTATATAAACTATAACAATGATACGAACAAAAATATCTCTGTCAACATATATATAAAATATGAAGTAGCAGTGTTAAACTCTTATGTGCATCATAGAAAAATATACTTTATACAACCTGTTCAAAGTTGTTTTACCAGATAATATATAGTAACATATATTTCAAAACCCAAACTAACACAAAAACTGTCTAAACTTTTATACTTTATCTACTATATAACATTATATATAACTAATGTAGATATATATATATATATATATTGTAACGACCCGACTTTTTCTTCACAGAAAAAGTCGTATCATCACGAAGAAAGAAAGGGATAGAAGAAGAAAGGATAGAAAAGAAGAAACAACAACACAAAAGAATCTCACAACGGAACGAATGAAATATAATATATTTTGTTCGTTTCCACTGTGAGTATTTGTGTTTGTTTTCTTTCTCTTCTTTTCTTTTCTACTTCTCACCCCTTTCTTTCTTACTGTCGATGCGATTTTCCGGGAGTGGAAAGCCGGGTCGTCACACGTGGTATCAGAGCATAGGTTGAGCGAATGCCTAAGCTTTTGGTTAAGTGAATATCAGAACACTAGGTTGAGTGAATACCTAGGTTCGGAAGGATTGTTCATTAGAAATAGGATCTGTAGCAACCTATTTGAGTCTGAGTATATATATATACGAGAGCGCGTATTTGTTAGTTATATAAAATGGTTTTATATTGTGTTAATTGATCGGTTGAGTGGTATATGGATTCTGGTCAATACGAGTAGCTAACGTTATTGATAGGGATCTCTAAACACTTGAACCAGACCAACGGACACAATATTGTTTTAAAGAGGTAAATGAAATAATTTTACCCAGAAATAATTTCAAGTACTGGATAGACCCGTTTTCAACACCCAGTGAAAATATTTTGGAAAATAATTTTATTGAAAATATAGAAGACAGTTTTGGAAACAGAGGAAATATCTTTGGTGAGAATGCTCTGGAAATCATCACCCCCATTTAAATTAACCATTTAACTACCCAAGTTAAATTTAAATTTCATCTTGAAATTTCCAATTCAAGTTATTCATTCAAACTTATTTAACTTCCTCCAAGTTAAATTAAATTTACTTAATAACTTGAATTGGAAATTTCAAGATGAAATTTAAATTTAACTTGGGTAGTTAAATGGTTAATTTAAATGGGGGTGATGATTTCCAGAGCATTCTCACCAAAGATATTTCCTCTGTTTCCAAAACTGTCTTCTATATTTTCAATAAAATTATTTTCCAAAATATTTTCACTGGGTGTTGAAAACGGGTCTATCCAGTACTTATAGAAATTCGGTCATACGTTGATCTTTGCCTGATTTTATATATATATATTTTTTCTAGATTTGTGTTACAGGATAATTTCTTTTGGGTTTTTAAAATATATTTCATTTAGGATAAATAAGATTATTAAATTTTTAAACAGCAACCATACATATCAATAATATTCTAACAACCATAGCAAACAATTTAATCAAACAAATTTAACTATCCAGTCAAAAATTCTGGATAGAATTTCCTCGAGTTTCCCCAAGTATATATATATCGGGATACTCGCTCTACAAACAATCTAAACTACTAAGCTACAGAGTTCCAACTCATCTAGTATTTACAGAACTAAACAAGATATCAGATTACAGACGAGTCTGACTCAACAACCAAGTCTCTCTAAACTGCTGGTTCCAAAACCAGAGATAGATCAAACACTTATCCAAATCAGAATACAGAAGAGATCCAAAATACCACGGAGCTGTCTTCCCAGACTTACCCAATCTTATAGCTCCTTCGATCGGAGAAAACTTATCCAAAATCAAATCTCCGTCTTAGAAATTCAAATTCCTTCGGATGATCCATGAAATCAATTTCCACAAACCAAATTCAAAGAAGATGTAAATCTGGAAATAAAACTCTGTAACGACCACGGCTTTCTCTCCACAGAAAGTCGCATCGTTAATAAGAAAGAAAGGGGTAGAAAATAGAAAAGAAGAGAAGAAAGAAAGAAACAACAACAACGATCTCAAGGAACCAAATCGGTATAAACTAAATCTTTAAATTTGAGCAAACCGTTGACCTCTTCGATAAACTCGAACCTCAAACCAAACAGAAACACCATGCTGAACTCAGCCACAACACCGAAACAGACACATACATATATATTCAGACAATATTTCATTCATATCACCATCTTACTTTAGAAATTAATCACAAGATCAAGTTATATAATAGATCCAGGTCTTAAAATGAAAGTTTTGCTCATCAGGTAATATTGAACAGAGAACAGTATATATAAAATCAAACATTCTAAATACTTAAGAAAATTCTTATTTTAATCGATTACTAAATCTTAACCATTAAACCTTACTTAAATTAAAATATAATATCCCGGAAATTTTGACAATATCAATTTAATAATCTGTTAATAATTAAATTGATATGGATAATCTTTGATAATAAGATTTGAATTTAATTTAATAATCTGATTAAATTAGTATTAATTGATGATTTTATCTTTTAAAAGTTAATAAGATATTTCTATTTGGATATATATATATATATATATATTTATTTATTTATATATATTGTAAATAGAAGCTTTGGTAAATTGGAAATTTAGATTTAGTTTAATCTGGACTTTTCAAAGTTATTTAAATAAATAACATTTTAGTTTTAAATATACTTTAGATAAATCTTTTAATTGGTTTTATTTTCTTTAAAGAAATTTATATATATATAGATAAGCATTTATAAAATAATAAATTAAGTAAAAGCCTTTATTAACATTTATATTAAATAAGTAGTAATTACTTAAAAAGACAAGTGTAAATCTCTAAGGCTATGTAATAACATGTGTTGTAGAATTAAAGTATGAGAAAGACAAGTGTCATTTTTGTTTTAATTTTTCTTTTTATTTTAAAAATAAATCATTAATACTTATAAAACATGTTTCCTTTCTTCCATTTCTTTTTCCATTTTTTTCAAAAGCTAAGAAGAAAAACTCAAAACCAAAATAACTCAAAACAAAACCTGATAATTATACCTCCTCAACCAGAAATCAAATTCAATAAACCTGTAAACAAGTTTGCAAATCAAAATCAGTTCCTCCTCAAAAACTAGAAACTCATTTTCAAAGACCAATTTTGCAAATAAAAGTCTTCAGCCTGCAAATCTGCATTCAAATCTGGAAGTCATACCTACATACAACTGCAGTTTTTAAATCAAGCCTGTTTCTTTTCAAAACTGGAAATTTAAGAAGTCTACATCTTTTCAAACAAGCATGCATGCAGTTTTCAAAGGCAAAAGCATATCAAGTTTTCACAGTTTCAAGTTCTTTTCAAATTCCAGATTGTTAGCTTAAAGCCTGCTCTCTGTTTTCAGGTGAGTAAACTTTGAATTTAAAAACAGTTTGAAATCTCTGTGTGATAAAATGCTGAAGAAATATAGTATAAAGTTTTACGAGAATGCTTTGTTTTGAATTGCATGTATATATATTATGTCAGTATATATATATAGATAAGCCTGAAGCCTGACTCTCTGTTTAAATTTTGGTGAATAAACATTTTTATCAAAAGTTTAAATAAGTTAATGGTTGTTGTTTGTGAAATCTTTGTGTGATGATGTCCTGCATGAGTACAAATAAGTGTAAAATCTGTATGAATTGAATGTATATGTTGTGCATGTCTGAATATCACCTCTGTAAAGTTACAGAGTTAAAAATATGATCAATTTCCATAATCTTATCATCTAATCTATGATAGGCCTAGGAATTCAAAAGAGATATGTTTGAATTAACATGAGTTAAGTTTAAAAGATATTTTTAAGAATAATTAATTTATGTTTGTTTGAAAATTTAAATATACAGTGAAAACTTGAAACCTTGTTAAATTCGAATTCCATAATTTCTTGATTCACTTACATCTTCTTGTTAGACTTCGAAAAACATGAATTTTAAAAGTAGAATCAAGATTTTTAGTGTAGTATTTATTGAGTTACCCTGAGTTGAACGAAATTCGTAATTTCGTTATATGTCGGCGATCAATGACGATTTGAAGATCAGGGTGGTTGTCGGGGGTAGCTGGATTGGTTGTCGATCACTAGAAAAATACGATTATATTTTATTATGGAACGTGGTGGTCGGAATTCGATGATCTAGGGTTCTAGGGACAGTAGGGAACGATGATGTTCTCGAAGCTTTCGCGATGGCCATGGGGGATCGGAGGTGATCGCGATGGGGGGGAATCGAAGCGTAGGCATGGACAAAGCTCTGGTCGTGATGGCATGGTCTCAGATCGTCGAGATTGTCGTGGCGAACAATTTTTGTCGAATGGTTTTGGGTTCCATTAGTTTCGAGTTGATCGATTTTTGTTTTAGCGTGAATTGATCGGAGATGATGGTCGAAAGAACTGGGGTAGGTGTTTTCGACTTGTCGAAGGCGTCGACGTTGGTCTGAACGCTGGCGAGCTTGTGTACACGTGCACGTGTGCACGTACGTGTCTGGGTTCGTTCGTTAGTTTGGGGAAGAAGGATTTCTCGAAGTTGTTCTAGTGTGTGCTCGAGTTTGTTGCGGGGACGACTCGAAGTAGAAGATCATCGCGAGTATCACGAGTGTTGCTCGGTGTTGTCTCGTGGTTTTGCTGTTTTTACTCGGGATGATTTTGTTTCTGGGATTTCAAATTGTCCAGTTTTTTTTTTATATAAATGAATTTAAAAATTTAAGCAAAGCTTAATTTTAAACAAATTTTTACCAGTTTTAAAGATGTTTGAAATATTGAATTAAAACATGATGTTAAACAAGTTAAGTTTTTAAAGGTATAGATTTTAAAGATTTATTTTGTTTTAAATTGAATTTGATTTATATAAGTATTACTTCGGATAAATCATGTATTTAGTCCATAAATGTTTTCAAATAAAATGTGATTGTTGAAGTTGAGATGTAATTAAAGTGAAAGAATTTAACTTTAATAAAACCAAAGGATGATGATTTTGAATAAACCAAATTCAAGCTTTTAAATTTAGTTTTTATGATAAGTAAGAGTTAATGTTATATATGGGTTATCTTAATTTAATCAAGTCTTAGTAACAAAAGTAATTAATAATTGTAAGTAATTTAATTAATTAATGTACTAAATGAAAGGATCATTAATTGGTGATTAAGAGATAAGTTAATTACTTAATGTGATTAATTGAGAATTAATTAATGATGAGATTAATTAAAAGATAATTACTTAGTGTAAGTAATTAGTGTGTAATTACTAAATGTAATTAATTAAAAAGGGTAATTACTTTATGGAAGTAATTAATGAAAGGTAATTAAGGATTAATTACTTAGATAATTAATAAAGGTTAATTAATGTGATTAATAAAGGTTAATTAATATGATTAATTAAGGATAATTAATGTGATAAGTTAAGGTTAATTAATTAATAAATGTGATTAATTAAAGTTAAATTAATTAATGTGATTAATTAATAGAGGCGATTGATAAAAGAATAATTACTTAATTTGAAAGTAATTAGTGGATAATTAATAAAGTAATTTGTGGATAATTACTTAATGGAAATAATTTGAGGTTAATGGGAGTAATTAAGGAATAATTACTTAGGATAATTAATTAATTAAGGTTTAATTAATTAAAGGTAAGTGATTAATAGTTAATTGATTTCTGTAATTAATTAAAGAATAATTACTTAATGTAATTAATTTAAATAGAATAATTAATTAAGAGTAATTAAGAATTATTAATTAATGATGTAATTAAAGTTTGATTAATTAAAATTAATTAATCAATAATAAGTGATTATAGAGTAATTAATTAATGTAATTAATTATAGCTAATTAATTAATGAAGTAATTAAAGGTTAATGTAACAACCCGCATATCTATCGATTCTATATTTAAATATTTTATTTAAATATTTTATCGTTAGTCGGATGTTAGTCCGAAAAGCTACTTTTTGCATACGGTCAAATTAGGACTCGAGACCACCCCCATTGAGTTCAAAATGACGTTTGCGATCTTTTTGAGTGTAAACTTCGATATGTTTGGAGATAGTGAAATTTTCAACACTTTTTCCCGCCTTTGACTTTGGTTTGGACTGCACCCCTTTAGTTCAGCCCAACCATCTTCCTCACTCTATCAAAACACTTGAAGCTTTCTCAAAAATGGTGGTGGGAAGTGGAAATTAAAACTCCAAACACAAATTCCATTGCAAATCCGAGATTCAACATCAAATTCACGTGAAGACCATTGATTCAAGCTTGTTGGTGTTCTTGCTTTGCTCTCAAATCTCCATCTTCATCAAATTCCGTGAAAAGGTGAGATTTTTGATCTCACATCTTGCCTATAATCGTCATTGGACTGTTGGGAATGATTCCTCATCACTTTAGCATGTTTGTTGCATTTGGTTTGGATTGGATTGGCGAAAAATTCCAAATTTTAGTGATTTTGGTGAAAAAACTGCTACTAGGTCGTTCTGGCCATTTTTAGCTCGTTCGGAGTTAGGTCGTCCATCCATAGGTCGTAGGTCGCCTGCGAGTTAAGTCTTAGGTCACCTGCGAGTTAAGTCTTAGGTCACCTGCGAGTTAAGTCTTAGGTCGCTGCCGACCTATAAATCCCAGGCAAAAACTTAAGTCGTTGCCGACCTATAATTTCCAGGCAAAATCTTAGGTCGTTGCCGACCTATAAATCCCAGGCAAAAAACTTAAGTCGTTGCCGACCTATAATTTCCAGGCAAAATCTTAGGTCGTTGCCGACCTATAAATCCCAGGCAAAAAACTTAAGTCGTTGCCGACCTATAATTTCCAGGCAAAATCTTAGGTCGTTGCCGACCTATAAATCCCAGGCAAAAACTTAAGTCATTGCCGACCTATAATTTCCAGGCAAAATCTTAGGTCGTTGCCGACCTATAAATCCCAGGCAAAAACTTAGGTCGCTGCCGACCTAAAATCCCCAGGCAAAACGTTAGGTCGTTGCCGACCTATAATCTCCAGGCAATGTTAAGTCGTTCGCGAGTTAAACCTTATGTTTTAGGTCGTTGCCGACCTATAATCCCCAGGCAATGTTAAGTCGGTCGCGAGTTAAACCTTAAGTCGTAGGTCGTCGCCGACCTTACACTTGGTCTTTTTAGCTCGCGATTTCCTTAGGTCGTAGCTCGTAAGTCGTAGGTCGTCGCCGACCTTACACTTGGTCTTTTTAGCTCGCGATTTCCTTAGGTCGTAGCTCGTAAGTCGTAGGTCGTCGCCGACCTTACACTTGGTCTTTTTAGGTCGCGATTTTCCTTAGGTCGCAGGACTTTGTTAAGTCGTAGGTCGTCTCCGACCTTATCCTTAGCCTTGTTAGGTCGCGTGAACTCTTAGGTCGTATGACCTACTTTTCCTTAGGTCGCTGGACCAGCTTGCCTTCACTAAGTCGTACCGTGACGGGGCGCTGCCCCGCACCCCGCCGTGGGCGCTGCCCCCTGGACCCCCGCGACCTGACCGGTCAGGTCGAACCCCGAATTACTCTGCGTAGGCAATCTTATCTGACAAAGCATTTATCAGAATTTCTACTTTGATGGTTTTGGGATTGACTTCTTTGGACTTTACTCACGTCTTCGAACGTGAATTGATTTGTTTCTACAATCGTTTTATGACTTGTCACTTTAAAGATATATGAAGGTTTCAATACTAATAGTAAATATCAAAACTCTTTCATCAAAGCGATTTCAACACTATTTTAAATATCAAAAGTTCATTTTCTCAAACCGATTTTCAATCTACTAGTATATACAAGCCTTTACTTCACTCGAATGAGAAATCGACTTAAACGACTTAGTAAAACGAGTGGTATGAAACGCTTGCGTTCACTTCGTCGGTTAGCTCTTGGACTTGTTCGATTGAACCCTTTTTGTGACAATTTCCTAGTGAAGATTTACAGCTTGTTCGTAAATATTTAAGTTAAGCAAGTGGTTATGGGACATGAAGCTAAACTCATATATTTACTAGCTTGGTGTGATTGACACTTCCTTATGATCATGACGATCATTTTTGTGATTTAGACTAGCGATTGAGCGATGTCTCTTTGTCTACGTGGGAGACTATACCCCGATCATGTGATGTTTCGCCATCACATTTCCTATGGTCTTCGGGCCATTCCTGTGTGAAAATTTAATGGATAGCTTCCATGAGATATCATCTCGTCATGTGTTTACGCGTAGGTGAGTTTTCATGCTCCCATTCATGTGTTAGGCCTCCCCCCTTTATGTGTTTTCTGGATTTCTGATGATGATTTCTGGAATTTTGTGCTTCACCAATTTTCATGATTTTCATTGATATGATATCAGTTTTTGTGCATTGGTGAATTCATGTGTTATTGACTTGTTATGAATACAAGTTTAGGGTATGATACCCTATTTTATCTTTGAGAAGATTCTTGTGATATTGATTAATCTTTTGTTGATTATCATTTACATACTTATAGTAGTATGTCGCTATGGTTATTACATGTTCATGTCATGCCTTTTTCTGTATACCATATCATCTGATATTTATAGTTAGACTGATCCGTTTATTATTTTCTTATAAATAATACTCGGGTCAGACCGAGATGTTACAGGTGCTTCTGCTTGACTTCTCTTCAGGATACTTCTGACTTTTGGCTAACTACTTAGATTAGTAGTTTTTGGATGTACACCTTTGAGATATAGACTCTATGTTGTGTACTTATTCTTTTGTATAGCACGTGATGCTATTCTTTTGTATTATCGTGGATCTTTCCGACCACTACTCTGATGTACACTTTCATGTGATATATATATTTATTCATATCTTCTTCCGCCTTTGTGATATGGATGTCTGTGACTGATTTATGTTATGATTATTTCTATGTTTGTTTCCGAAGATTATATATAGCCACCGTGTGATAGCTTTGTGTTTGTACCGGTATGTCGGATTTCCTCCTTAAAAGATATGCATTCTATTCTATCTGACGTATCGGTGCTCGCACAAAGAAGTTACATGGATGGTCGCTCCTCCACAGCCTTATTCTCCGCGCTAATTGACAGCACTACATCGTAGTGTTCTTGGTTAGCTTGGGTATAGAGGTGGGGCGTCACAGCTAATTACTGTAATTGGTTAAGAATAATTAATTTGTGAAATTAATTAAAGATAATTAATCAAGATGATTAATTGAAATGAATTATTAGAGGATAATTAATTAATTGATTGTAATTAATTAATGGTTAAGTAAGATGGATTTATAAAATGAAGTAATTAATTTAATTCAATTTAAATTAATTTAAGATGATATAAATCATTACTTATGAATGGGTGTTAGAATTGGATACTTGACATTGATTGATATCTCTGATGAGATATATGCTGTATGATATGGATGTTAGTTGAATTGAATGGATTATCTGATAATGTTGATTATCTGTGTGAATTATCTTCCTTTGTGAATAAAGATAATGAATTGAATTGTTTTACCCTTAAAACAACTTGGCCTTAAAAGATACGCTTTGGATTTCGATGAGACCGGGATCGGGTTTCCGTATACCGGATTTCCAGGTCTGGAGACCCGAATACCACATCGATCCAAATTAACGATAGGTCATGAATCAAGTGAAGATGAAGATTCAGAGTGCAAGGGTTATTGTCGTTAACTCTGAGGGTGATTCCAAAATGAGTGTAACGAGATAATGCCTTCGGTTTCGTTCGAACCCGGAACGAACTTGTATGGATTGAATGCTTTCAGAACATCGTCAGGTGGACGATGAGCATTCTAAGTGATGTGTTCTTTTCTATGGTAATCGTGACCTCAAGCCTCACAAACCGGGAATGGCTAAAATAGGGGAGGTGCAGCAAGGTTAGTGGGTAGCATCCAAGTAGGACAAGGTTACCTCTGTCTAGATGTCCCTTTCTATTTTCGACTTAGTGGTGCGGTTGCTGATCCCAACCGTGAGGTATCTTGTGCGGGAATTATCCAGTAAGGGATGTTCCGACCTTGTGTTGCAGGGGATTGGGAGTGATCCTCGGTACGGTGATCTAGGCCACGTACTGTGACGGGCGGTACCCCGGTAGCCCTGCCATTGTATGGAATCCAAACTCCAATAAGTGCCGTACGTATTAGTTGTGCCCAACTATGTTGGAATGTGAGATGTAAGCATTTCAGCTATTTCTGTATTTTACTTGAAAACCCTAGACCCTATTATAATACAATCGAATTTCCTATCAAATGTTTTGGTTAGCGTAAGGTAAAAACTTACCCATGTTTATTTGTGGGGAGTCTTACGTGATACCTTTTCTTTCAAAAGGTTTTGAAGTTAAACAAGTTTAACCTGTTACTCACACCAGACCCATGTCTGACCCAAGTTGTTTATTTCTGTTTTATAAACTCTTGGGTACTCAAATTTTTACGAGTAGCCAAGGGATTCAGGTTAGCCTTGACGAATTGTGGAAGAGCAATGGAGCAGGAGGCTTCAGCGTTGTAGATATAGATAGTAGTTTCCGTTGTGTTGATCTTGTTTAGATCTTTGTTTTAGATGTAATAACTAGACAGATGTTTATAACTGTCTAGTATATGATGTGTAATCTGTGTAACTCTGATAAGTGATGTATATGATACTATGTAATATTTATGTGATATAATATATTTTGTTCGTTTCCGCTGTGAGTATTTGTGTTTGTTTTCTTTCTCTTCTTTTCTTTTCTACTTCTCACCCCTTTCTTTCTTACTGTCGATGCGATTTTCCGGGAGTGGAAAGCCGAGTCATCACGCGTGGTATCAGAGCATAGGTTGAGCGAATGCCTAAGCTTTTGGTTAAGTGAATATCAGAACACTAGGTTGAGTGAATACCTAGGTTCGGAAGGATTGTTCATTAGAAATAGGATCTGTAGCAACCTATTTGAGTATGAGTATATATATATACGAGAGCGCGTATTTGTTAGTTATATAAAATGGTTTTATATTGTGTTAATTGATCGGTTGAGTGGTATATGGATTCTGGTCAATACGAGTAGCTAACGTTATTGATAGGGATCTCTAAACACTTGAACCAGACCAACGGACACAATATTGTTTTAAAGAGGTAGATGAAATAATTTTACCCAGAAATAATTTCTATATAAAAAAAAATATATCATTTTAAATATATATATTTATGTATTTCTACCTATTTATTGGGTTACCTGTTCGGGTTTTCCAATATAAGTTATAAAGGTAGATAAGGTGGTAGTGTGTGTAACACAATTACCAATAGTTGGAGTTTGAATGTTTGAGGTTGGAAGTATATATCGAGACTGTAAACCCAATACCGTCTCGAGTAAGCTTTGCTGTGGTGAAGGATTTCATCGATCTCCGAAGGAAACTGTAATGGTTCGGAGTTTATCTTTGAAGTGTGGATGAGTAGAGTTGGATCTGTCGATGAGGCAGAAGTGAGTGATGGTACCTTGATACCTCAGGTAATAGTAGCTGTATGATGAGATGCAGTGACTATGGATGTTCCTGAAGATGTTTTCTTTGGAACAAGATTAAGGAAGTGTGTCTGTTTCGGTGTTGTCGCTGAGTTCAGCATGGTGTTTCTGCTTTGGTTTGGAGTTCGAGTTTCTCGAAGAGCTTTGGATAGGAGCATCAGTGTCAGCAGTGCTACTCGGAGTGTTCTGTGATGGCAAGAAGTTTTCTAGCTGAGCAGTTTTTCTGGAAGTGAAGTTCAGAAGCAGCAGAGTGGATCCATTTCTTCGATAAATTGGATAAATAAGTGTAAGCTGTTCTGATTGGTAAAGAGGAACAGTTTTTCTTTGGAATTAGGTTGGGTTGATCGCAAAAAGTGACTTGCGATTGTCTGAGTGTTCTCTTGGGTTGTCAGAATTTTTCTGGATGTCTTCAGAGAAGTCAGAAGTTTGTCCGCATCTGAAGGTTGAGTTTTCTTATCGACTGGATTCCAAGAGTGATACCGGTGGTTCAGTCTAGTGGAAGGATGTTTCCTAGAGATGGAGTTGGTGAAGCAGCTCAAGTTTTGCTGGAATATCTGAGTTTTATTTATGGATCAGTGAACCTTATTTCTAGAAGTGAGTTGTCCAGTCTGTGCTTGTGTTCTACCTCATATCAGAGTTGAGCAGCGAAAGCAGTTTGGAGTGTATCTCTGATAGGAGGAGTAAGTTTGGAATCTACTGATAGTTGTGAAGTAGAGTTATGTTTGGATCTCGTCTGTGTTCTGATTTAGATAAGTTTTTGGTCTTCGAAATTGAATTGCCAGTTTGGATAATTTGAATTCATTGAGTTGTACGTATCTCTGAGGGAGTACGTATTTGATCTATCTCTGGTTTTAGAATCTGCAGTTTTGGGAAGTTTGGTAGTTGAGTCAGACTCGTCTGTAGTCTGATATTCTGTTTAGTTCTGTAGATCTAGATGAGTAGGAGATCTATAGCTTAGTAGTTTAGATTGTTTGTAGAACGAGTATCCCGGTATATATATACTTGGGGAAACTCGAGGAATTTTATCTAGAATTTAGTCTAGATAGTTAGAATTGTTTGATTGGATGAATTGGTTGCTATGGTTGCTAGCATATGGATGATAGTATATGCTTGTGTTTTAAATTAAAATCTTTAATAAGATTATTAAATTACCTTTGTTTAAATTTCGGGGACGAAATTATTTTAAGGGGGGAGGAATGTAATATCCCGGAAATTACATATATATTCTCACCTATAAAGACACAAAGGAGGAGAAGCATGGGAAGAACGGGCTATGTCGGAGGTGGTAGCCTGAGTTCTGCCAGAGAAGAATCGGTGGAAGGAAGATTGAGGTCGGGAAGGAGGAAGCAAGAGGGTTTCGGCAAGGCTGGAATGGAGTTTTGTTTCGGTTGATGGCGAGTTTGTTATGGTGCTCGAGTGGTGAAGGGAACGGATGGGTGAGGAGGTGGTGGTGTGTGCCGAGGCTTGGAAAAAGTTTGTCAAGGTGGGTTCGATCTCGGCTAATGGGAAGATGGTGGGAACGGCTCGCGTGGCGAAGGTGATCAAGGTGGCATTTTAATGAAGCTAGGAACTGATCGGCTGCCTGGGTGGAGCTCTGGGCACTGGTGGGGTGGTCAGGCGAAGGGGAGTGGAGGTTTGGGGCTGATGGAGTTTCGAAGGGACGGGTGTGGTTGCAAATGTTAGAGGAAGAAAATCACGGGTCCAACAAGATAAAAGCAACGTTATATTTTAATATTTAAAAACATAGAAATTTCTTTGAAGGCACGACACGCTAGAGATGTAATAAATTGAATATAGGGAACAGAAAGAGACAACATAGGGAATAGAAAGAGACAACCGTTGATTCGAGAAGTAACTAAAGAAAAATGGATTTTGATAGTATACAGTAGATAAATGAAAGGACCCGGTAGACCGAAAACTTAAATACAGAACCGATATAGCAAATCGTTTCGTAGATTTCGTCGTCTTCCGGACTCCGAAATACAAAACCGGATATATCGCAGCGATCAACACGACGAGACGATCAAAACAGTATATGGATATCAGTGGTATGATTGAATTATAAAAATTCGAAATTTTCTACTGACGGAAAATGCAAGAAAAACGTAGAAAAATAAGATCGACGGAGCCAAAGAAGTCCGAATTTGGAAAAACGACAAACTGAAATCTTGCTCAGAAGATGATTTAGAATTTTTCTAGGTAAAAATATTTAGGTTTTGGAAACATTTTATTTTCATCGCTTTTTAACTGATTAAATTGAAGTAAATTTACGCGCGAAATAAACTTTCATATTTTCGGACGAAAATTTACCAGTTGCTATGTTTAACTAAACGCATTCCAAATATCAAATTTATATTTCGAAATTTTATCGTTTAAAATTTCACAAAATTTCCACTAATTACGTTATTAAAACAGTTGAAATTTACGGGTCGTTACAACTTATTAACTTAACAAATTAAATTATTGAAAATTTTACGGGTCGTTACACTCTCCCCCACTCAAAACTTTTCATCCCAGAAAGGAAGAAGGTAGGAGAATAGAAATACCCTGAAATAACACTAAATTGAAACTCAAAATAAAATCAATGATTTTAACCATATAAATTTAATTCAATTTAAATTAATTTATACCCAAAACAGATAGAATGAGATAGGATTAAGACAAGATGAAAGAAGACTGACATTATAACTTTCATTATAGGTGAATTCTACAAGATGGAGAAGATCTTTCAAATTCAAGAACACAAGCACGAAGGAGATCCTCTAGAGCATGATTCACTCTTCCCGTTTGGCCATCGGTCTATGGATGGTAAGCAGTGCTCAGATTCAGGTGAGTACTCAATGATTTATGAAAAGTTTCCAAAACTGACAGGTAAAGATAAGTTCTTCTATAAGGAAGGACTATAGGTTGAACTTCAGGAATAAAATCAATTTGGAATTCAATTCCTGTTTAGGATGCAGGAAAACAGGAACATCCGAAAGAAAAGAGATTGGAAAACAAAATAAGATAATAAATTTTAAACCATGAAATTTTCAACTTAAATTAATAATTGATTTCATCCATTTGATTTCACCTAATTTAAATAAATCTTAACTATTTTTAAATCTCATTATCTCAACATACAATTATCTTAAATTAACAATTTTCCAAAGTCATGAATTTGTAAATCATTTATTATGCTCATAATTTATGCAATAAATTTAATTCTTCTTTATTCCAAATCATTATTTAATTTTATTCCACTCAATATATCTAATCACATATATTAAGTATATTTACACTTATTATAACTACTCTGATTTATTTATAAATTCCTTTAACGCCATTTTAAATCATAAATTATTCACTAACTTTTATTCTGTTTACCTTTATTAATCTTTTATAACTAAAATTTTAGTGTATAACATTTATTATAACCACTCAAATTTTATTTATAAAATCCTTTTATATTGTACATTATCCAATTACATAGCTAACTTCTGAATGATTTAGGTAAGTTATATTGGGGTACAACTGAACATTATACAAATAAAATTTTCAAATTCAATTACCTCAAGTTAGAACATTTATTCAACAATCTTGATTTCCTTTTATAATTGAAATTATCCTTTAAGATAAAAAATTTAAGAATTAAATTTCCGATTTACTTCAAACTATTCTAGGTAAATAAATATATATACATAATATATATCAAATCAAATTTGAAATAATATACCAATATATATATTATAAATCAAGTCATATTTTAGAAATTCAAATCAATTAAATTTTTGAAAACAAAACTGTAGCAAGGATACAAAATGGTATCTTCACTTCGAAACTCGAACATGAACGTCGATGATGTTGCAGTCATCACCGAGATTATTTTCCAGCGATAGAGAAAAGAGCACTGATTTAAACATTTAAAATTCTTTAGAAACAATTTCTAATATATATTAAAATATTTAAATATTAGTTTACAAAATACACTTCAAGAATGATTTGTAGGTAAGTTGGAAACAAAAGACACGATGATTAAATAATAGGATAAGAGAACGAATAAGCTTATATAAATCATGGGCAACCTTAATCGGGTCAACCGTGATTTCAAGAATAAGATCGATGTAGAGTTCTGGGACAAACCTATATCTGATCTCAAGAAATAGAATTCAGGATGACAAGAGATAGATAGCATTGTAAAACGAGGATGCAGAAATCTTCGGTGAATCAATGCTTCTTATAAAGGAGGTTCACCCATTTACAATCATTCGAAGATTGGCGAGACCGCCTATTCATTATAAAGAACATTCGAAGTGAAGTTATTGGATACTCCAGAATCAAAAGAAGACAAATAGGGAGAGACAAGAATGGAATTGGAACCGCAGGGAACGTTCCAAAATTCAAAAGAAATCGAGTCAAAAAGAAAAAGATTCAAGCTCGAACGAAAGTGATTCTGTAAATAATTTTTTTTGTATATGCTAAGTTTTGCCTAGAGCCAAAGCCCTGATACCAACTTTAACGACCCACTATTTTGGACCATTCATATCGACAATAAATCCACACATACCGGACCTGAATAATTCAAAACAATAGATTGTAAATAAAATTTGGCAAAACTCAGAAAATATAGTAAATAAATCACAGTTCACAGACACAGAGTAATATAACAATGCAGCGGAAGCAAAAAAATAGTAGTTCATGAAGCTACTATATATATAATAACAGAGTTCAACAAGATACAACAGAAATCACGAATACAAAGATGTCTCAATACAATAGTCAAATACAAGATCTGAATACATCACTGGAATCAACTGAATGACTGAAAGCGAAATAGATAGTTGGATCTCCAAGAAAAGCTCCAACTCCAAAGGTGAGTCTCCAATGCTGTATCACTCAGTCTGACCCGAGCGTAAAGCAAAACACAAAACAATCGAGTCAGGACATAAATACTTATACAATGTAAACCAACTCAAGTGAACTGTAATAAAATGCACAAGTAACTTAAAGAATGCTTGGGATCGCCCATTCTTTAAGGATCCGTTAAACTATCTACTATGTAGTAATATTCGCTATTATAATAATGTCTAGAATAAAATAATCTTACTTTTAAATAGCGTTAAGGGGTTACCCATATAGCCCTTAACACATAATAGTCCCAGTAGTCTATCCAGTATCAGCATACCCCCAGATCGGGAGCTACCCTCAATACTCCACAGGCTACGGCACAAATCCAAACTCGTAGTAAAGTTTGATATGGTAGGTGACACGGCACAACAAGGCAATGCCAGGGTAGATATACCAATTATGCTTCCGGGCTGGTGGAAATGCATAGCAGCCACTACCGCCACCCTCAGAACACACTCCCAAATCAAAAATCGAAGGGTGGCCACCAAATAAATCACAAAGTAATAGAATATTATCGAAGAAATGCATCCGATCAGAGGTGCTACCTCATTGGCCCGAGAATCGCTCCTGTTTTAGCCACCTAATGCCAACTCGTGGGAGTCGGGTCCACGTTCATACCTCAATAGGATCGTCGCCACCATCCTACTTCAGTCTGGAATCTATACCGCGTACACGGTTGTCAAACTGGTTTTCGGTATCGACAAAGAGTATGCCCATATTCGATCCCGGTCTCTTTGCCAACCAATCGTTATTATAACCCATGGATATTTATTTCAAAATCATTTACTTTAAACCCAAAATATCATATCCATTTCAAAACTAAATACTATATTATTTCATTTCAAAGCCAAATCGATATATCATTTCCATTTCAAATCCCAAAGCAATAATATATCATTTAAATTCCAAAAACCAAATCAATATATCATTTAAATAAAACCCAAACTTCCAAATCACTGAATATTTCCTTAAATTTATTAAACTTGAAATATTCCTTTAAATCATCTTAAACCAAACCACTTTATAAAGTCACATTCTTAAATCTTCAATTTCAATAAGTTTCACGTTAATATATTTAAAGACAATTCTTAATTAAATACAATTTCACACAATTACATTTTCAAAACCATAGTACCTTTCAAAGTTATAACAACTCTAAAACCCAACACTTTGAAACCATAATATTTTAAAATCATAACAATTTAGAAATGTTATTCTTTGAAAATCATAATACTTAGAAAATCATAACACCTTTAAAATAATATTAAATTAAACAATTTAAATTCAATGTCAAATATTATTCATTTCAAAGTTATAGCATTTCTAAGTTCATTCATTCAATTATAGAATTTCCAAAACATTGTAAATTTCAGTTACAACAGCACTTATAAAATGTTACGGTAGATATATTAGCATTTCAAAAACATTGTCAAATTCAGAAACAGCAGCGCTTATAAAGTGCTACAGTCCGTATTAGAATTTCAAAACAGTTCAGTTTAAGAAACAACAGCACTTACCAAGTGCTACAGTAGATATTTAGTTATTATTCAAAACAGTTTACTTTCAGCAGCAACAGCTCTTACAAAGTACTGCAGTAGCTCTCTTGGTTATTCCAAATTATAGTTTAGTTTTAGCAATAACAGTACCTACAAAGTGCTGCAGTAGCTCTTTGTTATTTCAGAACATAGTCTATTTCCAGAAATGATAGCACTTAACAAATGCTGTCTTAATACCACAGCATTTCTGAAGTGCTACCAATATTAATTCCAGCTTTATTTTAAAAAAATTCAGAAACAATAAAACTTAAAATTTGGTTAT
Source organism: Allium fistulosum (assembly GCA_030737815.1). Lineage (NCBI taxonomy): Eukaryota > Viridiplantae > Streptophyta > Magnoliopsida > Asparagales > Amaryllidaceae > Allium > Allium fistulosum. The sequence goes on from CM060908.1 coordinate 369,186,933, forward strand.
TTTAACTTATAAAAATCATATTTTTCTTTTCAAAAATATTCATTCGGATATCTTAACTTATGATTCAATAAAATAAACACTTAATAAGTAAATATCCAATTTAAACAATAATTCATTCATTAAGTCAAAAGTAAATTATTTTCTCAACCTTTACTTTAACAATTAACTTAATATTTTATTTTAAAATACCCATTTCCCAAGTAAATTTTTTTTCCCTTTATTTACTTAACTTAAAAGTTTTCATTTAAAACCAAATTTCCAATTTCCAAGTTAAGTCATAATTAAAGTTACATTTTTCCATTTAGAAATCATCACTATTTATTTTACAAAACATAACATTTCATAAAATAATATTTTATCATAGTTAATATAACAATCAAATCTTTTTCTTTTAGATCTATTCATTTAGACATCAATTAACTATGATTTTCTAGTTAAATACATTTTATTACAAAATGTCCAATTAAAAACTGTATTCCATTTTATCAGTTCAAAATACATTATTTATTACACAAAACATGTCAGTTTCATAAAGTAAAATTCATAACAATTACTAGGTTAGATTTAAAACTTCCATATTAAGTCAAATTCAATTATTAAGTTATTTATCATCAATAAATGTCTTTAAATTAAATTTAAAACCAACACATCTTTAAAATTTCCATTAAAGCCACTTATTGACTTATAAAATCTTAACTTATAGAAAACCAACATCTTCTTATATTTAAGTCATTTAAATCAAATCCTTTAGCTCAAATTTCATATATTTAAAACATGCAAAATACTTAATAATTTTAGGAAAATATTTTTTAAAAATATAACCATGGGCCTGTATAATATTTTCTAACCTAGGTCAAGTGATACGAATATGTATCATTTCAATCCGTAATTTAAAAAAAGAAAAATCCGGGTTTTATCATTTCAAACCCGAAATCCCTAGTCAAATAAATTACAATAAAATCACTCAAGCCTATCATTTCATCCCATAATGATTTTTCCTTATTCAAATGTCCATTCGGGTATGTATCATTTCAACCCATAGTGATAGGGAACTTGCAGTGTGAGAAACAGTAAATAAATGAACAGTAGAACATATAATATCATATCAGATGATGTAACAAATATATAAACAGAATTTAACATCATATAATCATATCACAGGCATATATGAACATATTAACATAGCATATAAATTTTCTACAATTCACATGCCATTGTTTCATAATTATAAAAGTACGTATGTCGAGAGTGATAAACTCACCTCTAAAACTAGAGATCAAATTCAAAACACAAAACCAAACTCCGCAAAGCACGAAAAGGCATGACAAAAATTTTGAGTGTATGAAGAGTCAAGATCTAGATCTTGTAAACAACACATACAAATACACAGATCATAAGAATAAAATCCAACACAACAAAAGATGGATTAAACAATGCAAATATGAATCAAAGAGGAAATAACCTTGCTTTTAAACAACAAGAGTGCTCACCATGATCACCATGGGCTAGACTATTTCATGTATGCTCGGCCTCATGTTGGATCTTAGTCCTAAGGCACGGAAAGGTTGTGTTTTGAGTCACGCAATGGTTTGGTGGTGGAGGAATTTGTTGAGGCCGAGGTATATGAAGAGGAAGGTGATGAATACATGTCTTTGGCTAGGCTTGTATTAAATTTTGGTGATGTATGGCAACTAGGTGGTCGCGGCTACAAGGTGGACGAGGTAATGAGGTCGGTTAGGTGGTGGTGGAGGGGGAGTTGTGGTCGTCAATTCATGGTGGCCGAGCCTATTTCTTGAAACAAAGGAAAGAACAAAAGAAAATAGATGTTAACCCGCCTTTTGGCAAGGCCGCAGACAGACGGGTTTAACCTAATCAACTGCATGTTCGTCGAGGCTAGAGTACGATGGATTCAGTTGATTGGATGGATAGATGACGCAACATGTTTGGAAGATGGAAATATGGTTGGATAAAGGTTGATCAATGGTTCGGCTTGATGGACGTTCGGCATTGGGATCGTTCGGCATAGAGGAATGTTCGGCACTGGACGAGCGTTCGGCATAAAGAGATCGTCGTTCGACATAGAGGAATGTTCGGCACTGAACGAGTGCTCGACATTAGAAGGAGTGTTCGGCATAAATCTTGTTCGGCACTGGGCGAGCGTTCGGCATAGAGAGTTCGTCGTTCGGCATTAGATGGAGCGCTCGGCATTAACCAACGTTCGGCATCTGGAGACGTTCGGCATTGGATGGATCGTTCGGCATCAAGGAGACGTTCGGCATTGGATGGATCATCCAGCATCAAGAAGCGTTCGGCGTTGGATGGATCGTTCGGCATCAAGGAGCGTTCGGCATTGGATGGGTCATTCGGCATACCTCACCTCGCTTGACATTGCACCTCGCACCTCCGTATCTCGCACCTCCATACTCCGCACCTCTGTACCTCGCACCTCCGTATCTCGCACCTCCATACTCCGCACCTCTGTACCTCGCACCTCCCAACGTTCGGCATGAAGAGATCGTTCGGCATTCACGCCTTGTTCGGCATTCAGCGTTCGGCATCTATGGTTCGGCAAATGGAGACCACTCCATTTGGGCTGAGGTACTCGGCTGCTAGGCCCACTAGGGAAGTCCAACCCATCTTTGTCTATAAATAGAGAGGCAGGGGCACAGTAAAAGGGGATCTTCTTTCTGCTCTCTTACTTTCTCTTTTCGAAGGCTAAGGCAACTCTGCCATTTTGTAACTGTAATCGATTATTACAGCAATAAAAAGCAAACTTCTGGAGTGGACGTAGGCCGGAGTTAGCCGAACCACTATAAAATCTGTTGTTCTTTACAGCTTTCATTTCAGTTTTAACTGTTCTTCACATTATTACTCTCTACATACATTCTATCTCTGAGCTGTGATTGGTATTTGGTGCTTTCATCTGGATTTTGGGGTTAGTGACCAATTTTGGCGCTAACACTTTGGTGCTTTCACTGAGAACTGAACTCAGGAACTTTGGAGTTAGGAACTTGGATCCTTGAAAGCAATGGCTAGACCACCAACGAGGAAGCAAGCAGTGGAAAGGAGCAATCAGGAAGGAAGTCAAGCGGCATCTTCTGGAGCTGGAGAGGGTCATGCATCCATCTACATAACTCGGGACGAGATGCAAGTGATGATGAATTCTATGCAGGAGCAGATGATGAAACGACAAGAGGAGATGATGCAGGCTCTTCTCAGGCAATTTGAACAACCAAGAACTGCAGGAGCTCAAGTTCGTGGAACTGGACCAGAGGGACTCAACCAGCGGACAGATGGAGTGATTCAACATGAGGCAGCTCCCAATCAACAAACAGCTAACAATCTAGATGGACCTAGACTCGGGGGCACACCACCTGGGAATGCTGGACCAGTTCATGGAGGGATACCGGATGACGCTACGCGGCCTGGCGTCGATAGGAATACAGGAGTACGTGATGAAGAATATGTGCCAGAATTTCCTCGGGGACTTGGGGGGCAGTCTGGATTGGTTGGAAACACTGATTGGCTGACATTATCAGGCGGACTATTCGCGGAGGTCTGACAAAAAGGGATTCAGAGGGAGTTAACAAAAGTCCGTTTACCCGGAACATCAGGACAGCTAGGAATCCGTCCGATTTCAAACTACCCACTCTGGAAGTATACAACGGGAAGACGGATCCCACCGACCACTTGATGAGGTACACTAGGCATATGGAAGTGCTGGGGGCAACGGAGGAGGTTATGGCCCGATGTTTCCCCCTATACTTGACTGAAATTGCTGCTATGTGGTTCAGACAGCTGGAGGATGGATCCATTGGAACATGGACAGAACTGGTGGACAAGTTCTTAAGTCAATTTCGAGTTCACATAAAAAGGCCAAAGAACGTGATGACACTAACATCAGTCAAACAGGGGGCAGATGAATCGCTCAGGACATTCTTAACTCGATTTAATGCAGCAGTTGCTTCGGTGGATCGGCCAGATCCATCAATGGTTCTGATGGCTGCGGTATCAGGAGTCAGAGATAATTCGGAGTTCAAAGTATCGTTGGTACGGGACCCACCGTTGGATATTGGGGAATTCTTTCATGAAGCTGAAAGATTTCTTCGACAAGAGAATGCATGTTTGGACATGAGGTCACAGGAAGTAAACATGACTAAGGATGGAAGATTACTCGGCGAAAGCTCAGGTGGGGACAAGGATAAAGGGAAAAGGAAGCGCTGGGGAGAACCAAAGTTCTCCACCTACACAGGATTGAACGCAACGTTGGAGCGGATTTTCTTAGATACTCGAGATCGTCTTCCCTATCGAAGGCCATCAAGGATGGAACCCACAGAACGTGAAAGGGCATCAGGAAGGCACTGTCTCTTTCATGACCTGGACGGGCATGATACTAACAGCTGCCGACATCTAAAGGATATAATCGAGGAGCATATAAGGAATGGTCAGTTGCGACAGTATGTCGGAACTCGGAATGCGGCGGTGGAACATGAACAGCCTCCGCCTACCTTGAACGACGAGGGCGCGAGGCCCAGGAATGGTGACCGATTGGTCATCAACTAATCTTGATGGTTTGGAATAAGTAACAAACTCCGGGCAAACGGTTAAATCACTTACTCATGTACGGGGTCGGAGATAACCCTCAGGCATGCTCTGAGATGATGGCTTACCGAAACGCCCGGGTTTGTGAAATCTGTTTTTTCCTTTGACTTGGACATTTGCTTTTTCTGGTTTGGTTTTGGAGTTTGGTTTGAACTCCCTGTTTTTCTCGTTTTTCTGGTTTGAATTCTGGTTTGAATGTTTGTTTTTCGGATTGGATTTTGATTGGATTTTCTCTGGATTTTGGCTTAAAGGTCGTCGAGTATGGACTATGCTCGACAAGGGTCCGGAGCGACCATGATTCGGCTTAGGGCTTAAGCCACGGCATTACTTGCGTCCAGGGACACTGGACCACGGTCGTTAAGTGTGGATTGCGCTTGGCAAGAACCCGGATAGGTTAGCTCAGCGCCCAGGGACACTGGGCCACGGTCGTCAAGTGTGGATTGCGCTTGGCAAGAACCCGGAGAGGTTAGCTCAGCATCCAGGGACACTGGACCACGATCGTCAAGTGTGGATTGCGCTTGGCAAGAACCCGGAGAGGTTAGCTCAGCGTCCAGGGACACTAGACCACGGTCGTCAAGTGTGGATTGCGCTTGGCAAGAACCCGGAGAGGTTAGCTCAGGGACACTGGGCCACGGTCGTCAAGTGTGGATTGCGCTTGGCAAGAACCCGGAGAGGTTAGCTCAACGCCCAGGGACACTGGGCCACGGTCGTCAAGTATGGATCGCGCTTGACAAGAGCTCGGAGAGGTTATGGATTTGGATATCGACCCGAAGAGGTCCTAAAGTCGGTTATTGGTTATTGGATATGGATGAAACATGGACTTTGGATATTGGACTTGAGGCTATTCAAAACACACCTTTCAAAGCAAGGCATGTTTTGGGGGGCAAGTGTTAACCCGCCTTTTGGAAAGGCCGCGGACAGACGGGTTTAACCTAATCAACTGCATGTTCGTCGAGGCTAGAGTACGATGGATTCAGTTGATTGGATGGATAGATGATGCAACATGTTTGGAAGATGGAAATATGGTTGGATAAAGGTTGATCAATTGTTCGGCTTGATGGACGTTCGGCATTGGGATCGTTCGGCATAGAGGAATGTTCGGCACTGGACGAGCATTCGGCATAAAGAGATCGTCGTTCGACATAGAGGAATGTTCGGCACTGAACGAGTGCTCGGCATTAGAAGGAGTGTTCGGCATAAATCTTGTTCGGCACTGGGCAAGCGTTCGGCATAGAGAGTTCGTCGTTCGGCATTAGATGGAGCGCTCGGCATTAACCAACGTTCGGCATCTGGAGACGTTCGGCATTGGATGGATCGTTCGGCATCAAGGAGACGTTCGGCATTGGATGGATCATCCGGCATCAAGAAGCGTTCGGCGTTGGATGGATCGTTCGGCATCAAGGAGCGTTCGGCATTGGATGGGTCATTCGGCATACCTCACCTCGCTTGACATTGCACCTCGCACCTCCGTATCTCGCACCTCCATACTCCGCACCTCTGTACCTCGCACCTCCGTATCTCGCACCTCCATACTCCGCACCTCTGTACCTCGCACCTCCGTATCTTGCACCTCCATACTCCGCACCTCTGTACCTCGCACCTCCCAACGTTCGGCATGAAGAGATCGTTCGGCATTCACGCCTTGTTCGGCATTCAGCGTTCGGCATCCATGGTTCGGCAAATGGAGACCACTCCATTTGGGCTGAGGTACTCAGCTGCTAGGCCCACTAGGGAAGTCCAACCCATCTTTGTCTATAAATAGAGAGGCAGGGGCACAGTAAAAGGGGATCTTCTTTCTGCTCTCTTACTTTCTCTTTTCGAAGGCTAAGGCAACTCTGCCATTTTGTAACTGTAATCGATTATTACATCAATAAAAAGCAAACTTCTGGAGTGGACGTAGGCCGGAGTTAGCCGAACCACTATAAAATCTGTTGTTCTTTACTGCTTTCATTTCAGTTTTAACTGTTCTTCACATTATTACTCTCTACATACATTCTATCTCTGAGCTGTGATTGGTATTTGGTGCTTTCATTTGGATTTTGGGGTTAGTGACCAATTTTGGCGCTAACAATAGAAGAGAAAAAAAATAGAAAAACAATAGGAAAAGAAGCTATGACTTACAGGAAAAGTTTCTCATGTGAAGATGCAATTGAAAATGAGATGGGGAAAGTGTTTTGTACGTGAATAAGTAATTACCAGAGGAGTTTGGATGGCAAGAAAGTGGAAATAAATGTTAAGAAACGGAAAAGGCATGAGTTACGGGAAAAAGAAACATATATATATATATATATATATATGTTTCTTAAATTTGTATAAAATGTTACATTTCTAAATGTGAAATCTTGTCAATTGTACACATCAATTAAGATTTAAAACCAATTAATTAATTTACCTTAGTTCCATTCCTTTTACCAATTTGTTACTTTATAAATAAATTTACGTTTCTATTTATTTTATACATTCACACCTCCCGTTACTGCATAAATTCTCATTAATGACATTGAAGTTTTTATAATTATTTTATAGACTAAATAGGCAACTTATAATAGCTGTTATCACTACCCTTTAATTTACACTTAAGTTTATCATATATTCACTAATTATCATAATTACTTACCTGATATTGAATTCATTCAATTTCTATCAATTATACAAATTTATTTATTAATACACCACTTACCCTTATTTACTTATATTTAAATTTATACTCAAATATAACTATTATAACTAAATTAATAGGCCAATTAAATAGTAACTCACACCCGTTACTATTACTTTAATCCACATTAATGAATCCCTTATTATTTACAAATCATGTAATAGCCCGCAGACCCGTACCCCTTGAATTGACATTAATCTCCATCAAATTAAGTCAAGAAGGATGGAAATACGAACCATTTGGGTTATAGAAGAAAGAGGTAGAAGAAGAAAATAGAAACAACATCAAAATCTTACCAACGCAGCGGAATAAAATATAATATATATAATAACTGGTCTTTACACAAAAACAAATCTGTTTATACATTACATCATCAGAGTATACATAACATAGAACTAGGCAGTAATCATAACCTGTCCTCCCACAACTGAATATACAGCAATCAACACAGCGGGATATTTAGACAAGTACGGAAGTACGCATTGCCATACAGCTCGTCTCCTAAGCTCCACAGCATCCTATCCTGTAATCTATAATACTCGGTCTGACCCGAGCATTATAGTTAAATAACACCCAAGTCAGTCTGGAATACCAGCGTGAGAAAACCACACTCAAATTGATTATTAAGTTTCAAAAATCCTTTGAAATCAAAAACATCTCGTAAGACCACGCCACAAATAAACATGACGGGTTTTTACCTTACGATAGCCAAAACACTTTTTATCAAAATCCTCTGATATTATAATAGTGTCTATATACAAATACTTATTAAAATAGCTGAAATTGTTACATCTATTAAATTCCAGCATATTAGCCACAAAGTGGGTTATACAAACAAAAACCGTAAAGGCACGTAGGGAGAATGGATTTCCAACTAATGACTAGGCACTGGGGTACCACCTGTCACAGTACCTGGTCTAGATCAGCGTACCGAGGACCACGCCCGATCCCCTGCAACACAAGACCGGAACTACCCCTTACTGGATAATTCCGAGTAAGATCACCCCACGGTTGGGATCAGCAACCGCACCACTAAGCCGAAATAAAAAGGGACATCTAGATAGAGATGACCTCACCCTAATGGGTGCGACCCACATAGCCTTGCTGCATAACCCCTGATTTTCAGTCATTCCTGGTTGATGAGGCTCGAGGCTAAGCGTTACCTTTATAGAACATATCCCTTAGAATGCCCATCGTCCACCTGACGATGTTCCGAAAGCATTCATCCATACAAGTCCGTCCCGGGTTCGAACGGAACCGAAGGCACTATTCCTACTACATCCATTTTGGAATCACCCTCAGGATTAGTAGCGATTAGTCCTTGCACTTTACTGCTCCATCTTCGACTCCAAACTCGTTTTCCCATGAAAACGTACAAACCGAATCGAAGTGGTTTTCGAGAAATTAATCTCGATCCCGGACTCTTCAAAATGATCAGCGCATTGGCCAAAATTGATAGCCGGTTATTAACTATCAATTAACATTCACAAACATCCATCAAACAATAAATAATTTTCCCAAATTATTTATTTACTTCAAAATATCTTCGCAAGATATATTTCCACATTTAAACCATTTGAAACAATTTCAAACCCCAACCCTCTTATGGAATAAATTCCCAAATATTTATTTCCACCGTAACACCAAGCACAAAACTTTAGATTTTTAAAATAATTTAAAACTCTTCATTATAAAATACCCTTTAAGACATTTAAGTTAAAAACTACTTTATTACTTATCCAAAAATATATACTTTAAGAATATTTAAAATAAAGCTACTTTAGAACATATAAAACTAAATTTTTATCTTTTAAAACAAAATACCAAGTCACCTTTAATATTTACAACTGCAATAGATTTGAAAAATACTTCCTTTAGAATTTAAACATTTAGAAATAATAAATTTCTAAAACATGCTTAATAAAACAACATTAAAACTTTTAACTTATATTTGAAAATTTGCTTTGAAACGTACTTTAGGTTTTAAACAAAATAACTTAAAAACACTTTATTATAAAATATACTTTAAACGTTTAATAATACATTTTCTAAACATTTCTTTATAACAAATTTTTAAAGCCTTTAACTTATACCTAAAAGTCTTCTTTTAAATTATACTCGGCTTTCCAAGGAAATACACTTCCCATTTCCATACCTTTAAAAATAAATCACTATTTATTTTTAAATTAAATTTCCATTCCTTATAAATTCCCATCGTGAAATTTATACTTCCAAATATCCACTGATATTTTACTTCACTTTATAAACCCAGTTTATAAATTTCAATTCCAAACACTTAAATCAATTTACAATTGATTTCCAATTTACTTCACTTTGAAATAAATTTCCTTACTTCATTTATTTCAAATCCATTTTATTTCTTATTTATGATTTAAAAATCTCTTTAACTAAGAATACCAATTCAGATTTCCCAAATTCCTTTCTTATCCTTTAAAATAAATTTAACCCTTGAATTTTAAATTAAATTCTTTATTTCTTTAAAATATTAACACTTAAGTTTAAAATTTATTATTTTCCCCTTTTATTCGAAATCTCCTTTCCTTACTCGGAATTTATTTACTAGAATTTAAAAATCACTTTTATTCTTTCCAATTCATTCTTTAATTTATTTAAATTCTCTATTATATTTTCTTTTCTTTTTTTTTCAAAAATCCATTTCTATATATTTGATAACTCAGTATACCGAATGTATTCAATCAAACCATAACATCCAATATTCCAATTATCAATAAAATCCATTACAGGATATCAAATAATCATTCACAGAATATTCAAACAAATCTAAATGTGACGCCCCACCTCTATGCTCACAATAACAAAGAGTATTAAAAGAAATACTGTCTATTATTACGAAGAATAAGGCTAGATAGGAGCGGCCATCCGTAGTTGGTCCTTACACTAGTATTGGTTACCTCGATAGGAGTGGTATATATTTTTATTTTTCATCACTTATTTATTTACTCCCATCGACATACCCAATTCCAGTATAAAACGAACTACGATGGATCATAATAGTTTTGGACAATATATATAATAATAACACATATACTAAAAATGCGGAACACAGATAACAAAAGTCTCATATATATATATATATATATATAACTGATGTCAGTTACAATACATTTGACACAATACATATGATACAACTACAACTGTCGACTATGGAAGTTATATACACAAGTACATTATTGACAATAATATACATAAATACATATCATCCTATACAATGACACGACTACTACAAAATGACGAAGACCACTTCAAAAGATATGAAAAGACTTCATAGCTCAAGCAGCAACCCAAAGCATGAAATCTACAACCTGAAATAACTCGGTCTGACCCGAGTATTAAATTCAAAAGAAAATAATACATGGGTTAGTCTAATTCAAACTCAGTTATTAATGCACGGAAGCAATAATAATTAAATAATCAATAGACGACACTCACAGAAGTCTCGTATATCCAACTCCTCGATAAGAGAATCGGATAACGGCAGATATAACACTAAACAGTGTTAAACAACAAATCAGCAAATCCAAATCATCAACAAGGATAAATAAAAAGATTATCGATGAAGATAATATGAAAACCCCAGAATTGCCTAAACAACAATTAACAACAAAATCCAATTATTAAATAAATGATTAGAAACTCATAATCTAATTATATATAGATAATTAGAAAGTCACAAAATGATCAAATCAAACTAAATCGGAATACCATTTCAAAATATTGAATTGAACTCAAAACAATTCAAACAATTGAAATATCAATTAAAACGACAATTCTGTGTGGCTGCAGTACACGCACGCGTGCACTGCCTCGCCACTACAGTGGTGAAATAGGAATCAGCACAAGGTCAAATCCGAGCGATTAAGCTGGATTCAACTCAACGTACAAACCAATGTAGAAGTCATAATACAAAAATGTCCAGACCAAATACTATCAATATGGTCGAACAGAGACTCCGAGCATACAAGGATATGCACAGATGACATGAGCATACCATAAAAGCTCCAAGCAGGCTCAACTAGTTCGTGCTAGTGAAATGACAATGGTACGACAGTCAAGTTAAAATGCCGAAGTCATGGAACATCAATGTGATCGAACAACTGAACAATGCAACCAAGTCACATATACAAGGAACAAACAAGTGATACAAATGCAGTGGAACTTACAAGCTCTGAACTCAAAACAACTTATAGGTCAAACTCAAAGGACTGCATGAATAAAGCTCAAACCAGTGACTCAGCAATTGCAAATACATGAAGATCAGTGTACAACAAATGATCACTGGGACACAATACACAGTGCATACATATGCAACTATCAGAGGCAAATCAGTAAAAATGCCACGACTACAGAGGGTCAAGTGCAGTCACAACTGTACATATTCAAGTGCACTTAAACAGGTTCAACATCAAGACCAAATGCCACCAGACAACAGAAAATGCTACATGAGATCAAAAGGAAAAAGTGCAGACTACATAACAATGAGTGTACAGACTCAACGATACCACATGCATATGACAGAAGACTACAAACCAGTCTTGAAATCAAACTCAAGAAAATCATAGTAAACAGAGGCAGTCGAGGTCAGGCAACCGAACACAACAAGTGATGCGTCAAACGACTCAATATGCATTTTAGTGCAAAAACTCAGAGGCAATGAAACAGTGAACAAAATCAAACTAAGCAGGATGACCACACCCAAAAATATAACAATGTCAAGTTCAAATATCGAAAACCCAATGCCATGATATTCCGAGAATCAAATAATTCACAAGTCGAAGCAATGACAAGGCCGAAGTAAAACATGCTAGAAAATTCAAAGTAGTAGTCTTGGCCAAAGTCAAAGCAAGGTGTAACCAAAGTCATAGTGACATCAACGTCATCAGAAATCGTCAAATAAATTCAAATGTACAAAACCAGAGAACTAGCTCATCAACATCAAATAGCAACCAAGTACAGTATGCCCAAAAGAACAAATCAGTCCAAATGCAATGAAAATAAACCAAGTCAAAGTCAACGAGGCCAAACAACATGTACAGGTCAGTGAAGAACCAAGACTACACGAACTAGGCTCGGAGACAAATGTCAAAACCATGGCAAGTTTCCAGTTCGAATTAGAACAAATCAAAGCCAGAAGTAAATGAATAATTCGAAGTAACAACGCAATGCAACCCCGACCACTACAAACCCACACCAACGTTTAAAACATTAAAGGGTATGAATGTAAGCAAATGTCACAGGGTAATGCAAATGTTAGACTCGGGCCCAAAGGCTACCAAAATTTTCAAATCAAGAAAGACATGGTCTCAACTAAATGTGAAGACATGAACTTAACATCAAATTGACACTCACGGCATATACAAATTTCAAAAGCCGTGTTTTATTAAAATCGAACAAGTCAATACCAGTTCCAAAATCAAGTGAAGCCAAAGTCACAACACAAAAATCAATTTCAAGCTTAATAGGTAGTTTGAACAAAGCCACAAGACAGGGTCAAACTACTGACTCCAGTAGACGGCAAGCCAAAAGTCGAAGTCAACATAAAATTAAATGCAAAAAAATTCGAAACTGAGATAGCAACAAAATGAACAGCACAAAGAATGAAGTCAACCTCGTCCAAGAATTCAACATCGAACCAAAGTAGAACGGCCAACGCAAATCAGTTAACAACTTCAACAATTATATACGAACGCACATAGAAGATTAAACTCATATAAACGAAGTGAAGAACTCAAATCATATATAACAGAAAGCTGAATTAGATGTGAGCGAAATTATCACTCACCTTTTTCCGAAGCCAAAAGAAATTCAAGGAGAAAATCGATCGACGAACGCAAGGATTTATCTCGATCGAAGCTATTGGAGTCGGCGACTTCAATCATACCAGAAGCCTTAATTTTTGGAAGTAAGGAATAAAACGAAGCCGCCATTTTTTCTTTTGTTTACTTAGGGTTGCGACGAAAATGAATGAAGGGGGGAAAAGAAAATGGGTAGTGAATATTATCACGGCCACAAACAAAGATATGGGCTAAGATCCAACTATTGAATCTCACCAATCACTTAACAATTTGTAAAAGAATTTCAACTGAATAAAATTCCAATAGCAACTAACAACTAATTTTAATCATCATACAATGATAATTAATTGTTATAAAATTTCGGGTTGTTACACTAAATATTTTGAGGAATCCAGTTGGATCCCTCCAACCTGTTTCCCTGCAACCACAGATGTTAGCACAATACCAATTCCACTTCGAGGTGGAATATCGCGGTATATGGGTTTATAAAATAACATCCCCTATTATGCGGCGCATAGGGTCTCATCCGCTATAAAATGCGGGAATATCAACAACTCCAATATATACTATATATATTACTATATATAATATAGCACATCAACCCAAATTCAATCATTCAATCAATTATTTAAATTTAACCATTTAAATTAAAATAAAAATCCAGAAGAGTGAGATTAACTCACCTTTGATTATGTTTGCAAACCCAATCCATCTCGACTTGTTCCTTCATGATTTTAGACCTTGTATAAACATTAGATTATTTTTATTAATATTCGAATAAATCGAATAATTAAATTTCCATTTGTAAATTTAATTACCAATGATTTTATTTTAGTCTAGAATTTAATTTTAATCTGATTTCCTTTTAAATAAAAATACTTTTAGCAACTAAAATAGTTGAATAAGTTAATTAACGGGTTAATCACAAAATTCATTATTTTAAATATAAACTGGCAAGTTTAAAATGTGTATATTTATTAACTTATTTTCCACTTCCAAATTGTACATACAAAAAAATCTATATAGACTTAAAATCTAACTTTTATATTCCAAAATCTTATGTATATATATATTTTCTTCTTTGAACCTTATATATATATATATCTATAAAGTCTAATAAAAATACCATTTGCTTTTAACCTATATATTAAAACGAAATTATCTTATTACTTTAAACTATACAATATTTATCATTATGATTATTATTATTCTATAAATTGAAAAACTGCATATATATAATTAAATTAAACAAAAATACAATTATACCTTACTATCTAAGGAGAACCCAGACCAACGCAACACTTGTCGTACACGAATGATCAGGTCGATAGATGCAGACCATCGCCGAAGCTCTCCCCCATTGCCGCATGACCCTGCTTCTCGCCGTCGCTTCCATTGACAGGCCAAACCTCTCGAGCTCGAGCTCACCACTCTCGCGACCAATCCCTTCCCAAAATCGATGAATTTTTTTTCGATTTCGCCTCGAGCTGTCGCTCGTAGACAGCCGCGACTCCAAGGTAAACAATCGACGCGCTTCCCTGGACGTTCGAGTCCTCTATCTCGCGACCTAGGTTAAGATCAATCAACGACCCGATGCCGATTCCTTCGATCGAAATGAAGCGTTCCTCTTTTTTTTTATTTCGAAGAATTTGGGGGAGCAGCTTCGAACTGAGGAAGAGGATGTGGTTTGATTTAAAAGGGAAGAGGAAGAATGATCTTGTTCGAACGAGAGAAAATCGTTTTATTCGACCATTTCTTGTAATTTCGTTTTTGTTTCAGCTGATTGAGGGAAAAGATAAGATGCGGGGTTTGAATGGATATAGAATGGTGTACTTGAGAAGGTAAGCTATAGTGTCCCTTCTATTTAGTTCTGAATTGATTTCATACTCATCAAGAAATATAATATAATAACCAAAATATCTCATGGTCCATAATTATAAACCCCGAACTCCAATTTAAATGCAACGATCGGCGTTCCTAACGTTATATCGTTATTCTGGACACGTTGGAACAGGTTTCGAGGTCTAGTTCGACCATATGGAGAAGATAGCTTTTTGGATCCAGCTATTAAATATTAGATTTCAATATTAATTTCAGCGCGTTTACATCTCATATGGCTAAACGATAACTCCAAAAGCTACGAGATTTGAAATTCGATAATAATACAATATTACGGATCCAATGGAACTGGTTTCGTCGAATTCCGAGACCGTGCCTCGGAAGGCTATTTTTAAATATCAATTTAAACGATATAATTTTAAAACTGAACAAATTACTTCCGAATTCAATTTTAAAAATTCTATCACCTTTAGTATTAGTAATATGAATTTTATAAGCCTTCTAATTATCTTTAATAAGCTTGAAATCCCAGATTCAAAATTTTAACCGACTTCAAATTATTTTTAACAAGCCTAGAATTCCCGATTCAGCGATTTACTCTATTTCCAATTATTAAATCCAATAATTAAATTATCCAAAAATTGGTTATATTTGAAATCCAAGTTCAAAATTAACTTTTAAATATTTAAAATCAATTAAATATTTCAATTTCAAATATCCAAAATTCTGGGTCGTCACATTCCTCCTCCCCTTA
The DNA here is from genome assembly GCA_030737815.1 of Allium fistulosum. Taxonomy (NCBI): domain Eukaryota; kingdom Viridiplantae; phylum Streptophyta; class Magnoliopsida; order Asparagales; family Amaryllidaceae; genus Allium; species Allium fistulosum. Next base: position 369,202,621 of record CM060908.1, read on the forward strand.
AAAGAATTTCGTCCCCGAAATTACTAGTTAGGAAGAATGATTCAATCTGTGACGACCCGCCCTTCTCTGCCCAGAAAGACGCATCATTAATAAGAAAGAAAGGGGTGAGAAAAGAGAAAAGAAGAGAAGAAAGAAACAACAACAACGATCTCACAGCGGAACGAATAAATTATATTAATAACATAAACTATTACATAATATACAACAATTTACAGAGTTACATAGCATATACATCACTTACTAGACAGTTATAAACATCTGTCTAGATATTACAACTCAATACAATACAAACACTATCATAGATATCAACACAGCGGAATACTATATCTACGAACGCCGAAGCCTCCTGCTCCATTGCTCCTCCAGAATATTCGTCAAAGCTAAACCTGAATCCCTTGGCTACTCGTAAAAATTTGAGTACCCAAGAGTTTATATAAAACAGAAATAAACACTTGGGTCAGACATGGGTCTGGTGTGAGTAACAGGTTAAACTTGCTTAACTTCAAAACCTTTAGAAAGAAAAGGTATCACGTAAGACTCCCCACAAATAAACATGGGTAAGTTTTTACCTTACGCTAACCAAAACATTTGATAGGAAATCCAGTTATATTATAATAGGGTCTAGGGTTTTCAAATAAATATGAAATAGCTGAAATTGTTACATTATTAAATTCCAGCATACTAGCCACAAAGTGGGTTATACAATCAAAACCGTAAGGACACGTAGGAAGAATGGGTTTCCATACAATGGCAGGGCTACTGGGGTACCGCCCGTCACAGTACGTGGCCTAGATCACCGTACCGAGGAGTACGCCCGCTCCCCTGCAACACAAAGCCGGAACCATCCCTTACTGGATAATTCCGAACAAGATAACCCCGTAGTTGGCGCGACCAACCACACACTAAGCCGAATAAAAAGAAAAGGGACCTCTAGACAGGGATCTATCTTGCTCTCAGTGGGTGCTACCCACGAAGCCTTGCTGCACCTCCCCTGTTTTAGCCATTCCCGGTTGATGAGGCTTGAGGTTACGATTACCTTTAATCAGAACATATCACTTAGAATGCTCATCGTCCGCCTGACGATGTGCTGAAAGCATTCAATCCATACAAGTTCGTTCCGGGTTCGAACGAAACCGAAGGCATTATCTCGTTACACTCGTTTTGGAATCACCCACAGAGTTAACGACAATAACCCTTGCACTCTGAATCTTCATCTTCACTTGAGATTCACGACCTATCGTAAATTTGGATCGATGTGGTATTCGGGTCTCCAGACCTGGAATTCCGGTATACGGAAACCCGATCCCGGTCTCATCGAAATCCAAAACGTATCTTTTAAGGGCCAAGTTGTTTTAAGGTTAAAACAATTCAATTCTTATCTATATACACAAAGATAGATAATTCAATAGATAATCTACATTATCATCCCAAACAGATAATTCACATTATCATTATAATTCAACCAAACATCCATATCATATATCAATCATATCTCATCAGAGATATCAAACAATGAAATACATTCAATCTCATTCATCCATTCTTAAGCAATGATTTATATCATCTAATTAATTTAAAGTGAATTAAACTAATTACTTCATTCTATAAATCCTGCTTACTTAATTATTAATTAAACCAATTAATTAATCATTACTCTAAGTATCCATCTTAATTAATCATTCCTGATTAATAATCCTTTAATTACTTTAAGTAATTAATACTTAATTAATTTCACAAATTAATTATCTTAAACCATTCAGTAATTAATCTTTAATTACTTCATTAATTAATTAACTATATTTAATTACATTAATCCTTAATTAATTACAATTAATTAATTACTTTAATCACTAATTATTGATTAATTAATCTTAATTAACCAATCCTTAATTACATCATTTGAATTAATTATATTTAATAATTAATTCTTAATTAAACCACATTTATTAATCACCTTTGATTAATAACATTTAGTAATTAACTACCCTTAATTACTCTTTCATAAATTAATTACTTCTTAATTAATTATCTTTTAAAAAATCCCTTGATTAATTATTCAAAGTAATTAAACTCAAATTACTTTTATTAAATCATCCTTAGTTAACTACATCCACTAATTAACTTTAATTACTTTCCTAAGTAATTTATACTTTCACTAATTACATCTAAGTAATTATCAAATCACCAAGTGATTATCTTAATTTAATTTAATTAATAAATTAAACTAAATCAAATTTATTTAATTAATTACCTTAAGTAATTAATTGCCTTAATTACTTAACCAATTCATAAAAGATTATCATTAGTAAATTAATCTACTTGATTATCAAAATTAATCCCATTTATTAATTATTTAATAATCCCTAATTAATGATCCCTCATTAATTATTAACAATTCTTTAATTATTTCTTTAGGTATTTAATCTTTAATCAATTATTTATTAAAACAACTTGATAAACTCTTACTTACCAATTAATTAATTAAATTATCAATCATTCTTTAATTACCTTATTAATTTAATTACTCCTATATAATTAAATCTTAATTACTTTCTGAACTAAAGAATTAACCTTTAACTACTTTAGTTATTATTAACAAAAGTCTTTAAAACATTTTTCTTTAAAATCTTTTCTTTTAATTCATTTTAAATTAAAAGATTTAAAATAGATTACAATTTAACTTTAACCAATATTTAAATCAAATATACAAAATCTTTTTAAACCAAATGTTAAGAACACTTAACATTTATAAAAGAAATTTACAAGATTTTTAAACCAATTTATTTAATTTAAAAATTCTTTTAAACTATACTTTAAACATTTAAAGATGTTTAAATATTAAAATAAAAACTTATTTATTTTTACAACTGGGATTTAAGTTTAAATTAAATCCATACTTTAAAATTTTAATTTAAACTTTGTTTAAATTTCTGTTTTCAAATTTTAAATCAATTTTAAAATTTAAAAACACACAGGCTTTAAAACCTGTAACCATTCAACTTACCCGAGCCATATATCAAAATACCCGAGCCAAAACCCTGTTTTCCCGAGTACTCCTTCGAGTTTTCTTCTTCCCCTTTTATTTTAAACTTTGTTATAATAAAATTTTAAAAACAGTTTACCCACGCGAGCTCCCTTGAACGACCCGAGCCAGAACCTTATCTCCTCGATCATGACTTCGAGTCACTCATCAACTTGCTCGAGTATGCCTTATCTTCTTCCTCTAACTCAAATTCTTTCCAGTTGTACGAGACGTACATGTGCACGTGCACAGGCGAAACGCTCGCCTTCGATCACCCACGACCATCTCCACCAGTCATCAATCATCCCCAGACCCAACCACGAACATCAGAGCGTCAAACCCTACTCGAAAATCGAAAACGAGAATTATCTGGACCTGGAACCACAACAGAACCCACCCACGAAACCTGTCATCGCCTTGTCCACGATCTTCTGACCACCGTCACACCTAAAACTCTGGCCACGTCTTCGTCTCCACCATAACTTCCTTTCCCCAGAGCTCCATTGAACTCGATCAACTCAAGAGGCGACATCGAACAAAAATAACAGACCTAGTTAAAACTAGGTATACAAACTGTAATCCATCATCGCTGCTTCCATGGTGATTTGCATCACCATCACATATTTTTTCCAGCTTCACTGCTAACACTTCTACCCATAAGATGAACCCCTACCCCTCAATATCGATAGATCATCAGGAAACCCCTGATTTTCCTTTTCTGTTCAACAGAGAACTGCGCCCTAACCCCTTAACTGAAAATCCTAATTTTTGTTCTAAAAATCATGTTTTGATCTTAGTATTTAATTCATAATACTGAATTTGTAATTTATTCAGTTTGAATTTTCACATATTTTAACATCCACTGATGTTTTATAGTTCCAGTGAGATTTCGAGTTTTAATTTAACTTGATTAAAATTTTAAAACTTAATATACAATCAAACAAACAAATCTTGTTTGAAGCCTAAGTCCTAACAGTAAGTAGTTTAAGAGGTATTACATTTTAAATAAATCATGTAGCCTGGAAACTAGAATCAGTAAACAAAATACAAAGCATGCACACCATAAATACATTCAAGTATACATAGACATTCCATTACATGCATACATACTAACATGCTTATATTCCATAATTTATATGCAACCAGATTAAAATACTTAAACTTTTTAGAAAAGTGTTACTCACCTATTTTTAAAAGCAGAGAACAGAGCATATCTTTTGAAACTGCTTTTGAACCTTTTAAAACTGGAATTGTTGTTAATGAATCTTGCATGCATGATAACTTGTTTGTTTTGATGTGTTGCTTTAGATTCCAGGTTTGATTTTTCCTTTGATCTTGCTTTAAAACAGGTTTACTTGTTTCCAGATTGAAGAAATGCAGGCTTTGATCAGATTTTGAAAAGAAGAACAGGCTTTTGCTTTGATTCCAGATTGAAGAAAATAGCTAACAGGTTTGTTTTGAGAAAAGCTGAAGACTTGATTTTGAAATGAGTTACAGGGTATTGAAGAATTTGTTACAGGCTCTTGTTTTGATTGAGGAGAGGTTACAGGTTTTCAGATTTGAAAAGAAGAAATTGCAGTCTTTGTTTCCAGATTGAAAATGTATTACAGATCTTATTTTTGGTTTGAGGAGTTGATTACTAATTTGTTTTTGGAGAAATTTTGTTTGCAGGCTGAAGTCTTTCTTAATGTTTGAAAATGTGAAGATAAAAAGGGAATGAAGATAAAGAAAAAATGTTTATATAGGCTGAAAATAATTTTCTTAAAAATAAAAGAAAATTGAAATTTAAAAGATGGACACTTGTCTTTCTCATACTCTAATTTTACAACACATGTTATAATGGTTACTTAACATATTAACACTTGTCTTTTATTTAGTTTATATTTATTTTAAATGTAAATAAACCTTTTACTTAATTTATTAGTTACTTACCTATATATATATATAAAGTATTTTAAAGAAAATAAAACCAATTATGTTTATAAGTAAAAGTTTATACATATATTTTAAAATCCAAATATTTAAATATCTATCTTTGAATTTCAAAACTAATTTACATTCAAATTCAAATTATATTTAAAATCCAATTTAAAATCAATTTATATACATACATATATAACTACACATTTAATTTGAAAATAAAAATCTTATTTTATTAAAGTCTATTTATATCTATAAATAAAACAATACACTATTAATATTGTATTTTAAACTTACCTATATATATATATATATACTCTTAAATCTTATTTATTAAGCAATATCTCAAAAAGAAAATAAAATAACCTTATTATTAATCTTATTTAAAACCATATAGATATTTTGTTTAAATAACAAATATTAAAATTTCCAAACTATCAATATATATATATATATATATATGTATATTAGAAATTTAAAAACAAGATTTTATTTATTTATTATATTTCAACCCAAAGCTAATCTATTTACAATATATATACTTATATATATATACATTATAAATAGAAATCATTTTATTGGTTTTTAAAAGATACATTCACTCAGTAAATATTTATTTAATCAGATTATTAAACCAATTCAAATTTGTTATCAAAATTTAACAAATCAATTTAATTATTTAAACAGATTATTAAATTGATATTGCCCCAAATTTCCGGGATATTACATTCCTCCCCCCTTAAAATAATTTCGTCCTCGAAATTTAAAACAAAGGTAATTTAATAATCTATTTAATTCACAAACAAATATTATCATCCATATGCTAACAACCATAGCAAACAATCATCCAAACAAACAATTTTAACTATCCAGCAAAAAATTCTGAATAGAATTTCCTCGAGTTTCCCAAGTATATATATACCGGGATACTCGCTCTACAAACAATCCAAACAACCAATACTACTAAGCTATAGAGCTCCTACTTATCTAGATCTACAAAACTAAACAGAATATCAGACTACAGACGAGTCTGACTCAACAACCAATTCCTCCAGAACTGCTGGTTCCAAAATCAGAGATAGATCAAACACGTACTTCCTCAGAGATACGTAAAATACATTGAATTCCAGTCATCCAAACTGACAATTCAATTCAGTAGATCAAAGCACTTATCCAAATTAAAACACAGAAAAGATCCAAAATAACTCGGAGCTGACTTCCCATACTTACCCAATCTTATAGCTCCCTTTAACCAGAGAAAAACTTCACAACAATGAAGTTTCCAACTTCGAATTTCAAATTTCTTCGTCTCTTATCCACAAAATCTTCAGACGATCTCGGGCTACCTACAAATCCTTCCTGATCAACTCAACCTTCGCCGATGCTTCTAGAAACAAACAGGACCAAAAATAACTCAACCAATGATCCTCTCAAGATTTACCCAATCCAAAACACAACTCTACTACCATCAGTAGACTGAACTAACTTCTCCTATCTGGAAAAGACAAACATGAGCACTCGCCAAACTGCTTCCGCTACACCAATCTGATCTGGAGTAGATAAGAATGCTGATGAAGAACACAAGCACAAACTGGACAACACATCCCAGAAAATCTTAGATAACTCAAGAGAATACTAAACTATCGCAAGTCACTTTTGCGATCAACCCAGCCTAACTGCAAAGAAAACTGTTCTCTCTTTACCAATCAGAACAGCTTATACTTAACTATCTAATCTATCGAAGAAATGGATCCACTCTGCTGCTTCTGAACTTCACCTTCAGAAAAATGCTTAGCCAAAAACTTTCTGCCAACACAAAGAACACTCCGAGCTGCACTGCTGCCACAGATGCCAAAGATTTCTATATCAAAGCTCTTCGAGAAATTCGGACCCAAACCAACACAAACACCATGTTAAACTCAGCCACAATACCGAAATATACACACTTCCTTAAACTTGTTCCAAAGAAAACATCTTCGGGAACATCCATAGTCACTGCATCTCATCACACAGCTACTTTTACTTGAGATACCATCACTCACTTCTGCCTAACTGACAGATCCAACTCTACTCATCCAACTTCAAAGATAAACTCCGAACCTTAACAGTTCCCTTCGGAGATTTGTGAAATCCTTACACAGCTGCAAAGTTCACTCGAGACGGTATTAGGTTTACAGTCTCGACAAATACACTTCCAACCTCAACACTCAGACTCCTAATCCTAGATGATAAATTATTATCATCTCAACCAATCATTACAAATACCATATACATTTAAAATGATACTTTTTATATATAGAAAATATATCTGGGTAAAATTATTTCATCTACCTTTTTAAAACAATATTGTGTCTATTGGCCTGGTCCAAGTGTTTAGAGATCCCTATCAATAACGTTAGCTACTCGTATTGACCAGAATCCATATACCACCCAACCGATCAATTAACACAATATAAAATCATTTTATATAACTAACAAATACGCGCTCTCGTATATATATATACACTCAAACAGGTTGCTACAGATCCTATCTCTAATGAACAACCCTTCCGAACCTAGGTATTCACTCAACCTAGTGTTCTGATATTCACTTAACCAAAAGCTTAGGCATTCGCTCAACCTATGCTCTGATACCAAATGTGACGACCCGCCCTTCTCTGCCCAGAAAGACGCATCATTAATAAGAAAGAAAGGGGTGAGAAAAGAGAAAAGAAGAGAAGAAAGAAACAACAACAACGATCTCACAGCGGAACGAATAAATTATATTAATAACATAAACTATTACATAGTATACAACAATTTACAGAGTTACACAGCATATACATCACTTACTAGACAGTTATAAACATCTGTCTAGATATTACAACTCAATACAATACAAACACTATCACAGATATCAACACAGCGGAATACTATATCTACGAACGCCGAAGCCTCCTGCTCCATTGCTCCTCCAGAATATTCGTCAAAGCTAAACCTGAATCCCTTGGCTACTCGTAAAAATTTGAGTACCCAAGAGTTTATATAAAACAAAAATAAACACTTGGGTCAGACATGGGTCTGGTGTGAGTAACAGGTCAAACTTGCTTAACTTCAAAACCTTTAGAAAGAAAAGGTATCACGTAAGACTCCCCACAAATAAACATCGGTAAGTTTTTACCTTACGCTAACCAAAACATTTGATAGGAAATCCAGTTATATTATAATAGGGTCTAGGGTTTTCAAATAAATATGAAATAGCTGAAATTGTTACATTATTAAATTCCAGCATACTAGCCACAAAGTGGGTTATACAATCAAAACCGTAAGGACACGTAGGAAGAATGGGTTTCCATACAATGGCAGGGCTACTGGGGTACCGCCCGTCACAGTACGTGGCCTAGATCACCGTACCGAGGAGTACGCCCGCTCCCCTGCAACACAAAGCCGAAACCATCCCTTACTGGATAATTCCGAACAAGATAACCCCGTAGTTGGCGCGACCAACCACACACTAAGCCAAATAAAAAGAAAAGGGACCTCTAGACAGGGATCTATCTTGCTCTCAGTGGGTGCTACCCACGAAGCCTTGCTGCACCTCCCCTGTTTTAGCCATTCCCGGTTGATGAGGCTTGAGGTTACGATTACCTTTAATCAGAACATATCACTTAGAATGCTCATCGTCCGCCTGACGATGTGCTGAAAGCATTCAATCCATACAAGTTCGTTTCGGGTTCGAACGAAACCGAAGGCATTATCTCGTTACACTCGTTTTGGAATCACCCTCAGAGTTAACGACAATAACCCTTGCACTCTGAATCTTCATCTTCACTTGAGATTCACGACCTATCGTAAATTTGGATCGATGTGGTATTCGGGTCTCCAGACCTGGAATTCCGGTATACGGAAACCCGATCCCGGTCTCATCGAAATCCAAAACGTATCTTTTAAGGGCCAAGTTGTTTTAAGGTTAAAACAATTCAATTCTTATCTATATACACAAAGATAGATAATTCAATAGATAATCTACATTATCATCCCAAACAGATAATTCACATTATCATTATAATTCAACCAAACATCCATATCATATATCAATCATATCTCATCAGAGATATCAAACAATGAAATACATTCAATCTCATTCATCCATTCTTAAGCAATGATTTATATCATCTAATTAATTTAAAGTGAATTAAACTAATTACTTCATTCTATAAATCCTGCTTACTTAATTATTAATTAAACCAATTAATTAATCATTACTCTAAGTATCCATCTTAATTAATCATTCCTGATTAATAATCCTTTAATTACTTTAAGTAATTAATACTTAATTAATTTCACAAATTAATTATCTTAAACCATTCAGTAATTAATCTTTAATTACTTCATTAATTAATTAACTATATTTAATTACATTAATCCTTAATTAATTACAATTAATTAATTACTTTAATCACTAATTATTGATTAATTAATCTTAATTAACCAATCCTTAATTACATCATTTGAATTAATTATATTTAATAATTAATTCTTAATTAAACCACATTTATTAATCACCTTTGATTAATAACATTTAGTAATTAACTACCCTTAATTACTCTTTCATAAATTAATTACTTCTTAATTAATTATCTTTTAATTAATCCCTTGATTAATTATTCAAAGTAATTAAACTCAAATTACTTTTATTAAATCATCCTTAGTTAACTACATCCACTAATTAACTTTAATTACTTTCCTAAGTAATTTATACTTTCACTAATTACATCTAAGTAATTATCAAATCACCAAGTGATTATCTTAATTTAATTTAATTAATAAATTAAACTAAATTAAATTTATTTAATTAATTACCTTAAGTAATTAATTCCCTTAATTACTTAACCAATTCATAAAAGATTATCATTAGTAAATTAATCTACTTGATTATCAAAATTAATCCAATTTATTAATTATTTAATAATCCCTAATTAATGATCCCTCATTAATTATTAACAATTCTTTAATTATTTCTTTAGGTAATTAATCTTTAATCAATTATTTATTAAAACAACTTGATAAACTCTTACTTACCAATTAATTAATTAAATTATCAATCATTCTTTAATTACCTTATTAATTTAATTACTCCTATATAATTAAATCTTAATTACTTTCTGAACTAAAGAATTAACCTTTAACTACTTTAGTTATTATTAACAAAAGTCTTTAAAACATTTTTCTTTAAAATCTTTTCTTTTAATTCATTTTAAATTAAAAGATTTAAAATAGATTACAATTTAACTTTAACCAATATTTAAATCAAATATACAAAATCTTTTTAAACCAAATGTTAAGAACACTTAACATTTATAAAAGAAATTTACAAGATTTTTAAACCAATTTATTTAATTTAAAAATTCTTTTAAACTATACTTTAAACATTTAAAGATGTTTAAATATTAAAATAAAAACTTATTTATTTTTACAACTGGGATTTAAGTTTAAATTAAATCCATACTTTAAAATTTTAATTTAAACTTTGTTTAAATTTCTGTTTTCAAATTTTAAATCAATTTTAAAATTTAAAAACACATAGGCTTTAAAACCTGTAACCATTCAACTTACCCGAGCCATATATCAAAATACCCGAGCCAAAACCCTGTTTTCCCGAGTACTCCTTCGAGTTTTCTTCTTCCCCTTTTATTTTAAACTTTGTTATAATAAAATTTTAAAAACAGTTTACCCACGCGAGCTCCTTTGAACGACCCGAGCCAGAACCTTATCTCCTCGATCATGACTTCGAGTCACTCATCAACTTGCTCGAGTATGCCTTATCTTCTTCCTCTAACTCAAATTCTTTCCAGTTGTACGAGACGTACATGTGCACGTGCACAGGCGAAACGCTCGCCTTCGATCACCCACGACCATCTCCACCAGTCATCAATCATCCCCAGACCCAACCACGAACATCAGAGCGTCAAACCCTACTCGAAAATCGAAAACGAGAATTATCTGGACCTGGAACCACAACAGAACCCACCCACGAAACCTGTCATCGCCTTGTCCACGATCTTCTGACCACCGTCACACCTAAAACTCTGGCCACGTCTTCGTCCCCACCATAACTTCCTTTCCCCAGAGCTCCATTGAACTCGATCAACTCAAGAGGCGACATCGAACAAAAATAACAGACCTAGTTAAAACTAGGTTTACAAACTGTAATCCATCATCGCTGCTTCCATGGTGATTTGCATCACCATCACATATTTTTTCCAGCTTCACTGCTAACACTTCTACCCATAAGATGAACCCCGACCCCTCAATATCGATAGATCATCAGGAAACCCCTGATTTCCCTTTTCTGTTCAACAGAGAACTGCGCCCTAACCCCTTAACTGAAAATCCTAATTTTTGTTCTAAAAATCATGTTTTGATCTTAGTATTTAATTCATAATACTGAATTTGTAATTTATTCAGTTTGAATTTTCACATATTTTAACATCCACTGATGTTTTATAGTTCCAGTGAGATTTCGAGTTTTAATTTAACTTGATTAAAATTTTAAAACTTAATATACAATCAAACAAACAAATCTTGTTTGAAGCCTAAGTCCTAACAGTAAGTAGTTTAAGAGGTATTACATTTTAAATAAATCATGTAGCCTGGAAACTAGAATCAGTAAACAAAATACAAAGCATGCACACCATAAATACATTCAAGTATACATAGACATTCCATTACATGCATACATACTAACATGCTTATATTCCATAATTTATATGCAACCAGATTAAAATACTTAAACTTTTTAGAAAAGTGTTACTCACCTATTTTTAAAAGCAGAGAACAGAGCATATCTTTTGAAACTGCTTTTGAACCTTTTAAAACTGGAATTGTTGTTAATGAATCTTGCATGCATGATAACTTGTTTGTTTTGATGTGTTGCTTTAGATTCCAGGTTTGATTTTTCCTTTGATCTTGCTTTAAAAAAGGTTTACTTGTTTCCAGATTGAAGAAATGCAGGCTTTGATCAGATTTTGAAAAGAAGAACAGGCTTTTGCTTTGATTCCAGATTGAAGAAAATAGCTAACAGGTTTGTTTTGAGAAAAGCTAAAGACTTGATTTTGAAATGAGTTACAGGGTATTGAAGAATTTGTTACAGGCTCTTGTTTTGATTGAGGAGAGGTTACAGGTTTTCAGATTTGAAAAGAAGAAATTGCAGTCTTTGTTTCCAGATTGAAAATGTATTACAGATCTTATTTTTGGTTTGAGGAGTTGATTACTAATTTGTTTTTGGAGAAATTTTGTTTGCAGGCTGAAGTCTTTCTTAATGTTTGAAAATGTGAAGATAAAAAGGGAATGAAGATAAAGAAAAAATGTTTATATAGGCTGAAAATAATTTTCTTAAAAATAAAAGAAAATTGAAATTTAAAAGATGGACACTTGTCTTTCTCATACTCTAATTTTACAACACATGTTATAATGGTTACTTAACATATTAACACTTGTCTTTTATTTAGTTTATATTTATTTTAAATGTAAATAAACCTTTTACTTAATTTATTAGTTACTTACCTATATATATATATAAAGTATTTTAAAGAAAATAAAACCAATTATGTTTATAAGTAAAAGTTTATACATATATTTTAAAATCCAAATATTTAAATATCTATCTTTGAATTTCAAAACTAATTTACATTCAAATTCAAATTATATTTAAAATCCAATTTAAAATCAATTTATATACATACATATATAACTACACATTTAATTTGAAAATAACAATCTTATTTTATTAAAGTCTATTTATATCTATAAATAAAACAATACACTATTAATATTGTATTTTAAACTTACCTATATATATATACTCTTAAATCTTATTTATTAAGCAATATCTCAAAAAGAAAATAAAATAACCTTATTATTAATCTTATTTAAAACCATATAGATATTTTGTTTAAATAACAAATATTAAAATTTCCAAACTATCAATATATATATATATTAGAAATTTAAAAACAAGATTTTATTTATTTATTTATTATATTTCAACCCAAAGCTAATCTATTTACAATATATATACTTATATATATATATATATACATTATAAATAGAAATCATTTTATTGGTTTTTAAAAGATACATTCACTCAGTAAATATTTATTTAATCAGATTATTAAACCAATTCAAATTTGTTATCAAAATTTAACAAATCAATTTAATTATTTAAACAGATTATTAAATTGATATTGCCCCAAATTTCCGGGATATTACACAATCCCCGTTAACTATTTCCAAAACCCAGCAGTTTCCAACAACTCCCCAAAACAATCTTTTATTAAAGACACAATGATGCCCTTACTAATTTTCCAAACTCACCCATCTGTCCCAATAATATTATCCCCTCAATAATTCAAATTATAGTTTAAATCAAATTTTAAACTATCAAAATTTTTCTAACTCCCTGAATTTTTGAAAATTTTTGCCAGCATCTCCTTTGCGCGACTAGATCGGTACAACTCCAAAATGCCTCTACGGACCCCCAAATTTCAAAAAGAAAACAAAAGGCCAAGTGGCTAGGTCAAAAACCCAATCAAATTTCATACAGGAATTTAAATACATATCGTTTGTTGAGAAATTTTTATTTATCTTCTGCAATCAAAATCCCAATTTCTCTTGTTTTAAACTACCTATATACTACTCTGCAATAATATCTAATCACAGCCTTCCAATTTGATTTTCATCAAATTATTAACTTAGTATACTTCCAATACCAAATTTACTTAAGAACTTCCTCCATTCGTTTCTTAAGTTCAATATAAATATTTTATATACTTCTTAAATTTTATTTTTTTACTTCACTATTGAAGTCTATATTCAAATTGAATTCCGATTCCATATAAATTTCAATTAGCTTCAATTTACTAATTCATTTCAAATCTCAATACCTTTATTTCCAAATTTTCATTCAGATTTTCATTTTCAAATTTTACTTGAATTCAATTTGTCTTCAAACTCTGAATATTGAATTTTGTTTACCTTTATCTCAAATTCCAAATTTGATATCATTTGTCATTACTGAAAATTTTCAAAAATTTTCTAACTCCCAAAATTTTCGGAAAATTTTGGCAGAGTCTCCTTTGTACGGAGGAGCTTTTGCAATTTGACAAGAGATATAAATATATATACATCGACCCACTCGGTCGGAAAACAAAAACAATTCATATTTCCTAACTTTGTATTGCGTAGGCGTACCTTATTTAAGCATTTTTAAGCAAGCGGATTATTATTTTAGCATTTGCACGATCAAAACCAGCCAAACGGCTTCCCTGAACCTGTACTTACTCAATTTAAACACGTAAGTACTATATATATGAAATTCACAACTTTCCACTTATTTGCAATAGTTAAACACATGGATTTTAAAAGCAATACACATTAACAATGTCTATAAGCAACTTATATGATTTTAATACTTATGCACTTGTTTACGAACATTCCATACATTATTTGTTCTATTTAAATGGTTTACGACCCTATTGCCTACATTCAACTCATTTTTAACTTCCAACGAGCTCATATTCAATTCAATTGATTTCAAAATCAATTTATTTTAATTCTATCAGTTCATAGAATTTTAATCACTGTCGTTCATATCCAATGACAATTTATTCTATGCAATTTGCCGATATCCATGTGAATAAATAATCGCTTAAGTTTATACCCCATTTAAATTGATTCAAACTCAATTTATATTAATTTCACTCCATTTTTAAATTTATTCACGATCATTTACTTGCATTTCATATTCTCATAGGTTTCATTCGAAACCATTTATGGAACTTAATAACATACCGTGTTATTCCATTAAATAACCATTTCACACTTACTTAAATTATTTATTTCTTCAAATTATTCCACCTTATAACTTAAGTTTATTTTATTCAACCAACTTCCATTTAAATCTTTGATTTGATTTTCCTTTGATCAAATCCCAACCATTTTACTAATTTATTCGATTAGTTTATTCTCTTATCCAAATTAAAATCTTAATTCACATCATCAATTCATTATTGAATTTATTAATAATATGGCCATTCAATTTATGCTTGAATTGGATTTGTTTACTACTCAAACCATATCTATTTTAATCCAATTCAATTTCATTCCATAACACTTTCAATTCATAATCCAATACTTGATTTTTTTTCCAACATCATTTTTGTTTAATTTTCTTGAGTTCAATCTTATTTTATCCCAAGTTTGGATTTTCATTTCATTTCCTTAATACCAACACTTATATTTCGGCTCATTTATTCCATAAATATTTTAATTAACTTCCAGAGTTTTAGGCAATTTCTCAACACTCAAAATCACCTTTGAAATCAATTATCCAAAATCCTTTGCATCCTAAAATCAAACCCAACTTTTGCAAACCATTTCAATTTAAAAATTTCCAGGCAGCAATTTCTCTCTTGGAAACTCGAAAATGAACATCGATGATGCTGCAGTCATCACCGAAGTTATTTTCTAGCGACCGAAAGAGTTCAATGCTTTTACTCTTAAAAAAAAACGATTCAATTTTTTTTTTTAAATTTCAAATCTCTTCAGATTTCAAATCTCCAGATTTCAAATCCAATTCAAAATATTATCGAATAATATCTCTATTATTCCTTCAAATCTTTGAAAATCGTCTCGAACCCAAAGGATTTAAATTTTCTCAGAATTCCAAATTCCAAATCCCTTCAATTCATATTCAACTATCACTCTGGAATTTTCATCTCAATTTATTTCTAGATATTCCTATGGAATTCTATTTCACATTATAAATCACATTACAATTTACATTTATAAATCCCATTTGTATATGAATCTATTTCTTAGCTTTTAGTTATGGTTTCAATTTCTTATTCAATCCCTACACAACAATGATAATAATTTAATATTATCATTTCCTAGCAACCAAGCAACCATATATATATATATATCTATAATAATTTTTGAAAAATTATTTCTTTTATACACAAAAATAATTTGGGTAAAATTATTTAATTTACCCTATTTTAAAACAATACTGTGTCGGATTGTTCTATTCAAGTGTTTAGAGATCCCTATCAATAACGTTAATTACTCGTATTGACCAGAATCCATAAACTACTCAATAAACCAATCAACACAATATAAAAACAATTTTTATATTCACTAACAAATACGCGCTCATATATATTAATACACTCAAACTCATCTTAGGGCACTATCGACCCTAACTTTAATGAGTAATTCCTACCAGAGCCAGGGTTATCGCCAGCCTAAGCTCTGATACCACCGTAACAGCCCGTAGACCCGTACCCCTTGAATTGACATTAATCTCCATCAAATTAAGTCAAGAAGGACGGAAATACGAACCATTTGGGTTATAGAAGAAAGAGGTAGAAGAAGAAAATAGAAACAACATCATAATCTTACCAACGCAGCGGAATAAAATATAATATATATAATAACTGGTCTTTACACAAAAACAAATATGTTTATACATTACATCATCAGAGTATACATAACACACGGCTGGACAGTAATCATAGCCTGTCCTCCCACAACTGAATATACAGCAATCAACACAGCGGAATATTTAAACAAGTACGGAAGTACGCATCGCCATACAACTCGTCTCTTGAGCACCATAGCATCCTATCTTGTAATCTATAATACTCGGTCTGACCTGAGCATTATAGTTAAATAACACCCGAGTCAGTCTGGAATACCAGCGTGAGAAAACCACACACAAATTGATTATTAAGTTTCAAAATCCTTTGAAATCAAAAACATCTCGTAAGACCATGCCCCAAATAAACATGTCGGGTTTTTACCTTACGATAGCCAAAACACTTTTTATCAAAATCCTCTGATATTATAATAGTGTCTATATACAAATACTTATTAAAATAGCTGAAATTGTTACATCTATTAAATTCTAGCATACTAGCCACAAAGTGGGTTATACAAACAAAAACCGTAAAGGCACGTAGGGAGAATGGATTTCCAACTAATGACTAGGCACTGGGGTACCACCTGTCACAGTACCTGGTCTAGATCAGCGTACCAAGGACCACGCACGATCCCCTGAAACACAAGACCGGAACTACCCCTTACTGGATAATTCCGAATAAGATCACCCCACGGTTGGGATCAGCAACCGCACCACTAAGCCGAAATAAAAAAGGGACATCTAGACAGGGATGACCTCACCCTAATAAGTGCGACCCACATAGCCTTGCTGCATAACCCCTGATTTTTAGTCATTCCCGGTTGATGAGGCTCGAGGCTAAGCATTACCTTTATAGAACATATCCCTTAGAATGCCCATCGTCCACCTAACGATGTTCCGAAAGCATTCATCCATACAAGTCCGTCCCGGGTTCGAACGGAACCGAAGGCACTATTCCTACTACATCCATTTTGGAATCATCCTCAGGATTAGTAGCGATTAGTCCTTGCACTTTACTGCTCCATCTTCGACTCCAAACTTGTTTTCCCACGAAAACATACAAACCGAATCGAAGTGGTTTTCGAGAAATTAATCTCGATCTCGGTCTCTTCGAAACGATCAGCGCATTAGCCAAAATTGATAGTCGGTTATTTAACTATCAATTAACATTCACAAACATCCATCAAACAATAAATAATTTTTCCAAATTATTTATTTACTTCAAAATATCTTCGCAAGATATATTTCCACATTTAAACCCTTTGAAACAATTTCAAACCACAACCCTCTTATGGAATAAATTCCCAAATATTTATTTCCATTGGAACACCAAGCATAAAACTTTAGATTTTTAAAATAATTTAAAACTCTTCATTATAAAATATCCTTTAAGACATTTAAGTTAAAAACTACTTTATTACTTATCCAAAAATATATACTTTAAGAATATTTAAAATAAAGCTACTTTAGAACATATAAAACTAAATTTTTTTCTTTTAAAACAAAATACCAAGTCACCTTTAATATTTACAACTACAATAGATTTGAAAAATACTTCCTTTAGAATTTAAACATTTAGAAACAATAAATTTCTAAAACATGCTTAATAAAACAACATTAAAACTTTTAACTTATATTTGAAAATTTTCTTTGAAACGTACTTTAGGTTTTAAACAAAATAACTTAAAAACACTTTATTATAAAATATACTTTAAACGTTTAATAATACATTTTCTAAACATTTCTTTATAACAAATTTTTAAAGCCTTTAACTTATACCTAAAAGTCTTCTTTTAAAATATACTCGGCTTTCTTGGGAAATACACTTCCCATTTCCATACCTTTAAAAATAAATCACTATTTACTTTTAAATCAAATTTCCATTCCCTATAAATTCTTACCGTGAAATTTATACTTCCAAATATCCACTGATATTTTACTTCACTTTATAAACCCAGTTTATAAATTTCAATTCCAAACACTTAAATCAATTTACAATTGATTTCCAATTTACTTCACTTTGAAATAAATTTCCTTACTTCATTTATTTCAAATCCATTTTATTTCTTATTTATGATTTAAAAATCCCTTTAACTGAGAATACCAATTCAGATTTCCCAAATTCCTTTCTTATCCTTTAAAATAAATTTAACCCTTGAATTTTAAATTAAATTCTTTATTTCTTTAAAATATTAACACTTAAGTTTAAAATTTATTATTTTCCCCTTTTATTCGAAATCTCCTTTCCTTACTCGGAATTTATTCACTAGAATTTAAAAATCACTTTTATTCTTTCCAATTCATTCTTTAATTTATTTAAATTCTCTATTATATTTTCTTTTCTTTTTTTTCAAAAATCCATTTCTATATATTTGATAACTCGGTATACCGAATGTATTCAATCAAACCATAGCATCCAATATTCCAATTATCAATAAAATCCATCACAGGATATCAAATAATCATTCACATAATATTCAAACAAATCTAAATATTTTGAGGAATCCAGTTGGATCCCTCCAACCTGTTTCCCTGCAACCACAGATGTTAGCACAATACCAATTTCACTTCGAGGTGGAATATCGCGGTATATGGGTTTATAAAATATCATCCCCTATTATGCGGCGCATAGGGTCTCATCCGCTATAAAATGCGGGAATATCAACAACTCCAATATATACTATATATACTACTATATATAATATAGCACATCAACCCAAATTCAATCATTCAATCAATTATTTAAATTTAACCATTTAAATTAAAATAAAAATCCAGAAGAGTGAGATTAACTCACCTTTGATTATGTTTGCAAACCCAATCCATCTCGACTTGTTCCTTCATGATTTTAGACCTTGTATAAACATTAGATTATTTTTATTAATATTTGAATAAATCGAATAATTAAATTTCCATTTGTAAATTTAATTACCAATGATTTTATTTTAGTCCAGAATTTATTTTTAATCTGATTTCCTTTTAAATAAAAATACTTTTAGCAACTAAAATAGTTGAATAAGTTAATTAACGGGTTAATCACAAAATTCATTATTTTAAATATAAACTGGCAAGTTTAAAATGTGTATATTTATTAACTTATTTTCCACTTCCAAATTGTACATACAAAAAAATCTATATAGACTTAAAATCTAACTTTTATATTCCAAAATCTTATGTATATATATATTTTCTGCTTTGAACCTTATATATATATATATATCTATAAAGTCTAATAAAAATACCATTTGCTTTTAACCTATATATTAAAACGAAATTATCTTATTACTGTAAACTATACAATATTTATCATTATCATTATTATTATTCTATAAATTGAAAAACTGCATATATATAATTAAATTAAACAAAAATACAATTATACCTTACTGTCTAAGGAGAACCCAGACCAACGCAACACTTGTCATACACGAATGATCAGGTCGATAGATGCAGATCATCGCCGAAGCTCTCCCCCATTGCCGCATGACCCTGCTTCTCGCCGTCGCTTCCATTGATAGGCCAAACCTCTCGAGCTCGAGCTCATCACTCTCGCGACCAATCCCTTCCCAAAATCGATGAATTTTTTTTCAATTTCGCCTCGAGCTGTCGCTCGTAGACAGCCGCGACTCCAAGGTAAACAATCGACGCGCTTCCCTGGACATTCGAGTCCTCTATCTCGCGACCTAGGTTAAGATCAATCAACGACCCGATGCCGATTCCTTTAATCGAAACGAAGCGTTCCTCTTTTTTTTTCCGAAGAATTTGGGGGAGCAGCTTCGAACTGAGGAAGAAGATGTGGTTTGATTTAAAAGGGAAGTGGAAGAATGATCTTGTTCGAACGAGAGAAAATCGTTTTATTCGACCATTTCTTGTAATTTCGTTTTTGTTTCAGCTGATTGAGGGAAAAGATAAGATGTGGGGTTTGAATGGATATAGAATGGCTTACTTGAGAAGATAAGCTACAGTGTCCCTTCTATTTAGTTCTGAATTGATTTCATACTCATCTAGAAATATAATATAATAACCAAAATATCTCGTGGTCCATAATTATAAACCCCGAACTCCAATTTAAATGCAACGACCGGCATTCCTAACGTTATATCGTTATTCTAGACACGCTGAAATAGGTTTCAAGGTCTAGTTCGACCATATGGAGAAGATAGCTTTTTGGATCCAGCTATTAAATATTAGATTTCGATATTAATTTCAGCGCGTTTACATCTCATATGGCTAAACGATAACTCCAAAAGCTACGAA
The DNA here is from genome assembly GCA_030737815.1 of Allium fistulosum. Lineage (NCBI taxonomy): Eukaryota > Viridiplantae > Streptophyta > Magnoliopsida > Asparagales > Amaryllidaceae > Allium > Allium fistulosum. The sequence continues at coordinate 369,223,281 of CM060908.1, forward strand.
ATTTGAAATCCGATAATAATACAATATTACGGATCCAATGGAACTGGTTTCGTCGAATTCTGAGACCGTGCCTTGGAAGGCTATTTTTAAATATCAATTTAAACGATATAATTTTAAAACTGAACAAATTACTTCCGAATTCAATTTTAAAACTTCTATCACCTTTAGTATTAGTAATATGAATTTTATAAGCCTTCTAATTATCTTTAATAAGCTTGAAATCCCAGATTCAAAATTTTAACCGACTTCAAATTATTTTTAACAAGCCTAGAATTCTCGTTTCAGCGATTTACTCTATTTCCAATTATTAAATCCAATAATTAAATTATCCAAAAATTGGTTATATTTGAAATCCAAGTTCAAAATTAACTTTTAAATATTTAAAATCAATTAAATATTTCAATTTCAAATATCCAAAATTCCGGGTCGTCACAAATCAAATGTTACAATTTGATCAATTAACACTGATTTACTTCAATTTCTATTTATCACATATTATCTCATTAATGATTCAACATTCACAGTTGTTTCTTAAATTCAAATTTATAACTAATTTACATTATTAATAGATAAAGTTTTTTTATATACTAAATCACCCAAAACTTATTAACCTAACAAATTAAATTATTGAAAATTTTACGGGTCGTTACAGTTTAATCACTAACCTTTGATTTATAGCCAATTGAAAATCCAATAAAAGCCCAAAATTTCAACGGTCTCTAAATTCAACCAAACTAGTTTCATGTTGTCCAGAATTTTGATACGAACCCAAAGGAAGAAACCGCGAATTAATTGGAGTTCATATGCGGAAGATATTCAAGTTATAAGAATATTATGGAAATGAAATAGAAAACCATATACACACATTTTAATAATAAAATAAAACAAGTTAGTTACTCACATTAAGAATTTTGAAGCCTGCTCTTGTTCCTAAATTCTGGAGAATCAACGGAAAAAAATGACACGATGGCTCACACATGGAGGAAGGAGGCTTTAGGAAATGGATTTGTAAACAAATGCAAAAGATTGGCTTCATGAAAATAAGTTGCTCACATTTGTTTGTTTTTTTTTCTTTTTTTAGAAGAGAAAGAAAACTTTAAGCAAAAGAAATAATGGAAGCACGTTTTGGAAATGGAAAGTTAGAGGAAGAGATTTATGAAATAGGAAACGAATAAGGGTAAAGCACGTTTGGTAATTGGAATATGAAAGGAAAGGATACAAGAAGATGTAAATTTGAAAAATAAAAAGAGCCTAACATGCAGGCAATTAACAAAAGATGAATTTACATGGCAAGCAAATCTTTTGGTATAAAATTTCAAAACATGTGCTACCTCAATTAATTTCATCAACACACATGAAACATTTAAAGGCAAGGCTCGCGTGTAAATAAATAAAACTTACTGGAAAACCAAAGAGGCATGTATTTAATAAAAGAAAGTAATAATAAAATAAAATAAATGAAAGCGACAATTTAAATTTGAGAACGTAGACCATACATAGAAATCACAAATCTAATATACTAAAAAAACAGTTCATTTTAACATATTTTATTAACCTTAATATGCTCAAATTTACACACGTATATGTATTTTTATTTAGTACACAGTAAATAAAATTAAACACTGCAATTAACATAATGAGGACCGCCACCCCACACATTAAAAGATGAACTGAGACTCCAAAGTCAAATTTGAAACGGAATAAATTTCCTATGTAAATATGCTAACTATTCCAAATCAAAAATTTGACCAAACCTTCAAGTTGTTTTCTTACCATTTTATTATTAATTTTTTTATAAATTAAATTCAAATCAAGTTTGAATATTTAAATAAATCAAATATTCCAACTAGAAACATACAACAAAATTCAATTCTTTGTTTTAATGAAATTAAATTTACATTCACAAATGAAATATTCACTTTATTTGATAAAAATATTCTTTTCAAGAAACCAATCCTTTTCTTTTGTTTTTATTAAAACATATTTCTTTTTATTACACATTAATTTACAATTAACACCTCCCCCTTTAAAACCAACTTATATTTAAAGACTATCCCATTAAAGAGTCACATAACTAATACTTCGTACAACCACGTCGTTTCTTTATCAATTGATTTCCTATTATCATTATATTTGTAACAAATTTAAGTACTTACAATTTGAACGTAATATTTCTCATTGAAATTCTCATTATATTTTTAACACAAAACGTAAGTTGCACATATCATTAATTAATTACCATTTTCTTCTATTTCTTATTAATGGCAAGATATAATTACTATTAGTTACAATAATTAAATCTCAAAACATACCTTAATACAGGGAAGATAATTAATCCAACTGTTTTCCTTTGAAATCCAATTTTCCATGTTAAACTCAATATCTATGTCTAAATTAATTCCAACATTTAATTACAACTGTAATAAAACCGGTTCATTATATATTTAAATTCCAAACAAATCCTTTTATTTTGATTTACATTCTTATTATCAAATCAACTATTCCCTTATGAAATTGATTAACATAAGTTTTCATTTTATTACACTCATCACTCAACAGTTAACGTTTCTTCTTATACCAATTGTAATATTTCAATTACATTAATTCTCCATTAATTACTAAATAAATTTCTAACGGATTTAATAATAAGATAATAAATAAAACAACGGTTATACATTAATAATCCATATCTATTAACTTATTGTTTACAAACAAAGATTAATAAATTTACTTACAAAATAATTGATTTCATACTCCATATTCAGACCAATTGCAATTAATAACATATGATTACATCAATTTATACATCATTTATACTATTCCTTATTAATCTTTATTATTTAAATTGATTGAAATTACGTTAACATATTATAGTAGTCAATTACATTCAATGAATATTATCAAATTATATGTTAATACGTGTTACCATCTTTTATCTCATTAAAATTAGTTGTTTTAAGATTTATCTTAGGGTCAAAATTTCTAATCTAGTAAAATTCAATTTAATAAATCATAAATTTTAATTTCTGACAATATTAAAGTCCAAAACCTTATTAAATTTAATATTTTTAATTATAAAAAATACGGGTTGTTACACTTAAGCTTGTATTTTCATAAAAATGGATGTTTGGATTTTATTAATCATTTTAATAAATGATATTGGAAATTTAGTTAATCATTTTGAATTAATTGTGTTTGAAATTAATTAATCATTTTAATTAATGATATTTAAATATAATTAATCATTTTAATTAATGATGTTTGTATTTATTAATCATTTTAATTAATGATATATAAAATTAATTAATCATTTTAATTAATAATGTTTTAAATTTAATTAATCATTTTAACTAATGATGTTTGAATCTAATTACCCATTTTGATTAACGATGTTTTCAACTTAATAAATCATTTTAATCAGTGATATTTGGATTTAATTAATAGTCTTGATTAAAGATGTTTGAATTTATTTAATCATTTTAAGTAATGATATTTGATTTTGATTAATCATTTTACATAATGATATTTGATTTTAATTAGTCATTTAATTAATGACATTTGAAGTTAAATAATCATTTTAATTTATGATGTTTGGAGTGAATTAACTGATTTAGTGTCTTAAAGTTAATTATCTTATTTAATAAAGGTTTAAAAGTTAATTTACTAAATAAATAAAACTGTTTTAGATATAATTAACTGTTTAAATAAAGATAATTGACTAGTTTGTTAAAAGAGATTATAAATTTGATTAATTATCTTTTAGGATAATTAATATTGTTTTAATGTTATGAAAGATTATAAATGTGATTAATTATCTTTCAGGATAACTAATGTTGGTTTAAATTTATAAAATGATTTCAAATTTGATTTATTTTCTTTTAGGAAAATTAATGTGGTTTTAGAGTTATAGAAAAGTAATATAAATTATCCTTTGGGACAGATTAACATTGTTTTTAAATTTGTAAAGGTATTTAAATTGATTTATTATCTTATGGGATAATAATTGTTGTTTTAAAACTATAAATGAGATAACCTTCTTAAAAGGGAATTATTTAAAAATAAAGCTAAGTGTAAATTGTTTTTGGTTTATAGTAAACAATGTTTTAATGACATTTGTTTTTCACCCTTTTTTAATACAATTAGAATTATAATGCACCCTTTTAAAAAACATTTTAAAGAGTATTTTTAAAGTGTTTTTAATAATATTGTAATGTGAAAATTAAGCCCGAGTGTGAATCAAATGTTTTAAAAGTTTGATTCATTTATTAGTCGTAAATGTATACGATTTAATTCCTATCCACATATCGCTTTTTATTCCTAATAGTTGATTTATCGACTATCGATTTCTATTTTGCTATCTTTTTTGTGTTTCATCTGTTCAAGATGATTTGTTGCTCTTTTGAGCTTTGATATCTTTTACCAAAAAATGACTAAAACCAAAGCGCAAGTGGAAGCCAAGCTGTGCAGGTTTGCTCCCATTAGGGTATTTTCACATCCACTCTAGATTGGATTCGGTTTTGCGCACAGAGATGTGAAATGCTCGGATTCTAGGTAAGGTTGGCGGGGTCTTGCTTGGACGTGTCCAAGAGGTGTCATAGAGTATATGACCCTCTCAAGTATATTTCTAGAGGTATACTTTCAGAAAGAGGATGCACCCTCCTACTCATTGTTGGAAAATTTCCTTTCCTTCCTTCGATTCAAATCTTTGAATTGTGTTCCTTAATTGCATCAAGAAGTATTTTGTGCCATTCTCTATGTTCAATTATTTGTATCCATTCTTTCAAGTCTAGATTTTGATATTATTTATGCCCATTTGTGACGACCCGACTTTCCACTCCCGGAAAATCGCATCGACAGAAAGAAATAAAGGGGTGAGAAATAGAAAAGAGAAGAAGAGAAAAGAAAACAACAACAGATACTCACAGCGGAAACGAAACGAAATATAATATATCACATAAATATTACATAGTATCATATACATCATCTATCAGAGTTACACAGATTACACATCACATACTAGACAGTTATAAACATCTGTCTAGTTATTACATCTCAACACAATACAGATCAATACAAAGATCAACACAGCGGAAAACTACTATCTATATCTACAACGCCGAAGCCTCCTGCTCCATTGCTCCTCCAGATTACTCGTCAAAGCTAAACCTGAATCCCTTGGCTACTCGTAAAAATTTGAGTACCCAAGAGTTTATAAAACAGAAATAAACAACTTGGGTCAGACATGGGTCTGGTGTGAGTAACAGGTTAAACTTGTTTAACTTCAAAACCTTTTGAAAGAAAAGGTATCACGTAAGACTCCCCACCAATAAATATGGGTAAGTTTTTTACCTTACGCTAACCAAAACATTTGATAGGAAATTCGATTGTATTATAATAGGTCTAGGGTTTTCAAATAAATATGAAATAGCTGAAATTGTTACATTATTAAATTCCAGCATACTAGCCAACAAAGTGGGTTATACAATCAAATCCGTTGTCACTTATTGGAAATTGGATTCCATACAATGGCAGGGCTACCGGGGTACCGCCCGTCACAGTACGTGGCCTAGATCACCGTACCGAGGATCACTCCCAATCCCCTGCAACACAAGGTCGGAACATCCCTTACTGGATAATTCCCGCACAAGATATCCCAGCAGTTGGAGCTCACAACTGCCCACACAGCCGAATAATAATAAGAAGGGACCTCTAGACAGAGATAATCTTGTCCTACTTGGGTGCTACCCACTAACCTTGCTGCACCTCCCCTGTTTTAGCCATTCCCGGTTTGTGAGGCTTGAGGTCACGAATACCTTAAAATAGAACACATCACTTAGAATGCTCATCGTCCACCTGACAATGTTCTGAAAGCATTTAATCCATACAAGTTCGTTCCGGGTTCGAACGAAACCGAAGGCATTATCTCGTTACACTCGTATTGGAATCACCCTCAGAGTTAACGACAATAACCCTTGCACTCTGAATCTTCATCTTCACTTGATTCACGACCTATCGTTAATTTGGATCGATGTGGTATTCGGGTCTCCAGACCTGGAAATCCGGTATACGGAAACCCGATCCCGGTCTCATCGAAATCCAAAACGTATCTTTTAAGGCCAAGTTGTTTTAAAGGTTAAAACAATTTAATTCAATTATCTTTATACACTTAGAAAGAAAATTCACAATAGATAATCAACATTATCAATATCATCAGATAATCCATATTATCACAATTCAACTAAACATCCATATCACATAGCATATATCTCATCAGAGATATCAATCAAATGCAAAGCATTCAGTATTATCATCCATCCATAAGTAATGATCTATATCATCTTTAATTAATTTAAAGTTAATTAAATTAATTACTTTTATTTTATAAATCCTTCTTAATTAAACATTAATTAATTACAAATTAATTAATTATCCTCTAATCACCTTTTTCAATTAATCATCTTTGATTAATTATCTTTTAATTACCTTCAAGTAATTTATCCTTAATTAATTACTTAAATTAATTAACCTTAACCACTTATAGTAATTAACCTTTAATTACTTCATTAATTAATTAACTATAATTAATTAAATTAATCACTATAATTAATTATATTAAACCTTAATTAATTACATTAATTAATCACTTCATTTATTAATTATACTTAATTAATCAATCTTAATTACATCATTAATTATATTAATTAATGATCCTTAATTACAAATTAATTATTAATTACTTTAATTAAATTAATTACATTAAGTAATTAACTTTAAATTAAACAACATTTATTAATCACCTTGATTAATCTTCAATCAGTAATTAACTACCCTTAATTACTTTCATTTACTAAATTAATTCTCCTTAATTAATTTCTTAATTAATCCCTTGATTAATTATTCAGAGTAATTAAACTCAAATTACTTTCCTTAATACATAACCATCAATTAATTACTTCCAGTAATTATCTTATTATTTACTTCCTAAATAATATACCTTATTAATTACATTTAAGTAATTATTTATCAAATCATCCATTGATTATTCTAAATTAATTAAACTTAATTAATTAACTTAAACTAAATCAAATTAACTTAATTAATTACAATAAGTAATTAATTCTTAATTACTTCCATTAAGTAATTCATTTAAAACAAATTCTATAATTTATTATCTTAAATTAATTAACTAATTAATTATCAAAATTAATCCTATTAATTAATTATTTAATAATCCATAGTTAATGACCTCCATTAACTATTAACAACTCTTTAATTACTTTTCTTAAATAATTAACTTATATTAATTATTATTAATTTCAAATTAATAAATCTTAATAACCAATTAATTAATCTCTAATTATTTAATTAATTAAGTGTTAACCATTACTTAATCAATCTTTAATTACTTTATTAATTAATTCTTAATCATTAATTAATATTCTAATTTATAATCCTTAATTATAAATTAATTATACCTAATTAATTAATCTTAATCATAATTAAATTAGTTTAAACCTTTAATTACCTATTTAATTAATCCAAATGATTAATTAATCAATTAAATTAATTATTCATTAAATTTCCTTATAATTTAATGAACACACATTTCTAATTACTTTAAGATAAAACTTGTTCTTATTAAAAATCAAGTTATTATTTACAAAGTATTTTTAAATCAATTCACTTTAATTTTCATTCAAAATTTCATTTTAATTAAATTTAAAGTTTAAAAATGAAAACAAATTATCTTTGACCACATTTTAAACAATACTTCTAAAACACTTTTTATTTTACAAGTTAAAGAAATACCCATATTATAAATAACTTAAGAATTTGAATCAAATTTACCTTTAAATTCTATCCATTAATATACAATTTAAACACTAAAGTTATTTAAAACAATTTAATTTAAAAACTGCTTAATTTACAAATCTGAGATACGGATTTAAACTTTCCTAGATTTAAACTTTAGATTTAAAAATTCTGTTTAAATGTTTCTTTACAAATTTAAATCTGTTTAAACTTAAACAGACAGTCTTTTAAAAACCTGGCAACAACTGTTACTCGAGCACACAACAAAAACTTCGAGTCGCCTCTCCAAAATACTCGAGAATATCATCTTCCCAAACGCTCTACATTCCAGCAATTACTCGAGACTTTTACAACTTTACTTCGTGCCTTACTCAAAATAACTCGAGAAACACTCGAGTAGCCTTCCCCTGTAAACTCAGACATCACCAGAGATTTCGATGTGCACGTGTGCACAGTGCACCACTCTCCGACCATCTTCAGCCACCTCCGGTGACCTCCCCACATCGACAATCATCTCCACACCATCCCACGATCATCAGATTATCAAAACGAAATCGAAAACAAAATCGAGCCTCACATCACTCGTAGGATTAAACTCGAACGACCAAATTTACCCATCGACGACGATCACGTTGACTGGAAACCCCGGCCTTCCTCCCAGAGCAGCACAACACTTCAACTTCGCAACCCCTCACCTCGCGTTCGAGCTCGATGCACCATGGTTGTCGAGATCATCTTGACACCATCACTGGCAGAACATAACAACAAAACCCTACTTCGCCACTTCACGGCCACTACGGTCATCAGAAAAATCCTCCATCATTTTTCCTGTGATCTACATCCTCCAAGCTTCCTACAACCACAATCACGACCTTCGAACCATCACCATTCGTCGGAAATTGGCGAATAAGCTAATTCCGATCAACTTTAAATTCCTCTTTATTTCCAAACTTATAAATTATGATTTGATTTTTAAAAATCATTATTTCCTATCACAATTCATATTATAGAATCCAAATTCGAAACGATGATCATCAAATTTTGACTTATGTTAAATTTTCACTGTTATTTAACATTTTCCAGAATATTACTAAATATTTTTGCTTAAAACCATTTTCTTTATTTAAATTACAAGGTTAAAAACATTTCCTTTCGAGAGATCAAAGCCTAATACCAATTCGTTTGGGTGCTATGAAATTTATACTTGATTTAAGGAACTGTAAACCAAGCAAATGTAAATATACCTGTTTTACTGTCATGCAAATTCACCCTTTACATTTTTATAAGTATATGCAAACATATTTGCAATCATTTAGACATTTTCATCATTTAACTTCAATATCAATACAATATTAAGTCATATAAGCATATTTAAAGTTTAATGTAGAAATTTTGTTCACAGGAAAACAAAACAGAGAAGTTACAGGCAATAACAAATCAAACCATACATGCATTCAAAACCAACATAATACAGAGAATCCATCATTCCAAACATGATTATCACAAGAAAATCAAACATCTGTATTTACTTAAGTTAGTTTAGATAAAAGTTGTTACTCACTTGTTCAAAGATGAAACAGAGGCAGGCTTTTAAATTTTGCAAAGCTTTTGAAATTTTTAAACTTGAATGCCCTTAGCTTCTTTGAATCTGATCTTAAACTTGAGTAGCTAGGCTTTAACTGCTTTGAATCTACATGCATGCTTGTTTTCCAGTTTGAAGAATGAATGTAGATTTTTGAAGTTGAAAAGAATTGCAGGCTTGTTTTGAGATGAATGCAGACTGGCTTTAAAATGACTCCAGATTTAAAATGAATGCAAGGCTTTTTTTATTTCAGATCTGTAACTTGGTTACAGGGATTTGATTTCTCTGGTTGCAAGAAGATTTGCAGGCTTTTGTTTTTGGATTGAGGAATGGTTACAGACCTTTGATTTGGTTTGAGGTAATTACTGAATATTTGATTTCAGATTTTAGATTAGAGGATTGTATTTGAGAAGAGGTTTTGAAAATGAATTGAAATTGTGGTTTTGAGAGGAGTTTAGATTACTGATCTATTTCCAGACTTTTACTAGAGGAAGGAGTTTTGAATTTATCTTGTTTAATAGAAAAATGAAGTAAAGAAGTACAAATGTTTATATGTAAGTAAATTTGTAATTTTATAAAAATAAGAGAAAAAGAAAATAAATAAGACACTTGTCACTTATATTGATTACTTATATTACACATGTTAACATGAAGCTTAATATGATGACATTTGTATTTTTTCTTATTTTTATTTATTAAAAAGTAAATTAAACCTTTTTCTTTATTTATTTAAATGTTTATCTATATATATAACTTTTAAAAGAACAAAACTAATTTATATTTATAAATAAAAGTTTATACAAATATTCTAAAATTCCAAAACAATTTAAATATCTATTCTTTTGAATTTCAAAACTTAAATTAAATTCAAATCAAATTAAATTCTAAGATTCAATTTAAAAATTAAGTTATATATATATTCATATACAACTACTTATCAATTTAAAATAACAATTCCATAGTCTTTAAAATCCATTCATATTTATAAAAATAATACATTATACTTATTATTTGGAAATAACATATTTGATACTTATTTAATTAGATTATTAAATTAAATTCAAATTTTATTATCAAAGATCATCAATATCAATTTAATTATTTAACAGATTATTAAATTGATATTGTTAAAATTTCCGGGATATTACATTCCTTCCCCCTTAAAATAATTTCGTCCCCGAAATTTAAACAAAGGTAATTTAATAATCTTATTAAAGATTTTAAATTTTAAAACACAAGCATATACTATCATCCATATGCTAACAACCATAGCAACCAATTCATCCAATCAATCAAATCTAACTATCCAGACAAAATTCTAGATAGAATTCCTCGAGTTTCCCCAAGTATATATATACCGGGATACTCGCTCTACAACAATCTAAACTACTAAGCTATAGATCTCCTACTCATCTAGATCTACAGAACTAAACAGAATATCAGACTACAAACGAGTCTGCCTCAACAACTAAACCTTCCAGAATTGCTGATTCTAAAACCAGAGATAGATCTTACACGTACCTCTCAGAGATACATAAAATTCAATGAATTCCAATTGTCCAAACTGACAATTCAATCCTGAAAACCCAATACTTATCCAAATCAAAACACAGAAGAGATCCAAACATAACTTTACTTCACAACATCACTAGATTCCAAACTTACTTCTTCTATCCAGAGATATACTCCAAACTGCTTTCGCTGCTCAATTCTGATCTGAGGTAGAACACAAGCACAGACTGGACAACTCATTCCAGAAATAAGGTTCACTGATCCATAAATAAAACTCAGATACTTTATCAAAACTTGAGTTGCTGCACCAACTCCATCTCTAGGAAACATCCTTCAACTAGACTGAACTACCGGTACTACTCCTGGAATCCAGTCGATAAGAAAACTCAATCTCCAAATGCTGACAAACTTCTGACTTCCCGAAGACATTTAGAAAATCTCCAATAACCCAAGAGAACACTCAACTATCGCAAGTCACTTTTGCGATCAACCCAGCCTATTTCCAAAGAAAACTGTTCCTCTTAACAAATCAGAACAGCCCATACTTAACTATCCAATCCATCTAAGAAATGGATGCACCCTGCTGCTTCTGAATTTCTCCTTTAGAAAAGCTACTCAGCCTGACAACTTCCTGCCATCACAGAATACTCCGAGCTGCACTGCTGATACTGATGCCAAGGACTTTCTACTCCAAAGATCTTCGAGAAACTCGAACTCCAAACCAAACAGAAACACCATGCTGAACTCAGCCACAACACTGAAGTATACACTTCTTAAACTCGTTCCAAAGAAAACATCTTCGGGAACATCCATCGTCACTGCATCTCATCACACAGCTACTATTACCTGAGGTATCAAGATACCATCACTTGCTTCTGTTCAACCGATAGATCCAAACTCTACTCATCCAACTTTACAGATAAACTCCGAACCTTAACAGGTTTCCTTCAGAGATTCGATGAAATCCTTCATCACAGCAAAACTTACTCGAGACAGTATTGGGTCTACAGTCTCGATAAATACACTTCCAACCTTAATTCCAACCATTGGTAGTCGTGTTTCATACACTACTACCCTATCTACCTTTATATCTTATATTGGAGAACCTGTACGGGTAACCCAACAATATAGGTAGAATATATATATATATATAGTTATATAAAAATTACAAATACGCTCTCTCACGATAGATACCACTCCAGAGCTAGGTATTCACTCAACCAATAGCTCTGATATTCACTTAACCAAAAGCTTAGGCATTCGCTCAACCTAAGCTCTGATACCACGTGTGACGTCCTAGGCTTTTCAACCTTCAGCAACGGTTCACGACCGGTAGGCTTTTCAACCATCCCAGCCCCGCTGTGGCTTACAGTGATACCTCGGGTTTGCTTTTACGGCCACCCTCTCGAGTCGCAACCAACCCCAAAAGGCCTTATACTACCCCCGGGGACATGTAGGGGTAAGAGTCTCCCGTTCGCCACCTAACGCAAAGCGAGAACCCCCTATCATGCTGTAATGTAGCAAACCCGATCCCGGTCTCATCGAAATCCAAAACGTATCTTTTAAGGCCAAGTTGTTTTAAAGGTTAAAACAATTTAATTCAATTATCTTTATACACTTAGAAAGAAAATTCACAATAGATAATCAACATTATCAATATCATCAGATAATCCATATTATCACAATTCAACTAAACATCCATATCACATAGCATATATCTCATCAGAGATATCAATCAAATGCAAAGCATTCAGTATTATCATCCATCCATAAGTAATGATCTATATCATCTTTAATTAATTTAAAGTTAATTAAATCAATTACTTTTATTTTATAAATCCTTCTTACTTAAACATTAATTAATTACAAATTAATTAATTATCCTCTAATCACCTTTTTCAATTAATCATCTTTGATTAATTATCTTTTAATTACCTTCAAGTAATTTATCCTTAATTAATTACTTAAATTAATTAACCTTAACCACTTATAGTAATTAACCTTTAATTACTTCATTAATTAATTAACTATAATTAATTAAATTAATCACTATAATTAATTATATTAAACCTTAATTAATTACATTAATTAATCACTTCATTTATTAATTATACTTAATTAATCAATCTTAATTACATCATTAATTATATTAATTAATGATCCTTAATTACAAATTAATTATTAATTACTTTAATTAAATTAATTACATTAAGTAATTAACTTTAAATTAAACAACATTTATTAATCACCTTGATTAATCTTCAATCAGTAATTAACTACCCTTAATTACTTTCATTTACTAAATTAATTCTCCTTAATTAATTTCTTAATTAATCCCTTGATTAATTATTCAGAGTAATTAAACTCAAATTACTTTCCTTAATACATAACCATCAATTAATTACTTCCAGTAATTATCTTATTATTTACTTCCTAAATAATATACCTTATTAATTACATTTAAGTAATTATTTATCAAATCATCCATTGATTATTCTAAATTAATTAAACTTAATTAATTAACTTAAACTAAATCAAATTAACTTAATTAATTACAATAAGTAATTAATTCTTAATTACTTCCATTAAGTAATTCATTTAAAACAAATTCTATAATTTATTATCTTAAATTAATTAACTAATTAATTATCAAAATTAATCCTATTAATTAATTATTTAATAATCCATAGTTAATGACCTCCATTAACTATTAACAACTCTTTAATTACTTTTCTTAAATAATTAACTTATATTAATTATTATTAATTTCAAATTAATAAATCTTAATAACCAATTAATTAATCTCTAATTATTTAATTAATTAAGTGTTAACCATTACTTAATTAATCTTTAATTACTTTATTAATTAATTCTTAATCATTAATTAATATTCTAATTTATAATCCTTAATTATAAATTAATTATACCTAATTAATTAATCTTAATCATAATTAAATTAGTTTAAACCTTTAATTACCTATTTAATTAATCCAAATGATTAATTAATCAATTAAATTAATTATTCATTAAATTTCCTTATAATTTAATGAACACACATTTCTAATTACTTTAAGATAAAACTTGTTCTTATTAAAAATCAAGTTATTATTTACAAAGTATTTTTAAATCAATTCACTTTAATTTTCATTCAAAATTTCATTTTAATTAAATTTAAAGTTTAAAAATGAAAACAAATTATCTTTGACCACATTTTAAACAATACTTCTAAAACACTTTTTATTTTACGAGTTAAAGAAATACCCATATTATAAATAACTTAAGAATTTGAATCAAATTTACCTTTAAATTCTATCCATTAATATACAATTTAAACACTAAAGTTATTTAAAACAATTTAATTTAAAAACTGCTTAATTTACAAATCTGAGATACGGATTTAAACTTTCCTAGATTTAAACTTTAGATTTAAAAATTCTGTTTAAATGTTTCTTTACAAATTTAAATCTGTTTAAACTTAAACAGACAGTCTTTTAAAAACCCGGCAACAACTGTTACTCGAGCACACAACAAAAACTTCGAGTCGCCTCTCCAAAATACTCGAGAATATCATCTTCCCAAACGCTCTACATTCCAGCAATTACTCGAGACTTTTACAACTTTACTTCGTGCCTTACTCAAAATAACTCGAGAAACACTCGAGTAGCCTTCCCCTGTAAACTCAGACATCACCAGAGATTTCGATGTGCACGTGTGCACAGTGCACCACTCTCCGACCATCTTCAGCCACCTCCGGTGACCTCCCCACATCGACAATCATCTCCACACCATCCCACGATCATCAGATTATCAAAACAAAATCGAAAACAAAATCGAGCCTCACATCACTCGTAGGATTAAACTCGAACGACCAAATTTACCCATCGACGACGATCACGTTGATTGGAAACCCCGGCCTTCCTCCCAGAGCAGCACAACACTTCAACTTCGCAACCCCTCACCTCGCGTTCGAGCTCGATGCACCATGGTTGTCGAGATCATCTTGACACCATCACTGACAGAACATAACAACAAAACCCTACTTCGCCACTTCACGGCCACCACGGTCATCAGAAAAATCCTCCATCATTTTTCCTGTGATCTACATCCTCCAAGCTTCCTACAACCACAATCACGACCTTCGAACCATCACCATTCGTCAGAAATTGGCGAATAAGCTAATTCCGATCAACTTTAAATTCCTCTTTATTTCCAAACTTATAAATTATGATTTGATTTTTAAAAATCATTATTTCCTATCACAATTCATATTATAGAATCCAAATTCGAAACGATGATCATCAAATTTTGACTTATGTTAAATTTTCACTGTTATTTAACATTTTCTAGAATATTACTAAATATTTTTGCTTAAAACCATTTTCTTTATTTAAATTACAAGGTTAAAAACATTTCCTTTCGAGAGATCAAAGCCTAATACCAATTCGTTTGGGTGCTATGAAATTTATACTTGATTTAAGGAACTGTAAACCAAGCAAATGTAAATATACCTGTTTTACTGTCATGCAAATTCACCCTTTACATTTTTATAAGTATATGCAAACATATTTGCAATCATTTAGACATTTTCATCATTTAACTTCAATATCAATACAATATTAAGTCATATAAGCATATTTAAAGTTTAATGTAGAAATTTTGTTCACAGGAAAACAAAACAGAGAAGTTACAGGCAATAACAAATCAAACCATACATGCATTCAAAACCAACATAATACAGAGAATCCATCATTCCAAACATGATTATCACAAGAAAATCAAACATCTGTATTTACTTAAGTTAGTTTAGATAAAAGTTGTTACTCACTTGTTCAAAGATGAAACAGAGGCAGGCTTTTAAATTTTGCAAAGCTTTTGAAATTTTTAAACTTGAATGCCCTTAGCTTCTTTGAATCTGATCTTAAACTTGAGTAGCTAGGCTTTAACTGCTTTGAATCTACATGCATGCTTGTTTTCCAGTTTGAAGAATGAATGTAGATTTTTGAAGTTGAAAAGAATTGCAGGCTTGTTTTGAGATGAATGCAGACTGGCTTTAAAATGACTCCAGATTTAAAATGAATGCAAGGCTTTTTTTATTTCAGATCTGTAACTTGGTTACAGGGATTTGATTTCTCTGGTTGCAAGAAGATTTGCAGGCTTTTGTTTTTGGATTGAGGAATGGTTACAGACCTTTGATTTGGTTTGAGGTAATTACTGAATATTTGATTTCAGATTTTAGATTAGAGGATTGTATTTGAGAAGAGGTTTTGAAAATGAATTGAAATTGTGGTTTTGAGAGGAGTTTAGATTACTGATCTATTTCCAGACTTTTACTAGAGGAAGGAGTTTTGAATTTATCTTGTTTAATAGAAAAATGAAGTAAAGAAGTACAAATGTTTATATGTAAGTAAATTTGTAATTTTATAAAAATAAGAGAAAAAGAAAATAAATAAGACACTTGTCACTTATATTGATTACTTATATTACACATGTTAACATGAAGCTTAATATGATGACATTTGTATTTTTTCTTATTTTTATTTATTAAAAAGTAAATTAAACCTTTTTCTTTATTTATTTAAATGTTTATCTATATATATAACTTTTAAAAGAACAAAACTAATTTATATTTATAAATAAAAGTTTATACAAATATTCTAAAATTCCAAAACAATTTAAATATCTATTCTTTTGAATTTCAAAACTTAAATTAAATTCAAATCAAATTAAATTCTAAGATTCAATTTAAAAATTAAGTTATATATATATTCATATACAACTACTTATCAATTTAAAATAACAATTCCATAGTCTTTAAAATCCATTCATATTTATAAAAATAATACATTATACTTATTATTTGGAAATAACATATTTGATACTTATTTAATTAGATTATTAAATTAAATTCAAATTTTATTATCAAAGATCATCAATATCAATTTAATTATTTAACAGATTATTAAATTGATATTGTTAAAATTTCCGGGATATTACACCATTCATCAAATATGGGATTTGTTCTTACCGGTACCCATCCTTTATAGTTGGATTTGTTTCTGTTGTTTATTTCCATTTGTAACGACCCATATTTTTACGGATCGAAACATCGTAAAAACAGTTATCATTAGGTCGCATTGTTGATAAGTCATCCATAGTCTAAGTCCTAGGTCGTATAGTGGTTAGGTCGGAGTAGACGACCTAAGAAAGTGGAGCGACCTAAGGAAGTTGGAATTGGCGACCTAAGGATTTTGGGATAGGTCATATAGGAGATGAGTCGTGTGGTGGCTTAGGTCGTGGGGTAGGTTAGGTCGGATGAGCGACCTAAGAGAATAGACGACCTAAGGAGTTAGCGACTTAAGTCAGTGAGCGACCTATGGGGTGGTTTAGTTAGGTCGTAAGCGACCTAAGTTAGTAGACGACTTAGGAGTTAACAGCTTAAGATAGAAGGCGACTTTAGTAGGGTAGCGACTTAAGAGAGTTAGTGAGTTAGCGACCTAAGGAAGTTAAGTCGTGGACGAGTTAAGGGATTAGGTCGTGAGCTATTAGGCCGCTAAGTGTTAAGTCGTGAGCTGTTAGGTCGCTAAGTATTAGATCGTGAGGTGTTAGTTCGTAACCTAGTTAGGTCGCGTAGGTGTTGAGTCGTTAGGTCGCGCATTGTCTTAGGTCGTGGCATTTTTAGGTCGCGTAAGCGCATTTGTCGTTAGGTCACGCATATTAAGTCGCGCAAGGTTAAGTCGTACGGTTTGTTAAGTCGCGAGAGTGTTAGGTCGTGATCCGTTAGGTCGTTGGGTTTTAGGTCGGCGATTGTTAGGTCGTAAGTCGTGGGGTCCTATAAGTCGTGGACGACCTAGGGGGGCGGACGACCTAAGGATCGGCCTATAAATATACGTTCTTTTCCTCACTTTTTGGGATCCGGATTTTGAAGCGACGAAATGCTGCCATTTTGCGAGCTCGAGTTCTACACTTCTTCACTTCTTCTCTCCACTCTAATCTTGTGATTCCTTCCATCCAAATCGAAGATCAAATCGAAGATCCAAGAGCTTAGATTGAAGATCTACATCCATCGAAGAGGGATTTCATCGTTTGAAGCGGATTTGTGATAGATCAAGTTAGATCCTTCGCTGTCCAGATCTGAAGTGGGTTGCTTTTGGGGTGTTTAGGTGATTTGGTGAGTGGTGATTATCTCTCACACAGATCCAAAGGAGTATATCGGATTGTTGGCTTGATTTTGTGTAAAGTAGTGATTTTCATGCATTTTTGTAAACTTTAGTATGGATCCATTTTTCATGATGATTTGACATCCATTTTACTACATGTTAACCTATGCAAGTTCATTCATCAAGATTATAGAGATATTGCTCATGTTTTCATGCTTGTTAGACTTTAGACTCTTTATTTATGAAATTGCCATTATTGTTATAATTGTTCATTAGATCATATTTGAATGCTTGATTACTTGGATTAATGTTTGATTTGATTGATTGCTATGAATTAGATGATTGATGATTTGATTTAGACAAGATGGTCGAAGATGATTCAAAAGCTAAGTGAAAGGCTCTTGAATTGGGAAAGCTGCTCGTGGCATATGTAGCGGATGATGAAGCTCATATGGATAGATTTGATGATGATGATGTTAAGATGAGGCTTTGCTAGGATGTGATGAAGCGAGGCATGATATGAGATATTCTTGGTCTAATCCAGATGGGATCATTCCAAGCATGTTGATAACTCGATGAAATGGTTCGAGTTTGAGGATAATGGTTTGCTCGAGAGGCGCTTGAGCTAGTATGGAAATAGTCGTCGAGGAGGATGACTAGAAGACTGAGATCTCATCGTTGTTGAAGGTTCTAGCATGCTCAAAGCAAGAGTACGTTGGGCAGATTCGATAGTCCCCGAAGGCTACTGATTGGTAGTCGAGTACTCTGGGCAGATTCGATAGTACTAGGCACGGGTTTTGACGACGTGCGGAGTTATGTCTAGAACTGGGGTTTCCATTAGCCCTTGACGGACGGATGAAAGAATGAACCGGTCATTCAATTAACGATGATATCAAAGCAATGATAACAGTGATAGCCAGAGTCATGGATGTTTGGTTGTATCGTCATTCGGTCTCAAGAGCGGTATTTTCTGGGTGCTTATCTGACCTTGGTTTAGGCCTTGGGGGTTTATACTTGGAAAGCATCGCCCTTGACTCGAGTGATAATTGCTTTACTTTAAATTGTATGCTTTGCTATGTTTGCTTCTGCTTAGTGTGTGTCTGGGGGCTATCACTGTAGAAAGAGGTGGAGTGGGAGGGTTGGATTCCTATTCCTTTTTCTTTTATGCTCTTTTGGTATGTTGTTAGTTAATTTACCGCTCACTAAGACTGTTGTCTGACTCAAGGCTTTATGTTTTAACTCTTATTGCCTTGGGCTGTTCGTCCATTTTGGGACGGGCAGACTAGGTAGCAGGTGACAGGTGCTGTTCTTTCTTTCCACGATGCTGATGACGAAGACGAGCTGGAGGATTGCATATTGTTTTCTTACTATATGTACTGGATGTTCCGCTACTTGTATATTCTCTGAGTGTTATGTAGTGAGGCTTGATGTATTGACTATTCAGATGTTTGTATTCAACTATTATGAAGTTTTATTGATGAGATTCTATTCTGTGAAGCTTCACTATATATATATTCTATTGTATTTTGTCCATGCGCTGTGAGTAATACGATAGATTCTGCTGTTTTTAATTTACCTTGGCAATCGTCCATGGCTGCCTGGCACACTTTACAGCGCACTATCTCTAGGTTCCGTGCAGGGGTCATGGGCGGTCGTCACATTTGGTATTAGAGCATTGGTTAATCGATTTTACCCAACGCTCGCTGACGTAACTACGTATGAGAGATGTAATTGTATTTTAATGGATGATTACTATATATAATATAGTAGCCTAGTAGAGTTTGAGTCCTTTATGCAGTTGTTTCTCAAGGTGTGCTAATCATTCCTTTTTATAGATATTAAGGATGAGTCGAAGAGGGAGACCAGCTGCTAGGGAAGGCCATGTTGCTGAGGGGACTGCTGATTATGCAGCTATGTTCGAAGCTATGATGACTTCGATCATGAGAAGGATACCAGTTTCGGGGACAGCAATTGATGTTGGAGTTCAAGTTCAGGCTCCAAGACCAGTGGATTTTGCTAAGTTGTGTAAAGACTATACTGCTCTTGGAGAGAAGGTTTTCTTGGAAACAGAATCAACCATTGAGGTCCAAAGATGGATAGATGCTTGTAGAAGGATCTTTGGTGATTTGGGAATTGAGGATGCAACTAAGAGGAAGTTAGCATCAAGACAGCTTCAAGGGAGACTTCTGATTGGTGGAACTCTATCACCATTGATACTCTGGAGGAAGAGATTACTTTGGAGCAATTCCAAACCAGATTTGAAGCTAAGTTCATTTCTACAGCTCAGAAGTCTGTTCTTTTCAAGAAGTTTGTGGAACTCAAGCAAGGTGGAAGGCTAGTTCTTGAGTATGTTTCTGAGTTTGAAGCTTTGTCCAAGTATGCCCGGTCGTATATTGAATCTGCGTATCAGAAGAATGAGAAGTTTGTGACAGGCTTGGACAGTTATCTTGGGAGGCAGTTGGTGGATCATTTGGATGATCCATTTGAGAAGCTTGTGGAGAAAGCTCTCAGACATGAGAATCTGTTTCCTAAGGAGGGATCTGTTGTTGCTGTGACCAGGGGAGAGTCTAAACCACAGCAGGGTGGAAACAAGAAGAGGAAGCAGCAGCAACAAAAGGGTAGGGATGGCCAGAAGAAGCCGAAGGGTGAAGTGACCTGCTACAATTGTCAGCAGAAGGGCCATTTCTCTAGAGATTGCAAGAATCCGAAGGTGCCGGTGAAGTGTCACAACTGTGACAAGCCGGGGCATGTCAAGAGGAATTGTCCAGAACCTAGGAAGGACAAGCAGATTGTGCAAGCTTATGCTTTGGGGGCTGTTCCATCATCTTCGAAAGCTCCTACTATTGAAGAGAAAGGAAAGAGTGTGGTGGTTCAAGGTACTCTTTCCATATGTGGTGTTCCAGTTAGAGTTATATTTGATACTGGGGCGTCGCATTCTTTTGTTTGTAGTGAACTTGTAGGCCGGTTAGGTTTAGAACCGGATATTATTGATAGGCCATTGGTTGTGACTAATCCAGTTGGGGGTTCGTCTTGTTTGTGTATATTATGCCGTGGTCTGATTGTATCGAGTCATGATTGCTCTTTTGTTTGTGATTGCTTTGTTCTGAACTTTGCGGGGTTTGGAATTATTTTGGGTATGGACTGGCTTAGGATGTATGCGGCAAAGGTTGATTGTGAAAGGTTGGAGGTGACAGTCGAGAATGTGGAGGGGCGAAAGATTGTGATACGATGTAAGCATGAAGAAGGCGTCTTCATGAGCTTCATGTATTCGCTGGTTGTTCCACGGGATGGACTGTCATCTATGCCAATCGCTAATGGATTGAGGATGTCTTTGACGAGGTCAAAGGGTTACCGCCGCATAGAGAGATCGAGTTTCGTATAGATCAAGTTGAAGGAGCCAGACCTGTTGTGATGCCTCTTAGGCGGATGGCTCCTAGGAAATAGCAGGAGTTGAAGGTGCAGGTTGATGATCTTTTGCAGAAAGGATTCATTCGGCCTAGTGTGTCCGAATGGGGTGCACCAGTTGTGTTTGCAACCAAAGCGGATGGATCGTTGAGGTTGTGTGTGGATTATCGTGAGCTGAATAAGGTGACTAAGAAGAACAAGTATCCATTGCCGAGAATAGATGACTTGTTTGATCAGCTTCACGAAGCTAAGGTGTTTTCTCAGATGGATTTGGCAACGGGATTTCACCAGTTGAGAGTGGCTAAGGATAGTGTGCCGAAGACTGCTTTTAGGACACCATCCGGTTTCTTTGAGTGGCTGGTAATGCCGTTTGGATTGACTAATGCGCCAGCATATTTTGTGGATCTTATGAATAGAGTGTTCAGAGATCAGTTGAGCAAGTTCGTACTAGTGTTCGTGGATGATATTCTGATTTATTCCAGAACTGAAGAAGAGCACGAGACGCACTTGCGTATTGTTTTGGAAATCTTGCGGAAACATCAGCTGAAGGCTAAGTTTTCGAAGTGTCACTTCTGGAAGAGTGAAGTGAGGTTCTTAGGCCATGTTATCTCTGGAAATGGAGTAGCGGTTGATCCCGCTAAGGTGGCAGCAATCCAGGATTGGGTTAGACCTAAGAATGCATCTGATGTGAGAAGTTTTCTTGGATTAGCAGGATATTATCATCGGTTTATCAAAGACTTTTCCAAGGTAGCTGCACCATTAACAGGATTGATGAAAAAGAACCAAGTATTCAGATGGGATGCTACGTGTGAGCAAGCTTTCGAAATCCTGAAAGAGCGACTGACAAGTGCTCTTGTTTTGACTATTCCAAGTGGAAATGATGAGATGGTGGTTTACACCGACGCATGTGGTACTGGACTTGGAGCAGTACTAATGCAGAGGGATAAAGTTGTTGCGTATGCAAGTCGACAACTGAAGCCACATGAAAGGAATTATCCGACTCATGATTTGGAGTTAGCGGCGATTGTTTTTTCTTTAAAGATGTGGAGACATTATCTATTGGGAGTTCGATTCGAGTTGTTTACAGATCATAAGTCATTGAAGTATCTTTTCTCCCAAAAGGATTTGAATCTTCGGCAGCAACGATGGCTAGAGTTTTTAGCATCATACGATTTTGGTATAGCCTGTACTCCGGGAAAGGGTAACGCAGTGGCAGATGCGTTAAGTCGAAGACATGTAGGATTGGGAGCCATGTTTTCAGAATAGAAGAATCTCGAGTATTTAGCTAGATTTGATTTCAGGCCAAGATGTGAATTGGAACCTGAGATGTTGGCAAACTTATCAATAAGACTGTTGGACGAATTCTCATCACCAAACTAAGGCTACTGCCAAACCATCTCTCTCCCTATGCTACCAACCCATCCTCCTTCTTCCAAATGCCTCACCGAACCAACCCATTCGGCGTCAATCCCTTCAACCCCTCCTCTCCACCGAACAAAGCTCTCCACCGAACAAAGCTCTCCACCGAATGAAGTCTCCACCGAACAAAACTCTCCACCGAATGAAGTCTCCACCGAACAAAGCTCTCCGCCGAATGAAGTCTCCAACGAACAAAGCTCTCCGCCGAATGAAGTCTCCACCGAACAAAGCTCTCCACCGAATGAAGTCTTCACCGAACCAAAGTTCTACCGGTCCACTCAATTTCCTCCGCCGAACCAAGGGAAACCGGACCAATTCCACCAGGCCAGATTGCATCAGCCCAAGCCCACCAACAGCTATATACATCCAAGACCCCTGCTCCCAGCCTCACTCTATAAATAGAGGGGCAGGGGTACAACAATGGTGGACAAGTGCTTGAGAGCTCAAGCACGGAGGAAACTTTCAAACAACTTTCTTTTACTTGTATCAAAGCTTTGTACTTGTAATCTAAACAAGAGAAGAGAAATAACAAATAAAGTGGACGTAGGCACATTCTGGCTGAACCACTATAAATCTGCATGTCTTTTTACAGTTTAGCCCCTGTTTTTAAAATATTTGCATAAATCACCCAAATCACTAAGAACGACATAAGATTTACTAAATCATACGACTTTGAGGTGTTTGTCCATTTTTTGTGCAAACATTTTTGGTGCTTTCACTGAGAACTAGAAGCTCGAAGCTTCAGCTTAATCCACTTAACAGTTTTCCTAACAGCATCGTTCGCCCCTTGGAAAACATGCCTCCCAAACAGAGAAAAGATGTTAACAAAGGAAAAAACATCGCGTCCAGCAGTCTTCCAGATCCAGCTGTCACGAATCAAGTAAATCGTCCTCCTCCAGCAGCAGTAACAAATGAAGAACAGGCTAATCCAACCACTCCTGCAACAGAACAGCCCACAGCAATTACTAAGGCAGATTTAGACAGGGTTGTGGTTGAAGTAAATAACCGCTTCACGTCCCAGCAGGAAGCCTTAGTGGACCATCTCATGTCACGCTTAAGGGATGCTGAAGAGTCCAATCGCAACACCGAATCATGGGGCGAGTCCCAGTCTGGAGGATCTCAGAGACAACAAAGATCTTCCTTCTTCGAAGGAGCTAACGGCAGAAGTAACCATGGTAGGAGCCGAGATCGAGCACAGCCCAAAGTTAGGCCTGAGGAAACATTTGGAACCGAACCCAACGGGGGAGGTACTGGGCGAAGGTCAACTGTAGCTGAGCCTGTCATACTGCCTAACCATGGAAACGCCAGTGAACGGGGCCGAGCTAGAGTCCAGCCCAAAGTTGGACCCGAGGAAGTGCTTAGATCAGAACCCAGTAGGGGAAGATCAAGGCAAGGGCCAACTGTAGCTGACCCTAGCATGCTCCCAGAAGACCAAAGGCAGCCACTAGAAAATATGAGGAATGATAGACGATACCATCCCTACAGGTCATCTGGACGAAATCAATCCCACAGAACAGAACCAAACTCGTTTCTATCTGCTCCGAATTCTGATAAAAGGATGGCACGCTTATTCAGAGAGTGCGTCCAACGGGAGCAAAGAGATCGAGGGATAGGCGCTAGGGTAACCAGCCCTTTCGCCCGCAACATCGAAATTGCTATCACCCCCCGAGAATGGAAGATGCCAACAATGGAACCTTACAAAGGAACCTTCGACCCCGTTGTACACTTACAGAGATACACACAACATATGCTCATGAGTGGAGCAATAGAGGGAGTACTGTGCAAATGCTTTCCGCTCTTCTTAGCAGATCTCGCTACCTCCTGGTTCTGTCATCTACCTCAGGGATCCATCAGCTCGTGGGAAATGTTGAAAGAAAAATTTATCAGCCAGTTCCGCATTCATGTGGAGCAACCTAAGGACGCTTATTCCTTATCCAGCATCAAACAGAAACCTGGAGAAAAACTGCAGCAATACCTAACCCGATTCAACGCCGCAGCAGCTGCAGTCCAAGATGCCGATAAGAAGCTTATCCTAATGGCCCTCTGTAGTGGTGTGCATCCGGACACTAAATTTGCTAGAAGGTTGACAAAAGAAAAACCAGCTACTGTACCCGATTTCTTCCATGAAGCCGGGAAATATATGAGGCTCGAGGATGCTGCCGTTGAGGGGCAGTCAGGACAGCAAAATAAGGCAACTCACAGCAACGCCCCTGCTGTGGCAAGGGATGTTCGAAGAAATGATCCCAGAGACAATGTTGGGGGCAAGAAGGGAGAAAAGCGCCTATATCGGCCAGGACCGAGATTCGACACTTACACTCCTTTGAACGAGACCGTCGAAAATATCTTCCTTGCCACCCAAGGCGAAGTTAGATACAAACGCCCACCATACAAGAAGGAACCAGATAACGCGCAGAAGTCTGGAAAGTTCTGCCGTTTCCACGAATCTCATGGGCATGATACCAATGAATGCCATCATCTCCGGGACTTGATTGAGGAACACATCAGAAGGAAGAAACTGGAACGTTATGTAAAAGGTCAGGACAGGACTCCAGCTCCTGCCAATGAGAACCCAAGGCCATCCTCACCGGAGATCGGCAGAGGAAACCGCAACACTAGCAGCTCTAGTCAAGAGAAGATAGTGGTCCATACCATCTCGGGAGGACCGCACATCGCAGACAGAAGCTGGAAAGAGATGGAAAGATATGGAAAGTCGCTCAGAGACAATAAAGACTGTGTCAATTCGGTTATAGAAGAGCGCCACCCGAAGCGGAAAGAAAGTGATGACATCACATTCAGTAAGCATGACCTAGAAGGAAGGCAATACCCTCACATGGATCCCATGGTTATCTCTGCCCGGCTCGGTCCCGCCGAAGTTTACCGAATCCTAGTAGACACTGGAAGCTCAGTAAACATCCTGTTCAAACATGCATTCGACAAAATGAAATTATCAATAAAGGATGTGTCTCCCTGCGATAAACCACTACACGGTTTTACTGGAGATGCGAAGATGCCCCTCGGGCAATTGGACCTTTTTGTTGAGATTGGAAGCCATCCCCGCTCCGTTGTACGGAAACAAACGTTTGTGCTAATAGAAAACCATTCGGCCTACAACGCCTTCTTAGGAAGGCCAGCCCTGTCTGACTTCCAAATAGTCCTAGCCCCATGGTGCCTAAAGATGAAATTTCCAATGGATAATGGAGTAGGGGAAGTAGAAGGAGACCAGGACGTTGCTCGAGACTGCTATGTGACTGAACTTCGCAACAACCACAGGAAGGATAAAGGGAAGGGTGTAGAGGTTGCCATCTGCACGAAAAGTCTAGAAGCATAGCAACTAAAGAAAGCCCCTCCTCTTCGATATACCAGCGACCCTTTCAATGAATTAGACCCCAGGGACAGAGAGGAGGAGGCCACCGCCGAGCCTGCAGAGGCTATGGAGTTTGTATCTGTAGACAAGCACGACTCGAGTAGACTGTTGAAAATTGGATCCCAACTAAAGGCAGAGTTGAAGGAGCAACTCATCGACTTTCTCCGCCACAACTTGGATGTATTCGCATGGTCACACGCTGACATGACCGGAATCTCCCCCGACGTAGCATGCCACGTACTAAACATTGATCCTACCAAGACGCCCATAAAACAAAGAAAGAGAAGCATGGGGGCAGAGCGATCAGCAGCCCTCGATGAAGAAGTAAAGAATCTACTCGCCAACGACTTCATACGAGAAGCCATCTACCTGGAATGGATCGCTAACCCGGTGCTGGTAAAGAAGGCTAATGGGAAGTGGCGAACATGCATTGACTTCTCCAACCTAAACGACGCCTGCCCAAAGGATTGCTTCCCACTTCCCCGAATCGACCAACTTGTAGACAGCACAGCCGGGCACGAGCTCTTATCTTTTATGGACGCATACTCAGGGTATAACTAAATTCCTATACATGCTCCCGACCAAGACCATACTAGTTTCATCACCGACCGGGGTTTATACTGCTATAAGGTAATGCCCTTCGGACTTAAAAATGCAGGAGCCACCTACCAACGCCTCGTCAACAAGATGTTTGCAGGGCTAATAGGGCAAACTATAGAAGTATATGTGGATGACATGCTGGTAAAGTCAAGGAAAGCCAAAGATCACGTAAGCCACCTAGGCGAGATGTTTCAAATACTTCGCCAGTATGGAATGAAGTTGAATCCTCTAAAATGCTCCTTCGGAGTATCATCAGGAAAGTTCTTGGGATTCATCGTCCATGCCAGAGGGATTGAAGCAAACCTGAACAAGTCCGAGCGCTAAGGGATATCAAGATACCTTCCACTCGGAAGGAAATGCAAAGTTTGAATGGAAAAGTGGCCGCCCTAAGCCGATTCATCTCCAAGGCAACGGACAAGTGCGTCCCCTTTTTCGAAGCTCTAAAGAAAGACAAAGGAAAGTTCGAGTGGACTGACGAATGCTTAACCGCTTTCCTTAACTTAATCGAACACCTCCAGAAACCACCGGTACTCTCGACTCCAAGTAAAGGCGAAGAATTATACCTATACCTTGCTGTGTCATTTCACGCCCTGAGTGCCGCCTTGGTAAGGGAAGACAACCGCACGCAGCGGCCAGTTTACTTCGTCAGTAAGAGATTTACGGGGGCAGAAGTCAGATATCCTAAACTCGAGAAGCTAGCATACTGTCTACTAATCACATCACGGAAATTGCGTCACTACTTCCAGTCCCATTCCATCAAAGTTCTGACCGATCAACCACTGAGGCAGGTACTCCATCGTCCCGACACTTCTGGGCGACTACTTAAATGGTGAATTGAACTAAGTCAGTATGATGTCACCTATCACCCTCGCACCGCCATCAAGGGACAAGCCATGGCTGATTTCATTGCAGAATTCACTACCAACGAAGAAAAGGAGCAATTGGAAATAGCAGAAGACATCAAGTGGAATCTCTTTGTGGATGGTGCATCGAACGAACAAGGCTCGGGGGCAGCTCTGGTAATAATCACTCCCAGGGGAAACAAACTGTAATATGCTATAAGGTTGGAGTTCGCTGCCACCAACAACGATGCAGAATATGAAGCAGTGATAGCCGGACTAGAACTTGCCGTAGAAATCGGAGCCAATTCTTTGTGTCTTCACAGCGATTCTCAACTTATTGTTAATCAAATACTAGGAGAATTCCAAGCTCGAGAAGAACGACTCATAGCATATTTAAAGAAGACCAAGTTACTTCTCAGCCGATTGGACCACTACTTAGTCAAACACATTCCTCGGGAAGAGAACCAAGAGGCCGACGAATTGGCAAAGCAAGCAAGTGTGAGAGACAGCGCCATCTTTGGGGCAGTAACCATCTCAAAGCAACTGACCCCAAGTTTTGAGGAAGTGAATCTGATAGCTGCAACCAAAGAGGCAACTTGGATGACTCCCATCCGAGACTACTTACAAAACGGCACACTACCCAACGGGCGTAACGAAGTCAAGAAAATCTTGAGAAAAGCTTCCCGCTACACAATACAAGAAGACGTCCTCTATCGACGCGGATTCTCTAACCCGTTATTAAGGTGTGTCGCTGGGAGGGAAGCCAGGGAAATCTTATCCAACATTCATCAAGGAAGCTGCGGAGATCACACCGGAGGACAAACATTAGCAAAAAAGACACTCCGATATGGATACTTCTGGCCCACCTTAAGCAAGGACGCCTTGGATTTCGTCAAAAAGTGTGACAGATGCCAGAAGTTTGCTAAGGTTCTGCGGCTACCAACGACTGAGATTACTCAAATGACTAGCCCTTGGCCCTTTGCAGTATGGGGAATTGACTTAATCGGCGAACTACCAATGGGCCGAGGCGGCGCCAAATACGCTGTAGTGGCAGTCGACTACTTCACCAAATGGTTGGAAGCGGACCTCTGAATAAAGTATCTTCAGCAAAAGTCATTAACTTCTTGATCAAAAATGTTCTGTGCAGGTACGGAGTCCCACTCAAAGTCATATCAGACAATGGACTTCAGTTTGACAACGAGGAATTCGCCAACTGGTGCCAAGAGCACGGAATTCACAAAAGCTTCTCATCCGTAGCGTATCCCCAGGCAAACGGACAAGTCGAAGCCGTCAACAAAATTCTGAAAACTCTAATCAAAAAGAAGCTCGAAAAGTCAAAGGGCGCTTGGGTGGATGAACTTCCTACGGC
The DNA here is from genome assembly GCA_030737815.1 of Allium fistulosum. Lineage (NCBI taxonomy): Eukaryota > Viridiplantae > Streptophyta > Magnoliopsida > Asparagales > Amaryllidaceae > Allium > Allium fistulosum. The sequence goes on from CM060908.1 coordinate 369,252,343, forward strand.
ACTATGGGCCTATCGCACATCTTTCAGAACATCAACGGGGCACACTCCTTTCTCTTTGGCATACGGATCGGAGGCTATGCTCCCAGTTGAAACCATTGTGCCTTCCCACCGTAGGATCCACTATAACCTAGAAGAGAACGAAGAACTCCTTCACATGTCTTTGGATCTAGTTGAGGAGAGAAGAAATGATGCAGTCCTTAAAGCAGCAGCCCACAAACAAAAAGTGGCGACACAATACAACTCCAAAGTCAAGCATCGTACCTTACAAGAAGGGGATCTTGTCCTCAAGCGAATCTTCCCTCGCCCCGGAGCGCTAGACCCAATCTGGGATGGACCATATGTAATTCATAAAGATCTCCACAACGGAGCCTATATTTTGTCAACAGTGGACGGAGAGGTGTTCCAGAGGGCATGGAACATCCAACACCTCCGTCGATACTTTTCTTAACTTGTACTGCCCATATGAAGTGAATTAACAAAGAGAATCAGTGGACGTAGGCATTTTCGTGTCGAACCACTTTAAAAAACCTTGTCTCTTTTTAACTTGTTCCTTTATATCTTGGCTGCTTGTTAACTTTATCCTTTTCTGTTGAACAAAATCCTGTGCATACAGCGTTTCAATTCAAAGCACTCCACAGTGCAACTTCACTTGGACAAGACCTGACAGGTACTATGCGAATCTATGCCCTCGCCAATGAGACACTTTTGCTCCAGCACCCCTCTGCTGCGGGTTAACTCATTGATCGCGATGGCCCTTAAAGCCAACTGTAATGAGCCGATTATAAGCCACCGAGAAGGCCGACTATAGCCGAGGCAGCTCATTACGGCGTTCTGCTCGCCGACAACCGTGAACCGACTATAAGCCCCAACATAAGGTGTGGCCAGCCAGGGGCAGTTCACGGTTGACGATCGGCACCCATGCTAGCCGGCCACGGTAAATCGAATAATACCCACGATTACGGGCCATAATGGCTCGGGTAGTTACTGTGCGCGATCTCGGCTCCGATGTGTCTTAAGTACAGTTGAGGTAAAAAAAAGAATTAACTCCCTACGGAGGCGTAAGATGGGTGACAAATGTCTCCAAGACCCACAACTAGGGAAAGTGACTACAAAACCCATTTTCCACGAACTTAAGCACATCGACGGCCTTCCGTGATTGGAAGTTTTTACTATTTCCTATATTTCCATTCTATTTTTAAAACTTTCCTCTTATCCTCTATAACGATCCCTAAAGCACAGGTCACAGAATAGGAGGCATTTGCAAATGAGACCGGATGGCCGGGCACTCGACCACATTTTCATACTCAGTCACGCTAAAGCCGCCGTCTACAACTAAAGCAGGAGGGACGGTATTTTATTTTTGTGTGCCTAAAAACATAGCTATAGTTTATTCGCACATCACGTTAGTATTACAAGATATGAAATTATACTTTAAGCAGGAACTTAGCATCAAATACCACTGAATCACAAGTACACGCATAGCTATATTTCTTATTCAGCACGTTAAGACTACAAAAAACATCCATATATAACAAAATTATCATAAGTTAAGAATTACATGCCGAAAATCAAATCTCTTATTACAAGTAGCACCATTATAATTTGAAAGCCATGTTACTGTTTTAAAACCAACATGTGTAACAGTATCGAGTCAACCAAAAGAAACATCCAGGTCGAATCAAGGAGCTGGCTGTATTGGATCTTTACCCTTGTCTTGTTGGTGTTGACCGCCTGATCAGGCAAGAAGAGAAATCATTAGTGATAAGAAACAGAGTTAACGAAAGAAGAAACTAATGAAGAAGAGGTTACCAGCAACTTCCCCTTGATCGTCTTGGTCGTCATCCCCTACTTCCACACCTGCCTCTTCAACCGCAAACAACCGCATCCCCTCCTTCACCGCTAACTTCTCCTCCTTGGTGAACTGAGCGGTAACCGCATCCATCCTAAAGGCCACTCCACCCTCCTTATCCGCCTCAGCCTTGGCCTCCTCTAAAGCCCTGAGGTAAATCCTAGCCATAACTCGGGGGTAGTCGTCCATCCAAGATAAGCTGCCCTGTTTCCAAATGCGAAAGTACATATCCTGCAGCATATCATCCATCATCCCCTCATTTTCCTCAAACTCCCTCATACGAGCCTCAGAAACCGATAGCCTTGCAATGGCAGCATCCCTCTCCAGTCGGTATCGCGAGCAGTCAGCCTGAAGGGACCTCCTCATCGCCTCCATCTCCTCCTTTAGCCTGACCTGAGCAAGCTCTGCGACTTCAAGCTTCCCCGACAGCTCCTCTACCTGCTCAAGATCCGCCCTTTAAACCTCGTCCACTGTCGAGATGGCCATATTTATCTGCTCCTTGCAGGCAGCCTCCATCTTCCGCAATTCCGCCTTACTAGCCTCCTCCATAGTCTTCCTCAACCGCCCGGAGGCAGCCTCATGCTGAGAAATCTGAATGGCCTTATCAGCAAGCTGTTTGGCCTGGTCCGAAACCATCAATCGTAGTCGGATGTTGGCACTCCCAATCTCCTCTCCAGCCTTAACCAGCCGGGCATGATGCCCCATCAGCTTCCCAGTCTCCTCCGCCACCCGATCAATATTAGCCTTGGCCTCGTCTCCCATGGTAACTATCCAAGTAGTAAGTAAATCGAGATCTAAGGACTTAGCCTCATCAAGCACCCGTACCATGGGATTACGGGGAAGAAGGTGCTCACCGGTAACCTCGTCGAAGGTAATATCATGGGAACTTGGATCCAGATCAGGATGACCCGCAAATGGATACGAGCCAAGCCAGGACGATCAATCTGAGTAACGGTAGGATTTTCAGACGGGTGCAGAGAGAGTGCGAACTCAGTATCCTCCTCCGTGATATCGTGAAGAGGCTGAACTGGGGACTGAGGACCAAGTGAAGGTTTGGATAAGGGATGACTCCTCTTTCTCTTTTGAATACCCTCTTCAATAACCCCGAGAAGAGGACGGTAGCCGACTACATCCCCGGAATGGTGGGTCGAAGGCTTCGGCTTGGCGGAAGCTTTGGAGAGTTTGTATTGTTCAAGCCTGTGCCGAAGCTCTGAGGCCTTGGCCGTTTTACCTGCTCCTGATATGAAGAACAAGTGTCACAAGCTTACATTGATCCATAATTCAAGAAACGCGTTAAATTAAAAGTTAAAAGAAAAAAAAGGAAACACATCTGTTATACAAACCCTGAGGAGGAGTAGGATACTGCAATAAGTCCTGGATTTCGTTCCAGGACGGGAGCGGATCATAAAATATTCCTAAGTTCTTATCATGAATGGAGCCTGCAGAAGTCAAAAGTTCACCTTGAGTCGTCGGAGCCACCTTGGCTGGAATAGTCTGGGAAGACACGCTTGCACCGGTCTCGGCCTTGTCAACTTTCCCGGATTTCTCTACCGAAGCCGATTCTCCATCCAGCCCCTCGAAAGCTTGGCGGAATGCATCATCCGTCCACTCCTGAATCTCGCCTGCTTGCCCAGGAAGTAAGGCCCCGATGCCATCGCCACCATCACCACCTTCCCGGTCATCTCCACCCTCACCTCTCTCCTCCTCCACATCTTCATCCCACTGAGTAATTGGACAAGTGCTGGGGGAGGGACCGTCCGACTTCTTAAGTTTCTTACCTCCGACAACTAGAGGTTTTGTGAAAGGTTTCCTCTTGCTACTCTCTACTGTGATACCTCCCTTAGCTTGAGCAGCCGCCCTCTCCTCCGTCGTTTCCCTCTGCTTGACTACTGACTGCTGTGGAAGGATCAAATTATACTCTAGAAGGGTCGCATTTCTGATCAGGTAAGCAGCTGATCTATCTCTCCCGGGGATAGCTTCTATCTCAGCCGCCATCTGAACCAGGCGATCAGTTTCCACAACCGCAAAGCCACCTGTCGCTAGCAAAAAATGAAAACGTATGAGAAGAAGCATCGCAACCAGAATGGAAATTATAAATAAAGCGTCGACTTACATCCAGAGGTGAAACGCCGAATGGAAACAGAGTCGTCCCTGACGAAGAACCACTCCTTCTTGAACATGCTGTACTTAGAATACAGATCCAAGACCGGCTTGAAGGTTACAGCTGACTCCAAGCTGACGTATGGGGACCCCTTCTTATAGCCCCTCAAATTATATAAGTACCGGATCTCCCGGTTGGAAGGAGCATGCCCATACTTCCTCTGAAAGATGACGAAGAGGCTCACCAGTATAGTATAAGAGTTGGGTTGGAGCTGGAATGGGGCCACCTTTAGATATCTAAGAAAGCTGACTACCCAAGCATTAAGAGGCGAGATGGCACCACACATGCAGTGGTATCTGCTGTAGGCAAAGTACCCTTCGGGAGGGTCATATGGCATAACTTCTCTCCCTGGCAACAGCATGTGCGCCCTATCAATTCGAAAGAACGGGAGATGACATCAAGCTGCTCCTCCTTGAGGGAGCTAGGAAAGCAATCGGGCGGGGAGTTCAGAAGCTCCTGAGGGCCGTACCCGTCCACTAGTGATCTCAGGGCAGGTCCGTGACATTCCGGTCTTGGCTGAGCAGGGGGCACTGCGGAAGATTCTCCATCGCCCTGGACTTCTTTTTATCTGATCGAGTTTCTGCTTTTCGAGACATTTATCTGCAAACACCGAAAAAGCATATTGTTAGAACAAGGGGGGATGGAAACATAAACCGACGGGTGCATACAGTCTAGAATTCGAGTCATAATCAAAACATAACAAGCAAAGGATTCGTTCGCTTAAACTCCTAGAAATGACAAGTTTTCCAAAACCATTCGGCATCCTGCCATCCGGCATTGAAATCATTCGGTATTTGGGATCTCAAGAGATCGTCCGGTAGTCCATAATAAGAACACATTCGGCAAAAGGGAACATACCTGATTCGGCACTCAGACTGATTCGGCTCCTAGGTTGATTCGGCTCTTGGGTTGGTTCGGCTCTTAGGTTGATTCGGCACTCAGACTGATTTGGCTCTTAGGTTGACTCGGCTCTTAGGTTGATTCGGCACTCAGACTGATTCGGCACTCAGATTGATTCGGCTATCTCGATACAATAAAAGCAACCTGTGGCCCTTATTTATAGGCGAAACATACCGACCGAACCAACTGATCTGGCACGCCAAAGACCGAACGAAACTATCTCAACTACAGGAAAACAAAGCACGCCATGTACACACACATGCCCTACTTTGGGGGGCAAGTGTTGGACGAATTCTCATCACCAAACTAAGGCTACTGCCAAACCATCTCTCTCCCTATGCTACCAACCCATCCTCCTTCTTCCAAATGCCTCACCGAACCAACCCATTCGGCGTCAATCCCTTCAACCCCTCCTCTCCACCAAACAAAGCTCTCCACCGAATGAAGTCTCCACCGAACAAAGCTCTCCACCGAACAAAGCTCTCCACCGAATGAAGTCTCCACCGAACAAAGCTCTCCACCGAATGAAGTCTCCACCGAACAAAGCTCTCCACCGAACAAAGCTCTCCACCGAATGAAGTCTCCACCGAACAAAGCTCTCCGCCGAATGAAGTCTCCACCGAACAAAGCTCTCCACCGAATGAAGTCTTCACCGAACCAAAGTTCTACCGGTCCACTCAATTTCCTCCGCCGAACCAAGGGAAACCGGACCAATTCCACCAGGCCAGATTGCATCAGCCCAAGCCCACCAGCAGCTATATACATCCAAGACCCCTGCTCCCAGCCTCACTCTATAAATAGAGGGGCAGGGGTACAACAATGGGGGACAAGTGCTTGAGAGCTCAAACACGGAGAGAACTTTCAAACAACTTTCTTTTACTTGTATCAAAGCTTTGTACTTGTAATCTAAACAAGAGAAGAGAAATAACATATAAAGTGGACGTAGGCACATTCTGGCTGAACCACTATAAATCTGCGTGTCTTTTTACAGTTTAGCCCCTGTTTTTCATATATTTGCATAAATCACCCAAATCACTAAGAACGACATAAGATTTACTAAATCATACGACTTTGAGGTGTTTGTACATTTTTTGTGCAAACAAAGACCGACTCTTATGGAAAGAATTGGCGAGAGCCAAAAGCGAGACGATAAGCTTGTCAAGATTATCCGTGACTTGGAATCTGGGTTGGAACCAGAAAAGGATAAAGGATTCGAGGTCGATCGAGAAGGTTGGCTTCGGAAGCAAGGACGACTAGTTGTTCCCGATATAGATGAATTGAGAAATGAAGTTCTGAAGGAAAATCATCACTCAAAGTTGACAATTCATCCAGGTGGAAATAAGATGTATCGGGATATGAAGAGAACCTATTACTGGGAAGGTATGAAGAAGGATGTCGGAAATTTTATTTCCAAATGCTTGAACTGCCAGTTGGTAAAAGCCGAGCAGAAGAAGCCAAGTGGATTGCTTCAGCCATTAGAAGTTCCTACATGGAAGTGGGAGTAAATATCGATGGATTTTATTGATGGGCCACCTAGAACAAGAACGGGAAATGAAGGGATTTGGGTCATCATAGATCATCTGACTAAGAGTGCAAGATTCATTCATGTTCGATCGACTAGGACTGCATCAAAGTTGGCTGAGTTGTATGTTAAGTGGATAATTCGATTCCATGGTATTCCGAAGAGTATAGTCAGCGATCGAGATCCATTGTTCACTAGTGGATTTTGGAAGAGCTTTCAGGAAGTTTTGTGGACCGAGTTGTGTTTGAGTACAGCTTATCACCCTCAAACAGATGGTCAGACCGAGAGAGTCAACCGAGTTTTGGAAGACCTCCTCAGAGCTTGTGTTTTGGATTTCGGAGGATCATGGGAAGATCACCTTCATTTGGTGGAATTTTCGTATAATAACAGTTACCAGTCAAGCATTGGTATGGCACCGTATGAGGCATTGTATGGAAGACCGTGTAACTCTCCGACATGTTGGTTAGAGACAGGAGAAAAGCTGATACTTGGGCCAGAGATGATTCGACAGACTTCGGATTGTATAGAGATCATTCAGCAACGAATGAAGGCAGCCCAAGACCGTCAGAAAAGTTATGCTGGTAAGCGTCGTAAGGACTTGGAATTCGACGTAGGTGATATGATTTTTGTGAAGATTTCTCCACTGAAGAATGTTATTCGATTCGGGAAGAAAGGGAAATTGACTTCGAGATTTGTTGGACCATTCCCGATCATCGAGCGAATTGGAAAGCTCGCCTACAGATTGGAGTTACCAGAAAAGATGGCGGGTGTGCACAATGTTTTTCATGTATCGTATCTACGGAAGTATGTGCACGACTCGAATATAGTGGTTCCTGCTGATACCTGTGAAGATTTCAAAGTTGATCCAGTCGATAAGAGACCTCGTAAGCCTCTTTGTGTTGTGGAAACCGACACGAAACAGCTTAGGAGGAAGGTAGTTAAGTTGCTCAAGATACAATGGAGTGATGATGATAACGACTGTACATGGGAGGTGGAAGAGAGGATGAAAGCAGCTCATCCTGAACTCTTCAAGGTATGGCCCTAAGGTGTCGTGTCATCTAACGACATTGTAACTTGTTCTAGTTTTAGAATTCTGCATGGTAAGCTAGAATTGGATGCATGGTTTGTTGATTGCTATGGATGGTAGGCATGCAGAATAGTCTTTGATTGCTCTGTTTGTTTGGAATTTCGGGGGCAAAATTCCTAAGGGGGGAAGAATGTAACGACCCGTATTTTTACGGATCGAAACATCGTAAAAACAGTTATCATTAGGTCGCATTGTTGATAAGTCATCCATAGTCTAAGTCCTAGGTCGTATAGTGGTTAGGTCGGAGTAGACGACCTAAGAAAGTGGAGCGACCTAAGGAAGTTGGATTTGGCGACCTAAGGATTTTGGGATAGGTCATATAGGAGATGAGTCGTGTGGTGGCTTAGGTCGTGGGGTAGGTTTGGTTGGATGAGCGACCTAAGAGAATAGACGACCTAAGGAGTTAGCGACTTAAGTCAGTGAGCGACCTATGGGGTGGTTTAGTTAGGTCGTAAGCGACCTAAGTTAGTAGACGACTTAGGAGTTAACGGCTTAAGATAGTAGGCGACTTTAGTAGGGTAGCGACTTAAGAGAGTTAGCGAGTTAGCGACCTAAGGAAGTTAAGTCGTGGACGAGTTAAGGGATTAGGTCGTGAGCTGTTAGGTCGCTAAGTGTTAAGTCGTGAGCTGTTAGGTCGCTAAGTATTAGGTCGTGAGTTGTTAGTTCGTAACCCAGTTAGGTCGCATAGGTATTGAGTCGTTAGGTCGCGCATTGTCTTAGGTCGTGGAATTTTTAGGTCGCGTAAGCGCATTTGTCGTTAGGTCGCGCATATTAAGTCGCGCAAGGTTAAGTCATACGGTTTGTTAAGTCGCGAGAGTGTTAGGTCGTGATCTGTTAGGTCGTTGGGTTTTAGGTTAGCGATTGTTAGGTCGTAAGTCGTGGGGTCCTATAAGTCGTGGACGACCTAGGGGGGGGCGGACGACCTAAGGATCAGCCTATAAATATACGTTCTTTTCCTCACTTTTTGGGATCCGGATTTTGAAGCGACGAAGTGCTGCCATTTTGCGAGCTCGAGTTCTACACTTCTTCACTTCTTCTCTCCACTCTAATCTTGTGATTCCTTCCATCCAAATCGAAGATCAAATCGAAGATCCAAGAGCTTAGATTGAAGATCTACATCCATCGAAGAGGGATTTCATCGTTTGAAGCGGATTTGTGATAGATCGAGTTAGATCCTTCGCTGTCCAGATCTGAAGTGGGTTGCTTTTGGGGTGTTTAGGTGATTTGGTGAGTGGTGATTATCTCTCACACGGATCCAAAGGAGTATATCGGATTGTTGGCTTGATTTTGTGTAAAGTAGTGATTTTCATGCATTTTTGTAAACTTAAGTATGGATCCAATTTTCATGATGATTTGACATCCATTTTACTACATGTTAACCTATGCAAGTTCATTCATCAAGATTATAGAGATATTGCTCATGTTTTCATGCTTGTTAGACTTTAGACTCTTTATTTACGAAATTGCCATTATTGTTATAATTGTTCATTAGATCATATTTGAATGCTTGATTACTTGGATTAATGTTTGATTTGATTGATTGCTATGAATTAGATGATTGATGATTTGATTTAGATAAGATGGTCGAAGATGATTCAAAAGCTAAGTGAAAGGCTCTTGAATTGGGAAAGCTGCTCGTGGCATATGTAGCGGATGATGAAGCTCATATGGATAGATTTGATGATGATGATGTTAAGATGAGGCTTTGCTAGGATGTGATGAAGCGAGGCATGATATGAGATAGTCTTGGTCTAATCCAGACGGGATCATTCCAAGCATGTTGATAACTCGGTGAAATGGTTCGAGTTTGAGGATAATGGTTTGCTCGAGAGGCGCTTGAGCTAGTATGGAAATAGTCGTCGAGGAGGATGACTAGAAGGCTGAGATCTCATCGTTGTTGAAGGTTCTAGCATGCTCAAAGCAAGAGTACGTTGGGCAGATTCGATAGTCCCCGAAGGCTACTGATTGGTAGTCGAGTACTCTGGGCAGATTCGATAGTCCTAGGCACGGGTTTTGACGACGTGCGGAGTTATGTCTAGAACCGGGGTTTCTATTAGCCCTTGACGGACGGATGAAAGAATGAGCCGGTCATTCAATTAACGATGATATCGAAGCAATGATAACAGTGATAGCCAGAGTCATGGATGTTTGGTTGTATCGTCATTCGGTCTCAAGAGCGTTATTTTCTGGGTGCTTATCTGATCTTGGTTTAGGCCTTGGGGGTTTGTACTTGGAAAGCATCGCCCTTGACTCGAGTGATAATTGCTTTACTTTAAATTGTATGCTTTGCTATGTTTGCTTCTGCTTAGTGTGTGTCTGGGGGCTATCACTGTAGAAAGAGGTGGAGTGGGAGGGTTGGATTCCTATTCCTTTTTCCATTATGCTCTTTTGGTATGTTGTTAGTTAATTTACCGCTCACTAAGACTGTTGTCTGACTCAAGGCTTTATGTTTTAACTCTTATTGCCTTGGGCTGTTCGTCCATTTTGGGACGGGCAGACTAGGTAGCAGGTGACAGGTGCTGTTCTTGCTTTCCACAATGCTGATGACGAAGACGAGCTGGAGGATTGCATATTGTTTTCTTACTATATGTACTGGATGTTCCGCTGCTTGTATATTCTCTGAGTGTTATGTAGTGAGGCTTGATGTATTGACTATTCAAATGTTTGTATTCAACTATTATGAAGTTTCATTGATGAGATTCTATTCTGTGAAGCTTCACTATATATATATTCTATTGTATTTTGTCCATGCGCTGTGAGTAATACGATAGATTCTGCTATTTTTAATTTACCTTGGCAATCGTCCATGGCTGCCTGGCACACTTTACAGTGCACTATCTCTAGGTTCCATGCAGGGGTCATGGGCGGTCGTCACACCATTCATTCATGTTTGGATGTTGTTTTGGTAGGGTGAAACCCAGTTCTGCATTTGCGGCGTGGTCTAACGAATTATTTATGTTTATCCCATTACTTGAGTTTTCTCACGCTGGTTTTTCATACTGTTTTGGGTGTTATTTTATTATAATGCTTGGGTTTGACCGAATATTTTCCCAGGTTGGCTTTGGTGATATGGAGTTCTTAGAGAAGAGTCGGATGCTCACTTTCCGTTGTATTTTAATTCCGCTGTATTATACTGTACTCCTATCAGCAATTGTAAGACCAGGATTTTATAAGTGTCCAGTTGATAAGGTTTATTTTCAACTATGATGTACTCTTTACTTTGGAATGGCAGTTTATACTCTCTTTGTTATATTATATGTTGCCGATTCTGCTGTGAGATTTTATTTCCCCTGTTCATTGTTCTTTTCTTTTTATCTTACCGTAATAATTCTGCCTTTTCGTCAATTGGATGTTCAGCATTTGAATACTGTAAATGTATTCTGTAACGACCCGTATTTTTTGATAATTAAAAATATTAAATTTAATAATATTTTTGGAATTTAATATCGTCATAAATTAAAATTTATGATTTATTAATGAAAAAAATTATTAGAATATAGTTTAGTAATATTGATTTAATGTAATTGACAACTATTTTAATGTAATTTCAATCAATTGTAATAATAAAGTTAAATAAGGAATAAAATAAATGATGTAGCAAATTGTGGAATTATATGTTATTTAATTGAAATTGGTTTTAATATAGAATATGAAATCAATTATTTTGTACGTAAATTTATTAGCTTTTGTTTGTAAACAATAATTTTAGAAATGTGTTTAAATTACTAATGTATAACAATTGTTTTATTTCTCATCTTATTATTTAATCCGTTTGAAATTAATTTGGAAATCAATGGAAATTTAATGTAATTGTAATATTGCAGTTAATATGAGTAAAGACGTTAACTGTTGAGCGTTGAGTGTAATAAAATGGAAATTTATGTTTAATTAACACATAAGGTATTATTGATTTAATAATAAGAATTTAAAGCAAAATAAAAGAATTTGTTTGGAATTTTAATTATAATGAACTAAGATTTTATTACATTCGTAATTAAACATTGGCATTAATGTAATATTTAAATATTGGATTTATACATGGAAAATTGAATTTCAAAAGATCAATAAATTTATGTGTAATCAAGAATGATGAAAATTGTTAACTTTTAAATTTTAATTTAAAAGTGATTAAATTGATTTTAAAATTGACTGTTTTTATTAACGTGTAAAATTAGTCTTTTTGGGCACTATCTTGGATTTCGATGAAACTAGTTTCATTGGATCCGTAATAGTGAATTATTATAGCGATCAGACTTATCGTTTGATCGTGCGAGCTCGAAACGCGTAGAAATCAATTAATGGAATTTAAATGAATATAATTTGATTTTAACAGTAACCAATGAATATGATGGAATTGAGCCTCGAAACTAGTTCCCTTGTGTTCAGAAGGCTTTTTACATATAGATTGCCTATCAGCACGGCTCGATTGGAGTTTGGGCTTTTTTGGACCTCACGCTATAAATAGGCACGCAAAACGAGGCAAAATATTAACACTTTTTTTATTGCTCTTTTGAGCTTTGATATCCTTTGCTGGAAAATGACTAAAACCAAAGCGCGAGTAGAATCCAAGCTATGTGGGGTGGCTCCCATTATGGTACCTTCACATCCACTCTGGATTGGATTCAGTTTTGCGCATTAAGATGTGAAATGCTCGGATTCTCGGTAAGATTGGAGGGGGCTGGCTTGGACGTGTCCGAGAGTTGTCACGAAGTATATGATCCTCTCAAGTATATTTCTAGAGGTATATTTTTGGAAAGTGGGGTGCACCCTCTTAGTCATTGTTGGAAAAATTCCTTTCCTTCCTTTGATTCAAATCTTTGAATTGTTTTCCTTAATTGTATCAAGATGTGTTTTATGCCATTCTTTATGTTGAATTGTTCATGTCCGTTCTTTCAAGTCTGGATTTTGATATTATTTATGCCCATTCATTAAGTATGGAATTTGTTCTTACTGGTACCCATCCTTTATAGTTGGATTTGTTTCTTCTGTTTATTTCCATTCATTCATGTCTGGATGTTGTTCCGGAGGGTGAAACCCCGTTCCACGTTTGCAACGTGGTACCACCAATTGTTTTATGTTTATCCCATTACTTGAGTTTTCTCACGCTGGTTTTCTAGACTGACCCAGTTGTTATTTTATTATAATGCTCGGCTCAGCCAAGTATTTTCCCTGGTTAGCTTTAGTGATATGGAGTTCTTGGAGAAGAGCTGGATGTTCACTTTCCGTAGTATTTTAATTCCATTGTATTATATTGTACACATATCAGCAATTGTCAGGTTAGGATTTTATAACTATCCAGCTGATAAGGTTTATTTTTAACTCTGATGTCCTCTGTATTTTGGAGTATCAGTTTATATTGTCTTTGTTATATTATATGTTGTCGATTCCGCAGTGAGATTATGTTTCCCTTGTTCTTTTCTTTTTATTGTACGCTAACAATATGCCTTTCTGACGATTGTATGTTCAGCATTTGGATATCGTGGATATATTCGGTGTGGACTTTCGATGGTCAAAAAGGTGGGTCGTTACACAAAGGCTCATGACGGTGAAACCCTTAGGTCAGAATGGGGTTTTTTTATTTCGGCGACTACTGGCGAAATTGAAGATGTGGATTTATAGATCCCGTTGTGTTGATTTCAATAGTGGTTTTAATTGCTTTAAACTAAGTTATAGGTGGTAATAATTTGCAAAATAGGGTTCGTCAAACCCTAATTTTGATCGGCTGCTGTGTCTGATTTCGACGATAGAGGGTGTCGACGGTGGTCGGATCTGGTAGAGCACTCGACATTGAGTCCAATGGTGGTGGTCGCATGATGAACGTAAGTGATATGTAGTTGCGATTTGTGGTTAAAATTGATTTAGGGTGGGTAGACTTTGAGGTGGGCTGGAGAAAGGAGAAGGCATCTTTGTGATTTAGCCCTTGAAAATTTTATTATTTACAAAATAGACCGTGGAACTTCTAACTTGAATAACTTTTGCATACGAACACTGATTCACATACAGTTTCTTCCTTTGGATTTGTGGCAGAATTTTGGACAATTTAACATTAGGTTTGCTAAGATTGGAGGGTGTTAGAAAAAGCGCATTGGTATGAACTATTTGATTTAATTAATTAAATTTTAAATTATAAAATCCATAACTATTGATGAAAAATTATATTTAGTGATATATGTTTTTCTCTATGGATGAATATGTAGTTATTACAATATTTTGATGTACTATGCCTTAATTGGATAACAATTTCTAATTGTCGTATTTTTGGATTTTTAATTAAAATGAATTCTTTGATTTCTATTAAAAAATGATTGGATTGGATTGAATACTAATGAGAAACTGGATAAATAAATAATTAATAAATTTTTTCATAGATTTTGGATGATTTCTATGAATAACAAACTTTACTGAAATTAAAGTACGAAATTTAATAAGGTTGTTATTTATAAGTTTCTGAAAAAATTCTTAAATAATAACTATAATTATATTTTAAACTGATTTTTGGATGTTTATTGTTTATAAAGTAGAACGAGACTTTAAATAATAATAATGAGAATTTTAGTGAAATTGTAGTATTTTGTGTAAAATGATGAAACGATTGATTTTTAATATTTATCGTAAGAAATACTATTATTATTATCAGATTTATAAAATAAAAAGGGTATTTTCAAATTATAATGAGAATAGTGAAGGAGTGTTTTCCAAGATAAAAATTATTATTTTCAAATAAACTGAAATAAAAAGGAGTATCGATGATTTAAAATAAAATGTTGTATTTTTGCAATAAATAGTAATAAACTGGTTTGGAAGGTATTAAAGAGGTTTTAGTGTATATTATTATTTTGATATAATAAAAACAATAATATCATTTTAAAAATCAATTTGAAGGAGATTGCTATTTTGATTTAAAATACGATATTTTGGGGTATTTAAAGAAATGGAAATATAATAAAGGATTTAAAGAGTATGTTACCACTTAAAAAGAATAATTATTATTTCTGATGAATGAATAAAGGTGATTTTATAATAAACAATAATAAAAAAAATTATATAGAGAATAATGGATGCAAATATATTATTTGGATGGTTGTTGAATGTGTGATCAATTGTTGATTTAAATTATCACATATGTTATTTTACAATGATGGAATCACATTAAGATGGGCATGCGATGTTTTAGCATTATTACTACGAGATGAAGGTTAGTTAACTATAGTTATATGGTGATTGAGTTTGTGTTACTAATGTTGTTTGGATTAGTACACATTTGATGATTGATGTTTTGACACTATTATGGGGTGAATAGTATATATTTGATGATTTATACTTACATTGGTGAAGCATTACTATAATTGATGATTAGTATGAATGTAAGTATATTTGAGTTGTTATTATTTTCTTATTTAATGATTAAGTACAGCCAAATGTGTGTCATGTGTAATGGCTAAGTGTACGATTATTATTGTTTCCTCATATGATGATTTGTTGTGATGGGTGAGTAGGAATATTGTTTTCTGCTTCTATTATTACCATTAGTTGTGTTGGTTGCATTCGTTGCGATGGTTGCAATGGTTGCGTTAGTTGCATTCGTTGCGATGGTTGCAATGGTTGCATGAATGTTATGGTTACTATGCACTAACAAGTATTTGGATATAGGAGAAGAACAAAAAATAAAACTACGTGGGCTTGATTCCCTAAAAGGGGTATGTAGGAAACTTTTTCCTATGCAATAGCTATCGAACCGATGACAGTAATATATAGGGCTAGGTGAAGTCTAAACATAGTTGAAACCTTTTCCTTTATTCTATGTGCATGTGCAATTGTAAGTTTGCAGGTGAAAGCAAAGAAAGTAGAAAATGGTCTGGAAGGAGTCATATCCGTAGGATAGATCTGTATATCTCTTACATTAAAATTTTATTTGTTGTTTTAATAATTAATGTATCGAAAAATGCATAATATCTGATGTACTGGATTCATGCAATATTTAGTTATTGATATGAGATTGTGTGTGTGTATTGATGTTTAAATTCCACTATGAGGTTTTCCCTTTTTATTTATTGTTTTAAATTTTAAATTTTTATTTACCCACGATCCACTGCTTTTAATGTCTAAAATTATTATAAGCATATTTTAATGTCATTTATAATTGTTTTTGGATGTTAAAAACAGTGGTTCATCACATATTCATTTAGTTTAATTAACTAAATTTTAAATTATAAAACACATAGCTATAGTGAAATATCATAGATATTGATATATATTGTGTTCTATAAATGATTGTTTGGTTATTATAATATTTTGAATGTTGTGTGCCTTGGCTGGATAACTATTGTCAATTGTGGCATTTTTGGTGTTTAATTAACATAAACATCTTATTTGAATTAGAAAATAATTAATTAGAATAAAATTTACAATAATGGAAAAATAAATAAATAAGTGATAAATAAGGTAATTTATTGTAAAGACCCGTCTCCTCAACTCTTGAAAAGTGACACAAATACATCCACGGTATTCACGTGTAGTAAATCCAAGTGCCGGGGAGGCAGATTTTCAGGGGTAAAGTAAAGTAAAAGATAGAAAGACAAATTCTCACATTACGTTAAAATAGATAGATAGTACATACAACCACTCTCACTAGGGTACATCAGAGTTTTGGTATGAACTAACCCAGCCAGGAATGGTTATAACAGCCTGCTCTCACACTAGCTGGTATTAATTAACTTAGACATAGCAAAAAAATAAAATAAATAGATAGATAGATATCCACATCGGGTGCTCAAGCTCCATGCTCCAAAAATCTCTTTCAGCATGCTTTCCCTAAAATACTCTGACTACTTGGCTGGCCGGAAAAATAGGGCACCCAGAGTTTAAGGGAAAACAAAATAAACTCCGGGTCAGTCATGGGACTGGTGTGAGAACCCAAAATACGATGTTTGAAAAACAAAAAGGTATCTCATAAGACCACACCGCAAATAAACACGGACAGGTTTTTACCTTATGATAACCAAAACCCTTTTTACGTAAAAATAAGGGATATTATTTTTAATGACATTCTTGGAAAACATTTGCAAGTAAACTTATTAATCTTAGCCGAAATTGTTACATTGATTAAATTCCATCATATTAGCCACAAACGTGGGTTCTACAAACAAAATGGCAGGCGCTTATTGGAGAATGGATTTCCATACAAATGGCCAGGTGAAGGGACTACCTTCCGGCAGTACATCTCTAGAGGAATGTACCTAGGTCAACAGAACATCTGCACTTCTACCAACACAAGACCGGCCTACCATTCTCACTAGATAGTACCGAATATGTCATCACCCCGGTCGTTACCGACCTATCAGAGACGTCTCTTAGCACACACCACAATAATTTAAACACGAAAGCCATAACGGGTAGAAATTTATCTTGAAGGGGATGATCATACCCTAATTGTTGCGAACCACATAGCCTTGCCGCATCTACCATGTTTCGGCCATTTCCCCGGGTGTGAGGCTTGAGGTAACGATCACCTTTCTTATTGCACTATTCACTTTGAATGCCACATTGCCATTCCATGGTCACGCAACTGATTTCTACAAATGTATAACTCCTGAGTTCGTACATCTCAGGAAAGGGTGTTAAGCTAAGAGAAGTGGTCTTCTCTGCCACCAAGCAGATAATACGTTCATAGAGATCACTCGTGTAACAAGAAATGCAACGTCAGACATTCGTCCATACAAGTTCGTTCTGGGACTGAACAAACCCGAAGGCACTCTCCTACCACATCCTGTCGAGAATTAACCCTATGATTAGTGAGGAGAAGTCCTTGCATCAAAGATCTTTAAATGAAGAGTTACTACCACATAATTTGATATGGGAAATTTTCCTCGAGGGTCGGTGACAAGTAGCCCTACATTTCATCTTCCACAATTATCTTCATGTCTTCACTTCGAAAATGTAATTTGGTTCGACTTTGGATAGGAATAATCCAAATCCGACCCCGGTTTCTCCGAACCAATCATCGATAAAAGAGGTTTGGTGAATAGGAAATCATTCTTTAATTTATTAAGTTCTTTTTATCAAAATCTCTTCTGGAGATATACATTTCTAAAACATTCTTTCTGATATATACGGAATTATTAAACCTCTCTTATAAAATCCTTTTATAACTTTTAAACTCCTTTTAAACTAGGAATAAATTCGAAATCGTTTCATTTTTCATTTAGGAAGGTATTGATTCGTGTAAACCAAATTCACTATCCCCTCCATCAGGCCAGTCCGGATAGCCAGGGAGAGCAAGAAACTGGTTTCCAAACTCAAGCCTATACGCTATCTCTTTGACACCCGTAAGGCGGTCAAGTTATTTGATCAACTCTAAATCTTTAACCATTCCATAAATCCTTAAAATCATCTTTAAAACACTTTATTATTCATTTAAAATCATTTATAAAAGATTTGAAAAATAGTCGTTAAGTTTAAAACTATATTTCAAAAGTTATAGAAAAGTGTTGCGGAAAGTGTTTTTTAAAGCTATATTGATCAAAGAGGCTTTTTATTATTTGAAAATCCATTTTATTACTCAAATCACTTTTAAACATTTTAAAAGATTTATAAGATTTATTCCACATTTTTAAACAATTTTAAAACATCATTTTCAAAGAAATCCAGTTTTGGATTCCGAACTGCAAAACCGCGATTTTTTCTAAAACTTGTTTTACCCAAATTTCAAAATCTACTTATCCAAATCTCGATTTTCTTTCTTCATTGGAAAACTATTGATATATTAGTGCGGAATATTCTTATCTCGAAGGATTTCGAGCTATATTCCATTCTATTCACTTGTTTGATTTTCATGGCGTGAAATCGTGAACTGTCGTTACACGACGCGCATGTTTTTTACTAAATTTTCCATTCTCATTCAAACTTTACCAAAACACTTTTAAACGTTTATAAAACATTTCAAACTCATTTTAAATCATTTTTAAAGAGGTTTAACATTCCATATATACCAATTCATTAATATAGAGGAAAGTGATTTCCTTTGTGCTTATCGACGTGTATTTCCATCACCAGCGTATATATTCAATACTCATATGAAACAACCAAACTTGATGATCAAAGCATGTTAAACATCCATTGCAAACATCATATCATCATCTAAAATAAAATATAATAGTTTACGAGTTCTCACCTTGAGTTTTAAAACGATTAATTAAAAATTCCCTATAGCTCCGCTATTCGGTTTTCAAAGCTCACTATTCTTCGGGCTTTAGCTCCTAGATGCCTTAACCAAAGCTTAGGGTGGCTTGGGGGGGGTATACGGCCTATGATGAAGTAGGGTGGAGATCGTGAAGAACAGAGAGAAAAGGTGGAGTTTCGGGATTGTTTTGAGGTGTTTAAGTATATATAACTATATATTATAATTTAAATTCTTTTTGAAATAAATTTTTCCATAATTTCTCTTAGGATAGAAGCCATTAAAGATGAAGACAAAGCATAGAAATATGAAGAATAAGATGACTGAAAATGAAGAGAAGAGGGTAGGGTATTTATAGGAAAAGAAGAGAGTAAAAATATCTATGCACACATCATCTTTTGCATCACCATCACATGGCTTCACCATCATTACTTCCCCCCTCCTTAGGCACGGCAAACACCCCCCTCCATGTTCCCATCACTTCCATCATCTCATGTTTGCATATGTTGACTTATGTATGCTTAAGGAGTAAGAAAGCTTAAAATATCTTATATATTTTATATTATATTTTTATACTTAATTATATTTGTATATATATGTTTATGTGCATGTTCTCATGTATGCACATGTACATGAGTATGTGTATGCTACATATTCCTACAACATTGCACAACTTCCACACGTTGTATTGTTACAAATCCCGATTCAGATTTTTGGTCATATTTTCTCTTTTAAATTAATATGCATATATTTGTAAACAAATTTTGAAAATAAATTTTCTTATCATTCTTAACTAATTAAAATGATCATATTTTATTAATAAAATCATATAAATAAATATTAATAATTATTTACAAAATTACTGTTATATCTATAAAGCTAAACGATCATTTATTTAAAGTGATACATTTATGGGTCGTTACATTTATAGATTTTGGATAGTATTTGTAAATAACGATGATTTGACAAACTTTACCTAAATTAAAAGTATGGAATTTAATAGGGTTATTATTTATGAATTATGGGGAAACTCATAAATAACAACTAAAATAAAATTTTAAATTAAGTTGAATTTTTTATTATTATTTATAAAGTCAAACGAAATTTTAAATAATAATAATGTAAATTTCAGTGAAAATAGTATTATTTTGTGTAAATGATGAAATGATCGATTTATTTATAGTAAGAAATATTATTATTATTGTATGATTAGTAAAAAGGTATTTTTTGGATAATAATAATAATAGTAAATAAATGTTTTCCAAAAGTATTATAATTACTATTTTGAGATAAATAGAAATAATAAGGAGTTTCAATGATTTAAAATAAAACATTATTATTTTGGAATAAATAGTAATAGTTGGTTTTGAAAAGTATTAAAGAGGTTTTAATATATTATTATTTTGATGTAATATAATAATATTATTGTTTAAAAAGTGATCTAATGAAGATTACTATTTTGATTTAAAATACAATGTTTATAAGTATTTAGAGAAATATAAGTATATAAAGAGTTTCTGGAGTATATTATCATTTTGGGAAAGATTATTACTGTTTTGATATATATACATATAAGATATTTTAGAATAAACAATAATAAGATGATTTTATACGTAAGAGAGAAGCAATGTTTGTAAAAATAATGTTTTGGATGGATGAAGTATGTGGTTAATTATTCATTTGAATTATCACATATGTTTTTTTATGACGATGGAATCGCGTTAGGATGTAGATGCGATATATTACAATTTTTACTACCAGAAGATGGGTAGTTGATTATGGTTACAATGTTCTGTTACTAATATTGAGTCAGTTAGTATACATTTGATGGTTGATGTTGTGATACTATTATGAGGTGATTAGTACACATTTGATGATTTATATATACATTGGTGATGCATTACTATAATGGATGATTAATATGTCTGTAAGTATGCTTGTATTGTTTTTATTTTCTTATTTAATGCTTGGGGTTAGCATTGAGTGTTTTTAAATGTATGTGATGTTTAATGGCTAAGAGTGATATTGTTGTTATTGCTTATATGATGATTTGTTATGATGGATGAGTAGGAATACTGTTTTCTACATCTACTTTTGCATTGGTTGCATTAGTTGCGACTGTTGTGATGGTGGCATGTATGTTATGATTGTTATGTACCAACAAGTATTTGGATGCAGGAGAAGAGCAAAAAAAAAGAACTACATGGGGTGGATCCCCCGAAAGGGGTACATAGGAAGTCTTTTTCTATGCAATAGCCCATGGTTCTCTTGTGATCATGGCATATAGAAACTATCGTAGTCCCTAACATAGTTAACACCTTCCCACTTTATTATATGCATATATGTGTATTTGTAAGTTTGCATGCGGAAGCAAAAGAAGGATCAAAAGGTCTAAATGAGTCACATCTCCTGGATGGTTCGGTATATCTTTAGCATCATAGTTATATAGATGTTGCTTAATAATTGATAAGGTGAAATGTGTAAATTATGTTATGCAATTTATTCGAGTAGTATTTAAATTGTTAAAAGGAGATATGTATATATTGATGTTTAAATTCCATAGTGAAATTTCCCTTTTTACGTTCACTATTTTGATACTCTTTCATATTTTCATACCCATGGTACACTATCTTTAATATCTGGATTTAGTTGTAAGCATATTTTGATATTGTTTATAAATAAATTTAGATGCTAAAAAAATGGGTCGTTATAAACCCTAAAAGAGATACAGGAGTTTCATGAACTCCTTTAGTGGGTGTTAGGACCCATTTATCACTTAATACAACATTGATGGAACTCAAAAGATTGTAGTCGTAATAAACGGTAAGTAACACTTTACTGGATATATTTTGTATATAACTCCCAACATACTTTAGACTATGCTCCTATTCATCCTCATGACCTTGAGCCTGCTCAACAAATTTTAAAGTACATTACGTACTTTAAACTCATCATTTAATGATATCCCAATGGGAGTCATGTTACCCATGTGTGTGCTCAACAAAGTTACATAAACATTCTTACTTATCGGTATATAATTTAAAATCACTTTAGATATTATATAGCTTAATGGTGCCCAACAACCGTAGATATGTAAGGTACTCTATCTATATTATAAATGATGGCGAGAATTATTAATTTAAATTTAAGATAAAATTGTCAGAGTGTTATCAACTATTTAAGAGAGATGAGTATAACAACTACTGGGCATTGTATCACATATATTTTATATACGTCCAACGTATACTCCCTTAAATCTCATGAGTTTTATTTATTTGTAGCCTACCATTTTTCTTTATACATATATATATACATGTAATTATTACAACATTTATAATTTAGTAAGTCATTTATATATATTCATATGAATTATTGTATTAATTAAAAAATAAATTAATTTATAAATATAACAGTTATAATTATATATTTTAATTTTAAATAATTTTAAATTTTCATAATATAATTGTTTAATTTAAAACAATTTTAAATTAATTTTATAATATTCAAATACACTATTTGAATTAACCTAAGACTTAAAAACACTTTCAAGTCTTCCACAAGAGCATACCCTAGAAACAAAACATTTAGACGAGTTAGGTAAAGTCCAGAATATCGTGAGGTTTTCCACATATAGTGGTCCTCAATTAGAGTAACTCTCTTTTTAGTTTAAGCACCTTTCTCTAGACACTCATCTACTTTGACTTTTCTAAAAGTAGTGTCATACGTGTTTATTAATAGTTTCACATAAACACGATGTAGGCTCTGATACCATTGTTGTATCAGCTGCACTAATAACGGGGATATAACGATGAGCTTTTCGACCCTCAAAAATTGACATAATACATCCTTGGTATTTACGTGTCACAAATTCAAGTGCTAAAAAACCTGATAGTTATGGGAAAGAAAGAAGAAAGGAGGAGAGAAGAGAAGAAGAAGAAAAACAAAAACTAAACAACACAGAATCTCACAACATAGCGGAACTATATATAATATAATATCAATGATCTTTATAAAAGAGAAACTGTTATATACATACATCAAATCAGAGTGCACAAATAATGAATCATCAGCTGGACAGTTATTACAACATGTCCTCACAATACTAATAATTTTAATAACAATGTAGGGGAAAAATAAACAAAAACGAGAATACGTCATGAAGACCTCTAGCTCGTCTCCCGAGCTCAAATGCATCCAAAGCAATCTGTAAATATGCTCGATCTGACCCGAGCATTATAATAAAATAACACCTGAGTCAGTCTAGTAAACTAGCATGAGAAAACACACCCAGTTGGATTTTTAAAGTTATCAAACTCTTTTCAAAATAAAGGTATCTCGTAAGACCACGCCGTACATAAACACGGATGGGTTTTTACCTTACGATAACCAAAACATTTCATATGAAATTCTCTGATATTATAATAGTGTCTAAGATACAAATACTTATTAATCATAGCCGAAATTGTAACAATAATCAAATTCCAGCATAGGTATACAACTAAAACCGTAAGGGCACGTAATGGAAAGTGGATTCCATACAATGACTGAGCTACTGGGGTACCACCCATCACGGTGCAACTCTAGATAAAATAACACCGAGGACCTTGCCAACATCCTCTGCCAACATAGGACCGGCCTACCACTTAACTAGTAGTATCGAATATGACCAGCCCTCTGTTAATGGGCCTCAAAGCATACAAATGAGAGATAATATCGACTCTAAATAGGGATGATCATACCCTAATTGGGAGTGACCCACTTAGCCTTGCAAAATCTCCTATGTTTTAGTCATTTTTGGTTGATGAACTTGAGGCTACGTTTTACCCTTTATAAAGCACTTCCCACTTGGAGTACTAACACCGCCCTCCAAGAAACAATGCAATGCCAGCATTCATTCATACAAGTTCGTTCTGCAACTGAATGAAACCAAAGGCACCACTTCTACTACATCCATTTTGGAATCATCCTCAGGATTGTAGTAAGCAGCCATTGCATTTCAAAGAGCTCCATCTTCAAATCCATGATCTTCAAGATGTCTTTACTTCAAAATGCTTGAGTTGCATTGAAGTGATTTTCGGATAACATATCTGATCCCGGTCACTTCGAAACAAAAATTGACAGTTTTTGGTAAACCCAACCTCGGTTCTTTAGGAAATAAACAGCCAAAGGTAAGAGCGGAGATCACCTCCTAACCATTAATGGATGGATTTTCTTATTGTTTATCCTAGGAGAATGAAACGAGATTAATACGCACAGTACAACATCATCGGAGATGACTGTGCCATATAACTCACATGTTTCTCCTAGATATTTCCAAAGTTACGTTTTGGGTCCTTATTTGATAGTCGGTTATTTAACTATCCACAAACACACATCCAAATCTGGGATTTTATTCCATAGGGAAAACCAACATTGGTTAAGCACATAAGCAACCACTAGCCTCTTTTAGTAAATCTTTTCACCACCTAAAATCACTTCGTAAATATTTGTACCAAAATACTTTTACAAAGATTCATTCACAAACCCTTATATTTTCAATACTCGGAAAATATTCATATACTTATCTCAATAGTATAAGTATATTCACAAAACATAGAAGGATTTCCTTTTTACACAATCCTAGAACGGATTTATAAATTCCTTTATAAATCTCTAAAACCCATTTACAACCCCAATCATAATCTATGAAATCATTTATAAACTACCATTTATACATTCCTAAATCATTTATAAACCCTTATAAATCCATAAGACCATTTATAAAGCTCCTTTTATAAATCTATAAACCCATTTCTAAAATTCTTTTATGAATATCTAAGACCATTTATAAAACTCTTTTTACCCTTTTTCAAATCTTCCTTTAAGTTTTCCAAACCATTTTATAAGATTCCTCTAGTAAAACCCACATCTGTTTATAAAACCCTATTTATAAATCTTGAAAACATTCATAAATAAATTCTAATCATTTACTTTAAAACATTATTATAAAATAACAAACAATATAAATAAATAGTAATTAACTTCAAAACATCTTGGTAACACATAGCAGCTACTACCACCCACCTTGAGACATACTCCCAAATCAAAGGTGCACCCAATCAAATCACAAAGTAATAGAATGGTATCGATGAAATGTGCCCGATAGGGGGAGTGACCCCACTTGGCCCGGTATAGCTCCTGTTTTAGTCACATCAAGCTGACTCGAGGGAGTCAGGGTTGTGTTCATACCTCATATAGACGTCGCCAAACCATCCTACTTCGTTCTGGATTCTCCACCACGTGAACAGTTGTTAAAGTGGTTTTCGGTATTGGCAGAGAGTATGACAATATCCGATCTCGGTCTCTTTAACAACCAAACGCTTATTTCACACCGTGGTCATTTTATAAAATCACTTTTATAAAAACTTCAAATAGTTCATACTTTATATCAAAATATCGTATTCATTTCAAAATCATATAACTTCCAAAATCATATCCACTTGCGAATCATTATTCACTTAAAATCATTTTCATTTCCAAAAATCATAACCCCAAAATAGTTTAAACCATCATATAAAAATATTCGCATTAAAATCCATTAAATTTAAATCATAATAGTCCAACTTATACCACTTGAATATTGAAAGTAGTTTATTCATTGGAATAATTATACCTTAAAAATATTTTATATTTAAAAATAGGTTATAAATTAAAATAGTTTATATATGAAAAATAATTTGTATATTAAAATATGTATATTTTAATTGTTTATAAATTTAAAATAATATATACTAAAATAGTTGATATATTTAAAATAGTTTATATATTAAAAATAGTTTCAAATTAGACTTGCTTCTTCCAATTTCACAAATCAATTCAAATCAACTTTGGTTCCAAAATTCAATTTAAATCAGTCTATGTTCAACAATTTCAATTAAAAAGGTTAAAGGTTTAATTCAAATTCTCAATAAAACCATTTTAGTTTATATCGATTTCAAATCCAGGTTCGAACTACAAATTTAAACCACTTCCAATTCAATAGGTTTCAAAATTTAAATATTCAAACAATTTACAATAACTCCGTTTGATAAATTTCATTAATATTTCAAAATTCAACTTTAATTTTATTTAAAATTTTAAAATATTTGCTTAATTGTTTTTTATAAGTATTTAAAATAAAATTTCAAATTACAAATTTAAATCAAAATTAAATATTCAATTTTATTTAAATTTGAAAATATTCATTTAATCACCTTTATTTAAATCAATTATAAAAATCATATCTTTAAAATCTTAAATTCAATAAGTTTCAAATCAATTTTATTTAAATGCAATTCTTAAACAAATAAAATTTCAAATCAATTTCAATTTATCTTTCCAGTCTAAATTTATTAAAGTTATTACAAAAATCTATTTTTAAAATATAATTTTAAATAAATACTTAAACATATTATACATATACTAATTAAATTATATCTTATTATTAAATTTATCTTATATTAAATCTTATTTTATATATAAAATAAAATAATAAATTTATAAGTAAAATCTGAAAATTTATATTTCAAAACTAACTTATAAATTTAAAATTTCCAAATATATAATTTTAAAAATCTAAATTTTACTAATATAAAATCTTTATATTATCTTTAAAAATCAATATTTATTAAAACCCATATATTTCTCTTTTCTCAAAGTTTTGGAAATCATTTAAAAATAGACCAACGGTGTCCATATATAGTTTTCTATCCTATGGTCAAGTGATACCGATATTTATCAGTTCAATATGTAATTATTTAAATTTACGGGTATATATCATTTCAACCCGCAATCCCAAAAGTTCAAAATCGATAATCGCTTGGATTTATCATTTCAACCCATAACGATTTTCCCTAATCTATAATATCGTTTGGGTTTGTATCATTTCAACCCATAGGGAATTCTTGACTATCAGGGAACTTGTAGTGTGAGAATAATATTATAATAATATAAAAAGCATAACATATCAATGATGAGCATATATCATAATTAACAATTTAATAACAATACATATATACAACATATTATTGGTGTCAATGGCAAATAACAATTTAAAATAGTAACATCATATTCAACTAATCAAATTACTAATCAATTCAAATTTTAACAACATATTTAAATCATCATTTGATGTGAAAACAATTTACTAACATATGAATGTTAATCGTGAGCAATCGCTCACCTTTCGAGGCTAGAGAAAATGGACAGCACAACAAGCTACGATTCCAAGCACAAATTCCAAAGCAAAGCACGATGGACTTGAATCGATGAAAATAAAATATATATAATTTTTTTTTAAATCTAAATTTTACTCACATATTTAAAATAAACTTTTATATATTATGTTTTAAAATCAATATTCAATTTAAAACACATATCAAAATAAATTATATATATATATAAATCAATATTAAATTTAAACACATATTAACAAAAAAATCTATATATATTATATCTCAAAATCATTATTTCTTAAAACATATTAAATTTAAAACACGTATATTTTAAAATCAAAATATCTATATTTTACATTTTAAAAAATCAACATTAAAAAATCAATATTCCCCTTTTTCTCCATTTATTTTAAAAACAGAACAAAAGAGTAGAATAATACTATATATATAATACTCCTTTATATATATATATATTATAAATAGGAAGAGAAGAAGACTGCTGCACTTGGTGTTGCTCGGCTACTACGGCTTCAGGTGAGCTAGGTGTGGCGCAAGTCTACTCAGTCAGGTGGTGCAGGGTGGTTTGAGTGCGAGGCCTCGGCAGCTGTCGAGTGGAAGATCGGCAAGGGTGGTGGAAAAGGCTATGCAATGGAAGATGGATGGGTCAATGTATGGAGGCTTTGGAGAGGGAGGAGTATGGCCGAGAATTGGAAAAAGCAGTGGGTGAGGAGGCGAACTGGAAGTGAAGAGGGAGTGGTCACAGGCAGTGGCTGTTGGATTGAGTGGCAGTGCTAGAAAGAAACGGACGTGGAGAGGCTGCTATGGTACTAGACGTTGGCTGTTAGGCTGAAACTCAGGCGAGGAGGAGGAAGTTGGCACGGGTTCCACTGCGTGGTCTGCTATGGGTTTGTTGGAGGCGGGTTGGTGGATCTAGAAGCAAGGGGAGACTGGAACTCGGGGAAAACAAGGTGGAAGCCTAGGCACCCGGTTGCTGGCGTAGTGGTGGGTTCAGGGTCGACAGCGGTTGCTATGGCATGGCAGTGGGAAGCAAGGAGGGTGAGTTGCTGTTGTCAAGGAGGGAGACGAACTATGGGTTGATGGCGGAGGGTATTGGGTCGGGTTTACACGTGTGGGAGGAGCAAGGTTGGAGGGTTGTGTGAGTTTGCAACCGAGGCGGTGTGGAGTGATAGGTTGCTTGGCAACCATGATGGACGTGCTGTCACATGCAATGGAGATGTGCAGATGTGAAGGAGGGGTTCTAGATGATGGGTCAGTTGAGTGTTGGACGTGGGTTTTGGACGAAGGTGACAGGGGGTTCGGGTATGTGGAAGGTGGTGGGTCGCCCGAGTTTGTTTATGGGAAGTCCGAAGGGTGTAGGCAGCAATGTTGGTGGAAGAACGAGCAGGCACGAGCAAGTTTGAAGCAAAAGAAGCAGGCTAATCTCAGGCAACAAAAGATATAAGTTATATATACTAATAATATTATTTTCAAACGAAACAAGGAAGAGGAGAGAGAGAACCAGAAATTTATTGAACAAGTGGAATCACAAAAGTGAGAACTTAATTTCTAGGAATTATAAAAGCCTACTGGCTATTTATTTTCAACCGATGGATAGAGGAAAGGACACAGGGAAACCCGAAGAGGCTCAAATGGGTACCGTTACGGCTAACCGTTTCGTAGATTTCGCCGTGCACCAGATGCCAAAACACACTAATGAATATACTACGGAGATCAGCACGACAAGATAAACAGAATGGTACACAGATATGAACGACACGACCTATCTATCAAAACTCGATTTTTCGTTGTACAATATGCTGCTAAAACGCCGAAAATAAGATAAACGGGGCTATAGCAGTTCAAATTTGGCGAAACGAAATATGACGTCTCACTCAGAAAATGATTTACAATTCTATTATACAAAATATTCAGGTTTTGAAAATATTTTATTTCCATTAATTTTAACTAATTTTAAATTGAATTTTCACAACAGAACAAACTTTCATATTTCAAATGAAAATCTGCCACTTGCTATGCTTCAATATAAACATACCAAATATCAAATTTTCATTTCTAAAATTTTGATTGTTAATTTTCATAAAGAAAATTAGTTAATTACGTTATTAAAAATTTTAAAATTTATGGGTCGTTACAGTCTTCCCCACTCAAAACTTTTCGTCCCCGAAAATGAACGAGATAGGAGAATAGAAGCAACAGAAAGTAAAGATAGATTTGAAATACACAGTACTAGATTCAACAATTAATTAAAAACCATATAAATTTCATTTTTGGACATCTTATTACTTATATTTTATGCTGTATGCTGTTCAATTACATATTCTCATTAGTATTTTAACTTTTTGAATATTTCAGGTAAGTTATATATATTTTTAGAATGCAATTGAGTACCATACAAATAAATTTGATCCTAGTTCAACTGTTTCAAGTTATTTCAATTTCATTTCTCATTCTAGACACTCCAAATTTTCAAAGATTTGCTTCATTTCAATAATTGAAAACCATTACTTAACATAGAACTTGAGAGTTAAATTTCCAGTTTCACTTCAAACTATTCTGAATTATATACATATATATTTTATACATCAAATCATACTCAAGAAACATAAATCAAACCCATTTTCCAAAACAAAAGTGTAGCAAAGCTACTAAGTGGTCTCCCCACTCTAAGACTCGAAAACAAATATTCATGATGTTGCAGTCATAATCAAAATTATTTTCCAGCGACAGAAGAGGAGAGTACTGACTTACTTCTTTTAAAATTCTATGGAAACAATTTCCATTCGAAAATACTTTCAAATAATATATTTCCAAAACTTTGAAAACCAAATTTTGAAAAGTACCGAAAATTAAATTCTTAAATCCTTAATTTAAATTCATTTCATTTGCAAATCAGATTTATAAACCATGTTATAAAAAATTCATCTCCTTATAACATACATCAATAGTTAATGATTTAGGAATGTTGACAAAAAAATGAAAATCTAGTATTATCATTTCTAACAATCAATTCATTTAACTATCTAATTTCAGAAAATTATACACATATATATAAAATATAATCATACCCAAAATTATTTTATTTACCAATTTTGAAACCAATATTGTGTCAGTTTACTCTGTTCAAGTGTTTTGGAGTTCCTATCGATAGCGATGGCCAGATGAATCAAGAGAGAATACCTACAAAAATTGGAGACCTAGGTATCCAATTTTTGTAGGTATTCAATACCTACAAAAATTGGAGACCTAGGTATCCAATTTTTGTAGGTATCCAATTTTGTAGGTATTCTCTCTAGATCGAAATCCAAAATTCAAACTTAACAGCTCAAACAATACAATATAAAACATTTTTATATTAATTACAAATATCCTCCAGGATGATTCAAGAATGGATTTTAGAACAAGGATAGAGATTCAAATTTAGAGGGACCCTAATCAAAGAAAATTCTAACTAAGAAGATAGGCTCGAAAGGAAGATAAGAAAATTAAATTATAAAAGAGGAAAGGTGGTAGACATATATTAATCGCGGTGACCTTAACTGGGTCAACCAAGTCTTAAAAAGATGAGAATATCATCAAAGAAAATGGAGACAACTTGTTGATAACATCGCAGAAAATGCAATTCATGAGATCGAAGAAGAAGGCAGGAGCATTGGTTAATCCAACGGGCATGACTAACCATTCATAGAAACCATTCGTCCGGGAGGAAGGACAATAGGTCTAGCTCCAGGAATAGGGTCGATGCGGAATTCAATTTCCCACTTAGGAGGTAGAGAAGTGACTTCACCAAAAGCATCAAGATAATCCCTGACTATCAGGGTGGAGTCAAGATCACTAGGCTGAGAATCAAGCGGAAAGACAAAACTACCTGCAAAATCCTGAGGCAATCTACATTCGATCGTAAGAGAATTATCCTGGTCATCCACTAAAGAAACGATTCGGGCTTTGCAAAAAATAACAACACCATAACGCTTTAACCAATCACCCCCAAGTAAGATATCAAAGGCATCAAAATCGAGGACATAGAAATCTCCGGTGAATTGATGCTTGTTGTAAAGGAGTTTCACCCCTTTACAAATCATACTAAGGTTGGTCGGACCGCCAATGGGAGTAGTTACACATAAGGATGGAGTTGCCAATTGAGGTTGCAAGATGCTCAAATTTATTACACAAATTAATAGGAATGAAGCTATGGGATGCTCCAGTATCAAGAAGAACACGAACATGAAAGACAAGAATGGATTTTAGAACAAAAGAAAAGTTCCAAAATTCAAAAGAAATCCAAATCAAAGAGGTTCCTAACAAAGAATTTCAAGCTCGAACGAAAATGATTCTATGATTGATTTTACTCATTCTAGGGTATCACCACCTTATCTCTAATGAGTTTTTACTCCATATGTTAAGTTTTGCCTAAGCCAAAGCTCTGATACCAACTGTAACGACCCGCTATTTCAAACCATTCAAATCGATAATCATCCACACATGTGAGACTTGAATTTCTCAAAACAACAGATTGTTAATTTATATTTGACAAAACTTAGAATATACAGTAAATAAATCAATCACAGAATCACAAACATACAATAATACAACAATAAGTAGCGAAATAGATAAATAGTAGTTCATGAAGCTACTACATAAACATCAAAGTCTGAAACAAATACAAAGAAAATCCCAAGTACATAAAGTCACTAATACAAAAGCAACTGACAAGTCTGAACGTAAATTATAGGAAATAACTGAAAGCTGAAAGATATAAGATAGATCTTCAAATAAGGCTCCAAACTCCAAAGGTGAGTCTCAATGCTGTGACACTCAATCTGGCCCGAGCATAAAGCAAAACACAGAACACTCGAGTTAGGATTAACATTCTTATACAAGTAAATCAACTCTGGTGAAATGTCAAGTGAAATTCAATATAACTTAAATAACATTTGGGATTCCCATCCTCTAAGAATCCGTTAAACTATCTACATACATAGTACAATACGCTACATAAATAATGTCTACAGTAAAGTAAAATATTAAAATAGCGTTAAGACGTTACCCATATCCCCCTTAACACATTTTATATATTCCCGTAGTCTATATAGATACTGTAAGCTCCACCAAACTGGTGGTTTACTTAGGAAGCACTCCATCGGTACGGTACAAACCAAACTCGTAGAAGGCGTGATAAGGCATGTGATAAGGCACGCAAGGCAATGCCAAGGTAGGATTCTACCGTTTGCACTCCCGGACTGGTAGTAATGCATAGCAACTACTACTGCCCACCTCGAGACACACTCCCAAATCAAAGGTGCACCCAATCAAATCACAAAGTAATAGAATGGTACAGAAGAAATGTGCTCGATAGGGGGAGCGACCCCACTTGGCCTGGTATAGCTCCTATTTTAGTCACATCAAGCTGACTTGAGGGAGTCAGGGCTACGTTCATACCTCATATATACGTCGCCAAACCATCCTACTTCGTTCTGGATTCTCCACCACGTGCACAGTTGTTAAAGTGGTTTTCGGTATTGGCAGAGAGTATGACAATATCCGATCTCGGTCCCTTTAACAACCAAATGTTTATTTCACACCATGGTCATTTTATAAAATCACTTTTATAATCATTTCAAACAGTTCATACTTCATATCAAAATATTGTATTCATTTCAAAATCATATAACTTCCAAAATCATATCCACTTTTGAAATCATTATTCACTTAAAATCATTTTCATTTCCAAAAATCA
Organism: Allium fistulosum; assembly: GCA_030737815.1. NCBI lineage: Eukaryota > Viridiplantae > Streptophyta > Magnoliopsida > Asparagales > Amaryllidaceae > Allium > Allium fistulosum. Next base: position 369,284,985 of record CM060908.1, read on the forward strand.
TAACCCCAAAATAGTTTAAACCATCATATCAAAATATTCGCATTAAAATCCATTAAATCTAAATCATAATAGTCCAACTTAAATAACTTGAATATTGAAAGTAGTTTATTCATTGGAATAATTATACCTTAAAAATATTTTATATTTAAAAATAGGTTATAGATTAAAATAGTTTATATATTAAAAATAGTTAGTATATTAAAATATGTATATTTAAAATTGTTTATAAATTTAAAAAATATATATTAAAATAGTTGATATATTTAAAATAGTTTATATATTAAAAATAGTTTCAAATTAGACTTGCTTCTTCCAATTTCACAAATTAATTCAAATCAACTTTGGTTCCAAAATTCAATTTAAATCAATCTCTGTTCAACAATTTCAATTAAAAAGGTTCAATTCAAATTCTCATTAAAACCATTTTAGTTTATATCGATTTCAAATCCAGGTTCGAACTGCAAATTTAAACCACTTCTAATTCAATAAGTTTCAAAGTTTAAATATTCAAACAATTTACAATAACTCCATTTGGTAAATTTCATTTATATTTCAAAATTCAACTTTAATTTTATTTAAATTTTGAAAATATTAACTTAATCGTTTTTTATAAGCATTTAAAATAAAATTTCCAATTACAAATTTAAATCAAAATTAAATATTCAATTTTATTTAAATTTGAAAATATTCATTTAATCACCTTTATTTGAATTAAGTTATAAAAATCATATCTTTAAAATCTCAAATTCAATAAGTTTTAAAATCAATTTTATTTAAATGCAATTCTTAAACAAGTAAAATTTCAAATCAATTTCAATTTATTTTCCCAACCTAAATTTATTAAAGTTATTACAAAAATCTATTTTTAAAATATAATTTTAAATAAATACTTAAACATATTATACATATACTAACTAAATTAAATTTTATTAAATTAAATCTTATTATTAAATTTATCTTATATTAAATCTTATTTTATATATAAAATAAAATAATAAAATTATAAGTAAAATCTTAAAATTTATATTTCAAAACTAACTTATAAATTTAAAATTTCCAAATATATAATTTTAAAAATCTAATTTTACTCATATAAAATCTTTATATTATCTTTAAAAATCAATATTTATTCAAACCCATATGTTTCTCTTTTCTCAAAGTTTTGGAAATCATTTAAAAATAGACCAACGGTGTCCGTATATAGTTTTTTATCCTATGGTCAAGTGATACGAATATTTATCATTTCAATCTATAATTATTTAAATTTACTGGTATATATCATTTCAACCCACAATCCCAAAATTTCAAAATCAATAAAATCGTTTGGGTTTATCATTTTAACCCATAATGATTTTCCCTAATCTATAATCTATAATATCGTTTGGGTATGTATCATTTCAACTCATAGCACTACAAGAAAAATGGTCTTTCGCAGCGTTTTAAAAACGCTGTGAAATCCTTTCGCAGCGTTATGAAGAACGCTCTCTAACGACAAGCTGTAATAGAGTCAAGACATATAACAGCGTTTTTCAAAGGCTGCAAAATCAGCAACATATTGCAGCGTTTTCGTTATTACAACGTTTTTAAAAGGCTGCAAATCAGCAACATATTGCAGCGTTTTTGTTATTACAGCGTTTCGTAAAGGCTGCAAAATCAGCAACATATTGCAGCGTTTTTGTTATTACAGCGTTTCAATATTGGCTGTAATATGTCCTTACCCATTGCTTCTTCTTTCGTTAGACAACATTTTCAAAAACGCTGTTACAGTTTTCCATAGCGTTTATAAAAGCTTATAAATAAACATTTAACAGCTCTAAAAAAACGCTGCATATGGATTTACATTTCACAGCGTTTTCCTTTTGCCTGAGATACTGCAGCGTTTTTCCGATTCCGCAGGGTTTTTAAAACGCTGTTAAATATGAAAATTACCATGCACAAACTTTTACATTTACAAACATCCCACCAGCTATAAAATTTTATATCAAGAGATAAATATAATCTTTGTATGTTATATTAAACATAATTAAAGTTGCACTAACTCCATACTCAAAATAAACAATAATCGTATACAACATTTAATACATAATGTTTGTAAGCAAATATGATAGTAACATTGTTTTACATAAATAGCATATTAAATTAAGCAAAATATGAGTTGTGAGAGTCCAAGCTAGTCCTCTTCAACAATTCACCCTCCACTAGCTAAGTCAGCCAAATTACATAAGAAGCATGCTCACTTTGGAACTGCGAAGATGTAAGAAAAAAGATGTTAATAGGTCATTCTTGCAATTCAAATTCTTCATCAAACAAGCTTTCAAGACAACTGCCTATGTATGTTATCTACAACTCAATTAACCGTAACTAAATCTAGCATAAAACATCACAATAAGTTGCTGCGAAAAAACAAGGGAAGCATGCAAAGTATTATAAGGCACCCCTTTAAGAATTTACAGAAAGGAAGACCGGTACATTTTCGTATCCTTTCCATTTTCGACTGTTCATGGTCTGAGTCATTCAATATCATAAAGATACTGATAAGACAAGCATCTTCAACAAGGAAACTAAGCATAAAATCCCCTCTTCAGCAGTGAATTGCATTGTTGAGCATAAGGTAAAATATGTAAAGAAACAAACTGAAGCTGTTGCTGGTGATAAAAGAAAATGATCAATTTGAACAACATGAAGTATGTTTAGATATGGGAAAAGAAAAACATTCTGATGCTTCAAAAGATGCAAACTCCAATGAATTAATCTTGATGTTCAATCGGCAGTTCAAAATAAAAGTGTCACTACAGAAAATATGGCAGATTGTATTATAAATCATGCAATAGCAGACAAACAGAAAGTGACAATGAAATATGTGTAACGTAGGAAAAGATATCAAGGGAAAACAAATTCATGATTCAGTCCACTTGATAGGCATATGACTTAGATCCTTGGTTTGAAATCAAATGATAGCAAACCCTATGCAATTTAGTTGCACACACGACGAATCGAAGTTAATCAAAAGAGGCAGCTTACAAAAAGAAAAAAGTTCGATGTGATATTATTCATACTACAATTTTAGAAAAGAGCAGTAGGAACAGTAGACAAATACTAATCGCACAACAAATGAAGCATCTTTTATAATAAGAGAGCTTGAATTTGTATATAGTAAATAAACAATCATTGAACTCAAAGCCTATAGGTTAGAGTATAACAATTCAATTTACGGTCTCTAACTAGGTTTATTGGTGATAATCTAAATCTGAAATAGGTTGCAGGCCAATAAAATAAGAAAAGGTTACGGTAAAGTATACAAACACGATACTATTGATTTTTATATTCAAAATGCATCTATAACAATTATTTAAACAGTATATGAGCAGTAATTGGACATACAATTATGGAACCATACGTACCAATGGCATCATATTGCCAATTTCTTAAGTAAGGCCTTTAATTTATGTCTTCAATGTATAAATAAATATAAAGATAATGTCTTGCTTTTTACATAAACAATAACATTCACACTCGAAAGTCATTGTATATATATATAAATGTATATGTGTATGTATGTATATCCATTTAGAAAATGTTATCATGTTTAATGAATCCTAAATCAGTAAGACTACTTTTTAAAACATATATCTCGGTTCAATTCCAAATATTTTTGGTATGGGTATGCTATATTTATATCAGTTAGTTTTTCCCTCAAAAATTTATGTAAAATAACTGTATTACTATTTTCAAAGTATGGCAAACCAATATCCAAAATCATCCATGAAACAACATAAGTTGTTTGATTCCTCAACATGGTCATATATTATGACTATTGGTTATTTAGGCTCAACGGATTCATTTTAGCCAACTGCGTCGTTCGACAGTATACTGCTTGCACAGGAACAGTCACACCCATTTTGCACTTCACTAACAGAAGAACTGAAGCATTCAACTAAGTTCCATTATTTGCAGAAGAAACATGATTCTCAGAGTCCACAGCATGCACAGCGTGCATATATCATCATGTGTACTTCGAATACACTCAACAATAATCTCTTCATTTGCAGAAAAAACCTCACCACCAACTTCATCTATTTGCACAGCATAAACAACATTATTAGCACTGGCCTCATCACCAAATAGTGCAACATTACCAAACATCCCATCTACAAAATCTGGCAAACTCCTCATATTCATATAATCATCCAACCTTAAACTACCAACAGCAATACCCCTACACTTCTACAACTTCACCACCAGCCTGTCATATCACCAGCAACCCAGCCCAACAACTAGACCACCTACATCAACTTCAAGTTAAAGAGACAGTGACTACATCAAGTTCAACACCCGAACAATCAACTCCCCATTCACAACCACAGTTCACTGCAACTACAACCAAACCCCTTTCTCCAATCAGCAAACACTTGAACGACGCAGTGGTATTTGATCTATTTGATGGTTACTCAAATATCGACTGTGGGGTTTTTTCATTTCATTAGATGATTGCAATTCCTGACTGAGTTTATAAGCTAAGGAAGACAGGACTGTTTTTTTTTTCATTTCATTAGATGATTGCAATGCTCTTAATTTTCAAAGCAACACTAATTTGATGGGTAAAATAAAAAATTTAAGTAGCTTACTCAAACATGTAAGAATAGTTAGACTAAAAATATTAGTAATCAGGTGGCACATTTATAAAATTATAATGACCAAACAAATATAATTATTATGTGAATAACCATACATCAAGTCCAGAAAATGATGCAACATAAGAAGAAAATAATAATCAGTAATCACAGAAAGCATCCTTTACAGATATTGATAAGAAGCTAGCTCTCAACAAGGAGATAACAGAATTTGCTGATGACATCCTTCTAGAATGTGTTCAAAGTGTAATAGTTGACAAAATTATCGAAGATAATAGCCACCCAAACAATGAAGAGAATAATTCTAAAGTTGGTGATTTGATAAAATTAAAATTCACTTTGTTGATCCTACGTCGATAGAGATGGATTTAGAAACAGAAGTTATATTTTATGAAGTCCCAAGTAACAAAAAGTAACTGAGATGTATGGGGTAGGTGTAAAAAGTGATGCTATACATCTAGGCACCGGTTGTGATTCACGACAAGGAATTTCATATGATAAAGCTGTAAGTGACTTGCTAATTACAAATGTTCACAAAGGCATTAGAGATACTGGTATGAATAAGGACTCTGTTAGGGTTCAAATAGCTATGAAGTTGAACAATCCTATGCAAAACGTTGCACAGCAAAATGATACATTAAGTATTACGTAGAATATGACTACAAATAACATGGCAGGCACTAGAAAATGCTCTGTTACGGCCCCCCAGATTATGTGAATAAACTTGTGTGTAATATGGCAGCTAATACCAGCGAGATACATGGTTCAAGTACACAAAATATAGCACAGCAAATTAAAAGTCAAAGATGTTGGTTCATTGAGGGATTTCTCTAGAGAACAAAGTTATGCATAGAATATAAATATACCTGAATGCAATCCCATAAAACGGCTTTCAAATCATCACCAAGATGTCTCCAATCAGTAAGCGTGACTGGAACATGCTCTCGTACGAGTGGCCCTAGATAAGAAGATAAGTGGATTGACCCTTCTCCTATTGGAATGCCACTCTCATTAAATTCAACTTCAACCCGATTTTCGAAATTTGAAGGAAGTCTCTTCATTTTAGTAGGACCTCTAGCAATTCTTTTCCGAACTAAATTTTCGCTCACATCTTGAATAGATCTATCGGTTTCCATCATGTCTTCCACATTGTGTTCATTTTGCATTGTATTGTCTTCAAGTGCACAAGGATTGTCTTTATTTTGATTATTGCCTTCAACTAAATGTCGATTATCTTCAATTTGAATGTTGTTGTCTTCATTTTGAACGTTGTTGTCTTCAACATGCCTATTCTGTTCATTAGACTCCTTGAGTGCAATTTCAACCTCTTTTGCTTTTTTCTGTTTTCGAGTAATCCTCTTCATTTCCTGTATAGATATGAAGCAAAAATGAAAAATGAACCAATTGTGCTAGAGGCTTCAAAAGCTGCTACACTCTTTTATCAGTGGCTAGCTTGTTTGATCAAAAATTTGTAAACTGTATTGTCTTCACATATTGCTTGTAGGCATTCGTTGTTTAAGAAATGTATTTTTGCAATGGTTGCTATTATATTTCCAGTGAACCAGTTGTTGTAAGTTGTATCAAAGTAGTCTCTGGACAGATCAAGGAAGTTTTGTAAACTGAGCTACACTTGGTTTTGTAAACTAAGCGTTACTTATTATAAAATGATTATTACATTTTCTGCACAGTTGTGCTTTAGATTGTACTTTTCCTGGCTATGTAGCAGTAATCACCACATTTAAGTACAAATTTAAGGGATATGCATAGATCTTGAGAAAGGAAAAATGAATCCAGAAATGAAATAAGGTAAATAATGACACTATTCAAATGACTGAAGACAAACTAATCGATACACGAAATAAAGTTCAAAATCAAATCCAAATTTTCAACTATTCCATACAGGAAATAAAAATCAAAATCAAAATAAATACAGGAAAAATGATAAATACCTGAAGGATTAAAGTGGGAATGACAGTTACCCTTGACAAAGTGATAGCAGTTACCCTTGACAAAGCGATGGCTGTTATCCTTGATAAATGTTAATTTGCAGAAAGCAGATTAACATTTGCAAACATGCTTTTACTACTTCAAAGATCAATCATATTCCCATTTTGTGCTATTATGAGTACCAGTATTAACATTTGCAGACAAGAATATGTCAGAACCCGAAGGATGTCAACATTCATGCTGTAATTTAAGTGAAAGACAAATATATTCATGCTACAAGCCCCAATCATCCTAACTACACAGTATATAAATTTTGGTTAAACCAAGTGCTGCCTCTTAATCAAATTTATTGTCATATCAACTAATCATATTTTTATTTGTTTAATCATTCAATAACGATAAGATTATGCTTTTCTGGTACTAGTGTGTATAATGAGCTAAAAGTTAATCAAATTTTTCTTACATTAACAGCGAAATGATGCGCTCAATTGTAAAATTAAGTGCTAACTGCTAGCATAATCAAATATAACACTAAGATATATATAGACCTATATCAACATGGTTAATTTCCAAAAACTATATATGAAAAACAAGTCATTACATACAGACATATTACTTAACCAAAGAAGATAGAGAGTAAAGTCTAATATAATTAAAACTAGATAGCAAAATAATTAAACTACTCAAATATGCCTTCACAATCTTCCCTAACATAACTAATATCCTCAATAAAATCATCAACATCCATGTCAATATCTTCGTAATTCTCCATAGCAAAGCTAACTTCCTCAAATGGTTCGTCTATATCTATCTCATGAAAACCTCTTGATGGCGCCTTCATCACAACATACCAATTAGAAGAATCGTCTTCTCTTGAATAAAAAATTTGTTTCGCTTGAGATGCAAGAATATATGGATCTTTTGAAAATGAGGCTTGGTTTTGATGTAAGTTAACAAGCGTGAATCCATCTTCTACCTTCACACCATTTCCTATGTTTGCCCAATGACATTTAAAAACAGGAACATAAAAAAGATGATAATCTAACAAAATTATATCAGTCAATATCCCATAATAAGTAACAACATCAACTACTTGAGAAGTATCTTTTGCACTTGCTCTACACATAGAAGTCGCATCGTAAGTGACGCCACTATTTTGAGTTTCTCTCTCAATGTCTTTTGTGTGAAAACGTTGTCCATTAATGATATATCCACTATAGGATAATGCACTACTCCTCGGACCATATGCAATCCATTTTAACATCGTGTCATGGTCCTTTGAATCAATGGGTATCTATAAAAAATAGCTATTTAAAATGGATCTCAATAATAATAAATCTAAAGTTAATGAGATAATATTTCAAAATTCCACTCACCTTCTTTTTAATCCAATCAGCAAAGTTATCTGTATGAGTTTTCCAAAGTAAAGTTGCATTTTTTTCCATGCGCTTGTTTGAGTGTTGTAACTCCTCCAAATGCAAACTATTGTAGCACAAAAAAAAATTACCAAGTTGTATTTGCTGATACAAATTGTATGAAACGGTAATAACAAATTGTAATAGTTACTTACTCTAGAAATGGTTCCACTACAGTCATATTCATTAACACAGCCAAATGTGCAATCTGTTTCTCATTGGCGGACAATGTAATTGTTTTACAAGCTGAAATTGGTCATCCTTCGAGTATGGAATCATCTTCATAATCTTCATTTCGGACTTCCTTCTCCTCTATTTGTATTGATTTCTTTAAAAATTCACTAAAAAATCTCATGCACTCTTCTGCAAGATAGGATTCTGCAATACAACCCTCGGGACGTGCATGATTTCTTACATAATGTTTAAGTGTCTTCATATATCGTTCAAAAGGGTACATCCAACGGAAATGAACTGGTCCACACAATCGGGCTTCCCTTTCAAGATGAACGGTCAAGTGTATCATTATATCAAAGAAAGAAGGTGGAAAATATCATTCAATTTCACACAAAATTATAATAATTTCATCATCAAGTTGTTGCAATTTTTCTTTATCAAGAACACGTTGGCATAATTTATTGAAAAACGAACATAAACGAATTATTGTCCTCCTTGGCTTTTTCGGCAACAATCCTCTTATTGCAACTGGTAATAACTGTTGCATTAGAACATGGTAGTCATGTGACTTCATGCCGATAATTTTACAATCCTCCAATGACACAGAACTTCTAAAATTTGAGCAATAGCCATCAGGTCCCTTGAAATCATATAACCTTTGGCAAAATATTTTTTTCTCCAAATTGGACAATGTATACGGAGCTGGTGGAAGATATGTTTTTTCCCACGAGCTTGTGCAAAAAGGCCATGCCCAATTCTCCAATCTTCCAAATCTTTTCTAGAATTAATTCCGTCTTTTGATTTGCTATCATGCAACATCGTCGCTATTATGCTTTCACCAACATTTTTTTCTACATGCATTACGTCTAAATTATGACGCAAGGGAAGTTCCTACAAAAATAATATTGTTATACTTCATTAATATATATATATATATAATTCATTCATTAAAAAATAATAGCACTAACCTCCCAATATGGTAAATCAAAGAATATTGATCGTTTTTTCCATCTTGATAGTTCTATTTTTGCAGGATCATCATCTTGTTTGAAAGTAGAATTTTTTCTTTTCTTACTATATTGCTTCTTAGTTGGCTTCTTTTTACCCTTCCCTTTCTTGCTGTTATTATCTCCATTTTTTATTTTTTTCCCAAAATTATTTGGAAAGTTTTTCAAAATGATAGAGATGTTTCTTCCGGTTAAAATTCTAGGTCTACGACCATTTTCTATAGTGTTATCAAACCAGGATTTTTGTTTTCTCAACGAATCCGATGGTGGTAAGAATCTCCTATGACCCATGTAGACATTTTTCCGACTATACTTCAACCATCGATGATGAGTGTTGACACCGCATAATGGACAACCTTTTTTACCCTTCACACAACATCCAGCCAGATTACCATATGCAGGAAAGTCATTAATCGTCCATAGTAAAATTGCTCTCATAGTAAAAAGCGATCTACTAAATGCATCATAAGTTTGAACTCCCTTAATCCATAAGTGTTGCAGATCTTCTACCAATGGTGCCAAATATATATCTATATCATTTCCTGGTTGCTTTGGACCAGGAATCAACAATGTTAATATGATATTTTCTTTTTTCATGCATAACAGTGGCGAGAGATTGTATGTCACTAGCATCACGGGCCAACAACTATATTTGGAACTCAATGTCAAAAATGGATTAAAACCATCAGTAGCAAGGCCAAGCCTTAGGTTGCGTGGATCTGCTGCAAACGATTCCCATTTCTCATCTACCACATTCCATGTTATAGAATCAACAGGATGACGCATTTTTCCATCATTACTTTTATTGTTAAAATGCCATCTTAAATCTTCTGCTATTTTTTGAGATCTAAACATTCTTCTGAATCTTGGAATGATTGGAAAATACCTCAAAACTTTAACCGGAATACCATGCATAATTTCATTTGTACGTTCGTTCCTCTTCCATCTCGAAAACCCACATTTTGGACAACTATCCAAATCTTTGTACTCTCTTCTAAAGAGACAACAATCATTCTGACAAGCATGAATTTTCTCAAAACCCATATCGAATACTTTAAGAAATTTTTTCACCTCGTAAATAATCCTAGGAAGTACGTTATCCTTTGGCAACAATAGTTGTTGCACATTTAGAAGTTTATCGAATCCATTATCGGACAACCCAGTCTCACATTTTACATTATATAAGGCAATAATGGAAGATAATTTTGTTTGATCGGTACAACCAGGATACATAGGGGTTTCGGCATCCTCCAAGTTTTTTAATAAATCATCCTCTCATTTTTGTGCGCTATCTTCATCTTTATCATCATCGGAATATGTATGATTGATGAAATCTTCATCTTCATAATGAATGGATTTGAGTAAATCATAAGTGTCATTAGACTCGATATCTTTGCTTATAGTTATTTGTTCGCCATGATTGTACCACCTACCATCCATGTATAGCGGATCCATTCCTCTTATAATCAAATGCTCAACAACAATCTTCCCATACTGATGACTAAGATTTCGACAATCTAAGCAAGGACATAAAATCTTTTCTGGATTTCTTGAAATTATCAATGCAGCATGCACAAACTTCCAAGCTCCTTGCTCATACTCAGTACTAGTTCTATTAATAAAATGGAATAACTATTAATTTTGACGTTAAAATATAAGATTTGACTCTCAAAATATATTTAGTATAATATAGTTACCTGTGTAGATGTACCCAATTTTTATCCATCATCAACCAATATGTGAGGAAGTAAATTTCTAAAATTTAAAGTAATAATCAGTTATTGAATGCAAGCAAAATAACATAATCGTAATTGAATGCAAACAAAATGAAAAACAACAAGGAAGACAAAGAATGTCAAACAACAAATCAATAAGTCAAGTTCAAAGCCTTGTTTCATGCAAAAAAATTAAAACAACAAGAATGAAAACGAAAGAGTCGTGTAACCCATTTTTTAACAAGAATGCATTACCCCTCTCCTGATACTTAGCTTGCGCTATTAACAACAATTTTATCCGCTTATACAACAATATCAGAACCATATACAACATTAGCACCAAACTGTTTTCAAAAAATTTGCCATTACAACGACGTCATTTTGTAGCACCGGAGTAATGTCTATGCATTACCCCTCTCCTGATACTTGGCTTGCGCCATTAACAACAATTTTATCCACTTATACAACAATGTCAAAATCATATACAACATTAATACATTAGCACCAAACTATTTCTGAAGCATGCACCTATGAAAAGAGTCTCGAAAAAGAAACTAAAAAGGTAGACAATAACTCAATGCTCCAAATAACAAAACATAATCCAATATGATACTTTACGTGAATACTAGTTTAGCATCAATCACTCATAACCATTTAGATTGTAAGTGTTAATTGTTGGAAATCTTGTGAGAATATTTCATTCAGATTGCAAGTGTCAATTTGTTGGGAATCTTGTGAGAATATTTACAAACAATTTTGCCTGGTGGATTCAATAATGAGTTTGGCCTATATAATCACTCGACTAATTTATGATTCTCATAGTCATTACCCACTAAATATACATAGAACAATAGAATCAAATCATCAACTTTTACAGCCACATCAAACCCACCAACAAAATAATACAATCATTTATAAGAAAAGAAAAGAGACTGGTCTTTGAAAACAAAATTATACAAGTAGATGGTGGTGCCAAACGCATTTTAAAAGTTTTTTTCCTTTGCCTTTTATATAGGAGACTTATCTGCCGAATGAAAAGGTTAATTTACTAGCAAGCATAGTGAAAAATAAATAAATGGTAAATGGTAAATTGTTACTAACATATGAGCCTATCTAATTATTGTCATTTGTTACACAAATTTTAATATTCTACATAATAAGTAGGTTATGGGCATACACTATGAGCCATCAATCGCTTTAATTAGATGGAAACCAACTTTCAGAAATTCTTATCATTTGAACTTTTAATTACTGGTACACTGCATTAATGGAATTGATTTGTTGATATCAACACATGGTTGTTGCCACAACCATATCGAAGACCTAACAGGAGAATGACACATACACATATATAATAAAAAAGGGTATGCACCAAGCCTGCATATATAATCTTACCGAGGTGTATATCGCTGTTCAAGAAATAGTTTAATGAGAAAAGAAATAAAAACCAGTTCCATTGATTCAATACGGGTGGCAGTAAAATGGACAGATATATAAGCATTTAATTATATTGAATGAGGGAGCCCAAATGAGGATAAACCTTTTATTTATTTGTTAATTTGTTAATACTATATTTATAACTAAATTTATAAACTTAATATGGGATATAGGCACTTTTGTTTGGCTCTGTATTTTGTGAATGCAATTTAGGCCTCGCAGATGAACACTTTGACCTATTTCACAACAAAATAAGTTTGTTTCCAGTTACATAAAGTAGCAGTATTGCATACCAATTTTTATGGAATAACAAAAATAGAATTCAAGAGAAATTTCTTTTGCTCTGGACTATACAGGAAGTTTATGTAAGAAGGGGAGTGCATGAGATAATTTTAAACCTAAAAACAACCACAGGTTCTTCAAAATGAAATTCAAGAGAAACATGACATATTATTAACAGTAATTTTGCTTTATCTGAAATAGACATTCTTTTCATATTATTCATAGTGCTTGCTTGAATTTTTTTTCCAAAATTATTATCGTCCGAAAATTTCTTTTGTAATTTAGAAGGCAACTTATATTGTTTTCCTAAATTCTTTATTTGTTGTGGAGTATTTCGTCATTATTCCCTTCTTATCCAACCTCTCTTCTATTCATTTAAAATTGGTACATACTCAAAATTTATGTGTGATACAGCATTCATTGGAAAACCTTAAACATATAAAAGAACAGGATATATTCAAATACTGATATCCATAAATGAAATTAAATATACACCTGAAAACAATTGATATAGACGTTAAAGATATAATGTATGTTTGAGGATTTGTGTATGCTTAGAAATGGATAATCTTTAAAATGGTACGTGTATCTAAAATCTTGTCCTCAATTTTCAGAACTCACTGCTTATGCTCAGCACACATGTATATCTAAAATGAAACCTGGAAGTATATGAAATGCATATATGTAAAACATACTTTGCAAATATATATAAACTGAAATACTTGTATTCATAAATCTTATTATATCTTCCAAAGTTTGTTAACTTTAAAGCCACACAGATTATTTATATTCAAAGTTTGAAGTAAGAATACTTACAAAATTATATGTGAAACTGTGTCTCAAAACCATGTATATACATCTAAAATCAATATATAACCAAGGTCAAATGATATGTTGATTTAATGCCAAATAGACTTCATATCCCAAATTTAGAAAGTTGAAACTTTTACGTGTTTAAGAACTGCATATGTTCAATTGATACATATGGAAATCCACTCATACACAGAATTGCATTCTTTTGAAAACTTAATTACATGACAATTCAAAATTCGAATGAAACATATACATGGTTTTAGATTTGACAGGGATAGTGAATGCATACATATAATTTGAGTAAAAAATGCATAAATAAACAACAATGTCAGATTAAGGTGTGAACAGATGTGTGAGTAAAAAATACATATAATTCTGGCCCTGTAGCAAGCTTCTTGTTTTGAAAACTTTTAACAGAGAAAGATTGATCGAGGCTACAATATTTCACTAATGGTAGACGAAGGCCTTAAATTAGTTTTAAAATTCGGAGAAACAACATTCAGGATGTGCCAAGCCTAAAATCCTTTTGTTGCTGTGCAGCTGTTGGTTGGAACGCCGCAGTCAAACAAGTCTAATTGTCGCTTTATACATTCATTTCTCAAGTAATTTTTTCAATAAGTGATGTATCGGGGTTGTTTCCAAATTGCCCCATTTTTTATTTATGAATACCAAGGGCAAAACTACTAATGAACAGTTTCCCGATGGGTAAAAATAGATGGGTTCAGCATTGAAACCCAGTTTGAATATTTCAAGAGGACATGTTGGGGTTCTGTGAACTTAAAATCTTCTTGCTATGGAAACACGTTACTTTGTAAATGGGCAGCTAGTTCAAATTAGTCAGGTATAATTATAATTAATCTTTTTCTTACTTTACCAAGACCATAGTTCCAACACACTAACCACCACATCAACCAGCTTCTGATCAACTACTCATCGCCAAACACCTAGTCCTACCCCTTACGAAGGCAGTCCAGTAATCAAAAAACCAAACTCCATTAACAAAAAAATCACTACATCAACAATTCATTTGAAGCGTACATCGCATTTATTTCAATTCATTTGAAGCGTACATCCATATCCACGTTAATACGAGGACCAAAGTTGAGTATTCGAATTAAGTGAATTACCTTATCGACGCCAACGACTCGAGCGATGAACTGAAGACGTGAATGATGATGAAAGGGGACGGCGCCAACGACTCGAGCGACGTACTTGCAGAGCGATGGAGCGATGGATTTGAGATTTGCGGGATTTGCAGAGCGATGTAACGACTCGAGCGATGGATTTTCGGAGCGATGGATTTGCGGAGCGATTGATTTGTCAATTTGAGATGAAGGGTTATTTGGTGGGAAGGGAAAAGAATAAAAACGTGGCCGCGAAAACACCCAATCTCCCCGCCAAAAGAAATGTGATTAGGCAGCGTTTTCTTTTTTATATTTAATTATAAATGAAACTAAATTTGAACAATTACAGCTTTTTGAATCAAAGGCTGTTACATGGAGCTGCAAAAAACCATTTTTCTTGTAGTGTAGGGAATTCCTGACTATCAAGGAACTTGCAGTGTGAGAATAATATAAAATAGCATAACATATCAATGATGAGCATATATCATAATTAACAATTTAATAACAATACATATATACAACATGTTATTGGTGTCAATGGCAAATAACAACTTAAGATAATAACATCGTATTCAACGAATCAAATTACTAATCAATTCAAATTTTAACGACATATTTAAATCGTCATTTCATGTGAAATCAATTTACTAGCATATGAATGTTAATCATGAGTGATCGCTCACCTTTCGAGGTTAGAGAAAATGGACAACACAACAAGCTACGATTCCAAGCACAAATTCCAAAGCAAAGCACGATGGACTTAAATCGATGAAAACAAAATATATAAAAAAAAATTAAATCTAAATTTTACTCACATATTTAAAATAAACTTTTATATATTATATTTTAAAATCAATATTCAATTTAAAACACATATCAAAATAAAATCTTTATATATATATTTTAAAATAAATATTAAATTTAAAACACATATTAACATAAAATTTATATATATTATATCTCAAAATCATTATTTATGAAAACATATTAAATTTAAAATACATATATTTCAAAATCAAAATATCTATATTTTACATTTTAAAAAATCAACATTAAAAAAATCAATATTCCCCTTTTTTCTCCATTTCTTTAAAACAGAACAAAAGAGTATAATAATACTATATAAATAATACTCCTTTATATATATATATATATATTATAAATAGGAAGAGAAGAAGACTACTGCACTTGGTGTTGCTCGGCTACTACGGCTTCAGGTGAGCTAGGTGTGAGGTAAGTCTACTCAGTCAGGTGGTGCAGGGTGGTTTGAGTGTGAGGCCTTGGCGGCTGTCTAGTGGAAGATCGGCAAGGATGGTGGAAAAGGCTATGCAATGGAAGATGGGTGGGTCTGTGTACGGAGGCTTTGGAGAGGGAGGATTATGGCCGAGAATTGGAAGAAGCAGTGGGTGAGGAGGCGGACTGGAAGGGAAGGGGGAGTGGTCACAGGCGGTGGCTATTGGATCGGGTGGCAGTGTTAGAGAGGAAAGGACGTGGAGAGGCTGCTATGGTACTAGACGTTGGCTATTAGGCTGAAACTCATGCGAGGAGGAGGAAGGTGGCACGGGTTCTGCTGCATGGTCGGCTATGGGTTTGTTGGAGGCGGGTTGGTGGATCTGGAAGCAAGGGGAGACTAGAACTCGGGGAAAAGAAGGTGGAAGGCTAGGTGCTCGGTTGCTTACATGTCGGCAGCGGCTGCTGTGGCACGGCAGTGGGAAGCAAGGAGGGTGAGATGCTATTGTCGAGGAGGGAGACGAACTGTGGGTTGATGGCAGAGGGTATTGGGTCGGGTTTACACATGTAGGAGGAGCAAGGTCGGAGGGTTGTGTGAGTTTGCAGCCGAGGCAATGTGGAGTGATGGGTTGCTTGGCAACCAAGGTGGACGTACTGTCACATGCAGTGGAGATGGGCGGATGTGAAGGAGGGGCTATAGATGATGGGTCGGTTGATTGTTGGACGAACGTGACAGGGGGTTCGGGTATGCGAAAGGTGGTGGGTCGCCGGAGTTTGGTTGTGGGAAGTCCGAAGGGTGTAGGCAGCAATGATGGTGGAAGAACGAGCAGGTACGAGCAAGTTTGAAGCAAAAGAAGCAGGCTAATCTCAGGCAACAAAAGATATAAGTTATATATATTAATAATATTTTATTTTCAAACGAAAGAAGGAAGTGGAGAGAGAGAGCCAGAAATTTATTGAACAAGTGGAATCACAAAAGTCAGAACTTCATTTCTGGGAATTATAAAAGCTTACTAGTTATTTGTTTTCTGCTGATGGATAGAGGAAAGGACACAAGGAAACCCAAATAGGCTCAAACGGGTACCGTTACGGCTAACCGTTTCGCAGATTTTGCCACGCACCGGACACCGAAACACACAAATGAATATACTACGGAGATCAGCACGACGAGATGAACAGAATCGTACACAGATATGAATGACACGACCTATCTATCAGAACTCGATTTTTCGTTGCTAAAACGTCGAAAATAAGATAAACGGGGCTATAACAATCCAAATTTGGCGAAACGAATATGACCTCTCACTCAGAAAATGATTTACAATTTTATTATACAAAAATATTCAGGTTTCGAAAATATTTTATTTCCAGCATTTTTAACTAATTTTAAATTGAATTGAAATTTCACAACAGAAAAAACTTTCATATTTTCAAATGAAAATCTACCACTTGCTATGCGTCAATATATGCATACCAAATATCAAATTTTCATTTCTAAAATTTTAATTGTTAATTTTCATAAAAAAATTTAGTTAATTACATTATTAAAATCGTTAAAATTTATGGGTCGTTACAATAGTTATAACAACATGTCCTCACAATTCTGATAATTTAAACAACAATGCAGTGGAAAAATGAACAAATACTGGGGTATGTCATGAAGACATCCAGCTTGTCTCCTAAGCTCCAATGCATCCAAAGCCATCTTTAAATATGTTCGTCTGACCCGACCATTATAATAAAATAAAGATCGAGTCAGTCTGGTAAACCAGCGTGATAAAACACACCCAGTTGGATTTTTAAAGTTATTAAGCTCTTTTCAAAATATAGGTATCTCGTAAGACCACGCCGCACATAAACACGGACGGGTTTTTACCTTACGATAACCAAAACATTTCATATTAAATTCTCTGATATTATAATGGTGTCTAAGATATACAAATGTTTATTAATCATAGCCGAAATTGATACATTAATTAAATTCCAGCATAATAGGTATACAACTAAAAACATAAAGGCACGTATTGGAAAGTGGAATCCATACAATGACTGGGCTACTGGGGTACCGCCCGTCATGGTATAACTCTAGATAAAATAACATCGAGGACCTCGCCAAAATCCCCTACCAATACAGGACCAGCCTACCACTTGACTAGTAGTATCGAATATTATCACCCCTCCGTTAATGGGTCCTAAAGCATACAAATGAGAGGTAACATCGACTCTAGACAGGCATGATCATACCCTAATTGGGAGTGACCCACTTAGTCCGGCTGCATCTCCCATGTTTTAGTCATTTCCGGTTGATGAGGCTTGAGGCTACGTTTTACCCTTTATATATCACTTCCTACTTGGAATACTAACACTGCCCTCCAAACAACAATGCAATGCTAGCATTCATCCATACAAGTTCATTCTGGGACTGAATGAAACCAAAGGCATTACTTCTACTACATCCATTTTGGAATCGTCCTCAGGATTAGTAGTAAGCGGCCTTTGCACTTCAAAGAGCTCTGTCTTTAATTCCATCATCTTTAAGATGTCTTTACTTTGAAACGCTTGAGTTGGATCAATGAGGTTTTAGGATAACATATCTGATCTCGGTCTCTTTGAAACATCATTCGATAGTTTCCGGTATACTCAACCCCGGTTCTTTAGGAAATAAACAGTCAAAGATAAGAGCGGAGATCGCCTCCTAACCGTTAGCGGATGTTATTGTTTGTCCTAGGAGAACGAAATGAGATTTATACGCACAGTAAAGCATCATCGAAGATGATTGTGCCATATAACTCATGTGTTTCCATTAGATATTTCCAAAATTACGTTTGGTTCCTTATTTGATAGCCGGTTATTTAACTATCCACAAACACACATCCAAATCAGTGATTTTATTCCATAAGGTAAACCAACATTGGTTAAGCACATAAGCAACCACTTGCCTCTTTTAATAAATCTTTTCATTGACTAAAATCACTTTGTAAATATTTGTACCAAAATACTTTTACAAAAATTCATTCACAAACACTTATATTTTCAATACTTGGAAAATATCCACACTTACCTCAACGGTATAAGTACATTCACTATAAAGAGATGGATTTTCTTTTACACAATCCTAGAATAGATTTATAAATACCTTTATAAATCTCTAAAACATGTTTACAACCCCATTCATTAATCTATGAAATCATTTGAAAACTCCCTTTTATACATTCCTAAAATCATTTATAAACCCTTTATAAATCCATAAGACCATTTATAAAGCTCCTTTTTTAAATCTATAAACCCATTTCTAAAATACTTTTATGAATATCTAAGACCATTTATAAAACTCTTTTTACCCTTTTTCAAATCTTCCTCTAAGTTTTCCAAACCATGTTATAAGATTCCTCTAATAAAACCCACATCTGTTTATAAAACCCTATTTATAAATCTTGAAAACATTCATAAATAAATTCTAATCATTTACTATAAAACACTATTATAAAATAACAAACAATATAAATAAATAGTAATTAACTTCAAAACATCTTAAAAATAATAATTAATAATTTCAAAACATTCTTAACAAAACCATAATAATTTATCTTCAACATTATTATAAATGATAATAATTAATTTCCAAAACTTTATTGATAAATAATTATAATTAATTTCAAACCATATTAATAATTTAAATAATTAACTTTTCAAATATTAAAATATTGATAAACAACTTTTAAACAGTATTGATGTAACTAAACAACATTTAAAAAATAAATATACTTCCTTGATAAAAATCCATACTTAAATTTCAACATAATCATTTCCATATTTATAAAACTTTATTTATAAATCTCCTATTTTATAACATATCGTTCAACATCTCCAAATCTATCATCACTTTCAATTTTCAAAATAGAATCAACTATTTTTCTAAAACAACAACCCACATCTTATTTTAAATCCACAATTGTGATTTATTTTATCCAATTTATCCAATGATAAAAGTTTCCCTTTATTTATAAACACCGTTTATAAACGTATCCTTTTATTAATAAAATATGATTTTTCAAATCTTCACTTTATTTTTAAAATGTCACTTTTGCAAATTATCACATTTATAAATTCCCTATTTATAAATAAATCTTAATATATGTATATATATACACACACACATCACTTTATATAAAATGGTTAATAAATATTTATACAAAAATATTTCTATCTTCCTTTTAAAACCATATTCCTTTATTATAAAAGACGGACTAAATTTTAAGATTTTAAAAACCTTTACTTTATAGTTCAAAAATCTCTATCTAAAATATTTCATAAAACTATTAATTTATAATATTTAAAAATCATACCTTTTATTTACTTTAAATAAATTCCTTTTTTAAATAAATTTTCAAGAATAATTATCAAAACATACAAATTTTTTGAAATCACTTAAAATCTTTTTTTTAAAATTAAAATCTTCACTTTATAGTATTTCAAATACTACCAATATGGCCAGTGCTACTATAGCACTAAATAGGGAAAAATCATCCATGTCATCAAATATGGCATCCAGCACATCATATATCAAAATAGTGAAAAGTAAAATCAACTTTGTGAGGAATCCAATTGGATCCCTTTAACCTGTCCCCCTACATCACATATAGTATATAACTAAATAATATAAATCAACCGGTTCGAGTCAGGATCGTATACAAAGGGTCATCCATCTTACATGGCAACGTAACAGGGTCTCGTCCGCTCTAAGGGTGGGAATATATCGAAACCAACAAATAAAATATTAAATCATCCAAACAGTCAACAATAAAATCAATAAAAAAATTATCTACACTTATATGAAAAATATAAGTGGGCCAGAGAGGTGAGTTAACTCGCTTTGATTTTAGTTTTCGCCAAAACGTTCCAATTAAAATTAAAATTGAACAGGTGTTCAATTTTAACCCAAATTCCTACTAGCTCCAAATCTATCCAATCCAACTCTATATTGTATTATTCGCTAGTACGATTGCAATGCAACTTGTCGCGCTCAATTTCGACCTCGTATGAAAAAGTTATGAATTAATGAACATTGAGATAATTAAATTAAAATTAACTTAAATTAATTTAAATTTAAATGTTATCGTCTTCCCCACCATCTCATGTTCCCAGGCCGCGACTTCGAACCCAAACTCGACGAACTTCCATCGATCCCCGCGCCTCCATCGTCACATTGGAGATCAATCGAACGTCACCAACGCCTCCGCCGCCTCACGCCTCACCTTCGACCCCAACCACGACATGCTCGTTCGCACGAATCGCCCCCTACACCAAGCCCTGGGTCGTACGAACGCGGCCGAATTTCGTTCCAATCATCAATGATTGGATGATCCAACAGCAAGTTATGTACAGCTCGTCGAGCTCTACGACTTTCCTTCACGCACCGCGACAATATTTTAAGTGGTTGATGAGGAATTGAGGGAGGAAGGAGGAATGATTTTGGCCATTAAACAAAAGTGGCGGTGAAGAAGAACTAGGGTTTTAGTTTGCGAAAGTGAAATATGATGGCCTTTCATAGAAAATTTCGAGGCACTATTCACACGTTAAATTTTCGAACTCCAAACGAGGCGTGCCGCCTGGAGATCTATACTAAATACCCCTATTCCAAACAAAATGGAACTAGTATCGCAATCCAATTCCATCATATACAGAAGTTAGCTTTCAAAATCAAATTATATTAATTTAAATTCCTTAAATTAATTTCTACACGTTTCGAGCTCGCACGACCAAACGATACGTCCGATCGCCACGAAATTCAACGATATACAATAAATCACTATTATGGATCCAATGGCACTAGTTTCATCGAAATCCGAAATAGTGCCCCAAACATCTATTTTCATACGTTAATTAAAATAAATTATTATTAAAACTATTTTAATCACTTTTAATTCAAATTCACAAGTTTACTATTTTCATTCTTATTCAGATAGAATTTAAATCAACTTTCGAAATCATTTTCATTCACATAAAATTCAAGATTTAATAATTTTAAACAATTCCAAATATTCACTTAAACATCAATTATCAAATAAATTGCTGAATTTGAAATATAAGTTGTTTAACTTATAAAATTAGCTTTTCAATAATTAAAACCAATTAAATATTCCAAATTCAAATGATTGAAATTCTGGGTCGTTGCATTCTACCCCTAAAAGAATTTCGTCCTCGAAATTAGCAAGTAAGAAACATGCCCCATGTAACGACCCACCTTTTTGGATGGTTTAAATTTGACAATAAACCACACATGTCAAACTCAAACCATTCAAAAGGGAGGATTGTTATGGGGTAAATAAGTAAAAGCAGGAAAAGAAAGAAAACAAATACAAAATCTCGCAGCGGAATGACAAAATATAATAATCAAATAAATAGTTCATGAAGTTGTTTACAAATAACCTTTGATTATACTTTGACAATACAGATCAGAGTTACATACAATAGGAATAAATAAATAAATGCAGTGGAACAACATGATGCAGCGGAATAAATAAAATAAATAATACAGTATACAAATCTCCGTCTTCGTCCTCCAGAAAAGTAGTCTTCAATACACTGAAAAGCTCAGACTGACCCGAGCGAATTGAAAAGAAAAAACACTCGAGTCAGAACTAAAAGATCTTATGTAAGTTACATCAACACTAAATAAATATGAGTGTAATGGCGTCAGAGATGTTTACGGGGTCTGACATCTCCTATCCAGTGTCTAACGTGAGTGCAGTAACTTAAGAGATGTTCGAGATTACATCTCCCAAGGATCCATTAAACTATCTACATACATAGTACAATATGCTATGATAATAGTGTCTACAGTAATGTAAAATATTAAAATAGCGTTAAGGCGTTACTCATATCCCCCTTAACACATTTTATATATTCCCATAGTTTGTACAGTACCGTACGCTCCTCCGTAAACTGGAGGTTTGCCCAGAGGGCACTCCATAGGTATGGTACAAAACAAACTCGTAGAAGGCGCGATATGGCATGTGAACACGGCACTCGAGGCAATGCCAGGGTAGGATTCTACCATTTGCGGATCCGGACTGGTGGTAACGCATAGCAGCTACTACCGCCCACCTCGGAACACACTACCAGAATCAAAATCAAGGGGTGGCCACCAAATCATCACAAAATAATAATATGGTATCGAAGAAGCATGTCCGATAGGAGGAATGACCTCACTTGGCCCGGCGTGGCTCTTGTTTTAGTCACATCTAAGCTGACTCATGGGGGTCAGGGCTACGTAAATACCTCATATAGAATCGTTTGCTAAACCATCCTACTTCATTCTTGAACCTACACCACATACATAGTTGTTAAAGTGGTTTTGGGCATTAGCAGAGAGTATGTGTAACGACCCGCTATTTCGAAACATTCAAATCGACAATAATCAACACAGGTCATACATGAATTGCTCCAAATAAAAAATTGTTAATTTATAATTGGCAAAACTTAGCATATACAGTAAATAAATCAATCACAGAATCACACACAGAGTTTACGACAATAAGTAGTGGAATAAAATAACTAGTAGTTCATGAAGTTACTACAGAAATAACATAGTCCAAAACAAAATACATCAGAAATCCCAATAAACAGAAGTCTCTAGCACAAAAGTAACTGACAAGTCTGAAACATACTATGGAAATAATAAAAGTAAACTAAAAGTTGAAATAGATAAGATAGGTCTTCCAAACGAACACCAAGCTCCAAAAGATGAGTTTCAAAGGCTGTGACACTTAGGCTGACCCGAGCATGAAGCAAAAACACAAAACACTCGAGTCAGGATTTAACATTCTTATGCAGGTAAATCAAACCCAAGTGAAATGTCAAGTAAATGCAATATAACTTAAAGGATGTTGGGATTCCATCCTTTAAGGATCCGATAAACTATCTACATACATAGTACAATACGATACATATATAATGTCTACAGTAAAGTAAAATATCAAAATAGCGTTAAGGCGTTACCCATATCCCCCTTAACACATTTTATATATTCCCATAGTCTATATAGTATCGTACGCTCCTCCGTAAACTAGAGGTTTACCCAAAGGTCACACCATAGGTATGGTACAAAACAAACTCGTAGAAGGCGCGATAAGGCATGTGACAAGGCACGCGAGGCAATGCCCAGGGTAGGATTCTACCATTTGCGGATCCGGACCAGTGGTAACGCATAGCAGCTACTACCGCCCACCTCGAGACACACTCCAAATCAAAGGTATGCACACCAAAATCAAATCACAAAAGCAATAGCTATGGTTTCGAAGAAATATACCCGATAGGAGGAATGACCTCACTTGGCCCGGCGTGGCTCCTGTTTTAGCCACATCAAGCTGACTTTCGGGAATCAGGGCTACGTAAATACCATACAGAATCGTTCGCTAAACCATCCTACTTCATTCTGGAGTTCCAGCACATACATAGTTGTTAAAGTGGTTTTCGGTATTGACAGAGAGTATGACAATATCCGATCCTGGTCTCTTTAACAACCAAACGCTTATTTCACACCGTGATCATTTTAAATTTACTTTATAAATTTCTAAACAAATCTCAAATCATCAATTTAAATCAAAATTAAATATTAAATATTCAATTTTTATTTAAATTCGAAAATTTTCATTTAATCACCTTTAATTAAATCAAGTTATAAATCATACTTTATATTTCCAAATCATTAAGATCCAAATAAATCCTTATTTAACTCAATTATTGACTAGATGAAATTACAAATAAATTCAAATTTTCCTTTCCAACCTCCTTAATTTATTAAAGTTAAAAATCTATTTTAGATATTAATATAAAAATTTAAATAAACAATTTAAAATATTATATATATTAATTAAATAACTTTTCAAAGTTAAATTTAATTACCCTTTATTTAAATATTAATTTACATATTTAAAAATAATAAAATTATAAGTAAAATTTTATAAATTACATTTAAATTAAACTTGAAATTTTAAATTTTCCAACACATAAAAATTTTAAATTCTAAATTTACATATAATAAATTAAATTATTTATTATATTTCAAAAATCAAAATCATATATTTCTTTCCAAAACCTTGGAAATCATTTTTTTTCCCAAATAGGCCAACGGTGTCCGTATAAATTTTCTATCCTATGGTCAAGTGATACGGATATTTATCATTTCAATCCGCAAAAATTTAAATTTACGGGTTTATACTATTAAACCCGCAATCCCAAAATTTCAATAATAACTGAAAATCGCTTGGGTTTATCATTTCAACCCATAACAAAATTCTCCTACTCTAAAGTTCATTCGGGTATGTATCATTTCAACCCATAGTGATTCCTAAAACTAAGGGAACTTGCAGAGTGAGAACAATAAATAACATAACAACTACTGGCATATATGATCGATAATAATAACGGTTATATAAAATAATCAATTAGCATATAACGGTGTCAGTTTACATAAGTGATCAATTTAGATAACAACTTATCATATTTATCAGTTTATAACTAGAAGTTTAGTTTCAACGGTACATTTAAATTGGCATTTTCTATGAAATCAATTTATGAGCATAAGAATATTAATCGTGAGTGATTTCTCACCTTTCGTGGCTAGAGAACGATGGAAAACAACTACGGAAAAGAATGATGTAACAGACACTGGCACGAATCGGCATGACAAATCAATTAGCTACGACCACACCAAAGCGGATTTTAGCACGAAAATAAATAAAACAAATATATACATATGAGTGATATACGTATACATTTGTTTTAAAACATTGGAAAGAACAATTATATACAACACATATAACTTCCGCCAAAGCATACGCGTGCAATATATTCAACATATATAATATTGCCGACAACAAATTCAAAAGTGACAATACATACAACCATTGTCGTTAATATATATATATATATATATATATGTGATATATATGTATCATATATAAGCTTAGATATCAAGGCAAATATACTCCTGCTAATATAGGTGTACGACATATACAAGTTTTTTTTCTGTCAACAATACATACATATGTATTGCGTATAACCAGTGCAAGTTGAGTTCCAACCATTTAAATTCTCTGTCAACAAATACAAAACAAAGATATCCCATATTTTTTTCCAACAAATATATATATATATATATATATATATATATATATATATCAACCAGAGTTGCAAAGAAGCTAGGATTCAAAGGACAAAACGAAGATGGACAGAATGAAAAAATAAACTTCCTGCCGACCCAACCTATGTATGCAACTAGTATAGGCAACATGTATATAGCAGTATATGCATGCGGCCGCAAGACAATGTGTACAATGTATATATATCAACATATATACACGACTCTTTGACAGGATATACATGCTCTCCACATAATTTCGCACACACACACACATATATATATATATGTATGTATGTATGTATCTCGGTTAATACATACGTATACACATGCAACTTATATTAGTCAATATGAGCAGCGAGCAATATGGCATAGATTTAACAAAGCACATATATGTTTGAGTGCAACAGAACATAAGTATGCATCCAAACAGAGGACAGGTTCATAGCAGCATGAAAACGAGCAATATATATGACAGCATATATATATATATCAATACTGCAAATAACATTTCTCCGAGTCAAACAATATGGCAGGGGTCGTCTTGGGTTTCGAGTGAAAGGCTGGGCTTGCTCGGGGACGGGCAGTGGCACGGGCGGTGTTCAGTGGGGCTCGGCGAGGGGAGGTGAGGCTTGGGGTAGGAATTCTGGCGTGTGTTGGCTGTTCGGTCGTGCTTGGGCAGTGATGGGTGGATCTGGGTTGTCAGGTGGGATGGGTCGGAGCGCGGTGAGTCGGAGGCAGTGGTGTTGGAGGCGGTGGTGGGTTGTTGCTCGTGGAGGGAGAAGTGATGTTGGTTGTTCGGCCGTGCTTGGAGAAAATTTTGAAAAGGGACGGTTTGCTTGGTGTTAGGAAGGAAACGCACGGGTGGAATGGGTTTGGTTCGAAGAAAGAAAAATATGAAGAAGGAGAATAGGCTACAGGAGAAGAAGAATATAATGTACCTTTCTCTCTAGCGAACAGAAGAGAAAAAAAAGTAAATATAAAGGATGAATGAATAGAAATGGTCACAAGCTACAATTCAGCTGAATAGTTAAAGCAATTAATCGTGGCTTGGTTGTACGGTTTCAAAATTTGAAAAGCAAGTAAAATCAAAAGTCACAATTATGGTACCGATATGACGAACCGTTTTATCGTTTCTGTCGCGTACCAAACCTCAAAATATAGAAATAAATATACTTCATGGATCAGCACGACGAGGTGAATAGAATGGTACACAAATATTAGGGATACGATCAAATTATAAAAATTCGAATTTTCACCGCCAAAAATGCTGCTAAAACGCAGAAAATAAGTAAAACGGAGCTATAGAAGTCCAAATTTGGCAAAACGAATTACGATGTCTTTTTTAGAAAATGATTTACATTTTTATTATATAAATTATTTAGATTTCGAAAATATTAAATTTTCAACAAATAAACTGATAAAATTTATATTTGAAATTTCACAAATAAATTTAGTTTCATCTTTTCAATAAAATTTTACCAATTACTATAATTAAATAGACGCATTACAAATATCAATTTTTTATTTCAAAATTTTATTATTTACGTTTCAAGAAGTTTTAGTTATTTACGTTATAAGACCGTTAAAATTCTCGGGTCGTTACACTCTCCCCCACTCACAACTTTTCATCCCCGAGAAGGAACGAAATAGGAGAATAGAATTAACCGAAAAAAATAGAATGAATTCAAATGAATAGTACCCGAGTCAAATAATTCAGGATTCGAAGCACGCATGGATTCCTCAGATTCCCGTGCGCAATTCCGATCATCTGTACTCCACTGTACCTTGACTAGACTGACAGATCTCCTTCGAAGCTGTTTAGTACCTCTATTGACAATACGAAGTGGCTTTCTCTCGATGGTGAGATTTGGCTCGACGTCCAAATTCTCTAACAAAGCTGGCTGAACTATCAAGGATGGATCATGGAGATACTTGTGAAGGTGAGATACGTGAAACACATTGTGCACACCCGCCACTTTCTCCGGCAAGTCAACTTTATAAGCCAAAGGACCAACTCTTTCCAGAATGTGGAAAGGACCAATGAACCTGGGAGCAAGCTTCCCTCTCCAACTAAAACGAACTACATTCTTCAGCTGCGAGATCTTAAGAAAGACCTGATCATCCACTGAAAATTCCAAATCTCTTCTACGCCTATCTGCTTACTTCTTCTGCCTATCCTGAACAATCCTCATCTTCCTCCTAATCTCCTCAACCTTATCAGATGCTTCTAGAATCATATCGGGTCTAAGAGCTAGGCGATCACCGGATTCAATCCAGCAGGATGGAGATTTGCAGGATCGTCCGTAAAGAGCGGCAAATGGAGACATCTCGATACTTGCCTGAATTCAAAAGAATGGGATAACAGATTGATTAAGCTTAAGATGATTCAAATTCAAAGATATATTTATACCTGATAACTATTATTATAGGTGAACTCAACAAGATGGAGATGATCTTCCCAAGATCCTCCATAATCAAGAAAACAAGCACGAAGAAGATCTTCTAAAATCTGATTCACCCTTTTCATCTGACCATCGGTCTGGTGATGATAAGCCGTACTAAGGTTCAAACAAGTCCCTAAAGCTTCCTGAAAAGCTTTCCAGAACTTGCCGGTGAAGATAGGATCACGATCACAAACAATGATAGAGGGAACACCATGGAGACAAACAATCTCCCTTATATAGATCTTAGCTAAACTCGAAGCTATTCGATTCGACTTGACCAGAATAAAATTGGAGGACTTGGTCAATCAATCGAAAACTACCCAAATACTCTCATTTCCTCTTCTAGTCCTCGGTAAACCATTAATAAATTCCATAGAAACCTGATTCCACTTCCAAATGGGAATCTCAAGGGTTTGCAGCAATCCTGCGGTCTTCTGGTGATCAGCCTTAACCTGCTGACAAGTGAGACATCTACTGACAAAGATAGAAATGTCATGCTTCATATCATTCCACCAATACAACTTCTTCATATCCTAAAACATCTTCGTGACACCCGGATGGATGGAGAGTCTGGACTGATGATTCTCTCTAAGAAATTCTTGCCTCAAACCATCAACATTCGGAACACAAATCCGCCCATTAATCCTCAAAACCCCATTCTGATCGATCTGTGCTTCTAACTCATTCTGATCATCACCTTCCCTATCCCGAATATTCTCCTTCATAAGCCTAAGCATCGCATCCTCATCCTACTTAGCTGCAATTCGATACATAAGAGATGGTGTAACTACAATCTGACACAAAAATGCTTTCTTCCTACTCAAAGCATCGGCCACAACAATGGCTTTCCCAGGGGTACAGTTGATGTCATGATCATAAGATGCTAAAAACTCAAGGCATAGAACTTGCCTCTGGTTTAAATCCTTCTGGTTGAAGATATGCTTAAGTGACTAGTGATCGGTGAAAAGCTCGAACTTGGTTCTTAAAAGGTGATGCTTCCACAACTTCAGAGCAAATACAACAGTGAGCAATTCTAGATCGTGGGTGGCGTAGTTAGCTTCGTGGGGCTTCAACTGATGACTAGCATAAGCTATGACCTTCCCATCTTGCATCAACACAGCACCAAATCCTTCTTTACTAGCATCGGTATAAACCGAAAATCCCTCATCCCCATTCGGAACGGTGAGAACAGGAACAGAAGTAAGCTTTTGCTTCAGCTCATTAAATGCAGCTTCACACTTATCATTCCAAACAAACTTGGCCTTCTTACGAGTCAAAGCAGTGAGAGGTGCAGCGATATGGGTGAAGTTCTCTATGAATCTCCGATAATAACCGACAAGGCCCAGAAAGCTACGAATATCAGTTGGAGTCTTAGGTGTCTCCCAATCCAGGAATTAGGATAAGGCGGATAAGTTCATGGATAGATAAGATGAATTAATTCAAAAGAGAAGGTGGATAGACTTACATTAATCATGGTGACCTTAACCGAGTCGACCGAGACTCCATTCACTGAAACAATGTGCCTAAGGAATCGGACTTCATCTCTCCAGAAATGGCATTTTGAAAATTTGGCTTTCAACTGATGACTTCTAAGAATTTTGAGAACGTGATCCAAATGTTCTCTATGCTCCTTCTTTGACATAGAAAAGATGAGGATATCATCAACGAAAACCAGAACAAACTTATTGAGAACATCGCAGAAAACGCGATTCATAAGATCGAAAAAGAAGGCAGGAGCATTGGTTAATCCAAAAGGCATGACTAACCATTCATAGAAGCCATTCTCTATTCGGAACGCAGTCTTGGGAATGCTCTACTCAGCTACACGAAGTTGGTGGAAACCGGTAGCAAGATCAAGCTGAGAGAATACTTTAGCTCCGTAGAGCTGATCAAACATATCATTGATGCGAGGCATCAGATATCGGTTCTTGAGAGTAATCATGTTTAGCTCTCTATAATCAACACACATCCTCAAAGAACCATCAGATTTGGTGACAAAGACCACAGCAGTTCCCCATTAAGAAAAACTCTGCCTAATCAAACCTTTAGAGAACAAATCCTCATTATGCTTCTTCAAATCTACCTTCTCCTTGGGTGCCATCCGTCTGGGAGGGAGAATAATAGGTCGAGCACCAGGAATAAGATCAATGTGGAATTCAATTTCCCTCTTGGGAGGAAGAGAAATGACTTCACCAAAAACATCAGGATAGTCTCTGACTATCAGGGTGGAGTCCAAATCGCTAGGCTAAGCATCAAGAGAAAAGATAAAGCTGCCTGCAAAATCCTGAGGCATTAGACATTCAATAACCAAAGGCTCGCCCAGTTAACTGACTAAGGAGACAGTTTGGGCCTTACAAGAAATGACTGCATCATAACGCTTTAACCAATCACCACCAAGTAAAATATCAAATGCATCGAAACCCAAAACATAGAAATCTCTGGTGAATCAACGCTTCCTGTAAAGGAGTTTCACCCCTTTACAAATCATACAAAGATTGGCGGAACCGCTGTTTGTACCAAAATTGGGCACAACACTCTTTGGAAGTTTTTGAAGAGATAAAATGAAGAAATTAAATGGAAAAAGAGGATTATCTAACAAAAACTCCAAAAACAGATACTGGAAGTAATAAGAATGCACAGAAACATAAGAATTTAGAGTGGTTCGGCGTGTTGCCTACGTCCACTATGAAGTTGATTGCTTTATTGATGTTTCTTTGATGATTACAAGTGAATTCAGCGAGTTACGACAGATAATTATGATTTACAGCATTGAAATTCGTTATTGGCAGCAGCTATGGAGTTTAGATCTGGATCCGGCAGAGTCTGGGCGTTGAAGAATTCAAAGAAGAAGAAGCCTCTTTTCTGTATGCCCTGGGGCTCTATTTATAGGTGTAGGAGGCTGATATTTCGCTCAAATCTCAGGAGGCTCCCTCTGGCATGTTACTTGGCCTGCGCGCCCAAGCCCGCGAAGTTTCAGTCTGATCCATGATGGATACGAATGGATTTTGTATCAATCAAGATTGCGTCCGATGGAGTTTAAATTTGGCGTGGACATTCCTTAGCATGCACGTAAGCTTCTATGAAAATTTCATAGCATTTGGACTTGTGGATCTCGAGTTATGATCGATACGAAATGGAGACTTTCGGTAGGCTGTTTGGTTCGAATCGATCAGAACTACGTTGTTCGTATCGATAGTCTTGCTTCGTTCGTATCAATGGAAAGTGAATGGCATGCACTGCCAGTATGGTTCTGTTCGTATCGATGGAAATCGACTCTGGTCGATCGATACGAAGCTGAAGGGCCCGGATGGATGCGAACAGTGATGGCCCGATCGATTCGAATGATGGCAACATGATGAATTCGAACAGTGGATCCACGATGGATACAAAGTGTACTTATCTACTGATGGATACGTAGTAGGCATTTAGACGATCGAGTCGAATCGTTACTCCCTTATGGATGTGGATCGATACGAAGTGGTCATTGGCTGACCGAGTCGAATAGAGCTCGTCGATGGATACGAACTCGATTGAGTCGAACAGAAGCTTGGTGATGGACGCGGAGCTGACCGAGTCGAAGTAGGCCCTGGTGATCGATGCGGAGCTGATCGAGTCGAAGTGAGCTTTCTGATGGATACGAAGATGACCGATGCGAAATGATGGGTTGCGACTCCAATCGATTCGAAACGATCGATACGAATGGATGGGGTTTCCAAATTGCATCGATCATAACTTGAGCATATGAACTCGGATTGACTTGAAATTTGGAACGTTGGCTCTCATAGCTTCGCTTGTCGTGTCATATCAATTTCAGCTCGATCCAGACTCGGACAAAATTCGTCGATATCCATAGTGAACCTGCGTATAACTGGTCTTCCAGACGAACAGTCATTGGTTTCTAGTCAAGTTCCTGGTGTCACGGCCTTGCCAAATGGCGGGATAACATTTTCCCCCCAAAGTACGTCTTGTGGAAACATGATGTGCTTTGAAATGCTGCAATCTTCATTCTGAATAGTTATCGTCTTTTCGATGAAAGTTGTAATCTTTGATTGATTTTCTCGATAATGTAAACTGTTGACTGCCAACTGCTGTACCCTGTATTGTTGCAACTGGTTGATGTATGCTAGTGATTAGCCGTTTGTTGTTGTAATCGTCATCAAATGAATTTCCAATTCTTGTGAATGTCGAAAATTGAATATTTGTCCGACGTATATGCATATATGTTAATCAGACTCTCATTGACGTTCACGAGTCGTTGTCAGTTTATTTTATATTGAATTCTGTATCGATCCTCTCCTGAACCGACGTGAAATTCGTTGTAACAACACTCGATGGTTGTTTTTGAATGTTCCTTCGTAACGATCCTCTCCTGAATCGATGTGAAGGGTTGAAATATTGTCTTCACCCCGGTATTCATTGATGGATACGAAATGAGCATTCTGAATCGATGGACGTGGGGTTTGATGGATACGAAGCGGTCGTTCGTATCGGTGGATCTAAGATTTGATGGATACGAAATTAACTTTCGTATCGATGGTTACGAACTTTGGTGGAATTCATTTTTGAACTGGCGCGAGCCACTAAAATGGATACGAAATGTGCCTTTGTATCAATGAATATTGACCTCTGGATGTCGTGGTTCGATGGATTCGAATTGCATACTTCATGTCTCTAAACTGGGGATGGAGTCGAAGATGATCGATACAAACAGTGGTTTTGCATCGATGGATTTGGGTGACTCAGAAATGCCTTTGTTGGTAATTTCGCTTCGATAAAGTCTCGTGTAGATGGATTCGAACAGCGCAATGCTCAATGGATTCGAATAGAAGTCCAACGGTCGATACAAAATAGTATTCATCTGAGGGTTGATGGATTTGAAGGGTCTGTTCGAATCGATCCCGGGGTGATGTTTTGCAACCGGTCGAATCTACGAGGATGCGAATCGTTTTTTGCCTTTATGCTCGAGTCCATATAAATACTGTGGACTTAGCCACTTTTCACTTTTCACTTCTTACTTTTGTGCCTTGCTTTCGTATCGCTTCTGAGACCAAGAAAGGAAAACTGCTCGTCTTCGAATCGAACCAAAATCTTTAATCCCTTTAACTAGTTGTCGAAATCAGGTAATCAGTTGAACAAAATCAATCCTAAAACGATGAGATCCAAATTCTCTTGCATTCCATTCGAATTCGTGCCTGAACATGGCTCGAGGCAGTAGAAAATGTGCGAGGTCGAGGAAAGATAGAATGTTGTTCGAATCGATCTGGGGAAGAAGGAGTGTGGAGATAAAATGGTTTTCTGGTCCACGTTTTCGCATCGATCCGAAATAAGGGCTTCGAGATGATGAGATGGAGGCCTTCGTATCGATCGATGGCTAAGCTTTTGCATCGAGCCTTGATGATCGATGCGAGTACCTCGAGTATGTTGATCGATACGAAGGGGTTGCGTCTGATGGATTCGAAACCCAAATTTTTTTCGATCGAGTCGAATTATGCGCCAGGGGATCGATACGAAAGCGACCAAGTTGATCGATACGAAAGTGTTGAGCTCCGATCGATTCGAAATGTTGTTCTTTCCGAGTAATACGAGAACACAGGCCTGGATCAATACGAACTGAGGGAGTCGAATTGAAATGATCGGGCTTTAATGCGATCGATTCGAACTTGATTCCTCGGGTTATCGATACGAACTTAACAAACATATGACTCCGGCGAGCTTCATCCTTGCATATCTGGACCTGACGATAGAACTGTACATTTGACTGCCTTTCAAAGCTCGCTGATGGAACTATAACTCAAAAAAATCTTAACAAACTTTGACTTGAATCGATTGCTAATATCCGGATGGCACGGTTGTGACGGTCAGCGATGACGGTCCTTCCGACTGAATTTCGAAGTCTCGCTGTTTACATGCTTTCTCCAATTCTATAGAACTTCTCAAGTGATATATAGTACTGCACTGCACAACACACTCACACACTTTACACTGGGGGATGCACGAGCGTTATTGTCTGATTAACAATGATTTTTCATAAGCTAGTTAGTCATGGAACCTTCAAGTTCACAGCAGCAGGAACTCCCGAGTTCAATTCCTTCAACCATCGAGATACCGGTCATTGAAGCCGAAGTTATAGTACCAGCTCCGGACGAGCTTCCAGGTGCCCGGTTCATTTGTCGTCCACAAGATTCTGTGCCGTCCGGCATTTCCGAAGATATGCTGGGACAGATTTGTTTAAGGCACGGCTTGTCGCTTGATGACGTGTTACTGCCTGGGCCAAATGACCGGCCACACGATCCCCCAGAGGGGTTTACTGCTTTTAACCGTCACGCTTGCACAGCGGGGACACTTCCTCCTTTCAATCAATATATAAGGGAGATGTTATCATTCCTTGGAATAGCTCCATCCTAGCTACACCCCAACGGATATGCCCTATTGAATAGCACCTTCATTCTGTTTATGGAGATTCTCTTTCGACCACCAAAGCCGATCAAGATTAGATATCTATTTAACATTAAGAGTCGTGGAGACAGCCCTTCTTTCACCTTCTTGGAAGCGGTCAGGAACTGCCACTTGTAATGGGCTCCTGGGGAAGGCTAAGATACTTTAAAACTGAATGGTTCTACGTTCGGTGCCCCCTGGATTTGCTAGGCGATGGTTGGATAGACGTAAGCGTTACAATTCTTTCTCTTGAATTATTGAGATAGTTATAACCGACCTCGAAACTGACATACTTCTCTTCTTTCACAGCTGCAATCTCTCGACCTGACGGTGGATACTTTAGAGAGCTAGTTCGGATCCTCCAAACAGTTCCGGGTGAAGAGAGGCACATCGACTTGGTTCTAACCGACAGAAACTTGAGAACTGTCGGGCTGATTGAACGTAAGCAAAGCATACGGCTAGAAGGGACGCTTAGAGCGGTCTCGAAGAAGCGGTTGAAACGCAAGGCCCCCACAGTCGTAATAGCTAAAGTGGTTGATCCGGAGAGAACGCCCACTGATAATGAACTCCAAGCTGGGCCTTCTTCCAATGTCCAGGATTCAGGTGGAAGAAGAAAAGGCAAGGCAGTTGCTCACAAACGTTCTAAATCCGTGAGATTAAAATCCGTGGTCATGTCCTTGCCCGTCCCGGGGATTAGAATTTCGGAGGCTTCTCCCCCGCCAGTAGAGAATCCTTTTGAAGGGTTTGCTGATATTCTGATTCCGGATTATGTGTTGTTTCAACACGACACCGGGATGGAGGAGCTTGATAATGCTCTTGAACTGAGCGGGTCGCTTGCTATGAGTGCGACCGACATTTCCGGTTGGTCGGGGGGTTGCACATGCGTACACTTCACTGCACTACATGATTCATAACTGTAAATCGTCCAACTTAAGAAATCACTAACTCTTCCTTCGTTTCTCATTTTCAGGTACTATGTCTGGGAAAGGATCGATGCTGGGGAATCTTCGCTCGGCCCAAAAGACTTCTACCTATTATGATTCCCACAGGAGAGACTCAGATAGAGACCGCGATCGCGAGTACTCTAACCAAGATAGATATGGGCGTGACAGGGACAAAGAATACAGACATCGATCTAGATCTTGCTCTCCACCTCTTAGACTTCCATCTCCACCTCCTGTTCTTGTCCCACATCCACCAGAGCCTCCACGTCACAGGCCATCTTCTCACACTTCTAGATCTGAGACTCATCTCCAGAGAGTCGAAACCACGGCCTCCATAATTGCAGAGCAGGTGCCAGCTGAGCCCACAGGAGAAGGGGCCATTAAATTGGCTCAGATGAGGAAGGATTTCCCGAATATATGCTTCGACGGCTATGTCTTTCCACCTCATTTAAAAAGAATTCCATCGGGGGTGGAAAACACGATGCATGATTACGTTCATGACATCTACACCCAGTATAAAGAGTGGGTAAAGGCTGTAGAGAAAGCTTCTAAGGTGGCCTTTGAGCGAGCCAAAGCGCTTGAGAAAATGGAGACCGAACTCGCTCAAAGGGACCGGATTATTCAAGTGCTCACTGCTGAAGCCGAGTCTTCTCAGAAATCTAAAATCAAGGCCACCAAAAAAGCCGACGAAGCGACTATGGCCATGGAGAGGTTGGGGCAGACGCGTGTTGCCCTAGTGGAGGAGATGGGCCATTGGAATACTACTGTTACCGCCGAACGGGATGCGGCGGTAAAGGAACTTAACGAGCTCAAGGCCAAATTTTCCGATATGGCCAAGGAAAGGGATGATGCAAACAACGCAGCCCAGGAAGCGTGCGAACAAGCTGTTCTGCTTAGGGGTGAACGGGATGCGGCTGTGGCTAAAGTCCACAAGGTGGAGACCGAGGTCGAGGAGAAAGTGAAATCGGCCGAGTCCAGGCTAGAGGCTGATATCGAAGACCTTCTCGTTGTTTACAATGCTAACGTGTTGAGGCACAGGGGTCTAGCCTGGCTCAATGACTATCCGGCGCATCTATACAACGCCTGGGGCCGATTAGTTGAAGAGGAGAAGGAGGCGCATCTGGGCGAGTCTGTAGATGAGTTTGAACTCGAGAATCGCATTCTAAATGAAGATGAAAGGAAGATTCTTCACGAGTCAATGATTTTACATGAAAAGGAAGACTCGGCGCCCAGCACTTCGAAGTAGGAGAGGGTTCAGAGGTTGAACATCATGAGGTGAGTCTTGAAGTTCCAACATCAACCCAGCCCGAATCCTCATCTGCGGTTGATCCCCAAGCTGTTCCTGCCTATAATCCGGATCAGCCGCAGATGTCTCCAATTACAGTGCAAGTTACTGAAGCCATTTTTCCGCCTACAAGTCAAACTGAGGAAGGTATTCTGAACATTCCGCATATCTGCCTTAAGTCAGAATCTTTATCTGAATTAAATTCTGACAGTTCTCTTATTTTTGTCCAATGATCGATGCTGCACCGGTCATGCCTCCTGCTACTCAAGAATCATATCAGACGCAAGAGGCTATCGTGACCGAAGCGATCACCGTAACTACAACTGCCCCACTTGACGATGCGCAGGGAAGCACATTTGTATTTGATGAGCAGCTGATGGAAGAACTCTTTCGCCGTCATGGCGATCCTTTAGCTGACTTGTCATTCGTCATGGGTGGAGGCGCTCCTGCTACTAGCTCTACAATGCCAACCACTGATGCCCCTAGCGAGGCTCAAGCGGTCACTGAAGAGGAAATCTTGGCACAAATCGCCGCTGAAATGGATGCCGCAGCACACTGTGGCAGATTTGGAGGTGGAATGGCGGCACCTGGTCTAGCTTTGCTCAGAATGATATCGCCTGGCGGTACAGTTTTCGATACTAGTGTGCCTGCTCCATCTTCTACACTTGATCCTGTTCCTCCGACTCCGCCTGCAGGCAGCATTCCTATTCACTCGAGTTCGGAGGAGGATGTTTAGATCATGCTCCCGCCTGGAGACCAGCCACTGAAAGGCAAAAGCTCAAAGAGGAAGGATAGTGGCGGCTCCAGTGGGCCTGCACTGAAAAGGAAGCCGCGGAAGAAGAAAGATTAGACATGCTTCCTTGGTGTAATTCTGACTTTCATTTCGTTGGTCGTGTATAGATGCGGGTTCGGCTCCTGCTAGTAGGAATTTTTTGGAACAAACTTGTACACGAACTTCTTTTACAAACAATAGAAATGAAACTTCTCTTTTTTGGCTTCTTTTCTGTCATTGTGTATTTGCCTAAGTGTTTCAATATCTGAAGTGCACTTGTGAAGTTTCAGCTTCCGAATCAAGTTTGTTTTTGTTCGCCAATTTTGGAAACTGTGTACATGGTTTGCGACCGGGAATCGAGTTGAATTTTTACGTCGCACCACTTCAGTCAATGGTCGATGCTTAAGTCCTGCCCCTAGTCTTGGGGGTGAGTTGTAGAACATCAGTCGGCGATCGCTTCTCACTTATAACATGTTGAGTCTAGTGCCACCGAACGGACGTCTGAGACAAGCGGAGATTGAGTAATTCATCCATGCTTGTTTGATTGTCGATAATCATATCCGCACTATGGGATTCTCATTTGTTTATCGGCGGTTGGTCACGCCGGCTTAAGTTTAAATCATACGTCCGCGCTCTGGGGACTTGGAATTGTCATTTATACTCCGACTCGCACTCTGGGAGTTCGGAGTTGATATTTATACTTCAATTCACGCTCTGGGAACTTGAAGTTGCTGTTTATACTTCGTTTCGCACCTAGGAATCCACGGTTGATGTTTATACTCCGACTCGCACTCTGGGAGTTCGGAGTTGTTGTTTATACTCCGTTTCGCACTCTGGGAATTCGGAGTTGATGCTTATACTCCGACTCGCACTCTGAGAGCTCGGAGTTGATGCTTATACTCCAACTCGCACTTTGGGAGTTCAGAGTTGTTTATACTCCGACTTGCACTTTGGGAGTTTGGAGTTGTTGCTTATACTTCGACTCGCACTCTGGGAGCTCGAAGTTGATGCTTATACTCCGACTCGCACTCTAGGAGTTCGGAGTTGTTGTTTATACTGCGTTTCGCACTCTGGGAACTCGGAGTTGATGTTTATATTCCGTTTCGCACTCTGGGAATTTGGAGTTGATGTTTATACTCCGACTCACACTCTGGGAGTTTGGAGTTGTGTCAAGATCATGGATGGTCGGATCACATCCACCCTGAGTTAACAAGTGAGGTCGTTAGATGGACGGGTCCACCCTCCTCAAACTTGGTTCAGATACGGACGAAGTCGTTAGGCGGACAAATCCACCCTCTTCGTAGACGTATTTTTAATACTCCAGTTCGCACTCTGGGAACTGGGAGTTAAGTGAGGGATTGTCGTGTATCAATCCGTTTTTGACTTTGATGTGATGGCTTGTCCCCGAGCTCGGGTTTTACTTAGCGAGTGACCGGCTGCATCACAGTCACTTTCTCTTTGAATAAATTCCACCATATGGCGAAACTTAGCTCTCCGTGCATAGTGATGATCATATTAAGCATTTCAAGTAAATCACAGTTCTGGCTCGAAGAGATTGTATTTTATTGCTGAAATAAGAAAATATGGCAAAGTCAGTTGCCTTATTACAAATTCTAATTTCGAAATGCAGAAACAAATTGCGAAACGGAAAATAAACTAAATGGATAAACATAGCCTGTCATGTGTAGTAGCGGCAAAGACTCTAGCTATTTCAGGCTCTTGGCAAAGTAAGACCGTCAACGGTCGATAATTTGAATGTGCCATCTCCGAGCCTTCGTTCAATAATATACGGTCCTTCCCATGTCGGCTTCATATGTGAAGGAATCAGATAAATTCTTTTCAGGACGAGATCGCCTAGTTCAAAGGTTCGCGGGCGGACCTTGGCGTTGTACAATCGGGCGAATCGACTTCGATGCGCAGCTGCCCCAAATCAGCCTCTTCACGCTTCTCATCCAGTAGATCGAGAGATTCAACAAGTAATATAGCATTTGTCTTTGGATCATAGTATGTCACACGATGAGAAGGTACTTCTAGCTCGACTGGAATAACGGCTTCTGAACCATAAGAGAGAGAGAATGGAGTGTGACCGGCCGCGGTCTTGTGGGTTGTTCGGTAAGCCCATAAAGCCATAGGAAGTTCATCGACCCACTTGCCCCCGACCTTTTCCAGTCGTTTTTTCAGAATGGACTTTATAACTTTATTAACCGCTTCGACCTGTCCGTTCGCCTAAGGGTGTGCAACTGCGGAAAATTTCTTTTGGATATGAAATCATTTGCAGAAATCTTTAAATTCAGCACTGTCGAATTGGGTTCCGTTGTCCGTAATAATGGTGTGTGGGAGACCAAATTGACAGATGATGTTGCGAACTACAAAGTTGATTACTTTCTTCGTCGTTATGGTAGCAAGAGCTTCAGCGTCAGCCCACTTTGTAAAGTAATCAACTGCGACGATGGTGTATTTCGCACCACCTTTTGCCAGAGGTAGAGTACCGATGATGTCGATGCCCCACATTGCAAACGGCCATGGGCTGACCATTTGTGTTATCTCGGTAGGAGGGGATCTAGGAATCCGAGCGTGCTTCTAACACCTATCACATTTCTTTGCATAATCCGATGCATCATGATTCACAGTCGGCCAGTACTATCCGTACCGAAGTATTTTCTTGGCAAGTACTTGCCCGCCGGTGTGATCTCCACATTCTCCCTCGTGTACATCGTGCAATACTCATTTAATTTCATCGTGAGTGATACACCGGAGTAAAGGAACAGAGTACCCTCTTCTGTACATGATTCCGTCCTGGATGGTGAATCGTGAGGCCTTCCGAAGGACTTGTCTCTTTTCACTCCTATGCTCCGGCAGGGTTCCGTGCTCAATGTAATTTCTGAGTGGAGTCATCCATGAATCCTTTTCGAGGACGGTTTCGCATACCTAGTCTATTTCTGCCCAGTGAATGCTTGAGGAGGATAACGCTTCTATGGGAACGAGTCCTATTTGCTGGGCTTCACCTGTGCTGGCTAGCTTCGCCAATGAATCGGCTTTTTGGTTGCGTTCTCGAGGTATACAATAAATGGCGTAATAATCAAACTGATTTAGTACTTCCTGAACTCGAGCTAAGTAAGCAGCCAACCTTCGATCTCTTACTTGATACTCTCCCCGTACTTGACACACAACTAATTGCGAATCACAATAAATTTCCACTACGATAATTCTCAAATCTCTAGCAAGTTTCAAGCCAGCTAAGAGGGCTTCATATTTAGCTTCATTATTAGTCGCATGAAAATCGAACTTCATAGCATAACATATGGATCGGCCTTCGGGAGTTTCAAGTACAACACCAGCGCGCGAACACCGGTCGTTTGATGCACCGTCGGTATAAAGCTTCCAGACGTATTCGGGGGATTCACTAGTTTCGGGCAAGTCCTCTGGAATGGTAAATTCAGCTATGAAATCAACTAGGACATGCCCCTGAATGGCTTGCCTTGGATTGTAAGTAACATCGAACTGGCTCAGTTCGATGTTCCACTTGAGTAACCTACCAGACGTCTCAGGCCGCGAAAGGACCTGTCGTAACGGCTGGTCAGTGTAAACAATAATTGGATGTGCCTGGAAATATGGTCGGAGTTTTCTTGATGCAATAACGAGGCAATAAGCCAACTTCTCTAATTTCAGATAACTCCTTTCAGCCCTAGTCAATCACTTGTTGACGTAGTATACCGGCTTCTGTATCATGTCTTCTTCTCGAATTAAGGCAGCGTTGATGGCATTTTCTGATATTGCCAAATATACGTACAACTTCTCATGATCAATAGGCTTTGACAAGATAGGCGGTGTGGACAGATGTTAGACTAGTGCTTGGAAAGCGCCATCACAATCCGTGGTCCAGTCGAAGTTTCGTTTCCCTTTTCGGATCAGATCGAAGAAGGGAATGCATTTGTCAGTGGACTTTGAAATGAACCTGCTCAATGCTGCTACTTTTCCATTGAGACTCTGGACTTGCTTTATGGTTTTTGGAGTTTCAAGATTTCTGATAGCCCAGATTTTTTCAAGATTAGCTTCGATCCCTCGAGCGTTGACGATGAACCCAAGGAATTTTCCAGATGCAACTCCAAAGTGACATTTCAGTGGAATTAGCTTCATTTTGTATTCTCGAAGTACGTTGAACGATTCTAGGTCTTTAACATGGTCAGTGGAGAGTCGTGATTTCACAAGCATGTCGTCTACATATACTTCCATTGTTTTCCCAATTTGATTGGCAAACATCCGATTGACCAATCGTTGATAAGTAGCCCCGACATTCTTGAGTTCGAATGGCATAACTTTGTAACAATAAAGTCCCAGATTGGTTACAAAGCTAGTATGTTCTTGATCGGGTAAATGCATCGGTATTTGATTGTAGCCAGAATACGCGTCCATGAAGGATAAGAGTTCATGCCCAGCTGTCGAATCTACTAGCTGATCAATTTTGGGAAGTGGGAAACTGTCTTTGGGACAAGCTTTATTCAGATCGGAATAGTCGACGCATGTTCTCCACTTTCCGTTCGGCTTTCGGACGAGCACGGGATTCGACACCCATTCAGGATATAGCGCATCTCGAATGAACCTGTTTTCTTTAAGCTTTTCTACTTCTTCTTTAAGGGCGGCAGATCTCCCTGGATCCATACCACACCTTTTCTGTTTGACTGGGACATGCCGCGGGTCAATATTCAGAGTGTGGCTCGCAATGTCCGGCGAGATCACGCACATGTCAGAATGCGCCCAAGCGAATACGTCAAGATTCGCCTTTAGAAATTCAACCAATTCCTCTTGAGTTTGCTGGCTTAGCTGAGACCCAATCTTTATCATCTTCGAATCATCATCATTGTCAATTGGGACA
Organism: Allium fistulosum; assembly: GCA_030737815.1. Taxonomy (NCBI): domain Eukaryota; kingdom Viridiplantae; phylum Streptophyta; class Magnoliopsida; order Asparagales; family Amaryllidaceae; genus Allium; species Allium fistulosum. Next base: position 369,327,660 of record CM060908.1, read on the forward strand.
TCGATTGCCAGTTCGGCCGGGGATGCTTGACTTTCTTTAGATTCTCCTTCGTCTTCAGTTTCTCTTGGGTCAAGGTCCTTGAGGAATTGGCTGGGGTGCCCGGGCCTAGGCCCGGGCGTAATTTTCAATTATCGGCAAAACGGACGCAGAGAGATTCCTCTACGCCCTTTCCTTTCTCCTTTAGCTGCACCTCCCGCAGCTCAACAACATAACAGGCTCTGGCGGCAGCCTGATCTCCTTGAATGATTCCCACTCCAAGATCAGTGGGAAATTTTAAAGTCAAACACCACGGGGCAATGGCTGCCCTGAATTCAGCGAGGGCCGGTCGGCCCAAGAAAGCATTATAAGGGGAGTCTATGTCCAACACAACGAACTGTAACATTCATGCTCTCCGGCGTTCTCCAACTCCCAATTCCACTGGTAGTTCCACCATTCCAGAGGGTATTGTAGCACTTCCGTTGAAACCATGGATTCAAGATTGACAGGGTTTCAAGTCCTTTGCTTCCATCCTCATTTGATCATAAGCTTGTTTAAACATGATATTCACAGAGCTTGCACTGTCGACTAGGATCCTCTTCATCGATGCAAAAGCTTAGCCATCGATCGTTACGAAGTGGTTATTGGCTGACCGAGTCGAACAGAGCTCGTTGATTGATACGAACTCGATCGAGTTCAACAGAAGCTTGGTGATGGACGCGGAGCTGACCGAGTTGAAGTAGGCCCTGGTGATCGATGCGGAGCTAATCGAGTCGAAGTGAGCTTTCTGATGGATACGAAGATGACCGATGCGAAATGATGGGTTGCGACTCCAATCGATTTGAAACGATCGATACGAATGGATGGGTTTTCCAACTTGCATCGATCATAACTTGAGCATATGAACTCAGATTGACTTGAAATTTGGAACGTTGGCTCTCATACCTTCGCTTTTCGTGTCATATCAATTTCAGCTCGATCCAGACTCGGACAAAATTCGTCGATATCCATAGTGAACCTATGTATAACCGGTCTTCAAGACGAACAGTCATTGGTTTCTAGTCAAGTTCCTGGTGTCACGGCCTTGCCAAAAGGCGGGATAACAACCGCCGATGGGATTAATCACACATAATTATGTAGTCGCCACTTGAGGTTGCAAAATATGCTCGAATTTATTACAAAGATCAACAAATATAAAACTATGTGATGCACCAGTGTCAAATAAAACTCGAATAGGAAAACCATGCAAAGAAAAAGAACTCTGAAGAGTACCTTGGTTATCACGGGCAAGCAGAGGAGGAGGAGTGGAAGAAGTCATAGCAAAGACTCCAGATGTTTTGCCTCTCGGTGAGTGGGACAGTTATTCTTGAAATGGCCAGGCTGCAAACAAATGTGGAAAAGGTTGTTCCTGGTTGCCTGAGGTGGAGGAATAGCGGCACCGGCAGAAGATGGACAACTGTTGGCATAGTGACCCTGCTGGTCGCACTTGAAACAAGTGATGGAAGATAGGTCAAGAGATCGCTTCTGAGGAGCATATCCAATTCCATGAGCATCTTGCCATTTCTTCTTCTGCTGCTGGAAGTTGGGCTTCCTCTTCTTAGAACCACTGGAAGTGCCCTGAGATGCCGAAACAGCCTGCTTACCCTTGGAAGTAGGATTCTCGAATCTGGTGGCCATATCCATCAGAGAGGTGAAGGTAGCATGAACATGACTAATCAAGCGGTCATAATACTCTAGGCGAGCACCATGAATGAACTTCTCGTTCTTCTTGAGTTGAGTGTCAATCAAACTCGGACCAAACTTGGAAAGGTAATTGAACTTCCTTTCATGCTCAGCAAAAGTCATGTCTCCTTGCTCAAGATCCATGAATGCCCAATACAACTGAGATTTCCCTGCTTCGGGCATTCATTTTTCCATAAAAGCATCCATGAAAAGAAGGGATCCAAGATAAGACAAAGATAAAAGAAATAAAATTCAAAGAAATAGATTCGACAGAAATAAGCTAGGATATACAACTAAGAATCTCACATGAACTACTGCCAAGTGATATTAGCCTCAATAGTCTGAGCGGTAACAGATTCCCACCAGTCCTAGGTGGACTCCTGTAACTGCCAAGTAGCTAAATGACGCATCTAAGCATCAGTGATCTCAAGTCCAGTGAAAATCCTCTCAAGACTCTTCAACCATTGCTGAGCCTCAATAATACTCTATGCTCTAGTGAATTTGGTACCTCCAAGCTAAGGGTACTCCTTACAAAGTTGAGTGAACCTAACAGGCTGAACAGGAGCAACGGGTGGTACAGGGGCAACTGGTGGTGCAGGAGCATTGCCACGACCTCTACCATGGACATTCCCTCGGTTACTCGTCTATAAAAGACAAGAATTTGATTTTAGAACAAGGATACAGTTTCAAAAATTCAAAAGAAGTCCTAATTAAAGAGAATTATAACTCAAAATTTCAAGTACGAACGAATATGATTCTGAAATTAATTCAACTCATTCTAAGGTATTACTGCCCTATCTCTAATGGGTCTTCACTCCATACGCTAAGTTTGCCAAAACCTGGCTCTGATACCAACTGTAATGATCCGCTATTTCGAACCATTCAAATCGACAACAATCAACACATGTCAGACATGATTCTCCAAATAACATATTGTTAATATATAATTGGCAAAACATAGCATATACAGTAAATAAATCAATCACAGAATCACAGACACAGAGTTTACAACAATAAGCGGTGGAATAAAATAACTAGTAGTTCATGAAGATACTATAGAAATAACATAGTCCAAAATAGAATACATCAGAAATCCCAATACATAGAAGTCTCTGGCACAAAAGTAACTGACAAATCTGAAACATACTATGGAAATAATAAAAGTAAACCGAAAACTGAAATAGATATGATAGGTCTTCCAAACAAACTCGAAGCCCCAAAAGATGAGTTTCAAAAGCTGTGACACTCAGGCTGACCCGAGAGCGAAGCAAAAACACAAAACACTCGAGTCAGGATTTACATTCTTATGCAGATAAATCAAACTCAAGGGACATGTCAAGTAAATTCAATATAACTTAAAGGATGTTGGAATTCCATCCTTTAAGGATCTGATAAACTATCTACATACATAGTACAATACACTACATATATAATGTCTACAGTAAAGTAAAATATCAAAATAGCGTTAAGGCGTTACCCATATCCCCCTTAACACATTTTATATATTCCCATAGTCTATACAGTACCGTATGCTCCTCTGTAACTGGAGATTTACCCAGAGGGCATTCCATAGGTATGGTACAAAACAAATTCGTAGAAGGCGCGATAAGGCATGTGACAAGGCACACGAGGCAATGCCCAGGGTAGGATTCTACCGTTTTGCGGATCTAGACTGGTGGTAGTGCATAGCAGCTACTACCGCCCACCTCGAGACACACTCCAAATCAATGGTGTGTACACCAAAATCAAATCACAAAAGCAATAGATATGGTTTCGAAGAAATGTGCCCGATAGGAGGAATGATCTCACTTGGCCCGGCGTTGCTCCTATTTTAGCCACATCAAGCTGACTCGCGGGAGTCAGGGCTATGTAAATACCATACAGAATCAGTCGCCAAACCATCCTACTTAATTCTGGAGTCTCCACCACGTACACAGTTGTTAAAGTGGTTTTCGGTATTGGCAGAGAGCATGACAATATCTTATCCCGGTCTCTTTAACAACCAAACGCTTATTTCACACCGTGATCATTTTAAATTTACTTTATAAATTTCTAAAAAAATATTAAATCATCAATTTAAATCAAAATGAAATATTCAATTTTAATTTTTATTTAAATTTGAAAATTTTCATTTAATCGCCTTTAATTAAATCAAGTTATAAATCATACTTTATATTTCCGAATCATTAAGATCCAAATAAATCCTTATTTTACTCAATTATTGACTAAATTAAATTACAAATAAATTCAAATTTCCCTTTCCAGCCTCCTTAATTTATTAAAGTTAAAAATCTATTTTAGATATTAATATAAAAATTTAAATAAAGAATTTAAAATATTATATATATTAATTAAAAAACTTTTCAAAGTTAAATTTAATTACCCTTTATTTAAATCTTAATTTACATATTTAAAAATAATAATAAAAATTATAAATTACATTTAAATTAAACTTGAAATTTTAAAATTTCCAACACATATAAATTTTAAATTCTAAATTTACATATCTTAAATTAAATTATTTATTATATTTCAAAAATCAAAATCATATATTTCTTTCTAAAACCTTAGAAATCATTTTTTTAAATAGATCAACGGTGTCTGTATAATTTTCTATCCTATGATCAAATGGTACGGATATTTATCATTTCAATCCGCAAAAATTTAAATTTACGGGTTTATATTATTAAACCCGCAATCCCAAAATTTCAATAATAACTGAAAATCGCTTGGGTTTATCATTTCAACCCATAACGAAATTCCTCTACTCTAAATTTCGTCCGCGTATGTATCATTTCAACCCATAGTGATTCCTAAAACTAAGGGAACTTGCAGAGTGAGAACAATAAATAACATAACAACTACTGGCATATATGATCGATAATAATAACGGTTATATAAAATAATCAATTAACATATAACGGTGTAAGTTTACATAAGTGATCAACTTAAATAACAACTTATCATACTTAACAGTTTATAACTAGAAATTAAGTTTCAACAGTGCATTTAAATTGTCATTTCCTATGAAATCAATTTAATGAGCATAAGAATATTAATCGTGAGTGATTGCTCACCTTTCGTAGCTAAAGAACGATGGAAAAGAACTGTGGAAAAGAATGATGCAATAGACACTAACACGAATCGGCACAACAAATCAATTAGCTGCGAAAACACCAAAGCGGATTTTAGCACGAAAATAAATAAAACAAATATATACATGTGAGTGATATACATATACATTTGTTTTAAAACATTAGAAAGAACAATTATATACAACACGTATAACTTTCGCCAAAGCGTATGCATGCAATATATTCAACATATATAATTTTGCCGACAACAAATTCAAAAGCGACACATACATACAACCATTGTCATTAATATATATATATATCTGTGTGTGTGTGTGTGTTTCCTGGAGATTTGACCAGGCAATTAGGTACTCGGCATACAGCAGTACAAGGCATCCAGGAAGTACTCGGCATCCAGGAGTACTCGGCATCCAGGGGTACTCGGCATACAGCAGTATTCGGCATCCAGGAAGTACTCGGCATCCAGGAGTACTCGACATCCAGGAGTACTCGGCATCCAGGAGCACTCGTCATCAGAAGACGTTTGGCATGTACAATCGCTCGGCATGGCTGTATTGTTCGTCGCAAGCTAACGTTCGGTCAAAGGCATTACTCGGCTAAAGGCAACATCCGGCCAGAGCCCTCGTTCGGCCAGAGACATCGTTCGGCCAGAAGCATTGTTCGGCTAAAGCTCTCGTTCGGCCAGAGCCATCGTTCGGCCAGAAGCATTGTTCGGCTAAAGCTATCGTTCGGCCAGTGCCATTGTTCGGCCAGAGAAAACGTTCGGTTAAGAGCTTCATTCGGCCAAAGGTATCGTTCGGCCAGACGCTTCGTTCGGCCAGAGGCACGTTCGGCTTCGACTGATATTCGTTCTACTCTTCCCACGCAGGAAGCGCCTCGTTCGGCATGGAGATTGTGGTTCGGTATCCAACCGTTCGGCCTATTTAGTTCGGCATACGACGACCACTCCATTTGGGCCAAGGTGTTCGGCTGCCAAGCCCACCCGGGAAGTTCAACCCATCTTTGTCTATAAATAGAGGGGCAGGGGCACAGTGAAAAGGGACCTTTTTTGGAGAACACTGGGGAGACTCTGCCATTCTCAAGACTCATCTTCTTTACTTTGCAATTGTATTAAAGCATTTGATCCACGGATTGTATCTGTAATCAATCATTAAGAAGATCAATAAAGTTTAACCTCAAAGTGGACGTAGGCAATTACGCTGAACCGCTATAAATCTGGTGTTCTTATTTTCTGCATTTAAATTAGCATATTCTTCCTTGTTTAATTTATCTTCATCACTTGTATCTCTACACAATCTTTCTCAACGAGGTTAGTGACCATTTTTGGTGCTAACACTTTGGTGCTTTCAATGAGAATTGAATTCTCAGACCTCAAGGATCTGCTTTAAAGCTACTGGATTGAACAAATCCCCCAAAGAAGATCCGACTCATTGATAGGACGTCCGTTGATTCTACTCAGAGTTCATACCAATAACTCTACAATGGCAAGACCATGTACCAGGTCAGCTTCTCATAATGCAGACGCCCATGAGACTGCTAGCGTGTAACAAGCAGGACCTAGTAATCAGCAAGCGAATCCAGGCGTAGGGACCACTGCCCCGGACCAAATGCCAGTTGTCACCAGGATAGAGTTCAATGACTTGATGAGAGAACTCAGGGAAAGCAGGAGACAACTAGGAGAGCAGATGCAAGCTAATGCCAACCTGATGGCACAACTCACTCAACAGCAGCAACAGAATGCTGGAGGCAATCCCGTTCCTTATTCCTCATCCGACAGCACAACTTCCTCTGATGAACCTCCCAGGCGTAGACGCTGTAAGACTGAAACTGCGCGAGCAGGCGCTGCTGTTCGAATAGCTGGAGACCGTGACCAAGCCGGAGCTGGAAACTTAGGAACCGGAGTGCAGGTGGAGGCTGGAGACCCAGACCATCAAAACGCTCACGATGTCGAACCTCAAGATGCACGTTTGGTAGATCGCAAAGAGAGGAGGCATCAGCATGGACAGTCACGTAGAACAGACTCAAACCTTCCACCTTCCATACAAACACCGGATCTGATAGCCATGGTCAGGCAACTGATGAAAGAGAATCAAGGCTTATCGAATGACGATTGGGGAGTGTCAAGAAGTCATACCCCGTTCACAGACATTGTAGTACAGGCAGCATACCCCAGAAAGTTTAGTATGCCAACTATCCCTGCTTATGAGGGAAAGACTGATCCCAGACAGCATGTCATGAGGTACGAGTGGATGATGGATTCAGCTAGAGCAAATGATGCAACTAAGTGTAGATGCTTCCCAATTACTCTATCTGGGATCGCTACAATATGGTTCACCCGACTTCCTCCGCAGTCCGTATCCAGTTTCGAGGAGTTGGCAAAGAAGTTTATTGAGCAGTTCAGGATACACACTACTCGTCCAAAGGACGTGATGTCTCTGTCAAGTGTAATCCAAAATCCTGGGGAGTCATTGAAGGAATATTTACAAAGATTCAATGTTGCGGCGACTGAAGTCAGTAATCCCAATGATCATGCAATTCTAATGGCTATGATGCGAGGTGTGGATTCGGATTCTGAATTTGGAGACTGGTTGGTAGGAAAACCCTCGACTACGCTAGAGCGCTTTTACTCAAAGGCACACCAGTTCATAAGAAGAGAGGAAGCTAGGTGGGTAAGGCGAGATAAGGCACCGGGACCTGTCCAGGAGTCCGTGAAAAGCAACATTGCTGTGAAGCAGTCCGGAGACAACTCAAGAAAAGTCCAAGTCAATGTCCAGAACAAGCCTGGGCAGCCTAAGGAGTCCGGAGGAAGAAATCAAGGGAAGAAAAGAGAAGCGGGGAAGTGGAAGCCGAAAATTCCAAGTTACAACAAGTATACCCCGCTGAATGCGTCTCTTGAGAACATTTACCTATCAACCTGCAATACCTTTTAGTATAGAAAGCCACGACCAAAGGAGTCAACCGAGGAACAGAAGCGAACTGGGAAATACTGCCGCTTCCATGAGACTTACGGGCACAATACAGAAGAGTGCAGACACCTACACGATGCTATAGAGAAGTTGATCAGGCAGAAGAAGTTACAGGAGTTTGTGAAGGATCCACAGGAAGGAGGATAGGGAACATCCAACCCACGTCGTGCACCAGCTCCACGTCATCCCGAGGAGCCTGCCCGAACTGTGGGTAGACTAGTCATAAACACGATCATCGGCGGACCTCACCCCGCGGATAAGAATTGGCAAGAGATGGAGCGGTATGCGGGTTCCCTTAAGCATGCAGATTTTGAGTGTTATTCGAACGTGGAGGATGGTACCCCTGCTAAGCAGCAGCGCGTAATGACAGACGATATAGTGTTCAGAAACAGAGATGCTGACCAAGTGGAGGCTCCAACCATCGACCCGATGGTCATATCTGCAACGATCGGACCGGCTTGTGTGAAGAGAATTTTGATTGATTGTGGAAGTTCTGTCAACATCATCTTCAAGAAGGCTTACGACCAGATGAAGATGGAAACGAAGGATTTGAAACCCTCTAAAGCTCGTATACACGGCTTTAATGGCGCAGCAACCGATGCAGTGGGGTATGTTGAGTTACCAGTTGAACTGGGACAAGGCGAACGTCGGAGGGTGCGAATCCTACCCTTCGTAGTTTTGGACGTGGATTCTCCATACAATGTATTCTTGGGCCGACCGGCCCTGGCTGAGTTTAGGGCAGCATTAGCCCCGTGGTGCTTGACTTTGAAGTTCCCAACTGACAAAGGAGTAGGTGTTGTTCATGGCGACCAGGCGACTGGTCGTGCATGTTATGTGGCAGAGCTCAGAGAGGCCCATCGGAGGGAGAAAGGAAAGGTTGCGGACAATCCCGTCCGCATCCTTAATAATGATAATTGACAAGTAGTGCCCGAGCCCTGGCTCGGGCATAATTCTCGTAGATCCGAGAGGCGACGATGAGAAACCCAGGGAAGAAAAGGCAGCGCCGGCTGAATTAACAGTTGACATTTCAGTCAGCCGAGACGACCCATCGGGAGTATTGAAGATCGGATCACAACTCGGCCCCGCAATGACTGAAGACCTTAGTGATTTCCTCCAGGAAAATCTTGATGTTTTCGCCTGGGTGCATTCTGATATGTGCGGGATTTCTCCCGCCATTACAAGTCATATGTTGAACATAGACCCGAAATACGTCCCAGTTAAACAAAAGTGGAGTGGAATGGACCTAGAGAGGTCCTCTGCTCTTAGAGAGGAAGTGGACAATCTCAAAGCCAATGGGTTCGTCTGCGATGCCCTCTACCCTGAATGGGTATCGAATCCCGTGCTGGTGAAAAAGGCGAATGGGAAATGGAGAACTTGCGTAGATTATTTCGTCTTGAACAAAGCGTGCCCCAAGGACAGTTTCCCGTTGCCTAGGATTGATCAGTTGGTCGACTCCACTGCAGGACACGAGCTATTATCATTCATGGATGCATACTCGGGCTACAATCAAATCCTGATGCATATTCCAGACCAAGAACACACCAGTTTCGTCACAGATGTCGGGCTATATTGCTATGTAGTAATGCCCTTCGGATTGAAAAACGCAGGAGCGACTTATCAGCGCTTGGTGAATCGAATGTTCAAAGACCAACTTGGTAGAACGATGGAAGTCTATGTGGATGACATGCTCGTGATGTCACGACAGTCAAACGACAACATTTGAGACTTGGCTGAGATGTTCGATATACTTAGATATTATGGGATGAAGATCAACCCTCTGAAGTGTTCCTTCGGCGTTGCGTCGGGGAAGTTTTTGGGATTCATCGTCAATGCTAGGGGAATTGAAGCTAACCCAGAAAAGATTCAAGCTATTCAAGATGTGCAAGTGCCCAGAACTATAAAACAGGTACAGAGCTTGAATGGAAAAGTAGCTGCGCTGAGTCGATTCATATCCAGAGCCACGGATAAGTGCATTCCTTTCTTTGATATAATAAAGAAAGGGAAGAGGAATTTCGAGTGGACATCTGACTGTGAAGAAGCATTCCGGGATCTGGTAAGGCATCTGGAGAGTCCTCCGGTGCTGTCAAAGCCAGTAGACCATGAGATGTTGTACGTGTACTTGGCTGTATCTCCACATGCTATAAGTGCGGCTTTGGTCCGCGAGGAGGACCAAATCCAAAAGCCGGTGTATTACGTTAGCAAGCGTTTAACGGGGGCAGAAAGAAATTACCCTAAAATTGAGAAATTGGCCTATTGCTTGGTGATTGCATCACGGAAGCTGCGCCCATAATTTCAAGCGCACTCAGTCAGTGTCTATACCGATCAGCCCCTACGGCAGGTACTCCAACGACCAGAAACCTCTGGGAGGTTGTTAAAATGGAATATCGAGTTGAGCCAGTTCGATATCGCCTACTTACCACGGAGAGCCATATAGGGGCAAGCATTAGCAGACTTCATCGCTGAGTTTACTGTATCTGACGAACCAGATGGTCACAACGTCATGCCTCCCGTTCGATGGAAATTATACACCGATGGGGCAGCAAACGACCGTTGCTCCGGCGCTGGAGTAGTTCTTGTAACTCCAGAAAATCGATCGATTTGTTATGCTTTGAAGCTCGATTTCCCGGCCACAAATAACGAAGCAGAATATGAAGCACTAATTGCTGGCTTAAAACTCATTAGAGAACTCGGAGTCAAATCAGTTGAAATCTTTTATGACTCGCAATTGGTGGTCCACCAAGTACGGGGAGATTACCAAGCAAAGGGACAGAAGCTTGCTCCGTACCTTGTTCTGGTTCAAGAACTACTGTCGAACCTTGAGCGTTATGATATTTCGCATGTCCCGCACGAACAGAATAAAGAAGCCGACTCGTTGGCTAAATTTGCAAGCACTGGTGATGCGTAGCAAATGGGATTGTTTCCCGGTGAGGCCTTGCATGTTCCAAGCATAGACGAGATGAAAGTTGATTGTGTGTTGGAAACGGGAATCGAGAAGGAGTCGTGGATAACCCCATTCAAACTGTACCTGACGACCGGGACTTTACTAGAAAAAAGGAGCGAAAGACGATAGGTCCTTCGAAAGGCCGCACGATACGTGATGCAGGATGGATTAATGTATCGAAAGGGGTTCTCAGTCCCCTTATTACGATGCATCGCTCATGATGAGACAAAGCGGGTCTTGAAGGAGGTTCACGAAGGGGAATGTGGCGACCATACTGGGGGGCAAACGCTAGCAAAAAAGATCCTCCGCTATGGATATTACTAGCCAACCGTAAATCGGGACGCTGCAGACTACGCAAGGAAATGTGACAAGTGTCAAAGATATGCGAAAATCCCGAGGACTCCACCAATAGAACTCACACAAATGGTTAGTCCCTGGCCATTTGCAATCTGAGGAATCGACATAATCGGCTCTTTGCCCATATCCAAGGGTGGTGCGAAATACGCGATAGTTGTAGTCGATTATTTCACAAAATGGACCGAGGCAGAACTTTTAGCCACCATCACCTCTAAGAAGGTCATTAATTTCGTTGTACGAAACATTATATGCCGCTTTGGCCTCCCTCGAACCATCATTACAAACAATGGAACGCAGTTTGAAAGCAGAGAGTTCAAAGAGTTCTATTTAAAATATGGCGTTGAGAAGAAGTTCGCCGCCATTGCGCATCCAAAAGCTAACGAACAAGTCGAGGCTGTAAACAAAATAATCAAGTCCATACTAAAGAAGCGTTTGGAGAAAGTCGGAGGCAAGTGGGTAGATGAACTCCCGACGGCATTATGGGCTTATAGAACTACCCACAAGTCCGCGACCAGCCACAGTCCATTCGCCTTGGCATATGGCTTGGAAGCCGTTATACCCGTGGAACTTGAAGTTCCATCGCATCGAGTGACATATTATGATCCCAAGACGAATCAGGATCTCTTGTTGGAATCGCTGGACTGCATCGATGAAAAACGTGAAGAGGCCGAATTAAGGGCAGCAGCACATAGGCACCGAGTCAAGCGTTACTACGACGGCAGAGTCCGCCCAAGGATTTTTGATGTGGGTGATCTCGTTTTGAAACGAGTTTTTCCGGTACCATCACATATGAATCCCATTGGGAAGGTCCATACATCGTTGAACGGAAGCTTGGAGAAGGAACATTCAAGCTAGCGACCGTTGATGGCGTGACACTCCCCCGAGCGTGGAACAGTGAACATTTGTGACATTATTACATTTAGTATGTTTCTTTCCTGTTTTAGGCACAGTTATTTCCTGTATGTTTTCGTTCAGTCGTCACGTATTTTTCCTTTTAACCGTGTAATCAGGCAGTTTAGTTGATTTTCATTAATAAAGGCTTGAAGCCGTCTTTCCCATAAATTACTAATGTTTCCATATGCCACAGTCGGGTGATGAATTACTAGAACTACACTATTTTGTACGATGTACGAACTCATATAAACGATTTCAATCTCCGAGTCCCCAGAGTGCGGACCGGAGTACTCTAAGTCCCCGGAGCACGGACTAGAGTATAAACGATTTCAATCTCCGAGTCCCCAGAGCGTGGACCGGAGTACTCTAAGTCCCCGGAGCGTGGACTAGAGTATAAACGATTCAATCTCCGAGTCCCCAGAGTGCGGACTGGAGTACTCTAAGTCCCCAGAGCGCGGGCTAGAGTATAAACGATTTCAATCTCCGAGTCCCCGGAGTGCGGACCGGAGTACTCTAAGTCCCCGGAGCGCGGACTAGAGTATAAACGATTTCAATCTTCGAGTCCCCAGAGCGTGGACCGGAGTACTCTAAGTCCCCGGAGCGCAGACTAGAGTATAAACGATTCAATCTCCGAGTCCCCAGAGTGCAGACCGGAGTACTCTAAGTCCGTAGAGTGCGGGCTAGAGTATAAACGATTTCAATCTCCGAGTCCCCGGAGTGCGGACCGAAGTACTCTAAGTCCCCAGAGCGTGGACTAGAGTATAAACGATTTCAATCTCCGAGTCCCCAGAGCGTGGACCGGAGTACTCTAAGTCCCCGGAGCGCGGGCTAGAGTATAAATGATTTCAATCTCCGAGTCCCCGGAGTGCGGACCGGAGTACTCTAAGTCCCCAGAGCGCGGGCTAGAGTATAAACAATTTCAATCTCCGAGTCCCCGGAGTGCGGACCGGAGTACTCTAAGTCCCCAGAGCGTGGATTAGAGTATAAACGATTTCAATCTCCGAGTCCCCGGAGTGCGGACCGGAGTACTCTAAGTCCCCAGAGCGCGGACTAGAGTATAAATGATTTCAATCTCCAGTTCCCCTGAGCGCGGACCGGAGCACTCTAAGTCCCCGGAGCGCGGACTAGAGTATAAACGATTCAATCTCCAAGTCCCCAGAGCGCGGACCGGAGTACTCTATGTCCCAGGAGCGTGGGCTAGAGTATAAACGATCCGAACCTCCGAGTCCCCTGAGCACGGACCGGAGTACTCTAAGTCCCTGGAGCGCGGACTAGAGTATGAACCATTCGAATCTCCGAATCCCCTAAATGCGGATCAACTCACTCTAAGTCCCTGGAATGCGAATTTAGAAAAAATTCTAAGTACTCAAGAAATGTAGAACAAGAAGTATGCTACTCCGAAGAATGTTCGAACAACGCGAGAATGGATTGGGAAATATGCAACTCATAATTGCTTGAGTTTTGACCGCAGTTATTCAGAAAGCCGAAGAAGTAAAAGAATCGTTCAAACGACTAAGGAACTAAACTTTATTTAATAGTCCAAAATGAGGTTACACAGTTATTCCTCCAAAACTTGGAGTCAAGAACCTATCTACACAAGTTACGGAAACAAAAGATAAAAGTAATTACAAGACTTAAGAAAAAACTCGTTGAACGAGTGTAGCGATCATTTCTTCGGTTTCTTCTTCTTATCTTCTTTTGTTTTTTCCGATGACTCCTCTCCTTCACGCTTCTTCTTGGATTTTTTACTGACCAAGGAAGCAGAGTCAGGAGTGGGAGAAGGAACATCCAGCGGTTTGGATTTGCTAGGGAGAATGATCTTCAAAGGTCTGTTCCGCGGGTCGGTAAGTTCCAGTAATTCAGGCTCAACTTTGATCTCGACTTTCTTCTTCACCTCTTCGGCAAGACGCTCTTTCATGCTCATCTTCGAAGTATGTTCGGAGGCGCCAGTGATCTCGATTTCATCACTCCCTTCAGCAGGAGATGAAGTGTCAAGCTTATCATCATCCAGCACCCCGATCACCTGAGCGTCAGGGCCAGGAGTTAAACCCGCGTGAGCGATATTACTACTTTTCTCTGCCTTCTCCTTGGTGTCGTCACTCCTCGGAGTCGGTTCGGAATCAGAGCAGCCTGCATAAAAAACACAAAGAATAAGCATCAGGATGAAATAACCGCTACCAGAAAGTGGCGTATCTTTTGGAAGAAGAGTTTCGTACCGGGTTCTGGCTGGCTATCAGTTGCGCGTGGAGTGTCACCCTCTAAAATAGGGGATAGCACATGAACGCCAAGCCCTGGATCTTCTGGATCGTAGCCGGCATGCTGCTCGAATGGGTCAAGTGTTGGCCGATTGGCCGATTGAGCAGGAGGAGGAGCAGTGAGATGAGGAGCTACAGCCTTAGCCCCAGATTTGCCAGCTTTGTCGTTTTTCTCTTTCAGTGGGGAAGAGCCTTTGCTATAAAGCGCCAAAGCTGTAGATAAGTCCGTTGGCTCGTTCCCCCGAAGAAATTCCTTCACCAGAGCATCCTCATCGACTTCTTCAGAGCCCGACTCGATTTTTCTAATCTTCACTAAAGTTTCTCAGGCCTCAACTAGGGATTCAAGATAGCCATCGCCTAGGAATGTAAGTCGCGATGCATAAGGACGCGGGCGCCATATTCGGCAATCAGCGGGTCAAACATGCACTTGACCTCTTCCATGCCGGCCTCTGCAGCCGCCTTGAGGCGAGAGTCAATCTCCTCCAAAGCTTTTCTTTTGCCCTCCTCATGGGCTTTGTCTTTCATTTTTTCAACTCCAGCAAGTTCATCATCAAGCTTTGTTTTTAAGAGCCGTGTAGCAACGATTTCGTCACATTATCGTTGTGACTCTTCTTGAGCGGCTATTTTATCCTCTTTTTCCTTAGAGAGTAATTCTTTCAACTCTCTGACTTGTATGGCAAGCGTGTCCCTTTCCTTCTGGATAGAATCTTTTTCTAAGGCAAGGGCACCACTGCGCTGGACTGCTTCGTCGAGTTCCTTCTTATGGGTCATCTCTAAACGAGCAACGGCCTCGGCAGTGTCTTTTGCGCTTTGCTCCGCGGCTTCAAGCTTCGACTTGTACGAAGCGATCTCTTCATCTTGATGCTTGATGATGTCCTTGTCACAGCCAGCTTCCAATTTCAAATGATCAATTTCATATTGTCGCTCAATAGATACCTCCGAGATTTTTTCGACCAAGTGTACAAACGCGTCATGTTGAACATAGACGTCGTTGTTGCAAGCAATGGCACTCTGCTTCACGTGCCCTGGGATATGATGAATAGCTGGAAGGAATTTCAGACCATCAAAGCAGATTTTTGGGAATTTGGCCTTAAGATCGACCATCTTCTCTGCTACAGTTGGGTCAACCGCGGGATTAGGAGGAGGAGGCTTTGAAAGTTCTGCTCTTTTTCGATGCTCCCGAGTTTGCCTTGTACTCGACGAACCGGAGTGTTGTTCTCGGGAAACATCGGGATGGGACCCCTTCTGTGAAGGCTTCTCTCTATCCGGCTCAGTTTGAGGAAGAGGATCACGGGACTGTGAAGATTGGGAATATGTCTTCTTTCGATAAGACGAATCACGAGGACGGTTGTCTCGATCCTCGTAATCATCTCTGTCCCTGCGTCTACCCGAGCATGTATCCCGTCCGGGATGGTGAAATATAGAAGAGCCGTGGAGGCGATCGAGTCCGTGGGAGCGCCCCATGTCACCTGCAAAGGATAAAAATAACAACGAGTTAAGAAAAATCAGGGTAATGGAAAAACTTGAAGTGTATGATGAAGTGCGTGTGTGCGTGTGTGTCCTAGTGTTCCCCCCGACGGACCAGTTCTTTATCTTTACTGATCGGAGTGTTGTCTCCCTGGACTGGGGGTTGAACTCCCGCGTTGCCTCTAGCGGGCGAAGGAAACTTGAAGACTTCTGGATCGTCAAAACCATAATTGAGTATATCGTCGGGGATGGAAAGGTTTGACAGACCCCTTAAAGAACTTTCCATATGCTGTGAAGAAGCCTCTTTCTCTGACGGGATGAGTGTAACTTTTGAAGTTCCACCAACTTTCTCCTTCCGAATCTTGTATGTCAATTTCTTCTTTCCCTTCAAAGGGGAGGACGACGTTTCAATGTCATGCACTTCGACCGCTGGGTTCCAAGCGGGACCCACATTCTCGCCTTGAGTCTCAGGAACTTCATCCTCCTTGTGTTCACCCTCTTCGTGCACATCGGGAGTATGGCGTGACGACGATCCAACTTGTTTTTTTTCTTTACCAGATGCAGGCTTAGGAATGGAAACACCCTCCGGGAGACTAATCCGGCGACCACTTGCTAACAGTCCGAACCTCGACAATAATTCATTTGAAAGGAGGGTTCGGATGTCTCGTTCCTCGGCAGAAAGAGCTATAATGGCTTCGACGGCCTCAGAATATCCTCGCCCTCAGAACGCGGGTTAATGCCTGAAAAGATGAAACAAGGAGTTAGAAAAAGCATAGCTCCGATTTAACAAGAATGATAACTCAGCGAAGAGACTTACTGTCTTCGACCCATCTCCTCGTGAAACCAGGAGGGCAACGCACATAGAACCATTCCTGTTTGTACAGGGCGAATTTGCTACATGCCCCGGTTAAGATCTGGCATTTGTGGTACGGCTCGAGGAACATGAAGGAGGGGCTATCTTTCAGCTTCTTGATCATATAAATATATCTGATGTCGCCAGAAGTTGGAGGCCTAGAGAAGACGGCCATGAAGAGTAGGTAGGTACCATATATAAACGCGTGACCATTTGGATGCAGCTGCGACGGGGCAATATCTATGTACTGCAACACGTCCCGAAGAAATAAATTGAACGGAGGCACGCTTCCCATCCAGCACATGAACTTGTTACAGGCAGTATATCCGACTGGGGGCAGGTGAGGACGATCGTGTCGCGACGGGACCAACACATCGGCGAAGAGAATCCCATGGATGGAGCATATTCGCCGAAGGGAAACTTCATTAGTCTTCGAAGCCTGTGAGTCGATCGGATTGTCTAAGAGAATTGTTGCCTCCAGGGCATCATGAGCTAAGTTATGGGTAGGGAAAGTCGAAAGATTTGAAGTATCAGCGACTTCTTGCCTTGATGACGGCCCAGGCCTATCAGATATAGTGGCGGAGCTAGACTTTTTAGACATCTCCAATAAATAATGAATTTGTCTAAGCGCCTGTGAAAACTATACTTGAAAAACGTTCAACGTTAGAATTAACAGCATGAGAATTCCCCCACGTGGTGTGTAAAACTAGTGCAAGCAATCGTGTATAAGCATTGAGAATCTAAAGGTTACAAAGATACGAAAATGAGCCTCGAATCGTCGCCTTCGAAGACCGTCATCGCTGACCGTCTCAAAAAGCCCGCCTTGTGGTAATTACGGTTCCAGATTCAGAAAACGTATGTTAATCTAAGTTCAGATTTATGTCTACAAAAACCAGGGAGTTAATGATCCAGGTCAATTTCATATGCTAGCACGCCCGGGTCCTTGTCCTTGTTTTGTTAAGTATAGTTCGGGATTTGTATTGTTCGGCCTTGGTATGGTTCGGCATTTATGCTGTTCGACACTTACAATTGTTCGGCATCTGCATGGTTCTGCATTTGTATTGTTCGGGCTAGGTTTGGTTCGGCATTTGTATTGTTCGGCCTAAGTGTAGTTCGGCATTTTTATTGTTCGGCCTTAGTGAGGTTCGGCATTTATGTTCATTCGGCCTAAGTGTAATACGGCGTCTGTGACTGTTCGGCAAAGCATCGTTCGGCCAAAATCTTGTTCGGCCGAGACAACGCTCGACACACCTCCCTTAGCAGCGACCTCATTCCCATCTTCTTCCTCCATCCACACCGAACTACGAGGGCGGCTCGTTCGGCAAGTCGTACCAGACCTTACCATTCGACGCCCCTAACCATCTCCTACTTTTCCTATGCTCTTTCTTCCTCCAATCTCGTTCGGCATAAGAGATTTATGCCGAACCACAATACGTCTACCAACAGCTTCATAGAAAACTCATCTCTACTCACTCTTCCTTCCACCCTCATCGCGTGACTCTGGCAACTTTTTATATACTTTAGTCAAGGCTCGACTTACCCCATCAATTAGGGAGTTCGAGCGTAAAGACTGTATTCACGTGGAAGAATCGATACCTAGTTGGTAGGTTGAAGACTTGGAAAGAATCGACGAATCGTTGGAGAATGTTAACTAGGAGCTTCGGTAGGTGCAAGGCGGAGGTGTTAGAAGTGTGAAAAGGGAAGAAGGTGCCCGCTTTTATAGAGAAAAAGAAGAAGTCGAAAAGGCTACATCCGGTGGAACCGGTCAAAGTCACAGCGTTCAGCATCGGCATACAATGACGTTCGACACTTAAAGGAGCGCTCGGTTTCGAATGCCCCGTTCGGCATTTATACCACAATCGGCACACGCCTCAACCGCTGATATTCTCGAGAAGGCATCTCCACTAAGGTTGAGTCAAGGATTTGAAACAAAACATGGAGGATACGTAATTCAAAGCGTATCACGATTCAGTCACGTAATACACTTTAGGGGGCAAGTGTTTCGTGGAGATTTGACCAGGCAATTAGGTACTCGGCATACAGCAGTACTCAGCATCCAGGAAGTACTCGGCATCCAGGAGTACTCGGCATCCAGGGGTACTCGGCATACAGCATTATTCGGCATCCAGGAAGTACTCGGCATCCAGGAGTACTCGGCATCCAGGAGTACTCGGCATCCAGGAGCACTCGGCATTAGAAGACGTTCGGCATGTACAATCGCTCGGCATGGCTGTATTGTTCGTCGCAAGCTAACGTTTGGCCAAAGGCATTACTCGGCTAAAGGCAACGTCCGGCCAGAGACATCGTTCGGCTAGAAGCATTTTTCGGCTAAAGCTCTTGTTCGGCCAGAGCCATCGTTCGGCTAGAAGCATTGTTCAGCTAAAGCTATCGTTCGGCCAGTGCCATCATTCGGCCAGAGACAACGTTCGGTTAAGAGCTTCATTCGGCCAAAGGTATCGTTCGGCCAGACGCTTCGTTCGGCCAGAGGCACGTTCGGCTTCGACTGATATTCGTTCTACTCTTCCCACGCAGCAAGCGCCTCGTTCGGCATGGAGAGTGTGGTTCGGCATACGACGACCACTCCATTTGGGCCAAGGTGTTCGGTTGCCAAGCCCACTCGGGAAGTCCAACCCATCTTTGTCTATAAATAGAGGGGCAGGGGCACAGTGAAAAGGGACCTTTTTTGGAGAACACTGGGGAGACTCTGCCATTCTCAAGACTCATCTTCTTTACTTAGCAATTGTATTCAAGAATTTGATCCATGGATTGTATCTGTAATTAGTCATTAAGAAGATCAATAAAGTTTAACCTCAAAGTGGACGTAGGCAATTACGCTGAACCACTATAAATCCGGTGTTCTTATTTTCTACATTTAAGTTAGCATATTCTTCCTTGTTTAATTTATCTTCATCACTTGTATCTCTACACAATCTTTCTCAACGAGGTTAGTGACCATTTTTGGTGCTAATAGTGTGTGTGTGTGTGACATATATGTATCATATATAGGCTTAGATATCAAGGCAAATATACTCCTGTCAATATAGGTGTACGGCATATACAAGTTTTTTTTTCCGTCAACAATACATACATACATATGTATTGCGTATAACCAGTGCAAGTTGAGTTCCAACTATTTAAATTCTCTTTCAACAAATACAATACAGAGATATCCCTTTTTTCCAACAAATATATATATATATATATATATATATATATCAACCAGAGAAGCAAAGAAGCTAGGAATCAAAGGATAAAACAAAGATGGACAGAATGAACAAATAAACTTCCTTTCGACCCAACCTATGTATGCAACTAGTATAGGCAACTTGTATATAGTAATATATGCATGCGGTCGCAAGACAATGTGTACAACGTATATATATCAACATATATACACGACTCTTTGATAGGATATACATGCTCTCCACATAATTTCACACATATATACATATATGTATCTCGGTCAAAACATACGTATAGACATGCAACTTATATTAGGTAATATGAACAGCGAGCAATATGGCATAGATTTAACAAAGCACATATATGTCTGAGTGCAACAGAACATAAGTATGCATCCAAACAGGGGACAGGTTCATAGCAGCATGAAAACGAGCAATATATATGATAGCATATATATATATATATCAATACTGCAAATAACATTGCTTCGAGTCAAACAATATGGCAGGGGTCGTCTTGGGTTTGGAGTGGAAGGCTGGGCTTGCGCGGGGATGGGCAGTGGCACGGGCGGTGGTCGGTGGGGCTCGATGAGTGGAGGTAAGGCGCGGGGTAGGAATTCTTGCCGTGTGTTGGTCGTTCGACCATGCTTGGGCAGTGATGGATGGATCTTGTTTGTCAGGTAGGATGGGTCGGAGCGCGGTGAGTCGGAGGGGGTGGTGTTGGAGGCAGTTGTGGGATTTTGCTCGTAGAGGGAGAAGTGGTGTTGGCTGTTTGGCAATGCTTGGAGAAAATTTTGAAAAGGGACGGTTTGCTTGGTGTTAGGAAGGGAACGCATGGGTGGAATGGGTTTGGTTTGAAGAAAGAAAAATATGAAGAAGGAGAATAGGCTACAGGAGAAGAAGAATAAAACGTACCTTTCTCTCTAGCGAACAGAAGAGGAAAAAAACAAGTAAATAAAAAGGATGAATGAATGGCAACAGTCACAAGCTACGATTCAGCTGAATAATTAAAGCAATTAATTGTGGCTTGGTTGTACGGTTTCGAAATTTGAAAAGCAAGTAAAATCAAAAGTCACAATTTTGGTACCGATATGACGAACCGTTTTATCATTTCCGTCGCGTACCGAACCTCAAAATACAAAAATAAATATACATCATGGATCATCATGACGAGGCGAATAGAACGGTACACAGATATCAACGACATGATCAAATTATAAAAATTCGAATTTTCGCCGTCGAAAATGTTGCTAAAACGTAGAAAATAAGATAAATGGAGCTATTGAAGTCCAAATTTGGCGAAACGAATTACGACGACTTTCCCAGAAAATGATTTACATTTTTATTATATAAAAATATTCAGATTTCAAAAATATTAAATTTTCAACAAATAAATTGATAAAATTTATATTTGAAATTTCACAAATAAATTTACTTTCATCTTTTCAGTAAAATTTTACCAATTACTATAACTAAATAGACGCATTCCAAATGTCAATTTTTTTATTTCAAAATTTTATTATTTACATTTCAAGAAGTTTTAGTTATGTACGTTATAAGACCGTTAAAATTCTCGGGTCGTTATAGTATGACAATATCTGATCCCGATCTCTTTAACAACCAAATGCTTATTACACACCGGATGGTTCTTTTACATTTCCAAAACCATTTCATATTGGTATCAAGATATCATATTCAATTCAAACCATATCACTTTCGAAATCATAATTTCAAAATAGGTTAAACCCTCATTTCAAAATCATCATATTTACTCAAAATATGTTATTTAAATCCTAACTTAGGTTATTACATCATTTAATCATATTTGCTTTTAAATCATGGATCTAAATTTAACCACTTCCACTCTACAATTTAGAATTTAGAAAATAGTATAGATAGTTACAAATAGTTTAAATGGTTTAGTATAGTTTGACAATATAATTTAAATGGTTTGAAATACTTTAAAATAATTTAAAAAGTGGATTAAAATAGTTTAAATAGATTTAAAATATTTTAGTAGAATTAAAATGGATTAAATAGATTTAAAATAGATTTATTTGATTTAAAATACATTAAATAAATTTAAAATAGATTTATTTGATTTAAAATAGACTAAATAGATTTAAAATAGATTAAATAGATTTAAAATAGATTAAATAGATTTAAAATAGATTAAATAAATTTAAAATAGATTTAATAGATTTAAAATAGATTTATTTTATTTAAAATAGACTAAATAGATTTAAAATAGATTAAATAGATTTAAAGTAGATTTATTTGATTTAAAATAGATTAAATAGATTTATTTGATTTGAAATAGGTTAAATAGATTTAAAATAGATTAAATAGATTTAAAATGGGTTTATTTGATTTAAAATAGATTAAATAGATTTAAAATAGATTTATTTGATTTAAAATAGATTAAATAGATTTAAAATAGATTAAATAGATTTAAAATAGATTAAGTAAATTTAAAATAGATTTAATAAATTTAAAATAGATTATAATTGGTTAATTAGTTTAAAATAGGATAAATTAGATTAAATTGGATTAAATAGATTAAAATTGATTAAAATAAATATAAATAGTTTAAATTGATTAAATGGTGTAAAATATTTTAAAATAGATTAACTTAGTTTAATAGTTTGAAATTCTTACTAATTAGAATTTAAAATAACATTTTTAACAGTTTATATTAAATAATAAATTTGAAATTAACATCAAATTTAACTATTTCTTCAATTTCAACAAATCTGGACCATATCCAGATTTCAAATCAAAACCCAATTTCAAATTTTGAAGTATCAATTTAAGCTATTCCAATTTCAGTAGTTTTCAAAGTTACAATTTCAAACGTCTTAAATAACTCAATTTCGATAAATTTCGTTTATACTTCAAATTCAACTTTAGAATTCCAATTTAAACCCTCTAAGCAATTTACTTAATACCATTCCAAAATTTCAAATTTAATCTTTTAAACAATTCATTTAAACAATTCAGTTTATATAAATCAAACTCTATTTCAAAATATCATTTAGCTGAATTCAAAGTTTAAAGATTAAAATCATTTAATTTAACCAATCCGGTGTCCGTATATAATTTTCTACCTTATGGTCAAGTGATACGACTATTTATCATTTCAATCCGCAAATATTTAAATTTAAGGGTATATATCATTTCAACCCGCAATGCCGAATTAAAATAAAATCCATAAAATCGCTCGAGTCTATCATTTCAACACATAACGATTTTCCCTAATCTGTAGATCATTCAGGAATGTATCATTTCAACCCATAGGGAACTTGCAGTGTTATAACAATATAAAATATAACATCAAATCATCCAATATCAACAGCCAAACATCCATCACAATAACCATTCAAATCAATAACTAATAACAATAATTGACTAATTATCAGTAACAGGTATTAACAGGCAATTTAGAATTTAATATTAAATTAATGGCGATAATATTCAATAAAAATCAGATTTAACTAGAATGACAATATAAATAAACCAAACAACAACCAAACACTTTCTAATCACATCATAAATTCAATTTAACTAACATAAAATACTTTAGCAGTTGTGAGTGGGTTAAAACACTCACCTTCGATTTCAAATCCAAAATAAGACTCAAAATCCAACAGTCTTAGAATTCATCCAAACCTATTCCATAATGTCTGAAATTTTGATACGATCCCAATGAAACAAACCGCGCATAAATTCGATATCGTACGCAAAAGTTATTACAGTTAGAAGTTATACGGTTCAAATTATAAAATATATAAATAATAAACAAACAAATGACGTTACCTTAGCAAAACGTGTGCCACATCACCCTCCTTAACGTGCGTTTCCTCCATTCCAAACCTCGTTCGAACAAGAAGAAAACCCCCCTACAGCCGAACTTTGACCGCCACTAACTCCCAGCTCCGTCCTCCTTAGCCAACGCCACAACCACCATCCTCTCGCCCACGGTGAGCTGCTTCCCCTTGACCCCCTGCGCCCCCTACTTGGCCGGTAGAGCCGCCGCCCAAATGTTAGGGGTTTCGAACTTTAATCGAATTATCCAAGGCGATTTGACCATTGACTCGCCTTGCCACCCACCTAGATGAACTCCACTCGACACTCTCCTCAATACAGTATCCTTGATTCGTCGATCGGACGAAGTTGATCAACGCGCGATGAACAGCCGAGAATTAATCCTCGAATTCTGGACACACAGAAATCCAAATCGAAAAACAAACTGCAGATTTGACTTGCACTCGTCGAGAGCTTCGAATCGGTATATAATATGATAGGGTTTGGAGAGTTTGAATTTTGAAATTGGTTTTGAAATTTGATTGAGGGTTTGCAATTTGATTTTGCTTCTGCCATTGAAGAAGGAACAGGCAGAAGTTGATGTACGTATAGAATAAGAAAATGATTGCTAGGGTTTAGGAAACAAGACTATTTATATTAACCAAGCCCGATAAGAGTATAAACACATATCGAATTTGTATGAACGACGAATAGCGACCCAAAAAGCCCGTTCTGACTCCGATATGAAAATAGGACATCCCATATATCAAAATATATATTTTCGATAAATTTAAACTCAATGGAACAGGTTTCAAGTCCTAATTCCATCGTATGAAGAAGTTAGTTTAAAATCAGCTTATTTCAAATTGATTTCAATTGAATTTAATTAAATTGATTTCTATGCGTTTCGAGTCCGTACGATCAAATGACAAGTTTGATCGTTACGAAACTTGAAATCCTACAATAATTCACTGTTACGGATCCGATGAAACTTGTTTCGTCGAAATCCGAGACAGTGGCCAAAACGGCTATTTTCACATTAATTAAATAAATTATTATTAAATTGATTAAATCACTTTTTAATTTCAAATCTTATAATTAACATATTTTATCATTTTTGATTACTTAGACGTTTACAATAATTTAAAATAAATTTACATATCAATTCATTGTTAAATATTACACTAATTACAACGTTCAATTTCAACTGCAATTAAATCCAATTATTTATATTTTTAATTCCAATAAATTGATTTAATTTTGATTTCAATCCTTTTTATCAATCAATCATTACTCTATAGACATAGTTAGCATTGGTTTATATTTTATTACATTAATGTTCTCCAATTTCATATTAATTTACATTAACGTAATATTTAATTACATTTAATTGCAATTGATTTTCAATTTAATTCAACAGCTTAAATAAATAGGTAACATATCACAATTGTCACCTTTTACTCAATTTAATCACATTTATAAGTTTTATTACCTATAACAAATGTTATAACTGTTTACACAACATTGATTTTATTCAATTACAATTAATTACATATTATTTCACCAATTAATACAACAATTGGCTTATTTACTTATTTAGATCTTATTTACAATTTATAACCAAATTTAAATTTAAAATCTTTTCGACCAATTGAAATTTCATTGAGAATAGTCATCACTTACCTTATTTCATTTCATTCTAGTCATTTTCTTATTATTAAATCTTACATTTTCAAATTTCTTACACTAATAAATAAAAATTTATAATTTCTTCCAATATGAAATTACAAAATCTTATTAAATTCAATAATCTAATTATCGAAAATTACGGGTCGTTACACTCTCCCCCACTCAAAACTTTTTGTCCTTGAAAAGGAAAAACAAGGAGTTAGGAAATAAGAAATCAATATATCTTGTTCAAATATCATATTTATAAAAAATCAATTTACATAATTAAATAATTTAAATAAAATATATCAACTTATAACAATTAAATCCTTTTATACTCAAGTAAATTGTAACAACCCTGAGATTGCAATTACCGAATAATAAATTAAAATTATGATTTTAAGTTGAAAAGGGAGCTAAACAAAAATTTTGGGAATTTAAATTTGCAATTGGTTTGCAAATTAAAGTATTTTGGGTTTAAAATGGGAAAATTAATATTTTTGGAATTTAATATTTAAAAAGGGAATTTTTATTGTGATTATGGGTTAATGGGCCAAATGAGACAATTACATGGTTTTAATTAAAAACTAGGATGCTTATTAGGATTTTTGTTTACATGATAACATTAGAAAATAAACTAAGTCCTAATGGGTTTTAAAACCCCTTATCATGACCCATTAGCCTAACCCACTCCTTTATAATATCTCAAACTCATTTCATAACCCTAACCCTCATCCTCTTCATAAATTCTTAAACCTAGATCTAAACAAGAAAACAAAATTAATGGCCTCCATTTAGAAACTCCATCTCCTTCTCTTCATAATTAGTTTAAATCCTAGAAAAAAAAAAGAGAAGAAGAAAGGTAATGCAATCTCTTCTATTCTCTAATCCTCCTTCTTAATCCCTATTTATCTCAACCTTCTTGTTGTAATCATTGTTTTATTTTTGTTGATTTTGAGTCCTTGAAGCCTCTTGATCTTTGCTTTGGGGAGAGGTGTTTGGCTTGCTTTGATTGTTGCACTCTAACCATTTGATCTTTTGCTTCATTAAGGTAATTACTATCTATTAGTAATTATTGTTAGTTATACCTATTAATGATAATTGCTAGTTAATTTTTGGTGAAAATTTGATGCCAAAACTTGAAAAAAACACCCCTAAATCAATAAAAACTGCATATTAAGTTGGCTGTAAATGTACAGGCTGAAAAACTGATCTGAATGCCCAAAACAGACCTGGGTTGAACCCAGACACAGCAGGCTAGCCCAGTTGGGCTAGCCAGGAACATGCCAGCCCCTAGTGGGCTGGCACACATCCCCCCCACCCAGCCCGCCCGGGCTGGGTAAGGACCCAGCCCGCCCGGGCTGGGTCAGGTCCCCAGCCCAGGCGGGCTGGGGCCTTGGAGGACCCAGCCCGCCCGGGCTGGGTCAGGTCCCCAGCCCAGGCGGGCTGGGGCCTTGGAGGACCCAGCCCGCCCGGGCTGGGTCAGGTCCCCAGCCCAGGCGGGCTGGGGCCTTGTGGTACCCAGCCCGCCCGGGCAGGGTTTGGTCCCCAGCCCAGGCGGGCTGGGGCCTTGAAGCACCCAGCCCGCCCGGGCTGGGTCTGTTCCCCAGCCCAGGCGGGCTGGGGCTGGACAAGGGCTGCACCATGTGGTGCAGCCCGAAAGAAAAAAAAAATATATATTTTTTTTAAAAACCCTGTTTCAGATTTTTTTTTATCTCCACTTCACGATGCCGCCACGATCGCATTCGAAGTCGGAATTCGACGTTTTTCATCTCGTTGGAAAGGTGGAGTTTCGGTCTCCATCTCTATAGAATTTGGGCATCATCGGCATTCGTTTGGTACTTCGAATTTCGTGTCGAAGTTGAACTCTTGTCGCTTTTTGTAAACAGTGTGAATCTTGTTCTGGGTCCAACTTTGAGACGTCGCTGCTACTTCATCTCAACTCGGAATCCAGAAATTCTTTTTGCATCTTAAAGTAGGGATGTTGGACTACATGCCTGCAAGTTTTCATGACATTTGAACACTGTTTGCTGGTCCAAATAAATTGCCGAACTTGGGTTCGCAGCTGTTTTTTTGAATGTTTACAACACTTAGAATATTTTTCAGTGATTTTCTGGTTTTCTTGATTTCTTAGAGATTTGTTTCTAGATTTTGTACACGGGTTTTATGAATCATTTTTCAAAAGATTTTTCACTCCTAAATGGCTTTCGAAATTATTATATAATATTATTTTTAATTATTAAATTAATTACTCCATAATAGGAGAGTTTTCAAAAGCCGTTTTAAAGTGATTTCTAAATCAATTATAAATCCGTTTCGCACCATTATTTTCTGTAATAAAAATCTCACACTCACTTTTTAGCACGTCAAGCGAAGTGGAAAGGTGCTTAAACGGTTAGGAAATCTCCGGCCTATGGAACCGTGTGTATTTTCTTTCTGGTTAATCCCCGACCTATTCGATTGATCGTTTTGACCTTTGGGTCTAGTTTACCGATGATACGAGGTGGACTTTTTATTGTTTGGAGTGTGAGCTTGCTATTGGTTAGGAAACCGTTTAGTGCGAACGTGGGGTATGGGACTCATTGTTAACACTTTACGGGTTCCTTTCCAAGAAGTTAGTGACACATTAGCCTTTGGGCGGCCAGTACTGGACCTCTGGGTCACCACGCCTCTGGGCAACCGTCTCTGGACACCTGCTCTATGGAGCAGTTTATTTTTCGGCATGCGCCTCTGGGCCTTTATCCTTCTGGGAAGGATCTTGCCGTCTCGCGCGTTCCGCATCTGTGCGAGTGATCGATCACAACTCTACAGTACTTGGCAACAACGACTCTGGTCGGTGCACGTGCAATATGGTATTATTTGATGATTTTTATATCCATTTGAGTACCGCCATTCGGTGTTGGTTCTATGGAACCATACGATGTAAGTGCGATTACCATGTGGATTCACAGTGTCTCTGGATACTGCTTTTCAGTGTTGGATTTCATTGACTTTTCAGTATATCCCCATTGCTCTTTGGAGCATCGATCTTTGCTTGGGCATTGATTACAGACTCTGGTCACTCTTGGGATTATTGCCTATGGGCATCTTTTTATAGCTTTGGCTACGCCGATGATATGAGGCGATTTTATTTATTCTACACTTTGGTGTTGATTTCTCTTTGGAGATTTTTATTGTTTATTGATGATTAGGGATCGTCATTATATTCACGTGGTTCATAATATACTTCTCTTTGGATAAGTACTGTTTTATTTATGTACCGCATTATTATATATCTCAGTTATTACTGATTGTTTAGCTAGCCTGACCCGAGTGTTTTCGCTCGGGTCAGACCGAGTTGTTTCAGGTTAGGTCTCTGGACTTAGCTTCTGTGCTTCCGCTTGGACATTATCTACTATGCTGATAGATTGCGTTTTTATTTGTCCACTCTTCCGCTACTCTCTTATTATTCAGACTTTGATATGTACATATTTTGGACTCACATGTGTGAGCAGTGGCTTTGTACCCACTTATGATATTTGGATCTGTATTGATGATGTATTGTTCTGGGATTTTATATCTGTTATGTGATTCTTTTCTGTGATGCTATTTCATTATGTTATTATGCTTTGTCCTGATAGATCTTTAGCCATTTGTAATTTCATTATAAGTATTTACCGAATATGTCGAACCACCTGATTGAGAAAAATTTAAATAGATTCCACCTTTCGACGTATTCAGTAGATAATTATAGCTTGATTATAAATGGTCGCTTCCACTATACTCTATTCTCCGCTTTAACAGACAGTATTACTCCCGTAATACTCTTTGTTACAGTGGGTCTCAGAGTGGGGCGTTACAGCTTGGTATCAGAGCTTGGTTTCAGGAATAAGCATAATAAACACAGAACAGTAACACTTAGTACAATACATCCTAGTATGATTCGAATATTACAAAGCCCTTTCCTCATGACATTGGATAGATAAGTTAGGAATATGTTTAGGAATACATTTATATTCCGTAGTATTCCATTTGAATTATCTATCTTTGAATCGTGCTTAACTCGCATCTTCATCTCAGCCTCGAGGTACGCATCCTTCCGTTCTCGAAGGTTCTATTTTATTTCACGATCAGTCTATTAGAGTTCTCTTTGATATGGGTGCCTCTCACTCATTCGTATCAAAGGAACTAGTTGATACTTTATCTTTGGATGTTACTTGTATGGTTTCTTCACTAAGGATTGTGAATCCCATTGGTGGATCCACGACCCTTAGCTTGCTCTGTGAGAATATAAATATTGATCTTTGTGGATTTTCTTTCCATGTGAATCTGCACGTTGTGGGTTAGATGTTATAGATGATTTCTATATTTAAGGAATTGCGGGGACGCAATTTTCTTAAGGGGGGGAGTCTGTAACAACCCTGAGATTGCAATTACCGAATAATAAATTAAAATTATGATTTTAAGTTGAAAAGGGAGCTAATCAAAAATTTTGGGAATTTAAATTTGCAATTGGTTTGCAAATTAAAGTATTTTGGGTTTAAAATGGGAAAATTAATATTTTTGGAATTTAATATTTAAAAAGGGAATTTTTATTGTGATTATGGGTTAATGGGCCAAATGAGACAATTACTTGGTTTTAATTAAAAACTAGGATGCTTATTAGGATTTTTGTTTACATGATAACATTAGAAAATAAACTAAGTCCTAATGGGTTTTAAAACCCCTTATCATGACCCATTAGCCTAACCCACTCCTTTATAATATCTCAAACTCATTTCATGACCCTAACCCTCATCCTCTTCATAAATTCCTAAACCTAGATCTAAACAAGAAAACAAAATTAATGGCCTCCATTTAGAAACTCCATCTCCTTCTCTTCATAATTAGTTTAAATCCTAGAAAAAAAAGAGAAGAAGAAAGGTAATGCAATCTCTTCTATTCTCTAATCCTCCTTCTTAATCCCTATTTATCTCAACCTTCTTGTTGTAATCATTGTTTTATTTTTGTTGATTTTGAGTCCTTGAAGCCTCTTGATCTTTGCTTTGGGGAGAGGTGTTCGGCTTGCTTTGATTGTTGCACTCTAACCATTTGATCTTTTGCTTCATTAAGGTAATTACTATCTATTAGTAATTATTGTTAGTTATACATATTAGTGATAATTGCTAGTTAATTTTTGGTGAAAATTTGATGCCAAAACTTGAAAAAAACACCCCTAAATCAATAAAAACTGCATATTAAGTTGGCTGTAAATGTACAGGCTGAAAAACTGACCTGAATGCCCAAAACAGACCTGGGTTGAACCCAGACACAGCAGGCTAGCCCAGTTGGGCTAGCCAGGAACATGCCAGCCCCTAGTGGGCTGGCACACATCCCCCCACCCAGCCCGCCCGGGCTGGGTAAGGCCCAGCTCGCCCGGGCTGGGTCAGGTCCCCAGCCCAGGCGGGCTGGGGCCTTGGAGGACCCAGCCCGCCCGGGCTGGGGCCTTGGAGGACCCAGCCCGCCCGGGCTGGGTAAGGACCCAGCCCACTCGGGCTGGGTCAGGTCCCCAGCCCAGGCGGGCTGGGGCCTTGGAGGACCCAGCCCGCCCGGGCTGGGTCAGGTCCCCAGCCCAGGCGGGCTGGGGCCTTGGAGGACCCAGCCCGCCCGGGCTGGGTCAGGTCCCCAGCCCAGGCGGGCTGGGGCCTTGTGGTACCCAGCCCGCCCGGGCAGGGTTTGGTCCCTAGCCCAGGCGGGCTGGGGCCTTGAAGCACCCAGCCCGCCCGGGCTGGGTCTGTTCCCCAGCCCAAGCGGGCTGGGGCTGGACCAGGGCTGCACCATGTGGTGCAACCCGAAAGAAAAAAAAATATATTTTTTTTAATATCCTGTTTCAGATTTTTTTTTATCTCCACTTCACGATGCCGCCACGATCGCATCCGAAGTCGGAATTCGACGTTTTTGGTCTCGTTGGAAAGGTGGAGTTTCAAACTCTATCTCTGTAGAATTTGGGCATCATCGGCATTAGTTTGGTACTTCGAATTTCGTGTCGAAGTTGAACTCTTGTCGCTGTTTGTAAACAGTGTGAATCTTGTTCTGGGTCCAACTTTGAGACGTCGCTGCTACTTCATCTCAACTCGGAATCCAGAAATTCTTTTTGCATCTTAAAGTAGGGATGTTGGACTTCATGCCTGCAAATTTTCATGACATTTGAACACTGTTTGCTGGTCCAAATAAATTGCCGAACTTGGGTTCGCAGTTGTTTTTTTGAATGTTTACAACACTTAGAATATTTTTCAGTGATTTTCTGGTTTTCTTGATTTCTTTGAGATTTGTTTCTAGATTTTGTACACGGGTTTTATGAATTATTTTTCAAAAGATTTTTCACTCCCAAATGGCTTTCGAAATTATTATATAATATTATTTTTAATTATTAAATTAATTACTCCATAATAGGAGAGTTTTCAAAAGCCGTTTTAAAGTGATTTCTAAATCAATTATAAATCCGTTTCGCACCATTATTTTCTGTAATAAAAATCTCACACTCACTTTTTAGCACGTCAAGCGAAGTGGAAAGGTGCTTAAACGGTTAGGAAATCTCCGGCCTATGAAACCGTGTGTATTTTCTTTCCGGTTAATCCCCGACCTATTCGATTAATCGTTTTGACCTTTAGGTCTAGTTTACCGATGATACGTGTAACAACCCGTGATTGCGGTTACCAAATAATAAATTAAAATTGGGATTTTAATTTAATTGGAGCTATTAATGAATTTTTAATGTGACTAATTTGTTCAAAATTTAGTCATTTTGAATAAATTAATATTTTGGGCTTAAGTGTAAAATGGAGCATTTCAAGGAAATTAATTAGGGAAATTTGTAATTTATATTATTGCAAAATTTTATATGTGTAAAATAGTGCAATATTTGATTTGGGAAATTAATTTGCAATTTATTTGCAAAATGGTGATTTTGGCTAATATTAACTATAAACGGTGTTTTGGAAAAATTAGGGGTTAAAATGTAAAAAATTGTTGATATAGGATTTTATGAAATGGCTAAAAGTAATTGTTAACATATTTTCATAATTTTCTATGGTTTGAAATGTATTTAGTAATTTGTATGTAGAGTGTACTTAGAGAAAATTGCCTATATATGTATGCACATGAATAATACAAAGTCCTAATGGGTATTAGATCCAATAACCCTAACCATTAGCCTATAAAGTATCTTTTACTCTCCCATTTCAGCCAACACTTCATTTCATAACCACTAAAACCTAATTAGAAAGCTCCAAAACCTAGTCATGGCCTCCTAAGCAAGACTCCAATCTACACCAAATCAAAGAGAGTTAATCCAAACTACTAAAAGAGGTAATAGCAATCACAAAACCCACCTCTAATTCATTCTTTAATTTCTAAAATTATTTTGTAATCCTCTTTTTTTTGTGCATTTAGATTGTGAAACTCTTTGATCTTCTTTTCATTGCTTGGAAAGAGGTAATATATGCTAGCTGAAATTATAATTAGTTTATTGCTGTTAGTAAATTAGGCATATCTCATTCATCTTAAATCGGAATTAAGATTTTCTTGAAGTTCTGGAAATCTTATTCTGTAGCCTATAACTTTCATGTTTTGAGCTTTGCCTAATTTTGTGGTTTCAATGGTCGAAATCACGTTTGTTTGTCGCTGACCTGACAACAAACTACAAGGTTGATAAAATAAAACCCTGAAATTGATTTTGCCATAAGTTACTCGTTTTTGATCCGAATTAGATAATTTTGGATGTTCCGGAAAGCTTAAAATATATGCTACAATTTTTGTTCAGTGAGTTTTCTGTAATATTGCCATTTAGATGACCTGAAATGCGTTCAAAGACAGAAGACCAATTCTGTCTTTAACAAGTTATCTTGAGTTTCAATCTGATATTGTTTTGCATGTATCTCTCTCGTTTCTTATCCAAATCTAATAATTTTGGATGTTCTGGAAAGCTTAGATTTAGAGCTAAAACTTTCATGTTTTGAGTTTCATGAAATTTCGAAGTTATTTTGGTCAAAATTGTACATTCTTACCACTGTCCCTAGAAAAAAAAAGAAAAAAAAATAATAAATAATTTTTTTTTAAACCCTGTTCCAGATTTTTTTTCTCCACTTCGCGATGCCGCCACGATCGCATCCGAAGTCGGAATTCGACGTTTTTGGTCTCGTTGGAAAGGTGGAGTTTCGAACTCCAACTCTGTAAAATTTAGGCATCATCGGCATTCTTTTGGTACTTCGAATTTCGTGTCGAAGTTGAACTCTTGTCGCTGTTTGTAAACAGTGTGAATCTTGTTCTGGGTCCAACTTTGAGACGTCGCTGCTACTTCGTCTCAACCGGATTCCAGAAATTCTTTTTGCATCTTATAGTAGGGATGTTGGACTATATTCTTTCCAGTTTTCATGTCATTTGGATTCAGTTTGCTGGTCCAAATAAATTGCCGAACTTGAGTTCGCAGCAGTTTTTGAATGGTCAAACACTTAGAATGAAAATCAAATATCCCTTATGTTTCCAGCTTTTGAGCGCCACTCCGCGATGCCTCCACGTTCGCATCGGAAGTCGGAATTCGACGTTTTTGGTCTCGTTAGAAAGGTGGAGTTCCGAACTCCATCTCAGGAAAATTTGGACAACATTGGAGTTCGTTTGTTACTTCGAATTTCGTGTCGAAGTTGAACTCTAGTCGCTGTTTGTAAACAGTGTAAATCTTGTTCTGGGTCCAACTTTGAGACGTCGCTGCCACTTCGTCTCAACACGGAATCCAGAAATTCTTTTTTCATATTAAAGTAGGTATGTTGGACTACATGCCTGCAAATTTTCATGACATTTGGACACAGTTTGCTGGTCCAAATAAATTATCGAACTTGAGTTCACTGCTGTTTTTGGATGTTTACAAACACTTAGAATATTTTTGATGATTTTCTGGTTTTCATTGATTTCTTTGAGATTTGTCTCTAGATTTCGTACACGGGTTTTATGAATCATTTTCAAAAGATTTTTCACTCCTAAATGGCTTTTGAAAATTATTATATAATATTATTTTAATTATTAAATTAATTACTCCATAATAGGAGACCTTTCAAAAGACCGTTTTAAAAGTGATTCCGAAAATCAATTATAAATCCGTTTTACACCATTATTTTCTATAATAAAAATCTCACACTCACTTTTAGCACGTCGAGCGAAGTGGAAAGGTGCTTAAACGGTTAGGAAATCTCCGGCCTATGGAAACCGTGTGTATTTTCTTTCCGGTTAATCCCCGACCTATTCGATTGATCGTTTTGACCTTTGGGTCTAGTTTACCGATGATATGAGGTAGACTTTTTATTGTTTGGAGTGTGAGCTTGCTATTGGTTAGGAAACCGTTTAGTGCGAACGTGGGGTATGGGACTCATTGTTAACACTTTGCGGGTTCCTCTCCAAGAAGTTAGTGACACATTAGCCTCTGGGCGGCCAGTACTGGACCTCTGGGTCACCACGCCTCTGGGAAACCGTCTCTGGACACCTGCTCTATGGAGCAGTTTATTTTTCGGCGTGTGCCTCTGGGCCTTTATCGTTCTGGGAAGGATCTCGCCGTCTCGCGCGTTTCGCATCGGTGCGAGTGATCGATCACAACTTTACAGTACTTGGCAACAACGACTCTGGTCGGTGCACGTGCAAAACTTGTATTATCTGATGATTTTTATATCCATTCGAGTACCACCATTCGGCGTTGGTTCTATGGAACCATACGATGTAAGTGCGATTACCTTGTGGATTCACAGTGTCTCTGGACACTGCTTTTCAGTGTTTGATTTCATTGATTTTTCAGTATATCCCCATTGCTCTTTGGAGCATCGATCTTTGCTTGGGCATTGATTACAGACTCTGGTCACTCTTGGGATTATTGCCTATGGGCATCTTTTTATAGCTTTGGCTACGCCGATGATATGAGGCGATTTTATTTATTCTACACTTTGGTGTTGATTTCTCTTTGGAGATTTTTATTGTTTATTGATGATTAGGGATCGTCATTATATTCATGTGGTTCATAATATACTTCTCTTTGGATAAGTACTGTTTTACTTATGTACCGCATTATTATATATCTCAGTTATTACTGATTGTTTAGCTAGCCTGACCCGAGTGTTTTCGCTCGGGTCAGACCGAGTTGTTTCAGGTTAGGTCTCTGGACTTAGCTTCTGTGCTTCCGCTTGGACATTATCTGCTATGCTGATAGATAGCGCTTTTATTTGTCCACTATTCCGCTACTCTGTTATTATTCAAACTTTGATATGTACATATTTTTGACTCGCATGTGTGAGCAGTGGCTTTGTACCCACTTATAGTATTTGGATCTGTATTGATGATGTATTGTTCTGGGATTTTATATCTGTTATGTGATTCTGTTCTGTGATGCTATTTCATTATGTTATTATGCTTTGTCCTGATAGATCTTTAGCCATTTGTAATTTCGTTATAAGTATTTACCGAATATGTCGAACCACCTGATTGAGAAAAATTTAAATAGATTCCACCTTTCGACGTATTCGGTAGATAGTTATAGCTTGATTATAAATGGTCGCTTCCACTATACTCTATTCTCCGCTTTAACAGATAGTATTACTCCCGTAATACTCTTTGTTACAGTGGGTCTCGGAGTGGGGCGTTACAATACGAGGTGGACTTTTTATTGTTTGGAGTGTGAGCTTGCTATTGGTTAGGAAACCGTTTAGTGCGAACGTGGGGTATGGGACTCATTGTTAACACTTTACGGGTTCCTCTCCAAGAAGTTAGTGACACATTAGCCTTTGGGCGGCCAGTACTGGACCTCTGGGTCACCACGCCTCTGGGCAACCCTCTCTGGACACCTGCTCTATGGAGCAGTTTATTTTTCGGCATGCGCCTGTGGGCCTTTATCCTTCTGGGAAGGATCTTGCCATCTCGCGCGTTCCGCATCTGTGCGAGTGATCGATCACAACTCTACAATACTTGGCAACAACGACTATGGTCGGTGCACGTGCAATATTGGTATTATTTGATGATTTTTATATCCATTCGAGTACCGCCATTCGGTGTTGGTTCTATGGAACCATACGATGTAAGTGCGATTACCATGTGGATTCACAGTATCTCTGGACACTGCTTTTCAGTGTTGGATTTCATTGACTTTTCAGTATATCCCCATTGCTCTTTGGAGCATCGATCTTTGCTTGGGCATTGATTACAGACTCTGGTCACTCTTGGGATTATTGCCTATGGGCATCTTTTTATAGCTTTGGCTACGCCGATGATATGAGGCGATTTTATTTATTCTACACTTTGGTGTTGATTTCTCTTTGGAGATTTTTATTGTTTATTGATGATTAGGGATCGTCATTATATTCACGTGGTTCATAATATACTTCTCTTTGGATAAGTACTGTTTTATTTATGTACCGCATTATTATATATCTTAGTTATTACTGATTGTTTAGCTAGCCTGACCCGAGTGTTTTCGCTCGGGTCAGACCGAGTTGTTTCAGGTTAGGTCTCTGGACTTAGCTTCTGTGCTTCCGCTTGGACATTATCTGCTATGCTGATAGATAGCGTTTTTATTTGTCCACTATTCCGCTACTTTCTTATTATTCAGACTTTGATATGTACATATTTTTGACTCACATGTGTGAGCAGTGGCTTTGTACCCACTTATGATATTTGGATCTGTATTGATGATGTATTGTTCTGGGATTTTATATCTGTTATGTGATTCTGTTCTGTGATGCTATTTCATTATGTTATTATGCTTTGTCCTGATAGATCTTTAGCCATTTGTAATTTTGTTATAAGTATTTACCGAATATGTCGAACCACCTGATTGAGAAAAATTTAAATAGATTCCACCTTTCGACGTATTCGGTAGATAGTTATAGCTTGATTATAAATGGTCGCTTCCACTATACTCTATTCTCCGCTTTAACAGACAGTATTACTCCCGTAATACTCTTTGTTACAGTGGGTCTCGGAGTGGGGCGTTACATAAATAAAAGTTTGAAAACATTTCACAAAATTTTTCTAAGTCCAAAATTCACAGAAAATTTCGGCAGAGTCTCCTTTGTACGAAGAGGTCTGGAAGAAATAATAATATCAATAATAACAACATGTATCACATATTTCAAAATAATATATCCCAAGGGAAAAACAATATAATATCGCTATAAAACCGTAATCCAAAAATGTACCTATTTGTCGAGCAAACAACGCTTTAATTATGAAGCCAAAAGCAGTAGCAATTGCCTCCATAAACCTGTATTTCACTTATATAATCCAAAAAGGTTAATAATTAAGTAAAAGAGAATATTTATGTTTTTTCAACTTATAACAACAATCAACACAAATAGCACTTGCAAACAACACCATACAATCATCACATGTAAATCAAAGAAATCAACCATCCATCCATAGCAACCAAAACTAATGGTTTGTTCGGGTTTAGAAACTTTTAATCATTTAGAATGATAAATAAACTACTAAGTATACCATACACTCGACAGTCTTAGATAACTTAATAGATTATTTATACATCTTAAACAATTTAAAGTATCACATCCCAAACATCTCATAGGCCAAAACAAACAAAGATTTCAAAATCGCTTAAGTTTATGTTTTTTTCATTTTTTTTCATTCACATTATTTACTGTCCATCATTTTTCTTCATACAATGATTATTCTCTTTAATTTTCATCCATTACTACAAAATTTCATTTCTCATTTATTCATACAATGCCATTCTCTTTTCATTACTTTACATCCATTGTTTACATAAGTTATTTTCATTCAATTAGTTAAAATAATCAATGGATTCATTATTAGAGTATTGCATACCTTTTATTTCAGTTTACTTCGCATTTACTATTTACTTTGATTTCCATTTTACATCAACATTCATTTGTGAAGCAACTTCTACTATTTTTTCTCGTTTCACATTTTTTTTATATAGCATTCACTTTTACTATTTACTCTAATTATAATTGGTTTCAAACATTGCCTAAGTTTATAATCATTTACTTACACTCTTCACTCTTTCTATTTCATTTAATCAGCTGCACTTCAAATTATTAACTTAAGTTTATAACAAACTTATAATATCAGAATTCTTATTTACAGAAAGAATTCCGTTTTAAAATTTCCAATTATTAAAGTAGTTAAGATTCCATTCAATTACAGTAATTGAAAGCTACTAATTATCAGAAAGTTTATGAAACAAATCCCGGTTTACATTTCAAATTATTCAAAATAATATATATATACACTCATAACTTATATATATCAAATCATATCTAAAAATTAAAATTTAAGATTCGTTATCAAAACAAATGTGCAATACAACTACTATAGCAGTCTCCCACTTTGAAACTCGAAAATGAACGTCGATGATGCGTGCACTCATTACCGAAATTATTTTCCAGCGATAGAGAGGGGAGTATAGAACTTATTTCCTTTAAAAAATTTCTTTTAAAACATTTCTTCCAAATCATATTGAAATATTTATATCAGAAAATACTTCCAAACAATACTATTATTATATTGCAAATTCTTTCGAAAGAAATTTTCAAAATCCCGGAACTTAAGTTCTCAAATTTCAATTTATATTCATTTTTATTTATAATCCCATTTTGCAACCAATGTTTATAAATTTTCACCTCCTGACAACAAATAACATAACACATACAATTATAAAGATTATTCTTTTATATACAAAATATAATAATAGGTAAAATTATTTCATTTACCTATATTTCAAAACAATATTATGTCGGTCTGCCCTATTTAGTGTTTAGAAATCCCTATTGATGCCATAGCGTCCCATGTACCGACAATAATTTATAAATACTAAACAGAACAAATTAACACAATACAAAAACCTTTTATAACACTAACAAATATGCTCTCGCATATATATAAACTCAACGTCTCATTCAAGGGTATTACTACCCTATTTCAAATGAGTCAGACCCCACAAAGCTAAGGTTATCGCTAAACCAAAGCTCTGATACCAAATGTAACGACCCACCTTTTTGGACGGTTTAAAATCGACAATAAACCACACATGTCAAACTCAAACCATTCAAAAGGGAGGATTGTTATGGGGTGAATAAGAAAAAGCAGGGAAAGAAAGAAAACAAATACAAAATCTCACAGCGGAATGAAAAAAATATAATAATCAAATAAACAGTTCATAAAGCTGTTTACAAATAACCTTTCATTATACTTTGATAATACAGATCAGAGTTACATACAACAGGAATAAACAAATAAATGCAGCGGAACAACATGATGCAGCAGAATAAATAAAATAAATAATACAGTATATAAATCTTCGTCTTCGTCCTCCAAAAAAGCAGTCTTCGATACACGAAAAAGCTCAGACTGACCTGAGCGAATTGAAAAGACAAAACACTCGAGTCAAAACTAAAAGGTCTTATGTAAGTTATATCAACAGTAAATAAATATGAGTGTAACGGCGTCAGAGATTTTTACAGGATTTGATATCTCCTATCTAGTGTCTAACGCGAGTGCAATAACTTAAGAGATGTTCGGGATTACATCTCCCAAGGATCCGTTAAACTATCTACATACATAGTACAATATGTTATGATAATAGTGTCTACAATAAAGTAAAGTATTAAAATAGCGTTAAGGCTTTACCCATATCCCCCTTAACACATTTTATATATTCTCATAGTCTATATAGTACCGTACACTCCTCCGTAAACTAGAGTTTTACCCAGAGGGCAATCCATAGGTATGGTACAAAACAAACTCGTAGAAGGCGCGATATGGCATGTGAACACGGCACTCGAGGCAATGCCAGGGTAGGATTCTACCATTTTCGGATCCGGACTGGTGGTAACGCATAGCAGCTACTACCGCCCACCTCAGAACACACTCCCATAATCAAAATCAAGGGGTGACTACCAAATCGTCACAAAGTCATAATATGGTATCGAAGAAGCATGTTCGATAGGAGGAATGATGTGACAACCCGCAAATTCGTACCCTTTGAATCGATAATAAACCACACATGTCCAACCCAAAAAGCACAGACTGATGGAAAGTCATGAGAAAGAAAAGAAGAGAGAAGAAGAGAAGAGAAGAAAGAGAGAAGATAGAACCAAACAGAACAATACAGAATCTCACATCGCAGTGGAAAACATATGATATCATATCAATGATCTTTACAAAACAGAAACTGTATATACATACATCAATCAGAGTTGAACAATCAATCACTAATCATTAGCCTGGACAGTTATAATAACTTGTCCTTACAATTGCTGACAATATACAACAACAAAGAACAAAGCGGATAATCAAAACAGATACGTGTATACAAAAATGAAGATCTCTAGCTCTCCTGTTGAAGCTCCAGAAGCATCAAATCTGAACCTGTAAATATACTCGGTCTGACCCGAGCATTGAAAGGGAAGAACGCCCAGATCTGCCTTGTAAACCAGCGTGAGAAACACAGTCAACTGAATTTATTAAATTACCAAAACTTTTCCTTTCAAAACAAAAGTATCTCGTAAGACACCCCCACACATAAACACGGGCATGTTTTTACCTTACGATAACTAAATCATTTCATATCAAATTCTCTTATATTATACTAGTGTCTAGTATACAAATAATAATTAAAATAGCCGAAATTGTTACCATTATTAAATTCCAGCATACTAGGCTCTATAAACAAAATGCAGGCACGTAGCAGAGTTTGGATTTCCATACAAATGACCAGGTGAAGGGGCGACCTTCTGGCAGTACATCTCTAGAGGAATGCACCGAGAAACCATCACAAAGTTCCTCTACCAACACAAGACCGGCCTACCTCTATAACTAGATAGTACCAAATATGTCATCCCTCGGTTGTTATCGACCTTTCTGAGGGCCCTCATAGCATACAAACAACAATAATTTACATCCCGAACGTCATAGCAGGAAGAAATATATCTAGAAGAGGATGATCATATCCTAATGGGAGCGACCCACTTAGCCTTGCTGCATCTAACCCTATTTCAGTCATTTCTGGTTGATGAGGCCTGAGGTAATGGTTACCTTTCACATATCTCATATCACATCACTTTGAATGCCACACGGCCATTTCCATTGACTACTGATTGCCTTCCACAAAAATTCGTATGTCTCAAGGAGGGTGTTAAGCTAAGAGAAGTTGCCTTCTCCGCCACCACTGAAGTACGTTTGTAAAAACCAATGTATGTAATCTTTAGAAATTCAATGTCAAACAAACATCTATACAAGTTGTCAAGGAATAGGACAAACTGAAGGTACTTTCCTACCACGTCCTGTCGGGAAATCCCTAGGATTAGTAGCGAATAGTACTTGCATTGGATATTTCATAACAAAGAGACTACTACTACTACTGGATGTATATTGGGATTTTAACCCCAAACGATCAACAAGCAATCCTCCAATATGAAAATCCTAAAACTCAATATCATCACAACCTGCACAATCGAACGCATATACGTTGGCCCGAAGTTGTTTTTGGATAAACCGATCCCGGTCTCTTCGCACCAACAACGCAAAAGCATTTCTTAACCTCACACAGAAACTAAGTCTCATACACTTATCACGTTTCCAACTTTCAACTTTCTATCCTTCGGCCAAGAAGGAAGCTCGGTAGATTGGAGTAATACTTCGCACTACACGAATCAACATCCTCAACACAAACGATAATCAAGCCTACACAGAAGGCTACGTACTAAGTGTATGACTAAATAGTTCCCACGTCAATTCGAGGAACTAAAAATGGCCAAATTTGATAGTCGGTTATTTAACTATCAAAGCAAACAACAAATATCTAGCACCATAAGCAATCACTAGGCCCTTTGATTAATCTTTTATTAATTATATCACTTTCCAAATATTCACTTCAAATTATCTTTAAAAAGATATAATCTCAAACCATTTCAATATTTCAACATTGGAAAACATTTCCGTATACTTATTTAATAATAAGTAATTCACAAACCAATTTATTCTCAACACTTAGAAAATATTACATATACTTAAATTAGGAATAAGTATATATTTATTCTTTAAAGAAAACATTCTCTTAAACATATTTGTTTGGGTCAAAACGAATGTTGCGTAAAACATCGTTATGATAACCAAAAATCATCAGTATAGGGATTTGTAAATAAGATAGATATATAAATCCCATATACTATACAAAACATTCCCTTTCGAAAATCATTTACTATAACAACAGTGTTATAGTCCATCATTTCCTTACTTCTCGAAAACGTCTATTTCAACAATAAATGTTGAAATCTATGTATTCGATTCTTAACACATTTTAAAACATCTTCAAACCATTTAACTTCATTTAATAATATCACTTTTCAAAAGATTCATTTAACTTAAAAGATTATTCACTGTCCAAAATCGTGAATATAATTCCATTACCAAATTCAATATTATTGCACATTTAATTTAAAGGATAATTCACTGTCCAAAATTGTGAATATATCTCCTTTACCCAATTCATTACTTCTACATATTTATTAAAGGATTATCCACTGTCCAAAAATCGTGAATATAATACCTTTAATAACTTTCATATTTAACAAGTTGATTTCACATTTATAAAACAATGTTTATAAATTCCATATATATTTTATAAAAACTTTAATATACAAAATTCCTTTATTAACAAATTCCATTTATATCCCATATACATGCCAAAATCCAATTTATAAGTTAATTACTTATAAATCTCTTATTTACAAAATCATTTTTTTATAACATCATCAATTCATAAATCTAGAAATCTTATTTACTTATAAGATTCATTTATACTTCATTATAACACTTATAAAAAATCCTTTATAATTCCATTATTTTTATTTATAAAATATCAATTTTATAAATCTTATATACATACCATTTATAATAAATTCAAAAATCTCAATTTAAACTATTTTACCAAATAGTTAACTCCACATTTCAAAAAATCATATTTTGATTCCATTTAACAAAAAATCATAATTTCTATAACATAAAAATTATAACATTTTATTTATTTAAAATAAATTCATTCCTTTAACAATTCAAAAATATATATTTTCCAAATTACTTTGAAATCCTTTTTAAATTAAAATCATCACTTTAACATCTTTAAATTACCAAAAATAGGCCCAATGCCGCAACAGCACTAAATACATCAATCACAACATCCAAAATAGCATATATATCAATATCTGTAAATAAAACCAATACTGGTGAAGAATCCAGTCGGATCCCTCCAACCTGTCACTTGCAACAAATATACATATTAGAATATGTGTACAATGTCCGCTTCGAGGCAAACGTACGTTCAAAGGGTCATCCGCTCATACACGGGAACATATAGGGTCACATCTGCTCCAATAGGCAGGAATATATCCAAATACCAATCAATATATATATATAATATCATATATCATCCAAACAATCATTAATCAGCACAAAATAAATTTATTCTCACTTTTATAAAAATACCAGTGAGTCAGAAAGAGTGAGTTGTACTCACTTTGGTTCCAATAACAGCTGCAGTGTTTTATTCCGAATAAAATTAAACAGGCGTTTAATTTTACCTAAAATTTTCATTAGCTCCAATCAACTCCAAACCAGCTCTAAAATCTAATGCTCCTCAATAAGATCCCAACGCAACTTGTTTCGTCAAAAACGGACCTCGTATGAAGAAGTTATAGCATTTTAAACATTACACGAATTTATATTGTAACGACCCGTATTTTTGGCTATTTTAAATTATTAAATTTAATGTAATCATTGGATGAATATGGATAAAAATATAATGATTTGTTAATATTAATTTAATGGATAATTTAAATTGTTTAAATTTAATATAGGAGATTATTTGAATAATTTAATTCTGGATTTAAGATGATAAAAAAAATGATATCAGAAATTGATTTAAATTTTATACAAAATATGAACGAAGATGGTTAACATTTAAAATTGGATTTAAATGTGAATAATTTAGGATTTTATATTTTATATTTTAAATTAACGAGTAAAAATAGACATTTTGGCCATTGTCTCGGATTTCAACGAAACTAGTTTCATCGGATCTGTAATAGTGAATTATTGTAGGATTTCAAGTTTCGTAGCGTTCAGATTTGTCGTTTGGCCGTGCGAGCTTGAAACGCGTAGAATTTAAATTCAAAATTTAAATAAATAATTCGATTTGAAAATCTATCTTCCACATACGATCGAATTAGGCCTCGAAACTAGTTCCATTGTCTTCGGAACGGGGGTAAAAGATTATAAATGCCAGACGGCACATTTCGTTTGAAGCTCGATAAATTTCGGACGTTAAACGTTAGATATTTTCAAATTAAATAATAATAAAAATATCTCAACACCTCGTTTCGAACAAATCAAACCCA
The DNA here is from genome assembly GCA_030737815.1 of Allium fistulosum. Taxonomy (NCBI): domain Eukaryota; kingdom Viridiplantae; phylum Streptophyta; class Magnoliopsida; order Asparagales; family Amaryllidaceae; genus Allium; species Allium fistulosum. Next base: position 369,372,258 of record CM060908.1, read on the forward strand.
CGTTCTTTTCTTTGACGTATCTCTCTCCCTCTACCCCTTCAATTTCAAATCCATATCGAAAAAAAAGGGAGAACAAACGAAAACATAAATCTCAATCTCAAGAAAAAAACAACAAATGCTTGCTTGAATTCGAGATCGTCATGGTGGCACTCGATAGAGGTAGGCGATGGAGCAGAAGCGCGTTCGCGATAAGATGGTGGTCATTCGAATTAGGGTTTCGGGTTCGTGGCTCTGAGACTAGGAGGCGCGCATGATAGTTGTTGGTCGCGAGGGATGTTCGTGGCGGTGGTGCTGAGGCGATCGCGGCCTCTGGTGATGCGCACGACAATGTTAAAAAAACTATGTTATAAACTGCAGTCGCGCTCAAGGAGGAAGAAGGTAGACGAGGAGGCCTGAACGTGTACGAGAGAGTTTAGGTATTGATCTAAGTTTATTTTATTATTATTATATTAATTGAATTTAATTACATTCAAATGATTATTAATCGATAACTCGTACGAGATCGGATTCGTACGAAAGCAAGTTACGCTGGAATCGTTTCGACGTAGGCTGCAGCACGGAATTGAGCTGGAATTTATTTGAAGCTGGAATTATTTTCAGTTTCAAATAAAAGGTGAGTGTTTTATACGCTCACGTTTGACTACAATATTTATATATTAGTTAAATTTAAAGTTATGATGTGATTTAAATTTATTGATTGTTGTCTGATAAATATAATTGGCACTTAAATTGACATCTGAATTAATTGATAGAATTTGAATTGACAAATTAATTAAATTAGAATTTAACTGCTAGTAAAATAAAACTCCCAATTTTTGAAAATTGATTAATTGTTGTGAATTATTGATTGTTTGGATGATTGATTGTGATGGATGAAAATTGGTTGATATTTGAATGATTGGATATTATTTATTTTATATATATATATCATGTTATCATCCTGTATGTTGTTTACAGTGTATAAAACTGTAAATTAAATTATTTCGATTTAGTTAAGAAATAGGTTGAGGTGATATATACCTATGACATTTATTTTGCATTGAAATGATATATATCCATCCGTGGAATTTAAATTGAAATAATTGATTCACTTGGCCATAGGATAGAGAATTATATACGAACACCGGATTAGTTAAATTAAATGATTTTAAAATTTTTGTTTTGAAATTATTTAAATGATTTGTTTTAAAGAATAAAATCAAATTTATGGAAATCAAATTATGTTTCGAATTTGAGCTTGAAATGATGAAATTGTTTAAATAATCGAATTTGAGATTTATAAGTGGTAATCGAAATATGATGTCAATTTCAGAAATCGATTTGTTTTAAAAGATTGGAATTTTTATTCGAACTTTGAGTATTGGTAAGAAAAGATGATATAAAACAATATTTTGAAATTTATCTCAGATTTGAATTATATTTAAAGATTTGGATTTTAGATTGGATATTGAAGAAAAATTTGATTTAATTGTCTTGAATCGATATTTGGAAATGTAGTTGGAATTGATATAAATCGAAATGGTTTAAAATTTGGGATTGGAGTTGAAATTCATTTGAAATTGGAATTTAAATTAATTTGAAATTGGAATTTAAATTATTTTGAAATTGGAAGTGAAATTAAATTGGAATTTTAATTCAAATTAATTTGGAATTGAAATTAAAATTTGACTTGAAATCGCAATTGAATCGAGTAAATCGGAATGGAAATGGAAATTAATTTGGATTGGGAATTTTCGAATTGGATCAGTTTGGCTTGGAAACTATTTTTTTAAAATAAATTATTTTAGTATAAACTATTTCAAATCTATTTTCTTTAAATACTCAAACTATTTTCTATTAAGCTATTTTAACTATTTAACTTTTTAAAACTATTTAAATTATTTTCTAAAATTTAAACTGGTTAAAGGGGTGAAAATGTTTATATTTAAATCTTGGATTTAAATACAAATTGGGTTAAAATGAATTATAACCAAAACTGTAATTCAAATCAAGTTTGAAGTAAAATCAATATATCGAGTTGAATTAATATTTGAAGTAAAAATATGGTTTTTGAAGCGAATATGAAATTTTGATATCAAGTACGAATTGTTTTCGAAATGTAAAAGTACCAACCGGTGTGTAAAACGACGTTTGGTTGTTAAGGAGACCGAGGCCTCTTATTGGCATACTCTCTATCAATATTGGAACCACTTTGACAACTGTGTACACGGTGGATGATATCTAGAATGTAGTGGTTGAATTGGCAACGTTTACTGGAATGAAGTAAGAGAACGATGATGGATAGCCTTGACATTCGTGTCACAATTAAAATGACTAAAACAGGAGCCTATGTCTGACCATTGAGGTTAGCTACCTCTAGCGACGTTGATCCCTCGTATTACTATTGTTATTTCGTATTTGATGGGTGCACCTTTTTGTCGTTTGGATTGATTGTCGCGGTCGGCCACGGATGGGTTACGACCAGCCAGAAAGGGTAAAATGGTAGAATCCTACCTTGGGCATTGCCTCACGTGCCTTGTCATATTTATCCCTATACGAGCCCATTACGACTTTGGTTTAGAACTATATAATTGTGTTAAGGTGGATCAATGTAAAGCCTTAACGCTATTTTGATATTTATTTTACTGATGGACATTATATACTATTATATATAAATATTTTAACGGATCCTTAGGAGATGGAAAATCCCATAACATCTCTTAAGTTATTGCACTCATATTTGTGATATTGATTTGACTTACATAAGAGTATTTTAGTCCTGACTCAAGTGTTTTGTCTTTCCATTACGCTCGGGTCAGTCCTGAGTTTTTTTCCAACGTATTGAAGAATATTCTCAGGAGGACGAAGACGGAGTTTTGATATATTACTATTATTTTTATCCCCTACATCATGCTATTCTGCTGTATTGATTATTTATCCCTGATGTATGTATATAACTCTGATAAATGTGTATAGGTTAAAAATCAAATGTGTGGTAAACAACTTCATGAATTGTTTATTTGACTATTATATTTTATCATTTCCGCTGTGAGATTCTGTGTTTTGTTTTCTTCTTCTCTTCTTATTTTCTTATTTAACCCCATTGATTATCTACGTTCCGGATTGTTTAAGTCGGACATGTGTGGATTATTGTCAATTTAAACCTTCCGAAATGTGGGTCGTTGCAATAGGTATCAAAGCCAGGTTTAGCGATAACCTTGGCTTTGTGGGGTTTGACTCATTAGAGATAGGGTAGTAATACCCTAGAATGAGTCTGTTTGAGAGTATATAAATGAGAGAGCGTTCTTGTTAGTGTTATAAAATGTTTGTATTGTGTTTACTTATTCGTTGAGTTATTTATGAATTCCGGTCGATTTGCGGGACGTCGTGTTATTGATAGGGGTTTCTAAACACTTAAACGAGGCAAGTCGACATAATATTGTTTTAAAATCGGGTAAATGAAATAAACTTTACCTAAATTATGTTATATATATAAAATGATAATGTTTAATGAAATTGTTGTTAGGAAATGATAATATTTAATTATCATCGATTATTCATTGAATTAAAATAAAATGAATACTTAATAAATTTTATTTTATGAAATATTTGATAATTAAATTGAATTGAAATCAATTAAAATAAGAATTGGTTAAATGATCGAGTAGTAAATTAATGAAATAGTTTGGTAATAAGGTAAGGAATTTGTATAAGTATATTTATAATATAGCTTATATATAGAAATGATTTTTGATAATTTTAGAATTTAAAACCTTTTGTTTTCAAAATTGTTTTCAAAGCCTTAAAAATTAATAAATAGTATTATTTGAAAGAGTTTAGACTAGAAAAATATTTTGAAAATATTTTTGAAAGAAATAAAGCATTGAACTCATTTGGTCGCTGGGAAATAATTCTGGGGATGACTGCAGCATCGCCAGTATTCATTTTCGGGTTTCTAGGTGAGAATTGCTACCAGAAGAAATTTATTTTCGATTAAAACAAGTTTTGATTATGAAAGAAAAATATATTCTAAGTATGATTTAGTAAATATGTAAAAATTGTTTGAACTTATAATTGAAAATAGTATATAAGAAATAAGTTTGAAACTTATAAATTTGAATAGAAAAAAATAATAAGTTATAACTTGTAGATTTGAACAGGGAAGTAAAAATAAATTTTGAAATGGTTAAATATTTTAATTAAGAAGATAAAAGAAATTTGAGTTCGAGAAATGAAATAAAATAATTAAATTAAGAAATGTTAAATTAATTGAGTTAGTGAAATGAAGTAAATAAAATATATTCAACTCATAATTTGAAATGAAGTAGATAAATAACGAAATGAAATTTTAAGAAGCTATTTTTTATAACTTATAGATTTGAGAATTAATAAGCTAAAAACGAATTTAAATTTGATGAATGTTAATGATAAGAAAATTTAATTTGAATAAGATTAAATAAAATGAGTAATGGATTAAAATGAAATGAAGTTTAACTTAATATTAAATAAATTGAATTGAATATTAAATGAAACTAGATAAATTAGTAAAGTGAATTAATTTCATTTAAGCTATAAAATGAATTAAAAATGAATACGGACTTGAATTTTTACAAATGAAATGTAATTTAAGTGTGTAAGAAATTGAATAAAAATTAATGGGTGTAAGAAAATTTATCTAAGAAATTGAATTTGATTTAAATTAAATGTTAACTAGTATAATATGGAATATGTTATTGGAATAAATTATAAATTGAAGTTAATTTAAGAGAGGTTAAATGAATTGATCGTGAAAGGAAAATATATATTTATTAATATTAATTGAGTTATAAAATAAAAAATTACTTTAGTAAATTAATAATATGAATTTGAATAGATGAAGTGAACCGATGAATTAGTAATAACTTAAGATATGAAGTAATGAAAAAAACATAAGTTGTGTTGTATAGTATGTTTATAATAAAATTTGATAATTTATAAATGATGTTAGTATATAAAGAAAAAGAATATACTAAGTGGAAACAAATTTAACTTAACAAGGTTAAATGGAATAAATTTTGTAAGATGGACCATAAATGAATTTATATGAAACATTGTTAAATTAAAGTGAAATGATTGGAATTTAACAAATTAAATTTAATGAATCAAATGTAAATGTAATAATTTGAATAAATTGAAAAAAATCAAATTATGGATGTGGTTAAGCATTTGGATAAGCAAAAAGAAAACAATGGAAAGTAAACCAATTAAATGTGGATGAAACAAATATAAATAATTGAAACAAATTGAATGTAAATACATTGAATTATAATCAATCAAATATGAATGCAATGAACTTTGGTTGATTGAATAAAAAAAATAGATTAAAACCAAATTAGTTGAATGTAAATCAATTAAAAGCGAATGAATTGATTATAAATCCATTGTATGATTAACGAATTGAATAATTAAGTGAATGTGAATCAATTTTAAATATATCGAATGTGGTATGGAATTAAATTACTTAATATGAATGATTGAAATGAAATAAGTGGATGTGAGCTTAATAACATTTAAATGAAAAAAAAAATTGGAAAAAAAATGAGATTGAATGTAAGTCGATTCAATGTTATGAACAAATGGAAAATGAGCAAGTGAAATTTTAATAAAAATTTAATGTTGATAAGAATGAGAATGTATTAATTTAAATATTGACATTAAAATGTAAATTTTGATAGTTATGAATTGAATTGAACGAATATTGATTTGTCGGATGATTTGATTTGTTGTAAATCCTTGTTTAATTGTTTTGAGTACATATGATGGTTGTATGGTTGCATATTTGTGCTCGTGCTTGAAATTTGGATTCAGAATGCATGTTTTATGCTTATTGGAACTTATACATGTTCTACATCTTATTATAAGTGACTAACATTCCAAATTTAGTTGAGATAGGTACATATGAAGACCGTTGGACGTATACGTGGATTTTTATATGCTTTTGCTTGCTTAATACGAGCGAACTCGTTCGTATTATTATTAATAAGGTACGTATCTCGGATTACATACTACGATTTTATATTTTGCCCTTCAAGATGCCTCATCATCGAGATGGGATGTATATTTGATATAAATTGGTTATATTTGTGTTATATATTGAATTGTAAAAAAATTTCGATCAAGCCGTGCAAAGGAGACTCTGTCGAAATTTTCCATAAATCCGGGTGTTAGAAAAATTTTGAAGTTTAAAAATTTTATAACTTATTTTATATATAAATTATATTTTCCATAAAATCGATATCGAAATGGCGAAGTAAAAATGTAGTAAAGATTTTCTAATAAGATTTTAATGTTATAAGTGATTATTTGAATAAAATATATTATATCTAAAATTCTGTACTCAACGCCTTTTCGAGGACAAAAAGTTTTGAGTGGGGGAGTATATAACGACCCGTATTTTTGGCTATTTTAAAAAAAGTTTTGAGTGGGGGAGTATGTAACGACCCGTATTTTTGGCTATTTTAAATTATTAAATTTAATGTAATCATTAGATGAATATGGATAAAAATATAATGATTTGTTAATATTAATTTAATGGATAATTTAAATTGTTTAAATTTAATATAGGAGATTATTTGAATAATTTAATTCTGGATTTAAGATGATAAAAAAATGATATCAAAAATTGATTTAAATTTTATTCAAAATATGAACGAAGATGGTTAACATTTAAAATGGGATTTAAATGTGAATAATTTAGGATTTTATATTTTAAATTGACGAGTAAAAATAGACATTTTGGCCACTATCTCGGATTTCGACGAAACTAGTTTCATCGGATCCGTAATAGTGAATTATTGTAGGATTTCAAGTTTCATAGCATTCAGACTTGTCGTCTGGCCATGCGAGCTTGAAACGCATAGAATTTAAATTCAGAATTTAAATAAATAATTCGATTCGAAAAGCTATCTTCCACATACGATCGAATTAGGCCTCGAAACTAGTTCCATTGTCTTCGGAATGGGGGTAAAACATTTCAGACGCTAGGCGGCACGTTTCATTTGGAGCTCGAGAAATTTCGGACGTTAAACGTTATATATTTTCAAATTAAATAATAATAAAAATATCTCAATACCCCGTTTCGAACAAATCAAACACACGTTCTTTTCTTTGCCGTATCACTCTCCCTCTACCCCTCCACTTTCAAATCCAGATCGAAAAAAAAGAAAAGGGAGAACGAACGAAAACATAAATCTCGATCTCAAGAAAAAAACAACAAATGCTTGCTTAAATTCGAGATCGTCGTGGTGGCACTCCATAGAGGCAGGCGACGGGGCAGAAACGCGTTCGCGATAAGATGGTGGTCATTCGAATTAGGGTTTCGGGTTCGTGGCTCTGAAACTAGGAGGCGCGCACGGTGGTTGTTGGTTGCGAGGGATGTTCGTGGCGGTGGTGCTGAGGCGATCGCAGCCTTTGGTGATGCGCGCGGCAACATTAAAAAAACCTATGTTATAAACTGTTGTCGCGCTCAAGGAGGAAGAAGGTAGACGAGGAGGCCTAAACGTGTACGAGAGAGTTTAGGTATTAATCTAAGTTTATTTTATTATTATTATGTTAATTGAATTTAATTACATTCAAATGATTATTAATCGATAATTTTCTCATACGAGGTCGGATTCGTACGAAAACAAGTTACGCCGGAATCGTTTCGACGTAGGCTGCAGCACGGAATCGAGCTAGAATTTATTTGAAGCTAGAATTATTTTCAGTTTCAGATAAAAGGTGAGTGTTTTATACGCTCACGTTTAACTACAATATTTTTATATTAGTTAAATTTAAAGTTATGATGTGATTTAAATTTATTGATTGTTGTTTGATAAATATAATTGGCATTTAAATTGACATTTGAATTAATTGATAGAATTTGAATTGATAGATTAATTAAATTAGAATTTAACTGCTAGTAAAGTAAAATTCCTGATTTTTGAAAATTCATTAATTGTTGTGAATTATTGATTGTGATGAATGAAAATTGGTTGATATTTGAATGATTGGATGTTATTTATTTTATATATATCATGTTATCATCATGTATGTTGTTTACAGTGTATAAAACTGTAAATTAAATTATTTCGATTTAGTTAAGAAATAGGTTTAGGTGATATATACCTATGACATTTATTTTGCATTGAAATGATATATATCCATCCGTGGAATTTAAATTGAAATAATTGATTCACTTGGCCATAGGATAGAGAATTATATACGAACACCGGATTGGTTAAATTAAATGATTTTAAAATTTTTGTTTTGAAATCACTTAAATGATTTGTTTTAAAGGAATAAAATCAAATTTATGGAAATCAAATTATTTTTTGAATTTGAGCTTGAAATGATGAAATTGTTTAAATAATCGAATTTGAGATTTTTAAGTGGTAATCGAAATATGATGTGAATTTCAGAAATTGATTTGTTTTAAAAGATTGGACTTTTTATTCGAACTTTGACTATTGGTAAGAAAAGACGATATAAAACGATATTTTGAAATTTATCTCGGATTTGAACTATATTTAAAGATTTGGATTTTAGATTGGATATTGAAGAAAAATTTGATTTAATTGTCTTGAATCGATATTTGGAAATGTACTCGAAATTGATATAAATCAAAATGGTTTAAAATTTGGGATTGGAGTTGAAATTAATTTGAAATTGGAATTTAAATTAATTTGAAATTGTAATTTAAATTATTTTGAAATTGGAAGTGAAATTAAATTGGAATTGTAATTCAAATTAATTTGGAATTGAAATTAAAATTTGACTTGAAATCGGAATTGAATCGAGTAAATCGGAATGGAAATGGAAATTGATTTGGATTGGAAATTTTGGAATTGAATCAGTTTGGCTTGGAAACTATTTTTTTTTTAAATAAATTATTTTAGTATTAACTATTTCAAATCTATTTTCTTTAAATATTCAAACTATTTTCTATTAAACTATTTTGACTATTTAACTATTTTAAACTATTTAAATTATTTTCTAAATTTTAAACTGGTTAAAGGGGTGAAAATGTTTATATTTAAATCTTGGATTTAAATACGAATTGGGTTAAAGTGAATTATAACCAAAACAGTAATTCGAATCAAGTTTGAAGTAAAATCAATATATTGAGTTGAATTAATATTTGAAGTAAAAATATGCTTTTTGAAGTGAATATAATATTCTGATATCAAGTACGAATTGTTTTCGAAATGTAAAAGTACCAACCGGTGTGTAAAACGATGTTTGGTTGTTAAGGAGACCGGGGCCTCTTATTGGCATACTTTCTATCAATATTGGAACCACTTTGACAACTGTGTACGCGGTGGATGGTATCCAGAATGTAGTGGTTGAATTGGCGACATTTACTAGAATGAAGTAAGAGAACGATGATGGATAGCCTTGACATTCGTGTCACAATTAAAATGACTAAAACAGGAGCCTATGTCTGGCCATTGAGGTTAGCTACCTCTAGCGACGTTGATCCCTCGTATTACTATTGTGATTTCGTATTTGATGGGTGCACCTTTTTGTCGTTTGGATTGATTGTCGCGGTCGGCCACGGATGGGTTACGACCAGCCGGAAAGGGTAAAATGGTAGAATCCTACCTTGGGCATTGCCTCACGTGCTTTGTCGTATTTATCCCTATACGAGCCCATTACGACTTTGGTTTATAATTATACAATTGTGTTAAGGTGGATCAATGTAAAGCCTTAACGCTATTTTGATATTTATTTTACTGATAAACATTATCTATTATAGCGTATACTATTATATATAAATATTTTAACGGATCCTTAGGAGATGGAAAATCTCGTAACATCTTTTAAGTTGTTGCACTCATATTTGTGGTATTGATTTGACTTACATAAGAGTATTTTAGTCCTGACTCGAGTGTTTTGTCTTTTCATTTCGCTCGAGTCAGTCCTGAGTTTTTTCTAACGTATTGAAGACTATTCTTTGGAGGACGAAGACAGAGTTTTGGTATATTACTATTATTGTTATCCCCTGCATCATGCTATTCTGCTGTATTGATTATTTATCCCTGATGTATATATAAAACTCTGATAAATGTGTAAAGATTAAAAATCAAATGTATGGTAAACAGCTTCATGAATTGTTTATTTGACTATTATATTTTATCATTTCTGCTGTGAGATTCTGTGTTTTATTTGTTTTCTTCTTCTCTTCTTATTTTCTTATTTAACCTCATTGATTATCTACATTCGGGATTGTTTAAGTCGGACATGTGTGGATTATTGTCGATTTAAACCTTCCGAAATGTGGGTCATTACATATATATAAATTAATTTCAACTTTTATTTTATTTTAAAACCCTACTTTTATCCCTGGCTGTTGATTTCGTATACAGCAGATCTAGACCGTGTGCATCATCTTCCCCCCCCCCCTTCAACTTCGATCAAAAGAAACCCTTGTTGCCGATTTTCATAGGGGTGGGCGCGGGTCGGTTTGGTGCGGTTTGGAGTCCAAACCGCTTCCGCACCGCATCAAACGGTTAATCAAAAATACAAACCATTATACTAGTCTTTTAAACGGTTCGATTTCGGTCCGGTTTGAACGGTTCGGTTTCAGTCCGGTCCGGTTTGAACTCATAGTAAATATGAAATAAAAGAATTACTTCCATCAATAATCAAATTAAGAAGGCAACTATATGAAACTTTTAGACTTAAATGTTAAAACACAAAATGTTATACTAGAATGAAAGATTAGTTCTTAATTGTATGAATATTTCAAATTGACATTTACCTACAAGTGAGATTTTTTTGGTAGATTAACCAAACATCAACATTAATCAATGCATAATCATTAAGGAAAATGACTAGAATAAGGTTATAATTAGCATTTATCCAAAAAAAATGAGATGAAAATATTATACAAAAACTATAACTTCTTCCTCTATGATAGCGATTACTATTAACATAACAATAGCATACGCTAAAAATAGAATGTACATCATTAGAATCTAAAATAAGATAAGAGTTGCTTATATTTTTATCATAAGATTACTAGTGTAAATTTTCAGTTCGGTTCGGTTTAATATGGTTGGTTCAATCGTCCAAACCGCAACCGAACCGTATCGATGCGGGTCGGTCCGGTTTGGGGTATCTGCTTTGGTTAGAAGATTCGGTGCGGGTTTCCGCACCATTTTTACGGTCCGGTGCGGGCGGTTTCCGTATAGCGGTGCGGTTTATGCCCACCCCTAGATTTTCATTTAATTTTTGTGACCTCCACGCTTGACTATTTGACGATTAGACGCCCTCAAACGAACGCCCATCACAAACGGCACCATCAACCTAAACACGGTTGAACTCGGCCCCCTTATCGTCTCGATAATCGTTCTTGAACGGCTGGCCTATACCCTCGAATTGCCGTTGATCGAACGTGTTATAGTCGATCACAGCTATTGGATATGAAGATCTCGATATGCTCTTCATCTTTGTAGTTGATAGTTTTTTGCTATAAGTGGATGGATTGGAAGAAAAAGAAGGAAAAGGTTTCGAATTATTTCGGCCATTGAACAGAAAAGTGGCGGCTAGCCCTAGTTTCTTAGGGTTCGTGAAAATAGGAAGAAAATATGGCCTTTTATAGAAAATTCCGCGACACTATTCATCTGAAAATTTTTCGAACTACAATCGAAGTGTGCCGCCTGGCGTTTATAATGTTTTACCCCTATTCTGAACAAAATGGAATATATATCAAGAGCCAATTCCATCATATTTGGAAGATAGGTTTTCGAATCGAATTATTTTAAATTAAAAATTTACTTAAACAAATTTCTACGCGTTTCAGCTTGCCACGGCTAAACCGTAAATCCAATTGATATGAAATTTAAAATCCTACAATAATATAATATTACGGGTCCAATGAAACTAGTTTCGACGAAATCCGAGACTGTGTGAAAAATGACTATTTTTACACGTTAAATAAATATTAAAATATTCAATTTCTATAAATTAACTTTTAATTCAATTTCAAAAGTTCTCTAACATCATTCTAATTCAAATAGAATTTAATACAACTTTATAAATTATTTTTATTCTCATTAAATTCCAATCTCAATTATTTTCACAATTTCAAATGTTAAATTCATGATTTATTTATCTAATTAAATCACTATATTCGAAATATAAGTTTTTCAGCTTATAAAATTAACCTTTGAATATTTAAAATCAATTAAATATATGAATTTCAAATGACTGAAATTCTGGATCGTTACAAATGACCTCACTTGGCCCGGTATGGCTCCTATTTTAGTCACATCGAAGTTGACTCACGGGAGTCAGGGCTACGTAAATACCTCATACAGAATCGTTCGCCAAACCATCCTACTTCATTCTGGAACCTCCACCACGTACATAGTTGTTAAAGTGGTTTTCGATATTGGCAGAGAGTATGACAATATCTAATCCCGGTCTCTTTAACAACCAATCGCTTATCACACACCAGATGGTTCTTTTACATTTCCAAAACCATTTCATATTGGTATCAAGATATCATATTCAATTAAAACCATATCACTTTCGAAATCATAATTTCAAAATAGGTTAAACCATCATTTCAAACTCATCATATTTACTCAAAATATGTTATTTAAATCCCAACTTAGGTTATTACATCATTTAATCATATTTGTTTTTAAATCAAGGATTTAAATATAACCACTTCCACTCTAAAATTTAGAATTTAAAAAATAGTATAGATAGTTACAAATAGTTTAGTATAGTTTGACAATATAATTTAAATGGTTTGAAATACTTTAAAATAATTTAAAAAGTGGATTAAAATAGTTTAAATAGATTTAAAATAGTTTTAGTAGAATTAAAATGGATTAAATAGATTTAAAATAGATTTATTTGATGTAAAATATATTAAATAGATTTAAAATAGATTTATTTGATTTAAAATAGAGTAAATAGATTTATTTGATTTAAAATAGATTAAATAGATTTAAAATAGATTAAATAGATTTATTTGATTTAAAATAGATTAAATAGATTAAATAGATTTAAAAGAGATTTATTTGATTTAAAATAGATTAAATAGATATAAAATAGATTTATTTGATTTAAAATAGATTAAATAGATTTAAAATAGATTTATTTGATTTAAAATAGATAAAATAGATTAAATAGCTTTAAAATAGATTAAATAGCTTTAAAATAGATTTATTTGATTTAAAATAGGTTAAATAGATTTAAAATAGATTTAAAATAGATTAAATAGATTTAAAATAGATTAAATAGATTTAAAATAGATTAAATAAATTTAAAATAGATTAAAATGGGTTAATTAGTTTAAAATAGGATAAATTAGATTAAATTGGATTAAATAGATTAAAATTGATTAAAATAAATTAAAATAGTTTAAATCGATTAAATTGTTTAAAATAATTTAAAATAGATTAACTTAGTTTGAAAGTTTGAAAGTCTTACTAATTAGAATTTAAAATAACATTTTTAACAGTTTATATTAAGATAATAAATTTGAAATTAATATCAAATTTAACTATTTCTTCCATTTCAACAAATTTGGACCATATCCAGATTTCAAATCAATACCCAATTTCAAATCTTGAAGTATCAATTTAAGCTATTCCAATTTCAATAGATTTCAAAGTTACAATTTCAAACGTGTTCAATAACTCAATTTCGATAAATTTCGTTTATACTTCAAATTCAACTTTAGAATTCCAATTTAAACCCTCTAAGCAATTTACTTAATACCATTCCAAAATTTCAAATTTAATCTTTTAAATAATTCATTTAAACAATTCAGTTTATATAAATCAAATTCTATTTCAAATATCATTTAGTTGAATTTAAAGTTTAAAGATTTAAAATCATTTAATATAACCAATCCGGTGTCCGTATATATTTTTCTACCCTATGGTCAAGTGACAAGTGATACGGCTATTTATCATTTCAATCCGCAAATATTTAAATTTACGGGTATATATCATTTCAACCGGCAATCCCGAATTAAAATAAAATCCATAAAATCGCTCGATTCTATCATTTCAACCCATAACGATTTTCCCTAATCTATAGATCGTTCGGGTATGTATCGTTTCAACCCATAGGGAACTTGAAGTGTTATAACAATATAAAATATAACATCAAATCATCCAATATCAACAACCAAACAACCATCACAATAACCATTCAAATCAGTAACTAAATAACAACAATTGACGGTTATCAACAACAGGTATTAACAAGCAATTTAAAATTTAATATTAAATTAATGGCGATAATATTCAATAAAAGTCAGATTTAACTGGAATGATAATATAAATAAACCAAACAACAACCAATCACTTTCTGATCACATCATAAATTCAATTTAACTAACATAAGATACTTTAGCAGTTGTGAGTGGATTAAGACACTCACCTTCGATTTAAAATCGATTTGAAATCCAAAATAAGGCCTAAAATCCAAAAGTCTCAGAATTTGTTCAAACCAATTCCATAATTTCCGAAATTTTGATACGATCCCAACGAAACAAACCGAGCATAGATCTGATATCGTACGCAAAAGTTATTACAGTTAGAAGTTATACGATTCAAATTATAAAATATATAAATAATAAACTAACAAATGACGTTACCTCATAAAAACATGTGCCACATCACCCTCCTTCACGCGTGTTTCCTCCGTTCCAAACCTCGTTCGAACGAGAAGAAAACCCCCTTACAACCGAACTTTGACCGGCACTAACTCCCACCTTCGACCGCCTTAGCCAACGCCACGACCACCATTCTCTCGCCCACGGTGAGTCGCTCCCTCCTGACCCCCTGCGCGTCCCCCACGTGGCCTGCAGAGCTGCCGCCCAAACATTAGGGGTTTCAAACCCTAATCGAATTATCCAAGGCGATCTGACCGTTGACTCGCCTTGCCACCCACCTAGATGAACTCCACTCGACACTCTCCTCAATACAGTATCCTTGATTCGTCGATCGGACGAAGTTGATCAACGCGTAATGAACGACCGAGAATCATTCCTCGAATTATGGACACATAGAAACTCAAATAGAAAAACAAACTGTAGATTTGACTTGCGCTCGTCGAGAGCTTCGAATCGGTATATAGTATGATAGGGTTAAGAGAGTTTGAATTTTGAAATTGGTTTTGAAATTTGATTGAGGGTTTGCAATTTGATTTTGCTTCTGCCATTGAAGAAGGAATAGATAGAAGTTGATGTACGTATAAAATAAGAAAAATGACTGCTAGGGTTTGAGAAACAATACTATTTATATTAACCAAGCCCGATAAGAAAATAAACGCATATCGAATTTATACGAACAACGAATAGCGACCCAAAAAGCCCGTTCTGACCCCGACGAAAATAAGACATCCCATATATCAAAATATATGTTTTTGATAAATTTAAACTCAATGGAACAGCTTTCAATTCCTAATTCCATCGTATAAAGAAGTTTGTTTAAAATCAGCTTATTTCAAACTGATTCCAATTGAATTAAATTAAATTGATTTCTATGCGTTTCAAGTCCGTACGATCAAACGACAAGTCTGATCGCTACGGAATTTTAAATCCTACAATAATTCACCATTACGGATCCGATGAAACTGGTTTCGTCAAAATCCGAGACAGTGGCCAAAATGGCTATTTTCACATTAATTAAATAAATTATTATTAAATTGATTAAATCACTTTTTAATTTCAACTCTTATAGTTAACAGATTTTATCATTTTTGATTACTTAAACATTTACAATAAATTAAAACAAATTTACATATCAATTCAGTGTTAAATATTACACTAATTACAACGTTCAATTTCAACTGCAATTAAATCCAATTAATTATATTTTTAATTCCAATAAATTGATTTAATTTTGATTTCAATCCTTTTTATTCAATCAATCATTACTTTATAGACATAGTTAACATTGGTTTATATTTTATTACATTAATGTTCTCCAATTTCATCTTAATTTCCATTAACGTAATATTTAATTACATTTAATTGCAATTGATTTCCAGTTTAATTCAACAGCTTAAATAAATAGGTAACATATCACAATTGTCACATTTTACTTAATTTAATCACATTAATAAGTTTTATTACCTACAACAAATGTTATAACTGTTTAAACAACATTGATTTTATCCAATTACGATTAATTACATATTATTTCACCAATTAATACAACAATTGGTTTGTTTACTTATTTACAACTTATTCACAATTTATAACCAAATTTATATTTACAATCATTTCAATCAATTGAAATTTCATTGATAATAGACATCACTTACCTTATTTCATTTCATTCTAGTCATTTTCTTATTATTAAATCTTACGCTTTTCAAATTTCTCACACTAATAAATCAAAATTTATAATTTCTTCCAATATTAAATTACAAAATCTTATTAAATTCGATAATTTAAGTATCGAAAATTACGGGTCGTTACACCCCAAACCCATTAAATTTTCAAAACCAATTTGTTGAAATAGATTATAAAATTTCTAAGTCTTTAATTTCATTTGTAGATTTAACTAATACCCTACCGTAAAAATCAAATTTTAGCTATCAAAAACTTAATTCACAAAAATTTCTAACTCTTAAATTATGAAAAATTTCGCCAGCGTCTATTTTGCGAGGTTCGATCGGAAAAATTTACAATTTATATATAATGTCATATACCGGAATTTTCGACTTTCGAAAATTCGACATCGATACTCACTTTATCGACTGCCGAGAAATCGAGTGCCGGAAACTCCAATAGTGAGGGTTTTAGAAAGAAGAGATAGAAGAAAAGATAGAAGAAGGAGAAAGAAGAAGAAGAACAACAACAGAACAACATCAGAATAGAAAACAATATCAGAATCTTACACATCGCAGCGGAATAACATATAATAGATAATCAATAGTCTTTTAAAACAAAGAACTATATCAGTTTATACATACATCAATCATCAGAGTCAATATACAACAATGGACAGTTATATAACTTGTCCTCATACAGAATACACAGCGGAATAAATACTATCAGATACAAATACTACGTCTCGCCATCCAGCTTATCTCCAAAGCTCCAGAATATCCTGATAATATAACTCTAGGCTGCCCGTGTGGAAATTGGTGGGCACCCAGAGTTTAGAAGGGAAACAATAAACTCCGAGTCAGTCATGGTGACTGGTGTGAGATCGTAAAACAGTTATTTTTCTTTAAAATAAACAACAGAAGAATTTTAAAGTCAATTCGCAATGTTTTTGGAAAATGAAACTACCATAAGACCTCCCGCCACACACACAATGCAAACGCAGACTTGGAGGAGATTTCTTCTTATGATAGTCAAAGATGCTTACTACGCAAAAATCAAATTCTTTTTGATATTATTATTAGTGCATAGTGTAGAAAACATTTCGAAAGTAGAATATAAATCTTAGCCAGCATAGGTACCATTATAGTATGCTTGCTATAACTACCATATTAAATGGCAGGTTCTACAACTAAAACCGTACAAGGCTCGTATTGTTTCTTTGGATTTCCAACAAATGGTCAGGCTAAGGAACTTCCTATCCACGATGGGTACGTCCCTGGAATAGACGACCCGAGAAATAACCTAACATTACGGTTAGATCTCTGCCAACACAAGGCCGGGTTACCTCTGCAAAAATAGGTAACTACTGACACGCGTATGCCATCCCCCGATCGTAACCGATCTTCCCGAGGATCCCCGATTTCCAACAAACCACAAAGTAATAATGCAGCAACCACATAGGTTAAGTATCTGGGCTCCATACCATGATACCACCTTTATCCAGAAGGAATGACATACACTAAGGGGCGCTACTCCCTAGAACCTTGCCGCATCCTTCCTGTTTTGACCATTTCCGGGGTGTGAGGCTCGATGAAGTCTCGTCCACAAAGCTACGCTTTCTACAAAGCCCTGCTTCGGGTCAAACAAAATGATCAACCTATGATCACAAAGATATAAGATCAAACAAATGATCATATCACAAATGATCAAACACTGATCATTTCACAGCAACACTCAGTATGCCACGTTACCAAATTGGGATATATCGCTGATAAATTTCAACTACATCACCTCTGAGCTCGTACGTCTCAGAGAAGGGTGTTAAGCTAAGAGAATAAATTCTCCGCCACCAACAGACATGTATTTGAAAGAAATCAGCTTTATATCTCAAATTGTAACGTCAAACACACAATCCATACAAGTCCGTTCCGGGATCGAACAGAACCGAAGGCACTTCTCACGAAGCCCTTGCATATCCGGATAAATTTCTAATCACGTTCGGACTTCCCGTCACTAAGGGTGATAAAACCTCTAAATCGGAGATCAGCCGATGTAGAGTAACTCGACGGTAATCCTTCCGTTTTCAAAAATATCCGGTCTTCAACACCGGTCTTCAAATGCAATTCATAACGACGTATCACATATTCGGAATGGGTTATACGACCCCATGGTCCTTTCCCGGCTAACCCGAATAGTGAGCGTTTATTCAAAAATAAGTGTGGCATTCAAATTCATCCAATTCACAACAAATACCTATCTAAAGGTAATTATTGATAGTCGGTTATTTAACTATCAATAAAGATGCGCAACATCATCAGATTCCAAATAATTTTCCCAAATTATTTTATCTTCCAAAATATCTTTACTAGATATAAAATTTCCACACTTAACCATTTGAAAACAATTTCAAATCAATTTCCACATTTCAATTTATCCTACTATATCTAATATCACATCCAAACAGTCAACAAACAATAACTGTAAAATCCACTTTCAATTTGAGTGAGAAAAATCTCACCTTGATTTTAATTCTGATTTCAGCGTTTATTTCGAATAAAATTAAACGCGCGTTTAATTTTACCCGAAATTCAAACTAGCTCCAAACGATTCCAATTCAGTTCCATAGCTAAGTACACATCGAGGCGATTCCAATGCATTTTGTTTCGTCAATTTCTAATCACGTATAAAAGAGATATGCAATTTTAAACTTTGAACGAATTTAAAATAAACTAATTTACATTTTCTTTTTAAATTTATAACCTAGATAGCATCTCAGCCATTGATTTCGATCTAGGCAAAACTGGCCGTGCGCGTTTATCTTCATCCCCAGGCAATTTCACACGAATGAGAACCCAAAGCCGCCACCCCCCTCATCAATTTCGCAACCCACATCGTTCATCTCCTCGTCGATCAAAGGCCGCCATTCAACTCGCCATGACGAGTTCCACTATCGGCTGGAAGGGCTTTGAGCTCGGCCTCCCCCTTCTCACGCAAATCGAGGATGAACGCGTGGCACTTTCGGTCAATTTCTGGCCACCACGACGAGTTACATGCTACTCCACCGTATGGATGTAAAGGTCTCCTCGTGCTCTTCATATTTGCAGTTGACGACTTTTCTTGATTGTGAATGGATCGAAAGTTATTGAAGAGAAAAGATTATAAGCTTTTCGGCCAATGATTTCTTAGGGCCGGCTGAGATAATGAATCTAGGGTTTTGGTTAGGTGAACGTATATATATACGTATATAAATTAATATTAAATTCATTTTAAAACGACTTTTTCAAACGATCTCCCAATCTGACGTGCCGCCTGGCGCTCATAAGGTTTATCCCGCGTTCCGAACGCAATGGAACAGGTTTCGGAAGCTAATTCGATCGTATGTGTGAGATATGGCAATAAACGATCAAATTAAATTAAACCGATTTAAATCGATTTCGATGCGTTTTAATTTGCACCGGACAAATGGTACATCCAAAAATTATGAAATTTGAAACCATGCAATAATATCACATTACGGATCCGATGAAACTAGTTTCGTCGAAATCCGAGACTTTTTGAAGAATGACTATTTTAACTCGACGATTTAAAATTAAAACGATATCGATGCGTTTCGAGCTGCCACGGTCAAAAGACAACTCCGATGGATACGAAAATTGAAATCCGATAATAACTAACTATTACGGATCCAATGGAACTGGTTTCGTTCAATTCTGAGACTGTCCGAAAATTGGCTAATTTTCAGTCGATAATTAAATATTAAAATATTCAATTTTCACATATTAACTTCAAATTAAATTTTAAAAGTTCTATAACCTTTCTATAACTCCAGTATGATTAAATAAAATTTTCCAAATCATTTTCAATCATATTAAACTCGTTTTTCAATTATCTCTGGAATTTCACTATTTAATTTATCGATTAAATTATCAAATTAAATCCAATATTCGAAAAATAAATCATTCGACTTCTAAATTCCATTTATTAATATTTAAAATCAATCAAATATTCAAATTTTAATTATCAAAAATTCTGGGTCGTTACATATAATCACAAATATACATCTCAGCTTTAAGGATGATGCATCCTGTAGGGAAAAAATGTAAAAATACAACATGTAATTCGAGATGTGTACCTTTTATTAGTATTAGCAAGCATATACAACCAATAAAATGTGAATGCGAGCTTCAAATGCGAAGCATACGCCATTCGCACCTACTAATCACTCAACAAACAATGAGAACATGTGTATAGCAAGTAGCGTCTCTATATAATATGGAATATACAATAACTATATGCAAATGTAGCAAGTGTAACAAGAGAAATCATCAAACAAATAATATCCATCTAATTTATTTATTATCATATCAATTTTCATTTTCAAATGTCCATATTATATTTATACACTTTCATTTCATATTAACATTCAGTCGATTCGTTTCCAATTTATTTACATTCAATTATTAAAATTCACTTTAAATTAATTTTATGTTTAACATTTCATTGCATGCTAAATTCGTTTACGACATTTCATGAAATCCTTACATTTTAACTTTTCCTAAGTTAAATTTTATTTCATTTTCACATAGTATATTTCTCGATACCAACATTATTTATGAACCATTTCATACAACAATTACCTAAGTTTATTCCATACATTTTATACTACACAACTCATGTTTATTATTACTTTACAACTTAAGTTCATATTCAATATTATCAAACAACATTCCAAACCATATTCAATTCATTTTACAACTTAAATTGAATTTCATTTTACAACTCAAATTCATATTCATTCCATTATCTCATTAATTCACTTTATTAATTCATCTAATTCATTTCAAATCTAATTCAATTTCATTTAACCTTTCTTAAGTTAAACTTCATTTCATTAAATTAAATCCATTAACTTAATTTATTTTACTTTACTTAAGTTAAAATTTTAATTTCATATCTCAGTTCCAAATTTTCTTTTCTTACCATTTTCAAATTATAAGTTCAAAAACTTATTTTCATATATTTATCAAATCATACTTTGGATTTTAAAATAGAAACTTGTTTTACCCAAACACAACTTCAATGGTAGTAATCTGTAACAACCCGCATATCTATCGATTCTATATTTAAATATTTTATCGTTAGTCGGATGTTAGTCCGAAAAGCTACTTTTTGCATACGGTCAAATTAGGACTCGAGACCACCCCCATTGAGTTCAAAATGACGTTTGCGATCTTTTTGAGTGTAAACTTCGATATGTTTGGAGATAGTGAAATTTTCAACACTTTTTCCCGCTTTTGACTTTGGTTTGGACTGCACCCCTTTAGTTCAGCCCAACCATCTTCCTCACTCTATCAAAACACTTCAAGCTTTGTCAAAAATGGTGGTGGGAAGTGGAAATTAAAACTCCAAACACAAATTCTATTGCAAATCCGAGATTCAACATCAAATTCACGTGAAGACCATTGATTCAAGCTTGTTGGTGTTCTTGCTTTGCTCTCAAATCTCCATCTTCATCAAATTCCATGAAAAGGTGAGATTTTTGATCTCACATCTTGCTTATATTGTCATTGGACTGTTGGGAATGATCCCCTATTGCGTTTGTATGAATATTTGCATTTGGTTTGGATTGGATTGGCGAAAAAACACCATTTTTGAGCGTTTTGACGAATTTTCCAGCCCCCTAAAGCCGTTCGGCATATTCGAGCGTTCGGCATTTTCGAGCGTTCGGCATCCTAAAGCCGTTCGGCATTTTCGAGCGTTCGGCATATTCGAGCGTTCGGCATTTTCGAGCGTTCGGCATCCTAAAGCCGTTCGGCATATTCGAGCGTTCGGCATTTTCGAGCGTTCGGCATCCTAAAGCCGTTCGGCATATTCGAGCGTTCGGCATTTTCGAGCGTTCGGCATATTCGAGCGTTCGGCATTTTCGAGCGTTCGGCATCCTAAAGCCGTTCGGCATATTCGAGCGTTCGGCATTTTCGAGCGTTCGGCATATTCGAGCGTTCGGCATTTTCGAGCGTTCGGCATCCTAAAGCCGTTCGGCATATTCGAGCGTTCGGCATTTTCGAGCGTTCGGCATCCTAAAGCCGTTCGGCACTTAGAGCGTTCGGCATTTTTGTCGTTCGGTCTCCTTAAGTCATTCAGCCTCCTTCGATCGTTCGGCGTCCTTGAGACGTTCGGCTATTAGGTCGTCCTGCATCCTTTGGTCGCTTGTCCTCATTAAGTCGTACCGTGACGGGGCGCTGCCCCCTGGACCCCCGCGACCTGACCGGGCAGGTCGAACCCCGTATTTCTCTGCGTAGGCAATCTCTTCTGAAAAACATTTATCAGAATTTCTACTTTGATGGTTTTGGGATTGACTTCTTTGGACTTTACTCACGTCTTCGAACGTGAATTGATTTGTTCTACAATCGTTTTATGACTTGTCACTTTAAAGATATATGAAGGTTTCAATACTAATAGTAAATATCAAAACTCTTTCATCAAAGCGATTTCAACACTATTTTAAATATCAAAAGTTCGTTTTCTCAAACCGATTTTCAATCTACTAGTATATACAAGCCTTTACTTCACTCGAATGAGAAATCGACTTAAACGACTTAGTAAAACGGGTGGTATGAAACGCTTGCGTTCACTTCATCGGTTAGCTCTTGGACTTGTTCGATTGAACCCTTTTCGTGACAATTTCCTAGTGAAGATTTACAGCTTGTTCGTAAATATTTAAGTTAAGCAAGTGGTTATGGGACATGAAGCTAAACTCATATATTTACTAGCTTGGTGTGATTGACACTTCTCGCTGATCATGATGATCATTTTATGATTTAGACTAGCAATTGTGCGATGTCTCTTTGTTTGCAAGGTAAGACTAGACCGCAGTAGTGTGATTCCGACTCACACACATCTCTTTGTCCGCAAGGTTAGTCTAGGCCGCAGTAGTGTGATTCCGACTCACACATATCTTTTTGTTTGCGAGGTTAGGCTAGACACCACTTGTGTGATTCCATTCACACATACCTTTTTGCTTTTTGGTTAGCCTAGGCCTCAATCAGTGTGATTCCGACTCACACATATGTGGTAGCTCCCCATGGTCTTCGGACCATCATGTGATAGGCCTCTTTCTCTTTTTATGATTTCTGGATTTCTTGTTGATTTCTGGATTTTTATGTCATTGGCTTGTTATGAGTACAAGTTTAGGGTATGATGCCCTCTTTGGATCTTTGAGAAGATTCTTGTGATATTGATCATTTCTCATCGGTTGATCTCCTGTTGATCATCATTTTCATACTTATAGTAGTATGTCAGTATGGATATTCTATGTTTATGCCATGTCTTTTATTATATATCATGTCATCTGATATTTATAGTTAGACTGATCCGTTTATTATTTTCTTAAATAATACTCGGGTCAGACCGAGATGTTACAGGTGCTTCTGCTTGACTTCCTTCTGGGATTTGCTACTCTGACTTTTGGCTGACTATTTAGTTTAGCACCTTTTTGTTGTATACACTTGAGATATGGACTCATAGTTGTATTCTTTTGGTATAGCACGTGTTGCTATTCTTTTGTATTATTGTGGAACTTTTTGACCACTACTCTGATGTACACTTTCATGTGTTAGTTATATATTCATATCTTCTTCCGCCTTTGTGATATGGATGTCTGTGACTGCTTTGTGTTATGTTTAATTCTATGTTTGTTTCCGAAGATTATTTTATAGCCACCGTGTGATAATCAATTACATGGATGGTCGCTCCTCAACAGCCTTATTCTCCGTGCTAGTTGACAGCACTACATCGTAGTGTCCTTGGCTAGCGTGGGTATTGAGGTGGGGCGTCACAGCTTGGTATCGGAGCCAAACTTTGGAACAATGTAGAATAACTTAACAAGGATCATCGTCCTAAGTCCACCTTAGGAGTAGTGTTTCAGGATTTAGTTCGAGTCTTCGAACCGACTTATCCTGTTTTCTTTATGATTCTTTATTTCATCATTCAAGATTGCTTGATGTTCATTTGTGAATAACCTTCTTCTTTCTCTTCTTTCTTTGAAAAGGAAGAGGATGTCAAGACCAGGCCGTCCCAGAGCTGGAACATCTGCTGCTGCTCCTCGAGATGGAGTTTTTATGACAACTCAACAGCTTCTTGAATTAGTGACGAATGCACAAGCAGCTGGAACTAACCCGGAACCTACTCACCCAAAGTCGGGATTTGCACGGTTGTGCAGCGATTACACCAATTTGGGTGGGAAGCCCTTCAAAGGTTCCGAACCTATTATCGAGGTTCAAGCTTGGTTAAAATCATGTGATCGAATCTTCTCTCGCATGAACCTTGTCGATCTGCACCGAGTCCAAGTGGCTTCCAGTATGCTCCAAGAGAGAGCATTGGATTGGTATGAACTCCTTACATCCGAAATTAATGAAGCGGACCTCTCCTGGGAGCACTTCCGGGAACGCTTCGAATCGAAATTCGTACCCGAGGCTGAAAAGGTAACTCTGGCTCGGCGATTTATTGACCTTGTTCAAGGTCAGGCTTCTGTGGCGGATTACGTCGCATCATTCGAATCCCTTTCCAAATATGGGGTCGAATATATAAATACTCCACTAAAGAAGAACCAGAGGTTCGTTTACGGCTTAAACAAAAGCCTCAAGAAGCCACTACTTTTGAAGTTAGAAGTTTCTTTCGACCAAATTGTAGATATCGCTCTTCGCCTTGAAGAGGCTGATAGAGAAAGTGATGTTGAAGTAGTAGCTTCCAAACCCAGCTTTAACAACAAAAAGAGGCCCAACAAATTTAAAGGTCCTTACCCCAACAAAAAGGGTAAGCAAGCGATTCCTTCTGCAAAGGCTCCTTCTCCTAATGACGCGAGATGCTTCAACTGTGGATCTGGGGATCATTATGCGAACAAGTGTTCAAAGCCCAAATCTTGTCGCTATTGTAAAAGCCCAGATCATTTTATACATCAATGCCTCAAACGTGAAGGCAAGAAGGAGGGAAAGTTGAATGTGGCTAAAGCCCCTGGCAACACATCTCGTGGCCAAGGTATTTCTCATTCTGTCCTTGATGGCATTATATTATTTCATGATCAACCTATTAGAGTTCTCTTTGATACGGGTGCATCCCATTCTTTTATATCAAAGGAACTTGTCGATACTTTTTCTTTAAGTGTTACTGCTTTAATGACTTCATTAAGAATTGCGAATCCGGTTGGTGGATCCGCAACTCTTAGTTTACTTTGTAAAGACGTAGAGATTATTTTATGTGATTTTTCTTTCCTAGCCGATTTGCATGTCATGCGTTACTTAGGATTTGGAATGATTTTGGGTATGGATTGGCTTACTCGTTATGAAGCTCATATCCTATGTCCTGAGCGGACCATTTATCTCCATCATCCGCAGTCTGTTAATCAGATTTCTATTATTCTTAAAGATTCGGATTCCGCTTTAGTTGCATCATTATATTCTTTAAATCCTCGTGATGATGACAATGATGATGAGGAGGATGTCATTTCTCGTATTCGCATCGTTCGTGAATTTTCCGACATCTTTGAGCCCGTTTTAGGATTACCACCTAAACGAGCAATTGAGTTCAAAATTAATCTTTTACCTGGAGCTCAACCTATTACTCGTCCTCCTTATCGCATGTCTAATAAGGAGAATGAAGAGATGCGCAAACAACTATCCGAGTTGGAGACGAAGCAACTTATTCGCTCTAGTTCCTCGCCTTGGGGAGCTTCAGCTATTTTCGTAAGTAAGTCCGATGGTACACTTAGGCTTTGCGTTGACTACCGCAAGCTTAATGATCTTACTATTAAGAATAAATATCCATTGCCTCGGATTGATGATCTGTTTGATCAACTTAGTGGGGCTAGAGTCTTTTCACAACTGGACTTGGCTACCGGTTTCCATCAGCTTCGTATTGCAGAGGATAGTATTCCTTTGACTTCGTTCCGTACGCGTTATGGATCTTATGAATGGCTAGTTATGCCATTCGGTTTAACGAATGCTCCGGCTTATTTCGTTGACCTTATGAATAGAGTTTTCAAAGATTTTCTCGATCGGTTTGTTCTCATCTTTATTGATGATATTCTTGTGTATTCTAAAACCGAGGAGGAACACGAAAAGCACCTTCAAATTGTATTGGAAACTCTTAGGAGCAATCAACTAAAAGCAAAATTTTCTAAATGCCATTTTTGGCAATCTAGTGTGAAATTTCTCGGTCATATCATTTCCGAATCCGGAATATCCGTGGATCCTTCAAAGATTGAAGCGATTCAAAATTGGAAGAGACCGGAGAGCGTGACTGAAATCCGTAGCTTTCTCGGATTGGCAGGTTATTACCGCCGTTTTATAAAAGACTTTTCTAAGATTGCCGTACCTCTTACTGGCTTAACAAAGAAAGGTGTTAAATACATTTGGTCAGACAAATGTGAAACTTCTTTTCAGAAATTAAAAGAACTCCTTTCTGATGCTCCTATTCTTATTATTCCCGAAGGGAATCAAGACTTTGTCGTTTACACCGATGCTAGTCGCGTTGGTTTGGGTGCCGTTCTTATGCAAAAAGAACGTGTTATTGCTTATGCTTCTAGGCAATTGAAGCCGGCTGAGACTAGATATGCCACACATGATTTAGAACTCGCGGCTATCGTTTTCGCCCTTCGAATATGGCGACATTATCTTTTGGGAGAAAAGTTTACACTTTATACTGATCATAAGTCTTTGAAATATTTATTTTCTCAAAAGGAACTTAATTTGCGTCAACAGCGTTGGCTCGAATTTCTTGCCTCTTATGATCTTGACATTCTTTATACTCCCGGAAAGGGGAATCATGTTGCCGACGCACTTAGTCGAAAACAACAAGCGGTTGTTTCCATGATGATATCTGAATGGAACGATCTCGAACTTTTATCCACTTGTGAAATTCGAGATCGCGTTTCCGATTTGTGTTCATCTCTTGTTTTATGTAGCCTTGAGGCTCGTCCTTCTTTATTAGACCGCATTCTTGAAGCTCAACAGCTAGATCCTGAATTGGCTTTGCTTGGCCAAAATCTTAAGGATAAAACCGATATTGAAGGTTTAAAAGACTTTGATATCAACTTTCGTGGCGGCATTCGAAAATTTGGTAGACTTATCGTACCAAATATTAGTGATCTTCGTAGAGACGTTCTAGAAGATTCTCATCGTTCCAAGTATTCCATTCATCCCGGTAGCAGTAAAATGTACGCTGATATGAAGCGACTTTATTATTGGGAGGGAATGAAATCTGATATCGCTAACTTTGTTAAGTGTTGCATGACTTGCCAACTTGTTAAGGCTGAACATCAAAGGCCCGGTGGGTTACTGCAACCATTGGAGATTCCAGTATGGAAGTGGGATCAAATTTCCATGGATTTTATAGATGGCCTTCCCCGTTCTCGTTCGGGTCATAATATCTTATGGGTGATTGTTGATAGACTTACTAAGTCTGCCCATTTTATTCCTGTTCGGTCGAACCGAACCGTTCCTCTTCTGGCCAAACTTTTTATTAAAGAAATTGTTAAACTGCATGGAGTTCCTTCTTCCATTGTTAGTGATCGGGATCCATTGTTTACTAGTGGATTCTGGAAGAGTCTTCAAAAAGCTTTGGGAACGAAGCTTAATTTTAGCACCGCTTATCACCCCCAGTCCGATGGACAAACTGAGCGTGTGAACCAAACACTTGAAGATCTTCTTCGTTCTTGTGTGCTTGATTTCGGTGGAAGTTGGGAAGATCATATTTCACTTGTTGAATTTTCCTATAATTACAGCTTCCAATCTAGTATTGGTATGGCTCCTTTCGAGGCACTCTATGGAAGGCCATGCCGATCTCCTTCTTGTTGGCTTGAGGCCGGTGAGAAACTGGTTTTAGGACCAGACTTTATTCGAGATTCCACAGAAAGGATTGAGCTTATTCGACATAGGATGAAAGAAGCCCAGAGTAGACAAAAATCCTATGCCGATAACCGAAGAAGGAAATTAGAATTTTCTGTTGGCGATCTTGTTTTTATTCGTGTTTCACCAATGAAGGGTGTTGTACGTTTCAGTCGATCGGGAAAGTTAGCGCCTCGATATATTGGGCCATTTCCTATCACTGAACATATTGGTTCCATGGCTTATCGCCTTTCTTTACCGGCTCAGTTTTCTGCTATGCATGACGTGTTCCACGTATCTCAATTACGGAAGTGCCTACGGGATTCCGATTCGATACTTGAGCCCGGTGTTGTGGAAGAGATTGAAGTTTCACCTAATTTAACTTATGAGCAGCATCCTGTTCGAATTATTGCTTCGGAGATCAAACGGCTTCGAAATAAAGATGTTCCGCTTGTTAAAGTTCAATGGTCCTCAAATCCTAAGGATTGCTCTTGGGAGACTAGAGAATTCATCGAGCGTACACATCCGGAATTACTTTCTCATGCTCTTTGAGGTAAACTTTTTAATTCCAATTTCTTTTGTGTTAATATGCTTTTATGGTTGTTACTTTTTATTTCCACCATATATATTGCGAGGACGCAATTTCTTTAAGGAGGGGAGTCTGTAACAACCCGCATATCTATCGATTCTATATTTAAATATTTTATCGTTAGTCGGATGTTAGTCCGAAAAGCTACTTTTTGCATACGGTCAAATTAGGACTCGAGACCACCCCCATTGAGTTCAAAATGACGTTTGCGATCTTTTTGAGTGTAAACTTCGATATGTTTGGAGATAGTGAAATTTTCAACACTTTTTCCCGCTTTTGACTTTGGTTTGGACTGCACCCCTTTAGTTCAGCCCAACCATCTTCCTCACTCTATCAAAACACTTCAAGCTTTGTCAAAAATGGTGGTGGGAAGTGGAAATTAAAACTCCAAACACAAATTCTATTGCAAATCCGAGATTCAACATCAAATTCACGTGAAGACCATTGATTCAAGCTTGTTGGTGTTCTTGCTTTGCTCTCAAATCTCCATCTTCATCAAATTCCGTGAAAAGGTGAGATTTTTGATCTCACATCTTGCTTATATTGTCATTGGACTGTTGGGAATGATCCCCTATTGCGTTTGTATGAATATTTGCATTTGGTTTGGATTGGATTGGCGAAAAAACACCATTTTTGAGTGTTTTGACGAATTTTCCAGCCCCCTAAAGCCGTTCGGCATATTCGAGCGTTCGGCATTTTCGAGCGTTCGGCATCCTAAAGCCGTTCGGCATTTTCGAGCGTTCGGCATATTCGAGCGTTCTTCATTTTCGAGCGTTCGACATCCTAAAGCCGTTCGGCATATTCGAGCGTTCGGCATTTTCGAGCGTTCGGCATCCTAAAGCCGTTCGGCATATTCGAGCGTTCGGCATTTTCGAGCGTTCGGCATATTCGAGCGTTCGGCATTTTCGAGCGTTCGGCATCCTAAAGCCGTTCGGCGTATTCGAGCGTTCGGCATTTTCGAGCGTTCGGCATATTCGAGCGTTCGGCATTTTCGAGCGTTCGGCATCCTAAAGCCGTTCGGCATATTCGAGCGTTCGGCATTTTCGAGCGTTCGGCATCCTAAAGCCGTTCGGCATATTCGAGTGTTCGGCATATTCGAGCGTTCGGCATTTTCGAGCGTTCGGCATCCTAAAGCCGTTCGGCACTTAGAGCGTTCGGCATTTTTGTCGTTCGGTCTCCTTAAGTCATTCAGCCTCCTTCGATCGTTCGGCGTCCTTGAGACGTTCGGCTATTAGGTCGTCCTGCATCCTTTGGTCGCTTGTCCTCATTAAGTCGTACCATGACGGGGCGCTGCCCCCTGGACCCCCGCGACCTGACCGGGCAGGTCGAACCCCGTATTACTCTGCGTAGGCAATCTCTTCTGAAAAACATTTATCAGAATTTCTACTTTGATGGTTTTGGGATTGACTTCTTTGGACTTTACTCACGTCTTCGAACGTGAATTGATTTGTTCTACAATCGTTTTATGACTTGTCACTTTAAAGATATATGAAGGTTTCAATACTAATAGTAAATATCAAAACTCTTTCATCAAAGCGATTTCAACACTATTTTAAATATCAAAAGTTCGTTTTCTCAAACCGATTTTCAATCTACTAGTATATACAAGCCTTTACTTCACTCGAATGAGAAATCGACTTAAACGACTTAGTAAAACGGGTGGTATGAAACGCTTGCGTTCACTTCGTCGGTTAGCTCTTGGACTTGTTCGATTGAACCCTTTTCGTGACAATTTCCTAGTGAAGATTTACAGCTTGTTCGTAAATATTTAAGTTAAGCAAGTGGTTATGGGACATGAAGCTAAACTCATATATTTACTAGCTTGGTGTGATTGACACTTCTCGCTGATCTTGATGATCATTTTATGATTTAGACTAGCAATTGTGCGATGTCTCTTTGTTTGCAAGGTAAGACTAGACCGCAGTAGTGTGATTCCGACTCACACACATCTCTTTGTCCGCAAGCTTAGTCTAGGCCGCAGTAGTGTGATTCCGACTCACACATATCTTTTTGTTTGCGAGGTTAGGCTAGACACCACTTGTGTGATTCCATTCACACATACCTTTTTGCTTTTTGGTTAGCCTAGGCCTCAATCAGTGTGATTCCGACTCACACATATGGGGTAGCTCCCCATGGTCTTCGGACCATCATGTGATAGGCCTCTTTCTCTTTTTATGATTTCTGGATTTCTTGTTGATTTCTGGATTTTTATGTCATTGACTTGTTATGAGTACAATTTTAGGGTATGATGCCCTCTTTGGATCTTTGAGAAGATTCTTGTGATATTGATCATTTCTCATCGGTTGATCTCCTGTTGATCATCATTTTCATACTTATAGTAGTATGTCAGTATGGATATTCTATGTTTATGCCATGTCTTTTATTATATATCATGTCATCTGATATTTATAGTTAGACTGATCCGTTTATTATTTTCTTAAATAATACTCGGGTCAGACCGAGATGTTACAGGTGCTTCTGCTTGACTTCCTTCTGGGATTTGCTACTCTGACTTTTGGCTGACTATTTAGTTTAGCACCTTTTTGTTGTATACACTTGAGATATGGACTCATAGTTGTATTCTTTTGGTATAGCACGTGTTGCTATTCTTTTGTATTATTGTGGAACTTTTTGACCACTACTCTGATGTACACTTTCATGTGTTAGTTATATATTCATATCTTCTTCCGCCTTTGTGATATGGATGTCTGTGACTGCTTTGTGTTATGTTTAATTCTATGTTTGTTTCCGAAGATTATTTTATAGCCACCGTGTGATAATCAATTACATGGATGGTCGCTCCTCAACAGCCTTATTCTCCGTGCTAGTTGACAGCACTACATCGTAGTGTCCTTGGCTAGCGTGGGTATTGAGGTGGGGCGTCACATAATCCATCACTTAGAAACTCGAAAATGAACACCGATGATGCTGCAGTCATCAGCATAATTATTTTCCAGCGACTTTAGTGAGTTTAGTGCTCTCTATTTCTTTTAAATCCTATTTTAAAATATTTCTAACCAACATATTTTAAAAATAATACTATTATTATCTTTCCAAAAACTTTGAAAAACAATTTCCAAATCAATGGAATTTAAATTCTCAAATTTCTTGTTTTAAATCCATTTTTATTTACAAATCATACTTGTAAATATACTTATACGATTTTATTTCCTTTCCATTTATAAATCATAGTTATATAATCTCACTTCTTATGTAATATCATTTCAGAAATGTTTATTATTTTAATTATAATCAATACTCTATAATTCATACTTATAAATTCACTTTCTTATGTAACTCATTTTACAAATTCTTATCTTTGTTTATATTATAATAATAACAACTTTTATTAAAACAACAAACAACAAATGATAATAATCAAATATTATCATTCACTAACAACCAAACACACCACATATACTATAATAATCTTTGAAAAATTATTCGTTTATATATAAAATATAGTTTAGGTAAAATTATTTCATTTACCGATTCTCAAAACAATACTGTGTCGGTTTGCCTTGTTTAAGTGTTTAGAAACCTCTATCGATGTCGTGGCATCCCACGTACCGACCAAAATTCATAAGCCACTCAACAGATAAATAAAAATAGTAAAAATTATTTTTATATCACTAACAAATACGCTCTCGTATCTATAATACACTGAAAACTCATAATAAGGCATTCCATTACCTTATCTCTTAATGAGTTGCCCCACCAAAGCCAATGTTTTCGCTTAACCTTGCACTCTAATACTAAGTGTAATGATTAAGATTTTCGACCCTCGAAAATTAACACTGATACATCCTTGGTATTTGCATGCTGTAAATTCAAGTGCCGGAAAAACGATAGTTAGGGGAAAGAAAGAAGAAAGGAGGAGAAAAGAGAAGAAAGAAAAATAGAAAAATAAATAACACAGAATCTCACAATGCAGCAGAACAATACGTAATATAATATCAATGATCTCTACAAAAGAGAAACTGTTATATACATACAACAAATCAAAGTACACAAATAACAAATCATCAGTTTGGACAGTTATAAAAACCTGTCTTCGCAATATTGATAATTTTAACAACAATGCAGCGGAAAAATAAACAAATATGGGAATACGTCATGAAAACCTCCATCTCGTCTCCTGAGCTCCAATGCATCCAAAGCAATTTGTAAATATGCTCAGTCCGACCCTAGCATTAAAATAAAATAGCACCCAAGTCAGTCTGGTAAACCAACATGAGAAAACACACCCACTTGGATTTTTAAAGTTATCAAACTATTTTCAAAATTATGATATCTCGTAAGACCATACCGCACATAAACACGGACGGGTTTTTACCTTATGATACCCAAAACATTTCATATAGAATTCTCTAATATTATAATTGTGTCTAAGATACAAATACTTATTAATCATAGCCGAAATTGTTACATTAATTAAATTCCAACATAATAGGTATACAACTAAAACTATAAAGGCACGTATTGGAAAGTGGATTCCAAATAATGACCGTGCTACTGGGGTACTGACGCAGCGGATAATTCAAAACAATGGAGATCGGTGAAAGTAGCAGTCGATGGATTGATGAATGCTGAATTGCCCGAATTCGTTGATCCGAAGATACCGAACTCTAGCTATCTCGAACTCGTTGATCGCGCACGATACCGGGTTCAAAGATCTTCAATTCTTCAAGCGTTGATCAAGCGCACTTGATTCCGCGAATCGGCTTCTACAATCGTTGAATCGAGCGCACTCGATTAACCGAAAGAGGAGATAGGAGATTACACTCAACTACCAATTTGGAATGAGAGCACAAAGCAATCAAAAGAGAATTTTATTCAAAAATCAACAACCTTTACAAATGACTTCACTTGCCTATTTATAGGCTACAACACACCAACACAGAAAAAGTACAAGTCATAAGTCGGCAACCGACTTATCACATCTCCGACTTAACATAAGTCGCATACTATTTACAACACAGTTCAGAAAAAGCTTAAAAATATTACAAGTATTTAGGTCGGTTCCGACTTAACAACAGTCGCCCTATGAACCCAGACGACCTACGACTTATAACAGTTTACAACACAGTGACACAACTTAAGTCGGCAGCGACCTAACAGTTCAATCATAAGAACGTACAACACAATGACTTGACGACTTAACCATCAACGGCAGAGATCCACGCGGCATAAGAATCAATGGCCTCCAGAGCTTTGCGACTTAAGAACTTTGCGGTATCCCAACTCAACGACTTAAGGAAATCAATGGTATCCAGAGCTTTACGACCTAAGAAGGTAAGCGGTTCCAGACTTTCTTCGCGACCTAAGTCCTTGCGACCTAAGCCTTTGCGACCTAAGTCTTTGCGACTTAACTCCTGCTTCATTAGGTCGTCCACGACCTAATACTTCACCAATTTGCTCTGTTTTCTTATTTCGTAACTCGGTAGGTCGTATACATGTTAACCCGGTAAGTCGTTCCAGCATCTCGTTAACTCGCACTCTCCCACTAAGTCGTTGCCGATCTTCACTAAGTCGTTGGGACGACTTAAAGCTTTTGTTAGGTCGGTTGTGACCTAGAACTTCACTTTTCCACCATTTCTCACCAAATCTTGACTCGGTGGCTTCCTTCTTAAGTCGTATCCGACTTACCAGCATCATAGGTCGCACACGACCTATGTCTTCAACTTTCTGGGCTGCATCATCCTCCCCAGGTTGAGAGAAATTCGACCTCGAATTTGTAAGTTCATCTTCATCAGCTCGTTCATTCCCATGATATGGTACGAGATGCTTAACATTGAACACGTCAGATGTATACACATCATCTGGCAGCTTCAGTTTATAAGCATTTTCATTGATTCGTTTCACAACTTCCACCGGACCAATTTTCCGTGCTTTCAATTTATTGTAAGCGCCTACTGGAAAACGATCTTTCGTTAATACTGCATAAACCAGATCACCTTCATTAAACTCAACATTTCGTCGTTTCAAATCTGCAGATTGTTTATACTTCTCATTTGCTTTTTCTAATCGTTCTTGAACGATTTTATGACACTCCGTCAGCCCTTCAACAAAATCATCGGCTTTCTTAATTGTCCCCTTTGAATGTGGTATCGCAGTTAAATCCAATGGTCCTTTCGGTAAGCTCGAATAGACAATCTGGAATGGACTGAACCCAGTACTTCGATTCACAGCATGATTATGAGCAAATTCTGCCTGGCATAACTTCACATCCCAACTCCTCAGATTATCTTGAACAAGACACCTCAACAAGTTTCCCAATGATCTGTTAACCACCTCAGTCTGTCCATCCGTTTGCGGGTGATAAGCACTACTAAACTTAAGCTTTGTTCCCACCATTTTCCACAAACTCAACCAAAAGTGACTCAGAAATCGAGTATCTCTATCCGACATAATAGATTCTGGCAATCCATGAAGTCGATAGATCTCCTTGAAAAACAATTGAGCAACATGAACCGCATCTGCCGTCTTCTTACAAGCAATGAAATGTGCCATTTTCGAAAATCTGTCAACCACCACATAAATGGAATCATTACCACGCTGCGTTCTCGGCAAACCCAACACAAAGTCCATACTGATATCCACCCATGGTTTTACAGGTACGGGTAACGGCATATATAAACCAGCATTAGTTGCAGTTCCTTTCGAAACTTGACAAATATGACAACGCTCCACAAACCTCTCTACCTCTTTCCTCATTGATGGCCAAAAGTAGGATTGTGAAATCAACTGTAAAGTACGGTCTCTCCCAACATGTCCCTTGTCGTGTAACTCCTTGATAATCTTCATTCTCAGACTACCCTCCGGTATGCACAATCGACTTCCTTTAAAAAGAAAACCGTCAACCAACATAAACTCATCAGTCTTCCCTTCATTGTTCCCTTCAATAAATTTCTTAAAATAAGAATCTTCTGCAATCTGCTCCGGCAATAATTCAAAACCAGTCACCTCAATCTTCATTGTTGTCAACAAATGACCCCTCCTGCTCAAAGCATCAGCCACACGATTCGTCACCCCTGATTTGTGTTTAACAACAAAAGTAAACTGCTGTAGATATGCAATCCATGATGCATGTCTCGCTGAAATCTTATCTTGCCCTTGCAAATGCTTCAATGCTTCATGATCAGTGTAAAGAACAAACTCCTTCTGAAATAGATAGTGTCTCCAGTGTTTGATAGATTGTACAACAGCATAAAACTCCACATCATATGTACTGTATCGCATCTTCGCTCCTGACAACTTCTCACTGAAATATGCAATAGGACGTCCCTTCTGACTCAACACCCCTCCAATCCCAACCTTGGATGCATCAGTGTGCAGTTCAAACACCAACTGAAAATCTGGTAACACTAGAATTGGTGCAGACGTCAGCAATTCCTTGATCTTCCCAAAAGCACTCCCTGCTTCCTCTGTCCATGCAAACTGTTTACCTTTCATGCAATCTGTAACAGGCGCCATCACACTACTAAAGTGTGGAATAAACCTTCGATAAAATGAAGCCAACCCGTGAAAACTACGAACTTCCGTTATCGTCTTGGGCTGCGGCCAATTTCTGATCGCCTAAACTTTACTTTGGTCAACCTGTATTCCTTTCTCTGAAACAACATATCCCAAAAATAAAACACTATGCGTCATGAACACGCATTTCTTCGTTGCAGCATAAAATTGTTCTTGTCTCAGTACCATCAGCACTTCTCTAAGATGATTCAAATGTTCCTCTGGACTCCCACTGTAAATAAGAATATCATCAAAATACACCACCACAAATTTCCCAATGAACGGTCTAAAAATTTGATTCATCACCCTCATGAAAGTACTCGGTGCATTTGATAAAC
Source organism: Allium fistulosum (assembly GCA_030737815.1). Classification (NCBI taxonomy): domain Eukaryota; kingdom Viridiplantae; phylum Streptophyta; class Magnoliopsida; order Asparagales; family Amaryllidaceae; genus Allium; species Allium fistulosum. Next base: position 369,408,885 of record CM060908.1, read on the forward strand.
CAAACGGCATGACTAACCACTCGTATAGACCCTCCCTGGTTTTAAAAGCAGTCTTCCACTCATCTCCTGGTCTGATACGAATTTGATGATATCCGCTCTTCAAATCAATCTTCGAAAATATAGTAGCTACGCTTATTTGATCCTACAAGTCATCCAACCTCGGCATTGGAAATCTATATCTCACAGTAATCTTATTCAATGCTCGACTGTCAGTGCACATCCTCCACGTTCCATCCTTCTTGGGTACCAATAAAGCTGGTACAGCACAAGGACTCAGGCTCTCCTGTACTCGCCCCTGCTCAAGCAATTCCTCTACCTACCTCCGCAACTCTTCATGTTCCTTCGGACTCATTCGATAATGTGGTCTGTGTGGCAATACAGCACCTGGAACAAGATCTATCTGATGTTGTATATCCCTCAACGGTGGCAACTCCGTAGGTAACTCCTCTGGAAATACGTCGTCGAATTCTTTCAAAACTGGTTTAACTTCTTTTGGAATTTCAACTTCTTCACTGCTCTCACACCCAATCAACAAGAATACTTCCGGCTCTTCTTCAACTTCCTTAACAAACTCCTTTAAAGTCAATAAAGTTTTCAGCTCTTCAATTTCTTCTGACTTACTTTCTTCTTGTGATCTCTTCTTCGGAACTAAGATAATCTTCGTGCCTTTAAACATAAAACTGTAGCTATTGGTCCGACCGTCATGTAGTACTGCTCGATCATATTGCCATGGTCTTCCCAATAATAAATGACAAACATCCATCTCTACTACATCACACCATATTTCATCTTTGTATTTCTTCCCAATAGAGAATGGAACACGAACTCGTCTATCCACTTTCACTTCTCCTCCTTTTCTCAACCATGCTAACTTGTATGGATTAGGATGTTTCTCTGTCTTCAATTTCAACTTTGTCACAGCCTCGGTCGAAATAATATTATCACAACTTCCTGCGTCGATCACAAACTTACACACCTTCCCCAGAATAGTACACGTTGACTGAAAGATGTTACTCCTCAACCAACTAGCTTCTTCCTGCTTCGGTGTTAAACACGATCTTCTCAGCATTAGGTTACAACCTTCATCTCCTGACGCAATATCTTGCTCACCTTCTTCAGCTGGACTAGAACATTCCCCATCAACATCCTCATCTTCAACTTCTACAATCATGGTTCGTTTCTTCGGTTTTGGACATTCACTGCTTTTATGACCCAATTCCTGACAATTGTAACATTTGAAACCATTGTTAACCCTTGCCTTCTCAGCCTCCTTCACCACTGGTCTACTGATAGGTTTAGAAACATTAGAACTTCCTCCAACACCCTTTGCTTGATTGTTAGAATTAGTAAACACACCACTCCCTCGTCTCCCTTGTTTTTCCCAAGCCAACGCTTTCTGATGTGCTTCTGCCACAGATCTTGGATCGAACATATTAACCATATCCTGAATCTGCATTCTCAATCCCCCAATGAATCTAGATGTCAGCTGCTCTTCTGTTTCCATAATATCATTCCTCGCAATCAGTTGGTAAAATTCATCAGCATAGTCATTAACTGTCTTTGTGCCCTGCCTCAAGTTTTGCAAACGTTGATACATCAAAGACTGATAATTGTATGGTAAGAACGTTGCTTTCATCAATTTCTTCATCTTCTCCCAAGATTCAACTTTTGACTTTCCCATCCGATCACGTGTAAGTTTGGTTTGCTGCCACCATGCCAAAGCTCTACCCCTCAGCCTTGTAGCAACCAACTTCACTCTACGATGTTCTGGAACTTCCTTGAAATCAAAAATTTCCTCAACATTAGCCACCCAATCTAGAAACTCCTCTGCTTGCATACCACCCTTGAATTCAGGAATTTCTGTCTTCATCCCCGACTCCCATTTGTGATCATACTCAGAATAGTTTCTTCCTTGACCTCTTCCTTGAACACTACCACCATCATACTCCTCTTCAAAATCAGATGCATAACGATGTCGATTCTGACCACCAACATCTCTACTACCATTACGCCTACCACCTTCCTCTCTTCTATCGACATTCCTCCGTTCACGATCATTCACGTTTCTCCCATGCCCTTGATCATTTTCCATACTTCGGTCTCGATTGGAATGTGGCGAGACTCTACTACCTCCATGATTAGATTCTGGTGAAACCCTTCTCCGATTTTGATTCATCTCCGTCATAAGCCTCTCTAACCGGCCAATTCCTTCATTAAGCTTCTCACTAAAATTCTCATTGATTCTTTGCTCCATCTCATCAGCTTCTTCTCTTCGATACAATGCTTCTACGTTTTGGTGGCGATTAGCTCTTCTTGGCGGCATTCTCGAAAACTTCACAAATTCTTCAACACTTCAAATTCAAACACTTTCCGGATTTTGATCCAAAAGGAAACGGATCGAACACTTCCACTTTGTAGCAAATCACGATGAACACGATGGACAAAGTTTCGGCCTCCAATGCAAATCCGAACTTCAATCTTTGATAATGATGATTCTTCTTCCTCTCGGCCACGGTTTAACACTTCAAGCACTCGTCTTCTCTTCCAACTTCAAATCTCTTCAAATGATTAGGCTCCAAGTCTCGATCTAGCTATGATTGGCTAGAACAAGCTCCGATACCAAAAACTGTTGCAGCGGATAATTCAAAACAATGTAGATCGGTGAAAGTAGCAGTCGATGGATTGATGAATGCTGAATTGCCCGAATTCGTTGATCCGAAGATACCGAACTCTAGCTATCTCGAACTCGTTGATCGCGCACGATACCGGGTTCAAAGATCTTCAATTCTTCAAGCGTTGATCAAGCGCACTTGATTCCGCGAATCGGCTTCTACAATCGTTGAATCGAGCGCACTCGATTAACCGAAAGAGGAGATAGGAGATTACACTCAACTACCAATTTGGAATGAGAGCACAAAGCAATCAAAAGAGAATTTTATTCAAAAATCAACAACCTTTACAAATGACTTCACTTGCCTATTTATAGGCTACAACACACCAACACAGAAAAAGTACAAGTCATAAGTCGGCAACCGACTTATCACATCTCCGACTTAACATAAGTCGCATACTATTTACAACACAGTTCAGAAAAAGCTTAAAAATATTACAAGTATTTAGGTCGGTTCCGACTTAACAACAGTCGCCCTATGAACCCAGACGACCTACGACTTATAACAGTTTACAACACAGTGACACAACTTAAGTCGGCAGCGACCTAACAGTTCAATCATAAGAACGTACAACACAATGACTTGACGACTTAACCATCAACGGCAGAGATCCACGCGGCATAAGAATCAATGGCCTCCAGAGCTTTGCGACTTAAGAACTTTGCGGTATCCCAACTCAACGACTTAAGGAAATCAATGGTATCCAGAGCTTTACGACCTAAGAAGGTAAGCGGTTCCAGACTTTCTTCGCGACCTAAGTCCTTGCGACCTAAGCCTTTGCGACCTAAGTCTTTGCGACTTAACTCCTGCTTCATTAGGTCGTCCACGACCTAATACTTCACCAATTTGCTCTGTTTTCTTATTTCGTAACTCGGTAGGTCGTATACATGTTAACCCGGTAAGTCGTTCCAGCATCTCGTTAACTCGCACTCTCCCACTAAGTCGTTGCCGATCTTCACTAAGTCGTTGGGACGACTTAAAGCTTTTGTTAGGTCGGTTGCGACCTAGAACTTCACTTTTCCACCATTTCTCACCAAATCTTGACTTGGTGGCTTCCTTCTTAAGTCGTACCCGACTTACCAGCATCATAGGTCGCACACGACCTATGTCTTCAACTTTCTGGGCTGCATCAGGTACCGCCCATTATAGTGCAACTCTAGATAAAATAACACCAAGTACTCGCTAGGATCCCCTGCCAACACAGGACCAACCTACCACTTGACTAGTAGTACCGAATATGATCACCCCTCCGTTAATGGGCACTGAAGCAAACAAATGAGTGATAAAATCGACTCTTGATAGGGATGGTCATACCCTAATCTGGAGTAACCCACTTAGCCCTGCTGCATCTCCCATGTTTTAGTCATTTTCGGTTGATGAGGCTTGTAACGACCCAGAATTTAGTCGCTAATTAAATGAACAATTAATTATATTTTTAAATAATTAATAAATGGATTTTTATTAATAAATAAAACTATTTTAAATAATAACTAATGATGTTAAAATCATTTACAAAATTTGTTTACCTAAATATATAGTACATAAAGAAATAGAAAATATGACTGGAAATTATTTTTTGAAATATCGATTTTTCATTGGTTAAATGTTATTCAAAATGCCATAACACTATTGTAAACATACATGCACACATTACAAACCATTTTAAACATGGCGTGTACATGTCCATATGCATGTACATATATGCTCACTTAAACATATATACATATAAGGTAGAAAGAAGATTTTATTTATTAAAAGCGTATATATATATATATATTAACATATATAAAACTCTCTTTTTCCAACACAAGTACATATGATATAGCATGAATAGTGCAAGGAGGGGGGTACATGTTGTGGACGGAATTGGGAGGATTGGAAATGGTAGTGCATGCATATATATATATATATATATATTTGAAATGGTACTTAGATACAACATGTCACTGGGACAACATAACACAAATCACATGTCAATATATGTTCGAATCACGCTACGCAAGTTTCGAACTTGTGACCTTTCGCACCAAAGTCGAATCACTTAACCAATAGGACAATGGTCCTTGTCGTATACATATATTTTAATATAAGCACTTATATGATTTTTAAATAATTTCCTAAGCCTATATATACCTCCTAACTTTCACTTTTCCTATTTTACAATCTCCTTCTCTACTTTTAAATTTCTAAGAGCTTAAGCAAAATATCCATGGCTTCCTCTTCATAGTTTTTAAAAATAGAAAAAATCACTTCTTTTGACTAAAATCTCCTCTTTAGTTCATAAAAACATTTATACATCTTCTACAACACTTCTCTTCCCAACTCCAAGCAACCATCCACCCAAACTTCACATGGTGATACACAACAAGGCCTAGGCTGAGCCCAAAGCCCACTTGGCCGAGCCCATATAGGTGTTCGAGCAACCAAAAGTTTCAAATTTTGCAATATCCTAAAGTGTTTTCAAGTTTTGGTAAAAGTTCACCTTGATTTAATAAAGTTTCGATGAGTAAAACTCTTGTTTTGGGAAAGGAAAAATATTTGATTTTTATGAACTATATATTGTGAAAATATGGTGGTTGTTGTGTTGAATTATCATGTTATTATGATGATATATGATTATAAGTTATGTTTGAGCATGGATTTTTGATTGGTTGTTAAATGATATCTTTGGATATGGATATGTGAATGGTTGGTTATGATATAATGGTAGTATGTTTATGAAACTAAAACCAAGTGTATGTGATGAATTTTTTGTGAAGTTAGTACCTTAAAAATTCACAAAGGACTTGAGATCCGATTTGAAAACAAAGGCTCTTTTTCTAGCTTTGGATTTTGGAAATGCTTTTCCAAGTTCTCACCTTTTGTTTAAATTTTCAAAACTCTTTAAATTCTGTTTTCAAACATGTAGTAGCTAGAGTTAAAGTGAAGTTTTCATCTAGAAATCAATTCTAGCGAACTGCTATTATAGCGATGGTCGCTATGGATGTAGTTCGGAAAATTTCATGATTTCAGGTTTTAAAGTGTTTTATTTTGGATTGTTTTTGAAAATTCATTTCAAACTAATTAAGTAAGTCAAAAGTTTAAGTTTTAATTATTTAATAATTTATTAATTTTAATTTATTAATTTGGGTAATTATTATTTAATTAATTAACTAATTAGGTTAAGTAATTAGAGTTTAAATTATTAACCCAGTTAACTATTCTTAATTAAGTAAGTTTTTAATAATAATTAATTATGATAAAAGAAAATTAAGTTTTATCTAATCATGTTTATTTGCTTTAATTAATTATTTAATTAGAGTTAATTATTTAATTAATTTATTTAATTAAAGGTTAATTATCCACTTAATTAGGGTTTAATTTCTTAAATGAATGTTATCTAATATTAAAGTTTAATTATGAATAATTTTAAATTAATTAAAGTTCAAAGTATGATCTTTGATTTAATTTAAGGTAAATTAAAGTTTAATTAAGTTTGAAACTTATGATTTGGTTAAGGTGTTAGAACCTTGTATTTTGATGTTCTGATCGTGACAACCATATAAGTATATATTATATGAACTAACCAAATTTGTAGGAGAAGAAACAATTCTACTCGACGATAGATCGAAGACCAAAGATTTCACATAGAAGTTCAAAGTTTATATTTGGTTTGTCTATAGTCTAGTTAGTAGTTAGTGATTGTTAAAATCTCTCCTAAGTGGTATATGCACATGCACACACATGTTTTTAAATCATATTCAAAAATAGATACACACACTAAGTTTTTATTATAAAAAGTTTATACTCACATCTTTCAAAAAGAAGTTTATTGGGTAGAAATCAAGAGTTTTAACCGACTGAACGAGGGTGTACAGTCGACTGAAACATGTACACATGCACAAATTATTTTGAAGGTTCAGTTTACTTAACACCCCTATTCAGTCAACTGAACCAGGTGCATTTTCAAAATAAATTTAAATTTCGAAATATTTTGAATTTAAGTTGACTGAATTTCTTTCCTCAGTCGACTGAATATTCATAACGGCTATTTTCTGAACGATCGCCTTCTTTTAACGAACAGAAACAACTTTTAATCCAACCTTTGTTTCCGTATCTTTTGGCCAAAACTTTTCACGAATGATTACATCTTTTTAACTCTATATATAGACTTGAATTCAGTTGTTTTCAATAAAATAATTCTCTGATTCTATTCTATATTCTTGCTATCTAATTTCTGCCATTTGCTTTCATAAACGCTTTCAAACCACTTGCACATTCAAGCACAAACTTATTTGTGATTAAAATTAGTTCCAATCTTCACGTATTACACTATATACCACAAAGGAGAAGATTATAGGAAGGGTGTACTCTAAAGACTCATCCGTGCTATCTATAGAGCACAACTAGTCAAGAAATATTATTGTATTGTTGAAGTCCTATTCGGTTGCTCAGGTGGTAGAAGTCCTATTCGGTTGTCTAGGCGGCAGAAGTCCTGTTCGGTTGCTCAGGTGGTGTAATACCCATTCCTCGGGTTAAGTGAGGGTTGATAGTTAAATTCCAGAAGGAGTCTGGGACTGGATGTAGAATGGGAGTTCGAACCAATATAAAAATCCCCGATGTCATTTACTTTACAATTTACTTGTTATATTCATATTCCACACTAGTAGTTAACTTAGATTATATTCCATATTACGATCCATAGTAGCACTTTCATAAGGTGTATTTATTTTAAAGTTTCTTTCAAAACTCTATCGTTTATTTATTTTTAACCAATTTTCCTGTTTAAGCAAATTGTTTTATAACCAACGATCTCTTGTCCATGTTATTAAGTAGCCAAATAAATTAAAGTAGTTGTAATAAAACGCTGACACGTTTTATTGAAAGTAAGTTGATTTGTACTTATCACAAATACCGCACTTTGGGAATGTGATGAATACAAGGGGGTTAATTTCGATAAGCGGGTCATGACAATCTAAGCATATGGAACATATGTTCATATGTAAATCTTTACACCCTGATAGCGGAATAGTCCACTATAAAAAACTTGACCCCTTAAAATTACCGAACGTTGGTTTGGAAAAACCGGGATCGGACATTAGTTGTTATTTGAAAACCACTTCGAACTAACATAAACATTCGAATTAGAATTAGTAAAGGCAAGGTCCAAGATGAAGACATTGAAGTATAAGGGCTATTTGCTACTAACCCTGAGGGTGATTCCAAAACGGGTGTAGTGGAGATAGTGCCTTTGGTTCATTCATCTCTTGAACGACTTGTATGGATGAATGCTGACATTGTGTCAACATATGGAAGGTGATGTTAGCATTCCAAGTGGCAATGTTATAATAAAGGTAAATGTAGCCTCAAGCCTCATCAATTAGAAATGACTAAAACATGGGAGATGCAGCAAGGCTAGGTGGGTCGCTCCCATGAGGGTAAGGTCATCCCTATCTAGTGTCCCTACTATCAACTCATATATGCTTCGGTACGGTTGCTAATCCCAACCGAGGGGTGATCTTATTCGGTACTATCTAGTAAAGAGTAGGCCGGTCTTGTGTTGGCAGGGGTTGATAGGTTCGACCTTGGTACAAAAATCTAGAGGTGTACTGTGATGGACGATACCCAAGTAGCCCAGTCATTATATGGAATCCATTCTCTAATAAGTGTGGTACAGATTTAGTTGTACCTAAGTATGTTGGAACATGAGATGCAAGCATTTTAGCTATGTTCTATTTTATTTGAACACCCTAGACATTATCGTAATATCACTGGATTTCTATATAAAGTGTTTTGGTTATCGTAAGGTAAAAACCCGTTAGTGTTTATGTGCGGCGTGGTCTTACGAGAAACCTTTGATTTTCAAAGCGTTTTATAAAAGTAAAAATTAAGTTGTCTGAGTTTACTCACACCAGACTTATGTCTAACCTGGAGCTTTATTTTCTTTCCTAAACTCTTGGGTACTCAAATTTGTATGAGTAGCCAAGTGATCCAGGTTTCTTACGGAAGCATTTTAAAGGAGCTGGAGTAGGTGGCTTCACAGTTAGCTAGATATTATCTATTCCGCCGTGTTTACATATGATCTATGTATTTTTGTACAGGAAAGTAGTTATAATTGTCTAGTCGAAAGTTATGATGTAATGACTCTGATTTGTTATTATTTTGGAAATGACTATGTAATATCCTATATTATCTATTATATGTTGTTCTGATTCATGGTGATATTCTGTAATGTGTAGTTTCTTCTTATCTTTCTTTTTCTTTTATCCTTAATGGCTCGTCTTTCGGTGCAAGAAAGGCGGTCGTTAGAAGGCTTGAGGCTATGTTTTACCCATTATATAGAACTTTTCACTTGGAATGCTAACACTACTCTCCAGGCAACAATGCAATGCCATCATTCATCTATACAAGTTCATTCTGGGACTGAACAAAACCGAAGGCGTTACATCTACTACATCCATTTTGGAATCATCCTCAGGATTAGTAGCAAGCAGCCTTTGCACTTTAAAGAGCTTCACCTTTAATTCCATCATCTTTAAGATGTCTTTACTTCAAAACACTTGGCTTGGATCGAAGTGGTTTTTGGATAACATATCTGATTCCTATGACGCCCCACCTCTATGCTCACAATAACAAAGAGTATTAAAAGAAATACTATATGTTATTACGAAGAATAAGGCTGGATAGGAGCGGCCATCCATAGTTGGCCTTACACTAGTATTGGTTACCTCGATAGAAGTGGTATATATTTTTCATTTTTCATTGCTTATTTATTTACTCCCATCGACATACCCAATTACCAGTATAAAACAAACTACGATGGTTCATAATAGTTTAGGACAATATATATAATAATAACACAGATACAGAAAGAATGCAGAACACAGATAACAAAAGATCTCATATATATATATAACTGATGTCAGTTACAATACATTTGACACAATACATATGATACAACTACAACTGTCGACTCTGGAAGTTATATATACACGTACATTATCAACTAATATACATGAATACATATCAACCTATACTATGACACGACTACTCCAAAAGATGTGAAAAGTCTTCATAGCTCAAACAGCAACACAAAGTAGGAAATCTACAACCTGAAATAACTCGGGTCTGACCCGAGTATTAAATTCAAAAGAAAATAATACACGGGTCAGTCTAATTCAAACTCAGTTATTAATGCACAGAAGCAATAATAATCAAATAACAAATAGACGACAGTCACAGAAATCTCGTATATCCGACTCCTCGATAAGAGAATCGGATAACGACAGATATAACACTAAATAGTGTTAAACAACAAATCAGCAGGTCTAAATCATCAACAAAGATAGATAAAAAGGTTATCAATGAAGATGATATGAAAACTCCAAAATTTCCTAAACATCAATTTACAACAAACTCCAATTATTAAATAAATAATTAAAATCTCCAAATGATCAATCGAATCAAATTTCTGTGTGGCTGCAGTACACGCACGCGTGCACTGCCTCGCCACACAGTACGTGAAATCATCACGACAGGGAAAACTAACAGCAATCAAAACTGTAGAGGTCAAAGCGAAATCCAAGTCAACAAAACAGCGTAAACAACAAAAATCTAATTATCGATATGATAATTAGAAAACATATAATCTAATTATCTAAAAGATAATTAGATATCAACAAAATCATCAACTCAAACCCAATCAGAATACACTTCAAAGTAAATTGAATTTGGCAACACGAAATAATTTCGACAATTGAAATCATCAATTTAAAACTTCAATTCTGTTTGGCTGCAGTGCATGCACGCGTGCACTGCCTCGCGAATACAACATACGAAATACGCAACAGATCAATGAATCAAGAACAAATCACCAACTGAAGTCAGAAAACCGTGAGTACGCAAGTGGATAACCCCACTGCGGCATATTCAAATTATAAAGGCCACTACCTCAGAGGCAAAGTATCAAATATACAAATGTGCTCAAGACAAACGAGCTAAGTATGCAAGTAGAGGTGACAACATGAAACTGCACCAAACCAGAGGAATGCAACTGATTTCAAGTGAAGGACAACAAGTATTGCATCAGTGAACAATTCAACAAATGCATATACAGGAATGCAACAGTGATGATGCACTGATAATAACATGAATGGTCATGCTAGGTCATACAAAACTGAAACTATCTTCTAAAAATCTGAATTCATATATGTCATATTTTATGTACATACTATGAGAAGAACAAAATACAACAGAGTGACAGCCAACACATTGCAACCCAAAGATTTAAAACAACTGAATACCAGTCATGATTGCCCAAGAATTCGAACAGGTCAAAATGCTCAAAAATCAAACTCAAGAACAAAGGCTACAACAGCAGATGAAAGTCACGCATGCTACAGAGATGATCAGAAGTGACAATGTCACAAATGACCAAGGTCAAAAGGAAACCACTGTGATGAACAAGTCATCAACAAATCAAAGTATGAGACAGCTACAAAATGAAAACTACAGTAAAATTCACACATCAGTGAAATATCAGCCCTGACTAAAATCGTACAGTAACTATATACATATGCATGAACTCACACATGATGGTTGTGAAAATATAATACCCTAGCATGCACAGTTAACTCGAATGAAGACATGAGTGCTACACTGGAATGCACACGATGTCAAAATAAAGGCCAAAGTCCAGGAATTCTTTCAAATAAACAAGGTCAAGGGCCAATATCATTTTCAAATAAAACTCAACAGTCAGATTCATATTTAAGCAATGCCGAACAATTCTTTCAGGTAAAATTTAACAAGGATCAAAGTGCTACCAGAGGCGGTAACGATATAGCCAAAGTCGAACAAAACAACATTGTCAAACTCACATTCGAAAATCATCAAAGCCGTAAATTCATAAATTTATACGACTCGATAAAGCCAGAGAAACATCAAACATCTGCATATGTATGAAATTCAAAGCCATAGAAATCACCAAATCACCTATATATATATCAAGTGACCGAACTCAATGTGAGCCAGCCGGGGTTACGAAACCAACATGCCCGTTGTTCATCAAAGAAAGCAAGGCCGAAGCCAACAACGCAAATGAAAATCAGGGGATTAGCAAATTCACAGATTCGAACACAAGCAAGAAAACATAAAAGAAAAACCCCAAATTAATTTTTATCTCGAATCAATAACGAGATAAAAATCGAACCGCCGAAACAATATGCAAGGCATGAATTGAGATGTGAGTGAGAGAATCACTCACCTTAATTGGAAGCGAAGACGAACATAGAGACGAAGCCGAGCACTCAAAAACGAGCGAACCCAAACGAAACCCTAGCAGACTTGAGCGACTCAAAGAGATAGGCGATCGACAAGGCGAGGATGAAAACATCATTCGATCGAGCTGCAAGGGTTGGCGCCTTCGATTTTTACGATGCCCTAATTTGAGACAAGGACGCCATTTGTTTTTCATTTGTTTGTATAGGGTTTTCTAACAAAAGTGAATGAAAAAGAGGAATGGTCGAGTGTCCTTATCTCGGCACCACTCAGAGGAAAACGTGGGCCAAGCAAATATTAAAGCCCATTCAACATTTAACAATTTTTACTAAAGAATTTTTCTTGATGTAAATTCCAAACAGCAATTAGCTATCAACACTAATCGATTAATGACGATTATAAATTTTCACAAAACTCCGGGTTGTTACAGACTCCCCTCCTTATAAAAATTGCGTCCCCGCAATTTTCATAGCTAAGGTTGTCAATAGCAATTATTTTTCTAACATAAACTGGTTAAGCTAGAAAAATAAGCATCAAAACACAAACGCCAAAGAAATCTTTCAATTACATAAAAGAAATTCACACCTTCTCAACAAAATCTAACTATCAGATAGATAATCAGAAAACAACAAAACTGAATAAATGCAATTATCAGCAATATTCAATTATCAACTAGATAATTAAAATACAGAAAATCACAAAACATCAATATCTAACTATTAATACGATAATTAGAAAACAGCAAAATCTAATTATCAACAAAGATAATTAGAAAACACAAATCGCAAATCGCAAAACCGCAATTATCTAGTTATCAACCAGATAATTAGAAAACACGAACTTTATAATCAACAAACTCTAACTATCAACAGAGATAGATAGAAACGACAATTCAATAAAATCAACATAATCTAGATTCAATCAAAGACTAGAAATTCTCATATCAATAAAAATCAGCAATCAACCAATATCTAATTATCACAACGATAATCAGAAATCATCAAATATCTACTTATTAAAAACGATAATCAAATTTCAAATCAACAAATATTCGATTATCAAAAACGATAATAAAATCTCAAATCAACAAATATTCGATTATCAAAAACGATAATCAAATCTCAAATCAACAAATATTCGATTATCAAAAACGATAATCAAATCTCAAATCAACAAATATTCGATTATCAAAAACGATAATCAAATCTCAAATCAACAAACATTCGATTATCAAAAACGATAATCAAATCTCAAATCAACAAATATTCGATTATCAAAAACGATAATCAAATCTCAAATCAACAAACATTCGATTATCAAAAACGATAATCAAATCTCAAATCAACAAACATTCGATTATCAAAAACGATAATCAAATCTCAAATCAACAAACATTCGATTATCAAAAACGATAATCAGAAACAACAAATATCTAATTATCACAAGCGATAATTAGAAACAACAAATATCCGATTATCAAAAACGATAATCAGAAACAACAAATATCTAATTATCACAAGCGATAATTAGAAACAACAAATATCCGATTATCAAAAACGATAATCAGAAACAACAAATATCTAATTATCACAAGCGATAATTAGAAACAACAAATATCTGATTATCAAAAACGATAATCAGAAACAACAAATATCTAATTATCACAAGCGATAATTAGTATCTAATTATCACAAGCGATAATTAGAAACAACAAATATCCGATTATCAAAAACGATAATCAGAAACAACAAATATCTAATTATCACAAGCGATAATTAGAAACAACAAATATTTGATTATCAAAAACGATAATCAGAAACAAAAATATCTAATTATCACAAGCGATAATTAGAAACAACAAATATCCGATTATCAAAAACGATAATCAGAAACAACAATCAGCAAATATTTAATTACCGATACGATAATTAAATCTCATAACATCAGATATCTAATTACCTGTAGATAATTAGAAACAACAAATATCTAGAAATCAATTAAGAAGACTAGAAAATCAACATAAAAGCTTGGATCGATCCCATCAGATGGCGAGTTTTTAGTTCGCCGCACGTGCATCAACAAATGGCCGAAGCCTACCAAGTACTCAACATAATTTTGGCGCCCATCAGATTGACCCGAAGGTCCATAGAGTGACCCAAAGGTCTAGTACTTGTATTTGACCCGAAGGTCCATCAGAGTGGCCCGAAAGCCCAACAAAGGACCCGAAGGTCCAACAAATGACCCGAAGGTCCAACATAGTGGCTCGAAGGCACACGAAAGCATCAAAATCATCAAAACAGCAGATATTTCAATTAACGAGTCCGGAATTAACCGAAATAGCAAACGCACATGTCCCATACCACGTGTTTTACTAAATTGTTTGATTCTCTTCATCGTTTCCTTGAAAGTGCAAAATTGCTTATTTTGTAAAAATACATTTTACATTCTCAAACGGACAAGTCCGGAATTAAGCAAATCAGTAAAAGAAAGGGGTCATAGTCCTCGATTTTGCTGAAACGTTTAAATCGCTTCCTCATTCTTTTGAAAGCGCAAACTATAAAATTTCTGAAAACAATTTTATTTATTTTATCTTTTTTTTAAAATTAACAATTCACATTCTCAACTGGACAAGTCCGGAGTTAACCGAACCAGTAAAAGAAAGGGGTCATAGTCCTCGATTTTGCTGAAACGTTTAAGTCGCTTCCTCATTCTTTTGAAAGCGCAAACTGTTAAAAATTTAGAAAACAATTTTTCCTTTAAAACGATTTTACCAATCACGTGATTAAAACAGCAAATCAGTAACAATTTCGATAAGGAAATTGTACTTCTCAAAATACCGTAAAAACGGGTCACAAATCAGCATTGCGGTATACCCGCTTGAAAATCCACTTTTAAAATTTGACGGTTACTGAAGTCAAAGCGACAGTAATTTTTAAACGTCAAAATCTCATCAAAATAATTCAAATCAAAATGTAACACCAGTGAATTTTCATTCATTAAAATTTTCAACAAAACACCGTACTTCAAAAATATAGCACTGGTGTAAAAATCCCGTTATAAAAATAACGGCAACAAAATACGTTTCATAACCAAACATCGGTTCAACATAAAATTAATGCAGTAACGTGCAATTCATATTTGCACGCACACTACAACGTACACAAAGAAATTACTCTATTATCTTCAATGAAGATAATTTAAAACAGCGAAAATCTAATCAACATGTGATTAGCATAAAAGAAAATCAGCAAAAATCTCAACAATAATCACATAACTGCAATCGTTTCGAATCCTTAATTCGGATTCGAAATTCTCAAAGAAAACAAATTAAACACAGCTATGTAAACACAAATGAAATTTATTTCAATTTCATATTTTGATTTTTTAAATCAAAAAGATTATCAACTGTATTCAGCGAAGATAGTCTCACTGTTTCCGCTGCGCATTCTGATAACAGAACACAAATTATCAATCAACAAAACACAATTCCACTTTTATTTTTAAATAAGGATATTTAAAAATTTCACAAAAATTTCAAAACTTTAGTTTTGACTCAAAACACAAATAAAACATCGACAATTAGTTGTAACACATGTTCCATCTAAGTTATGTTTTATATTATGTCCGTAAACCCCAAGCTCTGATACCAACTGTGATGCCCCACCTCTATGCTCACAATAACAAAGAGTATTAAAAGAAATACTGTCTGTTATTACGAAGAATAAGGCTGGATAGGAGCGGCCATCCGTAGTTGGCCTTACACTAGTATTGGTTACCTCGATAGGAGTGGTATATATTTTTCATTTTTCATTGCTTATTTATTTACTCCCATCGACATACCCAATTACCAGTATAAAACAAACTACGATGGTTCATAATAGTTTAGGACAATATATATAATAATAACACAGATACAGAAAGAATGCGGAACACAAATAACAAAAGATCTCATATATATATATATATATAACTGATGTCAGTTACAATACATTTGACACGATACATATGATACAACTACAACTGTCGACTCTGGAAGTTATACATACACGTACATTATCAACTAATATACATGAATACATATCAACCTATACTATGACACGACTACTCCAAAAGATGTGAAAAGTCTTCATAGCTCAAACAGCAACACAAAGCAGGAAATCTACAACCTGAAATAACTCGAGTCTGACCCGAGTATTAAATTCAAAAGAAAATAATACACGGGTCAGTCTAATTCAAACTCAGTTATTAATGCACAAAAGCAATAATAATCAAATAACAAATAGACGACAGTCACAGAAATCTCGTATATCCGACTCCTCGATAAGAGAATCGGATAACGACAGATATAACACTAAACAGTGTTAAACAACAAATCAGCAGGTCTAAATCATCAACAAAGATAGATAAAAGATTATTAATGAAGATGATATAAAAACTCCAGAATTTCCTAAACAGCAATTTACAACAAACTCCAATTATTAAATAAATAATTAAAATCTCCAAATGATCAATCGAATCAAATTTCTGTGTGGCTGCAGTACACGCACGCATGCACTGCCTCGCCACACAGTACGTGAAATCATCACGACAGTGAAAACTAACAGCAATCAAAACTGTAGAGGTCAAAGCGAAACCCAAGTCAACAAAACAGCGTAAACAACAAAAATCTAATTATCGATACGATAATTAGAAAACATATAATCTAATTACCTAAAAGATAATTAGATATCAACAAAATCATCAACTCAAACCCAATCAGAATACACTTCAAAGTAAATTGAATTTGGCAACACGAAACAATTTCGACAATTGAAATCATCAATTTAAAACTTCAATTCTGTTTGGATGCAGTGCATGCACGCGTGCACTGCCTCGCGAATACAACATACAAAATACGCAACAGATCAATGAATCAAGAACAAATCACCAACTGAAGTCAGAAAACCGTGAGTACGCAAGTGGATAACCCCACTGCGGCATATTCAAATTATAAAGGCCACTACCTCAGAGGCAAAGTATCAAATATACAAATGTGCTCAAGACAAACGAGCTAAGTATGCAAGTAGAGGTGACAACATGAAACTGCACCAAACCAGAGGAATGCAACTGATTTCAAGTGAAGGACAACAAGTATTGCATCAGTGAACAATTCAACAAATGCATATACAGGAATGCAACAGTGACGATGCACTGATAATAACATGAATGGTCATGCTAGGTCATACAAAACTGAAACTATCTTCTAAAAATCTAAAATTCATATATGTCATATTTTGTAACGACCCGTATTTTTAACACTTTAAAAATACGAATTAAAATAAAAATTTTGGATAAAAATCCGAAGGAAATAAAATTTTGTGTTGTTAAATGTGAATTACAAGTTAAAATACAAAACTGAATTCTGAAATAACTTAATTGTAAATTAAATGTGGAGGTTAACTTATATTGAATGTAAATAATGAATTGAATTTGATTGTAAACAGCGAAATAAATAAAATGTTACATTTAATATTGAAGTTATAATATTGAAATCAACGTAAATGAATGTAATATTACTGTGAATTTAAATAAGATGATAGCTGAAGAAAATGAAAGTAAATGAATTATAAACTATTGATAATAATGTATAAGTAAATGGTTGATTCAATAATGAAAGTGTAAATCGAAATAAAAGAATTCAATTAGAATTAAATAACTTGAATTTGAATTACAATATAATTGAACGCTGAATCTAATGTAATCTTTTATACTGGATTTATAATGGAAAACTGCATTGTAAAAGATTGTTAATTATTGTGAAATTAAAAATGAAATTTTTGAACAATTGAAATTTGATTTAAAAGTTAATAATTTAAAATTGGGAATTTTATATTGAAATTAGACTGTAGAAATAGCCATTTTTACAACTGTCTCGGATTTCGACGAAACTAGTTTCATCGGATCCGTAACAGTGAATTATTGTAAGGTTTCAATTTTCGTAGCAATCGGACTTGTCGTTTGGTCGTGTGAGCTTGAAACGCGTAGAAATTTAACGTCGTTAATTAAAATAATCGATTTCAAAAAGCTATCTTCCACATACGATTGAACTAGGCCTTGGGACTAGTTCCATTGCGTCCGGAACGGGGTAAAACCTTATAAACGCCTGGCGGCACGTCTCGATTGGAGTTCGGACGACTTTGGACCTATCTATATAAATACGCACACAAACCAAGACAGTTTTACTGTCATTTTAATCCAGAAACCCTAATTCTATCTCATGGCTGCCACCTATTCAATGGCCAGAATCGCTCGAACTTCTTTTCTTAATATCTCTCAATCCATTCAACGAAATCAAAAAATTCCAAAAGCAAAGTTGTAGATCTCGGCAAGCTCTTCAAATCCATACGGTTGATCTATGCTTTTACGTCACGGATTCACCCAGATCTGACTTGGAAGCATGTACGGTTTTTCTTGGTTTGCGTGCAAACAGTGGCGAATGGGGTGGCAAAACTTAGTGCGGAGGTGGAGCAAGGAGAGGCGCACGCGATGGCATCCCCTGATCAACGTCCGGTCGTCTAGGTTGCGTGCGTGTTTTGGTTGATGTCGCGGTGGAGGGTTTCTGCGTGCGTAGTCTGGTAGCAGAGCTTTCGCGTGTTGCTGGAGATGATTTTTGGTGACGTGGCAGTGGGTGAGATAAAAGTGTTCTTTTGTTTATTTTTAATATTGAAATTCAAGCACATTTATCGCTATATCTTTTGCATACGATATCCGATTCACGCGCGGTTTCTTTTGTTAGAATCGTATTGACATTCCGGACATCTTGACTCTAGTTTGGCTGCATTCTGAGACTGTTCAAATTTGGGCCTTTATTTGGGTTTTGAATCGTCGATAAATTAAAGGTGAGTGTTTATACGCTCACAATTGACTA
Source organism: Allium fistulosum (assembly GCA_030737815.1). Lineage (NCBI taxonomy): Eukaryota > Viridiplantae > Streptophyta > Magnoliopsida > Asparagales > Amaryllidaceae > Allium > Allium fistulosum. The sequence continues at coordinate 369,427,722 of CM060908.1, forward strand.
AAATAACTTTTGTTAGTTAAATTTATATTCTGAAGTGATATGAAATTTATTGGTTGTTGTTTGGTAGGTTTAATTATCATCTGTATTGATATATGAATTAATTGGTAGAATTTAAATTGACCGTTAAAATAAATTTAAATTTAAATTAGCAGTATATTACTCGATATTGACAATTATAAAATTGAGGTGAATGTTATTGGCTTTATGGTTGATTGGTTGTGATGGATGCTATTGGTAGATATTGGTTGTTTATTTATTTTGATATATCATGCTATCATCATGTATATTGTTTATTGCATATAAACTGTAAACTGAATCATTTCGAATAAATTAAGAAATAGGTTGAAATGATATACCTATGACATCTATTTGGATTGAAATGATATATATCCATCCTTGAAATTAAAATTGAAATAATTATCCACTTGGCCATAGGTTAGAAAATTATATACGGACACCGGGTTGGTTAAATTAAATGATTTTAAAGGTTGTTTTGAAATTATTTAAATGAATTGATTTTAAGAAAAAATCCAATTTATGGAAATTGAATTATTTTGAATTGAAGCTCAAGATGTTGGAATTTAAACTTGGTAAATGAAATTGTTTAATTATTTGAAGTTTATATTTTAAGTAAAAAATTTGAAATACGGCGTAAATTTTCGAAAGTTGATTTGTTTTAAAAGATTGGACTCTTAATCAAACTCTGAATATTTCTAAGAAAATTTATATGAAATGATATTTCAAGTTTGAGTTTGGAATTGAAAATAAATTTGAAATTGAGATTAAATTAATTTGGAATTTAATTGAAATTCAAAGAAATTTGTGAATTGGACTAAATTGAAACTATTGAATCAAATTTGAAGATAAAATTGATTTGAAAAGGATTTGAACTGAAATTGATTTGGAATGTAATACTTAAATGAATTCTTGAAATCCGAATATTAATCTAAGTTTATTGAATTGGAATTGTTCCAGAAATTAAGTAAACTACTTAATACGGATGTTTAATTTGAAGTATATTCTAATTTGAATACGAAATGGTTTTAAAGCGAATCTTATATTCTTATATAAATATATGAACTGTTTTGAAATGTGAAATATTTAAAGTTTCGAAATATATTGGAAGTGAAATTGTTTATTTTGTGGTTCAAATATGTATTTGAAATTGATAATTTGAAATGGTTTATTGAGAAGCTGAATCGAGTTGGAATTGATGATTTGAAATTTGATTAAATTTTAATTTTGGAATTTGAGTTTATGTGAATCATTTTGTGAGATATTGAGGCGAAAAATGATTTTGAATCGAAATGAGATTTTGAGGCGAAAAATGATTTTGAAATCGAAATGAGATATTGAGGCGAAAAATGATTTTGAAATCGAAATGAGATATTGAGGCGAAAAATGATTTTGAAATCGAAATGAATTTTTGAAACGGAATCTTACATCTTGAATAAGATATGATGATATTTGAAATGGATTTGATTTTGAAGTGAATATGATATTTTGATATCAATTATGAATTGATTTTTGAAATGTAAAAGAGCCATCGGTGTAATAATACGTAGTTATTAAAGAGACCAGGATCGGGTATGGACATACTCTCTGTCGATACCGAAAACCACTTTAATAACTAGTATACGCGGAGTGTTGATCCAGAACGAAGTGGATGGTTTGGTGAACGCGTTGACTGAAGAAAGAGAACGATATTGGATGACCCCTGACATGACTAAAACAGGAGCCGCGCCGGGCCATTGAGGTTCGCCACCTCTAGCGGACACACTTCTTCGTTACCATATCTATTACTGTTGTGATTCGATTTGGGTGCACCCCTCGATTTTGGGAGTGTTGTTTCGCGGTGTTGGGGTAGTAGCTGCTATGCCCAACATCAGTCCGGATCACGCAACTACTAGTATCCTAGTTGGTATTGCCTCATGTACCTTGTCATACTGATTATCCTATTCGCGACCACTACGATTTTGGTTTGTACCTTTAGTATATGGATTGCCCTCTGGTGACTTCCGGTTTTGGGGAAACTACGGTCTTGTATATGCTCTTGGGAATAAAAATGTGTTAAGGGTGGAATGGGCCATGGCTTAACGCTAGTTTGATATTTTACTTTATAATAGACATTATTGTACATAGCGTATTCTATTATATAGTAGATAGTTTAACGGATCCTTAGGAGATGGAAATCCCGAACATCTCTTAAGTTAATGCACGCACGTTAAATACTGGATAGGAGGTGTCTAAAACCCATAAACATCTTCGACGCCGTCACACTCATATTTACTTATTCGATTTAACCTACATGAGATATTTTAGTCCTGACTCGAGTGTTTTGTCTGTTCATTACGCTCGTGTCAGCCTGAGCATTTCAGATTAGGTTGAAGGTATATTCTGGAGGACGAAGACGGAGTTTGGTATTACATCATTTGTATTCTACTACTGTATTATTTTTCCGCTGCATTGTTGTATTATCTCTGATATGTATGTACCTCTGATTTATGATGTATAATAATAATCAAATTTATTTATTTAACAGCTTCATGAACTGTTATTTTATTATTATATCTTGTTCCTTCCGCTGCGAGATTCTGAGTTTGTTTCTATTCTTTCTTTCTTTTCTTATTTAACCCCAATAACTATCTATATTTTGGATTGTTTGAGTCGGCATGTGTGACTTGAACTGTCGAAAATCCGGGTCTTTACAGTTGGTATCAGAGCTTTGGTTTAGATTACCTTGGCTCTTGTAGGGAATAACTCATTGAAATTGGGTTGAACCTTATGAATGAGTTTGAGTGTATATGAGAGAGCGTATTTGTAATTTTGATATAAAAATGATTTTATATTGTGTTAATTTGTTCCATTGAGTATTTATGAATTCTGGTTGGTACTTGGGACGCCAAGGCATCGATAGGAATTTCTAAACACTCGAATATGACAGATTGACATAATATTGTTTTAGATTATATTTTATATATAAAAGAATTATCTTGAAAATTTATAAATTTTGATGGTATTGGTTGTTAGGAGATGATAATATTAGATTATCATCGTTTATTGTTGATTAGTCAATATTTCTAACTATTGACTAATGGATGATTTTAAGGAATGAAACTTGTAAATATGATTGACAGTGAATATAAATGGTAAATAAAATAAAATAAAAATGAATTTAAATTAAGATGGAGAATTTAAATTCCGGTGTTTTGAAAATTTATTAACGAAAATTTGAAATGTATAATATAAGTATTATATGATTGTATATTCGATTAGAAATCGTTTTCAAAGGATTTTCAAATGAAGTAAGTGTTATACTCCCCACTTGACACTAGAGAATGATTTTGGTGATGAGTGCACGCATCATTGACGTTTATTTTCGAGAGTCCAAGTGGGGGAGATCACTTAATAGTTTTTCTAAATACTGTTTTGATTAAAAATTGTAATTTTCTAAAGTATGAAATGAAAATAAGTATATATATATATATTTCAATGTTGATTAAAATTCTTCTAAAAAGTATGATTTGAGATATAAAGATATTTTTAAATCGAATCCGGAGTTGAAATTCTTAAGTTCTCTAATAAGGAATGATTTTAATTATTAAACTAAAGTAAATTTTGAATTGTTAGAAACTTATGAATTGAAAGGGTGAAATTGAATTTTAGTGTTAAAAAAAATTTAATTAAAATTAAAATTGTAGGAGTAACCCTTAATTTGGAAAATAATAAATTGGAAATTTATTTAATAGGTATAACACTCAAATTGAATGAAAAGAAGTTGTATATTGTTTAACTACATTTTATTTGCATAGCTATAACTTACCAAATACTTAAAAAGTTTAAAATGCTAATAAGGATAAGTAAATGAATAATATACAAGTGTGATTGCGAATAATAAAATGTGAAGATCTATTGATAGTGTAAATATAAAGGAAATTTAAGTTGTAAAATGAATTAAATATAAAATTAATTAAATATAAAATTAGTAAATGGAAAGTAATTAAATTTGAATGAAACTAAATGTCAATAAACTTGGAAGTGTATGAAATTAAAATTTTCACTTGGAAATGTATAATTGATTTAGTGTAGATTTTGGATGGATGTTAATGTTGATATGCATTGGTTGTTAGATTGGATGGTAATTGATTAAATAGAATTCAGTAGTGTAAATGGAATTGAATAAACAGAATAAAAATTTTAAATAATTAAATTCAAATTTGAAGCAAAGTGAAATTAAATATAATTGAATTCAAATTAAATTGAAGCAAATTGACTTGAATTTAAATTATGAATGAAACAAACTTGAATAAATCGGAAACAAATCGAATGTAAACTTATTTCATGGATAAATAAGAAAATAAGCGACTTTGTGTTTATGATTGTTTCTTTAGAAAATTTGAAGTTTGATGGTTTGTACTTTGAAATAATAAAATCAAATTTTTGGAAAAATTCAAAATTGTCCAATATATGCTGAAACGAAAACAACCATAACTTTTAAATGGCCAGATGAAATTCGACGATCTTAGACTTTTCAGAAAACTTAGAAACTGTAGCACGACTTTTGTTTAGAGTGTCTTCAGAAATTCTTTCGTTTACTTAGTTAAAAATTTGAATCTTCTCGCTGGCCTGTGTAAAAGGAAGCAAAATCAGTAGTCTATACCCTTAGTATTCTCGCCATAACTTTTTACTGGTGTATCGGATTTCGACGATCTTGCACTCTATGGAAAGCTAAGAACTTAAGTTAAAACTTTTGCTTTAAGTCTTTTGTGTTTTGCTGTCATTTAGATGGTCGAAAAGGGGAGTGAACGTCGTTGACCTGCGCAATTCATTGCCCAGGCTGAGGCGTATCCATTTAGTAAAACGGGAGTAACTTTTGAACGGATGGTCCGAATTCAATAATTTTGGACATTATGGAAAGCCTGAAACAAATGCAACAACTTTTATTTAGATTCCATTTTAAAATTTTATCGTTTAGGTGACCAAAAACTGGGGTTTGTTTGCTGTCCTGAATTTAAAATTTTCAGTTTTGAAGCTAAATAAGTTATATATATGTTGTATATGCTAAGTATATCAATATACCTTTATATGTTTGGTTATCATTTGTTGTTGAGTATTTTAATAGGTGACAAAGGGTTGCGCTTCGCTTGTGGAGCTCGCTTCTGCGCTAAATGCAAAATGTAAGTTAAAATGCTAATAAACGCTAAATAAAATGTACGTTCTCGGATTACGGTTTATGTTGTGGTATATTATTGTGTTCCCCATGTTTTGGGATGCCTCATTCTTGTGATGAGATGTATATCATGCAATTATTACCACTGTGAAATTTTTCGGTCCTAGCCGTGCAAAGGAGGTGCTGCTGAAATTTTTCAAAAATCCGGGAGTTAGAAATTTTTGAGATTTTAAAAATCCTATAACTAAATTTTACAAATAAGTCGAATATTTTGAATGAATTATATCGAAATGATGGTTTCCCCTTCTCCGTTCCTTTTCGAGGACGAAAAGTTTTAAGTGGGAGAGAATGTAACGACCCGTATTTTTAACACTTTAAAAATACGAATTAAAATAAAAATTTTGGATAAAAATCCGAAGGAAATAAAATTTTGTGTTGTTAAATGTGAATTACAAGTTAAAATACAAAACTGAATTCTGAAATAACTTAATTGTAAATTAAATGTGGAGGTTAACTTATATTGAATGTAAATAATGAATTGAATTTGATTGTAAACAGCGAAATAAATAAAATGTTACATTTAATATTGAAGTTATAATATTGAAATCAATGTAAATGAATGTAATTTAATATTACTGTGTATTTAAATAAGATGATAGCTGAAGAAAATGAAAGTAAATGAATTATAAACTATTGATAATAATGTATAAGTAAATGGTTGATTCGATAATGAAAGTGTAAATCGAAATAAAAGAATTCAATTGGAATTAAATAACTTGAATTTGAATTACAATATAATTGAACGCTGAATCTAATGTAATCTTTTATACTGGATTTATAATGGAAAACTGCATTGTAAAAGATTGTTAATTATTTTGAAATTAAAAATGAAATTTTTGAACAATTGAAATTTGATTTAAAAGTTAATAATTTAAAATTGGGAATTTTATATTGAAATTAGACTGTAGAAATAGCCATTTTTACAACTGTCTCGGATTTCGACGAAACCAGTTTCATCGGATCCATAACAGTGAATTATTGTAAGGTTTCAATTTTCGTAGCAATCGGACTTGTCGTTTGGTCGTGTGAGCTTGAAACGCGTAGAAATTTAACGTCGTTAATTAAAATAATTGACTTCAAAAAGCTATCTTCCACATACGATTGAATTAGGCCTTGGGACTAGTTCCATTGCGTCCGGAACGGGGTAAAACCTTATAAACGCCTGGCGGCACGTCTCGATTGGAGTTCGGACGACTTTGGACCTATCTATATAAATACACACACAAACCAAGACAGTTTTACTGTCATTTTAATCCAGAAACCCTAATTCTATCTCATGGCCGCCACCTATTCAATGGCCAGAATCGCTCGAACTTCTTTCCTTAATATCTCTCAATCCGTTCAACGAAATCAAAAAATTCCAAAAGCAAAGTTGTAGATCTCGGCGAGCTCTTCAAATCCATACGGTTAATCTATGCTTTTACGTCACGGATTCACCCAGATCTGACTTGGAAGCATGTACGGTTTTTCTTGGTTTGCATGCAAACGGTGGCGAATGGGGTGGCAAAACTTGGTGCGGAGGTGGAGCAAGGAGAGGCGCACGCGATGGCATCCCCTGATCAACGTCCGGTCGTCTAGGTTGCGTGCGTGTTTTGGTTGATGTCGCGGTGGAGGGTTTCTGCGTGCGTAGTCTGGTAGCAGAGCTTTCGCGTGTTGCTGGAGATGATTTTTGGTGACGTGGCAGTGGGTGAGATAAAAGTGTTCTTTTGTTTATTTTTAATATTGAAATTCAAGCACATTTATCGCTATATCTTTTGCATACGATATCCGATTCACGCGCGGTTTCTTTTGTTAGGATCGTATTGACATTCCGGACATCTTGACGCAGGTTTGGCTGCATTCTGAGACTGTTCAAATTTGGGCCTTTATTTGGGTTTTGAATCGTCGATAAATTAAAGGTGAGTGTTTATACGCTCACAATTGACTAAAATAACTTTTGTTAGTTAAATTTATATTCTGAAGTGATATGAAATTTATTGACTGTTGTTTGGTAGGTTTAATTATCATCTGTATTGATATGTGAATTAATTGGTAGAATTTAAATTGACCGTTAAAATAAATTTAAATTTAAATTGGCAGTATATTACTCGATATTGATAATTATAAAATTGAGGTGAATGTTATTGGCTTTATGGTTGATTGGTTGTGATGGATGCTATTGGTAGATATTGGTTGTTTATTTATTTTGATATATCATGCTATCATCATGTATATTAAAATAGGTTGAAATGATATACCTATGACATCTATTTGGATTGAAATGATATATATCCATCCTTGAAATTAAAATTGAAATAATTATCCACTTGGCCATAGGTTAGAAAATTATATACGGACATCGGGTTGGTTAAATTAAATGATTTTAAAGGTTGTTTTGAAATTATTTAAATGAATTGATTTTAAGAAAAAATCCAATTTATGGAAATTGAATTATTTTGAATTGAAGCTCGAGATGTTGGAATTTAAACTTGGTAAATGAAATTGTTTAATTATTTGAAGTTTAGATTTTAAGTAAAAAAATTGAAATACGACGTAAATTTTCGAAAGTTGATTTGTTTTAAAAGATTGGACTTTTAATCAAACTCTGAATATTTCTAAGAAAATTTATATGAAATGATATTTCAAGTTTGAGTTTGGAATTGAAAATAAATTTGAAATTGAGATTAAATTAATTTGGAATTTAATTGAAATTCAAAGAAATTTGTGAATTGGACTAAATTGAAACTATTGAATCAAATTTGAAGATAAAATTGATTTGAAAAGGATTTGAACTGAAATTGATTTGGAATGTAATACTTAAATGAATTCTTGAAATTCGAATATTAATCTAAGTTTATTGAATTGGAATTGTTCCAGAAATTAAGTAAACTACTTAATACGGATGTTTAATTTGAAGTATATTCTAATTTGAATACGAAATGGTTTTAAAGCGAATCTTATATTCTTATATAAATATATGAACTGTTTTGAAATGTGAAATATTTAAATTTTCGAAATATATTGGAAGTGAAATTGTTTATTTTGTGGTTCAAATATGTATTTGAAATTGATAATTTGAAATGGTTTATTGAGAAGCTGAATCGAGTTGAAATTGATGATTTGAAATTTGATTAAATTTTAATTTTGGAATTTGAGTTTATGTGAATCGTTTTGTGAGATATTGAGGCGAAAAATGATTTTGAAATCGAAATGAGATTTTGAGGCGAAAAATGATTTTGAAATCGAAATGAGATATTGAGGCAAAAAATGATTTTGAAATCGAAATGAGATATTGAGGCGAAAAATGATTTTGAAATCGAAATGAATTTTTGAAACGGAATCTTACATCTTGAATAAGATATGATGATATTTGAAATGGATTTGATTTTGAAGCGAATATGATATTTTGATATCAATTATGAATTGATTTTTGAAATGTAAAAGAGCCATCACGGACACCATTCCGAAGCAATGGAAAGAAGGCACCACAACGTAGTCAACTAGAAGAACAGACAAGGAAGCGGCACTCTAGAGGGGAAGGAACTGTCTAAAAATGAGCTCATTCAAGAATCTCCTATTAGAGACAATGAATCTGAGGAAGGAATAGTAAGATATGACTCAGTAGTCAGTTCCCCTGTGCAGGCCACAAGCGAACTGAGTTTACTGACTCGCTAAGAGTTGGTCTTCCATAGTAGCGGGCTCGATGTACAGCAGGTCACTCGTTGAAGAGTGAGGAACGAACAGATATTGAGTCATCAATTTATTTTCAACCATTTTACAGGACGGTAAACTATGCATGACGGGGCAGATAACAAGAAAGATACATAAATGCAAATTTCTTTCTTAAAAACTCGAAGTGAGAATTGAGATCAAGAATTGATCTTTGCTATGCTTAACACATGAAAGGAGAAGTTGAGAGAATAGGGAAGCGGATCATTCGCGGGAGGAAGCAGTCCAGGCTACTTTTCATAACATATGGAACCCCCTCTAATTCAATGGAGGTGCCCTGGAATGAGGGAACTTTCTCTTCCGCTTCAATTTCTCTAGGAAGCACTTGCCTCCCCTAATTCAAGTGGTTCTGTCCTCTTTCCTACCGGGTAAGTGTAATAATACGTAGTTATTAAAGAGACCAGGATCGGGTATGGACATACTCTCTGTCGATACCGAAAACCACTTTAATAACTAGTATACGCGGAGTGTTGATCCAGAACGAAGTGGATGGTTTGGTGAACGCGTTGACTGAAGAAAGAGAACGATATTGGATGACCCCTGACATGACTAAAACAGGAGCCGCGCCGGGCCATTGAGGTTCGCCACCTCTAGCGGACACACTTCTTCGTTACCATATCTATTACTGTTGTGATTCGATTTGGGGGCACCCCTCGATTTTGGGAGTGTTGTTTCGCGGTGTTGGGGTAGTAGCTGCTATGCCCAACATCAGTCCGGATCACGCAACTACTAGTATCCTAGTTGGTATTGCCTCATGTACCTTGTCATACTGATTATCCTATTCGCGACCACTACGATTTTGGTTTGTACCTTTAGTATATGGATTGCCCTCTGGTGACTTCCGGTTTTGGGGAAACTACGGTCTTGTATATGCTCTTGGGAATAAAAATGTGTTAAGGGTGGAATGGGCCATGGCTTAACGCTAGTTTGATATTTTACTTTATAATAGACATTATTGTACATAGAGTATTCTATTATATAGTAGATAGTTTAACGGATCCTTAGGAGATGGAAATCCCGAACATCTCTTAAGTTAATGCACGCACGTTAAATACTGGATAGGAGGTGTCTAAAACCCATAAACATCTTCGACGCCGTCACACTCATATTTACTTATTCGATTTAACCTACATGAGATATTTTAGTCCTGACTCGAGTGTTTTGTCTCTTCATTACGCTCGTGTCAGCCTGAGCATTTCAGATTAGGTTGAAGGTATATTCTGGAGGACGAAGACGGAGTTTGGTATTACATCATTTGTATTCTACTACTGTATTATTTTTCCGCTGCATTGTTGTATTATCTCTGATATGTATGTACCTCTGATTTATGATGTATAATAATAATCAAATTTATTTATTTAACAGCTTCATGAACTGTTATTTTATTATTATATCTTGTTCCTTCCGCTGCGAGATTCTGAGTTTGTTTCTATTCTTTCTTTCTTTTCTTATTTAACCCCAATAACTATCTATATTTTGGATTGTTTGAGTCGGCATGTGTGACTTGAACGGTCGAAAATCCGGGTCTTTACATATTTTATGTACATACTACGAGAAGAACAAAATACAACAGAGTGACAGCCAACACATTGCAACCCAGAGATTTAAAACAACTGAATACCAGTCATGATTGCCCAAGAATTCGAACAGGTCAAAATGCTCAAAAATCAAACTCAAGAACAAAGGCTACAACAGCAGGTGAAAGTCACGCATGCTACAGAGATGATCAGAAGTGACAATGTCACAAATGACCAAGGTCAAAAGGAAACCACTGTGATGAAAAAGTCATCAACAAATCAAAGTATGAGACAGCTACAAAATGAAAACTACAGTAAAATTCACACATCAGTGAAATATCAGCCCTGACTAAAATCGTACAGTAACTATATACATATGCATGAACTCACACATGATGGTTGTGAAAATATAATACCCTGGCATGCACAGTTAACTCGAATGAAGACATTAGTGCTACACTGGAATGCACACGATGTCAAAATAAAGGCCAAAGTCCAGGAATTCTTTCAAATAAACAAGGTCAAGGGCCAATATCATTTTCAAATAAGACTCAACAGTCAGATTCATATTTAGGCAATGCCGAACAATTCTTTTAGGTAAAATTTAACAAGGATCAAAGTGCTACCAGAGGCGGTAACGATATAGCCAAAGTCGAACAAAACAACATTGTCAAACTCATATTAGAAAATCATCAAAGCCGTAAATTCATAAATTTATACGACTCGATAAAGCCAGAGAAACATCAAACATCTGCATATGTATGAAAATCAAAGAATTTAAAGCCATAGAAATCACCAAATCACCTATATATATATATATCAAGTGACCGAAGTCAATGCGAGCCAGCCGGGGTTTCGAAACCAACATGCCCGTAGTTCATCAAAGAAAGCAAGGCCGAAGCCAACAATGCAAATGAAAATCAGGGGATTAGAAAATTCACAGATTCGAACACAAGCAAGAAAACATAAAATCAAAACCCCAAATTAATTTTTATCTCGAATCAATAACGAGATAAAAATCGAACTGCCGAAACAATATGCAAGGCATGAATTGAGATGTGAGTGAGAGAATCACTCACCTTAATTGGAAGCGAAGACGAACACAGAGACGAAGCCGAGCACTCAAAAACGAGCGAACCCAAACGAAACCCTAGCAGACTTGAGCGACTCAAAGAGATAGGCGATCGACAAGGCGAGGATGAAAACATCATTCGATCGAGCTGCAAGGGTTGGCGCCTTCGATTTTTACGATGCCCTAATTTGAGACGAGGCCGCCATTTGTTTTTCATTTGTTCGTATAGGGTTTTCGAACGAAAGTGAGAGAAAAAGAGGAATGGTCGAGTATCCTTATCTCGGCACTACTCAGAGGAAAACGTGGGCCAAGCAAATATTACAGCCCGTTCAACATTTAACAATTTTTACTAAAGAATTTTTCTTGATATAAATTCCAAACAGCAATTAGCTATCAACACTAATCGATTAATGACGATTATAAATTTTCACAAAACTCCGGGTTGTTACAATTCCGGTCTTTTTGAAACAACATTCGATAGTTTTCGGTAAACTCAACCCCGGTTCTTTAGGAAATAAACAGTCAAAGATAAGAGCGGAGATCACCACCTAACCGTTAGTGGATGGATTTTCTTATCGTTTGTCCTAGGAGAACAAAATGATATTTATACGCATAGTACAACATCATTGGAGATGACTATGTCCTATAACTCACGTGTTTCTCCTATATATTTCCAAAGTTACATTTTGGGTCCTTAATTGATAGTCGGTTATTTAACTATCCACAAACACACATCCAAATCAAGGACTTTATTCCATAGGGAAAACAAACATTGGTTAAGCACATAAGCAACCACTAGCCTCTTTTAATAAATCTTTTCATTAACTAAAATCACTTTGTAAATATTTGTACCAAAATACTTTTATAAATATGCATTCACAAACCCTTATATTTTCAATACTTGGAAAATATTCATGTACTTATCTCAACGGTATAAGTACATTCACAAAACAGAGAAGGGTTTCCTTTTTACACAATCCTAGAACAGATTTATAAATTTCTTTATAAATCTCTAAAACCCGTTTATAACCCCATTCATTAATCTCTGAAGTCATTTATAAGCTCCCTTTTATACATTCCTAAAATCATTTATAAACCCTTTATAAATCCATAAGACCATTTATAAAGCTCCTTTTATAAATCTATAAACCCAATTCTAAAATTCTTTTATAAATATCGAAGACCATTAATAAAACTCTTTTTACCCTTTTCCGAATCTTCCTTTAAGTTTTCCAAACCATGTTATAAGATTCCTCTTATAAAACCCACATTTGTTTATAAAACCCTATTTTTAAACCTCGAAAACATTTATAAATAAATTCTAACCATTTATTTTAAAAGACTATTATAAAATAATAAACAGTATAAATAAATAATAATTAACTTCAAAACATCTTAAAAATAATAATTAATAATTTCAAAACATTCTTAACAAAACAATAGTAATTTATCTTCAACATTAATATAAATAATAATAATTAATTTCCAAAACTTCATTGATAAATAATTATAATTAATTTCAAACCATATTAATAATTTAAATAATTAACTTTTCAAAATATTAAAATAAACCTATCCTTTTATTAATAAAATATGATTTTTCAAATCTTCACTTTATTTGTAAAATGTCACTTTTATAATTTATCACATTTATAAAATCCACATTTATAAATAAATCTTAATATATGTATACACACACACACATCACTTTATATAAAATGGTTAGTAAATATTTATAACAAAATATTTCTATCTTCCTTTTAAAACCATATTCCTTTATTATAAAAGACGGACTAAATTTTAAGATTTAAAAACCTTTACTTTATAGTTCAAAAATCTCTATTTAAAATATTTCATAAAACTGTTAATTTATAATATTTAAAAATCATACCTTTTATTTACTTTAAATAAGTTCCTTTTTTAAATAAATTTTCAAGAATAATTATTAAAACATACAAATTATTCGAAATCACTTAAAATCTTTTTTTTAATTTAAATCTTCACTTTATAGTATTTCAGATGCTAAAAAAATGGCCCGGTGCTACTATAGCACTAAATAGGGAAAAATCATCCATGTCATCAAATATGGCATCTAGCACATCATATATCAAAATATATAAAAAGTAAAATCAACAGTGTGAGGAATCCAGTTGGATCCCTCCAACCTGTCCGCCTGCTTCACATACAGTATATAACAAAATAATATAAATCAACCGCTTCGATGCGGGATCGTATACAAAGGGTCATCCGCTCTTACACGGGAATGTAATAGGGTCTCATCCGCTTCAAGGGCGGAAATATATCCAAACCAACAAACAAAATTGTAAATCATCTAAACAGTCAATGAAAAAATCTAAAATAAAATTATCTACACTTATATAAAAAATATAAGTGGGCCAGAGAGGTGAGTTAACTCACTTTGATTGCAGTTTTCGCCAAAACATTCCGGTTTGAATTAAAATTGAACAGGCATTCAATTTTAAGCCAATTTCCTACTAGCTCCAAATCTATCCAATCAAACTTTATATCATAATATTCGCTAATAAGATCGTAACGCAACTTATCTTGCTCGATTTCGACCTCGTATGAAAAATTTATGAATTAATGAACGTTGAGATAATTAAATTAAAATTAACTTAAGTTGATTTAAATTTAAACGTTATCATCTTCCCACCATCTCACGTTCCCAGGCTGCAACTTCAAACACAAACTCGACGAACTTCAATCGATCCTCGCACCTCCATCATCACATCGGAGATCAATCGAACATCACCAACGCCTCCGCCGCCTCATGCCGCACCTCCGACAACCTAACCATGGCATGATCGGTCGCACGAATCACCCCACAAACCAAGCACTAGGTCGTACAAATGCGGCCCAATCTCGACTCTAATCTTCGATGATTGGAAGATCCAACCGCACGTTATGTAGAGCTCGTCGAGCTCTACGACTTTCCTTCGTGCGTCCCAACGATCTATTGAATGGTTGATGAAGAATTGAGGGAGGATGGTGGAATGACTTACAGAGGTGGCGGCTGAAGAAGAATTAGGTTTTTAGTTTGCAAAAGTTTAATATGATGGCCTTTTATAGAAAATTTCGCGGCACTATTCACACGATAAATTATCGAACTCCAAACGAGGCATGCCACCTGACATTCTATACTAAATACCCCTATTCTAAATACAATGGAACTAGTATTTGGATCCAATTCCATCCTATACAGAAGTTAGCTTTCAAAATAAAATTATATTAATTTAAATTACTTAAATTAATTTCTACATGTTTCGAGCTCGCACGATTAAACGATACGTCCGATCGCTACGAATTTCAATGACATATAATAAAAATCACTATTACGGATCCAATGGCACTAGTATTTTCGAAATCCGAAATAGTGCCCCAAAAAGCTATTTTCATACGTTAATTAAAATGAATTATTATTAAAACCAGTTTAATCACTTTTAATTCAAATTCACAAGTTTACTATCTTCATGTTCAAATAGAATTTAAATCAACTTTCGAGATCATTTTCATTCACATAAAATTCAAGATTTAATAATTTTAAAAAATTCCAAATATTCACTTAAACAATCCAATTATCAAATAAATTGCTGAATTTGAAATATAAGTTGTATAACTTATAAAATTAACTTTTCAATATTTAAAATCAATTAAATATTCCAAATTCAAATGATTGAAATTCTAGGTCGTTACGGGGGAATAATGAGTAAATTTCAAAAAATTTACCTTTCATTAAATTGTACGAGACCTTGTTTTGTTTTTATGTAAATAATATTTTGTTATACGAAATCAAATTTATTATATATTTAATAAAATAGTTTTGATAATGCTTTTATTCATTTAATTTTAATAATATGTTTGTTTATTATTAATGGTTTAAACAATATTTATTAATATTTAATTTAAATTTATTTTATTAAATTAGTTTAATTTTATAACTTAATATTTGTGATATTCATATTCACATTATGAACATCATAAAAATATAATGATAGAAACTATCCAAGAGGTCCAAGGAAATTGACCGTTGTGCTATACGGTTAATAAAATGTCAATTATGATAAATGATGTCAACCTAATATTATAAAATAAATCATGTAATATTAAATATTTATACAAAAGTAAAAAATCTAGTCAATAAAATTTTATGAATAATATTTGCCTTTAAGACACACACACACACACACACACACACACATATATATATATATAATTAACTAAATTATTTGTTGTAGTACACACACACATTCACTATTAATAAATTTATTTTTGGTTATTTATAAAATATTTCAAAATTCAAAATTTAAAGGTTTTGACTTATTCAAAATATATGTGTATATTATATCCTTTTAAATTTGTTGTAGCTGCTAGTAAAGTTTTTTATCAAATTTAATTCGACCGCATACACACACACATATATATAAATATATATATACCCCAAAGGTAGCCCAGTGGATAAGTCATTTATAAAGAAACTGCTTGACTTGATTTTGAATCCCAATGGCATAATCCTATTTCTTGTACCTGAAGTATGTGTTGTAGGGTTGGTGCATACTTCCTCAGGATGTTACAGTTAGTAAACCCATTATTTGACATATGGTTTACCTGAGTGTTAATATATATATATATATATATATATATATATATATAACTTATTACTAACCTAAAAAATGGATCAACACCCACATATCATATGTAAGCACCACTTTAGGTAAAAGTAAAAGAAAAGGTAGAAAATAGACAAGAACACAAAGAAGTTTTTATAGTGGTTCGACGTAATCTCCGACCTATGTCCACTTCAATCTTTTTTTATTAGTTGATCTCTCTCTGGATTACAACTAGTTAGATCCAATCTGGACACCATCTAGTGGGTCCCAGATTTACAATGGAGTTAAGAATGTTTTTTGAAGAGAGTAGAAGTGAAGAAAGTGTAATGGAAGCACCAAGTCTAAGAGTGTTGAAGGAAATGTAGCAGAATAAAGCCCCTTTTCTAGTAGCAGGTTGGTTGGTATTTATAGAGGAATTGGGCAGCATAGAGTCAGAGGTCCAATATCAATGAAGTCCAGGAGATGGCGCGAATTCATGCTAGAAGACCGAAGTCGACCTGGGTCAAATCCTAACCTCAGTGACGAGTTTAGGTCCTTAACTCAGAGCCGAGTTTAGGTGCTTGGCCCAATCAGGGTGAACTTTTCCCAAGTCCTTTTGCCTTTTCTTAGTGCTCTTGCCAAATTTCAAGTCATTCCAATTCCATTTCAATCTTTTACATCCAGTTGAAGATGCTTTAGTGATAACTTGGTACCAACTGAAATCCTTAACTCGTCAAATCCTTAAGTTGACCTAAGGCCTTAACTCGAAGTTAACCTAAGGCCTTAACTCATGGTTGAGTTAAGGATTAGCCAGTTTTCCAACCAAATTTCCTAAGCTCAATTCTCTAGTCCTTTTAAGTGTTCCTCTAAGTTTCCAAGTCGTTTCGTCCTCGTTTGAATCTTCTAAGTCCAGTTGAAATCTGATTTGGCTCAAAAGCGGGTTAACATTTGCTCCCCAAAGTAAACCTTTCGAATGTAAGGTGTGCTTTGCTCAAGAACAAGTTCTAGCAATCCATAATCAAATTCTGATAGTTGAGCTCTCCGGCTAGTCCAATAAAAAACAAGCTCTTCGGCTACACAAATGAAGCTTTCTAGCTATCTTAATCCCGATCTATCATTTGGAAATACCATCTCTCGAATCCAAGTCATCCTGTGTTAGCCCAGGGCCTATCTTCCTTTCTTCAATTGCTCCAGATCCTTTATCCAATTTGCATCCATTCTGAGGCATGGTCTTACCGAACCATTCATCTTCCAATCTAGGACTTGATCTCTTCGGATCGTTCTTCATCCACTATGGGGTTCAATCTCTTTGGTGGTCACTTGTTGAGTCTGATCCACTTGCTCTCCAGCAAGGGGACCCAATGACCGAGTAGGACCATCCACTCACTCTCCGATAAAGGGACCTACCCTTGACCTCTCTGGTTCCAAACTGAGCCCAATCCATTTACTCTTCGGCAAGGGGACTCAACGACAAGCAAGCCCATCCACTCACTCTCAGATGAGGAGACCTACTTCTTGCATTCTGGCCATGTCTCTCCAGACGGTAGCTTAAAGCAGTCTCATCCATACAAGCCCATCCGCTCACTCTCTTATGAAGGGACTTGCACCCTGCACTTCGGCTCCGTCTCTCCGAACGGGACTTAAAAGCGATCAATATCGTACAAGCCCATCCACTCACTTTCTGACGAGAGGACTTGCACCCTGCACTCCAGCCCTATCTCTCCGGACGGGACTGAAAAGCGATCAATATCACTCATCACATTCAATATGGATTTTTCGAAAGTCAAATATTCAAATAAAAGAAAAGAAAACAAGTAGATATCATAAGCGTTCATCTTGGACATCAACTCAGAGCATGCCTTGAAACCATTCTAGGTCCCGTACATGTGTAAATGGTCCGAGGTTATTATTATCCTAATCAATCACCCCAAGCGTCTGGCTTAGAGCATGACTAGGGACCAATCTAGGTTTGGTGCACATCTAAGTATTTTGGGGTTATTATTGTTCTAAATAGTCATCTCAGGCATCCGACTCAAAGCGGGCCTAGGGATCGTTCGGGACCTTGTACATGTGTAAACGGGCTGAGGTTATATTATATCATTTATTCAAAGTCAGGGTAAAGGAATCAAACCTGACCCCAATCCATCCTGATCATGGGGTTTTCATCCAATGGAAGTCTCTGATCCATAACTTTATTCTGCTCCTATGTTGCAACAATGGGCTTCTGGTTCCAACTCCCGCTGTCATGTATTTGTATTTCAATTTGCCTCTCAGGCTTCAGCATCACCCGTTCTAGGCATTAAAGCTCATCCTAGATCCAAATGATCGTCCTCCCGAGTCGTGGGCTCATTGTTTAAGTTGGTTCTGCTCTAACTCTGGATGCTCATGTATTAGCTCCTGGTTTTTTCTGAATTCCAACCGCTCCACCTACTCCTTGTTGTCTAATCCTTTTGAAAAATCCATCTAGCAGTTCTTGTTATCTAACCACTAATCCATCCTGCATCTTCTTCATCATTTTCTCCACCTTCTCTCTGATGACATGGACGGATTGATTATAACCTGAAGACACCTCCTGGCTACCCTTAGGCTGTGGTTGACTTCCTTTAACCTTAGATCTGGTATTTGGCCTCTTCATCTTCTTCAAATCTCAAATTCAAGCTTCAAGTCCATAAATCTAGCTTTGTTCTTAATGAAAGCACCAAAATGTTAATCCAGAAAAAGGATCAACACCCATATATCATATGAAAGCACTAGTTTAGATAAAAGTAAAAGAAAACATAGAAAATAAATAAGAACACACATAATTTTTTATAGTGGTTCAGAGTAATCTCCAGCCTACGTCCACTTCAATCTTTTTTATTAGATGATCTCTCTCCAGATTACAACTAGTTAAATCCGATCTAACCACCATCTCATGGATCCCATATTTACACTGGAGTTAAGAATGTTATTTGAGGAGAATAGAAGTGAAGAAAGTGTAATAGAAGCTCCAAGTCTAAGAGTGTTGAAGGAGATCCAGCAGAATGAATCCTCTTTTCTAGTAGCAGGTAGGTTGGTATTTATAGAGGAATTATGCAGCATAGAGTCAAAGGCCCAATAACAATGAAGTCCAAGAGATAGTGTGAAGTCATGCCAGAAGACCCAAGTTGACCCGAGTCAATTCCTAAACTTGGTGCCGAGTTAAGGTCCTTAACTCAGGGCCGAGTTTAGGTGCTTGGCCCAATCATGGTGAAATTTTCCCCAAGTCCATCTTTTTCCTTTTCTAAGTGCTCTTACCAAATTTCAAGTCATTCTGATTCCATTTCAATCTTCTACGTCCAGTTGAAGATGCTTTAGTGATAACTCGGTACCAACTCAAATCCTTAACTCTTCTAATCCTTAACTTGACAAATCTTTAACTCGGGGTTGACCTAAGACCTTAACTCAGGATTGACCATAGGCATTAACTCGGGGTTGAGTTAAGGACTTAGCCAATTTTCCAATCAAATTTCATGAGCTCAATTCTATAGTCCTTTTAAGTGTGCCTCTAAGTTTCCAAATCGTTTCATCCTCGTTTGAATCTTCTAAGTCCAATTAAAATATGCTTTGGCTCAAAAACAGGTTAACACGTTGTTTGCACAAAAAATGGACAAACACCTCAAAGTCGTATGATTTAGTAGATCTTATGTTGTTCTTAGTGATTTGGGTGATTTATGCAAATATATGAAAAGTAGAGGCTAAACTGTAAAAAGACACGCAGATTTATAGTGGTTCAGCCAGAATGTGCCTACATCCACTTTATATGTTATTTCTCTTCTTTTGTTTTGATTACAAGTACAAAGCTTTGATACAAGTAAAAGAAAGTTGTTTGAAAGTTCTCTCCGTGCTTGAGCTCTCAAAACTTGTCCATATTGTTGTACCCCTGCCCCTCTATTTATAGAGTGAGGTAGGGAGCAGGGGTCTTGGATGTATATAGCTGCTGGTGGGCCTGGGCTGGTGTGATTTCGCCTGGTATGTCTTGGTTCAGCTATGGGGTTGGTCCGGCTATGGAGTTGATTCGGTGAGAGTTGGTCCGGCTATGGGGTTTTTCCGGTCCTTACTTTCTCCTGTTGGCTTGGCACCGAACGGTTCGGTGGCTCCTTTTTCATCTGGACTTGGTAGTGATAGAAACGTACCCAACATTTGCCCCACAAAGTAGGGCATATGCTAATATATGTCATGCTTTGTTTCAGGTTATCTAATTTTGACGTTCCCATTCGATTTATAGTACCGAACCGGTTGGTCCGGAGGTCCACCTTCGCCTATAAGTACGGAGCTAGGGCCTTTGTTATCTCCTACCGAACGAAGAAGTCGAGCCAAATCAGTTACATAGCCAAATCAGATTTTCTCCTACTGCCGAACCGCTTTAGCCTACCGAATTAGGTACTTAACTTCCCTTCACCGAATGAAACTTGTGTGTACCGAATGAATTTTAGTTGTGAATGCCGAATGAACTTTTTGTGAATGCTGAATGGGCTTGTAGTATGGGTGCCGAATGAACTTTATACACATGATTTTTTCACTTTTCATATCACGAGCGAAATTCCGGACTACGTGTACTTGCTTGTTTATATCCTCTGTTTTAACAATATGTTTTTCCGATGTTGCAGATAATGTCTCGCAAAGCAGAAACTCGATCGGATAAAAAGAAGTCCTAGGGCGAAGGAGGATCTTCCGCAGTGCCCCCTGCTCAGCCAGGACTGGAACGTCACGGAACTGCCCTGAGATCATTGGTGAACGGGTAAGGCCCTCAGGAGCTTCTGAACTCCCCGCCCGATTGCTTTCCCAGCTCCCTCAAGGAGGAGCAGCTTGATGTCATCTCCCGTTCTTTCGGAATCGATAGAACGCGCATGTTGTTGCCAGGGAGAGAAGTTATGCCATACGACCCTCCCGAAGGGTACTTTGCCTATAGCAGATACCACTATATGTGTGGTGCCATCCCGCCTCTTAATGCTTGGGTAGCCAGCTTCCTTACATATCTAAAGGTGGCCCCATTCCAACTTCAACCCAACTCCTATGCTATACTGGTGAGCCTCTTCGTCATCTTCCAGAGGAAGTATGGGCGTGCTCCTTTCAACCGGGAGATCCGGTACTTATATAATCTGAGGGGCTATAAGAAGGGGTCCCCATATATCAGCTTGGAGTCAGCTGTAACCTTCAAGCCGGTCTTGGATCTGTATTCTAAGTTCAGCATGTTCAAGAAGGAGTGGTTCTTCATCAGGGACGACTCTGTTTCTATTCGGCGTTTCACCTCTGGATGTAAGTCGATGCTTTATTTATAATTTCCATTCGGGTTGCGATGCTTCTTCTCATACATTTCCATTTTTGCTAGCGACAGGTGGCTTTGCGGTTGTGGAGACTGATCGCCTGGTTCAGACGGCGGCTGAGATAGAAGCTATCCCCGAGAGAGATAGATCAGCTGCCTACCTGATCAGAAATGCGACCCTTCTGGAGTATAACTTGATCCTCCCACAGCAGTCAGTAGTCAAGCTGAGGGAAACGGCGGAGGAGAGGGCGGCTGCTCAGGCTAAGGGAGGTGTCACGGTAGAGAGTGGCAAGAGGAAACCTTTCACGAAACCTCCAGCCGTCGGAGGTAAGAAACTTAAGAAGTCGGACGGTCCTTCCCCCAGCAATTGTCCACTTACCCAGGGGGAGGAAGACGTAGAGGAGGAAAGAGGTGAGGGTGGAGATGGTCGGGAAGGTGATGATGGTGGCGATGGCATCGGGGCCTTGCTTCCTGGGCAGGCAGGCGAGATTCAGGAGTGGACGGATGATGCATTTCGTCAGGCTTTTGAGGGGCTGGATGGAGAAACGGCTTTGGTAGAGAAATTCGGGAAAGCCAACATGGCCGGGACCGGTGCAAGCGAATCTTCTCAGACTACTCCAGCCAAGGTGGCTCTGACGACTCAAGGTGAACTTTTGACTCCTGCAGGCTCCATTTATGATAGGGACTTAGGAATATTTTATGATCCGCTCCCGTCCTGGAATGAAATCCAGGACTCATTGCAGTATCCTACTCCTCCCCAGGGTTTGTATAACAGATGTGTTTCCTTTCTTCTTTTAACTTTTAATTTACCGCGTTTCTTGAATTATGGATCAATGTAAGCTTGTGACACTTGTTCTTTATATCAGGAGCAGGTAAAACGGCCAAGGCCTCAGATCTTCGGCACAGGCTTGAACAATACAAGCTCCCCAAAGCTTCCGCCAAGCCGAAGACTCCGACCACCGTTCCGGGGATGTAGTCGACTACCATCCTCTTCTCGGGGTTATTGAAGAGGGTATTCAAAAGAGAAAGAGGAGTCATCCCTTATCCGAACCTTCACTCGGTCCCCAGCCCCCAATTCAGCCCCTTCATGATATCACAGAGGAGGATACTGAGTTCGCACTCTCTCCGCACCTGTCGGAAAATCCTACCGTTATGCAGATTGATCGTCCTGGTTTGGCTCGTAATCCATTTGCGGGTCACCCTGATCTGGATCCAGGTTCCCATGATATTACCTTTGACGAGGTTACCGGTGAGCACCTTCTTCCCCGCAATCCCATGGTACGGGTGCTTGATGAGGCTAAGTCCTTAGATCTCGATTTACTTACCACTCGGGTAATTACCATGGGAGACGAGGCAAAGGCTAATATTGATCGGGTGGCGGAGGAGACTAGGAAGCTGATGGGGCATCATGCCCGACTGGTTAAGGCTGGAGAGGATATTGGGAGTGCCAACATCCGACTACGATTGATGGTTTCGGATCAGGCCAAACAACTTGCTGATCAGGCCATTCAGATTTCTCAGCATGAGGCTGCCTCCGGGCGGTTGAGGAAGACTATGGAGGAGGCTAGTAAGGCGGAATTGCGGAAGATGGAGGCTGCTTGCAAGGAGCAGATAAATATGGCCATCTCGACAGTGGACGAGGTTCGGAGGGCGGATCTTGAGCAGGTAGAGGAGCTGTCGGGGAAGCTTGAAGCCGCAGAGCTTACTCAGGTCAGGCTAAAGGAGGAGATGGAGGTGATGAGGAGGTCCCTTCAGGCTGACTGCTCGCGATACCGACTGGAAAGGGATGCTGCCATTGCAAGGCTATCGGTTTCTGAGGCTCGTATGAGGGAGTTTGAGGAAAATGAGGGGATGATGGATGACATGCTGCAGGACATGTACTTTCGCACTTGGAAGCAGGGCAGCTTATCTTGGATGGACGACTACCCCCGGGTTATGGCTAGGATTTACTTCAGGGCTCTAGAGGAGGCCAAGGCTGAGGCGGATAAGGAGGGTGGAGCGGCTTTTAGGATGGATGTGGTCACCGCTCAGTTTACCAAGGAGGAGAAGACAGCGGTGAAAGAGGGGATGCGGTTGTTCGCTGTTGAGGAGGCAGGTGTGGAAGTAGGGGATGATGACCAAGACGATCAAGGGGAAGTTGCTGGTAATCTCTACTTCATTAGTTTCTTCTTTTGTTAACTCTGTTGCTTATCACTAATGATTTCTTTTTCTGACCGGACAGGTGGGCAACAGGACAAGGACAAGACTCCAACGCAGCCGGCTCCCTGATTAGACCTGGAGAATTCTTTTTGTGGATTTGACATGGCAGTATATGTTAGTCTTAAAACAGTAGAGTAACTTTTAGGTTGTAATTCTTGCTACTTGTAATAAATAGCTCTATTCTTGATGTGCAATCCTTTAACTTAAGCTGATCTTGTCGTCTTTTGAATGTTTTTGCTATTTTGACATGTTGCCTAAGAAATATAGCTATGCATATTCTTGTAATTAAATTGTGTTTGATGTCAGGTTCTTGTTTAAAACATAATTTCATGACTTGCAGTGTTAGCGTGAGGTGTGAACAAATTATAGGCATATATGAAAGAAGGAAATACCGCCCCTTATATTTTGCTTGTAGATGGCAACTTTGAATATCCTGTGTGACCGAGTAAGGGATGCGGTCCGGTATCTTGCTGTGAGTATCCGCTTCTATTAGTGAGTGTCTCCTGTTTTGTGTCCTGCACTTCAAGGATTGTTACAGAGGATAGGAGAAAAGTTTCTTAAGTAAAATTGAAATATGTGAAATAGTAAAACTTCCAATCACGGAAGGCCTTCAATGTGCTTAAGTTCGTGGCAAACGGGCTTTGTAGTCACTTTCCCTAGCTGTGGGTCTTGAAGACATTTGTCACCCATCTTACGCCTCCGCGGGCAGTTAATTCTTTCTTACCACAGCCGTACTTAAGACACATCGGAGCCGAGATCGCGCACAGTAACTACCCGGGCCATTATGGCCCGTAATCGTGGGTATTATTCGATTTACTGTGGACGGCTAGCGTGGGTGCCGATCGTCAACCGTGAACTGCCCCTGGCTGGCCACACCTTATGTTGGGGCTTATAATCGGTTCACAGTTGCCGGCGAGCCGAACGCCGTAATGAGCTGCCTCGGCTATAGTCGGCCTTCTCGGTGGCTTATAATCGGCTCATTACAGTTGGCTTTAAGGGCCGTCGCGAGCAATGAGTTAACCCGCAGCAGAGGGATGCTGGAGTGAAAGTGTCTCATTGGCGAGGGCATAGATTCGCATAGTACCTGTTAGGTCTTGTCCAGATGAAGTTGTGCTGTGGAGTGCCTCGAATTGAAATGCTGTATGCACAGGATTTTGTCCAACAGAAAAGGATAAAGTTAACAAGAAGCCAAGATATAAAGGAACAAGTTAAAAAAGAGACAAGGTTTTTTAAAGTGGTTCGGCACGAAAATGCCTACGTCCACTGATTCTCTTTGTTAATTCACTTCATATGGGCAATACAAGTTAAGAAAAGTATCGACGGAGGTGTTGGATGTTCCATGCCCTCTAGAACACCTCTCCGTCCACTGTTGACAAAATATAAGCTCCGTTGTGGAGATCTTTATGAATTACATATGGTCCATCCCAGATTGGGTCTAGTGCTCTGGGGCGAGGGAAGATTCGCTTGAGGACAAGATCCCCTTCTTGTAAGGTACGATGCTTGACTTTGGAGAAAAGTTTCTTAAGTAAAATTGAAATATGTGAAATAGTAAAACTTCCAATCACGGAAGGCCTTCAATGTGCTTAAGTTCGTGGCAAACGGGCTTTGTAGTCACTTTCCCTAGCTGTGGGTCTTGAAGACATTTGTCACCCGTCTTACGCCTCCGCGGGAAGTTAATTCTTTTTTACCACAGCCGTACTTAAGACACATCGGAGCCGAGATCGCGCACAGTAACTACCCGGGCCATTATGGCCCGTAATCGTGGGTATTATTCGATTTACTGTGGACGGCTAGCGTGGGTGCCGATCGTCAACCGTGAACTGCCCCTGGCTGGCCACACCTTATGTTGGGGCTTATAATCGGTTCACATTTGCCGGCGAGCCGAACGCCGTAATGAGCTGCCTCGGCTATAGTCGGCCTTCTCGGTGGCTTATAATCGGCTCATTACAGTTGGCTTTAAGGGCCGTCGCGAGCAATGAGTTAACCCGCAGCAGAGGGATGCTAGAGTGAAAGTGTCTCATTGGCGAGGGCATAGATTCGCATAGTACCTGTTAGGTCTTGTCCAGATGAAGTTGTGCTGTGGAGTGCCTCGAATTGAAATGCTGTATGCACAGGATTTTGTCCAACAGAAAAGGATAAAGTTAACAAGCAGCCAAGATATAAAGGAACAAGTTAAAAAAGAGACAAGGTTTTTTAAAGTGGTTCGGCACGAAAATGCCTACGTCCACTGATTCTCTTTGTTAATTCACTTCATATGGGCAATACAAGTTAAGAAAAGTATCGACAGAGGTGTTGGATGTTCCATGCCCTCTAGAACACCTCTCCGTCCACTGTTGACAAAATATAAGCTCCGTTGTGGAGATCTTTATGAATTACATATGGTCCATCCCAGATTGGGTCTAGTGCTCCGGGGCGAGGGAAGATTCGCTTGAGGACAAGATCCCCTTCTTGTAAGGTACGATGCTTGACTTTGGAGTTGTATTGTGCCGCCACTTTTTGTTTGTGGGCTGCTGCTTTAAGGATTGCATCATTTCTTCTCTCCTCAACTAGATCCAAAGACATGTGAAGGAGTTCTTCGTTCTCTTCTGGGTTATAGTGGATCCTACGGTGGGAAGGCACAACGGTTTCAACTAGGAGCATAGCCTCCGATCCGTATGCCAAAGAGAAAGGAGCGTGCCTCGTCGATGTTCTGAAAGATGTGCGATAGGCCCATAGTGCCGTAGGGAGTTCATCCACCCAAGCGCCCTTTGACTTTTCGAGCTTCTTTTTTATTAGAGTTTTCAGAATTTTGTTGACTGCTTCGACTTGTCCGTTTGCCTGGGGATACGCTACGGATGAGAAGATTTTGTGAATTCCGTGTTCTTGGCACCAGTTGGCGAATTCCTCGCTGTCAAATTGAAGTCCATTGTCTGATATGATTTTGAGTGGGACTCCATACCTGCACAGAACATTTTTGATCAAGAAGTTAATAACTTTTGTTGAAGATACTTTATTCAGAGGTTCCGCTTCCGCCCATTTGGTGAAATAGTCGACTGCCACTATAGCATATTTGGCCCCGCCTCGGCCCATTGGCAGTTCGCCGATTAAGTCGATTCCCCATATTGCGAAGGGCCAAGGGCTGGTCATTTGAGTAATCTCAGTTGTTGGTAGCCGCGGAATCTTAGCTAACTTCTGGCATCTGTCACACTTTTTGACAAAATCTAAGGCGTCCTTGCTTAAGGTGGGCCAGAAATATCCATACCGGAGTATCTTTTTTGCTAATGTTTGTCCTCCGGTGTGATCTCCGCAGCTTCCCTGATGAATGTTGAATAAGATTTCCTTGGCTTCCCTCCCAGCGACACACCTTAATAACGGGTTAGAGAATCCGCGCCGATAGAGGATGTCTTCTTGTATTGTGTAGCGGGAGGCTTTCCTCAAGATTTTCTTGACTTTGTTGTGCCCGTTGGGTAGTGTGCCACTTTGTAGGTAGTCTCGGATGGGAGTCATCCAAGTTGCTTCTTCGGTTGCAGCTATCAGATTTACTTGCTCAAAACTTGGGGTCAGTTGCTTTGAGATGGTTACTGCTCCGAAGATGGCGATGTCTCTCATACTTGCTTGCTTTGCCAATTCGTCGGCCTCTTGGTTCTCTTCCCGAGGGATGTGTTTGACTAAGTAGTGGTCCAATTGGCTGAGAAGTAACTTGGTCTTCTTTAAATATGCTATGAGTCGTTCTTCTCGAGCTTGGAATTCTCCTAGTATCTGGTTAACAATAAGTTGAGAATCGCTATGAAGACACAAAGAATTGGCTCCGATTTCTATGGCAAGTTCTAATCCAACTATCACCGCTTCATATTTTGCATCGTTGTTGGTGGCAGCGAACTCCAACCTTATAGCATAGTGCAGCTTATTCCCCCTGGGAGTGATTATTACCACACCTGCCCCCGAGCCTTGTTCGTTCGATGCGCCATCCACAAAGAGATTCCACTTGATGTCTTTTGTTATTTCCAATTGCTCCTTATCTTCGTTGGTAGTGAATTTTGCCTCAGCGGTTGATCGGTCAGAACTTTGATGGAATGGGACTGAAAATAGTGACACAATTTCCGTGATGTGATTAGTAAACAGTATGCTAGCTTCTCGAGTTTAGGATATCTGACTTCTGCCCCAGTAAACCTCTTGCTGACGAAGTAAACTGGCCGCTGCGTGCGGTTGTCTTCCCTTACCAAGGCAGCGCTTAGGGCGTGAGATGACACAGCAAGGTATAGGTATAATTCTTCACCTTTGCTTGTAGTCGAGAGTACCGGTAGTTCCTGGAGGTGTTCGATTAAGTTAAGGAAAGCGGTTAAGCATTCGTCAGTCCATTCGAACTTTCCTTTGTCTTTCTTTAGAACTTCGAAAAAGGGAACGCACTTGTCTGTGGCCTTGGAGATGAATCGGCTTAGGGCGGCCACTTTTCCATTCAAACTTTGCATTTCCTTCCGAGTGGAAGGTATCTTGATATCCCTTAGCGCTCGGAGTTGTTCAGGGTTTGCTTCAATCCCTCTGGCATGTACGATGAATCCTAAGAACTTTCCTGATGACACTCCAAAGGAGCACTTTAGTGGATTCAACTTCATTCCATATTGTCGAAGTACCTGGAACATCTCGCCTAGGTGGCTTACGTGATCTTTGGCTTTCCTTGACTTTACCAGCATGTCATCCACATATACTTCCATAGTTTGTCCTATTAGCCCTGCAAACATCTTGTTGACGAGGCGCTGGTAGGTGGCTCCTACATTTTTAAGTCCGAAAGGCATTACCTTATAGTAGTATAAACCCCGGTCGGTGATGAAACTAGTGTGGTCTTGGTCGGGAGCATGCATAAGAATTTGGTTATATCCTGAGTATGCATCCATAAAAGATAGGAGCTCGTGCCCGGCTGTGCTGTCTACAAGTTGGTCGATTCGGGGAAGTGGGAAGAAATCCTTTGGGCAGGCGTCGTTTAGGTTAGAAAAGTCAATGCAGGTTCGCCACTTCCCATTAGCCTTCTTTACCAGTACCGGGTTGGCGATCCATTCCGGGTAGATAGCTTCTCGTATGAAGTCATTGGCGAGTAGATTCTTTACTTCTTCATCGAGGGCTGCTGATCGTTCTGCCCCCATACTTCCCTTTCTTTGTTTTACGGGCGCCTTGGTAGGATCAATGTTTAATACGTGGCATGCTATGTCGGGGGAGATTCCGGTCATGTCAGCGTGTGACCATGCGAATACATCCAAGTTGTGGCGGAGAAAATCGATGAGTTGTTCCTTCAATTCGGTTTTTAGTTGGGACCCAATTTTCAATAGTCTACTTGAGTCGTGCTTGTCTACAGATATAAACTCCATAGCCTCTGCAGGCTCGGCGGTGGCCTCCTCCTCTTTGTCCCTAGGGTCTAATTCATTGAAAGGGTCGCTGGTATATCGAAGAGGAGGGGCTTTCTTTAGTTGCTATGCTTCTAGACTTTTCGTGCAGAGGGCAATCTCTACACCCTTCCCTTTATCCTTCCTGTGGTTGTTGCGAAGTTCAGTCACATAGCAGTCTCGAGCAACGTCCTGGTCTCCTTCTACTTCCCCTATTCCATTGTCCGTTGAAAACTTCATCTTTAGGCACCATGGGGCTAGGACAATTTGGAAGTCAGACAAGGCTGGTCTTCCTAAGAAGGCGTTGTAGGCCGAATGGTTTTCTATTAGCACGAACGTCTGCTTCCGTACAATGGAGCGGGGATGGCTTCCAATCTCAACAAAGAGGTCCAGTTGCCCGAGGGGCATCTTAGCATCCCCAGTGAAACCGTGTAGTGGTTTATCGCAGGGAGATACATCCTTCATTGATAGCTTCATTTTATCGAATGCGTGTTTGAACAGGATGTTTACTGAGCTTCCAGTGTCTACCAGGATTCGGTAAACTTCGGCGGGACCGAGTCGGGCAGAGATGACCATGGGATCCATGTGAGGGTACTGCCTTCCTTCTAGGTCACGCTTACCGAATGTGATGTCATTACTTTCTTTCCGCTTCGGGTGGCGCTCTTCTATAACCGAATTGACACAGTCTTTATTATCTCTAAGCGACTTTCCATACCTTTCCATCTCTTTCCAGCTTCTGTCCGCGATGTGCGATCCTCCTGAGATAGTATGGACCACTATTTTCTCTTGACTAGAGCTGCTAGCGTTGCGGTTTCCTCTACCGGTGTCCGGTGAGGGTAGCCTTGGGTTTTCATTGGCAGGAGCTGGAGTCCTGTCCTGACTTTTTACATAACGTTCCAGTTTCTTATTTCTGATGTGTTCCTCAATCAGATCCCGGAGATGATGGCATTCATTGGTATCATGCCCGTGAGATTCGTGGAAGCGGCGGAACTTTCCAGATTTCTACGCGTTATCTGATTCCTTTTTGTATGGTGGGCGTTTGTATCTAACTTCGCCTTGGGTGGCAAGGAAGATATTTTCGACGGTCTCGTTCAAAGGAGTGTAAGTGTTGAATCTCGGCCCAGGCCGATATAGGCGCTTTTCTGCCTTCTTGCCCCCAGCATTGTCTCTGGAATCATTTCTTCGAACGTCCCTTGCCACAGCGGGGGCGTTGCTGTGAGTTGCCTTATTTTGCTGTCCTGACTGCCCCTCAACGGCAGCATCCTCAAGCCTCATGTATTTCCCGGCTTCATGGAAGAAATTGGGTAAAGTAGCTGGTTTTTCTTTCGTCAACCTTCTAGCAAATTTAGTGTCCGGATGCACACCACTACAGAGGGCCTTTAGGATAAGCTTCTCATCGGCATCTTGGACTGCGGCTGCTGCAGCATTGAATCGGGTTAGGTATTGCTGCAGTTTTTCTCCAGGTTTCTGTTTGACGCTGGATAAGGAATAAGCGTCCTTAGGTTGTTCCACATGGATGCGGAACTGACTGATAAACTTTTCTTTCAACATTTCCCACGAGCTGATGGATCCCTGGGGTAGATGACAGAACCAGGAGGTAGCGAGTTCTGCTAAGAAGAGCGGAAAGCATTTGCACAGTACTCCCTCTGTTGCTCCACTCATAAGCATATGTTGCGCGTACCTCTGTAAGTGTACAACGGGGTCGGAGGTTCCTTTGTAAGGTTCCATTGTCGGCATCTTCCATTCTCGGGGGGTGATAGCAATTTCGATATTGCGGGCGAAAGGGCTGGTTACCCTAGCGCCTATCCCTCGATCTCTTTGCTCCAGTTGGACACACTCTCTGAATAAGCGTGCCATCCTTTCATCAAAATTTGGAGCAGATAGAAATGAGTTTGGTTCTGTTCTGTGGGATTGATTCCGTCCAGATGACCTGTAGGGATGGTATCGTCTATCGTTCCTCATATTTTCCAGCGGCTGCCTTTGATCTTCTGGGAGCATGCTAGGGTCAGCTACAGTTAGCCCTTGCCTTGATCTTCCCCTGCTGGGTTCTAATCTAAGCACTTCCTCGGGTCCAACTTTGGGCTGGACTCTAGCTTGGCCCCGTTCACCGGCGTTTCCGTGGTTAGGCAGTATGACAGGCTCAGCTACAGTTGACCTCCGTCCGGTACCTCCCCCGTTGGGTTCGATACCAAACGTTTCCTTAGGCCTAACTTCGGGCTGTGCTCGGTCTCGGCTCCTACCATGGCTACTTCTGCCGTTAGCTCCTTCGAAGAAGGAAGATCTTTGTTGTCTCTGAGATCCTCCAGACTGGGACTCGCCCCATGATTCAGTGTTGCGGTTGGATTCTTCAGCATCCCTTAAGCGTGACATGAGATGGTCCACCAAGGCTTCCTGCTGAGATGTGAAGCGGTTAGTTACTTCAACCAAAACTCTATCCAAATCTGCCCTAGTAATTGCTGCAGGCTGTTCTGTGGCAGGAGTGGTTGGGTTAGCCTGTCCTTCATTTGTTACTGCTGCTGGAGGAGGACGATTTACTTGATTCGTGACAGCTGGATCTGGAAGACTGCTGGATGCGATGTTTTTTCCTTTGTTAACATCTTTTCTCTGTTTGGGAGGCATGTTTTCCAAGTGGCGGACGATGCTGTTAGGAAAACTGTTAAGTGGATGAAGCTGAAGCTTCGAGCTTCTAGTTCTCAGTGAAAGCACCAAAAATGTTTGCACAAAAAATGGACAAACACCTCAAAGTCGTATGATTTAGTAGATCTTATGTTGTTCTTAGTGATTTGGGTGATTTATGCAAATATATGAAAAGCAGGGGCTAAACTGTAAAATGACACGCAGATTTATAGTAGTTCAGCCAGAATGTGCCTACGTCCACTTTATATGTTATTTCTCTTCTTTTGTTTTGATTACAAGTACAAAGCTTTGATATAAGTAAAAGAAAGTTGTTTGAAAGTTCTCTCCGTGCTTGAGCTCTCAAAACTTGTCCCCATTGTTGTACCCCTGCCCCTCTATTTATAGAGTGAGGTAGGGAGCAGGGGGTCTTGGATGTATATAGCTGCTGGTGGGCCTGGGCTGGTGTGATTTGGCCTGGTATGTCTTTGTTCGGCTATGGGGTTGGTCCGGCTATGGAGTTGATTCGGTGAGAGTTGGTCCGGCTATGGGGTTGGTCCGGCCCTTACTTTCTCCTGTTGGCTTGGCACCGAACGATTCGGTGGCTCCTTTTTCATCTGGACTTGGTAGTGATAGAAACGTACCCAACATACGTATTATTATATTTCAAAATAGTAGGGATCAAAAATATTTTTTAATTTAAAATCAAAAAATTAATTTTAAAATAATTTTTTTAATATTTATATGTATATAAATATAATGCTTAAAGCTTTACGAAAAAAAATTATTTATAATATATGTGTTTTTTTGTATGAATGTATGTATATTTGAAGATATATTTATGTTTAAAAGGTAGTCAAATTATTAATATTTTTTGATTATTTTTAGAATTATGGTCGAGCACAAGTAATGTATGGAAATGAACATAATGATATACATGTGTGCATATATGTGAATATATAAAAATAAGAATTTTACCTTTCATTGAAATGATCATGCCAGGAGCCTAACAAGTTGTTTTTTCAAAAAATTTATTGGGGCTTCATGGTCTCCTTTTTCTCTTCAAATTGTAAGGCTAAAAGGTTGGCTTCATTAAATGGTAAAGTGATAGGCCGCTAGCGATGAGAGAGAGCATAAAAAATTGTGTAAAGAAGTTATATGGAGGTTATGCTATTTATAACCAAGAGTTTGCACCCTTTTCTCCACAATGCTCTCTTGACCTTAAAGACTTGGTAAAGTATTCCTTTGCCCTCTATGTGGCCGACCTAAAGATTAACAAAGCAAGGTCAAACATCACTTTGACTCCTTTTGAGTCACCATTTAAATTAATTTCTATCTCATAAATTGATCGACCCGTCGTAAAACCTTTATACACTGTTTGTCCGATTTCATGCTCAAAATAAAGAATTACATTTATCCACAAATATTAATATGACATTTGTATTAATTTGTTACTTATTATTAATTTATAACATTTATAAATTGATTTTACCATTAGTCGAACTCGGAAATAATTAACAAAGCGGTTGTGTTGAATCTCTCGCGTGAACTCGATCCACAATCGATATTAAAACAATTTAAATACTGAAGCATGTACAGAATTTATCGAAGCATGGTATAGCGCCAAGTTCAATGCTTATAGGCCATTTAAGAAAAACTATGGTTTTGATCTAAAATAAGCTCACCAAGTAATGACAATTTTGTACATGTATTCTTTTCGTCTCCACTGTATCACTTGGATATCTAGAGTTTGGTCAAAAATCTATTAATATTCGTATTTAATTACATAAACTACTTTAAATTCCTAGGTTCAATCCAATGATATTTCTCGATTAACTGATTTGCACTAACCAGAGATTTTGGCTTTAAATTGACTACCAATTACAGTGATACTAACCTTTTATGACGAAGGAGACGAATCAAGTAATTCAACGTATACCCAACTACATCATAACAAGGTCACTATGCCATGTATTTAGCCAAAATCAAAGTATAGCCTACCTACTTAAGATCAATAGTACCCTATGTCTGAAGGCTATTATACGTTGTTACCCTAAGATATTCTATTTGACTTATCCTATAGAAGATTCTTGTCGAGTCATTCTGTGACTATTCCAAACAACCACAAGTACGTAACCCATTGGTGCTCCAATGGTCATGACTAAAACACTGTCCACCATATGGAGAGTGTTACATACACTAGCCTCAACATATGTGTGTGAATCCTTTTTTTAAATATATCCTTATAATGATCATTTAAGAAGTGAGTGTTTATTTTTATATTATGTATAATATGTATCGATTCAATACTCATGTTTACGAACATACTTGTAGCTACAATCGATAAAATACTTCTCTGAGGATTTTCCATGTATATGTTTAATTAATTAAATTCATTGTTTACATCTCCATAAAACAACATATATAAAAGTAAAATAAACTAGATGCATACTTTATTTCGAAAACGATTCAATTTTAAGAGTTAAGTTACATAATAAAGTACATAATTTCCCTTAAGGCACACCCTTAACTCTATCACATCATTATAAATCAATAGCATGTTCTTTACTTATAATATTAGGAATGTCTTAGTACCTTCTATTTTTTTCATACAAATACACGCTTCCTATGCATTTTGACTGAAACCAAACTATTTGATTTTTCTATCAAAGTACTTGCTCAACCTCTAGATATTTGTTTAAGATCATATCTTAAAAACACACAAGCTTTGTTGTCACTCCCATCGACTTCGAGATATTTTGGCTATGGTGTGCAAATAGTCTCCTCTAAAACATTGTTTAGAAGTCTTGTTTTAACTTTAATGTGCCAAAAATAATAGTCATATTGTGATGACCTGCCTCCTCGACCCTCGAAAGTCAACACTAATACATCCTCGACATTCATGTGCCGTAAATCCAAGTGCCAGGGAGGCAGATTATCATGGAATAAAAGAAAATAAAGACAGAACTGAATCTTACACGAATGGAGTAACATATATTATTTCAATATATATACCTTTACAGAGGAAATTTTAAATATATTTATTAGAGTTTATCCTATAAATTAGCCTAGACAGTTATAAATCTTTGTCCTTATAAATGCTTAATACAACTGGTAAACTAATGCGGTGGAAATGAAAATGGAGAACTATGTACAGGAACATCTTCGGCTCCAGACTTCAAGCTCCATCACAATGCTCCAAGTCAAACCTGACTACTTGGCTGTCCGGAAAAATAGGGCATCCAAAGTTTAAGGGAAAAGAAAATAAACTCTGGGTCGGTCATGGGACTGGTGTGAGAAACTCAAATTACGGATATTTGTAAATAAAGGGTATCACATAACATCACACCGCACATAAACACAGAACGGGTTTTTAACTTATGATAACCAAAATCTTACTACATAAAATCTGGTAATATTATTTTTAATGACATTCTTTTGAAAACACTTTTCAAGTAAACTTATATAATCTTAGCCAAAATTGTTATTCCAGCATAGTAGGTACTACAATCAAGTCCAAAGGCACTTATTAGAGAATGGATTTCCATACAATGGTAGCTAAGGAACTACCTTCCGAACAGTACATCTCTAGAGGAATGTATCGAGGATCGACACCTTTGAAAGCTCTACACCTAGCAAGACCTGCCTCCTTGCAGACCCATCTAGTGGTGGATAGTATTGAATATGACATCATCCCGGTTGTTCCCAACCTATCCGAGAGCTCTCATAGCATAAACAACATACCCGGTATATAGAGGTTAATCTAGAAAGGTGATGACCATACCCTAATGGTTGTGAACCACATAGCCTTACGGCATGCCATGTTTAAGCCATTTCCAGGTGATGTGGCCCGTTGTAACGATTACCTTTCACATAGCACATTACACTTTGAATGCCACATTGCCAATTCCATCACACACTATTGATTTCCATAAATGTATAGCCTTTGATCTCTTACGTCCTAGAGAAGGGTGTTAAGTATAGGAGAGTTAACTCTTACACCACCAAACAGATGTACGTTTGTAAAAATCAATATACGTGTATGTCAGAAATGCAATGTCATACATTCGTCCATACATGTTGTCCAGGAATAGGAAAAACTGAAGGAACTCTCCTACTACATCCTGTTGGGAATCACCCCTAAGATTAGTCGCGAGCAGCCCTTGTATCGAAGATCAAATAAAGATACTAATGCCGCATATATATGATATGGGAAATTTCCCCCGAGGGTCAGTGATAAGCAGCCCTTCATTCCATTTATTATCATTCCATGTCTTCAGTTCGAACACATATATTAGTTCGAAGTGGTTTTCACATACAAAGAACTCAAATCTGATCCTGATTCCTTCAAACCAATCATCGATAAAAAGTTGTTAAGTTTGAGGGTGATTATTACCTTATTTATTAATATCTTTTATTAAATAAAATATCTCTTTTAGAGATAAAAAACTTTAAATCATATTCTTTTCCAGTATATAAGGTATCAATAAACCTCTTTTTAACTTTGTAAATACCAAATCAAAATCATTTCTCATAAATCACATTGCAAAACCTTATCGAGTAAAAAGAGTCGAATGAAATTATACTAATTCTACTCAATATCAATTTCAGTATTCAACCTTTACTATCCATCGAACAACAGTGGAATCACCTTTTAAATTCTCATGGATAGAACGGGCTCCCTCCTCGGAATTTAATACCAAGTATAAGAAGATTATTTCTATGCAATCCAAGTTGTATTAAATCTAGAAAAATTAAATCTTTTATACTTGCCTCATTTCCGACATTTCGACCTTATCTATCCCTCACCCAGAAAAGAGACCAAGTGAGCCAGGGCACTGGTTGCTCCTGAACATCTCCTTAGTTTAAGCATCTCACATTCGGATCTCACGAATAGAAAAATCCAATCTACTCATCGGCTTTTAGAGCCAAGATTAAATCAGTTGATTATAATAGCTTTTCTTTGAATCATTTATTTAAACTCTTTAAAATAGATTATAAAACCTCCAGATTATCTTTAAAATACTTAATTATTTATTTAAAACCATTTATAAAAGATTTGGGAAAGAATACTCAAGTTTAAAACCATATTTCAAAAGTTAAAAGTGTTGTGAATAGTGCTTAGCCTACTTGTTTGATCAAAACAACTTTTCGATCATTTAGAAGTCCATTTTTATAACTCAAATATCCTTTAAAACATTTTAAAATATTTATAGAATTTATTCCATATTTTTAAAGAATTAAAAATATCACTTTTAAAGAATTTATCGGTTTGGTATTCGAACTGCCAAATCGCGACTATTTTAAAAACTTTATTTACTCATATTTCAAAATCTACTAAATGAAATCTCAATCTTTTCCTTTTTTTGAAAACTATGATTATAAGAGTTCGGAAAATTCTTATTCCAAAAAAATCCGACTCTGATTCCATCGTATAAATGGATTTAAATATTTACGGTGCAAAATCGCGAACTGTCGTTATGCGACGCGCCTATTTTTGACTCAATTTTCAGAACTTGTCAGAACTTCACCAAATTTGGTTTTAGTGTTTATAAAAAATTTATAAACCATTTTAAATAGGTTTAACAATCTCATATACACCATTTCATTTATCAAAGGAAAGTGATTTCCTTTGTGATATTCGACGTGTATTAAACATGAATCATTTACACATCCAAACAAACATATTATCATATCCAAACATGGTTCACAATCATCACAACCAAGCATAGCCAAACATATATATCATCTAAAATATCATAATATAAATAGAGTTTGTTACCATCACTGGTTTCTAACTTTACGAAAATTCACAATAGCTTCGCCACGATCGAATCAAAGCCTATGGAATCGAGCCTTGGACCTTTGAATGGGATCGGCCTAAGCTTGCTAGCGGAGATGAGCTTGGCCTTGGTTGTAAGAGGTGGTGGCTGTGAGTTTAGAGAGGAGGAAGGAGTGATTTGAGCTTGTTTTGAAGTGGATTGCTCATGTATGTGTACTTATATAAATTTATTTTCTTTTTGCTAAATTTTTGTCATAATTTTCCTAAGCAAGGAAGCCATTGAAATGGCTTGAGAAAAAGGAAGAAAAAGAGAATAAAATGTTAAAATTATGAAATAATGGATGGGTATTTATAGGAAATTTTTTGAAAATAAATATCCAAAAGTGCATGGACCAAAATGCCCTTGCCCACACCCTCCCCATCACCTCAAGGTGCACGGCTATGCCACCCCCTTGTGCCTCCATGTGTGTGATTTAATGTGTGTAAGAGTTTAACTTTGGTTTGCTTAAGGATGAAGTTTATGAAAATATTTTAGATATTTTTTTAATACATATATATATAAGTGTATATATATATTTGTATGTATATATGTACTAAATGTATATGTTAGGTTTGCATGTGTATTGAGACGACCCACCCCCTCGATACTCAGAAATCGACACTAATACATCCTTGGTATTCACGTGTCGTAAATCTAAGTACCGGAGAGACAGATTATCATGGGGTAAAGAAAAAAATAAAGATAGAAGACAAGACAAAAATAGAATCTCACATCGTATTCAACTCATAATCATACATATCATAACTTAAAATTGCTCCATTAGAGTTAATACAAATCTACCAGGGATAGTTATAACTGCCTATCCTTACATATGCTAGTAACTACCTAATACATAACACAACGGAATAAATAGGTAGCTTCTACAAAAGATCCAAAATGCTCCAGGCTCCATGCTCCATTCCAAAATGTTCCAAACTTTCCTAACTACTTGGTTGTGGGTGGTGGAGAGGTGGGTCGTGGGTAGAGTGGAGGAGGCGGAAGTGTTTGATGTGGTTTAAGTGGAGTTTGAGTGGATATTTCTTTAGTAATTATTTTTGGAGTATTTTAGCATTATTTTATTAAGGAGAGAAGCCATTAGAGAAGTGGAGAAAAGCTTGAAAAAGGAAGAAGAGGTTGTGAAAAAGTGAAGAAAGTGGATGGTTATTTATAGAAAAAGTTTTGGATTAAAATAATATTTTGTAAATAGACAAAAATGCCCTTCTCTTATACTTTAAGCAAACAAATTTTTTTCAACACTTAACAACACATTTCAAATCATTACTTTATGTCATTTTCACTTAAGTATTAAGTAAAGAAAGTAATAATTATTTTTTCTTGATTTGATGTTTACTTTTTGACTTTTAAAACTCTTTTTGTCTTTTTATGCTTACTTTTTGTTAATTATATTCTATAGTTTTCTAAGTATGTGTAGTAAAAGTAAACTTGATTAGTGACTTAATTAATACTTATACTATTTGAATATATGTTCATATATAAGAAAATAAAGGTGCAACAATGTTGCGACAATTTCAAATCGACAAAACGTTGATTTTCGACAAAATGTTTTACGGTCACATTTTGACGTTTTAGTTAAACTATTTATTTATGTAAACCAAATTTAAAAATAAATTTGAATATTGCCATTTAAAAATACAAACACTCATAAATTAATTAAAATAATTTATTTAACCATTGAAACTTATTTTTCTTAAATCAGGATTTAGTCACTTTTACCGGTATAAGCAAATGTTACTATTTTTGTGTATATTTTTATTTCCAAATCCTATCTAATATTATTTGAATCATAAAACCATATATATTTTATATTTAAAATCAAATTAAATATTATATTTTGGAGTGGTCAAATTCTATGTCGTTACATGTATGTTGTATATGTGGACAAGACATATAAACAAGATTGCAACAACTTTGAACAACTTTCGTTAGTTAAACCATTGAAAATCGGAAAGCCGATTCTTTGTCACATTTTCACTTATAAATTAATTTACATATAAATGTAAACAAAATTTGAAAACTAATTTCCCATCATTATTAATTAATTAAAATGATCCCATTTTAATTATAAAACCATATAAATTTATAATAAATAGTTGTTTAAAAAAAGTGTTGTTATATCGATAAAGCGATATCAATTTTCCATGTAATTTCAAATCAATATACATCTTTATGAAACTATTATAAATGATTTATCATCACTTCATAACTAATTACAATGAATTATTATCATTTAAAAACAATTATTTGAATAATTATAATAATTATTAAATTATTAAATCTCAATTCAAATTCATAAATCAATTATTAAATATGATGCCATGATAGATGATGTTATAAATACATTTTCTTTCCCAAAAATAAAATAAATAATTGTATTTTATGTTCTTATTCAAACAGATAAATAAGTGTATGTATCTAGCTCCGTTCGCGACTTGTAATAATTATAGAGTTGTTTATTGCTAAGACAATTTTCGACCATTTTATCGATATTCCTTCAGTTTATATTTTCGTAAATACTTATTCAAAATATTGTTACCATCATTCTTGTTCAAAACATCATAATCTATGTTTTAAAAATCTTATATTTGAATATTTAAAAATAAATAAATTTATCAAATTGATAAATTTGAGGGTCGTTACATACTCCCCCCTTAAAAGAATTTCATCCTTGAAATTACAATGCAAAACCCAAAGGTATTTGCCCAAAATATTCATTTTTAAACTTACACCCGTACGATGTATATAGATCATCTGTATGCAATATCTGATTCGATCTACTATTCGAATCCACAATTTTACTTCCGAACTAGTATTGATCCCCCAATCCTCTAGTGCGGACTTTGATCAGGCTTTCTGATTAGAATTTCAGTTTTCCTTGCATAGCTTTCTACTATGATAGAAAACTCAAGTATCCAACCACAAACCCTCATCAATGTTCATCATCAAGAATCGAATGATAAATTCTTTTTCGGACTAGTGTAAACACCTCAAAGTTCTACACTCGAATCTTAGATCAGAATCGGGCGACAAAAGAATCCATCAACCTCATACGTATTTATTAACCTTTCCAAAATATTATTATGAAAACATTTCATAAAATCTTAACTTTGATTCAAATTATTTTATAAAGACATTTCTTTATATATAAATTTATTCTCTAAATATTTCTTCTTAAAGGAAAACATCTCATTCCAAAAGATAAATACCTTTTCCATTAAAATTATAGTAAACACCTTTTATTATGACACATTTCTTTTCTATAAACATATCTCAATAGTTTCTAAAAAAACCATTTTCAAAATAATTCATTAAATTGATAAATTATCTATTATTTCTAAAATTATAATAAACTCATCATATTATAATTTGTTTCTTTTATCAAGAATTCTTGTAAATTTTCTTAAGTGACTTGTATAACTGCAAATGAATGAAGTTAAAATGAAAGATCATAGTTATATTATACAACTTTATATCTTACATCCATCCTTTCTACCACAATAGGGTCATCCTTGAGTTATCCCAATCCTACTAGGGTACATAATAGAAATTCATAATACAATTACATGGCTAACCTCAACATCACCTTATCGAAAGCCAGATTTATAAGCTACTACTTGGTACCTAATATTATATAGATATAACTAGTATTCAACCAAAATCTCAATCATCACTCTAAATCTATTGCCGATGGTGCACTCCATATCCAAACTCCAATGAAACTTTCCTAACGTCTTCATCCTCACTTTCTTGTTCATCGTCAACTTCATTTCCATCTTCATTTTGTTGTATCTCATCCTCCACATATGGTAACCAAAGCTGATTCCATGGAACATGTCCAAGTCCGACTGGTACTTCCTGCAACATTTCCACTTCCTCTAATTACTCCAATCCTTGCATTCCTGCCTCCCAGGAATCCCAAATTCCTCCTCTGGTTCAGACTCTTCCTCCATGGGTTGTTCTTCAGGTTCGAATTCTAAACTAGCGGGGTCAGTGATCCTCCTTCCTTCTGAGGCTGGAGCGGCCTCTACGTCACTAGATATTATGACCAAATCTGGAGCTAGGGGAGTTATAAGCATTCCCGCTATCGGGTAACCATCTCTATCTCTACAAGTATACGGATCATATTCCTCCCCTATAGGTTCTTCCTTATCACTTAAAAGAATGATTAGATCATCTTTCAAACCCCAATTTGCTCTTGAGGATTCTCCTTTTGAATACTTCCCTCCGTATGGATTCTACAAATATAAACACAAATACTTAAAAGTAGACATAATTATTTATCCTAACTTAACAAGTATACTGCTTTTCAAACCAAGGTTTGATCAATACTTAGGAAACAAATCGAGATCTTTATCAAAATGTTTTATGTCTTTTCAAAAATCCTTTTGATTCTTTTAAAAAATGTTTTCCAACATCATTATCATCGACTTTAAAAATCCTTTCCAAGAAAAAAAACTTTTAGATAAAAGTTGTTATAATCCAAACCTTAGGTTTTCATCCCTATTCTTAATCCTCTCAATACCATTATTAAACATCTTATAGTTAGACTGTGAAATTATACACAAGATGTTTATTCTTGATTTAACTAAATTGTTCTTAAAACCATTATCTAATTCATGACTTTAATATCATAACTAACTATATTTTCCAAAATATATTCCTTATATTTAAAATGTGACCTTAGGTAAAACTATTTCATTTACCAATTTTCAAAATAAACCATTATTTTATATCATTAACAAGTACACGCTCTTATATAATACTTTCAACTCATTCTAGGCAGTTACTAACCCAATCCCTAATGAGTTACTCATCCTAGGGTATTACTAACCCTATCTCTGATAAGACTTTACCCCTATCAGGCTCAGGTGTTCGCTCAACCCAAGCTCTGATACCAAATGTAACAACCTGTCTCTTTGACCCTTAGAAATCGACACTAATACATCTTCGGTATTCACGTACCGCAAATCCAT
The DNA here is from genome assembly GCA_030737815.1 of Allium fistulosum. Classification (NCBI taxonomy): domain Eukaryota; kingdom Viridiplantae; phylum Streptophyta; class Magnoliopsida; order Asparagales; family Amaryllidaceae; genus Allium; species Allium fistulosum. The sequence continues at coordinate 369,470,119 of CM060908.1, forward strand.
GTGTCGGGGAGGCAGAATATCATGGAGTAAAAGAAAATAAAGGTAAAAAGGAATCTTACACGAATGGAATAACATATATTATTTCAATATATATATATATATATTTACAGCGGAAACTTTAAATATATTTATCAAAGTTTATCCTATACAGTTGTAAATCTTAGTCCTTATAAATGATTGATACAATCAGTAAACTAATGTAGTGGAAATGTAAATGGAGAATTATCTATAGGAACATTTTCAGCGCCAGACTTCAAACTCCATCACACTGCTCCAAGTTAAACCTGACTACTTGGCTGCCTGGAAAAATAGGGCACCTAGAGTTTAAGGGAAAGGAAATAAACTCCGGGTAAGTCATGGGACTGGTGTGAGAAACTCAAAATACGGATATTTGAAAACAAAGGGTATCTCATAAGACCACTCCGCACATAAACACGGAATGGGTTTTTACCATATGATAACCAAAATCCTTACAATGAAAAATCTAATAATATTATTTGTAATGACATTCTTTTGAAAATACTTTTCATGTAAACTTATATAATCTTAGTCAAAATCGTTACATTGATTAAATTCCAGCATAATAGGTTCTACAATCAAGTCTGAAGGCACTTATTGGAGAATGGATTTCCATACAATGGTAGGTAAGGTACTACTTTCCATACAGTACATCTCTAGAGGGAAGTACCGAGGATCAACACCTTTGAAACCTCTGCACCGGCAAGATCGGCCTGCCGGTAGACCCATTTGGTGGTGGATAGAACCGAATATGACATCACCCCGGTCGTTCCCAACCTATCCAAGAGCTCTCATAACATACACAACATAACTGATATATAGACGGTAATCTAGAGAGGTGATGACCATACCCTAATGGTTGCGAACCACATAGCCTTACGGCATGCCCTGTTTAAGCCATTTCTAGATGATGTGGCCCGAGGTAACAATTACCTTTCACATAGCACATTCCACTTTGAATGCCACATTGCCAGTTCCATCACACACTATTGATTTCCACAAATGTACAACCTCTGAGCTCGTAAGTCTCAGAGAAGGTTGTTAAGTATAGGAGAGTTACCTCCTACACCACCAAACGAATGTATGTTTTAAAAATCAATGTACGTGTATGTTAGAAATGCAATGCAGACAATCGTCTATACAAGTTATCTAGGAACAGGACAAACCAAAGGAACTCTCCTACTACATCCTGTTGGGACTCACCCCTAGGATTAGTAGCGAGTAGCCCTCGCCCAGGAAAGAATTAAATCTTTTATACTTGCCTTGTTTCCGACATTTCGACCTTATCTATCCCTCGCCCAGGAAAGAAGCCAGGTGATCCTGGGCACTTGTTGCTCCTGAACATCTCCTTGTTTAAGTACCTCACATCCGGATCTTACGAATAGAAAAATCTAGTCTACTCATCGACTTTTAGGGCCAAAATCAAATCACTTGATTATAACAGCTTTTCTTTAAATCATTTGTTTAAACTCTTTAAAAGGAATTATAAAACCTCCACATTATCTTTAAAATACTTAATAATTTATTTGAAAACATTTATAAAAGAATACTTAACCTTAAAACCATATTTTCAAAAGTTATTAAAAGTGCTGTAAAAAGTGCCGCGAATACTGCTTTTGATGCTTACTTGATTAAAACAACTTTTCGATCATTTAGAAATCCATTTTTTATAACTCAAATCTCTTTTAAAATATTTATAGAATTTATTCCATATTTTTAAAGTATTAAGAATATAACTTTTATAGAATTTATCGCTTTTGTTTCCGAATTGCCAAACCGCGACTATTTTGAAAACTTGATTTGCTCATATTTCAAAATTTACTAAATGAAATCTCGATCCTTTTCTTTTGTTTGAAAACTATGATTATAAGAGTTCGTAAAATTCTTATTCCAAAGAATTCCGACTTCGATTCCATCGTATAAACAGATTTAAACTTTTACAGTGCGAAATCGCGAACTGCCATTACGCGACACGCCTATTTTTGACTCGATTTTCATAACTTTTCAAAACTTCACCAAATGGGATTTTAGTGTTTATAAAACATTTATAAACCATTTAAAGATGTTTAATAATCTCATATACACCATTTCATTATCAAAGGAAAGTGATTTCCTTTGTGATATTCAACGTGCATTAAACGTGAATCATTTACACATCTCGTACTACTTTATCCTTACAACTTAAGGAGGAAGGCAACTCAGTCTGGTTGATGACATGTGCTCTCATTTCCATGGTGTGACTAATGGGTTAATGGATCTCTTATAGGACCTATCCTGTAGATGATCATTCTAACCAGGTCCTGATTTGGTTATGATGGATTTAGGGCCTATCATCATATCCAAATATGGTTCACAATCATCACAACCAAGCATAACCAAACATATATTTCATCCAAAATAACATAATATAAATAGAGTTTTTCACCTTCATTGGTTTCTAACTTTATGAAAATTCGCTATAGCTTCGATACGATCGAATCAAAGCCTATGGAATCAAGCCTTGGACCTTTAAATGGGCACGGCCTAAGCTTGCAAGTGGAGATGGGCTCGGCCATGGTGGTAGGAGGTGGTGGCCGTGAGTTTAGAGACGAGGAAGGATTGATTTGAGCTTGTTTTGAAGTGAATTGCTAATGTATATATACTTATATAAATTTACCTATTTTTTTGCTAATTTTTCTTCATAATTTTCCTAAGGTAGGAAACCACTGAAATGGCTTGAGAAAGTGGAAGAAGAAGATGAATACTAGTGTTAAAATTATGAAAGAATGGATGGGTATCTATAGGAAAAATTTTGAAAATAAATATCCAAAAGTTCATGGGCCAAAATGCCCTTGCCTACACCCTCCCCATCACCTCAAGGCGCACGGCTATGCCACCCCCCTTGTGCCTCCATGTGTGTGAGTTGATGTGTGTAAGAGTTTGACTTTGGTTTGCTTAAGGATGAAGTTTATGAAAATATCTTAGATATTTTTTGTAATACATATTTTATATATATATATATAAGTGTATATGTATTTTTGTATGTATATATGTGTTAATTTATATGTTAGGGTGTGCATGTGTATGTTATATATGTGCACAAGACATATAAACAAGGTTGCAACAACTTTGAACAACTTTCGTTCGTTAAACCGTTGAAAATCGTAAAGCCGATTCCCTATCACATTTTACTTATAAATTAATTTACATATAAATGTAAACAAAATTTGATGACTAATTTCCCATCATCATTAATTAACTAAAACGATCCCATTAATTATAAAACCATATAAATTTATGTTAAATAATTGTTTACAAAAAGTGTTGTTATATCGATAAAGTGGTATCAATTTTCCTTATAATTTCCAATCAATATATATATCTTTATAAAACTATTATAAATGATTTGTCATCACTTCATAACTAATTAAAATGAAATATTACCATTTAAAAATTATTATTTGAATAATTATATAATTATTAAATTATTAAATCACAATTTAAATTAATAAATCACTTATTAAATACGATACCATTATTGATGAAGTCGTAAATACATTTTATTTCCCAAAAATAAAATAAATAATTTTATTCATATTCTTGTTCAAACGGATAAATAAGTGTATGTATCCAGCTCCGTGCGCGACTTCTGATAATTATAGAGATGTTTATTGCTAAAACGATTTTCGACCATTTTATCGATATTCCTTCAAAGTTTATATTTTCGTAAATACTTGTTGGGCGTGTTCTCACCCAGAAGATCTCGAGACCAAGAAGCTTGATTCATCCATCCAGGCTTGCCTAAACTCATTCGGCATTCTCATCTCACAGAGCTCATTCGGCAGTCTCGTCCCAAGGAACTCATTCGACATCCTCATCTCACTGTCGGACCAACCCACAACTGCCGGACCAACCCACAACTGCCGGACCAACCCACTCCTGCCACTACCGGACCATGATACTGCCGAACCAACCTCCTTCAACACTGCCGAACCAACCTCCTTCACACTGCCGAACCAACCTGCCTCCAAACCAATGCCGGACCAACTCGATGCCAACTCCATGCCGGACCAAATGCTACCGAACCAAGACGTGCCAGGCCAGATCACGTCAGCCCAGGCCCACCAGCTGCTATATACCTCCAAGACCCCTACCCCCAGCCTGACTCTATAAATAGAGGGGCAGGGGTACAACAATGGGAGACAAGTTTGAGAGCTCAAGCACGGAGTGAACTTTCAAACAACTTTCTTTTACTTATATCAAAGCTTTGTATTTGTAATCAAAAAAAGAGAAGAGAAATAACATATAAAGTGGACGTAGGCACATTCTGGCTGAACCACTATAAATTTGCATGTCTTTTTACAGTTTAGCCCCTGCTTTTCATATATTTGCATAAATCGCTCAAATCACTAAGAACAACATAAGATCTACTAAATCATACAACTTTGAGGTGTTTGTCCATTTTTTGTGCAAACATTTTTGGTGCTTTCATTGAGAGCTAGAAGCTCGAAGCTTCAGCTTCATCCACTTAACAAGTTTTCCTAACAGCATCGTCTGCCACTTGGAAAACATGCCTCCCAAACAGAGAAAAGATGTTAACAAAGGAAAAAACATCGCATCCAGCAGTCTTCCAGATCCAACTGTCACGAATCAAGTAAATCGTCCTCCTCCAACAGCAGTAACAAATGAAGGACAGTCTAACCCAACCACTCCTGCCACAGAACAGCCTGCGGCAATTACTAGGGCAGATTTGGACAGAGTTGTGGTTGAAGTAACTAACCGCTTCACGTCCCAACAGGAAGCCTTGGTGGACCATCTCATGTCACGCTTAAGGGATGTTGAAGAATCCAACCGCAACACTGAATCATAGGGCGAGTCCCAGTCTGGAGGATCTCAAAGACAACAAAAATCTTCCTTCTTCGAAGGAGCTAACGGCAGAAGTAGCCATGGTAGGAGCCGAGACCGAGCATAGCCCGAAGTTAGGCCTGAGGAAACGTTTGGTACCGAACTCAACAGGGGAGGTACCCGACGGAGGTCAACTATAGCTGAGCCTGTCATACTGCCTAACAACGGAAACGCCGATGAACGGGGCCGAGCTAGAGTCCAGCCCGAAGTTGGACCCGAGGAAGAGCTTAGATCAGAACCTAGTAGGGGAAGATCAAGGCAAGGGCCAACTGCAGCTGACCCTAGCATGCCCCCAGAAAATCAAAGGCAGCCGCTAGAAAATATGAGGAACGATAGGCGATACCATCCCTACAGGTCATCTGGACGGAATCAATCCCACAGAACAGAGCCAAACTCATTTCTATCTGCTCCAAATTCTGATGAAAGGATGGCACGCTTATTCAGAGAGTGTGTCCAACGGGAGCAAAGAGATCGAGGGATAGGCGCTAGGGTAACCAGCCCTTTCGCCCGCAATATCGAAATTGCTATCACTCCCCGAGAATGGAAGATGCCGACAATGGAACCTTATAAAGGAACCTCCGACCCTGTTGTACACTTACAGAGGTACACGCAATATATGCTCATGAGTGGAGCAACAGAGGGAGTACTATGCAAATGCTTTCCGCTCTTCTTAGCAGATCTCGCTACCTCCTGGTTCTGTCATCTACCCCAGGGATCCATCAGCTCGTGGGAAATGTTGAAAGAAAAGTTTATCAGTCAGTTCTGCATCCATGTGGAACAACCTAAGGACGCTTATTCCTTATCCAGCGTCAAACAAAAACCTGGAGAAAAACTGCAGCAATACCTAACCCGATTCAATGCCGCAGCAGCCGTAGTCCAAGATGCCGACGAGAAGCTTATCCTAATGGCCCTCTGTAGTGGTGTGCATCCGGACACTAAATTTGCTAGAAGATTGACGAAAGAAAAACCAGCTACTTTACCCGATTTCTTCCATGAAGCCGGGAAATACATGAGGCTTGAGGATGCTGCCGTTGAGGGGCAGTCAGGATAGCAAAATAAGACAACTCACAGCAACGCCCCCGCTGTGGCAAGGGACATTCGAAGAAATGATTCCAGAGACAATGCTGGGGGAAAGAAGGGAGAAAAGCGCCTATATCGGCCTGGGCCGAGATTCGACACTTACACTCCTTTGAACGAGACCGTCGAAAATATCTTCCTTGCCACCCAAGGTGAAGTTAGATACAAACGCCCACCATACAAAAAGGAATCAGATAACGCGCAGAAATCTGGAAAGTTCTGCCGCTTCCACGAATCTCACGGGCATGATACCAATGAATGCCATCATCTCCGGGATCTGATTGAGGAACACATCAGAAGGAAGAAACTGGAACGTTATGTAAAAAGTCAGGACAGGACTCCAACTCCTGCCAATGAAAACCCAAGGCTACCCTCACCGGACACCGGCAGAGGAAATCGCAACGCTAGCAGCTCTAGTCAAGAGAAAATAGTGGTCCATACCATCTCAGGAGGACCGCACATCGCGGGCAGAAGCCGGAAAGAGATGGAAAGGTATGGAAAGTTGCTTAGAGACAATAAAGACTGTGTCAATTCGGTTATAGAAGAGCGCCACCCGAAGCGGAAAGAAAGTAATGACATCACATTCGGTAAGCGTGACCTAGAAGGAAGGCAGTACCCCCACATGGATCCCATGGTCATCTCTGCACGACTCGGTCCCGCCGAAGTTTACCGAATCCTGGTAGACACTAGAAGCTCAGTAAACATCCTATTCAAACATGCATTCGACAAAATGAAGCTATCAATGAAGGATGTATCTCCCTGCGATAAACCACTACACGGTTTCACTGGGGATGCTAAGATGCCCCTCGGGCAACTGGACCTCTTTGTTGAGATTGGAAGCCATCCCTGCTCCGTTGTACGGAAACAGACGTTTGTGCTAATAGAAAACCATTCGGCCTACAACGCCTTCCTAGAAAGGCCAGCCTTGTCTGACTTCCAAATCGTCCTAGCCCCATAGTGCCTGAAGATGAAATTTCCAACGGACAATGGAGTAGGGGAAGTAGAAGGAGACCAGGATGTTGCTCGAGACTGCTATGTGACTGAACTTCGCAACAACCACAGGAAGGATAAAGGGAAGTGTGTAGAGATTGCCCTCTGCACGAAAAGTCTAGAAGCATAGCAACTAAAGAAAGCCCCTCCTCTTTGATATACCAGCGACCCTTTCAATGAATTAGACCCTAGGGACAAAGAGGAGGAGGCCACCGCCGAGCCTGCAGAGGCTATGGAGTTTATATCTGTAGACAAGCACGACTCAAGTAGACTATTGAAAATTGGGTCCCAACTAAAAGCTGAATTGAAGGAACAACTCATCGATTTTCTCCGCCACAACTTGGATGTATTCGCATGGTCACACGCTGACATGACCGGAATCTCCCCCGACATAGCCTGCCACGTATTAAAAATTGATCCTACCAAGGCGCCTGTAAAACAAAGAAAGAGAAGTATGGGGGCAGAGCGATCAGCAGCCCTTGATGAAGAAGTAAAGAATCTACTCGCCAATGACTTCATACGAGAAGCTACCTACCCGGAATGGATCGCCAACCCGGTGCTGGTAAAGAAGGCTAATGGGAAGTGGCAAACCTGCATTGACTTTTCCAACCTAAACGACGCCTGCCCAAAGGATTGCTTCCCACTTCCCAGAATCGACCAACTTGTAGACAGCACAGCCGGGCACGAGCTCCTATCTTTTATGGATGCATACTCAGGATATAACCAAATTCCTATGCATGCTCCCGACCAAGACCACACTAGTTTCATCACTGACCGGGGTTTATACTGCTATAAGGTAATGCCTTTCGGACTTAAAAATGCAGGAGCCACCTACCAGCGCCTCGTCAACAAGATGTTTGCAGGGCTAATAGGACAGACTATGGAAGTATATGTGGATGACATGCTGGTGAAGTCAAGGAAAGCCAAAGATCACGTAAACCACCTAGGCAAAATGTTTCAAGTACTCCGCCAGTATGGAATGAAGTTGAATCCTCTAAAATGCTCCTTCGGAGTGTCAATGGGAAAGTTCTTAGGATTCATCGTTCATGCCAGGGGGATTGAAGCGAACCCTGAACAAGTCCGAGCGCTAAGGGAGATCAAGATACCTTCCATCCGAAAGGAAATGCAAAGCCTAAATGGAAAAGTGGCCGCCCTAAGCCGATTCATCTCCAAGGCAACGGACAAGTGCGTCCCCCTTTTCGAAGCTCTAAAGAAAGACAAAGGAAAGTTCGAATGGACTGACGAATGCTTAACCGCTTTCCTTAACCTAATCGAATACCTCCAGAAACCACCGGTACTCTCGACTCCAAGCGAAGGCGAAGAATTATACCTATACCTTGTTGTGTCATCTCACGCCCTAAGCGCTGCCTTGGTAAGGGAAGACAACCGCACGCAACGGCCAGTTTACTTCGTCAGCAAAAGGTTTACTGGGGCGGAAGTCAGATATCCTAAACTTGAGAAGCTAGCATACTGTTTACTAATCACATCACGAAAACTGCGTCACTACTTCCAGTACCATTCCATCAAAGTTCTGACCGATCAGCCGCTGAGGCAGGTACTCCACCGTCCCGACACTTCTGGGCGACTACTTAAATGGTGCATCGAACTAAGTCAGTATGAGATCACCTATCACCCTCGCACCGCCATCAAGGGACAAGCCATGGCTGATTTCATTGCAGAATTCACTACCAACGAAGATAAGGAGCAATTGGAAATAGCAGACATCAAGTGGAATCTCTTTTTGGATGGTGCATCGAACGAACAAGGCTCGGGGGCAGGTGTGGTAATAATCACTCCCAGGGGAAACAAAATGCACTATGCTATAAGGTTGGAGTTCGCTGCCACCAACAACGATGCAGAATATGAAGCAGTGATAGCCGGACTAGAACTTGCCGCAGAAATCGAAGCCAATTCTTTGTGTCTTCACAGCGATTCTCAACTTATTGTTAATCAAATACTAGGAGAATTCCAAGCTTGAGAAGAACGACTCATAGCATATTTAAAGAAGACCAAGTTACTTCTCAGCCGATTGGACCACTACTTAGTCAAACACATCCGTCGGGAAGAGAACAAAGAGGCTGACGAATTGGCAAAGCAAGCAAGTATGAGAGACATCGCCATCTTCGGAGCAGTAACCATCTCAAAGCAACTGACCCCAAGTTTTGAGCAAGTAAATCTGATAGCTGCAACCGAAGAAGCAACTTGGATGACTCCCATCCGAGACTACCTACAAAGTGGCACACTACCCAACGGGCGTAACGAAATCAAGAAAATCTTGAGGAAAGCCTCCCGCTACACAATACAAGAAGACATCCTCTATCGGCGTGGATTCTCTAACCCGTTATTAAGGTGTGTCGCTGGGAGGGAAGCCAAGGAAATCTTATTCAACATTCATCAGGGAAGCTGCGGAGATCACACCGGAGGGCAAACATTAGCAAAAAAGATACTCCGGTATGGATATTTCTGGCCCACCTTAAGCAAGGACGCCTTAGATTTTGTCAAAAAGTGTGACAGATGCCAGAAGTTTGCTAAGATTCTGCGGCTACCAACAACTGAGATTACTCAAATGACCAGCCCTTGGCCCTTCGCAATATGGGGAATTGACTTAATCGGCGAGCTACCAATGGGCCGAGGCGGGGCCAAATATGCTATAGTGGCAGTCGACTATTTCACCAAATGGGTGGAAGCAGAACCTCTGAATAAAGTATCTTCAGCAAAAGTTATTAACTTCTTGTTCAAAAATGTTCTATGCAGGTACGGAGTCCCACTCAAAATCATATCAGACAATAGGCTTCAGTTTGACAGCGAGGAGTTCGCCAACTGGTGCCAAGAGCACGGAATTCACAAAAGCTTCTCATCCGTAGCGTACCCCCAGGCAAACGGACAAGTCGAAGCCGTCAACAAAATTCTGAAAACTCTAATCAAAAAGAAGCTCGAAAAGTCAAAGGGCTCTTGGGTGGATGAACTTCCTACGGCACTATGGGCCTATCGCACATCTTTCAGAACATCGACGGGGCACACTCCTTTCTCTTTGGCATACAGATTGGAGGCTATGCTCCCAGTTGAAACCATTGTGCCTTCCCACCGTAGGATCCACTATAACCCAGAAGAGAACGAAGAGCTCCTCCACATGACTTTGGATCTAGTGGAGGAGAGAAGGAATGATGAAGTCCTTAAAGCAGCGGCCCACAAGCAGAAAGTGGCAGCACAATACAACTCCAAAGTCAAGCATCGTACGTTACAAGAAGGGGATCTTGTCCTCAAGCGAATCTTCCCTCGCCCTGGAGCACTAGACCCAATCTGGGATGGGCCATATGTAATTCATAAAGATCTCCACAACAGAGCTTATATTTTGTCAACAGTGGACGGAGAGGTGTTCCAGAGGGCATGGAACATCTAGCACCTCCGTCGATACTTTTCTTAACTTGTACTGCCCATATGAAGTGAATTAACAAAGATAATCAGTGGACGTAGGCATTTTCATGCCGAACCACTTTAAAAAACCCTCTCTTTTTTAACTAGTTCCTTTATATCTTGGCTGCTTGTTAACATTATCCTTTTCTGTTGAACAAAATCCTATGCATGTAACATTTTCACTTGATGCACTCCATAGCGCAACTTCACCGGGACAAGACCTAACAGGTACTACGCGAATCTATGCCCTCGCCAATGTGACACTTTTGCTCCGGCATCCCTCTGCTGCGGGTTAACTCGTTGCTCGTGACGGCCCTTAAAGCCAACTGTAATGAGCCGATTATAAGCCACCGAGAAGGCCGACTATAGCCGAGGCAGCTCATTACGGTGTTCGGCTCGCCGGCAACTGTGAACCGACTATAAGCCCCAACGTAAGGTGTGGCCATCCAGGGGCAGTTCACAGTTGACGATCGGCACCCACGCTAGCCGGCCACAGTAAATCGAATAATACCCACGATTACGAGCCATAATGGCCCGGGTAGTTACTGTGCGCGATCTTGGCTCCGATGTGTCTTAAGTGCGGCTGTGGTAAAAAAGAATTAACTCCCCGCGGAGGCGTAAGATGGGTGACAAATGTCTCCAAGACCCATAGCTAGGGAAAGTGACTACAAAGCCCGTTTGCCACGAACTTAAGCACATCGAAGGCCTTCCATGATTGGAAGTTTTACTATTTCACATATTTCAATTTTACTTAAAAAGCTTTTCTCCTATCCTCTATAACAGTCCCTAAAGTACAGGATGCAGAGTATGAGATACTCGCCAATGGGTGTGGGGACTCACAATTGGATGGCAGGGCATTCGACTGCGTTCCATGCTCGGTCATGCAAGATATTCAAAACTGCCGTCTACGATTAAAACATGAAAGGCGGTATTTTCTTCTTTTGTGTACAAATACATGACTATAATTTGTTCACACCACACGCTAATATTGCAAGTCATGAAATTATGTTTTAAAACCAGAACCTGACATCAAACACAATTCAATTACAAGAATATACATAGCTATATTTCTCATACGACATGTCAAAATAGCAACAAACATTCAGAAGACGACAAAATCAGCTTAAGTTAAAGAATTACACATCAAGAATAGAGCTATTTATTACAAGTAGCAAGATAATACAATCTAAAAGCTACTTTACTGTTTTAAGACTAACATCTACAACCCTGTCAAGTCCACAAAAGGAGTTTTTCCAGGTATAATCAAGGGGCCGGCTGCATTGGAGTTTTTTCCTTGTCCTGTTGCCCACCTGTCCAGACAGAGAAGGGATTCTTTAGTGAGAAGCAACCAAGTTAATGGGGAAACTAAAAAGGAAGACTTACCAACATCTGCTTCTTGGCCATCCTGGTCATCATCATCTACTTGCACCCCTGCCTCCTCAGCAGCAAGCAACCGCATACCCTCCTTCACCACCACCTTCTCCCCCTTGGCAAACTGGGCAGTGACCACATCCATGCTGAAGGCCACGCCACCATCTTTATCCGCATCGGCCTTGGCCTCCTCCAGAGCCCGAAGATAGATCTTAGCCATGACCCTAGGATAATCATCCATCCAGGATAGGTTGCCCTGCTTCCAGGTTCGGAAGTACATGTCCTGAAGCATTTCGTCCATCATCCCTTCATTCTCCTCAAACTCCCTCATCCGGGCCTCGGAAGCCGACAACCTTTCAACGGCAGCATCTCTCTCCGATCGGTATCTCGAGCAGTCAACCAGAAGGGATTCCCGCATTGCCTCCATCTCCTCCCTCAACTTGGCTTGAGCAAGCTCTGCAGCCTCAAGTTTCCCGGACAACTCCTCTACCTGCTCAAGATCCGCTTTCCGAACCTCGTCCACCGTGGCAATAGCCATGTCGATCCGTTCTTTGCAAGTAGCTTCCATTTTCCGCAGTTCGGCCCGGCTGGCCTCTTCCATGGTTTTCTTTAATCGTCCAGAAGCAGCCTCATGCTGAGAAATCTGAATGGCCTGATCAGCGAGCTGCTTGGCCTGATCCAAAACCACCAATCGTAGTCGGATGTTGGCACTCCCAATCTCCTCTCCAGCCTTAACCAGCCGGGCATGATGCCCCATCAGCTTCCTAGTCTCCTCCGCCACCCGACAAAATTAGAATTGGCCTCGTCTCCCATGGTAATTATCCGAGTAGTAAGTAAATCGAGATCTAAGGACTTAGCCTCGTCAAGCACCCGTACCATGGGATTGGGGGGAAGAAGGTGCTCACCGGTAACCTCGTCAAAAGTAATATCATGGGAACTTGGATCCAGGTCAGGATGACCCGCGAATGGATTCCGAACCAAGTCAGGACGATCAATCCGAGCGACGGTAGGATTTTCAGACAGGTGCGGAGAGAGTGCGAACTCAGTATCCTCCTCTGTGATATCATGAAGGGGCTGAATTGGGGGCTGGGGACCGAGTGAAGGTTCGGATAAGGGATGACTCCTCTTTCTCTTCTGAATACCCTCTTCAATAACCCCGAGAAGAGGACGGTAGTCGACTACATCCCCGGAACGGTGGGTCGGAGTCTTCGGCTTGGCGGAAGCTTTGGAGAGCTTGTATTGTTCAAGCCAGTGCCGAAGGTCTGAGGCCTTGGCCGTTTTACCTGCTCCTGATATGAAGAACAAGTGTCATACATAATTCGAAAAACGCGGTAAATTAAAAGTTAAAAGAAGAAAGGAAACACATCTGTTATACAAACCCTGGGGAGAAGTAGGATACTGCAATGAGTCCTGGATTTCATTCCAGGACGGGAGCGGATCATAAAATATTCCTAAGTCCCTATCATTAATGAAGCCTGCAGGAGTCAAAAGTTCACCTTGAGTCGCCGGAGCCACCTTGGCTGGAATGGTCTGAGAAGACTCGCTTGCACCGGTCCCGGCCTTGTCCGCTTTCCCGGATTTCTCTACCAAAGCCGTTTCTCCGTCCAGCCCCTCGAAAGCCTGGTGGAACGCATCATCTGTCCACTCCTGAATCTCGCTCGCTTGCCCAGGAAGCAAGGCCCTGATGCCATCACCACCGTCACCACCTTCTCGGTCATCTCCACCCTCACCTCTCTCCTCCTCCACATCTTCCTTCCCCGGAGTAAGTGGACAAGTGCTGGGGGAAGGACCGTCCGACTTCTTAAGTTTCTTACCTCCGACAGCTGGAGGTTTCGTGAAAGGCTTCCTCTTGCCACTCTCTACCGTGACACCTCCCTTAGCCTGGGCAGCCGCCCTCTCCTCCGCCGTTTCCCTCGGCTTGACTACTGACTGCTGTAGAAGGATCAAGTTATACTCCAGGAGGGCCGCATTTCTGATCAGGTAGGCAGCTGATTTATCTCTCCCGGGGATAGCTTCTATCTCATCCGCCGTCTGAACCAGGCGATCAGTCTCCACAACTGCAAAGCCACCTGTCGCTAGCAAAAATGAAAATGTATGAGAAGAAGCATTGCAACCAGAATGGAAATTATAAATAAAGCATCGACTTACATCCAGAAGTAAAACGCCGAATAGAAACAGAGTCGTCCCTGACGAAGAACCACTCCTTCTTGAACATGCTGAATTTGGAATACAGATCCAAGACCGGCTTGAAGGTCACAGCTGACTCCAAGCTGATGTATGGGGACCCCTTCTTATAGCCCCTCATATTATATAAGTACCGGATCTCCCGGTTGGAAGGAGCACGACCATACGTCCTCGGGAAGATGACGAAGAGGCTCACCAGTATAGCATAGGAGTTAGGTTGAAGCTGGAATGGGGCCACCTTTAGATATGTAAGGAAGCTAGCTACCCAAGCATTAAGAGGCGGAATGGCACCACACATGCAGTGGTATTTGATGTAGGCAAAGTACCCTTCGGGAGGGTCATACGGCATAACTTCTCTCCCTGGCAACAGCATGCGCGTTCTATCGATTCCGAAAGAACGGGAGATGACATCAAGCTGCTCTTCCTGAAGGGAGCTGGAAAAGCAATTGGGCGGGAAGTTCAGAAGCTCCTGCGGGCCGTACCCGTCCACTAGTGATCTCGGGGTAGATCCGTGACGTTCCGGTCCTGGCTGAGCAGGGGGCACTGCGGAAGATTCTCCTTCGCCCTGAGACCTCTTTTTATCTGATCGAGTTTCCGCTTTGGGTGAGATCTTCTGGGTGGATGAATCAAGCTTCTTGGTCTCGAGATCTTCTGGGTGAGAACATGCTCAACATTTGCCCCCCAAAGTGGGGCATACGCCAGTGTATGCCATACTTTGGACCAAACGGGATATCCAAATAACAAAGCATGGCATACACTGGCGTATGCCCCACTTTGGGGGGCAAATGTTGAGCGTGTTCTCACCCAGAAGATCTCGAGACCAAGAAGCTTGATTCATCCATCCAGGCTTGCCTAAACTCATTCGGCATTCTCGTCTCACAGAGCTCATTCGGCAGTCTCGTCCCAAGGAACTCATTCGGCATCCTCATCTCACTATCGGACCAACCCACAACTGCCGGACCAACCCACTCCTACCACTACCGGACCATGATACTGCCGAACCAACCTCCTTCAACACTGCCAAACCAACCTCCTTCACACTGCCGAACCAACCTGCCTCCAAACCAATGTCGGACCAACTCGATGCCAACTCCATGCCGGACCAAATGCTGCCGAACCAAGACGTGCCAGGCCAGATCATGTCATCCCAGGCCCACCAGCTGCTATATACCTCCAAGACCCCTACCCCCAGCCTGACTCTATAAATAGAGGGGCAGGGGTACAACAATGGGAGACAAGTTTGAGAGCTCAAGCACGGAGTGAACTTTCAAACAACTTTCTTTTACTTATATCAAAGCTTTGTATTTGTAATCAAAACAAGAGAAGAGAAATAACATATAAAGTGGACGTAGGCACATTCTGGCTGAACCACTATAAATTTGCGTGTCTTTTTACAGTTTAGCCCCTTCTTTTCATATATTTGCATAAATCGCTCAAATCACTAAGAACAACATAAGATCTACTAAATCATACAACTTTGAGGTGTTTGTCCATTTTTTGTGCAAACAATACTTATTCAAAATAAGATCACCATCATTCTTTTTCAAAACATCATAATAATTTTTTAAAAGCTTATATTTTAATATTTAAAAATAAATAAAATTTATCAAGTTGATAAATTTGCAGGTCCTTACACATATTTTGCGATAATTTGATAATAGAGTCTTGATGGACTTAAGCATATTGACTAGTGAAATCAGTCCACTAACATTTGAAATTTATAGGCCATTTACCATCAACCTTCCTTTATACCTTTCCAATTGCACTAATATTCTTCTCAGATATTCACTTGCAAACGATGCATCATATCCTTTTAGAACATTTTACAAAATCAAATGGTGTACTTGGAATCCATTTCTGATCTGAAGCATCACGCTGCATGGAAGAGTTTGTACTCTCCACGGCTTGTCGATAACTAAGAAGATTGCCATTACGAACAATTTTTCTTCTCGACATTGATAAGAAATTAGTAGTATCTCTTCAATATGCGAGATTTTCCTATTAGAGTGTTGTGTCCTTTTCAGGGTTGGTTAAATTTGTATCATCTACGTAATCGGTTTCTATGTTTTAATCTAGGATCGCATCCAAGTTCGTTGCACTACCACTAATTTCTCTATAAATAAATCCCTTAGGTAAGGTGGCTTGTCTTGAAACAACAATTTATTTCTATATGCGATAGAGAAGGCATTCAAAACATTTTATGAACTACCTATGAATTTATATAAAACAAATTTAGCCGTAAGTTCACGAAATTTAAGTTCATAACATAGGTTCGATAACCACATATCGTATGCTATTTCAGATGGAACTTTTTCACGATTCATATCTTATATGGAATCGTAATTGAAGCTCTATATGGAAACGAAATCGACATATATGCTTATACTTAAGCTCGTATCCCATAATAGAAAGAGGTAACTCAACTTCACTCATTATCAATCGTACTTTGTCTAATGGAGTCCGGTCGCTCCTTTTTTGTACATCATTATGCAATATAAGAAGGAGTGACTTTGAGAGTGAATCGCATTCTCTTTTACGTATACATGGAACTATTAATTTTTCATTTTATCAATTTTGCACTAAATCTTTATATTTTGTTTAAATGAATAATTTTTTTGCACTAAATCATATTTATTGAATATTAATAAAAATGCAAAGTTTACTATTTGATTTTTTATTTATTTTATCACTTTAATATTTTATTTATTTATATTATAGCTTCAATTTTTTACTTTATTTCATAATTTAATTAATTATACATTAATTTATGAAAATTCACATTCATAATGTAAATATCATATGTGGTATAAACTGATATAAGCCATTTATGTGATTAACAACATAGATTATATATCAGTATATTAATATATGTATATGTATGTAACCATTATGATTTAGGATCATAAAATAGGAATACAATATCAAGAATATCTCCTTAATATATTAGGGTATATTTATAAAGATACATATATACATAAACACACACACACACACAGATATATGTATATTAACACAAACACACACTCAAACATATAAGAAGATTTATTTTCAGTCATTCATAAATTATTTTTTCTTCGATAATACAAAAAATGTTTTTTAAAATTTTCAACAAAAAAATGTAAACAAATATTTTACTGAATGAATTGTTTGTGTGTGTATTTCAAATATTTAGAAATATCATACTTTTGCCAAAAAATAATTATTTTTCAAAATAAATAATATATTATATAACAGAAATATTTTAAAGTTTTGAAATTTAAAATTTAAATTTGATGAAATAAATAATATTTATTTAGTTAATTTTTCAAACCCGTAAAGGAAAACGGTTTTTTATAAAAGCCAAAAAGATTTTCAATTTAAACCATTATATATATATATATATGCACACACACATATATATAATTTTATTTACATTAGCAAAAAGGAAAAAGTGTTTTATTTAATATGAAATGTGTATATGT
Source organism: Allium fistulosum (assembly GCA_030737815.1). Taxonomy (NCBI): domain Eukaryota; kingdom Viridiplantae; phylum Streptophyta; class Magnoliopsida; order Asparagales; family Amaryllidaceae; genus Allium; species Allium fistulosum. Next base: position 369,487,518 of record CM060908.1, read on the forward strand.
ATAAACATGTCTATATTATTAATATATGTGGATATATATTTATTTGAAAATATATTTTTTGCTAATAAAAAATGGGAAGGGAGGTATGTGCATATATAAAAATTATTTAAAATATGAATTGCCTCATATATATATTCGACACATTGTGATACTAGCTCTTTCTTCTTGAACTGCAGTTCTTTCCTCCTTCAAACCTAGTGAGCAAATCTCAACTTTAGGTCTTCAATAAGTTTCTAATGCAAGATAGGGTTATCTTTTTTTGTGTGTTTTGAATGAGAGGTGGTCTAGAAATATAAAATTCTTCACTTTTTCCTTTCTTTTAAGTCCAGATCTGATCTATCAAAGGAATCATTCAACTCCCTTTCTCTATGTTTTGGCCACTCTCCCTCTTCATGGGCATTCCATAATGTTGGGCCTAATTAATTATTTAAGCTCATATATTTAATTGAATTAATATATATAATAATTATATATTATGTTAATTAATTCAAAGGCTTTAAGTAAATAAATTGATGCCATAAGAATTTAACACAACATTTATATTAATTTTTAATATTAATTTGTAATTAGTTTAAGCTAGTTGAACTCGAAAAATGGCTAACAACACTATTGTGTTGAATTCCTGGTGCAAATTCGATCCTCAATAAAATTTAAGCAATTAAATACTAAAGCCTATTACTTTGCTGAAATATAGTATTAGGCACAAGTTCAATTGCTTATAGATTGATAGGTGTAATTTAGGCAGGGTCTTAGGATGAACCCAAATCAATTGGAAAACAATATGCCTGATGTCGAGACATGATCTAGGTCAAAAATGCAACTCAATCCAAGCTACAGGTTGGAAGATATAAGAGTATGAAAATCTATCCTTAACCTAATCAATTCGGGCCTACCTTGGGGACATACTGTCTATGTCACCCAAATGGAATATCCAAAGGAACTCTCGATGGTACTAATATACTGGTCTAAGTTTTGTCCCGTTTCAACTTTGAAGAAGCTATGACTCAGACAATAATGATTCAACCTATTCTCCTTCTCAAAGATGGCTAAATGTGGAACTTAGGATCCAACTAAGTAATTAGTAAAGTAGTGTTAATGAAGGACAAGATGAAGCATAAGGCAATAAAGAATTTGAGGTAAAGCTGAAGATGCTATAAATGACCAGATAAATTTGTTTGGTGCAAATGTGCTCGAAACCGAACCTGTTTCTTAGTTTGGTAGTCGAGAACGTAGTAGACTTCTGGACCATAAACATTGTCTAGTGGGTAGCCTACCAAACTGTGAAAACAATTCAATATCTTTTTGGTTGGTACCAATCAGAGTAGTATTGACAAGAACCATGCTTGCTTATAACCACCAGATGGACCTGCATACCCCTGGGCTTCATGGTTCTAACGCGGACAACTTCTTATCTCCATGTAGTGACCATAAAGCCTTTTAGCCTCATGAGTGCACCTAAAATACCCCCTAACATCATCATTTAGGGAGAGTAATTAAAGAGTACCTAGACTCCATATAATCAAGGGAAGAAGCTTCTAGAGTACGTTTGGACATCGAGGCAATGTCCAAAAAACTCTACTATAGATCTGAACCGATCAGACCTAACATCTAGTAACGACCATTGGAGATTTGATTGATATCTTTCACGTTCAAAGGAAGCTCAAAACTTAGCAACCTAGAGAATTGGCTGTTTGTAATTATTGTAACCGATCTAGCGAACTAGCAAGCATTATAACGATTGTAAATTGGAGGCTCATAATGAAAGATATATAGTAGATGCAGGCCAAAGGTTGTCGAAGCACTATAAAAACTCGTTCTATTATTTTTTACACTTTACCTCTTGCTTTCAAGTATATTTTTTGTGATTTATGTTTGAATTAGAGTAAGAACTAAATATATTTGACATACTGAGATCTCACCTCTTAAAAACTAGCATTAGGATCATGTTTAGGATCGTAGGCTCTGCCAAATATCCATCTTAGGGTATTTGTTCATTTTTGAAGCAAACATTTTGGGGCTTTCACTTAGAGCTCAATTCATATCATGAAGCCACCGGTTAGGAGGATGTTGTTTGAAGGAGAGTGGCCTACTTATGAAAGCAGTAAGGAGCAACGTTTTATCCGAGTCAACCGATCATATAATTGACAATGAAAGATGTGCAAATGATAATTGTGAGTATAGAAGCTTCTTTATTTATTAAGCAGCCAATATGACAGATGCATTCCTTTAATGCATAAAGCAAGTAATGTCAACGCAGGTCCACAAAGACCAAACTTAGAATTCATTTGGTGGTCTATAAGAAGTAGATACCAGAGAATAAGCAAGGCGGGAAGAAGTCACAGAGGTATAGACTTCCATGAAACGAAATTGACCTACGCCCTAACTAGTTCTATTCGGTACAGATCGGATCGGTACTGAACTGAACTCTGTAACCCCCACCTATCCAACAAGAGCTTTCCCACCAGAAATCAACCTTGATGCTAGAACAATACACTCGACTGCCGAAATGGGAACGCCTGAGTTTAGGCTGACTAGTCCATAGGTGGTTGATCCATTGCAAAAGAGGCATGGTGTGGCCCACCAATCACCCAGGGAGGCACTCTAATGGCATAGCTAGTTGTTGAGACAATACACCAAAGGTTGGTAGAGTAGAACAGGAGACCAGATGTTGATGAGATGAACCTGAGCTCATTCACTTCAAACATATGATATGCAATCAACACCTCAAAATTTTAATATCCCAATTATGGAATCGTATGATGGAAAAACCGGCCCTACAATGCATTTGAGGTGCTACATTAGTATATGGAGGAAGTTGGAGCTATGGAGGAAGTATTGTGTTATTGCTTTCCTCTATTCTTAGGATATTTGCGACTATGAGATTTAGTCAATTAGAGCATGGATCCATTAACACTTGAGCCATGTTGAAAAAAAAGTTCATGAACCAGTTTACAGTCTCTGTCATTTAGCCAAAAAATGAAATGTGTGTAGCATATATCAAGCAAAAGGAAGGTGAAACTCTATGAAGCTATCTTGCATGATTCAATGCTACAACAGCTATACGTCAACCAAACAAATGAATTGTCTATATGGCTGCTATCATATGAATCAACAGGAAAATGGAGTTTTACAAAGAATTTAAGAAAAACCCAATTATCAACTTGAAGGATTTTTACAACCAAGCTAATATGTGCACGTGCTTAGACGATTTCAATATCGAGGCACGATTCATCACTATCAACTAAGTTAAATATGAAAATCCTTAGGATATGTGCAAGCGAAAAATGGATGAGAAAGTTGGAGGGAAGAATGTCATAGAGGAAGATAGAGCAAGATTCACTATTCAAAGCTTACAGAGACTTCGAAAAGAATCTATCTTGTGGCTAGAGAAACCATGGACTATGGTGAATCGGTAACTAGAGAGTCAACCCTAGCAGAGATGGGAACTAGAAAATACTACATCTTCTATGAGACATATGGTCATGAGACCAATAAATGCTAAAATCTTAGAGATACTATCAAGAAACACACTCGAGAGAAAAGGTTATTGCAGAATGTTAATAGCCTATGGGACATGGTTAGCTTCAACTTTGCAAAAATCTCAACAATTAACAAACCAGGAAACAATTATCGGTAACAGCTTTGGTGGCATGCTTGGGTGCATGGTCATCCTTTGAAGGCGCTATGGGATGATTCTTAGACTTTGTTTTTTTATTTATTTCCTATTGAAATAAAGTTCGAAAGTGTACCTTGGTATGCCTACATGTGTATGAGATCTAAAGAAAACTCTCACAAGCATGCTTTGGGTTAAAACCCAAGGTGCATTTCTATTCGAACCTTTTGATTTGATTTGATTTGTTTCCTTTACTTTCTTTATAAACTTTGTTTGAACTGCTTAGTTTTGAACTTGATTTTCTAGACTGATAGAACTACATCTTGAGATTGAATTATGAATCAACTAAATCATGCTCTGTATAATATGAATAACCGAGATATTATGTTCTTCTTATTAGTACAACATTGTGTAATAATGTGTGTATCACTAGGCTTGACTTCACCATTTACTGGAAACTCCAACGAGAGTGCCACAAACTCCATTATGCTTGTCCTCCTGGAACTGAGTCCTTGTGGAGGAAGACTAAAAACCACGCTCAAAGGAATGGTGTTAGATCCCCTACGGATGCCAGAGCATGTCCTACTAGGCATCCAAAGTAAGATATGTAAGCGAGTTGCGAAGAATGGAATAGCCATAAGTTCTTTCCATTTGATAAGTGATTGAATAGGTTCATCGAATGCCTCTTGGTCTTGAGAACTCAAGTCTGTTTTGCTGATGAGAAAAAGGCTGGACTTGTTGAATGCTTTCTAAATTAGAAACCTTGAACCCCTTTCATCACCAAGTGCTTGAAACGACATATCGTCGTTCTTTAACTCTGCTAGTGGCATCGGTGTATAAACTTATCCAACGCTACCAGAGACAGCGGAGTATAAACCCGGACAACTTTGCCAGAGACGTCAAAGAAAAATTGTTCAATTCTGCCAAATACAATGGAGTATAAACCTAACTCCACCAGAGACAGTAAAGTATGAACCAAGCTAACTCTAGCAGAGTATAAATTTCCTAGCCCCAAAGATAAGGTTCAACTCCATCTGCAATAATGTTGTATAATGTTGCTTAACCTTGGATACAACGTACAAAACTCACTAGAGACAATGAAATATCAAGTTGTTCGGCCTTAGAGATTATGCTCAACTCCTCTAGAGAGAGTAACTCTGATCAGTCCCAACAACAAGACCTGACTTTGCAAGAGACGGTAGAGTGAAATCTTTCCAAGAATTCCAGGATATTGGGTCAAATCATTTGAAAAAGAACTATAATAATTTAGAGACAGAGTACCCGCATAGATTATGAGGACCGTAACATGAGTGTATGACTTACTTTTATGAATACACGAGGGCAAAGTAGCACCTTACTACTCGAATATGCTAAACCTACAGGTGTGGGAGAAAATACTTATAATTAGTTGTAATGGCCCTATTTTAGTTACATTATTTAGAACATTTAATTGGGTAAATTAAATAAAATAATGTAGAAACTTAAGGTATTTAGATTTGTAAATTAAGGATGAGCCATGCCTTAATGAATGTGTTAACAAAAGGGAAACTAAACATAATTAAGGAGGAATATGATGAGGTAAAATGGGAATAACCTTTAGTCCTATACCCTAAACCCTTCCATTCTCTCCACTTCCTCAACCATTTTCCATTCACAAACTAATCAAAAAAAATACTAAGCTTAGGCCGGCCACCATTAAGAAGATTTAAAGCGAAGATAAGCTAGGATTCAAGTATAAAGCTTGAAGAAATCAATCTAAGGGCAAATCTCAACCTTCTTAACACAAAGCCAAGGTGACTAATTAGTTTACATCTCTATTTTTGATGAATGATTTCGGTTTAAAGGTAAACACGTTTTCTTTTGTAAGTATATGCCATGTTTAGTGTTTAAAAGTGATTAGATGTTACGTTGATGATTTGTGGTTTAAATATGATTTATTTTGTTATGTTTGAGTTAGAAAACCATTCATATGACATCCGATTGACTTGAGATTTTGATATGATATGAGAATCATTATTTTAGAAGTGAATTTCAAGTTTTATCATTTTCCATGTTAATATGGATTTATGGTGAATTATCTAAGCCTGGAAATGGTTTTAATCGGTTTTAATTATGATAAATAACTAAATATTGTTTTCGCTACTGAAATTTTAGGATAAGGAAGAGAATGCTTAATTTGATTTTTGGGGATTTTTCCTAAGAGTTTAGAATGAGTAAATAAATTATTTTCAATGACAAGGGCTTATTTGCTTAAGTAAAATGTTTAAATTTGAGCTTAAGTGTAAATTGTTTGAGTATTCATGCATATACATGTGACAGTATTTTTAGAGAAAGAAATTGGTAAAGTTTTATAAACCAATGAGATTTTGACAAATATTGAGGGTAAGGTGAAAAGGAGTTTCTATTAAAAACAAATTTTCAGTTTTTAATTTAATTACAGCTTCACCACTTACCTCGCTTGCTTCCATCCCCGTACTACCACTTGTAGACCTTCCGCATCCATTCGAAACCAACACACATGGTATCAATTAATTGGTATGTAGTGTGTTGGAGATAGGTGGAAGGTAAGATGGTGGCGAAGGCATGCTTGCGACGAGGTTGAAGCCGCCTTTAATAACTTTCGAACTATTTAACTCGCCAATCTCCTTTCGTCATTCGAGTGTCGCTTTCCCTAATGCCTTCGAAGGGGATGCCTACGAAGGGAATGCCTGTCGTTCTCTTTTAATTTATAAAATAACGGTTTCGAAGCTATCCCTTCCGCTATCCTTTTACTTGAAACCAATGCTTTTGAAAGTGACGCTTTCGCCCATGTTCCCTTAGACCCTTATATTTTTACTAAATGTTGAACTCAATGATTTCGAAAGCGACGCTTTCAATGATTTCGAAAGGGATTGTTTAAACTTTTAAACTATGGTTTTGAAGGTATTGTTTTGGGTTTATAGCCTAATGTTTTCTAAGTTAAAAAGGGCTTTAACTAATTTTAAAGGGATAGATAACCCTATTGATTTTAGGTTTTCATTAACATTGTTTTGTATAAAGCATATATCATGGCATGGATATTTCGAGTAAAGCAAAGAGTATATTTTCTTTGTTGTGCCAATCCAACACAAATCCTTATTTTATTTCATTTTTTCTCAACAATTTATTCATATTGACAATGGTGTGTCGAACAAATATAATTGGTTTGTAGATAAATAGATTTGTTTATTTCGATCCTTATTTATTTATTTATAGGTTTTTCCTTTACTTCATTCAAATTATGGGTTTGCCAAATTTAATATTTGTTATATTTAGGTAAAGTCAAATATACAAAGGTCATGCAAATATACAGGCCCCTTCCCTTCTGCCGATTAAAAGGTGCTTTCCGTTCAACGGTCCTTTAGAATAGATAGTACTGGGTTAGGCAGGTAGTACGGGCCCTCTGACTTCTAGCTAAGTGTTGTGTGCGACTCCCGCGAAGCGAATAAAAGGAGGCAGCCTTTACCTAGTCTTCAAGTGCATTGTCTATTGAAGAAGCAAACGAGTGCCATTGATGAGTTGCAGATTATGCAAGCTTCTCAAGCAGATCACATAGCTCTCGGGTGCCAAAGAAGATATGAAGCGAAAGTGCGCAGTGGCAGCCGAAGAACCGGCAGTTTTCATGGTTTAGCCAACCAATGCTAATCTTTGCAGGAAGTTTCTAAAAGGAGTAAGATTTACCTCTAAATGCCCTACCCATGAATAAGGCTTAGAACGGGGTCATAATGGAATGGGGAAGGAGGAAGTCAATATACATAGGCACTCAGTCTTATATGGGATGAGACCAGTCTAGACACATATGAAAGCTAGGGAAGAATCAATCTCGCCCTTTAATAAAAGGCACAAAGGGAGTTGTCTTATGCTGGCATAACAGCACCAATACCAACACGAGTTTTATTGTTAGGCTCTCTTGCTTGGTGAACTAAAAACTCTTGATGAACCGAAGCTAGCCATGCACTTAAGTAAACACTCCTAGATAAGTCAAGGTCAACTGAATGCCGAACTCCAGTCCTTGCATCTAGATCCGGAGAGATTCCTCGCTACGCACCTTGCTTTCTTTTGCTTCGCACTCGAGCTAGCTCGTATATGAGTTTTTGATTACCAATGTTGTTTATAGACACATCTCCTAAGTATACAGCAACGCTAGCTCCTCGACATTAATTCTATTACTTACCTAGAATAACATAGTCACCTACCAATCACTTCTAATTACCTCAACCAATCCAATCAAGTAGTAATAAAATAAGTGGATACTTTAGCTAGTTGCCCCTAGCTAATATAAGTCCAAATTTTTAGTGTGTAAGGCTTTGTCATAGGTAAGACTAAAATGATATTACATACAGAAACGAATACCTAGAGCAGAGATAGGTTATTGGTGAGCCCGCAAAACCATTAAGATAAATTGACCTTAGGAGAATTAAGTTAAGGACAGACCGTCCAGTATTGTGTCTAATAGAATTTAGAATTTTTATTATGTCTAGTAGGCTCGAGTTAGCCAGTGGCTAATAGTCAGATGGATAAAACTATAATATTCGGACGGATAGTCCATTGATTACCTGATTTATATGCATATATGTTATTACTATCATTGTTATAATAAAATTATTGTAGGATTTAGATTTGCAAAAGATACGATTTTAAAAGGATATTAGTGAGGAGAAACCCGTTCCGCTAAGCGCTGTGGTCTCACTTAATATCAATAAACCGAGATGTAATAGAATTATTCATACCATGCTTTATTTCTGACTTGAAGTTTATGTTTTTCCCTTAAACACTTTGGGGCTCAAAATTTAATATGAGTAGACTGAGAGTTAAGGAATTTTCAGGTATAATAGATTGGACAAATAAACTTCCGAATACGTGTAGGAGGCAAAGCTATCTATGTAAGAGTTATTTAGTAGTTTTTGCGATGTGATGTATTTATAACTGATATGTCTATCTATCTAGTACTCTGATTATCCCAGAGGCCATCTTCATATGTCGCTCTTGGCGTATTTTGTAATAATTATATTTATCTAAACCTGGGAATCGTTAGGGGATTATGTAATTGAATATGAAGTATTGATTTGAAATGTAATCAAAAAAGCTGTTTTGAAATCTATGTTGATTTTATTCCATATTTATGCACTTTTGATATTATGGATACCATTAACATTACCGTATTTTGTCACCGGAAGTCAATACTATAGATGACTACATCATCTGCAGCGGTTAGCTTCGAGCCTCAATATAGGGGATGTCAGAGCATAGGTTTATGAAAACTTAAAAGAAATTTTAAACCTAAAATGATTTTTGAAAACATAATCCTAAGGAATTAGAGAAAAGATTGAGGTATGGGATAACGCTATAGTAACGTACTTGTATTTGCTATATATAAGTATACGCTTTATCTCTATTCTCCCCTCTCTCTTAAGTTATCCTTCCATATCTTACAAAAATTCGAATGCAGATTTAAAGGAAGTAAGATATGAATGCTAGGAATGGACGAGTTAACATTGGTGAAGGAATCACCACAACTAATGGAAATGCTAGACCGAATACTCGAAGGAATCCAAGCCGGGCACAAGCTGCTAATGTGGGTGCTGGAGCATGGCAAGTTGATATAGGAGCTATGTATCAGTTCTTTGTCAACATGATGCAAGCTGGAGCAACTACTGGGTTAGTTGGAGGAAATGTTGGAGAAGGTAATCATGAAGCTCCGGTGGCTAACAATTATGCAGTACTGAGCAGAGACTATGTTAGGCTTAGAGGAAGGCCGTTTATCGGGACTGAGGACGCAATTAAAATGGAGAATTTGTTGCTTCATTGCGAAATGAGTTTTGCTGATTTAGGACTTAAAACGATGAGCAGAAAAGGAGATTAGCATCCAGACAGTTGGAAGGAGCAGCACTGTACTGGTGGAATAATGTTACTGTGGGAGTAATTGAAGAGGCTATGACAGGCAGAATTCAGAAGGAGGTTTGAGGAAAGATTCATGTCACTCTGCTTAGGAAGTTTGCTGAATTGGTGCAAGGAGATATGGAAGTGCTTAAGTATGCTACCAGATTTGTGGAATTATCGAGATACGGATATGCTACAATTGATACAGTTATCAAAAGGCATGAGAAGTTCATTTGCGGATTGAGACCCGAGCTTGTTAAAGCAACTTTACCACATATTAGGGATTCGTGCGATGTGCTTGTTGAGATAGCTTTGAGGAATGTGGAGATGCTCGCTTTCCTTAATGGTTACAAAGCAGTGGAAACTCAAGGTGGGCAGAACCAGAAGAGAAAGTTTTTCCACAAGAAGGGAGCTCAGAAGAGTGGAGCTGCCAAGAAAGGAAAGACAATAGTTATCTGCTACAAGTGTGATAAGAAAGGGCATTTCTCTAATGAATGTCGCTCAGGGAATGGAAAGAAGGTGATCGGGAAGAAGAATATCAAATGTTTCAACTGTGATCAGATTGGACGTTATAAGAAACAATGCAAGGAACCAACCAGGGATGGAAAGGGCAAAGTGTTTGCATTGGAACCAGCTACCTCAAAACCAACAGAAGAGGAGAAAGGAAAAGCTGTGTTGGGAGGTACGCTTTTGATTCATGGTATATCGGTTAGAGTTCTATTTGATATTGGTGCATCGCACTATTTTATATCTCATTATTTGGTAGAAACATAACCTAGAACCCTCATACCTAGTTACATCCTTAAGGGTTGCGAATCTGATAGGAGGGTATGCGACTCTTGGGTTGATATGTGACCACTTAGAGCTTGAATTGTTAGGTCATATATTTGCTTGCAGTTTGCATGTGTTTGATTTCACAGGTTTCGGAACTATTTTGGGTATGGATTGGTAAAGTAAGTACGATGCTAGGATATTTTGCCATGATAAGAAAATATCACTTAGACACCTTAATTGTAGTGATCAGATTATATACATGGTAGAAAACTAAATTTAGATTCTTGCGCTTTATTGGGCTTTATTGGGCGTTATTGACGAAGAAGACGAGTTGAATCGAGTTTTCTTTGTTATAGAATTCGCAGATGTCTTTGACCCCGTGATAGGACTACCGCCAAAAGAAGCCATTGAGTTACGGATAGATTTAGTACCAGGAGCTGAATTTGTGAGTAGATTGCCAAGTAGAATGACACCTACCGAAATGAAGGAGCTAAAGGTACATTTGGTAGACTTAGAAGGTAAGAATTTTATCAGACCAAGCAGTTCGTCTTGGGGAGCAGCTGTAGTGTTTGCAAGAAACCTGGATGAATCGTTAAGGTTGTGTATCGATTATCGTAAGATGAATGAGAAAATGATAAAGAACCGATATCCATTACCTAGAATTGAGGACTTGTTCGACCAATTGGGTGGAGCCAAAGTATCCTCTCAATTGTATTTGGCAACAATTTTCCATTAAGTTAGAGTAGCAGAGGATAGTATTCCTTTGACAGTGTTTAGGACAAGATATGGATCATATGAATGGTTAGTGATGCTTTTTGGACTAACTAATGCGCAAGCATTCTTTCTGGACTTGATGAACAGAACCTTCCTAGAGTGTCTGGACAAATTTGTGTTAGTATTCATAGACGACATTTTGATATATTCCAAGGATGAGAGAGAGCACCAAATTCATCTTAGGATAGTGCTAGAGACACTAAGGCAGCATCAGTTGAAAGAAAAATTTTCAAAGTGTCGCTTTTGGAAGAAGGAAGTGAAGTTTCTTGGTCATGTAGTCTTAGAGAAAGGGTTGTCAGTAGATCCGGCTAAGATCGAGGAAGTGAATAGTTGGGAAAGACCCGAGACAGTGACTAAGATAAAGAGTTTTCTTGGATTAGCTGGCTATTACCATAGATTCATTAAGGCTTTCTCGTGGATAGCAGCGCCAGTGACCAAGCTAACTAAGAAAGAGGTGAAGTATGTTTGGACCGATAAATGTGAGGATGCATTCCAGAAATTGGAACATTTATTAACTAATGCACCTGTGTTAATTGTTCCAAAGGGGAATCGGGACTTGATGGCATACATGGATGCATGTGGAATAAGATTAGGAGCTGTGTTAATGTAGAAGGGTAAAGTATTGCCTATGCTTCTCGACAGCTCAGACCGCATGAAGTTAGATATCCAACTCATGATTTGGAATTAGCTGTAGTAATTTTTGCATTAAAGGTGTAGAGACATTACCTTTTGGGAGAAAGATTCGAGCTATATACAAATCATAAGTCACTAAGATATTTATTCTCTCAAAAGGAGTTGAATATGAGATAGCAGAGATGGTTAGAGTTCATAGTTGCATATGACTTTGGTATTGAGTAATCACTGGGAAAAGGAAATAGGGTTGCAGATGCACTTAGCAGAAAACATGAGATGACCCACTTTTTACATAAAGTTTTTTTTTACCAATATATATAGTGATCATCTATTCAAGAGAACATCCTTTCTCTACTATCCAGGATCTTTCCACCAATATAAAAATATTGTTGTAATCAAGTCACCTAACTTACAATCAAGAAATCATGTATAAATGATACTTCAAGGTTTTCTCTTTCTTTTATCAAAGTAAAATAATTTTGGATGCAGAGAATTTTATTTTGGGATTTTCTATAAAATTTCTCATGGCAAAAATAATTTCCAGAAAGCTTTTCTACCTTACTTAATTTTTCACAAATTCTAGATGTTATTTTTTTCTAGTTTAGTTAGTTTAGATCTCCAAGAATTTAGATCTACTGAATGCTCCATTATCCCTTATACAAGTGTGTGTATATGTATTCTGTGTGCATGTGTGTATCTGTGTTCTGTGTGCATGTGTGTGTCTGTGTTCTGTGTGCATGTGTGTGTCTGTGTTCTGTGTGCATGTGTGTGTCTGAGTGATTTCAGGTAACATATATTTTCAATATAACTATCCTGGTTTTCTGGTTTGCTTTGTTTGTTGTATTTCTTAATCAATTAGCTTAGGGTAATAGACTGGTTGAACCCAGGCTTGACAAAATTGGTAATGTTAGCCAGAATTCCTCTGCTACTTTACACACATCTTATACAAACTAATCTGGGTTTTCATCCTACCTATTCTTTCCATTAATACTTCTAACAGATCTCAGGTTACTCTTTTAAATTTCCAATTTACAGATCATTTCCAGATTATCCTTAGCATTGCACATTTTTGTTAAGCATTCCAGAAGTTAATACTAAAAATTATATCACTAAATCAACATTCTTAAAAGCATCTCTCAACTTTTAACAGAAATCTCATGGGTAGTTCAATACTTGCAAACAAAAATAACATTACATCAGTTTTCTCCCAAACCACTTAACTAACATTTCATAACATAAGTTCAATTTAACATCTGTTTAATATCCTTGAGTCTGTAACTATTATATCCAATTCCTTAGCAGCTAATTCATCCAATTCTTGATCAAGAAAATGCCTATTTACCTGCACAATCACCACGAGCTGCCTCATCAAAAGATGAGACACCCAATGGTATACAAACACACAAAGGGTCAGACCAAATTGTCTGGTATGAATAATCTTACTGAAAATGTAAATAACTTTCTAAAACAGATGAAGTAAAGCAATGTTTTTCTTGTATACATTCCTCTACCATCTGTGCGTTTATTAATGCATAACATAAAATACATGATTCAAGGGATTATTTCAAAGAGCACAAACATATAATTCTCAATAGAATACTCTGTACCAACCAACATAATCATCATTTAATCATTTTTCTTATTTATAATCTTTCTAGCTATCAGGGATTTTACCCAACCTACCTGTGAACTTATTCTCCAAATTCAACCTCAGGTATTTTATGATGGACTTTAGCTACTTTCTTTCTATTAAAACACACATTGTCTGGGGCATATTCACTGTTAACCCAGCACACTCAGGCCCCTGGGTATAATCATACCATGTGTGAGCTTGCAATATTTCCCTTGCCAAGCCTTACTTTGTAGCCCTAAGATCCAAATCCTTAGTTATATTACTAAGTGTTCATTTTCCCTCTTTCCCTTATTCATGCTAATCCCTTCTGCATCTCATACATCAATCAGAGAAAATAAATAACTCAACCATCATGCATATGTTCAAAGGATAACAGATCATCTTTTCATAATCATAGATTTATTCACACAAGCTAGTTTGATTTCTCAGTGTACATATTATTTAAATCATGGGGTTTTTCTTTTGAGGAATCATGCCTATAAATATATGGTCATATTCAGTTTGCTTTGATGCATCCATTTACCTCTGGCTTAATCAGATACTCACAGGTTCATAAGATCTGACTAAACCACAAGCTTCTAACCTTATTTGGATTTATTTGTAATCATAGAAGTTCAGCACAAGTATACCATTGCACTTCTATGTTACCACATTCATTCTTGAGACATAAGCAGCAACCACTTTATGCTACAGTCCCATTTGTTTTCCATTTTTAGACCATAGACTTATATCATATATTCCTGGAATTCCCATGAATTAATTTATATGCAGCAGTCACACAAAAAAAAACATCTCATCTCAAAGATAATTCATGATGCAATAATTATTCAAACATGAAAGTCACCAATATATTTTTCTGGATATATTAACACACAATATTTAAACAGATCATCAACACATCAATCTCATAAAATAAGCACAGATTAATTAAAAACATAAACCATTTAGGCTGCCTCAATATTCGGGACTTAATGCCAATTTTTAGTGAGATTACTCACCTTAATCCTTTTCTTTTGATCTGCTATCTCCTACTTGTCTCTAAGGCCAGTGCTTCTCAGTTTCTCTCTTTTGCTAACTGTCTATATTTTCTGTATATTTATTTTTAAAGAAAAATAGTGACAGATCCTTTCATCCTTAACCCTCTTTTATACCGGACCTTGGCTGCCTCTAGGGTTTTAAGATTTACCCAATGTCAATTTTACCCTACCACTTATGATCAGCCTCTCTTTTTATTTTTAAGAGCAAATGGGTAAATGGTCCCTGGTTCTATTAACAGAAATTTACACTTTATTACCTCAGTCACCATATTTGCATGATATCTCTAAAGCTAAGAAAATTGCTAAAAGTGGATAAAGTATTTTTTTCAACAACTCATACTATTTTCATGCAATTTCTAATAATTTTCTTTAGCCAGCCTTTGTTTAAAATGCCTGTACACTATCTATATTTCTATTTCTGCCTAAGTCTTTATTTCCCTTACCCTAGACTTGTTTCAATGGCACATTCATATTCTGTCATGTTCATGTAGTTATAGTTTTCTTTAGCTTACAAATAATTTTCTACTCTTTTTTTTTAGAGAAGTATATACATATGTATTATATCATCTTGTATACATATCAATATTTACCCAATATATATTTATGGTCAACTTATCTTATATTTTTTTTTAGGCAACCAAAAATAATTCAAACAAGTATATTAAATTAAATTATAAAACTTGTTCATAAAATCAGGGTTATCGCAAAACATCAGAATGTAACATTAATGATTGTTGAGTGGAAAGATTTAGAAGCATTGACTACATGCGGAGTACAATGGAGATCTGAGGCTAGTTCTAGTTGAGAAGCCACCATGTTATCATATTTAAAAGTTCGACCGATGATGATCGAAAGGATTGCTTCTAAATAAGGAGAAGATCCATTATTAGCCGAGTGGATCAGAAGGTTAAAGAAAGGAACCAAGAGCAATGACTTGAAAGATTTCAGTCTTGACCAAAATGGGTGGTTGAGGAAGAAAGGACAACTTTGTGTTTCGATTGTGGGAAACGTTAGCAAGGAAGTTCTTAGAGAATGCCATCGTTCGAAGTTCACTGTTCATCTGGGAGGAACTAAGATGTATCAAGATATGAAAAGAAGTTTCTTCTGGGAAGGTATAAAGAGAGATGTAGGCCTATGGGTGAAGCAATGTTTGAACTATCAACAGGTAAAGGCCGAACATTAGAAATTGAGTGGATTACAGCTTTTGGATGTTCCATTCTAGAAATGGGATTCTATCTCAATGGATTTCATAGACGGATTGCCAATAGAGGAAATGAAAGTGTATGGGTAATAGTGGATAGATTGACTAAGAGTGCACACTTTATACCCGTTAAGTCGACCAGGATAGCACCGAATTTGGCTAAGTTATTCATGAGGAATATACTTAGACTGCATAGAATTCCTAGTAGTATAATAAGTGATAGAGATTTCTTATTCACTAGTGTGTTCTGGAAGAGTCTATAGGATACTTTAGGTACCAAGCTCAAGATGAGTACCGCTTACCATCCGTAGATAGACGGGCAAACGAGGAGTTAACAAAGTCTTAAAGGATTTGTTAAGAGCTTGTGTACTAGATTTTAGAGGATCATGGTAAGACCATCTACACTTAGTCGAGTTTTCGTATAATAACAGTTATCAGATAAGTATAGGGATGGCACCGTTTGAAGCTTTGTATGGAAGGCCATGCAAATCTCCAGTTTGTTGGTTAAAGACCAGGGATAAATTAGTTCTTGGTCCGAATTTGGTTAAAGAAGCTGTAGAAAAGGTTGAGTTAATTTGGGTTAGAACAAAGGAAGCTCAGTTTAGGTAGAAGAGTTATGCTGATAAGAGATGGAAATACTTAAAGTTTTCAGTTGGAGATCATGTTTTCGTAAAAGTGTCACCGATGAAAGGTGTGATCAGATTTGGAAAGTCGGAAAATTGGCACCAAGGTTCGTTGGACCATTACCTATTATAGAAAGGATCGGGAAACTCGCGTATAGGGTAGAGTCACCAAATAGTTTGGCAGGAGTCCATAATGTTTTCCATATTTCTCATCTAAGGAAGTGTATTTGAGATCCAGAGACTACTATTACATCGGCTATGTTAGAAGATCTAGTAATGGAACCAGATATGACAATAGTTAGGAAACCAGTTCATATAATTGTGGAGGATGAGAAGAGACTAAGGAACAAGACAGTCAGATTAGTTAAAGTCTAGTGGAGTGATGACGAGAGAGACTATGCTTGTGAAATCGAGAGCATGAAAAGGGATACTTATACTGACTTGTTTGATGGTACGTTTTACCTTTATTTTTGATTGTTGTGTGTACCTTATCGTAATTTTGAGGACAAAATTCTTTATGGAGGGGAGTCTGTAATGACCCTAATTTTAAATAACATTATTTAGAACTTTTGATTGGGTAAATTAAATAAAATATTATAAAAAGTTAAGGGATTGAGATTTGTAAATTAAGGAGGAGTCGTGCCTTAATGAATGTGTTAATAAAAAAACTAAACATAATTAAGAAGGAGGAATATGATGAGGGTAAAATAAGAATAGTCTTTATTCCTATACCCTAAACCCTTCCATTCTCTCCACTTCCTCATTCATTCTACATTCACAAACTAAACAAAAACAATACTAAGCTTAGGTCGACCGCCATTAAGAAGATTTAAAGTGAAGATAAGCTAGGATTCAGGTAGAAAGCCTGAAGAAATCAATCTAAGGGTAAATCTCAACCTTCTTAACACAAAGCCAAGGTGAATAATTAATTTACATCTCTATTTTTGATGCATGATTTTGGTTTAAAGGTAAACACGTTTTCTTTTGCAAGTATATGCCATGTTTAGTATTTAAAAGTGATTATATGCTATGTTAATGATTTATGGTTTAAATATGATTTATTGTGTTATGTTTGGGATAGAAAACCATTCATAAGACATCCGATTGGCTTGAGATTTTGATATGATATGAGAATCATTATTTTATAATTGAGTTTCAAGTTTTATCATTTTCCAAGTTAATATGGATTTATGGTGAATTTTCAAAGCCTAGAAATGATTTTAATTATTATAAATAACTAAATATTGTTTTCACCCCTGAATTTTGAGATAAGGAAGAGAATGCTTAATTTGATTTTTGGGAATTTTTCCTAAGAGTTTAGGATGAGTAAATAAATTATTTTCATTGACAAGGGCTTATTTGCTTGAGTAAAATGTTTAATTTGAGATTAAGTGTAAATTGTTTTGAGTATTCACGCATATAGCATAAGGCAGTATTTTCAGAGAAAGAAGTTTGTGAAGTTTTATAAATCAATGAGATTTTGACAAATATTAATGGTTAGGTGAAAAGGAGTTTCTTTTAAAAACAAAAATGTAGTTTTTAATTTAATTACAGTTTCGCCACTTACCCTGCTTGCTTCCGTCGTCATACTCCCACTTGTGGACTTTCCGCATCCATTCAAAACCAACACACATGGTATTAATTCATTGGTATGTAGTGTGTTGGAGATAGGTGGAAGGTAAGATGGTGGCGAAGGCATGCTTGCGACGAGTTTGAAACCGCCTTTAATAGCTTTCGAACCCATTGACCTGCCTTTATTTTAAAGTATGCTTACGAAAGGGTTGCCGCTTTTGACCCCCTTCGACGCCATAGCTGCCGCATTTATACCCTTCGCCTTTGTTGAAGGCTGCCTTTTTGAACCCCTAAATTAATATATGCATAAGGAAGGCTTTCTCCCTGGTTCCCTTTCGACATCATTGTTGCCGCTTTTGTTAATCAAAGATTTACGAAGGGATGGTGCCACCCATCTCCTTTCATCATTTTAGTACCACTTTCCTTAATGCCTTCGAAGGGTATGCCTTCGAAAGGTATGCCTTCGAAGGGATGCTTGAAGTTCTCTTTTAATTTATAAAGTAACGGTTTCGAATCTATCTCCTCCGCTATCCTTTTACTTGAAACCAATGCTTTCGAAAGTGACGCTTTCACCCATGTTCCCTTAGACCCTATATTTTTATTAAATGTTGAACTCAATGATTTCGAAAGGGATGATTTCAATGATTTCGAAAGGGATTGTTTAAGGTTTTAAACAATGGTTTTGAAGGTATTGTTTTGGCTTTATAGCCTAATGTTTTCTAAGTTAAAAAGGGCTTTAACTTCATCAACATTGTTTTGTATAAAGCATATATCATGGCATAGATATTTTGAGTAAAGCAAAGAGTATATTTTCCTTGTTTAAGCATGATTTAAAAGGGTTAAATCAATTTGGAAGAAATGTTTTCAAGGAAAATTAAATAGGGTGGTTAGCCCTAAGTATATGACTCGGATATTAAAAAAACAGATGGGACTGGTGTTGGGTCGCGCCCTATACTTTAGCTAGTAGCCCCTGGCTAATATAAGTCCAAAATTCTAGTGTGTAGGGCTTTGTCACAGATAAGAATAAAATAATATTATACACAGAAAGGAATACCCAGAATAGAGATAGGTTATTGGTGAGCCTACAAAACCATTAGGATCAGTTAACCTTAGGAGAAGTAAGTTAAGGATAGACCGTCAAATATTGTGTCTAACAGAAGTTAGAATAATTATTATATCTAGTAGGCTCGAGTCAGCTAGTGATTAATAGTTAGCCGGATAAAACTATAATGTTCGAACGGATAGTCCACTGATTACCTGATTTATATGCATATATTTTATTGTTATTGTTGTTATAATCAGCTTGATTGTAGGATTTTGATTTGCAAATGATATGATTTTAAAAGGATATTAGTGAGGGGAAACCCGTTCCGCTAAGCGGCGTGGTCTCACTTAATATTAGTAAACCGAGATGTAATAGAATTATTTACATCAGGCTTTATGTCTGACTCGAAGTTTATGTTTTCCCCTTAAACTCTCGAGTGCTCAAAATTTAATTTGAGTAGACTGAGAGTTAACAACTTTTCAGGTTTAGTAGGTTGGACGAATAAGCTTCTGAAGACGTGCAGGAGGCAAAGCTAGCTATGTAGGAGTTATTTAGTAGTATTTCTATGGTGATGTATTTATGACTGATATGCCTATCTATCTAATACTCTGATCATCCAAGGAGGCACCTTCATATGTCGCTCTTGGCATATTTTGTAATAATTATATTTATCTAAACCTGGAAATAATTTTGGGATTATGTAATTGAATATGAAACATTGAATTGAAATGTAATCAGAAAAGTTGTTTTAAAATCTGTGTTGATTTTATTTCATATTCATGTGCTTCTGATATTATGGATACCATTAACATTACCGTATTTTGTCACTGGAAGTTAATACTATAGATGACTATAGCATATGTAGTGGTTAGCTTCGGGCATCAAAATAGGGGATGTTACATTAGCCAAGAACTGCTGTTCTTGACCCCATAGATCGGATAGACCTCCTGATTTATTGGCTAGACGAATGGTCGCATCCGAGCACTATGGAATTCTACCTCGAGTACACTGTCCCCTCAGTACGAATGGATCTTAATCAAAGCATGCTTCATAACCACATCGAATAATTTAGGGGAAAAGTGTGGGTTGCATACTTATGGATCTTAAGGCTAATTTAACACTAGAGGTGGGGGGTTAATAGTGTTTACTAACTTATGTAAACCTTTTTAATTTTCTTTAAAGATTAATATTAATCGTAGATTATCAATACAGAATTATACTAACAAATAATGACAGATGCGATCGCAGATAAAAATAAAAGCAGTAAAGTAAACCCAAATACAATCTCCATTATAGCCTCTTGGGATTTTATACTGGTTTGGATTTCTCCTACATCCAGTCCCGTACAGTTACTTGTATAGATTTCTTTTCAAATGCTAATCTTTGACCGAGCAGAAGGAAAACCTAAATACAATATTGATTTTGAGGCTATGAGACACACCATCCTGAATTTTAGAGCTCATGGTAGACTCACTTGATTTAACCGGGCTACAAGCACACTCACTAGATTTGAACGGGCTACTAAGCACACCCATTTGATTTGAATGGGCTACAAGTACACCCAAGCAAATACAAATTGAGTTGATAGCTTTTCCAAAGAAAAATTCTTATAGTATGGATACAATAGATCCTATAACCTCTTGGATAGCACTTTGATCTTTGAAATGAGAGAGAGATGTTTCCGAAATAGTAAGAAAGTAGTACCGAATCAATACAATGAAGCATAAATTGATTCTATGTGATGTTAGAGAGAATATAGAATATTTTTCAAGAGAATTTCAAGAGAGTGAGAGGAGGGAAGAAAGTAACTAATTAGTTATCAAAAATTCATTTGCACTCCTCTTTATATAGTAAATGAACAAATGTGTCTGTTCGTGAAGAATTGTGACGAATAGACACTTCCTTTCAATATTTAAAAAACCATTATGTTGACATATATTGTCAATGTATGTTGACATACCTTAGTTGAAAATGAAAATTATTTTCTTAAAAATAATTTGAAAATTATATACTTTGTAAAATAATTTGATGCTTTGTAAAATAGTTTGAACATAGTTTATAAACATTTTAAACATTGAAAAACTTTACAAAATATTTTTGAAATTTAGTTTGGTTAAAAATATAAAAGATTAGAAAACTTGGAGACAAAGATCAAAGATTGCTATCGATGGCTTGAACAACATATGTTATGACTTTATACACTAAATTATACTCTTGAGATCTACATATCTTCGTCTTTGAACTCATAAGTCTTCATATCATCTTTATCTTGAGTCTTCATACTGTACAGTCTTCCGATTCAACACCTGTGTAATATTCAGCACTATATACTATATAACTTGACAAAACATTAGTACCTATATATGATTATTTACAGTTGTTGTCATCAATATCAATACCGAGGTATTAAAAATCTCCCCCTTTTGATGATGACAACCATTAAATATTCCTATATACAAAATATGACATAACTTCCCTTCAGTTATAACTCCCTCTGAATATATGCATGTATATTTTATATTTTTCTCCCTCTTTGTCATCAACAAAAATGGATGAAATATAAAAACTCCCTTTAAATGAAATACTTAAATAGAGAGATAAAATCAATAATTAAGGACTAAATTAATCGAAGAATACTAAACATGATATGATGATTAATATATGGAGACTTTAAATAAGTTAAGACAATCTTTATTTATTAAAATCAAACTATACAAATCAAATTATCAATCCGCGTAGACATATATAAACAAACCAAACCAAATCAAAACCTAATAATACTAACAATCCAAACCCAGACAAGCCAAACTTAAACGTATGAATTAACTCATCTTTTTTACTATAGGAGACTTATGGATGGGGCAAAAGGAATAGTGGAGACAAAAGCTTCCTTTTTATTCCACAAGATTTCCATCACGATCAAAGCAAACTTCTCATATACATTTGACTTCGTCGTCATCTTCAGTGACATCTTCCTCCTCCTTCCTTCTTCCTCTTCAACATTCATGGGGTTGTGAAAGAGAAGATTAGGAGTTTCTTCGATTACTATTGGATTGGGTGCATTATCCAATATATGCTTCTGGAGATTTCGAAGGATGCGCCCTTGCTTTTCTTATTTCTTTAAGAGCGGTAATCGAACAACATCTATTTCTGAAAGCATGTTGAGGACATGCTTCAGATCATCTTCTACTTAGATGACTTTGGCCATGTTAGTGGTTTGGAAATGGCCTAGAGTGGATGTATCGAAGTTTACAAAAAGAATCTATTATTTTTATTTTATTTGGAATTTACAAAAAGAAGAAGATAGGGAAATGAGAAAGGATTCGAAATTTGGTAGTTATATAGTTATATTTCGAATTTTTAATTTTAGAGAGAAAACATTTTCCAAAACCCTGCAGTATATGTCAACATATAGGCAGATAGTATGTCGACATATGTAGGTTAATTTTGACATTTTATTTACTTTTAAATTTATAATTTATATGTTATTATATTTATATTTTAGAGAAAGAACATATCCCTAACTCTCTTTTAAGTTTAGTAAAAGATGTTTGAGTTAATGGTTTTGTTAATATATCGGCTATTTGATTTTCAGTATTTATAAATTCGACTGAAATGGCTCTTTATTTAACATTATCTCTCAGAAAATGATGTCTTATGTCAATATGTTTTGTCCTAACATAATGTGTTGGATTTTTGGATAGATTTATTGCAATAGTGTTATCACAGTATGTTGGTGATTTAGAGAAATTTAAACAAAAATCTTTTAAAGTTTGTTGTATGTAGATAACCTGTGAACAGGCTAATGCAGCAGAGATATATTCTACTTCAGTTGTAGATAGAGACATGAAATTTTTATTTTTGATAAACTAAAAAACAAGAGAGTGTCCTAAAAAGTGATAAGTTCCACTTGTACTTTCGATCTGATTTGCAGCCAGCATAGTCGGTATCACTATATGAAATTAAATCGAAGGAATCTTTTTTTGGATAAAGGAGTCCATAATCTAGTGTGTTGTTACATATCTTAGTATTCTTTTTACGGATTTTAGGTTATTTTTCTTAGGTTGAGATTGATATCTTGCACATAGACAAACACTATAAATTGTATCAGATTTACTAGAAGTTATATAGAAAAAGTAACCTATCATACCTCCGTATAGTTTTTGATCTACATCTTTTGAGTTTTCTTCCTTATTTGATTTCTCATTAGTTTCCATGGGAGTTGTCTTACCACTAGTATTTAACATACCAAATTTCTTAACTAGATCCTTAGCATATTTTTCTTAGCTTATAAAAACACTGTTACTTAATTGTCTTATTTGTAATCCTCAAAAGAAAGCTAATTCTCCCATGTGACTCATTTCAAATTCCTTAGTCATTATATCAGAAAATTCTTTATTTACTTTTTCGTTTATTGACCTAAAAATAATATCATCTACATATATTTGTATAAGTTGAATATCATTATTATTTCTTTTAATAAATAGAGTTATATCTACTTTTCCTATTACAAATTTAGAATGTAATAAATAGGATTTAAGCCTATCATACCATGCTCTAGGAGCTTGGTTTAGACCATATAAAGCTTTCTTTAATTTATTAACGTGATTTGAAATTTTTTCATCTTCAAAAAGTGGAGGTCGTTCTACATAAACATCTTCTTTAATAAAACCATTTAAAATGCACTTTTGACATCCATTTGAAATAATTTAAAATTATTATGATTTGCAAAGCGATTAGAATTCTAATAGCTTCTAATCTAGCTACAGGAGAAAAGGTTTCATCAAAATCTATACCTTCTTCTTAACTATAACCTTGAGCAACTAAACGAGCTTTATTTCTAATGACTTCTTGTTTGTTCATTTTATTTCTATAAATCCACCTAGTCCCTATCATAGATTTATTTTCTGATCTTGGAACTAATTCAGAAACATCATTTTTGGTGAATTGATTCAATTCTTCTTACGTAGCAAGAATACATGAATCATCTAATGATACTTCCTTTGGATTTTTAGGTTCATTGGTAAAGATAAAGGCTACATTACTCATTTTATTTAATTGATTTCTTGTTTTTACAACCGACTCTATACTTCCTAGAATATTTAACATAGGATGATCTTTTAAAATTTTAGTTCTTTTATTTGGATATGAATTTTTAGAATTACCATTATTTTCATCATTAGGGATTTCATTATTTGTAATTTCATTATTTTTATTAATATTTTCTTCTTCATCAAAATTGGTATTATTGATTTAAAAACTCTCATCAAATAATACATGTGATGTCTTTTCAATAGTGTTAGTTTTGGCGTTAAAAAATTTATAAGCTTTACTTCTATTAGAATAACCAATAAAAAGTCCTTTATCTGATTTAACATCAAATTTATTTAAATTATCTTTCGTATTTAATAAAAAACATTTACCGCAAAAAAACTCTAAAACAAGATACTTTAGGCTTTTTATTATAAAATAATTCATAATGAGTTTTCTTAGCCACAGATATTATTAAAATTCTATTTGAAATATAACATGCTGTAGCAACTACTTCAGCCAAAAACTTTTAGGTAAATCACTATCACTTAACATCATTCTAGTACATTCTTGTATAGTTCTATTTTTACATTATACTGCTCTATTTTGTTGGGGTGTTCTTGGAAATGATGAGTTATGTGTAATTCATTTCTTATTACAAAAGTTTTCAAAATTTTCATTTTCGAACTCTCCTCCATGATCGCTCCTAATTATTTTAATTTTACTTGACATTTGATTCTGAATTCTTTTAGTAAAATATTTAAACATATCAAAAGCTTCACTTTTTAGGTTTAAGAAAATTGTCCATGTATATCAAGAAAGATCATCTACAATTACAAAGACATATCTTTCATGATTTATTGATTGTATTTGCGAAGGTACGAAAAGACCTAGGTGAAGTAGTTCAAGAGGATGAGAAGAAGAAATCATATCTTTTTTATTTAAAAGAACTTTTATGAATTTTTCCTAGTTGACATGCATCACATAAGTTGTTAACTTTGAAACTCATTTCTGGAAGATCCCTAATGAGTTCATATCTAGCAACTTTAGATAGGTGTTTAAAATTCAAATGACCAAATCTTTTATGCCAAATACAAGGGTCGCTTGATTTAGCTAAAAGACACATATTATTACTAGACGCTTTCATACTTAAAATACAAATGTTATGTTTCCTAATACCTTCAAAGATAATATTTGACTCATTATCTTCGTTGTGGCAATTATCCTTTTCAAACTTAATTTTAAAACCTTTATCACACAATTGACTAATACTAAGCAGGTTATGTTTTAGATTCCTAACTAGCAAAACATTAGAAATAGTAGGAGTTTTGGAGTTACCAACATTGTCGATGCTAATCGCATATCCTTTTGAGTTGTCTTTGAAGTTAACCGATCCACCATCTTTGTAAATAATATCTTTCAAGATTTTCGGATTTCTAGTCATGTGTCTTGAGGATCCACTGTCCAGAATCTATTTGTCCTTCTTGATTCGTGATGAATAAATATCAAGTGTCTATTCACCATTAGCCTTATAACATTCTTGTTCATGCAGTACAACATCATACCTTTCCAACGTATCAAGTGACTTTTCGAAATGATTAGTTTCTAATATCATATTGGTTTTACAAAATTATTTTTCTATAAAAGTGTTAAAAAGCCTACTAACAGTGTTGCTAGCCATTTAAACTTTTCAAAAATCAAATTATGATTTTTTTGAAAACCAAGTACTCTGATACCAAATGTGGGTTGCAGAATTACAGATCTTAGGATAATTTAACACTAAAGGTGTGACGACCGCCCATGACCCCTGCACTGATCCTAGAGATAGTGCGCTGTAAAGTATGCCAGGCGACCATGGACGATTGCCAGGGTAGATTAAAACAACAGAATCTATCGTATTACTCACAGCGCATGGACAAAATACAATAGAACATATACATAGTGAAGCTTCACAGAATAGAATCTCATCAATAAAACTTCATAATAGTTGAATACAAACATCTAAATAGTCAATACATCAAGCCTCACTACATAACACTCAGAGAATATACAAACAACGGAACATCCAGTACATATAGTAAGAAGATAATATGCAACCCTCCAGCTCGTCTTCGATATCAACACCGTGGAAAGCAAGAACAGCACATGTCACCTGCTACCTAGTCTGCCCGTCCCAAAATGGACGAACAGCCCAAGGAAATAAGAGTTAAAAACATAAAGCCTTGAGTCAGACAACAGTCTTAGTGAGCAGTAAATTAACTAACAACATACCAAAAGAGCATAAAGGAAAAGGAATAGGAATACAACCCTCCCACTCCACCTCTTTCTACAGTGATAGCCCCCAGACACACACTAAGCAGAAGCAAACATAGCAGAGCACACAATTTAAAGTAAAGCAATTATCACTCGAGTCAAGGGCGATGTTTTCCAAGTACAAACCCCCAAGGCCTAAACCAAGATCAGATAAGCACCCAGAAAATACCGCTCTTGAGACCGAATGACGATACAACCAAACATCCATGACTCTGGCTATCACTGTTATCATTGCCTCGATTTCACCGTTAATTGAATGACCGGCACATTCTTTCAGCCGTCCGTCAAGGGCTGATGGAAACCCCGGTTCTAGACATAACTCCTGCACGTCATCGTGACTCGTGCCTAGGACTATCGAATCTGCCCAGAGTACTTGACTATCAATCATTAGCCTTTAGGAACTATCGAATCTGCCCAACGTACTCTTGCTTTGAGCATGCTAGAACCTTCAATAATGATGAAATCTCAGCCTTCTAGTCATCCTCCTTGACGACTATTTCCATACTAGCTCAAGCGCCTCTCGAGCAAACCATTATCCTCTAACTCGAACCATATCACCGAGTTATCAACATGCTTGGAATGATCCCGTCTGGATTAGACCAAGACTATCTCATATCATGCTTTGCCTCATCATCATCATAGCAAAGCTTCATCTCAACATCATCATCAAATCTATCCGTATAAGGTTCATCATCCGCTACATATGCCACGAGCAGCTTTTCCAATTCAAGAGCCTTTCCCTTAGCTTTTGAATCATCTTCAACCAACTTGTCTAAATCAAATCATCAATCATCTAATTCATAGCAATCAATCAAGTCAAACATTAATCCAAGTAAACAAGCATTCAAATATGATCTAAATAGACAATTATAACAATAATGGCAATTTCGTAATTAAAGAGTCAAAAGTCTAACAAGCATGAAATCATGAGCAATGTCTCTATAATCTTGATGAATGAACTTGCATAGGCTAACATGTAGTAAAATGGTTGTCAAATCATCATGAACAATGGATCTATATGGATCTATACTTAGGTTTACAAAAATGCATGGAAATCAATACTAAAGCACAAAATTAAGCCAACGATCCGATATACTCCTTTGGATCCGTGTGAGAGATAATCACCACTCACCAAATCACCAAAACGCCTCAAAAGAAACCCACTTCAGATCTGGACAGCGAAGGATCTAACTTGATCTATCACCAATCCGCTTCAAACGATGAAATCTCACTTCAATGGATGTAGATCTTCAATCTAAGCTCTTGAATCTTCAATTTGATCTTCAATTTGGATGGATGAAATCACTAGATTAGAGTGGAGAAAAGAAGTGAAGAAGTGTAGAAGTCGAGCTCTCAAAATGGCAGCACTTCGTCGCTTCGAAATCCGGATCCCAAAAAGTGAGAAATGGACGAGTATTTATAGCTGAAATTCTCCTTAAGTCGTCACCCGGAATTAGGTCGTCCACGACCTATGACCTAACGAACTCTTCGACTTACGACTTAACAGCTTCTTCGACCTAAAACCCACACATCATACGACTTACGACTTAACTTATATGCCGACCTAACTCCTAGGTCGCTCACGACTCAGCGACCTAACTCCTTAACCCTTCACGTGACCTAAAACAATGCGCATTCACGACCTAACTATGTCACGCTTCCTTGCGACCTAACAACTCACGCGACCTACGACTTAGCAAACACGCGACCTAACACACACTAACTCGCTAACAACTGCTAACCCTTAGGTCGCTAATTCCTATAGGTCGCTCACTGCTACCACCAACTTCTTAGGTCGTTGCCGACCTAACTTCCTTAGGTCGCTAACTCGCCCCAGTTTACTTATGCCGCAACTCTTAGGTCGGTCAAGTCCTATAGGTCATCCCAAACCACCCTACGACCTAAACCAATATGCTAACTACTAAGTCGGTCATTTCCTTAAGTCGTTCACTCGACCTAAGCCACCCTATACGACCTAATTTTTCCCCGACTTATCCCAATGCCTAGGTCGCTCCAAACCTTACTACGACCTAAGACTTAAAACCACAACGACTTATCAAAGATGTGACCAAATGTCAACTGTTTTACGATGTTTCGATCCGTAAAAATACGGGTCGTTACATTCTCTCCCCCTTAGGAATTTCGCCCCCGAAATTCCAAACAACAAGAGAAATCAAAGACTATTCTGCATGCCTACCATCCATAACAATCAACAAACCATGCATCCAATTCTAGCTTAGCATGCAGAATTCTAAAACTTAGAACAAGTTACAATGTCGTTAGATGACACGACACCTTAGGGCCATACCTTGAAGAGTTCACGATGAGCTGCTTTCATCCTCTCTTCCACCTCCCACGTACAGTCGTTATCATCGTCACTCCATTGTATGTTGAGAAACTTAACTACCCTCCTCCTAAGCTGTTTCGTGTCGGTTTCCACAACACGAAGCGGCTTACGAGGTCTTCTATCGACTGGATCAACTTCGAAATCTTCACAGCTATCAGCAGAAACCACTGTATTTGAGTCGTGCACATACTTCCGTAGATACGATACGTGAAAAACATTGTGCACACTCGACATCTTCTCTGGTAACTCCAATCTGTATGCGAGCTTTCCAATTCGCTCGATGATCGGGAATGGTCCAACAAATCTCGGAGTCAACTTCCCTTTCTTTCCAAATCGAATAACATTCTTTAGTGGAGAAATCTTCACAAAGACCATATCACCTACGTCGAATTCCAAATCCTTATGGCGCTTATCGGCATAACTTTTCTGACGATCTTGGGCTGCCTTCATTCGTTGCCGAATGATCTCTATACAATCCGAAGTTTGTCGAATCATCTCTGGCCCAAGCATCAACTTCTCTCCGGTCTCTAACCAACATGTCGGAGAGTTACACGGTCTTCCATACAATGCCTCATACGGTGCCATACCAATGCTTGACTGGTAACTGTTGTTATACGAAAATTCCACCAAATGAAGATGATCTTCCCATGATCCTCCGAAATCCAAAACACAAGCTCTAAGAAGATCTTCCAAAACTCGGTTGACTCTCTCGGTCTGACCATCTGTTTGGGGGTGATAAGCTGTACTCAAACACAACTCGGTTCCCAAAACTTCCTGGAAGCTCTTCCAAAATCCACTAGTGAACAATGGGTCTCGATCGCTCACTATGCTCTTCGGAATACCATGGAATCGAACTATCCACTTAACATACAACTCAGCCAACTTTGATGTAGTCCTAGTCGATCGAACAGGAATGAATCTTGCACTCTTAGTCAGACGATCTACGATGACCCAAATCCCTTCATTTCCCGTTCTTGTTCTAGGTAGTCCATCAATAAAATCCATCGATACTTGCTCCCACTTCCATGTAGGAACTTCTAATGGCTGAAGCAATCCACTTGGCTTCTTCTGTTCGGCTTTTACCAACTGGCAGTTCATACACTTGGAAATAAAATTTCCAACATCCTTCTTCATACCTTCCCAGTAATAGGTTCTCTTCATATCCTGATACATCTTATTTCCACCTGGATGAATTGTCAACTTTGAGTGATGACTTTCCTTCAGAACTTCACTCCTCAATCCATCTATATCGGGAACAACTAGTCGTCCTTGCTTCCGAAGCCAACCCTCTCGATCGACCTCGAATCCTTTATCCTTTTCTGGTTCCAATCCAGATTCCAAATCACGGATAATCTTGACAATCTTATCATCTCGTTTTTGGCTCTCGCCAATCCTTTCCACAAGAGTCGGTCTTATCGATAAGTTTGCCAACATCTCAGGTTCCAATTCGCATCTGGGCCTGAAGTCAAATCTAGCTAAATACTCGAGATTCTTCCATTCTGAAAACATGGCTCCCAATCCCGTATGTCTTCGACTTAAAGCATCAGCCACTGCGTTACCTTTTCCTGGAGTATAAGCTATACCAAAATCATATGATGCCAAAAACTCTAGCCAACGTTGCTGCCGAAGATTCAAATCCTTTTGGGAGAAAAGATACTTCAACGACATATGATCTGTAAACAACTCGAATCGAACTCCCAATAGATAATGTCTCCACATCTTCAGAGCAAAAACAATCGCCGCTAACTCCAAATCATGAGTCGGGTAATTCCTTTCATGCGGCTTCAGTTGTCAACTAGCATACGCAACAACTTTATCCTTTTGCATTAGTACCGCTCCAAGTCCAGTACCACATGCGTCGGTGTAAACCACCATCTCATCATTCCCACTTGGAATAGTCAGAACAGGAGCACTTGTCAATTGCTCTTTCAGGATTCTAAAAGCTTGCTCACACTTATCTTCCCATCTGAACACTTGGTTCTTCTTTGTCAATCCCGTTAACGGTGCAGCTACCTTGGAGAAGTCTTTGATAAACCGTCGATAATATCCTGCTAATCCAAGAAAACTTCTCACATCAGATGCATTCTTAGGTCTACTCCAATCCTGGATTGCTGCCACCTTGGCGGGATCAACCGCTATTCCATTTCCAGAGATAACATGGCCTAAGAACCTCACTTCACTCTTCCAGAAGTGACACTTCGAAAACTTGGCCTTCAACTGATGTTTCCGTAGGATTTCCAAAACAATCCGCAAGTGCATCTTATGCTCTTCCTCAGTTCTGGAATAAATCAGAATATCATCCACGAACACAAGCACGAACTTGTTCAACTGATCTCTGAACACTATATTCATAAGATCCACAAAATATGCTGGCGCGTTAGTCAATCCAAACGGCATTACCAGCCACTCAAAGAAACCGGATGGTGTCCTAAAAGCAGTCTTCGGCACACTATCCTTAGCCACTCTCAACTGGTGAAATCCCGTTGCCAAATCCATCTGAGAAAACACCTTAGCTTCGTGAAGCTGATCAAACAAGTCATCTATTCTCGGTAATGGATACTTGTTCTTCTTAGTCACCTTATTCAGCTCACGATAATCCACACACAATCTCAACGACCCATCTGCCTTGGTTGCGAACACAACTGGTGCACCCCACTCGGACACACTACGCCGAATGAATCCTTTCTTTAAAAGGTCATCAACCTACACCCTCAACTCCTGCTGTTCCCTAGGCGCCATCCGCCTAAGAGGCATCACAACAGGTCTGGCTCCTTCAACTAGATCTATACTAAACTCGATCTCTCTATGTGGCGGTAACCCTTTGACCTCGTCAAAGACATCCTCAAATCCATTAGCGATTGGCACAGATGACAGTCCATCCCATGGAACAACCAGCGAATACATGAAGCTCATGAAGACGCCTTCTTCATGCTTACATCGTATCACAATCTTTCGACCCTCCACATTCTCGACTGTCACCTCCAACCTTTCACAATCAACCTTTGCCGCATACTTCCTAAGCCAGTCCATACCCGAAATAATTCCGAACCCCGCAAAGTTCAGAACAAAGCAATTACAAACAAAAGAGCAACCATGACTCGATACAATCAAACCTCGGCATAGCATACACAAACAAGACGAACCCCCAACTGGATTAGTCACAACCAATGGCCTATCAACAATATCTGGTTCTAAACCCAACCGGCCTACAAGTTCGCTACAAACAAACGAATGCGACGCCCCAGTATCAAACAGAACTCTAACTGGAACACCACATAGGAAAAGGGTACCTTGAACCACCACACTCTTTCCTTTCTCTTCAGCGGTAGGAGCTTTCGAAGATGATGGAACAGCCCCCAAAGCATAAGCTTTCACAATCTGCTTGTCCTTCCGTGGTTCTGGATAATTCTTCCTGATATGCCCCGGCTTGTCACAGTTGTGACACTTCATCGGTACCTTCTGATTCTTGCAATCCCTAGAAAAATGGCCCTTCTGCTGACAATTGTAGCAGGTCACTTTGCCCTTCGGCTTCTTCTGGCCATCCTTACCCTTCTACTGCTGCTGCTTCCTCTTCTTGCTTCCACCCTGCTGGGGTTTAGACACTTCCCTGGTTACAGCAACAACAGACCCTTCCTTAGGAAACAGACTCTCATGCCTGAGAGCTTTCTCCACAAGCTTCTCAAATGAATCGTCCAAATGATCCACTAACTGCCTCCCAAGATAATTGTCCAAGCCTGTTACAAACTTCTCATTCTTCTGATACGAAGATTCTATAAACGACCGGGCATACTTGGACAAAGCTTCAAACTCAGAAACATACTCAAGAACTGGTCTTCCACCTTGCTTGAGCTCCACAAACTTCTTGAACAGAACAGACTTCTGAGTAGTAGAAATGAACTTGGCTTCAAATCTGGCTTGGAATTGTTCCCAAGTAATCTCTTCCTCCGGAGTATTGATGGTAATAGAGTTCCACCAATCAAAGACTCTCCCTTGAAGCTGTCTTGATGCCAACTTCCTCTTAGTTTCATCCTCAATTCCCAAATCACCAAAAATCCTTCTACAAGCATCTATCCATCTCTGGACCTCAATAGTTGATTCTGTTCCCAAGAAAACCTTTCCTCCAAGAGCAGTATAGTCCTTACACAGCTTAGCAAAATCCACCGGTTTTGGAGTTTGAACTTGAACTCCAACATCCACCGATGGCCCCGGAGCTGGCATCCTTCTCATGATCGAAGTCATCATTTCTTTGAACATAGCAGCGTAATCAGCAGCCCCTCAGTAGCACGGCCTTCCCTAGCAACTGGTCTCCCTCTTCGACTCATTCTCAATATCTATAAAAAGGAATGATTAGCACACCTAGAGAAACAACTGCATAAAGGACTAAAACTTTACTAAGCTACTATATTATATATAGTAATCATCCATCAAAATACAATTACGTCTCTCATACGTAGTTACGTCAGCGAGCGTTGGGTAAAATCGATTAACCAATGCTCTGATACCAAATGTGACGACCGCCCATGACCCCTGCACTGATCCTAGAGACAGTGCGCTGTAAAGTGTGCCAGGCGACCATGGACGATTGCCAGGGTAGATTAAAACAACAGAATCTATCGTATTACTCACAGCGCATGGACAAAATACAATAGAACATATACATAATGAAGCTTCACAGAATAGAATCTCATCAATAAAACTTCATAATAGTTGAATACAAACATCTGAATAGTCAA
The DNA here is from genome assembly GCA_030737815.1 of Allium fistulosum. Taxonomy (NCBI): domain Eukaryota; kingdom Viridiplantae; phylum Streptophyta; class Magnoliopsida; order Asparagales; family Amaryllidaceae; genus Allium; species Allium fistulosum. The sequence continues at coordinate 369,520,745 of CM060908.1, forward strand.
TACATCAAGCCTCACTACATAACACTCAGAGAATATACAAACAGCGGAACATCCAGTACATATAGTAAGAAGATAATATGCAACCCTCCAGCTCGTCTTCGATATCAACACCGTGGAAAGCAAGAATAGCACCTGTCACCTGCTACCTAGTCTGCCCATCCCAAAATGGACGAACAACCCAAGACAATAAGAGTTAAAAACATAAAGCCTTGAGTCAGACAACAGTCTTAGTGAGAAGTAAATTAACTAACAACATACCAAAAGAGCATAAAGGAAAAGGAATAGGAATACAACCCTCCCAATCCACCTCTTTCTACAGTGATAGCCCCCAGACACACACTAAGCAGAAGCAAACATAACAAAGCACACAATTTAAAGTAAAGCAATTATCACTCGAGTCAAGGGCGATGTTTTCCAAGTACAAACCCCCAAGGCCTAAACCAAGATCAGATAAGCACCCAGAAAATACCGCTCTTGAGACCGAATGACGATACAACCAAACATCCATGACTCTGGCTATCACTGTTATCATTGCCTCGATTTCACCGTTTATTGAATGACCGGCACATTCTTTCAGCCGTCCGTCAAGGGCTAATGGAAACCTCGGTTCTAGACATAACTCCTGCACGTCATCGTGACCCGTGCCTAGGACTATCGAATCTGCCCAGAGTACTTGACTATCAATCATTAGCCTTCAGGGACTATCGAATCTGCCCAACGTACTCTTGCTTTGAGCATGCTAGAACCTTCAACAACGATGAAATCTCAGCCTTCTAGTCATCCTCCTTGACGACTATTTCCATACTAGCTCAAGCGCCTCTCGAGCAAACCATTATCCTCTAACTCGAACCATATCACCGAGTTATCAACATGCTTGGAATGATCCCATCTGGATTAGACCAAGACTATCTCATATCATGCTTCGCCTCATCATCATCATAGCAAAGCTTCATCTCAACATCATCATCAAATCTATCCATATGAGCTTCATCATCCGCTACATATGCCACGAGCAGCTTTTCCAATTCAAGAGCCTTTCCCTTAGCTTTTGAATCATCTTCGACCAACTTGTCTAAATCAAATCATCAATCATCTAATTCATAGCAATCAATCAAGTCAAACATTAATCCAAGTAAACAAGCATTCAAATATGATCTAAATAGACAATTATAACAATAATGGCAATTTCGTAATTAAAGAGTCAAAAGTCTAACAAGCATGAAATCATGAGCAATGTCTCTATAATCTTGATGAATGAACTTGCATAGGCTAACATGTAGTAAAATGGTTGTCAAATCATCATGAACAATGGATCTATATGGATCTATACTTAGGTTTACAAAAATGCATGGAAATCACTACTAAAGCACAAAATCAAGCCAACGATCTGATATACTCCTTTGGATTCGTGTGAGAGATAATCACCACTCACCAAATCACCAAAACACCTCAAAAGAAACCCACTTCAGATCTGGACAGCGAAGGATCTAACTTGATCTATCACCAATCCGCTTCAAACGATGAAATCTCACTTCAATGGATGTAGATCTTCAATCTAAGCTCTTGAATCTTCAATTTGATCTTCAATTTGGATGGATGAAATCACTAGATTAGAGTGGAGAAAAGAAGTGAAGAAGTGTAGAAGTCGAGCTCTCAAAATGGCAGCACTTCGTCGCTTCGAAATCCGGATCCCAAAAAGTGAGAAATGGACGAGTATTTATAGCTGAAATTCTCCTTAAGTCGTCACCCGGAATTAGGTCGTCCACGACCTATAGAGCCACGACCTACGACCTAACGAACTCTTCGACTTACGACTTAACAGCTTCTCCGACCTAAAACCCACACATCATACGACTTACGACTTAACTTATATGCCGACCTAACTCCTAGGTCGCTCACAACTCAGCAACCTAACTCCTTAACCCTTCACGCGACCTAAAACAATGCGCATTCACGACCTAACTATGTCACGCTTCCTTGCGACCTAACAACTCACGCGACCTACGACTTAGCAAACACGCGACCTAACACACACTAACTCGCTAACAACTGCTAACCCTTAGGTCGCTAATTCCTATAGGTCGCTCACTGCTACCACCAGCTTCTTAGGTCGTTGCCGACCTAACTTCCTTAGGTCGCTAACTCGCCCCAGTTTACTTATGCCGCAACTCTTAGGTCGGTCAAGTCCTATAGGTCGTCCCAAACCACCCTACGACCTAAACCAATACGCTAACTACTATGTCGGTCATTTCCTTAAGTCGTTCACTCGACCTAAGCCACCCCATACGACCTAATTTTTCCCCGACTTATCCCAATGCCTAGGTCGCTCCAAACCTTACTACGACCTAAGACTTAAAACCACAACGACTTATCAACGATGTGACCAAATGTCAACTGTTTTACGATGTTTCGATCCGTAAAAATACGGATCGTTACAAAAGGAGGTGAATAGTATTTACTAACTTATGTAAATCTATTTAATTTTCTTTCAAGATTAATATTAAATTATAGATTGTCAATAGAGAATTATACTAACAATCAGTCACAGATGCAATCATAGATAAAAATAAAAGCAGTATAGTAAAGTAAAGAGTTAGAGAGATGACACTAAGGATTTTATACTAGTTTTGGTTTCTCCTACATCCAGTCCCGTACAATTTCTTGTACAGATTTCTTTACAAATGCTAATCTTTAACCGAGCAAAAGGCAAACCCAAATACAGTCTTGATTTCGAGGCTAAAGACACACCCTCCTGAATTTCCAAGCTCAGGGTAGACTCACTTGATTTGACCGAGCTACAAGCACACCCACTAGATTAGAACGGGCTACTAAGCACACGCACTTGATTTTAATGGGCTACAAGCACACCCAAGCAAAAACAAATAGAGTTTATAGTTTTTCCAAAGACAAATTCTTGTACTTTGGATACAATGGATCCTGTAGCCTTTTGGATAGCACTTTGATCTTTGAAATGAGAGAGAGATATTTCCAAAATAGTAAGCAATATCAAATCAATACAATGAATAATGAATTAATTCTATGTGATTTTAAAGAGAATAGAGTATATTTTCAAGAGAATTTTCAAGAGAGTAAGAGGAGGGAAGAATATAAGTAATTTGTTATAAAAAATTTGTTTGCACTCTCCTTTATATAATAGATGAACAGAAGTGTCTGTTTGTGAAGAGTTGCGATGATCAGCACTTTCTTTCAAAATTTAAAAAACTAATTGGCGGCATGTATGTCGACATACCTTAGTTGAAAATGAAAATTGTTTTCTTAAAAATAATTTGAAAATTATATACTTTATAAAATAATTTAGTACTTTGTAAAATAGTTTGAACGTTGTTTATAAACATTTTAAACTTTGAAAAACTTCTATAAAATATTTTTGAAATAATTTTGAAAATTATTTTGGTTAAAAAATATAAAAGATTAGAAAATTAGAGATAGAGATCGATGATTGTTATCAAGGACTTTAACAATATATGCTATGACTTTATACACTAAATTATAATCTCAAGATCTTTATATCTTGGTCTTTGAAACCATGAGTCTTCATATCATCTTTATCTTGAGTTTTTATGTTGTACAGTCTTCTATTCAGCACCTGTAATATTCTGCACTAAATACTACGTAACTTAGCAAAACATTAGTATCTATATTTTATATGTCTATGTATGGTTGTTGTCATCAAAATTAATAAGTGAGGTATTAACAAAATATATTAGGATAAATTTGGAATAGTCTTAAAATGAACCCAAATCAGTTAGAATACATGTTTGATGTTAGGACATACACCTAGGTTAAAACTGCACCTCAACCCAAGCTACGTGTTGGAAGATATTATAGTAGGAAATATGTCATCTACCTAACCAATTTGGGCCCCACCTACATCACCCAAATTAAATATCTAAAGGCACTAAGGTGTCTTACTCGACAATAAAAGATATTGGCCTAAGTTACACCCCATTTTAATTTAAAATGAAGAAGTTATTACTTTGACAATAACGGTTCGACATTCTTCTCCTGCTAAGAAAATGGTTAAGTATGGAACCCAAGTCCCAGCAAAGTAATATGCGAAGTAGAGTGCAATCAAGACAAGATGAAGCATAAGGCAACAAAGACTTGAAGGCAAAGATGAAGGCGTTAGAACTGGTAAATCTAGTCGGTGCCAATGTGCTCAGTAATGAGTCGATCTCTTGGTTCGGTAACCGAGCACATAATAGACTACCAAACTTTAAAAATAGTCTAGTAGGTAGCCTATCGGACGGTGAATGTGGCCAATTACCTTTCTTATCATTACTAAACGTAGTGGCGCTGAACAAAACCCTGACTTCTCATACCAGGCCCACATGGATTTGGCCTTCCTCTAGGACCTCTGAATCCAAACTTGGATGACTTCCCATCTCCATTCAAAAACCTCACAGCCTTCTAGCCTTAGGAGTATACCTATAAATCCCCTTAACATCGTCATTTTGGGAAAGGAATCCAAGAGCACCTAGACTCCACAGAATCAAGGGAAGAGGCATCTGTAACACCTTTGGATAAGAAACATCCAAAAGCTCTACTACATATCTGATAAGATTAGATTTATCATCCGAAAAAGACCACCGAAGACTAAATTAATCTCTTTCAAGATCTAAGGAAGCCAGAATCTTGCCAACCTAGGGAATTGAAAATTTGTAGTTGTTATAACCGATCCTGAGAGATCTACCAACTATTATATCAACTATAAATTGGAGAATCATAATGAAAGGTATAAAGTGGGTTTAAGCCAAAAATTGCAAACTACTATAAAAACTCTATGTATTATTTGCTTTTTCTACACTTTACTTCTTGCGATCTAACATATTTTCTTATGATTTTTTATTCGTAATTTGAATTAGTGTAAGAACTTAACACATTTGACAAACATGAATCTCATCTCTTAAAAACTAGTACTAGGATCACACTCAGGATCCTAGTCTCTAATGGATTTCAATTCTGAGGTGTTTGGTGATTTTTGTCGTAAACATAGATCATTATAGCGAAATCCAATTTCTAACATTAATTAAGCTACAAATTTATAAACATTTTATGCACATTTTTTTCAACATCACTAGATTATAGGATTTCTTGAGTTTGGTCAATGATCAAAGCTTCAACAATATCTGTAGTTAATTGCTTAGTGCCACTTTAAAGCTCCCAGTTCAATTTGGTAACCTTAACCGATTAACCTTTTACTGGCTAGATATTTCACTTTAAGTTTGTAACGACCCAAAATTTCAGTCATTTTAATTTGAAATATTTAATTGATTTTAAATATTGAAAAGTAAACTTTATAAGTTAAACAAACTAAATTTCAAATATAAGAGTTATTTGAATAGTTGGAATTGTTTAAATAATTAAATCTTGAATATAATGCGAATAAAAATGATTTCGAAAGTTGATTTAAAATCTATCTGAATAAGATGAAGATAGTAAACTTTTATATTTGAATTAAAAGTTATTTAACTAGTTGAATAATAATCGTTTTAATTAACATGTGAAAATAGCCTTTCGGGGCACTGTCTCGGATTTCGATGAAACCAGTTTCATTAAATCCGTAATAGTGAATTATTGGATGCCGTCGAATTTCATGGCGGTTGGACGTATCGTTTGGTCGTGCGAGCTTGAAATGCGTAGAAATTATATATAGGAATTTAATTTAATATAATTCGATCTGAAAAGCTAACTTCTATATATGATGAAATGACTCCTAATACTAGTTCATTGCGTTCGAAATAGGGTATTACATATAGAACGCCAGACGGCGCGCCTCGTTTGGAGTTCGAAATTTTAACGCGGAATATAGTTTTGAAAAAAAATTCTATAAAAGGACCCTTTTGTTTTCATTTGCTTAGTACCCTAGAAGAAACAACAGCTGCCATTGTGAGCTAATCCAATGGCCTAAATCCATCGCGACCACCACGTCCACTTTTAGGTTTCGACCTCAACTAATAAAATGTCGGCGACATGGAGATGAAGGCAATTAACGGTGGAGATGAGCTTTGGCGTGGTGAGGCGGCAGCAAATCGCCTCCGTTCGTAGCAGCTTGGGGGTTCGATTTCTCGGTGGTCATGGCACTTGAGGCGACGAGGTCAGCGGCAGGGTGAAGAGGATGGTCGGGGCGAAAGTGGGTGGAGTCGTGATGACGGTTGGTGGATCGAGGCAGCTCAACAATGAACAAAGATGAGGCGGAAAAGTTTGAACTGGAAATTGCGTTCGTAAGCGATGGATTAGGGGCTAAACGTAATTAGACTAGGTAATTAACCATAAAAATGTAATTAAGTGTAATTAATTATTTTAATAAAATAAAAATCTTACAAAATTTATAACTCTTTCGTACGAGGTCCAAATCGAACGTGGTCAGTCGCGTCAAGTTCGTATTGACAAAATCTACGATATGGAGTTGGATTGGATGAATTTGGAGCTTGTAGGAGTTCAGGTTAAAATTGAACACTGTTCAATTTTAATCCTAACTGGAAAGCTTCAGCGATAACTGGAATCAAATTGAGTTAACTCACCTCTCTGGTCCACTTATATTTATATATAAAGGTGGATAATTTTATTGTTGATTTTTTGGATGATTTACTATTTTATTAGTTGTTTGGATATATTCCCGCTCCTGGAGTGGATGAGACCCTATTACGTTCCCATGTAAGAGCAGATGACCCTTTGTATACGATCCTGCCTCGAAATGATTGATTTATATTTTATGATTATATATTGTATGTGATGAAGGGGGACAGGTTGGAGGGATCTAACTGGATTTCAAATACTGTTGATTTTATTTTTGTGTTGAATACCATATTTGATGACATGGATGATTTTTCCCTGTTTAGTGCTATAGTAGCACTGGGCCATATTTTTAGTATTTTTGAAATACTATAAAGTAAAGAATTAGTTTTAAAAGGATTTTAAGTGATTTTCGAAAATTTATTTGTTTTAATAATTATTCTAGAATTATTTAAAGAAAGAATTTATTTCAAAATAAAAGGTATGGTTTTTAGATATTATAAATTAATAGTTTTATAAAATATTATAAATAGAGATTTTTGAATTGTAAATAAAGGTTTTTAAAATTTTAAAAATAAGTCCATCTTTTATAATAAAGGTATACGGTTTTAAAAAGAAGATAGTAATATTTTGGTATAAATATTAATTAACCGATGTAACAACCCATAAATTTTAACAAATATTTTAAATTAATTTATTTGAAAACATTGATTTTAAATCATTTAAATTTGGAATTTTGGGATTTATTGATAATTTATTTTTCCAAATATAATAAAATAATGATTTTCTGAAAATTTTATATTTTGTTCAATTTTTGTCAAACTTTGATTTTCAGTTGAAATTTGTAAATTTAAATTTTTATTCTAATCTTTTTCTTTGAAACAGTAATTGTTTCTGATATTCGTTCTGCTTTTCGTTTTGTTAAATTCTGTTTTATACTTTTTGTAAAATCTGATAAATTCAGCGTTTTACAAGAAATTATTTTCAGTGTTTTATTGTCTATATTTTCTATGTTTATTTCTATTTTTATTTTGGTTTGGACTTTGATTTTGTTTGGGCTCTGAATTTTATTTGTTGTCTTGAACTTTTTTTGTTTTGGGCTTGAAAAATGGCTTTGGAAATTCAAGAGACATAGGTTTTCTTTTCTTTAATGTGATGTGTGCCTCTTCCTTTTCCTTCTTAGCCGTGTATTCCCATTCCCATAGCCGTACATCTCCTTTTCATTTTCATTTCTAGCAAAACAAAAATTAAAGTAAGTTTTCCATGGCTTCCTCTCTTCTTTTCTTTTTCTCTTTTCCTTTTCTTTCTCTTAAGCATGTTCGGCCATCATTATCATCCCATCCCTTAGCCGATCATCTCCTTCACCATACCCCACCCATGACCGGCCATCTCCTCATCACCACCTTCCATCTCCTTGTCGTGACCATGATCCAAAAACCTAGCTTCTATTTGCCTTGAAAACCATAGCCGGCCTCCACTTGTTCACCACTCTTCTTCCCTTAGCCTCGGCCACCATCAATTCCATCACCAACTCCTCTTTTCCATGCCTTGCTGTGACCATCCCCTGCCCAGACCTGACCTGACCCAAGCCTAGCCCATGGTCGAACCACTTTAGCCTAGGGCCGAACCCAAAGTGGCATGTTGCCTTGCCTTTTTACCTTCTATGACCTTTTGCCTTCATGTAACCCCTATCCCTTCACCTTCCAATGCTTGCCGTGCCTATTTGCTACCTATGGTCGAGCATACTTACATGTAAACCAAGGTGGCCGAGCCATATTGTCATGTGGTCAAGCCTATCTCCTTTGAGGTCGAGCCCACTTATGTATTAAGCCACTTTTGTTCCAATTTGTCTTTGTTTTGTGTTGTTTAATTCTTATATTCTTTTGTGTTGAATCTTTTTCTTATATATATTCTCTTTTATTTGTTACAAGATTTGGATTTGGGTGCTACTTCTCCTCTAATCTGATTCGTGCTTTGTCGTGCTTTTTCGGAGTTTGTTCTTGTGTTTTAAATTGTCATCTCTAGCTTTAAAAAGGTGAGTTATCACTCTCGACTTCGTACTTATAAAACTGTGAAACAAAGTCATGTGAATTGTAGTAGTGATATGCCATGTTGATAATAAATTCATATATGCCAGTGATGTGATATTATATTATGTTATAACCTGATTATATACCTGAATATATACATGTTTAATCACCTGATACGACATGCTATGTTTTACTGTTTATTTATATTTCTGTTCTCACACTACAAGTTCCCTTTCACTATAGGTTGAAATGATACATACCTGAACGGACTTTAGAATAGGGAAAAATCGTTATGAGCTGAAATGATAGGCTCGAGCGATTTTTATTTATTTGACTTGGGATTGCGGGTTTGAAATGATAAAACCTGGGATTTTAATTCATTACGGATTGAAATGATATATTATCTGTATCACTTGACCTAGGTTAGAAAATATTATACAGACACATGGTTAATTTTAAATATAAATATTTTCTGAAAATTCTAAGTATTTGGAATATAAAATATATGGGATTTTAACATAATTTGATTTTAAATGATTTAAATAAATTTTTTAGTGATTTTCTATAAGTTAAAAATTGTATAAGTCAATAAATGATTAAGATGTAAAATTTAAAATGTGATTTGACTTAATAATTGAAATTTGATTTGAAATGGAATTTTAGGCTTAACTTAGAAATAAAATATTTTATTTATGAAATGGATATTTTAAAAGTAAATAAAATATCTAGTTGTTTGTTAAATTAAAAGTTAAGCAATTTAATTGTAATTTTGACTTAATAAATGAATTATGGTTAAATTTGGATATTTTATTTATAAAATTTTATTTTATTTAAATCATAAGTGAAATGATATCCAAATAAATAATTTTGAAAAGTGAGATATGTTTTATAAGTTAAAAATTGTGAAAACTGAAATTATAATGTTTCTGAAATGTTATAGAAAATCTCAGATTTGTATTGGCAGCATTTCATAAATGTTGTGGTTTTAAGGTAGCAGTTTATAAGTGCTATTGTTTCTGTAAATGTACTATTTTCTGAAATAATATTACTATCTACTGTAGCAGTTTATAAGTGCTGCTGTTTCTGTAAATGTACCGTTTTCTGAAATAATACTACTATCTACTGTAGCAGTTTATAAGTGATGTTGTTTCTGTAAAAGACTATATTTCTGAAATACTACTATCTACAGTAACATTTTCTAATCGCTGCTGTTTCTAAAAAGATGATGATTTCGAATGCTAATATATGTATTAACACATTTTCAAAGTGCTATGAATGCTGAAAATACAATGTTTTGGAAAGTTATAATTGAATGAATGAACTTAGAAATGCTACAACTTTGGAAATGAATATTATTTTGAAGGATATTGACATCGAATTTAAATGGTTTAAAATGAATATGTTTTGATTTGAAATATAAACCATTTTGAATTTATAACCACGGATTATAATAACGATTGGTTGTTAAAGAGACCTGGATCGGATATGGACATACTCTCTGTCGATACCGAAAACCACTTTAACAACTGTGTACGCGGTGGAGATTCCAGAATGAAGTAGGATGGTGGCGACGATCCTAAGGTATTTACGTGGACCTAACTCCCGTGAGTTAGCATAAGGTGGCTAAAACAGGAGCGATTCTGGGCTAATGAGGTGGCTTCTCTTATCGGACACATTCCATCGTATACCATTCTATTACTTTATGATTAATTGGGTGCACCCCTTGATTCGAGAGTGTGGCTCGAGTTGGACGATTGCTGCGGCTTTGCGTTACCAACAGTCCGGATACGTAATTGGTATATCTACCCTGGCATTGCCTCGTTGTGCCGTGTCACCTACCATAGCATGCTTTACTACGAGTTTGATTTGTGTCGTACCTATGGAGTATCCTCTGGTAGCTCCAGTTTACGGGGTATTACGGTACTGTATAGGCTATTGGCATACCTAAAAATGTGTTAAGGTGGAAAATGTAAAGCCTTAACGCTATTTTTAAATAAGTTTACTTTACTTTAGACATTATTATAATAGCGTATCTTACTACATAGTAGATAGTTTAACGGATCCTTAAAGGATGGGCGATCCCAAGCATCCATTAAGTTATTGATACATTTTCTACTACAGTTCACTTGAGTTGATTTACATTTTATAAGTATGTATGTCCTGACTCGAGTGTTTTGTGTTTTACTTTACGCTTGGGTCAGCTTGAATATCACAGCTTTGGATTCACCTTCTGGAGCTAGAGATTGCTGGAGTTTATCTGTCTACCTAGTTGTCTATTTCCATTTCAGTTGTTTCCTATTCAGCTTTGCTTATGTATTTGTGAACTTATGTATTCAGACTTATGTTGTATCTGTTTTTCAGACTATGGTATTTTGTATCTGTTTTGAGACTATGTATTGTAGTGGCTTCATGAACCACTGTGTATTTTATTTCCGCTGCGAGTTATTCTGACATTCTGTGTCTGTGATTGGTTTTTTTTGCTCCAAATTTATTTACGATCTATTGTTTTGAATTATTTAAGTCTGACATGTGTGGATTTATTATCGATTTGAATGGTCCAAAATAGTGGGTCGTTACAACCGATTTATATAAAGTAATATACACACACACACACACATATATATATATTAAGATTTTTTATAAATGTGGATATATATAAATGTGATAATGTATAAATGTGGCATTTTACAAATAAAGTGAAGATTTTTAAAATTGTATTTTATTAATAAAAGGATAGATTTATAAACGGTGTTTATAAATAAAGGGAAACATTTATCATTAGATAAATTGGGAAAAATAAATCACAATTGTGGATTTATAATAAGATGTGGGATGTTGTTTTAGAAAAATAGTTGATTCTATTTTGGAAATTAAAAGTGAGGATAGATTTGGAGATGTTAAATGATATATTATAATATAGAAAGAGATATATAAATATGGAAATGATTATGTTGAAATTTAGTATGGAATTTTATCAAGGAAGTATATTTATGTTTTAAAAGTTGTTTATTTATATTAATATTGTTTTAAAGTTGTTTATCAATATTTTAATATTTTGAAAAGTTAATTATAAATTATTAATATGGTTTGAAATAAATTATAATTATTTAGCAATAAAGTTTTGGAAATTAATTATTATTATTTATAATAATGTTAAGATAAATTATTATTGTTTTATTAAAAATGTTTTAAAATTATTGATTTTTATTTTTAAGATGTTTTGAAGTTAATTACTATTTGTTTATATTGTTTATTATTTTACAATAGTGTTTTAAAGTAAATGAATAGACTTTATTTATAAGTGTTTTCGAGATTTATAAACAGGGTTTTATAAACAGATGTGGGTTTTATAAGAAGAATCTTATAACATGGTTTGGAAAATTTTGAAGGAAGATTTGGAAAAGGGTAAAAAGAGTTTTATAAATGGCCTTAGATATTTATAAAAGAATTTTAGAAATGGGTTTATCGATTTATAAAAAGAGCTTTATAAATGGTCTTATGGATTTATAAAGGGTTTATAAATGATTTTAGGAATGTATAAATGGGAGTTTATAAATGATTTCAGAGATTAATGAATGGGGTTATAAAAGGGTTTTAGAGATTATAAAGGAATTTATAAATTTATTTTAGGATTGTGTAAAAGGGAAATCCTTCTCTGTTTTGTGAATATACCTATACCTTTCAGATAAGTATATGGATATTTTTCAAGTATTGAAAATGTAAGGGTTTGTGAATGAATCTTTGTAAAAGTATTTTTGTACAAATATTTACAAAGTGATTTTAGTTAACAGAAAGATTTATTAGAAGAGGCTAGTGGTTGCTTATGTGCTTAACCAATGTTGGTTTTCCCTATGGAATAAAATCCCCGGTTCGGATGTCTGTTTGTGGATAATTAAATCACGGACTATCAAATAAGGAACCAAAATGTAACTTTGGAAATATCTAGGAGAAACACGTAAGTTATATGGCACAGTCATCTTCGATGGTACTGTACTATGTGTATAAATCTCGTTTCATTCTCCTAGGACAAAGGATAAGGAAATCCATCCACTAATGGTTAGGAGGTGATCTTTGCTTTTAGCTTTGATTGTTTGTTTTCTAAAGAACCGGAATTGAGTTTACCAAAAACTATCGAATGTTGTTTCGAAGAGACCGGGATCATATATGTTATCCGAAAACCACTTCAATCCAACTCAAGCGTTTCGAAGTAAATACATCTTGAAGATGATGGAATTGAAGGCGGAACTCTTTGAAATGCAAGGGTTGCTTGCTACTAATGTGAGGATGATTCCAAAATCGATGTAGTAGAAGTAGTGCCTTCTTTTTCGTTCAGTCCCAGAACGAACTTGTATGGATGAATGCCGACATTTAATTGTTGTCTGGAGGGTAGTGTTTGCATTCCATGTGGGAAGTGCTATATGAAAGGTAAAACATAGCCTCAAGCCTCATCAACCGAGAATGACTAAAACAGGGGAAATGCAGCAGGGCTAAGTGGGTCGCTCCCTAATGGGGTATGATCATCCCTATCTAGAGTCAATATTATCTCTCATTTATATGCTTCGGGGAACATTAAACATGGGGTGATCATATTCGGTACTATCCAGTAAAGGGTAGGTTGGTTCTATGTTGGAAGGGGTCGATAGATTCGAGCTCGGTGTTATTTTATCTAGAGATGCACCATGACAGGCGGTACCCCAATAGTCAGTCATTATATGGAATCCACTATCCAATACATGCCTTTAAGGTTTTAGTTGTATACCTATTATACTAGAATTCAATTAATGCAACAATTTCGGCTATGATTAGTAAGTATTTGTATCTTAGACAATATTATAATACCAGAGAATTTCATATGAAATGTTTTGGTTATCGTAAGGTCAAAACCTGTTCGTGTTTATGTGCGGCGTGGTCTTACGAGATACCTTTATTTTGAAAAGAGTTTGATAACTTTAAAAATCCAACTGAGTGTGTTTCTCACGCTGGTTTACCAGACTGACTCGGGTGTTATTTTATTAAAATTATCGAGTCAGAGCGAGCATATTTACAGATTGCATTAGAGCTCAGGAGATAAGATGGAGGCCCAAGACGTATCTACGTTTTTCTTTGTATTCCGATGTGTTGTTTGTTGGTTGTATTTATCAGCAAATTGTAAGGACAGGTTGAAAAGGTTACTGTACTCTGTTTGATATATGTATATTACGGTTTCTCTTTTGTAAAGATCATTAATATTATATTATATATTATTCCACTGCGATTATGAGACTTTATGTTGTTTTCAGTTCCTTTTTCTTTTCTTCTTCTTTCTCTTCTTCTTTCTTCTTTCTTTCCCATAACTATCCATCTTTCCGTTTAATTTGGGTTGGACATATGTGGTTTATTGTTAGCTTTAATTGTGTAGATTTGTGGGTTGTTACACTTGGTATCAGAGCGAGGTTAAGCGAGAACCTTCGCTTTGGTGGGGCAACTCATTAAGAGATAAGGTAATGGAATGCCTTATTAGGAGTTTTGAATGTATTATAGATATGAGCGCGTATTGTTAGCAATATAGAAATGTTTTATATTGTGTTAATTTATCTATTGAGTGGCTTATGAATTCTGGTCGGTACGTGGGATGCCACGATATCAATATGGGTTTCTAAACACTTAAACAAGGAAAACCGACACCGTATTGTTTTGAGAATTGGTGAATGAAATAATTTTACCTAAATTATATTTTATATATAAAGGAATAGTTTTTCAGATTTTATTATAGTTATATATAGTGTGATTGGTTGTTAATGAATGATAATATTTGATTATTATCATTTGTTGTTTGTTGTTCTAATAAAAGTTTTATTATTATAATCTAACAAAGATAAACATTTAAAAAAACAAATGATATTACACAAGAAGCGAGATTATATAAATATGAATTATAAATGTGATTTATAAATGGAAAGGAAATGAAATTGTATAAGTATATTTATAAATATGATTTGTAAATAAAAATGAATTTAAAACAAGAAATTTGAGAGTTTAAATTCCACTAATTTTGGAGAATTATTTTTCAAAGATTCTGGAAGAATAATAATAGTATTATTTTTAAAGTATTTTGATTAGAAAAATGTTTAAATGAAATTTAAAAGTGTTAAGAAAGCATTGGACTCACTTCGATCGCTGGAAAATAATTTCGATGATGACTACAGCATTATAGACATTCATTTTCGAGTTTCTAAGTGATGGATTGCTATCGTTGAAGTTGTGTTTTGGTAAAACAAGTTTTGAGTTTAAAGTCCAAAGTATGATTTGATAAATATATGAGAATAATTTTTTGAACTTATAATTTGAAAATGGTATAGATAAGAAAAGAAAATTTGAAATTGGGATAAGAAATTAAACTTTAACTTAAGTAAAGTTAAATAAATTGAGTTAATGGAATGAATTAAATGAAATAAAGTTTAACATAAGAAAGGATTAAAAGAAATTGAATTGGATTTGAAATGAATTAGATGAATTAATAAAGTGAATTAATGAAATGAAGTAATGGAATGAATATGAAGTTGAGTTATAAAACGAAATTCAATTTAAGTTGTAAAATGAATTGAATATGGTTAAGAAATGTTGTTTGATAGAATTGAATATTGAAATGACCCTATTTATTTTACCTAATTTTTACTAGGATTTTTTTTTACACTAATAAATTTCCTAGAGTCATTTAGCCTTTCTATTAAATTATCCAGGATCCTAATTTTCTATAAATATATTTATATCAGTTCATTAATAAATATATTCACATACATGTAAAGATGTATGTGACCCTCTTGCTTGGATCAGAGTGTTGGTATGCAAGAGTGCATCCTGATTGAATTTGAATTTCTAGTCAACCAGTACATAGCTCATTTTCCTTTGTTTTGATATTTGGGTCATGAGAGTGAATCTCATAATCATATATGATTTATGCCTAGTAATTTTGATCATTCTTTTGGTGATTGCCTATTAGTTTAACTTAGCAAAGTGATCTTAGATTGTATAGAAAGCCATCATAATTTTAGTTTAATTGTTTGATATTTGATCAAAGCCAGAAAGAAAATGATATACACATTTATCATTTTCAACATGAGTGATCTTTACCCCAACTTCTTTTATATTTAAGACCCAAACCTTAAGTGATTCTTTCACAATTATATTGTTGTGTTTCCATGAATCAAATCCATTCCCTAATCCCTGAGTTACCTCAGTTTTGTACTAATTTAAGGGTTGGTCTTTTGGGTTTAGGAAATCCAGAATTTTATGGTCATAAAACATGAGTGATGTCTATGTGGTATGTGTGCATATCAGATGTGTTGAGCTTTCTGAACTAAGAATGCTACTCAAAAATACAAGTGAATTGCTTAAATATTTGATCTTGTCTTTATACATGTATTTGCAAAGAAAGCTTCAGATTTTACAAAGTGTATTTTCTTCCTTTAAACTAAAAACTCTGGTCATCTTGATCAAACCAGACCTCATTCCTTTTGAGGTAGGTTAACCTTATGGCTAGGTTGTCCCAAACCTTAATGCCTGACCATTACAATGTCAATCCAGATACAAGATACTTGAAAATCCCTTAAAACATATACACATCATAAACTAGTGTTCAAAAATACATAATTTCTTTTATCAAAATACTTCAGCATATAGACACAAAACTCTTTAAAGAATATTCTTAACCAAACTCAGATTTTAACCTCAAAACTTAAAGCTTTTAAGTGACTCAAGATTGGCTAATACAAAATATATATATGTATCCATTTCTCAAATATAGGCATATATCATCTACAGATTTCTACCATAATACTCAAATATATTTTCTTGCATAAGATTCAACTAAGTCTTTGGTTTTTCCCAACCTTAATACATTACCAGAATTCAATTGAAACAACTAAATAAAATCCAAACATTCAAGTTCATTACATAACAACAAAATCAGAATTATAAAACTTCCAAGATTACATGCAAATAGTTCATTCTAAGCTCTTATTTAATTCTAATTTAGCATGCTTATCCAAACATTCTCACTAGCCATAGCAGCTTCCTATTTAGAACCAGCATTCCCTGAAAGAGCATTAGAGGCTGCCCCATTTTAATGAGACACCCCAGATGCCATAAGCAAACAAGGGTCAGATACAAGATCTGGTATGAGCAATATCATAAATTCCATGATATTAAGTAGTTAAATGAGACATAAGCATTTTGTACAAGTTTGCATAACTTCTCTAATCAATTTGTCTGGCTTGTTTCTGATATATTGTGCATATATGATCAGTATTAAAACTAATTATGTACACACTTTCAATTATGCAAACATACATGTCAAACAGAGATACTCAGGAATTATCATAGCTCCAATCCAACCATCCTAGGAATAATTCAAGTTCCTACTTCATCATTCTATGGTTGTATTTTCCAATTAGTCTCTAGCCTCATCTTCCACAAAAGAATCACGGGGACACATTGCAATAAAATAATTCACAATATTGCACAAAGATCTCAGGGCTTAAACAAGCCATGTCCCAACTTGCATACATTAAATATAACAAGCATTCCAGCAGTCTTCTTGGCTCACAATCCTTAGTTTATTTACTAAGTGTTCATGTTTGATCCTATCATGAGATAGCTAGGTGATTGAATCACAGTGTACATGAAACATTACATAAAACTTACAAGCATAATTCAAAAACAAGCTAACATACATATCCAGGGGAAATCATATTTTCAAATATTCTGGCTTAAAGAAAATACAAGAATATTTACAACTGTGAATAGAGACTAGGCATGTGGGTTATTATTGTTTCATAAGCAACCATGTTTGAACTAAATTCAAGATCTAGCTTAAACAAGATTTCTGGCTCATGGGTTTTCTGTTTGATCAAGGGTTCAGCACTTTTGGGTATTTCCATTGCGCCCATGAATCTTTAATTTGAGCCTCAGCACTTACACAAGTGTAATGCAACTCATATATATATTTTGATTTCTGTATTTTCCATGCCATGTCTAAACTAGTTACAAGTATTCTCTATTTACTTTCATGATTTCATACTTTAACATTTCTGGGTGTAACCAAACAGAGCAAAATATTCAACCATCAAAGCAATCAAAAGCATTCATAAACACCCATTAAAGCATCCATTAAAACCATAGTAATAAAATCAGAAATATGTAGAAAAATAACATAAACTTGGTTGCCTCATAACAGGACTTAATGCTATGGGTTTAGTGAGATTACTCACAGAAAATGCTCCTTTTGCTTAATCCAGAAAAGAAACTCTTTGAAACTTTGCCTTTCTTCTTGCAATATTTTTCTTCTTTGTTTTCTTAAATGTCTCGGGTAGAAAATGGTTTTTCTGGTTTAAACTTGGATTTATAAGAGAGGTTTTTCTAGGGTTTCATCATTGTAAAATCCCATTCCTACCCTGGCCAATACTCATGCATTTTGCATTTCAGATTTGCTTATTTTCACCCTTAATACCCCGGCCATATGTGATACTTACCTCCCCTTTTACTTTTCCAGAATATATTATATTCTTCCTAAGTCATGATAATTGTGTGACATTGTCACCTGTATATTTTCTGAAAATCGTCCTTTCTATTTTCTGACTAAAACAATGGTTTTGCTTGTAATATGTCTTTTACTATTTTAATGTTAAGCTTTTTCCTTGCTTATTTCTTTTTAATACTATCAGTACTTATAGAAATGTACATATGCATACATATCTTATATAAGTTCACTTAACTTCTCCTAAGTCACAGAAAGACATACACATATATGTGCATATGTGTTTCAAATTCTTATCCAATTTATCCTGGGTTTAAATTAAGTAAAATCTGTTTACTTGTTCAAACAAAACTTGCTTTTTCTTATCTTCTAAAATAATTCATATAATCCAAAAATCAAATATCCATATTTGGTTTAATAATTTTCATTACAAATCATGTTTGTAATGCTTTTTAATTCTTGTTTTGGTTTCAGGAAATTTGGGGTTCTCCCTACTGCCATATCAGTGTGCACGTGCACACATGCACACACCTTTGCACTTAGCTAATCCCATACATTCCTATGCAATAATTCATATATTTTTATAATTTAACCAAAATAAGATTTCCATGAAATTCTGGGGCATTACAATCACCCCACCTTTTAGGAATTGTGTCCTCACAATTTTCTTATTTTTACTTTAAACACTTTCAGATTTTGTTTTTTGTAAAATCTATCAAATAATTCTCAAGCAAACAATTCAGTCAAAACAACCATATACATTAAACTTTTTAGGAAATTAGAATTTACCTTCCACTGCAAAAAGCTTAGGGTAATCCATCTTTATCTTATCCTCTAACTCCCATGTACAATCATTAGGGTCTAGGCTCCATTGAACCTTCACCAATTTCAGAGTTTTGCTCCTCAACTTCTTTTCCTCAATTTCCAAATCAGTAAGTAGAGATAAATTTCTAAACTCTTCTATCATTAACATGGCTACTTTTGCATGCTGCCTTCTCAAAGCATCTGCAACCTTATTAGCTTTTCCTGGAGTATAAAGTATGTCTAAATCATATGCTGCTAGAAACTCAACCCATCTATGCTGCCTCATATTCAAATCTTTTTGTGAAAAGAGATATTTCAATGCTTTATGGTCAGTGTATAAAATAAACTTAGCACCTAGAAGATAATGTCTCCAAAGCTTTAGTGCATATACAACTACTGCCAACTCAAGATCATGGGTTGGATACCTTGATTCATGTGGCTTCAATTGTCTTGATGCATAGGCTATAACTTGATCTTGCTGCATCAATACAGCTCCTAGCCCAGAACCACTTGCATCAGTATAAACAATCAAATCCTCATTTCCCTCTGGTACTCTCAACACTGGTGCATTGACTAAGGCCTCCTTGATTTTACTAAAGGCTTGCTCACATTTCTCAGTCCATATAAAGGGTTGGTTCTTTCTAGTTAGGTTGGTAAGAGGTGATGACATCTTAGAAAAATCCTTTATAAATCTTCTATAATACCCTGCCATCCCCATAAATGACCTAACTTCTCCTACTGTGCTTGGTCTTTTCCATGCTTGGATAGCCACAATTTTATTGGGGTTCACTGAAATGCCTTTGGCAGATATAACATGCCCAAGGAAATGCACTTCTTCTTTCCAAAATGCACACTTAGAAAACTTTGCTTTTAAATCTTTTTCTCTTAATCTAGACAAAACAAGGTGTAAGTGATTTTCATGTTCCTCTACTGTTTTAGAATAAATCAAAATATAATCAATAAAAATCAATACAAACTTGTCTAAATAATCCCTGAATATCCTATTCATCAAGTCTACAAAGTATGATGGGGCATTTGTCAACCCAAATGGCATGACAAGAAACTCATATAAACCATACCTAGTGTTAAAGGCTGTATACTTAACACTTGAGTCCTCAACCTTCATCTGACGGAATCCAGATGCCAAGTCTAACCTAGAAAATATTTTTGCTCCACTAAGTTGATCAAAAAGATCATCAATTCTAGGTAAGGGGTACTTGTTTTTTATAGTGACTTTGTTTAGCTCCCTGTAATCTATATACATCCTTAAAGTACCATCATGTTTTCTTACAAACACTACTGGAGCACACCAGCATGAATTACTTGGTCTTATAAATCCTTTGCTTTCCAATTCTTCTAACTGTTTCTTCAACTCCTTCAACTCACTTGGCCCCATCCTAGTGGGTTTCTTAATAATTGGACTTGCTCCTGGTATGAGACTAATCTGAAATTCCACTGGTCTATGTTGTGGAACACCCTTAACTTCTCCAAACACATCCAAGTATTTGTTAATTATGGGGATTTCTTCAATAGAAGGCTCACTGGAATCCTTATCTAAGTCAATCAAATGATATAATTTCCTTCCTTTGGCTACTTCACACAAAATTGTGATTCTTTGGCCTCTAGAATTTTATAATGATATGGTGGATGAGTCTAAATTAATTATGGCTTTGTATTGCCTTAACCAGTCTACACCCAATATAACACCTATATTTGGGTAATTTAAAACATATAAATTGGAAATAAAAACATTTCCTCCTATGTTTAATTCCACATCCACACAAATCATGTTTAAAACACTAGAACTTCCCAATGGGCTTTGCACTAACAAAGGGGTTTCAACCAGTATGCAATTTAATTTAAGCAATGCAACTAATTCATGGGAAATCAGAGAATGTGTTGCCCCTATATCATACACTACTGATATGGGTAGGGTACAAATAAATAAGGTACCTTCCACTTGACCATGGTTTTCTGCAATAGCTTCTACTGTGGATTTGCTATTGCTCTCCAAACTTGCTAGCTTCCCTTGCTGTTTATACTCAGGGCAATTTCTCTTGATATGTCCCTCCTTACCACATAGGTAGCACTTGAAAGCTCCTCCCTTCAATTCTGGACACCTTGGTTTGATATGTCCTTCTTTTCCACAATGATGACACACTATTTTCCTCTTTGTATCAGTGGTCTTAGTACCATTGGTTTTCTTTCTTTCTGTCTCCTCCTTCTTTTTGTCATAGGGGTGATACCTTCCCTTATTTTTCTTGTTGTTGTTGTTCTTAAAACTACTATACTTCTCCCTCTCCTTGTCATGTTGCTCAAACTTTAAGGCCAGGTCAATGACTTGATCAAAGGTTTTATCTGCATATGGCAACATAGCCCTACTAAGCCCTGGGTTTAAATCCTTAATATACCTATCATTCTTTGATGCCTCATCAGCCACAAGCATAGCTCCATACTTAGACAAGTCCTCAAACCTTTGAGTATACTTAGTCACATTAAAGGTTCCCTGCCTAAGTCTGATGAATTCTTCAAGCAATAGAGTTTTGGCTGATGCTAGAACAAATCTAGCTTCCAACATCTCCTTGAATTGATTCCAAGTGATTTCATTCTCAATCCTCCCAGCTATGACTACCTCCCACCAGCTTAAAGCCACACCTTTCAGTTGTCTTGAGGCCACTTGCCTCTTCCTTTGATCATCCAATTGCATGTCATTGAAAATTCTGTCCAGTGTTCTCAACCATGCTTGAATTTCCATCACGTTTTCAGTCCCTTCAAAGCTCTTGCCTCCCAAATTGGTATAAGTCTTTAATAGTTTTGAAAGTTCCTCATGTGGGTTCTCAAGTCTCTACCCTACTTCATCCCTTAAAGCCCTCATAAGGTCTTGCATATCAAGCATTTGTGGTGCACTTGATCCTGCATTGTGATGAGATCCTCTTCCTACCATGATTGGATAACTAGAGTATGGGTAGATAGGGTTAGTTTATCATGAGTATTTTTCTTTTGCTATAACTTTCTTTCTGAATTATTATTTTACTCAAACAAACAAACAGTACATACGTATGGTTATAGTACTTTAATCAATCAATACAATCATTCTTAGCTATGTATAGTTTTAACATAGCTCTGATACCAAATGAAATGACCCTATTTTTTTTACCTAATTTTTACTGGGATTTTTTTTTACACTAATAAATTTCCTAGAGTCATTTAGCCTTTCTATTAAATTATCCAGGATCCTAATTTTCTACTAATATATTTATATCAGTTCATTAATAAATATATTCACATACATGTGAAGATGTATGTGACCCTCTTGCTTGGATCAGAGTGTTGGTAAGCAAGAGTGCATCCTGATTGAATTTGAATTTCTAATCAACCAGTACATAGCTCATTTTCCTTTGTTTTGATATTTGGGTCATGAGAGTGAATCTCATAATCATATATGATTTATTCCTAGTAATTTTGATCATTCTTTTGACGATTGCCTGTTAGTATAACATAGCAAAGTGATCTTAGATTGTATAGCAAGCCATCATAATTTTAGTTTAATTGTTTGATATTTGATCAAAGCCAGAAAGAAAATGATATACACATTTATCATTTTCAACATGAGTGATCTTTACCCCAACTTCTTTTATATTTAAGACCCAAACCTTAAGTGATTCTTTCATAATTATATTGTTGTGTTTCCCTGAATCAAATCCATTCCCTAATCCCTGAGTTACCTCAGTTTTGTACTAATTTAAGGGTTGGTCTTTTGGGTTTAGGAAATCCAGAATTTTATGGTCATAAAGCATAAGTGATGTCTATGGGGTATGTGTGCATATCAGATGTGTTGAGCTTTCTGAACTAGGAATGCTACTCAAAAATACAAGTGAATTGCTTATATATTTGATCTTGTCTTTATACATGTATTTGGAAAGAAAGCTTCAGATTTTACAAAGTGTATTTTCTTCCTTTAAACCAAAAACTCTGGTCATCTTGATCAAACCAGACCTCATTCCTTTTGAGGTAGGTTAACCTTATGGCTAGGTTGTCCCAAACCTTAATGCCTGACCATTACAATGTCAATCCAGATACAAGATACTTGAAAATCCCTTAAAACATATACACATCATAAACCAGTGTTCAAAAATACATAATTTCTTTTATCAAAGTACTTCAGCATATAGACACAAAACTCTTTAAAGAATATTCTTAACCAAACTCAGATTTTAACCTTAAAACTTAAAGCTTTTAAGTGACTCAAGATTGACTAATACAAAATATATATATGTATCCATTTCTCAAATATAGGCATATATCATCTACAAATTTCTACCATAATACTCAAATATATTTTCTTGCATAAGATTCAACTAAGTCTTTGGTTTTTCCCAACCTTAATACATTACCAGAATTCAATTGAAACAACTAAATAAAATCCAAACATTCAAGTTCATTACATAACAACAAAATCAGAATTATAAAACTTCTAAGATTACATGCAAATAGTTCATTCTAAGCTCTTATTTAATTCTAATTTAGCATGCTTATCCAAACATTCTCACTAGCCATAGCAGCTTCCTATTTAGAACCAGCATTCCTTGAAAGAGCATTAGAGGCTGCCCCATTTTAATGAGACACCCCAGATGCCATAAGCAAACAAGGGTCAGATACAAGATCTGGTATGAGCAATATCATAAATTCCATGATATTAAGTAGTTAAATGAGACATAAGCATTTTGTACAAGTTTGCATAACTTCTCTAATCAATTTGTCTGGCTTGTTTCTGATATATTGTGCATATATGATCAGTATTAAAACTAATTATGTATACACTTTCAATTATGCAAACATACATGTCAAACAGAGATACTCAGGAATTATCATAGCTCCAATCCAACCATCCTAGGAATAATTCAAGTTCCTACTTCATCATTCTATGGTTGTATTTTCCAATTAGTCTCTAGCCTCATCTTCCACAAAAGAATCACGGGGACACATTGCAATAAAATAATTCACAATATTGCACAAAGATCTCAGGGCTTAAACAAGCCATGTGCCAACTTGCATACTTTAAATATAACAAGCATTCCAGCAGTCTTCTTGGCTCACAATCCTTAGTTTATTTACTAAGTGTTCATGTTTGATCCTATCATGAGATAGCTAGGTGATTGAATCACAGTGTACATGAAACATTACATAAAACTTACAAGCATAATTCAAAAACAAGCTAACATACATATCCAGGGGAAATCATATTTTCAAATATTCTGGCTTAAAGAAAATACAAGAATATTTACAACCACTACTACAAAACATGCCATTTGCATCGCCTCATTTGAATCGGTTGAAGTAAAAACTGATGCAAATAGAACTATTTGCATCAGTTCTGTCTTAATGACCGATGCAATTGGTACGTGAAAAGCAATAGGTAATAAAAAATCAAATTTGCATCAGTTGTCACCAACAACTGATGCAAATACGTCGATGCAAATAGTTTTAGTCGCATCGGTTTTAAAGTCAACTGATGCAATTACGTCTAAAATAATAATTTCGCATCGGTTCCCAAAGGAGGCGATGCAATTTCAAATTATCTAGGTTATTCATTGCTCGCCTGTTACGTCCCGCCTTTCCAATTTTTTTTCCCGCTCCCCTTGTTTTCCCCAAATAATTAGCTTGCTTCAAAAAAAAACCCTAAAATTGATGGAAAAATGGAAAACACTATCAAGCATGACTCGACGACCTTTGATTGAAAAATGGAAATAATAGCCGTCTTGCATCCATCATCTACAATAGCTCAGGTGAAGCTCCGATAATGGCAGACAAGAGGAAAAATGGGAAAGAAAATTAGCGTCATACCGTCGATACCTCTCTCTACGCTAACTTGAAGTTAAGTAGAACCTCTCTCTTTAAGTTCATTTGTCTTTGTAATGTTTAGATTTATGTGTCTTCAATAATCCTCAGTTCTCTGATAATGTAATTAGATTGAATTTTTGAATGGATTTTCGCATTTCGTTCAGTCCATATATGCCAAAGAGTATTAATGAGATTTCTAAAGATACCTTTTGACTGTAGACATTTTCTAGATCATCCATTATATTTTTAATAGTGAAACTACTGGAGCACTTGATGTAAAACTTACTTTGAATAGATAACCAAATTTGACTAGAATAACTACAGTTAAAGAAAATATGATCCGAGTCTTCATTATATTGAACAACACACAACTAGTAGATCTGATATTACTCCAGTTGCTTATTCTTGGTAATGTAGGCAGTCTATCGATGTAGGCAAAATGTGTACATAAAGACATTTTAGGTGAGCAGGCCTTATTCCATATATGTTTAGACCATTGGCATGTCTGAAGTTGTTCCTTGCACCATAACCAAGCAGATTTAGATGAGAAATCACCATTTTTATGTTAAATCCCACCACCAGTAATCACAGTCTCTATCTTTGAGTATTGGTATTCGAGTGATTTCTTTCTTGATGTTAATAGGTAGATTATAATTATCAAGTTTTCCAATTGTGATTATCAATCAAGCTTGAAACATAACTATTCTGGTCTCTATATAATATTAAATTTTCATCATTCAATTTATGCAAGAAAATTTCACCATGAAGCCAGGGATCATGCCATATTTTTATGTGTTCTCCGTTATCTATTTTTCTAGAAATAACTCCATTACAGATTACTATATTTTTGAAATGCGCTCATTATTAAACAGAGTACAGTTGAAATCACCAGCAACTGCCCATGGTAGTGTTATAAGCTGCAATTTTTTAATATGCTGAACATGCTTTTTTGTACATAGAATGTGGTTTTTGTTACATAGAATGAAGTAAACTTGGATGGAAAATTTCTTCAAATTTGTCACTTTCAGCCAAGAATAACTGACACAGATAATTTTCTAAACTTATTACAAACTTAAATCACTTGCTAGAACGATTTGAAATCAAGTCAGTGTAATTATTTTAGCTAGTTGGTAATTAATGGGATATGATCATATACTTTGATAAAGAAACATTAACCATTATATAGATCAAGTTCAGACGAATGTTTTGCTAATGTTGTTTTGAACCAGAGCAAGTGATCCTGCACTGTTGCTAGCAGCTGGGTGTATAACATATACATTGATTATTTTACTTTGATTCAGTAAATTTTATCATTTTGTAATTCAATGTAACATAACTCGAGTTGTAAATATATCTAGAGTCCTGATGGGTGCACAGTAGCAAATATGACACCAGAGATGCAATTCGGGACTTACCACAATCTTCCACATTTGTGTACTAAGGTATTTTTGTCATTTTTAAACATCTTTCATCATTTGCTTACTTATATATGTTCTTATGCATGCTGATATACTTTGCTTCGTTGATATGCAGGCTGATGATGCGTTCGAGTAGGCTTAAAAAGCTAAGTATTCCAACATTATTAATCTTTGATTCTATCTTATATTATAATTAGTATTTATATTATAGTTCGAATGTCTGGTTTATTTACTTTGGTTACATCTCTCGTAGTTGTTCTATGTTTAGGTTTTATTTGCCATTTTTTGCATTTTTGTCTGATAGTTGTTTTAAGTTCATATGTCTAGGTAGTCTTAATTAATTGTAGTCGATTTATGGTGAATTAGGGAGTCGTGATTTTGGGTTTCGGTTCATAACTGAGTTTATTATGTTATCTCCTTTTGAAGAAAAGGTACTGTGCCTTCAATCTATTATTTTATAGTATATATATTATATCGAAATTTCAAATTTTAAAGTGATTTGTACTTTCTATCAAAAGATGCAACTTACAATGTTTAAACTGATCTGTACTTGGAATTTAGATGAGACAGATAAAACATTTTTGGAGGGATCAAATATAACCTGTAACACTATGCATTGGAGTAATAATTTTAGCCTGCTTTAGCAAATAAATGAAAAGAAGCAACTGAGCATTATAAATGCTATGTGATATGTATAACATGAAAGATTTGATGTTGAAACTGTTATCCTATCTTGATTATTCTCATAGATGATTAAAACGTAGGATTTAGATCTTCATAATCATTTAACTTCGTGGCTACAAAATTTGTCATTTCTATTAAAAGCGTTTATTTAAGATGTTTGACCCAATCACTACAGGACTTTTCTAGTGTCATCTTAAAAGTGTAAGGGTTCAAAAATGGAACCACATTATCAACAGCTGGTGCCTTTTTTTACTGCTCAGGTGACTATTCTATTTTTTTTCTTTTGCAGAGGTGCCTTATGTGAACTATGATAGTCTTGTTTGCTTTTCCAAATCAGCCATTTTACATTCTGCCATGTATTCAGTGTTTACACAATTATTTCATATATAAATTATAAACAATGTACACCGATAAATAATATCTCTTTCTATGTACTTGGTATAATCAGCAAGGACGCCATATTCGTATTTCAAGTAATCAAACAAGGACTCTTGTCTATGCTCAAGTATTATAATGTGATCCTCTATTCCATTAAGATCAGCTTGCTGTTTAGAAAGATCATTTGCACACCTTAAAAACAACTTACCAGCATATTAGTTTAGCATTCATAAATCTTTGGATTCATATTTTTCAGTCGTTATAGATGTTATTATATACAATGTTGCTACAATTAATTTGTTAACAGAGTTTGGCAGACTAAATGAAATATTGATACATCATATTAATTTCCATTTTTTTCCTTTTCATTACAGAAAAAGGAGTAATTTTAAGGATCAGAGATTGGATATTATTGGTTTGCAAGTTTGGTGATGGATTGGTTACTGTAGTAAAATGTGATGAAATAGTTATGTGATAAGGCAGAGATGGATTGTGCAGTGTAAGGTAATGGAAATGCAATCTTCTCATCCATCAGATTAAGCAGATGAGTACTGCTAATTCGAAATGCTTGTTAGCAACCTTTTATAAAAAAGTGTTGGTGAAATCTCGTAGCAGAGAGTAATCATTCAGATGTATGTATCAGTAAAGACAAAATGAAGAAAAAAACTTTTTTTCCTTGGTGAACTTGGTAGAATCGTTGAGAAGAATTTGAAGTTTCCAGACGTTTCTGATGCGGTTTCGGTTGATGATTTGGGCGGATCGTGCAGGGTATTATAAGCTGTCAAATACTCACGATGCAAGGTCAGAGTTTGTGTAATTTTCTAGAATTGTATTTAATGGTTTTGGGTGGGTTGGTGTCTAGGCTTCAAAGGTGCTATGTGAGTTTTTTTGCTTAAAACCAAAGATAAAATTGATTTTCATTTATAGTCGATATAATTCTATTGTGTCGCATGTGCAAAAGTATGGTAATTGTTTGCTTGTGAATATACCACACAAGGAACTAAACAGTTGGATTTGGAAAATTATAAATTTGCACTTCAGGTGTGTTCGTGCATATGCATGAATTGGGAATTTAGTTAAGTTGGTTTTAAAATACTGTGTTTTAGCATGCCGATGCAGTAAATTGTTTGTTGACATTACTGGCACTTTAAACTTGAATTGAGTTGCAGATGAATGCACTTTCGCTTTTTAGGTTACTATTGTAGTATATATATAAAACAGAAGAAATGGGAATTTCATTAATGACACTTGATTTTTCTGATATTAGAGGTTTATTTTTCAACTTATATGCTACCTGTAGCTTCTGAAAGTTTGAGTACATAATTTGATGAATGATTTTGTTCTCTGTAGGATGTTCTATTTTTTCTTTGAATCAAGGCATAGCAAGAAAGACCCGGTTGTGATTTGGCTAACTGGTGGACTAGGTTGCAGTAGTGAGTTAGCTGTGTTCTATGAGAATGGGCCTTTCAACATTGCAAATAACTTATAACTTGTCTTGAATAACTTTGGTTAGGATCAGGTATTTTTAACAATTTTCTTTTTAACGTTTATTATATGATCACTACTTGGTTAAAGATAATTGTTTAGTCAATGGTAATTAAATTCATAGTATGTGACATCAATGGCTAATATTATCATGAATTTATCTAGGCATCAAATCTGATTTATGTGGATCAGCCTACTGGAACTGGTTTCAGCTACAGTTCCGACAATCGTGATACTCGTCATAATGAGCAGGGAGTGAGCAATGACCTATATGATTTTCTTCAAGTAAGCGGATTCGAATCCTTAATATGCATAATTTTTATTTCCCTTAAGTATTTATTTTGGTGATAAATCACACAGTACTTATGCATTATGATCAGGTACTAGAACTTTAATCTACTGAAATGCTTAGAATATCAAACTATTACTGATAATCATAATATTTTCTTCTTGGTCCTTTTAAATGGTTACTTGGTTGATGTTTAGTAATAATTAAGTTTGCATTATGTTAAATATGTTCATCAAAACCAAAAGCAAAAACATGAAGTAGGATATATGTATTTCTTGTTCTAGCCCTGACTCATTCTTATTTTCTTCTTGGTCCTTTTAAATGTTTACTTGGAGAATCTTATGCTGGGCATTACATCCCAGCTTTTGCAAGCAGGGTTCACCAAGGAAAAACATGAAGAAGAGAAGCAAGAGTGACACTTTGAGAATTGGAAATCTTAATAATAAATATAGCATGTGTACATACCCTGTTGATCCTAGCCAGGTACTGTTTTTTCGTAAATTATGTTTATTTGGTTTGGAATTTTTGTGAATCTTGCTGCCATATTAGTTTTATGGTGGGTATGGGTTTGGCAATGGAACAAGGTTCAAAGAAAAAATGTTTTGAACTTCTGCAACAATTTGTTACTCTGATGATAACCCAGGCGACATACATAACTTTGTATAGAATGAATATAAAACAATTGCTAACACCCATATATTTTCCAATGTTATTGTGAAAAAAATTGTTCTTGGATATATATACGTGTGCGCACGCGCCTTATCTAATATTTGAAATTCATTGTTGATGGGAACAGATGACCCAGACAATGCAGATACCATTGACATAACTTTTTGTGGGCATTCGATTTCGGAGCAGCATGATTACCAATTACTGGTTTTAGTGCTTTACTCTATCTTAAAAGGTGCGTAATGCATGCTCTTATTCAATAGCAGGTTTATGGATTAAAATTTTGATCTTATATACCGAATTTATCATCTGCTGTAGGGTTTGTACCTACAAAATACGTTATCAAGTGAAAACGAGTATGTCAACAGTATGTCTGGTGAAATGTATGTGTGAGCAATTTCTGATTTCAGTGGATAGTTTGTGCATGTACTTTATGTGTATAATTTGATGAACAGTTAGCATTCATCAAAATTCTTTCCAAATAAATTATGTACCGTGGAATTTATTTATGTTTTTCATTCTTTTGTAAAATTATTAAATCTGATTATGTATTTACCATCAAATTTAATTTTGAATGATAGTAATATTGCATGCAATAATTGTTTGTTATAATCAATAATATATATATAGTCTATTTGAGTACTGTAATAATGGTATTTGAGAATAGTTTTTTTTGCATCAGGTATAAATAGCTGATGCAATAGAGGGATTAGTTTGCATCGGTTGTTATAAAAAACCGATGCAATAGAGGGATTAGTTGCATCGGATTTCATTACAACCGATGCAACATGGGGGCTGTGTCCAAGCAACCAACCATGATATTTTGCATCAGTTGTTAGTAACAATCGATGCAAAAAGGACCTTTTTGCATCGGTTTCAGAACTGATGCAAAAGCGTTAAGCCTGTTGCATCGGTTGCATATGCATCGGTTGTTGAACTGATGCAAAAGGGGGGTAAACAACTGATGCAAATGGCCTGTTTTGTAGTAGTGAACTGTGAATAGAGACTAGGCATGTGGGTTATTATTGTTTCATAAGCAACCATGTTTGAACTAAATTCAAGATCTAGCTTAAACAAGATTTCTGGCTCATGGGTTTTCTGTTTGATCAAGGGTTCAGCACTTTTGGGTATTTCCATTGCGCCCATGAATCTTTCATTTTAGCCTCGGCACTTACACAAGTGTAATGCAACTCATATATATATTTTGATTTCTGTATTTTCCATGCCATGTCTAAACCAGTTACAAGTATTCTCTATTTACTTTCATGATTTCATACTTTAACATTTCTGGGTGTAACCAAACATGGCAAAATACTCAACCATCAAAGCAATCAAAAGCATTCATAAACACCCATTAAAGCATCCATTAAAACCATAGTAATAAAATCAGAAATATGTAGAAAAATAACATAAACTTGGCTGCCTCATAACAGGACTTAATGCCATGGGTTTAGTGAGATTACTCACAGAAAATGCTCCTTTTGCTTAATCCAGAAAAGAAACTCTTTGAAACTTTGCCTTTCTTCTTGCAATATTTTTCTTCTTTATTTTCTTAAATGTCTCGGGTAGAAAATGGTTTTTCTAGTTTAAACTTGGATTTATAAGAGAGGTTTTTCTAGGGTTTCATCATTGTAAAATCCCATTCCTACTCTGGCCAATACTCATGCATTTTGCATTTCAGATTTGCTTATTTTCACCCTTAATACCCCGGCCATATGTGATACTTACCTCCCCTTTTGCTTTTCTAGAATATATTATATTCTTCCTAAGTCATGATAATTGTGTGACATTGTCACCTGTATATATTTTCTGAAAATCATCCTTTCTATTTTCTGCCTAAAACAATGGTTTTGCTTGTAATATGTCTTTTACTATTTTAATGTTAAGCTTTTTCCTTGCTTATTTCTTTTTAATACTATCAGTACTTATAGAAATGTACATATGCATACATATCTTATATAAGTTCACTTAACTTCTCCTAAGTCATAGAAAGACATACACATATATGTGCATATGTGTTTCAAATTGTTATCCAATTTATCCTGGGTTTAAATTAAGTAAAATCTGTTTACTTGTTCAAAAAAAACTTGCTTTTTCTTATCTTCTAAAATAATTCATATAATCCAGAAATCAAATATCCATATTTGGTTTAATAATTTTCATTACAAAATCATGTTTGTAATGCTTTTTAATTCTTGTTTTGGTTTCAGGAAATTTAGGGTTCTCTCTACTGCCATATCAGTGTGCACGTGCACACATGCACACACCTTTGCACTTAGCTAATCCCATACATTCCTATGCAATAATTCATATATTTTTAGAATTTAACCAAAATAAGATTTCCCTGAAATTCTGGGGCATTACAATCACCCCACCTTTTAGGAATTGTGTCCTCACAATTTTCTTATTTTTACTTTAAACACTTTCAGATTTTGTTTTTTGTAAAATCTATCAAACAATTCTCAAGCAAACAATTCAGTCAAAACAACCATATACATTAAACTTTTTAGGAAATTAGAATTTACCTTCCACTGCAAAAAGCTTAGGGTAATCCATCTTTATCTTATCCTCTAACTCCCATGTACAATCATTAGGGTCTAGGCTCCATTGAACCTTCACCAATTTCAGAGTTTTGCTCCTCAACTTCTTTTCCTCAATTTCCAAATCAGTAAGTAGAGATAAATTTCTAAACTCTTCTATCACTAACATGGCTACTTTTGCATGCTGCCTTCTCAAAGCATCTGCAACCTTATTAGCTTTTCCTGGAGTATAAAGTATGTCTAAATCATATGCTGCTAGAAACTCAACCCATCTATGCTGCCTCATATTCAAATCTTTTTGTGAAAAGAGATATTTCAATGCTTTATGGTCAGTGTATAAAATAAACTTAGCACCTAGAAGATAATGTCTCCAAAGCTTTAGTGCATATACAACTGCTGCCAACTCAAGATCATGGGTTGCATACCTTGATTCATGTGGCTTCAATTGTCTTGATGCATAGGCTATAACTTGATCTTGCTGCATCAATACAGCTCCTAGCCCAGAACCACTTGCATCAGTATAAACAATCAAATCCTCATTTCCCTCTGGTACTCTCAACACTGGTGCATTGACTAAGGCCTCCTTGATTTTACTAAAGGCTTGCTCACATTTCTCAGTCCATATAAAGGGTTGGTTCTTTCTAGTTAGGTTGGTAAGAGGTGATGACATCTTAGAAAAATCCTTTATAAATCTTCTATAATACCCTGCCATCCCCATAAATGACCTAACTTCTCCTACTGTGCTTGGTCTTTTCCATGCTTGGATAGCCACAATTTTATTGGGGTTCACTGAAATGCCTTTGGCAGATATAACATGCCCAAGGAAATGCACTTCTTCTTTCCAAAATGCACACTTAGAAAACTTTGCTTTTAAATCTTTTTCTCTTAATCTAGACAAAACAAGGTGTAAGTGATTTTCATGTTCCTCTACTGTTTTAGAATAAATCAAAATATCATCAATAAAAATCAATACAAACTTGTCTAAATAATCCCTGAATATCCTATTCATCAAGTCTACAAAGTATGATGGGGCATTTATCAACCCAAATGGCATGACAAGAAACTCATATAAACCATACCTAGTGTTAAAGGCTGTATACTTAACACTTAAGTCCTCAACCTTCATCTGACGGAATCCAGATGCCAAGTCTAACCTAGAAAATATTTTTGCTCCACTAAGTTGATCAAAAAGATCATCAATTCTAGGTAAGGGGTACTTGTTTTTGATAGTGACTTTGTTTAGCTCCCTGTAATCTATACACATCCTTAAAGTACCATCATGTTTTCTTACAAACACTACTGGAGCACACCAGCATGAATTACTTGGTCTTATAAATCCTTTGCTTTCCAATTCTTCTAACTGTTTCTTCAACTCCTTCAACTCACTTGGCCCCATCCTATTGGGTTTCTTAATAATTGGACTTGCTCCTGGTATGAGACTAATATGAAATTCCACTGGTCTGTGGTGTGGAACACCCTTAACTTCTCCAAACACATCCAAGTATTTGTTAATTATGGGGATTTCTTCAATAGAAGGCTTACTGGAATCCTTATCTAAGTCAATCAAATGATATAATTTCCTTTCTTTGGCTACTTCACACAAAATTGTGATTCTTTGGCCTCTAGAATTTTGTAATGATATGGTGGATGAGTCTAAATTAATTATGGCTTTGTATTGCCTTAACCAGTCTACACCCAATATAACACCTATATTAGGGTAATTTAAAACATATAAATTGGAAATAAAAACATTTCCTCCTATGTTTAATTCCACATCCACACAAATCATGTTTAAAACACTAGAACTTCCCAATGGGCTTTGCACTAACAAAGGGGTTTCAACCAGTATGCAATTTAATTTAAGCAATGCAACTAATTCATGGGAAATCAGAGAATGTGTTGCCCCTATATCATACACTACTGATATGGGTAGGGTACAAATAAATAAGGTACCTTCCACTTGACCATGGTTTTCTGCAATAGCTTCTACTGTGGATTTGCTATTGCTCTCCAAACTTGCTAGCTTCCCTTGCTGTTTATACTCAGGGCAATTTCTCTTGATATGTCCCTCCTTACAACATAGGTAGCACTTGAAAGCTACTCCCTTCAATTCTGGACACCTTGGTTTGATATGTCCTTCTTTTCCACAATGATGACACACTATTTTCCTCTTTGTATCAGTGGTCTTAGTACCATTGGTTTTCTTTCTTTCTGTCTCCTCTTCTTTTTATCATAGGGGTGATACCTTCCCTTATTTTTCTTGTTGTTGTTGTTCTTAAAACTCCTATACTTCTCCCTCTCCTTGTCTTGTTGCTCAAACTTTAAGGCCAGGTCAATGACTTGATCAAAGGTTTTATCTGCATATGGCAACATTGCCCTACTAAGCCCTGGGTTTAAACCCTTAATATACCTATCATTCTTTGATGCCTCATCAGCCACAAGCATAGCTCCATACTTAGACAAGCCCTCAAACCTTTGAGTATACTCGGTCACATTAAAGGTTCCTTGCCTAAGTCTGATGAATTCTTCAAGCAATAGAGTTTTGGCTGATGCTGGAACAAATCTAGCTTCCAACATCTCCTTGAATTGATTCCAAGTGATTTCATTCTCAATCCTCCCAGCTATGACTACCTCCCACCAGCTTAAAGCCACACCTTTCAGTTGTCTTGAGGCCACTTGCCTCTTCCTTTGATCATCCAATTGCATGTCATTGAAAATTCTGTCCAGTGTTCTCAACCATGCTTGAATTTCCATCATGTTTTCAGTCCCTTCAAAGCTCTTGCCTCCCAAATTGGTATAAGTCTTTAATAGTTTTGAAAGTTCCTCATGTGGGTTCTCAAGTCTCTGCCCTACTCCATCCCTTAAAGCCCTCATAAGGTCTTGCATATCAAGCATTTGTGGTGCACTTGATCCTGCATTGTGATGAGATCCTCTTCCTACCATGATTGAATAACTAGAGTATGGGTAGATAGGATTAGTTTATCATGAGTATTTTTCTTTTGCTATAACTTTCTATCTGAATTATTATTTTACTCAAACAAACAATTCCTCAAGGATCTTGACCCAAGAGAAACTGAAGACGAAGGAGAACCTAAAGAAAGTCAAGCATCCCTGGCCGAACTGACGATTGATGTCCCAATTGACGATGATAATGATTCGAAAATGATAAAGATTGGGTCTCAGCTAAGCCAGCAAACTCAAGAGGAATTGGTTGAATTTCTACGGGCGAATCTTGACGTATTCGCCTGGACGCATTCTGACATGTGTGGGATCTCGCCGGACATCGCGAGCCACACCCTGAACATTGACCCGCGGCATGTCCCGGTCAAACAGAAAAGGCGTGGTATGGATCCAGAGAGATCTACCGCCCTTAAAGAAGAGGTAGAAAAGCTTAAAGCGAACGGGTTCATTCGGGATGCTCTATATCCTGAATGGGTGTCGAATCCCGTGCTCGTTCGAAAACCGAACGGAAAGTGGAGAAAATGTGTCGATTATTCCAACATGAATAAAGCATGTCCAAAAGACAGTTTCCCGCATCCCGGAATTGATCAGCTAGTAGATTCGACAGCTGGGCATGAACTCTTATCCTTCATGGACGCGTGATCTGGCTACAATCAGATACCGATGCATTTACCCGATCAAGAACATACCAGCTTCGTAACCAATCTGGAACTTTACTGTTACAAAGTTATGCCGTTCGCGGCCTGAGACGTCTGGTAGGTTACTCAAGTGGAACATCGAACTGAGCCAGTTTGACATTACTTACACTCCAAGACGAGCCATTCAAGGACAAGTCCTAGCCGATTTCATAGCTGAATTTACCATTCCAGAGGACTTGCCCGAAACCAGTAAATCCCCCGAATACGTCTGGAAGCTTTATACCGACGGTGCATCAAACGACCGGTGTTCGGGCGCTGGTGTTATACTTGAAACTCCTGAAGGCCGATCCATATGTTATGCTTTGAAGTTCGATTTTCATGCGACTAATATTGAAGCTGAATATGAAGCCCTCTTAGCTGGCTTAAAATTTGCTAGAGATTTGAGAATTATCGCAGTGGAAATTTATTGTGGTTCACAGTTAGTTGTGTGTCAAATACGGGGAGAGTATCAAGCAAGAGATCGAAGGTTGGCTGCTTACTTAGCTCGAGTTCAGGAAGTACTTAATCAGTTTGATTATTATGCCATTTATTGTATACCTCGAGAACGCAACCAAAAAGCCGATTCATTGGCGAAGCCAGCCAGCACAGGCGAAGCTCAGCAAATGGGACTTATTCCTGTAGAAGCGTTATCCTCCCCGAGCATTGACCGGGCAGAAATAGACCGGATATGCGAAACCATCCTCAAAAAGGATTCATGGATGACTCCACTCAGGAATTACATTGAGCACGGAACCCTGTCGAAGCGCAGGAGTGAAAAGAGACAAGTCCTTCGGAAGGCCTCACGATTTACCATCCAGAATGGAATCATGTACAGAAGAGGGTACTCAGTGCCTCTACTTCGGTGTATCGCTCACGATGAAATTAAACGAGTATTACACGATGTGCACGAGGGAGAATGTGGCGATCACACCGGGGGGCAAGCACTTGCCAAGAAAATACTTCGATACGGATATTACTGGCCGACCGTGAATCGCGATGCGTCGGATTATGCAAAGAAATGTGATAGGTGCCAGAAATATGCCCGAATTCTTAGAGCTCCTCTTACCGAGATAACGAAAATGGTCAGCCCATGGCCATTTGCAATGTGGGGCATCAACATCATTGGTGCTCTACCTCTGGCAAAAGGTGGTGCGAAATATGCCATCGTCGCAGTTGATTACTTTACAAAGTGGGCTGAAGCCGAAGCTCTTGCTACCATAACAACGAAGAAAGTAATCGACTTTGTAGTTCGCAACATCATCTGTCGATTCGGTCTCCCACACACCATTATTACGGACAACGGAACCCAATTCGATAGTGCTGAATTTAAAGATTTCTGCAAACGATTTCACATCCAAAGAAGTTCTCTGCAGTTGCACACCCTCAGGCAAATGGATAGGTCGAAGCAGTTAATAAATTTATAAAATCCATTCTGAAAAAACGACTTGAAAAGGTCGAGGGCAAGTGGGTCGATGAACTTCCTATGGCTTTATAGGCTTACCGAACAACACACAAGACCGCGACCGGCCACACTCCATTCTCTTATGGTTCAGAAGCCGTTATTCCAGTTGAACTAGAAGTATCTTCTCATCGTGTGACATACTATGATCCAAAGACAAATGCTATATTACTTGCTAAATCTCTCGATCTACTAGATGAGAAGCGTGAAGAGGCTGATTTGAGGGCAGCCGCGCATCGAAGTCGAGTCGCCCGATTGTATAATGCCAAGGTCCGCCCACGAACCTTTGAACCAGGCGATCTCGTCCTAAAAAGAATTTATCTGGTTCCTTCGCATATGAAGCCGACATGGGAAGGACTGTATGTTATTGAACGAAGGCTCGAAGGTGGCACATTCAAATTGTCAACCGTTGACGGTCTTACTTTGCCAAGAGCTTGGAATAGCGAGAGTCTTTGCCGCTACTACACATAACAGGCTACGTTTATCCATTTAGTTTATTTTCCATTTCGCAATTTGTTTCTGCATTTCGAAATTAGAATTTGTAATAAGGCAACTGACTTTGCCATATTTTCTTATTTCAGCAATAAAATGAAATCTCTTCGAGCCAGAGCTGTGATTTACTTGAAATGCTTCATATGATCATCACTATGCACGGAGAGCTAAGTTTCACCATACGGTGGAATTTATTCAAATAGAGAGTGACTGTGATGCAACAGGTCACTCCCTAAGTGAAACCCGAGCTTGGGGACAAGCCATCACATCAAAGTCAAAAACAGATTGATACACGACAATCCCTCGCTTAACTCCCAGTTCCCAGAGTGCGAACTGGAGTATTAAAAATACGTCTACGAAGAGGGTGGATCTGTCCGCCTAACAACTTCGTCTGTATCTGAACCAAGTTCGAGGAGGGTGGACCCGTCCATCTAACAACCTCACTTATTAACTCAGGGTGGATATGATCCGACCATCCATGATCCTGATACAACTCCGAACTCCCAAAGTGCGAGTCGGAGTATAAACATCAACTACGGATTCCCATAGTGCGAAATGGAGTATAAACAACAACTCCGAACTCCCAGAGTGCGAGTCGGAGTATAAACATCAACTCCAAACTCCCAGAGCGCGAGTCGGAGTATAAACACCAACTCCGGATTCCTAGAGTGCGAAACGGAGTATAAACAACAACTTCAAGTTCCCAGAGCGTGAATTGAAGTACAAATATCAACTCTGAACTCCCAGAGTGCGAGTCGGAGTATAAATGTCGATTCCAAGTCCCCAGAGCGTGGACATATGATTTAAACTTGAGCCGGCATGACCAACCCGATAAACAAATGAGAATCCTTGAAGTGCGGATATGATCATCGACAATCAACCAAGCATGGATGAATTACTCAATCTCGGCTTGTCTCAGACATCCGTCCGGTGGCACAAGACTCAACATGTTAAAAGTACGAAGCGATCATCGACTGATGTTCTACAACTCACCCCCAAGACTGGGGGGCAGGACTTAAGCATCAGCCATTGACTAAAGCGATGCGACGTCAAAATTCAACTCGCTTCTCGGTCGCAAACCATGTCCACAGTTTCCGAACTTGGCGAGCAAAAACAAACTTGATTCGGAAGCTAAAACTTCACAAGTGAACTTCAGATATTGAAACACTTAGACAAATACACAATGACAGAAAAGAAACCAAAAAAGAGAAGTTTCATTTCTATTGTTTGTAAAAGAAGTTCATGTACAAGTTCGTTCCAAAAATTCCTACTAGCAGGGGCCGAACCCCCATCTATACACAGCCAACAAAATGAAAGTCAAAATACACCGAGTAAGCATGTCTAATCTTTCTTCTTCCTCGGCTTCCTTTTCGGTGCAGGCCCGCTGGAGCCGCCACTATCTTTCCTCTTTGAGCCTTTGCATGTCGGTGGTCGGTCTTCAGGCGGGGGCATGATCTCAACATCCTCCTCCGAACTCGAGTGAATAGGAATGCTGCCTGCGGGCGGAGTCGGGGGAAAATGATCAAGTGTAGAAGATGGAGCGAGCACACTGGTATCGAAAATTGTACCGCCGGGCGATATCATTCTGAACGGAGCTGGACCAGGTGCCGCCATTCCACCTCCAAAACTGCCACCATGTGCTGCTGCATCCACTTCAGCGGCAATCTGTGCCAGGATTTCCTCTTCAGTAACCGCTCAAGCCTCGCTGCGAGCATCAGTAGTCGGCATCGAAGAGCTTGTGGCAGGAACACCTCCGCCCATGACAAATGACAAGTCGGCTAAAGGATCGCCATGACGGTGAAAGAGTTCTTCCATCAACTGCTCATCAAATACAAGTGTGCTTCCCTGCGCATCATCGAGTGGGGCAGTTGTAGTTACGATGATCGCTTCGATCACGATAGCCTCCTGCGTCTGGTATGATTCTTGAGTAGCAGGAGGCATGGCCGGTGCAGCGTCAATCACTCGACAAAAATAAGAGAACTGTCAGAATTTAATTCAGATAAAGATTCCGACTTGAGGCAGATATGCAGAATGTTCAGAATACCTTCCTCAGTTTGATTTATGGGCGGCAGAACAGCTTCAGTAACTTGTGCTGCAGTCGTAGACATCTACGGCTGATCCGGATTATAGGGAGGAACAGCCTGGGGATCAACCGCAGATGAGGATTCGGGCTGGGTTGACGCTGGAACTTCAAGACTCGCCTCATGATGTTCAACCCCCGAACCCTCTCCTATTTCAAAGTGTTGGGCACCAAGTCTTTCCTTCTCATGCAGAATCATTGACTCGTGAAGAATCTTCCTTTCATCTTCATTCAGAATGCGATTCTCAAGTTCAAATTCATCCACAGACTCACCCAGGTGCGCCTCCTTCTCTTCCTCAACTAGTCGGCCCTAAGCGTTGTAAAGATGCACCGGATAATCATCGAGCCAGGCTAGACCCCTGTGCCTCAGCACGTTAGCATTGTAAACAACGAGAAGGTCTTCGATGTCAGCCTCTAGCCTGGACTCGGCCGACTTCACTTTCTCCTCGACCTTAGTCTCCACCTTGTGGACTTTGGCCACAGCTGCATTCCGCTCACCCCTAAGCAGAACAGTTTTTTCGCAAGCCTCCTGGGCCGCGTTGTTTGCATCATCTCTTTCCTTGGCCATGTCGAAAAATTTAGCCTTGAGCTCGTTAAGTTCCTTGACCGCCGCATCCCGCTCGGCGGTAACTGTAGTATTCCGATGGCCCATCTCCTCCACCAAGGCAACATGTGTCTACCTCAACCTCTCCATGGCAATATTCGCTTCATCGGCTTTTTGGTGGCCTCGATTTCAGATTACCGAGAAGACTCGGCCTCAGCAGTGAGCACTTGAATGATCTGATCCCTTTGAGCGAGTTCGGTCTCCATTTTCTCAAGCGCTTTGGCTCGCTCAAAGGCCACCTTATAAGCTTTCTCTACGGCCTTTACCCACTCTCTGTACTGGGTGTAGATGTCATGGACGTAATCATGCATCGTACCTTCCACCCCTGATGGAATTCTTTTTAAGTGTGGTGGGGAGACATAGCCATCGAAGCAAATATTCAGAAAATCCTTCCTTATCTGAGCCAATTTAAGGGCCCCTTCTCATGTGGGCTCAGTGGGGACCTGCTCTGTAATTATGGAGGCCGTGGTCTCGACTCTCTAAAGATGAGTCTCGGATCTAGAAGTATGAGAAGATGGCCTATGACAAGGAGGCTCTGGCGGGTGTGGAACAAAATTGGGAGGTGGGGATGGAAGTCTAAGAGGAGGAGAACGTGATCTAGAACGATGTCTTTATTCTCTGTCCCTATCATGCCCATACCTATCTTGGTTAGAGTACTCGCGATCGCGATCTCTGTCTGAGTCCCTCCTGCGGGAATCGTAATAAGAAGAAGCCTTTCGGGCCGAGTGAAGATTCCCGAGCATCGATCCTTTCTCAGACATAGTACCTGAAAATGAGAAGCGAAGGAAGAATTAGTGATTTCTTATGTTGGACGATTTACGGTTATGAATCATGTAGTGCAGTGAAGTGTATGCATGTGCAACCCCCCGACCAACCGGAAATGTCGGTCGCACTCATAGCAAGCGACCCGCTCAGCTCAAGAGCATTATCAAGCTCCTCCATCCCGGCGTTGTGTTGAGACGACACATAATCCGGAATTGGAATATCAGCAAGCCCTTCAAAAGGATTCTCTACTTGCGGGGGAGGAGCCTCCGAAATCCTAATCCCCGAGACGGGCAAGGACACAACCACGGATTTAAATCTCTCGGATTTAGAACGCTTGTGAGCAACAGCCTTGCCTTTTCTCTTTCCTCATGAATCCTAGACATCGGAAGAAGGCCCAGCTTAGAGCTCGGTATCGGTAGGCGTTCTCTCCGGATCAACTTCTTCGGTTATTACGACTCTGAGCACTTTGCGCTTCACCCGTTTCTTCGGAACCGCTGTAAGTGTCCCTTTCAACCTTATGCTTTGTCTCCGTTCTATCAGCCCGACAGTCCTCAAGTTTCTGTCGGTCAGAACCAAGTCGATATGCCTGTCTTCGCCCGGGACCGCTTGGAGGGTCCAAACTAGCTCTCTAAAATATGCACCATCGGGTCGAGAAATTGCGGCTGTAAAAGAAGAGAAGTATGTCAGTTTTGAACTCGGTTATTATTATCTCGATAGTTTAAGAGAAAGATGGCAACGCTTACGTCTATCCAACCATCGCCTAGCAAATCCAGGGGGGCACCGAACGTAGAACCATTCAGTTTTAAAATAACTTAGCCTTCCCCAAGAGCCTATTACAATGTGGCAGTTCCTGACCGCTTCCAAGAAGGTGAAAGAAGGACTGTCTCCACGGCTCTTAATATTAAATAAATATCTGATCTCGATCGGCTTTGGTGGTCGAAAGCAGATCTCCATAAACAAAATGAAGGTGCTATTCAACAAAGCATACCCGTTAGGGTGCAACTGGGATGGAGCTATTCCAAGGAATGATAACATCTCCCTTATATATTGATTGAAGGGAGGAAGTGTCCCCGCTGTGCAAGCGTGACGGTTGAAAGCAGTAAACCCCTCTGGGGATCATGTGGCCTGTCATTTGGCCCAGGAAGTAACACGTCGTCGAGCGACAAATCGTGCCTTAGACAAATCCGTCCTAGCATATCCTCAGAGATACCAGACGGCACAGAATCTTATGGACGACAAATGAACCGGGCACCTGGACGCTCGTCCGTAGCTGGGTCTATGACTTCGGCTTCAATGACCGGTATCTCGATGGTTGAAGGAATTGAACTCGGGAGTTCCTGCTGCTGTGAACTTGAGGGTTCCATGACTGACTAGCTTATGAAAAATCATTGTTAAACAGACAATAATGCTCGTGCATCCCCCAGTGTAAAGTGTGTGAGTGTGTTGTGCAGTACGGTACTGTATATCATTTAAGAAGTTCTATAGAATTGGAAGAAGCATGTAAGCGACGAGACTTCAAAATTCAGTCGGAATGACCATCATCACTGACCGTCACAACCGTGCCATCCAGAAATTAGCAACCAATCCAAGTTAAAGTTTGTTAAAATCTTGTTAAAGTTGCAGTTCCATCGACGAGCTTCGAAGTGAAATCAAATTTGCAGTCCAAAGGTCAAGTCTAATTATGCCAAAATGAAGCTCGTTGGAGTTAGATGTTTAAATGCACAAGAGTTTTCGATATCATCAAAGTTAGGTTCGTTGTCAATCATCTAAAGTTCAAGTTTGAATCGGTCACTCAAGTTCAAGTTCGAATCGGTCGCTCAAGTTCAAGTTCGAATCGGTCGCTCAAGTTCAAGTTCGAATCGGTCGCTCAGGTTCAAGATCGCATCGG
The DNA here is from genome assembly GCA_030737815.1 of Allium fistulosum. NCBI lineage: Eukaryota > Viridiplantae > Streptophyta > Magnoliopsida > Asparagales > Amaryllidaceae > Allium > Allium fistulosum. Next base: position 369,563,860 of record CM060908.1, read on the forward strand.
TCAGGTTCGATTTCATATCGATCGTTCAGAGACACTTTCGTATCGATCCCCGGTGCTGCGCACTTCGAATCAATCCAAATCCTCCACTTCGAATCGATCCAAGGCCGCCACTTCCAATCGATTCAAAAGCCTCCAGTTCGAATCAGTCCAAGGCCTCCACTTTGAATCGATCCAAGGGCTGCGCAGTTCGAATCGGTCCAAGGCCTCCACTTCGAATCGATCCAATGCCACCATTTCGAATCGATCAGACGCAACCCCTTCATATCAATCCACATATTTGAAGCGCTCGATTCGATGCAAAGCTCAGCCATCGATCAATACGAAGGCCTCCGTCTCATCATCTCGAAGCCCCTACTCCAGATCGACGTGAAGCTAAGGCCGAGGAATCTTCGATCGACCACGACTTTGGGTGATTTGATGTTAGAGATCGAGTCTCATCGTTTACGCGTTGGATTAGCTTAGTGGATTACCTAAATCTGACAGTTAGTTTGAGTAATTGAGGATCTGAATCGGTTCGAAGGCAAGAACGGTTTCTTCTTTTCTCAAGTTCTTTATCGATACGAAGACAAGGCACAACAGTAAAAAGTGAAAAGTGAAAAAATGGCTAAGTACAAAGTATTTATATGGGCTTAAAGGTGAATGAAATGAACGATACGCCTCCCAATGGATTCGACCAGTTACAAAGCGCCACCACGGGATCGATTCGAACAAGCTGTTTGACTCCATGGACACGAGTCTACATCGATGCGAAGCCCTTCTTCGTATCGGTCATCTTCGACTCCCTCCCTAGAGCATCGATATGAACGAACAGTCAGTTCGAATCCATCAAGCCACTGGGTCCAGAGGCCAATATTCATCGATGCGAAGGCGCGTTTCGAATCCCTTTTTATGGTCCACATCGATTCGAAAACGAAGACAACTGCATTGGGGCCCACCGAAGTCCGTAACCATCGATACGAACGATCATTTCGTGTCCATCCAAGCTCATATTCATCAATGCGGGCTGCTCATTTCGTATCCGTCAATACAATGGATACCAAGGCGAAAACAATATTTCAATCCTTCACATCGATTCAGGAGAGGATCGTTACGAAGGAACATTCTAAAAACAATCATCGAGCGTTGTCACAACGAATTTCACGTCGGTTCAGGAGAGGATCGATACGGAATTCAATATAAGATAAACTGACAACGGCTCGTGAACATCAGCGAGAGTCAGATTAACATATAGAGAGTCAGATTAACATATATGCATATATGTCAGACTAATATTCAATACTCCAGACTTACAGGAATTGGAAACTCGTTTAATAACGATTACAACAACAAACAGCTAATCACTAGCATACATCAATCAGTTGCAACAATACAGGCTACAGCAATTGACAGTCAACAGTTTACATTATCAAGAAAGTCAGCCGAAGATTACAGCTTTCATCGAAAAGATGATAACTATTCCGAACAAAGATTGCAGCATTTCAAAGCACATCATGTTTCCACAAGACGTACTTTGGGGGGAAAATGTTATCCCGCCTTTTGGCAAGGCCGTGACACCAAGGAACTGACTAGTAAACAATGACGGTCTGTCCTAGAGATCGGTTATGCACAGGCTCACTATGGATATCGACGAATTTTGTTCGAGTCCGGATCGAGCTTAAATTGATAGAACACAACAAGCGAAGCTATGAGAGCCAACGTTCCAAATTTCAAGTCAATCCGAGTTCGTATGCTCGAGTTACGATCGATGCAAAATTGGTTAAAAACAGCCTCTGTTCGAATCACTCAGTTCGAATCGTTCAGTTCGTATCCCTCAGGGAAGCTCACTTCGACTCGATTAGCTAGAGGCCACTTTGTATCGATCTGCACCCATCAAGAAGCAACAGTTCGACTCGATCGTCTAATGCCTACTTCGAATCCATCTAGTTCGACTCCATCAGCTATGCATTGTTCGAATCGATCGTGCAGTGACCACTTCGTATCCATCATAAAGTCTTTATTCGAATCCATATAGGTGGAGCAATTCTATCGATATGAACAAAGCATGGCAATCGATGCGAACAAGGCATAACGATCGATACGAATGAAGCGAAGTTCAAGGACAATGCATTCAACTTGGCGTCGAAAGCGGAGCGATCTGGAGATTCAAGCGCCACGTCATCTCACAGTCACAAACAGCTATCGAGTCGAACGAGAGCGAGTCGAAGTGATCGAGTCGAACGAAAGCGGGTCGAAATAAGGTAGTCGAACGAAACAGCCAATCGAGAATCCCATTTCGTATCGATCATATCTCCTAATCTACAAGTCCAAATGCTATGAAATTTTCACAGAAGACTACGTGCATGCTAAAGAATGTCCATGCCAAATTTTGACTCCATCAGACGCGATCTTGATCGATATGAAATCCGTTCTTATCGATCACGGATCGGACCAAAACTTCGCGAGCTTGGGCGCGCGGGCCTAGTCACGTGCCAGAGAGGGTCTCCCGAGATCTGAGCGAAATATCAGCCTCCTACACCTATAAATAGAGCCCCAAGGCATACAGAAAAGGGGCTTCTTCTTCTTTGAATTCTCCAACGCTCAGACTCTGCCGAATCCAGATCTAAACTCCCTTGTTGTTGCCAACAACGAGATTCACTGCTGTAAATCATAATTATCTGCTGTAATTCATTGAATTCACTTGTAATCTTCAAAGAAAGATCAATAGAGCAATCAACTTCATAGTGGACGTAGGCGATATGCCGAAACACTCTAAATTCTTGTGTCTCCTTGCGTTTTAATTAGTTTCATATCTGAGATTTGGATTTTTTGTTAGATAATCCTCTTTTTTCATTTAATTTCTTCACTTTATCTCTTCAAAAACTTCAGAAGAGTGTTGTACCCAATTTTGGTACAAACAGGGTTATTTGAATAGTTGGAGTTGTTTAAATAATTAAATCTTGAATGTAGTGTGAATAAAAATGATTTCAAAAGTTAATTTAAATTCTATTTGAATAAGAATGAAGATAATAAACTTTTAAATTTAAATTAAAAATGATTTAAATAGTTTTAATAAATCGTTTTAATTAACATGTGAAAATAGCCTTTCAGGGCATTGTTTCGGATTTCGACAAAACCAGTTTCATTGGATCCGTAATATTATTGTATACCGTCGAATTTCATGGTGATTGGACGTATCATTTGGTCGTAAGAGGTTGAAACGCGTAGAAATTAATTAGAGGAATTTATTCAATAAAATTCAATTTGAAAAGCTAACTTCTATATATGATGGAATTGGCTCATGATGCTAGTTCCATTGTGTTCGGAATAGGGGTATTACATATAAAATGTCAGGCGGCACGTCTCGTTTGGAGTTCGAAAATTTAACGCATGAATAGTGTTTTGAAAAAAAAATTATAAAAGGACCCTTTTGTTTTCATTTGCTTAATACCCTAGAAGAAACAATGGCCGCCATTGTGAGCTCATCCAATGGCCTAAATCCATCGCGACCACCACATCCACTTTCAGGCTTCGACTTCAACTAATAAAACATCAGTGACATGGAGATGAAGGCAATCAATGATGGAGATGAGCTTTGGCGTGGCGAGGCAGTGGTAAATCGCCTCCATTCGTGGCAGCTTTGGGGTTTGATTTCTCGGTGGTCATGGCACTTGAGGGGACGAGGTTAGCGGTAAAGGGAAGAGGACGGTCGAGGCGAATGTTGGTGGAGTCGCGACAAGGGCTGGTGGAGCGAGACAGCGCGACGATGAACAAAGATAAGGCGACAAAGTTTGAACTGTAATCTCGTTCGTAAGCGATGGATTAGGGGCTAAACGTAATTAGAATAGTTAATTAACCCTAACAATATAATTATGTGTAATTAATTATTTTAATAAAATCAAAATCTTACCAAATGTATAACTCTTTCATACAAGGTCCAAATCGAACGTGATCGGTCGCATTAGGTTCATATTGACGAAATCTACGATATGGTGTTAGATTGGATGGATTTTGGAGCTTGTAGAAATTTAGTTTAAAATTGAATGCCTGTTCAATTTTAATCCAACCTGGAACGCTTCAGCGATAACTGGAATCAAAGTGAGTTAACTCACCTCTCTGGCCCACTTATATTTTTATATAAGTGTGGATAATTTTATTGTTGATTGTTTGTTGACTGTTTGGATGATTTACTATTCTATTAGTTGGTTTGAATATATTCCTGCCCTAGGAGCGGATGAGACCCTATTATGTTCCCATGTAAGAGCGGATGACCCTTTGTATACGATCCCACCTCGAAGCGGTTGATTTATACTTTATGATTGTATATTGTATGTGATGCAGGGGGACGGGTTGGAGGGATCCAACTGGATTCCTCACACTGTTGATTTTATTTTTCATATATTTGATATATGATGTGTTGAATGCCATATTTGATGACATGGATAATTTTTCCCTATTTAGTGTTATAGCACTAGACCATATTTTTAGTATTTTGAAATACTATAAAGTGAAGAATTAGTTTTTAAAAGGATTTTAAGTGATTCAAAATTTTATATGTTTTAATAATTATTCTTGAATTATTTAAAGAAGGAATTTATTTTAAAATAAAAGGTATGGTTTTTAGATATTATAAATTAATAGTTTTATAAAATATTTTAAATAGAGATTTTTGAATTGTAAATAAAGATTTTTAAAATCTTAAAAATAAGTCCATCTTTTATAATAAAGGAATATGGTTTTAAAAAGAATATAGTAATATTTTGGTATAAATATTAATTAACTGTTTTATATAAAGTGATTTATATATACATATATTAAGATTTATTTATAAACGTGGATATTTATAAATGTGATAATGTATAAAAGTGACATTCTACGAATGAAGTGAAGATTTGTAAAATATTATTTTATTAATAAAAGGATAGATTTATAAACGGTGTTTATAAATAAAGAGAAACTTTTATCATTGGATAAATTGGGAAAAATAAATCATAATTGTGGATTTATAATAAGATGTGGGATGTTGTTTTAGAAAAATAGTTGATTCTATTTTGGAAACTGAAAGTGAGGATAGATTTGGAAATGTTAAACGATGTGTTATAAAATAGAAAGAGATTTATAAATACAGTTTTATAAATATGGAAATGATTATGTTCAAATTTAAGTATGGATTTTTATCGAGGAAGTATATTTATGTTTTAAAAGTTTTTTATTTATATTAATATTGTTTAGAAGTTGTTTATCAATATTTTAATATTTGGAAAAGTTAATTATTTAATTTATTAATATGGTTAGAAATAAATTATAATTATTTATCAATAAAGGTTTGGAAATTAATTTTATTATTTATAATAATGTTGAAGATGAATTATTATTGTTTTATTAAGAATATTTTAAAATTATTAATTATAATTTTTAAGATGTTTTGAAGTTAATTCTTATTTATTTATACTGTTTATTATTTTATAATAGTGTTTTAAATTAAATGATTAGAATTTATTTATAAATGTTTTCGAGATTTATAAATAGGGGTTTATAAACAGATATGGGTTTTATAAGCGGAATCTTATAACATGGTTTGGAAAACTTAAAGGTAGATTTGTAAAAGGGTTAAAGGAGTTTTATAAATGTTCTTAGTTATTTATAAAAGAATTTTAGAAATGGGTTTATAGATTTATGAAAGGAACTTTATAAATGGTCTTATGGATTTATAAATGATTTTAGGAATGTATAAAAGGGAGTTTTCAAATGATTTCATAGATTAATGAATGGGGTTGTACACATGTTTTATAGATTTATAAAGGTATTTATAAATCTATTCTAGGATTGTGTAAAAAGGAAATCCATCTCTTTTTTGTGAATATGCTTATACCGTTGAGATAAGCGTATGGATATTTTCCAAGTATTGAAAATATAAGGGTTTGTGAATGAATCTTTGTAAAAGTATTTTGGTACAAATATTTACAAAGTGATTTCAGTTAATGAAAAGATTTATTAAAAGAGGCAAGTGGTTGCTTATGTGCTTAACCAATGTTGGTTTACCTTATGGAATAAAATCCGTAATTTGGATGTGTGTTTGTGGATAGTTAAATAACCGACTATCAAATAAGAAACCAAACGTAATTTTGGAAATATCTAAGGGAAACACGTGAGTTATATGGCACAATTATCTCCAATGATGTTGTACTGTGCGTATAAATCTCATTTCATTCTCCTAGGACAAACGATAACATCCACTAACGGTTAGGAGGCGATCACCGCTCTTATCTTTGACTGTTTATTTCCTAAAGAACCGGGGTTGAGTTTACCGAAAACTATCGAATGCTGTTTCGAAGAGACCTAGATCAGATATGTTATCCTAAAACCACATTGATCCAACTCAAGAGTTTCAAAGTAAAGACATCTTGAAGATGATGGAATTAAAGACAGAGCTCTTTGAAGTGCAAAGGCCGCTTACTACTAATCCTGAGGATGATTCCAAAATGGATGTAGTAAAAGTAGTGCCTTCGGTTTCGTTCAGTCCCAGAATGAACTTGTATGGATGAATGCTGGCATTGCATTGTTGTTTGGAAAGGAAATGTTAGCATTCCAAGTAGGAAGTGCTATATAAAGGGTAAAACGTAGCCTCAAGCCTCATCAACCGGAAATGACTAAAACATGGGAGATGCAGCAGGGCTAAGTGGGTCGCTCCCAATTAGGGTATGATCATGCCTGTCTAGAGTCGATATTATCTCTCATTTGTATGCTTCATGACCCTTTAACGGAGGGGTGATAATATTCGATACTACTAGTCAAGTGGTAGGCTGGTCCTGTATTGGTAGGGGAATTTGGCGAGGTCCTCGGTGTTATTTTATCTAGAGTTGTACCATGACGGGCGATACCCCAGTAGCCCGGTCATTGTATGGAATCCACTTTCCAATACGTGCCTTTATTGTTTTAGTTATATACCTATTATGCTGTAATTTAATTAATGTATCAATTTCGGCTATGATTAATAAATATTTGTATCTTAGACACCATTATAATATCAGAGAATTTCATATGAAATATTTTGGTTATCGTAAGGTAAAAACCCATCCGTGTTTATGTGCGGCGTGGTCTTACGGGATACCTATATTTTGAAAAGAGCTTAATAACTTTAAAAATCCAACTGGGTGTTTTTTATCATGCTGGTTTACCAGACTGACTCGATCGTTATTTTATCAGAATGCTCGGGTCAGACAAACATATTTAAGTTTTGAAAATGTAAGGGTTTGTGAATGAATCTTTGTAAAAGTATTTTGGTACAAATATTTACAAAGTGATTTTAGTTGATGAAAAGATTTATTAGAAGAGGATAGTGGTTGCTTATGTGCTTAACCAATGTTGCTTTTCCCTATGGAATAAAATCCCTGATTTGGATGTGTTTGTGGACTTAAATAACCGACTATCAAATAAGGACCTGAAACGTAACTTTGGAAATATCTAGAAGAAACACGTGAGTTATATGGCACAGTCATCTCTGATGATATTGTACTGTGCGTATAAATCTCATTTCGTTCTCCTAGGACAAACGATAAGAAAATTCATCCACTAACGGTTAGGAGGTGATCTCCACTCTTATCTTTAACTGTTTATTTCCAAAAGACACGGGGTTGAGTTTACAGGAAACTATCGAATGTTATTTCAAAGACACCGAGATCGAATATGTTATCCGAAAACCACTTCGATCCAACTCAAGCGTTTCAAAGTAAAGACATCTTGCAGATGATGGAATTGAAAATGAAGCTCTTTGAAGTGCAAGGGCTGCTTGCTACTAATTCTGAGGATGATTCCAAAATGGATGTAGTAGAAGTAGTGCCTTTGGTTTCGTTCAGTCCTAGAACAAACTTGTATAGATGAATGATGGCATTGAATTCTTGCCCGGAGGGCAATGTTAGCATTCCAAGTGGGAAGTGTTATATGAAAGGTAAAATGTAGCCTCACGCCTCATCAACCGGGAATGACTAAAACAGGGGAGATGCAGCAGGGCTAGGTGGGTCGCTCCCAAGTAGGATATGATCATCCCTATCTAGAGTCGATATTATCTCTCATTTGTATGCTTCGAGGCCCATTAAACAAGGGGTGATCATATTCGGTACTATCGAGTAAGGGTAGGCCGGTTCTGTATTGGCAGGGATCGATAGGTTCGACCTCGGTGTTACTTTATCTAGAGATGCACCATGACGGGCGGTACCCCAGTAGCCTAGTCATTATATGGAATCCACTTTTCAATACGTGCCTTTACGGTTCTAGTTGTATACCTATTTTGGTGGAATTTAATTAATGTAACAATTTCGACTATGATTAATGAGTATTTATATCTTAGACACTATTATAATATCAGAGAATTTCATATGAAATGTTTTGGTTATTGTAAAGTGAAAACCCATCCGTGTTTATGTACGACGTGGTCTTACGAGATACCTTTTTTTTGAAAAAAGTTCGATAACTTTAAAAATCCAACTGAGTATGTTTTCTCATGCTGGTTTACTAGACTAACTCGGGTTTTATTTTTTTAATATGCTTGGTTCAGACTGAGCAATTTATAGATTACATTAGAGCTTAGGAGACGAGCTAGAGGTCCAAGATGTATATACGTTTTTCTTTGTGTTCCACTGTGTTGTTTGTTGGTTGTATTTATCAGCAAATTGTAAGGACATGCTATTATAACTGTCTAGGCTTAATAGGTTAGTGTACTCTGGTTGATATATGTATACTATAGTATCTCTTTTGAAAAGATCAATGATATTATATTATATATCGTTCCACTATGATTGTGAGACTCTATATGTTGTTTTTAATTCCTTTTTCTCTTCTTCTTCTTTCTTTTCTTCTTTCTTCTTTCTTTCCCATAACTATCCGTCTTCCCGTTCAATTTGGGTTGGACATGTGTGGTTTATTATCGACTTTAATTGTGCGCATTTGTGGGTTGTTACAAAGTTGATTTCCAATTACGATGATATAGCCTTTTACAAATGGAAGAGATGTACCCTTTCTTAAGTAGTTTTTCACTTCAAGTAGTTCAGTGTGCACCAGACTATGGTCGTAACATGATCACTATTTCATGTGATTGACCATAATCAAAATATAGTTTAGATACTCCAAATCAACAGTACTCTCAAGTCCAAAGACTACCGCACAACATTATATAAGATCTTCTATTTTTGAATTAGTTATTGAAACCTATATAGAAATCTCATTGAGTCGTTCTATGATTATTCCAAACAACCACAAGCATAATCACTTGGTGAACCCAATAATTATGAGTAATTCATTGTCCAATGTATGTATAACATTACATACACTAATTTCTATGGATGTATCAATATCCTTTTCTCGCTACAACTTGACTTGGAAGATTCCAAGGATTAGAATTTTAAATGTTCGATTCAAAACTCATGGTTATGAACATCCACAACTATAATTGATTTAATTACTTTTCCTAAGGATTTTTACTTATATATACTTAATGTGTTCATATCATTACTTATATGACAATATAAAAACACATATAAAAGAAAAAAAACCAAAAGTATACTTTATTTCAAAAAAAATCATATATAGGAGTTATGTTACATAATAAACTACATAATTTCCCATACGGCACACTCTTAACTCTACAACTTCATTCATTATAAATCTACTTTGTCCAACAGAGTCTGATTACTCCATTTAATACATGATTATGAAACATAGGGAGGAATAACTTTGAGAGTGGATCATGTTCCCTTCTAGGTGGTACTCTTATAACTCCTCCAAGATACTCACCTATTCAATTAAATTGAATTGTTTTTATTCGTTGGCATGTTATATTTCGTACTTCCATTTTATATTCTATGAAATTATTATAGATATTCTATGAAATTATCACAGATGCATTTATTGAAGTAAATGGATTCGCTTTTAATATCATTAGACTTTGGACTGCATACATCTATATATATGTATCAATCCGAAGAGTTTGTCAACTCTTTCATTGATCCCTCTGAATTGGTGCTTTGTCGTAAATCATTGAGATACAGTTCTCAAGTACACATTGACTCATATTCATATTATTAAAGAAAAAAAATTCTCAAAGATACGGCTTGGCCTATGGTTCCTAAAACTAATTGTTAAATTTTTTATATACTTTTATATTTTCTATAGGTAACACATTGCTATTGTTATGAAAATATATACCATAGTCTATATACCAAAATATAAATTTATTTTATAATTAATATTCATATCAAAACAAAGCCATATCTATTTCCGATCAAAATTGAAAAATGACTAGTTTTTTATAAATAATATTGGTATACATAAAGTAATTTTTCAACACTTGATACATTCACTAGCAATTGTTATATTATATGCTCCCTCTATTTTTGTTGTTATAAGAACATCTTTCAAAATACGAAGCTTTATTCTATCACTTATGATAAGATATTTTTTTATTGTAACCAATTATAATCAAGAGTTTCAGAATAAGTATTTGCTAACCCAAAAAATGGATCAGCACCCTGGATTGAGTGCGAAAGCACAAGCCCTATTTCTCAAGGTGAAAAAAATAGAAAATGCAATAGTAAATCGCAGAAAGAGTAAAGAGACAAGAGATTTTGATAGTGGTTCGGCTATTAACATAGCCTACATCCACTTTATAGCTTTTATTGATCAAATGTTGTTACAAGAGAGAGTTTGGATTACATATTATTCTTCTACTTCTTCGTGTTAGATCACGCCACCATTATTAGAGACAATGAGAGGATCTCAATTGTCTCTTAATGGCTTTTATCTGCGAGGAGAAGAGTGAAGAAAAGATAGCAGAGCTTCAGTAGAGATTGGGTTAGGAAACCCTTTTCTGTTGAAGGTGGGACGGTATTTATAAGATTTAGAGAGCACTTGAGTCGGAACCATTGCACCAGAAGCCTGTATTTTCCCATAGGAAGATGCACAAAAAGTTTAAAATGATTCTGAGCTAACTTTTTTGAATGGTATCGATCCAAAGAGTTGTGCAATTTTTGCACTTCTATCCAGTTGGCTTCCCTACTTGCTTATGAGGCTCTCCATGTAATTTCATAGCTTGTTGACTTGTTTTGATGATGGTCCACCCATGGGTATGACTGAACCATAGTCTAAATCTGATAAGTCTTTACTTCTCGAACTCGGATGCTCGGATTGTTATCAAACTTGGTATATGGGCTTAGTAGAGAGGTAGAAACATAACGCAAGTGGTTTGGTGGATCACAAGCCAATATTTTGGATCGGTACCGATCCAATTGGATATGATCGATACCGATCTAAAGTGTTGGCATATTTTTTGGTCGAACTTCTAGATTCCTTTGTCTTGCACTTTTAGGCCTTCCAGTCAAGTTTCGAGTCGTTATGGCTTAATCTGAATGTTCTAACTCCTTTTAAATTCTGCTGGGTTAGAAACCCGGTTAACATTTGCCCCCCGGAGCATGCTTTCATTGGAAACAAGGTGTGCTCTAGAATTGTTTATCTTTGGGTCTCTGTTTTATGGAGTTTCACTCGTCGTAACTGGTCATCTTGAAGAGCTGCCTATGACATACTGGTTAACTGTTAAGTCCTTAGTGGGAATCTCCATTATTCGTAATTGCGGAGTGATCTTGACTTGATAATTTCCAGAATGAATACAAACGTTGAGTAGGTCGCATGGGGAATATTTGAGATTATTCCGAGAAGTAAATTTGGATCGGTACCGATCCGATCGGATCGGATCGGATCGGATTGGTGTCGATCCAAGTACTCATTATTTTTTGGCAATCTTCTTTCCTCCTTTTGATACGAGCCAACCCTCCCCCCAATTCGTATCATTTCCACTCGATCCAAACCCTTACCTTCCAGTAGATCCTACTTCGTATGTGCCCTAACCTACTGATCTGATTGCTTCTTCCACTCGTAAGCCGCCGCTGTCAATCCATGCTTCCAACGCCATCAGTCGCTGTTCTCTGGAGCTGCCGCCGACTTAAGCTGGTCCCGATTTTGCAACTTCCACTTTAAGCCGATCCATCAATACCCTAGTTTGGGTTGTCTTACATCAGAGATCATATCACTCTTCTCCATTTTGAAGGTTGGTGATTTGGATTTTGGCGCATTATTAGCGATTGATGATGAAGTCGTGCGGGTGATGGATATAGTGGAAGATTCGAGCTGATTGTGACTTTGTGGAAGAAGATAGTAAATCGTGTCTTAAGTTCTACATGGAACAAAGCTTGGGTTTTGCCCTGGTGCTCGACATGTTTTTCTATCTTCATCCATAGAGTCAGAATTAACTTGTACCGAGTTACACAGTCAATCCCAGCACGACGCCTTGCGGATTGATTTTGGTTTTTTTCTGGGAGGTGATTATAGCTTAGGGTAGCATCTTGTATGAAATTCATGCTATTATCACTTTCCAGAGAACTAAAATCGACTTATGCTGAGAACTCTCATCCCGATTCGGACCCATCGATCTATAGTTGCTCGCTTTGGATTGGTCCTATCATTGCACGGTCGGCGTACCTAGAATAGAAAGAGCTTTTCATGTCTCTTTGAACAACGGATCTGTTATCGATCGTCGATCGATAAGGTAAGTATAGAAGAAAAGAAATTGACAGGTGGTATGGATCACTCTTTTTGGTGTGAGTGAGCCATCTACATAGAATGGTTTGTTCACAGCGTTCAGGATGCCAAACCTATTCTCACTTAGATTACACATCACACACACCCACAGTTTATACTTGGAATCCGATCGGTGGTTGGTACACGTCCATTATCTTTCGAATTTCAAGTATCAACTACGCTAAGGTCTATAGTTCAGAGTTTCGGTGCACCTGACTATTTTGAACACAAGCTTCCTTATATAGAATGTCATGCAAATCTTCTTAGCGTAATTCAGTTAAGGGAAGCTCGCCTATTTCTGAAGCGAAGTCCTCTTTGATCCCAACGGGGTCTGCTGCTTCCATAACTTTGGGTCAATATGGTTGTCTGATTCCAGTTGCCCATCGATCGCACTCCTCTTTACTTCAGAGTCTTGCTTGATCCTCCGGAGAAAGCTCCTTCAATCCTTACGCATGGATGTTGCAAAGCATCTACTCGTAATATGGTATCCCAAAGGATGACGTGCTTCTGCCTTTGAGAAGGGAATTCGCTCATAGGCCACCTATTGGATATGTGGCTTGCCACCTCTATATGTGTATGTACGGTGCAGTGCCCCCGTTCAATCATTTCTTAAAGACAACGCTTCAGAATATAGGGTTGGCCCCATTCCAAATTCTTCAAAATGGGTACGCCATGCTGACATGCTTATATGTTCTGTTCATGTAGGTGCTTGACCGTGCCCCGAGCTTCGCCGAGTTGCAGTATCTCCTGTTATTCAAAAAGAGTAAGGCTAATCCGTCACTCGTTTATCTTGAGGTACAAAGTAGCCAAAAACTTATACTTGATCTTCCCAGCAAGGTTCCCTCATTCAAGGATCGGTTCTTTTTCGCTAAATGTCCGAAGGGATTCACTCGTCTGTGGACTACGGGGGGTAAGTCTCTTTCACCACGCTTGGAATTTCCTTTAATTGCCACAAGTCTTCTGAACGATCGCATATTCCCTACAGTTCTTCCAAAGATTAATAAGGATCCGACTCTCAACCCTGTTCTTAGCACCCTGAAGGAGGTCGATGCTCAAGAGCGCACAATCAGGTTCTTGCTTACAAACGAAAATCTCCACCGATGTGGGCTTTTACACCCTGGGAGGTCTATTGGATTTGTTAGCACTCCTTCCTGCCCCAGAGCCCGGACCTGTTCTGTTTCCTCTTTCCATGGTTCTAGTGAAGATGATGACGATAATGAGGAAAAAGAAAGTGACTCATCCGATGGGTCATAGAAGGCTTCTAAAGAGATTCGCATTCAAGTCAAGGTCGACAGTCCACCCACATCGATCCCTAAGGAGAAAGAAGAAGAGTTAGTTCAACGGGCGGGCAAGGCTCCGTTTATTGAAGGGAAGGAGGAAGGAGACCGAAGAGGGGCTCCCTTTAAATGAAGAAGAAATAGATTGGGATACTGACACCGATGAGGGTGATGTCCATTTAGGCATCAAGGCCTCAGAGTTGAACCCCGAACATACTCCCTCACCTCCTTTAAAAGAATATGTTAAAGAAGCTTGTCCCAAGAATAAACCTGCTACCAGCTCCTTGCCAAGAGGTGCTGAAATTTACTTAAGAGACAAGAGCAACATTTTTGTGAATATGGGTGACTTGATGGATGAATTCACTTCGGAAGGATTGCCTTCCCAACTTACTCAAATCATCCCTTCAGTAATCAATCTCCTAATGTTAGTCGATGGTCGATCTAGTTTGTATACTCTACTAGGGTCATCAAACTACAACATACACTTCATTAGAATCATATACTTTATATTATTATTATTTTCCAGGTTGTTTTAGTTCATTGAATGCCTTTTTCTTAAAGATGTTTTATCATTTGCTGTCGGAATCATGTCTCGTGGATTTTACAGTGATCTTGATCGAGTACTGGAGTCTCAACATTAGCAGAGACATTATTCCAGGTATCACGCTTCCCGGGAGACTGATGAGGAAAGGAAGAGGAGGAAGGATGGGGAGGCGAAGGAGCATCGTCGTGCTGAGAAAGATCAAGGTCGTGATAGAGGAAGTGGCCATGAGAAGAGGAAGAGCTCGATTGAGAGGGAAGATTCATCAAAGCAGCTGAAAAGAGACCAAGGGCAGGAACCCGCTTCGCAGCTTCCTGCTTTTACTGGAGTAACCGTTTTTGCTTCCGGCGTCATGACCTCCTCTACTTATGCTGCTATGACTACCTCTCTTCCAGTTTCTAGACGTGCTCCTTACATTCTCCCCGCTGGTCCCCCGCACCTGCAGGTTGCATTACCTAACTTTTTCTTAAGGGAGGTTGTTTTTTATAAGCCCAATTTGAAATCGGATCGTGCAAAGTCTTATTCACCCCATCTCCACATGATTTAGAGCGGTTTGGAGCAAGCCGAGGGGTAGGAACAATTGTGCATGCAGCTTTTCACTATTAAACAAAACAATTACCAAGAAGTTCTCTCATTCGAGTCCGAAAAGGACGAGTATGAGAGGCAGCTTGTGGATCGTGATGCGGAGATTGAGAGGCTAAAGAAGGAGAGGGACGATGCCCTCAAGAGAGAAAGTAAAAGTGCTTCTTTGTTTAAGAAGCTGAGGAGTCCACGGACCAGGCCACACTCATATTTAGAGATGAAATAAAGAAGAGCCACACTGATGAGGCGGCTTTAAAAGAAAAACTGAGGATAAGTGAGACGATGGTTGAGACGGAGAAGAAAACCATCGCCAAACAGGCCCAATAGATTATCTCTCTTCATGAGCAAATTTTGGCTTTGGATGCCAAGAAAAGTCAGTTGGCTGCATAGAAGGCTAGCACGGAAGCCATCTATCAGAGCTTCAAGACACATTCGCAAAGAGGATGGAAGGCTTGGATGCTACTATATTGGGCTTCTATGTTAATTCATGCTACATCAAGGGAGCCTCGGTTATTTGGGTCCATTGTTCCCTCGCTCGCTTGCTGTAGTCAGGTAAGAGGTTCTGGCTTGATTTGAAGACATGGGCGGCAGTTAAACTGAAGAAGAATTGGTTCGGGCATACCTAAAAGAAGAATCCTGCCAAGATTTAGTGGAAGGCCAGACAATCTTGAGACTGGAGAGGGAACGAGAAGCCACTGATGTCGTGGCCACTGCTAAAGCTGTTACCAATCATTTTCCTTCAGGCTCAGGTGAGCCATCTTCGTATCATTGTACTGATGAGAGGATCATTTCTGCTTCTCCTATAATCATGCAGCCAGAAAAGGTGGGTGCGATGAAGGTTTCGAAGTTGTGATGCACGAATAGACCCCTACAGTAGGTAATTTTCTTGTCTCTCCCATGCTTGAAGACTTCCTATAACACCCCTAATTTTAAATAACATTATTTAGGAGATTTAATTAGATAAATTAAATAGAATAATGTATAGGTTAGAGTGATAAGGGAATTGTGATTTGGAAACTAATTAGGGTCGTGCCTTAACTAATGAAATTATAAGTGTGATTTATAAATTAGAAATTTAAGAGAATAAGGTAAGGGCAAAATGGGAATAGCCATATACCATAACCCCTAAACCTCTTACCTTATTCTCATTCACATTTTCATAAACCAAATACATAAACAAAGAGAGTTGAAGGTCGGCCATAACCCTAAGAAGAAGAGGAGCACAAAATCCATTTAGAGGCTAAGATTCAAGCTCGGAAGGTTAAAGTAAGAAAAAATTTCAAGTTCCTTATCAAAACAAGGTGAATAATGATCTAAACCATCTCATATAAGTTATCTTGAATGATTTAGTTTGGTTTGGGGTTTTAAACCATATGATTGGATGAATGACAGTATATTTTGATAGATTAAATGGATATTGATGATTTATATGATTTAATATGCATTTTATGATATGTTTAGATTAGAAAATCTATCATATGACATCCAATGAGTTGCGTTTTTTATATATGGTCAAAAATATTATTATAGAAGTGGGTTTCAAGTTTCATAATTTTTTAAGTAATTATGAATTTTTTAAGTAATTATGAATTTTTTATTAAAGAAAATAGCTAATTTCGGGTTTAAATTGTTTAAGGCAATTAAATAATGTTTTGGATCTAAAATCTATATATGTTAGAAAACATATTTAATGTGAATTATAGTGATTTTTGAGGATTTTTCCTAGGTGTTTTACAATGGTTAATAAATTATTTAAGTTAGAGGACTTAAATGTTATAAACGTTTTACTAAGGAGAGGGGCTTAAGTGCTAAAATGTTTTCAATTGTTCAATGAAGAGTTTGGCAGCTATTTTGAAAATAATTTTGGTAAAGTATTGGCAACCAATCATATTTTGGTAAATTATGTAAGTTAGGTGAAAAGGAATTACTTTGAAAAGTTAAAATTCAGTTTTATGTTGAATTACAACTTCGCCACTTTCATTTGCTTTCTTCCGCCACCATTGTCCCATTTATAACCTTTTGCATCCATTCAAAACCAATGCATATGGTATCAAGCATTTGGTACGTAGTGTATTGGAGAAAGGGGGAAGGAAAGAATGGTGTCTAAGGAATGCTTGCGAAAGGGTTGAAGCCGCTTTATTACCTTCGAACCCATTGACCCGCCTTTGTTCTAAAGTAAGCTTTCGAAAGGGTTGCCACTTTTGAACCCCTTCGATTTCCATACTGCCGAACCAATACCTACCTCAGTTAGATGCCGCTTTTATAACCCTTAGGTCAATGAGTGCGAAAGGTAGGTTTTGAACCAATACCTCTCTGCTACCATTGAAGCCGCCTCCACCAATGTTTTTGAAAGGATTGATTTAGCCACTTTGCAAATAGTTCGGAGGCACTGGTGTTCGAAAGGGTAGCTTTCGAATGTATTCCCTTTTTATACTTTGAAGCTTGTTTTATTTTCAATCAATGGTTTTAAAAGTGATACTTTTAGTTGGTTTCTAAGCTATGCTTCCATAAATTCTTACTTGAACCCCAATGCTTTTGAAAGGTATTTTTTGAGTGTTTCGAAAGGAATGTTTCCAAGTGTTCGAAAGGTATGTTTTTGAGTGTTTCGAAAGGAATGTTTCCAAGTGTTCGAAAGGTATGTTGGATGGTTTCGAAAGAGAATGTCTAAGGTTTTAAGTAATGATTTTGAAAAGGGAGAGTGGCAGAGGGCTTGGTTGCTCTATGATGTCGAAAGGGAGAGTGACGGAGGGTAACTCATGATGTCACAATGATCCAAAAGATATAGTCGAAAGCCTTAGTTTTTAAATTAGAGAACCCAGCCTCATTTTTAAAGAAAACCCATGGCAATGTAAAAGATTTTTGAAATGGCATTTAATTTTGAAATTTTAGAGGAAAATTTCCTTGCTAAAGGTAGTGGGTTAAGGGTATTAACCATATTTCATTAAAAATGATTACAAGGAATTAAACCATGGATGTTTATATTGTTGTGCTATTTGATCAGTTATCATGTATGCTTGTGTAATCATATTCAATTCATTATTAACCCGTAATTGCATTTTCGGGTGCTAAGGGCAGAATAACAGGCTACGTTGACCTAGTAGTGAACATATATTGAATTACACCGATGTGAGTAGAACTGCATCTAGGAGGTCATATTTAATTACACCGATATGGGGATGATGTATCAGTTCTTCGTCAATCAGATGTAAGCTGGAGCAACTACAGGAGTAGTTGGGGGAAATGCCGTGGATGTTGGAGGAGCTAATCTTGTGGCCCCAGTTGGCAATAACTATGGCTGAGTAGGGATTACACCAATCTTAGTGGGAAGCCATTTTTGGAAGCAGAGGATGTTGTTGAAGTAGAAAACTGGTTATTGCACTGTGAAAGGATTTTTACTGACTTGGGATTAGATGATGAGCAGAAGAGGAGACTTGCTTCTACAAAGTTGCAGGGAGCAGCACTTTATTGGTAGAATGGTATTACCATGGGAGTTCCGGAGGAAGAGTTGACTTAGGCAGAGTTTTGAAGGAGATTCGAAAAGAGGTTCTTGTCTGAAGTTCCCAAGTCAGTATTGCTGAGAAAGTTCATGGACTTAGTGCAAGGTGAGATGTCGGTGATTGAGTATGCTAGAAGTTTGATGAGTTGTCCAGATACGGATATGCTACCATTGACACCGTCATTAAAAGAAATAAGAAGTTTATTAGAGGGATGAAGCCTGAGATTGCTAGGGCGACAATGCCATATCTCCGTGATCCAAGTACAGTTTAGTGGAGATGGCAATCAGGAATGAAGAGATGCTCTCTACTTTTGGCAAAGAGAAGCAGGTTGAAACCCAGGATTCTCAGATCAAGAAGAGGAAATTCTTTAAGAAGAAAGGAGCTCGGAAAGGAAGAGCTGTCAAGAAAGGGAAGGCCAATATAGTTTGCTACAAGTGCGACAAGGAAGGACATTTTTCTCATGAATGTCAAACTGGAAAAGGGAAGAAGGTTGCAGATAAGAAAGGAGTGAAGTGCTTCAACTGTGACCAGATCGGGCATTACAAGAATCAGTGCCCAAAACCAATTAGAGCAGAGAAGGGAAAAGTTTTTGCCTTGGAACCATCATCTTCTAGATCAACTGCTGCTGAGAAGGGAAAGACTATGATGGAAGGTACGCTTTTGATTCATAGTATACCAGTTAGGGTATTATCTGATACCGGTGCATCGCATTCATTTATATCTCAGTGTTTAGTAGATAAGTTATGTTTCGAACCCTCATACCTTGTACTTCCTTAAGGGTTGTGAATTCGATATGAGGGTATGCAACTCTGTGGATGAGATGTGATCATAAATTTGCATGCAGTTTGTATGTTTTTGATTTCCGGGGTTTCTGGATCATATTGGGTATGGATTGGTTAGATAGATATGATGCTAGGATATTTTGCCAAGATAGGGAAATATCGCTAAGACACACTAATATTCATAACCGAATTATATACTCAGTGGAGAATTCAGATCTGAGTGTTTATGCATTGTTAGGGGCTATGGAAGTAGAAGAGGAGTTGAATCAGGTGTTGGTAGCAAAAGAGTTTGTAGATGTTTTTTAGCCCGTCACAGTACTACCACTAAAACGAGCCATTGAGCTTTGGATAGATATTGTGCCAGGAGCAGAACCTATAAGTAGACCACCTAGCAGGATGACACGTACCGAGATGAAGGAATTAAATGTGCAGCTAGTGGATTTAGAAAGAAAGAATTTCATTAGACCAAGCAATTCGACTTGGGGAGCGGTCGCGGTGTTCATGAAGAAAACGGATAGGTCGTTAAGGATGTGTATCGACTATCATAAGTTGAACGAGAAGACGATCAAGAATAAGCATGATTTGCCGAGAATCGATGATTTATTTGATCAGTT
Organism: Allium fistulosum; assembly: GCA_030737815.1. Classification (NCBI taxonomy): domain Eukaryota; kingdom Viridiplantae; phylum Streptophyta; class Magnoliopsida; order Asparagales; family Amaryllidaceae; genus Allium; species Allium fistulosum. The sequence goes on from CM060908.1 coordinate 369,583,753, forward strand.
GAGCGGAGCCAGAGTATTTTCCCAATTGGATTTGGCAACAAGATTCCATCAGCTAAGAGTGGCAAAGGATAATATTCCATTAACGACGTTCAGGACCAGATACGGGTCATATGAGTGGTTGGTAATGCCATTTGGGTTAACGAATGCGCCAGCTTTCTTCGTGGATTTGATGAACCGGGTTTTCCGAGAGCACTTGGATAGGTTCATATTGGTATTCATAGATGACATCTTAATATATTATAAGGATGAAAGAGTGCATGAAGTTCATCTTAGAGTGGTGTCTGAGACATTGAGGCAGCATCAACTGAAAACTAAGTTTTCAAAGTGTCATTTCTGGAAGAAAGAAGTTAAGTTTCTTGGTCACGTGGTTTCAGAGAATTGTTTGTCAGTTGATCCGGATAAGATCGAAGCTGTTAACAATTAAAAGAGACCTGAGACGGTGACTGAGATTAGAAGTTTTCTTGGGCTTGCTAGTTACTACCGGAGGTTTACTATCTCGTGGATAGCAGCGCCTTTGACTAAGCTAACCAAGAAAGTTTATCGGGTTTGACAAATGTAAGGAAGCATTCCTTAAGTTTAAGCACTTGTTGACCAACGCGCCTATGTTAGTAGTTCCAAATAGGAATCAGGGATTAGTGGTGTATATAGATGCATGTGGAACAGGATTGGGAGCTGTATTGATGTAGAAAGGTAAAGTTATTGCATATGCTTCACGATAGCTTAGACCACATGAAGTGAGATATCCTACTCATGATCTAGAGTTGGCAGTGGTGATCTTCGCATTGAAAGTATGGGGACGTTACCTCTTAGGGGAGAGATTTGAGTTATACACAAATCATAAGCCCTTAAGGTAATTATTCTCTCAGAAGGAGTTAAATATGAGACAGTAGAGGTGGCTGGAGTTTTTAGCAGCATATGATTTTGGTATAGAGTATACATCTGGAAAAGGAAATAAAGTAGCGAATGCTCTTAGCGGAAAACATTAGACTGTGGTGTTAGCTATGTTAACATAATGAATGGACCTAAAGGCTTTGACTACTTGTAGTGTGCATTTAAGATCAACTGCTAGATCTAATCAGAGTACTGCCATGTTGTCCTGCTTGGAAATTCGACTGAGACTGATCGAAAGGATTGCATCTAAGCAGAAAGATGACCTAGTGTTAGCTGAGAAGATTAGAAGGAAAGAGGCCGGAACCGAGATTGATGACCTGAAGGATTTTAGTCTAGACCAGAGAGGGTGGTTGAGAAAGAAGGGATGATTATATATCCCGAATGTAGGAAACCTAAGGAAAGTGGTCCTTAGAGAATGTCATCGATTAAATTTACGATTCATCCTGGGAGGATCAAGATGTATCAGGATATGAAGAGGAGTTTCTACTGGGAAGGTATGAAAAGGGATGTAGGCTTGTGGGTAAAGCAGTGTGTGAATTGTCAACAAGTAAAAGCCGAACATCTGAAGTCGAGTGGGTTGCTTCAACCTTTGGAGATACCAGTTTGGAAATGGGATTTGATATGCATGGATTTTATAGACGGGTTGCCAAGGTCGAATGGAGGAAATGAAAGTATATGGGTCATAGTGGACAGGCTGACCAAGAGTGCCCAATTCATTACAGTTAGGTCAACCAGGATGGCGCCTATTTTGTCTATATTGTTTATAAAGAACATAGTTAGACTACATGGGATTTCTAGTAGTATAGTCAGTGGCTGAGATACTTTGTTTACTAGCGAGTTCTGGAAGAGTTTACAGGATGTGTTAGGTACCAAGCTCAAGATGAGTACTACTTATTACCCTCAGACAGATGAGCGGACAAAGAGAGTCAACAAAGTACTCGAGGATTTGTTGAGAGCTTGTGTGTTAAATTTTGGTGGATCATGGGAAGATCACCTACACTTAGTTGAGTATTCCTATAATAACAGTTATCATACTAGTACAGGAATAGTGCCTTTCGAAGCTTTGTATGGAAGGCCATGCAAGTCACCGGCATGTTGGTTGGAAACCGGAGACAGATTAGTCTTAGGTCCAGATCTGGTAAGAGAGACAACAGAGAAGATTGATTTGATATGAGGTAGGATAAAGGAAGCTCAGTCTAGACAAAAGAGTTACGCAAATAAGAGGCGTAAGGATCTATAGTTCTCAGTTAGGGATAGGGTTTTCATTAAAGTATCATCGATGAAGGGTTTGGTACGATTCGGAAAGTCAGGAAAACTGGCACCAAGATATGTTGGACGGTTTCCAATTACAGAGAGGATTGGAAAGATCACATACAGAGTAGAGTTGTTGAGCGGTTTGGCAGGTGTCCATAATGTGTTTCATGTGTCTCATCTTTGTAAGTATGTGCATTATCCAGAGACTACAATCCCTCCGACTGCATTGGAAGACTTAATACTATAATCGGATATGACTTTTGTTAGGCAACCAGTTCGGGTTATAGCGAGAGACAAGAAGAGGTTAAGAAACAAGATAGTCAAGTTGGTGAAAGTTCAATGGAGCGACAACGAGAAGGATTGTACTTGGGAGACAGAAGACTGGATTAGCGATATTTATCCTAATATATTATAAGAGTATATTCTATATCTGTTATATATAGGCTGTTTACCAGTCAGGTAGGCTAGTATGGTAGTTAGGAGATGTTACAGATGATTGCTATGCTTAGTATTTAGTCCTTGCTGAATTTCGAGGACGAATTTTTTTAAGGAGGGGGGCCTATAACACCCCTAATTTTAAATAACATTATTCAGGAGATTTAATTAGATAAATTAAATATAATAATGTAGAGGTTAGAGTGATAAGAGAATTGAGATTTGGAAACTAAATAGGGTCGTGCCTTAACTAATGAAATTATAAGTGTGATTTATAAATTAGAAATTTAAGAGAATAAGGCAAGGGAAAATGGGAATAGACATATACCATAACACCTAAACCCATTACCTCATTCTTATTCACATTTTCATAAACCAAAGACATAAACAAAGAGAGTTGAAGGTCGGCCGTAACCCTAAGAAGAAGAGGAGCACAAAATCCATTTAGAGGCTGAGATTCAAGCTAGGAAGATTAAAGCAAGAACAAATCTCAAGTTCCTTATCCAAAGTGTAGGATCGTTTTCACCCTAGAGGGGGGGTGAATAGGGTCTACTAAAAATTAATGCGGAAGTAAAAATAAATACATATAGTAATGCAGTAAAGATCACATACAGTTTTACCTAGCTTCGGCAAGAAACTGTCTATGTGCTGCCTCCAAGGTTTCTGCTAGAAATTAAGTATTCGGACGCTTACAAAAATACGTAAACTTGTAATACCCGCTAATTGGATTAACCTAACTCTAAGCTCAAAACCCTGCCACAACTCAGCCATTGAGTTGCGAATTCTCGAACTACAAAACCGTAGTTCGTAAACTAGTTAAACTAGAGTTTGATTTAAATAAAAACAAACAAAGACAACTAAAAATAAAATAAAACCCTAATATCTAAACTATACAGCCCGGCCCATTAGAAAAAGCATAAACAAATTTTCCATTTTATTTGCTTCCTGCTCAACCATGCCGTCTTTTTCTTTTCGATCTGGAATTAGGGTTTGTTGAATTGAAGCCGCCGCTTGGAAATCAAAGTTCAAATTGTTCGCCTTGATGCTTTCGTTCCTTACTTTTCCTACTGCTTGATTTGTGCGGTTTCCCTCGAGAGTCGAGTTGGATGTTGCTTTGAATTGGTACGTGATTTGCCCCTTTATGATTTTTGATTATGCTCGACTTTGATACGAGTTTTGGATTTTTTTTTTTTTGATTTGTTCTAAGTAAGCTCTATGAATTTTTTTCTCGAACTCCAATTTTTTGCCGATGATGGTAATGGGTTAATCTGTAGGGATCGAAACCCTATTATTTCGTTCGTATATTTTGGTTTGAATTCTTTGTGAGTTTGGTACTTGCGTTGATTTCTGATCGAACGATCGTGTGATTTATGACTTGTTCGTCTCTGACTTGATCATCCTTCGATCTTGGAATTTGAATTTGAGATATATATATATATCTGGTTTCATTTTTTACTGCCAACGACTTGTTCAATTTACCATTCGCTGTTCCATATGACTCTGATTGAATTCCCATGAAATTGTTCAAACTGTTACAGATAATGTTCGATTTTTTTTTGAACACTTCAACAGTGTTTTTTTTGTTTGGCCATTTCCTTTTGAAACATGTCCTTGACTGATTCATGACCCACGGCTGCTTCACTATTTATTGCATCTCTTTAAAATCTGTTGCCACTTGATATGATTCTAGTGTCTCCACGTATGTACATACATATATGCATGTATGTATATATGTGTGTGATTGCTTGGCATCAATTCTGGTTGTTAGACTTGTTTTCATGTGCCTGTTAGTCTTGTTGTGTCTGGTGAACTTGTTTTCTCTGTCCTTGGGCACTTGTATTCTCTGAACTGTTGAAACTGAACTTGATTGAACATATTCAAGTGATTTCCTTGTGCCATTTGAAGTCTGGTTTCATTTGAAGTCTGATCTAGTGCACTTTGAACATTTTGTATATTTTCATGTAAGTGTTGAAACTGAACTTGATTGAGCATGTCTGAAATTTGTTGCTTTTTTATTAATCTGGTTTGTGTTGCATTGTGTTTGGATCTTCATGAGTCTGCACTTGGTTGAGCTGTTGTCATGTTGTATGTTGTTTCTATGCATTCATGTACATATAAGCATGTTTGAAGCTTTACATTCATGTTAACTCATTTAGACTTGTGAGCATGTCTGGTTCCATATTTATCTTGTTTTCATGTGTGCATTTGGTTGAGCTGCATGCTCCAATGTGTACATGTGCATTGTTCTGGTCTGGTTGCAGCCCTTGTGTTCACCACTGCTTATGCCCATGTGCACTTTTGTACCGTGGTCTTGTTAGCCTGAGTTCTGGTTTGGTTTTGGTTGTGACTTCATGTGTACATTGATTTAGAGAACTGCATTGTACTGACCATTGCTTTATTATTTTTACATGTCCTGTGCCATTGTGTTCTCTGAACTGTAGATTGGTCTGGTTCCATATGTTGTTTTCATGTTGCATGCTGTCATGTGGTATATTTTGTTGAGGCTGATTTGGTTGTTGTGACTGACCATTGCTGTGTTGAGTTATTTTTGCATTGCACCTGAGTTGAATCCAGTCTTGGGTTGGGTTTGACCTTGTGCTCACCTGTCCCTGCAATTTTAACAAGCAAGTGTATATTGGTGTGCACGACCTTGTGGCATATACAGTGATACACTGTGCATGTCACATGTTCGCATAAGATGAATTTAAAAAAATGATGACGAACAACCCAAATAACCAAGGCAAACAATATTTTCAAAACACACACTTCATTGTGCATTGCAAAATATTTCTTTTTCAATTTTACTGCGTCAGTGTTTATTTTGCAGATAGTTCAAATGCTGGATGTAGGCTGGAACAGTGTTAAAGATCAAATACGAGTGACGAGTGAATATGTAGTGAGGTGAAACATGTATATATAAATTATAAAGTGAAAATTGTGTTGTAATTGAAACTTGTATTTGGAATATAGTGAGAGCTTAAATTTGTACTATTTGAATTTGTAATAAAATATTTGTATAAATAAGGATTCCGAGTTATTTATTTTATTCAACAAATATTATTTAATTATGTGGAAAAATAAAATAGTACAATAACAAATACATTTAAACGAATATATATATATGTTTATTATCATCAAACAAAAATCATACACTAGTATATTCTACAATCTCCCCTTTTGATGATAACAAACATATATTAAGATTTTGACTCTATTACTTGTATTTGGCCTTGATGAATTCTATTAGCTCCCCCTATTTGAATACTCCCCCTTGATACTCCCCCTACAACAAAGCCCTCCCCCCTTCACATATGCATGAAAATAAAAAAAAATATGCAAATAAAAAACAATAAAAGATACAATTTACCTAGATGAGAATATGCAATTAAAAAATTTGTACTTATTTGCCAAAATCTTAACTTCTCTCCTCCTTTTATTATCAGCAAAAGAGTAATAGTGTTAGGTAAGAGTGATAAAGTGACAAACATTAATACAACATTAATACCTAATCGAGTATACATATTAAATTTCAATAAAAAATCAAACAAAAATCATAAATACTCTGTTAGACGCATATTCCATTTTAGAGTGATGGGGTGATGTCGGCATAGAAAACCATATAGTCGTGTCCATTTGTGGTATATTTTTGACAGGAATTTTTTTAAAATACTTACTAACGATGCATAACTGTTAGGACTTTTAAATTAGATTAGTAGTATTCCTTATTTTTATTAAAAAAATGAATTTCAAGCATCTTCTAACCGCGCATAACCGTGAGGACTTTTAAATGGGGTTAGAATCAACTTGTCTATTTCATCCAATTTTGATATGTGTTCCATACATGCATAACTGTGAGGACTTTTAAATGAGCATGAAAGCACATAATCATATATTTCAAGTAGTTCATCCATGCATAACCGTGAGGACTTTTAAATGAGAGTGAGTACTTTAGGATGATTTTATTGCTAATTAATTTAAAAAAATGAATAATTTCCTGTTTAAATACCACATTTTGACATACTATATTGGATTTTGATGAGTGATTGTCGTAGAAATATAATAGAACTAGAGATGGTCATGGAATTTTACCAACCAAAGTTATTACAAATTTTGTTTAAATTTTTAAAGAAAATTTCTAAATATACTCTCTCAAGGCATAATGTATGATCAAGATCAACACTCATCGCTTTTTTTAGTCACTATTTATCTTTTCGATAATCAATAGGGAGTCAGATTAGTTAACATAGGCATATAAGATAAAATAAATAAATAAAATATAAAATCACGTTTCTAAAATGCCTAAACTGAGACGAAGTCGACAAAGACTATTTTCAGGAAGGGGTTTTGTAAAAATGTCTGCCAATTGAGAATCAGTTGAAATGAAGTTTATGCAGATATTTTCTTTGGAAATGTGATCTCTAATGAAATGATGTCTATCATCTATATGCTTGGTGCGAGAATGATGTACAGGATTATTTGTGAGATCAATTGCACTTTTGTTATCACACATAAGTGGAACTCATTTAAAATTTAGACCATAGTCTTGCAAAGTTTGTATCATCCATAAAATTTGAGCAGAGCAACCGCTTTGAGCAATATACTCTGCCTCAGTGGTAGATAATACAATACAATTTTGTTTTCAACTTGACCATGCAACTAACGAATGTCCCAACATAAAACACGTTCCACTAGTACTTTTTCTATCAACTAGACTACCAGCATAGTCTGCATCTGAATACCCTTTTAACTCAAAGTTATCGTTAGTTGGATACCATAGACCAAACCGTGGGGTGTGCAACAGATACCTTATAATCCTTTTTACAACCTTTAAATGAGATTCTTTTGGATTTGATTGAAACCATGCACATAAACAAACAAAGAACATAATGTCTGGTCTAGAAGCAGTAAGATAAAGAAGTGATCCAATCATACCTCGATATTTCTCTTGATCAACTACCTTACCTTTTTCATCCTTGTCAAGTTTAATTGTTGTGCTCATGGGAGTTTTTGCAGGTTTAGCATCTTTCAATCCAAATTTGTTGACAAGCTCTCTGATATATTTTGTTTGAGAGATGAACGTACCTTTTTCACTTTGTTTGATTTGAAATCCTAAAAAGAATTTCAACTCTCCTACCAAGCTCATTTCAAACTTTTCCTGCATGACTTTTTCAAATTTCTCATACAAAAGGTTGTTAGTGGCACCATAAATAATCTCATCAACATATATTTGAACAATCAATCGGTCATCATTTTCGTGAAATAGAAATAATGTGGTGTCTACACAGCCCTTTTTGAACCCATTTTCAAGGAGATAAGTGCTAAGACATTCATACCAAGCCCTAGGGGCTTGTTTTAATCCATATAGTGCTTTCTTAAGTTTATATACATGATTAGGGTATTCTTGACTTTCAAAACTTTTAGGTTGTTCAACGAATACATCCTCTTTCAAAATTCCATTAAGAAAAGCACTTTTAATATCTATTTGTCTTAGTTTAAATCCTTTATAACAAGCAAAAGCTAACAAGATTCTAATGGATTCTAGTCTTGCTACTGGTACAAAAGTTTCATCAAAATCAATTCCTTCAATTTGATTATAACCTTTAGCAACTAACCTAGCTTTGTTTCTAATCACATTTTCAGATTCATCAAATTTATTTTTTAAAATCCATTTGGTTCCTACAACTGGATAATCATTAGGTCTAGGTGCTAGAATCCAAACATTATTTCGTTCAAATTAATTTAGCTCTTCTTGCATAGCCATAAACCAACTCTCATCATTGAGAGCTGTATTTATGTCTTTGGGTTCAGTTTCTGAAATAAATCTATTGTATAGACACAAATCACATAAATTTCTAAAAGAGGAACGAGTTAGAATACCTGAGGTAGGATTACCTATTACTAATTCTGGAGGATGGTCTGCTTTGAATTTCAATCTCTCTAGTTCCAGATTTCTTTGGACTTCTTCCACGGTTGTGGTTTCTTTTGGATTTTCACTTTCATCTTTTTCGCTCCTCTTCGACATTGCTTTTGATTTTTTCCTTGTTTTGATCATCAATGCCTTCATCAAATTTCACATTGATTGATTTCACGATTGTTCTCATCCTTTTGTTGTATACTCTATAAGCTTTGCTTCTGGAAGAGTATCCCATGAACATGCCTTCGTCTGCTTTTGGCTCAAATTTTTCCAGTTGGTCACCTTTACCGATAATTTTACATTTATCGTTGTTGTCCGTTGTGACTCTACCACTTTTGTATTTCTCTAGACTAATGAACTTTGATTTATCGCCCATCATGTCCCTGGAATAGCCAAAATCTAGGTACCACTCTCGTTGTTCCTTAGCCTGCCAACACGCCTACACGAGAAAAGAGTTTTGTGACCTATTTGTTTTCATAAATCCATGATTGTTAGTGACAAAAATTTTTGAAAAACAAGTTTGTGTAGAACCAAGGCAGTCTATGTTTGTTCCTTTTGGCACCCAGATTTGTTTGATTTTAAGGGATTTTACATTCGTGCCTTTAGGAACCCAAATTGGTATGGTTTTCGTGTGTTTGGGTCTATACCGGCAATTGTTTTGATTGTGTCCAATTTTTCCACAAATCGTGCACTTGGAGTTGACATGATTAGTTTTACTTCTACCTTTATCAGATTGAGTATACCCAAGTCCTTGTCTAATAGTATTAACAGTTTGTTTCCCTAATAGCATATTTAGTGATCTTTCTCCTTTGGAGAATTTTCCTAAAGTTGTAGACAATTGTTGGACTTGTGACTTAAGAGATTCATTTTCATTCAATAACAAAATGCACTTTTTAATATAATTTTCTCTCCTAGTATTTTCACTTTCCTTCAAATCAGAATTTCATTTTCAAGCGATTTAATTTTAGTTTCTGATTTTTTTTATTTCCTCTTCTAATGATGGACACTTATCACACTTAGGGTTCTTATTTCTATAGTTTTGAACCAATTGATTAAGTTGCATATTTAGTTCTATCAAACTACCTTTTTGTGATTCAATTTTAGCGTACTTCTCCCTAAGTCTTTCAAAACAACCATTTACTACATGAAAATATATAAGTAATTACGAGTGAGTAAGTTTTGATACCTCGCTTAGCTCATCATCATCGCTGTCACTTGTTTCTCCAAAAAAACACAGATTTGCCTTTCATTCTCACTGTCAGTGCTTTTATCATCTTCATCATTTTCATCCCAAGTTGCTGCAAAACTTCCTTTTTTCGGTTTCTTTCCTTTGCTGACTCGATTTTGAGGACAATTTGGCTTGATATGACCAGGTTTATTGCACTTGTGACAAATGATCTCCTGCTTTTCTGAGTTGTCTAGAACTTTGACGATTCTGCTCTTCAGTTGTTGATTTAGGGCAGGATTTCCATATTTGTGGTTCCTCCTTTTCAATCTCTTTATTATCAGTGCCGCTTTAGTTGCTCCTTCATCATCACCATCATCATCTTCACTTTCCATCGTTCCTTTGAGAGCTATTGATTTCTTTCGCGTATCTCCTCCTTTACGTTCTTCCTTGAATTTGATTTCTAGCTCATAAGTGGTGAGGTTTCCGATAAGTTCTTCAACTTTAACTTGTTTCAGATCCTTTGATTCTTGAATGGCAGACACCTTTGCTTCAAAATTTCATGAGAGAATTCTTAGGATCTTTCGGACTATTTCTAGTGTTGTGTATGGTCTTCCTAGGGATTTTGATTTGTATACAAGATTAGAAAGTCGTCTATACATTTCTTTGACACTTTCATCCTTTGCCATTGTGAAGTTCTCGTACTCGTTACTAAGCATGGCAAGGCGAGATTCTTTAACCTAGGAGGTTCCTTCATGAGCCACTTCAAGCGTATGCCAGATTTCCTGCGCAGTTAGACAATGTGAGATACAGTTAAATTCAATTTGATCTGATGAACAAATAATAGAATTCATAGCTTTAACATTAGCAGTTTGCAGTTTATTTTCAAGATCTGTCCATTGATCCGTAGGTTTATCAACTTCTTGATTATCTACCATTATTGTTGGTGTGTTATATCCTGTTTCAACAATATTCCATCCATCTATGGTTTTCAGAAAAATTTTCATTCTAGTTTTCCAAAATATTCACCATTGAACATGGGGGGTCTAGCTATGGACTGATCTTCCGCAAAAGCATTATTAAAAAAAGCCATTGAAAGAAAAAATCAAAAAAAATTAACAGAAAATGGGTTTTGTTTCTAGCTCTGATACCACTTGTATGATCGTTTTCACCCAAGAGGAGGGGTGAATAGGGTCTACTAAAAATTAATGTGGAAGTAAAAATAAAAACAGAAAGTAATGCAGTAAAGATCATACACAGTTTTACCCAACTTCGGCAAAAAACTGCCTACATGCTGCCACCAAGGTTTCTACTAGAAATTAAGTAATCAGACGCTTACAAAAACACGTAAACTTACGATACCCGCTAACTTGATTAACCTAACTCTAAGCTCAAAACCCTGCCACAACTCAGCTACTGAGTTGCGAATTCTCGAACTACAAAACCATAGTTCGTAAACTAGTGAAACTAGAGTTTGATTTAAATAAAAACAAACAAAGACAACAAAAAAATAAAATAAAACCCTAATATCTAAACTATACAGCCCGGCCCATTAGAAAAAGCATAAACAAAATTTCCCTTTTATTTGCTTCCTGCTCAACCATGCCGTCTTTTTCTTTTCGATCTGGAATTAGGATTTGTTGAATTGAAGCAGCCGCTTGGAAATCAAAGTTCAAATTGTTCGCCTTGAGTCTTTCGTTCCTCAATTTGCCTACTGCTTGATTAGTGTGGTTTCCCTCGAGAGTCGAGTTGGATGTTGCTTTGAATTGGTACGTGATTTTCCCCTTTATGATTTTTGATTATGCTTGACTTTGATTCGATTTTTGGATTTGTTTGTGATTTGTTCTAAGTAAGCTCTCTGAATTTTTTTCTCGAACTCCAATTTTTTGCCGATGATGATAATGGGTTAATTTGTAGGGATCGAAACCCTATTATTTCATTCATATATTTTGGTTTGAATTCTTTGTGAGTTTGGTACTTGCATTGATTTCTGATAAAACAATCGTGTGATTTCTGACTCGTTCATCTCTGACTTGATCATCCTTCGATCTTGGCATTTGAATTTGAGATATATATCTAGTTCCGTTTTTTACTGCCAACAATTTGTTCAATATACCATTCGCTGTTCCATATGACCTCTGATAGAATTCCCTTGATTTTTTTCAAACTGCTACAAATAATGTTTGTTTTTTTGAACACTTCAGCGATGTTTTTTCTATTTAGCCATTTCTTTTTTAAACATGTCCTTGACTAATTCATGACCCACGGTTGCTTCACTGTTTATTGCATCTCCTTAAAATCTGTTGCCACTTGATATGATTCTGGTGTCTCCACGTATATACATACATACATATATGTATATATGTGTGTGATTGCTTGGCATCAATTCTGGTTGTTAGACTTGTTTTCATGTGCTTGTTAGTCTTGCTATGTCTGGTGAACTTGTATTCTCTGTCCTTGTGCACTTATATTCTCTGAACTGTTGAAACTGAACTTGATTGAACATATTCAAGTGATTTCCTTGTGTCATTTGAAGTCTGGTTTCATTTGAAGTCTGATCTGGTGCACTTTGAATATTTTGTATATTTTCATGTAAGTGTTGAAACTGAACTTGATTGAGCATGTCTGGAATTTGTTGCTTTTGTTATTGAATCTAGTCTGTGTTGCATTGTGTTTGGATCTTCATGAGTCTGCACTTGGTTGAGCTAAAGTCATGTTGTATGTTGTTTCTTTGCATTCATGTACATATGAGCATGTTTGAAGCTTTGCATTCATGTTAACTCATTTGGACTTATGAGCATGTCTGGTTCCATATTTATCTTGTTTTCATGTGTGCATTTGGTTGAGTTGCATGCTCCAATGTGTACATGTGCATTGTTCTGGTCTGGTTGCAGCCCTTGTGTTCACCACAGCTTATGCCTATGTGCACTTTAGTACCGTGGTCTTGTTAGCCTGAGTTATGATAGTCTGGTTTGGTTTTGGTTGAGACTTCATGTGTACATTGATTTAGAGAACTGCCTTGTACTAACCATTGCTTTATTATTTGTGCATGTCTTGTGCCTTTGTGTTCTCTGAACTGTAGACTGGTCTGGTTCCATATGTTGTTTTCATGTTGCATGTTGTTTGCACAAAAACTGGGCAAACACTCAAATCATTGTTGTAGAGCTGTAAATATTGTTTGTAGTATATAGCTATTCTTTGATGAAAATTAGTTGCGGATGTTCAAGGTAGAAAATCAGTAATTTGCAATAAAGAATATGCAAAGGACTTAAATGTAAAAAGATACATAAATTATAGTGTTTCGGCCAGAATGTGCCTCCTTCCACTGTTCCTCTTTTATTATCCCTTTCATTTCTGATTACGAGTACAAGCTTTGAATACGAGCAAACATGCTATTAGAACTAAGATTTTTCCCTCTCGAAGTTGTCTGCCATTGTTGCTGAAAGCTTCGCTCTTCAGCATCCTCCTTTTTTATGATGCCATGTGCTTGGTATTTATAGAATGAAGATACGAGGAGAGACAGCTGAGTTATAGTATTTGGAATTTGGTTCAACCTTCTTTCCTCCAAGATTTGGTTCAACCTTCCTTACGTGATTGTCAAGCTATTCCACTTGTGATGACCGCCATACACCTCCAAGAACCCCGGAACGCATCATGAAGAAATCCCCAAAGTATCATTGTTCCATGAAAAAAATTTCCAACTTTTTTTGTAGATCAGTTATACCTGGGTTGAGCCCCAAGCAAACCTTCACCCGACTCCAAACAGCATTACTCCCAACTGACTCCAAGTAAACCATTAAATTTCTCATGCCTGATTCCAAGCAGCCTCCGAACCAAAGATTTGGTTCGGTCACTGGACAGACTCCAAGCAGAATCCATATTTTCAAAGTCCGACTCCAAGCAACGGCCGAACAAAAGTTTTGGTTCGGTCACCGGACCGACTCCAAGCAGACTTCAGATTTTCAAGGCGCGACTCCAAGCAAGCAGTGAACCAATGATTTGGTTCGGTCATCGCCCCGACTCCAAGCAGACTCGAGATTTTTAAGCCCCGACTCCACACGAGCACTGAACCAAAGTTTTGGTCCGGTAATCCAACCGACTCCAAGCAGACTCCAAATTTTCAAGGCTCGACTCCAAGCAAGCGCCGAACCAAAGTTTCGGTTCGGTCATCGTGCCGACTCTAAGCAGATTCGAGATTTTCAAGCCCCGATTCAAAGCAAGCACCGAACCAAAGTTTAGCTTCGGTAATCCAACTGACCCCAAGCAGACTCCAGATTTTCAAGGCCCGACTACAAGCAAGCGCCGAACCAAAGCTTTGGTTCGGTCAATGGGCCGACTCCAAGCAGACTTGAGATTTTCAAGCCCCGACTCCAAGCAAGCGCCAAACTAAAGATTTGGTTCGGTAATCCAATCGAATCCAAGCAGACTTCAGATTTTCAAGGCCCGACTTCAAGCAAGTGTCGAACCAAAGTTTTGGTTCGGTCATCGCGCCGACTCCAAGAAAACTCGAAGTTTTCAAGCCCCGACTCCAAGCAAGCGCCAAACCAAAGATTTGGTTCGGTAATCCAACCGACTCCAAGAAGACTCCAGATTTTCAAGGTCCGACTCCAAGCAAATGCCGAACCAAAGTTTTGGTTCGATCATTGCGCCGACTCCAAGCAGACCTGAGATTTTTCCGACTCCAAGCAAGCGCCGAACCAAAGTTTTGGTTCGGTCATCCGACTAGGGATCCTGGCTTGCTGTTGGACTGTCGACCTTGAATGGTGGTAGAGCGTCGCGGTATCGGCCCCACGAGACGGTGGTGAAAAAATCTTAAGATGATCATATCTCTCAATCCGTAGCTCGAATTGAGATGTGATTTCGACCCTATGTCCATATCTTGATCTCGAGAATACTTCCAAACTAGTTTTAGTCTATTCCATAAAAATGATGATTTTTCCCCTGGCTCCTCATATTCACCATGTAGTCGGCGAAAATGCCCACAACATTGCTTGCTTGGAGTCGGGGCTTGAAAATCTTGAGTTTGCTTGGAGTCTGCACAATGACCGAACCAAAACATTGGTTCGGCACTTGCTTGGAGTCGAGTCTTGAAAATCTGGATTATGCTTGGAGTCGGTTGGATTGCCAAACCAAATCTTTGGTTTGGCGCTTGCTTGGAGTCGGGGCTTGAAAATCACGAGTCTGCTTGGAGTCGGCCCGATGACCGAACCAAAGCTTTGGTTTGGCGCTTGCTTGGAGTCGGCCCGATGACCGAACCAAAGCTTTGGTTTGGCGCTTGCTTGGAGTCGGGCCTTGAAAATTCGGAGTCTGCTTGGAGTCGGTTGGATTACCAAACCAAAACTTTGGTTCGGCACTTGCTTGGAGTCAGGGCTTGAAAATATCGAGTCTGCTTGGAGTCGACACGATGACTGAGCTGAAACTTTGGTTCGGCGCTTGCTTGGAGTCGGGCCTTGAAAATCTGGAGTCTGCTTGGAGTCGGTTGGATTACCAAACCAAAACTTTGGTTCGGCGCTTGCTTGGAGTCGGTTGGATTACCGAACCAAAACTTTGGTTCGGCGCTCTCTTGGAGTCGGGGCTTGAAAATCTCGAGTCTGCTTGGAGTCAGGGCGATGACTGAACCAAAACATTAGTTTGGCACTTGCTTGGAGTCGTGCCTTGAAAATATGGAGTCTACTTGGAGTCGGTCCGTTGACCAAACCAAAACTTTGGTTCGGCAGTTGCTTGTAGTCGAACTTTGAAAATATCGATTCTACTTGGAGTCTGTCCGGTGACCGAACCAAATCTTTGGTTCGATGACTGTTTGGAGTCAGACATGAGAAATTTAAGGGTTTACTTGGATTCAGCTGGGAGTAATGTTGCTTGGAGTCGGGTGAAGGTTTGCTTGGGGCTCAATCCGGGTATAACTGATCTAAAAAAAGTTGGAAATTTTCGTCATGGCATGACGATACTTCGGGGATTTCTTCATGACGCGTTTCGGGGTTCTTGGAAGTGTATGGCGGTCGTCACAAGTGGAATAGCTTGACAATCATGTAAGAAAGGTTGAACCAAATCTTGGAGGAAAGAAGGTTGAACCAAATTCCAAATACTATACACTCAGCTTCGTCTCCTCATATCTTCATTCTATAAATACCAAGCACATGGCATCATAAAAAAGGAGGATGCTGAAGAGCGAAGCTTTCAGTAATAATGGCAGACAACTTCGATAGGGAAAAATCTTAGTTCTAATAGCATGTTTACTCGTATTCAAAGCTTGTGATCGTAATAAGAAATGAAAGGGATAAAAAAAGAGGAACAGTGGACGTAGGCACATTCTGGCTGAACCACTATAATTTCTGTGTCTTTTTACATTTAAGTCATTTGCATATTTATTGCAAATTACTGATTTTCTACCTTGAACATCCGCAACTAATTTTCCTCAAACAATAGCTATATACTGCAAACAATATTTACAGCTCTACAACAACGATTTGAAACCTACTATTTCTAATTTCTCTCTTTCTTGCTTTCCTTTTTATTTTGAAACCTACTATTTCTAATTTTTGACTTGAGATTGTCGTTTCTTCTCTTAAGAAACTCTCTCCCTTTTTCTAAGATCTGAAATCTATGTTTCTTTTCAGATCTACCATGACTATTTTACATAAAACAAAAAATCCTCCTTTTCTCTTCAAATCTGAACATCCATTTTACTACATAGAGTAATTCTTTTGTCCACTTTTTAGATCTTGCTTTTACTATCCACAGATACTGTTTATTAGCAAAAAAAAATCATCTCTTGGATCTGAAATCCTTAGATATTCCTTTAACTATTTTGGATCCACAAACACATGTCCCTTAACCAAAAAGAAACATGTACTCATTCTTTGGATCTGAAATCAAACCACCTCTCTGTAATAACCCGACTTTTTCTCCACAGAAAGTCGGATCATTATGAAGAAAGAAAGGGGTGAGAAATAGAAAAGAAGAGAAAGAGAAAGAAAACAACACAAATACTCACAGCGGAAACGGAACAAAATATAATATATCATATAACTAATACATAGTATCATATACATCTATCAGAGTTACACAGATTACACATCATAAACTAGACAGTTATAATTTAATTCGAGTATATGAAGGTGAGTTAATCTCACTCAGTTGAATTTTATTTTAAATTTAAATGGTTAAATTTAAATAATTGATTGGATGATTGCATTGATTGAATGTGCTATATTATATATAGTAGTATATAGCAATATATACATATTGGCATATGTATATATTGGAGTTGATATTCCCGCATTTATATAGCGGATGAGACCCTATGCGCCGCATAATAGCGGATGATTGATATAAATCCCATATACCGCGATATTCCACTTTGAAGTGGAATTGGTATTGTGCTAACGTTTGTGGATGCAGGAAAACAGGTTGGAGGGATCCAACTGGATTCCTCAAAATTATTTAGATTTTTGATATTCTGTTCTATGAATATTGATATCCTGTGATGATTTTATTGATGATTGAAATATTGGATGATATGGTTGGATTGAATATTTCAATAAAAGGAGTTATCAAAATATATTGAATTGGATTTTGAAAGAAATAAAAGAGTAAATTTAAGTAAATAATTCAAGTGAATTGGAATAAGGGAATTTCGAAATAACAAGGGAAATATTAACTTTAAACTAAAGTGATATTAAATTTAAAGAATAAAGGATTTATTTTGAATGTAAGGATTAAATTTAATTAAAAGCTAAAGAAGGAATTTTGGAAGTTTAAAATTGGTATTTTCAGTTAAAAAGGGTTTTAACTCAAATAAAGGAATAAATCTAAAAGTTAATGTATTTTGAAATAAATGAAGTAGTAAAGGAAATTTATTTCAAAGTAAAGTAAAGTAAATTGGAAAATCAATTGGAAATTGATTTAGTTGTTTAAAATTGGAATTTTAAAAGAGAAGTGAGATTTTGGAGATATAAACTGGGTTTATAAAGTAAAATAAAATATCAGTGGATATTTGAATATAAATTCAAGATGGGGATTTATAAAAAGATATGGTTTGGTTTAAAAATAAATGTTGGTTTATTTTTAAAAGATGGAAATGAGAAGTGTATTTCTCTGGATAGCCAAGTACGTTTCAAAGCAATTTTAAATATAAGTTAAAAGTTTTAAGTATGTTTTAAAAAGCATGTTTAGAAAATTGATTATTTCTAAATGTTAATTTTCAAAGTAGGTATTTTTAAAAATCTATTATTGTAGTAATTATATAAAAGTGATTTGCTATTCTGTTTTAAAAAGAGAAATTTAGTTTATATTTGTAAAGTGGTTTCATTTTAAATATTTCTTAAGTATATATTTTGTTAAGGTATTAAAGTAGTTTTTAAATTTCAATATTATTAAGTATATTTATAGTAAAGTGTTTTTAGATTATTTTAAAATCTAAGTGTTTTGTACTTGGTGTTTCAGAGGAAATAAATATTTGGAAATGTATTCCGTAAGCGGAAACTGTTTTGAAATTGTTTTCAAATGAGTTTTGAAAATTGGAAATATATCTTGGAAAGATATTTGGGCAAATAAATAATGTGGGAAATTATTTAATTGTGTGATGGTTGCTTGTGGATGTTAATTGATAGTTAAATAACCGACTATCAATATTGGCCAATGCGTTGATCGTTTCGAAGAGACCGGGATCGAGTTTCCGTATACCGGGATTCTAGGTCTGGAGACTCGAATACCACTTCGATTCGGTTTGTACGTTTCGGGTAACGTGTTCGAAGTCGAAGATGGAGCAGTGAAGTGCAAGGGCTAGTCGCTACTAATCCTGAGGATATTTCCAAAATGGATGTAGTAGGAGTAGTGCCTTCGGTTCCGTTCAAACCCAGGACGGACTTGTATGGACGAATGCTTGCGAAACATCGTCAGCGGACGATGGGCATTCTAAGGGATATGTGCTATAAAGGTATCGTTTAGCCTCGAACCTCATCAACCGGGAATGACTGAAAATCAGGGGTTATGCAGCAAGGCTTCGTGGGTAGCTCCCACTGGAGGGTAAGGTCATCCCTGTCTAGATGTCCCTTTTTATTTCGGCTTAGTGGTGCGGTTGCTGATCCCAACCGTGGGGTGATTTTATTCGGGATCATCCAGTAAGGGATGGTTCCGGCCTTGTGTTGCAGGGGAGCGGGCGTACTCCTCGGTACTGTGATCTAGGCCACGTACTGTGATAGGTGGTACCCCAGTGCCTAGTCATTCGTTGGAAATCCATTCTTCCTACGTGCCTTGTACGGTATTTGTTTGTATTACCCACTTTTGTGGCTAGTATGCTGGAATTTAATAATGTAACAATTTCAGCTATTTTAATAAGTAATTGTGAATAGACACTATTATAATATCAGAGGATTTTATAAAAAGTGTTTTAGCTATCGTAAGGTAAAAACCCGACATGTTTATCTGTGGCGTGGTCTTACGAGATGCTTTTGTTTTCAAAGGATTTTGAAACTTTAATAATCAATTTGAGTGTGATTTTCTCACGCTGGTTCTCCAGACTGACTCGGGTATTGTTTTATATGATGCTCGGGTCAGACCGAGTATTATAGGTTACAGGATATGATGATGTGGAGCTCAGGAGACGAGCTGGATGACGATACGTACTCTCGTACTTGCTATTATTTTTCCGCTGTATATTCAGTTGTATGATATTGATGTGATGTACTCTGATGATGTATTTGGATGTATATATATATATACAGATACAGTTTGATTTGTGTAAAGATCTGTTGATATATATTTTATTTTATTCCGCTGCGTATGTGAGATTCTGCTGTTGTTTTCTATTTTTCTTCTTCTACCTCTTCTTCTTAACTAAAATGGTCCGGTTTTTCTTGTATGAAAAACCCGGGTTGTTACACTCTCTTTTCTCATTTGAAATCTAAAAACATAATTTCTTAGCATAAGAAACCCCTTTTTCCCTTTGTTTAGATCTGGATCATTATTTTCTTTCACAAAAGAAAACTTGTTTCTTGTCTTAAGATCTAAAATTGCATTTTTAATTGAATCTATAACTCTTTCTTTTCAGATCTAAAGTCACTGTCTCCTTGGAATGAGAGATTCTCTTTTTCTCACTTTTCCAGTTTGAGATCATTGTTTCTTAGATTAAAATACTCTATATCTCCCAGATCTAAATACGTTACTTTAGGAAAATCTATTTCTCTTTTAGAATCTACAATCACTATTCCTTGGAGATAAAAAATATTCTGTCTTTCTTTTCTCTTATTTTAGATGTACAAACGCTTTTCCTTAACCAGCAAGAAACATGTATTCACTTCTTAGATCTGAAATCACCATATCTCCTTTCAGATCCGCAAACACTGTTTCTTAAGCAAAAAGAAACATGTATTCATTTCTTAGATCTGAAATTGTTATATCTTCTTTTTCTCGTTTTAGATCAAAAAACATTGTTTTTGACCAAAAGAAACACTTAGTCATTTTTTTGATCTAAAATCATTATAGATCTTATTCTCTTTCCATCCAGAAGCATTGCTTCTTTAACATAAGAAAACTATCTTCCTCTTTTGTATAAGAGGAATCTATTTCCCTAGTAAAATATAAAATTACGATTCTAAGAAAATCCTTTTCTCCCTCCAAACTCGAAATCCTTTCTCCTGATCTAAAGTCATTGTGTCTTTGAAATTAGAGTTTTTCTCTTTTTCTTTTTTCAAGTTTGTAATCACCGTTTCTTGGATTGAGAAGCTATACCTCCTATCTCAAGATTCTCTCTTTATTTTAAGAGTTGGACCATCAACCCTTCGAAGCTACAAAACCTCCCAATTCTTTCCGAAAATTGAATTATCTCTCTCGAAAAGTACAAACTCTCAAGGGAGGGATGGAGAACAACTTCCCAATATGCCGCCTAAAGTGGGAGAACTCCGCTGCAAAGAATGCAACAACTATCCGGATGTGAAAAAGCAGGAAGACTAATCTAATAACCTCCTGGTGCTAAAAATTATCGGACGTAAATTCAACATGGTTGTGATTGAAATCAGTAAACACTTCACTGCTTAACATAAAGCTTCGGTGGATAAACTATTGACATGCTTGGGGCAGACAGAAGTATTCGACCTCAACGTCATAATACAAGGGAAGTCCCAATCTAGAGAACACAGGGGGCATTCCACATAACCAAATGAACCCCAAGCACAACCCTTTTTCCATCCAGCATCAAATAAAAGTACTACGATTTGGATCCCACTGATGGATCGAAATATTACAACTTGAAGACCGAAGTCATAATGATTGAATACTCAAAGTTTAGATATGACAAGCACCACACTTCGTCACTCCTATCATGCACGAAGGTATCACCAATCCAACGTGTACCGGACATGATTCAAATAATGTCAATAGCTCTTCTTACCTAGGGATATGTTAAATAAATATGAAAAGAGAAGGAGATAAGACCAAGAGTTACTAGTCCACTCTCTAGGAAAATAAAAAACTTTTGAGTGCCCACTACGAACCTTTATAAGGGGCTAACCTGGCCTCCTAGACACTTGCCAAGATCTCCTCACTTGCTGATAAAAGGGGAGCACAGAGGAGGTACTATATAATTACTTTTCTTTCATTCTAATCAATCTTAAGCTATTGTAGTGCTC
The DNA here is from genome assembly GCA_030737815.1 of Allium fistulosum. Taxonomy (NCBI): domain Eukaryota; kingdom Viridiplantae; phylum Streptophyta; class Magnoliopsida; order Asparagales; family Amaryllidaceae; genus Allium; species Allium fistulosum. Next base: position 369,605,039 of record CM060908.1, read on the forward strand.
TACCATCTACACTTGGATCTCCATCCTTGGAAAAAGGTGAAGGAAGGATTCGTAAATTCGTTGCATGTGCTGATCGACCCGAGGGTGCTTTCACGCTACACGATGTAAAGACAAAAAATCAAACTAGCCCCTACAACTATGCATGACCTCTCCTTTGGGTCAGCAAGGCACATAAAGATGAGATTACATCACTGTCGGGAGTTCAGATAGATGGTCACCCAGGGACGCTAGCACAGCTTGCAGCGCAAATGCTATAGAAAAATGGAAGAGATACAACTCTCTGCCTCTGGAGCTCAAATGATCAATGGTCGGATAGAAGCCATCCATTTGAGTATGGTGTTACCTTAAAGGGTAAGGAAGAGGACATGAAGGAAATGGAATCTACTGAGTACTTGGATAACATAATAGTTTATACAGAAAGGCTTTGAAAGACAGAACTCTAGCAATTCCAACATATTTGGCCCGCAGTAGAAAGGCGAGAGATATCTAGAACCACCACCACTACTCCTTATATCACAATTCAACACGAATTAGCAATATATATAGTAAACCGCTAGGACATTGTAGTCACCAATCAAGATACTAGCTTCACCACTCCATCATGATCCAAGAATCAAAAAACACAATTAAAATTGATTAAGAACTAAGGATAGCAGGATGCACGCTAGGGACATCCACTATAAGTCCACCAAACTAGCTGGAGTCAACTTGACAAAATGACTAGACCAATGACTGCTAGGAGGCAGCACGAAAACGCCAAACAAGAATCTTAGCCTAGTAAAACCCCCGTTATCAAATAGTGTACTTGCAGAAAATCCTTATGAGGAGCTCTCCGATCACACGATATGCTCGCATAAACATATCATACGCATGAAATAGATGATCCTGCAAAGGAGGTACCATAACAAACCTCTTCTTTCGTTTTTATCTAACTCGGTTGTTGTCATTTCAGGACAATTCCATCGGCTCCTAGGTTCCACAGAGTCTTACAAAAACACCAAGCGAGACTTCCTATCCAAGAGAACATCTTAAACCAGGCATACTACACAACCAGGTACTTTGCGCTTCTTTTGAAGCGGCAGGTTTGGTCTAAACTACTCTTTCCCTTTGGCCGAGACAAGAGACTAATGCATTCACTTAACACATATGTAGTTATATTCACTATGCTATTATAACCACTACTTCTTTTGTGATTACCAACCCAGATCACAAGCTTGTGTTGGCAGCAGTGAAAATAAGATAGCCATGACTAAAGGCGCTAGCCTAGGCAGTTCACTACTGACGATTGTCCCTTTCCCTGGCAATGACATACCAATCGGGCATTCGGGCACAAATCTAGCTTCAGTAACTCAAAGAATAAATGCATTCGAAGCCTAGCATGGATTGACTCATAACAGGAGTTTCCCCAAGCCAATGGGCAGGTTGAAGCTGTCAACAAAGTCTTGCAAACACTAATTAAGGATAAACTAGATAAATCCAAAGGAGTGTAAGTTAACAAACTACCCACGGCACTGTGGGCCTCCCAAGCCTCCTACAAAACAGCAACAGGACATATTCTATTTGCTCTAAGCATGCGGGGCTGAGGCCATGCTTCTGGTCGAAACAGTTGTCCCTTTACATCGTAGGACACGTTATAATCCAGAAGAAAACGTGGAGCTTCTCAACATGTCCTTAGACCTGATTGAAGAAAGAAGGAATAACACTGCTATCAAGACTGCCGCACACAGACGGAAAGTGGCAAAACAATACAAATCTAAGGTGAAGCCCTAAGAGCCATGTTAGCACCAAAATTGGTCACTAACCTCGTAGAGAAAGATTGTGTAGAGATATAAGTGATGAAGATAAATTAAACAAGGAAGAGAATGCTAATTTAAATGCAGAAAGTAAGAATACCAAATTTATAGTGGTTCAGCATAATTGCCTACGTCCACTTTGAGGTTAAACTTTATTGATCTTTTTTTATGGTTGATTACAAATACAATTCGTAGATTGAATACTTGAATGCAATTGCTAAGTAGAGAAGATGAGTCTGAAAAATGGCAGAGTCTCCCCAGTGTTCTCCAAAAAGATCCCCTTTTCACTGTGACCCTGCCCCTCTATTTATAGACAAAGATGGTCTGGACTTCCCAGGTGGGCTCGGTAGCCGAACACTCTAGCCCAAGTATAGTGGTCGCTGCATGCCGAACCAGGTAGGCCGAACACAATGACGCCGAACCACCCTTTCTATGCCGAACGGTATGTTTGATGTGTGGGAAGTGCAGAATGGTTGTCAGTCGAAGCCGAATGTGCCTCTGTCCGAAGCGCTTGACCGAACAATGCTCTCTGGCCGAACGATGCATTCTGGCCGAACAATCCCTTTTACCGAACGATCCTCCTTGGCCTACCGTGCCTCCTAGCCGAACGATGCATTCTGGCCGAATGGTCCCTTTGGCCGAACGATCCTCCTTAGCCTAACGTGCCTCCTGGCCGAACGATGCATTCTGGCCGAATGGTACTGTCATGTCGAGTAGTCATATACGCCGAACGCCTTCTAATGCCGAGTACTCCTGGATGCCGAGTACTACGCTGAGTACTCCTGCTGCCGAGTTCCACTGGATGCCGAGTACTTCTAGATGCCGAGTTCCACTGGATGCCGAGTACTTCTAGATGGCGAGTACTATCTGATGCCGAGTACTATCTGATGCCGAGTACTACGGCGAGTACTCCTGTTGCCGAGTTCCACTGGATGCCGAGTACTACGCCGAGTACTTCTAGATGCCGAGTACTATCTGATGCCGAGTACTAGTTGCCTGGTCAAATCTTCAGGAAACACTTGCCCCCCAAAGTGTATCGTGTGGCCGAATCGTGGTACGCTTTGAATCATGTAACCTTTTCGTCTCTTCTTAAACTCTTGACAAACCTCGAACGGAGATGTCTTTTTGAGAATTCCAGTGGTTTAGGTGTGTGCCGAACGTTTCCCAGATGCCGAACGAGGCATTCGTAACCGCACGTGCCTCTGTCCGAATGAACCTTCAGTGCCGGACACTCTTATACGCCGATGTCGAACATCATGACCTTGACCGGTTCCACCGGATGTAGCCTTTTCGACTTCCTCTGTTTCCCTATAAAAGCCAGCACCTCTATCCTTCTTTTCCTTTTCACACTTCCAATACCTCTGCCTTGCCTCTGCCGAACCTATCAGCATACAACTCGCCGATTCTTCCCAAGTTTCTTCCTTACCAACTAGGTACCGATCCTTTCATCTCAATACAGCCTTTATGCTCGAACTCCCTTAATTGATGGGATAAATCGAGCCTTGGACAAAATGTCGAGTCACACGACGAGTGGTGGTAGGAAGTGTAAATAGAGATGAGTTTTTTCCAGAAATCAATGATAGACACACTGTGGTTCGGCATAGGTATTTTATGCCGGACCAGATCGGTGGAAGTAGAAACATGGAGTAAGTAGGAGATACTAGGGGCATCGAGCGGTCTGGTCTGGTACGACTTGCCGAACGATTCGTCCTCATGGTTCGGTGTGGATGGAGGAAGAGACGAGGCCAATGTTGAAGACAACGTGCCGATGGTCATTTCAGCCGAACAGTCACAAACACCGTACCATACTCAGGCTAAAACACGCCGAACAAAATAAGGCCGAATGATCCCTTTAGCCGAACAATGCTTTAGCCAAACAATGACTTTAGCCGAACAATGCTTTAGCCGAACAATGACTTTAGCCGAACAATGCCTTAGCCGAACAATGACTTTAGCCGGACCAGGACTTAGCCGAACAATGACTTTAGCCGAACAGTGACTTTAGCCGAACAGTGACTTTAGCCGAACAGTGACTTTTAGCCGAACCAAAATTTAGCCGAACAATGACTTAGCTGAATAATGACTTGACCGAACAAAGACTTAGCCGAACACTCATTAACTATATCTACCCGTAAAGCAAAACAAGAAACAGAGCCCAAGCATTCTAGCATACGTGAAGCCGGCCCGGATCGCTAACTTCTTAGCTTCAGTAAACGTAAATCTGAACTTAGATTATCATACGTTTTCTGGATCTGGAATTGCAATCGTCAAAAGGCAGGCTTCTGGGGACGGTCTCCGAGGGCGATGACTTGATGCTCAATTTTATAGCAACAACTTTGCGACCTTCAAACTTTCAACGCTTTTACACGATTGCTTGCACTAGATCACACACCACACGGGGGGATATTCGTGTTGTTAACTCTAACGTTCAACGTTTTTTCAAGTATAGTTTTCGCAGGCACTTAAACAGATTCATTATTTATTGGGGATGTCCATGAAGTCTAGCTCCGCCACCATATCTGACAGGCCTGGGCCGTCATCAAGGCAAGAATCCGCTGATACTTCAAATCCGTCGACTTCTCCTGCCCAAAATTTAGCACCCGATGCCCTGGAGGCAACAATTCTTTTAGACAACCCGGTCGACTCACAAGCTTCGAAGATCAATGAAGCCGCACTCCGACGGATATGTTCCATCCATGGGATTCCTTTCACCGATGTGTTAGTCCCTTCGCGACACGATCGTCCTCACCTGCCCCCAGTCGGATATACCACTTGCAACAAGTTCATGTGTTGGATGGGCAGCGTGCCTCTGTTTAACTTATTCCTTCGGGACGTGTTGCAGTACATCGACATTGCCCCGTCGCAGCTGCACCCGAACGGTCACGCATTTCTATATGGGACCTACCTACTCTTCATGGCCGTCTTCTCTAGACCTCCAAGCTCTGGCGACATCAGATACATCTATATGATCAAGAAACGGAAAGACAGCCCTTCCTTCATGTTCCTCGAACCGTACCACAAATGCCAAATCTTGACAAGAGCATGTAGTAAATTCGCCCTTTACAAACAGGAATGGTTCTACGTGCGTTGCCCTCCTGGTTTTGCGAGGAGATGGGTTGAAGGCAGTAAGTCTCTTCGCTGAGTCATCATTCGCGTTTAATTGGAGTCATGCTTTTTCTAACTCCTCGTTTCATCTTTTCAGGTATCAACCCGCGTCCGGAGGGCCGAGGATATTCTAAGGCCGTTGAGGCCATTAGAGCTCTTCCTGCCAAGGAACGAGACATTCGAACCATCATTTTGAATGAATCATTGTCAAGGTTCGGCTTGCTAGCCCCAGGTCGTCGGATTAGCCTCCCGGAAGGCGTCTCCATTCCCAAGCCAGCATTCGGTAAAGGGAAAAAACAGGCTGGATCGTCATCATGCCGCACTCCCGATACGCACGAAGAAGGTGAGCACAAAGAGGATGAAGCTCCTGAGACTCAAGGCGAGAATGTGGGTCCCGCTTGGAATCCGGCGGTCGAAGTTCATGATATTGAAACGTCATCCTCCCCTTCGAAGGGAAAGAAGAGGTTAAAATACAAGATTTGAAAGGAGAAAGTTGGCGACACTTCAAAAGTTATGCCTATCCCGCCAGAGAAAGAGGCTTCCTCACAGCACCTGGAGAGTTCTCTAAGGGGTTTGTCGAATCTCTCTATCCCCGACGATATACTTAATTACGGGTTTGACGATCTTGAAGCCCTCAAGTTTTCTTCGCCCACTAGAGGCAATGCGGGAGTTCAACTCCCGGTCCAGGGAGATAATACTCCGATTAGTAAAGACAAAAGAACTAGTCCGTCGGGGGGAACACTAGGACACACACGCACATACGCATTCCATTATACACTTCAAGTTTTTTCTTGTTTCCCGGATCTTTCTTAACTCATTGTTATCTCTATTCTTTGTAGGTGACATGGGGCGCTCTCACGGATTCGATCGCCTTCACGGCTCTTCCATATTTCATCATTCCGGACGGGATTTAGGTTCGGGCAGACGCAGGGGCAGAGATGATTATGAAGATAGAGACAACCGTCCCCGCGATTCGTCTTATCGTAAGAAGGCATATTCCCAATCTTCACAGTCCCATGATCCTCTTCCTCCAACTGAGCCGGATAGAGAGAAGTCTTCACAGAAGGGGTACCAACCTGATGCTCCTCAAGAACAACACTCTGGTTCGTCGAGTACAAGGCAAATTCGGGAGCAACGAAAAAGAGCAGAACTTCCAAAGCCTCCTCCCCTACTCCCGCGGTTGATCCAACTGTAGCGGAAAAGATGGTCGATCTTAAGGCCAAGTTTCCAAAAATTTGCTTCAATGGTCTGAAATTCCTCCCGGCTATTCATCATATCCCCGGGCACGTGAAGCAGAGCGCCATTGCCTATAATAACAACGTCTATGTTCAACATGACGCGTTTGTACACTTGGTTGAAAAAATCTTGGAGGTGTCCGTCGAACGACAATATGAGATTGATCGTCTGAAATTGGAGGCCGGCTGTGACAAGAACATCATCAAGCATCAAGACGAAGAGCTTGCTCCGTATAAGTCGAAGCTGGAAGCCGCTGAACAAAGCGCAAAAGATACTGCTGAGGCAGTTACCCATTTAGAGATGGCTCACAAGAAGGAACTTGATGAAGCAGTCCAGCGTAGCGGTGCCCTTGCCCTAGAAAAAGATTCTGTCCAAAAAGAAAGGGACGCGCTCGTCATTCAGGTCAGAGAGCTGAAAGAATTACTCTCCAAGGAGAAAGAGGACAAGGTAGCCACTCAAGAAGAATCACAACGATACTGCGATGAAATCGTTGCTACTCGGCTCCTGAAAACGAAGCTCGATGACGAACTTGCTGGGGTTGAGAAAATGAAGGACGAAGCCCATGAGGAGGGCAAAAGAAGAGCTGCGGAGGAGATTGAATCTCGCCTCGAGGCGGCCGCAGAAGCCGGCAGGGAAGAGGTCAAATGCATGTTTGACCCGTTGATTGCTGAGTACGGAGCCCGCGTCCTTATGCATCGTGACTTAACATTCTTGGGCGATGGCTACCTCGAATCCCTAGCTGAGGCCTGGGAAACCTTAGTAAAGATCAGGAAAATCGAGTCGGGCTCTGAAGAGGTCGATGAGGATGCCTTGGTGAAGGGGTTTCTTAGGGGGAATGAGCCAGCGGATCTATCCGCAGCTTTGGCGCTTTATAGCAAAGGCTCTCCCCTTCCAAAAGAGAAAAGTGATGAAGCTGGCCCATCTGGGGCCGAGACTACGGCTCCTCATATTGCTGCTCCTCCCGCTGCTCAACCGGTCGGTCGGTGGACACTTAATCCATTTGAGCAGCATGCCGGTTATGATCCTGAAGATCCCGGGCTCGGTGCTCATGTGTTATCCCCTATCCTGGAGGGTAAAACCCCTCGCGCAACCGATAGCCAACCGGAACCTGGTAGGAAACTCTTCTTCTCTAGAAGTTGAAAGATCTGTCATTTTCCAGCAGTGGTTATTCGTTTTAATGTTCATTCTTTATGTTTTCATGCAGGCTGCTCTGACCCCGAGCCAACTCCGAGGAGCGATGACGCCAAGGAGGAGGCAGAGAAAACAAGCGACGTTGTTCACGCGGGAGTAATTCCTGGTCCCGATGCTCAAGTGATCGGGGGCTAGATGATGATAAGCTTGACACTTCATCTCCTGCCAAAGGGAGTGATGAAATCAAAATCATTGGCGCCTCTGAGCATACTTCAAAGATGAGCATGAAGGACCGCCTCGCCGAAGAGGAGAAGAAAAAGGTCAAGGTCAAAGTTGAACCTGAAATACTGGAACTTACCGACCCGCGGAACAGACCTTTGAAAATCATTCTCCCGGGCAGGTCCAAACCACTGGATGTTCCGTCGCCTACTCCTGACTCTGCTTCTTTAGCAAGCAAGAAATGCAAGAAAAAGCGTGAAGGAGAGGAGTCGTCGGAAAAAACAAAGGAAGACAAGAAGAAGAAACCGAAGAAATAATCGATACACTCGTTCAACGAGCTTCTTGCTTAAGTCTTGTAGTTGCTTTTATCTTTTGTAGCTTGTAGTTTGTATAGATAGGTTCTTAACTCTGAGTTTTGTAGGAGTAACTGTGTAACCCCATTTTGAACTATTGAATGAAGTTTAGTTTCTTTTTCGTTTGAATGATTCTCTTGCTTTTCTTTGGTTTGCTGACTAACTATAGTCATAACTCAAGTTCTTATGAGTTGCATTATCTCCCAGTCCATTCTCGTGTTGCTCAAACATTTCCAGACGTGGCATACTTCTTGTTCCACATTTCTCGAGTACTTGGACTTTTTTCTAAATCTGCGCTCCGGGAATTTAGAGTAAGTTGATCCGCGTTCAGGGGATTCGGAGGTTCGCATCGTTTATACTCTAGTCCGCACTCTGGGGACATAGAGTACTCCGATCCGTGCTCTGGGGATTCGGAGATTTGAAATCGTTTATAGTCTAGTCTGCACTCTGGGGACTTAGAGTATTCCGATCCGCGCTCTGGGGATTCGGAGATTTGAAATCGTTTATACTTTAGTCCGCACTCTGGGGACTTAGAGTACTCCGATCCGCGCTCTGGGGATTCGGAGATTTGAAATCGTTTATACTCTAGTCCGCACTCTGGGGACTTAGAGTACTCCGATCCACGCTCTGGGGATTCGGAGATTTGAAATCGTTTATACTCTAGTCTGCACTCTAGGGACTTAGAGTACTCCGATCCGCGCTCTGGGGATTCGGAGATTTGAAATCGTTTATACTCTAGTCCGCACTCTGGGGACTTAGAGTATTCCGATCCTCGCTCTGGGGATTCGGAGATTTGAAATCGTTTATACTCTAGTCCGCACTCTGGGGACTTAGAGTACTCCGATCCGCGCTCTGGGGATTCGGAGATTTGAAATCGTTTATACTCTAGTCTGCACTCTGAGGACTTAGAGTACTCCGATCCGCGCTCTGGGGATTCGGAGATTTGAAATCGTTTATACTCTAGTCCGCACTCTGGGGACTTAGAGTACTCCGATCCGCGCTCTGGGGATTCGGAGCTTTGAAATCGTTTATACTCTGGTCCGCACTCTGGGGACTTAGAGTACTCCGATCCGCGCTCTGGGGATTCGGAGATTTGAAATCGTTTATACTCTAGTCCGCACTCTGGGGACTTAGAGTACTCCGATCCGCGCTCTGGGGATTCGGAGATTTGAAATTGTTTATACTCTAGTCCGCACTCTGGGGACTTAGAGTACTCCGATCCGCGCTCTGGGAATTCGGAGATTTGAAATCGTTTATACTCTGGTCCGCACTCTGGGGACTTAGAGTATTCCGGTCCGCGCTCTGGGGATTCAGAGATTTGAAATTGTTTATACGAGTCCGTACGTCGTACAGGATAATGTAGTTCGTCATCCGGTTATAGAAACATTAGTGATTCGTGAAAAATACGGCTTCAAGCCTTTATTAATGAAAAACAACTAAACTGCTTGATTACATAGTTAAAAATAAACTAAGTTACAACTGAACGAAAACATACAGGAAATAACAGTGCCTAAAACAAGAAAGAAAACATGCTAAATGTAATAGTGCCGCTGATGTTCACTATTCCATGCTCGGGGGAGTGTCGTGCCATCAACGGTCGCTAGCTTGAATGTCCCCTCTCCAAGCTTCCGTTCAATGACGTACGGACCTTCCCAGCTGGGATTCATACGTGATGGTACCGAGAAAACTCGTTTCAGAACGAGATCACCCACATCAAAAGTCCTTGGGCGGACTCTGGTGTCGTAGTAACGCTTGACTCGGTGTCTATGCGCTGCCGCCCTTAATTCGGCCTCTTCACGCTTTTCATCGATGCAGTCCAGCGATTCCAATAGGAGGTCCTGGTTCATCTTGGGATCATAGTATGTCACTCGGTGTGATGGAACTTCAAGTTCCACAGGTATAACGGCTTCCGAGCCGTATGCTAAGGTGAATGGAGTATGGCCAGTCGCGGACTTGTGGGTAGTTCTATAAGCCCATAGTGCTGTCGGGAGTTCATCTACCCACTTGCCTCCGACCTTCTCCAGATGCTTCTTCAGTATGGACTTGATTATTTTGTTAACGGCCTCGACTTGTCCGTTAGCTTTCGGGTGTGCAACGGCGGCGAACTTCTTCTCGATTCCATACTTTAAACAGAACTCTTTGAACTCTCTGCTTTCAAATTGCGTCCCGTTGTCTGTAATGATGGTGCGAGGAAGGCCAAAGCGGCATATAATGCTTCGTACAACGAAGTTAATGACCTTCTTAGAGGTGATTGTGGCCAAAGGTTCTGCCTCAGCCCATTTTGTGAAATAGTCGACTGCAACTATCGCGTATTTCGCGCCACCTTTGGATATAGGCAAAGAGCCGATTATGTCGATTCTCCATATTGCAAATGGCCAGGGACTAACCATTTGTGTGAGTTCCGTTGATGGAGTCCTCGGGATTTTCGCATATCTTTGACACTTATCACATTTTCTTGCGTAGTCTGCAGCGTCCCGATTTACGGTCGGCCAGTAGTATCCATTGCGGAGGATCTTCTTTTCTAGCGTTTGCCCCCCAGTATGGTCGCCACATTCCCCTTCGTGAACCTCTCTTAAGACCCGCTTTGTCTCGTCATGAGCGATGCACCGTAATAATGGGACTGAGAACCCTTTTCGATACATTAGTCCATCCTGCATCACGTATCGCACGGCCTTTCGAAGGACCTGCCGTCTTTCGCTCCTTTTTTCTGGTAAAGTCCCGGTCGTCAGGTACAGTTTGAGTGGGGTTATCCACGATTCCTTCTCGATTTCCATTTCCAACACACGATGGACTTTCATCTCGTCAATGCTCGGGGCATGCAAGGCTTCAACGGGATACAATCCCATTTGCTGCGCATCGCCTGTACTCGCAAACTTAGCCAACAAGTCGGCTTCTTTATTCTGTTCGCGCGGGACATGCGAAATGTCATAACGCTCAAGATGCGAGAGTAGTTCTTGGACCTGAACAAGGTACGGAGCAAGCTTCTGTCCCTTTGCTTGGTAATCTCCCCGCACTTGGTAACCACCAACTGTGAGTCACAAAAGATTTCAACTGATTTGATCCTGAGTTCTCCGATGAGCTTCAAGCCAGCAATCAGTGCTTCATATTCTGCTTCGTTATTTGTAGCCGGGAAATCAAGCTTCAAGGCATAACAGATTGATCGGTTTTCCGGAGTTATAAGAACTACACCCGCGCCGGAGCAACGGTCGTTTGATGCCCCATCAGTGTATAATTTCCATCGAACGGGAGGAATGATGTCGTGATTATCTGGTTCGACGGGTATGGTAAACTCAGCGATGAAATCTGCTAATGCTTGCCCTTGTATGGCTCTTCGTGGTAAGTAGGCGATATCGAACTGGCTCAACTCGATGTTCCATTTTAGCAATCTTCCAGAAGTTTCTGGTCGTTGGAGTACCTGCCGCAGGGGTTGATCGGTATAAACACTGATTGAGTGTGCTTGAAAGTACGGGCGTAGCTTACATGATGCAATCACCAAGCAATAGGCCAATTTCTCGATTTTAGGGTAATTTCTTTCTGCCCCCGTTAAACGCTTGCTAACATAATACACCGGCTTCTGGATTCGGTCCTCCTCGCGAACTAAAGCCGCACATATCGCATGTGGGGATACAGCCAAGTATACGTACAGTATCTCGTGGTCTACTGGTTTTGACAGCACTGGTGGACTCTCCAGATGCCTCACCAGATCCCAGAATGCTTCCTCACAACTAGACGTCCATTCGAAGTTCCTCTTCCCCTTCTTTATTATCTCAAAGAAAGGGATGCACTTGTCAGTTGCCCTGGATATGAATCGACTTAGTGCAGCTACTTTCCCATTCAAACTCTGTACCTGCTTTATTGTCCTGGGCACTTGCACATCTCGAATAGCTTGGATCTTTTCTGGGTTAGCTTCAATTCCCCTAGCATTGACGATGAATCCTAAAAACTTCCCCGACGCAACGCCGAAGGAACACTTCAGAGGGTTGATCTTCATCCCGTAAAACCTGAGTATGTCGAACATTTCAGCCAAGTCTCGAATGTGGTCGTTTGACTGTCGTGACTTCACGAGCATGTCATCCACATAGACTTCCATCGTCCTACCAAGCTGGTCCTTGAACATTCGATTCACCAAACGCTGATAAGTCGCTCCTGCGTTCTTCAGCCCGAAGGGCATTACTACATAGCAATATAGCCCGACATCTGTAACGAAGCTGGTGTGTTCTTGGTCCGGAATATGCATCGGGATTTGGTTGTATCCCGAGTATGCATCCATGAATGATAACAGCTCATGTCCTGCAGTGGAGTCGACCAACTGATCGATCCTTGGTAACGGGAAATTGTCCTTGGGGCACGCTTTGTTCAAATCGGAATAGTCTACGCAAGTTCTCCATTTCCCATTTGCCTTTTTCACCAGTACGGGGTTCGATACCCACTCAGGATAGAGGGCGTTGCGGACTATCCCATTGGCTTTGAGTTTGTCCACCTCCTCTCTGAGAGCAGCGGACCTCTCCGGGTCCATTCCTCTCCTCTTTTGTTTAACCGGGACGTATTTCGGGTCTATGTTCAACATATGACTCGTGATGGCGGGGGAAACCCCACACATATCAGAATGCGTCCATGCGAAAACATCAAGATTCGCCCGGAGGAAGTCACTAAGGTCTTCAGTCATCGCGGGGCCAAGCTGTGATCCGATCTTCAGCATCCGCGAAGGGTCGTCTCGGCTGACTGAAATGTCAACCGTTAATTCAGCTGGCGCTGCCTTTTCTTCCCTGGGTTTCTCATCGTCGTCTCTCGGATCTATGTCTCTGAAGATCCGAGAATTATGCCCGAGCCAGGGCTCGGGCACTACTTGTCAATTATCCGTATTAAGGATGCGGACCGGATTGTCCGCATCCTTTCCTTTCTCCCTCCGATGGGCCTCTCGGAGCTCAGCCACATAACAGGAACGACCAGCTGCTTGGTCGCCATGAACAATACCTACTCCTTTGTCAGTTGGGAACTTCAAAGTTAAGCACCATGGGGCTAATGCTGCCCTAAACTCAGCCAGGGCCGGCCGGCCCAAGAAAACATTATACTGAGAATCCACATCCAAAACTACGAAGGGTAGGATTCGCACCCTCCGACGCTCGCCTTGTCCCAGTTCAACTGGTAACTCAACATACCCCACTGCATCGGTCGCTGCGCCGTTAAAGCCGTGTATACGAGCCTTGGACGGTTTCAAGTCCTTTGTTTCCATTTTCATTTGGTCATAAGCCTTCTTGAAGATGATGTTGACAGAACTTCCACAATCAATCAGAGTTCTTTTCACATATGCCGGTCCGATCATCGCAGATATGACCATCGGGTCGATGGTTGGAGCCTCTACTTGATCAGCATCTCTGTTTCTGAAACACTATATCGTCTGTCATTACGCACTGCTGCTTAGTAGGGGTCCCATCCTCCACGTTCGAACAGCACTCAAAATCTGCATGCTTCAGGGAACTTGCATACCGCTCCATCTCTTGCCAATTCTTATCCGCGGGGTGAGGTCCGCCGATAATAGTATTTATGACTAGTCTACCCACGGTTCGGGCAGGCTCCTCGGGATGACGCGGAGCTGGTGCGCGACCTGGGTTGGACGTTCCCTGTCCTCCTTCCTGTGGATCCTTCACAAATTCTTGCAACTTCTTTTGCCTGATCAACTTCTCGATAGCGTCGTGCAGGTGTCTGCACTCTTCCGTATTGTGCCCATAAGTCTCATGGAAGCGACAATATTTCCCGTTTCGCTTATGCTCCTCGGTTGATTCTTTTGGACGTGGCTTTCTGTACTGAAAAGTATTGCAGGTAGATAGGTAAATGTTCTCCAGAGGCGCATTCAGCGGGGTGTACTCGTTGTAGCTTGGAATTCTCGATTTCCACTTCCCCGCTTCTCTCTTCTTCCCTTGATTTCTTCCTCCGGACTCCTTAGGCTGCCCAGGCTTGTTCTGGACATTGACTTGGACCTTTCCCGAGTTGTCTCCGGACTGCTTCACAGCAACGTTGCTTTTCATAGACTCTTGGACAGGTCCTGGTGCCTTATCTCGTCTTACCCACCTAGCTTCCTCTCTGCTTATGAACTGGTGTGCCTTTGAGTAGAAACGCTCTAGCATAGTCGGAGGTTTTCCTGCCAACCAGTCTCCAAACTCAGAATCTGGGTCCACACCTCTCATTACAGCCATTAGAATTGCATGATCATTGGGATTACTGACTTCAGTTGCCGCAACATGGAATCTTTGTAAATATTCCTTCAATGACTCCCCAGGATTTTGGATTACACTTGACAGAGACATTACGTCCTTTGGACGAGTAGTGTGTATCCTGAACTGCTCAATAAACTTCTTTGCCAACTCCTCGAAATTGGATACAGACCGCGGAGGAAGTCGGGTAAACCACATAGTAGCGATCCCAGATAGAGTAATTGGAAAGCATCTACACTTGGTGGCATCATTTGCCCTAGCTGAATCCATCATCCATTCGTACCTCATGACATGCTATCTGGGGTCAGTCTTTCCCTCGTACGCAGGGATAGTTGGCATACTAAACTTTCTGGGGTACGCCGCCTGTAACACAACATCTGTGAACGGAGTGTGACTCCTTGATACTCCCCAATCGTCATTCGACAAGCCCTGATTTTCTTTCATCAATTGCCTGACCATGGCTGTCAGGTCTGGTGTCTGTATGGAAGGTGGAAGGTTAGAGTCCGTTCTACGTGACTGTCCATGTTGATGCCTCCTCTCCTGGCGATCTGCCAATCGTGCATCTTGAGGTTCGACATCATTAGCGTTTTGATGGTCTGGGCCTCCAGCCTCCATCTGTACTCCAGTTCCTAAGTTTCCAGCTCCGACTTGGTCACGGTTTCCAGCTGTTTGAACAGCAGCACCCGTCCGCGCAGCTTCAGTCTTACGGCATCTGCGCCTGGGAGGTTCATCAGAAGAAGTTGAGCTGTCGGATGAGGAATAGGGAGCGGGATTGCCCCCAGCATTCTGTTGCTGCTGTTGAGTGAGTTGTGCCATCAGGTCGGCGTTAGCTTGCATCTGCTCTCCTAGTTGTCTCCTGCTTTCCCTGAGTTCTCTCATCAAGTCGTGGAACTCTATTCTGGTGACAACTGGAGTTTGGTCCTGGGTGGCAATTCCTACACCTGGAATCGCTGGTTGATTGCTAGGTCCTGCTTGTTGTACACTAGCAGTTTCATGGGCATCCGCATTATGGGCGGGACTTCCCAGGTGGGCTCGGTAGCCGAACACTCTAGCCCAAGTATAGTGGTCGCTGCATGCCGAACCAGGTAGGCCGAACACAATGACGCCGAACCACCCTTTCTATGTCGAACGGTATGTTTGATGTGTGGGAAGTGCAAAATGGTTGTCAGTCGAAGCCGAACGTGCCTCTGTCCGAAGCGCTTGACCGAACAATGCTCTATGGCCGAATGATGCATTTTGGCCGAACAATCCCTTTGGCCGAACGATCCTCCTTGGCCTAACGTGCCTCCTGGCCGAACGATGCATTCTGGCCGAACGGTCCCTTTGGCCGAACGATCCTCCTTAGCCTAACGTGCCTCCTGGCCGAACGATGCATTCTGGCCGAATGGTACTGTCATGTCGAGTAGTCATATACGCCGAACGCCTTCTAATGCCGAGTACTCCTGCTGCCGAGTTCCACTGGATGTCAAGTACTACGCCGAGTACTTCTAGATGCCAAGTTCCACTGGATGCCGAGTACTACGCCGAGTACTTCTAGATGCCGAGTACTATCTGATACCGAGTACTATCTGATGCCGAGTACTCCTGTTGCCGAGTTCCACTGGATGCCGAGTACTACGCCGAGTACTTCTAGATGCCGAGTACTATCTGATGCCAAGTACTAGTTGCCTGGTCAAATCTCCAGGAAACAAGTCACAAGAGAGTGATATTGTTCTCAAGCAAGTCTTTCCCCATCCAGGCGCACTAGATCCAGTTTGGGAAGGACCATTTGTTGTTCATAAGGATCTCCACAACGGAGCTTACATTCCGTCAACAGTTGATGGAAAAGTGTTTGGGAAAGGAAGGAATCTCCAACATCTCCGCCATTACTTCTCTCGGCTTGTAAAAAGCATGTATCACTTGAAGCAATAAAAGAAAGACAGTGGACGTAGGCATATTCTGGTCAAACCATTGTAAAAATTGATGTTTTGCTCGATTGTTTGTTTGATATTATTCCTATTGCGATCAATCGCAAGCTCTCGCCGGCAGCAGTGAAAGCAAGATAACCATGACTAAAGGCACGAAAATAGCCTGGGTAGTTCACTACTGATGATCGGCCCCCCAGTCAGCAATGATAAACCGACTATAAGCCGCGGATTAGGCACGATTATATCCTAGGCAGTTTACCATTGGCGTTCGGCTCACCGGCAACTGCGAACCGATAATAAATCCCACGATTAAGGCATGGCTACAGCCAGGGATAGTTCGTAGTTGATGATCAACACCCATGCTAGCCGGGCAATAGTAAATCGAATGATACTCACGATATAGGCCATAATGACCCGTGTAGTTACTATGTGTGAATCCCGGCTCTAAATCTTAAGTACGGCAGTCTCAAAAGTTACACACCCTTGGAATATAGGTTGGGCTGACAAACCATATGTCACCAAAATCCACAATCAGGGCAAGTAATTTATGTGCCATGAATCTTAAGTTTAGAAGGACTATCTTGATGGAGAATATAGTTCATTGTACTTAAGCTAGAACCTTCTAACAATTTCTTTTAGTCTTGTGGCATTACATACAGATAGTAGAAATATGAATTCCACTCTGCCAACCACGGCAGGATATTCATTCGCTTCCACTCCACCAAAAGAAACGGAGCATCGACTCAACTCCGTCAGAGATAGCGGAACATCAATCCAACGTTGCCATAAGAATTAGAATATACCTTCTAGCCAACTTTGCTCAAGAAACTATAAGGATTCACCCAAAGCTGAACACACTTATGGAACCTGAGAAAAACTCAGTGCAAAGTTATGACTAACATTTGTAAGATAAGCTAAATTCGATAAAAAAATACTTGAGGGCATAGCACCACCTCACCCCTTGATTATACACATGCACTACCACTCAGCTTGGTAATAGCACATTGGAATCATGACCTTAAGTTCGCAAGTTTAAAATCTATTCATGATACAAGGCAACATGTTGTGAGAAGCAACAAAGTGCACTATATTGGGGGTAAACCCAGACAAATAATGAGCGCTCTCGACCGACTTTTGACAACATCGCTAGAGGGTGCTCTGGAGGATGTGATGAGTATTTTAGGGCTGCCATGTCCCTAAAATTACTCTCTAAACCTTAGTAATAGGTAATCACTTCGAATGATAAGGACCTCTCTAAACAGAGTGATTCGATCTCTAACCTTCTGAATGTAATTAATTCATATCAAAGTCTATTTTAACACAAATAGCTTGATATCTTTACCTAATAAATCAATCCTAAGGACACGAGGGATGACTCTAACACATATCTATGGTAAAATCCAAATAAAAATGTATTAATAGTCTGTAACTAATTCTAAGGCAAGGATGAAAGTCTTTGACCACACTAGGCTCGAAAGGACCCTAAACTTGTAGGTAAAGTCAATAGAATAGGACGATCCTCTACCGCCAAAGCCAACGGGACATTTGAATTAAAAGATTGATTCCACCTGATCAATAGGAAATAATAAACCGATACTAATCAAGGTTTCCAATGTCCAAAGATTATTCCATCTAAACACCACATACTGGGGGCATCCAACATCAGCACTTTTCATAACTCAAATCAACAATAATGAATCACTCTTACCCACAATCAGAGTATGCTTTCCAATCGAGCCATCCATAACTCACATCTTTTCGTGACCATGACTTCACACAAGAATAATGAAGTACTCCTAGTATGGACAATTCCTCGCAGACCCTAGATAGAAAAGCCAATGTCACTCTCTCAAATATTGGTTTAGTTATATCTTGTGTTAGTGCCAAACCAGAATTTTGACTCAGTCACAATCGCTAGACACCAAACACAAGCTTACGATTGGCATAGGCAGTGCACCAAATCATTGTTTCGACCTTGGACCATGCAACCTATCAACACTTCCGTTCGACCCTGTTTTGCACCTCGGTCTGACCTCTTTTCATGTATCAGACCAAGTGGTTCGGTTAGGCTATCGTCTTCCACTCTCGAACCAAATTGTTTCGGTCCAATAAACTCCACCAAACCAATTTCGTGGTCCGACTATCCTTGCTCCTTCACCAAGCTTCTCAATAATCCAACACTTAACCGTCAAAACTTACCAGCAATCTAGTCTGTACAAGTACACTGAGGATTATCAAACCAAACTATTGAAGAAGTTAGTAAAACTGATCATCACTTTACCAAACTGTATGTCGCACAAACCAATTACACCTTATCGGGTATGAGAATTCAAACCAAAATTTATATAAAATATACATATCTTTGTAAAAACGTCCAGGCAGAAGATACAAAACATGGGTTAGGGAAGTCATAACCAACATTCACTCGATAACACTCTACATCATCTCCTACATACAAAGTCCCTTCAACAGAGATTCTTACTCTATCAAATTCATTAATGATTGATCTTGTCAAAGCATGCATAGTAGAGAAATACACAAACTTGGCGATCACATGAGATGGTCAGGATAGCTTGACTCAACCACACAATGAACATAACCGGAGTACCACATCACAGATCCAAAGTCGATAACGCAAAGTATACATCAGTTGGTCTACATACTGCATGAAGCCTCAATGTAGGGAACCAAAAATCCAAGAAAAAGGCATCCTGTCGGATGAAGATTAATCAAAGACGACTTTAAAATTTTAGCAAGTCCTCCTCAAAATGAACAAAGTCCCACATCAAACTAGCAAAAGAAGGCTCATTGAAAAATCAGAGGCAAAGATGAGATATAGATATTCAGACAATATAACCATTACAAGACTAAGAAGACAGTCTTGGATTAAACAAAGCACACTTTATATTCACGAAAGTATGCTTTGAGGGGCAAATGTTATGGGCATTTACGCCCACTACATGGTGAATATGAGGAGTCAGGGGCAAAATTGTCATTGTTCTGGAATAGACTCGAACTAGTTTGGAGGTATTCTCGAGATCAAGTTATGGACATAGGTCGAAATTGAGTCTTAATCCGAGCTACGGATTGAGAGATATGATCATCTGAAGATTTGTCCACCACTGTCTCGTGGGGCCGATACCGAGACGCTCTACCGCCATTCAAGGTCGACAGTCCAACAACAAGTCTGGATCCCCGGTCCAATGACCGAACCAAAAATTTGGTTCGGCGCTTGCTTGGAGTCGGGGCTTGAAAATCTCGAGTCTGCTTGGAGTCAGCGCGATGACCGAACCAAAACTTTGGTTTGGCACTTTCTTGGAGTCGAGCCTTGAAAATCTGGAGTCGGTTGGATTACCGAACCAAATCTTTGGTTTAACGCTTGCTTGGAGTCGGGGCTTGAAAATCTCGAGTTTTCTTGGAGTCGGCGCGATGACCAAACCAAAACTTTGGTTCGACACTTGCTTGGAGTCGGGCCTTGAAAATCTGGAGTCTGCTTGGAGTCAGTTGGATTACCGAACCAAATCTTTGATTTGACGCTTGCTTGGAGTCGGGGCTTGAAAATCTCGAGTCTGCTTGGAATCGGGGCTTGAAAGTCTCGAGTCTGCTTGGAATCGGCCAGATGACCGAACCAAAGCTTTTGTTCGGTGCTTGCTTGGAGTCGGACCTTGAAAATATGGAGTCTGTTTGGAATCGGTTGGATTACCGAACCAAAACTTTGGTTCGGCGCTTGCTTGGAATCTGGGCTTGAAAATCTTTAATCTGCTTAGAGTCGACACGATGACCGAACCGAAACTTTGGTTCAGCGCTTGCTTGGAGCCGGGCCTTGAAAATCTGGAGTCTGCTTGGAGTCGGTTGGATTACCGAACCAAAACTTTGGTTCGATGCTTGCTTGGAGTCGGAGCTTGAAAATCTCGAGTCTGCTTGGAGTCGGGGCGATGACCGAACCAAAACATTGGTTTGGCGCTTGCTTGGAGTCGTGCCTTGAAAATCTGGAGTCTGCTTAGAGTCGGTCCGCTGATCGAACCAAAACTTTTTTTCGGCGGTTGCTTGGAGGCGGAATTTGAAAATATGGATTCTTCTTGGAGTCTGTCCGTTGACCGAACCAAATCTTTGGTTCGGTGGCTGCTTGGAGTCAGGCATGAGAAATTTAAGGGTTTACTTTGAGTCAGCTGGGAGTAATGCTGCTTGGAGTCGGGTGAAGGTTTGCTTGGGGCTCACCCCCGGTATAACTGATCTAAAAAAAGTTAGAAATTTTCGTCATGGCATGATGATACTTTGGGATTTCTTCATGACGCGTTTCAGGATTCTTGGAGGTGTATGGCGGTCGTTACAGGGGGAATGGCTTGACAATCATGTAAGGAAGGTTGAACCAAATCTTAGAGGAAAGAAGGTTGAACCAAATCAAAATACTATATACTCAGCTGCCTCTCCTCATATCTTCATTCTATAAATACCAAGCACATGGCATCATAAAAAAGGAGGATGTTGAAGAGCGAAGCTTTCAGCAACAATGGAAGACAACTTCGAGAGGGAAAAATCTTAGTTCTAATAGCATGTTTACTCATATTCAAAGCTTGTAATCGTAATCAGAAATGAAAGTGATAATAAAAGAGGAACAGTGGACGTAGACACATTCTGGCCGAACCACTATAATTTCTGTCTTTTTACATTTAAGTCATTTGGATATTCTTTATTGCAAATTACTGATTTTCTACCATTAACATCCGCAACTAATTTTCATCAAACAATAGCTATATACTACAAACAATATTTACAGCTCTACAACAATAATTTGAGTGTTTGCCCATTTTTTGTGCAAACACATGCTGTCATGTGGTATGTTTGTTAAGGCGATTTTGGTTGCTGTGATTGACCATTGCTGTGTTGAGTTATTTTTGCATTGCACCTAAATTGAATCCAGTCTTGGCTTGGGTTTAACCTTGTGCTCACATGTCCCTGCAATTTTAACTAGCAAGTGTATATCGATGTGCATGACCTTGTAGTATGTACAGTGATACACTATGCATGTCATAAGTTGTTCGTGTAAGATGAATTAAAAAAAATGATTACGAACTACCCAAATAATTGAGGCAAAAAATATTTTCAAAACACACACTTCATTGTGCACTGCAAAATATTTCTTTTTCAATTTTACTACGTCAGTGTTTATTTTGCAGATAGTTCAGATGCTGGATACAGGCTGGAACAGAGTTGAAGATCAAATACGAGTGATGAGTGAATATGTAGTGAGGTGAAACATGTATATAAACTTGTAAAGTGAAAATTGTGTTGTAATTGAAACTTGTATTTGGAATATAGCGAGAGCTTAAATTTGTACTATTTGAATTTGTAATAAAATATTTGTTTGAATAAATAAATAAGGATTCCGAGTTATTTATTTTATTCAATAAATATTTATTTAATTATGTGGAAAAATAAAATAGTACAATAACAAATACATTTAAACGAATATATATATGTCTATTATCATCAAACAAAAATCATACACTAGTATATTCTACACAAAGAAGGCGAATAATGATCTAAACTATCTCATATAAGTCAACTTGAATGATTTAGTTTGGGTTGAGGTTTAAAACCGTATAATTGGATGAATGATGATATGTTTTGATAGATTAAACATATATATGCTTGTTGATGATTTATATGATTTAATATGTATTTTATGACATGTTTAGATTAGAAAATCTAACATATGACATCCAAATGAGTTGCGTTTTTGACCTATGGTAAAAAATATTATATTAGAAGTGGGTTTCAAGTTTCATAATTTTCTAAGTAATTATGAATTTATTATGAATTTTCTATGATAGAAAATAGCTAATTTTAGGTTTAAATGGTTTAAGGCAATTAAATAATGTTTTCCGGTCTGAAATCTATATATGTTAGAAAACATATATAATGTGAATTGTTGTGATTTTTGAGGATTTTTCCTAAGTGTTTTACTATGGTTAATAAATTATATAAGTTAGAGGACTTAAATGTTTTAAAAGTTTTATTAAAGAGAGGGGCTTAAGTGCTAAAATGTTTTTAATTGTTCAATGAAGAGTTCTGCGGCTTTTTAGATAATAATTTTGGTAAATTATTGGCAACCAATCATATTTTGGAAAATTATGTAAATTAAGTGAAAAGGAATTACTTTAAAAAGCATAAAATTAGTTTATATCGAATTACAACTTCGCCACTTTCATTTGCTTGCTTCCGCCACCATACTCCCATTTATAACCTTTTGCATCCATTCGAAACCAATGCACATGGTATCAAGCATTTGGTATGTAGTGTATTTGAGAAAGGTGGAAGGAAAGAACAGCGTCGAAGGCATGCTTGCGGAAGTGTTGAAGCCACTTTTATTGCTTTCGAACCCATTGACCCACCCTTGTTCCAAAAGTAAGCTTTCGAAAGGGTTGCCACTTTTGAACACCTTCAATGCCCATGATGTCGTACCAATACATCTACCTTAGTTAGAAGCCGCTTTTATAACCCTTAGGTCAATGAGTGTGGAAGGTCGGTTTCGAACCAATACCCATCCGCTACCATTGAAGCTCCCCTAATTTTTTGATTGATTTAGCCACTTTGCAAATAGTTTCGGAGGCAGTGGTGTTCGAAAGGGTAGCTTTCGAATGTATTCCCCTTTTATACTTTAAAGTTTGTTTTGTTTTCAATCAATGGTTTTGAAAGTGATACTTTTAGTTGGTTCCTAAGCTATGCTTCCATAATTACTTGAACCCCAATGCTTTCGAAAGGTATTTTTTTGAGTGTTTCGAAAGGAGTGTTTCCAAGTGTTTGAAAGGTATGTTGGATGGTTTCGAAAGAGAATGTTTAAGGTTTAAGTAATGATTTCGAAAAGGGAGAGTGACTGAGGGCTTGGTTGCTCTATGATGTCGAAAGGGAGAGTGAAGAAGGGTAACTCATGATGTCATAATGATCCAAAAGATATAGTCAAAAGCCTTAGTTTTCAAATTAGATAACCCAGTTTCATTTTTAAAGAAAACCCATGGCAATGTAAAAGAGTTTCGAAATGGCATTTAACTTTTAGATTTTAGAGGAATCTTTCCTTGCTAAAGATAGTGGGTTAAGGGTATTAACCATATTTCATAAAAAATTATTATAAGGAATTAAACCATGAATGTTTATATTGTTGTGTTATTTGATCAATTATCATGTATGCTTGTGTAATCATATTCATTTCATTATTAACCCATAACTGCATTTTGAGGTGTTAAGGGCTGAATAACACGCTTGGTTGACCCGGTAGTGAATATACATTGAATTACACCTGTGTGAGTAGAATTGCATCCAGGAGGTCAGACAGACCAGAATATAGGATGCCCAAGACTGATCAAAATATTATTGGTTTAGACGGGTTCTTAGTAAGCCCATAAAAGCTATGTTATGGAAATTGTTATTGGCAGGAGCCTATAGGTTCTTAGTGATCCCATGAAAACTAAGTCTGGAACAGGTTTTTTATAGGGATCAATAGGTTCAGAGTCACCCCATGAAAACTATGATATGAGAGATGTTATTGGAGGATCCAATAGGTTCATAGTCACCTCATTAAAACAATGATTGTAGGTTGTTGTTGGTAGACACCAATAGGCTCTTAGTGATTCCATGAAAACTATGAAACCGGACAGATAGTTTGTAAGCTTGGAATGTTATTAGTCATCCCATGAAAACTAATAGGTTAATAGTGACTCTAAAAACTATAACTTGAGACAGATAGTCAGGTGAATGGCGATGGAAAATCCAGAGCATATTGCATGTTTGCATATCACCATGATACATTTTATTATGTTATGTCTTAACCGTGGTGGATTCAGGTGCATAGTATATGATTAATATAAATTGGATTGAGATACTAGTGAGGGGAAAACCCATTTCGCTAAGCGGCGTGGTCTCACTAGATATCTATATGGTTCGAGATGGTAGGTTATTATTCACACCAGACATTTTGTCTGACTCAAAGTTTATGTTTTCTTCTTAAACTCTCGGGTGCTCATTTGATTTTGAGTAGTTTATGAGTTAAGGTTTTCAAGTTCTTGTAACATCCCCCACTTGGAGGCCCAAAACCAATGGCTACGGATGCTGTAGTCATCCATAGTTATTAATCATCGGCGACCAAATACGGCTATGTTAGATACATCGATATACAGAAACACAAGAATATGGAAAAAAATTAAAACATCAAATCATATTCCACATTCCATTTCAAAACATTTAAGTTCATTACATAATCCCATAATGGTAATCACGTTTAGACAAAATATAGTTATTACAACACACGATAAGAGCGATATATGAAGATGCACCCTTGGTTGATCAGAGTATATAATAAGGCAATAAAACAAATTTGCCTTTACAACCAAAACACAGCGGAATAAAAATAACTCTTATTAACTAGCTTGCCTTCTGCACGTCTTCAGAATCTTTATTCGTCTAAAAAGAGAACCTGAAAACCTTAACCCTCAAACTACTCAAAATCAATTGAGAAACTGAGAGTTTAAGGGAAAAACAAAAACTTCGAGTCAGACATAAAGCCTGGTATGAATAATAATCTACATCTCAAACCATTTAGATATCTAGTGAGACCACGCCGCTTAGCGGAATGGGTTCACTAGTATCCTAAAAACTTTATAAAACCATATACTTTGCTCCTGCATCCACAATGGTTAAAACAATTCAAAATAATATGATGATATGCAAACAAGTAAATTAATTCTGGATTACCCATTCCCAGTCATTCTGACTATCTGTCTTATTTATAGTTTCTAGGGTCACTATTAACCTATTAGTTTTCATGGGCTCACTAATAACATGTTTAATGTATTTGGACTCCCTGCCCGATTTCATAGTTTTCATGATATCACTAAGAACCTATTGGCCTCTGCCAATATCTTTACTGTTTCATGGGTTCTTCCTGAACCTATTGGTAACTCCAATATCTTTCCTCTTATCCTAGTTTTCATGGGTTGACTAGGAACCTATTGACTTCTCTCAATATCTTAATCCGGATATAGTTTTCATAGGTTCACTACAAACCTATTGGCCCCTGCCAATATCAAATCATAGTTTTCATGGGTTTACTATGAACCTGTCTCCCTGAAATCTTTGTTTATACATAGTTTTCATGGGTTTACTATGAACCTATTGGCCCCTGCCAATATCTTTTTCTATACATAGTTTTCATTGGCTTACTATGAACCTATTGGCCCCTGCCAATATCTTTAATTAATATTTTAACACCTTAATTTACATTCACTACTGGGTCAACCTAGCTGGTTATTCTGCCCTTCCCCAAAGTACCATTATGGGTTCATTACAATGTGAATAAATATATGAAGAAGCAATCTTAACAACATAATAATACCAACACCTTTGGTTTAATGTCCTTGAAATCATTTTATATAAAACTTGGTTAATCCCTTTAATCTGTTAATCAAGTAAAACTTCTTCAAAACTCCATTTTAAAACTCTTTGTTTACGCCATGGGTTTTTCTTTTAAAATGAGATTGGGTTATTTGTTTTGAAACCTTAAAAACGTCACTTTCGAAACCTCTGGATAACCTCCTTCGAAAGCATAGAAAACTTCTTTTCAAAACACTAAGTATATACCTTTCGAAGCTCTTTAATCATCTCTTTAGAAACCAAAATATACATTTCGAAAGTACTAAAGCATTACTTAAAAATCCTTAGAAACATAGCATCGAAGCCAATGAAAGTAATTCTTTCGAAACCATTAGGTTTTGCTTTAAAACTTCTTTTGGGTCAAAGTGAATATATATGAAAGTATCTCTTTCAAAACCTTTTATCTTTATAAAAATGTTTGGGGAAAACTTGATGGCGTTGGAACCATCCATTCGAAAGCTTTAAAACAATTAAGTAGAAATTTGAAGGATAGCATCGAAACCCCCTTTCGAAGCCATTGCCTTCGAAACCCTTGAACCCTTTTGAAAGCATTTAAGAAGTGGCTTAGCATAAGTTTAAAACAAAGACAACCCTTCGAAAGCATTAATGGCTTCAATACACTCGAAAGGCAAAAGAACAGCGACTAGGTTTTGACTCAGTCGGAACCACTACTTTCGAAGGCATCATTTTATAAATAAAGGAACCCTTCGAAAGCCTATACTTTTAAAACATAAAATAGCAACCCCTTCGAAAGCTATTTAGAAAACCCCTTTCAAAAGCATATGTTTCGACTCCTTCAAAAGCTTTTAATAAAACAAGGCAGGCGCTTTTTCATTTGAAAGTAAAGCTAAGGTTTCGGCCCCAATGGAAGCTATGTTTTCGACACTATGCCTTCCGCCTTCCTCCAATCCACTACGTACCATCTAAGTGATACCCTGTGTATTGGTTTCGACTGGGTGGGTTTCAGCATGGTAGGTTTCGATTGAGTCGAAGCGGGGGCATAAGGTCGAAATGCGCTCCTAAAGCAAGCATAACTAACTTTTCTGGAAAAGGCTGATTTAATGCTAATTTTAGTAACAGGAAAATATGAACAGGGAAGAAGTTTCTAAAAAATTTAATCTCAGGGACAACAAGTTTGTTTTTTAGTCTGAATGACACTTTATAGTGTAAACAGAAAATGATAGTTGCAACTATCATTCTGTGATTTACACTAAAAATTGTCATTCGGCCTAAAAAGCAAACTTCTTGTCCCTGAAACTATTTTTTTCCAACTTTTTCCCTGAGTCTAAAAACCCCTTTTAGTAATTGCTTTATAACCAACCTGCCTATTTGTAAACACCTGGTTGGTGGCCTTAAACTTTTCAAATTCTTTCTATTATAACTACCGCATAATCACAGATCCAAATCAAGGAAATTTAACATTTAAGCCCTTCCATTAAGCAAAACCAATTATACAATTAAATCCTTCTTTCGAAAACAATTTAATTTTCCAAAGTAAATCACTTAGGATCCCCAAAAATTACAGAAATTCACTTTCATCATGTTATCTAACATACAAAAATTCCAGACCCAAATTCTAAATAAAATAATCGAAATTAATTATAAACCCAATTCTATCATATTTTCCTTTAAAAATCTTTGATAAATTTTCCAGAGCTTGGAAAATTACAAAAACTGAAACTCATCTCCAAAATCATATTTTACATAACATATAATGTTTCCACGGCATTCAAAAATCATTTACATTCGGTTTTGCCCTAAAATCATATAAATCAATATTTAAATCATTTGATTTAAACCAAACATATTAAAATTCGAGCATGTCATCATCCAAAACCTCATAAAAACAAATTTAATCTTAAATTCGAAAACATAGGATCATAAAACAAAATAGAGATGGTATAAATTATTATTCACCTTGAATATGATAAGGACTTTGAGATTTGTTGTAGATTAATTTCCTCTAGCTTTAATACTTAGCTTTAGCTTGAATTTCTCTTCCTTTCTTCCTTGTAATGGCCGACCTTGCTTTAGATTTACGTTTGTTATGTTTTTGAGAAATGAAAATGAACGTGCATATGAAAGGATGCGTGGGTTAAAAGAGGCGGCTATTCCTAATAAGCCTCTTATGTAAATTAATTAACATGTAAAACCATTATAAGCCCATTTAATTGGTTAAGCACGGCCTTCTTATCATTTATTCAAATCTCAATCTCCTTATCATTCTAATTCTTACATTATTTTTATTTAATTTATCTAATTAAATCTCCTGAATAATGTCATCAAAATTTAGGGGTGTTACAGGCTCCCCTCCTTAAAGAATTTCGTCCTCGAAATTCAGTAAGGAGTAAATACTAAACATAGCAATCATCTGTAATGACTCCTAACAACCATACTAATCTACCTGACTAGCAACTATCTATATAAATCTAATATAGACATACCCTTAAAGCAGATCAGGATAAGTATCTCTAATCATGTCTTCTGTCTCCCAAGTATAGTCCTTCTCATTGTCGCTCCACTAAACTTTCACCAACTTGACTATCTTATTCCTCAATCTTTTCTCATCTCACGCTACAACCAAAACTGGTTGTCTAACAAAAGTCAATTTAGACTCTATTATCAAATCTTCCAACCCTGTCGGAGGAATAGTAGTCTCTGGATTATGCACATACTTGCGAAGATGAGACACATGAAATACATTATGGACACCTGCTATACTGCTCGACAACTCTACTCTGTATGCGAGCTTTCCAATCCTCTCTATAATCTGGAATGGACCAACATATCTCGGTGCTAGCTTCCCTGACTTTCCAAATCGCACCACACCCTCCATCGGTGATACCTTAATAAAAACCTTATCTCCAACTCAGAATTCTAGGTCTTTACATCTCCTGTCTGCGCAACTCTTCTGTCTGGATTGAGCTTCCTTCATCCTTTCTCGAATCAACTCAATCTTCTTTGATGCCTCTCAAACCAAATCTGGACCTAAGACTAATCTGTCTCCAACCAACATGTTGGTGATTTGCATGGCCTTCCATACAAAGCTTCAAAAGGCGCCATTCCTATACTAGTCTGATAACTATTATTATAGGAAAACTCAACCAAATGTAGGTGATCCTCCCAAGATCCACCAAAGTCCAATACACAGGCTCTCAATAAATCTTCGAGTACCTTATTGACTCTCTCTGTCTGCCCATCCATTTGAGAGTGATATGTTGTACTCATATTAAGCTTGGTACCCAACACTTCCTGTAGACTCTTCCAGAATTCGCTAGTGAACAAAGCATCTCTGTCACTAACTATACTACTAGACTCCATCCAGTCTAACTATGTTCTTCATGAACAACTTAGCTAAAACAAGTGTCGTCCTGCTTGACTTAACTGGAATGAAATGGGCACTCTTAGTCAATCTGTCCACTATGACCCATATACTTTCATTTCCTCTGTTTGACCTAGGCACCCGTCTATAAAATCCATGGATATCGAATCACATTTCCAAACTAGAATCTCTAATGGCTAAAGTAACCCACTCGGCTTCTAATGTTCAACTATCACTTGTTGACAGTTTGCACACTGCCTAACCCACAAGCCAACATCTTTCTTCATACCTTCCCAATAGAAGCTCCTCTTCATATCCTGATACATCTTGGTCCCTTCAGGAAGAATCGTAAACTTGGATCGATGACATTCTCCAAAAACTTCTTTCCTTAAGTCCTCCACATTCGGAATACACAACCGTCCTTTCTTTCTCAACCATCCTCTTTGGTCAAGGCTAATATCCTTTAGATCATCGATCTCAGTTCTAAACTCAAGCCTTTTGATATTCTCGGCTAATACTGGATCTTCTTTCTGCTTAGAACCAATCCTCTCAATCAACACTGGTCGAACATCCAAACAGGACAACATGGCGGTACTTTGACTAGAACTAGCAGTCGATCTTAACTGCACACTACATGTAGTCAAAGCTTTTAAATCCTTCTATTCTGCCAACATAGATAACACTACATTCTGATGTCTTCTGCTAAGAGCATCAGCTACCTTATTTCCTTTCCCAGGAGTATACTCTATACCAAAATCATAAGCAGCTAAAAACTCCAGCCACCTCTATTGTCTCATATTCAACTCTTTCTGAGAGAATAAATACCTTAAAGACATGATTCGTGTATAGCTCAAATCTCTCCCCTAAGAGATAATGTCTCCAAATCTTCAATGCGAAGATCACCATAGCCAACTCCCAATCATGAGTAGGATATCTCACTTTATGCGATCTAAGCTGTCGTGAAGCGTAGGCAATCACTTTACCCTTCTACATCAACACAGCTCCTAATACAGTCCCACATGCATCAGTATACACCACCAACCCTTGGTTTCCGTCTAGAACTACTAACACTGGTGCATTGGTCAACAAATGCTTTAACTTAAGGAATGCTTCCTCACATTTTTCGTACCAAAAAAACTTCACATCCTTCCTGGTCAACCTAGTCAAAGGTGCTGCTATCTGCGAGAAATCCTTAATGAATCTTCGATAGTAGCCAGTAAGTCCAAGAAAACTTCTAATCCCAGCCACCGTCTCCGGTCTCTTCCAATTATTCACAGCTTCGATCTTATTAGGATCGACTGATAAGCCCTTCTCTGAAACCACATGACCATGAAACTTAACCTCTTTCTTTCAAAAATTACACTTGGTAAACTTTTCTTTTAGCTGATGCTGCCTCAGCGTCTCAAGCACTACCCTAAGATGATCCTCATGCTCTCTTTCATCCTTAGAGTATACTAAAATGTCATCTATAAACACCAGCAAAACCTATCCAAGTACTCTTGGAAAACTCGGTTCATCAAATCCACGAAGAAAGAAGGTACATTCGTTAATCCAAATGGCATCACTAACCACTCAAACGAACCATACCTAGTTTGAAATGATGTCAAAGGAATACTGTCCTCTGCCACTCTCAACTAATGGAAACGTGTCGCCAAATCCAATTGGAAAAACACTTTGGCTCCACACAACTGATCATTTATTCTCGGCAAAGGATACTTATTCTTGATCGTCCTTTCGTTCAACATATGATAGTCGATGCACATCCTCAACGACCTATCTGGTTTCTTCATGAATACTGCGGCCGTTCCCCAAGGCGAACTGCTTGGTTTAATAAAATTCCTTCCTTCAAGATCCACTAGCTGCACTTCAATTCCTTCATCATAGTAGGTGTCATCCTGCTAGGTGGTCTACTCACAAGTTCAGCTCCTAGCACAAGATCTATTCGAAACTCAACAGCTCATTTCAGTGGTAATGTCGTAACCGCCTTAAAGACATCTGCAAACTCCCTTTCTACTCGAACCTGACTTAACTCTTCTCCTACCTCCATGGCACTCAACAAGGCACAAACCCTCCGGTCAGAATTCTCCATTGAGAATATCACTTGGTTATGACTATCAGGGTGTCTTAGTGATATCTCCCTATCCTGGCAAAATATTCTAGCCTCATACCTACCCAACCAATCCATACCCAATATGATCTCGAAATCTACGAAATCAAAAACATACAAGCTACATGCAAACTTATGACCAAACAAATCAACTTCTAACTGGTCACATCTCATCCCTAGAGTTGCATACCCTCCTATTGGATTTCGCAACCCTTAAGGAAGTAACAAGGTAGGTAGGTTCTAGGCATAATCTATCAACCAAACACTAAGATGAATGTGATGCACCGGTATCAAAATGTACCCTAACTGGTATACTCTGAATCAAAAGCGTACCTTCCATCACAGCCTTCCCATTATCAGTTGTAGTTGGCCTAGCTGATGCTGGTCCAATAGCAAAAACCTTTCCTTTGTCCGCCCTAACTGGTTCTGGACGCTGATTCTTATAGTGCCCAACTTGATCACAGTTGAAGCACTTCACATTCTTCTTATCTGCAGCCTTCTTACCTTTGTCTAACCGGCGCTCATTCGCACAATGACCTTTTTTGTCGCACTTGAAACAAACTAAGTCAGCCTTTGTCTTCTTGGCAGCATCCCCTTTTTGGGCTCCCTTCTTCTTAAAGAACTTTCTTTTCTATCCCTGAGAACCCTGGATTTCAACTGGATTCTCCCTAGCACAAATAGCAAGCATCTCCTCATAGCAGATTGCCATCTCCACAACTAAATTACTAGGATCACGGAGATGTGGCAGGGTTGCCCTAGCAATCTCGGGCCTTAGCCCCCTAATGAACTTCTCATTTCTCCCGATGATAGTGTCTATAGTATTATATCCATAACGGGACAACTCATCAAACTTAGCGCATACTCAACAACCGACATCTCTCCTTACTCCAGATCCGTAAACTACCTCAACGACGCTGATTTGTCAAACTCAGACATGAACCTTTGCTCAAATCTCCTTCGAAAGTCAGCCCAAGTCAACTGCTCCTTCGAAACTCCAACAGTAATACTATTCCACCAGTGAAGCGCTGACCCTTGCAACTGCCTAGAGGTCAACCTCCTCTTCTGCTCATCATCTAAACCCAAATCAGCAAAGATACGCTCACAATGCAACAGCCAATTATCTACCTCTATGGCATTCTCCGTCCCCATGAATGGCTTCCCACCAAGACTGGTGTAGTCTCTACTCAGTTTAGCATAATCATTCCCAACTAGAGCCATAGGATTAGCTCCTCCAACATTTCCAGCAACACCGGCAGCAGCTCCTGCTTGCATCATATTGACGAAGAACTGATACATCGCCTCATATCTACGGGCTGATTTCCCACACCCACATTGGCATCTACGTTTTGGTTAGCATTGGTCTGTCGACATGGGTTCCTCCTGGTGGATCGACCATTTCCATTAGTTGTGGTGCTTCCTCCACCGAGATTTCCGCTTCCGTTTTCTGCTTCCATATCCTCTTTCTCGTAAATCTTCATACGAGCCTTAGTAAGATACAGAAGAACGGTCTAAGAGAGTAGGGAATACATACTTATATATATATATATATATATATATATATATATATATATATATATATATATCAAATACAAGTACATTACTATAGCGTTATCCAAAACCCCAATCTTATTTTCTGATTTATTGGATTATGTTTTGAAAAATCTTTTAGGTTTAAATTTCCTTTAAGTATCATAAACCTATGCTCTAATACTAACTTGTAACATCCCCCACTTGGAGGCCCAAAACTAACGGCTACGGATGCTGCAGTCATCCGTAGTTATTAATTCTCGACGACCAAATACGGCTATGTTAGATACATTGATACACGGAAACACAAGAATATGGAAAAAAAATAAAACATCAAATCACATTCCACATTCCATTTTAAAACATTTAAGTTCATTACATAATCCCATAATCGTAACCACGTTCAGATAAAATATAGTTATTACAACATATGTCAAGTGCGACATAAGAAGATGCCCCCTTGGTTGATCAGAGTATATAATAAGGCAATAAAACAAATTTTCCTTTACAACCAAAACACAGCGGAATAAAAAGAACTCTTATTAACTAGCTTGCCATCTACACGTCTCCGGAAGCTTTATACATCTAAAAAGAGAACCTGAAAACCTTAACCCTCAAACTACTCAAAATCAATTGAGCAGTTGAGAGTTTAAGGGGAAAACAAAAATTTGAGTCAGACATAAAGCCTGGTATGAATAATAATTTGCCATCTCAGACCATTTAGATATCTAGTGAGACCACGCTGCTTAGCAAAACGGGTTTTCCCCTCACTAGTATCTTAAAACTTTATAAAACCATATATTGTGCTCCTGCATCCACAAAGGTTAAAACAATTCGATAATAATATGATGATATGCAAATAACTAAATTAGTTCTGGATTACCCATCCCCATTCATTCTGACTGTCTGTCTTATTTATAGTTTCTAGGGTCACTATTTGCCTATTAGTTTTCATAGGCTCGCTAAAAACCTGTTTAATGTATTTGTACTCCCTGCCTGATTTCATAGTTTTCATGAGATCACTAAGAACCTATTGGCCCCTGCCAATATCTTTACTGTTTCATGGGTTCTCCCTGAACCTATTGGTAACTCCAATATCTTTCCTCTTATCCTAGTTTTCATGGGTTGACAAGAAACCTATTGACTTTTGTCAATATGTTAATCCGAATATAGTTTTCATGGGTTCACTACAAACCTATTGGCCCCTGCCAATATCAAATCATAGTTTTCATGGGTTTACTATGAACTTGTCTTCTTGACATCTTCGTTTATACATAGTTTTCATGGGTTTACTATGAACCTATTAGCCCCTGCCAATATCTTTTCCTATACATAGTTTTCATGGGCTTACTATGAACCTATTGGCCTATGTCAATATCTTTAATTAATATATTAACATCCTTAATTTACATTCACTACTGGGTCAACCTACCTGGTTATTCTGCCCCTCCCCAAAGTACCGTTATGGGTGCATTACAATATGAATAAATATACGAAGAAGCAATCTTAACAACATAATAATACCAACACCTATGGTTTAATGTTAATGAAATCATTTTATTTAAAACTTGGCTAATCCCTTTTACCTGTTAATCAAGGAAAACATCTTCAAAACTCCATTCAAAACTCTTTGTTTATGCCATGCTTTTTTCTTTTAAAATAAGATTGAGTTATATGTTTTCAAACCTTAAAAACATCACTTTCGAAACCCCTGGATAACCTCCTTCGAAAGCATAGAAAACTTCTTTTCAAAACACTAAGTATATACCTTTCAAAGCTCTTTAATCATCTCTTTCGAAACCAAAATATACCTTTCGAAAGTACTAAAGTATTACTTAAAAATCCTTAGAAACATAGCTTTGAGGCCAATGAAAGTAACGCTTTCGAAACCATTGGGTTTTGCTTTAAAACTTGTTTTGTGTCAAAGTGAATATATACGAAAGTATCTCTTTTGAAACCTTTTATCTTTATAAAAATGTTTGGGGAAAGCTTGATAGCGTCAGAACCATTCATTCGAAAGCTTTAAAACAATTAAGTAGAACTTTGAAGGATAGCATCGAAACCCCTTTTCGAAGTCATTGCCTTCGAAACCCTTGAACCCTTTCAAAAGCATTTAGGAAGTGGCTTAGCATAAGTTTAAAACAAAGACAACCCTTCGAAGGCATTGATGGCTTTAATACACTCGAAAGGCAAAAGAACAGCGGCTGGGTTTCGACTAAGTCGGAACCACTACTTTCGAAGCATCATTTTATAAATAAAGGAACCCACTCGAAAGCCTATACTTTTAAAACAAAAATGGCAACCCCTTCGAAAGCTATTTAGAAAACCCCTTTTGAAAGCATATGTTTCGACTCCTTCAAAAGCTTTTAATAAAACACGGCAGGTGCCTTTTCATTTGAAAGTAAAACTAAGGTTTGGACCCCATCAGAAGCTATGCTTTAGACACTATGTCTTCCGCCTTCCTCCAATCCACTACATACCATCTAAGTGATACCTTGTGTATTGGTTTCAACTAGGTGGGTTTCGGCTTGGTGGGTTTCGACTGAGTCGAAGTGGGGGCATAAGGTCGAAAGGCGCTTCGGAAGCAGGCGAAACCTACTTTTCTGGAAAAGGCTGATTTGATGCTAATTTTAGTAATTGCTTTATAACTAACCTGCCTATTTGTAAACACCTGATTTTTTGCCTTAAACTTTTCAAATTTTTTACTATTATAACTGCCAAATAATCACAGATCCAAATCAATGAAATTTAACATTTAAGTCCTTCCATTAAACAAAACCAATTATGCAATTAAATCCTTCTTTCTAAAACAATTTAATTTTCCAAAGTAAATCACTTAGGAAAAATCCCCAAAAATTACAAAAATTCACTTTCATCATGTTATCTAACATACAAAACTTCCAGATCCAAATTCTAAATAAAATAATCGAAATTAATTATAAACCCAATTCTATCATATTTTCCTTTGAAAATTTTTGATAAATTTTCCATAGCTTGGAAAATTACAAAAACTGAAAATCATCTCCAAAATCATATTTTACATACAATATAATTTTTCCACGGCATTCAAAAATCATTAAATTTGGTTTTTCCCTAAAATCGTATAAATCAATATTTAAATGATTTGATTTAAACCAAACATATTATAATTCGAGCATGTCATCATCCAATACCTCATAAAAATGAATTTAATCTTAAATCTGAAAGCATAGGATCATAAAACAAAATAGAGATGGTATAAATTATTATTCACCTTGAATATGATAAGGACTTTGAGATTTGTTGTAGATTAATTTCCCCTAGCTTTAATCCGTAGCTTTAGCTTGAATTTCTCTTCCTTTCTTCCTTGTAATGGCCGGCCTTGCTTTAGATTTACGTTTGTTATGTTTTTGAGAAATGAAAATGAACGTGCATATGAAAGGATGCGTGGGTTATAAGAGGCGGCTATTCCTAACAAGCCTCTTATGTAAATTAATTAACATGTAAAACCATTATAAACCCATTTAATTGGTTAAGCACAGCCTTCTTATCATGTATTCAAATCCCAATCTCCTTATCATTCTAATTCTTACATTATTCTATTTAATTATCTAATTAAATCTCCTGAATAATGTCATCAAAATTTAGGGGTGTTACAGTTCTCCTTTAGACGAATAAGCTTTCGGAGACATGCATGAGGCAAGCTAGCTATTAGTTGTTCTTTCTGTTTGATTCCGCTTTGTAATTGGATGTAATGGAAAAGTTGTTTACTGCCTATATTTAGACTCTAATCAACCAAGGTGGCATCTTCATATGTCACTCTTGGCATAATTTGTAATAATTATATTTCTCAGAACATGGTTTATGAATTAGGATTATGTAATGAATCTGAAATGCGATTTGAAATGGAATGAGAAATTTGTTTCAAAATTGATTTTAAAGTTTTTCATATCCATATGTTTCTAGTATATCAATGTATCTAACAATACCGCATTTGGTCACTGAAAAAAGATAACTGTAGATGACTGTAGCATCTGTACTGGTTAGTTTTGGGCCTCCAAATGGGGGATGTTACACTTCCAATTTATGCCTAATGAAATTTCTGAGATAACTACCTTTTATTTTGATATTATAGATCAACCCTTTCTTCCTGCTGAGTTACCTCCTCATCACGATGCTGGATCTGCCGCCATTCTAACCGCATCAACCATCATCTCTGCATCTTGCTCGCTGCTCTCTTTGCAATCCGAGAAAATTGCAGTGCTGCATGGTTTGGATGACCCCTTGTATCTAAAGAGGATGGTTTGGTGGCTACTAATATATGCGAGCAGGTGGGTCAAGCCAGCCAACCAGAGAAAGTGGAGACCGAGCAGCCGATGACCGAGCAATAGATGATAACGGTGAAGAAGGAGAAGGTTGAGGAACAAAAGAGGTTGTCAAAGAGTTCTCATAGATCCCGCAAGCACAAGGGCAAAGGAGGATCCGCCAATGGCCATGCTTCGGAGAGCGAGATCGCCTCGGGAGGGAACAACCCAAAGAAGTTGCCGATTAGAGGTGGGAAAGGTGACCGGGGAAGCGGTGAGAAGAAGTCATGATTTTCCTTTTGCTTCTTTTTGTTTTTTGATTACTTTTTGTACAAGTGCAGAGTCTATACTTAGCATTTCTACTTGTTGTTGCCACAGTGGTGTTTGTATTTTCCTATTCTTGGCCGATGTTATGCGAGCACAGCCCCCGCTATTTGTTGTTGTACATCAAAAACATTATAAGTAATAAAACTGTTGAAATTTTGAATGTAGCTTTATTTTGTCTACTTATTTACGTCTCGTGCACTTATATCACTTTTAATTCATCACTGTTTTATTTAGTCCCGTAATTACTGCCAAAGTTCTTTGTTTAGAGTATCAGAACTGTGAAGTATTTGCTACTTTGAGTAACAGAACTGTGAAGTATTTGCTACTCTAGTTGAGTGTTTGTGTGTGTGTGAGAGCGCCCCCTAGTTTACAGGACTGTTCACTCCGAACACTTGATACGAGACTAGGTGCCTCCGGTAATCTTTCGGGTGCCCCAGTCAGATCAACGATGCAACTCCTATCTTTGGGGATTTCTGGCTTTAGGTGGCCTCATGGCGAGTATTTTTCGCATTCAAGTGATTTACATACTTAAGTGATCGGCGATTCTGGAGCAACACCGATTTCTTGATTGTTTGTTAAGTAATTTCATCGCGATGCTGACATTCAGGTTAACGCGCATACATATCACTCCTTGGAGTGCTATTTTCATGGCTTTGGGGGCGGTATGTGATTTTTGCAATATGAGAGTTCCTCATCTTTGGATGCATTTTTGCTGATCCAAGTAGTAGTGTGCGGCTTACGAAATGCGCACAGTTGGATCGAGTCTTGCATGGTTGCAGTTTTGCGAACTAGGAAGCGATGCGCGGTTTACAAGATGTGTGACTTAGGTTATTGTGTTTGCTTGGATGTGATTTCATAATCCAAGAGGTGGTGTGTAGCTTACGAAATGCGCGGCTTTGATTTGGGCCTTCCTGGTGTTGTCGAAGCAACATCGGTTCTTAGAAGGCAGGGATCGAATTCCGTCAATCAAACGGTTTGAGTCGATTTGCTTCTATCGACTCGGCGGGTAGATGGGGCGTACTTGAGCATGGCTCCACTATCTCAAGCAGCGATTGGATGGTTTTGGGTTGATTTGACCTCATCGACTTAGCAGGTTACTTTTGTGAACACAGTTTTATTAGTTCGGAAAGCAAAGCAATTTTATTAATTAAAGTTGGCCAAGTTCTGCCTATTTATAATGCCTCCGGTATTCTGGGATGGCTTATTTGTGGGAAATAGGAATACATAAGATAATTTTAGATAAAGTAATGATGCAGCAATTCGTTGTTCCAAGCCCAGGGAATTTGGGTTCCATTAACGGTTGTTAGCTTGAATGTACCATCCCCTAGCTTCTGGCTAACCACATAAGGCTCTTCCCAGTTTGGTCCGAATGTTCCTGGTACAGGGTAAACCCATTTGAGAACAAGGTCTGCCGCTTTGAAAGTATGGTTACAGACTTTGGAGTTGAAATATCATGCAACCCTCTTCTGGTGAGCAGCAGTCCTTAACTCGGCTTCTTCCCTCTTCTCATTGACCATATCGAGCGACTCGAGTAGGAGTTGCTCATTTTTCCTTTGATTGAAGTTTTGCCTTCGATGAGAGGGAACTTCTATCTCGATTGGGATCATTGCTTCTAAACCATATGTCAGGGCGAACGGAGAGTGCCCTGTTGTAGATTTGTGCGTTGTCCTGTAAGCCCATAGTGGGAGTGGAAGTTCATTAACCCAATTCTCTTTAACTTTAGTTAGCCACTTTTTGATGGTGGACTTGACGATCTTGTTCACTGCTTCCACTTGCCCGTTTGCCTGCAAATGTGCAATAGCGGAAAAGCTTTTCTCGATTCGGAAGCGTTTGCAAAAGTCTTTGAACTCAGTGCTTTTGAATTGAGTCCCATTATCCGTGATGATCTTTTGTGGCACTCTAAACCTGCAAATAATGTTTTTAGTGACAAAATTAATAACTTTCTTTGTGGTAATAATGGCCGGCGATTACGCTTCAGCCCATTTGGTGAAATAGTCAACAGATACGATAGCGTATTTGACTCCTCCTCTGGCTATTGGCAATACACTAATCAAATCGATTCCCCAGATTGCGAATGGCCACGGGTTGACCATCTATGTTAGTCCTGTTGAAGGAGTTCTTTTGATCTTGTCAAACTTTTGGCATTAGTCGCACCGTCTGGCATAATCTGCTGCATCACAGTTTATGATTGGCCAAAAATATCCATATCGAAGGACTTTCTTTACAAGGGTTTACCCTCTGGTGTGATCTCCGCAGTCACCTTCATGAACTTCCCTGAGGATTCTTCGAGCTTCATCGTTGGTCACACACCTGAGCAAAGGGGTAGAGAATCACCTCCGGTAGAGTATCACATCCTGTACTATGAACCAAGGTGCCTTTCGAATGAGCTTTTTCCATTAATTCCTATATTCAAGGAGTGGTCCTCTGAGCAGGTAATCCTTGATTGGTGTCATCCATGTTTCTGGTCCTTTGGTTGTCTCAAAGATCCAGTCGATATCCATCTCGCTTACGCTTGGAGCAGTTAGCGTTTCAATTGGGACTAGTCCCAATGATTGAGCTTCTCCGAAACTGGCCAGTTTGGCTAGATAGTCTGCCTTCGTGTTTTGTTCCCTCGGGATATGAGTTATGGTGTAATGCTCGATGTCATTCAGCAATTCCTGCACTTTAGATAGATACGGGGCGAGGTTCACTCCAAGAGCTTGGTATTCGCCTTTCACCTGGCAGACGACTAGCTGAGAGTCGCTATAGATGTGTACGGACTTTATCCCAAGTTCCTTCACAACTTTCAGCCCAGCTATCATAATTCGTATTGCTTCATTATTTGTTGTGGGGAATTCCAAGCGTAAGGCATAGCAAACGGATTGTCCCTCGGGAGTCTCGTGCATTACTCCTGCCGTTGAGCAGAAGTTGTTAGATGCACCATCGACGAACAACTTCCAACGTGTTTCCACTTCCTGAGTAATTTCTTCTTCGTTATCTCCTATCGTAAACTCGACAATGAAGTCTGTCAGCGCCTGATCATTGATCGCCTTTTGAGGATGGTAAGTAATTTCATATTGACTCAATTCGATGTTCCATTTGATAAGCCGTCCAGAGGTCTCGGGATGGTACAACACTTGCTTCAGGGGTTGATCTGTTAGTACTTTGATCAGGTGTGCCTGGAAGTATGGTTGTAACTTTTTGGATGCGATCAAGAGGCAATATGCTATTTTTCCAATTTCAAATAGTCCTTCTCGGCTCCAGTAAATCATTTACTGATGTAATATACGGGTCGCTAGATCTTAGCTTCTTCTCGTACGAGCGTGGCACTTAATGCATAGGGCGAGATTGCCAAGTAGATAAACTAGTCTTATCCGTCTACTGACTTGGACAGGATTGGCAGGGTTCCCATATGTCGCAGCAGCACGTCGAGCGTAGTTTGACAAGCTTGATTCCATTCGAAGTTTTTCTTTCCCTTCTTTAGCGCGTCAAAGAATGGTAAACATTTGTCGGTTGCTTTTGAGATGAACTGGTTTAGTTCTACAACTTTTCCATTCAAGCTTTGGAACTCCTTGTTCCATGGGGCCTCAACTTTCCGTAAAGCGGTAATTTGTTCGGGATTTTCTTTGATGCCTCTGGCACTTACAATAAATCCTAAGAACTTTCCAAAAGCTACCCCAAAGTGACATTTAAGTGGATTGAGTTTCATTCCATATTTGCGGAGTATTTCAAACACTTCGACGAGGTTGTTTAAATGATTTGTAGCTATGCATGATTAAACCAACATATTGTCTACATAAACTTCCGTAGTCTTCCCAATCTGATGTTTAAACATTGCGTGCACTAGTCATTGGTAGGTTGCCCCAGCATTCTTTAAGCCAAATGGCATCATTTTGTAGCAGTATAGTCCCAAATCAATAATGAAACTGGTATTTTCCTGCTCAGTTTCATGCATCATGATCTGATTGTACCCCGAATAAGCATCCATAATGATAGTAGTTAATTTCCAGCTATCCCGTCCACAAGTTGGTCGATTCTAGGCAAAGGAAAGCTGTCTTTTGGGAATGCTTTATTTAGGTCCAAGTATTCGATATAAGTTCGCCATTTTACATTGGACTTTTTGACCAAGACTGGGTTGGATAACCATTCGGGTAAGTTGCATCATGGATAAAACAATTTCCCATCAGCTTATCCACTTCTTCTCTCAGCGCTTTGGACCGTTCGGGTCCTAGGCTACGTCTCTTATGTTTCGCTGGTGTATACTTGGGATCAATATTAAGTTCATGGCATGCAATTTCTGGCGAAACCCTGCACATATCAGAATGTGTCCAAGCGAAAACGTCCAGGTTGGCATGAAGGAATTTGATGAGTTACAGTCGCATATTGTTTCCAAGATCTGATCCAATTTTCAGGACCCGTGTTGGGTCATCCATATCGACTGGGACTGACACCGTCAATTCTACCGGTGATGCCCATTCATCCCCTGAACTCTTCTTTCTAGGATCCAAAGCCTTGTTGAATCAGCTATGGTCCCCAAGCCTGGGGCAGCTCTGTAGTTGTTATTCGATAGGTTCACGCATGTGGGGAGTCCCCATATTCTTCCCCTTTTCTTTTCTTTTAGAGTTGCATAGTTCTGTGATGTAGAATTCTCTAGCGGCATCTTGGTCTCTTTTGATCACCCCAACTCCATTCTCTGTCGAGAATTTCATGATTAGACGCCACTAAGCTAAAGCAATCTTGAAATCTGCCAAAGCGGGCCGACCCAAGAAAGCATTGTAGGTGGATATTTCATCTACAATCAGAAAGGTTTAGGTGAGGATGACTCTTCGGTCATCTTCTTCCGGTTCTACGGGTAAATCGATTGTTCCGACTAGTTGCTTAGGTTCACCGGTGAATCCATGGATCTTTGTTCAGCAAGCGGATACATCCTTTATACTGATCTTCATTTGGTCAAACATGTGTTTGAACACAATATTCACAGAGCTGCCACTGTCCACCAATACACGTCGGACCATGGCTTGTCTGATCCCTATCGTCATGACCATGGGTCGAGGGTCGGAGCTTCTATTCCTTCAGTGTCTTGATTCCGGAACACTATATCATCATTTAAGGTTCTCTACTACTTGGCAGGAGTTCAATCTTCGATCGCGAAGCATGAATCTTTTGGAGCATGTCTTAGTGAGATTTCATATTGCTCTATTTCTCCCTAACTCCTCTACGCGAGATGAGGTCCTCCATATATTATTTCGATAATAAGTCTCTTGTCGGTCCGTCTGGATCCTTCTTCACTGGTTCTAGCTTGGTTCCCCCGATCTCTAGAGCTTGGGGTGCTACAAACCGGTCGGGTTTTTGTAGTTTCCTCACCTATAGCTGAAGCTTATTCTCCCGAATTAGCTCTTCAATCAGATTTTTTAAGTGACGGCACTCATTCGTGTTGTGACCATGTGTTTCATGGAAGAGGCAGTACTTTTCAGAATGCTTTTGTTGTTCAGTCGCTTCCTTTTTAGGCGGCTTCTTGTACTCTTCTGTCCCTTGTGTCATGAGGTAAATGTTCTCTGGGGTATCATTGAGTGGAGTATAGTCTTCGGGCCTCAAGCCTTTAAGTCGCTTGCTACTTCCATTTTGCTTGTTGGAATTCTGATTCTTCCTTTTCTGATTCCCATCCTTTCCCGCAGTGGTCCCGGAGGTATTTGTGTCTTTGTTCGTCGCCATACCATTCTTCCCAACATTGGTTGGTTGTAGGTTGGCAGGTTTCCCTTCTAGCTCCACAGCCTCTTCTAATCTCAAGTACTGGCTCGCCTTTCAATTAAAGTCCTTCCTGGTGGTAGGTTGTTTCATCTTGATCCATTTTCCAAATTCAGGGTCGGGATGGATGGTGCGAACCAAGGCCATGAAGATCATATCTTTGTTTGGGTTACTTACTTTAGTGACTATGGTGTTAAACCGACTCATGAAGGATTTCAAAGATTCATTTCGTCCCTGGAATAGGCCCGATAAGGACATCATGTTTTTCGGTTGTGCCGTGTGAGGCCTAAACTAATCAAGGAACTTTATTGCTAATTCACTGAAAGTGGAGATGGATTTAGGTGGGAGCCTGGTGAACCACATGGAAGCAATTCCCTCTAAGAAGATTGGAATACATCTACATCGAAAAGCATTCGAAGCATTTTCTCCATTTATGTACCAACTGTACTTTTACAAGTGGGGTTTCGGGTCTCTAGTTCCATCATACGACGGAATAGTCGGCATAGTGAACTTTTCAAGGTACCGTTCATTCAGAATATCATCAGTGAAGGGATTTCGGCTTGGTGCGGATCCCCATCATCATCGCTCATATCCTTACTTTTGTCCATTAGGCGCTTGACCATATCCGCGACATACGCCTCGAATGTCCGGTAATCCGTGGATTGGCTACCGGTGACTATATCAAGTGTTTATTTTTGCAAATGGTCTTGGTAAGTGGGCTGAAGACTAGGCTCTCCTATCTTCGGGAGAGCTACTTCCTTGGAGTTCCATTGGCTTGCAATTGGTCGGGTTGGGGTAGTTCGGACCTCCCTGCCCCTATCGAGTGCATTAGCATTTTCTTCTAACTTGTCGTCGTGTTGCTCACCATTTTCTGAGTTGGAGAGATCCACTACTATGCCTTCCCGTGGGG
The DNA here is from genome assembly GCA_030737815.1 of Allium fistulosum. NCBI lineage: Eukaryota > Viridiplantae > Streptophyta > Magnoliopsida > Asparagales > Amaryllidaceae > Allium > Allium fistulosum. The sequence goes on from CM060908.1 coordinate 369,648,621, forward strand.
TTTTCGTCCCAAGTTCAAGTTCATGACAGCCTGCTTTGCAGTGGGTAGAGTGCTTGTGTTTCCTTCTATGGTGATTCCTGCAGCTCCACCAACTACTCCTTTTTGTTGTTGCTTTCCGTTTCTCCTGTTTAGGCTAGAAATGGAAGGCTAGAAACGGAAGAGTTTTCTTGCTCTATGGTAGCCACGGGCTTTGGCATGGTTCTCGAAGTAGTCAATGATTGCAAGGTTGGGAGGGCATTTAGTTTTTCCATAAGAGCTTTTTGGCTATTCTCCATCTTTTGATTGATTTCATCAACCATCTTATTTAACTTTCCTCTAGTGACAACTTCATGCTGGATAGAAGATCCTGGCATTTGATCTCCTATGTTGGTGCCGTTTACTTCAACTTGCTGAGGATTGGTTTCCTCTCCAGCTACTATAGCTCCTATGGATCTTCCTAAAGCGGTTCTTTTTCTTGCTGGTGCCATTGATTCTCAATGGCAAATTTTCTAAGTAGAGATTGAGAATCTAACTTCTAAACCAGTCTGATCCAAAGTAGATGGCTAGATCTGAGCCTGAGTTGGGTTCTCAGTAAAAGCACCAAAATGTTAACCCAAAAAATGAATCAACATCCTGAATTGAATGTGAAAGCACCAGCCATGTTTACCAAGGCAAATAAAATAGAAAAAGCAATATAAAATCGCAGAAAAAGTAAAGAGACAAGAGATTTTTGTAGTGGTTCGGTTGTTAACGAAGCCTACGTCCACTTTATAGCTTTTATTGATCAACTGTTGTCACAAGAGAGAGTTTGGATTACAATATGATTCTTCTTCTTCACGTAAGATCAAGCCACCATTGTTAGAGACAAAGGGAGGATCTCAATTGTCTCTTAATGGATGTTAGGTAGGAGGAGAAGAGTGAAGAAAGGATAGCAGAGCTTCAGCAGAGATCAAGTTAGAAACCCCTTTTCTATCGAAGGTAGGATGGTATTTATAGGATTTAGAAAGCACTTGAGTCGGAACCATTGCACCAGAAGCCTGTAGTTGCCCATAGGAAGATGCACGAAAAGTTTGAAATGATTCTGAGCTAACCTTTTGGATCGGTACCGATTCAATTGGATCAGATCGGCACCGATCCAATCGGCACCGATCGGATCGGCACCGATCCAATTGGATCGGATCGGATCGGCACCGATCCAAAGAGTTGTGCAATGTTTGCTCCAGTTGGCTTCCCTACTTGCTTATGAGGCTCTCCATGTAATTTCATAGCTTATTGACTTGTTTTGATGATGGTTCACCCATGGGTTTGACTGAACTGTAGTCTGAATATGATAGTCTTTACTTCTCAAACTCGGATGCTCGGTTTGTTATCAAACTTGGTTGATAGGCTTAGTAGAGAGGCAGAAACATAACGCAAGTTGTTTGGTGGAACCACAAGCCAATATTTGGATCGATATCGATCCAATTGGATCGGATCGGTACCGATCCAAAGTGTTGGCGTATTTTTGGGTCAAACTTCCAAGGTTCCTTTGTCTTGTACTCTTAGGCCTTCCGATTAAGTTTCAAGTCGTTTTGGCTTAATCTAAATGTTCTACTCCTTTTGAATTTTGTTGGGTTAAAAACCCGGTCAACAATATCCTGAACTCAAAGAAATAGATCTCATATAGGAAAATTTTCTTTAAGAAAAATACATTGGGAATAGAATCATATTTCTTGTTACTTATTATGCATCTACAAATATTTTACACAACTTCATTTACAATATCTCTTCATGAAGCAGAGGTGACCATTCACTCTCTCTTCATCCCAACCGTGCCAACATTATTTCTACTCTGACTTTCACTTTTCCTTTAAAATGGTCAAACCTTTCAAAAAAGAAAACTTTTACTACAAAGTTGCACCATGTTTCTTTACAAAAATTCATTAAGAAGTTTTTAACATGTTAATGAGATATAATTAGGGGTGGACGCGGGTCGGTTTGGTATGGTTTGAAACCTAAACCGCTTTCGTACCACATCAAACGGTTAATCAAAAATATAGACCATTATACTAATCTTTTAAATGCTTCGATTTAATGTAATATGGTCTGGTTTTGGTTTGGTTTGGTTTGAACCTATAATAAATATTAAATAAGAGAATTAGTTCCATCAACAATCAATTTATGAAGGCAGCTGTGTGAAGTTTTTACACTTAAAGGTTGAAACACGTAATGTTATACTAAAATGAAAGATTAGTTCTTAATTGTATGAATATTTCAATTTGGTATTTAGCTACACGTGAGATTTTTTTAGTAGATTAACCAATCATCAACATTAATCAATGCATAATCATTAAGTAAAATGACTATAATAAGATTACTTAATTAGCATTTATCCCAAAAAATGAGATGAAAGTTATAATATTAAAACTATAATTTCTTCCTTTATGACAACAATTATTACTTATATAAGCTAAAAATAGAGTATACGACATTAGAGTATAAAATGAGATAGGAGTTTATTATATTTTTATCAAAAGATTACTAGTGTAAATATTCGGTTTGGTCCGGTTTAATATGGTCGGTTCAATCATCCAAACTGCAACCCAATCGTATCAATGCAGGTCGGTCTAGTTTGGGGTATTTGCTTTGGTTAGAAGATTTGGTATGGGTTTCGGTACGTTTTTACGGTCGGGTGCGGGCAGTTTCCATATAGCAGTGGGTTTATGCCCACCCTTAGATATAATAAGTCGCATTTAAGTAAACAGATCAGAATAGATATTTCAATAATCTAATTCTTAGGTCTTGATGTAGTCCTTGGTCAAGTATTGTTTTTAGCACAACAAGATCCTTATTATATTCACTTGTAATGAATATATGATCTTACATTATGGTTTACTTGCGCATATCGAATGAAAACAATTTCATCAAAATTCTGTATATTACAAAAGGCGACCATTCAGCATACAACGTTTGTATGTGATTGAATATGGTTCGAATATCCATACTCATGTATTATTCTAGAGTTGTAACAACCCGGGGTTTAGTAACAAATAATTATCGTCAAATGACGATTGAATTGGTTGATAATTGCTGTTTGGAATTTCTAATCGGGGTTAAATTCTTTTAAATATTTGTTGAGAGTTGTGGGCTTTGAAATTACCTTGGCCTATGTTTGATTCTTGGTGCCGTGATTATCAAAGGCAAAACCATTTCCCCATAGTTCATTTTCGTTCAAACCCTAAAATCAAAAGGCAAAACATACGAAAAGAAAAATGGCGGCCTCGATTTTCTTCTTTCTTTCGCTCTGGAACTAGGGCTTCGTGAAATCAAGGGCGTCGATTTAGATGTCTCGATCGAATGCTAAGGTGAGTTCCACTCACATCTAATTCATACTCAAGTGTAATTAGGGTTTGAATTCTGTGATTTTCGTTTGTATTCAAGTGTTTGAGTTTGTCGATACATTTTGCTCGCCGTTTGAATTATGTTGTTTGCTTGAAAATTATCTGACTTTGATCTGTTGACATCGACTTTGAATTCTTTTGGCTTTGAGATGAAAAATTGACTTGTTCATTCTCGACTTCGTCTTGATTTTTGAATTTCCATAACCTGTAAGTGTGCACTGGACTTGAGTATCTGATACTATTAGTTACCTTTAAGTTGATTTTATTTTGGTATGGATTTTGAACTGTTCCATGTCTTCGACATTGATCCTGGTTGATTTTACTTATCTGTTGGCATTTTCCAGTTCAATTTTAGTTGGTGACTTCAGGAGTGCTTTAAACTGCAGATGTTTGAATTCAAATATTCTGTTCGAATAAAGGCAATATATTTATGTGTGCACTTGCTCGATTCATTTCCATGGGCTGGCCTTTGCCTTTTTGCTTCGGCATTGTCTTGTTCTTGGTTAAGATGCTAGTGTTGTCCAGTTTATAGTTGTATACATGTTGCATTTTTTGATGTTCACATGGGTTACTGTCACTGCTTCTAGCTCATATACATGTATACATATACGTGCCTATATGTATATATGTGGTTGGAGTAGTAGTCTTTTGATTGAAGTTTTCTTGAGTGAATTTTCACCCACATCTAGTTCATTCTTAATATTGTGCTTCTGCAGTTTGATTTTGCTTCGATGTTGTTTTATCTCGGCCAGTGATTGAACTTGTTTTTTTTTCTTGTTTATAACTGTCATTGTTTTAAAAGACATTGGTTTGGAGTGCGATACCTTCAGGATTGTCGTTCTTTTGACACAGCTTACTGTTAGTCTTCAGTAGCTTGTATACTTCATGTACGGGCTACATTTGTTCTGACCACTTGTTCATTGTAGTTTGACTTGGGACTTGATTCAACGCTTTAGAATTTTGTTTGTATCCATTTAATTGAATTCGTTACTTGTTTATTCTCGGCCATTGATTTTCTGATTTGGTCATCTGGTTTTGTGAATGCGTCTCCATGACTTGCCATCCCATTTCGTTGATATTGAACTGCGGTAGTTTCACTTGATTTGAACTGTGCCTTGTCTGGTCCAGTGAACTGCATTTGATGATTTCTGACTTCACTCGCTGATTTCATGAATTTCTGTTGGCTTTGGCCTTAACACTGATAGTGTTTACTTTGACCGTTTTAATTAAAATGCTGGTGATTTGTTGAATTGAACCATATAGTCCTATGTTGCCATCTCTGTTACATTTTGTTCAGGTTGCACGTACTGCTTTACTACTATTATGTGGGTAGCTTTTGCCTGCGCATGTTTGCTCTTGGTTGAATTTTTGGTACACAGACTTCTGATTCATTTTTGAGGCAGTCTGCATATATAGGCTAATATGTGTTCATGTACATCTTCACTTGGTGGCCTTTGTTTGTTGTTATGTTGGTTTAGCCTTGCATTATTGGTCTAGCACTTGTGTCCACTGCATACTGTGTTGCATATCAACCTGTTGGAGTCACTTGTAATGTTCATTTGAAGTTGTGATTAAATAACTTCAAGTCCATTACTTTCACATTCATCAAACAACTGCCCACTGCTATTAGGCGCAGTTACTGTTGCATTATGTTGTACCTATTCTGTTGCCTTCATGTACATACTGAGTCAGTCGTAGAATTAACCTGGTTGGTCTGCAGTTCTAGTGGACCATAACTTATGTACTTGTCTCTGCATACATTTCATTATGTAGATCACTGTATCATGAGTTGGCGGTTAACTTCATTCTTTGTGCTGTTAGAAACTGATACTTGCACTTGCACTTTTGGGTGCCACTGTGCACTGTTTGGTTGTATCTAAATTTTTGATCGACAGTTTTATGATGTTTTGTAGCGCACCTGTGTTGAACCCAGCTGTAAAGCTCGGGTTTGACCTTGTGCTCATTTGAGAACTTTTGTGTTGTCTTGAGTTTATGTGGTCTTCGCATATATGTAGCCTGCACTTGCATTGCCTCTGACCTTTTGGCATACAGTCTTCATTTACTTTGAGATAGTTTTAGTTGCGAGTGCAATTACAGTTTTGCTTTTGTTTGATTTGAGGACTTTTGGGTTCGACCCTGTTTTGATGGCTTTGTTCGAACTATTTTTGGCATTTGCTTATGCTAAGTGCTGTTTCATTTGGCGTAGATATGTATGTGTATTCTTACATATGCATACATGCACCCTTGTTGATTTCGATTATCCTATGTGCATTTATTTGGGCTTGTCTGTTCTGGAATTTGCCAAGTGCATACTTGTTTGCTTTTGTTTGCAGTTGTGTTGAGTCATGCTAGCGTGACTTGACCTATACAGTTTCGACGTACTGTAGTGGCGAGGCAGTGCATGCGTGCGTGTACTGCAGCCACACAGAAATTTGATTTGATTGATCATTTTGAGATTTGTCTAATTATCCATTTGATAATTAGATTATGAGTTTCTAATTGTTTATTTAATAATTAGATTTTGTCGTTAATTGCTGTTTAGGAAATTCTGTGGTTTTCATATTATCTTCATTGATAATCTTTTTTTACTTATCCTTGTTGATGATTTTGATTTGCTGATTTGTTGTTTAACACTGTTTAGTGTTATATCTGCCGTTATCCGATTCTCTTATCGAGGAGTTGGATGTACGAGATTTCTGTGACTGTCGTCTATCTGATTATTTAATATTATTGCTTCTATGCATTAATAACTGAGTTTGAATTAGACTGACCCGTGTATTATTTTCTTTTGAATTTAATACTCGGGTCAGACCGAGTTATTACAGGTTGTAGATATCCTGCTTTGGGTTGCTGCTTGAGCTATGAAGTCTTTTCATACCTTTTGAAGTAGTCTTCGTCATTTTGTTGTAGTCAGTGTATCTGATCTAGGTTGATGTGTATTCATGTATATTAGTCGATAATGTACCTGTATATATAACTTCCAAAGTCGACAGTTGTAGTTGTATCATATGTATTGTGTCAAATGTATTGTAACTGACATCAGTTATATATATATATATATATGAGATTTTTGTTATCTGTGTTCCGCATTTTTAGTATTTGTGTTATCATTATATATATTGTCCTAAACTATTATGAACCATCGTAGTTCGTTTTATACTGGAATTGGGTATGTCGATGGGAGTAAATAAATAAGAGATGAAAAATAAATATATACCACTCCTATCGAGGTATCCAATACTAGTGTAAGGCCCAACTGCGGATGGCCGCTCCTATCCAGCCTTATTCTTCGTAATAACAGACAGTATTTCTTTTAATACTCTTTGTTATTGTGAGCATAGAGGTGGGGCGTCACAAGAGTATAAAAATCATAGAAGACAGTATTCATTGAAATACCACACAACTTTTAATACTTGTATCATTCAGGTCTTTCATGTCGCCTTGAAGCAACAACATGAAAAAATGGTTCTATATTAGTAAGTTTTACATTTTATTATTGATCTTTAATTTAGCTAGTTTAGTATAATTTAATCGATAAATATTTTATCAGTTATAACTAAAGTAGATTATTATAATATGACATACATTCTTATATTATTTGAACTGCTTATTATATTATCTAATAAAGCTTCTGCTGGATTTTACATCTCTTAAAAACCCAAAAAAGGATATAGGAAATTCATAAATCCCTCTAATGAGTGTTACGATTCATTTATCATGTAACTATAACCTTAAGGATGCTCAACAAATTGTAGCCCATAAACAGTAAATAACATGTTATTAATTATATTTTGTACATAACTCCTAGTCATATAATCTTTACACCTAACCATCTGATGACCTTGACATTGCTCAACGAACTCCAAACCTACCATTTTTCGATTGATTAAGGAAAAAAATTTAACCCTTGAAAGTTTTCAACAAAGGTACAAAATGTTCTTACTAATATAGGGATAATATAAACATCACTATAAATATTTTATGACTTAGGGGTACTCAACGACTATATGTATAGTGTTCTATTTATGTTGTAAACGATAAAGACCAACATTATTTTAGATTCATAATCCTAAAATAATAATTTGAGTTTTATTTTCTATGAGGAACAGTAAGCATTCTAAATACTCAATGACATCATTTGCCATTGTATATATACACATAATTATATACATATGTATGTATTCCTTTTAACGATAATGGGTTTTATTTTAATTTTGTATTTTAAAGTTGTGTTATTATTTCTATAAACATTATACAAGATTCTTTTATATAACATTTATAATACAATACTAAATCTTATATTTGTGTATATAAAAATATTAATTAATAGTTAACTAATATTACAACTTTATTGTAACCAATTATGAGCTATAGCATTTACAGTTCATATTTTAATCTAAAATTATATTGAATTTACATATTTGTAAATTTTATACTTTTGAATTCAAATCATTTAAATTTTATTTGTTTAAAACATTGATAGGTTTAAATTTAAACAATTTGGATTTGTTTATTTATAATCCTTATGAACATAAGTTTAAAATAGTTTTAAATTTTCTTCATAACCATTATAAATTTTAATTTTAATTTAAGACAATTTTAAATTAATTTATTTATAACTTTGATGAATATAAATTTAACTTTTTTTAATTTATTCATGGTATTTATAATTTAAATTTGAATTAATTTTGAAATTCAAAGTTATATATTATTCATATTAACACAATGCGAGCACTAATACCATGTTGGATTAGGTGAATCGAGCAGTAGGAAAAAGTGGCAAATTAAAACAAAAAAACTATTTTGATTCATTATGCACTAGATATTTTATAGTGTTATCATGAATAATTTTTTAACACTAAATCATGTTTAATGTTTTATTGGATGAATTTGATTTGAATTCAAGTTTGCTAAAATTACCATTATATTAATTTGATTAACAATGTAATTATTTATTCAAAATATTTAATGAAATGATTTATTATCATAAATTTAATGATAAAATAATTTTCATACATAATTATATATATATATGTATGTGTATATATATAATTTTGAAGTTTGAATAACAGATATTTGAATAAGATAAATAATATTACAATATATATATATATATATAATTTCATATTAATGGTGTTAATACATAATTATTGAACTAATAATTTATTGTACTTATGTCCAATTTTGATGCCATAAATAAGTGTACAATATACAGTTTAATAATGTCAATGCGTTTAGAATTGTAACACGAACTAAACAATGCAAGTTGCATGCACGACAAAAAAATTTGTTGTTAGTTACATTGATTGGTAGCATTTCAATGCTAAGTGCTAACACGGCTCATTTATGAAACCTATACCATACTATTATCAGTGAATCACGTTCAAAAGCGCTCAAGCCCTTAGAATTTTATGAAATGAACAGCCGCGTTTTATATTTCTTCCTTTTTATACCTGCTCTCGGCTTCCTCCCTTATCCTCCAAACCACTCAATCGTCACAACTTATGCTTTTCAATTCTTTTGAACCCCCGTTCTAACCTAACCCTAATTTCAATTTTCAGATTCATCGAGGAGAACGATGTTGTCCCCTTCCCGACCGTTGCGATTTTATCTTCCAACCGTTATTCTTCACCCTAACCATGGCACTCTTTCTCCGTCGTTCCTCTGTATGTTCCCAAGGCGCGCAAAAGGTTGTCACATTTAGGTAATCTCCTCAACCGTTATCCCCTCTTCTTCGTGCAGTTTATGTATTTGGCTGGTATTTGTTTTATAATTTAACCTACGCCAGTTTCTTCTAGCTTATGATCTAAGCCATCGCCGCCATCGACCAACCCAGTTATTGTTCATCCTCTCTGCCACTTATGTTCTTGTAGGTTCATGCCACTTAAATTTATTTTATCTTAATTGGAATATAACCGATCCTTGATCAGCCTGTAATTGGAAATTATCATCGATAGAGTATGTTCAATTAACCATGACTAATGCTTGCTTTAAGTACTTCAACATCGATGTGATAGCAGCCGCAGTGGAAAAGGATATTTGGCAAAGAAAAAAAAATTATTTTGAAAAAATAATAACCTTTGTTTCTTTAGACAAGAATAGATATTTTTATTTGGTTATACGCCCTAATTGTATGGTGCACTTAGTGTTAGTGTGGATTCTTAATCAGATCTTTTTGGTGTATTATAAAAGCATGCTTAGCTAATAATGTCATGATTAATTTAGAAAACATGACTTAAAATATGATTTTATTTTCTTTGATTAGGTGGGGTAATAAGATACTCCATCTAAAGGAAGAAATCGTCACTGTGAGCAATACTATGCTAAAGTTTCTGAGCAATGCTTACTCAATTTTTTTTGCAAAGCATAAATTATGTCGACTTTTGAATTTCTAACATCTTGTCAATTTTTAACATTTTTTGCATGCATATCCATTTAAAATGTTAATATCAACATATTTTATTAGGATATTATATAAATCTGATAGTTGACAATTAATGATGAGTTACTTTTTCATCCATACTAATATATGTTAGTATATCCATATGTTAATATCCTCTGTTGAGGATAAGCATTGCGGTTCATACTCTTAAATATAGATTTCATTTTTTTATTGGACTGTTGATATTTATAAAATTTATCAATATTTTGATGCTAAATTGTTTCATACTCTCAATATTGTTCATTTAAAGACATGATGAGATTGATGGTCTCATATTCATTTCATTTCAAATCTAGGTAATAGATTTGGTTTCTGGAATATGGGCTTTTCACTTGCACCTGAAATGATGAATTTGGAAAATTATTTATCACTTCGTTTTTTGGTTAATCTATTTACATATATAATCAGTATGCATTAAGATATATAAGTAAATTGAATTGATGCATGTATGGAAAGACAATAAAATGTCACATGTTTAGGTGCTACACAATCGTATCATGCAATTTTGGCTCCACTAATTTACGCCGGTTAACGAAGATAGATTTGTTAGTTTAATTTTCTGCAGAGTTCACATTTAATTTGCAATAATTTGATGTTCTCTATTAATACATGGTTTTCTATTTATTATAATAGAAATATATTTGATTGATTATTCTAGGAAAGTGATAAACATATTGCCTTTTAATTCAGCCAAGCACTTATTGTTAGAAAATATGTATGGTTGACTAGATAATATATCATAATTTTCAGCACATGTTCAAATTAATCGATTAGGATGTATGTTCAAATTAATAGGTTAGGATATATTTTGAACGCCTTATATTAAATATATGTTTTGTAAATCATATATATAGTTAAACGGTGCATAATTGTTTGCGTTTTTCATTTGATATAGCTATCAAATAATTAGTGCTTGAATTCATTGCTTCCCTACTATTTTTTAATGTTTTGTACAACTTCTTATAAGGTGAAATTAACATAATTGATAATTATATTTCTAATTTTATAACCATGGCTTCTTACTTTCATATTTGGTTCCATAAAAAATTGCAAATTGTCTGATCATGCGAATTTCTAATATGTTCATTTTTTAGCAGTGGAATCTAATAACTATATTTATATCATCCTAACTACAAAGGAAACAACGACAAGGCTAGAAAATTGTATAAATATTATTTCTTATTTGCATATAATTTTCAAAGGCAATACTTATGTTATTTCTTATATCTCCCATTTGGTTTTTACTCTGCTTTTATGCAGTTTCTTCCAAGAGGAAGCATCTATCAAAATATTTTAGCTAATAGGTCGGTTAGTTCATATGCTGACAGTATATTCTAATTCTTCAGTTAAGTCAACCATTGGAACTTTGTATAAATTTTCTTATTTGTTTTACAGGATTTGCTTTAACATTTTAAAAAAAAGAGAGATATGGCTGTGGTAGTAGGAAGTAATGGAAAGAATATAGGGTTGGTAAATTTTGAATTTTTAATCACCTTTAATTTTTTGCTTAGTTTAGTCAATATTTAGTTGGGTTTTTTTATTTGGATAATTGATTTTTACCCTTTGGAAACCAATTTCATGTACAAGGTACATCAACTTTTCATATTCAAAGCACCTTAGTTTAATGAACTGCCTTTTGTAAATCCGATGTCTTGCACTATTTTTTTTGACATACACCTTAGTGTAATAAGGTTGTTTGAGCAAATTATTTGGAAGTATAAAATTAAAAGAATAAATGTATCGGCCGCATACATATTACTGCATTATCTCTCTGGGTTCGGGTATAAAGCCCATTTACAATTTATTCAGTCGGCCCAATATATCATTGTATTAGTATAAATACACTACTTTATACACGAGAGAAGTAATCAATCAATAAAGCATTTCTACGTACAAATTTACAGTTTATAAATTTTCTTAACTTGGTATCAGAGCAGTCTACAACCTAACGGTTAGATCCAAGAAGTGCCGTGCCTACCTTCATCAAAGCATCATCATCATCTGAAGGTGGCTGCACTGGTGGTGATCTTCTCAGATTCATCATCATCATTGAAGATTTCAGTTACTCTCTTCTTGAATACAAGTTTACAGTCAAGAACTGTAAACTTGCATCCACTTTCTCAAGTATTTTCTTATTTCTCAACTGTTCTTACCGATCTGTGCCTCGTCAAGAAAGCATCATCGCCTGACACTTTCTGGCTGCACGGTGATTATCAGGCATCAGAACTATTTAGTCCATCATCTGCTCGGGACCTGCTCATCATCCTGTACACCTTTCTTGTTGTTTCTTGATCACTGCTCTCATCATGGCTGAAGGCAATGCCAATGAGGGAGGAAGTTCACCAAACAATTCAAGAACTGCCACATCTCAACAGTCGGCAAATCAAGATCTAATCAAAACAATGATAAAGCCTCAAAGTCAGATTATCACAATATAATTGGATGATTCTAACTACTTAATGTGGAGATTTCAAATTGAAACAGCAATAAGAGGATATGACATTGAAGGATATGTTCTTGGAACAATTGTTGTTCCACCAAAGTCTGTTGCTGACAATGAAGGAAAACTGAATGTTAACAAAGAATTTTTGAATCATCAATGACAAGATAGTCTCATCAATTCATGGCTCCTTTCCTCAATTGGGTCCAACATTTTACCTCAGCTCATAGGGTGTAAATCATCACATGAAATATGGCACTCTATAGAGCAAGCATTCAATACTCAGTCAGCAGCAAAATTTCTACACTATAAAAGACAATTGCAAAACCTAAAGAAAGAAGGCATGAACATGAGAGACTATCTGAACAAAATCAACATTCTATGTGATCAAATTGGTGTAGCAGGACACAAAGTGTCAGAGGCTGAACATGTATTATCAATCTTAAGTGGATTAGATAATGAATATGATGTTGTTGTTGCTATAATTTCTTCTAAGAAAAGAACTCCTTCTATAGACTATGTACACTCAATTCTTCTCTCTCATGAAGGAAGAATTGAGCAAAAGAAACCTGCCATTAATTATTTTACTGCCAATTATGTATCCAAGAATCAAGAAAAAGGATACAGTAATAAAAATCAAAGGGGAGGATCATCAAATAGATCCAGAGGCAGAGGAGGCAAGTGGCCTAATAACAATAACAGGTTGAGGTGTCAAATCTGTGAGAAATATGGGCACAGTGCAAATAAATGCTATTTCAGATTTGATAGCAATTTCACAGCAAATCAGCAAGGAACTAGTAATCAGAGAAACTATCAAAGTGCCAATATGATTAACTTGCAACAAGATGCAAAGAATTAAAAAAAAAACACTGCAAAAGTAGAGGACCTTTCAGATGATAGCTAGTTCCAGACTCAGGGGCTACAAATCATGTGACAAGCAACCTTGGAAATCTAAATCTTGGCAATCAAAAATACAAAGGTAAACAAGGTATACATATGGGTAATGGAAAATCCATAAATATAACTCATATTGGTAATGCTTATATCAAAGGTGCTAGAAAGCTTTATCTAAATAACTTGCTTAGAGTCCCACTAATTAGAAAAAATCTACTTAGTTTATCACAATTTGTCAAAGACAATAATGTGTATTTTAAATTCTACCCTGACTACTGTGTTGTTAGAGATCTTCTAACTCATGAAATTCTTTTACATGGTAGGGAATGTAAGGGGCTTTACAAGTTTAGTGTCAACAACTAAAGAAATCATATGCACAAAGATAAATGGTGTAATAATTCAAAGATAGTTCAAGCAAGTGCTTGTAAAACCTTTGACAAGTGGCATTATAGATTGGGTCATGTAAATGCAAAAATTGTAAAACAGGTGCTAAGCAGCAATAATATTTCTGTTGAAAATATTTCTTTGCCATATTTCTGCACTTTTTGTCAAATGAGGAAAAGTCACAAGTTGCCTTTCAAAGATTCTACAACTACATACACCAAGGCATTAGAATTAGTTGTCATTGATTTATAGGGTCCTGCACCCATCTGTACTGACTATGGGTTCAAGTATTACATATCCTTTATGGATGCTTACTCAAGATATGTATGGATTTATTTTCTAAAATCAAAATCTGAAGCATGTAATGTTGTGATTCAATTTATTAACACTACTGAAAGGCAAACTGACAATCAAGTCAAAATATTGCAAACAGATGGTGGAACAGAATTCTTCCCTTTGAAAACTTATTTGCAAAGAAAGGGATTGTTCATAGAACAACATTCCCTTATACTTCTGGGAAAAATGGTCTAATTGAAAGAAAACATAGGCATATAGTTGAAACCGGTCTAACACTATTAGCTCAAGCCTCTCTATCTCTAAAATTCTGGCCTGATGCTTTTTCTACTAGTGTGTATTTAATAAATAGGCTACCTTCAAAGATTCTAAATTTCAAAAGTCTTATGGAGGTTCTATTTAATAGAAAACCAGATTATCATGAACTAAAAATATTTGGATGCCTATGTTTCCTTGTCTAAGACCTTATAATGCTCATAAATTAGATTTCAGGTCATCTCCTTGTACTTTCTTAGGATATATAGCAAACAAAAAGGGATACAAGTGTATAGATAGTAGTGGAAAAATCTTTATATCTAGACATGTTGTTTTAATGAACAAATTTTTCCATTCAATAATGTAAACATAAAGACAACACAAAAAGTGCACAATGCAAGGTTCTCCATACCTTCATTACCTGATTTAGCCATGCAGAATATCAGTAAGATAGGTACTGGATCACATCAAGACATATCAAATCCAGAAGCAAGATATGATCAAGGAAATGGATCTAACAATCCACATCAAGATGCAACCCACAGCAGGAGCATGGCTGAATCCAGTCAACCAATTGATGATTCAGAACCATTAATTGATCAACAGGAAGCCTCAACAGGCAACACTGTTGAACCTACTACTCAAAAAATTATTCCTGAAAATACTGGTCATCACATGATCATAAGAGCAAAAAGGGGCATATTCAAACCAAAATATACAGTACTGTTGCAGAAAATGGTGAGCCAAGCACTTATTATCAAGCCATTTAGAATCAAAAATGGAAAGCAGCCATGAATGAAGAACATGAAGCTCTTCTAAGAAACAATACATGGGAATTTGTTCCATTACAAAGGATTAAAACATCATAGGACGTAAATGGACATACAGATTAAAGAAGGATGCCAATGGTTCAATCTCTAAATACAAGGCAAGATTGGTAGAAAAAGGGTATTCACAACAGAATGGTTTTGATTTTAGTGAAACTTTTTCACCTGTTGTGAAACCAACATCAATCAGAATAATCATTACAATTGCCTTGCATAGAAATTGGATCATAAGGCAACTTTATGTAAATAATACTTTTTTGAATGGTGTTTTACAGGAAGAGGTCTATATAGAACAACCACTTGGGTTCAGAAAAGCTTACTCTCAACAACTTGTATGCAGACCAAAGAAGGCAATCTATGGATTGAAGCAAGCACCAAGGGTTTGGTTTGATAAATTAAAATCAACCTTGGTGAAAATGGGCTACACATCTACTAAATATGACAACTCAATATTTACAAAATTTAATACTGATGAAACTACATATATACTGATATATGTTGATGATATACTTATTACAGGAAGCAATCAGATTGAAATCAGCAACACTATCAAGCAACTAAATGAAACATTCTCTATCAAGGACCTTGGAAATCTTAACTATTTTCTGGGAATTGAAGTCAGCAGAAATTCAAATTCAACAATGCATCTTAGTCAGAGAAAATACATCACAGAGATTCTCATGAGAGCAAAAATGGAAAATTCAAATCCTCTACCTACACCCATGATCAGCAACTTGCATTTATCTAAAAACAGAGGAGAACCAATTTCAAACATCAAGCAATACAGAAGCATAGTGGGGGCCTTATAATATGCTACCATCACTAGACCAGAAATTTCATTCAGTGTTAACAAAGCAAGACAATTTATGCAAAACCCACTTGATGAACACTGGAGAGCCCTGAAGAGAATATTAAGATACTTAAAATGGTACACTGAATCATGGTCTAACTCTACAGTCAAGTAAAACTCTCAATATAACAGCATATGCAGACTGGGCCACAGACATAGATGATCAGAAATCAACTATAGGATATTGTATCTATTTAGGTCAGAATCCTATCTCATGTTGTTCAAAAAAACAATCAACCATATCTAGGTCTAGCACTGAAGTAAAATACAGAAGTGTTGTTAGCACTACAGCAGAGATTATATGGATTAAATCTCTACTGAGTGAATTAAAAGTAAAATTTCAAAACAAGGCTACGATCTGGTGTGATAACATGAGTACAATAGCATTATCAGCCAACCCAGTATTACATTCTAGGACTAAGCACATGGAACTTGTATATACTTTGTCAGAGAAGAAGTTATGAAAGGGAATATTGTTGTAATCACGTACCATCAACCTACCAGAGAGCTGACATTCTCACGAAGCCTTTGTCGAAAATAAATTTTCTTCGACTAAGACAAGATCTGAAGGTCACTAAAATCAGCAACAATCATTCAGACAGTCAGAAAAGCCACACTCATGGAAAACCCCCTTCAACTGAAGTCAGATCTGAAAGCTGTCGAAGCTAGCACTTGTCTTCACTTGTTTATCTCCTCAGTGAAAAATCGCAACTACAAAATATTTTACACTTGCGTCTTCATCATTTCATCTCACGCAACCACAAGACAACTCAATTTAAGATCTTTGTCTGAATTTCTCCCAGGATCTGATGGATTATTGCCTAAAGCACAAGTTTTATCATCAATTTTTGAAGAAATTCGAGAAATTTGAAGAGCAGCGACATTGAAGAGGAATATCGCAAACCCTAACCCTAAATGGGTTTGAGGGGGGGCATAAAATGAAAAGAATAAATGTATCGGCCACATACATATTACTGCATTATCTCTCTGGTTTCGGGTATAAAGCCCATTTACAATTTATTCAGTCAGCCCAATATATCAATGTATTAGTATAAATACACTGCTTTGTACACGAGAGAAGTAATCAATTAATAAAGCATTTCTGCATACAAATTTACAGTTTATAAATTTTCTTAACTAGAAGTTATGTTAATAGAAATATAATTCCTCCCTATGTTGAGCAAGTCATGCTTTGAGTGTTATAGGAACTGTGTGGTAGTGGTAACAACAATTTAGTTTGATGCTGAAGGAAAAGTAAACAAAGTGCGGTAGTGGTTTCTGGGCTAGAAAGCTAAGATTGACTCATGTTAACTTATTTGTTTGTAAGAACAATGAATTCAACATGTATAGAGTGGATTATGGATTATAATTTGGAAGTTGTTGGTTTTGCTATGAGAATGTTCCTCTGGATATTTCAATGGATTTGATATAAGGTTGTAAGTCTGATGATATAACAACACCTATTAAGTCATTATTTTCAAATAAGTTGGGATCGGCGTTATAAGTCTGATGATGTTTTATGTATTTCTTTTTGCTTTTCCAAAATTACTAATGTCGTATTTTATATATATCAGACAAAGTAAATTATTGAAGATTTATATTTTTCTCTTGCTTTTGTTTTTTTTATATAAAAAATTTTTTGTCATAACCCCTACTTGGATTATGCTGGTACTCTATATATATATTTAAATTTCCTTTAACAATCACTGTGAGCGTTTTTAATTGTTCGTGTACTGGAAAAGCACCTAACACAAGCATAATGTACGTGGATGCTGTAAATGGTAATGATTTTATACTACTTTACTTTTTCTTTTTTTTGCAGATTTTAAGCGGAATGGGTTTTTGTCCTAGTCTCATCCCGCCTCCGGTCGAAACCGAACTGGGATGGCCGAAATCTCAGGGCCGGAGCCTGGAACCTCATACCTTGGTATTAGCTCAACAGACACAAGTTTACTTTTGTAAATCAACTTGCGTAATGATTTCATACTTGTATTACATTCAAAAGTATAGATTAAGTAAACAGAGTGGCCAAGCTTTCCAAATCAACATACATAATCTGTTTATAAGTACCATCTATTAAATTAAAACAACAGGGATAATCTAACTGCATGTTTGGTTATACAATTTTTGATATGTTATATATTCTAGTTTTGGAACCTGGCAATCTGGAACTCTGTTCTGTTGGCGGTACGTGTATTTGTGGATTTCAAAGGTAATAATGTGGTATGAAATTACGGAGTACAATCCTATGCTTCGCTAATTTACTAAAGCACGAGTAATCTTTTATGTGTAAAGCAGTTGAGAAAGTGAATTTATGAGAATGTTTCGATTTGTAATATTTTGTAAAAGGAAAAATATTATTGCTTTTACTGATCTGATACAAAAGTGTAATACATCCTTCTTATTGAATAAAACTGAGAGCAATATATACAATATGGTAATGGGCCTAAATACACAAGCCCACGATCTGAATTAGATCTGGAAATGATCTCTGCCGTTGGATATGATGAATGGTCTGGATGAAAGGATGAGAGGTATATGGATTGCAACAGATCGTAGGAGCGAAAGCACATATCACTTTAACTCCCCCCTTCAAACTCGAGCTAGGGTTTGCTGAAGAGTGAAAAGAAATGGCGGCTCCTCCTTTATTTCTCTCTACTGAGAGGTCTGATATGAAATTCGCAATCGATCCAATCATTCAGGAATGTAGATAGCTCTTCGTGATCTCTGATTACGGTCAGCTTCGTCAACGTTGAGTTCTTCTCTGAATTTACTGAAACTTGGTTTTGACAGTGGCTTTGTAAGTATATCAGCTTTTTGATGTTGCGATGGTATATATCCAATCTTTAACTTCTCTTTAATAACTTGTTCTCTGATAAAGTAGAGGTCTAATTCAATATGCTTGGTTTTTGAGTGAAGAACTGGATTGGAAGTTAATGATATAGCACTAACATTATCACACCAGATTGTCGCCTTTTTGCTTTGTTTGATGTTGAGTTCACTTAATAATGATTCTATCCACATAACTTCGGCTGTGGCACTTGCTACACATCTGAATTCAGCTTCAGTACTTGACCTAGACACAGTACTTTGTTTCCTTGCACTCCATGATACACGATTTTTACCTAAATAGATGCAATAACCTGATGTCGATTTCCTGTCATCAATATCAGTACCCCAGTCAGCATCTGCATAAGCATTTATATTGAGAGTGTGACTGGATTTTAAGATGAGCCCATGATTTTTAGTTCCTTTGAGATATCTGAGTATCCTCTTGACAGCTTTCCAATGATTATCTAAGGGGTTTTGCATGTACTGACTCACTTTATTAACACAGTATGATATGTCTGGCCTTGTTATTGTCACATATTGAAGTGCACCCACTATACTCCTGTATTGCTTTTGATTTTGAATTGCCTCACCCTTGTATCTTGATAATTGATAATTTGTAATCATAGGAGTTGGTAGGGGGTTTGCTTTGTCCATTTTAGCTCTTGCTAATATTTCTGAAATGTACTTCCTTTGATTAAGATGTATTTCTGAATTTGAGTTCTTTTGAACTTCAATTCCTAGAAAGTAATTCAGATCACCCAGATCTTTGATTGAGAATTCTGAGTTGAGCATTGCAGTGATTGTTTCAATTTCTTGCATACTGCTTCCTGTAATTATAAAATCATCAACATAAATTAAGATATAAGTGGTGGCAAAATCATTAATCTTAGTAAATATGGAGTTATCAGATTTTAGAGATTTGTAGCCAAATTTCATTAAAGTTGACTTGAGCTTATCAAACCACACTCTTGGGGCTTGTTTTAGACCATAGATAGCTTTGTTGAGTTTGCACACTTGTTGTTTGTCATCTTTCTGTATGAACCCTTCTGGTTGTTCCATAAATACTTCTTCCTGCAGAATACCATTCAGAAAAGCATTATTAACATCTAATTGTTTGATGCTCCAATTTCTACTTAAAGCAATGGTTAGAATAACTCTAATTGAGGATGGTTTCACAACAGGAGAAAAAGTTTCTGAAAAATCAAATCCATGTTGTTGTGAATATCCCTTGGCAACTAACCTTGCTTTATATTTAGAAATTGAGCCATCTGCATTTTTCTTTAATTTAAAAGTCCATTTGCACCCAATTATATTTTTGTTTTCTGGTTTTTCAACCAGATCCCAATTTTTTTTGTTAATTAGAGCATTGTACTCTTCCTGCATAGCAGCTCTCCAATTATTGTTTTTAGCAGCTTCTATGTAGGAAGAGGGTTCTTCTTGAACAACTGTATTGTTCACGATTTTTGGTTTATAGATACCACACTTTTCTCTAGTTAACATTGGGTGAATATTGGTGTCATCCCTAACACCACTGTTGGGATTGTTGTTACTGCAGCCCATATTATCATCATTGATAACTTGATCCTGATTTGGGCTGTAGGTGCCTTGGCTTTGATCATCTTGATTGTTGCTGATGTCTTCATTTGTAGCTTGCTCCTGGCTTGACTCTCTGTCAGTCCTGATGTGTTGAGAACTTGTGATGGTCTCATTCCTTGTGGGCTGAATTGAGGGTTGTATCTCAATCTCTTCAGGTAGATCAAGAATTATGAATCTAGAGTTCCTTACTTTTTCAGTAGTTTTAATTTCTAAACTACTGTAAGGAAATATCTGCTCATTGAATCTTACATGTCTGGATATATAAATTTTTCCTTTGCTGTCTAAGCATCTATACCCCTTTTGTTTGTTGTTGTATCCTAAGAATGTACATGGGGCAGATCTGAAATCTAATTTATGTGTGTTATAAGGTCTTAACCAAGGAAAACATTGACACCCAAATTTTTTTAAATGCTCATAATCTGGCTTGACTTTAGTTAACACTTCTTGAGGACACTTAAATTGAAGAGTTTTTGTAGGTAGAATATTTATTAAGTGCACAGCAGTGTTAAATGCTTCTGGCCAAAACTTTAGAGGCATAGAAGCTTGTGCTAGTAAGGTTAAGCCTGTTTCAACGATATGTCGATGTTTTCTTTCAATAATTCCATTTTGTTCAGAGGTGTATGGACATGTGGTTCTGTGATTGATACCTTTTTTTTCAAAGTAACTTTTCAGAGGTAGGAATTCACTTCCACCATCTGTCTGAAAAGTACAAACCTTATTTCCAGTCATGTTTTCTACCTTGTTGATAAATTGAATTGTTATATTAGTAGTTTCAGACTTAGACTTTAGCATGTATATCCAAACAAATCTTGAATAAGCATCTATAAAAGATACATAATATTTGTAACCATAAACAGAACTGATAGGTGCTGGCCCCCATAGATCACTGGCAATTAATTCTAGGGGTCTTGTGTAACAAGTGTGTGAGTCTGGAAATGCTAGTTTATGACTCTTTCCCAATTGACAAGAAGTGCAAAAGTAAGAATCAGAGTTGTTATTAAAAGAAATTTTATTGCTACTCATTACTTGTTTAACAATCTTTATGCTGGGATGTCCCAGTTTGCGATGCCACAATTCAAAGTTACTACAATTTTCACTACTAGCAATATTTAATACATGAGGATTTTTCCTATTCTCAGGGATTTTTGAATTTGAAAAATCAAATCTGTACAGTCCATTGTTTTCTTTACCCTGCAAGATAATTTCTTGTGTTAGTATATCTTTTACTATGCATGTGTCAGGATAAAATTCAAAATAGACTTTATTATCCTTTGCAAATTGGGAAACACTCATTAGATTCTTTTTAATTGAGGGAACCCTTAGTAAGTTTTTTAGGATAAGTTGTTTGGGTCCATGTAAGCTAGCATTTCCAGTGTGTGTAATGTGCACAGTCTTACCATTACCAACAAAAAGTTTTTGTGTACCTTTATACTCTTTGTTTCCCAAGTTCAGATTGCTGAGGTTGTTTGTGACATGATTAGTAGCTCCAGAGTCTGGATACCAGCAGTCATCTCCAGCATCATTACTTGTTGTGGTTTCAGTATTCAAAATTTCTGCTTGAGTAGTACAGTTGTCTTTTGATACAGTGGCGAGGTTTATGTTTGAACTGCTGCCTTGTTGTGAAGGAGTGTAGTCTTTGTTGAATCTGAAGTAGCATTTATTTGCCCCATGACCATATCTTTCACATATCTGACACCTTATTTTATTATTGCTGTTTCTGCCTCCTCTTCTTCCTCTGCCTGTTGATCCACCCCTTTGAAAGTTATTATAATGTCCTTTGGTATTTGAATTTTGTTTACCTTTGGAAGTGTAGTTAACAGAGATATCTGTATTCATATTTTTGTTGTGTTCTATCCTTCCTTCATGTGAGAGAAGGGTAGTGTATACAAACTGTAAGGATGGTGTTGGTTCCATAGTTGAGATGATGGCAACCACAGCTTCATATTCATTGTCTAATCCACTGATTATATGTAGTACTTGTTCAGATTCAGGTACTTTGTGACCTGCAGAAGCAAGTTGATCACATAGATTTTTAACTTTAAGCATATATTCATTCATTGTCATGTCATTTTTTCTGATACTCTGTAGCTGTCTTTTATGATGCATGATCCTTGCAGAAGATTGAGAAGTGAAATTTCTTTCAATTGTAGTCCAGACTTCTTGTGCAGTTCTGCATCCAATAAGTTGAGGCAGAATCGATGCGCTTATGGATGACATCATCCATGCACACACAAGGCTATCTTGCCTTTGGTGTGCAGTATATTCTTGATTAGGCACCAGTTTGTCTTCATTATTTTTGACAAATTTTGGTGGAGTGATCCTTGTACCAAGAATGTAATCTTCTAACCCATATCCTCTAATTGATGTTTCTATTTGTAATTTCCAGAGCAGAAAATTTGATTCATCCAACTGAATGGAGATCATTTGGCTCTGGGGTTTGATGATAGCCTTCATCAGATCATTTACAGAATCGGATTGAGATTGGCTTTGAGAAACTCTTGAGCTAGAGAAATGAGGGCTTGCAGCATCATCTTGATCAGCCATGATGAACACGCAGATCGTAAAATCTGAAGGATGATATGTAAATTCCTAACTGGAGCTCACTTTGTATTGGGATTTTTTTTCAAGAAAGTCTTTGCGGTTGAATCTTGATGGTTTTCTGAGAACTTGAATGATGATTTCTTTTAATTCTTGAAACTGAATGCTTTCTGATGAGTTTTCACTGAACTCTTGATTCAACCAGGATTTTATTTCTTGAAGATCTTGATCAGTTTGCTCTTTAAGTATGGAATTTTACTTTCTTTGGTAAACTGGTGCAGCCAGACTAAGATTCTGGCGAGGCACAGTTTATTAAAGAACGGTTGCAACTCTCAAGTGAGAGAATCCTGAGTTCTTGATGAGAGGAGTCCAAATGATGAAAATTTTCTGATGGACTAACAAATTTGATGCAGTTAGCATACAGAAAGCTCTGATACCAAGTTGAGAAAGTGAATTTATGAGAATGTTTCGATTTGTAATATTTTGTAAAAGGAAAAATATTATTGCTTTTACTGATCTGATACAAAAGTGTAATACATCCTTCTTATTGAATAAAACTGAGAGCAATATATACAATATGGTAATGGGCCTAAATACACAAGCCCACGATCTGAATTAGATCTGGAAATGATCTCTGCCGTTGGATATGATGAATGGTCTGGATGAAAGGATGAGAGGTATATGGATTGCAACAGATCGTAGGAGCGAAAGCACATATCACTTTAACTAAAGCACTGTACATATATGGTAAAAATGCGTACTAATCTATGAATGGCACCATACATAGAGAGTGCATGTCTAAGATTTCAATGCTAAAAAGTAATGAAAGTACTTAAAATGACAATAAAAACTACAGAGTGCATGTCTTTATTTCCTTACGTTTTTCTTATTTTTCAGGTACATTGAAATAACAAAAAAATATGGGTTAGAAATTTCACAACCTGTCATCGTGTCATCAAAGTATATAATATGGTCTATAACTAAAAAGAGAGATGATTTTGAAGTCCACAAGTAATTTTCTACCCTTATTAACAATATTTTGTGCTTCATGGATGCTAACTAGCAGGAATATTCACTGATACTTCCTGAATACTTTGTGCCAATTTTAGAGAACTAGATTCCGAAAATTGCACAGAAAGACACCAGCCCTCTGCGCATGGTAATTGTCTTTACAATAAATTAAATTAATTTTTATTTATTTTATCACAATGGTAAGTGTATTTATTTTAATTCTACTCAATTATTAGATTTGTAGAGATAATGGAAATTGTGTTTACACGTGATGCATGGAGATGTGTATGCCATATAATCTAGGTCTATATATAAACTCAATCAATCTGAATTCAACAAATAATAATAATAAATATTGTAATAGTAATAATAATTAGAAAATATGTTTATTTAAAGACATTGACTTGATGTGTAGATATGGTTAATGACAGCAAGTCAAACTAAATTACATCAAATTTTTGAATACCAATTGAAGTAGAAACTAATTAATGTTTGAAATTGTATTTCTGTTTGTATAGCCTTATTACATTCCAAACTATCTTATTACAATGAAAAAATTGCATTGTTTTCTTTAGGTTTAATTCATCTCTCCAATTTCTTTCAATTTTAAATTCCATAATCGGACTATATTTTATTTAAACATCAGGGAAGGCTATGCATTTTGGTACTGTATTCCATTCATAAAACAACAATAAGCAGTTTGTCACGAACAGCAAGATGATATACAGGTGAACTTTTATTAAAAAAATAAATAATACCTTTTATAGCATATAGTGCCTGTCATCTCCCTACTTTGATTTTGTTCAGCCATCTATAACCGATAGTGTCAAGTTTGATTCTAAAATGTCAGTTACAACCATGAGTTCCCAAAGTTCTTTTCTTATTTTTTTTATTTTATTGTTTACAATGGAAGGTGTTCAAACTTACAGTCATGTCTGTAATGCTACTTAAGTTTACATTACCTTGTAAAATAAATTATAATTTAATTACTTAGAATAGCTTTACCAATTTTACATCTATATTCTTGTAATTTATTTAGAGACGATGAAAGATAAGTTTGGGAACTTTGTTGCGCAAAAATTCTTAGAGACATACAATGATAAGCAGTGTCAACAAATTCTTTTTAGTACACAGCTTCAATCATCATATATATTAAAACATTTTGTTAGTAATGTAAACTTGTCTATAAATGTTAAATGATTTTTTATGAACTTGCTTACTTTATGATAACTTTTGTGTTGGAGTGATCATGTATATCGTTTTTTGTTATGTGATTAATGTGCTTCGTCAGTTGTTTGAGAATTGTGACTATTTGATCTATAGTTTTTTTTATCAAAATCTATTGATTACTACTGTATAATGTAAGCAAACAGCACGAAATTGGACAAGCAACCAACATGATAAAGTATCATTTAAGAAATACAGCAATATAATCAACAAAGTTTGAGAGCGTTTAATAAACGCAATAGTAAGGTTTGGGTTTTAGTTGCATCTTCTATAACAAAAGTTTATGAAAACGCTACCATAATAGTTTGTAGTAGCGTCAACAATGCTTAATTTTAGTGGCGTTTATACATCGCTACGATAAAAAAAATTAGTTTTTTTTTCGAACACTACAATGTGTTTGCTTTTCGGTAGCAATTATGAAAATGCCCTAGAAAGTCTCGACTTTTAGTTCATGTCATATAACAGCGTTCTCTAAAGTATAAGTTATGATAGCTTTTTTGTGCGCTACTAAATCTATTTTTTTGTTGTAGTGATATAAAATAGAATTCATATGTGAGAGTTACTCATATTTAAAATTCCAAGGTTTAAAATGTAATTTATAATTTAATAGGGGTATTACAATGATTTTACCTTTCTTTTAAAAAAAATTTGATCCAAACCCTAACCACCTAAACTATGGAGTTCGATCAACTATCGTTGCCACCTGAGACCCTATTTTGTGCTGCCGACACCAGCATTCATATCCTCACAATGCGACGATCCTTTCCTTTCCATTTATCCTACACTCAAATGTAATCACCAAAACACTAATTCTACTTCATTGCCTCTGCACTTGACTGAGTCGTCGGTACTGTGGTAGAGGCTCTGTCTCCCCATGCCAAGTGATTTTTCACTATCAATTAGGCCGTGAATGTCACGTAATCATGGATGATGGTAGTAATTAGAATGATATGCGCAGTGTCTCATTGACGTAGGAACAATGAAAGGCAAAGAATTTTTTCTTTTACTTTAGGTCAATTTATAAAATTAAAACAAAAAATACATATGTAAATGACTTTGAATTCAAAAGATTTCAATTTACATACACACATAAGTATGTATGTATGTATAAAAAGAACGAAAATAAAATATACTATATAATCCAGTCGGTTAATAACACCTTGAACAATTAGCTTTTGCCTTAGAGAGAATATTTCTCTAACTTGATGGTGGAGTTGCAAAGTCCACCATTAAGATACAATTTACTAATAAAGAGAAGAAAGCTATTTTCTTTCTTCAGAATGAGCCCTCGGGATATAGTTATAGCATTAACAAGCTACGTAAAAATCTTATCCAGATCCACTGTTCAAGATATGGCTTATTATAAGTGCGGTCTTATCTCACATAATTAATTAAACGTATTTAATTAGTTTATACCTTCGTATATTTTCACATGCATTATTTTAGAACAAATTTAAAAAAATTAGTAACCAAATAATATATATATAATATTTAAAAATTATATTTAAATTATTAAATAATAATATGGAATATTTAAAAAAGAAAATTATAGTCTCGATAATAAATGTTTTTTCTATAGCATGGGAATGGAAAAAATTTAGCATTTATATTTTGAGTATCATATCACTAATTTATTCTTATAAATTATCTTAATATTTTTATGTTAATATAACAAATAATGATATTAATTGTGAATTATATTAGCACGGGCTTAGATTTTATTGTATTGGATTTCATGGATTAATATTTGATATTATTTTTACTATAATATATTGGTATCTATGATTTGAAAGAAATCAAAAGGCTTTTAATAAAATAAATTTCCCATGGAAAACTTAATATATACAACTGCCTTGTTTTGTTTTAATTGGATTTCAAACCCTAATTATATAGTAAATAACAATATTAGTTTCAAAAAATATCTTGAAAATGTAAAATCTCATATTAATTTAGTCAAAGAAAATCCAGTCCCTAAAAATAGAAATAATAATAGCACTATGAATACCTATTTAATTGATGTATCCTAATGAATTTTTTATAGTACATTTTCAATAGGAAACTAGCTAGACTATAAAATGTTATTGTCTATAATTTAACATTCATTCCATAATTATACATGTATGCCCTATACCATAATATAATGTTCTTCATTTATTTTCTTTTCTTTTACTTAGTTCATACTCAATATATTTATTGGCATATGTGCGTGTGTATGTAAAATACATTTATATACATATGTGTGTGTGTGTGTGTCGATCTAATCACTTGGTTGAGTTTTTATTTTCGGTTTTAGACATATCAACGCTCAGATGGATTTAGTGGATTTTGCTATCATTGATGGATAGCTGGTATTTGACCACATTTAGGGTTCAGCTTAAATATTTTGTTTTACTATATTTTGTTGTCTTTTTCTTTACAGTATAGACTTTAGTCATTAGGATTGGGGGAGTTTTAGTTTATTTTATTATACGGGGTGTTTTCTTGCTACCTGACAGGCTTGTTGGCAACATTATTTTAAGTGTATAATGAAATGAAAGAGTGCTCTCCTACTCGAACAGAGGTTCGCTCATTTTTCTTAAATTTTTTAATTATATCGACCTAAAAATAATTAAATATGTACATAACAATTATATATTTTATTAATTGATTTTAGGCCCTATAATAATAATACAAAAATAATAAATTAATTAATATAACTAGTATATTAACTTCTCCATAATACTTAATTTATCACTTTTATAAATTAATTCATCAAATTATTTCAGTCGAAAGTTGAGAGTTGTGGTTGTGTGACTCTTAAGTATGAACTCAACCCTTAGTAATATTTGAGCAATTTAAATATTAAAACATGTATAACTTTACTAAAGTGGAGTAATGAACATGAGTTCAGTTGCTTATAGATTATCTAAGTTGAATCCAGTTTCTTATCAGTTAAAACGACACCCTTAAGCAATGATATATTATGCACGTTTTCTTCTTATCATTTAGATATCTGAAGATTGGTCAATGGTCAAAACTCTAATAATATATGTACTTAATTGTAAAGTCCAACATTAAAGTCTATTGTTCAATCCAAAAACAATTATCGATTAATCAATTTGCTTTGCCCAAAGACTTTGACTTTATGTTAGCTACCAATTATGGTGATATTAACCTTCTAATCGAAGAAGATGAATCCTCTCTTGAATAATATTTCACTTTAAATGGTTCTACTTATATCCAACTATGGCCTTAACACGATCATCGATGTCATGTGATTGACCATAATAAAAATATATTTTATACACTTAAGATTCATAGTATTCTCAAGTCAAAATACATATTTTCTCATACAAATTCATACAAGCATCAAGGTATAAAGTATAATATCACCAAGTAAAATAAACCTTAAGGTAAAGCCAAACATCATGGTTATGATCTCACATATCGAGCTCCTAACCTCATAAATAATTGTTCACCAAATACACTATATTTTACAATAGCATACTAAGGCCAAATATTACCGTGCACATAAGCAACGCAAAGCTCCATCTGCATACATTGAACTGAGTATGCATCAAAATTTAGTCATGATACCAATTGTCTACTCTCGCACAAGAATATATTGAGGGTTCACTTAGAAAAAACACTTTAGTCTGATAGAAAGTTCGCTATGAACTCTTAAACATTACCTAACTATAACACATAATACACTTTATAAATTTAACTCATGCCTGCACTTTTTTTTACTTGCACTAACCAACTTAACACAATGTAATATCATAATATCATAAATATTTGACAAAACAACCAAAAAAGAGATATCCACGGATCACCGAACAAAATACGGTATCACCAAAGACAATCATTATGTACCGATCATTTTACACTTCTAAACGACCATCGTTCGGCTATTTACCTTAACCACTTACCTTTCAGTTAAGTGCAAGGATATATGCCCATCTATATTTTTCTACCTTAGTTAAAACACAACCAAAATATATAATACCAAAATGCTATGTCTCTAAGGATAGTCTGTTCATTTTATCACCTAGGCTCACTGCCAAATATACACCTTGACTTCCTCTTCTACTGGTAAAAGGAGATAAATTTAAAAAAATCCTTTATTATATTCTACATAATGTCTTTATTTATGTCATTATGAATACTGTGTTAATTTTGAAGTAAATCAAAATTAATATTTGCCTTATATTAGGATGAATTAGGATTTTAGTTTCCTTTATTTGATTTAACACATTTAATTATAATTGAAACTTAAATTATTATATGTATATATACATATGTTAACACTCTAAGTATTGATATTAATGATGGCAACCATAAAAATATTACTACTAATATTTATCCAAGTTGTACAGTATTTGTAGATACGTTATGATGATGTTATACAGAGATAAACAAGATACACAATGAATAAAAGAAAGCAAATAGTTATATATATATATATATAAAGAATGGTTCGAGCAAATAAAAGATATGTTTGACCTAAGACCAATGAAATACATGCGCTTCAAAGACAAGGATACAATAAGTATCTAGTAAGTCTATTGAGACCTAGAATATTTGTTAAAGACCTATAGCAATATCTTATGAAATTCTTCTTTTGTTTAACTGTATTTCATCTCCAAACATCTTCATATAAAATACATTGTAAGTTCAAAAGCATGGAAGTCTCCATCTAAATTTTAGAAAAACAAAAATGCACAAGTTATGTCGATATACCTCTTGGGACTATGTCGACATAATGATATATATATTAGTTCAAGTGAAATTTTTTGGAGCTAACTATTAACCAATGGACACATTCTTTCATCTTCTATTTAAGGAGGCTTAGCAAATAAAATTTAACTAATATTTTTTCCTCTTACTTTTACACTCTTGCACTTTTGCGAGAAAAACTTTTTAATATACTTCCACTCTCTTTGCAAATCCACTTGCATTCACTCATATGCTTCAAAGATTTTCAAACCATAAAAGATTAGAGGGCTTGTACTTGAATTCTTGTTTATTCTTTCTATAATCTCACTGTAACGTCCTGGATTGAGTAACTGAATTATCAAAGGGAGTTTACCGCTCGATAGCTCGGATCAAAGCCTGAAGGAGCGATCTCTTATACACACTATTTTGGGTCAACGTGAATATGTTACAATACCTGAAAACATCTAAATAATACATATATCGCCTTAATACAAAGCTACATATACGAGTTGCCCAAACTAAATAATATAGTATTAGAAACACAACTGAGAATAAACCCAACTAACAAAACTTGGAGTGGATAAAAATAAAGGATGTTATATCATATATCTCAAATGTGATACAATATCTCTTACGTACATATCCTACCAGTATATGGATATGCAACCCAAGTAAAAAATGTCATCCAAAACAACTAAATCTTAATACATGTAAAATGAATTTCTACCATTGTCATTGGCTCCATCTCCATATCGTAGCCCACAAAGCACATATAAACATATATCAACTTGTAAACTATGCAAAACATGACCCATGGTTTTTAAGTACATAACAAACCCCGAGTTAGGCTAGAAACTAGCGTAAGTGTTACCATGTTCAAAACATAACGAGTGTAACATTTTTTAATGTTACACACTATAAAACTCTACTTGGTTATAAACATAACTCAGTCGCTATAGTTTACACTCATAAATAATTCTATATAAGCTATATAATTCGAAATAGAATTCCAAATTCTTTTCTTTCCAAGTCATTCCCCCAAAATCACTTTAAAATGGATTTCCAAATTACTTTCATGAAATCACTTCATTCACAAATACCCCCATATATTTAGAAGGGACATTTCACCAGAAGGACAAACTTTACAGTCCAATTACTTTCTAAGACACACATTTAAAGAAATTACTTTCAAGGCCAAAGTCAGCAGAATAATTACTTTCAAGGACAAATTCGGCAATCCAATTACTTTGAAGGACATAATTTCATAGGTTTTTAGGTCATAAAAACTAATTATTTTACGTTTTGTCCTTGAAAGTAATTATTTCAGTTGTGTGTCCTAGAAACTATTTCCACTTGCTGAAGAGGTCCTTGTAGCTAATTTCCACTATTTAGAAATCATATACTAGAGGTCCACTTTGCAAATGATGTCAAAATACTAGTTTTGTACACAAATAATTTATCACAATATTTTCCAATTTGTATAAAACCAATTTTTGCAATATTTTTCTCAAATGGATTTGCAAAACTCGATTTATCCAAAACACATTTCCAAAACATTATGCAAAATAACATCTTCCCGTATTTATTTAATTTTTTTCTTTTCCACTTATTAAAACCATTTTCGTAGTATTTCTTAATTTTCATCAAAATTAGATTTCACGATACAACACAGTTTCACTAAATCTAGTACAAAATAAATATTCTCTTATAGTAAATGCTAGTCATAATAAATCATCTGAACCGACACCTAAGGAAGGGATCCATTATTCCTACCTCTACGATTTAGGCTTTTGCACACACAAGCCATTACATTTAAGCGATATATATGTCAAAACCATCAAATATCCAAATAGTTCATAAAACAAGTAGCAATTTCTTTTAAAAGAATAAAATCACAAAAAATATTTCGAAATTGGGAGATGCACAAAATCATAACTAATTCTCTCAATTGGAAAAATTTTAATAATGGAAAATATTATCAAACTTCCTTTGGTTTATTTTCCGCAAATCACTTTATTTTATTAAATCAATTTCATTTCATCAAAATTAGCTTTGCAATATTTTGCGATTTCCAAAATCCAAACTTCAAGATAAAAATACCAAAATCTCAATTTCATTCTCAAAATATGTTTTGACAAAAAATCCATATTTTAACAAAGCTATTGGGTGTCACAACTACTAGAAGAACGGTGTCACTATACAATAAATAAATATATTATATTCTCAAATGTGTAAGTAAAAATATTCAAGAATTACCAAATATTATTTTTAAGCAGAATGATGTTTTATTCTACTTAACTAATAAAATGTAGTTTTTATCATTCAGTGTAATTAAACTTTAACATTCAAAATAATCAATACCATAATCT
Organism: Allium fistulosum; assembly: GCA_030737815.1. Classification (NCBI taxonomy): domain Eukaryota; kingdom Viridiplantae; phylum Streptophyta; class Magnoliopsida; order Asparagales; family Amaryllidaceae; genus Allium; species Allium fistulosum. Next base: position 369,680,637 of record CM060908.1, read on the forward strand.
CAAACATTCCACTCAACCATTTTGAATCATATTAAGTTATTCAGCACTCAAGTCCAAGCTTAGTGATTCTATCATCTGGCATCGAAAAACAACAAAATTTGCATTAAAACTCATACTAAAACTTGGAAAAGGTATTTTAGAAGTAGGAGAATTTATACTCACTCGTAGACGTAGCTTTACAATTATAAGCATATTCATGATAGTTTACTGTATAGCTAAAAGAAAGAGTTGTACTCACTTTTTTGTTTTCCTATCATAATGCCTCCTCCTTTAACTCGTGCAAACCATTAGCCTCAACCCGCGCCCAACCCCAAATGCACACTTCAATCCATTGATGAACCAAACTCCGCACCATCCCCTTCTAGCCAGATGTTTGCCAAAAGACGCACGCAATGGATTTGAGCACCTCCTCCTTAACGTCGACGCTACTTCAAGCCATCACCAGCTCCTTGCGTCGCCTTAGACTGCACCTTCGTGCACGATTTTATTTTATTTTATTTTCTTGATTTTGCATTTCTTTTTTTCTGGTTTGATTTCGTGCGTGGTTTTTATTTGGAAGTTAGGGTTTGGATAAGGATAAGGGAGAAAATGGAATAAGGATAAGGTGGTCATAGGAATGGGCTTGATTTTTCGTCCATTTAACAAAAGAAAATCCTTTTTTCACAAATTACATCTCGCTCAAATTCAGTTGTTTTATATCATCTAAAAACTTGTAAAAATTATTCAAGTCTCTAGAAAAGTTTCCCGATTTTAATCTTTACCAAAAATAATTTTTCGATAGACAAAATACCGATTATAGAGCTTAAAACAATTTTAAAATATTTATTTATTTCTCAAAACAATTCCAAAATTTTACAGTTCTTATCTATTTTGAAAAAATAATTTTTCAGACTATTTTGGGATTTTTTTAAAACACAATTTCAATTTCAAATTTCAATTTTATATCAATATTCTTCTTTTATTATCAAATAAATCTAAAAATTCAATTTATTTATCTATATAAAACACTTATTCAAAATTTAAACCTCAATTCCAAATTTTATACTCAAATATTGATTAAACTCTATAATTCCATTTTAATATATTTATTTTATTTTAATTTCGAACAGAGATGTTACAAACTCTCATCCTTAAAGAAAGTGTGTCCTTGCAATTTACTGGAGAGCACTATGATCGATTTAAACTAATATCATTAAAAAAAAATAAGCAATACAACATAAACAAACATGTTTACAAGCTAATGCATTCATCAAAGCTTTTGATTAATTATCAATCATTCGTTCTAATAATTGGCACTTTATTATTCACTATGCTTCCACTGGGCCACTCTGATAATGTAACGGTTTGGGATTTTCGACCGTCGAAAATCGACATCCATACGTCCACTGTATAATATGCCGAATAGTCAAGTGCCAGAAATAACGAATCATTAGGGGTGAAGAAGAAAAAGGTAGAAAAAATAGAGTCAACAACATAGAATCTCACAATCGCAGCGGAATAAAATGTAATATATAATAACACATTTTTATACAAAAGAATCTGTATCAGTTAATATACTTACAATCATCATAGTGCAACAACCTACAAATCAATCTGGACGGTTATAATAATTTGTCCTCACCGGTGCTGACTATACAGCCTACACACACAGCGAAAAATAACAAGTACGGGAATACGTCTCTGTCATCCAGCTCGTCTCCTGAGCTTCATAGCATCCTAACCTAAATCTGTAATACTCGGTCTGATCCGAGCATTATAATAAAATAACACCCGAGTCGGTTTGGAAAACCAGTGTGAGAAAACACACTCAATTTGAAATATTACTATTTTTAAAATCCTTTGAAAACAAAGGTATCTCGTAAAACCACGTCACACATAAACCCAACGGGTTTTTACCTTATGATAATCAAAACATTTTATATCAAATCCATCTGATATTATAATAGTGTCTATAGAAAGTAAATTAGAAAATAGCTAAAATGTTTGCATCTCATGTTTCAGCATAGTTGGGCAAAATCAAAACCGTACAGGCTCGTAGTAGATATTGGATCGAAGTGGTTTTCGGATAATGCTGATATCCAATCCCAGTCTCATCGAATCCAAAACGATAAATTTTTAAAGGCCAAGTTTTTTAATATAAATAATTCTATAGTCAGGGGATCAATATTCACATATGGAAATTCATTCCATATGTTTACTTTATCATGACATGTCCATCAAAATTAATTCACTTCTAATCATCACATTTTCCGAAACTCAGAATAGTGATCAGTACAAGTCGATTTACTTCCAAATAAACGTGTCAAAGTTTTATTCTAACTACTTTATTTTGTTTTGCTACTTAATGGCATAAACAAAAGATAATTGAAATCAATATCTAAGAGAAATATCAGTCAAAACATAGATCATTAACTTAAATTAACAATTAATAATTAATATTAAATCAATTTACAATTCAGAACTGAACTGTTTTAAACAATTGAGTCAAATTATATTTTTAAATCCAGATTATTTGTTAACCAAAGAAGTTAAACAAAATAATTTATTATAGTTAATTAAAATTTAACAGTCCATTTAAACATTTATTTGATAAATTAACCTATAATTAATTAAATAAGAAATCACATATACGTTCACTTTAAATATTATAAATCATTAAATTTTTACATTGTGGAAATCTCGACAGTATTAATTCAGATGGAAATATTTGGCGATAGGAACTCGACGCAAAAATATGCGTGTCGTTTGGATTTAAAATGAAGAAGAAATAGGTTTTTAAATTTATAGATTATTACATAAAATAATTAATTTGAATTTTCTTTTTAAAAATACCAAGCCCATACTAATCTAACTCGGCCTATCCCTTTACTTCATATCCCAGCTCCCTCTCTTCTTCTCTTATTTGAACTCAAGAACATGAACGAATCTATACACGGCAACGTGCACATGCACACGGCCTCCAATCATCATAACTCGCAGCCGACCATCCCCTCCAATCACCCACGACCATCTCGTCCCAAACGCCCACCTAAAAACGCGTTCGACACTTTGGTTCGAAATTCGAACTGCTACTCAAAAACTGGAACAAAACCGAGTCCACCAAATCGTCTCGCCTTGCCACCATAGTCCATCGACCATCACCAGACTTCGCCCAAAGCATCGCCATCGCCTCCTCTACCTTTCCCCCCGGTGTGCACGCCTCCATCTCCTTCCTCTCGTCGCCATTGCTATGAAACCGAGGCCCAAACACAAACAAACCTAAACCCCACTTAGACTTCGCCAAGCCCACACACGCAAGTAAAAATTATTGCGACATTTTTCCCAGGTGCGCCACCGCCTACTCCTCCTCCACGGCGAACTCCATCACCTGAAATCACCTCGATCACCAAAATTTGCCAAAACCCCCCAAATTCGACCATCTCCACCTTTCTCTTCCCACACGTCACTAAAAACCCTCAAACCAATCTTAAAAATCGAATTTTCCAACAACTATTACAACCATATGATTCATGGATTAAATTATGAAAGTTGAACTTCGACCATGTTTAACCCATTCACTGGTTTACATAGTTCCCCCCTCTCTCTCTGCTTGACGGTTTTAAACGAAATAAATTTTAAAATATTTTATACTCAAAAACAAGCACATTTCATTTTGGAACCTAGATTTAAAACTAACTGTATGATGAGATAATGATTTTTAAAGGTTAAGGGTTTTAACTGTTTAAACGAAACAAACATGGACAGCGAGAAGATACAGATTTTTTGATGTTCAGGTGAAACTATCATGTCTAACACACCTTTACATATGCATATACCCACAATATATTCATATACATTTGTCACAGATCAAAGGTTCATCCAAGCACAGTTATATATATATGAGTAATGTCCAGTAAACAACAAAAAAAATGTTTTACTCACAAGGAAATAGATGAAAACAGCTTAGTATTTTAATCCCTCCCTCTTTAAGCTTTTAAATGACTCAATCCCTTTTTCTTTGATGGCAGATCTTGGTGTTGTTATATATATATATATATATATATATATATATATATAAAGATATGTGAAGGACCAAGTGAACAAGGTATGGTTATTTATATAAGATGGATGGAAGTGTACAGTGCAATATAGGGTGGTTGAGCACATACATAGGGTGGCTGAGATATGTACATGTACAGATTTTCTTCTTTCATATTTTTTTCTTTTCAATGTGGGCTGATTTGATTTTTTTATATGCCGATTCTATCTTTGGTGCTTGATTTGATTTTTGTGGTGATTTGATTTATTATGTGCGCTTGATTTTATGTTTTGTGTATTTGACTTTATGCTTGTCATCATGAAGCTTATATTTGTATATATATACATATATATAGATATTTATATTTTCATATATATTTAGATATATTCATATTTACATACATATATATATATATATATGTATACTTATATATATTCTTGTCATAAGTTTGAAATCTTTCCATCATGAAGCTTGTCTAAGTATATATATACATATATCTTTTATCATAATTTTTGAAATGGTGAAATACATATACATATTTTTTTCATATTCAGAGATTAGCATTTGAAAATTCAGTATAGTCTCCAAAATTTATATATTCAGATATCAGAAAATTTATTCATTCAACTTATACAAATTTGTATTTCAGTAATTAAAATTAGTTAATTATTCCAATAATGGGTGGTTAAAAATCTAGGTCATTAGATTCTTCCCCCCTTAAAAGAATTTCGTCCCCGAAATTAGAAAGCAAAAGGATAATTTAAGCTATTCCAAAAGTCATATATTTATATCGTAAAGCACATACATAAGTAATACACTAACTACCATAGAAAACAAGGCATACACTATACAAACCAACAACTAACTATCCTAACATCATCTCTGGATAGGCTTCCCTAGTACTATCCACAATCTCCCATGTATTTGTACTTACTCAATAAACATGTAAGTTTCAAAATTTATGAAATTAAATGACCTCACCTTCTTTTACTAATGCAAACACCTAGATTGCATAAACCAACATGTTACACATGTATTTAAAAACAATTGTAAGGCTCCAATACTAACTTCAAATGATACCAACTTAGCCACTTCCAGTCAATTTATATTCCATTCCATGCATTTCAAATGATTCACAAACAATTTACTAGCATTCAATTCATATTTACACACAACATTCTCATATCTATCATAAATTTATTCAAATCAATTTATCCACTTTCCATTGATTCACCAAATTTTGTTTAGTTCTGTTTACGTCATACGACAATTTTTTCCATGCAAATTCAGTGATATTCATTTAATAAAATAATCACTTAAGCTTATAGCTATTTTAAATGTATTCCAAATCAATTTATCATATTTTATTAATCCGCATTCGATTTCTTCACAAAACCTTGATTTCTTAATTTTGTGTTCAACAACAATCCATTTCATGCCAATTTATTTATGAACCAGTTCATAAATTTATTTGGGCCAAGCTTCCTTCCAAAAATATTAGCTTAAGTTAATTCGTTTATCTCCAATTATTTCAACTATATAGCTTAAGTTTATTTCTGTTGCAAACAAATTTCATTTCAATTTAAATTGATTGTCATTCAATTTATTTATCGTCGATTGATTCATAATTCCATTTGCTTGGCATATCTCAATTTTCACTATATTATTTGAGGATCATTTAATAAAATTAATATTAAGGTTTATTATAACCTTTTATACAACACATATATTAATTTCCACTTCAAAACTTAATTTCATAATCGAATTTATTTAAATAATATCCCAATGCCATATTCAATTTATTTACATTTAAATTGAATTTATTTATAACTTAAGTCATCACCATTTCAATCCATTTCTATTTTATTCGATCACATTTCAACATATATTTAATTCGCTTATATTTAAGTCGAATTTCATTTATAACTCAAGTTCCACATTCAATTTCAATTTTAATCCACAATCCAATTTACTTAACCAAGTTAAGTTCCATTTTTTTGTATTCAATTAACTAATTAATTTATCCAATTAGTTAACTTCCAATTTATAATTCAATATCTGATTTTTATTTCAAAAACTACTTCAATTGGTTTGACTTGTGTTCATTTTATAATTCAAGTTTGGATTTTTTTATTCCAATATTTAACCATTTTTATTTTGGTTTTTTTTTCTTTTTCAATTCTTAAATGTTTGAAAATTTTCTTTGTTAAAATTTCTTTTATAATAAAATACTTTTATAACAAAATACTTAAATGTTTAAAAAAATTCTTTATTAAAAATTCTTTTATAACAAAATACTTTTATATCAAAGAAAATTTTCCTTCCGAAAATACTTTTATAACTCGATGTTTCAATAAGTTTATACTTGTTCTTACAGAATCTAGTAATACGTTGATCGGGCACAAGACCAGAAATCTATATGTACTTAGCAAACTCATTTTAACACCCAGTAAAAATACTTGGAAACCTTTAAAATAGATATGGAAAGTACAATCCAATCACCAAAATCAAACGAACGAGGTTGTCATGGAACGTAGTCCCTAAGGATGCTCTCTCGCTAAGTCAAGAGGACAGAGCGACACGGCCTCAGGCGACTTTAGGTAGTCACTGCCCCACGTCTTACGTCATGACGTCCAAAACAACCATAGATCGTAGATACACAATGGTTTTGCCTGGGTCCTCCAGATAACATCCATACCTTTGAGCAATCACTGCTCTATGAATTACGCTATGCAAAACACTCGCATGATTGTAGTCTACTTAATAGTAACACTGGTGGTTACGTCGCTATCACCCATAGACTCAAGGCAATCATCTGCCCCCTCGAATTATGCCATGTGGACCGCAGATACACAATGATTTCACCTGGTTCCCCTAGGAAACATCCATACCTCAGGGCAATCGCTCTACCTAGGCGGATTACGCCGAAAACGACCATAGATTGTAGTTACACAATGGTTTCGCCTGGTTCCCCCAGGTAACATCGTAACCGTAAGCCTTCACAGCCCTGCGAATTTCGCTATGCAGCCGAGTCAAAGGAAACTCATGAGTATTATGTTCGGACAACCTATATTGATTAGGACCCATTTCTGGATCCACCCAAATCCATCTAGGATCAAACAAAGAATCAATAGAATGTATCCACAATGTGGCCACAAAGTATATAGTCAATAGAAGGTACTTCCCATATCTTAAAACTCAAAATGTATATCATACTACACATAGTACCTTTCAAATCATCAATTTCGAATATATCATTCTTATATAATTCCATTATATATAAGATCATCGCTTTTCAGATCGAGTACCTTTCAAAATCAATAGTTTTCGACTTAACTTCATACTTATACAATTCATTTTATATAGGTTCGAAAACTTCCAAATCAAATTTTTTTCATAAACATTTACTAGGTTCAAATTGTTTCTTGAAACAAATTCCATTATAAACCTTTCAAAACTATTTTTCATATTTACGCAAAGTTCGAACCACTTAAGAAAAATCAATTTGCAAAAAATAAGATTTTATAAATATTTACTACATTCAAAACATTTCTTAAAACTCTTTTCATTTAAGAACATGTCAAAACTAAATTTCATACTTGTATAATTCAAAATATGCTTATACAATATCAAAATATTCAGCTTTTTAAAACTTGTTCAACTTCCATTAGTTTTTATTTTAAAATTTTCAAAACTAAACTTTATATACTTTCCAAAAATTCTTAGCTTTGAAAATTAATTTTAAATTTGGAAGTGTTCAACTATTCAGAATAGTCGGAAAAATCAAATTGCAATTCAAAATTGGAAATCGACAATCAATCATCTCAATAAGATGCACAATCAATCAATCAATCCTAATGCATAGGATACATGTGTTCATTATATAATTCAATCCAAAATTCGAGAACTGAACAACGGGTTTTTTTTGAAATTGTTTGAAATAAATATGTACATATTTATTTCGAATATCAAATCATGCTTCAGGGATTTGAATCAAATCGGTTTCATAAACAATCGAGTAGCAAAGCTACTAAAGTGGCCTTCCCCAATTCGAAACTCGAAAATGAATGCCGATGATGCTACAGACATCATCAAAAATTATTTTCCAGCGACAGAAGTGAGTTCCGGAGTTCATTTCTTTTAAAAGTTTTGAAAATCCCTTTTTGAAATCACTTTGAAATCGTTTATAACAGTTCTATTCGGAAAATAATTTCAAATTTTGCTATTATATATTTTTCGAATCTTAAAACCAATTTCAAAAAAAATCCTGGAATCCAAACTCTCAAATTTTCAGTTTGAATAACTTTTTTGTTTATTTATTAACCATGTCTAGATAAACCATATTTCATATATCACTTTCAAATGGTATTCATTACTCTTTAAAATGATACAAGGGGAAATTCAAATATATATTCACTTCCAAATCCATGTTAAACATGCAGTTTCTCAATTGAATTAATATTTTTCAAAAACCTAAATTTTCCAACCATAGTCAAATGCGCAAATCAACAGCCAATAGTCGATGCTCATAAACTGGCCGAGCATGACTCGTCAATCAATAAGCGATAATATGCACATCCATATTAATTGAACAATCAACCAACAAAGAGATAACATCCAATCATCACCAACAGTCATGATTGATTTTATCAGTTTATAGAATTCATTCTTTTATATTCTATATAAAATCCAAGTTAAAATCATTCCATTTATTAATACCAAAATATTTTTATATCACTAACAAATACACACACTCTTATACGTATATACACTCAATGAGCTTATCCTACAGGTTTAGGTATACGCTAAACCAAAGCTCTGATACCAAGTGTAACGACCCAGAATTTTCGACCCTTGAAAATCGACATCCATACGTCCACTGTATAACATGCCGAATAATCAAGTGCCGGAAATACCGAATCATTAAGGGTGAAGAAGAAAAAGGTAGAAGGAAGTAGAGTCAACAACACAGAATCTCACAATCGCAGCGGAATAAAATATAATATATAATAACAGATTTTTATACAAAAGAATCTGTATTAGTTAATATACATACACTCATCAGCGTACAACAATCAACAAATCAATCTGGACAGTTATAATAACTTGTCCTCACCACTGATAACTATACAACCTACACACACAGCGGAAAATAACAAGTACGGGAATACGTCTCTGTCATCCAGCTCGTCTCCTGAGCTTCATAGCATCCTAACGTGAATCTATAATACTCGGTCTGACCCGAGCATTATAATAAAATAACAACCAAGTCAGTCTAGAAAACCAGCGTGAGAAAACACACTCAATTTGAATTATTACTATTTCTAAAATCCTTTAAAAACAAAGGTATCTTGTAAGTCCACGTCATACATAAACACGATGAGTTTTTACTTTACGATAAAAAAACATTTTATATCAAATCCATCTGATATTATAATAGTGTCTATAGAAAGTAAATTAGAAAATAGCTGAAATGCTTAGCTTGCATCTCACGTTTCAGCATAGTTGGGCACAATCAAAACCGTACAGGCTCGTAGTGGATATTGGATTGAAGTTGTTTTCGGATAATGCAGATATCCGATTCCGGTCTCATCGAATCCAAAATGACAAATTTTTAAAGACCAATTTGTTTAAAATAAACAATTCTACAATCAGGGTGTCAATATTCACATATGGAAATTCATTCCATATGTTTACTTTATCATGACATGTCCATCGAATATTAATTCACTTCTAATCATCACATTTTCCAAAACTTAGAATAGTAATCAGTACAAGTTGATTTACTACCAAATAAACGTGTCAACGTTTTATTCTAACTACTTTATTTTGTTTGGCTACTTAATGGCACAGACAAAAGGTAATTGAAATCAATATCTAAGAGAAATATCAGTCAAAACATAGATGATTAAGTTAAATCAATGATTAATAATTAATATTAAATCAATTTACGATTCAGAACTGAACTGTTTTAAACAATTGAGCCAAATTATATTTTAAATCCAGATTATTTGTTAACCAAAGAAGTTAAACAAAATAATTTATTTTTAGTTAATTAAAATTTAACAGTCCATTTAAAAATTTATTTGATAAATTAACATATAATTAATTAGATAAGAAATTACATATACGTTCACTTCAAATATTATAAATCGTTAAATTTTTACATTGCGAAAATCTCGACAATATTAATTCAGATGGAAATATTTGGCGATAGGAACTCGACGCAAAAATTTCCACGTCGTTTAGATTTAAAATGAAGAAGAAATAGGTTTTTAAAATTTGTAGATTATTACATAAAATAATTAATTTGAATTTTCTTTTTAAAAATACCAAGCCCATACTAATCTAACCCGGCCCATCCCTTTACTTCATCTCCCAGCTCCCTCTCTTCTTCTCTTATTCGAACTCAAGAACATGCATGAATCTGTACACAGCAACGTGCACATGCACACTTCAATCCATTGATGAACCAAACTCCGCGCCATCCCCTTCTAGCCAGATGTTAGCCAAAAGACGCACGCAATGGATTTGAACACCTCTTCCTTAACATCGACACTACATCAAGCCATCACCAGCTCCTTGCGTCGCCTTAGACTGCACCTTCGTGCACGATTTTATTTTCTTGGTTTTGCATTTCTTTTTTTTCTGGTTTGATTTCATGCGTGGTTTTTATTTGGAAGTTAGGGTTTGGATAAGGATAAAGGAGAAAATGGAATAAGGATAAGGCGGTAATAGGAATGGGATGGATTCATGGGTAATGGGCTTGATTTTTCGTCCATTTAACAAAAGAAAATCTTTTTTTCACAAATTACATCTCGCTCAAATTTAGTTGTTTTACCTCATCTAAACACTTGTAAAAATTATTCAAGTCTCTAGAAAAGTTTCCCGATTTTAATCTTTGCCAAAAATAATTTTTCGATGGACAAAATATCGATTATAGAGCATAAAACAATTTTAAAATATTTATCTATTTCTCAAAAAAATTCCAAAATTTTACAGTTCTTATTTAGTTTGAAAAAATAAATTTTCAGACAATTTTGGGGTTTTTTAAAACACAATTTCAATTTCAAATTTCAATTTCAAATTTCAATTTCAAATTTCAATTTTATATCAATATTCTTCTTTTATTATCAAATAAATCCAAAAATTCAATTTATTTATCTAATAAAACACTTATTCAACATTTAAATCTCAATTCCAAATTATATACTCAAATATTGATTAAACACTAAAATTCCATTTTAATATATTTATTATATTTTAATTTCGAACAGAGATGTTACAAACTCTCATCCTTAAAGAAAGTGTGTCCTTGCAATTTACTGGAGAGTACTGTGATCGATTTTAACTAATATCATCAACAAAAACATGCACAAGCAATACAACATAAACAAACATGTTTACCAGCTAATGCATTCATCAAAGCTTTCGATTAATTATCAATCATTCGTTCTAATAATTGGCACTTTAATATTCACTATGCTTCCACTGCGCCACTCTTATAATGTAACGGTCCGGGACTTTCAACCCTTGAAAATCGACATCCATACGTCCAATGTATAATATGCCAAATAGTCAAGCGCCGGAAATACCGAATCATTAGGGGTGAAGAAGTAAAAGGTAGAAGAAAATAGAGTCAACAACACAGAATCTCACAATCGCAGTGGAATAAAATAGAATATATAATAACACATTTTTATACAAAAGAATCTGTATCAGTTAATATACATACAATCATCAGAGTACAACAATCAACAAATCAATCTGGACAGTTATAATAACTTGTCCTCACCAGTGCTGACTATACAGCCTACACACATAGCGGAAAATAACAATTACGGGAATATGTCTCTGTCATCCAGCTCGTCTCCTAAGCTTCATAGCATCCTAACCTGAATTTGTAATACTCGGTCTGATCCGAGCATTATAATAAAATAACACCCAAGTCAGTCTGGAAAACCAGCGTGAGAAAACACACTCAATTTGAATTATTACTATTTTTAAAATCCTTTGAAAACAAAGGTATCTCGTAAGACCACGTCACACATATACACGATGGATTTTTACCTTACGATAACCAAAATATTTTGTATCAAATCCATCTGATATTATAATAGTGTCTATATAAAGTAAATTAGAAAATAGCTAAAATGCTTGCATCTCACGTTTCAGCATAGTTGGCAAAATCAAAACCGTACAGGCTCGTAGTGGATATTGGATCGAAGTGGTTTTCGAATAATACCGATATCCGATCCCGGTCTCATCGAATCCAAAATGATAAATTTTTAAAGGCCAAGTTGTTTAAAATAAATAATTCTACAGTCAGGGTATCAATATTCACATATGAAAATTCATTCCATATGTTACTTTATCATGACATGTCCATCGAAATTAATTCACTTCTAATCATCACATTTTTCGAAACTCGGAATAGTGATCAGTACAAGTTGATTTATTTTCAAATAAACATGTCAACGTTTTATTCTAACTACTTTATTTTGTTTGGCTACTTAATGGCACAGACAAAAGATAATTGAAATCAATATCTAAGAGAAATATCAGTCAAAACATAGATCATTAACTTAAATCAATGATTAACAATTAATATTAAATCAATTTACAATTCAGAACTGAACTGTTTTAAACAATTGAGTCAAATTATATTTTTAAATCCAGATTATTTTTTAACCAAAGAATTTAAACAAAATAATTTATTTTTAGTTGATTAAAATTTAACAGTCCATTTAAAAATTTATTTGATAAACTAACCTATAATTAATTAAATAAGAAATTACATATACGTTCACTTCAAATATTATAAATCATTAAATTTTTACATTGCGAAAATCTCTACAGTATTAATTCAGATGGAAATATTTGGCGATAGGAACTCGACGCAAAAATCTGCGCGTCGTTTGGATTTAAAATGAAGAAGAAATAGGTTTTTAAATTTCTAGATTATTACATAAAATAATTAATTTAAATTTTCATTTTAAACATACTAAGCCCATACTAATCTAACCCAGCCCATCCCTTACTTCATCTCCTAGCTCCCTCTCTTCTTCTCTTATTCATACTCAAGAACGTGCACGAACCTGTACACGGCAACGTGCACATGCACACGGCCTCCAATCATCGTAACTAGCCGCCGACCATCCCCGCTAATCACCCACAACCATCTCGTCCCAAACGTTCGCCTAAAATGCGTTCGACGCTTTGGTTCGAAATTTAAACTACTACCCAAAAATTGGAACAAAACCTAGTCCACCAAATCGTCTCGCCTTGCCACGATAGTCCATCGACCATCACCAGACTTCTCCCAAATCATCGCCATCGCCTCCTCTACCTTTCCCCTGGTGTGCATGCCTCCTTCTTCTTCCTCTTGTCGCCATTGCAATGAAACCGAGGCCCAAGCACAAACAACCCTAAACCCTACTTCGAGTTCACCAAGCCCACACACGCAAGTAAAAATTATTGCGACATTTTTCCTAGGTGTGCCACCATCTACTCCTCCTCTACGACCAACTCCATCACCTGAAATCGCCTCGATTGCCAGAATTTGCCAAAACCCCCAAATTCGATCATCTCCACCTTTCTCTTCCCACACGTCACTAAAAACCCTCAAACCAGTCTTAAAAATTGAATTTTTCAACAACTATTACAACCATATGGTTCATGGATTAAATTATGAAAGTTGAACTTCGACCATGTTTAACCCATTCACTGCTTTACATAGTTCCCTCTCTCTCTGCTTGACGGTTTTAAACAAAATAAATTTTAAAATATTTTATACTCAAAAACAAACACTTTTCGTTTTGGAATCTAGATTTAAAACTAACTGGATGATGAGATAATGATTTTTAAAGGTTAAAGGTTTTAACTGTTTGAACAAAAACAAACATGGACAGAGAGACGATACAGGTTTCCTGTTTTGCAGGTGAAACTATCATGTCTAACACACCTTTACGTATGCATATACCCACAATATATTCATATACATTAGTCACAGATCAAAGGTTCATCCAACCACAATTATATATATATATAAGTAATGTCCAGTAAACAACAAAAAAATGTTTTACTCATAGGAAAATAGATGAACACTGCTTAGTATTTTAATCCCTCCCTCTTCAAGCTTTTAAATGACTCAATCCCTTTTTCTTTGATGGCAGATCTTGGTTTTGTTTATATATATATATATATATATAAGATACGTGAAGGAATAACTGAACAAGGCATGGCTATTTATATAAGATGGATGGAAGTGTACAGTGCAATATAGGGTGGCTGTGCACATACATAGGGTGGCAGAGATATGTACATGTACAGGTTTTCATCGTTTATTTTTTTTTCTTTTCAATGTGGGCTGATTTGATTTTTTTTATATGATGATTTGATCTTTGGTGCTTGATTTTATTTTTGTGGTGATTTGATTTATTATGTGAGCTTGATTTTATGTTTTGTGTGCTTGACTTTATGCTTGTCATCATGAAGCTCATATGTGTGTATATATATACATATATATAGGTATTTATATTTTCATATACATTTTGGATATATTCATATTTACATATACATATATACATATATATATATATACTTATATATATTCTTGTCATAAGTTTGAAAGCTTTCCATATGAAGCTTGTCTGAGTATATATATACATATATTTTTATCATAATTTTTGAAATGGTGAAATGCATACACATATATATATTTTTCATATTCAGAGATTAACCAAAATCCATTCACAAAAGAAAAGGTTATTACTATTTTACCACAACATTTTCAAATGTTTTAAAATTTCTTAACTCTGTTATTGTTTTCTCAACTCATGAACAATTACATAGTTATTATACACACACATAGACAAACATACATACACACATACATGTATGTATGTATGTATGTATGTATGTATGTATACACACACACATATACATACATTGTTTTTGAAAAATTCTCTAGAGTAACTCCATCGCATCTTAATTTAATTTTAAAATCATTTTCTCAACACTTGTCTGTTTTTCTATATCAACCCAAATTGAAAAATCTATATTGAGTTAATCAAATATGTAATGCATCCTTTTGAAAATTTATTTCGAAATAAGACTTTACTTCCTCGACATAAAATTTCTAAATCACTTGAACGAACATTTTCTTTACCTTAATATTTTAAAATAGTTCATTTCTAATTTTATTTTCTTTCTTTTAAAATTATATTTTTCACAAGGCATGCGTACTTCTTTAATTATTAACTTTACCTAACCATATAATATTCAATACACCATATGCAACTAAGCAACCAAGCACACAAAAATTAATATCCAACTTTACATACATTAATATATATTTTAAGATATAGAACAAATCGTTTAATATTACTCAAAATTCCATATATACTAAATCTTTTTTGACTTCTTGGTCAAAATATATCATCATTATAAAATCACTTTATAAAATAAAGGATTACTTCCCTATATAAATTTCTCCTCTTAAAATGATATATTTTTCTTCTTCAAAATATCCATTTTTTATATTTTTGAGAATATTGCTATGCCATAATATCTCGTTTTAATGTTTAGGAATTTCTATCAATAAATTAGATACTTATATTAACCAAAATTCTTAAAACATTAAACGGATAGGTCAACACAACAAATTCCCAAATCGTCTTACTTGAAAATAAATTTCAGTATTACTTTTCTTTATAAATAAATCTCATATATTTATTTTTGGAGATATCCTCAAATTCTCATATATACGTCTACTTATATAAAACAAGTGTAAATTTCTTCAAATTATTACCTTAAATAAAGCTTCTTCTAGAAATATTCTTATATAGATATAAGTGTTTGCACTTCTTCTAAAAACCTATATTTCCATTCAAAATATTATTATAGATAACTTTCTAAACTCTTCAAAAACCAAAAGCTAGCTTTTATAATTTTAATTTATTCTTATAAAATCATATATAATATTATGAATCAAACATCCAAATAAATCACACATAACATCAAGCAAGGCTTTATTATGTTCAATTTGGATTTATTTTATCATATCATAAACACACATAACTATTAACACCATATGTGTGGACCTCGTATTTTAAATAATTTTACCTTTTGAATCATTACTACAAATGCACGCGCGCACACACACACATATAGTCTACCATAATGATCGACCTGTTCGATCATCCAACAACTCGCATGTCACATGTGTGAGTCGAATAAAAATGGGTAAATATTCTAAGTCTCACTTCTACAAGGCCAAAATATCTCTCTATCTCTATATTATTCTTACCTGCGCTCTGATACCATGGTGTAATGCCTTGTTAGTGTAAATTTTCGTCTACACCAACACTTCGAGATCCGAAGGTGTATCTCCGGAAGCTGATTGGAATTTTGGACCCGGTTAAGAGGTTATCAAGACATGATGTAATCAAACTTTGAGCACGAGATGTTGAACCGCAGGGTAATAATAGCACATGCAGAGGAGGTAAAGTATGAAAAGTAAATAACACCGAGATTTTTATAGTGGTTCGGGCCGAAAGGCCTTACATCCACTGTCCTTTTCTTATTTATTCATTTTTATATAGCCGAGAGGCTTATTACACTGAACCTAGGTATTTTCGCCATTCAAGAGTTTGTGAATAGAGCTCTAATGTAGGAAAGTACATTATAATTTTATGTCAGTTCTTTTTTTTAGTTCCAGAAGATCCATTGTGCCTTCGGATTGCTGCCTATTTATAGCTAATATTCTGTAATGCAATTGGTAGAGAGCCTTTTATTTGGATCGATGACTTGGCTTGTTATGTGCGGCTTAGATTTGAGCACTTACTATCATCTGCTTGATTTAATTTTTATGCGGATTGCTGATGAGATGCTTTCATATATAGCTTCTTTGATTCTTTTCATTTATCTTGACTGTTGATCTTGATTTGAGGCTATTTGAGTCGTTGATTGTTGATACTTGTTGAAAGGTTCTGGCTTCGACAACTGCTGCCCTCGATAAGCTTCTTGTTTCAGCTGAACAACGATCTTGACATTGGTTGAAGATTTGATTCATGCTCTTGGATCACATGCTCTTGGGTATTGAGTTCCACTTATGCTTTCATTGGAAACTAAACAATAGGACTTGGAATTACAAGCCAAGGAACCTTCTTATTAAATATTCATAATTTATACTTGGTAGGAATTATGGTATAACATATGCCTCCCAAAGTTCACCTTATATACTTGATATAAGGTGGACTTTGGAAAGAATAGTGTCATATCAGGTTTGTTACTTGGCTTGTGCGTTCCGTTCTCATCATAAAACTTGAACATGTGTATTCGAGCAAAGTAGTATCCTGAGAACATTCAAAAATACTGCTTTTCCTAGACAACTTATAAAGATCTAACATTGTTTAGAAGGTTTTGAAAGTAATTTGGAATTTACCTTCGCCTAGAGGCTTTTTGGAAATTGAAACTAATGCCTAGAGGCAAAAATACCTCAATTGCATGCTATAGATCCGGTCTTACATAGGAGTAGGGTTTGAAAACTATTAGTGGTGGTATAATTCCTATTCTTGTTATTTAAGAATATTGGGCTATTTTGCTAGAAATTAACTTTTAGGCTAGTAAGCATGGTTTCAACAGGACCATGAGGTCTAAACTTTTAAAAGCGTGTTTATCACTTGAAGCCATCTAAGCTAAGTGGCAAGCGAACAGTGCCGAAAGGCAAAATCTACTTTGAGACTGTGAGGTGGAAACTTTTTAAAATCTTGCCTGTCACTTAAAGCCATCTAGGCTAAGTGGCAAGCAAAATTATTACGGTGCCAAAAGGCAAAATCTACTTCGAAACCGTGAGGTCAAAACTTTTGAAAACTATGCTTGTCACCTGAAGTTATCCAGATAAAGTGGTAGGAGAAACTGTTTTGATGCTGAGCGGCAAAACCTAATTTGAGGCCATGAGGTCAAAATTGTACTTGTGGTAAGGAATTTGTAAGTGACATTTGGTATTGGTCTTTGTAGAGACGGGTCCTGGTCTTGCATTAAATGCGGTCCAAGTGTTAGTAGTTGATTGGCTATCTTCAAAAGGCACCTCTCTTTTCTTGTGCAAGGATGGTCTGGCATCTGAGGAAGTCTTTTGACATTCCACTTATGAATAGTTGTTGGATGAGGTCTATGGTGAGAAAGACTTCTCTCTCTTCAATCCGTACCGTTCTTTTTAATATAAACAACCGCTTTTCTTTCTTTCCCCTTTTCACCTGTTAAAATTGGGAAACCGCCATTAATATTCTCAAGCTTTCTTCGATTCCTCTTTCGACATCTATCCTATTTTCTTAGGTTAGAAATGGATGCTCCTATTAAGACTCGGCAAGAACTCGACGAGGTTTTGTGTTTATACGGGATCACAGGAGTTGAGACGCTTGCTCCTTGGTCCGGGATGCATTATAGCAATCCTCTAGAAAGGTATTTTGTATGGTCTATGGAGCATTTAGAACATGGGATTTTCCTGCCCGTAGTGCCCTTATTTATTGATGTTCTAGAATTTTATCGCATTAATCCCTTCCAACTCTTTGCTACCTCCTACATAACTTTATCTTCCATGACGATCCTATATTCTGAAAGAGGCTATCGGGATATACCTATTATTGAGATTAATTACATGTTCAACTTGTTAGAGTCCAAATCCATTGGGGAATTTCCCACGTATCTTCTCAAATTTCTAAGGCCATCTCCTCTATAGGATCCATTTAGCAAGATAACACCACGTCAGTGGTTTCTTGTTAAGACCTCTTCTGATCGAATTATCACCTCTTTTAATAATTCGGGTATGTCTTTGGATATATATAAATATATAACAGTCTTACATGTGTTCTAAGTTGTGTCTCCTTATTTCCTTAAATCTCAAATAGTGAGACCCAAGAAGAGTGGTGATCTAGCGATCTTTAATCACTTTTCATAAAAATTCCATCTTTACGGTGGTATCGACACTTGGAAAACTGAAAGCCATGGGTCTGATATCTCATTCCGCTAAATTCACTGGACTTCAGCCTTCTAGGAAGTATGAGAAAGCTTCTACCGTAGTTATTGATAGCGGAGAAGAAGTCGAATCTAGTCTAGAGGAAAGTGAAATTGAAGGTTTCACCCTTAATTCTTTGAACTAATATAGTTCTTTTTCCCAGTACAACTTACTCTTGATTTTAATTTAAGCCTTAGCATTTACTCCTTGTTGTAGTGGTTCCTTCTCCTAAGAAGACCGGCCCCCTAGGTAAGGGGAAAGAGACCAAGAAGAGGTCTATATTGATGCTTTCTGATAAGACTACTCTCAGCTTGAAGAAGCAAAAGGTTATCGGGTCCTCTAAAGATGAGAGTACCAAGGGGAAAGCTTCGGATTTGCTTCCTAAGAAGAACAAGCAAGCAATGGAAATAGTTAGAGATGCTTTTGAAGGTGACCTTTTCAATGCCATTACCGAAGCGGATGTTAAACCTTCGACTTCTGCCCTGGGAATCCGAAAAGCAATCGAGTATAGCCTCCGGGAGAGCATCAAGGTAAAAATTCTCGTGTTAGCTTATGATTTCAATATGTGTCCTTATTCTGTTTACTTTTTTTAGACCGTGATGGAAATCTCTGCCCTTCAGTTTGGTGGCATAAAATAGAGGAAACGGTGGATGCTGCCGAAGCGACGAAAAAAGGAGTTTGTGGAACTGAAAGCTAAAATTCGGGAGATAAATGCTCAAGTAGATGAATCTGGAAAAAATGTTGGAGAGAGGGATTGTAAGATAGAGACTCTCGAGAAAGCCTTGAAGGAAAGGGATGAGAGGTTGAATAAAGTCGAGGCAGGGTGGTTTATAAAGAGCATTATATTACTAGAGACCGGTATGAGAGGGAGGCCAGCAGATTGGATTTTCAAGTTTTATTTGATGCTTATCCTCACCACCGGGATCAAAACATGACTTTCTCTCTGGCTTACCTTGGGAACCATGCTGTAGTAGAGGCCAACTTCACTAAAAGGTATAAGGAGTGTCAGAAGGAGAAAGATATCGAGGCTAATATGGAACATGAAGTTGATACCCGGTGGCGGAGGAGGAAGGAGCTGCTTTTACTGATGAGGAGGTATAAGAAGATACTCTCGATAATACTCTTGATGAAGGAAACATACCATGACTTGTCTTTGTAAAAATATGACCATTTGTAACTTTCGACTTGTATAAATTCTCGAATGAAACTTCCTTAATGACATAATTATATTTGAATTTCTATTCGACTTGATGCGATTGTCACATAATGTTTCAAACTAAAGTAGCCATTATGAAGTCCTTCTTTATTTACTGTAGTTTATCTCTACTAATCTTAAGTCGATGTTCCTTAGTGAGTATCCTACTTGAACCGCTCAAAGACTCGGTGAGACTATGCTTCTCTTTATCAATCTTATGAGGACAACGTAGCTGAGCTCCAAAGGTTGAAAGTAACCCTTAAGGCATTTGAGATTAAGAGCAATTTCCTTAAGTCGAAGCTAGGTCTAAAAACTAAGAGCTAAATTATCTCGAAGAAGAGCAAGCCCTAGATCAATATCTGGTCTCGGGAAATAGTGTTACAATTCCTTTTAAATGAAGAGAGGAAAGGAGCTAAGGATGATATTGCTAATAGGCTCCTTTCGAGATCGTGAATACTAAGATTGTCTTGGAGAGTTCTGACTTATCGTCTCGATTTGCTTAGTTGGAGGGAATCCCTTCCTTTCGTTTTTATATTCTCATCCTTGGATGCTTTTGTTTTTGTAATCCAGTTTTGTAATATCCTTCCTTTATCAAATTAGGCATTCTTTTTGGCCTAATCCTTGTAATATCTTCTTGAATAAGCTATATATAAAGGAATTTTACTTCTTGGATTGCCACTTTTCTCATGTATGTCTTAGAATGTTCTCTTTCGAGGGTATATCTTTCCCTTGGTGTATCGTTGTCAAAATTTTATCTCAGACCCAATTGAGTTCTATTGCTGGTTTATCGTCTAGAGCCATCCTAATGGCACAATCAAGAGTTTTGCCTTGTTTTGATTCTATGATCACTTTTACTTCTTTTCGATTTACCGATACTCTACTCGATGTCTTAACTTAGAGAATTGTTTTTTTCTAGCATTCTATCCATACTAGGAATCTTCCCGTTTCTGATCTTATGCATGATACTACCAGCCCATGGCTCATTACCAGAATCTTACCAAACATTCTAAACTAACTAGGAATCTACTCAACACATGGCAGTTCTCGTCCATGGTTATCTAATATTAGGATTCTACCTAACATTCTTTTCTAAATAGGAATCTACTCAACACATGGCACTTCTCATCCATGGTTCACTATTATTGAGAATCTATCCATCATTCTAATCTAATTAGGAACCTACCCAGTACATAGTACTAGTTGACCATGGCTCGCTATTATTGGGAATCTACCCAATATTCTAATCTAATTGGGAACCTACCCAGTGCATGGTACTACTTGACCATGGCTCACGATTACTGGGAATCTACCCAACATTCAATCTAATAGGGAATCTACCCAATGTATGATACTACTTGACTGTGGCTTGCTATTATTGGGAATCTACCCAACACTCTAATCTAATTAGGAATCTACGTAATGCATGGTTCCTTTTGACCATGGCTCACTATCAACATGTATTCTACTTTTTGACATCTTTTTAAACCCAGGTGATATTAGTCTTACACTTTGTTGCGCATTACTGTGGGATACTCTTATGGCGAGGTCTACCAATTTATCGTTGGCTCCCAATCTATAACCACTTATGGCTGCCATCGGCCATCTACAACCACTTTTGGCTTGTTTCAGCCATCTACAACTATTTTTGGCTAGTGTCGGTCATCTAACACTATTTTAAGTTAATTGGTTATACCTAATGTTAGTTGTAACTTGGCAAAGGGGAATATATATACATACACATTTTTTTGAAAAAGGGTGCTTTCGAACTATTTTGCAAAAAAAATTTGGAATCATATAGTCTATAAATCATATTGTTTAATAGAAAGTTTAATCCAAGTTTGGAAAATGTGATTATTATGTATAGATTTAGAAAAGCTGAAATTCTTCATTGATCTTGTCGGATTAATAGAAGAATTTCAGTCCTTAAATTATAAATGCAAGTATGCTATGTGAAAGTTCTTAAGGAGAGAAACATACCGAAAGAAATACTGTGAATACCAAGACTTGAATATTCCCCCAGAGTTGGAACCGGGACAGGGTTATGTCAAAGAAGGATGTAATGAGGCTTGCTAATTAAATTTCCAAAGATCCGAGACCATAAGGTGTCCCTCTTGGAGTTGAAACTTTCGAGGTTATAACTGAGATAAGCACTTCAATGGAACCAGGGTCCTTTATTTGTCCACGGGAATTTGACATATGAAAAGAATTCTTCTTGCAACTTCATCCTTGTAAAAAGAAACACCTTATGCATTCATTTGACAAGGGTTACATGGAGTTCTCCTGGGATTATAAAAACAAAACAAAGTGAATAATTCTAAAATAGGATATTTAATCTACATTTACTAAATTTAGTTAACTTCCTTTTTTGTATGAATTTTTCGATCGCTTAAGTGTGCCTTTAGGCATTTATCTGTTTCATGCACATTCATCAAGTGGTAGGCGCAATAATTCTTACTTTATGGGTCTTCTTTCTTTAATAGGGAGTAATCTGGGTAAGAGAGGTCATCATGAGTTTTCATGAATATCGAGATATGCTTTGACTGAGTGGGGTAAGATCTTGATCACACTTCAACTTCTTCCGAAAACCATCATCTAGGGTAACTAGGAGGACTCTCTTGTTAGAAGGAATCAGAGCTTCATATTTCAACAGTTCGATGGAAAGATCCCTAACTTCACTATTCAGGGCCTTAACAATCTTTCGAAGCTAGGCTAACTCATGGAGTGATTCTTGAAGATATCCCGAAAGCTACTTAATCTGAGAAGCTTGAAGTTCATAAATAGGATTATACTCTTTACCATTCTCTTTTTCCGAAATGAGGGTGACTAATCTTTCATTGTTGTCTTCTTCGATGAGCTGAATGTAAAGGTTGAAGGGTAACTCTGGTACTAGCTTTCCATTCTCGTAGTTAGTTATGGTTGGAGGGATGATGTTACTGGGTTTTTCAAGAAAGAATGAAGGTCGGAGGTTCGAGCATTCCTTCTAGCGTCAAAAATGTGTGTAAATTTTCTTCTACACAAACACTCTGAGATCCAAAGGTGGATCTCCAAAAGCTGATTGGAATATTGGACTCGGCTAAGAGGTTACCAAGATGTGATGTAATTAAGCTTTGAGCATGAGATGTTGAATCGTAGGGTAGTAATAGCACATGCAGAGGAGGTAAAATACGAAACGTAAATAACATCGAGACTTTTATAGTGGTTGGAACGGAAGTCCCTACACCCATTGTTCTTTCCTTATTTAGTCACTCTTATATAGTCGAGAAGCTTATTACATTGAACCTAGGCATTTCCACCATTAATGAGTTTGTGAATAGATCTCTAATGTAGGAAAGTACATTATAATTTTATGTCAATTCTTTTTTATGCCAGAAGATCATTTGTGCTTTGGGATTGCCACCTATTTATAGCCAATATGCCTTAACGCCATTGGTGGAGAGCTTTTTTTGGATTGATGACTTGGCTTGCTATGTGCAGCTTAGATTTAAATGCTTATTATCATCTGGTTGATTGCATTTTGATGCAGATTGCTGATGTGATGCTTTTATATTTAGCTTCTTTGATTCTTTTCATTTATTCGGACCATTGATCTTGGTCTGAGGCTATTTGAGTCGTTGATTGTTGATAATTGTTGAAAGGCTTTTGTCTTCAGCAACTACTACCATCGGTTAAGCTTATTATTTTAGGTGAACAATGAACTGAGCCTTGGTTAACTCTCGAATCACATGCTCTCGGGTACCAAGTTCCATACTTATGCTCTCGTTGGAAACTAAACACTAAGTCTTGGAATTACAAGCAAAGGAACCTTCTTTTCAAATATTCATAATTTATAGTTAGTAGAAATTATGGTGTAACACGCCTAGGCTCCAATGATCAGAATATTAGAGGGAGTTTACCATCTGGTAGCTCGAATCAATAAACATGGAAGGTGCATCTCTCATACACACTACTTTGGGTCAACACACATATCTTATAGCACCTGAATAATACACTTATACGAATTACCCGAACATAATAATACATTATTAGAAACACAGTTGAGAATAAACCCTACCAACAGGACTCGGAGTGAATAGAAATAATGGATACTATATCATATATCTCAAAATTTGATGCAATATCCCTTACATACATCTCCTACCAATGCATGGCTATGTAATACAACTAAAGCATGCCATCCAAAACAATCGATTCTCAATACAAGTAAAATGAATACCCAACATCATCATAGGCTTCATCTTTATATCATAGCCCACAAGCACATACAAGCACATATCAACTTGTAAAACAACAGCAGTTCTACCCAAGGTTGTTCAGTACATAACAAACGCGAACCAGGAAAGAAACCAGCTGTAGCTGTAACTGCGCTCAAAACGTAACATAATAAGTGTGTTGGGTTTAAATATGTTGTTACACCCGTTCTTACCATGAACCACAATAAAAAAAGCAAGATAGAGCAGAAGGGAAATCGACTTAAAGCCATGGCACCTAACCCAACCCAAGCCCTATAATCAAAGGATCAAAACAAGAAACCAACACTGCATGCATCATTGAACAGGGGCAGGCCACTACCTAGCCATATCTAACTACATAGGCATAAAGTAAACAAAGGCATAGAGAGTAGTGCTAGATGTACTAAGGTAACCATACCTCTAAAACTCGCACTTTGTCAATACCTACACAACCAAGTATTCTCTAGCACATAATGAGGGCAACCTAGATAGCACCATGCAAAGCCAAAAGCACTCCAAAGGGGATGTATACAGGGCCACTCAAAATACGCTTCAACGCAGACCCAACCTCATAAGCAAATGACAAGCGTGAAGTTATCTCTCTCATCATCAATCAAATTATGCTTACACAGAGGGCAATTCCAATCATGAATAGCCTTAAATGTGTTCCAGCATGTACCAAGTCAACCCATGGAATAGAATAAGGAAAAGTTATTCCATTCCGATCTGACACCTTACTAAGCCAATCAAAGGTAGCAAAGGCATCAGCAGGGCATTGTGTCCTGAGCACCAAACAACATTCATCACTACATCTTTCTCAACAATACGGTGAAGCTTTATGGTGGTTTCCTACCATTTGTCTCAAGACATTCACCATTCTAAGAGAGAGGAGACCGACCCATGCAGGCTCAGGCTTCCAGCCCAACTTTTTGGACATCTGGCTTCAAATTTCCAAGATCACACCAATATCATGATTTCTTGCCAAAAACCCATCATCAATCTAGAAACAACGAACATGCACCATGGATAAGTGATAAGTGGCAAAATCTGAAGGCGGAGATTAAAGGAAAACAGTATAGTCGATTGTAGTAAACAGCAATACACTTTGATACTATAAAAGGAAAAACTAGAGGATGAAAAAGAGGATCTTCTTTTTGAAAAACTTCTTCTCCTTCCATAAACAAAAATCAGTTATTATATGCATGTGAGGCTTTTATAATCATTTTTGTACAAAACAACTAAGAAATAGTGGAATATCTTGTGGACGTAGGATTAACAATAATCTGAACAATGTAAAAATCTCTATGTCCTTTACTTTTATTGTTCTATTATCCAATTTCGCTTTCCTGTTTGATTGCAAGCCATTTTACATTTCAACAAACAGGTAGTACGACTATTCCACTGTGCAGACATTCAGCAACACAATCGCTTCTCAAAGGTAAATTTAACATAAATTAAATTCAATGATTCCAATTCGTGGAAGCAACTAGTCACTGGGTTGCTCCATGTTCCTATTGAGTGTGGTAAAACCAAAAAGCTTCACCAACATTTTTGGCGCCAGAAGGAGGGCGAACATCCATCCCTTCGTCCCTCCGTTCCTTTATTCTCAATTTCCACCAAACTTCCATTTCCCTATCACCCAAGGCTCAACCGCCCTCGCTTGTCTGATGCATCTTTCATGCAACAGACAAGCAGCCCTGGCATTCTCAAGAATGAGAACGGTGAGACTGGCCACAACTGCTTGACAGAAGGATCAATAACCTGTGGTGTATGGAATCACCTTCAATGGCATCTACCAGCGATCCTTTACTCCTCTTGTTGATCAACGACTACAGGGTGGAAGTAGACACATATGTATTTGTAGATCTGGACAGTGATTCAGGTTATGGCATGGAACCCAAAACTAGAATCCAGGAACCCCAGTCATAATAACATGGGGTTTCCATCGCCAAAACCTGTAGCGCGTATCTCATTCACTTTAGCAAGTAGTAAGCCTGATTGATTGAGATGCATATGGATTTGAAAGATAAATCGCTACCCCCTCCCCACTAGAGCCGAATTCAGAAGCTCGCACATGGATTTTTTATGCTTCTCTCTCCTAACCAAAGGAAGAAGCTATGGCGGATAAATAGACGAGATCAGAGGCGGGATAGATTCAAATTCCAAGGAGGAGCTGGCGTCAGAGTAGCAACTACAAAGACGAGCGCCCAGTACTCCATTGAAGAGCCTAAGCTAAAAGCACGATCTTTCGCACCACCAATGTAGAAAGCATTATAAAAAAACGTATATATGTGTAACGAACCGTAAATTTCAACCGTTTTAATAAAGTAATTAGTTGAAATTTTGTGAAATTTTAAACGATAAAATTTTGAAATAAAAATTTAATATTTGGAATACGTCTAGTTAAACATAGCAACTGGTAAATTTTCGTCCGAAAATATGAAAGTTTATTTCGTGCGTAAATTCACTTCAATTTAATCGGTTAAAAAGCGATGAAAATAAAATGTTTTTGGAACCTAAATATTTTTACATAGAAAAATTCTAAAGCATCTTCTGAGCAAGATGTCAGTTTGTCGTTTTTCCAAATTCGGACATCTTTGGCTCCGTCGATCTTAATTTTCAGCGTTTTTCTTGCATTTTCCGCTATTAGAAAATTCGAATTTTTATAATTAAATCGTGCCACTGATAATTTTATACCGTTTTAATCGTCTCGTCGTCCTGACCTTAACAGTATATTCGATTGTGTATTTTGGAGTACGGTACGCGGCGGAATCCACAAGAACGATAACCGTATCGTTACCCATTCGTGTCCATTTGTTCCCGTGACCATTCAATATCTGCCTTGTAAT
Organism: Allium fistulosum; assembly: GCA_030737815.1. Lineage (NCBI taxonomy): Eukaryota > Viridiplantae > Streptophyta > Magnoliopsida > Asparagales > Amaryllidaceae > Allium > Allium fistulosum. Next base: position 369,707,944 of record CM060908.1, read on the forward strand.
CAAGCAGCCTAGCTATTAATATTCTTGAATTAAACTACTGACTTTTAAGTTTACGCTGGTTCCAATATTATACGTGGGTCCATTGGTTTTCCATTATCTCTGCCTTGTTCGTTTTGCTCTACCACTCTCACTCCACAAAAATATTAATGCAGTCTTCTCCTTCTCTTTCCTGAGGCCAAATCTCCTTTGTATAAAAAAAAAGTGGAAAGCTACATATGTTTGTTCAAAACACTCCTTTCACTTCCAAATTATATTTCCATGCATGCCTGTACGCATATGGTGGAAAGCTACATACATACCAACTTGTTTCCAAACCCATAGCATGCCTTGTCTTCCATAACCACCTGCACCACAAACGTCGCCATTTCTTCCACATCAGCCGAGCCAAGCCGAGTCCTCTATACCACCTCAGCTCCTTCGTCACTTCCCACTTGCCGACCCACCGCCTTCTCACCTAGCACTGACCTTCCGACAAAGACCCGACGACCGTGCCACCTACCTCCGCCTTATTCTTTCTCTACTCGGATCCTTGCTTCCTCCCACCACCGCCTGACACATGCCACACCACTTCACATCAGCCACTCACCCGACCAACAAGGGCCAGTCATCGTCCCTCCTCGCCGACCGCATCGCCACCCAACCATCTATGCTCGCCTACCTCCTCCCCTCTGGCAGCAGTAAGTCCTTTATAAATGCTGCGTTTTTTTTTGTGATTTTCGATTTTTTAAATAGCATAGTTTTGTATGAATACGGTATATTGGTTATTATATACTGTATTATAATGGGTGTGTGCATGCTTCATCAACTCAAATTTGCATTTGTGTATATATTAAAGTAAAAGTATATATGGTTTCTTTTCTTTCTTTCAATAGCTCGCAGGTTAGTTTATTTGTATTTAAATAAATGTAAGTTTAAAAGTGGTATTTGCTGTTGCCTATGCATATTGGTTTTTATAACAAATTTGATTTGAAAAATATAATAATAATACAAAGGTTTTACAGACTATATTCTTATGTTGAAAAAAAAAAGAAAAACTGTTATTTGTTCCCTGATTATTTATATGTATAGCTTTGGCTATAGTTGTATAATTCATGTATTATTCATATTTGATTTCTATATGGCAGTTTTTATTATGTAAGTCATATATAGGTTTATATGAGTTTGCACTTCAGTTGTTTGAGGTTATAACAAGAAATCATATTGTTTTCAAAGGTGTAAAATATGTTTTACAGCTTATAAAAGTTATAAAGTTATGTGTGTTTTAATGTATACAGTATAAAGTTTTGTATGCAATTATGAATATTATTTGCGTTTTGTTTTTCCATAGCCTGCATATCGTTCATATATAGAAATAGGTATATATGTGTTTAGATTAGGCTGTATTGCATTGATGATTTATATATATAACGTTAATGTCAATCTATGTCCCTAAAAGTACTTATATGAAGAATGTAGGTGTATAGAAGTTTTATAATGACCGCAATACATTTTGAGGTATTTCAGATTTAAGGCATAAAATGAATTTTAAGTTTACAAACTATGATATGCAGGTCTGAGTTCATAGGTTAGAGTATATGTATTTTAAATAAAGTATACCCATATCCCAATTTTGGAGTTGATATATATGTATTGGATTTTTAATATAAAATATATATCTTTGATTTTATCGAAATAATAATATGAATAATGATAAATATGGGTGAGTGTGTGTGTGTGTGTGTGTATTTGTCGCTCCTACCAAACTGTTTTGATTTGTTCTCATCGATTCCTATTTATCAGCAATGTCCATCAAACCTGTTTCCATCGTGCTTTGCTTCGAAATTCGTGCTTGGATGCGTAACCCAACCCATTCTCGTTCATCTCTAGCCTCGAAAGGTGAGCACTCACTCACGATTAATGTTCTTTTATTTATTAAATTTGATTTCAATTGAAACGACAATTGAAATATTGCTGTTGTTAGTTATTTACACTGTTATTACCTGTATCAGTTAACCTGTGACATCTGACACCATTATCTGTTAATTATTTATGCGATGATAATACAGTTTGGCTGATAATTGATTGATTGTTGATGTTTATATTGGATGTAAAATTGTTAATGTTAAAATGATAAATAGTATGCAATTGAAATTGATATAGAATAGTTAAATGTTAAATGTTAAATTGATTAAATAACATTTGTATAATATGACCCATTTAACTGTCAAAATTTATTGACACGTAGGATTTGTTTAATTACACTTTGAACCACTGAATGTATATTGTTAAATTGATGATGTATGAAATTGAAATTGAATGACAAGTGAAGAACCGTATAAATATTAGTGTAATAATCTTTAATCTACATGAAATGATAGTGTAGATTCTAGAAATAATTATATTAATTCGTACAAATAACAATGCGAATTAATACGGTTATTTCGGGATTATTTGAATTGATTATTGGATTGTTATTGTTCGTTGTTATTGCTTGTTTATTTACTTTGACACCATCCCAGTTATCACACTGCAAGTTCCCTTTGTTATGCTTTGATTTTGAATTGAATTGGAATCGGGTTGAAATGATAAATACCCAAATTGAACTTTGACCTAGGATAGAGATTAAATAAAACCCGATTGGTCAATAATTTGATTTAGAAAAAAAATAAACGAAGGTTTTATTTGAATAAATAATGTGGATTTTAAATGAAGTTGGAAATTGAATTTCAATGAAATTTAAATGTTAATATTTAATAATCTGAAACAAATTATTAACGACAAAATTGATGAAAGAATGTTGTTTAATTTAAGAAATGATTGAATTAAGTTTGAAATGATTTAATAATTAAGTTTGAAATTATAATTAAGTTTGAAATTATTAAACTTTGAAATTATTTAATAATTAAGTTTGAATTATTTAATAATTAAATAAGATTGAATTATTTAATGATTAAATTGGATTTAAATTCTTTAATAAGAAAATTGAACTTTTGAATAAGTGGATTTTACTTCGTAATAATTGAAATTGAGTTTCTTTATTAATTAAGTTTTGGAAAATTATTTAAGTAAGTAAATAAGTGAAATTGAATTTCCTTAACAAGAAATGAAATGTGATATTTTTGGAATTAATGTAAGACTTGTAATTGAAAGAATTGATTTGACGAATTTAATTTAATTCAAAATTGTAAGTTTTGTTTTAATGAAGTTGAACTTAAGAATTGATTTAATGAATTGGAAATTTAATAGAATTGTTTTGAATGATAAAAGTAACTTAACGAATATTGAATGGAATCGATAAATGAATTTAAACTGATTTGAATGTTAAATTAAATTGATTTAAATGATTTTGGAATGAAACTTGTATTCGAACTTGAATAAATATTTGGATTGTTTTAAATAGAAATAGAAATTGAATTATAAGATTTTGAAATGATAATTTGGAAGTTTTGAAACGGAAATTATGGAAATTGATTTTGAAAGTTAAATGAAATGTTGATTTACGAATTGAAATTGAAATTGAAATTGAAATTGATTTGGTTTTGAAATAAATAAACGACCAATCGGTGTAATAATTACGGAAGTTATTAAAGAGACCGGAATTCGGTTATGGATATACTCTCTATCTAAACCGAAAACCACTTTAATAACTATACGCGGAGTGATGATCCAGAATGAAGTGGTTGGAATGGTGATCGTGTTGACTGAAGAAAGAGAACGATAATGGATAGCCTTGACACTTGTGTCAAATTGGAAATGACTAAAACAGGAGCTGTGCCGGGCCAATGGAGGATTAGCTACCTCAAGTAGACACACTTCTTCGAACTACTTATACTTGTTGTCGATTGGTGCACCCTTGATTTTGGGAGTGTTGTTTCACGGTGTTGCGGGCGCTGCGGCGTTGCGTTCTCACCAGTCCGGATCAGGCGAACGGTAGTATCACTACCTTGGGTATAGCCTCATGTGCCTTGTCATACTTGTATTCCATTTATACGCGACCACTACGATTTTGATTTGTACCTTTAGTATATGGATTGCCCTCTGGTGACTTCCGGTTTTGGGGAAACTACGGTCTTGTATATGCTTTTGGGAATAAAAATGTGTTAAGGGTGGAATGGGCCATGACTTAACGCTATTTTGATATCTTTTTATATTACTGATAGACATTATCTACTTAGCGTATATTACTACCTAGTAGATAGTTTAACGGATCCTTAAAGGATGGTTATTCCAAACATCCTTTGAGTTACTTGTATTTCAATTGCTATTTCACTTGAGTTGGATTTATTAATATAAGAATGTTAATCCTGACTCGAGTGTCTTGTGTTTTTGCTTTACGCTCGGGTCAGACTGAGTGTACCAGTATTCGAGACTCACCTTTGGAGTTGGAGCTTTGCTTGAAGATCCAGCCATCTATTTTGCTTTCAGTATTCGATGATTCCAGTGATACATTCTGATCTGTATCTGATGTATCGTGTTACTCTTCCGTTGTATCTGGTTTAACTCTGATGTATCGTATTACTCTTCTGTTGTAAACTCTGATGTATTTTATATATTCATATAGTAGCTTCATGAACTACTATCTCTTTTATTTCCGCTGCATTTATTACTCTGTGTCTGTGATCTGTGATTATTTATTTACTGTATATGTTCGGTTTTGCCAAATTTAAATTAACAACGCGGTATTTTGAGCAATTCAACTCCGGCATGAGTGTTTACCTATACACTTATAATGGATGCGAATGGTTCAAAATTCCGGGTCGTTACAGTTGGTATCAGAGCTTTGGTAGATCTAGGCAAAACTCAACATATAGGGTAAATGTATTTACAGAATCACTCTCATTCGAGTTTCAATCTCTTCCTTTGACTCAACTCCTTTGAATTTTTGGAACGTTCTCCTCGGTTCCGAAATTCATTCGTGTCCCTCACTATTCGTCTTCTTTCAATTCTGGAGCACCTCATAACTCCATTTTGAATGATATCTATAATAGATCGGCGGTCACGCCAAACTTCGAATGATTTGTAAAGGGGTGAAACTCCTTTACAATAGGCATTGATTTACCGGAGATTTCTGTAACCTCGGTTTACGATGCTATCTATCTCCTGCTACACCTGAATTCTATTTCTTGAAATCGAATGTCGATTTACCTCGGAATTCTACACCGATCTTATATTTGAAGTTACGGACGACCCGGTTAAGGTTGCCCGTGAATTAAATAAACTCATCCATCTCCCGATTATGGTGATTGAATTATCTTATCTTCTGTTCCAAACTTATTTTCGAATCAAATTTCTCTTTGATTTGAGTCCATCAAATTTGAATCTCTATCCTTGCTTTGAAATCCATTATTGTATCGTCAAGCGAGAGAGTGTAATTGTAAATTAATATTAAAAATGTTTTATATATTGTGTTGTTTGAGTTGTTGATGTTGATTTGGGTTTTCGATCGATTCGTCTGATCAACGCTATCGATAGGATTTCCAAACACTTGAACAGAGCAAACTGACACAATATTATTTTCAAATTTGGTAAATGAAATAAATTTGTTGATTATATTGTAAAAAAAAATATAAGTAAAATTTTCTAGAATTTAATAAGTTAATTAAATTGTTGTTTGAAATGATAATATTTGATTATCATTTATGGTTCTAAATAAATTTATAAATACGGTTTATAAATTAATTTGGAATTTGAAATGAATTTAATTCAGAAATTTGAGAATTTAGTTTCCGGTGATTTGGAACTTTGGTTTTAAAATTTTAAAGTATATATTATTGAAAATATTTTCAAATAGAAATCGTTTTCAAAGAATTTTAAAATGTTGAAATCAGTGCTCTTCTCTTTGTCGCTGGAAAATAATTTCGGTGATGGCGGCCGCATCATCGACGTTCATTTTCGAGTTTCGAAGTGGAGATACTATTCTGTAGCTTTGCTATGGTTTGTTTTGGAAAAATATTTTGATTTAAATTTCTTCAGTATATTTTGATTTACATATATATAGGTATCTTATTTTAAAATTTAATTTGATTTGATATAATATATTATACATATCTCTAAATTGTTTAAAGTTAATCGGAAATCTAAATCTTAAATTTTGTTAAAGGATGATTTTAATTATAAATAAAACCAAAATTTGGAATAAATATTTAAACTTGAATAATTGAATTGGGAAAAAATTTATTTGTATACTGTTCAACTGCATTCTAATACAACTTACCTAAATTATTCATAAGTTAATATGTAATTGGATAATATATAAGATAAATTGAATTTATAAATAAAATTTGAGTGTTTATAATAAATGTTATACACTAAATTTTGATTATAAAGATGTTAATAGAGTTAGATAGGATAATAAGTAAACTCAGTTAATATTGAAATAAATTTGTTTCGAAAGAATTAATAAAATTGAAATTTGATCAACTTATTAAAATACCTTAAATTTGAAAGCAATTAGTAAATATAAATTAATTTAAATCGAAACTTTTATGGTATAAATTAATTTATATGGGTTAAATATATGTGATAAAATATATTAAGTAGAATAAATTTGACAGTAATTTGGAATAAAGAAGAATTTAAAATTGTTGAAGAAAAATATGATTATAATAAAAGACTATTCAAATTTATGGTTTTAGAAATTGTAAATTTAAGATAATTGGATAATAAGATAATGAATGTAGAAATAGTTGAGATTTATTTTAGTGAAATCAAATGGATTAAATCAATTATTGAATATCAATTAATTTAAATTTGAATTTATATGGTTTAAATTAATTGTTATTTTGTATTTAAAATCTGTTTTTCTTTCTGGTTGTTTCTATTCTCCTACCTCGTTCCTTTTCGGGGACGAAAAGTTTTGAGTGGGGGAGAGTGTAACGAACCGTAAATTTCAACCGTTTTAATAACGTAATTAGTTGAAATTTTGTGAAATTTTAAACGATAAAATTTTGAAATAAAAATTTAATATTTGGAATACGTCTAGTTAAACATAGCAACTGGTAAATTTTCGTCCGAAAATATGAAAGTTTATTTCGCGCGTAAATTCACTTCAATTTAATCAGTTAAAAAGCGATGAAAATAAAATGTTTTCGGAACCTAAATATTTTTACATAGAAAAATTCTAAACCATCTTCTGAGCAAGATGTCAGTTTGTCGTTTTTCCAAATTCGGACATCTTTGGCTCCGTCGATCTTAATTTTCAGCGTTTTTCTTGCATTTTCCGCTATTAGAAAATTCGAATTTTTATAATTAAATCGTGCCACTGATAATTTTATACCATTTTAATCGTCTCGTCGTCCTGACCTTAACAGTATATTCGATTGTGTATTTTGGAGTACGGTACGTGGCGGAATCCACAAGAACGATAACCGTATCGTTACCCATTCGTGTCCATTTGTTCCCGTGACCATTCAATATCTGCCTTGTAATCAAGCAGCCTAGCTATTAATATTCTTGAATTAAACTACTGACTTTTAAGTTTACGTTGGTTCCAATATTATACGCGGGTCCATTGGTTTTCCATTATCTCTGCCTTGTTCGTTTTGCTCTGCCACTCTCACTCCACAAAAATATTAATGCAGTCTTCTCCTTCTCTTTCCTGAGGCCAAATCTCCTTTGTATAAAAAAAAAAGTGGAAAGCTACATATGTTTGTTCAAAACACTCCTTTCACTTCCAAATTATATTTCCATGCATGCCTGTACGCATATGGTGGAAAGCTACATACATACCAACTTGTTTCCAAACCCATAGCATGCCTTGTCTTCCATAACCACCTGCACCACAAACGCCGTCATTTCTTCCACATCAGCCGAGCCAAGCCGAGTCCTCTATACCACCTCAGCTCCTTCGTCACTTCCCACTTGCCGACCCACCGCCTTCTCACCTAGCACTGACCTTCCGACAAAGACCCGACGACCGTGCCACCTACCTCCGCCTTATTCTTTCTCTACTTGGATCCTTGCTTCCTCCCACCACCGCCTAACACATGCCATACCACTTCACATCAGCCACTCACCCGACCAACAAGGGCCAGTCATCGTCCCTCCTCGCCGACCGCATCGCCACCCAACCATCTATGCTCGCCTACCTCCTCCCCTCTGGCAGCAGTAAGTCCTTTATAAATGCTGCGTTTTTTTTTGTGATTTTCGATTTTTTAAATAGCATAGTTTTGTATGAATACGGTATATTGGTTATTATATACTGTATTATAATGGGGGTGTGCATGCTTCATCAACTCAAATTTGCATTTGTGTATATATTAAAGTAAAAGTATATATGGTTTCTTTTCTTTCTTTCAATAGCTCGCAGGTTAGTTTATTTGTATTTAAATAAATGTAAGTTTAAAAGTGGTATTTGCTGTTGCCTATGCGCATTGGTTTTTATAACAAATTTGATTTGAAAAATATAATAATAATACAAAGGTTTTACAGACTATATTCTTATGTTGAAAAAAAAAAAAAACTGTTATTTGTTCCCTGATTATTTATATGTATAGCTTCGGCTATAGTTGTATAATTCATGTATTATTCATATTTGATTTCTATATGGCAGTCTTTATTATGTAAGTCATATATAGGTTTATATGAGTTTGCACTTCAGTTGTTTGAGGTTATAACAAGAAATCATATTGTTTTCAAAGGTGTAAAATATGTTTTACAGCTTATAAAAGTTATAAAGTTATGTGTGTTTTAATGTATACAGTATAAAGTTTTGTATGCAGTTATGAATATTATTTGCGTTTTGTTTTTCCATAGCCTGCATATCGTTCATATATAGAAATAGGTATATATGTGTTTAGATTAGGCTGTATTACATTGATGATTTATATATATAACGTTAATGTCAATCTATGTCCCTAAAAGTACTTATATGAAGAATGTAGGTGTATAGAAGTTTTATAATGACCGCAATACATTTTGAGGTATTTCAGATTTGAGGCATAAAATGAATTTAAGTTTACAAACTATGATATGCAGGTCTGAGTTCATAGGTTAGAGTATATGTATTTTAAATAAAGTATACCCATATCCCAATTTTGGAGTTGATATATATGTATTGGATTTTTAATATAAAATATATATCTTTGATTTTATCGAAATAATAATATGAATAATGATAAATATGGGTGAGTGTGTGTGTGTGTGTTTATATATTTGTCGCTCCTATCAAACTGTTTTGATTTGTTCTCATCGATTCCTATTTATCAGCTATGTCCATCAAACCTGTTTCCATCGTGCTTTGCTTCGAAATTCGTGCTTGGATGCGTAACCCAACCCATTCTCGTTCATCTCTAGCCTCGAAAGGTGAGCACTCACTCACGATTAACGTTCTTTTATTTATTAAATTTGATTTCAATTGAAACGACAATTGAAATATTGTTGTTGTTAGTTATTTACACTGTTATTACCTGTATCAGTTAACCTGTGACATCTGACACCATTATCTGTTAATTATTTATGCGATGATAATACAGTTTGGCTGATAATTGATTGATTGTTGATGTTTATATTGGATGTAAAATTGTTAATGTTAAAATGATAAATAGTATGCAATTGAAATTGATATAGAATAGTTAAATGTTAAATGTTAAATTGATTAAATAACATTTGTATAATATGACCCATTTAACTGTCAAAATTTATTGACACGTAGGATTTGTTTAATTACACTTTGAACCACTGAATGTATATTGTTAAATTGATGATGTATGAAATTGAAATTGAATGACAAGTGAAGAACCGTATAAATATTAGTGTAATAATCTTTAATCTACATGAAATGATAGTGTAGATTCTAGAAATAATTATATTAATTCGTACAAATAACAATGCGAATTAATACGGTTATTTCGGGATTATTTGAATTGATTATTGGATTGTTATTGTTCGTTGTTATTGCTTGTTTATTTACTTTGACACCATCCCAGTTATCACACTGCAAGTTCCCTTTGTTATGCTTTGATTTTGAATTGAATTGGAATCGGGTTGAAATGATAAATACCCAAATTGAACTTTGACCTAGGATAGAGATTAAATAAAACCCGATTGGTCAATAATTTGATTTAGAAAAAAAATAAACGAAGGTTTTATTTGAATAAATAATGTGGATTTTAAATGAAGTTGGAAATTGAATTTCAATGAAATTTAAATGTTAATATTTAATAATCTGAAACAAATTATTAACGACAAAATTGATGAAAGAATGTTGTTTAATTTAAGAAATGATTGAATTAAGTTTGAAATGATTTAATAATTAAGTTTGAAATTATAATTAAGTTTGAAATTATTAAACTTTGAAATTATTTAATAATTAAGTTTGAATTATTTAATAATTAAATAAGATTGAATTATTTAATGATTAAATTGGATTTAAATTCTTTAATAAGAAAATTGAACTTTTGAATAAGTGGATTTTACTTCGTAATAATTGAAATTGAGTTTCTTTATTAATTAAGTTTTGGAAAATTATTTAAGTAAGTAAATAAGTGAAATTGAATTTCCTTAACAAGAAATGAAATGTGATATTTTTGGAATTAATGTAAGACTTGTAATTGAAAGAATTGATTTGACGAATTTAATTTAATTCAAAATTGCAAGTTTTGTTTTAATGAAGTTGAACTTAAGAATTGATTTAATGAATTGGAAATTTAATAGAATTGTTTTGAATGATAAAAGTAACTTAACGAATATTGAATGGAATCGATAAATGAATTTAAACTGATTTGAATGTTAAATTAAATTGATTTAAATGATTTCGGAATGAAACTTGTATTCGAACTTGAATCAATATTTGGATTGTTTTAAATAGAAATTGAAATTGAATTATAAGATTTTGAAATGATAATTTGGAAGTTTTGAAACGGAAATTATGGAAATTGATTTTGAAAGTCAAATGAAATGTTGATTTACGAATTGAAATTGAAATTGAAATTGATTTGGTTTTGAAATAAATAAACGACCAATCGGTGTAATAATTACGGAAGTTATTAAAGAGACCGGAATTCGGTTATGAATATACTCTCTATCTAAACCGAAAACCACTTTAATAACTATACGCGGAGTGATGATCCAGAATGAAGTGGTTGGAATGGTGATCGTGTTGACTGAAGAAAGAGAACGATAATGGATAGCCTTGACACTTGTGTCAAATTGGAAATGACTAAAACAGGAGCTGTGCCGGGCCAATGGAGGATTAGCTACCTCAAGTGGACACACTTCTTCGAACTACTTATACTTGTTTTCGATTGGTGCACCCTTGATTTTGGGAGTGTTGTTTCACGGTGTTGCGGGCGCTGCGGCATTGCGTTCTCACCAGTCCGGATCAGGCGAACGGTAGTATCACTACCTTGGGTATAGCCTCATGTGCCTTTTCATACTTGTATTCCATTTATACGCGACCACTACGATTTTGATTTGTACCTTTAGTATATGGATTGCCCTCTGGTGACTTCCGGTTTTGGGGAAACTACGGTCATGTATATGCTTTTGGGAATAAAAATGTGTTAAGAGTGGAATGGGCCATGACTTAACGCTATTTTGATATCTTTTTATATTACTGATAGACATTATCTACTTAGCGTATATTACTACCTAGTAGATAGTTTAACGGATCCTTAAAGGATGGTTATTCCAAACATCCTTTGAGTTACTTGTATTTCAATTGCTATTTCACTTGAGTTGGATTTATTAATATAAGAATGTTAATCCTGACTCGAGTGTCTTGTGTTTTTGCTTTACGCTCGGGTCAGACTGAGTGTACCAGTATTCGAGACTCACCTTTGGAGTTGGATCTTTGCTTGAAGATCCAGCCATCTATTCTGCTTTCAGTATTCGATGATTCCAGTGATACATTCTGATCTGTATCTGATGTATCGTGTTACTCTTCCGTTGTATCTGGTTTAACTCTGATGTATCGTATTACTCTTCTGTTGTAAACTCTGATGTATTTTATATATTCATATAGTAGCTTCATGAACTACTATCTCTTTTATTTTCGCTGCATTTATTACTCTGTGTCTGTGATCTGTGATTATTTATTTACTGTATATTTTCAGTTTTGCCAAATTTAAATTAACAACGCGGTATTTTGAGCAATTCAACTCCGGCATGAGTGTCTACCTATACACTTATAATGGATGCGAATGGTTCAAAATTCCGGGTCGTTACAATATGTATCAACATACTAAACTGGTTATAGGGATACTAGTTGGCCCAAACCAGTATAAAAATCCCTGTATTGTTTCTTTTATAAAAAATGTATACACATTCAAAGTTCACCACTAATATTCACTGGTTAAGCTTAAATGCATGATTGGTGGGACAACACTCTCAACATTGAGAATGGTGATACTGGCCCTACACACTTGAACTTGCACCAACGTGAGTCCGGCTTTTCAGCCATGCGCTGAACAGAATGAAAAACTACCTGATCCGATATGAATATTTCTATGATTAACAATCGTAGAAAGACTGGTCGTAAGGAAATTGGACTGCCTAAACCAGTATAAAAACCTTACGTTAGTTAATTCGACATACCACACTGGACGTATGGATATTCGACGGCCAGAACCAATTCAAAATAAAACATGCGCATGCGATAATGGGTTGTATATACGTGACTTGACTTTTCAATCAAATATTCTTCTGCTCTTCGCAGCTCACCACCGTTGTTCAAAGGTGAAGTTCCGCCTACAAGTGATAATGAAAATCTCAGAAATGAGAATGGTGAAACTAGAGAAGAATGCGGTCAAGCATTCGGCTAAGGATATTACGCCTCAAATAGAGGATAGGTCAAAAAAGACATACAGCCAAACATACGGCTAAGGACACTATGGCCCCAAACAAGGGGCAGGTTATAACAAATATATAGCTAAGCATACGGCTAAGGACATTACACCCCCAAATAGGAGGCATGTCATAACAAATATACGGTCAAACTTATGGCTAGTGATATTACGCCCTAAATAGGGGGCAGGAACAGACATATAGCCAAACATACGGCTAAGGACACTACACCCCCAAATAGAGGGCAGGTCATAACAAATATACAATCAAGCATGCGGCTAAGGACATTACACCCCCAAATAGAGGGTAGTTTATAAAAAATATACAGCCAAGCAGTTGTCTAGGGACATTACGCCCCCAAACATGGGGCATGTCATGTTCAAATCACAGTCAGACTAGAGCACTACGCCCTCAAACAAAGGAGGGCAAGTCACATCGCATATGCGGTTAGGCTAGCACTGGATATCACACCCAGGCAAGAGGGTCGAGTTGCGGTAATGTGCAAGAAAACACTATGGCCAACAACGGTCATGATCGGGGGAATATGCTATTTCAAGAGCTTATCCTAGACATGGCAAGAGAGCACAATACACGAAATGTACTAAAAGGCTATCGTTCAGGTACAAATCCAATCACTGCTCAAAGCTTCTTGGGTATATATCAATAAAATGGGTTGTCAATGCTTAATTATAAATCTTACTTGTCTTCTAGAAATAATGTTATCTATTTCTACACACCCTCACGTAATTTACAATCTGGGTCATATTACAAATAAAAATTAAACATGACTCTGGTCCAAACTCGAAAAAAAATTAGGCATGGTCGCACTATGCCGTTACAATCTGCTGAAATGCGATGTTGCGGGCTGAAGTATCTGCTGAACGAAAAGCAGAAAACTAGTTTTCCAGCTCAGTAATCATGATTGATGATCGAGAACGCGAAACCCTCTTATGAGAAGAGGTGCGGTAAGCGACGCGAGGGCCATAGTTAGCACCATCCTAACATTTTCAGTCTGAGGATCTATACTCATAGTTTGCCCGGTTATACAAAAAGGACAAATTGAGTCCAGGCTAGAAACATCTAAAAACGTCAATTGCATGTTGCCGGCCGATTTCTTCTATCTTTGTTTTCACCTTCTCTTTATGAAGCTCATCCAAAAGAGATGCCTTATCCATCTTACCTTGAGAAACTGCGATAGAATCGAGCCGGGCCTCACACTCTAAATTATATAACTTGTTCTCTAAGGCATTCATCCGTCTCATAGCTGTTTTCCTAATCCTCTCGAGTACGCCAGAGAGGCGCCCCTTTGTATTTTCGACATCCCTAGGTAAGGGACCAAAGAACTCGTCCTCCGTAGATATGAACGGCGAAACCCGAATATCTGGTGTCCATAACTTTCTCTTAAAGTAATCCTCTAACTCTTTGATTATGGCCTCATAATGAGTCTTCACGTCATTCTTCCATTTAAGGACCATATCCGAGTTAGCTCCAGACAGAGGCATATGAACCACATCCGACCAAAGGGGGACGCGTGAGACTAAAGTAATTGGAGAATTTTCTTCTATGCACGGGCGCAGCGCCTTCTCTCTGTCCATCTCTACAATCCTTTTCTTTAGCCTTTTGATTTCATCCTTATATAAAGCCTCATATATGCTGTCAGCATTCTCTAGCAGGCCTTCTAATTCTGCTGCTCTGAGCATAGCGGAATCTAACTTCTTTTGAAGAACGACTACCTTTGAACCCTAATCGAGAGAAGCCAGATGAAGCAAAAGTAAATAAATCCACATATATCAGAATCAAATAAATAAGAAAAATAAGACTACTAAAAATTCATAAGTTTTGTAAAGAGATAGTAGAACTTTTGAATCATGTCAAACACTACAAAAAATGTTTTCCTTATCCTAAAGTTCTTATAATAGAATACTATGCTGGTCTCTAAGGGACGCTAGGAACAGGTGGAGTCATACTAACAACAAATGTCTAATGAGGGTCATAACATGCTCCTACCCAAGGATCCATCCCCTGATCAACTGTTACTTCAAAGTCTTCTTTGTCGTTCAGAAAACTTTGATCCAATGTTGGGTAGAAGAAATCAAGAACACCTTGAGACCGTTGTAGTAACGCCTCGGCCCTCTTGCTATTAATTTTCTCTTGCTCAAGCTTATTCGAATAAGAAATGACTCTATCTTGAGAAACCTGCAATGAGGCTTCAAGCTCACACACCTTTAGTACCGCCCTTTTTATGGTATCATATAGGATATCAACTAACTGAGACATTGTCTTCCTACTTAAGGCTGAAAAATCACCGAACAGTCTGTTAGTGATAATCTTGTTAGGAAATCAATTCTATGGTTTCGATGATAACAACTATACAATGGAGATCGAATATGCATATATATCTATATTTACAGGTAATTGATAAAGTAACATCATCAAAGAGACAAGAACAAGACTCAAAAGAAGTATCAAGAGGCTACAAGTCGATAGAATCGGAAGAGGAATGATACAGGCATAGGAAAAGCAACATGCACAAATCCAGACGTCTGAGTGCACTAGCCAGACGTCTGATTGAATTCTCTGGTTCGCAAATCAGACAGAATTAGACGTCTGGTTAATATACTCAGACGACTGAAAAGCAACCATATACAAAAAATATATGAGAGCCAGACGTCTGAAACATTTTCCAGACATCTGATTTTGAACTCGGCTGTGTATATTCAAAGTACAACCGGCATAATTGAAAAGACATGTTCGCTCCTCTTCACTGCAACTCTTCATCACCATTGGAAGCAGCCTTAGAGCACTTACTAACAGATGCAACTACACAAAGGATCTCTCTACCGCTATAAATAACATCAGGAATTCAAGAGAAGAACTCACCTGACTTACTTGCACTTTCTACTCTTATACTCTGATATATTCTTGACCTCTAGCAACCTATACTTGTACTCTACTCTTCCAAATATACAGTTCCTCATAGACAACAATCTCTAGATATATATTGGAAGCATTTGCACTATATGGTCAAAATCCGTGTAATAGAGAACACATAATTGACAAAGAAACTCTGCTATTGTAAACCTGTTCCTCTGGGTGAAGTTAGGGTTATTCGGTAAAAGGAAATTCCGAAGAGGAGCTTCGGGACTGGACGTAGGACGGGAGATCTGAACCAGTATAAAATATCTGGTGTGATTATTCTTGTTTACATACTTTAATATTGTTACAATATAGTTTAAATTAGTCACATACTTGTCATTTGCATAATCGATCCACCCTACTATAGACTTTCATTTGGTATCAGAGCAAGGTTTGATCAAAGTACAGTAACACGTTTTTGAATCATTTTAATATGGCAAGTATTTTTCAAGAAGGACAATCCACAGCACGACCACCACTTTTTAATGGCTCTAACTATGCATATTGGTCAGCACGTATGAGAATTTTTATGGAAGCTAATGGTCTAGAAATTTGGTCAGCCACTCAAAATAAATATGAAGCACCTACTACTGCTATGAACACATGGACTGATGCACAAAAGACCTCAGCATCAAACAATGCTAAAGCTATGAACGTTTTATTTTGCTCTCTAGATAAAATTGAATTTTCACGTGTCATGTTATGTACTACTGCATTTGACATTTGGCGTACTTTACAAATTACACATGAAGGTACAACAAAGGTCAAACAAACTAAGATTTCAATTTTGCAAAACCAATTTTCGTCATTTAAAATGAAGCAAAATGAAACTATTGTTGATATGTATTCTAGATTTCAAACTATCCAACATGATCTTATGGCATTAGGAGTTAAATTTACCGATTTTGATTTAGTTTCTCGAATACTCATCTCTTTAACATCAGATTGGGAAAGGAAAGTATTAGCTATTGAAGAAGCTAACGATCTCTCTACTCTTAAAACTGAAGAGTTGATAGGAAATTTAATGTCATATGAAGCTAATTTGCAGGCACGAAGAGAACTAAATTCGGAAAAGAAGAACATAGCATTTCCAGCAACAAAAAATGATGACTCTGATTTAGATGAAGAAGAGATAGTCTTCATTGCCAAAAATTATAACAGATTCAAGAAATTTAGAAAGATGACAAAATTTCAAAAAGAAGGGAAGTCCAACACAATAAACTTATCTCAAATTAAGTGCTATGAATGTGATCAATACGGACATTTGAAGAAGGATTGCCCCAAACTCAATAATGATAAAAAGAAGAACAAATTTGAAAAATTCAAAAAGAAGAAGGCTTTCAAAGTAACATGGGAAGACTCAGATTCTTCATCATCTGAAAGTGATAGTGATAGTGATGGAGAACAAGCTAATGTGTGTTTTATAGCACAAACTGATAAGGTATGTCTGGAACTTAGCTATGACTAATTATTAGAACTTAGCATGGAATTAGATAATAAATTTAGACAAATTAAAAAATTAAACAAAGAATATATAGCTAAAATAAATAGAACAGAACTTGAAGTAGGAATGTTAAAAGATGAAAAAATTATCTTAGAAGAAGAACTAGAATTATCTCAAGAAAAAATTAAAAATAATTTGATAGAAAGTAAGGCTATTACTATTGATTTTGAAAACACTAAAATAGTAAAGGATGATTTACTAAAAGAGAAAGTCAACTTGAAAAGCAATATTGAAATATTGAAAACTGAAAATTTAGAATTAAAAGAAAAATTAGATAAAATTACAAATAATGTGTCAAAATTCAATAAAGGGAAACAAGATTTGGAAAATCTTATCAAAACTTCAAAACCATCAGGCAATAGAAATGGAATATGATTTAAAAATATTTCTAAACAAAAAGGAAATGATGAAAAAAAATTTGTACACAAAAACTAAAAGTTTACTTATGTCTAGTATGAATACCAAAACTATGAAAATTTGGATTCCTAAGACAAATAATAATTTGATTAAACAAAAATATATTAATAATTTCTTAGAGAATGTGGTCTATAATAAAAATTATATTTATAAAGGTACCAAACCATCGTGGGTATGGCTACCTTCTCCTAACAATTAGGACCCTAACAAAAGTATATGGGTACCAATTGAAACATCTTTTATTTTGCAGGTACCCAAAATAAAACATAAGGAGAAATGGATACTATATAGCGGATGCTCCAAGCATATGATCGGAAATTCAAAAATGTTATCAAATATAACATACATCGATGGTGAAACGGTAACCTTTGGAGATAATTCAAAAGGATATGTCGTTAGCACTGGAGAAGTCATCAATTATGGTATTTCTAACTCTCCTATTATTACAAATGTTTTATTAGTAGAAAATCTAAAACATAATCTACTAAGTATTAGTCAATTATGTGACAAAGGATTTCAAATAAATTTCGAAAAAGATAGATGCAATATTTGAGATGATAACAAACAACTTATATTTGAAGGTTTTAGAAACAAAAATATCTATGTATTAAACATGAATATAAATAAAAATTCAAATTTATGTCTAACCGACAAACATAATGATCCATGGTTATGGCATAAACGTTTTTGTCACATCAATTTGAAAAGTATTAATAAATTAGCAAAATATGAGTTAGCTAGAGGTTTACCTAAAATAAATTACAAAGTAGAAAATTTATGTGACGATTGTCAAATGGGAAAACTAAAGAAAACCTCTTTTAAATCTAAAAATAATGTTTCTACAAAACAACCATTAGAATTATTACATTTAGATTTATTTGGTCCAACACAAATACGATCTATAAATCACAACAAATATGTTTTCGTGATAGTTGATGATTTTTCAAGGTATACATGGACCTTGTTTTTAAAACATAAAAGCGATACTTTTGGAATGTTTAAAATATTTGCTAAAAGAATTAGAACACAAATGGACTTGAAAATTAAAAATATTCGAAGTGGTTACGGAGGAGAATTCGAAAATGATCTTTTTACTAATTTTTGCAATAAGAAAGGAATAAGTCATAATTTCTCTTTTCCTCGCACACCTCAACAAAATGGCGTAGTAGAAAGAAAAAATCGTACGTTACAAGAATGTGCACGAACACTACTAAATAGTAGTGGTTTACCAAAACACTTTTGGGCAGAAGCTATTGCCACAGCTTGTTACGTATTAAATCGAGTAACCATACGTCCTATGACTAAACAAACTTGTTTTGAAATATTTTTTGGAAGAAAACCTAAAGTATCATACTTTAAAACTTTTGGTTCAAAATGTTTTATATTAAATACAAAAGATAACTTAGGAAAATTTGATCCAAAGGCCGATGAAGGTATCTTTGTTGGATATTCGGATCGTAGCAAAGCATATAGAATCTTTAATAAACGAAATAATTCTATTGAAGAAAGTTTACATGTTTCATTTGACGAAAATCTATTTAAACATCGTACTAATGATGAAGAAAGATTATTCCAATAACAAATTCAACAAATTCTATTAATAATGAAACGAATATGCAAAATAACAATTTAATATCATCTCCTAGAATTCTTAAGAATCATCCAAAAGATAATATCATTGGAGATCTCAATTCTAGAGTAACTAGAAATCAACTTAATCAAATAAGCCATATAGCATTTGTGTCAAATCTTGAACCAAAAAATTATAAAGAAGCTTCAAATGATAACTTTTGGATAATGGCTATGCAAGAAGAATTGAATCAATTTGAACGTAATAATGTTTGGGAACTAGTCCAAGACCTGAAGACCAATCAGTTATAGGAACAAAATGGGTATTTAAAAAAAAGCAGACGAAAATGGAAATATTGTTAGAAATAAAGCACGTTTAGTCGCTCAAGGTTATAATCAAGAAGAACGTATCGACTACGACGAAACTTTTGCACCAGTAGCAAGACTCGAAGCCATACGAACTTTACTCGCTTTTGCTAATCATCACAATTTTAAACTGTTTCAAATGGATGTCAAAAGTGCTTTCTTAAATGGTTTTATCAAAGAAAACGTATATGTTGAACAACCTCCATTATTTACTCACAAAAAATATCCCGATCATGTTTTTAAATTACAAAAAGCTTTATATGGTTTAAAACAAGCTCCTCGAGCTTGGAACGAACGACTTAAAAATCACCTAATTACATCTGGTTTTCAAATAGGTAAAATTGATACAACGTTATTTATTAAACGAGAAAATAACAATATTTTAGTTGTGCAAATTTACGTAGATGATATTTTTTTTGGTTCAACTAATGAAAATCTTTGTAATCATTTCTCAAATATTATGACTAATGAATTTGAATGTCTCACATGGGAGAATTAAATTTCTTCTTGGGTTTACAAATAAAACAACTTGAAAATGGTATTTTTATTCACCAAGAAAAATATTGTAACGACCTACTACGACGCTTTGGAATGGATAAAATTTCAAGCAAACCAACACCGATGAGTACTACTGCTCACTTAGAAAAAGATGATAACGGAAAAGATTTTGACGAAAAATTATATCGTAGCATGATTGGTTCCTTACTCTATTTGACGGCTAGTCGACCCGATATTATGATGAGTGTATGTCTCTGTGCTCGATTTCAAGCAAAACCAAAAGAATCTCATTTAAGAGCTGTTAAGCGTATTTTACGTTATCTATCTAGTACTAGAGATTATGGTTTGTTTTACCCTAAAGGATCATCATTTGAACTAGTTTCATATAGTGATGCGGATTTCGGAGGATGTAGAACAGATCGTAAGAGTACTAGTGGGACTTGTCACTTTATTGGACAATCATTAGTTTCATGGTTTAGCAAAAAGCAAAATTGTGTTTCTTTATCTACTTGCGAAGCCGAATATATCTCGGCAGCTCTAGCATATGCGCAAGTAATATACATGCAACAAACACTTACGGACTTCGGCAAAATTATCAATAAATCTCCAATATATTGTGATAACACGAGTGCAATAAATTTATCAAAAAATCCTATCAATCACTCACGAACTAAGCATATAGATATACATCATCATTTTCTACGAGACAATGTTGAAAAAGGAAATATCTCATTAGAATATGTAAGTAACGAAAATCAAATAGCAGACATCTTTACAAAACCACTAAATGAACAAACTTTTATTAAACTCCGACGTGATTTAGGGATTTGCTCTCTACATGATCTTCTTGCTGAATAATCAATGTTTCATTTAAGCCATATTTAGCATTTATTGTTCTATCAACAAATTATAAGTAATCATTTGTTTACCTTTTGTTTTTTAGGTAGTTAGTTTTTCTATAAATAATTTTTTACTGTATATATAAACAGTTATGATTCAAGAAAAATTATTTACACACAATTCATATTTTCCTCAACAAACAAAATATAGACATGTCTTCTAATAACTCTTATATTTCCATCTCGATGCCTACGCTGGATAGCTCGGTTGATACACCCCAGCGACTTCCTACACCTACTCCAAAATAGGAGCAAACGAATAGGTGGTCCTCGTATCATACGGGTTTTACTCCCGACAACAAGAAGACCAAAAGATCTTTGTTTGTCTCTCTTAACACAAAGGAGAAAATTGTTGAAATTCATCATTATCAGAAACAACAGATAGATCTTCAACAAGAACTATATTTCGAACAAAAAGTTACAGCGCATCGCCTAAGCTATTTGGAGCAAGTAGCGATGAAGTTTTGTTCATCATGGAAGAAAGATATCCATGAACGGCTACCAAAACCTTGTAGTTCTTTGGATCCCTCATCTTCATATCGTACTCCTTCGGACCCTTCACCAAGACGATATTCTGGCTCTCCGAGAACTCATGAACATGGAAATATATGGTCTCCACTTAAACCATGGACGGATGACAAGTCAGGAGATCGCAAAACTCCATCGCCTTCTAAATAAATTATATTTGTATGTATCTATGCTTATTTGTTAATTTATTTCACAACAATAAAATTACTCGTTATAAAAATTCGAGAAATAAGCAAAACCAACAAATTTTAGGCTATTTTTAGCCATAATGCTTATTTCAGACGTCTGACTATGGCCTTCAGACGTCTGACAAAATGATATACGTCTAAAATTTAAGCATTGTGCATATGTCAGACGTCTGATATACCCTACAGACGTCTGAAATTTTGCTCTGTCTTCTCCAAATAATAATCATAGCATTTCAGACGTCTGACATAAGATCCAGACGTCTGCCTTAGTTCTCTGCCTCGAAGTTTTTCAAAAGTAAACCAAACCAGACATCTGACTTTTTATCCCCAGACGTCTGATAAAACTCTCTTCCTCTTCAATTTAATAGATTCGATCAAAACAGACGTCTACATCAAAAACCAGACGTCTAATTTTATCTGTTGCACTCAATTTAGGTCAAGCCAAACGTCTGATTTCCCATCCAGACGTCTGATTCCCAATCGACCATTTAAATTCGCCCTGATAACTTCATTTCTTTGCTTTTATCTCATAAATTATTATAACCTACGATTTTCTCAGAGAAAATTTTCTTTCCAAAGCATCATCTTTAAGCAAATCTTATCATAATGCCTCCTCGCACTAAGAATGCCAAGATGACAAAAAGAAAACAAGACCAACCGGCCTCATCTTCAAATCCTCAGGTGTGCTCCAATGAAAAGATCGAAAGGTGGATGAATAAAGCGCCGCATTCCATCAAAAGGTATGAAGACATCCAAAAAAAACTCTATATAGGTCCATTCTACAATCTCCTTAAATTTCCTATGTATGATCTGGATGAACTATGTGAAAATGCCGGGTTGGAAACCCTAATTTCTTTTACTCCTAATGATGTCCAAATAGACCAATTAGCCATATTTTTATTCTATGCGAATTTAGACAGTACCTCAGTGTGGAACACTGAAAATGAGGATAACTGGGTCTGGTCTAGTGTGTATGGGAACACGATTAGATTAACTCCAGGCATAATAGGTCGAACCCTAGGATGCTCTGACACAGGGGAAGATTTATACAACATTCTGGATATGCGCTTCAAGCCACGGAACAGTATAACTCATCAAATTTGGGAGGACGAAATGTCAAAATTAGCCTCAAAATTTCTACGTCCAAAAGCTCGACTCCTAACTCGAATGATAATTAACACAATTATTCCACGAATGGGAAGTCACGAGCAAATCACCGAATTAGAGCACAAAACCCTATATGCTCTATTTAGTGGAACAAGAGTAAATTGGGCCAAATTCATTTTCGACGAGCTAAAGCACTTTTGGACTCGATCAAGGCCATCAATTATTTACCCAACTTATATTATGAGACTTCTTCGTGCACATAATATTCCGTCCTACCTATCAACATTCGAAGAAATCTCGCCTAAATATGCTTCCACCAAATTCTTCTCTCTGATGCACCTACCCGAAATCCCTCCAGAATTCATGTCCTTCGAAGATTGGACCCACAATCGTCAATCTAGAAGAGATGAGCCTCCTCCTCAACCACACATTGATCCATCCCAAGAGGAGGAACAACATCGAGAAGCCACTCCTCCTCCTCCCGCATCATTTGATTATTCGGGACAAGATGAAATTATGGAGACTCGAACGGATACAAATCCAAACGAAAGTATTCGAGATCTCACTCTTCGAAACCAACAAATTCTATCTCATAATCAAAAGCTTTTGGCTAAGCGAATTGACAACTTCGAAACATCATTTGCTACACGCCTAGCCACAGTTGAAGAATCCCTTTCCACTGTCTTGGCGGTTCTTAAAGAAGTACTACAACGGGTTCGCGGTCCAACACCACCGTCATAAGATTGACCAACCCCAGTATCTTCTCCTCCCGCAAAACATTCCAAACTCTCTGAGGATGAACCTATCAAAGAAGCTTTGACATCTCCTACAAAGGCTAGCACTTCTGAAAAAGAAGAACCAAAGGAAGATGATCAAAATAAAGCTTCTCCAAAGGAATCATAGATTTTGGGAATTATAGACTTTAGGTTTTTGGAATATCAATTTTGTACAAATCTATGCTTGTAATCACACTTCAAGTTTAATGAAATTTTTTTACGATTGGCTTCAATTTTATAATTCTTTTTTATAATGCTAAAGGGGGAGAAATATAAGTATAATCATAAAACATTAAAAATAAGCACATATTCAGGGGGAGATTTATAATCTATATATAAGTACATTGAATAGTTGTCATCATCAAAATGGGGGAGATTGTTAGGAAATCAATTCTATGGTTTCGATGATAACAACTATACAATGGAAATCGAATATGCATATATATCTATATTTACAGGTAATTGATAAAGTAACATCATCAAAGAGATAAGAACAAGACTCAAAAGAAGTATCAAGAGGCTACAAGTCGATAGAATCGGAAGAGGAATGATACAGGCATAGGAAAAGCAACATGCACAAATCCAGACGTCTGAGTGCACTAGCCAGACGTCTGATTGAATTCTCTGGTTTGCAAATCAGACAGAATCAAACGTCTGGTTAATATACTCAGACGTTTGAAAAGCAACCATATACAAAAAATATATGAGAGCCAGACGTCTGAAACATTTTCCAGACGTCTGATTTTGAACTCGGCTGTGTATATTCAAAGTAAAACCGTCATAATTGAAAAGACATGTTCGCTCCTCTTCACTGCAACTCTTCATCACCATTGGAAGCGGCCTTAGAGCACTTACTAACAGATGCAACTACACAAAGGATCTCTCTACCGCTATAAATAACATCAGGAATTCAAGAGAAGAACTCACCTGACTTACTTGCACTTTATACTCTTATACTCTGATATATTCTTGATCTCTAGCAACCTATACTTGTACTCTACTCTTCCAAATATACAGTTCCTCATAGACAACAATCTCTAGATATATATTGGAAGCATTTGCACTATATAGTCAAAATCCGTGTAATAGAGAACACACAGTTGACAAAGAAACTCTGCTATTATAAACCTGTTCCTCCGGGTGAAGTGGGGGTTATTCGGTAAAAGGAAATTCCGAAGAGGAGCTTCGAGACTGGATGTAGGACGGGAGGTCCGAACCAGTATAAAATATCTGGTGTGATTATTCTTGTTTACATACTTTAATATTGTTACAATATAGTTTAAATTAGTCACATACTTGTCATTTGCATAATCGATCCACCCTACTACAGACATTCAAATCTCCCATCCATTGTCACGAAGACGAGAAAGTCCAGAACCCGTGTCCAAATAAGGCCCCGGATCCTTCCATATTCTACAGCCTCTTGCTCAACAAGCAACCTTGCAATCTCTGCAGACATGTCCTCTACTTGTTTCTTGTATTTTGCAATCTCTTCTCTATAAACAATACCGTAGAGTTCTTCATCCATATTTATGGTCTGCATTATCCTTTTCAGCTCTAATGCAGCATCCCCCAACCACGCGCACAATCTCCTATTACAATCATATAGACGTTCATGCGCACTCTTGGCATTTGCAACATCTGCATGATTACACTTCATCTCTGTTTCAAGCCTCTCAATTTCATATCTAAGTTAAGCAACTTCATCCTCAGAAGCGTCCTAGTGACAAATGCAGTTAGTGTCGAACAGAGCTCGAAAATAACTAAGTTGCAATTGAAATAAAACTTAGTTACATAATCAAAACATAACAGATCATGTTTTGACACTGAAATATTCATTACTTATTACATCATCTCTACTTGTCCACATGGTTGAAAGTCATATGTAACTTAACAAAGATATGAAAAAACCATTCATTAGTCAAGGTTCTAAACTCAAGCCAAAACCACTCTAGATCAGGGATATCAGGTGGAAAAGAACTACTCTCTAATGTGTATCGCCATCGATGCAATACGAAATCACTAAGGGTTTCTTTTTCTCGAACTACTTGATCTATTTGGCTAATAACTCATCGGTCTTATTCTTAAGATCTGCATAAGTCTTGTCTAATTCATTTTCGCATCGAACCGTAGCCACAGCGCTCAACGCAAGACGATCTCAAGTGTGTTTTTCAAGCCTAGCCTCAGTCTCTCTCAATAGTTTTATGAATACATTCTCTTCAGAATACTAAACAAAACAATGAGAAAAGCACGATCATTCGCAAGGAAAATATAACCGACACAATATCGCATTACAAGCACTGAAATGAACTCCAAAGTCTTCGGTACAACAAAATACAAAATATGTTTGGGACTAATCATCTAAGTCCATCAAAGGATTTGAGTTGACCTTATTCGCAGATGTGTTGTCTTATCCATTAGATTCCAGGTGCCTCTGGTCCCCATCAGCCTCTTCCCTCTCCTCTCGAGAAGGATGCTTAGAATGGTTAAGGCCAACGTCCTTCTCCTCTGCCTCTTCTTTATTCCACCCGATCTAGCAATATGCGAAGATTGAATCAACCACAGATTCTTTCTGCAAGAAGTCGGGCTTAACTTCTATCCCAAATGTATGATTAGCCAAAGCAAAGAAACCATAAGTCACATCAGATGTGACGTTATTAAGTTCTTTCTTTGATTGGGCCAAGTCGTCCTTCATCGCTCTTAGCTCTATCTCAACTTTAGCCATCACTTCATCCTTCTCTCTCAACTCACACTCCTTCGAAGCCCGAGCACCTCAGCAACTTTAATTTCCCCCTCGGCCTTCTCAACCTTCTCACGAAGCAATCTAGCCTCCTCCTCGGGCTTGATCCTGGCAGTAGTATGCACCGCTTTCTCAGAATTAGCAGAAGCAAGGTCACCCTCAAGTTTAGCCACCTGGTTTGAAAGCAAGGCATGTGCACTTCATGATTCATGCGCCTTCACTATCAAGGCCACCAACTACAAAGAATATGAAGTTTGAACAATGTAAGCAACAAACTGGCAATAAAATAAAGAAGAAAGGAGGATGGGAGGTCACTCACATAAGACCAAAGCTTCACAAATTCAGCCAGAAGTGCAGAGGGAGACATCTCGGAAGCCAGATCAGAAAAGAGAGGAGGAACTTGTGCAGCTCTTCCTACTTTTTCTACTAAAGAAGGCATAGCAATCTTAGATGCGTTCAAGCTACTCGCATGAGGAGCAGGATCACTCTGAGAAGAAGCATCAACAAACCCAGTTGGTGTGGAGGTCGAAGGAGGAAGGATACTTGCATCAAGAGGAAGTGGAATATCTGGTGGGGGAGGAATAGTCAATCTTTTGGAAATAGTAAGAGAATCACCAGACCCTCCATGTGGTATGTTCTTCTTCTTCTCGTTCTCCTCTAGAGCCCTACGGATCTTAGCTGCTGCAGCATCATCCATATTATCTACAAAGGAAGAAAAATGACAAAATCAGAATTACATGTACGACAATTCCTAAAATCTGTTACAGGCGACTTATATCCCCAAATCCAATTGGGGAAGGAGTAGGCTTGAATATGTTACGAGAAAGAACATGACCAAGAAGTAATAAATCGCAATCCTTCAGCTTCGACTCAACAAATAACCCTTTTATTTTTCTAGCCTCCGCTGACAATCTCAAAATCTACTGCCTATGTGACTTATACAATTGCTCATTCTTCTTTGAAGAGATGGTGTAGATAGAATAATAGCGAGAGAAAGAATGAAATTCATCAAAGTTCGAAATAAAGAAATAGAATTCATCTCATTTTTCAGTTCTAGTTGGGACATCTGGACAAAACAATTCCCTATCTTGAATATAAAAGAAGCCATCGCCTCCCTTTGCATGACTCTTTCTAATCACAAAAAGAAGCAGAAGTTTCTCGCTAGTGAGATTGATACCATTTTCAGCGTAATGGACGAAAGTGGCCAAACCAAGGGTATAAGAATGAGGGGAAAGCTGAACCAGAGCAACATCTAGGGTTACAAGCCATTAATGGATAATTGGTTGCATCGGAAGGAATAAACCACATCGAATATGCTCGGGAGTGATAGCAATATACCCCTACGGTGGCATATTAATGCGTTTATGAGATTCCGAAACCTTAGCTGCATAGCCATGAAACCCAATTTGTTTAAGAAATCCAATAGTATCTCCCAACTAAGTGATTTTCCAAGGAGGAAGCATAGAGGAAGACGAAGAAGAAGTCATGTTAAAATCTTAAAGGTTACTTCAAAGAAAGATCAAGAATTGAAATGATTTTTTCTACTTTCAATCTGCCAAAGTACCCTCAAATTTAGAAATTAATCCTATAGCAGTTCTTCACAAGCCAAAAAGATAAAAGAAAATTTAGGGAAGACGAAGAAAGAAGATACATACCTTAGTTTGAATAATGGCCGCACGATTTAAGTGATCATAGATTTTGTAAAATGTGGATTTGATACAGAAATAATGAGTGCTAAGATTTACAAAAATCCACCTTGAAAAGCAAAAAGCCATAACAGTAAAGCTATAAGGCCCGAATAGTATGAACAAAATAAAGCCCGAATATCATCCAATGGCTACTCTTCACTGCACAGTTTGAAATCTACGTTGCCCAGTAAATTTCGCCCTATTTTCGGGCCTCCCTGGCCAACAGGTTTTGGGCCCTATAGCATAACTCAAGCTAGAATAACAACTGTTTGAAGATGGTCCGGTAAGAAACTAACATGTGTACAAGAGCATTAAATGCGAATGTAGCTGAAAGGACTTATTTCTAGCGCCGAAATGATAGATTAGACTAAACTAATTAAGCATATAGACCGAGTGTTTAGGGCAACAAGTCTACCCTGACCTACAGTCATTACAGACTCAAAGGGAAAGTGTTACATCCATTCTTACCATGAACTACAATAAATGAAAGTGAGACAGAGCGGAAAGGAAATCAACATAAAGTCATGGCACCTAACCTGACCAAGCCCTGTAATCAAAGGATCATAAAAAGAAACCAACACCGTGCACATCAAGGAATAGGGGCGAGCCACCATAGCCATATTCAATAGCACAGGCATAAAGTAAACAGAGGCATAGAAAGCAGTGCCAGACGTACTAAGGTAACCTGACCTCTAAAACTCGCACTTCGTCAATACCTACAGGAACAGCTCTGCTCTAGCACACACCAAGGGCAACCTACATGGCACCATGTAGAGCTAAAAGCATTCTCAAGAGACTATATACAGGGCCACTCAAAATACACTTCAACGCAGATTTAACCTCGCAGGCAAACGATAAGCATGAATTTCTCTCTCTCTCATCAACAATCAAAGTATGCTTACACACAGGGCAATTCCAGTCACGAATAGCCTTAAACGTGTTCCAGGCATGTACCAAGTCAACCCATAGAAAAAATAAGGAAAATATATTCCATTCTGACCCGACACCTTAGTAAGTCAATCAAAGGCAGCAAAGGTATTAGTAGGGCATTGCGGCCTGATCACCGAAAAACATTCATCACTGCATCTTTCTCAACAATACCGCAAAGCTCTAGGGCGGTCCCCTAGCATTTCTCTTAAGACATTCGCCATTCTGAGAGAGAGGAGACCGACCATGTAGGCTCATTCTTCCTGCCCAACTTTTCGGACATCCTACTTTAAATTTCCAGGCTCCCGCCAATATCGTGATTCCCACCAAAAACCCATCTTCAATCCAGGCATAACGAACATGCACCATGAATAAGCGACAAGTGGAAAAATCTGATGGTGGATATTGAAGGAAAATACTAAAGTCGATTGCAGCAAACAACAATGCACTTTTGATACTATAAAAGGAAAAACTATAGGACAAAAAAGGCGATCTTCTTTTTGAAAAACTTCTTCTCCTTCATAAACAAAAATTAGATATTATATGCTTGTAAGGCCATTATAATCATTTTTGTACAAAAACAACTAAGAAATAGTGGAATATCTCATGGTCGTAGGATTAACAATAATCCAAACCACGTAAAAATCTTTGTGTCCTTTACTTTAATTGTTCTATTATCCAAATTCGCCTTTATATTTGATTGCAAGCCATTTTGGCATTTCAACAAATAGTTAAAGTGAGGCTACTCGACTGTGTCAGCATTTAGCAACATAGTCGCTTTTCAAAGGTGAATTTAACATAGATTGAATTCGCCAATTCCAATTCGTGGAAGCAATTAGTCACTGGGTTGCTCCACGATCCTGTTGAGTGCAGTGAAGCCGAAAAACTCCACCAACATATGCTACACACTATATAAACTCGATTATAAACACAACTGTCTCACTATAGTATATACCCATAAAATTCCACAAAAGATCTATAATTAAAAAAATCCAAAATAGATTTCCATATTCTTTTTCTTCCAAATCATTCCTCTGAAATCACTTCAAAATGGATTTCCAAATTACTTTCATGAAATCACTTCATTAACAAAATTCTAATATATTTATAAATCAAACACCAGAGGTCCATTTTGAAAAACGATGTCAATATACTAGTTTTGTACACAGATAATTTATCATAATATTTCCTAATTTGTTTGAAATCAATTTTTGCAATATTTTTCTCAAATTGATTTGCAAAACCCGATTTATCCAAAGCACATTTTCAAAACATTATGCAAAATAACATCTTCCATTAATTATTTAAATTGCTACGTTTCCATTTACTAAAACCAATTTCATAGTATTCCCCGATTTTCATCAAAACTAGATTTCAAAGCACAATATAGTTTCACCAAATCCGAGTACAAAATAAATATCTTCATATGGAAAATGCTAGTCACAATAAATCATCTGAATCGATCCCCACGGGAGGAATCCATTATTCTAACACCTACGGTCCAAGCTTTATACACGAAAGGCATTACCTTCGAGCAATATATATCAAAATCAACAAGTATCCAAATAGTTTATAAAACAACTAGCAATCCCTTTTAAAAGGTAAAATCACCAAATCTATTTTCAAATAGGGAGATGCACAAAATCATAATTAATCCTTCAATTAGGGAATTCTCCGTAATAGGAAACACCATCAAATTCATCTGGGTTTTTTCTACAAATCACTTTATTTTATAAAATCAATTTATTTCATCAAAATCGGCTTCACAATATTTCACGGTTTCCAAAATCCAAACTTCATGATAGAAATACCATCAATTTCAATCTCAAAATACATATTTTAAAAAACATATTTTAACAGAGCTATTGGGTGTGACTAACTACAAGCAAAATGGTGTTTGGTACTGCTTAACTACTAAAATATCGCTAGTGTCAAATGTCCATATCAACTTTAAGTACCAAGTTCCAGAATGCTATAAATAAACATCTTATATTATCGAATCTACAAGTCAAAAATATTCAAGAAAAATCAAGTCTTATTTTTAAACAGAACTATGCTTTACTCCACTTAACTAAAAAAATGTTGATTTCAATTATCTAATGTAATTAAATTTTAACTTCCAATACAGTCAAGATCATAATTTTTAGTATTCCATTCAATAATTTGAATCATTTCAAGCTATTCAGCAATCAAGTTGTAACGACCCCGGATTTTATATATATTTAAATTGATAATTAAATTAAATTTTGAATAAAAATTGTAAATTTGATTATAAATGGGAGCGAGTTTCCCCGATTCAACTTGAGAAATATATAAAGTCATTACGATTTGAAAATTTGTATATATATGTGAATATATGTGTATATATTGAATTTGAGTAATCTCAAGTAAATGGTTTAAAAATAATTTTTAAATATAAAACCTTTGACACTAGTATAAAAGTAAGTATAATAAATATATATGTTAGAAATAAAAATTTGAGTAACACTTAAATAAAAATTTTGATAACAAATTTAAAATAGAAAATAAATAAATAGATGAACCACAAAAAAAATAAAAAAAATAAAAAATAAAAGCAATACTTGACTAGAATCTAAAAAAAAGCTTTAATTATAAAGTAGTATTATAAAGACAAATCACAGATATCTAAGAATAAATGAATTAGATAGATCTGATAATACAAAACAAGTAAAGGATAAATATGAGCAAAACAAATTATATAAAGATAAGTATGCACACTTGTAATATGAAACAAAACAGCAACATACATTCATAAGTATGAACACTTGAAAACAAATAAGAAGACGGTGATACTCAAGTATGAAACAAATATAAATATGTATGTAGTAGCTTGCAAAATGAACAATGTGAACACTTGAATAAGAAGAAATAAGACAAAGCAAAAGAAGACAGTAAAGTATATTCGTGTACAAGCAAAGAAAATATAGTCAAGTAGGTATAAACTGAAATGTAAACATGTAAACCTAGAAGAGAAACAAGTAAACAAAAATATTTATTAACTTGCAAAACAAGATAAAGCAATTAATGCTTGGATCTTTAGCCACCACAACATATCACTTCAGCCACCAAAGAGCTAAAGGAAATCGGCATAATTAATGAAACAAGGAAAATATCCCTGTCTTGTGTTGTACAAACCCAACATAAAATATATCACTTGTACAAAGAAATTATCACCTGTACATTCAATTTATATGTACATCCCCTTTGTTTCATTCTCGTTCTCAAGACTAAGCAAACCAGAAAAAAATAGCATATATATATTCTTCTTCAACTCAATCAACTGCATACATTCAAGTTTGAAATCATCTGCATGCATTCTTCATCTGAGTTTCAAGTGTCAAACCAAAGTTCATCAGCAATTACAGTTTCAAGTTCAAAACTGCTTTCAAAAACACTATCTCTATTCTTCTTCCAAAAACATCCAGGTGAGCAAACTCACCCATCTATATGTTTTGATATCTGAGTCATGCTTGAAGTTATTGTGGAATGTGATTGTTTGATTGATAATTCTGTCTGCATGTTTATATATATATCTGTGCATCTGGTATCTTGACAGGATTAAGAACAACAGATTGAAAAATATATAGCTTCCTTTTTAAACAAAATTAAGCTTTGTCATTTCTAAAACATGATTTGGAAGGTGAGTAAACCTTTGATCTTATCAATCGTTTGTTGTTGTATGAATGCCTGAATGATGTTTGCACATAGACAAGTTTATGTGCTTATGTTTTCTTTTGCCTGGAATGTTAAGACTGGGATTTTCTTCTTGTTCTTCTGTTCCTTTAAACTCTCTATATTACAGAGTAAACCATGTCAATATCCAAATCTCTCTTCCTCTCGTTGCTTTTGAAATTGATTTTTAAAACAAGTGAAAGCATTGTTAAACCTGTATTTTATTTTCAGTAATGAGTTAAAACAAGTTCATATATTTTTTTTTTCTTTGGGAATCATGAAGCAAAGTCACCATTCAAATTTTCCAAGAATTCGAACTTCATGAACTTTGGTTTCAGTAATACTATTGGAATCACCATCGGAAATAATGATTTTTGAAAGTGAAATCTAAATTTTTCATGAAATTTTTACTGAGGAAAGGTGGATGATCGGAAAAATGGAATTTTGCCAAAATCAGATGATTCAAGCGATGGTGGCTCTCGAGTTTGATGTCGTTGATAGCTTGAGCATTATAGATCACTAGAAAAATGCTAGAAAAATTCAAAGATCATTGAATCTTTGATTCGAGGTCAAAGTAGGGTTTAAAGAACCCAATTCGTTCACAACCAAAATGATGGTGTTGCCCCATCTATATGCGACCGGACTATGTGGCGGCGGTGCAGATCGATGCATCGAGTGATGGCGAAGCTAGGGTCAAAATTTGGTGGCCGATAGTGGACTGGTGAGGCGGCGCGAGGCGATTTGCTGGCGACGTTCCTGGAGATGGTTTTGGGCTGTGATGCTCGATTCGTGATTTCGAAATAAGATGGAGGTCGGGGTGTTCGTATCGTTCTGGGGGATGGAAGGTGACTTGTGGGTGGCCGCAGTACCCACCAGCGACGGCGAGGGTGGCCGTGCACGTATACGTTCTCATTGCGTGTCAGTGGAGGAGCTTGGGAAAACAAGGGGGAAAACTCGAAGGAATGCACGGGTCGAAATTTGGGAAGACTCGAAGCAAGTGGGATAAAACCCCGGGAATGATTCGAAGAGCTCGGGGAAAGTTGACGTACCAGGCTGTGAATTGTTTACAAATAAATCTTTGATTTCTCAGATAATTCATATGAAAAAAATTAAGTTTACAAGGAAATGGAAAATGGTTAATAAAGATAAGAAGGCTCATCTTTGGGATTAACAAATAATTTTGTAATTTACTTAAGTAATAAATGATTTACTGAAGATAAACTATTTTAAAAAAAATTGACTACTTAAGAATTAATTAATAGAATAATTTACATTTAATTAATTAGCAATGAAGGATTAAGTAAGGGAGTTAATTAGGAAAATAATTAATCAATCAAAATAATTAAGATCTAATTAATGAACAATTAAGAATAAATTAATCATAATCAGATATTAATTGATTCTACTTATGAATGTTTGGATTCTATTGAATGTGAATTATTTGATATCCCTGATTTGTGATGCTTTGTGATACATCCTGATTTATGTTGTGATCTGAAATTTCTATTTCTGTGATATATTACTATGTGAATATGAAAACCCTTGACCCGTAAACGACATTTGAATTTCGATGCGACAGGGAGTCGGATTCCAGTTGGTTATTCGAAACCCACATCGAATTGTAATAGTGAATCTTTGTGACTGATAAATTTATTTTATCTATGAATCGGTGAATGAAGATAAGCGTTATCGATTTTACCGCTTATCGATATATCTGTGATGATTGATGTTGCACTATTGTGTGAAACCCCTGGACTACACTTTTACACACACAAATATGGATTTCACATGGAGATCGGTTAAGTCACAGATAATTTAAATTCAATGTTTTTGAAATTGAAATTTTAATTTCAATTGATTTTGAAATTGGAAATTTGGGTTTAAAGTGAAAAGCTTTTGAAATGGGATTTCAAAGATAAAAGTTATTTCGAATAACTTGATTAAGTTTTGAAATTTAAATAATTTGATTTAAATTTGAATTCAAGTTTGAAATTGAATTCTATGATTTGAAACTAGGGGTTAAAGATGATGTACAAGTTATATACGGGTTAAACCATTTTAAAATTATTGATTTGGTAATTTGAATTTAATTCAAGGGTTTTAAGTCGTGTAAATATAACTGGATTTTTCTGAAATGAAACTATTTGTTTTCAAATAGTAAAAGCTTTCACATAAGTAAAGGATTTCCAAATTGTGTTAACAGATTTCAAGTTTGAAATGGAATTGAAATATTTTGAAAGTTATGAAATGAGTCTTTGATTCAAAGACCGGACTAGTTAATCCAACTTGAAATGGAATTGTTTTGAAAGGCTATGAATGAATCTTTGGAAACCAGTTTTGAAAGCTATAAGTTAAATCTTGACTTAAAGATTTAACGAGTTGAAATGGAAATTGTTTTGGAATCTATGAATGAATCTTTGTGAACGGGGTAAACTTTTTGAATTGAATCTTTTTGTTTAAAAGATTAAAAGTGTGGAAATTGTTTAAACCATTGAAGGTTTTTGAAATGAATCTTTTTATTTAAAAGATTGGAAATGGTAATTTGTTTTACCATTCGAATGAAAAGTTTTGGGCTTTAAGCTGTGATTTAACTGAGACACCAGTATCCATATGATTTTTAATTGCGCTCGCTATTCGGTTTAGCCGGGAGAGGACCTTTGTGTCATATATCCCATTCCGAATAGTGATACGACGATATGGATAGCATTTGAAGACCGGTGGTGAAGACCGGGTATTTGTGAGAGCGATAGGATGATCTATCGATTGTCTCTGCACTGAGTAGCTACGGTATAGAGATTCCCTAAGTGATGGGAAGTCCGATCAGGATTGTGAATACCCGGATTGCAAGGGCTTCTTTGGAAGTGCCTTCGGTTCTGTTCGAACCCGGAACAGACTTGTATGGATGTGTGTCTGACGTTACACTTTGAGATGTAAAGCTGGTTTCTATCAAATACATTTCTGTTGGTGGCGGAGAATTTATTCTCTTAGCTTAACACCCTTCTCTAAGACGTACGAGCTCAGAGGTTATGTAGTTGATGGTTACTAGTGATACATTCCCAATTTGGTAATGTGGCATACGAAGTGCTGATGATCATTTGTTGATCAAAGCGTGCTTTGTGAAAAAGCGTGGCTTTGTGAAAAAGCGTTGCTTTGTGGAAAAGCGTGGCTTTGTGGAAAAGCGTGGCTTTGTGGAAAAGCGTGGCTTTGTGGAAAAGCGTGGCTTTGTGAAAAAGCGTAGCTTTGTGGACGAGACTTCGTCGAGCCTCACAACCCGGTAATGGTCGAAACAGGAATGTTGCGACAAAGGTTTTTAGGGGTAGCGCCCCTAGGGTATGTCATTTCCTTCTGGATAAAAGGTGATATCATGGTATGGAGCCCAGATATTTTACCTATGTGGATGCTGCAAATTTATTATACTTTGTGGTTGTTGCTTTATGATCGAGGTACCTCGGATAAAGGTCGGTGACGACCGGGGGATGACATAGCTCGTATGTTAGTTACCTAGTTACAGCTGTACAGCGTGAGGTAGCGTCAGTGTGTTAGTTACCTAGTCACAGCTGTACAGCGTGAGGTAGCGTCGGCCTTTTGTTTGTAGAGATCCGGTTAGGATCCGGCGCATCTTTCCAGAGGCGTTTCTATTTCGGTAAGGAAGTTCCTTTGCCTGACCATTTGTTGGAAATCCAAAGAAACAATACGAACCCTGTACGGTTTTAGTTGTATAACCTGCTATGGAATGTGGCGGTAACCTGCTATTGAACATGGTAGCTATAGTAGGCATACGATGAAATGTTGTATTCTAGCTAAGATTTATATTATATTTTCGAAATGTTTTCTACACTATGCACTAGTAATAATATCAAAAGAGTTTTGATTTTGCGTAGTAAGCATGTTTGACTATCATAAGGAGAAATCTCCTCCAATTCTACGATTGCATTGTGTGTGTGGCGGGAGGCCTTATGGTAGTTTCATTTTCGAAAAGCATTGCGGATTTCAATGTTAAAAGTCTTTTTGTGTTTTGTTAAAGATTAACTGTTTTTGTTGCTCACACCAGTCCCATGACTGACCCGGAGTCTATTGTTCCCTTCCTAAACTCTGGGTGCCCACTATTTTCCACACGGGCAATCTAGAGTTGGGTTTTCTCAGATATCAGGTTTAGTAGATTATCGGGAGCTGGTTCAGTTCTTGGAGTTCATGGACTGACGTTGCTTATCTTGGAGCATTCTATTGGAGACATTCTATCCGCTGCTGGTGTTATCTATTTTCTTTCCGCTGCTATTTCTTGTTTCATATCTCTGATGTATATAGATATTCATTGTATCATCGTTGTATCTGGATATTGTATCAGATGTTGTATATCTATATTCTTTTTCTTTTCCGCTGTGTTGTTTACTTAATGTTGTTATAAGCTCCGGCGACTCGGATTTGAACGGTCGAATCTACGGCATTCGAGTACGATGTAAAGTATGGATGTCGATTTTCGAACGCGAAAAATCTGGGACGTTACACAAGTCTTAGCTTAGCAATTCTATTATCTAGCATCAATAAACAACTAAATATGCATTAAAACTCATACTAAAACTTGGATAAGGTAGTTTAGAAGTAGGAGAAGTTATACTCACTCATAGACATAGCTTTAGAATTATTATCATATTCATGTTAGTTCACTATATAACTAAAAGAAACAGTTGCACTCACTTCGTTGCTTCCCTATCATGGTGCCTCCTCCATCAACTCGTGTAGACCATCAACAGCAATCTACACACAAATCCAGATCCACATGCCAATCCATCGATGAACTAGCCTCTGCATCATTCCCTTTAGGTTCAACGTTCATCAAAACACGCATGCAACAGGTGTTAGTGCCTCCTACTTGATGTTGACGCTGCTTCGAGCCACCATCGGCTCCTTGCATCGCCTTGGACTATGCCTTCATGCGCGATTTGATTTGATTTTATTTTCTTCATTTTGCTTTTCTTTTTCTCCCAATTTGATTTCGTGCATGATTTTTATTTGGAAGTTATGGCTTGGATAAGGATAACGGAGAAAATGGGAAAAGGATAAGGCGGTCCTAGGAGTTGGATGAATTCATGGGTAATGGGCATGATTTTTGGTCCATTTAACAAAAGAAAATCCTATTTTCTTTTTTACAAATAACATCTCACTTGAATTCAATTATTTTACTTCATCTAAACACTTTTAAACTCTCTAGAAATATTTCTCGATTTTAGTCTTTTCCCGAAATAATTTTTCAATGGTCAAAATACCACTTTTAAGCCTTAAAATAATTTTAAAATATCTATTTATTCCTCAAAATAATTCAAAATTTTTACATTCTTATTTATTTTTCCTAAACAAATTTTCAAACAACATTTGATTTCAAAACATAATTTAAATTTCAAATCTGAATTTTAAATCAATATTCTTCTTTTATTATAAAATAAATCCAAATTTTTAATATATTGAATTAAGTTCAATAAAATATCAAAAATAACATTTTAACTTTATTTATCCATATAAAACACCTATTCAACAATTAAACTCGGTTTATATCTCATTCCAAATTTTATATTCGGATATCGAATTTCTAATTTATCAATTAAATTTTCAAAACTCGTTTTAATATATTTATTTTATTTAAACTTCGGATAGGGATGTTACACTCATCATATTCCTCATTGATTTTAAAGATATATTGCTAT
This sequence comes from Allium fistulosum, assembly GCA_030737815.1. Taxonomy (NCBI): domain Eukaryota; kingdom Viridiplantae; phylum Streptophyta; class Magnoliopsida; order Asparagales; family Amaryllidaceae; genus Allium; species Allium fistulosum. The sequence continues at coordinate 369,746,221 of CM060908.1, forward strand.
TGGAGATCTACAGGATCATTTTACAAAAATTGCATGATTCTGTACTAAAGAGATAACTGCTTGCCTATACTTTAATGTTGTAAATAAAAGGTGTTCTTTACATCTGTACAAATTCAAAAGAAAAGATGCATCTTACAATTCATGAAATTTTAAGATTCTAAAGGTGTCATTAGCACTTATAGAAAGCAAGAAAATGATAGTGAAATTATGTACACGGAGTACGATATTAGACATAAGATTGGATATTCGAACCGGTATAAAAACCTCGGTGTCTTTTACTCTTTGCTTCAACTCTACATTTATTATTTGATTATCTGCATTTGATTCTGATTTTATTACTCATTCACGTAGATAATTTAAATTTGCAAGTTAATTTCTAAAACGTTGATATGTACTATTCACCCCCCTTCCTCCAGTGTATTAGTAGCCTTAAGATCCATCTCGCATAAATGTGTTTGGGTATCCAATAACCCACAATACACATTTACAAATATTACATTAATGTATTATGAATAAATGTGTCTTTATATATGTATGTAGATATGTATGTATGTATACGTACATGTTATTAGCTAATAATTATATATGGTATTTCATATAAATGCATATTGAATATTAAATATTTGTGTATACATAGACAATTATGTGTGTGTGCATGAATGTGTGCGCATGCATGCATGTCATGTGTGTGTGCACGCGCACGCGTGCGCGCATGTGTTTCTGTGTGCATGTAGAGAAAGAGTCTCAATCTTCATCAAAACTAAGTACATGTTTGATTAAGGTTATATTATTTAAATTCAAAATAAATTTGACCGTATCTTATAAATCTTTATGTTATTCTTATGTAACTAATATATTAATAGTAACTTAATTAAAATAACCAACATATTTTAAATAAATTCGATATCAATTTTACACATTGACCCTATTGTAAAATTTGAAACCTATGAGATTCAAAATTCATATTATAAATTTGTAAAAATAAAGTTGAATTTGTATGTATTTTTTAAAATTGAACAAACATATAAATAATATTAATTCTGAAATAAACATACTTCCGTATAAACTAGTTCAAGAACCTTTTATTCATTGAGGTCAAACCAAATATAAACACATAAATAATGAAAGTAACATATAAATAACGAAAGTATATAATAAGAAATTAAGTGGTAGTGCCTTTAAGACGAGTTAGCTGAAAATCATCACTTTAAACGCGTAGTGTTTCTTTCCTGAGAACCTCTTCTCAAACTTTATGTGTGAGATGCAATGTGTCACACAAAGACATAATTTAATTTGGAGATGGAAAAGGTAGTCTAAAAGAAAATGACTAATTGGAGTAATTTTATATTTATATATATATATATATATATATATATATATTGTATCAAATACCATAATTACTTTACTTACAAGATCCATCTCGCATAAATGTGTTAGGGTATCCAATAACCCACAATACACATTTACAAATATTACATTAATGTATTATGAATAAATGTGTCTTTATATATGTATGTAGATATGTATGTATGTATTAGTAGACACACACACTGAAATTGATATTAGCGATATTCAGCATTATATACTGAAATCTCTTTAATGTATCAATATCTGTTAAATAAATAAACATTGATTTGTGCAAATAGACTGAAAGCACTAATTTCTTCTTCTTACCTATTTTAAAATCTTTTCAAAATTGATATACCATAAATTGTCACTTACAGTAACTAATATATATATATATATAGTAATTCATCTCTGTATATTAACGTTTATTACTTTCCTAAATTTATCATTATATAAAGATATAAAATTTATGTATTTAATTAATCAAATTATAGGTTCGCTAATTCATAGATAAATCAGTATAACCATTATATTGAGTTCTCCGATGGTATTTGTAACTTTTATAAATATGCAAACCCAATTTTTTTGTCTTCTGTTTTTCTTTCTTTAATTTTTATTTCCTAATGGATGTAGCTATCCAAGTCGAACTACACTTCTTGTTTAAGAAATGTCCAAACAAAGAGTAAGTGTATGAAGCAAAAAAAGTATAACCCCTGTCCAATTTCATGAATAAAATAGGGAAAAATGAGCGAAGAGGATATTCGACCAAGTAAAAATGCAACAGTCAAGAGAACCAAAAAATTATAATTAAAGCTTAGTTTCACTTAGCAACATAAGCAAACATGGGGCAAGTCTTATACGATATTTTTGGAATACTCATGCATATCCAGAGATGATGATAGATAAGAGAGGAACTAAAGTATCGTTTTGAATAAATATCGAAGAAATATTATAGAATCGGTTTAGAAGAATACTAAACTAAACGTCGAACAAAGAACAACTCTATTATACCTATTTCTAATGAAGTGAATAGAATTTATTAAAGAAAAACAACATGGAGTCGAATTAAAATAAAGGAAAGTAGCCAAAGACAACCCGAACAAGCATCAGATCTAGATTCGAAGCAATTTCTAATATTAGACACATATGGAAAGGCGGGAAAACACTTAAAAATATGAATAACGGGCTAAGAAATGGACTCAAAAACTGACTCAAAATAGAGCTCAAAGCACCGGATGCACGTTTCGAGTTGCTCGAATTAAACCTCGTAACATGCTCTAGAGTAGTGCTCAAAATGAGCGCTCATACTTGAGCAAGGATCGCTCATAGATGAGCGTTCCAAGCTTCAACTAGACTCGAAGCAAGATTCGATCAACTCGAAGCAAACTTCGAGTTGGCTCGAACTTAACCCTAAAATGAGGGCTCCAAGCTCGTCCAAACCCGAAGCCTCGCTCTAAGCTAACCTCGGAGCAAGCTTCGGGATAGCACTTAAAATGTGTGCTCTGCTCGAAGCAAGGAGCTCTCGTACATGAGCGCACCAAGCTTCGTGTGAGATCAAAAGCACGCTTCAATCCCACTCGAGCATGACCCCTGAGCAAGTTCTAAGGTAGCATTATAGAACACGAGCTCTCTCAAGCTCAAGCGCTCTAATTTGGAGCGCTCCAGGTCGCACACCCAAGGACCTGAATCGACTTCTATCCAAGAAAATGAATGGTCGAAATGAAAAGAGCTCCGGTCCAAAAAGAAAAGGAGCTCCAATTGAAGCACTAAAAACGATTGAAAATATAATGAGAAAAAAATGCTTGCTCCCATATTTTTCGATCGACGAAGTGCATGAAGGTTCCCGCCAAACTCTTACACCCAATTCAACTATAATTAAGTGCTCGGATGGAAGAATTGAACAAATCATTCTCCCCTCAGCAAAACTACATCAAAACTCTACAAAACTCTACAAAACTACATCAAAAATCTACAAGCTAGCTCCACCAACTCCTCCACTTTTCCATTAATAAATACATATATTGTAACCTCAAAATAAAGTTGTATAAATAAAAGATTGAAGATGATGATGAATAAGGAACTATGACAATCACAGTGATGTTGGTGGTAGCAGAGTTGATTTAATAAGTAACTATGTTGGTCCAGACGGTGGTGGTTCACGTGAACCTACTCAAATTTATTCAAGAAGAAAAGATACGAGTGAGAATTTTGACTAGCCGAATATGAACATCAATATAATTATGTTTACACTAACACAACTTCGAATGACATACTCAACTATAGGGACATTCTATTTCTTATTACGAGTGTTATCGGCACGTACTTTGCGCATGATGATGGTATGTATAATTCACATGTGAATTATTTTTCTACAGATTGTATATGTTTAGCACATTCAAAAGGAAATGATTTGCACAAATATTAGCTATATTTTAGCCTTGAAATCATGTGTAGTTAGTTTGAATATCTATTTCTAAATTGCAACATCTCATTTTTTTTGTTAGTATAAATTTTTGTTTATATTATTTATTAATAAACAACAAATTTGAAAAAGAAAGTTTATTTGTTAGATCATATTTTTAAGTGATCTTAAGATTGGCAATATTTGTAGATGAGCGTTTTGAATTTGTAAAGGAAGTTAAATTGTTAGGTCATATTCTTAAGTGATATTAAGATTTAGTAATATCTATAAATTTTTGTTTTTGGTAGTTCATGCTGACACCAAAAAAATGTGACAACAAAGGTATTACAACTATTATTAATTAATAAAGGACAATTTTGAAGAAAAAAATATATTTGTTAGATTTTATTTTAAGTGATATTAAGATTTGGTAATATTTATAAAGGGGCGTTTTGAATTTGTAAATGAAGTTAAATTGTTAGATCTTATCTTTAGTGATATTAAGATTTGGTAATATTTGTATATAGTCATTTTAGTTAGTTTATGCTAACACCAAAAAAGTATCATACCAAAGTTATTAGAACTATTATTAAAGATATATTATTAACTGATAAGACCAAATTTGAAAAAAGAAGTTTATTTATTCGATCATATTTTTATGTGATATTAAGATTTGGTAATATTTGTAAAAGGAGGTTTTGAATTTGTTAAGGAAACTAAATTGTTAAATCATATTTGTAATGTTGAGATTTGATAATATATGTAAAGTGGCGTTTTTAGTAGTTTACGCAGACACCAAAAAAATGAGACACCAATGGCATTACAATTAAAGAAAGATATATTATTAATTAATAAAGAACAAATTTGAAAAAGGAATTTTATTTGTTAGATCCTGATTTTTTAGTGATGTTAACATTTGGTAATATTTATATATGGACGTTTTAAATTTGTATTGGAAATTAAATTGTTATATTCTATTTTTAAGTCATATTAAGATTTTGTAATATCTGTGGGGGAACTTTTTGATAGTTTATGTTGACACAAAAGAAGAGCGACATGTTATAACTATTATTAAAATAATATTATAAACTTTTTATTATGAAATAAATAAGACATAAAATAGTGATATATAGAATGATTAAAATAATCAAATTACACACCAACATAGAATAATCAACTCACCACCTGACAACATAATAGCAATATCTTTAAGATCGAGAACAAATGTAACAGGAATATCCATCCTAAAACTCTGGTTCAAGGAATAGATTTTGGACGTAACAATATTTTATTTCTTCAAAAGAATATATATTCCAACAATACTGCTGCATTTTCGTTCAAGAAGCACTAAAATGAAAACCGAAACCAAAACCTTCAAATAAGAAATTTTTAATGATCGAAATCAGAATTTCAAATCTAGTTAAAACCCTATTTGTGATCCATCTCAAACCGCTTTACTACCACATCTGAATATATGCAAGTTATAAGGTTTCGTCCACATTTTCATATACATAATAGAGTAACAAAAATCATAGTATATTTATTACTATTTCTACTGTGGCGTCCAAAGACAATGAAGATAGATGTCCATGGCATCACCCTTTGGTGTGGAAAAAGAAAGGCAAACCTTTAGGCTTCGCTGGTAGTTTTTTTCCTACTGGTTTTGATCGGCTTTAAAGGATTCTATATTTCAAATGTTATCATAATCCTTGCTTATAAAGTTTTTGCATATCGATTATTGTTAGTTATAAAACCGATGAAAACTGATGCAATGTAATTTTAAAAACAATTTTGAACCCATCAAATTGATATGTTCTGAGAAGTTGTAACTTTTTTTTTCAGTTATACCCCTACTATTTCTATTAGAAAATTAATCTTCATAAAACTAAAGAATAAATAAAAGAATATATGTAATGTTACTTTAATGAAAAATTCTTAAAACCGATGTAAATTAAACTCTAAGTATGTAATGATCGACTATAACACTTCGTGTAAACCAATCAAAACCAATACTTTCGATTTAAAATCGGTACTACGAAACTCCAAAGTGGAGCCTTAGCCACAAAAATAAAATTGCATCGTAGCTGTTAAAAGTAGGGCTGTAAATTTTGTTCGACTGTCCGATATCCGTTCGCGTCCGTTGCCGAAATACGTCCGTCCGAGTTCGTTCGATTTTCATTTAGGACATGAATTAGGACAACAAAATTTATACGAGAAAAAACCTTGTTCGACCGATGTTCGTTCGAATTCGTCCGAATTCGTTCGAATTTCTTATAAGTCGGTATATCCAATATGTTCTTCAAAATATTTATGACAACTGTTTGGTTGGTTGATTAAGTAAAGATCATTAAAATGCTTTTTCTTCAGTGTATATACTGATAAAAATAATATAATTGATAGAAACTATATTAAAAATATAAAATATGAAGTAAATAGCAATGTTCGTCCGTGTCCGTCCGAGTCCGTGATCGAAAAACGTCCGTCCGTGTCCATCCAATTTTATTTAAGGCATGAATTGGGACAACAAAATTTGTCCGATCATAAATCGCATTCGGTCCGTGTCCGGTCCGATTTCATTTAGGACAGAAACTGAACACACCTCCGTCCGGTCCGGTCGATTTACACCCCTAGTTAAAAGAAACCGTTGATTAAGATGCAAAACAATACTGCAGCATACTGGTATGACAAAAAGAGCTGGTTTTGAGTAAAATAACATATTAACAAGAAAAACTAAAAAAAAATAGAAAATGGATGGAACGGTATAAAATAAAATAAAATAAAATAAAATAAAAATGAACTGTGGACACACTCCAACAAATATCACATTTACCATAAATTTTCATATGGTATATAGTTTGAACGATCGTAATAGAGCATGCAAAACAAAATAACAAGTTGGACTCTATACAGGATAATAATAATATAACTGTATTCAAAGTTCAAATGCAAAACATAACCCGTATAGCTGTTCTTCGTTCTTTTTGAACTGGATGCAGAAAGCATCAGATGAGACATCTTTTGCAGAAAAAAAACTTGATTTATTTGGACCCAAACTCAACCCTGACACCTGAGACTGGAACAACAAGGACCAAACTGACCCAACCCGACCCGACCCGACAATGACTCTTGACTCTTCTTGACTCCTCCCAACTGACTAAACTGACCAGACACTGCTCCAACTCAGCTTCACCATCTCATCAACAAACCTGTAAATTAAAGTAAACCTTTAATATTTACGATTCAACATACAATTATAAATCAACGGTGTATGGACTATGAAAACTCCGGACTTGGAAAATGCTGGAAATGGTCCTCGCATGTTGCTTAATAAAAAATGATCTTGGTGGTTAAATAACTTCAGTCATATTCTAGAAGGCATCAATAAACACCAACTTTCTTTGAATAGGAACTGCTAACCACCTCACACTTCATACCATTCAATGGTCAGTCACATATAAGAAGTAACATGATAGTGACCTACTTAGGAAACTAATCATGCACGAAATCAGTACCAAATAAAGAGTGTCTGCATGTTATCCCCAAAAAGACCTTGATGACAATAAAATGCACTACAAACCTATGTAGTTGCAAAATCAGGCAAACCTTAAAATATATAAATGTAATTGGATGATAACTTACCAATCAACCGAAGTTAAACCCAGCACTAGGAACAGGAACATTCTCACCAAACTGGAACCCGGTCTGACCAGCATCATCTCCTGATGGCATGGCCTCATCGTCTTCCTCCAGCCAGAAGGTTTCTAAAATCTTCACGGCTTTCTCATAAATTTCAGCATTATCGTGACTCTGAAGATTCTCAATCTTTTCCAAACCTTCGTTTTCATCGATCATCTGGGCATAAAGATTCACGTTTCCGGTAGCAACTTTCTCCGCTTCTCCGACCCTTAGAATGTTCTCAAGTCCTTCAAGACATACAATAATGATCCTAGGGTCTGGACATATGAGGAGGTCGCACAATGGTTTTATGCAACCTTGACCGACTAAAAATTTTATTTGATCGTGTGTGCCTCCAGATGTAGCATTAGAGATTGCCCATGCTGCTTCTTTCTTGATGTCGAACTCAGCATTTTGTAACAGAAACACAAGAGGACCGATTATATTGGCATCGATTACAGCCTGCTTAGTCAGTCTCGGAAATAAGTAAAACAATATTCTCTCAAAAATATAATGAGTTGTAAATATCTAAAGCTGCAGGAATACTTACCTGTATTTGCTCCTTATTTCCAGCTGTAATGTTTGAAACGGTCCAACAAGCTTCCTTCTTGATGCTTTTCTTGTGATTTTGGGTCAACAGTTGGAAAAGACATGGAAGGGCATGATGGTTTATTATAAACTGGTTGAAATAAACATAAGCATTGTAAGATAAAATTTTGGGAATAAGTTCTTTTTAATGTAACAAGTGTCTAAAAAGATACATCACAAAGGTAAGGTCAAATTTCATTGAAGTTTCAAAAATAGGATGAATTTTACTCCACGGCATGCTCTCTAAAAGCTAATGGTATAATAAATGTCTGTCTCAACAATCAAGTTCATAGCCCTTTTTTCATCATTGTTAACTGTAAATACAAAAATGCTTATGCTGTATGTGTCTCTTTAAATAATTGTGAACAAGGATTGGTGCATTCTTCAGGAAAGGAATGGATGGTTTTAATGTACCAAGTTGCAAGAAAATACAATTGTTTCTATAGAGAAACAAATGAAATAGCTATGTAGGGACAATGTCCAATTTAGTAAATCACGGTAAACAAAGTAGTTTGCTAGCCAAATACCAATATAATAGTGTTGCACTAAAACGCATAACAAATTCCTGAGATAAGGAAAAGATAGTAATCCAAAAATCAAGTTTACGTTGGCTAGCACAACCAAACACGGTGTGTACACATAACTCTCAGTCTATTCAACTAGCATAGTGGTAAGGCTTCTTGGTTGTGGATCAAGAAGTTTTGGGTTAAAATTCCTCAGACAACAACTATTATATGTAAGGAAATCAAACATATATAAAAAAATATAAAAAATCAGTTCATTCATCACTACAACTCAACTTTTTTACTCCATTCCATCATTCCCTCTCCGTTTTCTTACGCAAAACTCATTGACACGTTTTTAAAAGCAAGGTTAGTCTTTTTAACAATGGTTGAACCATGGTTAAACACAGCTTAATTATATGGAAAGAGTACTAAGTGATAATGCTATCTTCTACAAATAATTATGCTATGCGCAAGTGATGCATTACTACTACTAAAATAGTCTAATTGTATTTTCTCATGGCAGGATACATTATGAAGAAGTAAGCAAGGGGCCACATTACACCATCAAAAACAATAAAGCAACTAGAAAAAAATGGCATTTGATAACAAATTTGTTTTCTAAAGTTCATAAATGATTACTGGAATACACTCCAAGGAGACAGTCAACCACAAAATGACAACACTCATACTTCACATGTCCAACAAGAATCAAGTGAGTAAAAATAACTATCCAATTCAGCCTCATAACAAAGCTGTTATAGGTACGCATAATAACATGCACCATTAGGCATCCATTAACAGTGCTGCATAATATATGCACCACAGAAGATGACATGTAGCACTCTCAGAATGAGCAATAGTTGTTCTGACTTGTGCAGCAACAATGCCACAAATAATCCTATGGTTCAGATCATCAAGAACAAATAGTAGTTTCTATTGGAAAGTAGTAGTTTTGTTCTGTTAGGGAGTAAGTTGGATACAAGAACAAGTAGCATACACTATAACACAATAACTCACACCCGAGTGGGTAATGTTCTAATATAACAGATGATCAGGACGCACAAAAGAAAATATTACAACCTTTACTTTTAAAACTTCATAGCTTATTCAAATAATAAGATACTGTAAAAGGCACAGCCAAACTGACACTGAGAGTTTTCATACCTGCGTCTGCACATCATCTCCTGTAACTATGTTTCCAACTGTACGAAGGGCGGGAATAAGAACTGAAGGTGAAGGATGCCTAAAATCCAAAAATGACAGAATAAGAGCTCAAACTGACTTATTTAAAACATATAAATGCAACATAAATTTAAAGAGGTAAATACATACAACAGGAGCTCCACAAGCCTTGGGCAGACTCCAGATTCAATAACAGCTTGAATTTTATCATTAGTACCATCAGACAAGTATGAAAGAGCCCAACATGCATCGGTAAGAACTTCCTCATCACTTGAATGAATTAGTTGCTCAAGTGCGGGAAGAGCAGGACGAGTCTGTAAGCGTGGGAGACTTAATACAAAATAATAATAACATCTTCCAAATCCAACACAATATTTGAATATAAACTAGGTTTTACCTGCTCAAAGGGTGGTTGAGGCTTTCCCCTGCAAAAGTTGGATAGAGTCCATGTTGCATTCCTTAACATTGAAAGCTTTGCATTCTGATTCAACTGGGATAAGAGAGGTAGTAAAGCACCACTTGCAAGGACAAGGTCACGGCACCTAGGAGAATCGCCAGCAACATTTCCTAATGCCCACACTGCCTGATGGGCCAAACATATAAAACAGTGAAATAAAAGCTATTTTTTAAGCCAGATGATAAAAAATGTATGCATTGATTAATGACCAGTTTCCACTCAAGGAACTGAATATATAACATAAAAAACAGCATCCATAAAGATGAAAAAGTAGAATGAATTTACGCAAAATATTATTCCAGAAACCCAAGCAAGAAATTGTTATAGGCAGGTAAACATGATTGCCTGGTACATATCTTAAATTAGTGCTAAATGGGGGAATTTTACTAGTATTTATCGAGGGTAAAGTTAGGATCATGCAATCAATCTCATCCAAAGTATGAATGTTAATACTAAAATGCTATAATGTTTATTCTGCAAAACAATAAACATAAAAAAAGTGACAGTGAAACTGGATGTATTTGTTATTATTATAGAAGACACTCAAAAGTAGTCGGTATATATGCAAATGCATACTTGTTCTCGGACATCATCGCTGCTAGAATTAAGAAGTTGCACAAATATCGGAACTGCTCCATGATCAATCACAACTTTCGTGTTCTCTGATGTACCAGAAGCTATGTTTGTAAGAGCCCAAGCAGCTTCAAACTGGAAATAAAAGCAAAAAGGTATGTAAAAAACTGGAAATAAAAAATAAATAAATATATAAATATTATCCCAAGTGTATATGTGGAAAACAAAATGTAATTCCAATGAACATACCTGGAGCTGGGGGAAATCTTGTCTTGTAAGAAACTCCACAAAACGAGGGACAACACCAGAACTTATAACCTCTTCAATTGGCGGGCTTCGTTCTGACACATAGGAAAGATGTATTGATAAATAAACATACACACCTTTCAAACACATTAATAAATAAGAAACCAGTTAAATTTTAAAGCATCATCAAAGAATTGAAAACTCATGAATCAAGCATACGATATTTTACATATGCATTATTCTACTGATATAGTATGATGCATACTAGAGATAGACCATAACTGATATCTTTTTACATACGCAAAGTGGATGTCGTACGAATGCTCGTTATGCATGTTTTCTAACAGTGGAAATGGATGTATTCAAAATTTATTATGGAGAGAGATCGCATTTGTAAATACTGATTTACTAGTTAATCGGTTTTCAAGAAACACCCTCATTGTTTTGTGTTCTTTCTTTTTTATCATGTTTGCGGTTGCGAAAATGGTATTATTATAATTAAAACTGTTAAAAGAACATGTTATCCATTGCTAAGTTATTATTTACGTTTCTGAGTTAAGGGGAAAAATTTTTGGCACTGGACTTCAAAATCTATTTACCCTTGACTGTTTGCATTGTCAGTAGAACTGGACAGTTTACTTATAGCTCACCAACAACTATAAATTCTACATCTTAATGCATAGTCTACAGCTTTCTCAGCTGTGATGATTAAAACCGCTAAATTCAGCTAAACAAATTCACGATTCATCATCTCGAATGAAAGCCAATAGATATGGGATACCGGATCTCCTTAAATTCTCCAATTTAACAAACATGGATCTGCTCCCAAATAAAGAAATAAAATGAAACGAACTAGGTATCTAGCAAACATATTGACCCAGTAACCATATCAAAACAAAATTAAAAAGTACTGCCAAAAATTGAAACAAAATCAATATATTCAGTTGAATTATACCAATTGAAAGCAATTTTCGGAACTGTGTAGTCGCCTCAAGCTGTGAATTACGATCATCTGAATAAATCCCGGCAACCATAGCAGGCAAGCTCTCCAACTACAGAATTACAAAAATACCAAAAAAATAAATAAATAATAAAGTCATACGAAGTCCACGAAAATTAATTCAATCCATAAAACCAAACAGATCTGTCAACTCTTACTCTTTTTTCAACCAAAGGAGCTTGATTCGAGTTTGGAAAAGTCTGCGACTGCATTCCTTCTCTCCTCTTCTTCAGCAAACTCTCCTCTCTTTTAGATTTTCGGATCTCCACCATGTTGTCCTCCCGGCGGCGGCGTCCTTCGTCCGCATCTACGGCGACCTTATACTTGTTACGGCGGACTTCGGCCCTCTCACTCGGTCGCAGAGACATGATTAAATCAAAATTTTGAATTTCAAACCCTAGGAAATGGTATGTCAGACCTGTACTTCGTTGGACAGATTTATAATGAAAAATAAAGGCAAATGGAAGCCCGATGCAGTGTCTGCAGAATTATTTTTAGCTCTGGATGCGTCCGGTTGAAAGCTAGGGTTGGACACAAGGTTGAACGGAACAATATATGGAAAGAACGTTACTTTGCGCCTATAACAGTTTTTTTATGGTGAATTTTTGGATCTGCCATTGTTTTCAAGTTTGATATACAAAAACCGTTTGAAAAACATGTACGTTTCTAATATTATTTTTGTTAAATAGAATTTAATTTTGGTTTTTCCAAAAATCAAATTTGCACTTTAACTATGGGTTTTGTGACCAAAATTAATTTTCTTTTTTTCCATTTTCAAATCTTTTTTGCAAAAATGCAAATACTTACGATAAAAACGTGAATGCTTTTTATAATACGTTTTTGAGAATAGACGATTGTGTATTTTGAAACAAATGATTCATTTTACAACGTTCATTTTTATTTTTATTTTTCTTCTTGGAAGCAATTTTGAACAGTGGTTTTTAATTAGTTTAAAATGAAGAATGATATGAATAGGTGTAGAATGATACGAGTAGGTGTTTGGGTAAATAAGTTGAAATAGGTAGTTGTTTATTTATTTTATTTTTGATAATAAAAGTGATATTTTATTCAAACAAAACATTCATTTTGATGTCTTGGGAATTCCAACCATGACTTCTAGAATCTATTTCTAAAGCGGCATGTCACTAACTAGTTGAGCTAGTGGTCTTCGACATTAAAATAGAACATTGTTATCCATTATTTCCCCAAACGACATTTGAACGGACCGTTATTTTCTCCAAGCGATATTTAAGGCATAATTATTATTCGGTATCGATGGATGGATGGGTACTGATCCATCAAACCACCAAATTTGGTATATTTCCTCTTGATTCCTTTCCTACTATGACAAATTGGTATTGGTATGATCGATGAATTCAATTATATGATATAGGGAATCTACAGCCCAAAGGCGGTTACTATTGTTATAATAATAATAAAAGGTCGCCTTTAACATAAAGGGGTGACTTTGCTCATATATACCTAAGTGAAACTCTATCATTACCAAATTTGGGATAGATTTTTAGGTTGTACTTGTAAAAACGGTAGTTCTATGTGAACCAAGTAATAAAGAATTAATAGAGTAAATGTAGGCATAGCCGAACCACTATACAAATTGTGCTATCTTGTCTTTCTTATTGTGCTTCTCACTTTTTCATTTTTCTTATTGATTTGTTATCCATGATATAATTATATCATCCATTATTGTTTTCTCTTCGTAATGTACTAGTTCAGAGGTGTTAGACCAATCTTCGGCTAACATTCTTTTTTTTTTTCATTGAGAAATAGAAGATCGGGTTAGAACTCTATTGCTATTGGGATTTGGATAAAATCTCCAATGGGATCTGATAGGACCAACGAAGGTCAGTCATTGAAGAAGCTAATGGAGGGAACGCTGGAGACCCCTAATAGGAGTGATGAATCTACTTAACCTTCATTAAATCTAGTGACTAGAGAGGGGTTGGATGAATGTTGGGCGTTGTGAATCAAACGATGGGAGCAACGGGCTTTCATGGAAGAGCTAATAAAACATTTTTCATTAATAAGCCAACCTCTTAAAGGAGACAGATCTTGTCTAAGAGATAATGGAACTAAAGGAGGATCTCCATTTAGATTGGATGAAGGAAGCTCTACTGAAAGACAAAGGACATAAAGGGAAAGAGCTGGAGACGGAGTTGCAAAACAGGGAAGGAAATCAAAACAATCGATTTGGAGCCAACACTCGTGCTCAAGGATCGATAGGTTCTGATCCATCATGGATCGGTGTCGATCCATCAAGGAGGAGGAATTAAGGAGAAAATGATGTTGATAGAGGTGATGGTTGTGTTGTGGATCTTATCGATGGAAGATCTGGAAGAAATGCCGCCAAAAATGCACCTAAAAGAGTAAATCTCAATGACACAATCACGATCGACATCATTGAAGGTCTAGACGAATTGATTTCCTAGAACAAGGAAGACCTAGGCATCGTGATGCTAGCCGTGACTGTTCGGCAAGTAGCTATAATGTTGGCGTCAAAATTGGCCACCAACACCCAATGTAATGATCTCGACTTTTCGACGCTCGAAAGTCGACATTAATACGTCCACTGTATCAAATGCCGCGCAATCGAATACCGGAAAACCGAACCATTAGGGTTAAAAGAAGAGGTAGAAAAAGACAGAAGATAAGAAAGAACAGAAAAACAGAAACAGAAACAATATCAGAATCTCACATTCGCAGCGGAACAATATACAATAGATGAATGACTAATCTTTAAAACAAAAGACTATATTAGTTTATACATACATCAATTAGAGTCAATATACAACTCAATACAACAATGGACAGTTATATAAACTTGTCCTCACACAGAATACACAGCGGAATAAATAAACAAGTACGGTAGTACGCCTCGCCATCCAGCTCATCCCCAAAGCTCCAGAATATCCAGAATATCCTGATAACATAACTCTAGGCTACCCGTGTGGGAAATTATGGGCACCCAGAGTTTAGAAAGGGAACAACAAACTCCGAGTCAGTCATGGTGACTGGTGTGAGATCGTAAAATAGTTATTTTCATAAAGAAAATAAAACAAATTCGCAATGCTTTTGGAAAATGAAACTACCATAAGGCCTCCCGCCACACACACAATGCAAACGCAGAATTGGAGGAGATTTCTCCTTATGATAGTCAAACATGCTTACTACGCAAAATCATTGGATATTATCATTAGTGCATAGTGTCGAAAATATTTCGAAAGTATAATATTAATCTTAGCCAACATACAACCATTATTGTATGCCTACTATAGCTACTATATTCAATAGTAGGTTACCGTCACATTCCATAGCAGGTTATACAACTAAAACCGTACAAGGCTCGTATTGTTTCTTTGGATTTCCAACAAATGGTCAGGCAAAGGAACTTCCTTACACCAAAATGGAAACGCCTCTGAAAAGACGCCCCGAGAACCTAACCGGATCTCTGCAAACACAAGGCTGACGCTACCTCACGTTGTACAACTGTACTAGGTAACTAACACACTGACGCTACCTCACGCTGTACAGCTGTAACTAGGTAACTAACACACAAGCTATGCCATCCCCCGGTCGTCACCGACCTTTATCCGAGGATCCTCAACCATAAAGAAACAACCACAAAGTATCATAAATTTGCAGCACCAACATAGGTAAAATACCCGGGCTCCATACCATGATATCACCTTTTATCCAGAAGGAAATGACATACCCTAGGGGCGCGACCCCTAAAACCTTGCCGCAACATTCTCGTTTCGACCATTACCGGGTTGTGAGGCTCGACGAAGTCTCGTCCACAAAGCTACGCTTTTTCACAAAGCCATGCTTTGATCAACAACACTTCGTATGCCACATTACCAAATTGGGAATGTATCACCAGTAACCATCAACTACATAACCTCTGAGCTCGTACGTCTTAGAGAAGGGTGTTAAGCTAAGAGAATAAATTCTCCGCCACCAACAGAAATGTATTTGATAGAAACCAGCTTTACATCTCAAAGTGTAACGTCAGACACACATCCATACAAGTCCGTTCCGGGATCGAATGGAACCGAAGGCACTTCCAAAGAAGCCCTTGCAATCCGGGTATTCACTAATCACGTCCGGACTTCCCATCACAAGAAGAGTGATATAAATCTCTATACCGGAGCAACTCGGTGCAGAGACATTCGATAGGTTGTCCTTTCATTTTCGAAAATACCCGGTCTTCACACCGGTCTTCAAATGTTATCCATTCACGATGTATCACTATTCGGAATGGGTTATATGACACAAAGTCCTCTCCCGGCTTAACCGAATAATGAGCGTTTGTTTTAAAAACAAATTCAAGTGCCACTTCAGAGGCAAATGTTGATAGTCGGTTATTTAACTATCAAACAACATTCACAACAATCAACCAATTTAAATAATTTTCCCAAATTATTAAATTTCAAATATCTTTGCAAGATATATATTTCCATACTTCATCACTTTGAAAACAAATTTCAAATCACTTTTTCATTCGCAAAATAAAATTCCCGAATGTTATTTATTTTCACTTTTCCTTTACAAATTCCATTGTGAATTTAAATTTCCAAATATTCACTTTTATACGATTTTCAAATCATTTTCCAAACATTCACTTTCAACACCAAATCAATTACAAATTGATTTCTAAGTTTACTTCAACTCCAAATCAATTACAAATTGATTTCTAAGTTTATTTCCAAATTCCAAATCATTTTTCAAATCGATTCCCAAATTTATTTCAACACAAAAATCCATTTTAATTCAACATCAAATAAATTTTCATATCAATTTCTCAAATATTCATTTATTTTCAAATACCATATCAATTATAAATTGGATTTCAAACAAATTTATCACTTTTAAAATAAATTCCTTTATCTCTTCCAAACCATTTAAAATTCCACTTTTTAAATAAATTTTCCAACTTTCGAATAATACTATTCAAAATCCATGTATAAAAAACTTTTCCCATATTTTGGAATTTTATTCAATATAATTCAAAAATAAAACTTTATCTTTTTCAAACTTCTTTTAAATAATCCAATTCTTTCAAAAGGAATTTACAAAAAATTTCCTATTTTAATTTCAAAATCCAATTTTTATTTATTTCTGGTATCCAACGATACTAAAAATACATTCGGCTAAATTATAGCCTTCAACAAATTCAATCACAGATATAATCATACACAGATTATAAATAAATTATCACACAGCATATGAAACAAATTCATATAATTTGAGGAATCCAGTTGGATCCCTCCAACCTGTTTCCCTGCATCCACAGATGTTAGCATAATACGAATTCCACTTCAAGGTGGAATATCGCAGTATATGGAATTTATAAAATATCATCCGCTATTATGCGACGCATAGGGTCTCATCCGCTATATAATGCGGGAAATCAACAACTCCAATATATACAAATTCCAATATATATATATATATATTGCTATATACTACTATATATACTATCACCCAAACAATCAATCAATCAATAACTGAATTTCCAATTTTTTAAATTTGAGTGAGAAGATCTCACCTTTGATTTAATTTGCAATCCATTTTCCATTTCGTCTTGATTCTCGATTTATTGACCTTGTAAATAATGTATACAATTTATTAATATTTGAGATAAATTGAATAATTAATTTCCTTTTTAATATCTTTTAAAAATAAACTAGAAAGTTAAAAATGTGTATATATATTTACTATTTTTTTTAACTACATATATATACTTACAAAATAAATCATAGACTTCCGAATATCTATTTCCACATAAACATTTTCAAATTCCTATTTTTTTCTTTTCAAATCTAATTTATCAAAAATAATTTTTCTATTTCCTGTAAATATATATATATTAAATTAGGATTAAACACATCTAAAATTTACTGTTTTAATTTATAATATGTATGTGGATGTATATATATCCATTAAATTAAAAACAGAATCATTTTCGCCTTACAGAAATTTTTCTAAATACCCATTTGAATAGAAAGAAGAAGCCATACCTGAATCTTCAACCCATCGTGCCATCGACGTCGAGATAACTTTCGAGTGCTTCAGATCAGAGCGAAGTCGAGAGCATCTTCTCCCCCTACAAGCCTCGTGATGCCTTGACCTCGCGACTTCGACGAAAGACGCGCCGAACCCTTTGACCACCGCCTGTATGCTGCGCCACCAAGTTCGACGGCCTCGTAGGATCTTCCCCTTGCCTGCCTCCACGAGCACGAGCTTCGCACGTTCCCCCTCCGGCACCGCCGCTATGCCTTGATCGAATGAATCGAATTCGTTTTTTTTTCTTCCTGGTGAACGAATCAATTTCGTGTGAGAATAAGAACGCGATTTGTGTTGAAATGATTTTGAAGAGGGGCCGCGAATTTGAAGAGAGGGGAAGGAATCTTCGGCCATTATTTTCTTTTGAACGAAGATAGTTTTCATTTTTTTTTTCATTTTCAAATGCTCGGTTGTAAATAAAAAGGTAGAGGGAGATTGCATGCTAACAAAAGAAGAAAGGCTGCGTTGATTTGAAATAAAGGAAAAGCTGTTGAGGGAAAAGTTTTGATGTGAATAGATACGTCAATCATCTGATATAGATATTTATTCAAATGTTAAATCGTTTTCGAAAAATCATCTCTGGGCGTTTATATACCGTACGTTCACACAACAACTTCAAATACAACGAAAATTGAAATCCGATAATAATACAACATTACGAATCCAATGGAACTGGTTTCGTCGAATTCCAAGACTGTGCCCCGGAACGCTATTTTTAACTATCGATTTAAACGATATAAATTCAAAACTGAACAGAACAGTTCCAAATTCAATTCTGAAAGTTCTATCACCTTCAGTATTATTAATATAAATTTTCTAAGACTTCATATTATTTTTAATCAGCTTAAGATTGAAGATTCAAATTTTTACCCAGTTTCAATAATTAAATTCAATAATTTAACCGCCAAATTCATTCTGATATTCGAATTTCAAATTAAACTATCATTCGAATATTTAAACTCAATTAAATATTCAAATTTCAAATGTCAAAAATTCAGGGTCGTTACAATCTTCCCCCTTAAAAGAATTTCGTCCCGAAATTACAAGTTAAGAAGAATGCTCCAATACCCGTTTATCATTTTCCCAAAACCAAACAGTTTTATCAACAACTTGCCAATATAAATCTTTTTATTAGAGAGTCATTATCATTTCAACTAACTTTCCAAACTCAACCATAAGTTCCAAATAATATGGTTTTCTTAACAATTCAAATTTCATTTCAAATTCAAATTTTGAATTCAAAATTTTCTCAAAATTTTTCTAACTCTCTAAATTTCCAAGAAATTTTGCCAGCGTCTCCTTTGCGCGACTAGCTCGGTACAACTACAAAATGTCCTTACGGACTCCCAAATTCCAATAGAAAACAAAATGCCAAGTGACAAAATCAGAAACCCAATCAAATTTCATACTGAAATTTTTAAATACATACCTTAGGTTGAGCGAATTAATTTTTTCTTCGAAATCAAAATCCAATTCCATTTTCCTTAGCCTTTATAATCCCTGTATACTTTACTTAACAATAATGTCCAAATTCACTTATTGGATTTCCAAATACCCATTTTACTTAATAATTTTCCCCATTCATTTCTTAAGTTCAATATAATTATTTCTTATATATTCATTTTTTACTTCACTAACAAAGTTATATATGCATTTCCATTCAACTTTGCATTTTCAATTCAATTTGAATTCGATTTACAATTTCAATTCTATTTGAATTCATTTTATCTTCAAAATCCGAATATTGAACTTTATCAATTATCTTTCATTCACAACTGATTTACCTCATTGTTTAAATTAGTTTCATTTACTAATTTTTCAATACTTTGCTTCATTTGATCCAATTTGACAAATTCTCCGTTAACGAAAATTTTCCAATTTTTCAAATTTTTTTCTAACTCCCAAAATTTTCAGAAAATTTTGGCGGAGACTTCTTTATACGGAGGAGCTTTTGCAATTTGACAAAAGATATAAATATATATGCATCGACCCACTCGGTCGGAAAAGCAAAAACAGTTCAGATTTCCTATTTTTATTGCGTAGGCGTACCTTTTTAGCATTTTTAAGCAAAGCGGCTTATTTATTAGCATTTGTGCAATCAAAACTAGCCAAACGGCTTCCAAAAACCTGTACTTACTCAATTTAAACATGTAAGTGACATATATAAGAAATCTATTAACATTTCACTTAATTTCAATAGCCAACACATAGATTTCATAAGCAATACATTCAAAATAAATTCCATTAGCAATTTATATGGTTTCGATACAAATTAAATCGCTTACGACCAATTCACACATCATTTCTATTCAATTCAAGTGATTTACAACTCACTTTCTTACATTCTATTCATTTTGCATTCCATATTCACATTAGCTTTATTTCATTAACTAAACAAATTTCATTGAAAACCATTCAATAAAAGTCAACAACAACCATTTCACAATTTTTCTTAAGTCGAGCATTTATCCAAATATCGCTTAAGTCATTTCAACTCAAAACTCAAGTTATAATTTCCTTGTAAACAATTTCCAATTTAATTCTTTGATTTGATTTTTCATTTATCAAATTCATTCCATCTACTAATTTAATTCAATTAGTAATTCACTTATCCTTTTTTAAATTCCAATTTTTTCATATTCAATTCATCCTGAATTTACTTTATTTATAACAAGGAAATTTCAATCTATTTTCTACTTACTTACTTGAATTTATATGCAAATTCAAACTATTTTTATTCAGCTCACAATTCAATCTTAATTTAACTAATTCAACTTCCAATTCATTACTTCACGAATTAATAAATTATCAAGTTAGTTTACTTGACTTCAATCCATTTTATTTTATTTTTCTTTCAAGTTTGGATTTTTATTCAACTTGATTCAAATCAAATCTCATTCATTTATAAAACTCATTTATAAATTCACATTACCAATTTCATTTACAAATCTCATTCGTATATGAATTTTATTTCCTTATCTTTCAATTCATATTTATAAATTTCATTTGTTAATGAATTTATCTCCAAATCTTTGGTTATACCATTATTTTTTATTCAATTCCATATAACAATGATAATAATTCAATATTATTACTTCCTAACAACCAAGCATCCATATACTATAATAATTCATAGAAAAATCATTTCTTTTCTATACAAAAATAGTTTGGGTAAAATTATTTCATTTACCCTATTTTAAAATAATACTGTGTTAGTTTATCTTGTTTAAGAGTTTAGAAACCCCTATCGATTACAGTTAGCCAGACTGCACCGACCATAATCTATAAACAATCAATCGATAAGTCAACACAATACAAAACAAAATTTGTATTCAATAACAAATACGCGCTCATATCTATTATTACACGCACACTCATTCTAGAGTACTACTGACTCTATCTCTAATGAGTAACACCCAACAGAGCCAGGGTTGTCGCTTAACCAACAGCTCTGATACCACATGTAACGATCTCGACTTTTCGACGCTCGAAAGTCGACATTAATACGTCCACTGTATCAAATGCCGTGCAATCGAATGCCGGAAAACCTATACTTACTCAATTTAAACATGTAAATGACATATATAAGAAATCTATTAACATTTCACTTAATTTCAATAGCCAACACATAGATTTCATAAGCAATACATTCAAAATAAATTCTATTAGCAATTTATATGGTTTCGATACAAATTAAATCGCTTACGACCAATTCACACATCATTTCTATTCAATTCAAGTGATTTACAACTCACTTTCTTACATTCTATTCATTTTGCATTCCATATTCACATTAGGTTTATTTCATTAACCAAACAAATTTCATTGAAAACCATTCAATAAAAGTCAACAACAACCATTTCACAATTTTTCTTAAGTCGAGCATTTATCCAAATATCGCTTAAGTCATTTCAACTCAAAACTCAAGTTATAATTTCCTTGTAAACAACTCAATACAACAATGGACAGTTATATAAACTTGTCCTCACATAGAATACACAGCGAAATAAATAAACAAGTACAGTAGTACGCCTTGCCATCCAACTCATCCCCAAAGCTTTAGAATATCCAGAATATCCTGATAACATAACTCTAGGCTGCCCGTATGGAAAATTATGGGCACCCAGAGTTTAGAAAGGGAACAAT
Source organism: Allium fistulosum (assembly GCA_030737815.1). Classification (NCBI taxonomy): domain Eukaryota; kingdom Viridiplantae; phylum Streptophyta; class Magnoliopsida; order Asparagales; family Amaryllidaceae; genus Allium; species Allium fistulosum. The sequence continues at coordinate 369,768,426 of CM060908.1, forward strand.
AAACTCCGAGTCAGTCATGGTGACTGGTGTGAGATCGTAAAACAGTTATTTTCACAAAGAAAATAAAATAAATTCGCAATGCTTTTGGAAAATGAAACTACCATGAGGCCTCCCGCCACACACAATGCAAACGCAGAATTGGAGGAGATTTCTCCTTATGATAGTCAAACATGCTTACTACGCAAAATCATTGGATATTATCATTAGTGCATAGTGTCGAAAACATTTCAAAAGTATAATATTAATCTTAGCCAACATACAACCATTATTGTATGCCTACTATAGCTACTATGTTCAATAGCAGGTTATCGCCACATTCCATAGCAGGTTATACAACTAAAACCGTACAAGGCTCGTATTGTTTCTTTGGATTTCCAACAAATGGTCAGGCAAAGGAACTTCCTTACACCGAAATGGAAACGCCTCTGGAAAGATGCCCCAAGAACCTAATCGGATCTCTGCAAACATAAGGCCGACGCTACCTCACGTTGTACAACTGTACTAGGTAACTAACACACTGACGCTACCTCACGCTGTACAGCTGTAACTAGGTAACTAACACACAAGCTATGCCATCCCCCGGTCGTCACCGACCTTTATTCGAGGATCCTCAACCACAAAGCAACAACCACAAAATATCATAAATTTGCAGCACCAACATAGGTAAAATACCTGGGCTCCATACCATGATATCACCTTTTATCCAGAAGGAAATGACATACCTTAGGGGCGCGACCCCTAAAACCTTGCCGCAACATTCCTGTTTCGACCATTACCGGGTTGTGAGGCTCGACTAAGTCTCGTCCACAAAGCTACGCTTTTTCACAAAGCCATGCTTTGATCAACAGCACTTTGTATGCCACATTACCAAATTGGGAATGTATCACCAGTAACCATCAACTACATAACCTCTGAGCTCGTATGTCTTAGAGAAGGGTGTTAAGCTAAGAGAATAAATTCTCCACCACCAACAGAAATGTATTTGATAGAAACCAGCTTTACATCTCAAAGTGTAACGTCAGACACACATCCATACAAGTCCGTTCCGGGATCGAACGGAACCGAAGGCACTTCCAAAGAAGCCCTTGCAATCCAGGTATTCACTAATCACGTCCGGACTTCCCATCACAAGAAGAGTGACATAAATCTCTATACCGGAGCAACTCGGTGCAGAGACATTCGACAGGTTGTCCTTTCATTTTCGAAAATACCCGGTCTTCACACCGGTCTTCAAATGTTATCCATTCACGACGTATCACTATTCGGAATGAGTTATATGACACAAAGTCCTCTCCTGGCTTAACCGAATAATGAGCGTTTGTTTTAAAAACAAATTCAAGTGCCACTTCAGAGGCAAATGTTGATAGTCGGATATTTAACTATCAAACAACATTCACAACAATCAACCAATTTAAATAATTTTCCCAAATTATTAAATTTCAAATATCTTTGCAAGATATATATTTCCACACTTCATCACTTTGAAAACAAATTTCAAATCACTTTTTCATTCGCGAAATAAAATTCCCGAATGTTATTAATTTTCACTTTTCCTTTACAAATTCCATTGTGAATTTAAATTTCCAAATATTTACTGATATACGATTTTCAAATCGTTTTCCAAACATTCACTTTCAACACCAAATCAATTACAAATTGATTTCTAAGTTTACTTCAACACCAAAACAATTACAAATTGATTTCTAAGTTTATTTCCAAATTCCAAATCATTTTTCAAATCGATTCCCAAATTTATTTCAACACAAAAATCCATTTTAATTCAACATCAAATAAATTTTCATATCAATTTCTCAAATATTCATTTATTTTCAAATACCAGATCAATTATAAATTGGATTTCAAACAAATTTATCACTTTTAAAATAAATTCCTTTATCTCTTCCAAACCATTTAAAATTCCACTTTTTAAATAAATTTTCCAACTTTCGAATAATACTATTCAAAATCCATTTATAAAAAATCTTTTCCCATATTTTGGAATTTTATTCAATATAATTCAAAAACAAAACTTTGTCTTTTTCAAACTTCTTTTAAATTAATCCAATTCTTTCAAAAGGATTTACTAAAAATTTCCTGTTTTAATTTCAAAATCCAATTTTTATTTATTTCTGGTATCCAACGATACCAAAAATACATTCGGCTAAATTATAGCCTTCAACAAATTCAATCACGGATATAATCATACACAGATTATAAATAAATTATCACACAACATATGAAACAAATTCATATAATTTGAGGAATCCAGTTGGATCCCTCCAACATGTTTCCCTGCATCCACAGATGTTAGCACAATACCAATTCCACTTTGAGGTGGAATATCGTGGTATATGGGATTTATAAAATATCATCCGATCCGCTATATAATGCGGGAAATCAACAACTCCAATATATATATTGCTATATACTACTATATATACTATCACCCAAATAATCAATCAATCAATAACTGAATTTCCAATTTTTTAAATTTGAGTGAGAAGATCTCACCTTTGATTTACTTTGCAATCCATTTTCCATTTCGGCTTGATTCTCGATTTATTGACCTTGTAAACAATGTATACAATTTATTAATATTTGAGATAAATTGAACAATTAATTTCCTTTTTAATATCTTTTAAAAATAAACTAGAAAGTTAAAAATGTGTATATATATTTACTATTATTTTTTAAACTACATATATATACTTACAAAATAAATCATAGACTTCCGAATATCTATTTCCACATAAACATTTTCAAATTCCTATTTTTTCTTTTCAAAGCTAATTTATCAAAAATAATTTTCCTATTTCCTGTAAATATATATATAAATTAAATTAGGATTAAACACATCTAAAATTTACTGTTTTACTTTATAATATGTATGTGGATGTATATATATCCATTAAATTAAAAACAGAATCATTTTTGCCTTACAGAAATTTTTCTAAATACCCATTCGAATAGAAAGAAGAAGCCATACCCGAATCTTCAACCCATCATGCCATCGACGTCGAGAAAACTTTCGAGTGCTTCAGATCAGAGCGAAGTCGAGAGCATCTTCTCCCCCTCTAAGCCTCGTGATGCCTTGACCTCACGACTTCGACGAAAGACGCGTCGAACCCTTTGACCACCGCCTGTATGTTGCGCCACCAAGTTCGACGGCCTCGTAGAATCTTCCCCTTGCCTGCCTCCACGAGCACGAGCTTCGCATGTTCCCCCTCCGACACCGCCGCCATGCCTTGATCGAACGAATCGAATTCGTTTTTTTTTCTTCCTGGTGAACGAATCGATTTCGTGTGAGAATAAGAACGCGATTTGTGTTGAAATGATTTTGAAGAGGGGCCGCGAATTTGAAGAGAGGGGAAGGAATCTTCAGCCATTATTTTCTTTTGAACGAAGATAGTTTTCGTTTATTTTATTTTTTCATTTTCAAATGCTTGGCTATAAATAAAAAGGTAGAAGGAGATTGCGTGCTTACAAAAGAAGAAAGGCTGCGTTGATTTGAAATAAAGGAAAAGCTACCGAGGGAAAAGTTTTGATGTGAATAGATACGTCAATCATCTGATGTAGATATTTATTCAAATGTTAAATCATTTTCGAAAAATCATCTCTGGGCGTTTATATACCGTACGTTCACACAACAACTCCAAATACAACGAAAATTGAAATCCGATAATAATACAACATTACGAATCCAATGAAACTGGTTTCGTCGAATTCCGAGAATGTGCCTCGGAGCGCTATTTTTAACTATCGATTTAAACGATATAAATTCAAAACTGAACAGAACAGTTCCAAATTCAATTTTGAAAGTTCTATTACCTTCAGTATTATTAATATGAATTTCCCAAGACTTCGTATTATTTTTAATCAGCTTAAAATTGAAGATTCAAATTTTTACCCGGTTTCAATAATTAAATTCAATAATTTAACCGCCAAATTCATTATGATATTCGAATTTCAAATTAAATTATCATTCGAATATTTAAAATCAATTAAATATTCAAATTTCAAATGTCAAAAATTCAGGGTCGTTACACCCAATTATGCAAAAACTCTAATATCCAATCCAATCATAGAAATATGAAGAGAAATAAATGAAGAACAAAATTAAAATAATTAGAAAGCAAGTAAAAGGAGACAAGTTTTATAGTGGTTCGGCTAACTCTGGCCTACGTCCACTCACAAATAATCTTTTTTATTATACTGAAGTTTGTTTACAATTACAATCCGAAAACCAAGAATAAAGTTGACAAAGTGTCGCCTAGGTTGAAGATAAGAAGAAGCAAAACGAAGCTCTCTATGATCCTTTTTCTGACGCCATGTCTACTATATTTATAGGGGAAGACGTGCACGGATCAAGCTGAAATTTTGACAGAAGGTTCTGGAGACCAAGACGAGGCCACCAAAAAAATTTCAAGCCCATTGGGGCCCACAATAGGGATCGATATTGACCCCTATTTTGGTGTCCAAATGATTTGCGATCTCTTTGGCTGGTTCCCCTTGGTGTTAGCTACTTGATCCCTAAATTTCGTGCAATTCTGACGTACGGTTTGTGAGATATCGCATTTTCCGTGAAGTGGTGTTGCATGTACCCTGACTTCTGCCGATCCCTATAGAGGGATAAGTACCGATCCCTCCAACTTGCTCCAAATTTCATGCGATCCCTAGGGGAGCTTCTCCATGTTGCATTATGCTTAGCCTCCAATTTTCATGCCAATTGGATGTGTAGATGTTGAGATATCGATCGATCTTTGCTAGAAAATTATAAATAGCCGATCCCTGTGAGGGAAAAGGGCCGACCCCTCTAGATGGATAGATGTTGATCCCTCTATCTCCTCCATGTGAGGAATGCAGATTATGGATCTTAAGACTAGGAATAACACTAGAGGGGGGTGAATAGTGTTTATAAGAAATTACTAAATCTTTTTGAGATTATTTTAATTTGAACACAAATGTATGCAATATTCAGACACAGATATAATCACAGAAACAAACACAGATGCAGAAATAAAATAAAAGTAGTAAAGGAAAGAACACACCGGATTTTATACTGGTTCGGAGTTACCCTACATCCAGTCCCGCACAACTAAGTACGGATTTCCTTTCAAAAACAATTCAACAATTACACCCTCGGTTTCAAGGCTACGAGGTACACCCTCCAAAATCACAATCCTTTGGGTAGAGATACTTGATTTCTGGGGCAACAAGTTCACCCAATTGATTTCCAAGGCTACAATCACACCTTTTCTCGCTTGATTGATTTCCAAGGCTACAATCACACCTTTTCTCGCTAGATAGATTACAAAGAAGCCTATAACTCTGAATAGCACTGGGATCTTGTTGAGATAGTGATAGAGAATCAAACCAGAGATGATCTAGTTAGATTCAATGTTGATTTCGGCAGAGTGATGATAGGATTTTGAATAAGAAAATATGGAAGAAGAAGAGAAGTGAAAATCCAGAAAATCTGTATATAAATTCGTTGAAACTAACCCCTATTTATAGAAGAACAACAGCCATGTTCATTCGTGAATGGTTATGGCGAATAGACACTTCTTTTGAAATTCAAATTTTTGAATCTAACTATCACTATGTCGACATGGGGTACTAGGGCATGTCGACATCCCAAAGCATTTTTTGATGATTTGATTTTCTTTGAAAATAACCTTTACCTTATATTAAAAACTATTTAAACTTTATAAATATACTTGACTATAGATAAAATACATAGATCAATATAGAGAATAATATATATATAATTTTACTATAATTTTATATTTAAATCTAAGTATAAATATATTATAATTAAAAGATAGTTTAAAAACAATCGAAGTTTAAAACAAGAGTTTATTTAAAAACAAAAACAAAGAATATTTTAAGGCTAAAACATCCTTTTGAAAATCATTTGAAAAGATAATTTTTAAGGCTAAAACATTTTGAAAAGCAATTTTGAAAATCATTCTGAAGTAGTTTTGAAAATCATTTTGAAATAGTTTTGCAAGCTTCTTCCTGCAGAATATCTCATCATATCAGGACTCGAGAACTTGTACAAAACCAGAATGTTCGTGGGTTTGTAAGCCACTTGTCGTAGGTTTGTAAGCTACTTGTCGTGGGTTTGTAAGCCACTAAAAAGGTAGAAATGGGTTCCATCCCAAAAGAAAAGTGGAGTGAAGATTTCAGTGCTATTATGAAGTTTTAACATAATTCTAGACTCAATACTTATCTTGAAGTCTTGAATTCTTGATAATCTTAATACTCATGAGTCTTTAATCTTGATATCTTGAATCTCTATACTGTACAGTCTTCATTCTTTGTATCTGCATGGTTAAATCCTGCATATACATATATATCTAAACTATAATGTTAGTATTTATATTTTATAATCTTATTCTAAGGTTGTTGTCATCAAAACCATCATCTCAATGACTAAAACTCCAAATGTCATATAATCCCTAGAGTAGACATCATAGGGTCCCCTCTTCTTATTTCCAAATTTTCACTTCAATCCCCCTTGTGGTTGTTGAGTCATGGAGCGACCATCGTTGAGTTGTGCTGCTGAGCTGAATATGAACCGATCCATCTTCTGTTGCCCATAACTCTAACATACGGACTCCGATCGACTTGAAATTTGAAACGTAGCCTCACGAGGCCTTCTTTATCAATTCATACCAATTATCACTTCATACCAATTGCAACTGGATTGGGACAAAAATTAGGGATCTGATCCAAATCTACTTGACCACCATCCATAGTCTCGTTTATAACCGATCTTTGAGCTTGGTAACCGTTTCTCCGAGCATCCCGTCTTGATGATCATGAAGTCCATTGGGTTAAATCCGCTTATGTGCTGCCTTGCCAAAAGGAGGGTTAACATTTTTCCCTCCAAAACATGACATATGATAGCAACACGTGTTTTGAATTGTCATAAATCGAAAATCCGAAGTCCATAATCCATCGATAGCCAAGCATAGTCCATACCCAATGACCTGTTTTGTTCATCGCATTACTACGGATCCAAGTGTTTTGAGATTCATTGGTTATGGTGGTTTATCACCATCTCAGAGCATGCCTAGGGATCGTCCTCGACCCGTACATGTGTAATATACTTAGCCGTTTTCCTGTAGAGTTGATTATTAGTTATTTAGTTTATGCCATCCTGATCAAGAGATGACGACCTGAGCCCTTAAGCCAGCTCACTCTAGTTTGCGGCGGATGATAGCTGCTCATGTTCCATCACCACTATCCATTTCCATATAAATCCATCAAAATCCATGCCCCCAGTTCCATGGGGAGTAGTGTCGATCCATATTCCTTGGCCGGGGTTTGCCTCCAGTTTCTCCAATCCATATTAAGCCAGCTAGTTTCCCCTCCATGTCTTGGATTCCAATTTCCAGCTATTCCAGCATCCACAAGTGGTCTCCAATCATCATTTCTATCATGCCCCCCGGGTCTGCAAGGGGATCCAAAATTATCCCTTTCCAAATGAGTGTCAGCATTTTAATTAACTCCAAATTACACAACATTAACCACAGGATCTCCAGTGTTGTGATCAACTAGTCCTGATGTAACATCCCGCCTTTTGAGGCCTAAAACTAAGCGTTACTGATGCTGCAGTCATCCGTACTTGTTATTTCTTGGCGACCGAATGCGGAATAATTAATATTGATACACAAGAACACATGAATATGAAAAATTTTAAACTTCCAATAACATAATTTCTCATTTCATGCAAATTATAATTTAAGATTTAATTACATAATCTCAGACATTAACCACGTTCAGATCACATATACATGTACAAAATGCGATAAGAGCGACATATGAAGATGTCCCCTTATGATAATCAGAGAACTAATAATATGAACTTTATAGTTCTTAGTACATCACAGCGGAATACACAAAATAGCTCCTATATAGCTAACACTGCCTCCTACACGTCTCTGGAAGCTTATTCGTCTAAAAACCTGAAAGTCTCCCACTCTCAGACTACTCAAATTAATTTTGAGTGCCCGAGAGTTTGCGGAGAAATACATACTTCGAGTCAGACAATAAGTCTGGTTTGAATAATCCCCTATCATCTCTTATCATAAATAGATATCTAGTGAGAACACGCCGCTTAGCGGAACGGGTTATCCCCTCACTAGTATTTGAAACAAAATATGCAAATCATTTACTATGCCCCTGCATACAAAATGATTAGTCTTCACATAATATGAAATAAAGCCATAAATCATATGTATTGGATATCCCATCCACCCATTTATTAGATATCCCCTCTAAAAGCAATTTATTAGATTTCCCATCTAAAATCAATTTATTAGAGTTCCCCTCTAAAATCTTTAAAATGACTATCCGTCATAATTTAATAGGACTATCCGTTCCAAATCCATTTAAAATAAATGCAGATTATCCATCATACATTGTTTTATAAAAGATGGTGTGGGCTATCCACCACACACTACATAGTTTTCCTAGGATGACTATGAACCCTTGGGTGCCAAATCCCAAGGCTAACCACCTCTGGCAAAACATTCTTTTCTTTAAAAATTTGATGTGGGCTATCCATCGCACATTCCATGGTTTTTCTAGGTTAACCAATAACCCAACACTTAAACATCATAATCCCCATGATTATTTATAAAAATTCATGATCCCCATGATTACTTATTTTACCCAGGTATACCACATGTTTAACCTATTCCAATTGGCAGCCCCAATTAGGTTAAATTAAATAAAAACACATTGATAGGCCCAATGTATATTTTCAAAAGCATATTTCTGTTTGTAACCCCAAACTATGTATCGAAAACATTAAACCCACCCCGGTGTCCCCAAGGTTTATTAACATTCATTTTATATAAGGATCCCCCTTACATATTCAAACAAAGATAAGTATTTTATGCTATAACCCTTCGAAGTAACCCCTTCGACTTAGCAAAGTTTTACTTATGAAAAGTGGCTAAAAACAACCCTTTAAAACCCTTCAAATGAAGTCCCATTCGAAAGCAAATAAACATCCAAAGTTAGCCCTTTCGGAAATCTTTCTTTTGAAAGCATCACAAAATCATACCTTTCGACCCTGGCGGAAGGTTTCTTTTCGACCTAGTCGAAAGGATCTACCTTTCGACTTTGTTGAAAGGCTGGGGTATCCCCCCCTTATAAAACCATTTATAAACCTTTCAAAAATAATGAAACTCAAAACCTTTCGCAATCATTGAAGGTAACCCCTTCATAACCTTTCGAAATCAAACCTTTCGAAACCATTCAAAAACAATGAAGTGTTGGTGTTGGAACTAACCCTTCAAAAGTATACCTCCGACCTTGTCGGAAGGTTTACCCTTCGACTTTGTCGAAAGGTATTAAAACTTTTACTTTAAAAATAATGGGAGGTTCAGAAGTAACCCCTTCTTTCCCTTCGGCTTTGCTGAAGGCATCCCTTCGACTTAGTCGAAAGGATTAAAACACCTTTTTAGAAAACATTTTAAAATCATTCTCTTAAAGGTTTAAACTTTCAAAGATCCCCTTCGAAACCACTCCTTGAATATATAAAAAATTTAGTCTTTTATAAACTGATAGAGTCGAAGGGTCCCCCTTCAACTTGTTCGAAAGCAATTATGTTTCTATTCGAAAGCAAAGGAAGCAGCCTCTCCATCCCTTTGCCCCTCTTTCCTTCGACACCGTGCCTACCTTTTGACTTAGGCGGAGGATAATTGTTTACCTTTCGTCGTAGAGCTTTCGAAGGAGATGAAGTTTTGCTTTGGTTTTAAAGGAAATACGCCTGCTAGCTTTGGACAAAGAGCTTTCGACATTGTCAAATGGTTTAAAAGAAAAAGGTTTCGATTGGTTTGCTTTCTTGTTTTAAATGAAACCTTTCGACAAAGTCGAAAGGTACAGCTTTCGACGAGGTCGAAAGATAGTTGCCGCTTCCTAACGTTTCGACCCGGATGGAGTCAAAGGTTATCTTTTGTTTTTCTAAAATTTGACTCTCGCCATTTATTTCGAAGGGTTGGTTCCAACACCAACACTTCACTATTTTCAAATGATTTCGAAAGGTTTTAGGTTTTGAAGCAGTGCTTTCGACTCCAATGTTTTTCTAATCCTTTTGCTCTACTTGAAGGCTTTTAAAAGGTATTGAAGGGGTTACCTTCAATGATTTCGAAAGGTTTTGACTTTGAAAGGTTTTGAGTTTCATTGCTTTCGAAAGGTTTATGAATGGATTTATAGGGGGTACCCTAGGATTTCGACAATGTCGATAGGTGAAACCTTTCGACTACGTCGAAAAAGAAACCTTCCGACAAGGTCGAAAGATAGGACCTTTCGACAAGGTCAAAAGGTATGGTTTTCAATGCTTTTCAAAGGCTAATGTTTATTTTCTTTCGAATGGGGCTTCATTAGAAGGGGTTTAAAGGGCTGTTTTAAGCCATTTTCTTAAGTAAAATTTTGCTAATTCAAAAGGGGCTACTTCGAAGGGTTATAGCATAAAATTCTTATCTTTGTTTGAATATGTAAGCGGGATCCTTATATAAATAAATATTATTAAACCTTGGGGGCACCAGGGTAGTTTAATGTTTTTGATACATAGTTTGGGGTTACAAACAGAAATATGCTTTCGAAAACATACATTGGGGCTATCAATGTGTTTTTAATTAATTTAACCTAATTGGGGCTATCAATGGGAATATGTTAAACATGTGGAATACATGGAAAAATGAATAAATCATGGGGATCATGATATTTTAATTGGCCAAGTGGTGGGTTCTTGGTTAACCTAGGAAAACCATGGAATATGCGGTGGATAGCCCACATCAAATTTCTAAAGTAAAGAATGTTTTACCGGAGGTGGTTAGCCTCGGGATTTGGCATCCAAGGGTTCATAGTCATTCTAGGAAAACTATGGAGTGTGTGGTGGATAGCCCACACCAACTTTTATAAAACAATGTACGATGGATAATCTGCATTTATTTTAATGAATTTGGAACGGATAGTCCTATTAAAGTTTTTGACGGATAGTCATTTAAAAAAAATTTAGATGGGATACCTAATAAATTGTTTTTAGATGGGATATCTAATAAATGGGTGGATGGGATATCCAATATATATGATTTATGGTTTTATTCCATATTATGTTAAGACTAATCATTTTGGGTGCATGGGCATAATAAATGATTTTCATATTTTGTGTTGGGATACTAGTGAGGGAAAAACCCGTTCCGCTAAGCGGCGTGGTCTTACTAGAAATCTATTTATGATAAGAGATAATAAGGGATTATTCATACCAGACTTATTATCTGACTCGAAGTTTGTGTTTCTCCATAAACTCTTGGGTACTCAAAATTAATTTGAGTAGTCTAAGAGTGGGAGACTTTCAGGTTTTTGACGAATAAGCTTTCGGTGACGTGCAGGAGGGAGGGTTAGCTATATAGGAGCTATTTTGTGCATTCCGCTGTGATTTACTAAGAACTGTAAAATTCATATTTATTAGTTCTCTGATCATCATAAGGGGACATCTTCATATGTCGCTCTTATAGTATTTTATACATGTATATGTGATATGAACGTGGTTAACGTCTGGGATTATGTAATTAAATCTTAAATTATAATTTGCATGAAATGAGAAATTCTGTTTATTGAAAGTTTAAAAATTTTCATATTCATGTGTTCCTATGTATCAATATTAATAATGCCGCATTCGGTCGCCAAGAAATAACAACTACGGATGGCTACAGTATCAGTAGCGGTTATTTTTGGGCCTCAGAAGGTGGGATGCTACACAAACACTAGGCTCGAGCCTTAGTGTTACGCCGTCAAATTTAGCAGTTTGAGTAATTATACTCCTACCCCAGTCTCTGGGTTACCGGGGTTAGACATTGGATGGTCGAACTAGCGAGTTTATACTCCTCATGTCGGATTCAGGTCAGAGTTAAATGGTTGAACCACACTCATCTATCTATTTGTACTCATATCCGCGCTCTGGGGAGATCAGTTAGTTGATGAGTGGTCGAATCGCACCTAATTTATGTTTATACTCTAGTCTACACTCCAGAGACTTAGAGTTATTTCGTGGGTGGTCGATTCACACCTAATTAATGTTTATACTCCAGTCTGCACTATGGGGACTTAGAGTTATTTCGTGGGTGGTCAATTCACACCTGATTTATGTTTATACTCCAATCCACACTCTGGGGAATTAGGGTTATTTCGGAGAGAAGTCGGATCGTACTTTCCTTAATTGATTGATTTTCCCCCAAGGTCCGGGGTTTGATTTATCGAGCGATCGGTCATGTCGCGATCGCTCTTATTTTATTTTGTCCCATCGTTCGGCGAGATTTATTCGATCATTAGATGGTCGAGTCACATCCATTCCTCATTGTGTATCCCATAATTGGATTATGAACAAGGGTTATCAAGTGAACAATTGGACCACGCTCATCTTGTTTAGTCCTGTTGGGAACTAGCGTAATGTATTAATTCCAGACTCTGGGAACCTATTCGGACATATCGACACCAATCAGTTTCATCATTTAACTAATACATAATGCTATAGTAAACATAAATATAAAGGAAGTTCAAAACTTTATTTGCTAAATGGAAAGGAATGAGATAATCTGTCTTATTACATATTTGGAAAGTCAAATGCTAAAGAAAATTATGAAAGCAAATACAACCGAATAAAAAAGAAATAATCAAAGTGAAATAGCGTCATAAATGCTCGCTATTCCATGCCCTTGGGAGTGTGATGCCATCAATAGTCACTAGCTTGAAAGTTTCCTCTCCAAGCCTCTGTTCAATGACATATGATCCTTCCCAGATTGGATTCATGTGCGATGGGGTAGGAAAACCCGTTTCAAGACAAGATCGACGATTTCAAAGGTTCTTGTAATGACCCTAATGTTGACTAAAATTATTTAGGACATTTAATTTGATAAATCAAATGAAATAATGTAGATGGTAAAGGGTTTGAGATTTATTAATTAATAAGGGACTGTGCCTTAATGAATGATAAGCAAAAGAGAAATAAAAATAAGTAAGTATGAAGAATATGATATGGGCAGAATAGGAATAGCCTTTTTTCTTATACCCTAAACCCTTCTTACCTTCATTTCTTATTCATTTCAACATTTACAAACAAAACAAAACCCCCAAGAGCTCGGCCGGTCACCATTAAGAAGAATCAAAATAAGATAAGATAGGAATCAAGTAGAAAGCTTGAAGAAATTAATCAAAGGGCAAATATCAATCTTCTTAACATCAAGCTAAGGTGAATAACTATCTTACATCTCATTTTTTATAATGATTTCGGGTTTTAAGTTAAATCCGAATTAATTTTGCAAGTTATATGCCATGTTGTGTTTGTTTAAATGGATATATGCTTGATTGATGATTAATTTTGTTTCATATAGATTTTATGATAAGTTAGATTGTAAAACCTATTAAACGACATCCATATGATTTGCGTTTTTGATATATGGTCAAGAACATTATTTTAGAAGTGGGTTTCAAGTTTCATAATTTTCTAAATTATTGTGGATTTATTAATAATTTTCCATGAGAGAAAATAGTTAACATTAGGTTTAAATTATTTAAAGCAATTATATAACGATTTTGGGTCTAAAAAATTATATATGTTAGAAAACATATTAAAAGTGAATTATGGTATTTTTGGGAAATTTTCCTAAGTATTTTATTATGGTTTCAAAATTATTTAAGTTAAGGGACTTAAATGTTTTATATGTTTTATCAAGAAAAGGCTTATTCGTTAAAATGTTTTTAATAGGAAATTTTGAATTTGGCAGCCTTTTGAAAAGGATTTTTGATAAAGAAATGACAACCAATTATGTTTTGACAAATTAGAAAAGTTAGGCGAAATGAAATTACTTTAAAAGGCATAAAATTAGTTTTGCTTAGATTTACCACTTTGCCACTTCCATTTGCTAGCTTTCGCCACCATACTCCTGTTAACAAACTCACTTGAAACCAATGTTCATGGTATCAAGCAATTTATATGTAGCGTATTGGGGAAAGCCGAAAGGAATGATGGTGTCATAAGGCAACGCTTTCGAAGGGGCTGCTTTTAACTTGTTTTTGTTTTTAAAAAGGAAGCTTTCGAACTAGTTGTCGCTTGCCTTTGTTTTTAGAAAAGAGCTTTCGAAAGAGTTGCCGCCTTTAGTTTTAAAAGAAGCTTTCGAAAGGTATCCTCTTTGAGCCTATTCGAAACGCATGCCGCCGCATTTATGCCTTTCGAACTAGTTAAGGTCGCTTTTCCTTATAGCCTTAAAACAACGTATTCGAAAGGGTGCTTTCACCTTTATACTTGGAAGATGCCTTCTCAAAGCTTTCGAAACGGTTGTATAGCTGTTTTTAAATGGTTTCAGAGGCAATGGTTTCGAAAGGGAAGGTTTCGAAACCATCCTCTTTCTTTTACTTGGGATTAAAGAAGTAATTGCTTTCACCTCAATTCTTTATGATCCTTTAGTTATATTAAAGGCTTAAACCAATGGTTGTGAATGGAATAGTTTTAAATGGTTTCGAAGTAATGTTTCCACAAACCTTTACTTGAGCCCAATGCTTTCGAAAGGTATGTTATAAGCGTTTCGAAGGGGAAGCCCCCAATGTTTTCAAAAGATATATTTTAGTGTACTCAAAGGTTTGTTTTAAGTGTTTTGAAAGGAAGATTTTGAAAGCTTTTGAAAGAAAAGTTTAATGGTTTCGAAAGAGGATGTTTGAGGTGTAAGTGATGATTTCGAAAGATTTATTTTCAATACATTCGAAAGGTATTTTTTGGCCTTTCGGCCTATTTTTTTCAAGGTTAAAGTAGTAACTTATTTGAAAGGGGTACTTTCAATAAATTCGAAAGGGATTGTTTAAGGTTTTAAACAAGGGTTTCGAAAGTATTGCTTTGACTTTAAGGCCTAAAGTTTTCTGAGTTAGTAAGGAGTATTAACCTATTTTGATGGGATAGAAAACCCTCTTGATTTAGATTTCATCAACATTGTTTTGTGTAAAGCATATATTATGGCATAATTACTTTGAGTAAAGGAAAGAATTATTTTTCCTTCTTAGGTATGATTTAAAAAAGGTTAAATCATTTTGAAAGAAATATTTTCAAGGAAGATTGAATGGGGTAGTTAACCCTAAGTAAATGACTCAGATATTAGAAGACCAGATGTGACTGATGTAGGGTCGCATCCTATACTTTTGCTAGTAGCCCCTATCTAATATATGTTCAAAATTCCAATGTGTAGGGCTTTATCATAGGTAAGACTAAAATGATGGTACACACAGAAAGGAATACACAAAGTAGAGGTAGGTTATTGGTGAGCCCGCAAAACCATTAGGTTCAACTGACCCTTAGAAAAGTAAGTTAAGGATAGATAGTCAAGTATTATGTCAAACAGAAGTTGGATTATTGATTAGGTCTAGTAGGCTTGAGTCAGCCACTGGTTAATAGTTAGCCTGATAAAGCTATATTATTTGGTCAGACAATCCATTGATTACCTGATTTATATGCACAAATATTATTGCTATTATGATTATAATTAGTTTGATTGCAGGTTTTTGATTTGCAAAAGATATGCTTTTAAAAGGATATTAGTGATGGGAAACTCATTCCACTAAGTGGCGTGGTCTCACTTAATATCAGTAAATCAAGACGTAATAGTATTAGTCACACCAAGCATTATGTCTGACTCAAAGTTTATGTTTTTCCCTTAAACTCTCAGGTGCTCAAAATTAGTTTGAGTAGATTGAGAGTTAAGGTCTTTCTAGGTTTAGTAGGTTGGACGAATAAGCTTCCGAAGACGTGCAAGAGGCAAAGCTAGTTATATAGGAGCTATTTAGTATTGTTTCCGCTGTGATGTAATTAAGATTGATATGTCTATTTAGTACTCTGATCATCCAAGGGGGCATCTCCATATATCGCTTGGCATAATTTGTAATAATTATATTTGATCATAAACCTGAAAATCATTTTGGGATTATGTAACTGGATATGAAATATTGATTTGAAATGTAATCAGAAAGTTGTTTTTGAAATCTGTGTTGACTTTGTCTCATATTCATGTGCTTCAGATATTATGGATACCATTAACATTACCATATTTTGTCACCGAAAGTTAATAATATAGATGACTGCAGCATCTGTAGTGCTTAGCCTCGGGCCTCAAGGTAGGGGATGTTACAGTTCTAGGCCGGACTTTAATTTGTAATATTGGGCGACTCGATGTCTATGCGCAGCTGCCTTCAAATCGACTTCCTCGCGCTTATCATCTATAAAGTCGAGAGATTCCAAGAGTAGATCATTATTTATTTTTGGATCATAGTAAGTCACTTGATGAGAAGGAATTTCGAGCTCAACATGAATAACAGCTTCGAAACTATAAACAAGGGCGAATGGAGTACGTCCAGTCGTGGACTTGTGGGTGGTCCTGTAAGCCCACAGTGTCGTCGAGAGTTCATCTACCCACTTGCCTCTAGCCTTTTCCAAACGCTTCTTCGGAATGGACTTTATAATCTTGTTCACAGCTTTAACTTGTCCATTTGCTTGAGGGTGAGCGACTGCTGCAAACCTCTTGTCAATATGATACCTCCAACATAAGTCTTTGAATCCAGCACTTTCGAATTGAGTCCCATTATCCATTACAATAGTTTGTGGAAGACCGAAACAACAGATGATGTTCGGACAATGAAGTTGATTATTTTATTGGCTAAGATCATGGCTAAAGTTACTTCAGCCCAGTTGGTGAAGTAATCAACCGCGACGATAGCGTACTTTGCACCACCTTTAGAGATTGGTTAGGAACCAATAATATTTATACCCCACATGGCAAACAGCCATGGGCCGACCATTTGCGTGATTTTCGTTGGTGGAGCTCTTGGAACTTTTGCATATATCTGGTACTTGTCACATCATCCTACATAGTCAGCGGCATCTCGAATGACGGTTGGCCAACAATACCCGTAATGGAGTATTTTCTTTGCTAGAGTTTGCCCTCTAGTGTAATCACCGCATTCCCCTTCATGAACTTCTATTAGAACCTGCTTTATCTCATCATGAGCGATACACCATAGTAGGAGAATAGAAAAACTCTTTCTATACATAACTTCTTCTTGCATGATATATCGGGAAGCTTTACGAAGGACTTGTCGCTTTTCATTCCTTTGTTCAGGTAGGACTCCCTGTAGCAAATAGTTTTTAATCGGAGTCATCCATGATTCCTGCTCAGGCTCCGCCTCTAGTACCCAGCCGATTTCTATCAGATGTATACTCAGGGCATTTAATACTTCGACCGAAACCAAGGCCATATGTTGTGCGTCGTCGGTGCTAGCAAACTTTGCAAATGAATCAGCCTCTCTGTTTTGACCCCGTAAACAACAACTCTTGGACATGGGTAAGATATGGAGCAAGCCATTGTCCTTTAGCGTGATAATCTCCCCTGACTTGGTATACTACCAACTATGTATCATAAAAGATATCAAGAGACTTTATTTCCAATTCTCTAACGAGTTTAAGCCCAGCAATCAGAGCTTCGTACTCAGCTTCATTGTTTATCGCTGGGAAATCAAGCTTTAAAGCATAATAGGTCGACCGATCTTCGGGAGGTACAAGCACAATTCCAGCTCTTGAATAATGATCATTGGATGCTCCATCAGTATACAATTTCCACCGTATGGTAGTGATTTCGCTGCTCTCTAAGGAATCATCTTGTGCAACGAATTCTGCTGTAAAATCCGCTAGTGCCTGACCCTGGATAGCCCTTAGAGGGAGATAAGTGATATCGAATTGACTAAGCTCGATATTCCACTTGAGTAATCTTCCAGACGTCTCAGGTCATTGCAGAACCTGTCGTAACGGTTGGTCGGTGTAAACATTGATCGGGTGTGCCTGGAAGTATGGGCGGAGGTTTCGTGATGCAATCAGCAAGAAGTATGCTAATCATTCTATTTTTAGACAGTTCCTTTCGGCTCCCGTCAATCGCTTTCTGACGTAATAAACCGGTCTCTGAATTCGATTCTCCTTACGAAGCAATACAACACTTATAACATGTACTGACACGGCGAAATAGATATATAAATCTTCATGATCCACCAGCTTTGAAAAGATGGGGGGTCTCTCCAAATGATTCTCCAAAGCTTGAAATGCGTCTTTACAACCCAGTGTCCATTCGAAGTTTCTTTTTCCTTTCCTAATCAAGTCAAAGAAAGGAATACATTTGTCGGTAGCTCTGAAAATGATCGGCTTAAGGTAGCAACTTTCCCATTCAGACTTTGTACTTGTTTGATAGTCTTAGGCGCTTGGATATCACGGATAGCTTGAATCTTCTTGGGATTAGCTTTGATTCCACAGGCGTTAACAATAAAACCAAGAACTTCCCTGATGCCATGCCAAAAGAACACTACAAAGGATTAATTTTCATCTTGTAATGTCGGAGGATGTCGAATATTTCTGCCAAGTCTCTAATGTGGTAGCTTGATCATCATGGCTTCATGAGCATATCATCCACGTATACTTCCATCATTTTTCCAATCTGGTCTTTAAACATCCTGTTGACTAAGTGCTGGTAAGTTGCTCCTGCATTCTTTAGTCCTACGGCATCACCATATAACAATATAATCCAACATTGGTAATGAAACTTGTGTGCTCTTGATCGGGAATGTGCATCAAGATTTGGTTATATCCCAAATACGCATCCATGAAAGAGAGAAATTTGTATCCCGCGGTTGAGTCCACCAGCTAGTCGATCCTCGGAAGGGGAAAACTGTCTTTAGACACACCTTGTTCAAGTCTGAGTAATTAATGCATATTCTCCATTTCCCATTCACCTTTTTCACAAGCATAAGATTAGATACCCACTTAGGGTAGAGGGCGTCGTGGATAAACCCGTTCTCTTTGAGTTTATCTCTTTGGGAGCAGAAGATCTCTTCGGATCCATGCCGCGTCTTTTTTGTTTCACCGGGACATGCCTCGATTCGATATTAAATGCATAGCTCACAATGACAGGAAAGATTCCACACATATTAGAGTGAGTCCAAGTGAACATGTCTAGATTCGCTCGGAGAAATCCAGCAAGTTCTTTCATCGTCGGGGAGCAGTGCTGTGATCCGATCTTTAGGACCCGTGATGGGTCATCGTGGCTAACTGTAATGTTAATCGTCAGCTCAGCCGATGCAACCTTGGTCTCTTTGGGCTCCTCCTTTATCGTCTCTCGAATCTATATCTCTATAGAACTGACTGTGGCGCCTGAGCCAAGGCTCAGGCGCTAATTGTCAATATTCGGTAGCTTGGATGTGGATAGTCTTGTCCACACCAATACCTTTCTCTTTGCATTGAGCATCCCTCAACTTAGCTACATAACAGGCACGTCCAATCGCCTGATCACCGTGAACAACTCCAACACCATTATCTGTTGGAAACTTCAAAGTCAAACACCATGGGGCAAGGGCTGCCCGGAATTCAGCTTGGGCCGGTCGGTCCAGAAAAACGTTGTAAGGAGAGTCAACATCCAAAACAACAAACGGCAAGATTCGCACTCTCCTATGGTCACCTTCTCCCAACTCTACAAGTAATTCAACATAACCACCGACTTCAATTGCATCCTGTGCAGTTAATACCCCGCTATTACCCTGCTATAACTCTACTATATCTCATAGCGGATTTCTACCGCTACGATTTTTTCATATAGCCCCAAATATAGCCTTTTCTCTTTAAGCCCCGCTATATCCCGTTAGTCCCGCTGTATTTCGCTATTTTCGCTATATCTTCTTAAAAGAAATGAACTGAAAAATGACATTAACACATTGTAAAAATTATGAAATTAATTTATTTAATTGAATTTTTAATATATTTTCAGACATGAAAATACTCTAATATTCTACTAAATTCAATTATGTTATATAACAGTTTTACATTTATTTACATTATATTCGCACAGGTTTTTATTTGAAATTATTTATGTATTGATTATAATTTAATTGAATGTTAAATTTCCATTTAATTACCATTTATATATTTGTAAAAACATTAAGTATGAGTTTTATATGCTATTTTAGAGTCATCCGCTATATTCCGCTATATCATCGATGTATCCCCGCTATGACTTTTTGCATCTCCTCCGCATTAAATCTGCCGAGCACTATAACTACAATGGTTGCAACATCGTTAAAACCATGTATGTGGGCTTTAGACGGCTTTAAGTCCTTGGCTTCCATCCTCATCTGATCATAGGTTTTTTTGAAAATTATATTTAATGAACTTCCATAATCAATCAACGTCCTTCTCACTAGAGCAGGGTCGATCATGGCTGAAATAACCATTGGGTCGATCGTCGGAGCCTCTACCTTGTCTGCATCTCTGTTTCTAAATATGATATCATTTGTCATTATATTTTGTTGTTTTGTCGGAGCTCCATCTTCTGTATTCAAACAATATTCAAAATCCACATGCTTAATTGCGCTAGCATAGCGCTCCATCTCATGCCAACTCTAATTCGTTTAGTGCGGTCCTCCGACTAATGTACTTATTACCAATCTTCCACCAGTTAACGCAGGCTCCTTAACTCTATGCGGTACTTCTTGATTGGGGTCGGATTAACAGAAAGTCTCATCAAAACAGTGATCAGCTTTTTACAAATTGCTGCAACTTCCTTTCTCGAATCAGCTTTTCGATAATGTCTTGGAGATGCCTGCATTCATTCGTTCCATGCCCATAGCATTCATGGAACCAACAATATTTTCCAGTTTGTTTTTGCTTCTCAGTTGATTCTTTTAGAGGTGGATTCTTTTATTGCATGGTATTGCTCGTAGATAAATAGATATTCTCCAAGAACGTATTCAACCGTGTGTAAGTATCGTACATCGGAATCCTAGACTTCCCTCTTCCGGGATCCCACTTTCATTCTCGGACTCTATCTCTGCCTTTCTTTTACTGATTCGGTTTGTTTTGGACATTCACTTGAACTTTTTCAGAGCTATCATCAGATTGCTTTACCGTAATATTACTCTGTATCCCCTCTCCGCTCGATCCTGCAACATTCTTCTTTCTAGAAGATCGAGCTTCCTCCTTTCTCAAATACTGAGTCGCCTTTGCATGAAAGCATTCCAACGTTGCGGGTGGCTTGCCAGCTAACCAATCGTCGAAATCAAATTCTGGATCTTTCTCTCTAATCACGGCCATCAATATCGCAATGTCATTTGGATTAATGATTTCTGTAACAGCTGTATGAAATCTCTCTAAATAATCTTTCAATGATTCTCCTAGAGCCTAGATCATGCTGGGCAGGGACATTACATCCTTGGGACAAGTTGCGTACATTCGGAACTGCTCCACAAACTTTGTTGCCAAATCATCGAATCTAGATGTTGATCGTGGGGGTAATCTTGTGAACCACATTGTTGCTATTCCAAAGAGAGTTATGGGAAAACATCTACACTTGGTTGCATCATCTGCTCGCGTAGAATCCATGAGCCATTCATTCATATATCATGATATGCTGCCTGGGGTCGATTTTTCCCTCGTAGGCGGGCATTGATGGCATATTGAACCTCCTTGGATACTCCGCACATAGAACATTATCAATGAACGGGGTATGACTTCTCAAGATTTCCCAGTCATCATTAGTCAAGCCCTAGCTTTCTCTCATTAACTGTCTGACCATTGTCGATAAGTTTGGCA
This sequence comes from Allium fistulosum, assembly GCA_030737815.1. Classification (NCBI taxonomy): domain Eukaryota; kingdom Viridiplantae; phylum Streptophyta; class Magnoliopsida; order Asparagales; family Amaryllidaceae; genus Allium; species Allium fistulosum. The sequence goes on from CM060908.1 coordinate 369,790,102, forward strand.
TTTAGATAGTTGGTGCAAAGCGACGGGCGTGTTCCACCTCACGTGAATGGTCCGGTCGATGTCTACGGGCCATTCCATGCCTTCTTAGTTAACCATCTTCCTGATGTATATTTTGTAAATTCAGTTCATCATCATTCCGGTGAAGACTTGGTTAACATTTAATTGAACTCCAGCATCCAAACCAACTAAAGCAGCTCCAACTTGATTGCCATGATGCATGGGTGGATTCCCTCTTCTTGTGGAGGGATCGATACCGATCCCTATGGAGGGATCGGCATCGATCAATCCTGGAAGACCACGATGGTCTGCCTGTTGACGTCCCGAAGTTTCTGCATGATATTCGTCTATTCTGCGATGCCTATGCATGTAATACCCATTGATGAGCTAGAACTCTCCGATGTCGAGAAGTAGTGAAGTCCCTCCTAGCTTTCCCTTGTTGCTACTGCTTAAGTTAGTTCATTAAGTTGATGTTTGTCTGGATCTGTTGATTTAATTATCGACGGCTCTCCATTAGCTCTCTTATTAGATTATGAAATTCATCTCTTGTAATAGAATCAGTGGGATTCTGAACTTCAGCTGGTTTAGCATTCACATCCATTGGTTGATTGCTTGGGTCTCCTTGTTGGATGCTAGTGTTCTCATTTCCTTCCATGTTCTGAGAAGTATATCCAGCATTCCTCACCATTATTGATAGCTCTGGTTAGATTTTTGCAAATCTGAGTAGTATGAGCAACTTCCTGAAGATAACTACGATCTCCTATAGGGGATTTATCCAATCTAGTAGCAACCAAGGGATCCTAATAAGCTGAGAATTAAGGTTCTCAATGAAAGCACCAAAATGTTTGCTCTTAACACAATCACAAACACCCAAGAATAGTTTTTGTAGAGAAGCAAGTGAAAAAAAATTAAGCTGAGTAGATGAATCAGTAAGCAAAAGAGAATAAGCAATAATCAGAGACACATAAATTTATAGTGGTTTGGCGGTGTATGCCTACGTCCACTTTAAAGATTATCCTTTATTAATCACTTTTAAATCTGATTTCAGTAGTAAAAAATATCAAGTACTTGATTACAATGGAGTCTAGAGTAACAAGCCGCATAAAGATCCTCAGAATAACCATCAAGCCGGTATTTATAGATGAAGACGACCAAATATTTCTTTGAAATCTCGACTAAAGGACCTTCTAAACCATATAGGCCCACTAGAGGGATCACTAGCTCCAATTCCCAAAGGGAAGGGATCGGTATCGATCCCTTCTTTGGATGAATTTTGGGGAGCGATCCCAATGGTGGCCTCTTTATGCACAAATATGTTTAGCCTTCAATTTTCATGTCATTTGGATCATTGGAGCTCGAGTTATCGCTTGATCTTTGATTCAGCATTGCTTGCAAGCTGCTCTTTGTCGATCCCTTTCGAGGGATTTATACCGATTCCTCCAAACTTGTCCATTTAATGTGCGATCCCTAAGGTGAGTTTCCTAGGTGTAACATCCATTATCTTGAGGCCCAAAGCTAAGCGCTACAGATGCTGCGGTCATCTATAGTATTAACTTCCGACGATAAAATATGGTAATGCTAATGGTATCCATAATATCAAAAGCACATGAATATGAAACAAAATCACAAATTTCAAAAACAACATTCTGATTATATCCAAATACATAATCTTATATCATTTTCCAAGTTCAGATCAAATATAATTATTACAAAAATACGCCAAGAGCGACATATGAAGATGCCCCCTTGGTTGATCAGAGTACAATATAGTCATAACTGACTTAATACAACACAACGAAATAAAACAAAATAAAACAGCAACTCCTAAGTAGCTATCAGTCAGCCTCCTGCTCATCTCCGGAAGCTTTATTCGTCATCCTACTAAAACCCGTAAATCCTCAACCCTCAGCCTACTCAAATCAATTTTGAGCACCCGAGGGTTTAAGGGGAAAAACATAAACTTCGAGCCAGACATAAAGCCTGGTGTGAATAATACTATACATTTTGGTTATTTGATATTAAGTGAGACCACGCCGCTTAGAGGAACGGGTTTCCTCTCACTAATATCCTTTCAAAAACATATCTTTTCCAAACATAATCCTACAACCAAAACTGGTTAAAACAATAAAGCAATATCATGTATACATACAAATCAGGTAATCAATGGACTATCTGCCCGAAACAACATAGTTTTTTTGGACTAAACACTAACCTTTGGCTGACTCGAGCCTACCAAAAAAAATAAAAAAAAAATCTAACTTCTGTTAGATACTCCACTTTTGGACGGTCTGTCCCTAGCTTAATTCTCCCAGGGTCAACTGATCCTAATGGTTTTGTAGGCTCACCAATAACCTATCTCTCCTTTATAGATTCCTTTTTGTGTGTAACATCATTTTAGTCTTACCAGTGACAAAGCCCTACACACTAGAATTTTGGACTTATATTAGCTAGGGGCTACTAGCTAAAGTATATGGCGTGACCTCATACCAGTCCCATATGGTATTATAATATATGAGTCATTTTACTTAGGGTAATCTACCCTTAAAAGTTTCCTTGAAAACATTTTATCTCAAATTGATTTAAACTTTTGAATCATACTTATACAAGGAAAATATATTCTATGCTTTACTCAAATCACCTTGCCATGTTATATATATTTTACACAAAACATTGTTGATGAAAACATTCGAAACCTTTGAAAGTACCCCTTTTGAAACCATTAAAAATACCCCTTTCAAAAACAAGTAAACTACTTTACTTTATAACCTAGGCCGAAGGCCAAAACATACCTTTCGAAATCATTGAACCATTCCTTTCTAAAGCCTTTTAAAACCTTAGACATCCTCTTTTCAAAACACTTTAAACATGCCTTTCGAAACCATTGGAAACCTTCCTTTAAAACCTTTCGAAAACACTGGGTAACCATCCCTTCGAAACCTTCATCATAAACCTTTCAAAAGCACTAAATCCTATTTATAAAATTAAACCTTTCGAAAGCATTTGGGTTCATGTAAAACATGTGAAACAACCTTTCGAAACCATTAAAAACTATACCTTTCGAAACCTTTGGGTTTTACCTTCAACAGAACAAAAGGGTCGTAAAACAACTAAGTCGAAAGCACTCTTTTGAAAGCAATTTCTTAAGTAAAGAAGTGATGGTGTCGAAACCAACCCTTTGAAAGCATTGGTGAAGCGACTAAGTTTTAAAATCAAAGTAACCCTTTCAAAATCATTTGCTTCGAAAGATAGGAAGCGGCAACAGAGGGGTTTCGACCCCTTCGAAAGCATTTAATTAAAACAAAAGGCACAACCTCTTTCAAAACCATTCCTTTAAAACATTTGACCCAGTCGAAAGCTAACCAACTCGAAAGCATTTCTTTCGAAAGCAAAGTAGGCGCATTTTCATTTAAAAGCAAAATAACGCTTCGACCCCTTCGGAACCCATTGTTTTGACTCAATACCTTTCGCCAATGCCCAATCCACTATGTACCAAGTATGTGATACCATGTGTATTGGTTTCGACTGAATGGAGGCGGAAGTACCCAATCGAAAGCATGGTTGCGAAAGTGGCGAAACATGTAAAAAAGCATGTATAAATTAATATTTAACTTTTAAAGTAATCCTTTTCAACTAACCTGCCTTATTTGTCAAAATATAATTGGTTGCTGATTTCTTTTCTAAAAGTACTTCCGAAATTTCAGAAATAAACAAATTAAATTATTTACAAAATGCCCCTTCTCCTTTTATAAATATATAATAGGTCCGATAGCTTAAATAATTTTATATACTTATGAAACCACTTAGGAAAAATCTATAAAATTTCCCATAAATCATTTCTAATATTTTTTTTAACATATATTAATTTCTGACCCAAAGCATATATAATTTAGCCGTAATTAATTTTAAACCCAAATAACCATTTTCCTCACTAGAAAATTAATATTAAATCCACATTAATTTATAAAATTATGAAAATTGAAACCGATCTTTAAAATATCATTTCTGATCTTATACTAAAATCACAAGGCATTTGGATGTCATATAATAGGGTTTTCACATTAAAACTTATAAAAAATCCATATGAAATAGCATATGTAACAACCCGCATATTTAACGATTTGTATATTTAAATGTTTTATTTAAATATAGAATCGTTAATCGGATTAAAGTCCGAAAAACTACTTTTTTTTTAAATAGTCGAATTGGGACTCAAGACCACCTCCATTGAGTCTAAAATGGCGTTTACAACTTTTTTGAGTATAAACATCGATATGTTTTGAGTTGAGTAAATATTATGACTTTTTCTCCTTGGGTTTGGGTTTGGGTTTCAGCCCATCAACCTCCTAATAACCTAACCCTTCATCCAATTCCTCTTCACTCATTCTATTACTTTCCTAACACTCAAGCTTTATAAAAAAAATGGGGGAAGAGAAGAGGAATTAGAAATTCCTAAGCCCTAGATTCATTTGCAAACTCAAGTTCTAGCTCCAACATCAAAGAGAAGCTTAAGTGAGCTCCCTCTTCATCTTCTCCATCTCTTCTCCTCTTCAATTTCAGAAATTTCCTAAACCATAACTTAGGAAATGTTTTTCTATTTGAGCTTAGATTGAAGCTCCTTGGGTTAACATTGAAGAGTGTTTGTTCTTGCCTTGCTCTATAGCTTCTCTCTTGTGTTTTTGGGTTTAAAGGTGAGTTTTTGAACTCACATCTTTGTCTATTTCTATCATTTTTGTTAAATATGAATTCCTAACATCTATTCATGTTCATTTGCTTTTGATTTGAATTGATTTGGTGAACATTTCAATTTTTGGTGTTTTGAAGTCAAAACTTTAAAAAATCCTAGCTTTGATGTATGATCATGCTTTTGGAGGTGTATCGAAGAGCCTAAAGGGCTGGGTTGTCGATAGGCAAAAACCCCTAAAGTCCATTGCTCGTCCGATCGCAAATTGGGAGAGTTTTCTCTTTATTTGATAGGCTGAAAAAACAGTTCCAGTGCCAGTCAATCGACTAGCTGTAGGAACCGAGAGTTTCTGAGAATGACTGCAGAAACCAAAAGTCTCTGGTTTCTGGATCAGTCGACTGGCTTTTGCAGTCAGTCAACTGACTGCAGAGACCGAAACTTTCGGGTTTCTGGATCAGTCGACCGGCCTCTACAGTCAATCGACCGACCTGCTTGTTTTTGCCTATTTTGCTTGAGGTTCCAGTTTTTATCGATTCGTGATCATCCGATTTATTGTTATCATTTATTATTGACTTTGATGACTTCTTTTTCGGGACTTTTGAGAATATCCATTTTGATGGATTCGGTATCGATTTCTTTGGATTTGATTCACGTCTTCGAATGTGGATTTTGGTGATTAATTGTTTCTACAATCATTTCTGTGATTTGTCACTTTATAATATAAAGGTTTTCTGTACTAGTAGTAAATATTCAAACTCTTTTTCAAAGATGATTTCAACTCTATTTTTAAGTATAAAGCTTGTTTTCAAAACCGTTTTCCAATCTATTAGTATATACAAACCTTTACTTCATTCGTATGAGAAATCTAATTAAACGGCTTAGTAAAACAAGTGGTATGAAACGCTTGCGTTCACTTCGTCGGTTAATTCTTGGACTTGTACGATTGAACTCTTGTGACAATTTTCGAGTGGAAATCTATAATTTGTTCGTAAATATTTAAGTTAAGCTAGTGGTTATGGGACATGAACCTAAACTCATATATTTACTAGCTTAGTGTAATTCACACTTTTTATTGATCGATGATGATTGTTTTGTGATTTAGACTAGCGATATGCGATGTCTATTTGTCTGCGAAGGAGACTAAATCCCGTTTCTGTGGAGCTTTGGCTCAAATTTGGCGGGGTAGCAACCCATGGTCTTCAGGCCGTTTGTGGAGCTTCGGCTCAAAATTTATGGTTAGCGACCATGGAATAGCGTTCCGTTTGTGATACACGTGTTGGTGAGTTTTCATGCTCCCGTTTGTGATAGACCTCCCCCTTTTGTGATTTATGGAATTCTAGTTGATGATTTTTGGAATTTGTGTTTCACCTCTTTTTGTGATTGGCAATGATATGTTTGTCAATATTTGGGGTTTGGTGAATAAAAATAAAGAATATGACATTCTTTTGGTTCTTTGAGATTCTTGAGATATTGTATGATTTTGTTGTTGTTTAAAGTATACTTGTCACAGTATGACATTATTGTTATCATACGTTTTTGTTATATCTCTTCTTATATCTCACTTTATATATGATAATTATGGCTAGACTGATCCGTTTATTATTTTCTTATTAAATAATACTCGGGTCAGACCGAGATGTTACAGGTGCTTCTGCTTGACTCGTTATCTGGGATCCTCTTCTAACTTTTGTCTAACTACTTTGAATAGTAGTTTTTGGTTGTTATACATTTGAGTTATAGACTCCATGATGTATACTTATTCTTTTGTCTAGCACTTGTATCTATTCTTTTGTGATATTTGTGGATCTTATTTGACCACTACTCTGATGTACACCTTTTTGTGTTATATATTCATATTTGTTTCCGCCTTTGTGATATGAACATCTGTGACTGATTTGTGTTATGTTAATTTCTATATTTGTTACCGAAGGCCACTTAGACACTGTGTGGTAGCTTTGCGTTTGTATTTGATATGTCGGATTTCCTCTTGAAATGAAATGTAAGTTATATTATCTGACATATCGGTACTCACACAAAGCAATTACACAGATGGTCGCTCCTCAACAGCCTTATTCTTCATGCTAGTCGACAGCATTACCCAGTAGTGTTCTTGGCTAGCGTGAGTATAGAGGTGGGGCGTCACAGCTTGGTATCAGAGCCAAACTTCGGAACAATGTAGAATAATCTAGCAAGGATCATTATCCTAAGTCTTTCTTAGGAATCGTGCCATAGGATTTAATTCGAGTCTTCGTACCATTTTATCCTATTTTCTTTTGTGATGTCTTGCTTTATCAATCAAGTTTGTTTGATATTCATTCTGAGAATAACCTTTTTCCTCTTCATTCTTTCTTTCTTAGAGAAGAGAAATGGTTAGACCAGGCCGTCCCAGCATCGGTCAATCTAGTGCTACTCCTCAGGAAGGAGTATTTATGACTGCTCAGCAACTTTTAGATCTTGTGAACAATGCCCGAGCTGTTGGACCCGATCCAGCGCCTATTCACCCTAAATCTGGGTTTGCACGTTTATGCAGTTATTATATCGCTTTAGGTGGAAATCCTTTCAAGGGTTTCGAGAGCGTTATAGAGGTCCAAGCTTTGCTTCGAACATGCGACCGCATCTTTTCTCGCATGAATCTTATTGATCTTCATCGAGTCCAAGTGGCTTCTAGTATACTCCGAGAAAGAGCATTAGATTGGTACGAGCTTTTTATTTCTGAAATTATCGAAGCGGATCTTACTTGGGAGCAATTCCGGGAAAGGTTCAAATTGAAGTTTGTGCCGGAAGCTGAAAAAGTAACTTTAGCTCGGCGCTTTATTGACCTTATTCAAGGTGAATCTTCCGTGACAGACTATGTTGCTTCTTTCAAATCTCTATCCAAATATGGGGTCGAGTATATTAATACCCCATTGAAGAAAAATCAGAGATTTGTTTATGGGTTGAACAAGAACCTCAAGAAACCATTACTTCTGAAATTAGAAGTTTTTTTTGATCAGCTTGTTGATATCGCTCTTCGACTCGAAGAGGCCGATAAAGAAAGTGATGATGTGGTCAAACAAAACGTCAACAAGAAGAGACCTTTTAAATTCAAGCCTAATCCCAACAAGAAAGGGAAGCAAGCAACTTCGGTAGCAAATACTCCTACCTCTCGTCGTGGGGAATGTTACAATTGTGTATCTAAGGACCATTATGAAAACAAGTGCCCGAAACCTCTTTTTTGCCGCTATTGCAAGAGTTCGGGTCATACTATATCTTTGTGTCCCAAACTTCAAAGCAAGAAGGAAGGCAAGCTAAATGTTGTACAAGCCCCTTCTAACACTTCTCGTGGTCAAGGTATTACGCATTCTATCCTTGATGGCATTATTATATTTCACGATCTTCCTATTCGAGTTCTTTTTGATACGGGTGCATCTCACTCTTTTATATCAAAAGAATTTGTTGATGCTTTGTATTTGATTGTTATTGGCTTGATGACTTCATTGAGAATTACAAATCCGGTTGGTGGATCCGCAACACTCAGTTTATTGTGTAAACATGTCAAGATTATTTTATGTGGTTACTCTTTCCGAGCCAATTTGCATGTTATGCGCTACCGTGGTTTCGGAATGATTTTGGGAATGGATTGGCTTAACCGTAATGAAGCCCATATCCTATGTCCTGAACAGACTATATATCTTTGGCATCCTCAATCTGTTAAGCATATTTCTCTTGTTCTGAAAGATTCAGATTCCAATTCGAAAGCATCCTTGTATTCTCTAAATCCTCATGATGACGATAATGATGATGAGGAAGATGTCATTTCTCTCATTCATATTGTTCGTGAATTTCCCGACATATTTGAGCCCGTTTTAGGATTACCACCTAAGCTAGCAATTGAGTTCAGAATTAATCTAATCCCTGGAGCTCTGCCTATTACTCGTCCTCCTTATCGTATGTCCAATAAAGAAAATGAGGAGATGCGTAAACAATTATCTGAATTGGAGGCGAAGCAATTTATTCAATCTAGTTCCTCTCCATGGGGAGCTTCAGCTATTTTTGTGAAGAAATCTGATGGTACACTTAGGCTTTGCGTTGACTACCGCAAGCTTAACGACCTCACCATCAAGAATAAATATCCCTTGCCTCGGATTAATGATTTATTCGATTAACTTAGTGGTGCTAAAGTCTTTTCACAGTTAGACTTAGCAACCGGTTTTCATCAGCTCCGTATTGCAGAGGATAACATTCATTTGACATCGTTCTGTACTCGTTATGGATCTTATGAATGGCTTGTTATGCCATTTGGTTTGACGAATGCTCCGGCTTATTTTGTTGACCTTATGAATCGAGTTTTCAAAGACTTCCTCGATCGAATTGTTCTCATCTTTATAGATGATATTCTTATTTATTCTAAAACCAAGGAAGAGCATGAAAAACATCTTTGGATTGTGTTGGAAACTCTTAGGAGAAATCAATTGAAAGCAAAATTTTCTAAATGCCACTTTTGGAAATCTCGAGTGAAATTTTTGGGACATATTATTTCTGAATCCGGAATTTCCGTGGATCCTTCAAAGATTGAAGCAATTCAAAATTAGAAGAGACCGGAGAGTGTGACGAAAATTTGTAGCTTCCTTGGATTGGCGGGCTATTACCGTCGGTTCATAAAATACTTTTCTAAATTTTCATACCTCTTACTAATTTGACAAAGAAGGGAGTTAAATACATTTGGTCAAACAAATGTGAAGCTGCTTTTCAGAAACTAAAAGAACTCCTTTCCGATGCTCCTATTCTTGTGATTCCCGAAGGGAACCAAGATTTTATTATTTATACCGATGCTAGTCGTGTTGGTTTGGGAGCCGTTCTCATGCAAAGGGAATGTGTTATTGCTTATGCTTCTAGGCAATTAAAGCCTGTCAAGACTAGATATGCCACTCATGATTTAGAGCTCGCGGCTACTGTTTTTGCCCTTAGAATTTGGCATCATTATCTTTTGGGAGAGAAATTTGTTCTCTACACCGATCATAAATCTTTGAAGTATTTATTTTCTCAAAAGGAACTTAATTTGCGTCAACAACGTTGGCTCGAGTTCCTTGCATCTTATGATCTTGATATTCTTTATACCCCCAGAAAGGGAAATCGTGTTACCGATGCCCTTAGTCGTAAGCAACAAGCGGTTGTTTCTATGATGATATCCGAATGGAATGATCTCGTGACTTTATCCACTTGTGAGATTCGAGATCGTGAATCCAATTCATGTTCATCTCTTGTTTTATGTAGCCTTGAGGCTCATCCTTCTCTTTTAGACCGCATTCTTGAAGCTCAAAAGCATGATCCCGAATTGGTTCTTCTTAGCCAAAGTTGTAGGGATAAAATTGATATTGAAGGTTTGAAAGACTTTGATATTGATGCTCGTGGCGGTATTCAAAAATTTGGTAGACTTATGGTGCTAAATATTATTGATCTTCGTAAAGACATTTTAGAAGATTCTCATCGTTCTAAATTTACCATTCATCCCAGTAGTAGTAAAATGTATGCGGATATGAAGCGACTTTATTATTGGAATGGAATGAAATCCGATATTGCTAACTTTGTTAAGCGTTGCATGACTTGCCAACTTGTAAAGGCCGAGCATCAAAGGCCCGGTGGGTTATTGCAACCTTTGGAAATTCCAATATGGAAGTGGGATCAAATTTCCATGGACTTTATTGACGGTCTTCCCCATTCTCATTCGGGTCATGATAGCCTATGGGTGATAGTTGATAGACTTACAAAGTCCGCCCATTTTATTCCCGTTCGGTCCAATCGGACCGTACCTATTTTGGCTAAACTTTTTGTCAAGGAAATTATTAAATTGCATAGAGTTCCTACTTCTATTGTTAGCGATTGTGATCCATTGTTTACTAGTGGATTCTGAAAAGGTCTTCAAAAAGCTTTGGGAACAAAGCTTAATTTTAGCACCGCTTATCATCCTCAGTCCGATGGACAAACCGAGCGTGTGAATCAAACTCTTGAAGATCTTCTTCGAGCATGTGTTCTTGATTTTGGTGGAAGTTGGGAAGATCATATTTCTCTTGTTGAATTTTCCTATAACAATACCTTCCAATCTAGTATTGGTATGGCACCTTTCGAGGCACTTTACAGAAGGCCATGCCGATCTCCTTCGTGTTGGCTTGAAGCCGGTGAGAAGCTGGTTTTAGGTCCAGATTTTATTCGGGATGCCACAGAAAAGATTGACCTTATTCGTCATAGAATGAAAGAAGCTCAAAGTAGACAAAAATCCTATGCCGATAATCGAAGAAGGAAATTAGAATTTTCTGTGGGAGACTTTGTGTTTATTCGTGTTTCACCTATGAAGGGTGTTGTACGTTTCAGTCGATCGGGAAAATTAGCACCTCGATATATTAGGCCATTTCCCATCACCAAACGCATTGGTTCCATGGCTTATTGCCTTTTGTTACCGGCTCAATTTTCTGCTATTCATGACGTATTCCACGTTTCTCAATTACGGAAATGCCTTCGAGATTCCGATTCTATTCTTGAGCCCGGTGTTATTGAAGAAATTGAAGTTTCGCCTAATTTGACTTATTAGCAACATCCTATTCGTATCATTACTTCGGAGGTTAAATGCCTTCGAAATAAAGATGTTCCTCTTGTGAAAGTTCAATGGTCCTCAAATCCTAAGGATTGCTCTTGGAAATCCAGAGAATTCATCGAGCGAACACATCCGAACTTGCTCTCTCGTGCTCCTTAAGGTGAACTTTTGTTTCAATTTTTTTTTGTGTTGATATACTTTTATTGTTGTTACTTCTTATTTATTTCTTAAAGATTGCGAGGACGCAATTTCTTTAAGGAGGGGAGTCTGTAACAACCCGCATATTTTATGATTTGTATATTTAAATGTTTTATTTAAATATAGAATCGTTAATCGGATTAAAGTCCGAAAAGCTACTTTTTGTAAACAGTCGAATTAGGACTCGAGACCACCTCCATTGAGTCCAAAATGGCGTTTACAACTTTTTTGGGTACAAACATCGAAATGTTTGGAGTTGAGTAAAAATTATGACTTTTTCACTTTGGGTTTGGGTTTCAGCCCATCAACCTCCTAATAACCTAACCCTTCATCCAATTCCTCTTCACTCATTCTATTATTTTCCTAACACTCAAGCTTTAGAAAAAAATAGGGGAAGAGAAGAGGAATTAGAAATTCCTAAGCCCTAGATTCATTTGCAAACTCAAGTTCTAGCTCCAACATCAAAGAGAAGCTTAGGTAAGCTCCCTCTTCATCTTCTCCATCTCTTCTCCTCTTCAATTTCAGAAATTTCTTAAACCCTAACTTAGGAAATGTTTTTCTATTTGAGCTTAGATTGAAGCTCCTTGGGCTAACATTGAAGAGTGTTTGTTCTTGCCTTGCTCTATAGCTTCTCTCTTGTGTTTTTGGGTTTAAAGTTGAGTTTTTGAACTCACATCTTTGTCTATTTCTATCATTGTTGTTAGGTATGAATTCCTAACATCTATTCATGTTCATTTGCTTTTGATTTGAATTGATTTAGTGAACATTTCAATTTTTGGTGTTTTGAAGTCAAAACTTTAAAAAATCCTAGCTTTTATGTATGATCATGCTTTTGGAGGTGTATCGAAGAGCCTAAAGGGCTGGGTTGTCGATTGGCAAAAACCACTAAAGCCCATTGCTCATCCGATCGCAAATTGGGAGAGTTTGCTCTTCATTTGATAGGTTGGAAAAAACAGTTCCAGTGCCAGTCAGTCGACTGGCTGTAGGGACCGAGAGTTTCTGGGAATGACTGCAGAAACCAAAAGTCTCTGGTTTCTGGATCAGTCGACTGGCTTCTGTAGTCAGTCGACTGACTGCAGAGACCGAAACTTTTGGGTTTCTGGATCAGTCGACTGGCTTCTGCGGTCAGTCGATCGACCTGCTTGTTTTTGCCTATTTTGCTTGAGGTTCCAGTTTTTATCGATTCGTGATTATCCGATTTATTGTTATAATTTATTATTGACTTTGATGACTTCTTTTTCGGGACTTTTGAGAATATCCATTTTGATGGATTCGGTATCGATTTCTTTGGATTTGATTCACGTATTCGAATGTGGATTTTGGTGATTGATTGTTTCTACAATCATTTCTGTGATTTGTCACTTTATAATATAAAGGTTTTTTATACTGGTAGTAAATATTCAAACTCTTTTTCAAAGATGATTTCAACTCTATTTTTAAGTATAAAGCTTGTTTTCAAAACCGTTTTCCAATCTATTAGTATATACAAACCTTTACCTCATTCGTATGAGAAATCTAATTAAACGGCTTAGTAAAACAAGTGGTATGAAACGCTTGCGTTCACTTCGTCGGTTAATTCTTGGACTTGTACGATTGAACTCTTGTGACAATTTTCGAGTGGAAATCTACAATTTGTTCGTAAATATTTAAGTTAAGCTAGTGGTTATGGGACATGAAGCTAAACTCATATATTTACTAGCTTAGTGTAATTCACACTTTTTATTGATCGATGATGATCGTTTTGTGATTTAGACTAGCGATATGTGATGTCTATTTGTCTGCGAGGGAGACTAAATCCCGTTTCTGTGGAGCTTCGGCTCAAATTTGGCGGAGTAGCGACCCATGGTCTTCGGGCCGTTTGTGGAGCTTCGGCTCAAAATTTATGGTTAGCGACCATGGAATAGCGTTCCGTTTGTGATACACGTGTTGGTGAGTTTTCATGATTCCGTTTGTGATAGGCCTCCCCCTTTTGTGATTTATGGAATTCTAGTTGATGATTTCTGGAATTTGGGTTTCACCTTTTTTTGTGATTGGCAATGATATGTTTGTCATTATTTGGGGTTTGGTGAATAAAAATAAAGAATATGACATTCTTTTTGGTTCTTTGAGATTCTTGAGATATTGTATGATTTTGTTGTTGTTTAAAGTATACTTGTCACAGTATGACATTATTGTTATCATACGTTTTTGTTATATCTCTTCTTATATCTCACTTTATATATGATAATTATAGCTAGACTGATCCGTTTATTATTTTCTTATTAAATAATAATCGGGTCAGACTGAGATGTTACAGGTGCTTCTGCTTGACTCCTTATCTGGGATCCTCTTCTAACTTTTGTCTAACTACTTTGACTAGTAGTTTTTGGTTGTTATACATTTGAGTTATAGACTCCATGATATATACTTATTCTTTTGTCTAGCACTTGTATCTATTCTTTTGTGATATTTATGGATCTTATTTGACCATTACTCCGATGTACACCTTTTTGTGTTATATATTTGTTAGCGCCAAAATTGGTCACTAACACCCAAATCCAGATGAAAGTACCAAATACCGGTCACAGCTCAGAGATAGAGTGTATGTAGAGAGTAATAATGTGAAGAACAGTTAAAACTAAAATGAAAGCAGTAAAGATAAACAGATTTTATAGTGGTTCGGCTAACTCCGGCCTACGTCCACTCCAGAAGTTTTCCTTTTTTTATATGAGAATCAATTACCGTTACAAAATGGTAGAGTAACCTCGGCCTTAGAAAATAGAAAGTCAAAGAGTCGAGAGAAGATCCCCCATCTGGAGACCCACATGCTGTATTTATAGGCAAAACCAGGCAGTTGGGCCTCCTGAGTAGTTTGGGCCCACCAAGGCCATAGCCGAACCCTACTTCATCATGCCGACCGAGGGAAGGTGTGCCGAGCGAGGCTTCATGCCGAAAGAGGGGAGGTGTGTCGAACGAGGCTTTATGTCGAACGAGGCAAGGTATGCCGAACGTGGGGAGGTATGCCGACCGAGGGGAGGTGTGCCGAACGAGGCTTCATGCCAAACGAGGGGAGGTATGCCGACTGAGGGGAGGTATGCCATCCAAGGGAAGGTGTGCCGAATGAGGCTTCATGTCGAACGAGGGGAGGTATGCCGAACGAGGCTTCATGCCGAACAAGGGAAGGTGTGCCGTCCGAGGGGAGGTGTGCCGACCGAGGGGAGGTTTGCCGAACGAGGGGAGGTATGCCGTCCGAGGGTAGGTGTGCCGAACGAGGCTTCATGCCGACCGAGGGGAAGTGTGCCGTCCGAGGGGAGTTGTGCCGAACGGGGGAGGTATGCCATCCGAGGGGAGGTGTGCCGTCCGAGGAGAGGTGTGTCGAACGAGGGGAGGTATGCCGACCGAAGGGAGGTGTGCCATCCGAGAGGAGGTGTGCCGAACGAGGGGAGGTATGCCGTCCGAGGGCAGGTTTGCCGAACGAGGCTTCATGCCGAACGAGGGGAGGTGTGTCGAACGAAGGGAGGTGTGCCGAACGAGGTATGCCGAGCGGCACTTGCTAAGTGAGGTATGCCGAGCGGCATATGCTGAGTGAGGTTGATTTTTGAAATTGTAACGATCATAACTTGAGCATACGAACTCCGATCGACTTGAAATTTGGAATGTTGGCTTCCGCCTCTTTAATTGTTGTGTTATATCAATTCTAGCTTGATCTAGACTCGGACAAAATTCATCAATGTCCATAGTGAACTAGTGTGTATCCGATCTTTGGGATGCACTGTCTTTGATTTCCAGTCAATTTCTTGGTGTCACGGCCTTGCCAAAAGGTAGGTTAACACTTACCCCCCAAAACATGCCTTGCTATTGGAAGGTGTGTTTTGAATAACCTCAAATTTAACATCCAAAGTCCACGTTTCATCCATATTAAATAACCCATAACCGAATTCAGGACCTCTCCGGGTCGATATCCAAATCCTTTGCCGTCCATAGCCGATATTCATATCGTAACCTCTTCGGGTTCTTGTCAACCGCAATCCACACCTGACGACCATGGTCCAGTGTCCCTGAACATTGAGTAATGCCATGGCTTAAGTCCTAAGCCAAATCCTGGTCGCTCTGGACCCTTGCCGAGCATAGTCAATACTCGACGACCTGAAATAGTAACCGATAGTATGGGGCCTAAGTCCTAGGCCAAATCCTGATTTCTTCATACCCTTGCCGAGCATAGTCCATACTCGACGGCCTGAATAAGTCGATTTGCCATGCTTGGACAAAGAAACTTACCCCTTGCCAGGTATAATCCATACCTGACGACCATTTACCAAAAGCTAGAAAAAAATCCAATCAAAAGCCAATCCGAAATCCAGATCAAATTAGGAAACAAAAAATCCATATCAAAAATCCAAACCAATATCCAAACCAGAAAACAATCATCCAAATAAAATTCCAAACCAAAAAAAAACAAAAGACAAACAAAACCAGGAGTTCAAACCAAACCAGGAAAAAGCAAACGTCCAAACCGAAAAAGAAAAGGAAAATTTCACAAACTAGAGCGTCGCGGTTTGTCATCATCTCAGAGCATGCCTAGGGGCTATCTCCGTCCCCGTACATGTGTAAGTGACTTGGCCGTTTGCTTAGTGTTTGCTACTTATTTCATATTACCCCTGTCAATTGATAACCAATCGACCATCATTCCTGGGCCTCGCGCCATCGTTGTTTGAGGTAGACGGTGGTCGCTCCTGTTCCACCGCTGCATTTCAAGCTCTAACATATTGTCGCAACTGTCCATTCCTTACATGCTCCTCAATTATGTCATTCATATGCCTGCAGCTGTTGGTATCATGCCCGTCCAAGTCGTGAAAAAGACAGTGCCTTCCTAACGCCCTTTCACGTTCCGAGGGTTCCCTCCTCGCCGGCCTTCGGTAGGGAAGGCGATTCCGTGTCTCCATGAATATCCGTTCCAACGTCTCGTTTAATCCCGTGTAGGTGGAAAATTTTGGCTCTCTCCACCGTTGCCAAGCTTTTCCTGACTCATCATCCAGCTTCCTTTATCTTTATCTTTATCCAAGCCTCCGTTGGATGGCCCTCCATCCTCAGCCGTGTTCACCTCCTTTAATTTCATATCTGGGCATGCATCTTCCTGTCGAAGGAATCTCTTAGCTTCATGAAAGAATTCCCCAAGATCCATTGGTGGGTCCCATATTAAAGATACCTTGAAATCTGAATTCTCTCTGACCCCTGACACGACTGCCATTATGACCATCGATGGATCCGGTCGATCTACCGAAGCGACCTCCACATTGAACTGAGTTAAGAAAGACCTGAGTGATTCCTCCGTCCTTTGCTTTACCGATGTCAGTGTCATTACATTCTTCGGCCTCTTGATATGAACCCGAAATTGCTTCAAAAACCTGTCCACCAATTCTGTCCATGTCCCGATAGATCCTTCTTCCAGCTGTCTGAACCACATAGCAGCTATATCTGTTAAGTACAAAGGGAAACATCGGGCCATAACTTCCTTCGATGCCTCCAGCACTTCCATGTGTCTTGTGTATCTCATCAAGCGATCAGTTGGATCAGCCTTGCTATTGTATACCTCCACGTTAGGTAGCTTAAACTCTAGTGGATTCCGAGCTATCCTGACTTCACGAGTAAACAGACTCATGTTTACTCCTTCTAGATCTCTATTGGTCAAACCTCCGCGCATAGTTTTCCTGATGATCTCAGCCAATCCAGCATTGTCCGTCAAGGGTTGCTCCCCGAGTCCCCGAGGGAATTCTGGCATGTATTCCTCATCACGTGCTCTTGCATTCCTGCCAGCATCTTGTTGTATGGTGTTAACTGGAGTTCCTCCATGAACTGGTCCATCATCACCGGGTGGTGTGCCCCCATGTCCGGATCCATCCAGGTTGATAGCCGTCTGCCGATTGGGGGCTGCCCCCTGTTGAGTCACTCCATTAGCCTGCTGGTTGAGTTCCTCTGGTCCAGCTCTAAGACCTTGAGCACCTGCAGTTCCCGATTGTCCAAATTGCCTAAGAAGAGCCTGTATCATCTCCTTTTGTCGTTTCATCATCGCTTCCATCTCCTCTCTGGTGATGTAGATGGATGCTCGACCTGCTCCATTTCCAGAGGAAGCCTCTTGACTTCCCTCCTAATTGCTCCTTTCTTTCACTTGCTTCCTCGCTGATGGTCTAACCATTACTTCCTAGAATCCAAGTTCCTAGCTTCAAAATTCCTGAGTTCAGTTCTCAGTGAAAGCACCAAAGTGTTAGCGCCAAAATTGGTCACTAACACCCAAATCCAGATGAAAGCACCAAATACCAGTCAGAGCTCAGAGATAGAGTGTATGTAGAGAGTAATAATGTGAAGAACAGTTAAAACTAAAATGAAAGCAGTAAAGAACAACAGATTTTATAGTGGTTCGGCTAACTCCGGCCTACGTTCACTCCAGAAGTTTTCCTTTTTATTTATATGAGAATCAATTACCGTTACAAAATGGCAGAGTAACCTCGGCCTTAGAAAATAGAAAGTCAGAGAGTTGAGAGAAGATCCCCCATCTGGAGACCCACATACTGTATTTATAGGCAAAACCAGGCTGTTGGGCCTCCTGAGTAGTTTGGGCCCACCAAGGCCATAGCCGAACACTACTTCATCATGCCGACCGAGGGGAGGTGTGCCGAGCGAGGCTTCATGCCGAACGAGGGGAGGTGTGCCAAACGAGGATTCATGCCGAACGAGAGGAGGTATGCCGAACGAGGGGAGGTATGCCGACCGAGAGGAGGTGTGCCGAACGAGGGGAGGTATGCCGTCCGAGGGGAGGTGTGCCGAATGAGGCTTCATGCTGAACGAGGGGAGGTGTGCCGAACGAGGGGAGGTGTGCCGAACGAGGGGAGGTGTGCCGTCCGAGGGGAGGATGCCGAACGAGGGGAGGTATGTCGTTCGAGGGGAGGTGTGCCGAACGAGGGGAGGTGTGTCGAACAAGGGGAGGTGTGCCGAACGAGGGGAGGTGTGCCGACCGAGGGAAGGTGGGCCGAATGAGGGGAGGTGTGCTGAACGAGGTATGCCGAGCGGCACTTGCTAAGTGAGGTATGCCGAGCGGCATATGCTGAGTGAGGTTGATTCCTGAAATTGTATCGATCATAACTTGAGCATACGAACTCCAATCGACTTGAAATTTGGAGTGTTGGCTTCCGCCTCTTTGATTGTTGTGTCATATCAATTCTAGCTTGATCTGGTGTAACGACCACGACTTTCTCTCCATAGAAAGTCGCATCGTCAATAAGAAAGAAAGGGGTAGAAAATAGAAAAGAAGAGAAGAGAGAAAGAAACAACATTAGAATCTCACACAGCGGAACGAATAAATTATATTAATAACATGAACTGTTACATAGTATACAACACTTATCAGAGTTATACAACATATACATCACATACTAGACAGTTATAAACATCTGTCTAGTTATTACAACTCGATACAATACAAAACACTATCATAGAGATAACACAGCGGAAACTACTATCTATCTACAACGCTGAAGCCTCCTGCTCCATTACTCCTCCAGATTACTCGTCAAAGCTAACCTGAATCCCTTGGCTACTCGTAAAAATTTGAGTACCCAAGAGTTTATAAAACAGAAATAAACAACTTGGGTCAGACATGGGTCTGGTGTGAGTAAACGGGTTAAACTTGCTTAACTTCAAAACCTTTTGAAAGAAAAGGTATCACGTAAGACTTCCCACACATAAACATGGGTAAGTTTTTACCTTACGCTAACCAAAACATTTGATAGGAAATTCGATTGTATTATAATAGGGTCTAGGGTTTTCAAATAAATATGAAATAGCTGAAATTGTTACATTATTAAATTCCAGCATACTAGCCACAAAGTGGGTTATACAATCAAGTCCGTTGGCACTTATTGGATTTTTGAATTCCATACAATGGCAGGGCTACCGGGGTACCGCCCATCACAGTACGTGGCCTAGATCACCGTACCGAGGATCACTCCCAATCCCCTGCAACACAAGGTCGGAACATCCCTTACTGGATAATTCCCGCACAAGATACCTCACGGTTGGGATCAGCAACCGCACCACTAAGTCGAAAATAGAAAGGGACATCTAGACAGAGGTAATCTTGTCCTACTTGGGTGCTACCCACTAACCTTGCTGCACCTCCCCTGTTTTAGCCATTCCCGGTTTGTGAGGCTTGAGGTCACGATTACCTTAGAAAAGAACACATCACTTAGAATGCTCATCGTCCACCTGACGATGTTCTGAAAGCATTCAATCCATACAAGTTCGTTCCGGGTTCGAACGAAACCGAAGGCATTATCTCGTTACACTCGTTTTGGAATCACCCTCAGAGTTAACGACAATAACCCTTGCACTCTGAATCTTCATCTTCACTTGATTCACGACCTATCGTTAATTTGGATCGATGTGGTATTCGGGTCTCCAGACCTGGAAATCCGGTATACGGAAACCCGATCCCGGTCTCATCGAAATCCAAAGCGTATCTTTTAAGGCCAAGTTGTTTTAAAGGTTAAAGCAATTCAATTCTACTATCTATTTACACACAGATAGATAATTCATAGATTTACAATAGATAATCAACATTATCATTATAACAGATAATCCATATCATCATCACTATGCAACCAAAGCATCCAAATAATACAGTATCAATTATCTCATATCTGAGATCTCAAACCATTCAAGATAAATCAATATCATTCAATATTCTTAAGCAATGATTTATTAATCACCATATATAGTTAATTTAAAATGAATTAAATTAATTACTTTCATTATTAACAATCTTGCTTAAGTCACTATTAATTAATTATCAATTAATTAATCAACCCTTATCCAATTATTCATTTTAATTAATCATCCTTGATTAATTACATTTAATTACATTCAAGTAATTAGCATTAAATTAATTTCTCAAATTAATTACTCTTAACCACTTATAGTAATTAACCTTTAATTACTTCATTAATTAATTAATTATAAATTAATTAATTTCTTCATTTATTAATTAACTATAATTAATTACATTACTCCTTAATTAATTTCATTAATTAACCACTTCATTTATAATTATTCTTTAATTAATCAATTCTTAATTACATCATTAATTATATTAATTAATGATCCCTAATTACATTTTTATTATTAATTACTCTAATTAAATTAATTACATTAAGTAATTAATCTTCAATTAAATCATAATTATTAATCACCTTTGATTAATCTTATTCAGTAACTAACTACCCTTAATTACTTCCTCAAATAAATTAATTACTCCTTAATTAATTATCTTTAATTAATCCCTTGATTAATTTCTATTAAGTAATTAACTTCCCTTAATTACTTCACTAATTACATAAATAATTATCCATTAATTACTTTCCTAAGTAATTATTCTTCATTAAATTACATTAAGTAATTTATACTTCACAAATCAATAAGTGATTATCTTAAATCAATTAAACTTAGTTAATTAACTTAACTAATCAAAAGAAACTCAATTAATTACAATGAGTAATAAATTTCTTAATTACTTCAATTAGGTAATTATATTTAAATAATTTCTACAAATGATTAACCTTAATTAATTAATCTATTTAATTATCACAATTAATCACATTAATTAATTACTTGTTAAACCCAAGTTAAAGTTCTACGTTAGCTATTAATTATTCTTTAATTATTTTTCTTAAATAATTAAACTTTAATTAAACATTATTAATTACAAATTAATTACCAATAAATTTATCTTTAATTACTTAATTTATTTATTCCTAACCATTAATTAATAACCTTAACTTATCCAATCTGATCTAATTAATAGTCCTTGATTTCAAATTAATTTACCTTTAATTTAATTTAATTAAATCTTAATTACCTTTTAAATCTCTTAATAATTAATGAATTACAAATCATTAATCTTAATTTACTTAAGATAACAACATCATTCTTATTAACAATTAAATTATCATTTACAAGTCATTTGAAACCTTTTACTTTTAAATTTACCTTTACATTCCAATTCAAATTATACTTTAAACTTTAACTTGTTTAAATATTTGATTTTATAAAACTTTAATTTATCTCAAAACTAGGATAAAAATTTCAATTTGAATCCATACTTAAACTTGATTTTAAAAACCTGTTTAAATCTGCTTTCAAATTTTTAAAACCATTTTAAATTTCTAAAATACTGACAGGTTACAAATCTGTAACCAAACCCGAGCCTATACTCAACAACTTCGAGTCATCCACCATCCTACTCGAGAGTGTCTCGAGTTCCCTCCCCATCATCTTCTTCTTCTCTCAATTCCTATATAAAACTAAAACTGCCAGTTCCTAACCTCACGAACACGAGCAAGTACTCGAGCTTTTACCCAGAATCCCCGACATCCCTTCGAGTCGCACGAACCCATACTCCCCTGACACACTATCATTGTTGTGTACGTGCACAACTATCTGGCCACCCTCCGATGAACTTCACCACCTCCGGCAAGTCGTAAAACCCTTCGACAATCGATTACAAACCTTCAATCGACAGTATCTAGTTTAAATCGAATTCGAGTGTTCCACTCGAAACAGATATTCGACAACGTCAGAAAGCAACGCCACGCCACCTCGTCTCCGACCATCATATCACCTGGAACTCCGGCCACGAGTTACTGACACACCACGCATCATTCCTCTACAATTTTATACCACTCGATGCAATTTTGAAGATGCAGTAGTCAAAATTCCCAAGTTCAACAAAACTAGGGTTAAAATTAAAATCAAGCAATTTCAATTATCAAAGAGATTTATAAATTCAACCACCATTTTTACTAAACTCTCCAATGCTTCACCTAGCTCCATCAACAATCTCGAGCAACCCAGATGCCCAGGTCATCAGATAATGACCAAAAACCAAATTCTAGCAATATCCCAAATACACATTCAATACTTTACTAAAAATTATGATTTTGATTTTAAAAATCCTAACTTTAAGAGATGATTAAAGATGTATATTTGAATCAATACAAGTTGACATTTGATTTTTATCATATAATTAAGATTTACTGTATTATCTTGATTCCAGTAAATTTCCAACTAAAAATACTCGAACTTATCACTATAACTAGATGATGTTTAAACTAACATAACTTGTTTGTATATCACAGCCTATCAGAGTTTAAATGAAGAGATTTTGAATTTTTCTCTTTGTTTAAAAACTCTGTAAAATAAGAACAGGGTATAATTTGTACACAAACATGCACACTTAACTGCTTCATATTTATAAACATGCAAGCCTAATTTCCATTTATACAAACAATTATTACAACATTATTTCATACATCCATCACATGTAACAAATTAAACAGGTTAAAGTTTGTTTACTCACTTTAAATAACAGAGAAGCCAATATTTATACATACTGGAAAAACAAGTAAGTTGTTATATATATATCCAGATAAATAAGCATGCAAATCATATCATAACTTTATCACCCTAAATCATCACATGCAATCATCTAAAACTGTTTTTAAATAAGAGTTTACTCACCTTTTTAAAGAAGAACAGAGCAACTTTGTTTTTGAAAACAGCTTCAAACTTTAAACTGGAGTTGCTGGAATTTGTAAAAAAAAAACTCGAGAACTTGAATTTGACTTCGATTTGAAAACTGGAATGCTATTGCTTCTTTGATTTTAAAACTTTGAGCTCCCTTTTCTTTTGAAAACTGCATGCTATTGAAACTTGTAAAGATGACTGAAGACTTGATTTTGAGCTTGCTTCAGACAAAATTCCAGGTTTGCTTGCAGGCTTATGGTTACATTTTCTTTTGAAAATGAATTTTAGGTTGAAGAATTTAGTTCAGGCTTTTGAATTGATTTCTGGTTTGAGGAGGAACTGATTTTGATTTGAAACTGGAATGGAAGCTTTAGTTCTCAGGTTTGCATGCAGTAACCAAATTCCAGATTGCATTTGAAAACTTGGAAAATGATTACAGGCTTATTGATTTGGAAAATGTATTACAAGGTTGATGAAAAGCTTTGGTTTTCTGGTTTTTGATTCTCAGATTTGATTTTGAGAAATAAGTTTCAGCTGAGAATAGGAAAAGAAGATTGAAGAGATGAAAAGTATACTTTTATAAATTTAGTTATGATTTATTTAAAATTAAAGAAAATAAAAATTTAAAAGATGACACTTGTTTTAAAAACTTACATTTGTCAACTATGCCATTTAATTATACTACACATGTTACTAACATGTCTTAAGGTATTAACACATGTCCTTAAGTATTTTATTTATCTTAAATGTTAATATAAAAGCTTTTCATACTTAACTTATTAATTAATAAACACTTATCTTAATATATGTATATATATATAATTACTTTAGAGAAAATATTATAAAACCAATCATATACAAATAAAATCTTATACACATATTTAAAAAAATCCAAAATAATTGTCTTTTATTGTTTAAGAAATATAAATTAAGATTCCAAATACCCTTTTAAAAGTATTATATTAAATTATACTTCCAAATTACAATTTATATATATATTAAAATTCGATAGCACTTTTATTAACCTCAAACCAAAACTTTTCCTATTTTCAATATATACAAATATATATATATATATTCAAATAGAAAATATCTTATTAGATTTTAAAAGATAAAATTACCAATTAATACTAATTTAATCAGATTATTAAATTAAATTCAAATCTTATTATCAAACATTATCCATATCAATTTAATTATTCAACAGATTATTAAATTGATATTGTTAAAATTTCCGGGATATTACATCTGGACTCGGACAAAATTCATCGATGTCCATAGTGAACCAGTGTATATCCGATCTTTGGGATGCACTGTCTTTGATTTCCAGTCAATTTCTTGGTGTCACGGCCTTGCCAAAAGGCGGGTTAACAATATTCATATCTGTTTCCGCCTTTGTGATATGAACATCTATGACTGATTTGTGCTATGTTTATTTCTATATTTGTTACCGAAGGCCACTTAGCCACTGTGTGGTAGCTTTGCGTTTGTATTCGATATGTCGGATTTTCTCTTGAAATGAAATGTAAGTTATATTATCTAACATATCGGTACTCGCACAAAGCAATTACACAGATGGTCGCTCCTCAACAGCCTTATTCTTCGTGCTAGTCGACAGCATTACCCAGTAGTGTTCTTGGCTAGCGTGAGTATAGAGGTGGGGCATCACAGCATAAATCATCAACAAGCATATATATCCATTTTATCATTCAAAAATATGGCAAAATAGTTTGGATTCAACCTAAAATCGAAAACAAGAAAACATGAGATGTAGTTATTATTCACCTTAGCTTTGTGATTAAGGAGTTGAGATTTGAGAATGGATTTAACTGCTTAAGCTTCCTCTTGATTCTAGCTTTATCCTCTTCTTGTTTTTCCCTTAATGGTGACCGGCCTCTCCTTTTTTTAGTTTTTGTTTTGAACATATGAAATGAATGTGTAAGGGTTTAGGGTATAAGAATATACTTTTTCCTATTTTTTCCCTTTTCTATTTTCCTTACCTATTTTATTTTAGTTCCCCTTTAATTCATTTGTTATATGGCACCGCTACCTTTTTATTGATCACAAATCTCAATCCCCTAATCATTACATTATTTTATTTAATTTTGCTAATTACGTATCCTAAATAATGTTACTCAAAATTAGAGTCGTTACAGACTCCCCTCCTTAAAGAATTTCATCCTTGAAATTACGATAAGGCACACAAAAAATCAATCAAAAAGGTAAAACATACCATCAAACAAATCATGATAAGCATCTCTAATCATGCTCTCAGTCTTCCAAGTATAGTCCCTCTCATCGTCGCTCCACTGGACTTTAATTAAGCTGATTGCCTTGTTCCTTAGCCTCTTCTCATCTCTCGCAACTATACGAACTGGCTTTCTAACTATAGTTAAGTTCAGCTCTACTACTAAGTTATCTAACACAGTCCGTGCTATAGTAGTCTCCGGGTCTCTAATACACTTCCTTAGATGAGAAACATGAAAAACATCGTGGATTCTTGCCAAACTATTCGGTAACTCTACTCTGTATGCGAGTTTCCTGATCCTCTTTACAATAGGAAATGGTCCAACAAATCTCAGTGCCAACTTCCCTTATTTCTCGAATTGAATCACATCCTTCATCGGTGACACCTTAACAAGCACATGATCTCCAGCAGAGAACTCTAAGTCTTTCCATCTTCTATCTACATAACTCTTTTTCCTAGACTGAGCTTCCTTCATCCTAGCTCGAATCAACTCAATCTTCTCTTTAGCTTCTCTAACCAAATCCGAACCAAGACCCAACCTATCCCCGGTCTCTAATCAACAAACGGGAGATTTGCAAGGAATTCTAAACAAAGCTTCAAATGGTGCCATCCCTATACTAGTCTGATAACTATTTTTATACGAAAACTAGACTAAGTTAGATGGTCTTCCCATGATCCCTCAAAATCTAACACACAAGCTTGTAACAAATCCTCCAAGACCTTGTTAACTCTTTTCATTTGCCCATCTGTCTGTGGATGGTAAGCAGTGCTCATCATGAGCTTGGTTCCTAAAATCTCCTGCAGACTTCTCCAAAACTCACTAGTGAATAAGGAATCCCTATCACTTAAGATATACTAGGAATTCCATACAGTCTAACCACATTCTTCATAAATAACTTAGCCAAAACAGATGCCGTCCTAGTTGACTTAACTGGAATAAAATGGGCACTCTTGGTTAACCTGTCCACTATGACCCACATACTTTCATTTTCTCGAGTAGATCTTAGCAACCCGTCTATAAAATCTATAGAAATAGAATCCCACTTCCATACTGAAATATCTAATGGTTGAAGTAACCCACTTGGCTTCTAATGTTCGGATTTACCTGTTGATAGTTCAGACACTGCTTCACCCATAAGCCTACATCCCTCTTCATACCTTCCCAGAAGAAACTCATCTTCATGTCCTGATACATTTTAATTCCTCCTGGATGAATAGTGAAATTCGAACGATGGCATTCCTCCAAAACTTCTTTCATAATGCTTCCCACATTCGGAACACACAATCTTCCTTTCTTCCTAAACCACCCATTATGGTCAAGAATAAAATCCTTCAAGTCATCGCTCTCTGTTCCATTTCTTAACTTCTTGATCTGTTCAACTAATACTGGATCCTTCTCCTGTTTAGAAGCGAACTTTTCAATCATTATCGGTCGAACTTCTAAACATGACAACCTAACCGTTTCCCCGCCAGACCCAGTTTCGAGTCTCCACTGCACTCTACATGCTGTCAATGCTTCTAAATCCTTCCACTCAGCTATCATCGCCAACACTGCACTCTGATGTTTTCTGCTAAGTCCATCTGCAACCTTGTTGCCTTTCCCTGGTGTGTACTCTATTCCAAAGTCATAAGCAGCAATAAACTCTAACCACCTCTGCTGTCTCATATTCAGCTCCTTCTGAGAGAACAAATACTTCAATGACCTATGATCCGTATACAGCTCGAATCGCTCTCCCAAAAGGTAATGTCTCCACACCTTCAATGCAAAAATCACCGCAGCTAATTCCAATTCATGCATTGGATATCTAACCTCATGCGGTCTAAGCTGCCGAGAAGCATAGGCAATCACTTTACCTCTTTACATTAATACAGCTCTTAACCCAGTTCCACAAGCATCTATATATACTACTAAGTCATGATTCCCTTCTGGAATAACTAATACAAGTGCATTAGTCAATAAGTGCTTCAATCTCTAAAATGCCTCTTCACACTTACCGGTCCAAACAAGCTTCACCTCCTTTCGCATTAGCTTGGTCTTCGGTGCTGCTATCCGCGAAAAATCCTTTATGAACCTCTGATAATATCTAGCTAATCCAAGAAAACTCTTTATCTCAGTCACTGTCTCGGGTCTCTTCCAATCATTCACCGCTTCAATCTTAGTTGGATCTACAGACAACCCTTTCTCTGAGACTATATGACAAGGAAACTTCATTTCCTTCTTCTAGAAATGACACTTCGAAAACTTCGCCTTCAGCTGATGCTGCCTTAACTTCTCTAGCACCACTCTAAGATGAACTTTACGCTCCCTTTCAACTCTAGAGCATATCAAAATATCATCTATGAAAACCAACTCTTGGAAAACTCGGTTCATCAAGTCTGCAAAGAATGCTGGCGCATTTGTTAGTCTGAACGGCATTACTAGCCATTCATACGATCCATATCTAGTTTTAAACGTCGTCAAAGGAATACTATCCTCTGCTACTTTAAGCTGATGGAAACCTATCGCTAAATCCAACTGAGAAAATACCTTGGCTCCACTCAACTAATCGAACAAATTATCAATTCTAGGCAATGGATATCGATTCTTTATCGTCTTCTCATTCAACTTACGATAATCGATACATAACCGTAACTATCCGTCCGGCTTCTTAGCAAACACTGCGGCTGCTCCCCAAGGTGAAATGCTTGTTCTGATAAAATTCTTGCCTTCCTAATCTACCAACTACACCTTTAGCTCCCTCATCTCGGTAGGTGTCATCCTGCTTGGCGATCTACTCACTAGTTTTGCTCCCGGCACCAAATCTATCCGAAACTCAATAGCTCATTTCGGTGGCAATCCTACTACCGGTTCAAAGACATCCGCGAATTCTCTAACCACGAAAACTCAATTCAACTCGTCTTCTAACTCGACAAGACCCAATAAAGCATTTACCTCACAACTAGGGTTTTCTACGGTGTATACAATTCGATCACTACAGTCAGGGTATCTAAGCGATATTTTCCTATCGTGGTAAAATATCCTAGCATCGTACTTAGTTAACAAATCCATACTCAAAATAATTCTGAACCCTACGAAATCAAACACATGAAAAATGAAAAAAGTTATGACCTAACAAATCAAACTCTAGGTGGTCACACTTTATCCCAAGTGTTGCATACTCTCCTATCGGATTTGCAACCCTTAAGGAAGTAACTAAGTATGAGGGTTTTGGGTTAAGCTTATCTACCAAACAATGAGATACAAAAGAATGCAATGCATCAGTATTAAACAGAATGCTAACTGACATACCATGAATCAAAAGCGTACCTCCCATCACAGCTTTTCCTTTATCCTCTACTGTTGGCCTCGAGTAGCTAGCTCCAATGCAAACACTTTGCCCCTTCCATCCTAAGCAGACTCTTTGCATTGGTTCTTATTATGTCCAATTTGATCGTAGTTGAAGCATCTGATATTCTTCTTTTCGATCACTTTCTTCTCGTCTCCAAAACGACATTCATTAGCGAAATGCCCTTTCTTAATGCACTTAAAGCATACAACCTCCGACTTTCCTTTCTTTGTGGCTCCTCCCTTCTGATCTCCTTTCTTGTGGAAAAGCTTTCTTTTTTTACCCTGCCCCACCTGGACTTCCTTCGCCTTGTCTCTCTCTAGAAGAGCAAGCATCTCCTCATGTCTCAACGCCATCTCAACTACAACATCACAAGGATCCCTGATATGAGGTAATGTAGCCTTTGCCAACTCAGGCTTCAACCCTCTAATGAACTTCTCGTTCCACTTAATCACAGTGTCCACAATAGCATAACCATATCTCACCAGCTCCTCAAACCTTGTAGCATACTCCAGCACATACATATCCCCTTGCTCTAACTCAGCAAACTTTCTGAGCAGGGTGGACTTAGCGATCTTAGACATAAACCTCTCCTCGAACCACCTCTTGAACTCAGCCTATGTCATCGTCTCTTCATTGACTCCAATCGTCACACTATTCCACTAGTATAACGCTGCTTCTTGAAGCTGTCTAGAAGCAAGCCTTCTCTTTTGCTCGTCATTGAGCCCTAAATCTGCAAAGATCCTTTCACAGTGCTGTAACCAATTCTCTACTTCAATAGCATCTTCAGTTCCAATGAATGGCTTTCCTCCCAGCTTAACATAGTCCCTACTCAAAAAAGCATAATTGTTGACTATAGGAGCCCCCTGATTTCCTCCTCCTACATTTCCTCCAACTACTCCTGCAGTACACCCGCCTGCATCATGTTGACAAAGAACTGATACATCACTCCTATGTTAACTTGCGGGACTCCAGCACCCACATTTCCTGCTTGTGCCTGACCTTGGTTCCTCTCGTATTTGGTCAGACATTTCCATTTGTTGTGGTGCTTCCCCCAAGATTAACTCTCCCACTTCTGGCGTCCATATCTACATTCGAGTCTCGTAAGATACAAAATAATAGCCTAAGAGAGATAGGAGAATAGAGATATAACGTATACTTATATATAACAAATACAAGTACGTTACTATAGCCTTATCCCATACCCCGATCTTATCTCGAATTCCTTAGGATTATGTTTTCAAAAATCATTTTAGATTGAAATTTTTCATAAACCTATGCTCTGATACCAAGTTTTAACATCCCCAATCTTGAGGCCCAAAGCTAAGCGCTACAACTGTTGCAGTAATCTATAGTATTAACTTCCAGCAATAAAATATGGTAATGCTAATGGTATCCATAATATCAGAAGCACATGAATATGAAACAAAATCACAGATTTTAAAAATAACATTTTTGATTACATTTCAAAACATGTCTCATATCCAAATACATAATCCCATATCGTTTCCCAGGTTCAAATCAAATATGATTATTACATAAATACGCCAAGAGCGACATATGAAGATGCCTCCTTGGTTGACCAGAGTACATATAGTCATAACTGACTTAATACAACACAGTAGAATAAAACAAATAAAACAGTAACTCCTAAATAGCTATCCGTCAGCCTCCTACTCGTCTTCGAAAGCTTTATTCATCATCCTACTAAAACCTATAAATCCTCTTCCCTTAGCCTACTCAAATCAATTTTGAGCACCCGAGAGTTTTAGGGGAAAAACATAAACTCTGAGTCAGACATAAAGCCTGGTCTGAATAATACTATACATCTTGGTTATTTAATATTAAGTGAGACCAGGCTGCTTAGAGGAATGGGTTTCCCCTCACTAATATCCTTTCAAAAACATATCTTTTGCAAATCATAATCCTGCAACCAAAACTGGTTAAAACAATAAAGCAATATCATGTATACATACAAATCAGGTAATCAATGGACTATCTTTCCGAACACTATAGTTTTGTTTGACTAACTACTAACCTTCGGCTGACTTGGGCCTACTAGATAAAATAAAAAAATAATCTAACTTATGTTAGATACTCCTCTTCCGGATAGTCTAGCCCTAACTTAATTCTCCCAGGGTCAACTGACCCTAATGGTTTTGCGGACTCACCAATAACCTATCTCTCCTTTATAGATTCCTTTCTGTGTCTAACATCATTTTACTCTTACCTGTGACAAAGCCCTACAAACTGGAATTTTGGACTTATATTAGCAAGGGACTACTAGCTAAAGTATAGGGTGCGAGCCCATACCAGTCCTATCTGGTATTCTAATATCCAAGTCATTTCACTTTGGGTAATCTACCCTTAAAATTTTCTTTGAAAACATTTTCTCTCAAAATGATTTAAACCTTTCAATCATACTTATACAAGGAAAATATAGTTTATGCTTTACTCAAATCACCTTGCCATGTTATATATACTTTACACAAAACATTGCTGATGAAAACATTCGAAACCTTTGAAAGTACCCATTTCGAAACCATTGAAAGTACTCCTTTCGAAACCAAGTAAACTACTTTAATTTATAACCTAGGCCGAAGGCAAAAACATACCTTTTGAAATCATACTTTTCGATATCATTGAAAACATTCCTTTCGAAAGCCTTTTAAAACCTTAGACATCCTCTTTTCCAAACACTTTAAACCTGCCTTTTGAAATAATTAGAAACCTTCCTTTAAAAACTTTCAAAAATATTGGGGAACCACCCCTTCGAAACCTTCATTTTAAACCTTTCGAAAGGACTAAATCCTTTTTATAAAATCAAACCTTTCGAAAGCATTTGGGTTCAAGTAAATCATGTAGAACAACCTTTCAAAACCATTAAAAACTATACCTTTCGAAACCTTTGGGTTCTTCCTTCAACAGAACAAAAGGGTCATAAAACAACTAAGTCGAAAGCAATTTTCTAAGTGAAGAAGTGATGGTGTCGAAACCAGCCCTCCGAAAGTATTGGAGAAGCGACTAAGTTTTAAAAACAAAGTAACCCTTTCGAAACAATTTTCTTTGAAAGCGGTAGCAAAGGGGTTTCGATCCCTTCGAAGGCATTTAGTTAAAACAAAAGGCGCAACCTCTTTCGAAACCATTCCTTTAAAACATTTTTGTCCCAGTCGAAAGCTAACCAAGTCGTAAGCATTTCATTCGAAAGCAAATCAGACGCATTTTCATTTAAAAGCAAAGTAACACTTTGATCACTTCGGAACCCATTTTTTTGAATCAATACCTTTTGCCTATGTCCAATCCACTACGTACCAAGTATCTAATACCATATGTATTGGTTTCGACTGAATGGAGACGGAAGTACCCAATCGAAAGCATGGTGCCGAAAGTGGCGAACATGTAAAAAGCATGTATAGATTGATTTTTAACTTTTTAAAGTAATCATTTTCAAGTAGCCTGCCTTATTTGTTAAAATATAATTGGTTGCTAATATTTTTCTAAAAGTGCTGCTGAAATTTTAGAAATAAACAAATTGAATTATTTACAAAATGCCTCTTCTCCTTTTATAAGTATATAAAACATTGAAGTCACATACCTTAAATAATTTTATATACTTATGAAATCATTCAGGAAAAATCTATAAAAATTCGTATAAATCATTTTTAACATGGTTTCTAACATATATAATTTCTAACCCAAAATATATATAATTTATCCGTAATTAATTTTAAACCCAAGTAACTATTTTCCGCACTAAAAAATTAATATTAAATGCACATTAATTCAGAAAATTATGAAAATTGAAGCCCATTTCTAAAAAATCATTTCTGGTCTTATACTAAAATCACAAGGCATTTGGATGTCATATAATAAGGTTTTCACATTAAATCTTATCATAAAATCCATATGAAATAGCATAAATCATCAACAAGCATATATATATATATATCAAATTTATCATTCAAAAACATGGAAAAACACTTGGAAAATAGTTCGAATTCAACCCAAAACCGAAAACAATAAAAACATGAGATGTAGTTATTATTCACCTTAGCTTTGTGATTAAGGAGTTGAGATTTGAATATGGATTTAATTGCTTAAGCTTCCTCTTGATTCTTGCTTTATCTTCTTCTTGTTTTTCCCTTAACAGTGACCGTCCTCTCCTTTGTTTACCTTTTGTTTTGAACGTATGAAATGAATGTGTAAGGGTTTAGAGTATAAGAGTATACTTTTTCCTATTTTTCCCCTTATCTATTTGTCTTACCTATTTTATTTTAATTCCCCTTTAATTCATTTGTTATATGGCACAACTACCTTTCTATTAATCACAAATCTCAATCCCCTAATCATTACATTATTTTATTTTATTTAGTCAATTAAATATCCTAAATAATGTTACCCAAAATTAGGGTCGTTACACTAGGGTCCTTATATC
This sequence comes from Allium fistulosum, assembly GCA_030737815.1. Classification (NCBI taxonomy): domain Eukaryota; kingdom Viridiplantae; phylum Streptophyta; class Magnoliopsida; order Asparagales; family Amaryllidaceae; genus Allium; species Allium fistulosum. The sequence continues at coordinate 369,823,108 of CM060908.1, forward strand.
TTGCTCTTCAAATTTCATAAGCATTGGACTTGTAAATCTTGAGATATTGATTGTTTTCCATAAGAACACTCTTGTACTTTGGAATAGACCGATCACACTTGTTAGAGCCAATCTATGTCGATCCCTCCTATGCATTGAACCATATTCCATACTTCGAACATTCGTACATCTATCACCTCCATTCATTTCTGATTTCATATGACAATCTGTACTTGACTTCTGGACCCCACAATCACCATTCTGGAGTTATCGACCTTGATGGCAGTCGAATCTGACTTGTACAATCAGTTTAATATAGCCGTGTTAAAATACGGGATAACAATTTCAAATATATAAAAAATGATTAAATAACTTATATAAATTTACATATTAAAAATAAATAAGATGAAGAAATTATATCTAAGGAAAGAGAATTTTTATTTCACATGTAAAACGAGTTTATAAATTTAGTTTCGAAATCAGGGTTTAAAAGGTAAAAATGGAAATAATTGTTAAATTGGTTAAATTATAGATAATAATTATTACAAAAATCATGAAAATATAGTAATACACTTATGGAGGATATGTAACAACCCGCATATTTTACGATTGTATATTTAAATGTTTTATTTAAATATAGCATCGGTAATCGGATTTAAGTCCGAAATGTCACTTTTTGCAAACAGTCGAATTAGGACTCGAGACCACTTCCGTTGAGTCCAAAATGGTGTTTGCAACCTTTTTGAGTATAAACATCGATATGTTTGGAGTTGAGTGAAATTTTGATATTTTCATTTAGGGTTTTGGGTTTGGGTTTCAGCCCAATAACCTAACACCCAACCCATCTAATACCCTAACTCCCACTCCACTCCTCTTCATTCCTTCATAACATTTCCTAACATTCAAGCTAAAGTAAAAATGGGGGAAGAGAAAAGAAATCAAAATTCCTAAGCCCTAGTTTCTACTAGGAATTCAAGCTCTAGCTCCAAAATCAAAGAGAAGCTTAAGTAAGCATCCTCTTCATCTTCTCCATCTTAATACCTCTTCAATTTTCAAAAATTCCTATAACCTAACTTAGGAAAAACTTCACCATTGATATTAGATTGAAGATTCTAGAGGTGTACTTGAAGAGAAATCAATCTTTGCTTGTTCTAGAGCTTCTCATTTGTTGTTTTGGGGTTAAAAAGGTGAGTTCTTTAACCCACATCTACGTCTATAACTTTCATTGTTGTTAGGTATGAATTCCTAACATTTGTGCATGTCCATTTTCTATTTGATTTGAATTGATTTGGTGAATTTTCCAAATTTTGGTGTTTTGAAGTCAAATCTTTAAAAATCCTTTCTTTGGTGTTTGAACAGGTTGTTGGGGTGTATCGAAGAGCCTATAAGTCTGGGTTGTCGCTTGGCATAAATCCCCAGTCTTCGATGCTTGTCCGAGCGCTCCCGTTTTGGATTTTTGCCCCTTTTGGGGGCTAGGCTGAAAATACTGGAAATGACAATTCAGTCGACTGAAATGTATGGTCAGTCGACTAAATCTAGGACCAGAAAATTCTCTGGCCCTGTGTAAGTCGACTGACCATATAGTTCAGTCGACTGAACTGGGAACAAAAATGTTCCTGTCCCTGTATCAGTCGATTGAACTGTAGAGTCAATCGACTGAACCTGAAACCCGAGAGTTTCCAGGCATGTTTCAGTCGACTGACCCTACAGTACAGTCGACTGAATCTGGGAGATGTGTTTTTTGCCTGTTTTTGGCAGTTTTGTGTGGGTTTCCGATTTTTAATCGATTCTTGATGATCCGAATTGTTGTTATCATTTATCGACTTTGATGACTTCTTTCTTTGGATTTGTGGGAATATCCATTTGATGGTTTGGATATCGATTTCTATGGTTTTGATTCACGTCTTCGAATGTGAATCTTTGGCGATTGATTGTTTTTACAATCATTTTTGTGATTTGTCACTTTAAAATACAAAGGTTTCTATACTAGTAGTAAATATTCAAACTCTTTCACAAAGATGATTCCAACTCTATTTTTAATACAAAGCTCGTTTCTAAAACTGTTTTCCAATCTATTAGTATATACAAACCTTTACCTCATTCGTATGAGAAATCTAATTAAACGACTTAGCAAAACAAGTGGTATGAAACACTTGTGTTTATTTCGTCGGTTAATTTTTGGACTTGTTCAATTGAAAATCTTGTGACAATTTTCGAGTGGAAATCTACAATTTGTTCGTAAATATTTAAGTTAAGCTAGTGGTTATGGGACATGAGGCTAAACTCTTATATTTACTAGCTTAGTGTAATTGACACTTCTTGTCGATCAATGATGATCATTTTGAGGTTTAGACTAGCAATGTGCGATGTCTCTTTGTCCGCATGAGGGACTATACCCTGTTAGGAGGAGCTTTGGCTCATAGTCCGCAATGGGGGACTATACCCTGTTTGGAGGAGCTCCGACTCATTAGGAGGAGCTTTGGCTCATAGTCCGCAATGGGGGACTATACCCTGTTTGGAGGAGCTCCGGCTCATTAGGAGGAGCTTTTGCTCATATTCTGCAATGGGGGACTATACCTTGTTTGGAGGAGCTCCGGCTCATTAGGAGGAGCTTTGGCTCATAGTCCGCAATGGGGGACTATACCCTGTTTGGAGGAGCTCCGACTCATTAGGAGGAGCTTTTGCTCATAGTCCACAATGGGGGACTATACCCTGTTTGGAGGAGCTTCGGCTCATTAGGAGGAGCTTTGGCTCATAGTCCGTAATGGGGGACTATACCCTGTTTGGAGGAGCTTCGGCTCATTGGGAGGAGCTTTGGCTCATAGTCCACAATGGGGGACTATACCCTGTTTGGAGGAGCTCCGGCTCATTAGGAGGAGCTTTGGCTCATAGTCCGCAATGGGGGACTATACCCTGTTTGGAGGAGCTCTGGCTCATTTTATGGAATAGCATTCCATTTGCGATACACGTGTTGGGGAGCTTTCATGCTCTCGTTTATGATAGGCCTTCCCCTTTTTGTGATTTCTGGATTTCTAGTAGATGATTTCTAGAATTTGTGTTTGACCGATTTTTGCGATTGGCATTGATATGTTTTGTCAATATTTGTGTTTTGGTGAATAATTTAAAGAATATGCGATTCTTTTTGGTGTTTGAGACTATTTGAGATATTGTATGATTTTGTTGTTACCTTATGTATACTTGTCACAGTATGGCATTTTTGTTATCATACGTTTTTGTGATATCTCTTATCCTATCTCATTTTATCTGATATTTATAGCTGAACTGATCCGTTTATTATTTTCTTCTTAAAATAATACTCAGGTCAGACCGAGGTATTTCAGGTGCTCCTGCTTGACTTGTTATCAGGGTCCATCACCTGACTTTTGGCTAACTACTTTAGCTTAGTAGTTTTTGTTATTATACATTCGAGCTGAAGACTCCTTGATGTATACTTATTCTTTTGTCTAGCACTTGTATCTATTCTTTTGTGATGTAGTGGATCTAGTTTGACCACTATTTTGATGTACACTTTTATGTGTTATATTCATATCTGTTTCCGCCTTTTTGGTATGAATATCTGTGACTGATTTGTGTTATGTTTATTTTTATATTTGTTTCCGAAGTCTGTATAGCCACTGTGTGGTAGCTTTGAGTTTGTATTTGATATGTCGGATTTCCTCTTGAAATGAAATGTAAGTTATATTATCTGACATATCGGTACTCGCACAAAGCAATTACACAAATGGTCGCTCCTCAACGGCCTTATTCTTCATGCTAGTCGATGGCATTACTCTGTAGTGTTCTTGGCTAGCATGAGTATAGAGGTGGGGCGTCATAGCTTGGTATCAGAGCCAAACTTCAGAACAATGTAGAATAATCTAGCAAGGATCATTGTCCTAAGTCTTTCTTAGGATTCGTGCCATAGGATTTAATTTGAGTCTTCGTACCGTTCTATCCTATTTCTTTTTATGATGCCTTGTTTTATTAATCAAGTTTGTTTGATATTCATTCCGTGAATAACCTTTTTCCTCTTCTTTCTTTCTTAAAGAAGAGAAATGGTTAGATCTGACAGTCCTAGCGCTGGTCAATCCAGTAGACCTTCTCTGGATGGCATATTCATGTCTGCCCAACAACTTTTGGATCTTGTAAAGAATCAAAGGTTTATCTGTGCTTTGAGTAAAATCCCCAAAAAGGTTTTACCTCTGAAATTAGAAGTGCCTTTCGACCAGTTTGTAGATATCACTCTTCGACTTGAAGAGGCCGATAAAGAAAGTGATGTTGAAGTTGTGGATGCCAAACAAAACTTCAACATCAATAAGAAGAGGCATATTAAGTTTAAAAGCCCTAATCCCAACAAGAATGGGAAGCAGGAAATTTCGGTAGCAAAGACTCCTACCTCTAGTCGTGGACAATGCTACAATTGTGGTTCTATGGACCACTATGCGAATAAGTGTCTGAAGCCTCTTACTTGTCGCTATTGCAAAGGTTTGGGTCATCTTTTATCTTCATGTCCCAAACTTCAAAGTAGGAGAGAGGGAAAGCTGAATGTTGCGCAAGCCCCTAGTAACACTTATCTTGGTCAAGGTATTTCTCATTCAGTCCTTGATGGCATTATTTTATTTCGTGATTATCCTATTAGAATTCTTTTGATACAGGTACATCTCCTTCTTTTATATCAAAAGAACTTGTTGATTCTTTTTCTTTAAATATTATGGGCTTGATGACTTCACTGAGAATTGCGAATCCGGTTGGTGGATCTGCAACACTCAGTTTACTTTGTAAAAATGTCAAGATTATTTTATGTAATTGTGCTTTTCGATCCGATTTGCATGTTATGTGCTACTTAGCCTTCAGAATTGATTTTTGGGAGGGGATTGGCTTAATCATTATGAAGCCCATATCTTATGTCCTGAGCGGACTATATATCTTCGACATCCTCAGTCTGTTAAGCAGATTTCTATTGTTCTTAATGATTCAGACTCCAATTTGGTGGCATCCTTATATTCTCTAAATCCACATGATGATGATAATGATGATAAAGAAGATGTTATTTCCCTCATTCACGTTGTTCGTGAATTTCCCAATATATTTGAGCCCGTCTTAGGATTACCACCTAAGCAATCTATTGAGTGGTGCTAAGATCTTTTCAGCTCGACCTTGCCACCGGTTTTCATCAGCTACGAGTTGTGGAGGGTAGCATTCCACTTACCGCATTCCGCAGTCGTTATGATTCTTATGAGTAACTCGTGATGTCATTCGGTTTGACGAACCTTCTAGCTTATTTCATCCATTTTACGAATCGAGTATTCTGCGAATATCTCGATTAGACCATCCTTGTATTCATTGATTATGGATGAAAACAACAATTTAAAATTTGCAAATCTTTTTAATAAGATATTTATATGTATAATTGGATTTTGTTCTAAAACGAGCAAAGAATATTCATAAAATTTTTAAGAGACATGTTTATCATATAGAAGATGATTTTGTGTTGTTTTTCCCATTGAGTGCTTTAAGAATTCTAGTCGATGCGCTTGATCAACGTCATCGATAGGAATCTCCTAAACGTTATGATGAGACAGTCAGACACAATAAATTGACTTGTAAAAAGTAAATTTTTCTAGAAGGATGATTACATAAAGTTCATTATGATTTTGAATGTCTTAGCTTTTCGGGAAAGAGGATCATTTAAAAGAACTCCTTTCCGATGCTTCTATTCTTGTTATTCCCGAAGGGAACCAAGACTTTATTGTTTATACCGATGCTAGTCGTATTGGTTTGGGTGTCGTTCTCTTGCAAAAGGGAACGTGCTATCACTTATGCTCCTATACAATTAAAGCCTATCGAGACTAGGTATGCCACCCATGATCTAGTGCTCGCGGCCATTATTTTCGCTCTTAAAATTTGGCATCATTGTCTTTTGGGAGAGAAATTTGTTCTCGACACCGATCATAAATCTTTGAAGTGTTTATTTTCTCAAAAGGAACTTAATTTGCGTCAACAACGTTGGCTCGAGTTCCTTACATCTTATGATCTTGATACTCCCAGAAAGGGAAATCGTGGTGTCGATGCCCTTAGCCGAGAGCAACAAGCGGTTGTTTCTTTGATGATATCCGAATGGAATGATCTCGAGACTTTATCCACTTGTGAGATTTGAGATTGTGAATCCGATTCATGTTCATCTCTTGTTTTATGTAGCCTTGAGGCTCATCCTTCTTTTTTAGACCGCATTCTTGAAGATCTTCTTCGTGCATGTGTTCTTGATTTTGGTGGAAGTTGGGAAGATCATATTTCTCTTGTTGAGTCTTCTTATAATAATAGCTTCCAATCTAGTATTGGTATGGCACCTTTCGAGGCACTCTACGGAAGGCCGTGCCGATTTCCTTCGTGTTGGCTTGAAGCCGGTGAGAAGCTAGTTTTAGGTCCATACTTTATTGGTGTTCATTTGTATTTCACCTATGAAGGGTGGTGTGCATTTCAGTCGATCGGGAAAATTAGCACCTCGATATATTGGTCCATTTCCCATCACCGAACGTATTGGTTCTGTGGCTTATTAGCTTTTATTACCGGCTTAATTTGCTGCTATTCATGACGTATTCCACGTCTCTCAACTACGGAAATGCCTTAGGAATAACGATTCTATTCTTGAGCCCGGTATTATTGAAGAAATTGAAGTTTCACATAATTTGACTTATGAGCAACATCCAATTCGTATCATTGCTTTGGAGGTTAAACGTCTTCGAAATAAAGATGTTCCGCTTATGAAAGTTCAATGGTCCACAAATCCTAAGGATTGTTCTTGGGAATCCAGATAATTCATCGAGCAAACACATCTGAATTTACTCACTTGTACTCTTTAAGGTGAACTTCTTATTTCAAATTTTCTTTTGTGTTGATATGCTTTTATGGTTGTTACTCTTTATTTTCTTCTTAAGTATTGCGAGGACGCAATTTTTTTAAGGAGGGGAGTCTGTAACAACCCGCATATTTTACGATTGTATATTTAAATGTTTTATTTAAGTATAGCATCGTTAGTCGGATTTAAGTCCGAAATGTCACTTTTTTCAAACAGTCGAATTAGGACTCGATACCACTTACATTGAGTCCAAAATGGTGTTTGCGACCTTTTTGAGTATAAACATCGATATGTTTGGAGTTGAGTGAAATTTTGATATTTTCATTTAGGGTTTTGGGTTTGGGTTTCAGCCCAATAACCTAACACCCAACCCATCTAATACCCTAACTCCCACTCCACTCCTCTTCATTCCTTCATAACATTTCCTAACATTCAAGCTAAAGTAAAAATGGGGGAAGAGAAAAGAAATCAAAATTCCTAAGCCCTAGTTTCTACTAGGAATTCAAGCTCTAGCTCCAAAATCAAAGAGAAGCTTAAGTAAGCATCCTCTTCATCTTCTCCATCTTAATCCCTCTTCAATTTTCAAAAATTCCTATAACCTAACTTAGGAAAAACTTCACCATTGATATTAGATTGAAGATTCTAGAGGTGTACTTGAAGAGAAATCAATCTTTGCTTGCTCTAGAGCTTCTCATTTGTTGTTTTGGGGTTAAAAAGGTGAGTTCTTTAACCCACATCTACGTCTATAACTTTCATTCTTGTTAGGTATGAATTCCTAACATTTGTGCATGTCCATTTGCTATTTGATTTGAATTGATTTGGTGAATTTTCCAAATTTTGGTATTTTGAAGTCAAATCTTTAAAAATCCTATCTTTGGTGTTTGAACACGTTGTTGGGGTGTACGAAGAGCCTATAAGGCTGGGTTGTCGCTTGGCATAAATCCTTAGTCTTCGATGCTTGTCCGAGCGCTCCCGTTTTGGATTTTTGCCCCTTTTGGGGGCTAGGCTGAAAATACTGGAAATGACAATTCAGTCGACTGAACTGTATGGTCAGTCGACTGAATCTAGGACCAGAAAATTCTCTGGCCCTGTGTAAGTCGACTGACCATATAGTTCAGTCGACTGAACTGGGAACAAAAATGTTCCTGTCCCTGTATTAGTCGACTGAACTACAAAGTCAGTCGACTGAACCTAAAACCCGAGAGTCTCCAGGCATGTTTCAGTCGACTGACCCTACAGTACAGTCGACTGAATCTGGGAGATGTGTTTTTTGCCTGTTTTTTGCAGTTTTGTGTGGGTTTTCGATTTTTAATCGATTCTTGATGGTCCGAATTGTTGTTATCATTTATCGACTTTGATGACTTCTTTCTTTGGATTTGTGGGAATATCCATTTGATGGTTTGGATATTGATTTCTATGGTTTTGATTCACGTCTTCGAATGTGAATCTTTGGCGATTGATTGTTTTTACAATCATTTTTGTGATTTGTCACTTTAAAATACAAAGGTTTCTATACTAGTAGTAAATATTCAAACTCTTTCACAAAGATGATTCCAACTCTATTTTTAATACAAAGCTCGTTTCTAAAACTGTTATCCAATCTATTAGTATATACAAACCTTTACCTCATTCGTATGAGAAATCTAATTAAACGGCTTAGAAAAACAAGTGGTATGAAACACTTGTGTTTATTTCGTCGGTTAATTTTTGGACTTGTTCGATTGAAAATCTTGTGACAATTTTCGAGTGGAAATCTACAATTTGTTCGTAAATATTTAAGTTAAGCTAGTGGTTATGGGACATGAGGCTAAACTCTTATATTTACTAGCTTAGTGTAATTGACACTTCTTGTCGATCAATGATGATCATTTTGAGGTTTAGACTAGCAATGTGCGATGTCTCTTTGTCCGCATGGTGGACTATACCCTGTTAGGAGGAGTTTTGGCTCATAGTCCGCAATGGGGAACTATACCCTATTTGGAGGAGCTCCGGCTCATTAGGAGGAGCTTTGGCTCATAATCCGCAATTGGGGACTATACCCTGCTTGGAGGAGCTCCGGCTCATTAGGAGGAGCTTTGGCTCATAGTCCGCAATGGGGGACTATACCCTGCTTGGAGGAGCTCTGGCTCATTAGGAGGAGCTTTGGCTCATTGTCCGCAATGGGGGACTATACCCTGTTTGGAGGAGCTCCGGCTCATTAGGAGGAGCTTTGGCTCGTCCGCAATGAGGGACTATACCTTGTTTGGAGGAGCTCCGGCTCATTTTATGGAATTGCGTTCCATTTGTGATACATGTGTTGGGGAGTTTTCGTGCTCTCGTTTGTTATAGGCCTTCCCCTTTTTGTGATTTCTGGATTTCTAGTAGATGATTTCTAGAATTTGTGTTTCACCGATTTTTGCGATTGGCATTGATATGTTTTGTCAATATTTGTGTTTTGGTGAATAATTTAAAGGATATGCGATTCTTTTTGGTGTTTGAGACTATTTGAGATATTGTATGATTTTGTTGTTACCTTATGTATACTTGTCACAGTATGTCATTTTTGTTATCATACGTTTTTGTGATATCTCTTATCCTATCTCATTTTATCTGATATTTATAGCTATACTGATCCGTTTATTATTTTCTTCTTAAAATAATACTCGGGTCAGACCGAGGTATTTCAGGTGCTCCTGCTTGACTTGTTATCAGGGTCCGTCACCTGACTATTGGCTAACTACTTTAGCTTAATAGTTTTTGTTATTATGCATTCGAGCTGGAGACTCCTTGATGTATACTTATTCTTTTGTCTAGCACTTGTATCTATTCTTTTGTGATGTAGTGGATCTAGTTTGACCACTATTTTGATGTACACTTTTATGTGTTATATTCATATCTGTTTTCGCCTTTGTGATATGAATATTTGTGACTGATTTGTGTTATGTTTATTTCTATATTTGTTTCCGAAGTCCGTATAGCCACTGTGTGGTAGCTTTGAGTTTGTATTTGATATGTCGGATTTCCTCTTAAAATGAAATGTAAGTTATATTATCTGACATATCGGTACTCGCACAAAGCAATTACACAGATGGTCACTCTTCAACAGCCTTATTCTTCGTGCTAGTCGACGACATTACTCCGTAGTGTTCTTGGCTAGCGTGAGTATAGAGGTGGGGTACCACAGGATAAATATGAATTTATTTGGAGATTTGAGCTAATTTGACATGGTAGAAAAATAGATTAGTAAAGGAACAGAAAGGAAAGAAAGAAATATAAGTGAATAAGTTGAGCCCATTAGCCCATCTTTGCACTAAGAAAAGAGTAACTTCCCCTTTACATTTTTTGAGTAGTCTAGAACCCTCCATATTGCATACAAATCTCCATCCCGCATATCACTTTTGCATACTCCTGTAGCTTTCCATTTTCAAAACCATTTATTAAAACCCTAATCTCCTTCTTAAAAATTTCAGGAAAAATAGCAATAAATTTCCAAATTTTTTAAGATTAAAGTATATCCCTCTCAACACCTTATTACACCTCTAAGCATGAAGAAGTTGTGATTTTGATTGTTTTTCGTTGCTTGGAAATTTTTTGAGAAGAGGAAAGAGGAGAAAGAAGGAGCAATCCCGTATTGAAGCTTAGCTACTTCAAGGCGAGTATTTTTTGCTCACAATCTATGTCTAATTGTATGCATTTCATATTGATTGTTGAAGTACTTGAATTGTGTGTTGCATACTCCTCTTGAATCCATTTGATACAATTTTCCATGTTTGAATTCGAGTGATATCAATGTGTTTTGATTGCTGGATTGTAGTGTGGGGTATAGTGTCTAAAAAAGGTTTAGGTATAGGGGCGTAAGATGGTCGAAGTTGTCGAAAAAGGTCACATGACTTTGAATGAACATTATTCCAAACCACAAAATGGCGGACAAGTCTATGATGCACTGGTGCAATCGGCCTAGACATGGTTCCAAGCCCATGCGTGCCTAGTTTATATATATGAAATGAAAATAAAATATAAATCCATGGATTTAAACTTTACTTACATTTTAGTGGCAGCTATTTAGATGTTTTGGTAATAGAAAATTGTTATGTGGACAATGACATATAAAGTAAATATAAATTATTAAAGAAGATGGAATAAAAGGAAAAATTAAATTAATTTGAAGTTTTAATAATTTTTTAAAATTGAAATTGTGTTTGAAAATCATATGGAGATTTATTAAATAAATAAATATGAATTTATATGTAAATCTCTATGATTTTAATATATGTGGCTAATTTTGAAATTAATAAAAGAGGTTAAAAGGTGTGTTTTAATTATAAATGATAGAAAGAATATTGTTTTGTTAAATTAAAATATGTGAAAACGTTAGAAATAAAAATGAATTTCAAAACTCTTGTTGTAAAATTTGATGTTAGATTATCATTACTGTGTAATAAGAAATTTGATAAATAGGATTATAAAACCATCTGGTATGAGATTTTTGGTATTACTCCTCTAATTATTCATTGGACTTGTTATATAGAATATTACTGATAGAGATTAGTATGGTTTATAACTATAGAGTAAACGGGTGAGTAACACACGGTGGTATGTTACATCAAAGCTAATACTTGTTTTATTATTCTTTGATAATAAATGACTCTAAATAGGGATTTTACAATATGAGAATATTGCATGCACGTGTTCAAGGAGGCATTTGAGGTTGTGTGCACACCTATTTATATGTAGAAGACCATTATGTTGTGAACTTCTATTATTTCAGTAAGGAGTAAAACAAATTAGGCTAGTATCCATCTTAGAGGCCTAATTACGGGGTCGCACCCTGGATCCATGACATACCTTATGATATATAGCTGTGTATTATTGCTATGTGCTTTACTCCATGTCACATTGGCCATCAGTATATTACCATTTGGAGCACTTGTAGGGTCATAACCATTACATAATATAGTCTTGCACCCAATGGATAATGAATTGCAATGGCTGTCAAGGTAACTAAAGATTGTAGGAGCACGTGTGTTCTCACCTAGAGCAAGTGAAGGATATCATTCTCCCATCTGGATATGATATATGATTGACATACTTACATTAGTTATCCACCTCCTTAATGCTTAATGATGGAGGATGAGAAGAAGTGCTTTACTTAAGATTTTGTGTCCAAGGTAGGGTCAATCCCTGTATTAACCACTATGTGTTAGTGGATATGTGACATATATAGGTTTGGGTATGTTTTTGTTGTGTGATTTGTTGTATGATTAATATATCAATCTTATGAATGTATAGTATAGATGATGATTTGAGTATGGTATGATATGTGTTTCACTTGAGATGTTCATGCTTTTTATGAAATACATTCATATATGTCACACAAGTTATCTTCATATATTGACATTTGTATTTTTGACATAGTCTGACCCATGTGTTATTATAATACTTAGATCAGTCCGAGATATTTTAGGTTCAGGTGTAAAGTAGTCAGCTTGATTTTGACAGAATTGGGCTAACCCACAGCAGAAGAAATGGGTAAATTTCAAAAAAAATTCTTATCGGATCTTTGTTGGGCATATATAGTCTAAATTCATTTAGAATTTTTCTAAATTTTTCTTTATATTATTATAATTATTTAAAAAGTAGTTTAATTTAATTTTAATTAATTGTATATTATGATGAGCACATCAAATGCACCTATGTATATAGTGTAAGTGCAACATATGAAAAGTTTACATAGTTAATGTGAACATTGTTTAGGTGTTGAGATTTACACTGCACCGGACACATTTCCCCTCTATATATACCTTTGTCGTCTAAATCATGAATTTACATATATATGTGTGTGTGTGTGTGTGTAATGTGTATGCATGTATGTATGTATATGTTTACATGTATAAATGTATATATAGATACACAATTAATATTTTGCATTGCAATTCAAATTGAAATATACTTTATTTATATTACATTCAATAAATCAAAGAGTACAAAGTCTAATTAAAGTAGTTTAAAAGTTAATTATTATATCTTATACAAAACTCCTTTTGAAAACTTTGAGTTAAATGCAAATATACACATACATATAAATGATATTATATAAATATATAAATTCACATACATATACAAACAAAACAAAATTTAGAAATAAAACAAAACAATATACAAGTAGTTTGTGAAACAGAATGTTTTCTTTTAAACAAAAATTTAGTACTATACTAGATACAATTGTAAAAGTAAAAATAAATTATTAGTTTAATGTTTCCTTTTTTATTTCAATTAGCAAAGCTTGTTTAAAATGATTTAAAACATAACACAATTAATTCATCTTATTATATTGACAACAAATATTAATTAATGCAATTATTTCGAAGTATTATCTACATGGCAATTTATGTGTAAACACTCAAGTCTAAATCTTCTAATATGAAAACTAACTTATTAACAAGAGTATTCCAAAATTTAATTTTGTTAATACAATGATAAAATCAAACGATATAAGCATATACAGATTTGTGATAAGAAGGTCTAGATATAGGTTATACATGGATGCATCAATATGCAGAACAATGAAAATGAAATTAAAAGGATCAAGATATAGGTTAAACAAATTGGATAAATAAACATGTAGAACAGAGACAAAAATTATTACATTGTTCACAATAAAATAGCAGTGAACATAACAAGGGTTTTTTCTAATGGTAAGAATATACAATTGATTCAAGCAGGGGGTTTGAGACATACAAATCCAAATACACATACATATGTATGAATAGAAGGGAGAGGTAGATAATTAAGGGAATGTAAAAAAAGCTAAATGATACGTAAATATATAGAATTACCTTAGGATGAAGCCTAGAGAATACACCTTTGATGAAGAAGAATTCCTAGCTTCTTCAAATCGATCTCCAGATCTGCAATAGGCTAGAGACAACCTCGTTTTTATCTCTTGTTTTGTTTCAATTTTGTTTTGAAATTTTTGGAGCTCACCACAACGGAAACTTCGAATTTTTGGAGGAGAAGACGAGAATCGGGCAGGAAAATGACTAAGAGGAAAAATATTTATTAAAGATGGAAACAAATATAGCATTCACTATATGATGATTCCTCTCCTTTTAATAATATTTTCTTCTCATTCAAGACAAAAGATCTCTCTTATTTCTCAAAGTAAGTCTAGCTATTATATGGGCTATTTGGGCACCAAAACATTCCGAAAACGAAATTGTATTATTCTCTATTAAATCCAATTTAAATTTCCCATCGATATTGTATACCGATACATATGCTTATAACTGTTATATATGCACTTTATTAAATACTAATAGAAATCAAACAAATCAAATAAGAATATTTTAGCAATTAAAATTTCACAAATATTAATTAATTTAATTTATCTAAAGTCCTATTTAGTATTTATTCTATTTAAATTAAATTTAAACATTTTACCGATATCATATATCGTACGCACGTTTATAACTTTATATACGAACTTTACTAAATATTAATGGTATTCAAATAAATTAATAATTAATATTTCATAAATATCAATTTGATCTAATTAATTTTCAACTATTAAAAATAAATTAAATTGTGTGGTTCATTCGATCTTCATCATTTCGGTTGTGCGACTCATAGGTATAAATTCAACCAGCGATTAATATATAACGATTCAAATATTAACGTTCACATGTTACCTTATCCAGTGGTGTGACATTTTGGCTGAATTTGTCGCTTACACATCTTTTGGTAAAATCCAATTTTATTTATTATAACTATTGCCCATTAGTGATAATTATTTACACCAATTTTCTTCGTCAAAACTATATTGCTTTGAACTTATGAAATTTGGTAACGGTCAAAATTCCAATATCGTCCATTTTAACTCTATAGCCTAAACACAAAGTCCTTGGTTCAATATAACAATTATTATTAATCGAAATGCTTGAAAAGGAGACTTTGACTTTCAGTTGAATGCAGTTGACCTTGATACTGACCTCATATAACCAAGGAGACGAATCCTCTCTTAAATAGTGTTTCTTTCTAATGCTTCCCCAGACCTAACTATAGCCATTCAATGGACATCGTGCCATGATTTAATTATAATCAAAGAAGAGCTTCCACATTGAAGATCAACAGTATTCTCAGGTTAAGAGAACCATGTAATTTTGTCATATCGATATTTTCTGTTTGACCTTAGTTATATTAACCAACAGAAAACTATTGAGTGAGCCATTCCATAGTTATTCAATAACCATCAATACGTAACCCCTTAGTGCCCCCAACAGTCATGAGTAATACACTGCCCAACATTTAGTGATAGTTACGTACTCTAGTTTCAACAGATGTATTAATATCTAGTCTCGATATATCTTGACTAGGAATATTTAACATGGTATATTTATTTTCATTGTGATAAATCACTCATGGTTACAACACACTGTAACTACTATCACAAAACATATCATTTGTGGACTTTTAATTAAATATACTTTTAATTAAATTAGTTAATATAACATATTATATTAAGTATATAAGAGAAAGAAAACATCTTTAGTTCGAACAAGATTGGTTATCAAGTTAGATATATGTAACAAATTACATAATTACCCCTAGGGCATACCCTTAACTCTACTAATCTCCCACTTGCACTTGGGATCAATTATGGAATCTTATTCCAACTTATCCAATTGGCTTCCTCAAAGACCAATCGAGTCAGTCCCATAGTGAACAGGTATGCTATTATGTTTCAGTCATCTACTCTATCAAACAACTTTCTCTGACGTTGATAAACTACCTTTATCATGTTAAATTTTTTGGAGTATGTCTCTCGACTTATAATGAGCTCTAAATTTGGTTATGAACTATATCATGACATTGTTATCATATAACAATGTTACGAGATTCTCAACATTTGGAATCATCCTCGGCTCAATTATAAATTTTGTGAATTTATTATATATGCATCACTTTTATCCTGTTGTTATTCAAGGCGACATACTAAGATTTTTTTTCATTGACATATTATGCTCATTATCACTAATGAAGTTTGTTATCCACATATTTTCTGACCGCCAAGTGTACTTGAAAGAAACATGAGAGATATGGAGACATCCCAAAAGGCAGATATCAAGCCCGTAGAAACATGGTGATGTAGCAAATTGATAACTATATGATAATATATTTGTTATCCCACCTTTTGGAAAAGCTGAGATACCCAAAAATTAATTGAAAATCGATAATGACAAGTCATGAATATCAACTATACATTGCAGGATAACCATGGATATCGATGAATTTTGTTCGAGTCCGGATCGGGCTGCAGTTGACGAGACATGACAAGTAAAGCCATGGAAACCTGCATTCCAAATTTCAAGTCAATCCGAGTTCATATGCTCAAGATATGATCGATGCAAGTTGATGAAAAAAGTCACACTTTCATATCCATCAAGCAGCATTAGCTTCGTATCGATGGAGTCCATATTCACCATCACGTCTCCATTCGTATCCATCAACTTTGCACTGATCAAGTTCGAATCCATCGACTTCGTATCGGCCAGGAATGCAAGTCCTTCGTACCCATCTGTCTCGAATCCATCAGATGACTTCGCATCCATCAGGCGCTGACCGCTTCGTATCCATCAGGGGTCCTTGTTCGAATCCATGAATAATTTCTTGTTCGTATCCACTGAGTCAAACAGGCCAGAAATGACGCATGAGTTATGGATGCGAACGTGGCAAAATACTCGGAGTGACTCGATCAAACCGGAGTGAAAAGCGGATCGACACGAAGAGCGCGCTCCATTTCCACCTGCTCACGCGCATTGCCATCGAGTCGAAGTGATCGGTTCGAATGAATGGATTCGAACCAAACAACCATCGAGCAGAACAATTTCGTATCGACCATATCTCCTAAACCATTGATCCAAATGCAACGAAATTTTCACAATAGCTTGCGTGCAAGGTAAAGAATGTCCCTGCCAAGTTTCAGCTCGATTGGATCATTTTTTGATGGATACGAAATGGTTTCGTATCGATCACAGATCAGGTCGAAACTTGGTGGGATCGGTCGCGTGGGTCCACTCACGTGCCAGAAGAAGTCTCCCGAAGTTTGGGCGCGATCTCAGCCTCCTACGCCTATAAATAGCCCCCTGGAGCCTGTAGAAAAGGGATCTTTTGGCCATTCGACGTCCATACTCTGCCGAATTCAATTCTATACCTTACCATTGCTGTTATAGTCAAAATCCATGCATTGTATCTGCTGCAATCATCTGTAACCAGCAAGGATAATCAATAAAAGATAAAAAACCTTGAAGTGGACGTAGGCCGGAGATAGCCGAACCACTATAAATTGTGTGTCACTGTTCATTATTTCTGGATTGCTATTTGTTGCTTGTTTAGATCTGAGATTTGTGTTTGAATATTGCTGGTTTGTATTCATACACTGGTGCTTTCACAATACTTGGGGTTTGTGACCATTTTTGGCGCAAACACTTTGGTGCTTTCACTGAGAAGGACTAGCACCCGCTACATCAGATTGAAGTTCAGATTTGGAAAGCGTGAAGAGTTGAAATTTGAAAGACAATGACTCGACAAACAAGACAAAGAGCTGAGAGAAGCCAACAGGGAGGAAGTCAAGAGGCATCCTCTAGTGTTGGAGAAGGACAAGCTTCGATTTACATCACCAGAGATGAAATGGAAGCTATAGCAAATTCATTGCAAGAGAGGATGACGAAGACTCAGCAAGAGATGCTGTAGAATTTCTTTGAACAGATGAGAGAAGCAAATATGCATAACCTTGGACCAACTACAGTAACTGCAAGTGCTGAACAGGGAGTTGGGATTACAGAAACTAACAGAGATCAAGCTCAAGGTCAGAATGCGGGACCAGAAGGTGATCAACAAGGACTTGGGGGCAGACCCTCTGGATCCAATACTGGAAGACCGATGGTAGGGGCTCAACAGGCTAGAGCCAATGCTAATGACAACGGGCCACACGAAGAGTACGTACCGGAATACCCTTCAAGACTAAGAGGAAAACCCCAGGATGGAGATTGAAAGATGGCTGGATTAGTGCGATGACTCATGAGAGGAGGATTGTCTAGCGGAGGGTTGGAAGAAGTCAGTCGGAGTCCGTTCACTCTGAATATCAGGAATGCAAGGAACCCTCCAAAGTTCAAACTTCCTATGCTGGATCCTTATGATGGGAAGTCAGACCCAACGATGCATATTACTCGATACATCAGGCACATGGAAGTGTTGGGGGGCATCTGAGGAAGTGATGGCTCGATGCTTCCCTCTATACTTGTCAGATTTGGCTGCACTTTGGTTCAGACAATTAGAAACTGGATCGATCAGAACATGGGGCGAGCTTGTAGATTGCTTCATGAGACAGTTTAGGGTCCACGTGACGCGACCCAAGAGTGTGATGACTTTGGCATCGATAAAACAAAGGACCGGAGAGTCCATAAAAGAATTTCTGCTATGATTTAATGCAACGGTGGCTTCCGTAGATCGCCCGGATCCATCAATGATTTTGATGGCGGCAGTGGCAGGAATTGGAGAAGGCACCGAATTCAAAGATTCTTTAACAAGAGACCCACCACAAGATCTTGGAGAGTTTTATCATGAAGCTGAAAGATTCATTCAGTTAGAAGAATCATGAGCCGAGAGGCAGGAAATAAACGCTATACAAGGCGAAGGAACCGCCAGGGAACAACCCAGAGCGGACAAAGGAAAGAGAAAGCAGGATAACGCACACGATGGTCCTGATAAATGGAAGAAATTCCGAGAACCCAGATTCAAGCAATACATAGATTTGGCGGCAAGCCTGGAACGAATTTACACTGAAACTCGGGGGCAACTCCCCTATCGAAAACCACCCAGGAGAGATCCCATAGAGCGGGAGCGTAGAACTAGGAAATACTGCCTATTCCATGAGCTGGATGGACACACAACCGACGAATGCCGCCACCTAAAGGATGAGGTGGAAGAACATGCCAGGAGTGGTAGATTGCCACAATATGTTAGAGAACGGGCAGCGGCGGTAAGGCCTGAACAACTACCGCCTCCACCTAACAGAAACGATCCTGGATCGGGATCACGACTTGTCATCAACTGATTAAGATGGCAAGGGCCAAGTGCAGGATTTGAATTGCGGTCAAATAATTTCACTAGATTTGTTTCCAGAATAAACGGCTACTCTACTTACTCATGTACGTGAACCAGAGAGATCACTAGGCATGCTCTGAGATGGAGATAGACCGATCTACCCGGAGAGGTAATGTTTAGTTTTTTCCTGATGTTTGAGATTGAACATCTAGGACTTGAATTTAATAAATAAATTTGAATTTCTTGAAATAAACCTTTGACCAGAGAGTTGAAGGATGAGTATTAAATACCAATATAAAAATGATCGCTTTATGACCCTACCCGGAGAGACGGGGTTCGGAGTGCAAGAAGTGGGTTGCTTCGCCGGAGAGCGATAGGATCGACTCACTTAACGTCGTTTCCCATTCACTGAAGAGTGATTGGATCGGGATTCGATAAGAGCCCAGAGAGGCTATGATCGGCCTACGATTTAGGCCATGACATCGCTTAATGTTCAAATACACTGAACCGGAGTGCAAGAAGTGAGTCGCTTCGTCGGAGAGCGACAGGATCGACTCACTTAACGCTGTTTCCCCTTCACCGGAGAGTGACTGGATGGGACCAGCAGGAGCCCGGACAGGCTGTGATCGGTTTAGAACAACCAAGACATCGCTATATGCCCTAGCTGGGGCCAGAGTGCAAGGGATAGAAAGCAATGCCAGAGCGCAATAGGATCTTTCTATTCAATCGCTAAGTCTGGAATGGACCTGGCAAGGGTCCAGAATGACCATCGATAGTCCGGAGAGACTAAAAAATTTTGATTATTGACTTCCGCGAATGGAAATGAATACCGATTCGGCTTCGAACAGCCATAAACTTGATTGATAATACTGCAGCTATGAATAAAACATGAACTCGCTACATTCAATTTAGGACTGATCAAAACACACCTTTTACCAAAAGGCATGTTTTGGGGGGCAAAGTGTTATCCCACCTTTTGGAAAAGCTGAGATACCCAAAAATTAATTGAAAATTGATAATGACAAGTCATGAATATCAACTATACATTGCAGGATAACCATGGATATCGATGAATTTTGTCCGAGTCCGGATCGAGCTGCAGTTGACGAGACATGACAAGTAAAGCCATGGAAACCTACATTCCAAATTTCAAGTCAATCCGATTTCATATGCTCAAGATATGATCGATGCAAGTTGATGAAAAAAGTCACACTTTCGTATCCATCAAGCAGCATTAGCTTCATATCGATGGAGTCCATATTCACCATCACGTCTCCATTCGTATCCATCAACTTTGCACTGATCGAGTTCGAATCCATCGTCTTCATATCGGTCAGGAATGCAAGTCCTTCATACCCATCTGTCTCGAATCCATTAGATGACTTCGCATCCATCAGGCGCTGATCGCTTCGTATCCATCAGGGGTCCTTGTTCGAATCAATGAATAATTTCTTGTTCGTATCCACTGAGTCAAACAGGCCAGAAATTACGCGTGAGTTATGGATGCGAACGCGACAAAATACTCGGAGTGACTCGATCAAACCGAAGTGAAAAGCGGATCGACATGAAGAGCACGCGCCATGTCAACCTACTCACGTGCATTGCCATCGAGTCGAAGTGATCAGTTCGAATGAATGGATTCGAACCAAACAACCATCGAGCAGAACAATTTCGTATCGACCATATCTCCTAAACCATTGATCCAAATGCAACGAAATTTTCACAGTAGCTTGCGTGCAAGGTAAAGAATGTCCCTGCCAAGTTTCAGCTTGATTGGATCATTTTTTGATGGATACGAAATGGTTTCATATCGATCACAGATCGGGTCAAAACTTGGTGGGGTCGGTCGCGTGGGTCCACTCATGTGCCAGAAGAAGTCTCCCGAAGTTTGGACACGATCTCAGCCTCCTACGCCTATAAATAGCCCCTTGGAGCCTGCAGAAAAAGGATCTTTTGGCCATTCGACGTCCAGACTCTGCCGGATTCAATTCTATACCTTACCATTGTTGTTATAGTCAAAATCCATGCATTGTATCTGCTGTAATCATTGTAACCAGCAAGGATAATCAATAAGAGATAAAAAAACCTTGAAGTGGACGTAGGCCGAGATAGCCGAACCACTATAAATTGTGTGTCACTGTTCATTATTTCTGGATTGCTATTTGTTGCTTGTTTAGATCTGATATTTGTGTTTGAATATTGCTGGTTTGTATTCATACACTGGTGCTTTCACAATACTTGGGGTTTGTGACCATTTTTGGCACAAACAATATTAAGTATTGAATAAGCGACCAAACGAATCACTAATAATACTCCATCAATGAGATAATGTCGAATATCTAATATGACGACAATAGTTGGGCTCCTACTCAAGAGTTAAGTAACTCAAAAGAACCAATGAATAATAAAGATATCGAATCATAAAAGGTTGTCGAACTTAAACACTGTAAGAATGACAAACTATTGTACCTATAAAAAGGGGTGTCGAGCATATAAAACAAGGGAGATATCAAGCCTTGACACTATAGAGGGTGTCGAGCATCTGAAATGGAAAGTGAAGTCAAACCTTTATGGTAATTTGGGTGTCGAGCATCTAAATAGAACATGAAGAGGCAACGAACCTCATTGGATGGCAAACCTTAAAGAAACGATAAGCAACATCAAACATTCACAAGTAATGAATGATGTCAAGCATTAATAGTAAGAAGTACATCGAGCACCTAATATCAATAAGATGTCGAGTTTCTAAAGGACAACGGGGATATCGAGCTTATATAAGACATGGTATTATAGGTATGTAACAAAGGAAGGATGCCACATCAAATAAAAAATATCGAATGTTTACTCTTGAAGAGAGGATATCTAGCCTTTACAACAATATCTATTGTAAAGCAATTCTATACAAATAATGATGTCGAGTGTCTATAAAAAGACATTACTAAACCTCCACTAGGATGATGGGCTTCAACATTGGCAAAGAGCTCCGTGTTTTTGTAAAGAGATATCGAAACTCAAGGTCTTAAGAGGACGTCAAATATCAACAGCAAGGATGCTGAATATCAACGATACCAAGAGATAACGAGTGTCTACCTAGATGAATACATGGCAGCAATCCCGTTTGTCGCTACCTCTATAAGTAGACCCCTTCCAACACTTGGAGAGGGGCGAATGATTCTTTTCTCTACTTCTAAATTACAAGTTGTAAACCCTAAATTGATTTGGGGACTTCTTGATACGATAGTAACTTTTTGCATATAAGGACATGGAGAATAAACATTGCATAGCATAATGCCTTTGACATATGTACCTTTGACTATTATTGAGAGAATGGATGTGCATATAACTTATATTTGGACTTGGACTTAACTTTAGGCTTGCATATTGAAAATTTGTACAAGGCCACTTAAGCTCTTTCCTAAATTAAAGTTTACATTGCATTATGACTATTATGCCCATTGGCCTATAAACTATGGATTGCGATATAAGTGAATTGCCTATTGCACATTTATCCGATTTGCCTATTTTACCCTTGGACATATGACTTGAACTTTTGAACAAACTTCACAACTGTATTAAAGCCCATAATTAATATTGGGTCCATTACAAATAATACTATCTTATGCAATATCTCGGGTGTTGAGCCAATTTTTGGTTTAACATTTTTGGCGCTATAAGGAGGGCCTGAACCTCCGACTCGTTGTTTGTTTACCTTAATTCAAAACTAATTAAGTTAAACTTTTTTTAGGAAAATGGTAAAGACCAGGAAGTTAATGTTCCAAATGAAGAAATTATATAAACAGCAACCTTAAAGGAAAATATCACTTCAAATTTTAATTTGGAGAACGCGGTGATTGGACAACCCTTTACACCAGCAAAGCCAACGAGTAGCAAATACAAAATTCAAAATATAACACAACAGCTTCTGGAAAAATTTCTTTCTCAAAAGTCCATCAAAACAATGAAGGTTATTGAAGAAGAGGACGAAGTTGAATCTCCAAGGAAAAATTTATATACCACAGTACTCAAAAGTAAGATAAAGGAAAAAGCACCATGGACCCGCACAGAAAGAAAGGAACCCGGAATGAAAGACTGGCTATGTATTCTCGAAAATCACAAGAGAAAGAAGATAATAAAGCTAAGATGAATCGTTGAAATGAAAACTAAGAAAAGCTAGCAGAAAGGTCAACAGAGTAGTCAAGTAGCTTGATCTCATGCAAGGAGTACAAGCCTTATATAGAGGATTATTGTGATGATGAAACCTACCTAAGGGACATGGCCAGCAAAATGGTGAAATACATGCTTGATCTTAAAGGAAAGAGGACCCTTGACCTGAGGGTTAATAATAATTTTCGTGAAGCTCCATTCACAAAGGAGATAATATATGTTAAAATTCCATTGCACATTAAGATCCCTTCACTGAAGTATAACGAAATAACTAGCCTGATGACCATCTTTTGGCTTTTGAGAGCCAAGTGGATTTGTATAATGCTTCTAGAGTGGTACATTATAGGCCCTTCTCCACGACATTCCAAGGAGCAGCTGCCAAATGGTACATGCACTATAGGGAGAAGACTATTTACTCTTAGGAACAATTCTTTTATGAATTTTCAGCATCATTTTGCATATGAAAAGATCCTACCATAGATTCTAGCATGTTGGGTAATGTCAAACAAAGACTAGGAGAGTTGCTTGGTGAATATATGAGGAGATTCAACATAGAGGCAAAAAAAGGGAAAACATGGCTGATAAGGAAAACTTCATGGCAATACGCTTACAGTTAATTAAACGGACTACTTTCTAGAAGGAACCCTATGTCTTTAGGGTATAGGGATCTACACGATTTCCATTTCTAGGCTGATAAGTTCATCCGGATGGATGAAATGTACCATGCTAATAAGAAGTCTCAACTAAGGAACGAAGGAGAAAAATTCGGTTTTGATCACCCCAACAAAAAGCCAAGATGGGATGAAAGTAGAAGAGGAAGATGTAAGGAGATTTCTAAAACCAATTATGTAGAATTAAACAAACCTATCTCCTACAATTTTGATGTGTCCATATATGGAGGAAATTTTCCTACTTCCTACAAGGCAAGGAACAAGCCCGAACCAAAAGAGCAGGAGATTATTGTGCTTACCATAAAGCAAATGGGTACAAATTTGATGAATGACGTGTCTTAGCAGGGATAATCCAGAATATGATCAAATTAGGATCTCTGAAGGAGTTTGTCAAGGAAACACTGAAGTCTTCACATCTCGAAGGGAATAATTCGAGGACTCCAAACAATGTTGCAAATTTTGTAGCGAATGATCCTTAATAGGACTTTATTCCTCTACTTAACCACATAAATGTAATTCATGGAGGTCCCCATCTCGCCAGAAGTAGCGAAGGGGCCAAGAGCAGATATATAAGGGAAGCAAGGATGTGGTCTTCTCTAGTTAGGAAGAGTCACCATTCAAGAGTCATAAATTTCAACTCCAAATGCCCAACTTAAAAATAATTCCAGAAGAGCTAATCAGAATCTGTCACCCGCATAATGATCCACTCATGATAACTTCACAAATTGGGCTCTTTGTGGTAATAATGGTCTTAGTTAACATCGAAAGTGCAGTGAACATCATTTTTAGGAATGCTTTTGATCAAATGAACATTCGAGAGGAGAAGTCGGAACCGAGTTTCGAGCCTACCTTTGGGTTCAATAATAAAGGATCTACTCCAGTAGGACAGATAAAACTTTTGGTGCAAATTGGAATTCCACCACACCCTAGAACTTTTGAAACTCTATTCGTAATAATGGACCAACCCTCATGTGATAGTGCTTTCTTTGGAAGACCGGCTCTACATGAAGTGGATGCATTTGTCTCACCGAAATATCTAATGGTGAAGTTCTTGACTAAGAATGGTTGGGGAACCGTAAGAGGGGAACAATTCAGTTCCCAAGAACTTTACTTCGCTACACTTGAGAATTTCAAAAGATATGGTATTTCTTTTTATGATTTAGAGAAAATTAAATTAAACAAAACTAAAATTGAGAAGCCCTTGGATAATAGTCTTTCGAGCTAACTATCCAAGACAAACCAAAGGACAAGGATAGTTGAATAGCCCGATAATGTGGTGAAAAATTCAACTTCACTGAGAGGAAAAGAAAATGAAAAGAAGAAAATGGATAACCAGTGAAATAGAGGATAAAGAAATCATTACTGAATTAGATTGCAGAAACAGTAAGAAAGAATAAAATCTGCCAAAGATTTGGAAGAAGTAAGCTTAGATTTATTGGACCCGACAAAAATGGTAAAGATTGAAAAGGAATTAGGTGACAAACTCAGAGGAGAACTTATTTGATTCTCCAATCCGGCAAGGATGTGTTTGCTTAGACCCACTCAAACATGATTGGGATAGATCCAACAGTTATGAGCCATGCTCTAAATAAATATATATATATATATATATATATATATATCCAAATATTGCCTCTGTTTGACAAAAGAAAAGCAGTTCGACAAAGTTCACGCTAATACATTAAAGGAAGAAATCAAAAGATTGTTTGAGAATGGCTTTATTAGGGAAGTGTTTACCCTAAATGCCTAGCAAATCCTGTGTTGAGTCCAATGGAAAATGGAGAACTTGTGTTGATTACACCGACCTAAATAAAGCATGCCCTAAGGATTGCTATCCTTTGCCCCGAATAGACTAGTTGGTTGACACCATAAGTGGATATAAGCTGTTATCTTTTATGATGCATACTTGGGTTATAATCAAATTTTCATGTTCAAACCAGATAAAGATAACACAAGTTTCATAATAGATTGAGGGACTTATTGTTACAAAGTTATGCATTTTGGACTAAAGAATGCACGGGCTACGTATCAAAGGTTAGTAAACAGAATGTTAGGAGAATAAATTGGCTGGAACACGAAGGTGTATGTGGACGATAAGCTGGTCAAATATCAAAAGGACATTAATCATCTAAAAGACCTTGAGGAGATGTTTGGAATACTAAGACAGTATCGAATGAAGCTCGATCCACAGAAATATTCTTTTGGAATACAATCTTGGAAATTTCTAGGATATATTGTTAGTGCTCAGGGAATTGAGGCCAACCATGACCAAATCAAAGCAATTAAAGATATGACAGAGCCAAAAACAAGTAAAGATGTAATGAGCTTAAGTGGTATGGTGGCAGCCCTAAACAGATTTAACTCCAAGGCTACTGATAAGTACATTCCTTTCTTTAACGTGATTAAAAAAAGAAGAATTTTGAGTGGAGAGAAGATTGTAGAAAGCCTTCAAAGAATTAAACAACCATCTTAAGAAAACTCCAACCTTATCTAGTCCCGTAGAAGGAGAGAATTTATACCTTTACATAACAGTCTCCGAACATATGGTAAGTTCGGTTCTATTAAGAGGAATATTATATTAGTAAAAGGCTTAAAGAGACGGAAGCTAGATAACCAGTTATAGAGAAGTTGGCATGTCGTCTAATTCTCACCGCAAGAAAGACGAGAGCCTATTTCCAAGCACACCCAATAAAGATCTTAACTGATTTTCCACTTAAGTAAGTTTTCAGTAAGCCCGAAACATCGGGAAGGTTAGTAAAATGGGAAATAGAGCTGAGCTAATATAAGATTGAATTCTAATCCTGAGTGGCAATCAGAGGGCAGGCTTTAGCCAATTTCATTAACGAATGCACATGATTCATTAAAGAACAATTAGAAAGGGAAAAAGGTTTGTAGCCTAAATGGAAATTGTTTGTTAATGGAGCCTCAAATGAGCAAGGGACTGCTGCAGGATATGTAATCATTACTCATGATAGACATCGATTACACTATGCAAGAAGCTAGCCTTTCCCGCTACCAATAATGTGGCTGAGTATGAATCAATGGTGGCACGACTTACCTTAGAATTTCGTTGAAGATCCAACAATAGATATTTTTAACGATTCTCAATTAATGCTTAACCAGCTGAATCAGACATATCGAACAAAAGATGCAAAATTGATCCTTTATGTTAAAAAGGTGCTGAAAATGTTTACCCAGTTTGATGATTTTTCGATACAGCAAGTACCTATAGAAAAAATTATCAAGCCAATTCTTTGGCCATGTTGGCTAGCTCACGTGGAGCACCGAAAACTCAAATTGTGCTAGTAGGCTTCCAACATAATCCCAGCATTGAGGAAAAATCCCCCGAACCGAAAAATAAGGTTATGCTGTTGACTAGATCCTAAGTTCTTATACAAGTGGAAAAGGAAAAATAAATCTGAGAAGTGGAAATGATGGAATCCAGGAAGGAATCATCCATATGGAAATGAATAATCGGTATGAAAACAACTGGATGATGCCCGTTGTTAAGTACTTGGTAGAAGGGAAACCACCAGAAGATAAAATGGAAGATGGATGATAAGATACCAAGCCCCAACTTTTATTATGATAGATGGAATAGTTTATAAAATAGGATATACGCTCCCTTACTTAAGATGTATTAGTCCGGAAAGTGGCACAAAATTATCGAGGAAAGAACATGAAGGGTTCTATGGAGACCATTCTAATGGCATAAATTTTGTCAAAAAGTTCATAAGGTAAGGTTTCTATTGGCCCTATATGAAGAATAATGCAATGAATTATGTAAAACGATGTGAGAAATATCAGAGATGTTCAAGAATTTCACATATGCCCCTAAGTGAGTTAACCCAGTCTCAAGTCTGTGGCCCTTTGATGTGTAGGGAATCGATTTAATTGGACCATTGCCTATATCTAAGGGCGAAGCAAAGTTTGCAGTCCTAGGTATCGACTACTTTACCAAATAGGAAGAGCCAAAACCATTGTCAAATATAACATTAGGAAAAGTACCAAAGTTTGTGATTAAGAACATAATCACCCAGTTTGGGATACCCCGCAAAATAATATCCCACAATGGAACTCAATTTGAAAGTGAGGAATTCACCAGATTTTGCAACAAGAATGAAATAATCAAAAGTTTTTCATCCATAGCTCATCCTAAGGCTAATGGAGCTATTGAAGCTGAGAACAAAAACTATTAAGACTATCCTCAAGAAACAACCAGCCAAAGAAAAATGAAATTGGGTAGAATAACTACCACTCGTGCTATGGGCATATCGAACTTCTACTAAGACTCCAACATGATATACTTCATTTTCTTTGACATATGGATGTGAAGAAATGCTACCAATCAAAGTTGAAATAACATCCCATCGATGGATTGCATATGCTTTTAATCCCAATCAACAGCTGAAAAAAGAATCCCTAGATTTGATTAATGAGTTAAAGGATGAAGCGGCCATACAAATGGTCGAATATCAATGAAGGATATCAAAATACTATAATTCCAAAATTAAGGAAAGTTCATTCCAAAAAGGTGACTTGGTACTCCGAAAGGTCATGGAAAATACTGAGAATCCGACAGATGGACCGCCTAGACCAAATTAGGAAGGACCCCTTGTTATCCACAAAGTAATCCCACCAAGGACTAATCGACTGACCTAATGGCAATGTAATTGCAAAATCTTGGAATGCCAAACATTTGAGACAGTATTTTCTACAATGGATGAATAAATAAATTGAGGCAAGTATATCTATGGAACCGGTAATCAAAAGAAAGGAACTTATAAAGGAAAAATCTTTGATCCCGCCATAAGGGCCTGGTCAAAGAACCTCCTAGAGGGAGGTTAGAATAAGCCTCTGGTCCCGCCTTTATAGGCCTGGCCAGAGCACTGCAAGCCTTCAGTCCTGCCTATATGGCTTTGGCCGAAGCACCTCCTAGAGGGAGGTCATAGTAAGCCTCTGGTCTCACCTACAAGGTCTGACCAGAGCACTGTAAGCCTTCAGTCCCACCTATGTGGCATGGCCGAAGCTCCTCCTAAAGGGAGGATAGAGTAAGCCTTTGGTCCCACCTGAAATAGCCTAGCCAAAGCACTGACCAACCTTCGGTTCCACCTATAAAGCCAGAACGGAGTGCCTCCTAGAGAGAGGATGGGTAAGAGTTTGGTTCTACCTAAGATGGCTAACCAAATGCACCGACCAACCTAAATCACTACCTAAGATGGTAGTAGAGGGAAAAAGAGATTAAAGCCTAAATCACTACCTAAGATGGTAGTAAGGGGCAAAAGAGATTAAATCCTAAATCACTACCTAAGATGGCAGTAAGGGGCAAAAAAATTAATGCCTAAATCACTAACTAAGATAGTAGTAAGAGGCAAAAGAAATAAAAGCCTAAATCACTACCAAAAATAGTAGTAAGGGGCAAAAGAGATTAAAGCCTAAATCACTCCAAATATGGTAGTAAGGGACGAAAAAGTCCAAAACCTAAATCACTACCTAAGACGATAGTAAAGGGAGAAAAGATCAAAGCCTAGGTCATTACTTAAAAGGTAATAAGGGACAAAGGAAATCAATTAGACAAGAGTGACTTCATCTTGAGAATGGATCAAAATAATTTTCTAAGAGGAAGTGTAATTAAATATGACTAATCTGGCACTAAGCTAGGATTAAAGCAACTAAAGCAACCTTCAAAGGGAAGTCAAGAGATATCTATTACTTAGAATCAAGACTCCAACATCAATATGGATATTTGATAAATTTCAAATCTTATTGCCAAGGTAATAAATAATTGTTTGAGCTTAGAGCTTTGTTCTTCAAAAGTCAAATTGAATTAGCTCTCAATCTCTTATTCTTAGGTTGGGATTCCAATATTCTACCAAATAAAAGGAATCTTCGTTATTATCCAGAATTCTGGTTTCCTATTAAATAAAAGATGGATTCTTCCTTTAAAATGGAAGTTTCTAGTGTTTATAAAAGCCAGATTGGTTTCTGGTCTTCTTCTTATAAATAGACTTCTTATTACCAGATGGATTTCTGGCCTTCTTATTAAAAGAATCTATGGTATTATTACCAGATGTATTTTTGGCCTTCTTATTAAAATAATCTATAGTATTATTACCAGATGGATTTCTGGTCTTCTATTCAAATAAGATTATGATGGATTTTTGGTCTTCTTATTTATAGAATTATTACCAGATGGATTTTTAGTCTTCTATTCAAATGAAATTATGATGGATTTCTAGCCTTCTTAAAAGAATTTATGGAATTATAACCAGATGGATTTCTGATCTTCTATTCAAATGAAATTATGATGGATTTCTGGCCTTCTTATAAAAGAATTGATGGATTTCTTACCATATGAATTTCGGGACTTCTAACCGGATGGATCTCTGGTCTTCTTATGAATTAAATTTATGAGTCTCTGTATTGGGAGTTGGATTTACACTAAAGAGTAAAAAGCTTTTCTTATATAAGGAGGGGGACAAATGTTATCCACATATTTTCTGACTGCCAAATGCACTTGATAGAAACATGGGAGGTATGGAGACATCCAAAAAGCAGATATCGAGCCTATAGAAACATGGTAATGTCGCAAACCGATAACTATATGATAATATATTAAGTATTGAACCAATAACCAAACAAGTCAATAATAATACTCCATCAATAAGATGGTGTCGAATATCTAATATAACGACAATAGTTGGACACATACTCAAGAGTTAAGTAACTCAGAGGAATCGGCGAATAATTGAGATATCGAATCACAAAAGGATGTCGAACTTAAACACTGTAAGAATGACAAAGTATTATAGCTATAAAAGGGTTGTTGAGCACATAAGACATGGGAGATATCAAGCCTTAACACTTTTAGAGGGTGTCGAGCATCTAAAATGGAAGGTGAAGTCAAAAATTTATGGTAATTAGGGTATCGAGCATCTAAATAGAACATAAAGAGGTATCGAACCTTTATGGGATGGCGAACCTCAAAGAAACGATAAGCAACATCAAACATTCACAAGTGAAGAATGATGTCGAGCCTTAATGGTAAATAAGTATATCGAGCGCTTAATATCAAGAAGATGCCAAGTTTCTAAAAGACGACAGAAATATCGAGCTTATATAAGACAAGGAATTATAGAATATGTAAAAAAGGAAGGATGCCACACTAAATAAAACATATCGAATGTTTACTCATGAAGAGAGGATATCTAGCCTTTAACAATAACTGTTGTAAAGCAATTCTATACAAATAATGATGTCAAGTCTATACAAAAAGACATTACTAAACCTCCACTAGGATGATGGGCTTCAACATTGGAAAAGAGCTCCGTGTTTTTGCAAAGAGATGCCGAAACTCAAGGTCTTAAGAGAATGTCGAATATCAACAACAATAAGGGGATGCCGAATATTAGCGACACCAAGAGATAACGAGTGTCTACCTGGATGAACACGTGGCAGCAATCCCGCTCCTCTAAAATTAGATCCCCTTCGCCACTTAGAGAGGGGTGAATGATTCTTTTATCTACTTCAAAAATTACAAGTTGTAAACCCAAATTGAATTGGGGAATTTTTGATACAATTGTAACTTTTTGCATATAAGGACTTGGATAATAAACATTACATAGCATAATGCCTTCGATATATGAATCTTTGACTATTATTGAGGGAATAGACGTGCATATAACTTATATTTGGACTTAGAATTGACTTTGGACTTGCATATTGACAATTTTGACAAGGCTACTTAAGCTCTTGCTTAAATTAAAGTCTACTTTGCATTATGACTATTATGCCCATTGGCCTATGAATAAAGGATTGTGATATAAGTGAATTGCCTATTGCACATTTATGCAACTTGCCTATTTTACCCTTGTACATATGACTTGAACTTTTGAACAAACTTCACAACATGCTAAAGCTCATGGGTAATATTGGGTCCATTACAAATAATACCATCATATGCAATATCTTGGGTGTTGAGCCAATTTTTGGTTTAACAAAGTTTGAGTCCGAACACTCCTTCATAAGGAGTTCATTGTTTCTAAAAACAATTCAATAGTATTTCATAAATACATGAGAATACCTCAAATAACCTTTTAGTGATATAATTTTGGATTTGATATTTGATTTATGTATCAAGTACACAAACAAATCACGATATCATAGATGACATAACATGTATGGTATTTCCCATTATCAAAGCATAAGGAATCATCCTACATGTTTTGCATTAAACATTCTAACAAGGTATCCTTGCATATCGTCTGGGATATTTCCATTATCTTTTATACTTATTATAAATGAAATCTTTAATAAATCCAACGTCTAGTATTAAAACTACTAAAGATGATTTTAACATAAGTACATTGGTAAGAATCAATAGTGTGTTGTTTACTTATAGTTTAAAAATATCAATGTACCTTTGAACGCTACTTCTTATGAATACATGCTTCCTTTGCATTTAGATTGATAATCAAACTATTTGATCTTTCTATCAAAACACTTTTTTAGTTTTGATGCTTTTTTGAATGATACTTTCATATCCGTTCTGGATCCCATCCAAAAACCCCACAAACTCAATATTTCTCCCAATAACCTCGAAATACTTTGGTTGTTATGTGCAAACAGTCTGGTCTAAATCTACATTTAGAACTTTCAACTTCAACACATATATACCAAAACATAAAGTCATATTAGGCAATAATTTTGTGAGCAAAATTCAAACTTGAGCACATCGAAATGATGAATCTGTTATGTTAATTTTAATAATTTGAAAATCATGGTATTAATCTTATCATTATGGCTCATTATATTCCAGTTGCAATTGTCTTTCTCTTAAAGACACATTCGCGACCAACAGATCATATTTCTTCGGGTACAAATATCAAAATTATATTTTGATAATGTACTTGGAATCTATTTTGGATCGTCATATCGTACCATATCATAAAGTCGGTATGCTTAATGGTTTAATTAAATAATGAGGATTATTTATTCTTGACATTTACAAGAAACTCATAGTTTCTCTTTAATGTACAAGAATATTCATTTGACATTCTAATGTGTTATGTTCATTCATGTTTGGTTGATATTAATTCATCCCTCGTAATCAGCTTCATCTTTGGATCGTATCCAAATCTATTTCACTACCAATAATTTCTCAAATAACTTTCTTCACTACGAAGTTGGTATTTTGAAACAACAGTTGTTTCTCGGTGTAATGAAACAAGTATTCATAAATATTTTATGAGTTGCCTTAGACATAAAACTGATTTGCTTTTAGTTTATAAAACTTATATGCAAAACATAAATAGGCCGTCCAATGTTAATCGTTCCTAAACTCCTTTTGGGGAGATTCATATGAGATCCCTTATGAACAATTATTACGTGCAGTCTTTCGAATCGCACAACATGCCAACTCCTTGGCCTAGGGTATTTTGGGGTTTCTGAAACCTTAATCTTGTATGGTTTTATAAACCATTCTTTGGATGATATCAATTTCAGACTTGTGTAATACTCTTAAGTGCACACCTTATAGAAAGAATTTAACTCAAATTCACTCATCATTAATCGTTTTTGTCCAACAAAGTTCGATTACTCCTTATCAATATATCATTATGTATTATAGGGAGGAGTGATCTTTGAGACAAAATCTTTATTCATATTAGGTACATATGGAACTCTATCCAATATACTCAGCCATTCGATCAAATCAAGTCAATTCTATCGCATGTTGTATTATTTACTTATGTTCTATATTCCATGAACTTATCATAGACTCATACATGTGTATCAAATACATATTTCCACGTCTGTGATAACTCATTGGTGTATATGTTGAAGTACATGGAATCGTATTGGTATTAATAAACTTACGATTACATGCATTTATATGTATCAATCCGAAGAGTTCATCAACTCTTATGATGCTCCCACTAAATGGGTGCATAGCTCTTAATTATTGTGACATAATTATCTAGTAAAATCTGATTCATAATCATATAATAAAAATTATTTCTCAAAACTACAGCTTAGTCTATAATTCCAAAACAATTGTAAATGAATTTAGATAATTCATTATTTTCTAATGCATCACTTTTGTAGTGAAAACAAATACCACATCATAGTTTTATCGAATATTCGTAATATTCACATTGAAATATAAGTATGTTTATTTTTCAGTCGACATTGAAAAATAGTCATTATTTCATAAATAATGTATGGTATGCTTTACGAGAACAATTTTCGTAACTTGACGCAATCAATAAGTGTTATATGGTATGCTCGCACTACTTCCGCCATTAATATAATAGCATATTAAATACTAAGCTCCGCTTTACCACTTAACATAGGCTAATTATTTCATTTACTATAACTCGTTTACCGTCAAGAATTTTCATATTAAATATCTTAAATTCAAAAAAATAAATATCATAGAAAACAAATTTCTATTTGAAAATACATTTTAGAATAGAAATCATATTTCTTATTCCAATGTTAAGTATCAACTCTTATTTTATAATTCTCGTTTCCGATGTTTCTTTATGAAGCAGAAGTGATCGTTCACTCTCTTCATCCCAATTGCACTTTAAATTACATCTACTCTTATACATTCATTTTCCTTTTTAAATGGTCAAACCATTCAAAAGAAAGCCCTTACTACAATACCATAATGAACTCTTTAAAAAGAGCACTCAATCATCCTTTACATTTAAGGAAATCAAATATATTGCACTTCACGTAAATTAATCAAACTAATATTTCAGCAATCGAGTTCTCAGATCTATTTTGTAGTTTGGTCTAGTGTTAGATTTAACATAATACGATCTTTATTACAAATAATAAAATTGAATACTTGATCTCACAGTATGGTCTACTTGTTTGCTTTGATGAACTAATTTCATCGAAGACATCATAGATTACGAACTATGACCGTTCGCTATATAACACTTATATACAATAGTGTATGGATCATATATCCATTGTCTTTTATTACTTTTGAGTTTGGAACTCATAAAATACAGTACACGGTCTTAACCAAATAAACATGTAAGCGATCAAATGATGAATTCATTTAGTAATTGTAAAATCAAGCTCTTACATGGGTATAGAGAACATTGACATGTAAGAAGTATTTAATAGTAATTATATATATATATATATATATATTATTTCTATCTGTTAGTTTTCAATTCATCTAATTTGTATATCTTAATCGATAAAAATTTATTAATCATATTAAATGCATAAATTTATCAAAGTAGATTATAATAACATTATATAACATATATTGTTATAATATTAGAAAGGTTAAATGTTATCATTACATTTTTCTAATAAGGCTCCCACTCATTTATGTTTAACCAAACTCTAAGAAAAAATATAAGTCATTCAACTTCACTAGTGGGTGTTAGGACTCGTATGCTTTGGGATTCTGACCTTAAGGAATGTTTAACAAATCGTAGGCCCACATATGATGGATTACTCATTATCGGTTGTATCACATATAACTCCTAACTCGTGGTTCCTTTTCCTAATGTAAAATCCCCTATCTAAAGGCCCAAAGCTAAGTGCTACATATGCTACAGTCATCTATAGTATTAACTTCCGGCGACTAAATACGGCTATGTTAATGGTATCCAGAATATCAGAAGCACATAAATATGAAACAAAATCACAAATTTCAAAAATAACAACATTTCTGATTACATTTCCAAAATATGTTCAATATT
Source organism: Allium fistulosum (assembly GCA_030737815.1). Taxonomy (NCBI): domain Eukaryota; kingdom Viridiplantae; phylum Streptophyta; class Magnoliopsida; order Asparagales; family Amaryllidaceae; genus Allium; species Allium fistulosum. The sequence goes on from CM060908.1 coordinate 369,858,591, forward strand.
CAAATTAAATAATCCTATAATTGTGTCTCAGGTTCAGATAAAATATAATTATTACATGAATACGCCAAGAGCAACATATGATGATGCCCCCTTGGATGACCAGAGTACTATACTATCATATCTGACATAACACAACACAGCAAAAATAAACAAAATAGAACTGTAACTCCTAAATAGCTATCCGTCAGCCTCCTACTCGTCTCCGGTAGCTTTATTCTTCATCCTACTAAAAATCTGTAAACCTCAACCCTCAGCCTACTCAAATCAATTTTGAGCTCCCAAGAGTTTAAGGGGAAAACATAAACTTCGAGTCAGACATAAAGCCTGGTGTGAATAATACTATACATCTCGGTTATTTGATATTAAGTGAGACCACGCCGCTTAGCGGAATGGGTTCCCCTCACTAATATCCTTTAAAAACATATCTTTTGCAAATCCTTTCCTGCAACCAAAACTGGTTAAAAACTGTAAAGCATTATTATGTAAACATACATATTCAGTAATAAACGGACTATCTGTCCGAACACTGTAGTTTTGTTTGGCTAACTACTAATCTTTGGCTGACTCGGGCCTACAAGACAACATATAAACAAAATAATCTAACATCTGTTAGATACTCCTCTTCCGGTCGATCTGTCCTTAAATTAACTTCTCCCTGGGTCAACTGATCCTAATGCTTTTGCAGGCTCACCAATAATCTATCTTTGTACAAATATATTTCTTTCTATGTGTAACATCATTTTAGTCTTACCTGTGACAAAGCTCTACACACTGGAATTTTAGACTAAATTAGCTGGGGCTAATAGCTAATGTATAAGGCGCGATCCTATACCAGTTCCATCTGGTATTCTAATATTTGAGTTAATTTACTTAGGGTTAACTACCCTTTAATTTTCCTTGAAAACCTTTTATTCTCAAATTGATTTAAACCTTTAAATCAAACTTAAACAAGGAAAATATAATCTTTATGCTTTACTCAAAATCACCTTGCCATGTTATATATAAACTTTACACAAATCTTTGTTGATGAAAACCTTTAAACCTTTGAAAGTACCCCTTTCGAATCCATTGAAAGTATCCCTTTCGAAACCATTGAAAGTACCCCTTTTGAAATAAAGTAAACCCTTTCTGTAACCTAGTTTGAAAGGCCAAACCTTCCTTTCGAACCACTCAAAATCTCCTTTCGAAAACATAGAAAACCTTTCCTTCGAAAGCTTTAAAACCTTAGACATCCTTCTTTTAAAACACTTTAAAACAGCCTTTCGAAACCATTGGAAAACTTCCTTCAAAACCTTTCGAAATCATTGAGGAACCAACCCTTTGAAACCTTTCCTTAAACCTTTCGAAAGCATCAAACCTTTGCAAACAACAAACCTTTCGAAAGCATTTGGATTCAATTTTAAACATGTGGAAAACCTTTCGAAGCCATTAAAACTATCTCTTTCGAAACCATTTGGGTTTTACCTTCAACGGAGCAAAAGGGGCATTAAAACATTTAAGTCGAAAGCTCCCTTTCGAAATCAGTTCCTAAGTAAAGAAGTGATGGTGTCGAAACCAACCCTTCCGAAAGCTTTGGAGCAGCGACTTGGATTTTAAAAACAAAGTATTCCCTTCGAAACCACTTGCTTTGAAAGGAAAGAAAAGCGGTGGCTAGTGGTTTTGACCCCTTCGAAAGAATTTACTTAAAACAAAAGGCGCAACCCATTCGAAACCATTTCTTTAAAACATTTGATCCAGTCAAAAGCCAACCAAGTCGAAAGCATATCCTTTGAAAGCAAAGAAGGCGCATTTGCATTTAAAAATAAAGTAACCCTTCGACCCCATCAGAACCCATTGTCTCGACCCAGTATCTTTAGCCTTGGTCTGATCCACTATATACCAGTTAACTGATACCATGTGTATTGCTTTCGATCAAGGCGGAGGCGATGGAACCCGGTTGAAAGCTTAGGTGCCAAAAGTGGCGGAACAGGCAAAAAGTAAGAAACCCTGATTTTTAACTTTAAAAAGAAATTCTTTCAACTAACCTGCATTGTTTGTCAAAATATGATTGGTTGTAAATTTTCTTTTCTAAAAGAACTACCAAAATTTCAGTTCTAAACAATTTGAATATTTTACAAAATACCTCTTCTCCTTTTATAAATATATAAAACATTTAAGTCTCATACCCTAAATAATTTTATATATCAATTAAAACATTTAAGTCCCATACCTTAAATAATTGTATATATCTATTAAAACATTTAGGAAAATTATACAAAAATCCCAGAAAATCATTTTCAATATGTTTTCTAACATATATTAATTTCAGACCCAAAACATAAATAATTTAGCCGTAAATTATTTTAAACCCAAATAATCATTTTCTTCACCAGAAAATTAATATAAAATCCACAATAATTCAGAAATTTATGAAAATTGAAACACATCTCTAAAATATCATTTTTAATCTAAATCTAAATTCACAAGGCATTTGGATGTCATTTAATAGGGTTTTCACATCAAAACATATCATAAAATCTATATGAATAACCATAAATCATCAACAAGCATATATAATCGTTCTTTCATTCAAAAACATGGAAAAACTTTGCAAATAAATTCGGATTCATCTTAAAATAAAAAACAATAAGAAATAAGAGATGTAGTCATTATTCACCTTAGCTTTGAGATTAAGGAGTTTGAGATTTGAATGGATTTAAGTTGATTAATCTTCTTTTTTAGCTTTTTCTTTCTCTTTCTCTTGCTCTTGCTAATGGTGGCCGACCTCTATATTTTAATTTTGCAAATGAGAATAAATGTGTAGAACATACACGGCTAAGGTTTTAGGGTATAAGAATATCCTTCTTCCTATTTTTCCCCTTGCCTATTTGCCTAACTTATTTTATTTTAACTCTTTTTAGTTCATTAGGTTACATGGCACGACTACCCCTTATTAATCACAAATGTCAATCCCCTAATCACACATTATTTGATTTAATTTAGCTAATTAAATATCTTAAATAATGTTACTAAAAATTAGGGTCATTACAGACTCTCCTCCTTAAAGAATTTCATCCTCAAAATTACGATAAGGTACACAAAAAATCAATCAAAAAGGTAAAACATACCATCAAACAAATTAGGATAAGCGTCTCTAATCTTGCTCTCAGTCTCCCAAGTACAGTCTCTCTCATCGTCACTCCACTGGACTTTGACTAATCTGACTGTCTTGGTTCATAACTTCTTCTCATCTCTTGCAACCATGCCAACTGCTTTCTAACTATAGTCAAGTCCGGTTCTACTACTAAATCATCTAACACAGTCGGTGCTATAGTAGTCTTCAGGTCTCTAACACACTTTCTTAGATGAGAAACATGGAAAATGTCGTGGACTCCTGCCAATCTGCTCGGTAACTCTAATCTATATGCGAGTTTCTCGATTCTCTCTACAGTAAGAAAAGGTCCAACGAATCTCGGTGCCAACTTCCCGGTTCTATGAATCTGATCACACCCTTCATCCATGACACCTTAACAAACACATGATCTCCAATAGAGAACTCTAAGTCCTTCCTTCTTCTATTTGTATAACTCTTCTGCCTAGATTGAGCCTCCTTCATTCTGGCTCGAATCAACTTAATCTACTCTGCAGCTTCTCTCACCAAATCTGGACCAAGAACCAACCTATCCCCGGTCTCTAACCAACAAACGGGAGATTTGCATGGCCTTCCATACAAAGCTTCAAACAGTGTCATCCCAATACTAGTCTAGTAACCGTTGTTATAAGAAAACTCGACTAAGTGTAGATGGTCTTCTCATGATCCCCCAAAATCTAACACATAAGCACGTAACAAGTCCTACAAGACTTTGTTAACTCTTTCCATTTTCCCATCAGTCTGTGGATGGTAAGCGTTACTCATCTTGAGCTTGGTTCCTAAAATCTCATGTAGGCTCTTCCAGAACTCCGTAGTGAACAAGGAATCTCTATCACTAACGATACTACTAGGAATTCTGTGTAGTCTAACCACATTCTTCATAAATAACTTGGCCAGAACAGGTGCCGTCCTAGTTGACTTAACTGGAATGAAATGGGCACTCTTGGTCAGTCTATCCACTACGACCCATATACTTTCATTATCTCTATGACATCTTGACAACCCGTCAATAAAATCCAAAGAAATAGAATCCCACTTCTAAACTGAAATATCCAATGGCTAAAGCAACCCACTCGGCTTCTGATGTTCGGCTTTTACCTGTTGGCAGTTCAAACAATGCTTCACCCATAAGCATACATCCCTCTTCATACTTTCCCAGAAGAAACTTCTCTTCATGTCCTGATACATCTTAGTTCCTCCTGGATGAATAGTGAACCTCGAACGATGGTAATCCTCAAAAACTTCTTTTCTAGTGTCTCCTACATTCAGACACATAACCTCCCTTTCTTTCTCAACCACCCATTCTGGTCAAGATTGAAATCCTTCAAGTCATCGCTCTCCGTTCCTTCCTTTAGCTTCCTGATCCGTTCAACCAATACTAGATCCTCCTCCTATTTAGAAGTAATCTTTTCAATCGTTACCGGTCGAACCTCTAAACAAGAAAACACAACAGTCTCTCCACTAGATCCTGCCTCAGATCTACATTGCACTCTGCAAGACGTCAATGCTTCCAAATCCTTCCATTCAGCAATCATCACCTATACTGCATTTTGTTGCTTCCTACTAAGTGCATCTACAACCTTGTTGCCTTTCCCCAGTGTGTACTCAATTACAAAGTCATAAGCATCAATAAACTCTAACCATCTTTGTTGTCTCATGTTCATCTCCTTCTGAGAAAACAAATACTTCAGCGACTTATGATCCATATATAACTCAAACCTTTCTCCCAAAATGTAATGTCTCCACACCTTTAATGCAAAAACCACCACAGCCAATTCTAAATCATGCATTGGGTATCTAACCTCACACGGTCTAAGCTTTCTATTAGTGTAGGCAATCACTTTACGTCTTTGTATCAACACAACTCCTAATCTAGTTCCAGATGCATCTGTATAAACTACCAAATCCTGATTCCCCTCTGGAATAACCAACACAGGTGCATGGGTCAATAAGTGTTTCAAGCTCTAGAATGCTTCATCACACTTATCAGTCCACACAAACTTCACATCCTTCCGCGTAAGCTTGGTCATCGGTGCTGCTATCCGCGAAAAATCCTTTATAAATCTCCTATAATATCCAGCCAATCCAAGGAAACTATTTATCTCAGTCACTGTCTTGGGTCTCTTCCAATTATTCACCACTTCAATCTTAGTCAGATCTACTGACAACCCTTTCTCTGAGACTACATGACCAAGAAACTTCACGTCCTTCTTCCATAAATGGCACTTCGAAAACTTCGCCTTCAGCTGATGCTACCTCAACGTCTCAAGCACCACTCTAAGATGAACTTCATGCTCCTTCTCATCCTTAGAGTATATCAAGGTATCATCTACAAAAACCAACATGAACCTATCCAAGTGCTCTAGGAAAATCCGGTTCATCAAATCCACAAAGAATGTCGGTGCATTAGTTAGTCCGAACGGCATAACTAACCATTCGTATGATCCATATCGAGTCCTAAACACCATCAAAGGTATATATTCTCTGCTACTCTAAGCTGATGGAAACCTGTTGCCTAATCCAACTGAGAATATATCTTGACTCCACTCAACTGATCAAACAAATCGTCAATTCTCGACAATGGATATCGATTCTTCATCGTCTTCTCATTCAACTTACGATAACCGATATATAGCCTTAACGATCCATCGGGCTTCTTGGAAAACACTACGGCTGCTCCCTAAGGTGAACTACTCGGTCTAATAAAATTCTTGCCTTCCAAATCCACCAACTGCACCTTTAGCTCCCTCATCTCTGTAAGTTTCATCCTGGTTTGCAGTCTCAATTCTGCTCCAGGCACCAAATATATTCAAAACTCAATGGCTCGTTTCGGTGGCAATCCTACTACAGGCTTGAAGACGTCCGTGAATTCTCTAACCACAAAAAATTGATTCAACTCGTCTTCTACCTCCATAATACCCAACAAAGCATTCACCTCACAGCTAGGGTTTTCTACAGTATAAACAATCTGATCGCTACAGTCAGAGTGTCTAAGCGATATTTTCCTATCTGGAAAAATATCCTAGTATCGTACTCACTTAACCAATCCATACCCAAAATAATTTCGAACTCTACAACATCAAACACATGCGAACTGCAAACAAAGGTATGACCTAACAAATCCAACTCTAAGTGGTCACACTTCATCTCAAGTGTCGCATACCCTCCTATCGGATTTGCAACCCTTAAGGAAGTAACTAAATATGAGGGTTCTAGGTTAAGCTTATCTACCGAACAACGAGATACAAAAAATTGCGATGCACCGGTATCAAACAGAACGCTAACCGACATACCATGAATCTAAAGCGTACCTCCCAACAATGTCTTCCCTTTCTCCTAAGCTGTTGGCTTCGAAGTAGCAAGATCCAATGCAAATACTTTGCCCCTTCCACCTTTAGCAGGCTCTGTGCATTGATTCTTATAATGGCCAATCTAGTCGCAGCTGAAGCATCTGATGTTCTTCTTCCCGACCACTTCCTTCGCCTTTCCAGTACGACACTCATTAACAAAATGCCCCTTCTTATCGCACTTATAGCAGACTACTTCTGACTTCCCTTTCTTTGTTGCTCCACCTTTCTGAGCACCCTTCTTATGAAAGAACTTCCTTTTTCGACTCTGTCCCACCTGGACCTCCTTCCCCTTATTATTCTCTAGAGAATCAAGCATCTCCTTATGTCTTAAAGCCATTTCCACCACAAAATCACAAGGATCTCTGATATGAGGCAATGTAGCCCTGGCCAACTCAGGCTTCAACCCCTGATGAACTTTTCATTTCTCTTCATCATGGTATCCACAGTGGCATACCCATATCTAGCCAACTCCTCAAACCTTCTAGCATACTCCAACACTGTCATCTCCCCTGCTCTAATTCAGCATGCTTCTTGAGCAAGGCAGACTACGCCATTATAGACATAAACCTCTCTTGTAACCTCCTCTTAAATTCAGCCCATGTCATCGTTTCTTCATCCATTCCAGCCATCACACTATCCCACCAAAATAAAGCTGCTCCTAGAAGGTGTCTTGAAGCAAGCCTTCTCTTTTGCTCATTATTGAGCCCCAAGTCTGCAAATATCCTCTCACAATGCAGCTACCAGTTCTCCACTTCTATAGCATCTTCGGTTCCAATAAATGGCTTCCCTCCAAGCCTAGCATAATCTCTACTCAAATTAGCATAGTTGTTGACCACCGAAGCTTCCTGAACTCCTCCTGTAGCATTTCCTCCAACCACTCCAGCTACAACACCTGCCTGCATCATGTTCATAAAAAACTGATACATGGCTCCCATATCCACTTATGGGACTCTAGCACCAACATTCCCCGCTTGTGCCTGACTTTGGTTCCTTCTAGTATTCGATCTGGCATTACCATTTGTGGTGGTGCTTCCTCCCAGATTCACTCTTCCACTTCTTGCATCCATATCTGCATTCAAGCCTCGTGAGATACAAAAGAATAGCCTAAGAGAGATAGGAGAATAGAGATATAGCGTATACTTATATATAGCAAATACGAGTACGTTACTATAGCGTTATCACATACCCCGATCTTAACACTAATTTTTTAGGATTATGTTATTAAAAATTATTTTTAGTTTTTAAGTTTTTCATAAATCTATGCTCAGATACCAAGTTCTATCTAGAGGCCCAAATCTAAGATCTATAGATGCTGTAGTCATCTATAGTATTAACATTCGGCGACTAAATACGACTATGTTAATGGTATCCAGAATATCAGAAGCACATGAATATGAAAAAAATCACAAATTTCAAAAACAACATTTTTGATTACATTTCCAAAGCAAGTTCCATATTCAAATTACATAATCCCATAATCGTTTCCCAGGTTCAGATAAAATATAATTATTACATGAATACACCAAGAGCGACATATGATGATGCCCCTTGGATGACCAAAGTACTGTACTGGCATATCTGACATAATACAACGCATCAAAAATAAAAAAATAGAACTACAACTCCTGAATAGCTATTTGTCAGCCTCATGCTCGTCTCCGGTAGCTTTATTCGTTATCCTACTAAAAACATGTAAACCTCAATCCTCTGCCTACTCAAATCAATTTCGAGCACCCGAGAGTTTAAGGGGAAAACATAAACTTTGAGTCGGACATAAAGCCTGGTGTGATTAATATTATACATCTCGGTTGATATTAAGTGAGACCACACCGCTTAGCGAACGGGTTTCCCCTCACTAATATCCTTTAAAACATATCTTTTGCAAATCCTTTCCTGAAACCAAAACTGGTTAAAAACTATAAAGCATTATTATGTAAACATACATATTAGGTAATAAATGGACTATCTATCTGAACACTGTAGTTTTGTTTGGCTAACTACTAACCTTTGGCTGACTCGGGCATACCAGACAACATATAAACAAAATAATTTAACATCTGCTAGATACTCCTCTTTTGGATGGTCTGTCCTTAACTTAACTTCTCCCAGGGTCAACTGATCCTAATGGTTTTACGGGCTCACCAATAACTTATTTCTGTAAAAATATATTCCTTTCTGTATGTAACATCATTTTAGTCTTACCTGTGATAAATCCCTACACATTGGAATTTTGGACTAAATTAGCTGGGGCTAATAGCTAATGTATAGGGCGCAATCCTATACCAGTTCCATCTGGTATTCTAATATTTGAGTCAATTTACTTAGGGTTAACTACCCTTTAATTTTCCTTGAAAACCTTTTATTCTCAAATTGATTTAAAACCTTTAAATCAAACATAAACAAGGAAAATATAATCTTTATGCTTTACTTAAAATCACCTTGCCATGTTATATATATATATATATATATATATATATATATATATTTTACACAAACACACATCAAACTAATCCAGCCTATCTACAACATTCAGCCTATAGTGACCCACTTATTATATGCAGATGACTTGCTTATATGTATAAAATCCAGCAATGCATCAGCTAAAGCTGTAAAAGAAACCTTCAGCAAGCTAGAAAGATACTCAGGACTTAAATTGAATGCACAGAAAACCAAATGCTATTTCAATAAATCATGCAACAAGAGAAATGATATTCTGGATATCTTAAAAGTGAAAGAAGGAGAACTCCCTGTTAAATACTTAGGCGTTCCTTTATCTTCTAACAAAATCACAGACAGAGAATGCGCAGTATTGATCTCCTCTATAAGAGATAAATTGCAGGGATGGAGTTCCAAATTATTATCGTTAGCAGGCAGAATTGAGCTGGTACATACGGTTATTCATTCTAAAATCAATTTCTGGCTACAGACCTTTCAAATACCAGATGCATCAATACAGAAAATAGAAAAAGTCTGTGCAGATTTTATTTGGAAGGGAGGCATGCATAAAATTAAATTTGAAAATTTATGTAGACCTAAAGAGGAAGGTGGTGTGGGCCTCAAACGAATAAAAGACATGAGGATGGTATATACCTTGAAACAAGCCTGGAGAATAATTAAAGGAAAAGGTCTATGGGGGAACTGGATGAGGAGTAGATACATCAAAGGAAATTTTTGGTGCATGCAAATAGATAACAACGCTTCTGCAAATTGGAAAGCTATCATGCGAATAAGGAAAACATTAGTTGCTTGTAGTAAAAAAGAAATAGCCACGGGTAATGAGACCAATCTGTGGAAAGATCCATGGATCACAGGTGAATCTTTGATTAACATTTTGGGTATAAATACTTTTTCAGATTATGGCTGTCCAGACAAAAAGGTTTCTGAGATTAATAATAATAATGAATGGAACTGCATGAATTTGCCAGTAAATCAAGACATTAAAGAAAAAAATACAATATATGCCAATTTATTATGGCAGAGAGAATGACATCTGGGTCTGGAAGCCTACAGGTAGTGAATTCACAACTAAATCAGCCTGGGAAGAGATTAGACATCGTGACAATAAAGTTGAATGGAGCAACATAATTTGGAATCGTGCTAATAGTCCTAAAATGGCGTTTACAGCTTATAAAGCAATTTTGAAAAGGTTGCCTACTAAAGATAGACTTGTGAAATGGGGAATTATTACTGAAAATAAATGTGAATTGTGTAAACAGGAAGAGGAAATGCATAACCATCTTTTCTTCGGCTGTAAATTTTCGACTGAAGTGTGGACACAATGTAAAACTCAATTTAATTTGTCACACCAACCTAGTAATTTGGAGGAAGAAGTAAATCACCTGGTGCGGAGAGGAGGTGGCATAAACGGAGAAACCAAATTGGCTAGCATTGCCATCACGCTACTGTGTGGAGTTTGTGGAAGGAAAGAAATCACCGATTATTTCAGGAAAAACAACGGAATAGTGCAGAGATTAGTAAAATTACTAGATCTGAGATTCAACTAGTGTGTAAAAGAATCACAAACTGTGCATTTACCTCACAGGGATTAGATGCAGGTCGAACTGAAGAAGCGGATCTGAGGCATCCATTGGAAGAAAACCCAGGTACAAGCTATTGGAGTCCGCCATGAAACTGAAGTTGAAGAAGGAGTTCTGTATTGTATTTTTGGAATTTTTGAGTTACATTAACTTGTCGGAGTCATTACTATGTAACCCTTGCGAAATTTCGTATTGGGCCTTGTACTGAATCGTGGGCTGAAATGCCTTTAATAAATTCTTACCCATTTTCAAAAAAAAAATATATACTTTACACAAATCTTTGTTGATGAAAACCTTTACACCTTTGAAAGTACCCTTTTCGAATCCATTGAAAGTATCCCTTTCGAAACCATTGAAAGTGCCCCTTTCGAAACCAAGTAAAGCCTTTCTATAACCTAGGCCGAAAGGCCAAACCTTCCTTTCGAAATCACTCAAAATCTCCTTTCGAGAACATAGAAAAACCTTTCCTTTAAAAGCTTTAAAACCTTAGACGTTCTTCTTTTAAAACACTTTAAAACAGCCTTTCGATACCACTGGAAAACTTCCTTCAAAACCTTTCAAAATCATTGAGGAACCACCACTTCGAAACCTTTCCTTAAACCTTTCGAAAGCATCAAATCTTTGCAAACAACAAACCTTTCGAAAGCATTTAGGTTCAATTTTAAACATGTGGAAAACCTTTCGAAGCCATTAAAACTATCTCTTTCGAAACCATTTGGGTTTTTACCTTCAACGAAGCAAAAGGGTCATTAAAACATTTAAGTCGAAAGCTCCCTTTCAAAATCAATTCCTAAGTAAAGAAGTGATGGTGTCGAAACCAACCCTTCCAAAAGCTTTGGAGAAGTGGCTTGGATTTTGAAAACAAAGTATTCCCTTCGAAACCACTTGCTTCGAAAGGTGAGAAAAGCGCCAGCTAGGGGTTTCGACCCCTTCGAAAGCATTTACCTAAAACAAAAGGCGCAACCCATTTGAAACCATTTCTTTAAAACATTTGACCTAGTCGAAAGCCAACCAAGTTGAAAGCATATCTTCGAAAGAAAAGCGGGAGCATTTGCATTTAAAAACAAAGTAACCCTTCGACCCCATCAGAACTCATTGTCTCGACCCAGTACCTTTCGCCTTAGTCCAATCCAATACGTACCAGTTAGCTGCTGCTATGTGTATTGGTTTCGATCAAGGCAGAGGCGATGGAACCCGGTCGAAAGCTTATGTGCCGAAAGTGGCGGAATAGGTAAAAAGTCAAAAAACCTGATTTTTAACTTTAAAAAGAAATTCTTTTCAACTAACCTGCCTTATTTTTCAAAATACGATTGGTTGCAAAAAAAATTCTCTAAAAGAACTGTCGAAATTTTAGATTTAAACAATTTGAATATTTCACAAAATACCCCTTCTCCTTTTATAAATATATAAAACATTTAAGTCTTATACCTTAAATAATTTTATATATATATTAAAACACTTGGGAAAATTGTACAAAAATTTTAGAAAATAATTTTCAATGTTTTCAAACATATATTAATTTCAGACCCAAGACATAAATAATTTAGCCGTAAATTATTTTAAACCCAAATAATCATTTTCTTCACTAGAAAATTAATATAGAATCCACAATAATTTAGAAAATTATGAAAATTGAAACCCATCTCTAAAATATCATTTTTGATCTAAATCTAAATTTGCAAGGCATTTGGATGTCATTTAATAGGGTTTTCACATCAAAAAATATCATAAATCTTTATGAATAACCATAAATATCAACAAGCATACATAGTCGTTCTACCATTCAAAAACATGGCAAAACTTTGCAAATAAATTCGGATTCATCTTAAAACCGAAAATAATAAGAAATAAGAGATGTAGTCATTATTTACCTTAGCTTTGAGATTAAGGAGTTTGAGATTTGAACGAATTTAAGTTGATTAATCTTCTTCCTTTAGCTTTTTCTTTCTCTTGCTTTTGCTAATGGTGGCCGACCTATATATTTTAATTTTGCAAATGAGAATGAACGTGTAGAACAAACACGGCTAAGGGTTTAGGGTATAAGAATATCCTTCTTCCTATTTTACCCCTTGCTTATGTGCCTAACTTATTTTTATCTTGACTCTTTTTAGTTCATTAGGTTACATGGCACGACTACCCCTTATTAATCACAAATCTCAATCCTCTAATCACACATTATTTAATTTAATTTAGCTAATTAAATATCCTAAATAATGTTACTAAAAATTAGGGTTATACACCTAATCCCGCCATTACCTTGAGGAAAGCTCAATAAGTAAAGTGGGATTATTCACTCGGACCTAACATTTCACGACGGCCTAAGTATAATGCACATACCTTGAGGAAAGCTTAACAAATACGTGCAGTTATCTTACCTCATCTATTCAAAATATTAATAGTACTAGACATAACATCCCTAGCTTGAGGAAAGCTCAACAACTAAAGAGTATGCAAGTAATCTATTGATATATAATGATAGAGGAAAACATTATATTAAAGATTCATCATCTTTAATATATTATATTGAGTGATATTGATTTATGGAGTATATTTCTCATGAAATACCAACGTCGGACGCATCAGAAATAACGGTATACATACATACACATATGTATTTATTCCTTAAGTCTATTTAGGGTTTCTTTAATATTCCTCATTTAGTTTATACATTCATATCATATAAGCTTTATTATTATAACTACTATATTTCATATTACTTATGTAGCAGCTACTAACCCAAAAAATGGATCAACACCTAGAAATCAAATGAAAGCACCAGTTCTTTTATAATAAATGTCAAACCAGTAGAAATCCCTGATCAAGTAAGTAAGAAAAACAAAAAAGTAAAGAACATTTTGGAATTTTTATAGTGGTTCGGTGTAATCTCTGACCCTACGTCCACTTCAATCTTTTCATTATTTGTTCTCTCTCTGGATTACAACTAATTATATCAGATCGGACCACAATCTCATGGACCTTAGATTTACAATAATGTTCCTAAAGAGTTTGAGATGTATAAGAGTGAAGAAGAGAGAGAAGTCTCTGATAGCAGAGAGATCAGATCCAAGATGAAGAGCAGAATGTCAATGAAGAGATCCGAGAAGAGATTAAGTGGAAAAAGATCCCTCCTTGTTTGTAGGTAGGCTGGTATTAATAGAGAAATGGCCGTGTTGGGTCAGAAGTCCACTTGGAGTAGAGTCCAGAGATTGGCCCGAAGTAGCTTGCCAAATTGCAGAACACCATGAGTTAACCAAACATGTCGGTACTAACTTAAACATGTCGGTGTCGACTTGTTTCCTTAGTTCGAATCACTTCAAACTTTCTTACATCCTTCTTCCTACTTCATTTTGTGGCATCCCATGTTGCTTCCATCGCTTTTTGGTTAATTTTGGTGATCCTTCCTTTATCACTTGATTTATTCTGCTATTCTAGTCGTATGAAGTTGGAATAGAGGAAAGGGTGAGCAAAACAACTCATCACCGAAATGAACAAGTCAGTGCCGACCTGTTTACTTTGATTATTTTGGGTCGAAACTTCTCCATGTCTCCTTACTTCATCTAAGTGTCCTTGTCAATTTTCAATTTGTTTCGTTCTCATTTTGATCTTTTTAATCCAGTTGCAATATGTTTTGGCTTAAAAATGAGTTAACATTTTCCCCCCAAAGTACGCCTTTTGAATGTAAGATGTGCTTTGCTCAAGAACAAGTTCTAGTAACCAGTCTTTAATTATTGAGCTCTTCGGCTGTCCCTTTATCTTAATCTTGGTGAATCATCCAGTTCCTTCAGATTCTCTTCCAAATCACAGTTTGTTCCGAACTTGTTATAGCTAAGGACTCTAGCTGTTGCTTAGTCGTTATTTATATATCATAATCATTTTGATTTCATTTGGAGTTATTACATCACAAATCAAAATAATCCCATGTTCATCCAGGATTTATCTATTTTACTCTAATTACAAGGCATTCAAATCCTTTTATCAAATCTATTTTCATTAGTTCGATCTCTCCAGATCATTTTACATTTAATTTAATATGCGATCTCTCTGAATCGTTTGTTGTTTAAATTAAGTGGATGATCTCTCCGTATTGTTTAACGTTCTAGTTAGGAGGCGATCTCTCCAGATCATTTGGTATTCCATTTAGGGTTTCGATCTCTATAGATCCTTGCTGAGCCTGCTTGCTCTCTAACAAAGGAACTCAATGACCAAGCAAGCCCATCCTCTCACTCTTTGATGATGGGACTTACTTCTCATACAAGCTTATCCATTCGCTCTCCGGTAAGGGAGCTTCCACCCTGCTCTCCAGTCACATCTCTTTGGATGGGACTTAAAGCGATCAATATTGTACAAGTCTATTTGCTCACTCCTCAGCGAAGGGACTTGCACCCTGCATTCCGATCTTGTCTCTCCAAATGGGACTTAAAGCGATTAATATCGGCCATCACATTCAATGTGGATTTTTCAAAAGTCAAACATTCAAATCAAAGCAGACAAGTATAAGTCCTACTTATCCATCCTAGACATCCAAATCAGAGCGTGCCTAGGGACCAATCTAGTTCCTGTACACATGTAAGTGGTCCGAGGTTATTATTGTCCTAAATAGTCATCACAGGCATCCAACTCAGAGCGTGTCTAGGGATCGTTCGAGATCATGTACATGTGTAAGCAGCTTGAGGTTATATCTCATCATTTATTTAAAGTCAGGATAAAGGAATCGATCCTGAGCTCAATCCATCCCGATCATGGGGTTGTCATCCAATGGAAGCCTCCAATTCATAACTTCATTCTACCCCACATTCCAATGGTGAACTTCTGATTCCAGCTCCTACCGTCAAGCATTCATATTCTGATTTGTCATTCTGGCTCCAGCATTGATCGTTCCAAGCATTAAAGCACATCCTAGATCCAAATTGATCGTGCCTTCAAGTAAATTTGTTTAGGTTGTGGGGGCATCGTGTCAGTTTGCTTTGCTCTATCTCCAAATGCTCCTACATGGTTTTTGGTCTTTTGTTCTTAGTTCCAACTTCTCTGGCTGTTCATTGTTTGGTCCATCCTTTTGAAAAATCCCTCCAGCATTTCCTATTGTCAAGTCATTAATCCATCTTGCATTTCTTTCATCATTTTCTCCATCTCTTATCTGGTCACGTAAATGGATTGATGGGAATTTGAGAACAGCTCCTGGTTGCCTACATGCTTCGGTTAGCTTGCTCCAGCCTTAGATATTGTGTTAGGCCTCTTCATCCTCTCCAAATCTCATATTCAAGCTTCAAGTCTTCAGATCTAGCTCTTGTTCTCAGTGAAAGCACCAAAATGTCAATCTAAAAAATGATCTAACACCTAGAAATTAGATGAAAGCACTAGCTCTTCTATAATAAATGTCAAAACAGTAGAAATCCCATATCAACCAAGTAAGAAAATTAGAAAAGTAAAGAACACATAGGAATTTTTATAGTGGTTCGACATAATCTCCGGCCTACGTCCACTTTATCTTTTTATTAGTTGTTCTCTCTTTGGATTACAGCTAATTATATCAGATTTGACCACAATCTCACAAATCTCATATTTACAATGATGTTTCTAAAGAGTTTGAATGTAGAGGATAGGAGTGAAGAAGAGAGAAGTCTCCAATGGCAGAGTGATCAGATCTTGGGTGAAGAGCTGAATGTCAGTGAAAAGATTCGAGAAGAGATCAAGCAAAAAAAGATCCCTCCTTGGTTGTAGGTACGCTGCTATTTAGAGAGAAACAGTCATGTTGGGTCAGAAGTCCACTTGAAGCATAGTCCAGAGATCAGCCTAAAGTCACGTGCCAAATTGCAGAACACCACGAGTTAACCAAACATGTCGGTACCGACTTAAACATGTTGGTGCTGACATGTTTCCTTAGTTTGAATCAATTCGAACTTTCTTGCATCCTTCTTCCTACTTCATTTTGCTATGTTCCATGTTGTTTCCATCGATTGTTGGTTGATTTTGGTGATCGTTTCTTCATCACTTGGTTTATTCTGCCATTCTAGTCGTACGAAGTCGGAATGGAGGAAAGGGTGAGCAAAACAACTCGTCACCACCGACTTGTCTACTTTGATTATTTTGGGTCAAAACTTCTCCAAATTGTCTCCTTGCTTCATCTAAGTGTGCTTGTCAATTTTCTAGTCATTTCGTCCTCGTTTTGATCTACTAAGTCCAGTTGAAATCTGCTTTGGCTCAAAAGTAGGTTAACAATAGTCTTATGTATAAGGTTGATTAATTAAATCTTATTTAATTAACACTTTAATTAATCTTATATTAGTATTCCTATACAACTTTTATATTTGAAATGTCTACTATAACCTTTATATCGTATATTATTACCTTTATAATATAACACATATATCTTATATATGTGTATTTTTATTTAATTAATTAACCTTCAATTTATTTATTTATTTAAATAATTTTAATTAAATTAAATTAATTTTGAAAATTTTATTTTATATACATACATGTATAATTATGTTACCATAAACATTTTAAAATAACATAACATATATCAATATACATAATACATGTATATAACTAGTAATTAATTAACCCATTTAATTAATTTAATTTATTTATTTATTAATCTTATTTATAAATAAAAATTTAGAAATTGGTATTTAAATATTTTCAACATTTTGAAAATATCATTAACTTTTCGAACAATCTGAAAACTTATGTTGTATTATAGCATTTATAATAAACACAATTTTATTTTAAATCTAATTTTTAAATTTAAAATCCTTAATTTTTATTTTCAAAACGATCTTGAAAATTAGCCCAAGGCCCAATTCAAATTGGGTTTTTTCTATTAGGGGCAACTTTTCGGCCCACTTCACCTTTCAGTCCATGCTAGTAACTAGGTAAAACATGATACTTGATTACCCAATTCTAATACTAGAAATTACATTTCTAAACACCATACTAAGTGGGCAACCTTAATTAGTGAGCCCTAATATGACTTATTTAGACGGATAGACTTTTAAACCCTAATACCATTGAAGGAACCAAGCCAACCCGTAGTGAAAGAAATGGATAAATTAAAAAAAAAATATTAGATCTTTATTGGGCCTATGTAGTCTAAATTCATTTAGACCACTTGAAAATTGTCCTTTTATAATTTTCTTCATACTAGCATAATTGTTTAAAAATTACTTTAATTTAATTTTAATTAATTGTATAGCATGGGAGCACATCAAATGCATCCATGTGTATAGTGGAAGTGCAACATATGAAAAGTGTACATAGTTAACGTGAACGTTGTTTAGGTGTTGGGATTTACACCGCAACAGACACATTTCCCCTCTATTACGTCTTTGCCATCTAAAACATGAATTATATATATAGTATGTATATATGTATAAATGTATGTATATACATGTTTATATGTATAAATGTATATATAGATACACATTAAATATTTTTCTTAGCATTTCAAATTTAATTATACTTTATTTATATTATATGCAATAAATCAAATAATAAAAAGTCTAATTAAAGTATTTTAAAAGTTTACTATTATATCTTATACAAAAATCCTTTTGAAAACTTTGAGTTAAATGAAAATTTAAACACATGTACACACATAAATGATATTATATAAATATATAAATTTATGTACACACACAAACAAAAAAAAATTGAAATAAAATAAACCAATCTACAAGTAGTTTGTGAAATAGAATGTTTCCTTTTAAACAAAGATTTAATACTATACTGGATACAATTGTAAAACTAGGAATAAATCATTAATTTAATGTTTCTCTTTTTGTTTCATTAGCAAAGCTTGTTTCAGAATGATTTAAAACATAACACAATTAAGTCATCCTATTATGTTGGCAACAATATTAATTAATGCAATTATTTCAAAGTATTATTTACATAGCAATTTAGGTGCAAACATTCAAATCTAAATCTTCTAATATGAAAATTAACTTACTGAAAAGAGTATTTCAAAATTCAATTTAGTTTTTTCTAATAATAATGATAAAATCAGACGATATAAGCATATACAGATTCATAATAAGAAGGTCTAGATCTAGGTTATACATGGATGAATCAACATGTAGAACAGAGAAAATAAAATTAAAAGAATCTAGATCTAGGTTAAACAAACTGAATAAATAGACATATAGAACAGAGACAAAAAATATAATCATCTTTTATAACAAAATAGCAGTGAACATAGCAAGAGTTTTTTATCTCATGGTAAGAATATACAATTGATTCAAGATGGGGATTGAGACATCAAAATCCAAATCCAAATTCATATATATATATGAACAAAAGGCATAGGTAGAGAATTAAGAGTATGTAAACAAAGTTAAATGATATGTAGATATATAGAATTATCTAAGGATGAAGCTTAGAGAATACACCTTGAATGAAGAAGAATTCCTAGATTTCTCAAATCGATCTCCAGATCTGCAATAATCTAGAGATAACCATGTTTTTCTCTTCTTCTTTTTTTTGAATTTTTGGAGACTTACCACCATGGAAATTTCTAATTTTTTGGAGGAGAAGATGAAAATCAGAGAGGGAAATGACCAAGAGAAAAAAATTATTAAAGGAGGAAATAAATATAGCATTTAATATATATTAATTCATCTCCTTTAATAATATTATCTTCTCATTCAAAAAAACCCCTCTTATTCCTAAAATTAAATTTAGCTATTACATGGGCTACGGGCTTAAAAACATACCAAAAACCAATTATTATTATTATTTCCATTTAAATCCAATTTAAATTTCCTATTACCGAATACTGATACATGCGCTTATAAATGTTACATACACACTTTATTAAATACTAATATAAATTAAACAAATTAGATAAGAAATTTTTTAGCAATTAATATTTTACAAATATTAATTTATTTAATTTATTTAAAGTCCATTTTAGTATTTATTCTATTTAAATCAAATTTAAACATTCTACCGGTATCGTATACCAATGCCCACGTTTATAGCTTTTATATACGCACTTTACTAAATACTAACGGTATTCAAATAAATCAAATAAAATTTAATAATTAATAATTATTAGTTAATTTAATTAATTTTCAACTATTTAAAATTAATTAAATCGTGTGGTTCATTCGGAATCTTCATCATTTTAGTTGACTCATAGATGTAAATTTAGCCAACGATTAATATTGAACAAATCAAATATTAACGTTCATACGTCACCTTAGCTAGTGGTGTGATATTTTGGCTGAATTTATCACTTAAAATCCAATTTTATTTATTATAAGTGTTACCCATTAGTGACAATTATTTACACCAATTCGCTTCGTCAAAACTATATCACTTTGCACTTATGAAATTTGGTAATAGTAAAAATTCCAATACCGTCCATAGTCAACTCTGTAGTCCAAGCACGAACTCCTTGGTCCAATAATAACAATTATTATTAACCAAAATGCTCTGGCCAGAGAGTTTTATTTTGAGTTGACTTATGTTGACCGTGATACTAACCTCATACAACTAAGGAGATGAATCATCTCTTAAATGGTGTTTCACTTCTAATGCTTCCACTCGACCTAACTATAGTCATTCGATGGACGTGGTGCCACTATTTAACTATAATCAAGGAGGATCTTCCACATTGAAGATCAACGGTATTCTCAAGTCAAGAGAACTATGTAATTTTGTCACACTGATATTTTCTGTTTGACCTTAGTTATATTAACCAATAGAAAACTATCAAATGTGTCATTCCATAGTTATCCAATAATAATCAGTACGTAACCCTTGATGCACCTAGCAGTTATAAGTAATACACTGCCCAACATTCGGAGAGCGCTACGTACTTTAGTTTCAATGGATGTATCGATATCTAGTCTCGATGCATCTTGACTGAGAATATTTAAAATGGTATATTTAATTTTATTGTGATAAATCACTCATAGTTACAACACATTGTAACTACTATCACAAAACATACCATTTACGGATTTTCTATTAAATATAATTTTAATTAATATAACATATTATATCAAGTATATAATAAAAAGAAAACACTTTTTATATCAAACAAGATTGGTTATCGAGTTAGATACATGTAACAAATTACATAATTGCCTTTATGACATACCCCTAACTCTGTCATATTTGTGGGACATTTTGGAGGCTAGTATACACTTTAGGATGATAGTTTCCCTATGTGTTTTTGTAGCCTCGTTTATTTATGATGGTGTATCTATTTGACTATGATATATATAGTAAATGATGGTGAGCATTAGACTAGCATTTTATTGCTCACCTTGGACATGTATTGTTGATGTATTATATTTTACCACTACGGTCTAACTTTGTGATCTCTATTTATTATATATGTATTGTCTATTGTTCTATCCTAGAAATCACACATGTCTATTGCTTTATGTCGATACCGTGTACATAACGATAAGTGTTATGCGATTTGAGATATGTACCGGTGTTAGTCCAAGGAAATATTCATGTGTGTTGTGCCTTATAGCCTTATTCTTCATATTACCAGACTGTATTATCCAATAACACTCTTTGGTAATATGGGTATAGAAATGAGGAGTTACAGTTGATTTGTTATTAATTTTTTTTAAAAAAATCTCCTTCTCCTTAGTCAAAATATTACTACAAAAAAGCACAAGAAAGTATGAAATTAAACTCAGAATAACACTTACACATTTTTCAGATTGGATTCAAGAATAATTATTTGGAAAAGCTTAACAAGCTGAATATGCAAATTACATTTGTAACATTTTACATGACGTAAACTAATATAAGTAGAAATATTGTAATTAAGCACTTTATCATTAGTATCAAGATCAAGAAAATTTAAATGATTTTAGATCTTGGCTATGTTTAGAAGAAATGAACCATTTCCTATAGTATTGTAATTAAGCACTTTATCATTAAATACATACTAACAATTAGTTACTTTTAAATTTAAACCATCAATAGTATAGTATTAAACATCTTAACAAAAAAATATAATAAATTAAATTATTTATTGTATAGTCTGTAAAATGAAATTAATATGTTGTCGTTTTATGGTTGTACTATTAATTTCACTTCAATATCAGTACTACTAATTTAAAATCAAATATGTTGATTTTATAGAAATTAAATAAATTGAAATTTTGAATTACCTCAATGGAAATGGTCCACATGGGTATATTTGATAACTTTAACCATATACAAAAACATGGAAGACCGATAGTCAAGTAGGAATCGGGCAAACTTGAATTTGTTTGCTTAAACACTATATATTTTGTAGGAAGCAAGTATATAAGTCGCATATTGAATAAATAATCCCAGTATGTACTCACAAGTATTAAAACTTCACAAATGCTAAGAGAAAGGCACATCAACCTCAAACACTAAACTAACTAAACGATTTTAGTTTCTTTATCAACATAAAGGACTAATGTAGGAAGTAGCATATACGCTTAACTTAAAGTAATTAGAGCTACTAACTGCAATATTTAGACATCAAACAGGAGTTTGATTGCTTGCAATTACAATTATTTATTGGAGTAATATCACTATGCAATGACAGATAATATGTGTAATGGCCCAATATCTACTTAAGCACTTCTAACAACATAGTTAGTCATAAGATGTTAAAAAATTTAAAAAGGGTAGTAAGCACTTCTAACAACAAGGCTATGGTCGGTTTGTAATTTTTAGCTTTGGGTTTTCGTCCATATAAAAATACGCACGTTGCATGCATATTATGAAAACAACCGATTTAGAAAACGAAGTTAACATACAAAATAGAAAACAATTTTTTTCTTCTATTTTTCATGTTCTGGGAAATAACGGAAGCACGAAAAATGATCCATCATTCTGTCGTTCCTCCATCCCCTCCATCATCCCCTCCATCGTTCCTCCACTTTTCTCATATTTGACATACATATTAAAAACAGAAAACACAAAATTATTTTTTAAGCGAAACACTACCTAAACTTTTAATTTTGTTATATCAGAAAAGAAGAAGTAGCATTTAGTTCTGAAAAGCTGGAAACCGAAGCTAGCAAGGTACTAGCCATTTGACCAACCTTCACACCACAGCTAGGACCCTCATCAACTACTAGAGGTAGAATATTCAGGACCGCAGCTTAAGCTAAAGGTGTAAACATGGAGGTCTCAGAGAGCATGAGGACACTACAGCCACTAGTTATAGCGCCAACCAATACCAAAAGGCAGGGAATGGGAAGCTCTAGAACGATGCACGAGCAGATCTAGACAAACGCGGATTAGGAGCTCAATTGAACATATGCAAGGGAAGCAGGGTGGATTGTGTAACAATTCTGCCATGATATCATTAATTTTAAGCAGAGAATCACCAGAGTTAGCAAAATTCTAGTCAAGTTCACCAGAATCCTGCTGTGGGCCACCTGAGGTGAAGGCAAGAGATGTCAAAGGCAAGGTAGTGTCAAGAGTGGTAGATAAATGGGCCAGAGGAAGAGGCTAAATAGGCATGTCACAGTGTGCATGTCTACGCATGTGTGTACGTGCACACTGATATTCAGTGGTAGAGCTAGCTCATGACTTTAGGTAGGGCATATATGAAATAAGCATAAAAAACGATAAGAAGTTGCATACCTGGAATGATGGTGAGATATTTCTTCATGTTAAAGATGAAAGTTTTGTTACAGCTTACAGGAATATGGAGAAAGGCCAAAGGCAACATAATGTGGGGGAAAAGTGTAACCAACACACACTTATGCAATGTTTAACCTAGCCTAGAAACTCGTATATCAATAGGGGCGGATCTAAGTATGCTTCACGTAGGGCCAAGGCCCCACCTGGAAATTCAATTATACTTTACAAAAAATAACATAAAAAAATCACGACCCACCTAAAACAAACAATCAAGCCCTATGTGTCTATTTGACTTTTCTATTGTTTTGTTTATTACTTTATTTTGGTTTAACTAATTCACTTTTCCTCCACATTATGTTGTCTTTGGCCCTTCTCCGTATTCCTGTAAGCTGTAACAAAACTTTCATCTTTAACATGAAGAAATATTTCACCATCATTCCAGGTATGCAACTTCTTATCATTTTTTATATGCTTATTTCAAATATGCCATACCTAAAGTCATGAGCTAGCTCCGCCACTGCATCCATTCCTCACCTATATTAGCCATGTCTAAATCTGCATATCAATAGGTGCTAACAGATTGAAGATGATAAAGAGGTTGTGAAGGAGTAGAACGAGAAAGGAGAGAGCTTGAAGTTAGATCTAAAATTCGGAGGAGGAGGTAGAACATTGTTTTAAGAAAGTTTGTAAGAAAAAGAAAAAACGAAAAGCTTTAGTAATAGAAAGGTGGTCAACGAAATATTTTTGTGAGCCCATGTAGAAATTTTGCAGATGAGCCCTTCAAAAGTTATACTTTAAAACACATAAGCGTCTTTTGTAAATTTTCTGGAAATCCACCGAAATATAACTTTGAAAAAATACTGTCGGCGATCTACCGTAATATGCTATAGATTATCTAAATTTTCCAACATTTATTGCCATAATGAAAAAGAGTATAGGTTTTAAAAATACCCAAAAAAATTCACTTGCAATACCCTTCTAAATTTGTCGCAAAATTAGCATTAAAAAATTTCTGTCGGTAATTTAACTTAATTTGTGATAGTCTAGCGATGGACAGATTAAGTGGATGGTGCTAATATAAAAGATTTTTAAATGATAAAAAGTTAAAACTATCTCTTCTAAATCACTCGAACATCCATCACATATTTAGCGATAAAAAATTTCATTGTCATATTCTGTAAATATTTTCATCTTTTATTATAGTGAGGTATGGCGCAGTCCAAACATAGTTGAACATTTTTTTTCTTTGAAGCTTGCAAGTGATAGCAAAAGAAAGGAGTATGGTTGCATACCATGCTTACATGTTGTTTACTTAAATTATCTCTCACGTATTACTGTTGTATCGTTTTATAAAGTTAGCAATGATTGATGTGTAAAAGGATAAATGATGTTTATTTATTGTGTTAAGTCTTGTATGTTGTATTAAGATATATGTATTCATTATTAACACACACACACTCATATATATACACGCGCGCGTGCACGTACGTACGTATGTATTAAATCTCGCTATGAGGTTTTTCCCTTTTGTTCATAGATTTAATTTCTTTTAATTATATAACCAACAACCTACAGTTTTTTATGTCAGAAATTAATGTGCAAGCGTATTTTGATGATGTTTGTCAATAATTTTAGATATTAGAAATAGTGGGGCATCAAAGCGTCTGATCTCCCCTGCATAAAGAAACAATAACTCAGCATCATACCAGTAATAAGATCAACATAAAACGACATTGTTTATTTGACAAAAGAGTTACTGGACGACAACTACTTCTGTCCTTCTGTATTCACATGGCGATGACATCACCGTTTAGCAATAACATTTTATCCTATTCCGCCTCTCTGACGCAGCATGCCTCGGTATGGCCTGCTAGTTGGCTATCATCTAAGCCAGTTATTCCACTTGGCATCCTAGCCGGCCAACATCTGGATCGCACAACTCCACCAATGGAGATGAGGACTTCCCAGGCTCGATCGATGCATTAATCTGGACCGTCCAAGCCAAATCTCAATAGTTATAAATATAGTTTTACATGCACGTGTACAAGAATCAAATTTTCATTTCTTGCATACATAATTGTCTCTTGTAATTCAAGCTCTTATAGTCGAATCAATAGCAGCAAAATCAACTACCACAGTGGACGTAGATCAACTTGATCGAACCACTCTAAATCTCGTACCTCATTACTTTATTTGTATTAGCATCGAGTACCTCTTCATTTTCCATTTACTAAGCATGGTATTAGCAAGTGAGCTTTGTTAATATCTACTCCAACATATAATTATGAGGGTGTCTAAAAATTTAGTCAATAAATAGAATCCCTTAAATTTTTTGGTTGATTAAACATCAGTTCATATTTAATATCATCTTTTAAACCTCACACAAATTTATCCAAATATATTTATGTAGTAGCTAATCAAATAGACTTAAAGCTTGTTCAAATCTACTTAAGTATTCTCTAACCGATGAAGTTTAAGTTGATGATAATTCTCCAAATGGTCTTTTAAAATCAAGTGTACTGAATCTATTTATTTTCTCATCTTTAAAAACCTCCCATTCAAATTGGACCCGACCCATCAGTTTTGGGATATAGTCGGGTTGGGTCTAATGGGGTGTAATTCGATAAAATTGACCACCCAAAATCTAACCAGACCCAGGTGATAGGGGTCCCAACCAAGTGCGGTTCAATTCTAACCGACTTAGGCCCATTGGCTTCTAATGCAAGATACACCGAAGGCTAGAAATTTTGATGATAGTGAATGGATATTGGTGTATAAACAACATAATATTGTAGAATATGCTAGTGTACTAGTATATGATTTTTGTTTGATGATAATAAACATATATATATATATATTCATTTAAATGTATTTGTTGTTGTACTATTTTATTTTTCACATAATTGAATAAATATTTGTTGAATAAAATAAATAACTCAAATTCATATTTAAACAAATATTTTATTCAAATAAATATTTTATTACAAATTCAAATAGTACAAATTTGAGCTCTCACTACATATACACATTTTCAATTACATTACAATTTCGATTACATCACAAATTTCAATTTACAATTTTGACCTCACTACATATATTCACACACTCGTATTTTATCTTCAACTTTGTTCCAGCCTGTATCTAGCATCTAAATTATCTGCAAAATAAACACTGATGCAGTAAAATTGAAAAAGAAATATTTTGCAGTGTACAATAAAAGTGTGTGTTTGAAAATATCATTTGCCTCTGCTATTTGGGTTGTTCGTCATCATTTATTTTTGAATTCATCTTCCATGAACAGCTTGTAACATGCACGGTGTATCACTGTATATGTCACAAGGCCGTGCACACCGATATACACTTGATAAAATTGCAGGGACAGGTGAGCACAAGTTCAAACCCAATCCAAAGGCTGGATTCAACTCAAGTGCATATGAGTCTCGATCAAATCAACCAAAACCAGACATGTACAAGTTCATATGCATAGAATCAAATGCAACAACCAAGTTTATATGCAATAATGAAACAAACTCAAGTCTGCAGCATGATCAACACACCGGAGGAAAGTGCACAAGACAAGTGTGTCAAGACTTCAAGTTCAAAGAAAATGAACATTACAGACTCAAAGAAACTTAAAGACCACTGCGGGCTAGCACTTCAACAGAGAATTCAACTCAAAGACATGAGTGTCAACCACACCGGAAATAGACCAGGCCAGTGCAGTTAAAACAAAGTGGTGAACTGAATGGATGTAGCAAAATGAAACACAGATTACAAGGGGAACAAGTGCACAAGAACTACTCCAGTAAACACACATGAAGATACACATGTATGCATATATACATACACACAGCAGCCTCAACCATTCAGACCATGCTAACAAGACCAATCAGTTCAATTCGAAGCAATGCAAGGCCTACACACTTCAACAAACACATATGCCACAACATGATGTAACTTGATCAGAACACCATAACAATGGACAGAGGATACAAACCACATTCCAACCCGAATTCAGTGCAACACTACACCAGACTCGCACAACAGTGGAATACAACATCAACTACAAACTGCAACAAGACTTCAAGTATATATGGTGGTCAAGGCAAACAAAGAACAGACCCAACAAACCAGTTCAAGTTTAGACTGCAAATGCAACTATCCAGAAATAACAAAGTGACATATGTATGCACATATGCATATAAGTACATACACATATATCAGGTCAGAGGCTTGAACAACCAGAGTGCAGACTCAAGGCAACATGAAGACAAGGCCAATGAAAACTACATTCATATGGAACAGTGAAGCAACATGTATATACATATGAAACAGAGTGAAATGCAAGGCTACCAAGTTCAAATATACACAGTAGTAGTTAGAGTAACAAAACCGTAGATTATATCAATATTAACAGAAGCAGTTTCAAAAAGGATATTATCAATTAAAATTGTGATGAAGGGTTTTTAAACAAAGTCAATGTATTTCAAAATGAACATGTCATGCCAGAGTCAAAGTCGTGTGACCAAGGAAGTAGTAACAGTATATCACAAATATATGAACAGGTCAGAATCATCTCAACCTTGCAATCGTAAATCAACGCAAGTGCATAAATCACACAAGGAGTAATGATCGGAACCGACTAAAAAATATGCAAGCAAATTCAACATGAACAAGTCAACAATTCATCACAAGCACTCAAGCAAAGATCGGATGAACAAGAGAAATTCAAGAAGAATTCAAATACAAAAATACGAACGTATATTTAGGGGCTTTAATCCCTATAAAACCCAGTTACATCATCGGCATAAAAATTATTGGAGTTCAAGCAAAAATCACAGAGCTAAGATTCAAATTAAATCCCAAATCAATAACTCGAGTCGAGTTCGAACCAAAGCAAAACAACAGAGCAATTAAACGGCAAACATCACATACAAATTTTATAGCCTTCGAACTCAATTCTGAAGCGGCCGCAAGCATAATCAAAGAAGTAGTGGAGCTAATTAAGGAACGACCAGCAATTAGCAGCGACACTTCAATTCAAAGCCCTAGTATTCACGAGCAAAGGAAAAAGGAGGCGGACATTGATTTCGCAAAGCAAAAGAGGCGGCCATGAGCAAAAATAGAAAAGGGGAGACTATCTTTTATTAAATAAGTGGTCCGGCCTTATTGTTTGGTTTGAGCTCAAATTTTTATATAGGGTTTTGTTTATTTATTTTCAGTTGTAATTTTCTTTTCTTTTTAAATCGTGTAACTTTCTAGTCGTGTGACTAGGTTACGAACTACGGTGGTGTAGTTCGAGAATTCGCAACTCGGTGGCTGAGTTGTGGTAGGGTTTTGTATGTTAGTCATTAGCGGGTGCCTCAAGTTTACGTGTGTAAGCGTCTGACTAATTAATTTCTAGTAGAAACCTTGGGGGCAGCACACAGGCAGGGTTTTGCCGAAGCTGGGTAAATCTGTGTTGTTCTATTTCTGCTTTTATTATTTTGCTATTATCTGTGCTGCAATTATTATATATATTTCCGCATTAATTTAACATCACCCTATTCACCCTCCCTCTAGAGTGAAATTGATCCTACAAATATAAGTTGTTCCAAGCGATGTGGGACTAAAAGAATTCCCAACCTATTAATTTTATTGTCCCACATCATTGAATTATTTGACATCCTGGTGTATAAATACCAACTCAATCACATAGCCATAAAAGTATGTTGCGAAATTGAGTCAAAATGGAAGCAGTTGGATTTGCATTTAAGTCTCAATGTTACTCGACTTGGGTCTACCTTCTGGTCAAAATATCTAAAATTGACGACCCACGCTACCCGACGAGATCGGGACGGGGCGGGGGTGGGGGTTTGGCAATTTGGGTTAGACGGTGTTGCGGGTCTCGGATAAAATTCCAACCTTGGAATCATGTAGTCGATAATATCTGAATACAAGTTCTATTTGTTTGATCCATGTAGCACATCGCCAGATCCATCATATATAGAAAATTCTAACTTAATAGACTTACTATGTGACTGAGTATTGTTTGATGCTGGAATTTTTTTATATGCTTGACTTGCTTTAGATCTTTTAATTTCTGAAAAAATAGTTGCAAAGAATGTTGAACTACCTGGATAGATGTCTGGTTTTGAATACCGTTAGCTGTAATTTGTAATGTAAAATGAGAATTGAGAAACTCATGTTTCTGTAATTGAGTTTCCAATTTCTCTACAGTTGATTGCACATCATTTCTTTAGTAATTTGATCTAGATCTCCCTGTTTAGGATCAATCCGTGAATCTGATGCCACTTGTGATAGTTGATTGCCGTTTTTCCATGGTTTTGGCCATGATAGCAAAATTCAAGGAGGAGAATAGAGGATGAAGTTTAAGAAGAGGGGTGCGATTCAGTAAAATTGAATGGGAATGAAAATGGAGACAAATAAGTTTTCGAATTTCTTTTCTTATCATTTATAGTTTCTCAGACAAACTTATTCAGTTAAATTGGAGGGAAATCGAAAGAGAGAAAAATAAGTTCAAGTGATGGCTTTTGAGACTGCACCTGCAAATATGGCATATCACAAAGCCTTGGCATACATTGAAACTAAATCCTAAATATCAAAACGCTAAATGTCCAAAGCTACAAGATATGATCCAAAAGCCTTGAAATCCTATTTTGTCACATCGAAATCAAGCATCGACATCAACAAATATTCAATATTTAATTCTACAAGATCCACTCTAGCTAATCGAATTTTTCTAGAAAAGGAAAATACAATGAGAGAACAACAATGCATATTTCAAGAACTAAAATGTGGAAACGTAAGGGAGATAAACTTACAAGATGTAAGATCGTAGTAAAATTAACTGTGAAGACATTAAAGATGCATGCAACTAAGACCTGAGAAACATCATCTCTTTTGGTTGGTTTCAAACTGCAAAGAAAGGTAAAGAAAGAAGAAGGATATATGAGTATTTATATATTTTGGAGGAATAATTTCCATAGATTCTAATCGATGAACTTTAAGGGTTTACACGATACATTGGGTGATAGCATCTTTCTTGCGCAGGTTGGCTGTTTTCTTTTCAAATTCGTTAATAAATTATTTATTCCTATGAACATAAGTATAAGTATATATGCAAACCAGAAGAAAATTTTATTTTGGTTTTACCAAAAAAAATATCTTGATTTAGAAATCTGAAAAATAAATAAATAAAATCAATTTATCAAAAAAATATTTATTCCCTATGGTTATGAAATCTAAAAAATAAAATTATTACTCCATGGTATCAACATTGGCCTTTTACTCTTCTTTTCGAAAACGATTACCTTTTAAGATAAATCGACATAGATCCTTAATGCTTTAATATTCTCTGACGCTAGCCTCCTTGATTTTTTTTATTTTTTTTTACGAAGATTAATCCTTAATTCAAGCACTCATTTAGATGACTCAAAAGTTTCAATTCATGTCATTTGAAATCTCGGTTTAAAAGTGTCTACGACTTACCACTTAAGCTAGTGGGCATTGATGCTGCTCCTAGAATCATGCTTTTGCTCAACTTCTATACCATTGACAACATCTAAGAAAACATGGCCAAGGTTTATCCATTTGATCTTGAGAAAAACTGCGTTTAGTTAGCTTCACACCAGGTTTATGGTTCAAAATCTGATGTAGTGTGGCAACTGGTAAGCAAGTGATTCAAACGCTCACTGGAACATATAGGCTGGAAGATGTACAAATACACCATACTTTGCTTGAATACAGAGTTAATCAAGAAATGTGATATGTACACGAGCCCTAAAGCAATCCTGTGAACAATTTCTCATGAGTTCAAACCTGATGTTAAACCAATCTCATGTCCAACTTAGAAAAAATAGAGAGTTCCTTGTAACTCATTCAACTGCTCATCTAACTCGTCTTTCACAGTTAAATATACTCTATTTCATAGTCATGATAAATGCAACTAGCTTAAGTATTCCAAACTTTCAAATGCATACAAGCTCATAAACAAAAAAAAAAATACCATACCTTGAATTATACAACTGGAAAATTAGTTTAGTTTACAATGAAGAAACAAGCAATCCACTAATTTTACATCAAACTCAGATCACACGTAAAGACAAACGATTGGAATTATTCATGCAATATGTCGTAAACCATTAGCTTCACAAGACACAAACATAATCACTTAAGGATACAAGGGCAGAAGTACAGAAGGATAATATTCCCTGCTATATAAAGGTCTGGACTATGAAATTCTTCTATCATTTAGTGGCCTGTGCGATCATGTTGCTTATGGAACTTGCTTCTTCTTTGGCAGTCTCCACCAAGGAATCCTGATTTTTCCACAAGATTTTAGAAATAAAGAAAATAATAAATAAAATGTGGCGCTTTAAATATGATATAAGAATTACTTGCGCAGCTATTAGGCGTGCAACGTTTTTCTTGCTAGATTCCTGAAGTTCTCCAGCTATAAGAATTTCATCTAAGATATAGTAGGCCTGTAAATTAATAAAAAGAAACGTTAAACAGGTACAAACGAAATGAGGAGAGAAAAACTGCTCCCACAGGGTAGGACTGGAAGAAAATAAATAAATTACCTTATGAAAATTAAAGATCAAATCCAGCTCACATACCTGAATACAAATACGTCAACCTCTCTGACTGATATACCAGTTAACATGACTAAATATAAAATAATCTTACACTGCCAAAGTAGCGGTCTAATATCTCAACATAGTGATGAATGATTTCAAGCATCTCCAACTCATTATCGTCTGCATCAATGCACATGCAAAAGTAAAGGCTGGCGTATCTGCATAAAGTATTTTATTAGTCTATTTGTGATGTTATACAAATATGAATCGCAATAAGCTTAACCAAATCTGAAAGCTGGCTAGTACAATTACGTTTTATACAAAAATGTTACCTTCTGTATACAGCCTTGAACCCTCTCCATTCTACAAAATTGCAGAGCTTTGGCGCTCGTGATAAAATTACTCCACTGAGCTCTCGAATGACCTTTGCAAGAAAATAACAAAATGAGTTATATTTGAATCAGAAACAAAATTTAAACCAGAACGCTTGGAGATTCTAACCCGGGAAAGAACTAAGAAATAACTTATGTTGGATTTTCAGTAGATTCTTTTATCTCAGTCCAGAATTTGGCATAGATGATATGAATCTCAAGCAGGGATGACTTCAGACATAAAAACACTTTTACTACAGCAAAACTGATAAAATGTTTAAGTATTACCTTGTTAACTTTTGAGTGAAAAATCTGATAGATCAAATCGCTCTACTTAATGTTTGTAGTATGAATATTCTATTAAAATGGCACTTCCAATTTCTAAGCAATTTTCTAGGTAAAAAAGCGAAAAATGATATCAGTATAATGAATCTTAGCCGGGCAATAGGAACCTCATAGGAAATTTATTAGTTTGAATCACAATTCAAATGTTCTTTGTTGAAAACTTGAAAGAAATGCGTTTAGATGTGAGCATGTATCAAAGTGGATGATTATTAATTTTCTTTTTTTCTTTTCTTTTTACTTTTTGTTAGTAGCAGCAGCATTTTTATAACACTAACAAACTTCTTGGACATAAATTGGTGAATTTAATTTACATCTTTGTCAAAGTGAAAATGAAAGAGAAGAAATTTACCATACTAATCTTTTTTACGAAAGAAAATACATTTCAAAAACGCTAATAATAAAAACAGTTGTACTATAGTGGCACTTATTAGACATTAAAGTACTACCTTGTTAAATTTTGTGTGACAAATCTGATAAATCAGATCACCCCACTTTACATTCTTAGTAATAATTGTACAAGTATTGTACTAAATAGAACTTGTAGTTTCTAAGCAACCAAGTACAAAGTACAAACAAGCACAATATGATATCAGTATGATGAATCTTAGCCGAGACCTTATAGAAGTTTCTTACATTGAATTATATATCGAAGGTTCCTTCCTGGAAAACTTGATGGAAACACGTTCAGATGTGAGCATGTATAGATGTGGGCAAACTCGTATTTCTTATGATGGTAGCATCTTTGATAACATGATCAAAAATGACAAATTTTGCAGAAAAATGAAAATTGTGAAAACTTAAAAGAGAGGAGATGAAATTGATTATACTGATCTTCTTTTTAGAAGAAAAAAAAATCGATGAAATTGATTATACTGATCTTTTTAGAAGAAGAAAAATCTGAAATTTTGGGTTATTTGAAAGCATGCTAATACGATAAATATATATATATATATATATATATATATATATATATATATATATATATCAGAATAGTGTGTTTGAAATGAATATGAAATATTGTTTAGTTTTTATGTCAAGTAAACAATCCTCTAACAGATTACAAATTTCGCTAGAAACCAAAATACTTCTTAAAAAATGAACCATGCTCCTGCAATATCTGTATTATGTAGTCATGTTTCCTACCTTGTTTTCATTTTCTAATCGGTTCCTCCTCCCATCCTCGCTTTGCTTTCTAAGGGATAAATGGTTAAATTTAATATGAAATGTAAAGTGCTAGTAAAGTGGAAACAACATAAACAATATATTCAGAGGAAGATCGGCCTTGCTCGCCTAATCTCCCTCTCCAATGGCTTCCCTCCTCAATCCCTCTCCGTCTCCTCCTTACCCCCTCTCCCCTTCTCCAACAACCACTCCAACTGACCCTTCGTCGTCCGCCAACCCTCCCCCGATCTCATTCGTACCTAAGAAATACGCCTCCCTCTTTAGCGCTAAGCCCACCTCCTCTCAGCCGACCATTGGTATTTATGTCAACAGCTCTGAAAAATCCAAACCAGATAGCTCGAAATATCCTCATCCCAATATCACCAAAACTATTCCAGAAAAATCATATGCACAAGTGGCTGCTCTCCCACCACTTATTCCCGACCTTCCGAGGCAGAAACGTCGGCGTTCCTTGCCGTCTTTTGCTAATGTACGTTCCACGATTGACTTTTTGATATCCAAAGGCCGATGTCTAAAATGCGCAGGGAATGGGCACCTGGCAAGAAACTGCAGAGACACTAAGATTTGTTATTATTGCAATCTTTTCGGCCACTCACAATCAACTTGCCCCGAGAAAAACAAAGCCAAATCATCCGCTTCGTTTCCCGTGCGTGCCTCTGCCCCTTCAGCAAAAAACAAAACACCACTTAACTCCTATCGGGACCCAACACCACATCATTACACTGCCAAGCCGAAAAGCACCCTCACACCAATTAACACTCCGAAGTCCCCTCGTTCCCCACCCCATTCTCATACCAAAAATCTTTCTCATTCTCTTCACTCTGCTCTCCCTCCACAACACTTCTCTATGGACAACTCCTCACTTTACCTCACAGCAACAGTAATCAATGGAATCTGGACGCTAGAATCATTGCACCAAACCCTCTCAACCGCTCTTCATCACCATGATCTGCCAATCTGGATCATAAACAACAACAGCTTTGCCTTCTGCTGCCCCACTCATGAATCACTTGTCCTCGCCCTCCAACTCCGAACCATTACCAAACCAGGCGGATCCGTCCTCATCCAACCCTGGTCAGATCCTGAACCTTCCTCTGTCAGCCTAGAACCGGTCACTTGGGCACGAATTCAAGGCTTCCCGGAGCTCCTCCGTGACCGCCCAGACGCGGTGCGTTCCGCCCTGAACCCCTGGGGCCGCTTCATTGAATTTGATTGCTGCAACTGGGCAATGCTAGACCACCGTTACCTGTACGTCAAAATACAATTTTTTGCAGGCGTCTCAACTCCCTCAACCTTTGTCGCTAACCTGAATAACCATGACTACCTTCTCTCCGTAGAAAGATGGGAACACGCGCACCCAAACCAAAATCCCGAGTCGCTCCCAATAGGTATTGATTTGGAGGAGACGTTCAGATGTTTCGACGAACATATCCCCATAGAGGAACTGAATTCGGAAGATAGACATGACGCCATGAACTTAGATCCAGATATATTTGCACCCTTAGCTCCTCTCGACCCTACCCCTCTGGTTGACCTCACCCCTCCGACCGAACCCAATGCCCCCATCCAGGCTGAACCCGATGCCCCTATCCCGGCCGAACCCGATGCCCCTAACCCACAAGAGAATTCCTTTGAAGTCATGGGTCCCCCTGGTTGGGACAGCTGGCCGATTGTAGATCAGAATTGGAATCCCTATGCGGACCTAGACTTTTCCAATCCATGGTTCCTCCAATTTCTCATTCACAGCCACTCACCAGCTCTTCAAAACTCCATAAGTCAGCTAGCCCTAATCCCCTCACCTCATCATCCGACTCCAGCCAACTCTCATCCTTCACGCAACCAACCCTTGGATAACCAACTAGCCCTCCTTCCCTCGGACGTTCGAGCAGCAACATCGCCACCTCGGGTCGGACAAGAGTCTCCATTGGTCACTTCTACAGCAGTCAGACGTAGCGCCAGACTACATAAAGCAGCGTCTCACCCGGATAGCTTTTTCAAATCTGTAGTTTTTTCCTCTGTTAACAAAATTCTTAATAAAAAAATTGCACGTTGCATGGGGGTGAACTTGCGAGAAGAACACCTCACAGCCATGCAAACACTAGAACAGGAGCGTTTGTCCCTTCCCAATGAAGATTATCACCTGGAATATCAGGGGTTTAGGGGACCCCAGCAAAAGAATTGCCCTAAATCTCACTCTGTCCCCACAAAAAAAGTGATATTCTCCTCATCCAAGAATCAAAACTCGTGGACCCCTCTCCTACCCAAATAAGGCAGCTAGGTGGGCCATATCTTACTGGGTGGGCCCACTCGAATGCTGTAGGATCCAGTGGTGGTTTAATCACCCTCTGGAATGAATCCATATGGTCTCATTGTCAAACCATCCTTCATCCTTCTGTCCTTCATGTTTCACTTTGTCCCATCCAAACCAACACCATTTACTTCTTCTCCAATATTTACGGCCCACAAAATTCGACCGATAGAAATACCCTATGGAATAACTGCCTCGCCTTTGCCACCCACCTCAATGGCCCCTGGTTATTAGGGGGAGACTTCAACACCACCAGAAATACCCATGAAAGAAACTGCGGAAACATCTCTCAAGACTCAGATTCATTTAACTCCTTTATCAGTTCCGGTTCCCTAATTGACCCACCCATCAACAACAGACTATATACCTGGTCAAATCGTAGATCCGACCCGTCACTTGCTAAACTTGACAGATTCCTCTTCAATGTCAATTGGGACGATCTGCATCCCCTTTCCATCGTTTCCGGCCTAGCCTCGACTATTTCAGACCACTGCCCTCTAATCTTGGATTCGGGCTCATCCTCCAACCTAAATTGTCCCTTCCGCTTTGAACGTCTATGGACTCTGAAACCCTCATTCGACAATTTCATTCAACTGGCATGGTCCCAACCGGTTGTGTCCGACTCCGCAACCGACAGGGTAGTCTCCAAACTCCGTTCACTCAGAAAGATCATCAAACCTTGGGCCAAAAACATCTGGGGCTCCCTTCGTTCGCGCATTTCTACCACCCAAGATGCTATCTTAGAACTCAATATCCTCGAAGAATCTCGACCCCTAACTCCAACCGAATACTCTCAACTGAAGATATTAGAATCTGAGCTTGATAGACTTATCAAACAAGAGGAAATTGGTTGGAAACAAAGATCCAAAGCCAAATGGTTAGAGGAGGGAGACATGAATACCTCCTTTTTCCATCGAATGGCCAATGGCAGATGCAGATCTATCAACATCACGGAGTTAGTCCACAACAATTCCAGCTTCACCGAATCGCTTGACCATCTCCGCCTCTTCACTGACTACTATCGAAATATCCTCGGCAAGTCATCCTCGGCGCTACCCCCTATTGACTGGAACCTCCTATACCCATCCTGTCCCCCAATTCCTGTTGACCACCCATTTTCCGAAGATGAAGTTTGGGCCGCGCTTAGAGACTTGTCGGATGATAAGGCCCCGGGCCCAGATGGTTTCGGTCCACACTTTTTTAAACGTTATTGGGAAACCATCAAATTTGATTTGCTAGATATGTGCGAAGAATTCCAAACTAATCCCTCCTCAGTTGCCCGTCTTAACCACGCCAACATCATCATCATCCCCAAATCCCCCGGCGCTAACACTATGCCCGCTTTCAGACCAATCAGCCTGCTCAACACCACATTCAAAATCATCACAAAGGTTCTTGCTAATAGACTTCAGTCAGTCATCGATCCTCTGGTGGGGGCGGAACAGTCCGCCTTCATACTAGGCAGAAATATTTTGGACTGTGTCGCCGCCACTCAAGAAGTTGTCTCTTACTGTCATAGAACATCAACCCCTGGTACCCTTCTAAAATTAGATTTTTCCAAAGCTTTCGACACGGTACACTGGGACTTCATCCTGGACCTTATGAAGCACAGGGGCTTTCCGCCAAAGTGGTGCGGTTGGATCGAAGGGATACTCAATACAAGCATTTCATCCATCTCAATCAATGGTTCTTCGGGTGGTCACATTAAATCAAACAGGGGATTGAGGCAAGGGGACCCGCTCTCTCCCCTAATCTTTGTCCTGGTAGCGGATGTGTTCAACCAGATGATCAAACTTGCCTCGTCCAATGATTTATTTACAGGTATCAAGCTTCAAAACTCAGATTTGTCTGTGTCTAACCTTCAATTTGCAGATGATACGATCCTATTCGCTTCCACCGATACCAACCACATCCATTGCCTCAAGGTTGCGCTGTATGTCTTTGAAGCAATTTCCGATCTATCCATCAATTTTAACAAAAGCTCCGTCATCATGCTTGGCAACTCCGCTCATCTTGGCCCTCAAATTTCATCCCTCCTCAATTGTAGCATAGCCCAATTCCCCATTTCATACCTAGGCATCCCCATCCGCCCCACCAATCTCCACCGTGCTGACTGGCTCCCCCTCATTTTCAAAATTGAATCCCGACTCTCAACTTGGAAGGCTCACTCGCTTTCTTCTGCAGGTCGCCTTGTCTTAGTCACAACAGTCCTATCAGTCATCCCCTCATACTGGATGTCCTTCCTTACACTTCCATTCTGGGTTATCAAGAAAATTGACTCAATCAGGCGCTCGTTTCTTTGGAACGGTGGCAACGCAAAAAGGCTGGTCAACTGGAAGACGGTATGTCTGCACCGCAATCATGGGAGGTTAGGGATTACAGACCTTCGCACATTCAACCAAGCGTTGCTGTCCAAATGGCTTTGGAGATTACTCACACCTGGAAACTACATCTGAAAATCGTGGATTCTATGTCAACATTATCATTCAAACCCCCATTTGGCGCTCCACACCACCACCCGGTTCAGGCCATCCCCCTTCTGGTCCGGGGTCCTTCTAACCCTTCCTAGAGTCAAAACACTTTTCCAGGTGAAAATCGAAAGAGGAAACAGATGCCTCTTCTGGTACGACACTTGGTATGGCCAACTGTCCCTTTCTAAGCTCCTACCCAACCTCTTCTCGCACGCCATCCTCCCTTACGCAACAGTTGAAGACTACCTCACACTTGGTCCTGAGCACCTTTGCCCACCCTCCATCTTCGATGCAGACTTGGTTCCTGAACTCCTCTCCGCCACAAATATCCTCCTATCGATTCATCCTTCCAACAGTCAAGACCTCTTCCTCTGGGCCCTTGCACCTTCCAAGGGCTTCTCAGTCGCCTCATGCTATCAACACCTAATTCACCCCGGACGTCTTTTCTCCTTCCCCAGGATTTGACATTGCAATCTTCCACCTCGCATAGCTTTTTTCCAATGGTGCCTAATTTCTGGAAGAACTAATACCAAGGACAGACTCAACATCCCCATTGACCCGCGCTGCGTCTTCTGTTTAACACACGATGAATCAGTAACCCACCTTTTCTTCGAATGCGACTTCTCCTACTCAATTTGGGCTGCAACCAGTGCATATCTTTTGGGGTTTATCCCCAGCGTGACCTCCTTCTTCGAGTATTGACAGTATAATCAGCAGAATGCGCTGATGGACACTTTCATATCAATCTTTAGTTGGTGCATTTGGAAAGAGAGGAATGCACACGTGTTTGGGAAACCTGCACGACATTTTGGTGGAACCTGTAGAAGTATCACTCACTTTTTCTCCTCTCTAACAGGTCAAACCTCCTCCGCGCCGTTCCGTCTGAGTCTCCCGCCTTG
Organism: Allium fistulosum; assembly: GCA_030737815.1. Lineage (NCBI taxonomy): Eukaryota > Viridiplantae > Streptophyta > Magnoliopsida > Asparagales > Amaryllidaceae > Allium > Allium fistulosum. The sequence goes on from CM060908.1 coordinate 369,897,869, forward strand.
CAGCGTCCAACCAGCTGAGTCTCAAGGTAGTACGAATGCATCTCCGGAAAGGTAGTTTTAGTCCACCGTGGGCCATTTCTTAGCACCTGTAATAGTTAGTATGTAATGGACTATGATACTCTAGCACTTTAATTGTATTTTGTTGCTTCATACCTATTTTTTTGGCCATCGACCGGGCTTGTCGATCGACCTCTTACATATTATATAATATAACTACTTAACCGGCTGTGTAGTTTCACGCTACACACCCGTCTCTCTCAAAAAAAAATCTCCCAACATAAATGTTGAGTCAAAAAATTGGGGATGTATAACATAACATAATAATGGGCTTGCGGATAAGGTGATTTGAAATTCAAATTAAGGCTAGCAAACCTTAGGCTTAAACAGCTTCTCCTCCACTCTTCTCATGTCGCCGCTCCAATCTCTCTGCCGACATCGTGCCACCTCTCCTACTGTTTTCTCCCTTGATTTTGTTTGAGTTTGATTTGGTCTCCGTGTGGATTATATAACTAGATTATCTTATTTAATTAAACTAGCCAAGTAAAACCTCTCTTAATAGTTTATATTCATTGATTTGTAGCCTCATAGCAAACGTTAAGTAGGTTAGCTCAAACTGAATTAGATGATTTAATATTTACCAAATATAACCAAGCATTAAGAAGAAGACATATTTGTGATAACTCTGATCCAAGTTCACTGAAAATCGACGGACTGTTATGATAGTTGACGAAAAATATGGATGATGCAATTGATATTGCTTTGAACTTGTACTTGATAATGACGTAGATGATTACATTTGAGATGTTGTTGCCAAAGTATTATGAGTATAAAAAAATCAATATATCCATATACACAAACATCAACATCCAGAGCAATGTACCAATGACTTCATCTCGTATATTAATGGAAAACAAATTTAAACAATTTGGATGTGGCAAAAGCTAATTCATATAATCATGTAGATAGTTATTTCAAGAATTGTTCGGTGATTTTGATTTATATATCTAATTTATAAGAATAATTTATATATTTTTTGCTTTTAGAATGACTTTTGTGTTTCTAAATTTTATGCTTATTGTATTATATTGGATAATATTCTTGCAAAATGGCTAGAAGTCTTCAATGGAATTTTTTTACGAAAAGTCCTCATTGGATATTTATAGTAGTTTCGTTTCATTAACTGATGATGTAATAAAAACATAATTATTATACCTTTATTTGAATACAAACACAATATTTCCAAAAATACATGTGTTGTACTCCAAGGCTCTCGAGAGCCTTTACGATTTTTGAGCCGTATACTGTAAATTACTATGCTAGCGCATGAAAATTGGATATCACTTACATTTGAACTGTTCACAGAGGAAACTGCAAATTTTGGAAGTATGTGATAAAGTTTACAGAAATATAAACAATTAAATTAGAGAATAATATTACAAAGCTTTACAGAAAATTTATTTTGCTACAAGAAAATAAATCAGTGTAATTATTTTCTTTACTTGTTTAATATTAACAAGATCGCAATAAATGAAAAAGGAATTACAATTTACAATCATGTCATCGAAACAGGATACAAGGCTTTCATGGAAGGAGACTTGATGAATCTCACTGTTTGGACACAATAATAATCAAGGAAAACTAACCTTAGACCTTTCCTTCTGAGTGTATGGAGAGTACCACTTTGTCAATCTCACTTTTCCTTGTCGACTAATTAGAAGCACGAAATGAATCTGTGAAAGAAATAGGACAGTATTTAATGTTGGTAATACATATCAAAGTCAATTACTTTCTGTCGATAAACTGATTAAGTGTTTGCTTGTAACTTCTTTAGGTTGAATTATGCTATAGACCAGCTAAATGATGGGATCCCAACCAAGTGAACACTTTCAATCATCCCTCAACACACACAAATGGTTGTCAAAAGAAGCATGAGGTTGCAAGCTTAGGCACAAGGCCTTTTGTATCTAATTCTACAAAGTTGATGTCCGCAGTTCGTGTTGATTTTAACTTGAATAAAATGTCTGGTGGAAACTTAATAGCATGTCCAACTTGAAAAAAATACAATGATATACAAGAAAAGATAATGCCAATATTTATATCAAATATTTACATGCTGTTATCTATTATTTGAAAGTCCAAAATTAGATTGTAAAAACACTCACAGATAATATATTAGTGTAGCATGCTGCTTGCATTTTTCTTTAAATCGAATTAATAAATAAGCAAAATATATATATATGAATTTGTATTACACTTTTACACACTTCATACAACACTAACTTATGAACCATAACTAGGTGGCTTTGGCTCTCACAAGAAAGTACTGTTATATTACCTTAGTAATTAATATCCGTGTCCGAAAGATATTGGATAATGATTCATATGTGATATTTTATGATATAGGGATAACATCGAGCACTATCAGTATTTCTATTAGCAAGCTATAGAATTATGACAAAAAGAAAAGATATAAAAATTCCATGTTTAGTCCTTCCAACGATTGTTAGGTTTTGTTTAATAACATTCTAACGTAAATAATGTGCATACATACTTTATAGCTCTACTGGAATATGAGATGTTTACATACTCACTTTTGCAAAATGATGATATTTAACCATTTTCACCAATATCTGCATCAGATATCAAACTGATATCACCAATATATCGACAGATATTGTAAAGATGCCGCAAATATATCGTCGGCCAAATTTTAACTACTACTTTTATACAGATATGTGATATATCAGTGGTATACTGCCGATAGTTTGAAATTGACTATCGAAATATAACAACTTATAAAATGTTGACATGACATATTGGTGCCCAGACTCAAAAACTTGAATGCAAGCCTTGTATATTATTGCATCTTCGATTCAAAAGGCACTTTTATTTTGCACCAAGGAACTAGACAGGTATGAAGCCTTTGTTCACCTGTTAAATGAGCATGTATGTGCGTACAGTAGTTGTTTATCGATAACTGAACAAATCATAATGACTCCACCAAACATGTGAACAATTCATTTCGTTTATAGTAACTTTAATTACCAAAATTGAATAAATATGTAATCAAGTTAATTGGTGTTTGATTTGCCCACACATCTTTTCATGCTCTTTTCACAGTATGAGTGACCGATTTAAATGTTCTTGGCAGTAGGAGAAAAACAAGTAAAATAACTATTGTTTTGTTCATAGACATCCATACGATGTCTGTCAGTTTAGTTTCTCATAATTATCATATGAACATGATATATAATGATTTTTTTTACATAGAAATTACGATACAAACTGTTGCACATAACAAAATTACATATTTGTGAATACTATTTATTTCCGTTTACTCTAGATGTTTGTCACCTTAAATTATCGTAAGCGTTAACAAGGCTTGATCTAACTACACACTAAAATCAAATTAAGGGAGATCCAATGGACCAGATTTCTTAGGTAAAATACTATCATGATCATCTATTTGATAGCCAACTATAATTTATAAATTGAATCTCAATCCCAACACTAAATTAGACAAAAGCTTTAGCTATACAGTTATGAGGTATGAGAAAAATTAGTGTAATATAATCTTCAACACATCACACCATCTTATAGACTACATGTGCAAAAGACATTAGACATGGAAGAAAGACACAAGTTCAATTTCATATCACAGAGAAATTTTTTATGACAAAACTGGTTGAAAAACAATGACCATAAATCTTGCAGGCTAATCTGAAACAGTTCAAGAGTATGGACGAATAAAGCAAGTTCAATGCTGAAATAAATGGGATCATCCACATATTAGGTATGACAGGGATCTACACAGAAATAACACTTATAAGGTTAATGATAGTAGCTTCTATTCATAACAGAAGAAGTTCCAAACAAATGTACTTAGCAGATTTAACTGTCCCCAGTTTAACTTAATGTCTATGATATAGATCATCTCTTTGGAAAAGTTATGAAACCATCAACTTTATTCTAAGCAGTATAAACAAGGTAAAAATTGTAAACATGGTTATGTGAATGATATGAAGGTGATCAACTTTCAACTTGAAATAAAGTCATCAACCCCGAGATGTTCTATACATCAACTTCTTCTTCTTCTTCTTTACATTTTTCCTTTTTGGCGTAACTAAACAAGACATGTAATAGGTTAAAGAATCAAATGGACAGTACATTGACAAGGCCATTGGTGAAATTGACATTCTCTAGGTTCTCCATACTATGGAAAGAGGAGAAATAACAAGTGCAGGAAACTCAAGTGAGCTTGATATATACTCAGTGTCTTTTTGAGTGATTTGTGATTTGTAGACACACTTCTCTCAAGTGTTAAAATAACACTTCCATGGTATCGGTCAAGAAATATTTATTAATGGTGATAGACATACACTATTGGGTTTATCCTTCAATTATAATAGTGTTTTGCTAACATTTACTAAAAGTGTGTCAACAAAAGCACATTCCATATTCTTTATGAGGAATGCATGTTTGCTCATGAATATGAGGAATGCGTGCATGTCATTTGCACACTGAGAGATATGTCATGAACTATATAATGCCAGCTGATCCGATCCTTTGACTCATTTCTTGCCTTTGTCAACTATACTAACTTGTGTGAACTATCCCATCATAACTTTTTCTATGCTACTTACAATACTGTCTCCCTCTGATTATTATGCCTTTAAATTTGCTAGCATGATATCGAGATTCGAGACAATTAGGGTGACACAAATTCATTGTTTACTGGAATTGGGGCTGTATTACTTAATTGCACATGACTTATTAAGAGAGAGAAAAGTGTACATTAAAAGAAGATTAGTGCAATTTTGCTAATTTGCACTGAGTTGAATGATATTGAAAAATATCGGTGTACTCTTTGACTCTCATCAAACCTAGTAAATGAAGCAGAATTGATCTTCTTAATACGAATAAATGACTCAATTTTAATACCAGGAAACATGGCATGTTAAAATACAGGTTGATGGTATGATAAATCATATTTTATCACTTAATGAATTATTAGTTCATTTTATCAATAACATTATTACCTTCAGTAAATCAAAATTGCAATGCTTTAGACAATCGACTAAAGCATGAAAAACCTTGATAGGTTCTAATTACAAAAGAATAGCATCAATGCTCGCTTATTTTAGAGACAAGTGTAGTAGCATTAGGCCATTTACACTTCAAAATTGTTATAAATTTGATGTACAAGATACCGATATGTGAAAATATATTCAAAACTCAGACAATTTGGAAATACAAACTTAAAAGGTTCCCTGACAAATAATGCTTTAACTAAGTTGCATAGAATACAGTTGCCAATTAATATTAGTAAAAGACTTCTCTTGTAATACATTGTCCTCGGACAATTAAGTATGATATATTATATCACCAAGATTAATAAAGTGAACAGCTTTTAAAACGAATACAGTTGTTAATAAATCAAAACATAGATATACCGAATTGATATTAGTACAGAATCAGCTGAATAAGGTTAACTGTTAGTGTTTCATGTTGCATATTTTTATCCAAACTGTGTGTTTTATATGATTCTTCACCCTGCTAACATGGTTGCAATAACTTAATAACAGAGCCAGTCTACCACCAGTTAAAGAAAAATTATAACCACACATTAGCTGGTATGTTCAATCGGGAACGCATACGTTTGTAGTCTTAGAAAATGTATAACGCACGCAACTAATCTTGGAAGAATTGACGGGTTATGGGAACTTCTAAATCAAATTAATGGATACTCACGATCATGAATTCCAATTACCCATCGCCCATTCCCTAGAAGTAAAATGTAACAGCAGCATAAATCAAAAATCAAAGCATCATTCAATTCAGATACTACAACACTCTATGTCATTACATGGCCATATACCAAATAAATAAATAAACAGAAGGGGAAAAAAGACGAACGTTGAAAAATAATCGTAAACCAAATAGTGAACAATATCTGCCTATCTATCGGAATGAATCAACATAAAAATTAAGAATCAAGATAAATCTAACCATTTTATTTCTGCAGGGACGTAAATCTGGGAATGGAGGATAATTGGAATGACACGAGAGAGATCGAGTTGCTTTTGATAAATAGATCTGTGTTTTTTCTCTCAGTAAGACCCAACCAAATTTAATTCACTTTTTAACCATGAACGTAACACTTAAAATTTCTTACACACCATGAACAGTTAAAATTCCATGAGTACCCGGGGGCGGCATTTCGTTAAAAGTAGCCAAAAAGAGATGCTGTATGGACTAGGATGGTTTAATACTTTGGAGTACCCTAGAATATAGTGATAAAAATTTCCAAAACTATTAAGAGAAGTCCAAAATATATTCTCATTTATCCTATTTTTGTTACTTACAAATAACTTATTTCAATTCTTATGTTTCGAAATTTCTCATAAGTACGATAATAGATAAATCGTTTAGGAAAAACCAATTTTTAGAAAAGAGGAAATTAGGGAAAATGATAAAATTTGAAAAAAATTTAGACTGAAGGACGCCAAGTTTCATTTTTAGGCTGAAGGACAAATGCTAGTTATAATTAGCATTATATTCAACTTTTACACTATACAAAATGCTAGTTATATCTAGCATTATATTCAGTTTTACACTATACAAAATGCCGGTTATAACTAGCATTGTCCTTCAGCCTAAAAAACAAATTTGTTGTCCTTCAGTCTAAATTTTTTTGTAAGATTGTCCTTGTGCCTATTTTCCCGTTTAGAAAATTTATGACTTATAAGGCAATTTTACAGACAATTTGAGCAAACACGTCTATTTAGAAGTTGAATTACATTCAAATATTTCTACTTATAAATCACTAATTTAAAACTAGTTAGAAGTCACCGTTCAAAACTCATTTTAAGGAGTTTCAAAATATACTGTTGTCAAACAAGCTCTAGAAGCACTCTTCATTTTTTACTAATAGAACGCAGAAACTTTTTTCAAAACACAAAGTTTTCAAAAAGTTGGAGTAAAAATCCAAAAATTTTGTTTGAAGACCACGATATTGTCCATAACATTCCATGGTCGAGCAGCAGAGGTGGACCACGATATTGTCCATGATATTCCATGGTCAGAGTTGAATGGCTGCAAAGATTTGCAGTTGGCATCTTTGGTGGGGGTTAGTCGGGGTGACTAGTGTTATTCAGGTTTTTAATCCAATAGGATTCAAAGGAAGTCAGAACATCTACTTCAAATCAAAACAACTCAAGAACCAACCAAAAGGATCAAAAGAAGGAACCTAGAAGGGCACAGGAGGAAAAAGGAAAAATTTGCCTAAGGAGATAGATCGCTAGCGATCCATCACCCATGGATCGCTAGCGATCCACAAATAACGCTCATGGATCGTCCATTCTTCTTGCATCATGAAGCATTATCTTTTCTAAACACGCTTGCTAAGTTTCACGATGTTCCAAGCTAGCTAGACCGAGAAGTGAGCATTCATCTGATTCTAACAATAGTTCAATGCAACTAGTACATGAATCATCGTCAAAATAAGGTATCTAGTCATGAAATTACATGGAGAGCATCTACACAAGACAGGGAATATGATCCAACTGAAAAGAGCTAAAATTGCTCTAACTCCATGGATCGCTAGCGATCCATCATACAGAGTCAGGTCACCGCGAAATTTCTTGAGCGTCTTCGTACCATCTGGTCTTCTGGCAAAGCAATTTGATCTGATAGCTCTCCAATCCCTATAAATACTCACCCATCTATAGCATAAGAAGGATCTTCTGGACTGGCTACTAAAACTCTACATAAACCATTCTTCACTCTTCTCCTCCCACGCAACAGTCATCTAAAGAGTTTGATTCTCTAGTGAACTCTAACACTGGTGACTTGATCTAACTTACAAGATCCAATCAAATTATAATTAGATTCAACTTGTAATTACAGTCAGTCAATAACAAAAGTTATAAAGTGGACGTAGGCTTCGTTAACAACTGAACCACTATAAATCTCTTGTCTCTTTACTTTATCTACAAGTTATTATTCCTTGTTTCTATTTTATTTACCTTGATAAACAGGGCTTGTGCTCTCACACTCAATACAGGGTGTTGATTCATTTTTTGGGTTAATATTTTAGTGCTTTCACTGAGAACCTAAATCAGATTTAGACCTTGCTATCTACTTTGGATCGGATAGGTTTGGAAGTTAGATCATCAATCTCTGCTTAGAAGATTTGTTGTTGAGAATCAATTGCACCAGGAAGAAAGAGGACTACTTCCGGAAGATCCATAGGAGCTACCATTGTTGGAGAAGAAACAAACCCCCAGCAGATTGAAGTCAACAACCCCAACAATCTACAGTTAGGAGCTAACTCCGGAGATCAAGTTTCAGGATCCTCTATTCAGCATGGAGTTATCACTAAGAAGAATTAAATAAAATGGTAGACGAAATTAAATCAGAAAATGGAAAACGGCCAAAGGGCTCTGATGGGAAAATTGAATGCCTATTGACCTTACAGTCACATGCTGCTCCAAGAACCATGACAGAGCCCACGGCTACCATGGAATAAGAAAATTCTTCCGTCTCTAGCTTGAATAGGAGAAACGAGAAGCAGCCGCAGAAAGGAGTGATAGGTGGAACCGTAGGAATCAATATGGAAGGAAACGCAAACACTCCACTAACTACAAGGCAACCAGCTACAAACTTGATTCTATGAGCGAAAACCCCATGGAAAGATATAACCATGAATCATTCCGACTCAGAAGATAGTGAGAGACTTAACGATGAAAGTTGGAAGGAAATGCCAATGCATTCAATGCCGCCGAGGAGATCCAAACTGCCCTCATCAGACCAACCGCAAGCCGACTGAACCCTTAAGGAGTAGCTCTCCCGAAGACAGGAGAGCCTAGGCTTCAACCCACTCACCAAGATCGTTTGCAAAATCAAACACCTGTTGTAGTCATTGACAGCCAACCCCCATATTACTGACATTTGAGGCATATATCGCGGACATGGTCAAGCGACTAATGGATGAAAGTAAGGATGGAGGGGATGATTAATGGGGATCTGCTCCAAGTCGGATTCCTTTCACTGATGACATTATGAATAAGCGATACCCCGAGAAGTTCACTATGCCGACTATTCCGTCTTACGACAAAACGAGACACCCAAAACCCCATTTGTATAACTGCGATTGGTACATGGATGGAGCGAATGCTTGGGATGTCGTTTGATGTAGATGTTTCCTAATTTTTCTTGAGGGAATTACCAACATGTGGTTCATCAGGTTTCCACCAAGATCCATCTCCACCTTCAATCAACAAGCAACAAGATTCCTTGATCAATTTGGACTTCACATGACACAGCCAAAAGATGTAATGTCCTTGTCCGACCTATTCCAGGGATGGAATGAATCGCTGAAGTCTTTCATGAATTGGTTCAACACTGCGGTAACTGAAGTAAGTAATCCAAACGTGGATATGGTTTTCATGGCCTTAGTCCGTGCAATTCACCTCGAAACTGAATTCGGGAAATGGATCAAAATGAAACAACCCACCGCTAGGAAGGACTTTAACCGGAAGGCGAGCCAGTACTTGAGATTGAAAGATGCATAGGAATTAAAAAGGAAATTTGCTAACTTACAACCGACCAACATTGGGCAGAGTGGTATGGCGATAAACCAAGATATGAACACCTCTAGGGCCATCTAAGGGAACGCAGGGAAAAATGGGAATCAAAAATGGAAGAACCGGAATTCCAACAAGTGAAACGAAAGTAGCAAGCGACTCAAAGTTTTGCGGCCTGAAGAATACACCCCGCTCAATGACACTCTAGAGAACATCTATCTCATGAGATAGGGGACGGAAGAGTACGAGGGGCCGCCTAAAAAGGAAGCAACTGAATAACAAAAACATTTCAAAAAGTACTGCCGCTTCCATGAGAAACATAGCCACAACACGAATGAGTGTCGTCAACTAAAGAACTTGATTGAGGAGTTGATTCAGGAAAACAAGCTTCAGCAGTATGTGAGGAAACCACTAAATCCTGACCAACCTATAGCGCCACAAGCTTCTAGAGATCAAAGAAACCAAGCTGGAACCAGTAAAGAGGGACCTAGATGGACTGACTAGAGACTCATCATTGGAACGATATCTGGCGGGTCCCATCCCACGTAGAAGAGTTGGGGAAAAATGGAGCAGTACGCAACCTCATTAAAGCATGCTCCGAAAGATGCATGCTTCGTGATCGAAGATGGAACCCCTGTTAAGCAGTAGAGAACCCTGAACGATGACATAGTATTCCGGAATCGAGACGCTGAAGGAATAGAAGCTCCAACTCTCGACCCCATGGGCATGACAGTAGGAATCAGACCCGCCATGGTCCGACGAGTATTGGTAGACAGTGGCAGTTCTATGAATATCCTTTCCAAATGCACCTTTGATCAGATGATGATTAATATGAAAGATGTATCCGCCAACCAAACAAAGATTAAGGGATTCGTCGGTGAACCCAAACAACCTGTCGAAATGACTGGCTTACCTTTAGAACTCAGAGAAGGTGACCGAAGAGTCACTCTCATCCAAACCTTTATGAACGTAGATGAAATTTCCACCTACAATGCCTTCCTAGGGCGACCCGCCTTGGCAGATTTTAGGATTGATTTAGCTCAATAGTGTCTAACTATGAATTTTCGATGGAAAATGGAGTAAGGGTGATCAAGGGAGATCAAAGTGCCGTTAGGGAATGTTATATCGTGGAACTACGCGAGTCTAAAAGAAAAGGGGAAGAATGTGGGGAGAACTCTCCACATTCGTGAACCTACCGAATAGCAATTACGAAACCGCCCCTGGTTTAGGGACTATAGCCGATTTGATAAGGCTTTGGACCCTAGAAAGAAGATTTCAGGGGAGGAACGGGCAGTGCCAGTAGAATTGATGGTGTTTGTCCGAGTTGATATGGATGAACCAACACGAGTCCTCAATATGGATCACACCTTGGAAACAGGATGCGATTGGAACTCATCAAATTTCTTCACGTCAATCAGGATGTATTCGCTTTGACGCATTCCGATATGTGCGGGGTGTCGCCAAAGATAGCTTGCCAAGCACTTAATATTGATCCCAAGTATACGCCAGTGAAGCAGAAAAGGCGCAGCCTAGGGCCTGAGCGGTCCAAAACGTTAGGAAAAGAAGTGGACAAGCTGATGCGAATGGTTTTATCCGTGATGCAACCTACTCTGAATGGGTATCTAACCTGGTTTTGGTCAAGAAGTCCAATGGGAAATGGCGAACCTGTATCGACTACTCGGATCTGAACAAAGCTTGCCCGAATGACAGATTTCCTCTACCCAGAATCGATCAGCTTGTGGATGGGACGACTAGACATGAACTGCTATCATTTATGGATGCATACTCAAGGTACAACCAGATCATGATGCACGAACCGGATCAAGAAAATACCAGTTTCATTACTGATATGGGACTATATTGCTACAAAGTAATGTCATTTGGCTTAAAGAATGCTAGGGTAACTTACTAGCGACTAGTGAACGTCATGTTTAAACGTCAGATTGGGAAGACAATGGAAGTATATGTAGATGATATGTTGGTTAAATCACGCATAGCTGCAAATAACTTGGACAACCTCACTGAAATGTTCGAAATACTCCGTAAATATGAAATGAAGCTCAATCTACTTAAGTGTTATTTCGAGGAGTTTTTGGCGCGATTGCTCGGGAATTGAGACAATTGAATTTTACTAAAATAGTTTCATTAGCTCCCAAGGTATTATAATGACTCATATTCATAAATCAAATTAGGATATTGTTCTAGTAGGATATCTGAAATAAACCCAATTAATAGATTGTGTCTTACGCATATACTTTTATTAAATTTAATAATTAATTTCAAATTTAATTAAATAATGAATACTTTGAAGTATTCAAATAAAAAAACATGTTGATTATAACCTCGGTAAAGTTCTTGGGATTTATCGTAAGCGCTAGAAGCATCGAAGCAAGTCCCGAGCAAATAACCGCCTTGCGGGAAGTCAAGGCTCCGAGGAACATGAAAGAGTTACAAAGCCTGAATGGAAAAGTTGCAACATTGAGCCGGTTTATCTCAAAAGCGACCGACAAATGTATACCCTTCTTTGACGCGCTAAAGAAAGGAAAGAAGAACTTCGAATGGAATCAAGCTTGTCAAACTACGTTCGAAGAGTTGCTGCGACATATGGAAACCCCACCAATCCTGTCCAAGCCAGTAGACAAAGAAGATTTGTATATCTACTTAGCAGTTTTGCCACATCCATTGAGTGCCGCACTCGTATGAGAAGAAGCTAAGATCCAGCGACCCGTATATTACATTAGTAAACGGTTCACTGGAGCTAAAAAGAACTATCCAAAATTGGAACAACTGGCATATTGCCTCTTGATCGCATCCATAAAGTTACGACCGTACTTCTAGGCATACCCGATCAGAGTGCTGACAGATTAACCCTTGAAGCAAGTGTTATACCGCCCGAAGACCTCTGGATAGCTTATCAAATGGAACATCGAATTAAGTTAGTATGAAATCACATACCATCCTCGAAAGGCGATAAACAAGCAGGCGTTGGCAAATTTCATTGCTGAATTTACAATATGGGATAACGAGGAAGGAATGACTCCAGAAGTGGAGATAGGTTGGAATATATTCGTCGATGGTGCATCTAACAACTTCTGCTCAGGAGTAGGGGTAGTGCTCGAGACCCCCGAAGGACGATCCGTTTGCTATGCCTTGCACTTGGAATTCCCTACAACAAATAACAAGGTCGGAATATGAAGCATTGATAGCCGGGTTGAAAGTTGTGAAGGAACTCGGGATAAAATATGTACACATCTATAGCGACTCTCAACTAGTCGTCTGTCGGGTGAAAGGTGAATACCAGGCTTGAGAGGAGAACCTCACCCCGTATCTATCTAAAGTGCAGGAACTGCTGAACGACAGCGAGCATTTCACCATAACTTATATCCTAGGGGAACATAACACGAAAGCGGATTATCTAGCCAAACTGACCAGTTTCAGAGAAGCTCATCATTGGGGCTAGTCCTAGTTGAGACCATGACCACTCCAAACATAAGTGAAATGGATATCGACTGGACTTTTGAGACAACCAAGGAACCGGGGACATGGATGACACCGATCAAAGATTACCTACTCATAGGAGCTCTCCCCACTGACAGGAACCAGCGAAAAAAGGTTCTCTGAAAGGCATCGCGATTTGTAATATAGGATGGGATACTCTATCGAAGGAGATTCTCTACCCCCTTACTCAGATGTGTGACCTACTTTAAAGCTTCTCCGAAAGAAGTTCATGCAGGCGACTGCGAAGATCATACCGGGGGCAGAACCTTGCAAAGTAAGTTCTCCAATATAGGTACTTTTGGCCAAATGTAAACCGAGTGCAACGGATTATGCTAGACGGTGCGATCAATGCCAAAGATTCAGCAAGATCAAAAGAACCCCCTCGATGGAGCTAACACAGATGGTCAGCCCACGGCCGTTTGCAATCTGGGGAATCGATTTGATTGGCGTATTACCAATGGCTAAAGGAGGAGCAAAATATGCTATCATTGCCGTTGACTATTTCACAAAATGGGCCGAAGCGGAACCGCTGGCCACTATTACCACAAAGAAAGTCATTAACTTTGTTACTAAAAATATCATTTGCAGGTTTGGAGTGCCATAGAAAATCATCACGGATTATGGGACTCAATTCGAAAGTGCCGAGTTCAAAGACTTTTTCAAACATTTTCGAATCGAGAAAAAGCTTTTCCGCTATTGCGCATCAGCAGGCAAATGAGCAAGTGGAAGCAGTAAATAAGATCATCAAGTCCACCATTATAAAATGGCTAACTAAAGCAAAAGGAAATTGGGTCGATGAACTTCCACTCGCACCATGGGCCTACTGGACAACGCACAAACCTGCAACTGGGCACTCTCCGTTCGCCCTAGCATATGGTTCAAAAGCAATGATCCTGGTTGAGCTAGAAGTCCCTTCTCATCGAAGGTGAAATTTTGATCAAAGGCGGAAAGAACAACTCCTACTCGAGTCACTCGATATGGACTATGAGAAGAGGGGAGAAAGGTGAATTAAGGACTACCGCTCATCAAAAAGGATCGCATGGTACTTCAACTTCAAAGTTCATTACCACACCTTCAAAGTAGGAGACCTTGTCCTCAAGAGGGTCTACTCTGTACCAGGAGCATTCAGACCAAACTGGGAGGGACCTTATGTGATCGGTCAAAAGCTAGGGGATGATACATTCAAGCTAACAATTGTTGATGGAGCCCAAATTCCCCGAGCGTGGAACAGTGAATCGTTGCATCCTTACTTTATCTAAGAATATCTTATGTATTTCCTATTTCCAGCAAATAAGCCGCCCCAGAATACCAAAGGTATTGTAAATAGGCAGAACTTGCCCAACTTTCATTAATAAAATTGCTTTGCTTTCGGAATCAATTAAACCGTGTTCACAAAATAACATGTTGAGTCGACGGGGTCAAATTGACTCAAAACCATTTGATCGCTGCTCGAGACAGTGGAATCATGATCAAGTACACCCCATCTACCCGTCGGGTCGACAGAAGCAAATCAACTCAAACCGTTTAATCGATGGATCCCGATCCCGCCTTCTAAGAATCAGTGTTGCACCGGTGACACCGGGAATGCCCAAATCAATGCCATGCATTTCGTAAGCCATGCACCGCTTCTTGGATTGTGGAATCACATCTAAGAAAACACAACCTTAAAAGTCGCACACCCCTATAAGCCGCGCATTGCATTTTGAGCCGTGGAATCACGTCCTCGAAACATGAACTCCTCGCGTTGCCCGAAGATTGGCAACATCAAGCGATTCCAAACTGTTCCAGATCGGTGGGTCATATCGATCCCAAAAGCTATACATCCCATAAGCCGCATACCCTCCCAAAAGTCGCGCATCTCATAAGCCGCGCATACTCTTAAAAGTCGTGCATTTCATAAGCTACACACACTCTTAAGTATCGGCATTGTCCCAGTAGTGTCGAGAAACTCATCTATTACAGGACTAACAAGAATCAATCCGCTCCCGCTATCAGAAGTAATGGGTACGAATCCAACAATGACAAACGACTACGAACAGGCAAAGAATTCTGATTGTTGACCGACAAAATTTCTGGAATTGAGACGCTCAAATTGCAATCTCCCGAAGATAAGAACCGCAAGATAGACTCGGTTACAGACTTTCAAAGAATCACACAGATTAATCGGTAATTCGTCAAGTGTTTGAAATAGACAGTCCCGTGAACTAGAGAGAACACACACTGATGCTCAAAAACAAAAACCAAGTATTTCACAGTTCTACTACTCCAAACAAAGAATTTTGGCAGTAATTACAGGACTAGATAAAATAGCAGTCAATAAAATTGGCATAAGTGCATGAAACATAGAGAAGTAGATAGATAAAGTTACAATCAAAATGTCAACATTGTATTACTTATAGCATTACTTACAATCAGATAAGTTAAAATTGGTAGTGTCTTAGTAGTTGCAGGCACAACAGCATCAGCGGCCTTCTGTTCCCTCTCAATTCGAATGATCTCCCGACCTTCTATCAAAGCTTTCTTCGATTCTTCATCAAGATAGGCATCCTCCAACTCTTGCTTGGTGTATACACTATCGTTATCTCGAAAATGGGCCAGAACTTCTTCCCAAACCACGAAAAGAGTACGCGGGAATTTGGAGCCCAGATAGATAAGGCTCCCCTGATGTAGCAAGGAGTTAACATAGAAATTTAAGAAGGTGTCGTCCACATTCTCCATCTTATTTCAAAAGTATCCTGCAACTCCAAGTAGTCCGCTGTTACGGTGGCCTTCTCAACTTTAACTCGAATCTTCTCAGCGATAAGTTTCATAACTTCTTTTGGAGCGAAGCAATCATTTGAGTCTGATCACAAATGGTCTTACCACGGATTCCACCATTCCCACGTAATTAGTAATTGTCTTTTTATAGGCTTCAACAACATCGTTATGATCAGCGATAGTTTTCTTCTGAGCTTTAATGATCATCTCACGGGCTTCAAGCTCCTCTTTCAGCTTAACTTCATCCGCATGTTCCTTCTTGATTTCGTCTCGGAATATGATCTCTATTTTTGCATGAGCCTCTTTCAGTTCCTTCAGCGAACTGGCACTATCCTTACTCTCTCGGAGTGTAGCGTCCCTCTCTTGTGTTAATCACTCGATTCCAATGTCATGTTTCGCTAACGCCCTCTCATAATCGTCCTTTTCTAATTCAAAGGAAAGGACCTCTTAATAATTGTTGTGGTTCGTGTCTACCAGTTGCTTGCATAACTTTTCCCATCCCTCAGCTTGATCTAAATCACTTTGAATCGCCTAGAGATAGGGTACATAGGAATCTTTATGAATTGGGTATAGGTCGCAGTCAAATTTAGCTCCCTTTAGAAACCACCCGGGGAGCGCAGCTTCAAGTCTAGGGCGACCAGATGGAAGAATATAAGTCGGCCTTCTACGAGGATGTGAAAAACTAGAATCGGGCACTACGTGAGTCGGTGGAACTTGGGATAAAGATGAAACTTGAACAGCGGAAGTCTGAGCTTCAATTCCGATGGGGATCGGGGCTGGGGCAAAAGCTTGGTGCTCACAGGGATGAGAACCGCGATCTACCTTCGGCTTCTTGGGCGGCTCGTCTCGGTCGTTTGGAGTTTTTCTCTTCTCATAACCACTCTTATAAACCCTCCCCATTCTCTTTCATCCCGACGACGTGCTTCGGCTTCTAGTTCTTTCTGCCTTCACTGCTCTTTCTCGATTTCACGGAGCTGGTGGCGGCTTGAAGACCGTCTTGACCAACATTGTGAATCAGCGAATTATTCAAGATCCTCGTAAAGTCCACGACCTCTCGTAGTTCCTGATATAAAAAATAAATAAAGATCTTTAGCGACCAAAAATAGACCTAAATAATGCATATGTAAGTGAACGTGACCCTAGTGAAATATGTATCATGTCATAGGCGGCATAATAGGACGTCACAAACTGGATCGGGAAGCCACCGTAGTAGAAATCGGGCTAACTCTAGACATAATATGACCGAGACGAGGAGACGATCCCTCGAATTCGAAATCTTCTCCCATGAATTCGATATCTACGTAAACGTTGCTCAAATCCCCAAAGTCAATAACTGTTTCCTTATACGGGGAACCTAGAAGTCACTCGGCTGTCGGGGGAGCATCTTT
The DNA here is from genome assembly GCA_030737815.1 of Allium fistulosum. Lineage (NCBI taxonomy): Eukaryota > Viridiplantae > Streptophyta > Magnoliopsida > Asparagales > Amaryllidaceae > Allium > Allium fistulosum. The sequence continues at coordinate 369,915,099 of CM060908.1, forward strand.
ATCACGAATCTCTTGGGTAGGAAAACCCGGGAGAACGAGACTCATTCCTAGAGTTTCATCACACGATTCGAAGTTTCCATCACCAGAAATTGCATTGAATTCATCGTCACTAGAGGAGGATTCATAATTGCTGCTGCCCTCAATTTCACCCTTTTCCTTTTCTGTTGTCACCGCAACCTTGCCCTCACACTGCTTGAATTCTTCTTCCTACTCCGGAATTGAGGGCATCTTGGGCGGGCAACTGGCTTCAGTCCCTTTCTTCATGAATTTCTTCGGTCGACCCACCAGATGGACCTTCACCCTCTAGGAGATCGCCCTCTTCGCAACCGCGTGATGAAGAAGTGGAACATGTTCGAATTCTGAAACGGGAAGGAGACGGAACTTCAACAGCCACGACAGACCTCTCGGGATGCAACAACCCATACCGAAGTAAATTCTCATCCGTTAGCAAAAACTTGACTGATCTCTCCTTGGTGTCTACGGCCTTCAGATTATGGAAAATTGGATCGAGTGATGGATCTTTGTTCGGCCTCGGAATAACCGCAAGAATTTTCAATCTATCGAAAATCCTATTCTGACATATTAAATCTCAATAAGTGAAAAAGAGGACTTACCCCCCCCCCCGTTGTCCGAAGACGATTAAATCCCACAGGATACCTAACAAAGAAACACTGGCTCTTGAATTGAGACAGATTGCTTTGATGCTGCAGCACGATCTTGCGGTTTCTTTGGGCTTCGATAACGATGAGGGATGGACATTCGCCTCTCTCCTTGAATAAGAGAAATTATCTCAACTCATCAAAACTTGGGGCACGATTAAATGTCCGCATAAACAAGACGTGAAGGAAAGTCAAGGTCGCGTACCCATTAGAATGAATTTAAAATGGAGAAATTCCCATGTTCAGAAGAGTTTCTTTCAAGAGGTGATTGATAGGGGCACTGCTCCATTTATGTACATATACCGGTGGCAAGCGGTGTACCCCAAAGGCAGCATATGTGCAAACTCATTCTTCGATGGAAGGTGCACGTCATCATCCGGAATGCCATGTTGTAAGTAAATGTTATGCAGAACTTTAGCGAAGATTATGGAGGAAGCCCTCTCCGGAGGGTTGAGTAGAACTCTAAAATTTGGAGGAGTCCGGTCTATAACTGGGCCAACTGGAACTAATTAACCGTATTCAAATCACGATACTGAAGAAGTAGGCGCTATGGAAACTATTTGCGAAGGCGCGATTGAGGACGATTCAGCTTTAGAAAGTGTTGGACTTACGAAGAGAGGACGAGTGCTTCATTCTATACAACAGAACTTGTACCTAATGCGGTTAAATAGTTCACTCACAGTGAAGAAAGAAAAGAGCTTCTCATGTCATTTATTGAAGTTATTTCTCCTACAGTTACCCATTGTCAATCAACGATCAATAACAGATCCGCTGTCTGAAGCGACATGGGAAGCTCTTCCCATTCCAGGTACACTAATTATGCAATAAAGGGACCAATCCGAAGTGAGCAACCAGATTGATGGGTCCAAATCAAGTAGGGAATTCTCAACATAAGTCGATTTTAGCTCCTCGGAAGGTGATGATAGCATAAGCTGCACACGGAATGCTACCCTAAGCTATTATCACCCCCTATAAAAACCAAACCAATCCGCAAGACGTCATGTCGGATTAACAATGTAACTTGGTGCAAGTTAATTTTGATTCTGTGGATGAAGATAACAAAACATGTCAAGCACCGGGGCAAAGCCCGAATTTCGTTCCGTGAAGAACTTAAGACTCGATTTACTATTGTCTTCCATAAAATTGCAAACAACTCGAATTCTCGATAACGATCGCTGCCGATACAACCTCATCATCGAATTGCTAAACAAACGCTAAAATCTTCATACCTACCTCTAGTCGAAAGAAGAACACGATTGAACGTAGGATGTTGGCGACCTAAAGCAAGTAAGATCGGCAGCGATCCAAGGAGATAGGCTCGGCGGCGATCCAAAAGACGAAGCAATGAGAACGAGGGGCTAGGTCAAGGCGATGGCAAAGTCAAGTATGGTCGAAGGTGAGAAACTCCGTTGGTGAAGAACAGCGGCGGTGATGGCAAAGGAGGATTTAGGGTTTGAATGTTCTAGGTCGGGTCGCAAGGCGGAAGGGTCGATTCGCAAATGAAAATATTAATAGAAGAAGGTTGGGTTGAATGAACTAAATAAGATGGTGCACAAGAAAAATATGCTAAGTCCTTGGATCGCTAGCGATCCATGTACTATGGGTCACTAGCGATCCATATAATTGTAATAAAATTTTGCCAAATTCACCAAGCATGATCTAATTATCTTTTGCAAGCATCATGAAAGCTGTGGGATTGAAATTTATTTATTATGACGAGTAGCAATGATTCACGTCAGAACTCAACAAACGGTTGGATAACCAAAGCCAAATTCGTATGATAGCCTCAACGCGATAAATTAAACTTTGCAAAGTAGGAACTCATAGGCAGTTACTTCCATAGCATGCCTTGTTTCCAACGAAAGCATACTCTAGGGGCAAATGTTATCCAGGTTTTTAACCCAATAGAATTCAAAGGAAGTCAGAACATATATGTCAAATCAAAACAACTAAAGAACCGACCAAAGGGATCAGAAGAAGGAACCCAGAAGGACATATGAGGAAAAAGGCAAAAATTGCCTAAGGAGAAGGATCACTAGCGATCCATAAACATCGCCAATGGATCGTCCATTCTTCTTGCATGCATTATCTTTTCCAAGTACACCTGCTAAGTTTCACGATGTTCCAAGCTAGCTAGACCGAGAAGTGAGCATTCATCCGATTTCAGCAACAGTTCGATGCAACTAGTACATGACATCAAAATAAGGCATCTAGTCATGAAATTACATAGAGAGCATCTACACAAGACAGGGAACATGATCCAATTGAAACGAGCTAAATTGCTCTAACTCCATGGATCGCTAGCGATCCATCATACAGGGTCGAGTCACCGCGAAATTTCTTGGGCCACTTCGTACCGTCAAGTGTGGTCTTCTGGCAAAACGATTTGATCCAATGGCTCTCCAATCTCTATAAACACTCACCCATCTACATCATAAGAAGGATCTTCTGGACTGGCTGCTGAAACTCTGTAGAAAATATTCTTCACTCTTCTCCTCCTACACAACAGTAATCTAAAGGGTTCACTGTGATTCTCCAGTGAACTCAAACACTGGTGACTTTATCTAACTTACAAGGTCCAATCAAATTGTAATCAGATTCAACTTGTAATTGCAGTCAGTCAATAACAAAGTTATAAAGTGGACGTAGGCTTCGTTAACAGCCGAATACTATAAAAATCTCTTGTTTCTTTACTTTACCTGCAAGTTATTATTGCTTGTTTCTATTTTATTTGCCTTGATAAATAGGGCTGGTGCTTTCACACTCAGTATAGGGTGTTGATCCACTTTTTGGGTTAACGACTAGGATTGTAAATGGTGGCATGAGATTCGAAGCTAGTGGAGGCACGACTCTAATGATTGCAGTGGTAGGGAGGTGTAACGTGTAGGGAGGGCACCATGTTTAGGAGTAGATGAGCAGCTTAGAATTTGGGAAGAATATAGCAAAAAAAACATTAATATATAATGGCCTTTTTATTATTTTTATTAAAATTAATTAAGTATATCTCTATTTATAATACTATTTGTAGTGAATTTATGTATTTTGGTAGCTTTTATGTATTGTAGTACAATTTTTAGGCAAATTTGTATAACTTATCTCACAATGCTATTTTTGCGGTAACATTTTATTTTTTTAGTAACATTTTTTAGTAGTATTTTTTAAAATTGTAGTAGTATTGTTAGGTGAAGCAATTATATATTAGATTACAATGTCATTATGTAGTAGCATTTTATGAATTATGTTGTTATTTTTAAATGAATTAAGTACATGTAGTAGCTATTCACCGATAGCATTTTTAAATATGTGTGTGTGTGTGTGTGCGTGTTGAGAATAATAAATGTACTATATTCAAGTAGAGCACTCATTTTGGTGTCTCGAGGGTTTGCAATTTCATAATGCTATTTTTCATAAATTATTTTATAATATTATTGCATAATAACATTTTGTATATATTGAATTAACCAAGTCGGTAGCATTTCTTGGTTAAATGCTACTGCATTAAAAGCTTCTATTTGACTTTGATACAATAACTTATAGAAAACCCTCGATGAGTTATTCTGTAGTCATTAAACGATAATATGTATGTTGACTATTGGTTCCTCAAATAGTCATGAGTAAACCACCATCTACCGTATGAATAGCATTACGTACACTAGTATTACCAGCATATTGATACCTCATTCTCGAAATAACACATGTCCAGGAATGTTTATGGATAAGTGTTTACGTTTATTTGTACGATATCGGTACTCATGCTTATAAACTCTTTCATAACTGCAATCGACTAAACACTTTATTATAGGAAGTTCTGTTTATATGTAACTAGTGCGAACCCTTATTACGCATATAGGGTTCATTATATAATTTATTTAATGGAATAATTCTATATTTTAGTTTTATGAAGATGAAAGTGTTTATTTGTGGACTAAATTTGTTATGGTTAGTTTATTTCCTTAACACCAATGGTAAACATTTATCAATAGTGGAAATTTGTCACATACCTTTGTTTTTAATTGTTTATAAAATATATCCCTCCCAATTTGCACTTATGTTTTAAGTTCCCCCCTTTTCCCTATTTATGTTTTTACTCTTCTAGATACATAAATTTCGACCTTCTACTCAACCATTTTCAATTTTTTCTGAGAATTTCGGCTTCAAATTTTCATCAAATTTTTGTAAATTTCAAATTTCGATTTCAGATAATCGAAGTGTTCATATAGATCTTGAGATGCATCTCATTCAATTTAATTGGTTAGAGTTGATCGATTGGATTTTGATTCGTGATCATTTTTTTTACATTTTCATCTCTTTCAGCTGCTCTTCTTCTGCTTCTTGATCGCTTATAAATATCTTCTTCCGTTCTTCATTAAAATATGAATTCTAGGTTAGTTTTATTATTATTTTCATAGCTATTTTCATCCTTGTTTTTTAGTTAAATTTTGTTGTTCTTATTTATTGTTTAGTGTTTCTGCTTCGATTTCATTTTAAATTTGGTTTGAAGGTTTGTCTTCCATTCATGTATTCATCTATTTTAAAATTTGTTGAATTTATTGTGATTGTTATTGTTATCATTGCAGTTGGCTGTAATTCTCATGTTGTTATTGTTATAGTTCATGTATGTTGTTGTTGAATCATATGATATTAATGGCATGTGTTAGTGAAGTGTTATGCAGTACATTGTTGTTATGGAAAATATTTGCTCGACAAATATTTGCCATTACAATATTTGTTACTGTTATAGTTCATGTTGTTATTTTTATTATTATAGTTCGATAATGATCACATTGTTATTGTGACAGATAATGTATGTTATCTTTGAATTATGTTATGTTGATGGGATATGACAGTAAAGTTTTATGTAGTATATTGGTTTTGTGGCAAATATTTACCCGACAAATATTTGCCCGGTAAATATTTGCCAGGCAGAAATTTGCCATGACAACATGTGTTTGTTAAATAATTTTTACTGTAGTTTTTATTATTTGTTATGTTGTTTTACTTTTATTCTAACATTGTATTTGTTTTTTCAGCTCCAATCCTATTGATGTTTTTGTTGTTTTTCTGTTAGGTAGTGATACTTATAGCAGGTGTCTTGGTTTAAGTGATTGTGTATTGAGATTGGAAAATGATATTTGTGAACATTGGTCTGAATTAACACCTGGCTCTATTGAATTGGTTTATGAAAGAGACGAAAGGAAAAGACTATTGAAACTAATTCTGATTTGCATAGTATATTGTTGCTTGTTGCTCGTAGCCATGATGATTTTCTACTTATTTTGGTTATATCTAAGTAGTATAAAAGTATATCGGTTGATGTTGGTTCTTATAGTTCTTCATTTGTTGGTTCTTTTGGTGTGTGTGGCTTATATACTTCTTCTATGGTTTGTTCTTCGGTTGATTCTAGTTCGACTTTGAAACGGTTGTTAAAATATGATTCTAGCAATCCAGTATTTACTGGTATTGGTCAAAGATTTGCTGGCAGTATTGAAGAGTTCCGATTGTATCTTATGATATACTGTATTAGGAATGGTTATAAAGTTAATATTGTTGAAAATGATATGGATCGAGTTACAACTATTTGTTCATGAGAAGGTTGTACTTTTTGCATTCATACTTCTTGGAAGTTTAACCTACCAGGTTTTTTATTATCAAAACCATGCAGCATAATCATTCATGTGGAGCTGGTATTATAGATGTTAACCATCCACCTGTTCTAGAAAATTAGTTAAGAAGTTGGTTGTTGATTTTGTTTGTTCAAATCCTCTTATGAAAATGAAAGATATTGTCCATTTATTTCATACTGAGTACAATATTATGTTAAATTACTTTTTTGCTTATACAGGGAAAAGATTGGCTTTGGAAGAAATACATGGTAATGATTTTCTTTTATATCATCATTTGAAATCTTTTTGTAAAGCTCCGGTTGAGTGTAATCCTGGTAATACTATTGAACTTCAAGGTGATTCTGTTACTTATGAATTGAGAGGGTTTTCATTGGGTTTGAAGTATGAAAATATGGATTCGATTATTGTCGTCCTTTGATTTTTTGGATGGTACTTTTATGAAAGGTAAAGGCCATGGCTATATTATGTCTGCTACGGCAACAAATGGTAATCCATGTATGATTCGGTTCTGAAAATTATAATATAATTTATCTGTTTTACATTTTATGGAATGTTTGTATGTCAAACATTTACCATAAAAACATGGCAAATATTTGACTGTCAAATATTTGCCATGTTTTTATTGTAAATATTTGACATACCTGCGTTGTTTCATTCTATTTGATATATTTGTTTTCTTATTATTTTGTTTGTTAAATTAGTATTATATATGCAATTTTATTTACTTGTCCAACTTTTTTTCGAATGGTTTAACTTTTTTGTTATGTTGGATGATTTAGGTTGTTAAATATTTGCCATATTATTATGGCAAATATTTGACATACCTTTGATGTTGTAGTTTTTATATTTTATGCATTTATTTTTTATTTTGGTTATGTGATATAACTATTTTTATTTCTTTTAGTTTCTTTCCATAGGATTTTGGGCTTGTACCTACTGAAGATGAACCTAATTGGTATTGGTTTTTGATGAAACTTCAAAAAATGTTATATAATGATGATTGTTATTTCACTTTTATATCTGATCGACATCCTGATATTTTGCATGTTGTTCCTTAAGCTTTTTCAGATTCAACTTATGGTTCTTGTTACTATCATTTGAAGAATAATTTGAAGAGTTTTTAACAAAAAGGCATCCTCAAGGTAAAAATAAATCATTGTTTTATCGAGTTGCTTATGCTTCTACAACAGAAGCATTTAATCAAGCTTTGTTTGAGTTTAAAAGTGTTGGTGGGGGTAGAAGTGGAAATATTTTTGCATGGTTTGCCTTCAGAAAAGTTTGCTAATGTTTTCTTATTGGTAATCGATATAGGGAAATGAGTTCTAATTGTACGGAAAGTTTTAATTGGTGGATTTTAGAGAAAAGACATTTACCTATCACTGCATGTTTAGATAGAATTCATTTGAAGCTTGTGAAACTTATGTCTGATAGATGCGACTTAAGTAAAACTTGGAATAGTCAATTGTGCCCTGTTATGGAGAAGCATTTAAGGGATTTATACATTGAGGGTATTCAATGGAAAGTTACTAGATCTACTATTTATGTTTATGAAGTTCAGTCAACTCAATCTTACCATGTAGATTTGAGTGCTCGGTGATGTATTTGTAACTTATGGAGGATTTATGGATTTTCATGTGCTCATGCTATTAGATGCATTCTTGCTTTTGATTTGGATGTTTATTCCTATAGTGAGTGCTATTTCTAAGTGTCTTTTTTTAGCATCTTATTCTCATCTGATTCATCCACTTGTTAATTTTCAAATGGAAGATGTATTACCCGAAGATGTTGAAGTCCATCTTCCTAAGAGAAGACGTGGTGTAGGAAGGCCTCCTTCTTGTGAAGGATTAAGTCAACTAGTGAGGTTAGTAAGTATAAATGTTGTAGTTTGTATAAGAAATTGGGTCATAACAAAAGATCTTGTTTGTTAAGAAATAAAGTGTAATTTTTATACATTGTTGGCTTTTCAATGTGAAGACGATTAATGTGATTTCATGCTTTGTTTTGTTGAATTAAATGTTTTTTATGTTATTTTGCTTATTTGTTTGGTTAGTTGTGTAATTTACTTTGTTTGGTTAGTTGTGTAATTTACTTTGTTTGGTTAGCAACAGTTTTGCAATTAAAAGTTTGGCAAATATTTGCTCGGCATCAAGCTACTATTTGGGTATAGACCGTTTCCATGTGTACCTGATTAGGTTTGGCATTCAGTAAGCTTTTACATCCATTCGTACCCGATTAGGTTTGGCATTCGGTTTGCTTTTTCATCCATACGTACTTGATTATAGTTGGCATTCGGTTGGCTTTTACATTCCATTGTTTGCTCGGTTAAACAATATATCTTGGGTAGATCATTTTCATGTGTACCTGATTAGGTTTGGCATTCAGTTAGCTTTTGCATCTATACATACCCGATTAGGTTTGGCATTTGGTTCGCTTTTGCATCCATACATACCCGATTAAGTTTGGCATTCAGTTAGTTATTACATTTCATGGTTTGCTTAGTTAAACAATATATCTTGGGTATAGATCATTTTTATATGTACGTGATTAGGTTTGGCATTTGGTTGGCTTTTGCATGCATACATACCCGATTAGGTTTGGCATTTGGTTTGCTTTTGCATTCCATACGTAGCTGATTAGGTTTGGCGTCTGGTTCATTTTTGCATTCTATGGTTTGCTTGGTTAAAAAATATATATATTAGGTATAGATCGTTTTCATGCGGACCTGATTAGGCTTGCCATTCGGTTAGCTTTTGGATATATGTACCCGATTAGGCTTGGCATCCGATTAGCTTTTGCATCCATATGTACCCGATTAGGTTCGACATTCGGTTAGCTTTTACATTCGATGGTACACTAGGTTAAACAATATATCTCGGGTATAGATTGGTTCCATATATACACGATTAGGGTTGGCATCCGTTTAGCGTTTATATTTATACCTACTCGATTAGGCTTGGCATTCGGTTAGCCTTTCCATTTGATGGTACGCTCGATTAAATAATACATCTCGGGTATACATTGATTCCATATGTACTCGATTAGGCTTAGCAGTCGATTAGCTTTTGCATCCATCTATACCCAATTAGGCTTGGCATCCAATTAGCTTTTGCATCCATACGTACCTGATTATGCTTGGTATTCAGTTAGCTTTTACATTCGATGGTAAGCTTGGTTAGAAAATATATCTCGGGTATAGATTGGTTCCATATGTACCCAATTAGGCTTGGCATCCAATTAGCTTTTTCATCCATATATACTCGATTAGGCATAGCATCCCCTTAGCTTTTGCACCCATATGTGCCCAATTGGCTTGGCATCTGGTTAGCTTTTACATTCGATCGCATGCTCGGCTAAACAATATATCTCGGGTATAGATTGGTTCCATATGTACTCAATTAGGATTGGCATCTGGTTAGCTTTTGCAACCATGCGTACCTGATTAGGCTTGGCATCTGGTTAGCTTTCACATCCATATGTATCCGATTAGGCTTGGCATCCAGTTAGCTTTTTCATTTGATGGTACGTTCGATTAAACAATATATCTCGGGTATAGATTGGTTCTATATGTACCCAATTAGGCTTGGCATCTGGTTAGCTTTTGCATCTATATGTACCCGATTAGGCTTGGCACCCGGTTAGCTTTTGCATTCGATGGTATGCTCGATTAAACAATATATCTCGGGTATAGATTTATTACATAAGTGCCCGATTAGGCTTGGCATCCGGTTAGCTTTATCATTCATACGTATCCAATTTGGCTTGGCATCCGATTAGGTTTTGCATCTATACTTACTTGATTAGGCTTGGCATTAGGTTAGCATTTTCATTCTATGGTTTGCTCGGTTAAACAATATATGTTGGGTATAGATCATTTTCATGTGTACTCGATTAGGTTTGGCATTTGGTTGGATTTTGCGTCCATACATGCCTGATTTGGTTTGGCATTTGAGTAGTTATTATTTATGGTGTTTGGGTAAAATTTAAAGAATATAACAAAATGATGTGATTGGAAACCACTCATTAGACGTTGGAAATAAATCACTCACAATCAGTTCTGCGTCATTTCAAACAAAATATTTCACTAATGATGCCATTGAATCAATAATCAGATATTTCATAGCATAGCAAAGATGGCAAATATTTACGAGGCAAATATTTGCCCTGCTTATATTTTTCATATGAATATTTAGTAGTTTTGTGTTTGATTTCAAGTTTCAACATTACTCCTTTTGTTTTTCTTTGTAAATATTGCACAATCAGTTCTGCATCACTTCAAATAAAACAATCCACTATTTATGTCATTGAATCAGAAATATAATGTTTTAAAGAATAACAAATATTATGGGGCAAATATTTTCCAAACAAATATTTGCCCTGCTTATATTTGTTATATAAATATTTAGTAGCTTTGAGTTTGATTTTAAGTATCAGTAGTTACTCTGTTTGTTTTTCTTTTTTGTCTTAATTAAAAATATTTAGTAAGTTGTTTCAATATTTAGTAAGTTGTTTTAATATTTATGCAATATGTGTGCATTAGTCAGATGCAGTTGGTTAATTTTCCTATTAGCTTAAAATGTTGGTCAAAACTGTCTGTCATTGAATCATAAAAAGTAGTTATATTTGACCAGTTCCTAATATAGAAACAAAACAGTCCAGTATTGATGTCACTAAATCAGTTTTCAGTCCTATTCCTTGACCAGAGTTCTAAGGCTGGGATTGGTTGGCTAATTTGTAATCTACGGCTGAGATTCTTTTCTACATCTTTTTTCTTCTTCTTTGCTTTTCATCTTCTTCTTCAGTGAAAAACTTATATCTTTAAGCTTTCTCCTATGGTTGACTACTGTTATCTCTTATATTTCCTTATTTGGTTGGCAATCATTTTTAGTTTGAATATTGATGGTGTTTTTATTTTATTATTCTATCAGCACTCAACTAAAACGAGTGCCAGCTCGATAGCTGCTGTACATACTGGCTCTTCGCACTCTGCTTCTTCTTGAAGTAAAGAGACGAAGATGACAGGTTATAAGATGAAAATGAAGGTTCAGACAGTGACTGTGATATTGATGTCGTTGTAAACATCTAGTTGAAATATAGCGATGCGTTCTTCTACAGTCAGAGTTAGAATTATCGAAGTTGACTACTTCTAAACATTTAGACTTATACAAAACTGAATGCAGGAGTCTCAAAGAGAAAATGAGCACCTTAGAAAATGAGAGCAATCCGCTCAAGCAAAAGGAACTGAAAAATGTATTTGCACACAATCCAAAACTGGAATCAGTGGAAAGTGATTTTGCGATATTCATAGTGTTGTAAACTCATTTCTACTTAAATGTTATTTTATTAAAGTTTATTTTTTATGAGAAATATAATAATATGTCAATGCATTAACATGTTGTGTAATAGGTTGTGTATTTACACATAGTCGGGAATTGAAAAATGTTGTAAACTCATCTCTAGTTGATATGAATTTTGTATTTGTGTTAGTAGTTGTTGTTTTATTAAAGTTTATTTCTGTATGAAAATTATAGCAATATGTCAATGCAGTTATAAGAAAATGCATTAATCTTTCACAAATATTGCATAATCAATTCTGCATCACTTCAAACTAAATGGTATTTTTTAATGTTTTGAAGAATACTTTATAAATTTGTATGACCAATAAATATTTGCCGGGCAAATATTTGCCTGGCATATGTTTCTGGCTTTGATCATGCTATTCCATTATTAATGAACGATGTTGCATTAATGCATGATTATAAAATAGTTCAAGTATGCTCTTGTTTGCCTATGCAAGTGAGTTAGGGGAATGGTGATGCATACAATAATAGGTATGATATGCACATAGTTGTAAATGTTGATATGATTTGTTCAAATGAGATGAGTTGTAATAGTTGCTGTTATGGAGGTAGAGACTATTTTCTTAATGAGTTTGAAGTGACCGAGGCCAATAGAGATATCCTTCTGGTTGATATTATGGACATAATGGAATGTGATGAAAAAATGTTGTGGGTTATACATTGATAGAGTTTTAGAGCAGGTATTATTTATGGCGTTTGGGTAAAAACTAAAAAATATAACAAAATGATATGATTGGAAAAGACTCATTAGATGTTGGAAACAAATCTCTCATAATCAATTCTGCATCATTTCAAACAAAACATTTCACTATTGATGTCATTGAATCGATAGTCTGATATTTTGTAGAATAGCAAATATTAGAGGGCAAATATTTGCCAGATAAATATTTGTCCTGCTTATATTTGTCATATTAATATATAGTAGTTTTGAGTTTGATTTCAACTTTCAACAGTTACTCCTTTTGTTTTTCTTTGTAAATGTCGCACAATCAGTTTTGCATCACTTCAAACAAAACAGTCCACTATTAATGTCATTGAATCAGAAGTCTAATATTTTGAAGAATAACAAATATTAGAGGGAAAATATTTGCTCTACTTGTATTTGTCATATAAATATTTTATAGTATCGAGTTTGATTTCAAGTTTTAGCAGTTACTCCATTTGTTTTTGTTTCTGTCTCAAAAATATATTTAGTAAGTTGCTTCAATATTTAGTAAGCTATTTTAATATCAATATTTATGCAACATGTGTGCATTAGTCAGATGCAGTTTGTTATTTTGCCCCTTAGCTTAAAATGTTGGTCAAAACTGTCTATTATTGAATCATAAAAAGCAGTTATATTTTGACATGTTCCTAATATAAAAACAAAGTAGTCCGGAATTGATGTCAGTGATTCATTTTTCACTCCTATCCCTTAACCACATTTCTAAGGCTAGGATTAGTTGGCTAATTTGTAGATCTACGGCTGAGATTTTTTTGTGTCTATATCTTCTTCTTTTTTCTTCTTCTTTGCTTTTCAGCTTCTTCTTTAGTGAAAAATTATACCTTTAAGCTTTTTCCTATGGCTAACTATTGTTATCTCATATTTTTCCTTGTCTGGTTGGCAATCCTTTTTAGTTTGAGAACTGATGGTGATTTTTGAGTATTATTCTATCAGTACTCAAACTAAAATGAGTGCCATCTGGATAACCACTATACTTACTAGCTCTCCGCAATCTGGTTCTTTTTCTTCAAGGCGGTGACTTCTTCCCATCTTTCTATGCTTTCCAAGCCCCTTGGCCATCCTCCTTTGACGGCCTCATGTTGAAGTCTACTTGAATGAATATGGAGATTCAAAGAAAAGAGATGGATACGAAGAGTTAGAAGATTTAGAAAGTTCATACGGTGATTGCGATCCTCCGCTAATGGATTTTGGGAAGGAAAACAGAACTTGTCTCTGATTTCAACTGAGAGATTGAAGTAAAACGATATATTTCTCCATCCTGATAGAAAAATATAGGCATTCAATTTTGTGTGTTCTTGTGATATAACAAATCATTGTTCTAAAGAAGTGAAAAATGCATTTACACACAATCCGAAACTGGAATCTACTTCTTGTAAGTTAGACAAAGTATTTTTATAGAATGGAATGTTAGTGAATGAAAAGAGAACTATTTATTTGTGTTAACTTCATAATTTTTGCTCTTTTGCCTTGATATGAACTTTTTATTTGTGTTGGTAATTGTTTTTAATTGAAGCTTATTTCTATATTAAAATTATAGTAACACGTCAATGCAATTATAATAAAATACAGTAATCTTTGTCATTTTTAATTTTTTTGGCTGGAAACATTTGCTAAGAAAATATTTGCCATGCAAATATTTGATTGGTAAATTTTTGCTGGGCAAAAGTATTTGACCATATATTGAACTGAATATACGGTGTTTTATAATTTTATACTGTATAAAAAACAACATTTTCTCTGAATATTTCATATTACATTTCAATTAAAAAACATATGCAACATTCAAAAACTGATATCAAACAATGTATATAAACATGCAATAGTCAAAATCTAAGATCAAACATGTGTTTTTAAAATAATCAATGTCTGACATCTAATATCTACATCTAAAAACTAATAACCAACATCCAACATCTAGAAGTTTATTGCATTCATTATCCAAAATTGCCTGTAGCCACCAAATCATTGAGAAATTTCTTTGTATCAGGATCTGATTTCCATCTATGGTTTTTGTCTACAACTATATCATATACTATAGAAGCTTTAATATCATGTATGGGATCAAAATTATACAACTCTAGACTCTTTTCAATGTCTTTGTCTTCATAAAGATCTTCCATGAATCTCATGATAAATATTGCACAATCAATCCTACATAATTTCAAAAAAATTAATATTTTTTATGAAAAATACTTTTGTAAATAATAAGTTTTACTTACAAATGGGACTCATGCTATGGGCAAGTTAACAATTTGACCGGGTTGTTTTTAATTCTGTTGGTTTCTTGCCCTTTTTTGACTAAATTGATCTAAGCGGGTTCATTAAATTGTCTCTTTGAAAATTATGAACAAATAAATAAAATTGTTTGGTAATTCTGGTTAAATATCAGTTTGCAAATATTTGCCAGCCAAATATTTAATTACCCTGTAAATATTTGTCAACATCAATTGTAAACATATTTATAACTCAAAAGTTTAATAGCTCACTGTTTGTGGGGGCCTTTGGCATTTTTTGATCTCGATCTTTGGGTATCATAGTGTTTCCATGTTTTCTCAATTGCATTAAACTCAACAATGTATAGTGTTTCCAGCACTTTGACAACCAAAGAGTCACTGTGGGTTTGTAGCTATCGATAATAGATACCGATGTTTATACTAATTAGCTTTAAAGTGATATGTATTTTTGGTTTTAAGTACTTCGTATCGTTGTGTAGGAATGTAAGTAAACAATATCTATATGTTTTGGCTCAAGTTTGATTTTCGTGAACCAGTCTATAACCTGCGTCGAAATTAAATTTCATATATTAATTTTATTTTTTATCTATATTTATCATATTATATTGAAAATGTGTTGTAAAATTATATGTGACGACCCACCGCTATGCCCAGTTTATCAAAGAATATTACAAGTAATATCGTCTACTAATCCGGAGAATACGGCTGGTTAAGGGCGATCGAAATGTGAATATATCTTTATACTATACCTTTTTGAGGATCTGAACTAAAATTTAGACGTGTATAGTATTAATACAAAGTAATAAACACACCGATTAAAATATTCAGAACAGTATATAATATAGATAAATCAGAATCAGAGTCACAGATCACTGCGGAATAATATACATCATATCCAAAATCTTGTATCAGGCACAAAGTCACTACTGTATAATATAGATGACATACACTCCTAACTGTTAATATATACAAGTATAAAGTAAATTGAAACTATCAAAATAGTCTACTTTAATGCTAGCCCAAAATCCAAAGGTCAATGAGTTCCTGTACCTGTAAAGTCTCGGCCTGACCCGAGTATTAAATAATAAACGGGTCAGGCTATATCTAAATAATAGGTGAGATACTAATATCATAACTTTATGACTTAAAATAATAAGCCATATAAATATGCCGAACAAATAATTATAATAAGGCGTATTAATTATATTCACTATATAAATCCATAAATGACTTAAGTCTAAAATTAGTCATCTCAAAATATGTCCAAAACCCAAAAATTCAAAAAGGCATATCAAATCGATAAATACAGATCTCAAAGCTTTGACTTAACAATAACCAAATAAATCATAAATAAAATATGCCCAAAACAAATACTCAAATAAGGCATATCTAACAAATCACTATTTCATAAATACATATCAAGTCTTAATAGACTATCGTCTCAAAATATGGTGATAACCAATTCAAAATTCCTCAGAGCCATAAAGGATATAGAATATCCATACTAAAAATCTCTGAAGAAATAATCATCAATAATGAATTAATAATAGTAGTCATCTATCAGTTCAATACAATGACACGAAATCTATCGAAGGAGACACGCTACATAGAAAGGAAGCCTTCCGAATGAGGTTGCAGATTAGGTACACCGCTCAAAGAAAAGGGTAGCCATGTACCTAATTTATCCTTGAAAATTTACCTTCCGAAAGAGGTAAACATAGTCTAACTGTATAAAACAAAATATACCGATAGGTTGTAGTATCTATAGACTACGATGCATGTAAAAATCTGCCTTCCGAAAGAGACATCCGTATTTACACCATAACAGATCTTCCGAAAGAGATCTGCCTACCCAAAATCTAAAAATGTATAGATTCTCCGATCGATGAAAAATGATTATCTTCTCTCGGGGATCTATCGGGCTGAAATCCGAACACCCTAATATAATACAACTCTAAGTTTAATTACCGTCACTCCAGTAATCACAATAATTTAACTAACTATCCCATACTAGATAGTAAATTCAAGTATCTACTAAAAGCTAGTAACTTCCACTTTAAAATCTATTTAACAAACTATAATAATAATCGAAAGAATTGTACAAAGTGTCCCATACCACCCGACAATTCAATTGTTTATTAAAATTCTTTGTTTCATAGAAAAGCACGAAATTCAATAGAAACACAAGTGAAAGCATTAATTGTTCGAAATCAATGTTTCCAAAAGTCATCAAAGAAATATTAAAATGGTATATAATTAGCCAAAGGCTAAACACAGTTAAGGCCAATAATAGGTTATTATTTGAAAGTAAGAAATAATTTTTTTATCATATAGGAATGATTTCTAAATTGCTTTATCTATAGTTTGCTTTCACATTTATCACTTTTAAATCCAATAACTCATATATATAAAAACAAAAGAGTTACAAAATTTTAAGTCTTAAAATAAAATTCCTTTATTAGGTATTTGAATCAAAACAATATTTAAATAATGGATAATCCACTTTATTTCAAATATAAATAAATAAATAAATATATATATATATATATACACACACATATAATATTACTTCATACACGTTTTAAATCCATAAGTTATTTGTAAACTTAAAATCTTAGTTAAATTTATTTTAAAACAAAGCTTTACTTTTCATAATTGATAACTTACTTTATTTTGAAAATTTATTTAAATATATACACATAGAAATAAAGATAAAATTTTCCAAAGGCTTTAAAACTCTTTCTAGAATCATTTAAATAGCTTTTGTAGCTTAAATTATTTGAAATTGAATTTATTACATTCATAATCAGTTTTCTAAAATAATACCATATCTTATCTTTTGCCTCTAAAGCATTTCAAAAAAATTTATACTGATAAATAATAAATTTAAAATGATTTTGTAAATAAATATTACCTATCTTTGAAAGTTTTAATTGGAAATTTTAAAATAAACAATAGTTAAGAGGATAATATAATCTAACTATATATTTTATAAACTAAATTCCAATAAGAATTAAAATGGATAAAATCTCATTTTTGAAATTCATTTAAAAACATTTAAATAATTCAAACAATAAATCCAACGAAAATTCAACTTCTAAAGCCAATATTGCTCTATAAAATATAATTCCGTAATACGTAATTGTTAATCAATCCGAGTTGCTTTCCGACAAACTGCAATTATACAACAATGTATGTATATTTCAACCATCAACCCAACTTATAATGAGCAATATAAATTGTAACTTGCAATCTTATTTCAACCATTTAATTCTTTTTTTGGTGGATCATGTTGAAAATTTGGATCTTCTTCGTTTTCTCTTCTATTTTCAGCTTTAATTCTCTTGGATAGTGAAGATGACGAAACTTCTCTTTTATTCTTTTTTGATTTTTTCTCCTCTTTTTCCTTCTTTATTTCGTATTCTTCAGGAACTTTTTTTTGGATATCCATTTGATCTTGTGTTGGGTTGTCTATAACTGGTATGCCAATTTTTTCCAGCATCTGTTACAATTGTATATTTAGTATATGTCAAATATTTTAAGATATCTTATTTTATATTAAAAAAATGAAATTTGTTTTAAAATATACACCTGTGGTTTTTTGAACTATTTTTTTGTATGTCCTTCTGTGATCAGATCTTTTGATTTGTCACATATTTTATCAAAAAATTTCAATTGTTAATTATGTTGTTACTACCATATAGATATCAAATATTTGCCTAGCAAATATATACTTGTGGTTTTTTGAACTATTTTTTTGTGTGCCTTAATTTTCAACAATAAGTTGTAAATATTTACCTTTTTCTGTGTTTTCTTTTTTTTCTATAGCTTCTTTTTGTTCATCACTTTTTTACTTCCTTTGACATGACAACAATTTCAAATTGGCTTGCTGTTTCATCAGTGTCATCGTTATCATCTTTGTCATGTTCTACTTCAGATTTATTTTCATCTGGACCCTCATCA
Source organism: Allium fistulosum (assembly GCA_030737815.1). Taxonomy (NCBI): domain Eukaryota; kingdom Viridiplantae; phylum Streptophyta; class Magnoliopsida; order Asparagales; family Amaryllidaceae; genus Allium; species Allium fistulosum. Next base: position 369,933,660 of record CM060908.1, read on the forward strand.
TCACCTTCTATAGGCTCATTTTCCTTATCATCATCTATTTTATCTTCATCTTCATCAGCATTTTGTCCATTATCATCAACATTAGCAGCACCATCATCTTCACTATCTTTGTCTTTCTCCTCGGCATCTTTATCCCCATTACCATCTTTTTCGTCTTTATTAACACTATCAACATCATCATTAAATTGTCTTCGTTATCATCAACTTTGTCTTCATTAAGACCATCAACGTGAACATCTATACCTACAACATCATCATTAGCATCTTCATCTATATTAGTACCACCACCCTCATCCTCCTTTTCAACATCATCTCCGTCTTTGTTTTTATCTTCATCTTTTTTATAACCATCATCATCATCATCTATTATTTTGTCATCATAATTATTAGCCTTATCATTATTATCATCTTCATTAACTTCTTCTTTATGTTTGCTTTTTTTCAAATCTTTAATTTTTTTTAGGAGGTTGTTTTCTATTTTTAGAGTTGCATTCTCCTTTATCAGCTTCTTCATTTTCAATTTTATATCTTTCAGTTGTTTGTTGATATTTTCATATTCTTTATCGACAATTGAAGCTTTTACTTTAGGAGTTTTAGCTTTTGTAGATTTTAGCTCGTTTTTGTTTTTTCTATTTTTCTTCTTTTTTCTACAAATTAGAAAAAAGTTATCTTTTGTATATATTCGGTAAGTATTAAGCAGACAACTATCTGCCAGGCAACCATATTTTCCTGGAAAATATTTGTCATTCACTTTTTATAACCACATTTTTGTGTAATTTTAGGAGATTTACCTTTTTTTCAAGGAAGCATTTGATTTTTCTTAGAGTAACTTCCAGTAGTGTCCACTTACAAAAGTTGGTTCAATCTGTTTATAACTTATTTTTGGATAAATAATTTTTGTTATATCACAAAACCAATATCGTATATAGAGGTATAAGATGTTAGTTTAGTTTATGATAGAAATTATGAAAGATAAAATGGGTTATTAGAGTTTACCAGGAGCAGTGATACGCATGCACATATTTTTCTTGGACTTTCTTTATTTTTTCTTACTTACTCCATTAAATGTTTTTCAATTGTTACTGGCGAAACAGTTTCCATTTGCTTCAAAATTTAAATATATGACAGCAGCACCAAAGGAAAGGTCGAGTTTGGGTTGGAGAATAAATATGTTGAAATCAAACACATAATGAGTGATCTTACAACATCAGTTGCATTTTTTGGCTTTTTAAAGCTTACCGAATGCTTATTTTGATGTCTTATGCTTTGATAATTTTTGAAGTCTTGAAATATTTATCTTTGAATGCTTTTAATTCAAAGTTGATTTTAGATTCCTTTAAATAAGATGCGGTGTTGATTCTGATGCCTTCATTTAAGAATCTAAATATCATTGCAATGTTGCTTTCTTTTAAAATTGCTTTCACATCTCTAAATACAAAACAGTTTTCTTCAATTGAGAAGCAATCAATTATCATATCTATTTCAAGCCATTCTTTAGATATATCCTCTATTGGTATAGCTCCTATAAAGAATGGATTGATGATTTTGAAGAATGGAGTTTTCTTCAGTAAATCCATGCAGGCTTGTAGAAGTACTTGTTCTTTTATCAAATTATCTACTAATGTGTGGAAAGACTTAAAGCTATTTTTATAGCTTTCTGAATTTTCTTTTGGCTATTGTTTTTTTGTTTCTTTAGAGGTGTTTTTTTGTACTGCTTCTTGTTGCTGATTTTTTCTTTTAAACATTCTTGCAATAGGAACATCATCATCTGATGGTCTATATTCTGAAGATTCTATTAATGGAGCTGCTGTAGTATCAAATTTTGATGATATGATGTTTTGATGTAATTTAGGATTGTGAGAAGTTTCAGGTGCATTTTGTAATTTCCTTATTGAAACTGGTAGTTGTTGTTGTTTTGCTGCAACCTTGTGTCCTTGTCTATATCCTTGCCGTGATATCTCCTGTAAATGTTATAATTTTTTTAAACTAGTGTTACATATATAAAAGTAGCAAACAAAGGCAAATATTTGTCGGGCAATGTAAATATTTTCCCATTATCATCCAACCACTATACAGCTATTAAACAAGCTTTCAATTTCAGTTTTATTCAGAAAAGCTGCTAATGGTGGCTCATAATACTAAAACTTGAAGTTGCACTCTATATGATGTTGGAGATGCTTTATGTACAAACATGATGTTAATTAGTAGTTAATTTTGTAGGGGTGGATCCAATATCCAATTATATAGCACACTTGGTTGTATGTGATTGAAATTCATAAACTAATAATTTATTAGTGTAGCCTTTATGATCGGTGCTTTTAACAATTTCTTAAGACATTTGATTCCAAACGGTGGTCATGCAATAATTAGCAACTATACATACTACCTTATGTTTCTGTCGCTTCAATATATGTTTATTGCCAACTACTACTAATTGTGAGACTCGAAATCTCAGTACGATAAAACAAAACAAAATATAACTGTTTTTTCTGTTAACCACTCTTTCACGTGCTTTTTGAGCAATGTTCATGTGTTGCACATTGCCAATTTCAAATTGTTTCTTTGTTCCGTTCAAAACGTAGTATAATTTGATAATTATTTCTTTTATAAAAACCATTTACAACTACATTCATTTATTCATTTGCGGCATCGTATATGTTTGCCCGAAAAATGTTTGATTGGGTAATATGTCTCATGATCTCTCTTTTATTCCACTCTAATCTAATATTAATTTCATTGTATAGGAATCTACCATTCCAGTCTATCTAGTACCAAAATAGTGTATGTCAAATATTTGCCATTTGTCATTTTTCATTTCATAGTACACAAATCTACAATTCTAACAAAATAATTTATGTCAAATAATTGCCATAAATTACCTTTAACTTATATTCACAATATAAATAGAGCAAAATCGAAATTCAAATTAACATTTCTACTTCAATTTCTAGATTTTTATTTTGAACTGATGCATGTTTGTCACAATGGTTATCTTTGGTTGCTACATTCGAACATTGAAGATCCTTTTCTATAAATTTTCATATATTTTCCATTTTTTGGGAAATAACTTTAATTTCTTCTTGCTTGGGCTAGGTTGTTTGATCAAAACTGTAATCGGCTAATTTTACTACTATTTTGTCAATCGAAAGTGTAAGAAAACATAATTTGCAAATTAGGTATTTTGTTTGACTCGAGCTTTCATGTCTTTTGTTTGAGGTTTGATCGAATGACCGAAAGAAAGAAAGCAGGTAGGGTTTTATGATATAAGTTTTATTGTTTAAAATAGGGATGTAGATTATAATTTGTAAATAGGAGGAATGCGTGCCTAGTTATATCAACCAGAAGGATATCTCTATAGGCCTCAATCACTTCAAACTCATCAAAAAAACAGTCTCTACCTCCACAATAGCAACTATTACAACTATATGCATATCATACTTATTATTGTGTGTATCACCATTCCTATAGCTCACTTGCATAGGCAAACAAGATCATATGTGAAGCACTAATGCAACATCATTCATTAATAGTAGAACAGCATGATCAAAGCCAGAAATATATGCCAAACAAATATTTGCTCGGTATTCGCCTTCTAATATTTGCCGATTATATGTATAAAAGTATTCTTTAAACATTAAAAATACCATTTAGTTTAAAGTGATGAAGAATTGCTTGTCAGTTAGCTTTTGCATCCATACGTACCCAATTAGGCTTGGCATCCAGTTAGATTGTGCATTCGATAGTACGCTCGGTTAAACAATATATCGTGGGTATAGATTGGTTCGATATGTACTCGATTAGGCTTTGCATCCGGTTAGCTTTTGCATCCATACATACACGATAAGGCTTGGCATCCGGATAGCTTTTGCATCCATACATACCTGATTAGGCTTGGCATCCAATTAGCTTTTCCGATGGCATGCTCGGTTAATCAATATATCTCAGGTATAGATTGGTTCCATACATACCTGATTAGGCATGGCATCTGGTTTGCTTTTGCATCCATACATACCCGATTAGGCTTGGCTTTCGGTTAGCTATTACATTTGATGGTACGCCCGGTTAAACAATACATCTCGAGTATAGATTGGATTCAATACGTACCCGATTAGGCTTGGCATCCGATTAGCTTTTGCATCTATACGTACCAGATTATGCTTGGTGTAACGACCAGGTATTTCGAACCATTCGCATCCTCACATGTCAGACTTGAATTGCTCAAAACAACAGATTTTTAATTTATATTTGGCAAAACTTAGGATATACAGTAAATAAATCAATCACAGAATCACAAACACAGAGTAATATAGCAATAAGCAGCGGAATAGATTAATAGTAGTTCATGAAGCTACTATATAAACACCAGAGTTTGAAATAAAATACAATAGAATATCTCAAATACAATGGAAACTCAAATACATAAGCAAGTGTCAAGTCTGAATATACACAACTGGAAATAACTGAGATGACCGAAGAGCTGAATAGATAGATAATCGATCTCCAAGTGAAGCTCCAAGCTCCAAAGGGTGAGTCTCAAATGCTGTGACACTCAGTCTGACCCGAGTATAAAGCAAAACACAAAACACTCGAGTCAGGATTAACATTCTTATATAGTAAATTCAACTCAAGTGAAGTGTCTACTGAAATACAAGTAACTTAAAAGGATGTTTGGGATTTCCATCCTCTAAGGATCTGTGGAACTATCTACTATGAAGTAACATACGCTATTATAATATGTCTATAGTAAAGTAAACTATTAAAATAGCGTTAAGGCGTTACCCATATCCCCCTTAGCACATTTTATATATTCCCGTAGTCTATACAATGTCGTACGCTCCACCAAACCGGTGGTTTACACAGAGGACACCACATAGGTATGGTACAAAACAAACTCGTAGAAGGCGCGATAGGGCATGCGACAAGGCACTCGAGGCAATGCCAGGGTAGTAATACCGTTTGTGTATCTGGACTGGTGGTAACGCATAGCAGCTACTACCGCCCACCTCGTGACACACTCCCAAATCAAAGGTGCACCCAATCAAATCACAAAAGCAATATAACGGTATCGAAGGAATGTGCCCGATCGGAGGAATGACCTCACTTGGCCCGGCGTGGCTCCTGTTTTAGCCACATCAAGCTGACTCATGGGAGTCAGGGCTGCGCTAATACTTCATATAGAATCGCCACCAACCATCCTACTTCATTCTGGAATCTCCACCATGTACACAGTTGTTAAAGTGGTTTTCGGTATTGGCAGAGAGTATGACAATATCCGATCCCGGTCTCTTTATGTAACAACCCGGACTTTTGTAAAGGTAGTTATCATCATTAGACGATTAAAATTGCTATCAAATTGCTATTGGATTTTATCGGGTTAAAACTCTTTTATAAATTGTTAAGTGGTTATCTGGACTCTACAAATTTGAATATTGGCCCATATTTTTGTTTGTGGCCGTGATAATATTCACTACCCATTTTTCCCCCTTTCATTCATTTCGATCGAAAACCCTAAACATACGAAAGAAAAAATAATGGCGGCTTCAAATTTTCTTCGTTCGTTCGTTCGAAAAATTAGGGCTTTGCTGCCGGTATAGATGCTCGATCGAATGACGATTTTGGTCCTTGCTTTGTGATCGACTATCTATTTGAGTGCTCACGGCAGCTTCTATTTGATCGAGTTCGATGATTTGCTTCAGATCAAGGTGAGTGAATTTCGATCTCACTCACATCTAATTCATTCGAATTCTGTGATTTTCGTTCGTTTTCAATTGTTTGAGTTGTCGATTCATTTTTCTCGCCGTTCGATTTATGTTGTTTGCTTGAGATTTATCTGACTTCTTCAAGTTCGTTTTTGTTTCTGGTTAACTTCGTTAATGTTTTCGAACTCGTGATATACTTGTTGGCCCCGGTCCATTTGATTTATTGGCCATTCGATTTGGTTGAATGTTGATGATTTCTTGTTTTCTGGTCACCTCGGCACGGTTGTATCTCGTGACCATCACGGTTTGATTTTCATTTGACTTCGGTCTTGATTTTATGTTCGAACTGTACCATCTGTTCCATGATGATGAATTCGGGCCCTTTGTTGCGTTCGTATATATTTGTTTGAAGTTGTTAAATTGCTTTGCTGTGATATTGATTCCCTGGTTCACTTGTTTCGAAATTCTGGCAATTGATTTTATGTTGACTTCGGCATTGTTTTGACTTCGGCCATGGTGACTTGTGATGATATTTTGTTTTCTGCTTCGACTTGGGTTTTGATACCACTAGACTTCGACTGTTTCTTGTCTTCCTTTTTGGCTTCGGCCTTATACATTTGTTTGCATATCTATGCACATTATAGCCTTGGTCCAAGAGCTTCTCTTGTGACATATCTGACTTCGGTCACTTGATTTGGGTATGTGATACCATAACTTCGATCAGTAGCTCGGCAGTTAACTTGACTGCTGTACCACGATTTTTGATAACCTCATCTTTGGCCTGTTCATCTCTTTGATCACGGCTCTGACTTGGTTCGATGTTGACTTCAGTATTGATTTGCTGGTGACTTCTTCATTTTGACTATGGCTTCGGTTCATGATTTATTCGGACTTCGACATTGACTCGATAATGTCTTCGACTTTTCAACTTTTGTGTCTGCATATAGATGGTCCTGTATATTGTTCGGTTGCCTTGAGTTTTGCTTCAGTCTGTCTGATGTGCATCTTTGTTGTTTGGATTGGCTTGTGTACTTCACTGCTATATGTGCATTGTGCTTCGAGTTGTGTAGTTGGTTCATCATGCAGTCCGGATTTGTGGTATTTGCATTTGAGTTGTAGCTACTGCACTTGTCCTGTCTACTTGTTCATTGTAGTTTGAATTGAGTTGTTGTGCACTGTCTATTCAGTTCATAATTATGGTCTTCATATTCATGTTGTCTAGTCTCCATTGGCATTACTGTACACTGGCCTTTGTGTTCTTGTTGACATGTTTGAGTTTGTTGCACTTCATGTTAGCATTGGCTTGATTTATTGCTCTGTCCATTTCTGATCTGATGCTGAGGCTTTGTCTTTTTGTCGTGCACTGTCTTGAGCCTATTGTGCACTTCATATTTGCACTATTTCATTAGTGATGTACTATATATTCACTATCCTCATGAACTTGTTTCATTAGTGATGTTCTGTACATTCACTATTCTCACTTGTTGTTGTTGTTTGCACTGCACTTAAGTTTTGCATTGGTTTCACTGGTGCATTTAGTTGTGTTGCCAATTACTGGAGTCGATGCTTGAGTCGTTTGGATCTGACCATTTAAACAAGTACTTGAATGAGTACTTGTTTGTTTGGTCTTCTGTTGGTTTAAGTTGAAGTTTGCAGTCTGATTATTTTACTTTTTGGTCTTACTTTCTTGATGGCATCTGATCCAGACAGTGTTGCATTATGATTTGTACATTGAGTTGAATCCAGTCCCAAAGACTCGGGTTTGACCTTGTACTCAGTTGTCGATTTTCATTGTGCATTCATGTGTACTTCGTTCATTTGATGGTTACTGGGTGGATGTTGTTGCAGTTCCATCTGGTTCATTTTGATTTGATTTGATGCCATTTGTTTCTGATTCATTGAGCTTTTGTGTTTCATCACTGTAGTGGCGAGGCAGTGCACACGAGCGTGTACTGCAGCCAAACAGTATGGATTATTTTGTTGTTAATTGTCGTTTAGACAATTCTGTTGTTTTCTAAATTATCTTCATTGATAATCCTTTTTATTTATCTTTGTTGATGATTTGGATTTGCTAATTTGTTGTTTAACACTGCTTAGTGTTATATCTGCCGTTATCCGATTCTTTTATCGAGGAGTTGGATATACGAGATTTCTGTGACTGTCGTCTATTTGATATTTGATTATTATTCCTTCTGTGCATTAATAACTGAGTTTGAATTAGACTGACCCGTGTATTATTTTCTTTTGAATTTAATACTCGGGTCAGACCGAGTTATTACAGGTTGTAGATATTCTGCTTTGGGTTGCTGCTTGAGCTTTGAAGTCTTTTCATATCTTTTGAAGTAGTCTTCGTCATTTTGTAGTAGTCGTGTCATTGTATAGGATGATATGTATTCATGTATATTATTGTCCATAATGTACTTGTATATATAACTTCCAGAGTCGACAGTGGTAGTTGTATCATATGTATTGTGTCAAATGTATTGTAACTAACATCAGTTATATATATATATATATATATATATATATATATATATGAGACTTTTGTTATCTGTGTTCCGCATTTTTAGTATCTATGTTATTATTATATATATTGTCCTAAACTATTATGAACCATCGTAGTTCGTTTTATACTGGAATTGGGTATGTCGATGGGAGTAAACAAATAAGAGATGAAAAATGAAAAATATATACCACTCCTATCGAGGTAACCAATACTAGTGTAAGGCCAAGTACGGATGACCGCTCCTATCCAGCCTTATTCTTCATAATAACAGACAATATTTCTTTTAATACTCTTTGTTATTGTGAGCATAGAGGTGGGGCGTCACAGTTGGTATCAGAGTTTGGGGTTTATGGACATAATATAAAACATAACTTGGATGGAACATGTGTTACAACTAATTGTTGATGTTTTATTTGTGCTTTGAGTCAAAACTAAAGTTTTGAAAATTTGATGAAATTTTTAAATATCTTTATTTAAAAATAAAAGTGAAACTGTGTTTTGATGATTGAAAAATTTGTGTTCTATTATCAGAGTGCGCAGCGGAAGTAGTGCACTGTCTTCGCTGAGTATAGCTGATAACCTTTTTGATTTAAAAATCAAAATATGAAATTGAAATAAATTTCATTGGTTGTTTACATAGCTGGGTTTATTTTGTTTCTTTGAAAATTTTGAATCCGATTTGAGGATTCGAAGCGATTGCAGTTATGTGATTTTTGTTAAGATTTTTGCTGTTTTTAATTATCTTCATTGAAGATACATTCGAATGATTCTTTGTTATTTTGTAGTATACGTGCAAATTTGAGTTGCACGTTACTGCATTAATTTTACGTTGAACCGGTGTTTGGTTTATATGTATTTTGTTGCCGTTATCTTTATAACGGGATTTTTACATCTTTGCCAAAATTTTAAAGCACGGTGTTTTGTTGACATTTTTAATGAATGAAAATTCACTGGTATTACATTTTGATGTGAATTATTTTGATGAGATTTTGACGTATAAAAATTTCTGTCGCCTTGGCTTCAGTAACCGTCAAATTTTAAAAAGTGGATTTTCAAGTGGTTATTCCGCAATGCTGATTTTGAGATTTGTTTTTACGATGTTTTGGGAAGTGCAATTTCCTTTTCGAAATTGCTACTGATGTTGCTACTTTAATCACGTGTTTGAAAATTGTTTTAAAATTCTTTACAGTTTACGCTTTCAAAAGAATGAGGAAGCGATTTAAACGCTTCAGCAAAATTGAGGACTATGAACCCTCACTTTTACCGTTTCGCTTAATTCCGGACTTGTCCGTTTGAGAACGTAAAATGTTAATTATATAAAATACAAAATTTTTACAGTTTGCGCTTTCAAAAGAATGAGGAAGCGATTTAAACGATTCAGCAAAATCGAGGACTATGAACCCTTTCTTTTACTGATTCGCTTAATTCCGGACTTGTCCGTTTGAGAATGTAAAATGTATTTTTACGAAATACACAATTTTGCACTTTCAAGGAAACGATGAAGATAATCAAACGATTTAGTAAAACACGTGGTATGGGACATGTGCGTTTGCTATTTCGGTTAATTCCAGACTCGTTAATTGAAATATTTGCTGTTTTGATTATTCTGATGATTTTGTGTGCTTTCGAGCCACTATGTTGGACCTTCGGGTCATCTGCTGGACCTTCGGGTCATTTGTTGGGCTTTCGGGCCACTCTGATGGACCTTCAGGTCACTCTGCGGACCTTCGGGTCATTTGTTGGGCGCCAAAATTATGTTTAGTACTTGGTAGGCTTCAGCCATTTGTTGATGCACGTGCGGCGTAGCTAAAAACTCGCCATCTGATGGGATCGATCCAACCTTTTATGTTGATTTTCTAGAGTATCTTAATTGATTTCTAGATATTTGTTGTTTCCAATTATCTGCAGGTAATTGGATATTTGTTGTTTCTGATTATCGTTTTTGATAATCGGATATTTGCTGTTTTTGATTATTGCTTTTGATAATTAGATATTTGTTGTTTCTGATTATCGTTTTTGATAATCGGATATTTGTTGTTTCTGATTATCGTTTTTGATAATCGGATATTTGCTGTTTCTGATTATCGTTTTTGATAATTAGATATTTGTTGATTTGAGATTTCTGATTATCGTTTTTGATAACCGGATATTTGCTGTTTCTGATTATCGTTTTTGATAATTAGATATTTGTTGTTTCTGATTATCGTTTTAGATAATCAGATATTTGTTGTTTCTGATTATCGTTTTTGATAATCGGATATTTGCTGTTTCCGATTATCGTTTTTGATAATTAGATATTTGTTGTTTCTGATTATCGTTTTTGATAATCGGATATTTGCTGTTTCTGATTATCATTTTTGATAATTAGATATTTGTTGATTTGAGATTTCTGATTATCGTTTTTGATAATTAGATAATTGTTGATTTGAGATTTATGATTATCGTTTTTGATAATTAGATATTTGTTGATTTGAGATTTCTGATTATCGTTTTTGATAATTAGATAATTGTTGATTTGAGATTTCTGATTATCATTTTTGATAATTAGATATTTGTTGATTTGAGATTTCTGGTTATCGTTTTTGATAATTAGATATTTGTTGATTTGAGATTTCTGGTTATCGTTTTTGATAATTAGATATTTGTGTTTTCTGATTATTGTTTTGATAATTGGATATTTGCTAATATAAATGATTATGAGATTTTCTAGTCTCTGATTGAGTCTAGATTATGTTGATTTTATTGAATTGCTATTTTCTATCTATCTCTGTTGATAGTTAGAGTTTGCTGATTATGAAGTTTGTGTTTTCTAGTTAATTGTTGGATAACTAGATATTTGCAGTTTTGCGATTTGTGATTTGTGTTTTCTAATTATCTTTGTTGATAATTAGATTTTGCTGTTATCTAATTATCGTATCGATAATTAGATATTGCTGTTTTGTGATTTCTGAATTTCAATTATCTAGTTGATATTTAAATATTGCTGATAAGTGTATTTATCCAGTTTTGTGTTTTTTGATTATCTACTTGATAATTGGATTCTGTTGAGAATTTGTGAATTCCTTTTATGGAATTAAAAGATTTCCTTGGTGTTTGAATTCTCGACCTTTATTTTTCTAGCTTAACCAGTTTATACTAGAAAAATAATTGTTATTGACACCTTTAATTAAGAAAATTGCGGGGACGCAATTTTTATAAGGAGGGGAGTCTATAATAACCCGGAATTTTGTAAAGGTTAGTTATCGTCATTAGACGATTAAAATTGCTATCAAATTGCTATTGGATTTTTATCGGGTTAAAACTCTTTTATAAATTGTTAAGTGGTTATCTGGACTCTACAAATTTGAATATTGGCCTATATTTTTGTTTGTGGCCGTGATAATATTCACTACCCATTTTTCCCCCTTTCATTCATTTCGATCGAAAACCCTAAACATACGAAAGAAAAAATAATGGCGGCTTCAAATTTTCTTCGTTCGTTCGTTCGAAAAATTAGGGCTTTGCTGCCGGTATAGATGCTCGATCGAATGACGATTTTGGTCCTTGCTTTGTGATCGACTATCTATTTGAGTGCTCACGGCAGCTTCTATTTGATCGAGTTCGATGATTTGCTTCAGATCAAGGTGAGTGAATTTCGATCTCACTCACATCTAATTCATTCGAATTCTGTGATTTTCGTTCGTTTTCATTGTTTGAGTCTGGATTTGTGGTATTTGCATTTGAGTTGTAGCTACTGCACTTGTCCTGTCTACTTGTTCATTGTAGTTTGAATTGAGTTGTTGTGCACTGTCAATTCAGTTCATAATTGTGGTCTTCATATTCATGTTGTCTAGTCTCCATTGGCATTACTGTACACTGGCCTTTGTGTTCTTGTTGACATGTTTGAGTTTGTTGCACTTCATGTTAGCATTGGCTTGATTTATTGCTCTGTCCATTTCTGATCTGATGCTGAGGCTTTGTCTTTTTGTCGTGCACTGGATTGAGCCTGTTGTGCACTTCATATTTGCACCGTTTCATTAGTGATGTACTATATATTCACTATCCTCATGAACTTGTTTCATTAGTGATGTTCTGTACATTCACTATTCTCACTTGTTGTTGTTGTTTGCACTGCACTTGAGTTTTGCATTGGTTTCACTGGTGCATTTAGTTGTGTTGCCAATTACTGGAGTCGATGCTTGAGTCGTTTGGATCTGACCATTTAAACAAGTATTTGAATGAGTACTTTTTTGTTTGGTCTTCTGCTGGTTTAAGTTGAAGTTTGCAGTCTGATTATTTTACTTTTTGGTCTTACTTTCTTGATGGCATCTGATCCAGACAGTGTTGCATTATGATTTGTACATTGAGTTGAATCCAGTCTCAAAGACTCGGGTTTGACCTTGTACTCAGTTGTCGATTTTCATTGTGCATTCATGTGTACTTCGTTCATTTGATGGTTACTGGGTGGATGTTGTTGCAGTTCCATCTGGTTCATTTTGATTTGATTTGATGCCATTTGTTTCTGATTCATTGAGCTTTTGTGTTTCATCACTGTAGTGGCGAGGCAGTGCACGCGAGCGTGTACTGCAGCCAAACAGTATGGATTATTTTGTTGTTAATTGTCGTTTAGACAATTCTGTTGTTTTCTAAATTATCTTCATTGATAATCCTTTTTATTTATCTTTGTTGATGATTTGGATTTGCTGATTTGTTGTTTAACACTGCTTAGTGTTATATCTGCCGTTATCCGATTCTTTTATCGAGGAGTTGGATATACGAGATTTCTGTGATTGTCGTCTATTTGATATTTGATTATTATTGCTTCTGTGCATTAATAACTGAGTTTGAATTAGACTGACCCGTGTATTATTTTCTTTTGAATTTAATACTCGGGTCAGACCGAGTTATTACAGGTTGTAGATATTCTGCTTTGGGTTGCTGCTTGAGCTTTGAAGTCTTTTCATATCTTTTGAAGTAGTCTTCGTCATTTTGTAGTAGCCGTGTCATTGTATAGGATGATATGTATTCATGTATATTATTGTCCATAATGTACTTGTATATATAACTTCCAGAGTCGACAGTGGTAGTTGTATCATATGTATTGTGTCAAATGTATTGTAACTGACATCAGTTATATATATATGAGACTTTTGTTATCTGTGTTCCGCATTTTTAGTATCTATGTTATTATTATATATATTATCCTAAACTATTATGAACCATCGTAGTTCGTTTTATACTGGAATTGGGTATGTCGATGGGAGTAAACAAATAAGAGATGAAAAATGAAAAATATATACCACTCCTATCGAGGTAACCAATACTAGTGTAAGGCCAACTACGGATGGCCGCTCCTATCCAGCCTTATTCTTCGTAATAACAGACAATATTTCTTTTAATACTCTTTGTTATTGTGAGCATAAAGGTGGGGCGTCACACTTTAACAACCAAACGCTTATTTCTCACCATGGTCATTTCTTTTCAAATAGTTCAAAATATCTTATTCATTTAAAACCATATCAGTTCGATATCATTATTCACTTTAAATAATATTCATTTCCAAAATCATAACACTTTCAAATTTATAACACTTTCGAAATCATAGCACTTCCGAGATCATAACACTTTGGAAATCATAACACTTTGGAAATCATAACACTTTCGACTTAAACAGTTTAGATATTGAAAATAGTATATATATTAAAATAGTTTATATATTAAAATAATTTTATATATTAAAATAGTTTATCCTCCAATTTCACAAATCAATTCAAATCAGCTTAAATTCCAAGATTCAATTTAAATCAATTCCGGTTAACCATTTCAAATTTAAAGTTCAAAGATTCAAGTTTATATATTCAAACATTTACAATATAAATTTCATTTATATTTCAACATTTAACTTTAGTTTACTTCAAATGGTAAAATATTCACTTAATCCTTTTTATAACAATTTGTTTGAATCCCAATTTATAAATTTAAATCAATATTAAATATTCAACCTCAATTTTATTTAAAGTTGAGAATATTCATTTAATCACCTTTTATCAAATCAAGTTATAAATCATATCTTTCAAAACCTCAAAAATCAATAAGTTTAAATCAATTCTCATTTAAATTCACTTATTAACCAATTTAAATTCCAAGCCAACATTAATTTATCTTCCCAACCTTTATTATTAAAGTTATAAAATCTATTTTTAAATATTAATATAAGTTTATATAAATACTTAAACATATATAAACCAATTAAATTAAATTTTATTAAATTAAATCTTGTTATTAAATTTATTTTATATTAAATCCTATTTTATATATTTTAAAATAATAAAGTTATAAGAAAACCTTAAAAGTTCTATTTTCAAAACTAACTTATAAATTTAAAATTTCCAATACATTTAATTTTAAAAAAATTTAAATTTTACAAAATAAAATATCTTTATATTATAAAAAAAGCAATATTTGATAAAAAAAATTCCTTCCAAAACTTTGGAAATCATTTCAAAATATAGACCAACGGTGTCCGTATATAATTTTCTATCCTATGGTCAAGTGATACAGATATTTATCATTTCAATCCAAAATTTAAATATTTACGGGTATATATCATTTCAACCCGTAATCCCAAAAATTCAAAATCAATGAAAATCGCTTGGGTATATCATTTCAACCCATAACGATTTTCCCTTAATCTACAATATCGTTCGGGTATGTATCATTTCAACCCATAGGGATTTCTAATTAACAGGGAACTGGTTGAGTGAGAACAAATATGATAATAATATAACATATAAACCACAGGCATTTATCATCAGTAACAAATTAAATAAGATAACTACAACAGAATGTGGTGTCATATATCATAGGTGAACAATTGCAGAAAATGGCATATTATATTTAACAATTATATAATTAATAGTTCAAATTTAACAGCATATTTCAATTGTCATTTCATGTAATATCCCAGAAATTTTAACAATATCAATTTAATAATCTGTTGAATAATTAAATTGATATGGATGATCTTTGATAATAAAATTTGAATTTAATTTAATAATCTGATTAAATAAGTATTTAATTGGTGAATTTTATCTTTTAAAAGTTCAAAAGAATAAATATTTAAATTGTTTGGATATTATAATATTTGTATAAACTTTTATTTATAAATGTAATTAGCTTTTGTTTCTCTTTAAAATAGATATATATAGATAAGTGTTTAAATAAATAAAGAAAAAGGTTTAATTTACTTTTAAAATAAATAAAATAAGCAAAAATACAAATGTCATCATATTAAGCTTCATGTTAACATGTGTAATTTAAGTAACAAATCTTTGTGACAAGTGTCCTTTTTTTTTCTTTTAATTTCTAAATAAATCAATTACACTTATAAAAACATGCTTTCTTCATTTCCCATTCTTTTCTAATCTTCATTTTTTTCAAAAGCCAAGATAAAAACAAATCAGTAATCTTTCCTCTAAACATCTGAAACAAATCAATCCCTATAATCTCATTTCCATTGCAAATATAAAATCCTCAGCCTTAATTCATTTATACACTTCAAAAGAAAATCAGTGAGCATCTTCCTCAAACCAAATCAAAGATTTGTAATCAACTCCTCAAACCAGAAGTTTTCAAAAATCAAAAGTCTTCTTCAACCAGAAAATTTAATACCCTAAAACCATTTTCAAATCTGAAGCAAGTCTTCAGCCTGATTTCTTTGCAAATCTGAAATCAAAAAGCCTGCATTCTTTTTCAAGTCAGTAGCTGTCTGCATTCTTCTCAAACCTGGAAACCAGCATGCATGTAATTCAAAGCAAAGTAAAGCTTCAATAACTCAAGTTTTTAAATCAAATAAAGGCATTCAGATTTTAGAGTTTCAAAAGCTAAGGAATTCAAGTTCCCAGTTTCAAGATTTTCAAAATATAAGGCTCTGTCTCTGTTTTGCCTGGTGAGTAACACTTTTCTAGTAAACATTATAAAGTTTAAGTTTAAGTAAATTTAAATCTGTGCTTGTGCATTTCTGAGGTGAATGATGATTCTGCATGTGTATTTATAAGTGTAGTATCTAGATATATGTATGTGATCAAGTGTGCATGTCTGATGTTTTCTTGCTCTTCTCTGTTCTGGTTATAGATTGTTAAAGTTTAGATAAAATTTCATTTCTCTTCCTCTGATTTCTGATAAGGTTTAGTTTTCAAACAATAAATGTTTGTTTAGTCATAGATTTTATCTTAAAAATGAATTAAAGTAAGTTAATTGGATGTTATCTGGAAAAATAGAAAGACAGTGAAAACTCTTTAAATCTTGTTAAAATCAAATCTTGTAAATTGCTATTCCACGAATGTAACATAAATCTACACTGTGAAATATGATTTTTAAAATGAATATTAAGAATTTTAGTTGGGTTTTGAGTTTGCATTTCTCAGTTGACCAGAAAATGGGTTTTAAGTGGTGGTGGGTGATCGGAGTGACGAGGAGAGTCGGGATTACTTCTGGAGGTGGCGTAGGGGTTGTCAAGTTTGGAAAAAATAGTGATTGATTTTATTCGTGGTTGTGGCGGCTCTGCGATGTCGATCTAGGGCTTAATGGGTTGTTTCAGTCGATGATGTTGACGAGGTAAATTCATCGTCATGGGCGCATCGGGGTCAATCGGACCCAGGCGAATCGAAGCAGAAGAATGAGTTGCTGGTTCAGGCGAGATCGTTTGACCTCTGGTGGTCGGAATGGGTGGCACGAGGAGTTTCCTGATGATGGCTGCTGAGCATTTTGATCGAGATAACTCGATTTCGATCTCGAGTATAGATCGGAGATTGGATGATCGTAGTTTGGTTTATGGTCGATCGTCGTCATGTGGGGATGCTCGGCGATGGTCAGAGTTGACGCTGGTGGATGTGCATGTGCACGAGATCGTGGATGTGTCTGATGAAGTCTGGGTGTTTACAGAGGAGTGGCTCGAGTTTTTCTCGAGATTTTTCGAGTGATGTTCGAGGATTTTGGCTGTGCGACTCGAAGCTAATTTGAGTGGCTCGGGTAATTATGTGTTGCCAGGTTTTTAAAAGCCTGTCAGTTTAAATTTAAACTGAATTTAAATTATGAAGAAATATTAAGACAGGATTTGAAATCAAAGTTTTAATATATGAATTCAAGTTTGGTTTTGAATTTTAGATTGGAAATAAATAAGTTTTATAAATTTAAATATGAATTTGTTTAGAACCCTTTAAATTTCTTTATTGAATGAGTATTTCTTTAACTTGTAAAATAAAAGAGTTTTAGAAATGTTGTTTAAAACGTTGTTAAAGATAATTTGTTTTCATTTTAAATCTTTAAATTTAAAATGAAATTTTGAAAGTAAAATTAAAGTAAATTGATTTAAAATACTTAGTAAGTGATAACTTGTTTATCAATAAGAATAAAGTTTATCTTAAAATAATTAAAGACTTGTGTTTATTTAATTTATTAGGAGATTTAATAGATAATTAATTTAATTTGATTAATTAATCATTTGGATTAATTAAATAGATAATTAAAGGTTTAAACTAATTTATTTATGATTAAGATAAATTAATTAGGGATGATTAATTTGTAGTTAGGGATTATAAATTAGAGTATTAATTAATGGTTAGGAATTAATTAATAAATAATTAAATATTAATTAAGTTATGGTTAACACTTAATAAATTAATTAATTAGAGATTGATAAATTGGTTATTAAGATTTATTAATTTAGAATTAATAATAATTAATATAAGTTAATTACTTAAGGAAAGTAATTAAATAGTAGTTAATGAAGTCATTAACTATGGTTATTAAATAATTAATTAATGGGATTAATTTTAATAATTAATTAGTTTAATTAATGTAAAGATAAGCAATTATAGAATTTGTTTAAATGTAATTACTTATTGGAAGTAATTAAGAATTAATTACTTATTGTAATTAATTGAAGTTAATTTGATTTAATTAAGTTAATTAATTAAGTTTAATTAATTTAGGATAATCAAGAGATGATTTGATAATAATTACTTAATGTAATTATTAAGGTAAGATTATTTAGGGAAGTAAATAATATGATAATTACTGGAAGTAATTAGTTGAATAATGATTTTATTAATAAAAGTAATTTGAGTTAATTACTTTGAATAATTAATCAAGGGATTAATTAAGAAATTAATTAAGGAAGTAATTAATTTAGTTAGTGAAAGTAATTAAGGGTAGTTAATTACTGATTAAAGATTAATCAAGGTGATTAATAAATGTTGTTTAATTAAAGATTAATTACTTAATGTAATTAATTTAATTGAGTAATTAATAATTAAGTTGTAATTAAGGATCATAAATTAATATAATTAATGATGTAACTAAGATTGATTAATTAAGTAATAATTAATAATTGAAGTGATTAATTAATGTAATTAATTAAGGATTAATGTAATTAATTATAGTTGATTAATTTAATTATATTATAGTTAATTAATTAATGAAGTAATTAAAGGTTAATTACTATAAGTGGTTAAGGATAATTAATTTAAGTAATTAATTAAAGATAAATTACCTGAATGGAATTAAAGGGTAATTAAAGGATAATTAATTAATTTGTAATTAATTAATGATTAAGTAAGCAGGATTTATAGAATGAAGTAATTAATTTAATTCATTTTAAATTAATTAGAAATGGTATAAATCATTACTTAAGAATGGATGATAATATTGAATGCTTTGCATTGATTGATATCTCTGATGAGATATATGCTGTGTGATATGGATGTTTAGTTGAATTGTGATGATAATATGGATTATCTGATAATGTTGATTATCTATTGTGAATTATCCTTCTATGTGTATAAAGATAATTGAATTGAATTGTTTTAACTTTAAAACAACTTGGCCTTAAAAGATACGCTTTGGATTTCGATGAGACCGGGATCGGGTTTGCTATAGTACAGCGTGATAGGGGGTTCTCGCTTTGCTTTAGGTGGCGAACGGGAGACTCTTACCCCTACATGCCCCCGGGGGTAGTATAAGGCCTTGCGGGGTTGGTTGCGACTCGAGAGGGTGGCCGTAAAAGCAAACCCGAGGTATCACTGTGAGCCACAGCGGGGCTGGGATGGTTGAAAAGCCTACCGGTCGTGAACCGTTGCTAAAGGTTGAAAAGCCTAGGACGTCACAAGTGGTATCAGAGCATAGGTTGAGCGAATGCCTAAGCTTTTGGTTAATTTAATATCAGAGCACTAGGTTGAGTGAATACCTAGGTTCAGAAGGATTGTTCATTAGAGATAGGATCTATAGCAACCTATTTGAGTCTGAGTATATATATATACGAGAGCGCGTATTTGTTAGTTATATAAAATGGTTTTATATTGTGTTAATTGATCGGTTGAGTGGTATATGGATTCTGGTCAATACGAGTAGCTAACGTTATTGATAGGGATCTCTAAACACTTGAACCAGGCCAACGGACACAATATTGTTTTAAAGAGGTAGATGAAATAATTTTACCCAGAAATAATTTCTATATAAAAAAAATATATCATTTTAAATATATATATTTATGTATTTCTACCTATTTATTGGGTTACCTGTTCGGGTTTTCCAATATAAGTTATAAAGGTAGATAAGGTGGTAGTGTGTGTAACACAATTACCAATAGTTGGAGTTTGAATGTTTGAGGTTGGAAGTATATATCGAGACTGTAAACCCAATACCGTCTCGAGTAAGCTTTGCTGTGGTGAAGGATTTCATCGATCTCCGAAGGAAACTGTAATGGTTCGGAGTTTATCTTTGAAGTGTGGATGAGTAGAGTTGGATCTGTCGATGAGGCAGAAGTGAGTGATGGTACCTTGATACCTCAGGTAATAGTAGCTGTATGATGAGATGCAGTGACTATGGATGTTCCTGAAGATGTTTTCTTTGGAACAAGATTAAGGAAGTGTGTCTGTTTCGGTGTTGTCGCTGAGTTCAGCATGGTGTTTCTGCTTTGGTTTGGAGTTCGAGTTTCTCGAAGAGCTTTGGATAGGAGCATCAGTGTCAGCAGTGCAGCTCGGAGTATTCTGTGATGGCAGGAAATTTTCTGGATAAGCAGTTTTTCTGGAAGTGAAGTTCAGAAGCAGCAGAGTGGATCCATTTCTTCGATAAATTGGATAAATAAGTGTAAGCTGTTCTGATTGGTAAAGAGAGAACAGTCTGTTTGGAATTAGGATGGGTTGATCGCAAAAGTGACTTGCGATTGTCTGAGTGTTCTCTTGTGTTGTCAGAGTTTTTCTGGATGTCTCCAGAGAAGTCAGAAGTTTGTCCGCATCTGAAGGTTGAGTTTTCTTATCGACTGGATTCCAGGAGTGATACCGGTGGTTCAGTCTAGTGGAAGGATGTTTCCTAGAGATGGAGTTGGTGAAGCAGCTCAAGTTTTGCTGGAGTATCTGAGTTTTCTTTATGGATCAGTGAACCTTATTTCTGAAATGAGTTGTCCAGTCTGTGCTTGTGTCCTACCTCATATCAGAGTTGAGCAGCGAAAGCAGTTTGGAGTGTATCTCTGGATGGGAGAAGTAAGTTTGGATCTCTTCTGTGTTCTGACCTGGATAAGTATTTGGTCTTCTGAATTGAATTGTCAGTTTGGATAACTGGAATTCATTGTGTTTTACGTATCTCTGAGGGAATACGTATTTGATCTATCTTTGGTTGTAGAATCAGCAGTTCTGGAAGTTGGATAGTTGAGTCAGACTCGTCTGTAGTCTGATATTCTGTTTAGTTCTGTAGATCTAGATGAGTAGGAGATCTATAGCTTAGTAGTTTAGATTATTTGTAGAGCGAGTATCCCGGTATATATATATATACTTGGGGAAACTCGAGGAATTTTATCTAGAATTTAGTCTAGATAGTTAGAATTGATTGATTGAATGAATTGGTTGCTATGGTTGCTAGCATATGGATGATAGTATATGCTTGAGTTTTAAATTTAAATCTTTAATAAGATTATTAAATCACCTTTGTTTAAATTTCGGGGACGAAATTATTTTAAGGGGGGAGGAATGTAATATCCCGGAAATTTTAACAATATCAATTTAATAATCTGTTGAATAATTAAATTGATATGGATGATCTTTGATAATAAAATTTGAATTTAATTTAATAATCTGATTAAATAAGTATTTAATTGGTGAATTTTATCTTTTAAAAGTTCAAAAGAATAAATATTTAAATTGTTTGGATATTATAATATTTGTATAAACTTTTATTTATAAATGTAATTAGCTTTTGTTTCTCTTTAAAATAGATATATATAGATAAGTGTTTAAATAAATAAAGAAAAAGGTTTAATTTACTTTTAAAATAAATAAAATAAGCAAAAATACAAATGTCATCATATTAAGCTTCATGTTAACATGTGTAATTTAAGTAACAAATCTTTGTGACAAGTGTCCTTTTTTTTCTTTTAATTTCTAAATAAATCAATTACACTTATAAAAACATGCTTTCTTCATTTCCCATTCTTTTCTAATCTTCATTTTTTTCAAAAGCCAAGATAAAAACAAATCAGTAATCTTTCCTCTAAACATCTGAAACAAATCAATCCCTATAATCTCATTTCCATTGCAAATATAAAATCCTCAGCCTTAATTCATTTATACACTTCAAAAGAAAATCAGTGAGCATCTTCCTCAAACCAAATCAAAGATTTGTAATCAACTCCTCAAACCAGAAGTTTTCAAAAATCAAAAGTCTTCTTCAACCAGAAAATTTAATACCCTGAAACCATTTTCAAATCTGAAGCAAGTCTTCAGCCTGATTTCTTTGCAAATCTGAAATCAAAAAGCCTACATTCTTTTTCAAGTCAGTAGCTGTCTGCATTCTTCTCAAACCTGGAAACCAGCATGCATGTAATTCAAAGCAAAGTAAAGCTTCAATAACTCAAGTTTTTAAATCAAATAAAGGCATTCAGATTTTAGAGTTTCAAAAGCTAAGGAATTCAAGTTCCCAGTTTCAAGATTTTCAAAATATAAGGCTCTGTCTCTGTTTTGCCTGGTGAGTAACACTTTTCTAGTAAACATTATAAAGTTTAAGTTTAAGTAAATTTAAATCTGTGCTTGTGCATTTCTGAGGTGAATGATGATTCTGCATGTGTATTTATAAGTGTAGTATCTAGATATATGTATGTGATCAAGTGTGCATGTCTGATGTTTTCTTGCTCTTCTCTGTTCTGGTTATAGATTGTTAAAGTTTAGATAAAATTTCATTTCTCTTCCTCTGATTTCTGATAAGGTTTAGTTTTCAAACAATAAATGTTTGTTTAGTCATAGATTTTATCTTAAAAATGAATTAAAGTAAGTTAATTGGATGTTATCTGGAAAAATAGAAAGACAGTGAAAACTCTTTAAATCTTGTTAAAATCAAATCTTGTAAATTGCTATTCCACGAATGTAACATAAATCTACACTGTGAAATATGATTTTTAAAATGAATATTAAGAATTTTAGTTGGGTTTTGAGTTTGCATTTCTCAGTTGACCAGAAAATGGGTTTTAAGTGGTGGTGGGTGATCGGAGTGACGAGGAGAGTCGGGATTACTTCTGGAGGTGGCGTAGGGGTTGTCAAGTTTGGAAAAAATAGTGATTGATTTTATTCGTGGTTGTGGCGGCTCTGCGATGTCGATCTAGGGCTTAATGGGTTGTTTCAGTCGATGATGTTGACGAGGTAAATTCATCGTCATGGGCGCATCGGGGTCAATCGGACCCAGGCGAATCGAAGCAGAAGAATGAGTTGCTGGTTCAGGCGAGATCGTTTGACCTCTGGTGGTCGGAATGGGTGGCACGAGGAGTTTCCTGATGATGGCTGCTGAGCATTTTGATCGAGATAACTCGATTTCGATCTCGAGTATAGATCGGAGATTGGATGATCGTAGTTTGGTTTATGGTCGATCGTCGTCATGTGGGGATGCTCGGCGATGGTCGGAGTTGACGCTGGTGGATGTGCATGTGCACGAGATCGTGGATGTGTCTGATGAAGTCTGGGTGTTTACAGAGGAGTGGCTCGAGTTTTTCTCGAGATTTTTCGAGTGATGTTCGAGGATTTTGGCTGTGCGACTCAAAGCTAATTTGAGTGGCTCGGGTAATTATGTGTTGCCAGGTTTTTAAAAGCCTGTCAGTTTAAATTTAAACTGAATTTAAATTATGAAGAAATATTAAGACAGGATTTGAAATCAAAGTTTTAATATATGAATTCAAGTTTGGTTTTGAATTTTAGATTGGAAATAAATAAGTTTTATAAATTTAAATATGAATTTGTTTAGAACCCTTTAAATTTCTTTATTGAATGAGTATTTCTTTAACTTGTAAAATAAAAGAGTTTTAGAAATGTTGTTTAAAACGTTGTTAAAGATAATTTGTTTTCATTTTAAATCTTTAAATTTAAAATGAAATTTTGAAAGTAAAATTAAAGTAAATTGATTTAAAATACTTAGTAAGTGATAACTTGTTTATCAATAAGAATAAAGTTTATCTTAAAATAATTAAAGACTTGTGTTTATTTAATTTATTAGGAGATTTAATAGATAATTAATTTAATTTGATTAATTAATCATTTGGATTAATTAAATAGATAATTAAAGGTTTAAACTAATTTATTTATGATTAAGATAAATTAATTAGGGATGATTAATTTGTAGTTAGGGATTATAAATTAGAGTATTAATTAATGGTTAGGAATTAATTAATAAATAATTAAATATTAATTAAGTTATGGTTAACACTTAATAAATTAATTAATTAGAGATTGATAAATTGGTTATTAAGATTTATTAATTTAGAATTAATAATAATTAATATAAGTTAATTACTTAAGGAAAGTAATTAAATAGTAGTTAATGAAGTCATTAACTATGGTTATTAAATAATTAATTAATGGGATTAATTTTGATAATTAATTAGTTTAATTAATGTAAAGATAAGCAATTATAGAATTTGTTTAAATGTAATTACTTATTGGAAGTAATTAAGAATTAATTACTTATTGTAATTAATTGAAGTTAATTTGATTTAGTTAAGTTAATTAATTAAGTTTAATTAATTTAGGATAATCAAGAGATGATTTGATAATAATTACTTAATGTAATTATTAAGGTAAGATTATTTAGGGAAGTAAATAATATGATAATTACTGGAAGTAATTAGTTGAATAATGATTTTATTAATAAAAGTAATTTGAGTTAATTACTTTGAATAATTAATCAAGGGATTAATTAAGAAATTAATTAAGGAAGTAATTAATTTAGTTAGTGAAAGTAATTAAGGGTAGTTAATTACTGATTAAAGATTAATCAAGGTGATTAATAAATGTTGTTTAATTAAAGATTAATTACTTAATGTAATTAATTTAATTGAGTAATTAATAATTAAGTTGTAATTAAGGATCATAAATTAATATAATTAATGATGTAACTAAGATTGATTAATTAAGTAATAATTAATAATTGAAGTGATTAATTAATGTAATTAATTAAGGATTAATGTAATTAATTATAGTTGATTAATTTAATTATATTATAGTTAATTAATTAATGAAGTAATTAAAGGTTAATTACTATAAGTGGTTAAGGATAATTAATTTAAGTAATTAATTAAAGATAAATTACCTGAATGGAATTAAAGGGTAATTAAAGGATAATTAATTAATTTGTAATTAATTAATGATTAAGTAAGCAGGATTTATAGAATGAAGTAATTAATTTAATTCATTTTAAATTAATTAGAAATGGTATAAATCATTACTTAAGAATGGATGATAATATTGAATGCTTTGCATTGATTGATATCTCTGATGAGATATATGCTGTGTGATATGGATGTTTAGTTGAATTGTGATGATAATATGGATTATCTGATAATGTTGATTATCTATTGTGAATTATCCTTCTATGTGTATAAAGATAATTGAATTGAATTGTTTTAACTTTAAAACAACTTGGCCTTAAAAGATACGCTTTGGATTTCGATGAGACCGGGATCGGGTTTCCGTATACCGGATTTCCAGGTCTGGAGACCCGAATACCACATCGATCCAAATTAACGATAGGTCGTGAATCAAGTGAAGATGAAGATTCAGAGTGCAAGGGTTATTGTCGTTAACTCTGAGGGTGATTCCAAAACGAGTGTAACGAGATAATGCCTTCGGTTTCGTTCGAACCCGGAACGAACTTGTATGGATTGAATGCTTTCAGAACATCGTCAGGTGGACGATGAGCATTCTAAGTGATGTGTTCTTTTCTAAGGTAATCGTGACCTCAAGCCTCACAAACCGGGAATGGCTAAAACAGGGGAGGTGCAGCAAGGTTAGTGGGTAGCACCCAAGTAGGACAAGGTTACCTCTGTCTAGATGTCCCTTTCTATTTTCGACTTAGTGGTGCGGTTGCTGATCCCAACCGTGAGGTATCTTGTGCGGGAATTATCCAGTAAGGGATGTTCCGACCTTGTGTTGCAGGGGATTGGGAGTGATCCTCGGTACGGTGATCTAGGCCATGTACTGTGACGGGCGATACCCCGGTAGCCCTGCCATTGTATGGAATCCAAAATCCAATAAGTGCCAACGGACTTGATTGTATAACCCACTTTGTGGCTAGTATGCTGGAATTTAATAATGTAACAATTTCAGCTATTTCATATTTATTTGAAAACCCTAGACCCTATTATAATACAATCGAATTTCCTATCAAATGTTTTGGTTAGCGTAAAGTAAAAACTTACCCATGTTTATGTGTGGGAAGTCTTACGTGATACCTTTTCTTTCAAAAGGTTTTGAAGTTAAGCAAGTTTAACCTGTTACTCACACCAGACCCATGTCTGACCCAAGTTGTTTATTTCTGTTTTATAAACTCTTGGGTACTCAAATTTTTACGAGTAGCCAAGGGATTCAGGTTAGCCTTGACGAATTGTGGAGGAGCAATGGAGCAGGAGGCTTCAGCGTTGTAGATATAGATAGTAGTTTCCGCTGTGTTGATCTTGTTTAGATCTTTGTTTTGTATTGAGTTGTAATAACTAGACAGATGTTTATAACTGTCTAGTATATGATGTGTAATCTATGTAACTCTGATAGATGTATATGATACTATGTAATAGTTATATGATATATTATATTTTGTTCCGTTTCCGCTGTGAGTATTTGTGTTGTTTTCTTTCTCTTTCTCTTCTTTTCTATTTCTCACCCCTTTCTTTCTTATTAATGATTCGTCATTCTGTAGAATGAGTGGCGGGTTGTTACATTTCAATGTGAATTAAATTTACTAAATATAAGAATGTTAATTTTGAGTGATTTCTCACCTTCCGAGGCTAGAGAGATTTGACAATGAAATGGGGTATGAATCCAAGCCTGAATTTCCAAATCAAAGCAAGATGGACACGAATTCGACGAACAAAGCTGATAAATTGGAAGTTTTGGAATTGACGGAAACAAATCAACACTAGTTTAATACAAACTGATCAAAATATATGCTTTTTTAAAAATTCTCTTAAATCAATTTAAAAACATATATTAAAATAAATTCTCTATATATAATTTCAAATCAAAAATTAAATTTAAACACATAAAAATATCTCTATATATTTTCGAAAACCAATTCATGTATACATATATATATATATATATATATACTAATATAAAATCGTGTATATAAACTTACATACATATTATATTTAAAAATCAATCATTATTATAAAATCAATATAAACTTACCTTATTATAATATATATAAACTCAAACAGATTCTATATAAACTTACATAAACTTATATATACAAACAACCAAGTTATACATAATTTATATAAACTTATATATATAAACAAAAGATTATAAACAACTTATATAAACTTATATTTAAAATCTATATTCATTTCAAAATTAAAATACCCATATATATATTATATTTTTAAAACAGTACTTAAACCATGAATTAAAATTTAAAACATATATAATTACCTTAAACGTAGAGTATAAACACCGTAATCAAATAAACGAATAAGCATTTCTAAAAATTTTAACACACACACACACATATATATTCGAACAGTATATATATATAAAATAATTTTATAACTGTATATATATAACAATAGAGTAGCTAGCTGTATATAACAGCTAATAGGACAACAGACTAAGATTTAAAATCTAATATATATATATAATATTGTGACTTATATATAATAGACGTATATAATATAATATAAATTATAATATATACATATACTTTTATATATAACAGTAGAATTTATACATTATAGGCTAATATCTCAACTGTATAAACCAAGGCATCTACAACTATAAGAGCTTTTTTTTACAAATTCAATGTATTACTTATATACAAACAACATACTTATACCTTATAACAACAATATATATATACGTATAACAAAACATATAAACACACATATATATTTATTTCTAAATTCTGTATATATATGTATAAGTATATATATAATAAGACAAGAGAAGAGCTGTTAGGTCGCTCACGTGGCACTGCAAGGAGGAGGAAGCGGACGAAGACACGTGCGACAGAGGTTGAACATTAGGTTAGAGGTGGATGCGGCGGAGTAGTGAAGCAAGGTGGAGGCTTCGGCCAGTGGGTATGCTTGACATGGAGAGGTGATGGGAGATAACTGGGTTTTGGTTGGAGATGGAGGGAGAGGCTGAAGTGGAGGAGAAGGAAAGAAAGGTGGCCGTTCATTTGGAGGTGATAGGTGGCAGGGGATGACCGCTGGCGGAATTGATGTGGGTTGGTGGTCGCTTGACTGGAGGGGAATGATGAGAGGGAGGGCGGTTGCTAGGTGATGTCAGATGGCGCGAAAAATCAAGGAGGCGGGTGGCAGTATGGGTTCGGGCTGCTAGTGCTAAAGCCGGGGAGGAAGGCACTTGCTGGTGATGGGGTGGAGGCCTGATGACGTGGCGAGGAGGCGTGACAGTTGGCGTTTGTGGTGGGTTCGAGTGTTTAGGGGTGATCGGCTATGGAGTTGCGCTGAGTGTTTGAGGTAGAGGCGGATCTCGAGTGCTTAGGTGCAGATGTGGTCATGTGGAAGAGGAAAAATGAACGGCAGGGAAGCTTCAGTAGGAAGAAGAACACAAATATGAGCAGCTATGTATTTTTATAGCAATTATTTCTTTTTGAAGCAAAAGCAAGAACCGAAAATAAAATGAAAGGACCAACAGTTAAAAATATAAAGGAAACAATGGGAATAGAAAAAGTCAGGGCACGAGAATTCAGGAATAATAAAAGCAGAAAGGCTGTTTGTTTTTCAACCGTTGGAAAATTCGAATGGACACAGGAATCAAAAAGGCACGAAAACGGGTACAGATACGGTTATCTTGTTCACAGATTTCGCCGTGCACCGGGCATCAAAATTGACAATTGAATATACTGCGGAGATCCGCACGATGAGACGAACAGAACGATACACAGATATTGGCGATAAAATCGTCCTATCAAAAGTCAATATTTCGCTGCTGAACTGCTGCAAATTCGTCGAAAATAAGATAAACGGGGCTAGAGAAATCCAAATTTGACGAAACGAATTATGACGTCTCACGCAGAAAATGATAAACATTTTTATTATGTAAAAATATTCAGGTTTCGAAAATATTTAATTTTCATCAAATTAACTGATATTAAATTGAAATTTACACAACAGAATTAACATTCATATTTTCCAATGAAAATTTTCCATTTGCTATGTCTAAATAGACGTATTCCAAATATTGAATTTTCATTGCTAAATTTTATAATTAAATTTCAAGCAAAATTTCAGTTAATTACGTTATAAAAACCATTAAATTTTATGGGTCGTTACACTCTCCCCCAGTCAAAACTTTTCGTCCCCGAAAAGGAAGAAGATAGGAGAATAGAAACAACCGAAAAGAAGAGATAGATTGAAATACAGAAGACAACAATCGATTCTCATTTAGTTTATTTCCATTTATTTTATTTTCATTTATTTTATTTAATTCAAACTGTTAATTCAAAACTGTATAAATTTTATTAGTTTCAAGTTGATTAATATTCAACAAATTTGGTTGATTTCAATTAAATGGGTTTTCATTCAATTGATTTGCTTTTAAATTTATTAACATTTGCTACAAAATTTTCTTTCAAAACAAAATTTATTTTATTAACTCATTTATTAAATCTATTAGACTTAAGTTAATTCCACTCATAATTCAATTTTGACTATTCTTTGTTATTTATAAGCAGTTTTCAAAATATAAATTTATTTATTTCCTATTTATTTTCTTAAGTTCATAATCATCTGCTTAAATAACATCTTCTTTTCAGTTTATTCCTCTTAACAAATTCTTATAACATAAATTAACTGTATAAGCTTTTATTATATCCATTCAATCTTCTATTTAAATTTTCCTTAACAATATTTTGTTTCGACAATCTCATTGCCTACATTTATTATTGTATATTATTCTATTACATTCAAATCCTTTCCAAGTAAATTTTATTAATGTTTTTGAATGTAATCGAACACTATACAAATTTCAGTCATTTACCACATCTTATTAAGCAAAATTTAGTTTGGATATTTTATTACTTAAATTTCTCTTGTATAACCTCTAATTACATTTTCACACTAACATTTTAACTTTTTGAATGGTTCAGGTAAGTTATATATTATAGAATTTCAATTGAGTATTATACAAATAAATTTTATCTCATTTCAACTGTTATAAGTTGTTTAAGTTCTATTTCTCATTTTAAACACTTCAATTTTTCAAAATTTTACTTTATTTCAATCGTTGAAACCATCACCTAACAAAAATTAAAAAAAATTAAATTTCCGGTTTCCCTTTAAACAAATTTGAAGTAAATATATACTTTATACATCATATCATATCAAAATTTTAAATCAAATCCATTTTGAAAGACAAAAGTGTAGCAAGGCTACCAATTGGTCTCTCCACTTTGAGACTCGAAAATGAATGTCGATGATGCTGCAGTCATCATCGAAATTATTTTCTAGTGACAAAAAGGAAAGTACTGATTTTCTTTCATTAAAATTCTTTGGAAACGATTTCCATTTGAAAATACTTTCAAATAATAAAATTTTAAGACCTTGAAAACCAAATTTGAAAATCACCAGAAATTTAATTCTCAAATCCTTAATTCAAATTCATTTCATTTGCACATCAGATTTATAAACCATATTTTAAAGTTTCATATCCTGATAATATACAACAATAGTTAATAATTTATGAATGTTGACAAAACAATAAATGATAATCTAGTATTATCATTTCTACAACCAATTCATTTAACTATCGATTTTCAGAAAACTATACTTCTATAGATAGAATATAATTATACCTAAATTATTTCATTTACCAATTTCGAAAACAATATTGTATCAGTTTGCTCTGTTCAAGTGCTTTGGAACTTCTATCGATAGCGTTGGCCAGACGAATCGATCAAAACACAAAATCAACCTTAACAACTCAAACAACACAATACAAAACATTTTATATTAATTACAAATACACTCCCTCACACGCTGATCCAAGAATAGATTATAGAACAAGGATAGAGGTTCGAATTAGAGGTACCAAATCAGAGAAAATTCTAATTAAGATGATATACTCGAAGGAAGATAAGATAATCAAATTACAAAAGAAAGAATGATAGACTTATATTAATCGCGACGATCTTAACCAGGTCAACCGAGATTCCAAGAAAACGAGAATATCCTCAATGAAACCAGGACAAACTTGTTGGGAACATCACAGAATCATGATTGATGCTCCAGGAATAAGATTGATGCAGAATTCAAATTCCCGCTTAGGAGGAGGAAAACGACTTCACCCAAGACATCTAGATAGAGTAGGATAATAGGGGTGGAGTCAAGGTCACTAGGCTGATAATCAAGCGAATAAATAAAATTGCCTACAAAATCCTAAGGCAATCGACATTCGATCAAAAGAGAATTACCCCAATCGTCTACTAAAGAAACGGTTCAGGCCTTTCAAGAGATAATAGCATCAAAACCGAGGACGTAGAAATCTCTGGTGAATCAATGCCCGTTGTAAAGGAGTTTCACCCTTCTACAAATCATATTAAGGTTGGTGGGATCGCCGATGGGATTAGTCACACAATGAATGAAGTTGAAAGTTGAGGTTGGAGCTATGGGATGCTCCAATAACAAAAGAACGCGAACAGGAGAAGACAAGAATGAATTTTTCAGAAACGAGAAGTGTTCCAAAATTCAAAGGAAATCCGAATCAAAGAGGAAGAAATCTAAGCTCAAACGAAGGTGATTTTGTAGTTAAATTTTTACTCCATATGCTAAGTTCTACCTAAACTAGAGCTCTGATACCAACTGTAATGACCAGGTGTTTCGAACCATTCGCATCCATACATGTCAGACTTGAATTGCTCAAAACAACAGATTGTTAATTTATATTTGGAAAAACTTAGGATATACAGTAAATAAATCAATCACGGAATCACAGACATAGAGTAATATAGCAATAAGCAGCGGAATTGTAACGACCCCGGATTTTATAAATATTTAAATTGATAATTAATTTAATTTTTGAATTAAAATTGTAAAATTAATTTGTAAATTGATGCGAGTTTCCCCGAGTTCAAATAAATTCTATATTAAATCATATGAATTTAAATATTGTATATATGTGATTTGGATTTTAATCTTTGACAAATGGTTTAAAAATAAATATAACTGTAGATATTTGACACAAGTATAAAAATAAATAATTTTAAAATTTAGAATTGATGGTTAATAATAATTTGAATTTATAAAATAAATATATATAGAGAAATACAAGACAATAAAAAAATAAAAGTAAAAATATAAAAGATAAATTAGATAAATTATGAAAATAAAAGGTAACACCTTAAATAAAATTTTAATAACATATTTAAAATAGAAATTATCTATATTTTAAAATAATAAGACTAAGGAAAATAAAATAAAAATAGAAATAAATAAAAGCAAAAATACAAATTAGTTATAATATAGCAACATGTTAAAATAGAAATTCATTTATGTTATCAAGCAAGATAAACAAATATAACTATTCATGAACAAACAAAGTATGTAAACAAAATACATTCAAGTATGAATGGCTTGCTAAAGAAGAAACAAAATAAAATATATATTTGTACAAAGTAATAAATGTATCCACCAAAACACAAATCAGCTCAGTCGATAAAGATAAGGCAAAGGAGAAAAAAATCTCTGATCAATTTATACAAACAAATAAAAATATCATCACCCTGTTAACTCATATATACATATCAACTTCTCTCCATTTCAATTCGTTCCTTCAAACTAAATAAAACTGAAGTAATACTATCTTAAAACATAAACAACATTCAACGTAAACCACAAATTAAATCAAATAAAAACCAAAGATCAAAGAAGGAAGTTTCAGCTAAAAGTTCAAGCCTGGTTCATCATCAGCCTTGTTTACCTTCAAACCACTGTGAGTATCATCTTTTCTAAAAGCTTAAGTATTTGAATGTCTGGTTGCATGTGGATTACTGGAAATAAGTATGCTTTGTGTGTATATATATATTGGTGAATTTTCTGTGTATATATATGAATGTATGGATGAGTTGCATGTTTGTTTTTACCTGAGGCATTTGTTTCCAGTTCAAACCCAAGTTTTGATCAAAATACATTGTCTCTTGATCTGATGGTTGTTAAGACTTAGGATTTATATAAAGTTTGTTTGTTATATGATAAAGTAAAGTTTAAAATTTATTTAAGTTAAAGTAAATTGGAATTGTCTCTGGAAATCAAGAACAACAGAGCAAAATTCAATCTAAGTCAAAATTCAAACTT
This sequence comes from Allium fistulosum, assembly GCA_030737815.1. Classification (NCBI taxonomy): domain Eukaryota; kingdom Viridiplantae; phylum Streptophyta; class Magnoliopsida; order Asparagales; family Amaryllidaceae; genus Allium; species Allium fistulosum. The sequence goes on from CM060908.1 coordinate 369,966,679, forward strand.
TTTAAATCATTGATTCAGGATTACAAAATGATTACTTAATCAAAAACTGGATTTTTAAAACTAAAATCAAGATTTTTAGTTTGGTTTCGAAGAAGCATTTCTAGGTTGAACTAAATTTGATATTTTGGAAATTTCTGATGATCTAAGGGGACAGAATGGTCGTGGTTCTTCCTGGAGGTGGAGGAGTGATCAGTGGTTGAGGGAAAAATGGTAAGATGGTCGGTAGTTGAACGTGGAGGCGGCGGCGAACATTTGAAATTTGTAAACCTAGTTTTCGTATGCTCTGGAATTTTTGATCACGCGATACCTCTGGTTGATCGAGTTCAACCAAACTCGAGGGGATGGAAGCATAAACATTGACGAAGTGATGGCCGGAGTTTTGTGACCTCTGGTGGTCAAGGTGGCGAGGACAAGGTGTTGATAGGTTTGGTTGTGGTGGGCCTTGATGTTCCAGGTATGGGTTTTAAGTTCTCGAACTCGAATTCGAAGTTCGAAGCACGAACTGATAATCGTGGAGTGCTGCTGGAGTAGTTACCGACGTGGGAAGTTTATCGGCGGTGGCCAGGAACGACCAACGTCGCCGTACATGTGCACGGTGCACTGAAATTCTGGGGAAGTTGGGTTTTGTTCGTTTTCGAGTTGGTGATGTTTGACTCGAAGTAGGTAGATGTTTTGCTCGGGAAAGTTGGGTATTGGACTTGAAGCAATAAGATGGTGTCTCGAGTAAATTGTTTGCTACAGGTTTTACTGAAACCTGTTATCCCGTTTTTTTTTTAAATTTTCAGATTAAAATTTAAAAGCTAGTTAAATGAAAAACAAAGTTTTAAAATGAGTTTAAATTCAAGTTTAAATCTGATTCAAGTTAGTTTTGAATCTCAGTTTTAAAAATAAATAAAGTTTTAAAATTTAAATTATTTTAAATAACTTGAATGATAAATTGAATTTTTAAATTGATTTAAAATGGAATTTGGTTTTAAATCCTTTTTATTTCTATTATAAGATAAATAATTCTTTAACTTGTGAATTAAAAAGGGTTTTTGAAAATTATTCCAAACTTTAGTTAATTTGTTTTCATTTTAAATCTTAAATTTAAAAGGAAATTTAAAAGGTAAATTTGAAATGAATGTTTTTAAACCAATTTGTGAGTGATAATTTAAAATCATTTGTAAGAATGAGTTTTATTTATAGTAATGAAGACTGAATAAATTTGTAATTCATTAATTAGTAAATAAATTAAAATGGATAATTTATTTATTTAATTAATTAATCATTTGGATTAATTAAATAAGTAATTAAAGGGTTAAAGCAATTAATGAAGGTTTAAAGATTAATTGATTGGTAATTAAGGACTATTAATTAAATATTAATTAATGATTAAAGTTGATTAATCAAGCGATTAAGCAATATTTAATTTAAGGATAATGTGTTAAATTAATTAAGGTAATTAATTTGAGAATAATTAATTTATTAAAAGTTAATTAATTAATGAAAGTGATTAAGGAATAATTATTAATTAAGGAGTAATTAATTAGTTGTTGTAATTAATTAAGAATTAATTATTAATTAAAGGTTAATTAATGATTAATTAAAGAATAATTTATTAAATGTTTTTTAATTAATTGATTATTAATTTACCATGACTAGCAAATTTATTCATAGAAATTAATCTGATTTGAATCAATCAGATAATTAAATTGATTCTATCTATGGATGTTTAGATTGTATTGGATGTTGAATTGTTTGATATCCCTGATATGTGATGCTTTGTGATATATCTTGATTTGTGTTGTGATCTGTAATGTAATTTATTTATCCGAGATGACTGTAATTTATTATCTGTGATATATATATATATATATCTGTGGATCTGTGAATAAGGATAAGCGTTATAGTTTGTACCGCTTATCAAATATATTGTTGTATTTGAATCTGTAATGATGTGATGATTTGTAATGTTGCACTACTGTGTGAAACCCCTGGACCACACTCATACACACACAAATATGGATTTCACGAGGAAATCGGTTAAGTTACAGATGATTTAAATTTAATGTTTTTGAAATTGAAATTTTAATTTCAATTTATTTTGGAAATGGATTTGGGTTAAATGTTAAAGCTTTTGAAAAGGAGTTTTTAAGACAAAAGTTATTTGAATAACTTGGTAAAGTTTTCCAATTTAAATAATTTAATTTGAATTTGAATTCAAAATTTGGAATTGAATTCCATGTTTGGAAATTATGGTTAAAGATGTTATAAATGTGTTTATATGAATTTAAACCATTTTAAAAGTATGGTTTTGAGAATTTGAATTTAACCCAAGGACTTTAACTCGTATAAATGAATCAGATTTTCCGAAATGAAAACTATGTGTTTTCAAATAATAGAAGCTTTCATATAAGGAATGAATTTCCAATTTGTGTTAAAAGAATTTCAAGATTGAAATGAAAATGGTTTTCCGAGTTATGAATAAATCTTTGTGAAAGATTGTTGAACTTTGTTTTGAAATTGGAAAGGTGTACCTTTTGTATAAAAGGTCGAAACGTAATTGTTTTGAAAGCTATAAGTTAAATCTTTGATTTAAAGATTTAACGAGTTAATCCAATTGAAATGGAAATTGATTTGGAAAAGCTATGAATAGATCTTTGTGAAACTGGGTGAACTTTGTGAATTGAATCTTTTTGTGTAAAAGAAAAGATTGGAAATGGTAATTTGTTTAAACCATTTGAAAGAGAAGTTTGGGTAATAAGTTGTGACTTAATTGAAATCCCAATATCCATATGTTTTTAAAATATTACGCTCATTATTCGGTTTAGCCGGGAGAGCACTTTGTGTCATATAACCCATTTCGAATAGTGATACAACGTAAATGGATAGCATTTGAAGACCGGGTGTTTGCGAGAACGATAGGATAACGTATCAATTGTCTCTGCACTGAGTAGCTACGGTATAGAGATTTCCTAAGTGATGGGAAGTCCGATCGGGATTGTGAATACCCGGATTGCAAGGGCTTCTTTGGAAGTGCCTTCGGTTCTGTTCAAACCCGGAACAGACTTGTATGGTTGTATGTCTGACATTACACTTTGAGATATAAAGCTGATTTCTTTCAAATACATTTCTGTTTGGTGGCGGAGATTTATTCTCTTAGCTTAACACCCTTCTCTGAGACGTACAAGCTCAGAGGTTATGTAGTTGAAGGTTATCAGTGATATACTCCCAATTTGGTAGTGTGGCATGCTAAGTGTTGCTATGTGTTGCTGATCATTTGTTGATCAAAGCATGGCTTTCGTGTAAAGCGTAGCTTTGTGGACGAGACCTCATCGAGCCTCACAAACCGGAAATGGTCGAAACAGGAAAGATGCGGCAAGGTTTCAGGGGTAGCTCCCCTAGGGTATGTCCATTCCTTCTGGAAAAAGGTGGTATCATGGTATGGGGCCCAGATATTTACCTGTGTGGTTGCTCCAATCTCATTTACTGTGTGATTGTTGCTTTGTGATCGAGGTACCTTGGATAAAGGTCGTAAATGACCGAGGGTGGCATATCTCAGGTTTACTACCCGGGAAGGGGGTAACCGACCTTGTGTTGGCAGAGAGCAGTTGTCTCTCGGGGCGTCCCTCCAGAGGCGTTCCTAGGTGGCATAGGAAGTTCCTTAGCCTGACCATTTGTTGGAAAATCCAAAGAAACAATACGAGCCTTGTACGGTTTTAGTTGTAGAACCTGCCATTTAAAATGGTAGCTATAGTAGGCATAGTATAATGGTACCTATGCTGGCTAAGATTTATATTATATTTTCGAAATGTTTCCTACACTATGCACTAGTAATAATATCAAAAAGAGTTTTCTCGTATTAAGCATATTTGACTATCATAAGGAGAAATCTCCTCCAATTCTGCGTTTGCATTGTGTGTGTGGCGGGAGGCCTTATAGTAGTTTCATTTTCCAAAAAGCATTGCAGATTTCAATGTTTAAAATTCTATTGTTGTTTGTTTTAAAGATAAACTGTTTTTGTTACTCTTACCAGTCCCATGACTGACCCGGAGTTTATTGTTCCCTTCCTAAACTCTGGGTGCCCACAAATTTTCCACACGGGCAGTCTAGAGTTGGGGTTTTCAGATAGTCAGGTTTAGTAGACTAGTTGGAGCTAGTTCAGTTTTTGGAGTTGACAGAGCCGACTGACCTTGCTTATCTTGGTGCAATGTGATGGTGGTTCGAGCTTGATGTTGGAGTTATTGGTCTCATTCTCTCTTTCGGATCACATGGAGTATCACTTCTGTTTCCCGCTGTAGCATCTTTATTTGTCTCTGGTATTCTTGTATCATATTGATATCATTGTTGTATATCATTCTGGATATTGTATTCATTGGAGTTGTATATGATATTATCCATTTCTTTCTTCTGCTGTGTTGTTATACTTACTGTGTTATAAGCTCCGGCGAGCCAGATTCGGCGTTTGGATCTGCAGCATTCTAGTACAAAATAATTTTGCACAGTGGACTACTGAGCAAAAGACTATTGCACAAAATAATTCCAAAGCAATGAATATTTTATTTTGTTCACTTGATAGGAATGAATTCAATAGAGTATCTGTTTGTAAGTCTGCATATGATATATGGAAAACTTTGCAAGTTACTCATGAAGGAACAAGCAAAGTCAAACAGACCAAAATATCCATACTCATGAATCAGTTTCAATTATTCAAAATGAATTCTAATGAATCCATTTTAGACATGTATAGTAGATTTCAGGATATTGTGCATTCTCTAATATCATTGGGAAAAAGTTTTTCCGAATAAGATCAAGTCAGAAAAATACTAAATTCTCTTACTCCTGAATGGGATCATAAAACTCTTGCAATTGAAGAAGCAAATGATATCAGTACTTTAAAGATTGAAGAATTGATTGGAAATTTAATGTCGTTTGAAGCACAAATGCAAGAGAGAAGAGATAGCAAGGCATTCGAAAATAAGTCAATTGCATTCAATGCATTAACAAATGGATCAGAATCGGGAAGTGATGATGATGAAGAAATAACTTTCATGATAAGGAATTTTCGGAAGTTTTTAAAATACAGAAAGATAAACAACTTCAAAAAGAATGATCATAGGAATTCTAGAAATCATAACGAAGTACCAAACCACGTCAAATGTTTCAACTGTGACGAACCAGGTCATCTCAAAAGAGATTGTCCGCACCCAGATAAGCAAAAGTTTCCTGCAAGTGATGATTATACAAAGAAAAGGAATAAAGCGTATACCGCTACACTAGATGATTCAGACTCAGACTCAACCTCAAGCGATGATGATCAAAAGACAAAAAATTCAAATATGTGCTTTACGGCCATTCATGATTCCGATGATCTCAGAGATACGAATCTAGAAAAAGGTACACATTTACAATATATTGGTTGAAATTGTTTGCTTAAAATTGATTGATTGTTTGATTGTTTTTGTTTGAATTTTAATTTTTATTATGTTTATTTTTATTTTTATAATATTTTTTATTAAAGTAATATTATTATATTAAATATTACTCCAGAAAATATATAGACATTAAAAATAATATATAAATATATAGAGATTAAAGTATATAGGAAAATATAAGTCACATGAATTCTCTGACCCATGTCGACATGGTCCTACCCATGATGTCGACATACCTGTCAGAAATTTGAAATTCAAATTTGAATTCAAATCTTTGAACTTCCCTCCACCTTTTCACCAACTCCAATGTTCTGGAAAGGTACCTCTTGACCAGAGAACATGACTATTGAATATCTATTTATTTCCCTTATCTTATCATATCTTTTCACTTTCATTTTAAACCTCAAACTCTCTTTCACTCTTTCAAACTTTCTACTCTCTTCAAAAATGGCTTCTTCAAGCACTCAATCCACAATGAAGCTGTCTAAAACCATCAAAGAGTGTCTCTATAATGATCCGGAAGTAATCAAGGTTTATATAAGCTATGCTAATTACGGAAAAGTTCATACGAGAAAGTTTGCTATCTTTAGCGATTTCTCTACATATGAAATCAATACTCTTCTTGAAGAGAACCATATTCTTAGTCTTTTTGACAATTCTGAAAATGATTTTGTTTGTTATCCAAATCTTGTTAAAACGTTTTATGCAAATTTGAATCGCGGTTTTCATGAAGCAAATGAAAATGAAATTTGGAGTAGTGTCAAAGGCACCAAAATTGTTTTAAATTGTGAAATTTTGGGCAACATTCTCAATTGCAAGAATTCGGGAATGGATCTTTCTACTTTCAACATTGATGAACGTGATCGTGAGACATTTCATCACATTTTCGAAGGAGATGACAACTTTGAATTTAAAAATCATAACTTTCTTCCGAAAGCACGTATTGTTAATCTTCTTTTGCAACATACTATCACACCTAGATCGGGAAATTTCAATAATTGGTCATTATGACATGATATATATTTTTAATGTGAAAATATATGATTTTATAAGTTAAAATGATTTATATTAAAAGTTAATTATGTGTGAAATTGTAAATAAAACTCTGAATTTGATTTGACAGCATTTTTGAAATGTAATTTAAAGATATTACAGCATTGGAAAATGCTGTAGCTGTTTTAAATGAACCAAATATCAAATTTGAACTAAGGGTTATTATAGCACTTTGTTAGTGCTATAGTTGTTAAATTTAACTAAAATTTTAATTTAAACTAAATTAAGATATTACAGCATTTTAAATGACGTCTTTGGTTAATGAACTGTTTTTAAACATAACATTCTCGTAGCATTTTCTAAGTGCTGCGAGAGTTGAATTTTCTTTGTTTAATAAATTCAAATGAATAAATGATCTTTGAAAAAGATTAAATTTTGGAAATTAAATATTTAATTATTAAATATAATGAATTGACTTTAAATGATTTAAATGGAATAGTTGATTTGGGAAATACAACTATTTTGAAATATGATTAAATGGTATTTAAATTTAAATTCAATAAATGATGTTTTGAAATGATATTTTGATAATTTGAAATGAATTTGAAATGATATTAAATCTTGGAATGAATAATTGAAGTTTATATTAGTATGAAAAATATTTGGTTTACTTGTAATTTGAATCTATTTAAAAGATATTGGACTTATGAAATATAGGATAATAAAGCTTTGGAATTTATTTTATAATTTGAATAGTTATTTTGTGGATTAAATCTATATTTGAAATTTATAAGATGTGAAATGGTCTATGGAAATTTAATTGAAACAAATGATTGAATTGAAACTTTGGAAATTTTAATACTTGATTTGAAAGTATAATAATTTCACTTTTAAATGGTTTAAATGAATTATTTTGATTGAAATATAAACTAGTTAAAAGGTGACTTGAAATGATAATAAATGAATGAGATCTTTAAATTTAAAAAGTATTTAAAGTTGAATATTTAGATTTGAACTCAAATGATATTTTGGTATATAAAAATGATTTGAAATGAAGTTTTGGAAGGATATGATATTTTGGTATATAAAAATGATTTGAAATGAAGTTTTGGAAGGATATGATATTTTGATATATAAAAATGATTTGAAATGAAGTTTTGAAATGATATGATATTTTAAATATATTGAAATGGTTTGGAATTGATTTAATCTTTATTTTGATAAAGATTTGGATTTGAAATGATATTCTATTTTGAAGTATAAACTGTTTTTAAATTATAACCACGGGTTATAATAACGATTGGTTGTTAAAGAGACCGGGATCGGATATGGACATACTCTCTGTCGATACCGAAAACCACTTTGACAATTGTGTACGCGGTGGAGTTTCCAGAATGAAGTAGGATGGTGACGACGATCCTAAGGTATATATACGTGGACCCAACTCCCGTGAGTTGGCATAAGGTGGCTAAAACAGGAGCGATTGACGGACCAAGGAGGTAGCACCTCTGATCGTACACACTTCTTCGATACCATTCTATTACTTGTGATTGATTTGGTGCGCACCCTTGATTTGGGAGTGTTGTTCGAGGTGGGCGGTAGTGGCTGCTATGCGTCACCACCAGTCCGGATGCGTAATTGGTATATCTACCCTGGCATTGCCTAGTTGTGCCGTGTCACCTACCATAGCGAGCTTTACTACGATTTTGGTTTAAAGATCCGACCGCGTTAAGGTTCACCATCCCCTTAACGCTATTTTCTATATGATTATACTTTACTGATTAGACACTACTGTATATAGCGTATATTACTATATAGTAAATAGTTTAACGGATCCTTAGAGGATGGGCGGTCCCAAGCATCCTTTAAGTTACTTGTACTTTTACTACAGTTCACTTGAGTTGGTTTACATTATATAAGTATATATTGTCCTGACTCGAGTGTTCTGTGTTTTTCTTTACGCTCGGGTCAGCCTGAGTTATTCACAGATTTGGATTTCCACTCTCCTGGAGATTTGAATCGCTGGAGATTATCTGCTTATCTTGTCCTATCTATTTCAGTTCCGTTGTTCTACTCAGCTTGTACTTGGTTATTTTATTGATACTCTTCTGTTATATCTTATGTAACTCTGATATATTTATATAGTAGCTTCATGAACTACTATTTTTTTTACTTCCGCTGCATTATTTTACTCTGTGTCTGTGATCTGTGATTATATTTATTTACTGTATATTCTGAGATTTGCCAAATTTTATTTACAACGCGGTATTTTGAGCAATTCAATTCCGGCATGAGTTTTTACCTATACACTTATAATGGATGCGAATGGTCGAAAATATCGGGTCGTTACAAAAATAATAAACACTGTGTACTATATTATTTTTGAACATTGTAGTATATTGGACAGTTTCATAAACTCCTGAGTGAGTGCACCATAGATTTCTTCCACTTTCAGCAATTAACCTATTAATTTAATGTTGCCATTAGTTATCGATCCTTGCACTTCTTCATTAACTCTAATGCCATGACCAAATAAGCTACCACTTGGGACATCACGTCGTATTTCTTGGAGCAACCAAATCAGTCTAGGATTTACTTCAAATAATCATACCACCATATAATGAACGATTTTTTTTATAATTTAGCATAATTCAAAGAAAACTAATTACCACCATGGGAAATACTTATGGATGTGAATAAATTACTTTAGATGACATCGCATTGAAAATAACTATAAGACCGAATGACAAAAGAAAATATAATCAACAAAGCGAGCCACTAAAATATCATATAATAACATGTCATTATAAATGCTTATAATATTATTGTTTATACATCACATCGAAAAATATAAAATCTGTAACCCAATACAATTATTATGCTAGTAAGACAAAAATTATAATTTCATTTTAAAATATATTGAATAAATAATCTTTCGCTTCAAACATAAGCAAATATGTTAAAAATATCGTATTGCACTTAAAGCATAAGCAAATGTTATCCTAATATTAGTTTGATAGGTTTGTTAAAGAATACTATTTTTAACTATATTTATACTAAAAAAAAATTAATTTTATACTAATCTTATTAAAGGAAAGAAAATTATATTTAAAAATAGGCAATGGGCTCTTATGTCACTATTTTTCTTTGATAAAATATTTCTCACGTCTAGAAAATATTTATTGAATTTACAAAACACTTCTTGTTACAGGTTTCCTATGTCACTATTTTTCTTTAATTTAACAATAGTTTGCTTATAACCATAATGGATAATTTATCTCTAATTGATAGTTATTTATTTATAAAACACGTTCCCTGATAGAATTTTTCATCTAAAATATTATTGATAAAAGAAAATAAATGAAACAATTAATTAATTGAATATTAATTAAATAATTTATTAGAAATAAGAAGAATTAATATATAGTTAGTTCTCTCATTAAAATGAGTTACAATTTAATTCTCAAAGTACTTTGAAATCAATTGATAAAAAATTTAAAAAGTTTATTCACATTGTTTTTTTGCATGATAATAATATTTGATATGATAATAGCTCACTTATAACCATTTTTAAAAAATACGTCTTTAATTTGTAATTATTTATAAACATTTCCAAAATGAGAAATACAAAACAACATAAAATAAAACAAATTTTATGAAAATTCAAAAATAATTGCCTCGTTCTTGCTTAAGATCATCAAGAATTCGATGATAACCATAAATATGTGTTGTCAATGAACATTACATAGTATTAAATAATACAACAGAAAAATATTAAAAGCCTGGAATGATTAAAGAAGGACACTGCTAGAATTTACTAAATTTTTTTCAGACTGACTAAGACAACATGAAACATTTAATAATAAATATGTTTCCAAAACACGTATTTAAGAACAAAATTTTAACAAATTTTAATATTGTCTACCGAAGGCAGAACGTAAGTGTTTCTTATACATTTATACTTTCCCCAAAAGTATAGTATGAAATCCATTATTTAAATAATCTTTACTTCATATATAATTCTTTTCTTCCAACCTGTTCTTTTATACACTAATGTTTTAGAATGAAATAAAGATCAGCTTTATCTCAATTTGATTATATAAAAAACTTATGATTTCTCGATGTCTATATGTTAACAAACCAATAACTTCCCACAAAATAAGCGAAGGAACCCAAATTCATAATCAAACCAGTAGAAATAAAAATATGGAAACGAATTTTGATATGAAATGTGAGAAAGAAGAAATAACTTAATTCTATTTATAATAGATTTTATATAACAATAGAAGCTTCTATAGTTGTTATGCACCTAATATGTGATTGATAAAAGTAAATAAATATAATTAATTGATCATACAATTAGCCATAAAGTTGCTTAGTATGCAATTAATTCTCTCATAAATTGAATTTCAGTTTAATTCTCAAAATACTTTGATTCAAATTGCTTAAAATTAAATGCTATAATTTTTTTATTTATAGCATAATAACAATATTTGATATGATTATAACGATTATGAATACATATCTCTAATTTATATAACCTATAAACATTTCATTGTCTATGTTAATCCAAAAAATTGATCAACACCAAGAAATAAGGTGAAAGCACCAGTTCAAATAAAGGTAAAATAGAAAGTCATAAACTAGATAAGAAAACACAAAAGTTTTTATAGTGGTTCAGCATAATCTCTGGCCTATGCCCACTTCAATATGTTTTATTAGTTGTTCTCTCTCTGCATTATAACTAGTTTTCTTAGGTTTGACCACAATATAGTGGATCTCAGATTTACAATGGAGTTTCTAGGTTTTTTATGAGTCACTTATACTAAGAATTGTCGATCTAAGTCCTAGAATAGCAAATAGTTATTTCCTAGGTGACTCTAATAGAGGAGAGGTGAGAGGTGAAGAAGTAGCAGAGTCTCCATGGTCAGAGATTCTAGATCTTATTTTAGTTGCTATATGGTTTGTATTTATAAGGAAAGCAGGCATGATGGTTCAAAAGTGCACTTGTAGTGAAGTCTAGATATCAGCCCGAAGTAGTGTGAAAAGTCACAGGGTCCCACGAGTTATGGTTATAACTCGGTTCCGAGTTTTCCCTTATAACTAGATATCGAGTTATCCCTTGTAACTTGGTACCGAGTTATCCCTTAAGGGGAACTCGTTCTTCTCTTTTAGATCTTGCTTCATTTTGGGGTGCCCCTTTTGTTTTCATAAATCAATGACTATTTTTGATGATCATTCCTTCATAAGTTGATTTATTCTATAGTTCATTGAAGTTTACCCTTCAATTCTTGTGCTAAGTCACCAAAACTCTACGTAATCACTTAGGCATGCATGGAAGAGCAAGAGAATAACTTTGTGGAGTTGCAGAGGCCATTTATGAGGCATGATAACTCAGTGTCGAGTTATAGGCACAATTCGACATCGCCTTATCCTCTTAGCCAATTTCTGGCTCAATCTTAACCAAGCTATTTCCTTCGTCCATTTGAATGTGCTTGCCAATTTTCAAGTCATTCGTTCTAGTTTGAATCTTCTAAGTCTGATTGAAATCCGCTTGCCTAAAAAGCGGTTAACACTTGCCACCCAAAGTACGCCTTACGAATGTAGGGTGTGCTTTGCCCAAGTTCTAGAAATCAATCTCCGATACTTGAGCTCTCTGGCTATCCATTGATCCTGATCTTGTTGAATTTTCCAAAATTATCTTTCCATATATTTGAGCCATCCTGTGTTTGCCCAGGTTTATCTTCCTTTCTCCAATTGCAAGGCATTCAAATCCTTTTATCAAGTCTGCATCCACTCCGGGGCTTAGTCTCGCCAAACCATTGATCTTCCATGGGTTTGATCTCTCTGGATCGTTTATTGCCTATTCTAGGATTTTAATCTCTCTGGATTCTTGCTAAGTTCAATCCGCTCGCTCTCTGGCAAGGAAACTCAATCACCAGAGCAAGTCCATCCGCTCACTCTCTATAATAAGAGAATTTCAAATGCAATTTCTAAAGCAATTTCGAAACGTTCCTAAAACTCGTTTTCTTCAACTTAATTTCTATATAAAACACACAATTTTGCACTTCGAGTGAAGAGGGAGGATAATTAAGTGATTAGATAAAATGCGTGCTATGAACGCGTGCGTTTATCTTCTCAGTTAATTCCTAATCTATTCGTTTGATCGTTTTGACCTTCGGGTCTGGTTTACCGATGAGATGAGGTAAACTTTGTACTGCTTTGAGTGTGGAATTGGCTAACGGTTAGTAAACCGTTTAGTGCAAACGTGTGGTATGGAACACACATTAACACTTTGTGGGTTCACATTTGAGGGGTTTGCGACACATATTGCCAGTTAGTGGTGTCTAGTACTGGGCCTCCTGACCTTTGCCACTACGGTTTGTTGCCTTCGGGTTTGTGCCTTCGGGTTTATTGCCTTCGGGTTTGTGCCTTCGGGTTTGTGCCTTCGGGTTTGTTGCCCTATAGTATCGCTTTTGGAGTTGGTCCTTCGTGACCGCTCGAGATGTAACGACCCCGAATTTTATAAATATTTAAAATGATAATTTATTAATTTTTGAATTAATATTTGTGAAATAAAACAATAAATGGATTGAAGAGATGCGAGTTTCCCTGGATTCTAATATATTCTATATAAATCATTTCAAATTAAAAAATATTATATATATGTGTATATATGTATTTGGGCATATACGAGTGAATTTGAAAATAATAAATATATAGATATATATTTGACTTGAATTTTAAATTGTAAATAAATGGTTTAAAAATATAAGTAATTTGGATTTACAAGGTTAATAATGATTTGAGTTATAAAAAATATATATGATAAATATATTTATCTTAGTAAATCAATACAAAATAAATACCAAGTAATAAAACAAACAATATATAGTGAAGCTTGCAAGGAAAGATATTAGCATATAGATAAATATATTTAAATTTGTACAACAACAAATAATGCAAGCCACCACAATCATCTTCTCAGCCGAAAATGATATGCATAAGCTTTTGAAAAACAAGACTAAAGGCAAGAAGGAAATGAAGATAATAATATAACCTATGTACTTAAGGGAAAAATGGGATAAGTATGTAGGCATGTGGGGAACATGCATTTAATGAACCAGTACTCTAGCACGAATTGATATCACCAGCCCCCAAAACAAAGAAAAAAAATCTCTGGTTACCATTTGTACAAACCAATGTTGTACCACTTGTACAAAACATATCTTTGTATATTTCCTTTATCATTTTCTCACATCAGCTCGTTCCTTCAAAGCTAAGAAAACTGAAAATGAATATTAACTCAATTTAAACATCAACAACAATACAAAACAGAGGATTAAAGATCAAGAAAGCTTCAACTTGTAATTTCTCAGGCTGTTTCAAATATTGGAGCAGGCTCTGTTCATCAAAATGAAAGGTGAGCAACTTCAAATTTTTCTAAAACCAGTTTTTCTTTTTATTTTTAATTGCCTGTGAATCTGTGAGTAAACAACCTGTTTTTCAAGTTTAAGTTAAATTAAATTTAGGTATGTATGGTTTGATTTAAGAGTGCTTGGTTGAGAATCTTTTCAGTTTTAACTCTGTCATATGTATGCTTGGGTATTGCTTGTCCTCTGTTTGGGTTTCAGAGTAGAAAAATCAATATGAGATTCAAAAATCTCTTCAAATCATCATTTGACTTTGAAGTTTAAACAAAAACAAGTTGCTTATACTTAAATTAAGATCTGGGAAAGTTTTCCAGTGAAATAGAGTTTTATAGCATCTCAAAAATTTATTTTACAGGAAGAACTTAACTATGTGATATATTCGAGTGTCATGAAACTTAAAATTAATTACATAACTCGAATTGCCATCAGAAGATAGGATTTTTAAAATGAAGATGGTAATTTTTAAATGGGAATGCAAGGGGGAATCGACAGATGGCCTGGAATTGGTTTTTGACCAATTCCCGGCGACGCGATGAACTGGAGATGCCGGCGTCGCTAGGGGAGGTGGGGGAACGTACTGGGGTGGTAGGAAAAATAGTCGGGGGTGTCAATGACTTCGGTGGCGACGGCGACGTTAGTTTCCTTTCCGTAAACCTAATTTTCTTGGCACTTGAACACTTGCTCACTGCGACCCCCACGATACATCGAGTGGCGCGACATTGGAGGAGAAGGAAGCTTTGGTATAATCGAAGGCGTGGCCGAGATTTCAAGGGTGATGGTGCTCGGAATTCCATGAACGAAGATGATTTCCAGGCGAACGTGGAACCGGATTGTGGCTTCCAGGCTTCGAGTTGCACTCGTTTTCGATTTCGTGGTTATCTGATGGAACTGGGTGGTTGCGTGGCGTGAGGGGATCATCGGCGACCTGCCTGAGATCGTGGTGATGATCGGAGCAGAGCGGAGGAAGTGTGCACGTGCACACGAATGTCTGGGTTCAGGCCTTGTTCTTCTCGAAGGATTTGATGAGTGGGCTCGGGTATTACTCGAGTTATTCGAGTGTGATACTCGAAGTAGGGGAAGAGATGACTCGGAGCAGTTGGTCGATTTGAGTATGTTGTATTCCAGGCTTTTGTAAAAATATAGCCCGGCAGTTTCTTGATTTCAAAATACAATATAAAATCTGAAACAAATTTAAACCCAGTTTAAATTAAGATTTTAAGTCTAAATTCAAATTTAAATTTGAATCTTAAGTTTTGAAAATGGATTAAGTTTATAACTTTAAATAGTGTAAGTAAGTTTAAAAGTAAAATATACTTTAATGATTTGAAATCTAAAAAGGAATTTAGTAAAAAAAATCCTTAAGTTTGAATTTAATGATTTGAATTCATTAAATTAATAAGTTAATTAAAATGGATTGATAAATTTAATTGATAACTGGATTTATTAAGTAATTATGAGTTTTAAACTCATAAATTAAGTTTTAAGTAAATTAATTAGAAATAATTAATTTGGAGTTAAGAATCATTAATTTGATAAGGTTGGATTTTGAATTAATGGTTGAATGTTAATTAATAAATAATTAAAGGTTAATAAGTTACATTTAAAAAAAATTTGAAATAATTAATGGTTAATTAATGGGTCATTAAGAATTAATTGATTAAGTTAATTAATTAAGGAATTATAACTTAATGAAGGTGATTAAGGAAAGATAATAAATTAAGGGCTAATAAATCAATGTGATTAATTAAGGATAATTAATTTAAGAATAATTTATTAATTATTAATGGTTAGTTAATAAATGATTTAAAGGATAATTAATTATATTGGTTTGTAATTAATTAATGATTAATTAACCCGGATTAGAAATTCATAAGTAATTAATCAAATTTGAATAAATCAGATAATTAACTGACCTTACTTATGAATATTTGGATTTGATTGGATGATTGAATTGTTTGATATTCTGATCTATGATGCTTTGTGATATATTCTGATTTGTGTGTAATCTTTACTGTAGTTTATTTATCTGAAATTTATATATATCTGTGATCTGTGAGTAAAAGATAAGCGATATAGTTTATATCGTTTATCAACTATATCTTGTATTCTGATATATGATGATTGTATGATGTTGCACTACTGTGTAAAACCCCTGGACTACACCTTTACACACAAAAATATGGATTTCACGTGGAAATCAGTTAAGTCACAGATAATTTAAATTTGATGTTTTTGAAATTGAAATTTTTAATTTCAATTGATTTTGAAACTGGAAATTTGGGTTTGAAGCGGAAAGTTTTTGAAATAGAATTTCAAAGATAAAAGTTATTTTGAATAACTTAATCGAGTTTTGAAAATTTAAATAATTTGATTTAAATTTGAATTCAAGTTTGAAATTGAATCCTATGATTTGAAACTAGGGATTAAAGATGATATAAATGTGTTTATATAAAGTTAAACCATTTAAAAGTATAATTTTGAGAATTTGGATTTAACCCAAGGATTTCCACTCGTATGAATGAATCAGATTTTCTGAAATGAAACTGTTGTTTTTTTAAATGATAAAAGCTTTCATATAAGAAATGAAATTCTAATTTAGTTAAAGGAATTTCAAGATTGAATTGAAAAATGGTTTTCCAAGTTATGAATGAATTGTTTTTGAAAACTATGATTTGAATCTGTTATCTTTAACAGATTTAAAATAATGATTGGTTTAAACCATTCGAAATGGGATTGTTTTGAAAGCTATAAATTAAATCTTGATTTAAAGATTTAACGAGTTAAACTGAAATGGAGATTAATTGGGAAAATCTGTGAATGAATCTTTTGTTTAAAAGATTAAAGTGTGGGAACTGTTTAAACCATAAAGGTTGAATCTTTTTGTTTAAAGATTTGAAAATGGTAATTTGTTTTAAACCATTTGAAAAGAAAGATTTTGGGTAATAAGTTGTGACTTAATTGAAATCCCAATATCCATATGTTTTTAAATATTTCGCTCACTATTCGGTTTAGCCGGGAGAGGACCTTTGGGTCGTATAACCCATTCCGAATATGTGATACGTCGTTATGGATGGCATTTGATGACCGGTGTTGAAGACCGGATATTTTTGAAAACGGAAGGATTACCGTCGAGTTACTCTGCATCGGCTGATCCCCGATATAGAGGTTTTATCATCCTTAGTGACGGGAAGTCCGGACGTGATTGGAAATTATCCGGATTTGCAAGGGCTTCGTGAGAAGTGCCTTCGGTTCTGTTCGAACCCGGAACAGACTTGTATGGATTGTATGTCTGACATTACACTTTGAGATATAAAGCCGATTTCTTTCAAATACATTTCTGTTGGTGGCGGAGAATTTATTCTCTTAGCTTAACACCCTTCTCTGAGACGTACGAGCTCAGAGGTTATGTAGTTGAAATTTATCAGCGATACTCCCAATTTGGTAATGCGGCGGAAGGAAGTTCCTTAGCCTGACCATTTGTTGGAAATCCAAAGAAACAATACTCGACGTGTACGGTTTTAGTTGTATTACCTGCTATGGAATGTGGCGGTAACCTGCTATTGAACATGGTAGCTATAGTAGGCATACGATACTGGTCGTATGTTGGCTAAGATTAATATTATACTTTCGAAATTTTTTCCACACTATGCACTAATAATAATATCAAAATGATTTGATTTGCGTAGTAAGCATCTTTGACTATCATAAGAAGAAATCTCCTCCAATTCTGCGTTTGCATTGTGTGTGTGGCGGGAGGTCTTATGGTAGTTTCATTTTCCAAAAGCATTGCGGATTTCAATGTTTAAAATCTTTTGTTGATTGTTTAAAGATAAACTGTTTTTGTTGCTCACACCAGTCCCATGACTGATCCGGAGTTTATTGTTCCTTCCCTAAACTCTGGGTGCTCATAATTTTCCACACGAGCAGTCTAGAGTTGGGTTTCTTTTCAGATATTCAGGTTTAGTATATTATCTGGAGCTAGTTCATTCATCGAAGTTGCTTATCTTGGAGTTGTGGATTCATTCTTGTCTGAAGATTATTTTGGAGTTATCACTTCTATTGATATTGTTCCGCTGCTATTGTTATCTTTTCTTTTCCGTTGTTATTTCTTGTATCATATCTCTGATGTATATTGATATTCATTGTATCACTCTGTTGTATCAGATATTATATATATCAATGTATTATTTTTCTTTTCTTCCGCTGTGTTGTTTTACTTAATTGTGTTATAGCTCCGGCGAATCGGATTTGAACGGTCGAATCTGCGGCATTCTAGTACAATGTGAAGTACGGATGTTGATTTTCGAGCGGGCAAAACCCGATACGTTACATGTGGTATCAGAGCTTAGGTTGAACTTTAGCTCAGGAGTATAACACGTTAAGTAGCTCATTAGAGATAGAGTGAAGTAAACTCTAGAATGAGTAATTCTCAGATATCCGTCCGAATGTCTCAGTAAATTCTCTTGCTATCCACTGATAGTGAGTATGAGTGCAAGAAGAGGACGAGATAGGGGACAGGGAAATACGACTATAAATGGTCAATACCCTGTAACAACAAGGAAGAAATCTTTTTTCTATCAATCTCTTTTGTTCAACATATTTTCTCAATTCTTCGATAGTTTCTAGTAGATCCAGGAAAAGATTCGATATATTAAAATGGGACATAAACTCCAGATAGGCCAGACTTGTTTGTATGGATGAATTGATTGCATTGGTTGCTTTGATTGTTATAGTTGATAGGTATAATTTAGTTTCTAAACTAAAAATTTTGAAATCGTATCCATATATCTATCTATTCTTTGGGTCCCAATATGTTCTACGAATGGTTAGTTATCCTTTTGAACTAACCTATGCCACTGCATATTTCGTAGATCTGAATAACCCGAGTATTTTGTGAAGTGTTAAACAAATTCGTTCTTGTATCTGTTATTGATATTCTGATTTGGTAAGCCAAATGCAGAATAGATATT
Source organism: Allium fistulosum (assembly GCA_030737815.1). Taxonomy (NCBI): domain Eukaryota; kingdom Viridiplantae; phylum Streptophyta; class Magnoliopsida; order Asparagales; family Amaryllidaceae; genus Allium; species Allium fistulosum. Next base: position 369,985,492 of record CM060908.1, read on the forward strand.
CAGTTGATTTGATGAAATATTCTTCATCTATCTTTTTGTCTCCTTGGTAATTTCGAGGACGAAATTCTTTTAAGGGGGGAAGTCTGTAACGACCCCGAATTTTATAAATATTTAAAATGATAATTTATTAATTTTTGAATTAATATTTGTGAAATAAAACAATAAATGGATTGAAGAGATGCGAGTTTCCCCGGATTCTAATATATTCTATATAAATCATTTCAAATTAAAAAATATTATATATATGTGTATATATGTATTTGGGCATATACGAGTGAATTTGAAAATAATAAATATATAGATATATATTTGACTTGAATTTTAAATTGTAAATAAATGGTTTAAAAATATAAGTAATTTGGATTTACAAGGTTAATAATGATTTGAGTTATAAAAAATATATATGATAAATATATTTATCTTAGTAAATCAATACAAAATAAATACCAAGTAATAAAACAAACAATATATAGTGAAGCTTGCAAGGAAAGATATTAGCATATAGATAAATATATTTAAATTTGTACAACAACAAATAATGCAAGCCACCACAATCATCTTCTCAGCCGAAAATGATATGCATAAGCTTTTGAAAAACAAGACTAAAGGCAAGAAGGAAATGAAGATAATAATATAACCTATGTACTTAAGGGAAAAATGGGATAAGTATGTAGGCATGTGGGGAACATGCATTTAATGAACCAGTACTCTAGCACGAATTGATATCACCAGCCCCCAAAACAAAGAAAAAAAAATCTCTGGTTACCATTTGTACAAACCAATGTTATACCACTTGTACAAAACATATCTTTGTATATTTCCTTTATCATTTTCTCACATCAGCTCGTTCCTTCAAAGCTAAGAAAACTGAAAATGAATATTAACTCAATTTAAACATCAACAACAATACAAAACAGAGGATTAAAGATCAAGAAAGCTTCAACTTGTAATTTCTCAGGCTGTTTCAAATATTGGAGCAGGCTCTGTTCATCAAAATGAAAGGTGAGCAACTTCAAATTTTTCTAAAACCAGTTTTTCTTTTTATTTTTAATTGCCTGTGAATCTGTGAGTAAACAACCTGTTTTTCAAGTTTAAGTTAAATTAAATTTGGGTATGTATGGTTTGATTTAAGAGTGCTTGGTTGAGAATCTTTTCAGTTTTAACTCTGTCATATGTATGCTTGGGTATTGCTTGTCCTCTGTTTGGGTTTCAGAGTAGAAAAATCAATATGAGATTCAACAATCTCTTCAAATCATCATTTGACTTTGAAGTTTAAACAAAAACAAGTTGCTTATACTTAAAGTAAGATCTGGGAAAGTTTTCCAGTGAAATAGAGTTTTATAGCATCTCAAAAATTTATTTTACAGGAAGAACTTAACTATGTGATATATTCGAGTGTCATGAAACTTAAAATTAATTACATAACTCGAATTGCCATCAGAAGATAGGATTTTTAAAATGAAGATGGTAATTTTTAAATGGGAATGCAAGGGGGAATCGATAGATGGCCTGGAATTGGTTTTTGACCAATTCCCGGCGACGCGATGAACTGGAGATGCCGGCGTCGCTAGGGGAGGTGGGGGAACGTACTGGGGTGGTAGGAAAAATAGTCGGGGGTGTCAATGACTTCGGTGGCGACGGCGACGTTAGTTTCCTTTCCGTAAACCTAATTTTCTTGGCACTTGAACACTTGCTCACTGCGACCCCCACGATACATCAAGTGGCGCGACATTGGAGGAGAAGGAAGCTTTGGTATAATCGAAGGCGTGGCCGAGATTTCAAGGGTGATGGTGCTCGGAATTCCATGAACGAAGATGATTTCCAGGCGAACGTGGAACCGGATTGTGGCTTCCAGGCTTCGAGTTGCACTCGTTTTCGATTTCGTGGTTATCTGATGGAACTGGGTGGTTGCGTGGCGTGAGGGGATCATCGGCGACCTGCCTGAGATCGTGGTGATGATCGGAGCAGAGCGGAGGAAGTGTGCACGTGCACACGAATGTCTGGGTTCAGGCCTTGTTCTTCTCGAAGGATTTGATGAGTGGGCTCGGGTATTACTCGAGTTATTCGAGTGTGATACTCGAAGTAGGGGAAGAGATGACTCGGAGCAGTTGGTCGATTTGAGTATGTTGTATTCTAGGCTTTTGTAAAAATATAGCCCGACAGTTTCTTGATTTCAAAATACAATATAAAATCTGAAACAAATTTAAACCCAGTTTAAATTAAGATTTTAAGTCTAAATTCAAATTTAAATTTGAATCTTAAGTTTTGAAAATGGATTAAGTTTATAACTTTAAATAGTGTAAGTAAGTTTAAAAGTAAAATATACTTTAATGATTTGAAATCTAAAAAGGAATTTAGTAAAAAAAATCCTTAAGTTTGAATTTAATGATTTGAATTCATTAAATTAATAAGTTAATTAAAATGGATTGATAAATTTAATTGATAACTGGATTTATTAAGTAATTATGAGTTTTAAACTCATAAATTAAGTTTTAAGTAAATTAATTAGAAATAATTAATTTGGAGTTAAGAATCATTAATTTGATAAGGTTGGATTTTGAATTAATGGTTGAATGTTAATTAATAAATAATTAAAGGTTAATAAGTTACATTTAAAAAAAATTTGAAATAATTAATGGTTAATTAATGGGTCATTAAGAATTAATTGATTAAGTTAATTAATTAAGGAATTATAACTTAATGAAGGTGATTAAGGAAAGATAATAAATTAAGGGCTAATAAATCAATGTGATTAATTAAGGATAATTAATTTAAGAATAATTTATTAATTATTAATGGTTAGTTAATAAATGATTTAAAGGATAATTAATTATATTGGTTTGTAATTAATTAATGATTAATTAACCCGGATTAGAAATTCATAAGTAATTAATCAAATTTGAATAAATCAGATAATTAACTGACCTTACTTATGAATATTTGGATTTGATTGGATGATTGAATTGTTTGATATTCTGATCTATGATGCTTTGTGATATATTCTGATTTGTGTGTAATCTTTACTGTAGTTTATTTATCTGAAATTTATATATATCTGTGATCTGTGAGTAAAAGATAAGCGATATAGTTTATATCGTTTATCAACTATATCTTGTATTCTGATATATGATGATTGTATGATGTTGCACTACTGTGTAAAACCCCTGGACTACACCTTTACACACAAAAATATGGATTTCACGTGGAAATCAGTTAAGTCACAGATAATTTAAATTTGATGTTTTTGAAATTGAAATTTTTAATTTCAATTGATTTTGAAACTGGAAATTTGGGTTTGAAGCGGAAAGTTTTTGAAATAGAATTTCAAAGATAAAAGTTATTTTGAATAACTTAATCGAGTTTTGAAAATTTAAATAATTTGATTTAAATTTGAATTCAAGTTTGAAATTGAATCCTATGATTTGAAACTAGGGATTAAAGATGATATAAATGTGTTTATATAAAGTTAAACCATTTAAAAGTATAATTTTGAGAATTTGGATTTAACCCAAGGATTTCCACTCGTATGAATGAATCAGATTTTCTGAAATGAAACTGTTATTTTTTTAAATGATAAAAGCTTTCATATAAGAAATGAAATTCTAATTTAGTTAAAGGAATTTCAAGATTGAATTGAAAAATGGTTTTCCAAGTTATGAATGAATTGTTTTTGAAAACTATGATTTGAATCTGTTATCTTTAACAGATTTAAAATAATGATTGGTTTAAACCATTCGAAATGGGATTGTTTTGAAAGCTATAAATTAAATCTTGATTTAAAGATTTAACGAGTTAAACTGAAATGGAGATTAATTGGGAAAATCTGTGAATGAATCTTTTGTTTAAAAGATTAAAGTGTGGGAACTGTTTAAACCATAAAGGTTGAATCTTTTTGTTTAAAGATTTGAAAATGGTAATTTGTTTTAAACCATTTGAAAAGAAAGATTTTGGGTAATAAGTTGTGACTTAATTGAAATCCCAATATCCATATGTTTTTAAATATTTCGCTCACTATTCGGTTTAGCCGGGAGAGGACCTTTGGGTCGTATAACCCATTCCGAATATGTGATACGTCGTTATGGATGGCATTTGATGACCGGTGTTGAAGACCGGATATTTTTGAAAACGGAAGGATTACCGTCGAGTTACTCTGCATCGGCTGATCCCCGATATAGAGGTTTTATCATCCTTAGTGACGGGAAGTCCGGACGTGATTGGAAATTATCCGGATTTGCAAGGGCTTCGTGAGAAGTGCCTTCGGTTCTGTTCGAACCCGGAACAGACTTGTATGGATTGTATGTCTGACATTACACTTTGAGATATAAAGCCGATTTCTTTCAAATACATTTCTGTTGGTGGCGGAGAATTTATTCTCTTAGCTTAACACCCTTCTCTGAGACGTACGAGCTCAGAGGTTATGTAGTTGAAATTTATCAGCGATACTCCCAATTTGGTAATGCGGCGGAAGGAAGTTCCTTAGCCTGACCATTTGTTGGAAATCCAAAGAAACAATACTCGACGTGTACGGTTTTAGTTGTATTACCTGCTATGGAATGTGGCGGTAACCTGCTATTGAACATGGTAGCTATAGTAGGCATACGATACTGGTCGTATGTTGGCTAAGATTAATATTATACTTTCAAAATTTTTTCCACACTATGCACTAATAATAATATCAAAATGATTTGATTTGCGTAGTAAGCATCTTTGACTATCATAAGAAGAAATCTCCTCCAATTCTGCGTTTGCATTGTGTGTGTGGCGGGAGGTCTTATGGTAGTTTCATTTTCCAAAAGCATTGCGGATTTCAATGTTTAAAATCTTTTGTTGATTGTTTAAAGATAAACTGTTTTTGTTGCTCACACCAGTCCCATGACTGATCCGGAGTTTATTGTTCCTTCCCTAAACTCTGGGTGCTCATAATTTTCCACACGAGCAGTCTAGAGTTGGGTTTCTTTTCAGATATTCAGGTTTAGTATATTATCTGGAGCTAGTTCATTCATCGAAGTTTCTTATCTTGGAGTTGTGGATTCATTCTTGTCTGAAGATTATTTTGGAGTTATCACTTCTATTGATATTGTTCCGCTGCTATTGTTATCTTTTCTTTTCCGCTGTTATTTCTTGTATCATATCTCTGATGTATATTGATATTCATTGTATCACTCTGTTGTATCAGATATTATATATATCAATGTATTATTTTTCTTTTCTTCCGCTGTGTTGTTTTACTTAATTGTGTTATAGCTCCGGCGAATCGGATTTGAACGGTCGAATCTGCGGCATTCTAGTACAATGTGAAGTACGGATGTTGATTTTCGAGCGGGCAAAACCCGATACGTTACATGAGAGATACTTGAGTTTGTCGCCTTCGGGCTTGTGGATCCTTGTTTATACAATACTGAGCACGTGCTTCTTTTGTTCCTTTGATATTTATATATTTCCCTAGAGTATCGCCTTTCGGGGTAGGTCCTTTGAACCACACGATATATAGCGATTACCTTGTGGAAACTTGTGTTACCTTCATTGGTATTTGTTATTTGCCTTTTTGGCTTGATTTGGGACATTCATATCCTTTGTTTATTTGAGTTGCCGATGATATGAGGCTTGTTATGATTCATCTTTTGTTAGATGATCATGTTATCTCTTTTAGAGATTATTTTGGTACTTTATGACCTTGCATGTTTATTATCATTTAGCTTATCTAACTGATTGTTTAGTTAGCCTGACCCGTGTATTTTTATACTCGGGTCAGACCGAGGTGTTTCAGGTTAGGTGCTTCGGACTTAGCCTATTTGCTTTTGCTTCCGCATGGACTTTGCTTTCTACATATCCGCTAGCCTATCTTATTTAGCCTTTTGTTGTCCTTATCTATTGACACTCTGATCTATGTATTATTCTTTTGGGCTCATGTATGAGTAGTGGTCGTCACCACTTAGTTGTATCATTTTGGATTTGTACTGGAGATGTATTTGTATTTAGACATATGTATGTCATTCTGCCGTTCTGTGATGTTTTACATTTGAGTTGTTATATTTTGTTCTATTAGATCTTATAGCCATTATAGTTTTGTATTAAATATCTATTAGATATGTTGATCCACATGAAAAATATATGCTACATTTATTGACGTATTCAGTAGATAGTTAAGACAAGGCTATAGATGGTCGCTCCTATCCAGCTCTATTCTCCGTATTAGCAGACGGTATTACCTTGTAATACTCTTTGCTAATGTGGGTCTCGGAGTGGGGCGTTACAGCTTACTTTTCATACAAGCCCATTCACTCGCTCTTCAGCAAGGGAGCCTGCACCCTGCACTCTGGTCTCGACTTTTCGATCGGGACTCTAAGGCGACCAATATCGTAAAAGTCCATCCACTTGCTCTCCGACGAGGGGACTTACACCCTGCACTCCGGTTCTATCTCTCTAGACGAAACTTGAAAGCAATCAATTTCAATCATCACATTCAATGTGGGTTTTTCAAAAATCAGATATCATAATCAAAGAAAAGTAAACAAACAGAAATCCTAGGTGTTCATCCGGGACATCCGACTCGGAGCGTGCCTAGGGACCAATCTGGGTCTCATATACGTGTAAACAGTCCGAGGTTATTATCGTCCTAAATAGTCATCTTAGGCACCCGACTCAAAGCGTGCCTATGGGCCATTTGGGATCCCGTACAGGTGTCAGCGGCCTGAGGTTATCATTATCTTTGTTACTTAATACGAAAAGAAAAGTACAAGAAAAGAAACAAAGAAGCCAAGCATGGGAATTGGGCTCGACTCCCGTTCATCCCGATCATGGGAGTTCGAGTCTTAAACTAGATCTTTGGTTATTCTGTGATGCATTCGCTGCAGATGGTGGTTGCTCCGACAACACAATCACAGTTTGGTTCCTTACATACTATTGTAGCTGGTTGTTCCAAACCAGTTCCCCTATCCGTTCACGAAGGTGTCAACACTCGTTCGTTTCATGTCTATCCAGCTCATGGAAGATGCAGAACTTTCCAGATCTTTTCTCCCGATCAGTAATCCCTCTTCTAGCTGGCTTTCGATAGAGGATCTTCCCCTAGTGTCTAGTTATATCCTCTTTGGGGTTTCAGCTAAGTCAGTGTAGGAAGGGAATTTTGGCTCCCTCCTTTACCGTTTCAGTTTCCCGAAGATGTCATTGGTTCTTTTTTTCCCTTGCCTTTTTTGCTTCCTGCTCCGAAAAGTCCTTTGTCATTCACACCGTTAATTTCATCATCCTTATCATCAGTTTTGACTTCTTCCTGATGCAAATATCTTTCAGCTTCATGGTAGAATTCCGCAAGATCCATCGGTGGATTCCTTTCTATTGCAACATTGAAGTCGGGTTTGCTTGCGATTGAAGATACTGCCGCCATGAAGATTATAGATGGATCCGGCTTATCGAAAGCTACAGCTGCCACGTTGAATTTTGTCAAATAACTTCTCAAGGTCTCTTCGGGCCTTTGTTTCATTCTTGATAGCGTCATCACATTCTTCGATCGTGAGACATAGACTCTGAACTGTCTCAAAAATTTACTTACAAAATCAGTCCAAGTGCTAATGGACCCATTCTCCAGCTGTCTAAACCACATTGCCGCCAAGTACGTTAAGTATAATGGAATGCACCGCCCCATTACCTCCTTAGAAGCATCGAATACCTCCATATGTTAGTTGTATCTCATTAGATGGATCGTTGGATTCGACTTTCCGTCGTACATCTCTAGCATCGGAAGCTTGAAATCAGGAGGATTTCTCGCATTTCAGATATTCAAAGTGAACGGATTCCTGTTCACATCCTCCAAGCTTTGAAATGATGGTATACCTTTGATCGTTCTCCTTACCAACTTAGCAAGCCGGTTTTATCGTCTATTGAAGGTCTCCGTCCGAAAGCAATATTCTTACCCCGCTCCTATAAGGGAATTCTAACACATACTCTGGCACATATTCCTTTGGTTGCTATTCATTTATATTCTGATTTGCATTTCTAGCTCCAACATTATCCATTCCCGGCATCCCTATAGCCACACCAACATTGTCCCTAGTATAATTCTCTCAATACCAAGTTGATTTGGGTCGGTACCGAGCTATTCTATTTGTAGGGGCATTGTTCCATTTTGCTTCGCTCTAGATGCTCCTGCGTTAGCTCCTTGTCCTTGGTTTTAAAATCTTTCAGCTCTAGCTATTCCTTGTTTCCCCATTCTTGGGAAAAATCCTTCCATCATATCTTGTTGTCTAGTTATCATCACATCCTCCATCTCCTTCATCATTCTCTCCATCTCTTTCTTAGTCATGTAGATGGATTGGTGAGAATTTGAGGACATCACCCCAGGCTCTAGTTGACTTCCTCCAACCTTAGATCCGGTGTTAGGCCTCTTCTTCTTCTCAGATTCAAGTTTCAAGTATTTGGATCTAGCTCTTATTCTCAGTGAAAGCACCAAAAAGTTAATCCAAAAAATGAATCAACACATAGAAATAAGATGAAAGCACCAATTCAGATAAATGTAAAATAAAAAGACAAAAAGTAGATAAGAAACACGTAATTTTTTTATAGTGGTTCGATGTAATCTCCGGCCTACGTCCACTTCAATCTACTTTATTAGTTGTTCTCACTTTGGATTACAAGGTTTTCTTAGATCTATACAGAATCTAGCGGATCCCAAAATTATAATAGAGTTTCAAGGTTGTTTGTGAGTCACTTCTACTAAGAATTTATTGATTTAAGTCCTAGAACAACAAATAATTGTTTCCTAGATGACTCTAATGGAGGAGAGGTTAGAGGTGAGAGGTGAAGAAGTAGTGCAGTCTCTATGGTCAGAGAATCCAGATCCTGTTTTAGTTGCCGTATGGTTCGTATTTATAAAGGAAGCAGACATGATGGATCAAAATCCCACTTGTAGTGAAGTCCAGATATTAGCCCGAAGTAATGTGAAAAATTGCTTGGTCCCATGAGTTATTGTAACGACCCGCCACTCATTCTACAGAATGACGTATCGTCAATAAGAAAGAAAGGGGTAGAAAATAGAAAAGAAGAGAAGAGAGAAAGAAACAACATTAGAATCTCACACAGCGGAACGAATAAATTATATTAATAACATAAACTGTTACATAGTATACAACACTTATCAGAGTTATACAACATATACATCACATACTAGACAGTTATAAACATCTGTCTAGTTATTACAACTCGATACAATACAAAACACTATCATAGAGATAACACAGCGGAAACTACTATCTATCTACAACGCTGAAACCTCCTGCTCCATTACTCCTCCAGATTACTCGTCAAAGCTAACCTGAATCCCTTGGCTACTCGTAAAAATTTGAGTACCCAAGAGTTTATAAAACAGAAAATAAACACTTGGGTCAGACATGGGTCTGGTGTGAGTAAACGGGTTAAACTTGCTTAACTTCAAAACCTTTTGAAGACAAAGGTATCACGTAAGACTTCCCACACATAAACATGGAAAAGTTTTTACCTTACGCTAACCAAAACATTGATAGGAAATCCGGTTATATTATAATAGGTCTAGGGTTTCCAAGTAAATAAGAAATAGCTAAAATTGTTACATTATTAAATTCCAGCATACTAGCCAACAAAGTGGGTTATACAATCAAATCCGTTATCACTTATTGGAGATTGGATTCCATACAATGGCAGGGCTACTGGGGTACCGCCCGTCACAGTACGTGGCCTAGATCACCGTACCGAGGATCACTCCCAATCCCCTGCAACACAAGGTCGGAACATCCCTTACTGGATAATTCCCGCACAAGATACCTCACGGTTGGGATCAGCAACCGCACCACTAAGTCGAAAATAGAAAGGGACATCTAGACAGAGGTAACCTTGTCCTACTTGGGTGCTACCCACTAACCTTGCTGCACCTCCCCTGTTTTAGCCATTCCCGGTTTGTGAGGCTTGAGGTCACGATTACCTTAGAAAAGAACACATCACTTAGAATGCTCATCGTCCACCTGATGATGTTCTGAAAGCATTCAATCCATACAAGTTCGTTCCGGGTTCGAACGAAACCGAAGGCATTATCTCGTTACACTCGTTTTGGAATCACCCTCAGAGTTAACGACAATAACCCTTGCACTCTGAATCTTCATCTTCACTTGATTCACGACCTATCGTTAATTTGGATCGATGTGGTATTCGGGTCTCCAGACCTGGAAATCCGGTATACGGAAACCCGATCCCGGTCTCATCGAAATCCAAAGCGTATCTTTTAAGGCCAAGTTGTTTTAAAGGTTAAAAAAATTTAATTTATTATCTTTATTCACAAAGGCAGATAATTTACAACAGATAATCACATTATCAGATAATCCATACAATTCAACTAACATCCATATCATACAGCATATATCTCATCAGAGATATCAATCAATGCAAAGCATTCAGTATTATCATCCATCCATAAGTAATGATTTATATCATCTCTAATTAATTTAAATTGAATTAAATTAATTACTTCATTCTATAAATCCTACTTACTTAACCATTAATTAATTATAAATAAATTAATTAATTATCCTCTAATTATTCATTTCAATTAATCATCCTTGATTAATTATCTTTTAATTACATTCAAGTAATTAGTCTTTAATTAATTTCACAAATTAATTATTCTTAACCATTATAGTAATTAACCTTTAATTACTTCATAAACTAATTAACTATAATTAATCACTTTAATCCTTAATTAATTACATTAATTAATTACTTTTTAATTACTTATTATTGATTAATTAGTCTTAATTAATCAACTTTTAATTACATCATTAACTATATTTAATTAATGATTTCTTAATTACTTCTTTAATTAATTACTCCATTTAAATTAATTACATTTAATAATTAATCTTTAATTAGTCACATTTATAAATTACCTTTGATTAATCTCATTCAATAATTAACTTCCCTTAATTACTTAATTATATAAATTAATTATTCCTTAATTAATTATCTTTAATTAATCCCTTGATTAATTACAAAAAGTAATTAAACTCAAATTACTTTCATTCTTAAATCATCTTCCATTAATTACATCCAGTAATTACCATTAATTACTTTACTAAGTAATTGCATTCCATTTAATTAATCACATTAATTAATTAGTCTTAATTAATCTTATTTATTAATTAACTTTAATTAATCACATTAATTAATTATCTATGTAATTAATCCTTAATTACCTTTCATTAATTACTTCCATAAAGTAATTAATCTTTTTAATTAATTACATTTAGTAATTATCCATTTATTACTTACACTAAGTAATTACACTTCATTAATTACATTTAAGTAATTATTCTTATCAAATTACCAAGTGATTATCTTAAATTAATTAAACTTAATTAATTAATTTAAAACTTATCAAAATTATTTAATTAATTACCTTAAGTAATAAATTCCTTTAATTATTTCCATTAATTAACCTCTAGTTAATGATTCATCTCTTAGTTCATCAACTACCCACTAATTGCTCTATTAATTAATTATTCTTAATTACAAATAAGTAATTAACCTTTAATTTATTTTACTAATTTTTCTTTTATTAATTACATTCAATAATTATACTCAATCAATTTCCAAAATGATTATCCTTAATTAAACCAAAGTAATTATCTTAAATTAATTACATTAATTAGCTGTCTTCAATTAATTAATTAACTAGACTTTAATTACTAAATTAAGACCTTAATTATTTAAGATAAACCATTTACCTTAATTAAACACTCTAATTAAATATCCTTTAAAACTTATCTCCTTTAAGTATATTTAAAAAACTTTGTTTAATCTTTATTTTTGAAACTTACTTAGAAACTTGTTTAAATTTCTTTGCTTAAAAACTTGATCTAGTACATTTATTTGAAAACACTTTTGAATTCAATTACAACATTAATCTAGTTTATATTTACTTTAAAAAAAAACAAACAATTTTAAACATCTAAAATTTTGAAAACATATTCAATTTTAAACATACTTTTAAAACTTGACTAACATTCTTTTTGGAAATTTAATTAATTTAAACTTGCTTTTGCTTTTTAAAACCTGAACTCGATTTCCCTTTTTAAAATTTTAAAACCTGGCAACTAAATTTACTTTACAATTAAAACCAGGATTGTATACTTACAAAATACCCGAGCCAACGAACAAAAATTCCCGAGCCTATCCCGTGTCTCTCGCGATCACCCACTTACTTCGAGTCGCACTCTCGTTTCCCCGAGACCATCCCCGAGCATCTTCTTTCTTTCCCAAACCAACCAACCCAGACTCTCGAAGGTGCACACGTGCACGTGCACGTTGAACTTACCCGACTCCGACCATCTCTCCGGTCATCCTCCAGTCGCCTAGGAACTCGCTGATGTACTCGACCACTCAGCTTCGTCAAACTCGCCGGAAAATGAAAACGAGACTTCCGACCACACTCAGGAACCCAACCATCGATGGAGAAACCACCATAGCCATCGCCTCCGATCACCCGAACACTTGTGCTTCTGGTCATACCATTGTCAATTCATCCTCTACCATTTCCCTAACTTTGGCTACACTCGATCGTCCAGAGATGCCAAACAAATCAAAATATTAAGTCCAGTAAAAACTAGGGTTACTGACTAGAATCCATCACCGCTGCCACCACAATGAATTGCATCACCATCAGATAATTTTACACTTCTCTCCGATCACTCCTCCACCTCCAGGAAGAACCACGACTCCCTAAATCAATCTGATCACCAGAAATCACCCAAAAACCAATTTCCAGACAATCCCGAAATGCACACTCAATTCTAATTTAAAAATCATAATTTGCATCTTAAAAATCATATTTACCCAAGCTGATTCAAGTTATATACTTGAATCAAAGAATTGTTACCATTGATTTTAACATGTTTATATTTTTTTACTGTAAATCTTAATTTACAGATACTATATCTATATAAACATTTTTAAACTATTTTTAGATCCAAATTCAAGTTTAAAACAAACTTAATTTGATTGAAAACTACAGCCTAACAGAGATCAGAGGAAGAGAAATTGGAATTTGAGCTAAATTTAATCTTTGTAATATAAAACAGAGGAGAACACATATTCAATCAGACATGCACACATAAATACATTCATACATACAGATTTTCAACAATATTTGCATGCAACCATATTTTATAATTAACTCTTAAAAATAAAGTTACTCACTTTTCTGAGATTTCAATTCATAGATCATTTAGATATATTTTAAGTTGAGTTTGCTCACAAGGTTATAAAACTGAGGACATGTCTGTATAGATTTTCAAATATTTCACATGCACCACACTATATACCTATACATTCACATCTATGCATTTATATAGACATAACATACTATATTACTTCGACAAGCATCAAGCATAAGATCAGTTTAATCTGTTTTTAAAAGAAATTTACTCACCAGTCATAAAGAAACAGAGAACAGAGCTTCCATTTTGATTTTTGAAAAAGCTTGTAACTTTTAAACTTGATATGCTTTTGCTTTTAAAACTTGAATTGCTTGTTAATGGAACTGGAATGCTTGTTGTTTAAATTTCATGTTTGCTTGCTAGATTATCTCAGGTTTGGAGAAGAGATGGACTGCTTGATTTCCAGGAAGAAAATGTTTGCAGGCTAGTTCATCTCAGGTTGAAGATGAATGCACGCTAATTTATTTGAATATGTTTCTGGTTTTAGAAAATGTTGGTTATCAGATTTGTTGTTGAGAATAGGACCAAGTTTCTTTTGTTTTTGAAAAGAGGAATAGAAAAAGAATGAAGAGAAAGAAATAGGTTTATATAAGTTGAAATGATTAAAAATAAAAGAAAACAAATTAAAATGACACTTGTCCCAAATATTAACATTTGTCATTTGAGTTGATTAACAATTAACACATGTCTTTTAAAAGTAATTAGTATTTATTTTAAATGTTAATAAAAGTTAATGTAAGATTATACCTAATTAATTAGTTACTAAGCACTTATTTATATATATATAATTTTTTAAAAGAAATAAAATCAATTATATTCATAAATAAAAGTTATACATATATTTAGAATCCAAATATTTTAAATATATTAATCCTTTGAATTTCAATTTCAAATCTAAATTCAAACTCAAATTAAAGAAAATCAATTTAAAATCAACTTATATATATATATATACATACATATATAATTACATATTAAATTTTGAAAATTATGTTTTTGCTTGTTAAATTCAACCCAAAGCTTTTCTATTTACAATATATACAATTATATATATACATTATAAATAGAAATCATTTTATTAACTTTTAAAAGATAAAATTTACCAAATAAATATTTATTAAAGAAGATTATTAAACCAATTTAAACATTTTTAACAAAGATTATCAAATCAATTTAATTATTTATACAGATTATTAAATTGATATTGCCAGAAATTCCAGGATATCACATTCCTCCCCCCTTAAAAGAATTTCGTCCCCGAAATTTAAAACAAAGGTAATTTAATAATCTCATTAAAGATTTTAGTTTTAAATCACAAACATATATTTTCAACCATAGCAACCAATCATCCAAACAAACAATTATAACTATCCAGACAAAATTCTGGATAGAATTTCCTAGAGTTTCCCAAGTATAAATATCGGGATACTCGCTCTATAGAATTCAAACTAGCTATACTACGAAGCTACAGATCTCTTATACAACTAGATTTACAAAACTAAAGAGGATATCAGACTACAGACTAGTCTGACTCAACAACCAAACCTCCCTGAACTGCTGGTTCTAAAACCAGAGATAGATCATACACGTACTCCCTCAGAGATACGTGAAACACATCGAATCCCAGTTATCCAAACTGATCATTCAACCTTGTAGACCAAGCTCTTATCCAAATCAGAACACAAAAGAGATCCAAAATACCTCAGAGCTGACTTCCCAGTCTTACCAAATCTTATAGCTCCTTCGATCGGAGAAAATTTATCCAAAATCAAATCTCCGTCTTCGAAATCCAAATTCCTTCGTCTCTTATTCACAAAACTCTTCGAACGATCCTGGCTGCCTACATCCTTACTGATCAGCTCATCCTTCACTGATGCCTCTAGAAATAACTAGATCAAAAACAACCCAACACAATGATCTTTCCAAGATCAACTAAAACCAAAAACACCAACTCTACTCCTCAAACAACAGGAGACTAAACTTACTCCTTCAATCCAGAAAAGGCAAATAGGAGCACTCGCCAAACTGCTTTCGCTGCATAACTCTGATTTGGAGTAGAAGAAATGCTGATGAAGAACACGAGTACAAACTGGATAGCACATCCCGGAATATGGTTCCACAGATCCAAAAAGAAAAAGAAAACTCAGATACTCCATCAAAACCTGAGCTGCTTCGCCAAACTCCATCTCAACGAACCATCCTTCAACTAGATGAACCACCGATACCATTCCTGGAATCCAAGTCGATAAGAAACTTAATCTTCAGATGCGGACAAACTTCTGACTTCTCTGAAGACATCCAGAAAAACTCTGACAACCCAAGAGAACACTCAGCAATCGCAAGTCACTTTTGCGATCAACCCATCCTAATTCCAAACAGACTGTTCTCTCTTTACCAATCAGAACAGCTTACACTTATTTATCCAATTTATCGAAGAAATGGATCCACTCTGCTGCTTCTGAACTTCACCTTCAGAAAAACTGCTCATCCAGAAAACTTCCTGCCATCACAGAATACTCCGAGCTGCACTGCTGACACTGATGCCAAGGACTTCCTATTCCAAAGATCTTCGAGAAACTCGAACTCCAAACCAAACAGAAACACCATGCTGAACTCAGCCACAATACCAAAGCATACACACTTCCTTAATCTTGTTCCAAAGAAAACATCTTCAGGAACATCCATCGTCACTGTATCTCATCATACAGCTATTATTACCTGAGGTATCAAGGTACCATCACTCACTTCTGTTCAACCGACAGATCCAACTTTACTCATCCAACTCCAAAGATAAACTCTGAACCTTAACAGGTTTTTCTTCAGAGATTGTGAAATCCTTACAATTGCAAAGTTCACTCGAGACGGTATTAGGTTTACAGTCTCGACAAATACACTTCCAACCTCAACACTCAGACTCCTAATCCTAGATGATAAATTATTATCATCTCAACCAATCATTACAAATACCATATACATTTAAAATGATACTTTTTTTATATAGAAATTATATTTGGGTAAAATTATTTCATCTACCTTTTTAAAACAATATTGTGTCCGTTGGCCTGGTCCAAGTGTTTAGAGATCCCTATCAATAACGTTAGCTACTCGTATTGACCAGAATCCATATACCACCCAACCGATCAATTAACACAATATAAAACCATTTTATATAACTAATAAATACGCGCTCTCGTATATAGATATACTCAGACTCAAATAGGTTGCTACAGATCCTATCTCTAATGAACAATCCTTCTGAACCTAGGTATTCACTCAACCTAGTGTTCTGATATTCACTTAACCAAAAGCTTAGGCATTCGCTCAACCTATGCTCTGATACCACTGTAACGACCCGCCACTCATTCTACAGAATGACGTATCGTCAATAAGAAAGAAAGGGGTAGAAAATAGAAAAGAAGAGAAGAGAGAAAGAAACAACATTAGAATCTCACACAGCGGAACGAATAAATTATATTAATAACATAAACTGTTACATAGTATACAACACTTATCAGAGTTATACAACATATACATCACATACTAGACAGTTATAAACATCTGTCTAGTTATTACAACTCGATACAATACAAAACACTATCATAGAGATAACACAGCGGAAACTACTATCTATCTACAACGCTGAAGCCTCCTGCTCCATTACTCCTCCAGATTACTCGTCAAAGCTAACCTGAATCCCTTGGCTACTCGTAAAAATTTGAGTACCCAAGAGTTTATAAAACAGAAAATAAACACTTGGGTCAGACATGGGTCTGGTGTGAGTAAACGGGTTAAACTTGCTTAACTTCAAAACCTTTTGAAGACAAAGGTATCACGTAAGACTTCCCACACATAAACATGGAAAAGTTTTTACCTTACGCTAACCAAAACATTGATAGGAAATCCGGTTATATTATAATAGGTCTAGGGTTTCCAAGTAAATAAGAAATAGCTGAAATTGTTACATTATTAAATTCCAGCATACTAGCCAACAAAGTGGGTTATACAATCAAATCCGTTATCACTTATTGGAGATTGGATTCCATACAATGGCAGGGCTACTGGGGTACCGCCCGTCACAGTACGTGGCCTAGATCACCGTACCGAGGATCACTCCCAATCCCCTGCAACACAAGGTCGGAACATCCCTTACTGGATAATTCCCGCACAAGATACCTCACGGTTGGGATCAGCAACCGCACCACTAAGTCGAAAATAGAAAGGGACATCTAGACAGAGGTAACCTTGTCCTACTTGGGTGCTACCCACCAACCTTGCTGCACCTCCCCTATTTTAGCCATTCCCGGTTTGTGAGGCTTGAGGTCACGATTACCTTAGAAAAGAACACATCACTTAGAATGCTCATCGTCCACCTGATGATGTTCTGAAAGCATTCAATCCATACAATTTCGTTCCGGGTTCGAACGAAACCGAAGGCATTATCTCGTTACACTCGTTTTGGAATCACCCTTAGAGTTAACGACAATAACCCTTGCACTCTGAATCTTCATCTTCACTTGATTCACGACCTATCGTTAATTTGGATCGATGTGGTATTCGGGTCTCCAGACTTGGAAATCCGGTATACGGAAACCCGATCCCGGTCTCATCGAAATCCAAAGCGTATCTTTTAAGGCCAAGTTGTTTTAAAGGTTAAAACAATTTAATTTATTATCTTTATTCACAAAGGCAGATAATTTACAACAGATAATCACATTATCAGATAATCCATACAATTCAACTAACATCCATATCATACAGCATATATCTCATCAGAGATATCAATCAATGCAAAGCATTCAGTATTATCATCCATCCATAAGTAATGATTTATATCATCTCTAATTAATTTAAATTGAATTAAATTAATTACTTCATTCTATAAATCCTACTTACTTAACCATTAATTAATTATAAATAAATTAATTAATTATCCTCTAATTATTCATTTCAATTAATCATCCTTGATTAATTATCTTTTAATTACATTCAAGTAATTAGTCTTTAATTAATTTCACAAATTAATTATTCTTAACCATTATAGTAATTAACCTTTAATTACTTCATAAACTAATTAACTATAATTAATCACTTTAATCCTTAATTAATTACATTAATTAATTACTTTTTAATTACTTATTATTGATTAATTAGTCTTAATTAATCAACTTTTAATTACATCATTAACTATATTTAATTAATGATTTCTTAATTACTTCTTTAATTAATTACTCCATTTAAATTAATTACATTTAATAATTAATCTTTAATTAGTCACATTTATAAATTACCTTTGATTAATCTCATTCAATAATTAACTTCCCTTAATTACTTAATTATATAAATTAATTATTACTTAATTAATTATCTTTAATTAATCCCTTGATTAATTACAAAAAGTAATTAAACTCAAATTACTTTCATTCTTAAATCATCTTCCATTAATTACATCCAGTAATTACCATTAATTACTTTACTAAGTAATTGCATTCCATTTAATTAATCACATTAATTAATTAGTCTTAATTAATCTTATTTATTAATTAACTTTAATTAATCACATTAATTAATTATCTATGTAATTAATCCTTAATTACCTTTCATTAATTACTTCCATAAAGTAATTAATCTTTTTAATTAATTACATTTAGTAATTATCCATTTATTACTTACACTAAGTAATTACACTTCATTAATTACATTTAAGTAATTATTCTTATCAAATTACCAAGTGATTATCTTAAATTAATTAAACTTAATTAATTAATTTAAAACTTATCAAAATTATTTAATTAATTACCTTAAGTAATAAATTCCTTTAATTATTTCCATTAATTAACCTCTAGTTAATGATTCATCTCTTAGTTCATCAACTACCCACTAATTGCTCTATTAATTAATTATTCTTAATTACAAATAAGTAATTAACCTTTAATTTATTTTACTAATTTTTCTTTTATTAATTACATTCAATAATTATACTCAATCAATTTCCAAAATGATTATCCTTAATTAAACCAAAGTAATTATCTTAAATTAATTACATTAATTAGCTGTCTTCAATTAATTAATTAACTAGACTTTAATTACTAAATTAAGACCTTAATTATTTAAGATAAACCATTTACCTTAATTAAACACTCTAATTAAATATCCTTTAAAACTTATCTCCTTTAAGTATATTTAAAAAACTTTGTTTAATCTTTATTTTTGAAACTTACTTAGAAACTTGTTTAAATTTCTTTTCTTAAAAACTTGATCTAGTACATTTATTTGAAAACACTTTTGAATTCAATTACAACATTAATCTAGTTTATATTTACTTTAAAAAAAAACAAACAATTTTAAACATCTAAAATTTTGAAAACATATTCAATTTTAAACATACTTTTAAAACTTGACTAACATTCTTTTTGGAAATTTAATTAATTTAAACTTGCTTTTGCTTTTTAAAACCTGAACTCGATTTCCCTTTTTAAAATTTTAAAACCTGGCAACTAAATTTACTTTACAATTAAAACCAGGATTGTATACTTACAAAATACCCGAGCCAACGAACAAAAATTCCCGAGCCTATCCCGTGTCTCTCGCGATCACCCACTTACTTCGAGTCGCACTCTCGTTTCCCCGAGACCATCCCCGAGCATCTTCTTTCTTTCCCAAACCAACCAACCCAGACTCTCGAAGGTGCACACGTGCACGTTGAACTTACCCGACTCTGACCATCTCTCCGGTCATCCTCCAGTCGCCTAGGAACTCGCTGATGTACTCGACCACTCAGCTTCGTCAAACTCGCCGGAAAATGAAAACGAGACTTCCGACCACACTCAGGAACCCAACCATCGATGGAGAAACCACCATAGCCATCGCCTCCGATCACCCGAACACTTGTGCTTCTGGTCATACCATTGTCAATTCATCCTCTACCATTTCCCTAACTTTGGCTACACTCGATCGTCCAGAGATGCCAAACAAATCAACATATTAAGTCC
The DNA here is from genome assembly GCA_030737815.1 of Allium fistulosum. Taxonomy (NCBI): domain Eukaryota; kingdom Viridiplantae; phylum Streptophyta; class Magnoliopsida; order Asparagales; family Amaryllidaceae; genus Allium; species Allium fistulosum. The sequence goes on from CM060908.1 coordinate 370,005,713, forward strand.
AGTAAAAACTAGGGTTACTGACTAGAATCCATCACCGCTGCCACCACAATGAATTGCATCACCATCAGATAATTTTACACTTCTCTCCGATCACTCCTCCACCTCCAGGAAGAACCACGACTCCCTAAATCAATTTGATCACCAGAAATCACCCAAAAACCAATTTCCAGACAATCCCGAAATGCACACTCAATTCTAATTTAAAAATCATAATTTGCATCTTAAAAATCATATTTACCCAAGCTGATTCAAGTTATATACTTGAATCAAAGAATTGTTACCATTGATTTTAACATGTTTATATTTTTTTACTGTAAATCTTAATTTACAGATACTATATCTATATAAACATTTTTAAACTATTTTTAGATCCAAGTTCAAGTTTAAAACAAACTTAATTTGATTGAAAACTACAGCCTAACAGAGATCAGAGGAAGAGAAATTGGAATTTGAGCTAAATTTAATCTTTGTAATATAAAACAGAGGAGAACACATATTCAATCAGACATGCACACATAAATACATTCATACATACAGATTTTCAACAATATTTGCATGCAACCATATTTTATAATTAACTCTTAAAAATAAAGTTACTCACTTTTCTGAGATTTCAATTCATAGATCATTTAGATATATTTTAAGTTGAGTTTGCTCACAAGGTTATAAAACTGAGGACATGTCTGTATAGATTTTCAAATATTTCACATGCACCACACTATATACCTATACATTCACATCTATGCATTTATATAGACATAACATACTATATTACTTCGACAAGCATCAAGCATAAGATCAGTTTAATCTGTTTTTAAAAGAAATTTACTCACCAGTCATAAAGAAACAGAGAACAGAGCTTCCATTTTGATTTTTGAAAAAGCTTGTAACTTTTAAACTTGATATGCTTTTGCTTTTAAAACTTGAATTGCTTGTTAATGGAACTGGAATGCTTGTTGTTTAAATTTCATGTTTGCTTGCTAGATTATCTCAGGTTTGGAGAAGAGATGGACTGCTTGATTTCCAGGAAGAAAATGTTTGCAGGCTAGTTCATCTCAGGTTGAAGATGAATGCAGGCTAATTTATTTGAATATGTTTCTGGTTTTAGAAAATGTTGGTTATCAGATTTGTTGTTGAGAATAGGACCGAGTTTCTTTTGTTTTTGAAAAGAGGAATAGAAAAAGAATGAAGAGAAAGAAATAGGTTTATATAAGTTGAAATGATTAAAAATAAAAGAAAACAAATTAAAATGACACTTGTTCCAAATATTAACATTTGTCATTTGAGTTGATTAACAATTAACACATGTCTTTTAAAAGTAATTAGTATTTATTTTAAATGTTAATAAAAGTTAATGTAAGATTATACCTAATTAATTAGTTACTAAGCACTTATTTATATATATATAATTTTTTAAAAGAAATAAAATCAATTATATTCATAAATAAAAGTTTATACATATATTTAGAATCCAAATATTTTAAATATATTAATCCTTTGAATTTCAATTTCAAATCTAAATTCAAACTCAAATTAAAGAAAATCAATTTAAAATCAACTTATATATATATACATATATAATTACATATTAAATTTTGAAAATTATGTTTTTGCTTGTTAAATTCAACCCAAAGCTTTTCTATTTACAATATATACAATTATATATATACATTATAAATAGAAATCATTTTATTAACTTTTAAAAGATAAAATTTACCAAATAAATATTTATTAAAGAAGATTATTAAACCAATTTAAACATTTTTAACAAAGATTATCAAATCAATTTAATTATTTATACAGATTATTAAATTGATATTGCCAGAAATTCCGGGATATCACAGTTATGGTTATACCTCAGTACCAAGTTATCCCTTATAACTCGCTACCGAGTTATCCCCTTAAGGGGAAACTCGTTCTTCTCTTTTAGATCTTGCTTCTTGCTTCATTTTGGGGTGCCCCTTGTGTTTTCATAGATCGATGAATTGTTATGATGATCGTTCCTTCATACTTGGTTTGTTCTGTAGTTCATAAGAGCTAACTCTTCAATTCTTGAGATAAGTCATCTAGAACTTTATGAAATCACTTGGGCATGCATGGAAGAGCAAGAGAATAACTTATGTGAAGTTGGAGAGGTCAGCTATGAGGCATGATAACTTGGTGCCGAGTTATCGGCATAGGCCGACACCGACTTATCCCTATAGCCTATTTCTGGTTGAATCTTACCTGAGCTATTTCCTTAGTCCATTTGTGTATGCTTGCCAATTTTCAAGTTGTTTCATTCTAGTTTGAATCTTCTAAGTCCGGTAGAAATATGCTTAGTATAAAATTAATTCTCTCATAAATTGAATTTCATTTTAATTCTCAAAATACTTCGAATTCAAATTGCTTAAAATTAAAAGCAATAATTTTTTTTATTTATAGCATGATAATAATATATGATATGATTATTACAATTATGAATAAATATCTTTAATTTATATTGCTTATGAATATTTCATTATCTATTAAATAACATAATCTAAAAATATAAAATAGATTGAGATATAGATATAAATACAATTGAGAAAAAAGTGAAAAATTATTTCTTGAATTAAGGAGAGTAATATGATCTAATGGTGGATTAGAAGAGAAAAGATATATGGTTAGATATGGAATTTCATATATAGTAGAATGGATGGATGGATTGAGATAACAGACATGTAGAATATGGAGATATGGTAGTATATAGAATTAATGGAATGGATTTAAATTAGAAAAATGGAGAGTTTTCGCCATTTCAAATAGATCATTCATTTGATTTGTAAGGAGCTAGTGGGAACCCTGATTTTATTGTATGGATAAAATTTAGTAGAAGACGTTAATAACATTCAAAAAGTAAAAGGTAAAATGTAATGGTTTGAACCGAAAACGCATTTATTCTAGAATGGATCATGTGAAAAATATATTATAGTTATGCTTTAAGTTACAAAAAGGTAAAAAGTCATTAGAGGATGGGAGTAAAAGATATATGCCAATATTATTTAAGCACCTATTTTACAAATGAGTACGATGTTAAATGTTTAATTAAATTTAAAAGGATAAACAAACTTTATTGTAGAAGTTGAGTTACAAATTATGAGAATTAAGAATTTAGGATGTGATTAAAGACAGTGATAGATAAACTTTTTAAATAATAGGATAGAAAAATGCATAGAACAAAGTGGGTAAATTAAAGTATAAAGTCAAAATGTATGGAATCCACGAAGGGAAAGTTAATTTTTGTGATGACCCACCTTTTTGGACAGTTCAAGTCGATAGTAAACCACACATGTTCAACTCAAACCGTTTAAAAGATAGATTATCAATGGGTTTATTTTAAAGAAATAAAAAGCAAAGAAGAAAAACCACAACAAAATCTCGCAGCGGAACGATAAAATACAATAATCACATAAACAGTTCATGAAGCTGTTTAACACCATATACTCAATTCAATTTAAACATAAATCAAAGTTATACAATATTATTAGAGTTATACAATTTACTAGATAGAATGAAATAGTGTAGCGGAATAAATACTAGTAAATATGATATACCAAATCTTCGTCTTCATCCTCCAGATTAACTGTCTTTGATAACTGAAAAACTCGGTCTGACTCGAGCGTAATGAAAAGACAAAACACTTGAGTCAGGACTAAAAATCCTCATGTAAGTCAAATCAAAATTAGGTGAAATATAGTTGTAAATAATCTCATTCTTTTACTTTGAAATTGCACATGAAAAATTTCACAGTTACAAAACTTCTACTCAGGGGTTTCGGTAATTTATCAACTTCAAATCAATTTAATAACTTCACAGTTTAAACAACTTCAATGTTTAAACCAGATTTTATTTAAATCGCTGAAACAAATACAAGGTTTTATCAATTATTACTCAATAGTCGATTTCAGTTTCAGAAGGTTTCACGTTACTTTATAAATTTTCAATGTGTCAACAATTCCATTTTCAGTATAAAATACCAAAATCATCAATTTGTTAAATTTCCAAGTCCCATATTTCTTTACAAAATACTTTCTTTTACTATATAAAGTTACAGAAAATATTACAAGCCCTTTTTCCCTTTTAAAGAATATATATTATTATAAAATTTAGAAATTTAAAATTTATAAATGGATTTCGAATTTAGTTTCAAAAAAATCGATTTAACCCAATTTACAAATTTACTTCTTTATAATATATAAATTTCCAAAGTTAAATTTCAAAACTTTGCAGAGTTTAAAATTCAATTAATCAAAACTCCAATTTCGCCAAACGACGATAAAATCACAACAATCCTATTTCCAAAGTAGTCAACAATGCATCAAATAATTCACATATCACAGAGGATGTCTGGAGGTCTATATCCAAATTCAATGTACATGTGATCAATCATATCAATAGTGATGATAATAAGGTGATAATATTGATATATCGGAATAGCTAAACAACATGACAACCAATCACAAATATCGTCCATCGCAATATCTACCAACAGCCAAAGCAACCAATTCATCCATATCACAACAACCAATAACTATCAATGTCGGGTGTTTAAAAGTGAAATGAAATTTCAATTATCAACATTAATTTAAATATCAATTTAAATGTCAATTTAACTATTAGATTAAATGTCACATTTTTAACTATCAAATTAAATGTCACATTAACTATCAATATTAAATGTCAAATTTGCCGTCTAATTTAACTATCAAGTTAAACTATCAATTTAACGGTAAAATTTAAATTTCGATCTAAATTCAATCAGTTCAAATTTAATCAATTCAATTTCAGTCAATTAAATTTCCAAATAGCAACAATATAAATTTTCACTTCGTTAATTGGTTTAACTAATAGTAGGAAATTTAATACTTCGTGAATGAATTTAACCACTCACCTTTATTTGAATCGAAATTTTCCAGCTTCAAATAAATCCCAATCCATCTCCAAATCGTAAACGATGTTTATACGAACCCAACGCGACTTGTTTCGCCCGAAACAGACCTCGTATGAAAAAGTTACGAATTTACAAACATACGATAATTAAATTATAATTAACATAAATAACTAACTTATAAATTAAAACGTTTAAACCTTCCCTCTTATCTTCGTTCTAAGGCTGAAACCCATTAACGTAGTCAAAACCTCGATGCATGCGCCACCTAAGACTACCGTCCATCGATCCAACGACACCACGACGCGCGCCAGCCTCTGAGCCACCATCGCCATCTCGCCTGAAATGGCCATGAACCGCCTCCTCTTCATGACCAAAATTCAGCGCTTCTCATGAAGCTAGCTCGATCCAACCGTTGGATGCGTAGAGGAGATCGAGCTCTACAACTTCCGTATTGAAGCCAAGTCGAGATTGTGAGTGGATTGAGAGAAATCGAGGGAGGAAGGATCGATCGATTTCGCCCATTGAATCGTTAAAAGGGTCGGCTGAAGGTTCTTAGACTAGGGTTAAATGAAGATAGGTTTAGGGCTATTTATAGAAAATTAACTCGACATTATTCACATGTTAAAATTTCAAACTCCAAACGAAGCGTGCCGCCTAGCATTCTATATGTTATAACCCTATTCCGAACACAATGGAATATGTATCAAGAACCAATTCCATCATATTCAAAGTTAGCTTTTAAAAGCAAATTATTTTAATTAAAGTTCTAAAAATAAATTCTACGTGTTTCGGTCTTGCACGACCAAATGATAAGTCTGATCGCTACAAAACTTGAAATCCTATAATAATTCACTATCACGGATCCGATGAAACTGGTTCTGTCGAAATCGGAGACAGTGCCCAAAAAGACTTTTTTTACACGTTAATTAAAACAAGCTATTTCCAAAATAAATTTAATCACTTTAAATTCAATTTCAAAAGTTAACAATTTTGATTCTTGTTTAAATAAAATTTAAATCAACTTTTGAAATCATTTTCATTCATTATTAAATTCAGGGTTCAATTATTTAAATAATTTCAAATATTAAATCTAACAATTAAATTGTCAAATAAATCACTATCTTTGAAATATAAGTTATTTGACTTTTAAAATTTAACTTTTAAAACTAATTCAAATAACACAACAACTACTATACTCTTTATAAAATTATAATCATTGTCAAATAAGACGTACTTATATATATTATTTACAATATCATTTTATTAATAAAATGTTCGTTCTAATTCAATACACAAATGTTTTACATTAAATACATAGATTACACTATGCTACACTTCTTTATTTAAAGTATTTCAATAATCCAATTTCGATGAATTCCAATATTAGAATTTCAATAAATTCCCGTATTAGATTTCAAATGAATTTTAGTTATCAAACAATTATTTTATTTTCATCTAAATAATTCAACATTTATTATTCAATTCTTGCTATTGATTACAACACATTAAATATACTGAACTTCATTCTATTACAAATAATTTCCTTAAATCTTATTGAAATGGTTATTTCAAAATTTTATTCAAGTTCATATTAAATAAATTACATAAATAAAACATTAAATTTTTAGTTCTAACCATTTTTGTTCAATAATTATATTAAATTTAATAATTTAAAATAGTTAAAAAATAAGGGTCGTTACAATTTTAAACATTGAATGATTATGAAAAGGTAATAAAGAAAGGAGTAGAAAATAGTGAACGAAGTATTTAATTTAATTATTGAGGGAAAGTTGTGGTGAATATCATTTTTTAAGAAGTGTAAATATCTCATTTTATAGCAATATATTAATTCACATTAAGTGATAAGTGAGAATGCAAATGTTCTCATGTTCAATTTCTTATTTAAGAGAGGTGAAGATATGATATATTGAGATGTAAATATAAATAATGTGAAAAAATGCAAAATTATTCCCTATATTAAAGATTATACAGGGAATTAGAAAAGACAATATAAATGATTAGATCTTGAAGTTTTTATAAAATAGATTAGATGTCGTTTTTAGCTCCCATTATCCTAATAACTTGATTAAGTATTCTCAAAATGAGTATAAATGATTAAAAATTGAATTTCTTATATAAGAGAATAGAATACTAAGTCTATTAAAACGGACCACCTATAGAAGACCAAATATTATTTTAGGGTATTACTATATACACCCAATAATACACTCTGAATGCCATTTAAAGAGATACTAAAAAAATATTAAAAAACACTTGAAGCACCCACTATTGATGTTAGCGCAAAAGATTTATATTTTTGATACTTTACCAAAAATTGCATTTCGAATTTATTTATCAACTTAGATAAATTAAATCTCTACAAGTCATCATTGTCATATCTTCAATCATTATCAATTGGAAGAAATTTCAAATGAAATCATCTAGCATCCTAGTATATTAAGGTTCTAAAGTAATAAAATGAACTATAATTTTTGATCAAATTTCAAACTAATGGAAATTTGTAGAAACAAGGATTGAAGTTGATGAAATTTGGGTTCAAGATTAGTGTTTACGGTTATATATATTAAAGAATATAAAAGAATGAATTCTTGTTTACTTTCAACAAATAAGAAAATAAGATGTGCATGTATAAGGGTGAGAGAAGTATTTTCCAAAATATTGGTGCGTGAGAAAAAAGGTGGGTGAGAGTTGTAAAAAAAGTGGGTGCGTATAGTAGTAACCTTATTTTATTTTGCAAATTAATTTTTTAAGAAGGAAACCTAATTTTTACCAACTTACTAATATATAGCAAATTAAACATTACGTACCCAAAGCATGACACATATCACAAATGAGGGAAGAGGGAATTATATAACTCAAACTAAAGTTGTAAGAAAATATGAAATACATTAAGTGATCCATCAGATATCAGGGGCAAAAGAAACTTAGGAGATCGTAGTATATGAGGATCTAAGATCTTGTTTTAGATGGTGAAGATGAGAAAATGGAAGTAAAATAGTAAAATGAAAGTAGAAGATGTACATATCTGAATAAATAAATTAGGAGGTTAGAGGTTATATGGTTGTAACATTATAATGAAATTAATTTGGAGTTTGAAATTAAATATTTGAAAGGTTGGAGAAACTCATAAAAGCAAAACCTACTTATTTATATAAACATACAAAAATCAATAGTTGAATTGCCTTGCTTGCTCTGCTATAGGAGAAATGGAAGTGAAAAATAGTAGTATGATTAACATAACTTATTTGTAACGTTAGCTACAATAAAATAATAATAAAAACAAAGATGACATAAGTTTGAATTTTGAATAAAAATAAAATCAGAATTACAACGAAAATTTGACCTATGGATGATTGAAGAGAGTAGAATTTAATTTGTAGCTTAGAAAAGAAAAAAGATTGGGTAAATTAGGGGATGATATTTACTGGGAGAGGAGGAGTTTTTATTTTGAAAATTAATGATTGAAGTCAATGCATTAAAGAGATTAATTGAAAGAATACCACATGACACGTGGAGAGAACTCAGAAGATACAGCTGAGAATGAAGCAGAGAAGAGGATTCATGACTTAGTTTTAATAGTTTAGTATGTATAATGTGCTCTTAACATTATGTACATTATGAGTAGGGCTAGGCTGAGAATACTGGAAACCACAATTTAGTCGACTGAACTGCAGAGTCAGTCGACTGAATCTGGGACCAGAAAACTCTCTGGCCCTGTGTCAGTCGACTGACCATGTAGTTCAGTCGACTGAACTGTGGACAGAAATGTTTCTATCCCTGTATCAGTCGACTGAACTGCAGAGTCAATCGACTGAACCTGAAACCCGAGAGTTTCTAGGCTTGTTTCAGTCGACTGACCCTACAAAACAGTCGACTGAATCTGTGAAGTTTGATTTTTGCCTATTTAAGGCTGTTTTGTGTGGGTTTTCCGGTTTTTAATCGATTTTTGATGATTCGAATTGTTGTTATCATTTATCGTCTTTGATGACTTCTTTTTCGGGATTTTTGGGAATATCCATTTTGATGGATTTGATATCGATTTCTATGTTTTTGATTCACGTCTTCGAATGTGAATCTTTGGTGATTGATTGTTTCTATAATCATTTTTGTAATTTGTCACTTTAAAATACAAAGGTTTCTATAGTAGAAGTAACTATTCAAACTCTTTCACAAAGATGATTTCAACTCTATTTTTAATACAAAGCTCGTTTCTAAAACCGTTTTCCAACCTATTAGTATATACAAACCTTTACCTCATTTGTATGAGAAATCTAATTAAACGGCTTAGCAAAACAAGTGGTATGAAACGCTTGCGTTTACTTTGTCGGTTAATTCTTAGACTTGTTCGATTGAAAATCTTGTGACAATTTTCGAGTGGAAGTCTACAATTTGTTCGTAAATATTTAAGTTAAGCCAGTGGTTTTGAGACATGAAGCTAAACTCATTTTTTTTACTAGCTTAGTGTAATCGACACTTCTTGATGATCGATGATGATCTTTTTGTGGTTTAGACTAGCGATATGCGATGTCTCTTTGTCCATGTGGTGGACTGTACCCCGTTCTATTGAGCTTCGTCTCATTTTTTATAGGCTAGCGACCTATGGGATTATTGGAGTTCGGTTCATCGGGCGTTCGCTGTACTATGTCGTTGTTCCATATTATTTGAGTTTGGTTCATCGGGCGTTCGCTGTACTACGTCGTTGTTTCGTATTATTTGAGTTTGCTTCATCGGGCGTTCGCTGTACTACGTCGTTGTTCCATATTATTTGAGTTTGGTTCATCGGGCGTTCGTTGTACTACGTCGATGTTCTGGATTATTTAAGTTTCTGGTTCCTCGGGCATTCGATGTACTACATTGTGGCACCAGCTCTATGGTTAGCGACCATGGGATAGCGACCCATTTGTGATACACGTGTTGGTGAGTTTTCATGCTCTCATTTGTGATAGGTGTGATAACCTGAATTTTTGATCATCCGGTAATTGGATAATTAACTGGTATAAACCAATTGAACAGATAAAATTCTGATAATAAAAGATAACTAGATATGTAAATGAATTTGAAATTTCAAAAGATAGATCTCTTAAAATATTTTAGATTTTAAAATACATATGTATGATTATAATTTGTTTTATATTGTTTTCTTTAAAGGGTTTTATTTGTATAAATTAAGAAAAATATTTATTAATTAGTAAATTAAATACAAAAGTTTTATAAAAAACATTTTAAAATAAATGAAGACATGCATAATTACACATGTTAGTTAAATGTGTATAGTTGGACAAATGGAAGCAAATTAACACATATTAATGACAAATGTTAAAAAGTTAAACTAGTGTCACCAATTTATTTTATTTTATTTTATATTTTATAAAAATCATTGTTAAATCTATATATGCAACTATTTCTTCTCTTTATTACTTTTTACTATTTCTCATTTCAAAACTAAGAAAAGCAAAGCCTGTAAAAGGAAAAATCAAACCAGGAAATAATAATAAAAAAAAATCAAAAATCTGTAGCAAAGATCATCAGATCAGTTTCAACCTAGAAACCTGTAGCAAACTCAAACAAAATCATCTCAGATTTACAATCAAGATTCAACTTAAAAACATCAAACTCCAGATCAGTTTTCAAATTCAAAAGCATTCCAGGATCATCAAAAACCAGGCTTCTCTGTTCCAGGATATAAGGTGAGTAAACATAGAATTTACAAGTTTAAGTTTAATTAAAAACAGAGAAGATGATTCATTGACTATGTGGTGTGTATGTGTTTTTGATATGGATTTGTGTTTATATACAGTTGTTCTGTGAATATTGAATATGCTGTTTTTTTCTCTGCTATTTGTTACAGAGTTGATTTTCATTCAAACTCAAATTTTAATTTTATTAAATCATTGTTAAGCTTTGATTTCTCAACAAAACAAGATGTTAAACCTAAATCAAGATTTTTAGAAGTTGATTAAACCATGTTTGCAGAACATACTTCTAGAAATTTGTTTACAGGCAATCAAGTACTAATTGGATAAATTCGAGTGTTACAAAAGCTAATTCAAGTTTATATAATGCTTACCGTAATTCATGATTTTTGAAACTAAAATGAAGATTTTTAGTTTGGATTTTTAAGAGCAGTTTGAAGTTGATTGGGAAACGGATTTCGACCATTTCCCGGCGATCGACGAACTTTTGGATGATCAGATTTTGATCGAAGCAAGTTTATGGGTTATGTATTTTGGGAAAAATGTGATTCATTTTTGTAATGTCGGTGGCGGGCCGGTTAAGATGAAGTTAGGGTTTTTAAAGGGTTTGGGAATGGGATCTGTTGCTTTAGAATTTCGACGTCGGGGTGATCGGTTAAGATTGACGTATGGGGGAAGGGGATAACGAGTCGTTAGCGAGGGTGTTGGCGAATTTTTGAGGGTTCCGGTGGCCAGAGCATGAGGAACGAAATGGAAGTATGGAGGTCTTTTTCCTATGGGAAGTTTTAGAGGCTCGGGTTTCAATGTGGGAGCGATCGAACGATGTTGTGGTGATCTGGTGGTTCAGCAGGTCGGAGGTGGTTTGTGGATAGGAACGACGACATGCTCCAATGTGGCGGAGCTATGTGCAGGTGCACGCGATTGTGCTCGTGTATGTCAGAGCATTATTTAGGGGAAGAAAGGTGAAGATGAAGACTGGAATCTGAGAAGAAGGGGGTTGCTCGTTGCTCTACTCGAGTCTGTGGCGAGTTGCCTTCGTTAGCTCACCAGTATTTTTCAGTTTTAATTTAAAATAGAGTTTAATATAAAATGATGGGTTTGTTTGAGTTTGGGTCGAGTGCTTTCGAATTGAGGGAAATTTATACAGTTTCAAAATCCAAGTAAAATCAAGTTTTTTTAGGGCTAAAATGATCTTAAATAAATTACTTTTATATGTAATCAATGTTTTTGTTTAACTATTGGATTTAGGAGTTGAATAAATATGTTATTAATTTAGTTGATTCTTAAGTTTATTTAAACTTAATTTAAAATATGTAATTAAGCGGTTATATAAAAATAAACCAAGTTTCAAAATAAAATTTTAAACAAGTTTTAAAACAAAGTTTTAAGAAATATAAACCAAGTTTCCAAAAGTAAAGTATTAAGCAAGCTTTCAAGGATTTAAATTTTAAAGTTAAATTGTTTTAAACTTGTTTGGTATATAATTTTGTATTAAGTCAATTATCTTATTAAATCTTTGAATGTTTTCAAATATAATTAAATAAGAGATTTTGAAAATTTGTTTACTTTAAATATTTTTAGTTAAATGATTATTTATTCCAAAATTTAATTAATAATTTAATTAAGTTAAGTTAATTAAAATGTTAAAATGTCTCAAAAATGTTAATGGGAAATAAGGTATTTATAAGATAATGTTTTATCTTAAGATGATTAAGATGTCTTGAGATTAATTAGTTAATAAAGGGGATTAAGTATAATTAATTAATTTAATTAATTAGTTATAAAGGATTAATTAAGTATTAATTAAGTGTAATTAATTGATTTGATAAATAAATAATTAAGGATTATAAATTAATTAATTAAAGGTTAATTAATTTTAATTAAGAATTATTAATTAAAGATTATTAATTAATGAATAGAGATTAACTAATTAAGTAATTAAGTTGTAATTAAGGATTAATTAATCAAGTAATTAAGACTGATTAATTAAGTGATTAGAGAGTAGTTAATTAAGTAATTAGAGATTAATTAACTAGTAATTAAGAAGTAATTAATTTGTAATTAAGTTTATTAATTAATAGAGTAAATTAATTAATAAAAGTAATTAAAGGGTTAGTTAATTAATGTAATTAATTAAGGATCATTAATTAATGAGAGTAATTAAAGGTTAATTATTGTGAATGGTTAAGGATACATAATTTGTGAAATTAATTAAAGGCTATTTACTTAATGTAATTTAAGTATAATTAATCAAGGATGATTAATTAAGATGGATGATTAAAAGATGATTAATTAATTGTTTTGAAATTAATTAAGGTTAAGTAAAGGTAATCTAAGTAATTAAAGATTTGTAAAATTTAATTCAAGATAAATTAAATTAATTTGATTAAAAATAATTAATCTTGCTTATGAAATATTTAATGATGTTCAATGCCTTGAATTGATTGATATCTCTGATATAAAATGTTTGGATGGACAGTGATAAGGTGGTTATTTATCAAAAATGAATTGCTGTGTAAAAAGTGTCATCATGTATATAAAAGTTGAATTGTAATTCATTCAAATAACTTGGGTTAAGATGACATTGGATTCGAAGAGACCGGAGTCGGGTATTAGTTAATACCCGAAACCACTTCGATTCTTTATAGATCGATATGTGAAGTAAGTATTGAGCAGAACAAGTAATGAACTCGTAGTGCAGAACGAGTTACCCCGGGTTTTTCTTTTATGGTTTGAACTTAGTATTTCAAATTATATGGGTTACTCACGCTGGTTTCCAGCCTGACCCGGGTGTTACTTTGATGTAATGCTCGGGTCAGACCGAGTATTACAGATTTCCAAGTAAGGACGTTCTGGAGCTCAGGAGGCGAGCTGGATGGCAGGAACGTATGGAGTGTATTCCGCTGTGTATATGAGACTGTGTAGTCTGTATAGATTGTAGTCTGGAACAAGTTGTATAACTGTCCAGTTCATGTATAAATGGTTGTAACTCTGATGTATTAAAATGTAATTGACTGATACAGTTTTCTTGTGTAAAGAATATTATTTGATATTATATTTTATCCGCTGCGAATGTGAGAATCTGTGTTTTAGTATTTCTGTTTCTTTTTCTTCTTCTATCTCTTTCTTCTTTTCCCTAACTATCTGGAATTTTCGGGATCGAAATTTCCGGGTCGTTACATTTGGTATCAGAGCCAGGTTAAGCGAGAACCTTGGCTCTGTAGGGATTAGTCGTTAAGAATAGGGTCAATGGTACCCTAGAACGAGTTGAGTGTGTATATATATATATATGAGAGCGTACTTGTTATTTTCTTATATAAAGGTTTTAAAATGGTTTTGAAAATAAATGATTTTTATATAAGTTTACCTTTTGATATATAAGGAAATAATTTTTTCCTAATTATTAAATATATAAAAAGAAATTGGTTGTTGAATCATTGGAATAAAATAAAATAATGAGAATTAAGTTGTAATAGTAATACAACCAAATTGAAATTGAATGAAGATAAGTTTGAAATGTATCCAAACTGAAATTAAAATCTTGAATTTGTAGAAATAAAGATAATAATGAATTGGTTTCCAGATATGATAATCTTGGTTATTATCATACATGGTTAATAATGAAATGTTATAAATGATTAAGTAAAATGAAATATTTTAGGGAAATAAACTTTTAGGTGAATATGACTTATAAATTGGAATTGAAGATAATTTGAAATTGTGAAATTTTAAATCTAAACCCAGAAAACTTGAAAATTTAAAGAAGTTTGTTTTGAATAAAAAACCAAAGGTGGTTTAAAAATTTAAAGTATAACTTGGTGTGTAAAGAAAATGTATATATGAGGAATATACATAATACCAATGATGATTTGAAATAAACTCTTAGGGTTGAGTTTTAAATTTTTTCTTTGGGATGTGATGTGAAACCCAAAGTAATGTAAGTTTTTAAACTTAAATGGAAAGATTATTAATATAAAGTTTAAAATTTGAAATGAGAATTCGAATTGGGTAAAGTTGACTGGATTAATTGTTTTTGAATTCTTATTTGAACTTTGCAATAAGTTAAGTAAAGATAATTTTAAAATGGAATTTTGGAATTTGGATTTAGAATTAAATGGTTTAAAGATTTAAGTTGTTAAATTAAAAAAAAAGTTGGATTATTAATTTAAAAATAAAGGTTAATTTGATTTAAGGGGTTAAATCAACATTTAAAATATTTAACTCGAATTTATATAATTCGAGATGGTTTTAATTTGAGATTTAAATTGAATTAGTTCAAACAGAAATTGATTGAATAAATGGGAATTGTGATTTAAGATGTATAAGTTTAAAATTCAAATGGAAAATTTGAATTGAATTAATTTGAAATAAAATTGAAGATTGAATGAGTTCAAATTCAAATGGAAATTGGGATTAATTCATATAGAGATTGAAATGATTTGAAATTGAAGTGGATTCAATTTGAAATTAGTTTGAATAATCTGAAATTGTAATAAAAAAATGAATATGTTTAAAATCAAATGGAATTTGATTTGAATTTGGAAAGGAATTAAGATTAATTCAACTTGAATTGGGATAAAATCAATTTCAATGGAAATTGAAGTATTGAGTCAATTTAAATGGAAGTGGAATTTAAATTGAATTGATGGGAAATTAATTTGGAAATTAAACAGTTTGGCTCTGGATTATTTTCAAAATAAATTGTTTTAATACAAAAATATTTTTCCAAACTATTTACTATACAATCTTTCTTCTTAAACCCCAAACTATCTTATACTTATTTTACAATTATTTTAGAACTATTTAACTATTTGAAAACTGTCTTATAAACTAATTACTATTTTTCAGTTACTTATATCTAATCACTATTTTAAAAAAAAAATATTTTTGCAATTATCTAACTATTTTATACCTCTTAACTATTTTACAAACTAATAACTATTTTTCAACTACTTATCTATTTAAAACTTTTTCAAGCTATTCTTAAATTTAAATAGGTCAGAGTTCAAACTGTTTATAATTAAAGTAATAACTCAATTGTAAATGGAAGCAATTGAGAATAAGTGAATGGAATTAAAGGAAATGTGAATAGAAAAGAGAATTGATTTGGCTAATAACCAACAAAGATAAATACGTAGGATATGCGTATATTATTCTATTCGCATAGTGATTTGATCCAGATTCGAACACAGAATTTCGAGATAGTATTATCGATCAGAGTTGGAATTTTTCACTCGATTTTCAATGACGAACATGGATATGGGTTTTGATTGGTTCTGGATATTCTCTATCATAGCTACGACTATGCAAGGAGAATGATGGTTTCTGATCAAGGAATCAGATCTGAGTCCGCACTAGAAAGTCGGGTGGACGATACTAGTTCGGAAGTGAAATTGTATGATCGATTGAGCGATCAAATTTATATAGCGTACAGATGATATGTGTACATCGTACGGGTTTGAATGAAATTGGCATTGAAAATTTGTGAATAAGGAATTTGAAATGGTTTTGAAATGAAAAGTATATTTGTGAAATATAATGGAATTGGATATTTCTTTGGTTAAAATTTACTTTATGGAAGTAAGTAAATGGGAAATAACTTTATAAAGAAATCAAACTTGAATATTTGATTTGGCAATAAATAAAGTTATATTTTGTAATATGATAAGCTCCCCTTATTGAATCTAGCCAGAATAAAAAGGGTTTTTGGAAGTATTTGAAGTATAAAAAGAGGTTTTATACAAGTTTGAAGTGATCCAAAGATTTTTAAAGTATATATATCTATATATATATATAAAGGATCTTATGAGAATGATTTTGGAAAAGGTTTTGGGAACCTATGAATTTGGAAAACAGTTTTTGATTTTTGGGAAAATCAATTTTGGATTTTGGAAAGCCAAGTTTGGAACTATCGATTTTGGATATCGATTTTGTGTAAAGGAGATTTTGATATAAATCATAAAGGGTATGATTTGAAGATACTATAAGTGTATAGTATAAAATGTTTTGAAAATAGCTCTGGGGAAAAAGGCGCTCCCTTGAAATGAACTTCTCAGGAGTGCCACTGGGTGGTACTGCCTTGAACCCCAAGGGGGGATTCTAAAGTTAATCCTGTGAGGAGTCCGGAATAAACTAGTTCTTGAGGATTATTTGTGTAGCGAAAGTCAAGGGGATGGTGCCCACAGAGGCATTTGGGTTATGCTGTGACGACAGTTTAACTCGATGTCACTGCGATCTACTGCAGACCATAGCGAAAGTCGTGTGAGCCGCTGAGAGCCAACAGTCTATGTTTGATTTTATATCGGTAGACTGCGACACTATGGTAACATAGCGAAAGTCGTGTGTGCCGCTGAGAGCCAACTGTCTGCGTTTGATTTTATATCGGTAGACTGCAACCTATGTTAGAGAAGTTTCATTTTAACAGCGAAATCGTGTGTGCCGCTGAGAGCCAACAGTTACATGGACTTTTGCTGCGACGACAACGTAACCCTGGATGTAACTGCGATCTGTTGTGGGTTCCATGCTGTCATCAGTTACATGGACTTTTGCTGCGACGGAAACGTAACCCTGGATGTAACTGCGATCTGTTGTGGGTTCCATGCTGTCATCAGTTACATGGACTTTTGCTGCGATGGCAACGTAACCCTTGATGTAACTGTGACCATGGATGGGGGTGATGATTTCCAGAGCATTCTCACCAAAGATATTTCCTCTATTTTCAAAATTGTTTTCTATACCTTCACAAAGTTTTTGAAAATATTTTCCAAGTATTTTCACTCGGTGTTGAAAACGGGTTTACCAAGTACTTATAGATTTTCAGTCTTATGCCTGATCAACGTATGACCGAATTTCTGTGAGAACGAGGATGGATTTGTTGAGACATCGAATTATAAAAGTATTTTATAAAGCTATTTTGATAATATTATGTAGATTTTTAAAGTATTTTAAAAATTTAAATAAAAAGAGTTAAGAGTTAAAAATGTTCAAAGAGTAATTTAAATGATAATGAACATTTTAATAAAATTCTGGCTTCGTTCCTTTTCGGGGACGAAAAGTTTTAAAGGGGGAAGGAATGTGATAACCTGAATTTTTGATCATCCGGTAATTGGATAATTAACTGGTATAAACCAATTGAACAGATAAAATTCTGATAATAAAAGATAACTAGATATGTAAATGAATTTGAAATTTCAAAAGATAGATCTCTTAAAATATTTTAGATTTTAAAATACATATGTATGATTATAATTTGTTTTATATTGTTTTCTTTAAAGGGTTTTATTTGTATAAATTAAGAAAAATATTTATTAATTAGTAAATTAAATACAAAAGTTTTATAAAAAAACATTTTAAAATAAATGAAGACATGCATAATTACACATGTTAGTTAAATGTGTATAGTTGGACAAATGGAAGCAAATTAACACATATTAATGACAAATGTTAAAAAGTTAAACTAGTGTCACCAATTTATTTTATTTTATTTTATATTTTATAAAAATCATTGTTAAATCTATATATGCAACTATTTCTTCTCTTCATTACTTTTTACTATTTCTCATTTCAAAACTAAGAAAAGCAAAGCCTGTAAAAGGAAAAATCAAACCAGGAAAAAAAAATCAAAAATCTGTAGCAAAGATCATCAGATCGGTTTCAACCTAGAAACCTATAGCAAACTCAAGCAAAATCATCTCAGATTTACAATCAAGATTCAACTTAAAAACATCAAAATCCAGATCAGTTTTCAAATTCAAAAGCATTCCAGGATCATCAAAAACCAGGCTTCTCTGTTCCAGGATATAAGGTGAGTAAACATAGAATTTACAAGTTTAAGTTTAATTAAAAACAGAGAAGATGATTCATTGACTATGTGGTGTGTATGTGTTTTTGATATGGATTTGTGTTTATATACAGTTGTTCTGTGAATATTGAATATGCTGTTTTTTTCTCTTCTATTTGTTACAGAGTTGATTTTCATTCAAACTCAAATTTTATTTTTATTAAATCATTGTTAAGCTTTGATTTCTCAACAAAATAAGATGTTAAACCTAAATCAAGATTTTTAGAAGTTGATTAAACCATGTTTGCAGAACATACTTCTGGAAATTTGTTTACAGGCAATCAAGTACTAATTGGATAAATTCGAGTGTTACAAAAGCTAATTCAAGTTTATATCTTGAATGCTTACCGTAATTCATGATTTTTGAAACTAAAATGAAGATTTTTAGTTTGGATTTTTAAGAGCAGTTTGAAGATGATTGGAAACGGATTTCAACCATTTCCCGGCGATCGACGAACTTTTGGATGATCAGATTTTGATCGAAGCAAGTTTAGGGGTTATGTATTTTGGGGAAAATGTGATTCATTTTTGTAATGTCGGTGGCGGGCCGGTTAAGATGAAGTTAGGGTTTTTAAAGGGTTTGGGAATGGGATCTGTTGCTTGAGAATTTCGACGTCGGGGTGATCGGTTAAGATTGACGTATGTGGGAAGGGGATAACGAGTCGTTGGCGATGGTGTTGGCGAATTTTTGAGGGTTCCGGTGGCCAGAGCGTGAGGAACGAAATGGAAGTATGGAGGTCTTTCTCCTATGGGAAGTTTTAGAGGCTCGGGTTTCAATGTGGGAGCGATCGAACGATGTTGTGGTGATCTGGTGGTTCAGCAGGTCGGAGGTGGTTTGTGGATAGGAACGATGTAACGACCAGGCTTTCCACTTCCGGAAAATCGCATCGACAGTAAGAAAGAAAGGGGTGAGAAGTAGAAAAGAAGAGAAGAGAAAAGAAACAAACACAAATACTCACAGCGGAAACGAACAAAATATATTATATCACATAAATATTACATAGTATCATATACATCATCTATCAGAGTTACACAGATTACACATCACATACTAGACAGTTATAAAGATCTGTCTAGTTATTACAACTCAATACAAAACAAAGATCTAAACAAGATCAACACAGCGGAAACTACTATCTATATCTACAACGCTGAAGCCTCCTGCTCCATTGCTCCTCCACAATTCGTCAAGGCTAACCTGAATCCCTTGGCTACTCGTAAAAATTTGAGTACCCAAGAGTTTATAAAACAGAAATAAACAACTTGGGTCAGACATGGGTCTGGTGTGAGTAACAGGTTAAACTTGTTTAACTTCAAAACCTTTTGAAAGAAAAGGTATCACGTAAGACTCCCCACAAATAAACATGGGTAAGTTTTTACCTTACGCTAACCAAAACATTTGATAGGAAATTCGATTGTATTATAATAGGGTCTAGGGTTTTCAAATAAATATGAAATAGCTGAAATTGTTACATTATTAAATTCCAGCATACTAGCCACAAAGTGGGTTATACAATCAAGTCCGTTGGCACTTATTGGATTTTGGATTCCATACAATGGCAGGGCTACCGGGGTACCGCCCGTCACAGTACGTGGCCTAGATCACCGTACCGAGGATCACTCCCAATCCCCTGCAACACAAGGTCGGAACATCCCTTACTGGATAATTCCCGCACAAGATACCTCACGGTTGGGATCAGCAACCGCACACACTAAGCCGAAATAAGAAGGGACTTCTAGACAGAGGTAATCTTGTCCTACTTGGGTGCTACCCACTAACCTTGCTGCACCTCCCCTGTTTTAGCCATTCCCGGTTTGTGAGGCTTGAGGTCACGATTACCTTAGAAAAGAACACATCACTTAGAATGCTCATCGTCCACCTGACGATGTGCTGAAAGCATTCAATCCATACAAGTTCGTTCCGGGTTCGAACGAAACCGAAGGCATTATCTCGTTACACTCGTTTTGGAATCACCCTCAGAGTTAACGACAATAACCCTTGCACTCTGAATCTTCATCTTCACTTGATTCACGACCTATCGTAAATTTGGATCGATGTGGTATTCGGGTCTCCAGACCTGGAAATCCGGTATACGGAAACCCGATCCCGGTCTCATCGAAATCCAAAGCGTATCTTTTAAGGCCAAGTTGTTTTAAGGGTAAAACAATTCAATTCATTATCTTTATATACAAAGAAAGATAATTCACAACAGATAATCAACATAATCAGATAATCCATACAATTCAACTAACATCCATATCACACAGCATATATCTCATCAGAGATATCAATCAATGCCAAGTATTCAGTATTATCATCCATCCATAAGTAATGATTTATATCATCTCTAATTAATTTAAAGTGAATTAAATTAATTACTTCATTTTATAAATCCTTCTTACATAACCATTAATTAATTACAATTTAATTAATTAATTATCTTCTAATATTTCATTTCAATTAATCATCTTTGATTAATTATCTTTTAATTACATCCAAGTAATTTATCTTTAATTAAATTAATTATTCTTAACCACTTATAGTAATTAACCTTTAATTACTTCATTAATTAATTTACTAAAATTAATTAACTTAATCAACTATAATTAATTACATTAATCCTTAATTAATTACATTAATTAATTACTTCATTTATTAATTATTACTTAATTAATCAATTCTTAATTACATCATTAATTATATTAATTAATGATCCTTAATTACAACTTAATTATTAATTACTTAATTAAATTAATTACATTAAGTAATTAATCTTTAATTAAACAACATTTATTAATCACTCTTGATTAATCTTCAATCAGTAATTAACTACCCTTAATTACTTTCATTAACTAAATTAATTATTCCTTAATTAATTATCCTTTAATTAATCCCTTGATTAATTATTCAAAGTAATTAACTCAAATTACTTCTATTAATAAAATCATTATGCAACTAATTACTTCCAGTAATTATCTTATTATTTACTTCTCTAAATAATCTTACCTTAATAATTACATTAAGTAATTATTATCAAATCATCTCTTGATTATTCTAAATTAATTAAACTTAATTAATTATTTTAACTAAATCAAATAACTTCAATTAATTACAATAAGTAATTAATTCTTAATTACTTCCAATAAGTAATTACATTTAAACAAATTCTATAATTGATTATCTTTAAATTAATTAATCTAATTATCTATTAAATTAATCTTATTAATTTATTATTTAATAATCCATAGTTAATGACTTCATTAACTACTATTTAATTACTTATAAATTAATTCCTAACCATTAATTAATACTTTAATTTATAATCCCTAACTACAAATTAATCATCCCTAATTAATTTATCTTAATCATAAATTAATTAGTTTTAAACCTTTAATTGTCTATTAATTAATCCAAATGATTAATTAATTTGATTATTTAAACCATTTTAATTTACCTTAAAGATTTAATAATGTTTTTAACTTTAAGATAAAATATTTACTTATCCAAGTTTAAAATTCCTTATTCACAAAACATTTGAAACATCCATTTTCAAATTTACTTATAAATTTCACTTTAAATTCTGGATTTAAAATGAATATCAATTTCGTCTTTAACAAAGTTAAAACCAATTTTTAAAAACCTTTATATGTTAAAGAATTCCTATATCTTATAAAAGAATTTCTAAAAGAGCTTAAATCAAATTCCTTTTTAAATTTAAAACATTTAAATAAATTAACATTTTAACTTATTTACAACATTTAAATTTATAAACCTATTTATTTCCAATCTAAGATTTAAACTAAACCTGAATCCATATATTTTGTAACAGCCCGCTATTTTAGACCATTCGCGTCCATTATAAGTGTATAGGTAGACACTCATGCCGGAGTTGAATTGCTCAAAATACCGCGTTGTTAATTTAAATTTGGCAAAACTGAACATATACAGTAAATAAATAATCACAGATCACAGACACAGAGTAATAAGTGCAGCGGAAATAAAAGAGATAGTAGTTCATGAAGCTACTATATGAATATATAAAATACATCAGAGTTTACAACCGAAGAGTAATACGATACATCAGATACAAATCAGAATACATCACTGGAATCATTGAATACCGGAAGCAGAATAGATGGCTGGATCTTCAACCAAAGCTCCAACTTCAAAAGGTGAGTCTCGAAAGCTGAACTACTCAGTCTGACCCGAGCGTAAAGCAAAACACAAAACACTCGAGTCAGGATTAACATTCTTATATTAATAAATCCAGCTCAAGTGAAATAGCAATTGAAATACAAGTAACTCAAAGGATGTTTGGAATAACCATCCTTTAAGGATCCGTTAAACTATCTACTAGGTAGTAATGTACGCTAAGTAGATAATGTCTATCAGTAATATAAAGATATCAAAGTAGGGTTAAGCAGGGCCCATACACCTCTTAACCTGTTTATTCCCAAAAGCATATACAAGACCGTAGTTTCCCCAAAACCGGAAGTCACCAGAGGGCAATCCATATACTAAAGGTACAAATCAAAATCGTAGTGGTCGCGAACAGGATAATCAGTATGACAAGGTACATGAGGCGATACCAACTAGGATACTAGTAGTTGCCTGATCCGGACTGATGTTGGGCATAGCAGCTACCACCCCAACACCGCGAACAACACTCCCAAATCGAGGGGTGCACCCAAATCGAATCACAAAAGTAATAGATATGGTATCGAAGAAGTGTGTCCGCTAGAGATGGCGATCCTCAATGGCCCGGCGCGGCTCCTGTTTTAGTCATGTCAAGGGTCATCCAAAATCGTTCTCTTTCTTCAGTCAACGCGTACATCAAAACCATCCACTTCGTTCTGGATCAACACTCCGCGTATAGTTATTAAAGTGGTTTCGGTTCAGATAGAGAGTATATCCATTACCGATCCCGGTCTCTTTAATAACTTTCGTAATTATTACACCGATTGGTCGTTTATATATTCCAAAACCAAATCAATTTCAATTTCAAATAGAATTCGTAAACCAACATTTCATTTGTCTTTCAAAACAATTTCCAAATTTTCGTTTCAAAACTTCCAAGTTACCATTTCAAAATCTCATAATTCAAATTCAATTTCTATTTAACAATCCAATATCAACTCAAGTTCGAATATAAGTTTCATTTCGAAAACATTTGAATTAATTTAATTTAACATTTAAATCAATTTAAATTCATTTATCAATTTCATTCAATATCGTTAAATTAATTTATCATTCAAAACAATTTCTATTAAATTTCCAAATCATTAAATCAATTTCTTAAATTCAACTTCATTAAATCAAAACTTACAAATTTAATTAAATTAAATTCATCAAATCAAATTCTTTACATTTCAAGTCTTACATTAATTTCAAAATATCGCATTTTCATTTCTTGTTAAAGAAATTCCATTTCACTTATTTACTTACTTAAATAATTTTCCAAAACTTAATTAATAAAGAGACTCAATTTCAATTATTTACGAAGTAAAATTCACTTATTCCAAAGTTCAATTTTTCTCATTAAAGAATTTCAATTCAATTTAATCATTAAATAATTCAATCTTATTTAATTATTAAATAATTCAAAACCTAATTATTAAATAATTTCAAAGTTTAATAATTTCAAACTTAATTATAATTTCAAACTTAATTATTAAATCATTTAAAACTTAATTCAATCATTTCTCGAATTAAACATCGTTCTTTCATCAATTACATTGTTAATATTCCGTTTCCCGATTATTAAATATTAACACTTTCCTTTCAATAAAATTCAAATTTCAACTTCATTTCAAAACCATATTTTTTATTCAAATAAAATCTTCGTTTTATTTTTAAATCAAATTATTGACCAATCGGTTTTTATTTAATTTTCTATCCTAGGTCAAAATTCAATTTTGGGTATTTATCATTTCAACCCGATTCCAATTTAATTCAAAACAAAGCATAATAAAGGGAACTTGCAGTGTGATAACTGGGATGGTGTCAAAGTAAATAAACAAGCAATAACAACAATCAATATCAATCCAACAATCAATTCAAATAATCCCGAAATAACCGTATTAATTCGCATTGTTATTTGTACGAATTAATATAATTATTTCTAGAATCTACACTATCATTTCATGCAGATTAAAGATTATTACATTACAGTTTCACTTGTCATCTATTTACAATTTCATACATCATAAATTTAACAACATATGTTCAATGGTTCAAAATGTAATTAAACAAATCCTACGTGTCGACAAATTTAACATTTAATTATCCTATATCAAGTTCAATTTAATACTATTTATCATTTAACATTAACAATTTAACGTCCAATCATAAACATCGACAATCAATCAATTAACAACCAAACTGGATTATCATTGCATATATAACAGATAATGGTGTCAGATGTCACAGGTGAACTGATACAGGTAATAACAGTGTAAATATCAACAGTAGCATATTTCAATTGTCATTTCAATTGAAATCAAATTTAATAAATAAAAGAACGTTAATCGTGAGTGAGTGCTCACCTTTCGAGGCTAGAGAGTTCACAACAGAGCAAGCTACGAATTCCAACGCAAAGTGAGATGGGCACGAATTTTGACGGATAAAGCTGATAATCAAGAATTGATACAACGAATCAGAACGGGCCGATGAAGATAATGGTATAAGTGAACTTATATATACATCAAAATCATTGTTTAAATTGTATTACATAAATTAAAATCAAACATACATACCATATATGATCTTAAATAAACACACACACATATATATAATATCTTGAAATCAATATCATTAATTTCAAGCAAATATGAAAATAAAATAAATATATGTAAAAAAAAATCATTGTTTTTAAATTAACATCACATATACAAAAATCAAATATGTATACCTACTATATTTGAAATAAATACTTAGGTGGATATACACATATCACCTATACAAATAAACCAACAAACTGATAAATATAAACATCATCGTTCTATAATTAAACACACATATATTTTGAAACCACTACTTATAAATATACCCCTATGCATGGAATATATACTACTTTATAACTATCATAAACTAACATGTTGTATTGAAATATTACACTACAACACGAACTGTAAAAAAAAAAAACCGTATAACAACCTATAATATAATGTATATAAGCTGAGATAAACCCGTATATATTTATATATATATAAGCCAATCAAAACCCAAATATGTAACTACATATCTATAAAACTTATGCAGACTTAGTTATTATTATAGTATAACTGCAGCATGACTGATGTATACATAGACATCGACGTTCTCTATACATAAACAAGCTATGCAACCATATGAACATTTATATACAAGATTTATATATAACTTTCAATAGTTTATTAAATTAATATATATAACTTAAAGTAAACTATACATACTAGACATAGGATAATATATAAACTGTAGATGTATATACTTAACAACTTAATATACTTCATATAATGACACAGATATAATATATACCTTATAATATAAAATTGCAATATAACATTATAGATTATAACTAATATACTTAGAATATAACGAAACTGCTATATATATTTACTATAATATATATTTACTTAAACATACCTTTACAAAGAAGAAAAGAAGGTGGCTTGATGTGTGCGTGAGAGGAGAGCAAAGGAGTTCGGCCGCGATGAGTGAAGGATGAGCGCGTGGCGGAGGAGCATATCAGGTCGGTGGCGGGTGCAGATGGTTCCTGGAGGCGAGGCTTGTAGGTTGGGTTTTCGTGGGCGGATCCAGGTAGGCGGCGTGGGGACGGTCAGTGGTGATGAGTAGTTCGCCTACGACAGTGGTGACAAGAGGCGGGGAAGGATGGTGGCCGTGTGTGGGTTGGAACTTGGGTTTGCCGATGCTCGGTTGGAGGGTGGAAGTGGAATCACGGTCAGAGGCGTTCGGTGATAGGAGAGGCCGAGTTGCTAGGTGGTGTGGGTAGGTTACAGGCGAAGGTGGATCTAAGATTTGATGGGTGGCTCGGGTTTGAAGCAAAATGAAAGCAACATGTGTCTATATTAGTTTTCATAGAGGGAATGGTAGAGGGGAAAAAGAGCTTACTGTATAATTTTGTCAGAAGAAGAATGTGAGAAGGAAGTAGAAAGAAATGAGAAGTAAATGAACGTGTATTCCAAATGTAAAGATGTGGCTTCTCATTTCCCAACATCCATTCACGTGACCTTTAGAATGCCAAGTCCATTGAAATAAAAGGTGAATTTATGAAGGGTCACAGGAAATCCAACGGACACGAATCCGGTACCGATACGGTAGGCGTTACGTAAAGTGCAACGTCCATCGGACTCCGAATTTTACAATCAAGTATACCGTAAGGATCAGCACGACGAGACGATCAAAACGGTATAAAAATGTCAGTTGTACGAATATCCGATCAAAAGTCGATATCGGTACCAAAGTGCTGTTATTTTGCAGAAAATAAGAACGACGGAGCAATAGGTGTCCGAATTTGGAAAAATGACGAACTGACATCTTGCTCAGAAGATGGTTTAGAATTTTTCTATGTAAAAATATTTAGGTTTCGAAAACATTTTATTTTCAACGCTTTTTAACTGATTAAATTGAAGTAAATTTACGCGCGAAATAAACTTTCATATTTTTGGACGAAAATTTACCAGTTGCTATGTTTAACTAGACGTATTCCAAATATAAAGTTTTTATTTCAAAATTTTATCGCTTAAAATTTCACAAAATTTCAACTAATTACGTTATTAAAACAGTTGAAATTTACGGGTCGTTACATTCTCCCCCACTCAAAACTTTTCGTCCCCGAAAAGGAACGAGGTAGGAGAATAGAAACAACCAGAAAGAAAACAGATTTGAAATACAAAATAACAATTAATTTAAACCATATAAATTCAAATTTAAATTAATTGATATTCAATAATTGATTTAATCCATTTGATTTCACTAAAATCCATCTCAACTATTTCTAAATTCATTATCTTATTATCCAGTTATCATAAATTTACAATTTCTAAAACCATAAATTTGAATAGTCTTTTATTATAATCCTTTTTATTTTCAATAGATTTAATCCTTTAATTCCAAATTATTATTAGATTTTATTTCACTTAATATATCTTATCACATATATTTAACCCATATAAATTAATTTAAACCATAAAAGTTTTGATTTAAATAAATTTATATTCACTAATTGTTTTTAAATTCAAGGTATTTTCATAAGTTGATCAAATTTCAATTTATTAATTCTTTCAAAACAAATTTTTTTTTTTTATTCTTTCAAAACAAAGTTATTTCATTATTAACTGAATTTACTTATTATCTTATCTAATTCTATTAACATCTTTATAATCAAAATTTAGTGTATAACATTTATTATAAACACTCAAATTTTATTTATAAATTCAATTTATCTTATATATTATACAATTACATATTCAACTTCTGAATGATTTAGGTAAGTTGTATTAGAATGCAGTTGAACAATATAAATAAAATTTTCCCAATTCAATTATTCAAGTTTAAATTTTTATTCCAAATTTTGGTTTTATTTATAATTAAAATCATCCTTTAACAAAATTTAAGAATTAGATTTCCGATTAACTTTAAACAATTCAGAGATATATATAATATATTTATATCATATCAAATTAAATTTTTAAAATAAGATACCTATATATATGTGAATCAAAATATACTGACGAAATTCAAATCAAAAATTTTTTTTTCTCAAAACAAACCCGTAGCAAAGCTACAGAATAGTATCTCCACTTCGAAACTCGAAAATGAATGTCGATGATGCGGCCGCCATCACCGAAATTATTTTCCAGCGACAAAGAGAAGAGCACTGATTTTAATATTTTAAAAATTCTTTGAAAACGATTTCTATTCGAAAATACTTCCAATAATATATACTTTAAAATTTTAAAACCAAAGTTCGAAATCACCGGAAACTAAATTCTCAAATTTCTGAATTAAATTCATTTCAAATTCCAAATCAATTTATAAACCATATTTATAAATTTATTTAGAACAATAAATGATAATCAAATATTATCATTTCAAACAAACAATTTAATTAACCTATTAAATTCCAGAAAATTTTACTTATATTTTCACAATATAATCAAACAAATTTATTTCATTTTCCAAATTTGAAAATAATATTGTGTCAGTTTGCTCTGTTCAAGTGTTTTGAAAATCCTATCGATAGCGTTGATCAGACGAATCGATCGGAAACCCAAATCAACATTAACAACTCAAACAACACAATGTATATTAAACATTTTAAAATATTAATTTACAAATACACTTCCTCGCTCGACGATACGATAATGGATTCTAAAGCAAGGATATAGATTCAAATTTGATGGACTCAAATCAAAGAGAATTTTGATTCGAAGATAGATTCGAAACAAAGGTACGATGTTGAAATAACGAAATAGAAAGATGGATAAGTTTATATAAATCGCAGGCGACCTTAACCGGGTCGACCGTGACTTCAAGAATAAGATCGATGTGGAATTCCGAGGTAGATCGACATTCGATCTCAAGAAATAGAATTCAGGTATAGCAGGAGATAGATAGCATCGTAAACCGAGGATACATAAATCTCCGGTAAATCGGTGCCTATTATAAAGGAGTTTTGCTCCGTTACGAATCATTCGAAGATTGGCGAGACCGCCGATTCATTATAAGGGTCATTCGAAATTGAGTTATGCGATGCTCCAGAATTGAAAGAAGACGAATAGTGAGGGACACGAATGAAATTTGGAACCGCAGGGAACGTTCCAAAATTCAAACGAATCGAGTCGAAAGGAAGAGATTGAAACTCGAATGAGAGTGATTCTGTAAATGCATTTACCCTATATGTTAAGTTTTGCCTAGAGCTACCAAAGCTCTGATACCAACTGTAACAGCCCGCTATTTTAGACCATTCGCGTCCATTATAAGTGTATAGGTAGACACTCATGCCGGAGTTGAATTGCTCAAAATACCGCGTTGTTAATTTAAATTTGGCAAAACTGAACATATACAGTAAATAAATAATCACAGATCACAGACACAGAGTAATAAGTGCAGCGGAAATAAAAGAGATAGTAGTTCATGAAGCTACTATATGAATATATAAAATACATCAGAGTTTACAACCGAAGAGTAATACGATACATCAGATACAAATCAGAATACATCACTGGAATCATTGAATACCGGAAGCAGAATAGATGGCTGGATCTTCAACCAAAGCTCCAACTTCAAAAGGTGAGTCTCGAAAGCTGAACTACTCAGTCTGACCCGAGCGTAAAGCAAAACACAAAACACTCGAGTCAGGATTAACATTCTTATATTAATAAATCCAGCTCAAGTGAAATAGCAATTGAAATACAAGTAACTCAAAGGATGTTTGGAATAACCATCCTTTAAGGATCCGTTAAACTATCTACTAGGTAGTAATGTACGCTAAGTAGATAATGTCTATCAGTAATATAAAGATATCAAAGTAGGGTTAAGCAGGGCCCATACACCTCTTAACCTGTTTATTCCCAAAAGCATATACAAGACCGTAGTTTCCCCAAAACCGGAAGTCACCAGAGGGCAATCCATATACTAAAGGTACAAATCAAAATCGTAGTGGTCGCGAACAGGATAATCAGTATGACAAGGTACATGAGGCGATACCAACTAGGATACTAGTAGTTGCCTGATCCGGACTGATGTTGGGCATAGCAGCTACCACCCCAACACCGCGAACAACACTCCCAAATCGAGGGGTGCACCCAAATCGAATCACAAAAGTAATAGATATGGTATCGAAGAAGTGTGTCCGCTAGAGATGGCGATCCTCAATGGCCCGGCGCGGCTCCTGTTTTAGTCATGTCAAGGGTCATCCAAAATCGTTCTCTTTCTTCAGTCAACGCGTACATCAAAACCATCCACTTCGTTCTGGATCAACACTCCGCGTATAGTTATTAAAGTGGTTTCGGTTCAGATAGAGAGTATATCCATTACCGATCCCGGTCTCTTTAATAACTTTCGTAATTATTACACCGATTGGTCGTTTATATATTCCAAAACCAAATCAATTTCAATTTCAAATAGAATTCGTAAACCAACATTTCATTTGTCTTTCAAAACAATTTCCAAATTTTCGTTTCAAAACTTCCAAGTTACCATTTCAAAATCTCATAATTCAAATTCAATTTCTATTTAACAATCCAATATCAACTCAAGTTCGAATATAAGTTTCATTTCGAAAACATTTGAATTAATTTAATTTAACATTTAAATCAATTTAAATTCATTTATCAATTTCATTCAATATCGTTAAATTAATTTATCATTCAAAACAATTTCTATTAAATTTCCAAATCATTAAATCAATTTCTTAAATTCAACTTCATTAAATCAAAACTTACAAATTTAATTAAATTAAATTCATCAAATCAAATTCTTTACATTTCAAGTCTTACATTAATTTCAAAATATCGCATTTTCATTTCTTGTTAAAGAAATTCCATTTCACTTATTTACTTACTTAAATAATTTTCCAAAACTTAATTAATAAAGAGACTCAATTTCAATTATTTACGAAGTAAAATTCACTTATTCCAAAGTTCAATTTTTCTCATTAAAGAATTTCAATTCAATTTAATCATTAAATAATTCAATCTTATTTAATTATTAAATAATTCAAAACCTAATTATTAAATAATTTCAAAGTTTAATAATTTCAAACTTAATTATAATTTCAAACTTAATTATTAAATCATTTAAAACTTAATTCAATCATTTCTCGAATTAAACATCGTTCTTTCATCAATTACATTGTTAATATTCCGTTTCCCGATTATTAAATATTAACACTTTCCTTTCAATAAAATTCAAATTTCAACTTCATTTCAAAACCATATTTTTTATTCAAATAAAATCTTCGTTTTATTTTTAAATCAAATTATTGACCAATCGGTTTTTATTTAATTTTCTATCCTAGGTCAAAATTCAATTTTGGGTATTTATCATTTCAACCCGATTCCAATTTAATTCAAAACAAAGCATAATAAAGGGAACTTGCAGTGTGATAACTGGGATGGTGTCAAAGTAAATAAACAAGCAATAACAACAATCAATATCAATCCAACAATCAATTCAAATAATCCCGAAATAACCGTATTAATTCGCATTGTTATTTGTACGAATTAATATAATTATTTCTAGAATCTACACTATCATTTCATGCAGATTAAAGATTATTACATTACAGTTTCACTTGTCATCTATTTACAATTTCATACATCATAAATTTAACAACATATGTTCAATGGTTCAAAATGTAATTAAACAAATCCTACGTGTCGACAAATTTAACATTTAATTATCCTATATCAAGTTCAATTTAATACTATTTATCATTTAACATTAACAATTTAACGTCCAATCATAAACATCGACAATCAATCAATTAACAACCAAACTGGATTATCATTGCATATATAACAGATAATGGTGTCAGATGTCACAGGTGAACTGATACAGGTAATAACAGTGTAAATATCAACAGTAGCATATTTCAATTGTCATTTCAATTGAAATCAAATTTAATAAATAAAAGAACGTTAATCGTGAGTGAGTGCTCACCTTTCGAGGCTAGAGAGTTCACAACAGAGCAAGCTACGAATTCCAACGCAAAGTGAGATGGGCACGAATTTTGACGGATAAAGCTGATAATCAAGAATTGATACAACGAATCAGAACGGGCCGATGAAGATAATGGTATAAGTGAACTTATATATACATCAAAATCATTGTTTAAATTGTATTACATAAATTAAAATCAAACATACATACCATATATGATCTTAAATAAACACACACACATATATATAATATCTTGAAATCAATATCATTAATTTCAAGCAAATATGAAAATAAAATAAATATATGTAAAAAAAAATCATTGTTTTTAAATTAACATCACATATACAAAAATCAAATATGTATACCTACTATATTTGAAATAAATACTTAGGTGGATATACACATATCACCTATACAAATAAACCAACAAACTGATAAATATAAACATCATCGTTCTATAATTAAACACACATATATTTTGAAACCACTACTTATAAATATACCCCTATGCATGGAATATATACTACTTTATAACTATCATAAACTAACATGTTGTATTGAAATATTACACTACAACACGAACTGTAAAAAAAAAAACCGTATAACAACCTATAATATAATGTATATAAGCTGAGATAAACCCGTATATATTTATATATATATAAGCCAATCAAAACCCAAATATGTAACTACATATCTATAAAACTTATGCAGACTTAGTTATTATTATAGTATAACTGCAGCATGACTGATGTATACATAGACATCGACGTTCTCTATACATAAACAAGCTATGCAACCATATGAACATTTATATACAAGATTTATATATAACTTTCAATAGTTTATTAAATTAATATATATAACTTAAAGTAAACTATACATACTAGACATAGGATAATATATAAACTGTAGATGTATATACTTAACAACTTAATATACTTCATATAATGACACAGATATAATATATACCTTATAATATAAAATTGCAATATAACATTATAGATTATAACTAATATACTTAGAATATAACGAAACTGCTATATATATTTACTATAATATATATTTACTTAAACATACCTTTACAAAGAAGAAAAGAAGGTGGCTTGATGTGTGCGTGAGAGGAGAGCAAAGGAGTTCGGCCGCGATGAGTGAAGGATGAGCGCGTGGCGGAGGAGCATATCAGGTCGGTGGCGGGTGCAGATGGTTCCTGGAGGCGAGGCTTGTAGGTTGGGTTTTCGTGGGCGGATCCAGGTAGGCGGCGTGGGGACGGTCAGTGGTGATGAGTAGTTCGCCTACGACAGTGGTGACAAGAGGCGGGGAAGGATGGTGGCCGTGTGTGGGTTGGAACTTGGGTTTGCCGATGCTCGGTTGGAGGGTGGAAGTGGAATCACGGTCAGAGGCGTTCGGTGATAGGAGAGGCCGAGTTGCTAGGTGGTGTGGGTAGGTTACAGGCGAAGGTGGATCTAAGATTTGATGGGTGGCTCGGGTTTGAAGCAAAATGAAAGCAACATGTGTCTATATTAGTTTTCATAGAGGGAATGGTAGAGGGGAAAAAGAGCTTACTGTATAATTTTGTCAGAAGAAGAATGTGAGAAGGAAGTAGAAAGAAATGAGAAGTAAATGAACGTGTATTCCAAATGTAAAGATGTGGCTTCTCATTTCCCAACATCCATTCACGTGACCTTTAGAATGCCAAGTCCATTGAAATAAAAGGTGAATTTATGAAGGGTGACAGGAAATCCAACGGACACGAATCCGGTACCGATACGGTAGGCGTTACGTAAAGTGCAACGTCCATCGGACTCCGAATTTTACAATCAAGTATACCGTAAGGATCAGCACGACGAGACGATCAAAACGGTATAAAAATGTCAGTTGTACGAATATCCGATCAAAAGTCGATATCGGTACCAAAGTGCTGTTATTTTGCAGAAAATAAGAACGACGGAGCAATAGGTGTCCGAATTTGGAAAAATGACGAACTGACATCTTGCTCAGAAGATGGTTTAGAATTTTTCTATGTAAAAATATTTAGGTTTCGAAAACATTTTATTTTCAACGCTTTTTAACTGATTAAATTGAAGTAAATTTACGCGCGAAATAAACTTTCATATTTTTGGACGAAAATTTACCAGTTGCTATGTTTAACTAGACGTATTCCAAATATAAAGTTTTTATTTCAAAATTTTATCGCTTAAAATTTCACAAAATTTCAACTAATTACGTTATTAAAACAGTTGAAATTTACGGGTCGTTACATATTTAAACTTTGATTTAAATTCCTGTTTTTATATTTCTTCACAAATTTAAATTCAGTTTAAATTTAAAAAAACAGGTTTTTAAAAACCTGGCAACACTAATGTACTCGAGCTCCACCCTAATTACTTCGAGACAAACCCTTAAACACACGAGCAATCTCCCGGGCCAAACAACGATATTCTCGAGTTCGCTTCTTCCATCCCCAAAGAAACTGCTACCAGAACAACACTCAAGCGTGCACGTGCACATCCACCAGCGGCGTCTCCGACCATCCACGACTTCCCCCACCAGTCGACGATCATCCCTACACCAGAATCCCATCACTCGATCAACGAAACTAAGTCGAAATCAAAATCGAGCCTAAATCCCAAAACCTGGAAACACAGTGCTTCATCAAGGCCAAACCTGTCAACGTCATTCCCCCACGATTCTGACCACCAGCGATCTTGAAACTCCGGCCATGTCCTCGTCATCGACCAAGCTTCCCTCTCTCAAAACCCTAATACACTCGATCCACTACAGAACCCGTTTTGATCATTTTATCTAGACTGGTTCAAACTAGGGTTAAAATCTTTAATCCTCAATTCCTATTACCTCAATACTTTAATTCAATTTCCAGTAATTTTCCCTACATCTTTGATCACTCCACTATCATTATTGAAGAAGACAACATCCCAAATACACTGAGATCAACAAAGTTACTCAAAATTCATTTATAGCTAAAACCAGAACTGCACCTTCATTACTAAGCTATAAATTATGATTTATATTTTAAAAATCAATTTTTAGTATAAGAAATCAATTTATACTCCTGGTTTTACGAATTACAAGGTTTGAGTTTTCACTATTATAGACATTGCTCTGTTGTTTTGGTTTACAGAGGCACTCAGGTTTGAAGTTGGACTTAATTAAATTTTAAACTTTAGTTTATGATGAAACAAACTAATTTTGTTTAAACCTTAGATCTACATTTAAAACTAGATCATGAGATATGATTTATCTCAAAAACAGTAGCCTGGAATTCAAGATAACAGGGTCACACTGATACAAATAACATACACATCTATATACATTCATATACATGCAGAGTCATCTATAAACATCCATATCAAAACAATATTTATCACAGAATTAGGCATGCATCATAATTACTTAAGTTAATTTTAAGTAAAAAATGTTACTCACCTGAAACAAAGATGAACAGAGCCTATTTTATTTGAAACTGCTTTTAAACTTTAGAACTTGAATGCTTTTGAAAACTGTAGACTTGAGTTGCTTGTTAATGGAACTGGAATGCTAGCTTTAATTTGAAGAGATTGCAGTTGCATGCATGCTCTAATTTCCAGCTTTGAAAAAAAATGTTTACAGGCTTTGATTCCAGGTTACTTGCTTTCATATTTTGAATAAGAAATTACAGGCTTTGATTTAGATTACAGATTGAAGAGATGAGTTACGGGTTGTTGAAGAAATGCATTACAGGTTAATGTTTTGAGGATTTTTGGTTTGAGAAAGGTTGATTTACTGATTTGTTTATGAGGAATTTTGTTTCAGATTATTGTTTCAGGCTGAAAATTCTTAAGTTTGAATTGAAGAGAATAGGGAAAGAAAATGAGATAAAAGGTAAATGTTTATATAAGTAGAAATGTAGTTTTTATTAAAAATAAAAATAAATGAAAACTAAAATTAAGAACTTGACATTTGTCAATTACATTGTCTTATTAATGTACACTTGTTTAAACAAGCCTTAATATGATAACACTTGTATTTTAAGTAATTCATATTTATTTTTAAAATGTAAAAACCTCTTCTTTATTTATTTAAACACTTATTACTTATCTATGTATATATAGATAACTTTTTAAAGAGATATACCAATTATACTTATAAATAAAAGTTTATCCATATAATTTAAAATCCAAAACTATTTGAAATCTTACCTCTTTTGAATTTCAAATTTAATTTAAATTCAAATGCAAATTATATTTTAAAATCCAATTTAAAGTCAATTTATAACATATATTCAATTTTAAATAACAATTCCATTTTATTAAAGTCTATTATATCTATATATAAAACCATATATTAATAATTATTGTTTAACATAATAATTTATCAATTTTAAAATAATTTATAAAAGAGATTTATAAATTACTACTATTACTAATTGAATTAACATATCATATGTAAATTGTATTTTAAACCTATATATATATATATTCTTAAATCATATTTATTAAGCAATATATTCAAAAAGAAAATAAATTACCCTTATTATTAGTCTTTATTTAAAACCATATTTATTATTTGTTTTAAATAGCTTTGAAAAGCTAATATTAAATAGATCATAATTTCCAAACTATCAATATATATATATTAGAAATTTAAAAACAAGAATTTATTTATTTATTAAATTTCAAATCCAAATATACTTACATATATATATATACACATTATAATAGAAATCATTTTATTGGTTTTTTAAAAGATAAATTCACTAATTAAATACCCATTTAATCAGATTATTAAATTAAATTCAAATTTTATTATCAAAGATCATCAATATCAATTTAATTATTAAACAGATTATTAAATTGATATTGTCAAAATTTCCGGGATATTACATTCCTTCCCCCTTAAAATAATTTCGTCCCCGAAATTTAAACAAAGGTAATTTAATAATCTTATTAAAGATTTAAATTTAAAACTCAAGCATATATTATCATCCATATGCTAGCAACCATAGCAACCAAATCATTCAATCAAACTATTCTATCTATCTAGACTAAATTCTAGATAAAATACCTCGAGTTTCCCCAAGTATATATATACCGGGATACTCGCTCTATAAACAATTTAAACTACTAAGCTATAGATCTCCTACTCATCTAGATCTACAGAACTAAACAGAATATCAGACTACAGACGAGTCTGACTCAACTACCAAACTTCCCAAAACTGCAGATTCTAAAACCAGAGATAGATCAAATACGTACTCTCTCAGAGATACGTAAAACACAATGAATTCCAGTTATCCAAACTGACAATTCAATTCAGAAGACCAAATACTTATCAGAACACAGACGAGATCCAAACATAACTCTACTTTACAACATCAGTAGATTCCAAACTTACTTCTCCCATCCAGAGATACACTCCAAACTGCTTTCGCTGCTCAACTCTGATATGAGGTAGGACACAAGCACAGACTGGACAACTCATTCCAGAAATAAGGTTCACTGATCCATAAATAAAACTCAGATACTCCAGCAAAACTTGAGCTGCATCACCAACTCCATCTCTAGGAAACATCCTTCCACTAGACTGAACCACCGGTATCACTCCTGGAATCCAGTCGATAAGAAAACTCAACCTTCAGATGCGGACAACTTCTGACTTCTCTGAAGACATCCAGAAAAACTCTGACAACCCAAGAGAACACTCAGCAATCGCAAGTCACTTTTGCGATCAACCCATCCTAATCCCAAACAGACTGTTCTCTCTTTACCAATCAGAACAGCTTACACTTAACTATCCAATTCATCGAAGAAATGGATCCACTCTGCTGCTTCTGAACTTCACTTCCAGAAAAACTGCTCATCCAGAAAACTTCCTGCCATCACAGAATACTCCGAGCTGCACTGCTGATACTGATGCCAAGGACTTCGTACTCCAAAGATCTTCGAGAAACTCGAACTCCAAACCAAACAGAAACACCGTGCTGAACTCAGCCACAACACCGAAGCATTCACACTTCCTTAATCTTGTTCCAAAGAAAACATCTTCGGGAACATCCATCGTCACTGTATCTCATCATACAGCTACTATTATCTGAGGTATCAAGGTACCATCACTCACTTCTGCCTACCCGACAGATCCAACTCTACTCATCCACACTTCGAAGATAAACTCCGAACCATTACAGTTTCCTTCGGAGATCGATGAAATCCTTCACCACAGCAAAGCTTACTCGAGACGGTATTGGGTCTACAGTCTCGATATATACTTCCAACCTCAAACATTCAAACTCCAACTATTGGTAATTGTGTTACACACACTACCACCTTATCTACCTTTATAACTTATATTGGAAAACCCGAACAGGTAACCCAATAAATAGGTAGAAATACATAAATATATATATTTAAAATGATATATATTTTTTTATATAGAAATTATTTCTGGGTAAAATTATTTCATCTACCTCTTTAAAACAATATTGTGTTCGTTGGCCTGGTTCAAGTGTTTAGAGATCCCTATCAATAACGTTAGCTACTCGTATTGACCAGAATCCATATACCACTCAACCGATCAATTAACACAATATAAAACCATTTTATATAACTAACAAATACGCGCTCTCATATATATATATATACACTCGGACTCAAACAGGTTGCTACAGATCCTATCTCTAATGAACAATCCTTCTGAACCTAGGTATTCACTCAACCTAGTGTTCTGATATTCACTTAACCAAAAGCTTAGGCATTCGCTCAACCTATGCTCTGATACCACTGTAACGACCAGGCTTTCCACTTCCGGAAAATCGCATCGACAGTAAGAAAGAAAGGGGTGAGAAGTAGAAAAGAAGAGAAGAGAAAAGAAACAAACACAAATACTCACAGCGGAAACGAACAAAATATATTATATCACATAAATATTACATAGTATCATATACATCATCTATCAGAGTTACACAGATTACACATCACATACTAGACAGTTATAAAGATCTGTCTAGTTATTACAACTCAATACAAAACAAAGATCTAAACAAGATCAACACAGCGGAAACTACTATCTATATCTACAACGCTGAAGCCTCCTGCTCCATTGCTCCTCCACAATTCGTCAAGGCTAACCTGAATCCCTTGGCTACTCGTAAAAATTTGAGTACCCAAGAGTTTATAAAACAGAAATAAACAACTTGGGTCAGACATGGGTCTGGTGTGAGTAACAGGTTAAACTTGTTTAACTTCAAAACCTTTTGAAAGAAAAGGTATCACGTAAGACTCCCCACAAATAAACATGGGTAAGTTTTTACCTTACGCTAACCAAAACATTTGATAGGAAATTCGATTGTATTATAATAGGGTCTAGGGTTTTCAAATAAATATGAAATAGCTGAAATTGTTACATTATTAAATTCCAGCATACTAGCCACAAAGTGGGTTATACAATCAAGTCCGTTGGCACTTATTGGATTTTGGATTCCATACAATGGCAGGGCTACCGGGGTACCGCCCGTCACAGTACGTGGCCTAGATCACCGTACCGAGGATCACTCCCAATCCCCTGCAACACAAGGTCGGAACATCCCTTACTGGATAATTCCCGCACAAGATACCTCACGGTTGGGATCAGCAACCGCACACACTAAGCCGAAATAAGAAGGGACTTCTAGACAGAGGTAATCTTGTCCTACTTGGGTGCTACCCACTAACCTTGCTGCACCTCCCCTGTTTTAGCCATTCCCGGTTTGTGAGGCTTGAGGTCACGATTACCTTAGAAAAGAACACATCACTTAGAATGCTCATCGTCCACCTGACGATGTGCTGAAAGCATTCAATCCATACAAGTTCGTTCCGGGTTCGAACGAAACCGAAGGCATTATCTCGTTACACTCGTTTTGGAATCACCCTCAGAGTTAACGACAATAACCCCTGCACTCTGAATCTTCATCTTCACTTGATTCACGACCTATCGTAAATTTGGATCGATGTGGTATTCGGGTCTCCAGACCTGGAAATCCGGTATACGGAAACCCGATCCCGGTCTCATCGAAATCCAAAGCGTATCTTTTAAGGCCAAGTTGTTTTAAGGGTAAAACAATTCAATTCATTATCTTTATATACAAAGAAAGATAATTCACAACAGATAATCAACATAATCAGATAATCCATACAATTCAACTAACATCCATATCACACAGCATATATCTCATCAGAGATATCAATCAATGCCAAGTATTCAGTATTATCATCCATCCATAAGTAATGATTTATATCATCTCTAATTAATTTAAAGTGAATTAAATTAATTACTTCATTTTATAAATCCTTCTTACATAACCATTAATTAATTACAATTTAATTAATTAATTATCTTCTAATATTTCATTTCAATTAATCATCTTTGATTAATTATCTTTTAATTACATCCAAGTAATTTATCTTTAATTAAATTAATTATTCTTAACCACTTATAGTAATTAACCTTTAATTACTTCATTAATTAATTTACTAAAATTAATTAACTTAATCAACTATAATTAATTACATTAATCCTTAATTAATTACATTAATTAATTACTTCATTTATTAATTATTACTTAATTAATCAATTCTTAATTACATCATTAATTATATTAATTAATGATCCTTAATTACAACTTAATTATTAATTACTTAATTAAATTAATTACATTAAGTAATTAATCTTTAATTAAACAACATTTATTAATCACTCTTGATTAATCTTCAATCAGTAATTAACTACCCTTAATTACTTTCATTAACTAAATTAATTATTCCTTAATTAATTATCCTTTAATTAATCCCTTGATTAATTATTCAAAGTAATTAACTCAAATTACTTCTATTAATAAAATCATTATGCAACTAATTACTTCCAGTAATTATCTTATTATTTACTTCTCTAAATAATCTTACCTTAATAATTACATTAAGTAATTATTATCAAATCATCTCTTGATTATTCTAAATTAATTAAACTTAATTAATTATTTTAACTAAATCAAATAACTTCAATTAATTACAATAAGTAATTAATTCTTAATTACTTCCAATAAGTAATTACATTTAAACAAATTCTATAATTGATTATCTTTAAATTAATTAATCTAATTATCTATTAAATTAATCTTATTAATTTATTATTTAATAATCCATAGTTAATGACTTCATTAACTACTATTTAATTACTTATAAATTAATTCCTAACCATTAATTAATACTTTAATTTATAATCCCTAACTACAAATTAATCATCCCTAATTAATTTATCTTAATCATAAATTAATTAGTTTTAAACCTTTAATTGTCTATTAATTAATCCAAATGATTAATTAATTTGATTATTTAAACCATTTTAATTTACCTTAAAGATTTAATAATGTTTTTAACTTTAAGATAAAATATTTACTTATCCAAGTTTAAAATTCCTTATTCATAAAACATTTGAAACATCCATTTTCAAATTTACTTATAAATTTCACTTTAAATTCTGGATTTAAAATGAATATCAATTTCGTCTTTAACAAAGTTAAAACCAATTTTTAAAAACCTTTATATGTTAAAGAATTCCTATATCTTATAAAAGAATTTCTAAAAGAGCTTAAATCAAATTCCTTTTTAAATTTAAAACATTTAAATAAATTAACATTTTAACTTATTTACAACATTTAAATTTATAAACCTATTTATTTCCAATCTAAGATTTAAACTAAACCTGAATCCATATATTTAAACTTTGATTTAAATTCCTGTTTTTATATTTCTTCACAAATTTAAATTCAGTTTAAATTTAAACAAACAGGTTTTTAAAAACCTGGCAACACTAATGTACTCGAGCTCCACCCTAATTACTTCGAGACAAACCCTTAAACACACGAGCAATCTCCCGGGCCAAACAACGATATTCTCGAGTTCGCTTCTTCCATCCCCAAAGAAACTGCTACCAGAACAACACTCAAGCATGCACGTGCACATCCACCAGCGGCGTCTCCGATCATCCACGACTTCCCCCACCAGTCGACGATCATCCCTACACCAGAATCCCATCACTCGATCAACGAAACTAAGTCGAAATCAAAATCGAGCCTAAATCCCAAAACCTGGAAACACAGTGCTTCATCAAGGCCAAACCTGTCAACGTCATTCCCCCACGATTCTGACCACCAGCGATCTTGAAACTCCGGCCATGTCCTCGTCATCGACCAAGCTTCCCTCTCTCAAAACCCTAATACACTCGATCCACTACAGAACCCGTTTTGATCATTTTATCTAGACTGGTTCAAACTAGGGTTAAAATCTTTAATCCTCAATTCCTATTACCTCAATACTTTAATTCAATTTCCAGTAATTTTCCCTACATCTTTGATCACTCCACTATCATTATTGAAGAAGACAACATCCCAAATACACTGAGATCAACAAAGTTACTCAAAATTCATTTATAGCTAAAACCAGAACTGCACCTTCATTACTAAGCTATAAATTATGATTTATATTTTAAAAATCAATTTTTAGTATAAGAAATCAATTTATACTCCTGGTTTTACGAATTACAAGGTTTGAGTTTTCACTATTATAGACATTGCTCTGTTGTTTTGGTTTACAGAGGCACTCAGGTTTGAAGTTGGACTTAATTAAATTTTAAACTTTAGTTTATGATGAAACAAACTAATTTTGTTTAAACCTTAGATCTACATTTAAAACTAGATCATGAGATATGATTTATCTCAAAAACAGTAGCCTGGAATTCAAGATAACAGGGTCACACTGATACAAATAACATACACATCTATATACATTCATATACATGCAGAGTCATCTATAAACATCCATATCAAAACAATATTTATCACAGAATTAGGCATGCATCATAATTACTTAAGTTAATTTTAAGTAAAAAATGTTACTCACCTGAAACAAAGATGAACAGAGCCTATTTTATTTGAAACTGCTTTTAAACTTTAGAACTTGAATGCTTTTGAAAACTGTAGACTTGAGTTGCTTGTTAATGGAACTGGAATGCTAGCTTTAATTTGAAGAGATTGCAGTTGCATGCATGCTCTAATTTCCAGCTTTGAAAAAAAATGTTTACAGGCTTTGATTCCAGGTTACTTGCTTTCATATTTTGAATAAGAAATTACAGGCTTTGATTTAGATTCCAGATTAAAGAGATGAGTTACGGGTTGTTGAAGAAATGCATTACAGGTTAATGTTTTGAGGATTTTTGGTTTGAGAAAGGTTGATTTACTGATTTGTTTATGAGGAATTTTGTTTCAGATTATTGTTTCAGGCTGAAAATTCTTAAGTTTGAATTGAAGAGAATAGGGAAAGAAAATGAGATAAAAGGTAAATGTTTATATAAGTAGAAATGTAGTTTTTATTAAAAATAAAAATAAATGAAAACTAAAATTAAGAACTTGACATTTGTCAATTACATTGTCTTATTAATGTACACTTGTTTAAACAAGCCTTAATATGATAACACTTGTATTTTAAGTAATTCATATTTATTTTTAAAATGTAAAAACCTCTTCTTTATTTATTTAAACACTTATTACTTATCTATGTATATATAGATAACTTTTTAAAGAGATATACCAATTATACTTATAAATAAAAGTTTATCCATATAATTTAAAATCCAAAACTATTTGAAATCTTACCTCTTTTGAATTTCAAATTTAATTTAAATTCAAATGCAAATTATATTTTAAAATCCAATTTAAAGTCAATTTATAACATATATTCAATTTTAAATAACAATTCCATTTTATTAAAGTCTATTATATCTATATATAAAACCATATATTAATAATTATTGTTTAACATAATAATTTATCAATTTTAAAATAATTTATAAAAGAGATTTATAAATTACTACTATTACTAATTGAATTAACATATCATATGTAAATTGTATTTTAAACCTATATATATATATATATATATTCTTAAATCATATTTATTAAGCAATAGATTCAAAAAGAAAATAAATTACCCTTATTATTAGTCTTTATTTAAAACCATATTTATTATTTGTTTTAAATAGCTTTGAAAAGCTAATATTAAATAGATCATAATTTCCAAACTATCAATATATATATATTAGAAATTTAAAAACAAGAATTTATTTATTTATTAAATTTCAAATCCAAATATACTTACATATATATATATATATACATTATAATAGAAATTATTTTATTGGTTTTTTAAAAGATAAATTCACTAATTAAATACCCATTTAATCAGATTATTAAATTAAATTCAAATTTTATTATCAAAGATCATCAATATCAATTTAATTATTAAACAGATTATTAAATTGATATTGTCAAAATTTCCGGGATATTACAAACGACGACATGCTCCAATGTGGCGGAGCTATGTGCAGGTGCACGCGATTGTGCTCGTGTATGTCAGAGCATTATTTAGGGGAAGAAAGGTGAAGATGAAGTCTGGAATCTGAGAAGAAGGGGGTTGCTCGTTGCTCTACTCGAGTCTGTGGCGAGTTGCCTTCGTTAGCTCACCAGTATTTTTCAGTTTTAATTTAAAATAGAGTTTAATATAAAATGATGGGTTTGTTTGAGTTTGGGTCGAGTGCTTTCGAATTGAGGGAAATTTATACAGTTTCAAAATCCAAGTAAAATCAAGTTTTTTTAGGGCTAAAATGATCTTAAATAAATTACTTTTATATGTAATCAATGTTTTTGTTTAACTATTGG
This sequence comes from Allium fistulosum, assembly GCA_030737815.1. Classification (NCBI taxonomy): domain Eukaryota; kingdom Viridiplantae; phylum Streptophyta; class Magnoliopsida; order Asparagales; family Amaryllidaceae; genus Allium; species Allium fistulosum. Next base: position 370,050,590 of record CM060908.1, read on the forward strand.
ATTTAGGAGTTGAATAAATATGTTATTAATTTAGTTGATTCTTAAGTTTATTTAAACTTAATTTAAAATATGTAATTAAGCGGTTATATAAAAATAAACCAAGTTTCAAAATAAAATTTTAAACAAGTTTTAAAACAAAGTTTTAAGAAATATAAACCAAGTTTCCAAAAGTAAAGTATTAAGCAAGCTTTCAAGGATTTAAATTCTAAAGTTAAATTGTTTTAAACTTGTTTGGTATATAATTTTGTATTAAGTCAATTATCTTATTAAATCTTTGAATGTTTTCAAATATAATTAAATAAGAGATTTTGAAAATTTGTTTACTTTAAATATTTTTAGTTAAATGATTATTTATTCCAAAATTTAATTAATAATTTAATTAAGTTAAGTTAATTAAAATGTTAAAATGTCTCAAAAATGTTAATGGGAAATAAGGTATTTATAAGATAATGTTTTATCTTAAGATGATTAAGATGTCTTGAGATTAATTAGTTAATAAAGGGGATTAAGTATAATTAATTAATTTAATTAATTAGTTATAAAGGATTAATTAAGTATTAATTAAGTGTAATTAATTGATTTGATAAATAAATAATTAAGGATTATAAATTAATTAATTAAAGGTTAATTAATTGTAATTAAGAATTATTAATTAAAGATTATTAATTAATGAATAGAGATTAACAAATTAAGTAATTAAGTTGTAATTAAGGATTAATTAATCAAGTAATTAAGACTGATTAATTAAGTGATTAGAGAGTAGTTAATTAAGTAATTAGAGATTAATTAACTAGTAATTAAGAAGTAATTAATTTGTAATTAAGTTTATTAATTAATAGAGTAAATTAATTAATAAAAGTAATTAAAGGGTTAGTTAATTAATGTAATTAATTAAGGATCATTAATTAATGAGAGTAATTAAAGGTTAATTATTGTGAATGGTCAAGGATAAATAATTTGTGAAATTAATTAAAGGCTATTTACTTAATGTAATTTAAGTATAATTAATCAAGGATGATTAATTAAGATGGATGATTAAAAGATGATTAATTAATTGGTTTGAAATTAATTAAGGTTAAGTAAAGGTAATCTAAGTAATTAAAGATTTGTAATTAATTTAATTCAAGATAAATTAAATTAATTTGATTAAAAATAATTAATCTTGCTTATGAAATATTTAATGATGTTCAATGCCTTGAATTGATTGATATCTCTGATATAAAATGTTTGGATGGACAGTGATAAGGTGGTTATTTATCAAAAATGAATTGCTGTGTAAAAATTGCCATCATGTATATAAAAGTTGAATTGTAATTCATTCAAATAACTTGGGTTAAGATGACATTGGATTCGAAGAGACCGGAGTCGAGTATTAGTTAATACCCGAAACCACTTCGATTCTTTATAGATCGATATGTGAAGTAAGTATTGAGCAGAACAAGTAATGAACTCGTAGTGCAGAACGAGTTACCCCGGGTTTTTCTTTTATGGTTTGAACTTAGTATTTCAAATTATATGGGTTACTCATGCTGGTTTCCAGCTTGACCCGGGTGTTACTTTGATGTAATGCTCGGGTCAGACCGAGTATTACAGATTTCCAAGTAAGGACGTTCTGGAGCTCAGGAGGCAAGCTGGATGGCAGGAACGTATAGAGTGTATTCCGCTGTGTATATGAGACTGTGTAGTCTGTATAGATTGTAGTCTGGAACAAGTTGTATAACTGTCCAGTTCATGTATAAATGGTTGTAACTCTGATGTATTAAAATGTAATTGACTGATACAGTTTTCTTGTGTAAAGAATATTATTTGATATTATATTTTATCCGCTGCGAATGTGAGAATCTGTGTTTTAGTATTTCTGTTTCTTTTTCTTCTTCTATCTCTTTCTTCTTTTCCCTAACTATCTGGAATTTTTGGGAACGAAATTTCCGGGTCGTTACAATAGGCCTTCCCCCTTTTGTGATTTTTGGATTTCTAGTTGATGATTTCTAGAATTTGTGTTTCACCAATTTTGATGATAGGCATTGATGGGCTCTATCAATATTTGTGTTTTGGTGAATAATTTAAAGAATGTGATTCTTTTTGGATGTTTGAGATGATTTGGGATATTGTATGATTTTTTTTGTTATTTGATGTATACTTGTCGCAGTATGGCATTATTGTCATCATACGTTTTTGTGATATCTCTTATCCTATCTCATTTTATCTGATATTTATAGCTAGACTGATCCGTTTATTATTTTCTTCTTAAATAATACTCGGGTGAGACCGAGGTATTTCAGGTGCTCCTGCTTGACTTCTTATTCGGGTCCTTCACCTGACTTTTGGCTAACTACTTTAGCATAGTAGTTTTTGTTAGTATACATTTGAGATAGAGACTCCTTGTTGTATACTTATTCTTTTGTCTAGCACTTGTATCTATTCTTTTGTGATGTAGTGAATCTAATTTGACCACTATTTTGATGTACACTTCTATGTGTTATATTCATATCTGTTTCCGCCTTTGTGATATGAATATCTGTAACTGATTTGTGTTATGTTTATTTCTATATTTGTTTCCGAAGGCCTCATAGCCACTGTGTTGTAGCATTGAGTTTGTATTTGATATGTCGGATTTCCTCTTGAAATGAAATGTAAGTTATATTATCTGACATATCGGTAATCGCACAAAGCAATTACACAGATGATCGCTCCTCAACAGCCTTATTCTGCGTGCTAGTCAACGGCATTACCCCGTAGTGTCCTTGGCTAGCGTGAGTATAGAGGTGGGGTGTCACAGCTTGGTATCAGAGCCAGGTTCGGAACAATGTAGAATAATCTAGCAAGGATCATTGTCCTAAGTCTTTCTTATGAATCGTGCCATAGGATTTAATTCGAGTCTTCGTACCGTTCTATCCTATTTCCTTTTATGATGCCTTGTTTTATCAATCAAGTTTGTTTGATATTCATTTTGTGAATAACCTTTTTCCTCTTCTTTCTTTCTTAAAGAAGAGAAATGGTTAGACCAGGCCGTCCCAGCGCCGGTCAATCCAGTGCTACTCCTCAGGATGGAGTATTTATGTCTGCTCAACAACTTTTAGATCTTGTGAACAATGGCGCCCAAGCTGCCGGACCCATTCCAGCGCCTACTCACCCTAAATCCGGGTTTGCACGCTTGTGCAGAGATTATACCGCTTTGGGTGGAAGGCCATTCAAGGGTTCCGAAAACGTTATAGAAATCCAAGCTTGGCTTAGATCATGCGATCACATCTTTTCCCGCATGAATCTTATTGATCTACATCGAGTCCAAGTGGCTTCTAGCATGCTCCAAGAAAGAGCATTAGATTGGTATGAGCTTTTGATTTCGGAAATTATTGAAGCGGATCTTACTTGGTAGCAATTCCGAGAAAGGTTCGAATTGAAGTTTGTGCCGGAAGCTGAAAAAGCAACTTTAGCTCGGCGCTTTATTAACCTTGTTCAAGGTGAATCTTCTGTGACCGACTACGTCGCATCTTTTGAATCTCTCTCTAAATATGGGGTCGAATATATTAATACCCCATTGAAGAAAAATCAGAGATTTGTTTATGGGTTGAACAAGAACCTCAAAAAGCCCTTACTTCTGAAACTAGAAGTTTCTTTCGATCAGCTTGTAGATATCGCTCTTCGGCTTGAAGAGGCCGATAGAGAAAGTGATGTTGAAGTTGTGCATGCCAAACAGAACTTCAACAATAACATGAAGAGGCTTATTAAGTTCAAAGGCCCCAATCCCAACAAGAAAGGGAAGCAAGAAACTTCGGTAGCAAAGACTCCTACCTTTAGTCGTGGACGATGCTACAATTGTGGTTCTACGGACCACTATGCAAATGAGTGCCCAAAACCATTTTTTTGTCGTTAATGCAAAAGTTCGGGCCATCTTATATCTACATGTCCCATACTCCAAAGTAGGAGAGAGGGAGAGTTGAATGTTTTGCAAGCTCCTTGTGACACTTCTCTTGGTCAAAGTATTTTTCATTCTACCCTTGACGACATTAATTTGTTTTGTGATTATCCTATTCGAGTTCTTTTTGATACGGGTGCATCCCACTCTTTTATATCAAAAGAACTTATTGATTCTTTTTCTTTACATATTATGGGCTTGATGACTTCACTGAGAATTGCGAATCCAGTTGGTGGATCCGCAACACTTAGTTTACTTTGTGAAAATGTCAAGATTATTTTATGTGATTATTCTTTTCGAGCCGATTTGCATGTTATGCATTACTTAGGCTTCGAAATTGATTTTTGTGAGAGGATTGGCTTGATCATTATTAAGCCCACATCCTATGTTCTGAGCGGACTATATATCTTCGACATCCTTAATCTGTTAAGCAGATTTCTATGGTTCTTAATGATTTTGATTTCCAATTCGGTGACATCATTTTATTCTTTAAACCCACTTGATGAGGAAGATGTTATTTCTCTCAATCAAGTAATTTGTGAATTTTCCGGAATATATTTGAGCTTGTCTTAGGATTATCACCTAAGCAATCTATTGAGTGGTGCTAAGGTCTTTTAAGCTCGACCTTGCCACCGGTTTTTATCAGCTACGAGTTGCAGAGGGTAGCATTCCACTTACCGCATTCCGCACTCGTTATGATTCTTGTGAGTGGTTCGTTATGTCATTCGGTTTGACGAACCTTCTACCTTATTTCATCCATCTTATGAATCGAGTATTCTACGAATATCTCGATGAGTTTATCCTTGTATTTATTGATTATGGATGAAAACAACAATTTAAAATTTGCAAATCTTTTTAATAAGATATTTATAAGCATAAATGGATTTTGTTCTTAAAACAAGCAAAGAATATTCATAAAATTTATAAGAGACATGTTTATAATATAGAAGATGATTTTGTGTTGCTTTGCCCATTGAGTGCTTTAAGAATTCTGGTCGATGCGCTTGATCAACGTTATCGATAGGAATACCCTAAACGCTATGATGAGACAGACAAACATAGTAAATTGACTTGTAATAAGTAAATTTTTCTAAAAAGATGATTACATAAAGTTAATTATAATTTTGGATGTCTTAGCTTTTCGGGAAAGAGGATCGATTAAAAGAACTCTTTTCCGATGCTTTTTTGTAACATTCCCCCATTCTGACCGCCCCTAGTCGGTAATTAAACCAACTCGAAACGTTCAAAAAGACGGATTATTATTTAGTTTATGTAATTTAAACAGAATCAGCCACAGAAACATAGAATAATAATATTTCATTACTATAAATTTTTTTCATACATCAGAGTTTATACAATGTATTAAATTGATACAGCGGAATATCTTTTTAAATACAAAATTCTTGAAAACTAAAGTGATTCTTTTACTCTCTCTCTAACTTCGCTGCCCGAAAATCTTCAAGCTGTAAAATACTCGGTCTGACCCGAGTATTACATTCAAAAGAAAATAATACACAGGTCAATCTAATTCAAACTCAATTATTAGTGCATAGAGGCAATATAATCAAATAGACGTCAGTCACAATAATTCCCGTCTATCCGACTCTTTAAACAAAGAAATCGGATGATGGTCGATATAACACCTAACTGTGTTAAACAAAAATCAGGAAATTTGAATCATCTACAGAGATAAATAAACAATTTATCAAATCGACTAAATCAATTTAAAACAATCGAAATTGTCCCTTTAAAACATCAAAAGTTTGATTGGCTGCCGTACACGCACGCGTGTACGGCCTCGCCACTAGTATAAAAGGCATAAAAGATCAATGCATCAAAAGCAAAAGAAATACCAATAAAATCAAGGCGGTGTGGCTGCAGTGCACACGTACATACATGCGCACTGCCTCGCCAACTCGGGTGCACAAGGTCAAATCAACAGCAGATTCAACACAAGTGAATTTGAAAACAATCCAATTGCATAAATGTGACGCAACCCAACAAGGGCAAAACTGCATATATAACGAACTATGGTCACCAACGAATACAAGGGCAAACTGCAACAAAACTGCAGCCGCCACAAGTACACATAGAATGAAGGCTCGAATGACCGAGTGCGCAGAGGAAGGATTACAAACTACATGAAAACAGCTGAATGAAGGTGAGAGCACCAAAATATGGCACTACAACACAAAATGTTAAAGAACATAGAGAATAAGTGCCTAACAGAGGCAACTGGCAACACATATATGCATACACATGTTACCAGTAATTACTAAATGCAGCAAATAGAATTCTGGGAGTAGTTCTAGTGCATGAACACATAACTCAAAGGAATGAAGCACTAACGGAAAATAAACTCAAGATTACAACTCAAATGCAAGCTGCGTAAACATGAATGCGTAAGCATGCTATCAACAATTACAAAAGGCAAAGGTCAAATCACAACTGTCATGATTCAACTCAACTGCCAAACCACTCGATAACATGGAAAAATAGCATATGCAGTGATACACAAAAAAAACATGCATCACCATAGCAACTAAAAAATAATATAGGCATATGTACCCAAACCAAGACAACTTAATAATTTGCTAAAATGAAATGCCCAGAAGCAATTATCAGTTTTGAACCAAGGTAACTGCAAATTGCACTTTAAAAATAACACAAACTTGGTACAATTCCAACCATATATGTACACACACATATACCTATGTATGTATGTACATATATGCAGATTTGGATAACAGGTGACCAAGCAAAGTGCATAGTGCAGACAAATGAAGTGATAAACAACATAACCCAAAACCAAGTCAATCATTTCCAGAGAAAATAAATGAAATTCGAACATACATATATACATATCAAATAATGTATATACATACGTGACTGCATACATATATATGAAGACTAAAATGCAACTAGATGCAAACAGTCTCCAAAAACATGAGTGTACGAATTTGTAAACATATATATTACTGTAACTGGACAGTACTGACATCAAAATTTTGAACAAGACTTAATACCAAAGTCGAAGCACATAGGCGAAAGCAACAAATACATGTCCAGATGAATCAAATGCAACAGTGCATCTAAAACTTTTGGGATGAATGCACCAATACAAAGAAATTCAACTAATCAAGTGAAACAAAATAGAAATATGATCAAGTATAACAGGGATGAAACATCACTGATACACTATCCAAGTTCAACATCGCAATGTCGAGAGCAACAGTAGAATCAGAAAGCAGTTCAGATGCCATAAAAAGAAAATTCAAACTGACTTGATGCAAACCGGTCAAGATGAACAAATGGGAGTAAGGAAATCGTAAAAATATACAGAAGTCAAGTGATAAAATTCATGTTCAAAAAGTCAAGTGCCGAAGTCCAGATGTAATAGACTACAACCACAGTGATGCAAACCAAGTTGAACAACTACAAGACTTCATAGTGCAGACAAACACAGGATGGCCATACACATATATACATACAAGAATGTATGTATACATATGATCAAAACCTCAACCAGACAGTAACTACAACTCAGTGCAGCAAAGAAGAAACTGGCAACTACAAGTATAAACATATGTGCAGACATGTATTTCAACACCCTACAAGAGTAACAGGTACAACATACAACAACAAGCGGTAACCCAGAGTGTACAGGGACTACAAGCTAACAAATGGCAACTCCAAAAAGTATCAGACTCGAAACTCAAACATCAAGTCCAAAAAGTACATCTGGAACTTCGAAATGATATAAGTGTACATGTATACAAAGCCAAAAGTCTTCAATTGATACCAGATCGTATATATGTGGACACAAGAAATTTATGAACAATGAAGTGCAACTGACAATGCAAGCTACAGGTCGAACTCAAGTGCAAATGGGAACAACTACACCAATCCTAACAGGAGCATATGCAATGTATCAGTTTCAAGCATAAGCTCAAGTGCAAATGAAATGTGAAGACTGCCTGAAATGAAGACTGCCTGAAAACTCACGTGCCCAGACCAAAATAGAAGACAACATGAAATCAATGTATATGAACATGCACTAGTGACAAATGCACAAGTATCACCATCAAGAACAAGGCGCTGTGCCGAAGCAAATAAACAGATAAATTCCAACAATCCCAGATCAACAGTTTTAAACCAAATAAAGACTATAGTCAACATTAAAGCAGTATAAACTCTGTTTTAGAAAACTCGGGGAAAATCTGGGTTTAAAAGCAATTCTAATCAGTTTCTTTGATAAAAGAGAAAAAAAATCTGCAGTTATATCAAGTTCAAACCAAGTATGCTACAACCATAATTTCGGTCCAAATTGAAGTCAGTGAAATCAAAATCCAAATCGCAGCAGAAAGCAAACTATCATCGCAAATCACCATGGCCGAAGCCATAGCAATGTCGAAGTCAACTTAACAATCACTTGCCAGAAATTCGAAAAAAAACAAATGAATCCAAAAGTCGTTATCACAACAAACCAATTTAACAAATCAAGGGGACCGAAGTCAACAAGGAGTCAATAATTTCAAAGCCGCGAGAATCAATTTATCAAGCAACCAAAATCGCGAATTTAAACAATTTAATACGAACGAAAAATCATATGAAACTAAACTCTACACTAGAGGCTAAATTAGATGTGAGTGGGGGAGAAACCACTCACCTTCGATTGGAACGGTCGCGAGCGAGGCGAAGGAAGTCGAACGATCGAGCGAGCTATGGAGATCGGCCGCCTTCGATTCAACCTAGCCCTAGTTTCTCGGAGACGAACGAGGAAGAACGAGAAACGAGGCCGCCATTTTTATTCATCTTCGTTCGATTGATTTTTAGTTTTAGGGTTCACAACGAATGAGAAGATAGAGGGGGAAGTCATGGTTTTAATAGAGAAATCATCGTGTCTTTGGGCATGGGCCGAAGTATGGTCTTAGTACTAGAGGTATGGTCATTTTTTTTTTATTTTGTTTTTTTTTTTAAATATGTTATTTACTTTGTAGATATAATTTATTTCCTTTTTAACATCTTTATCTAAATAACATTTATTTGCATATATCTTATCATATCAATTTCAAAAATGTAGAGTTTTAAATTTTATCGAATAAGATAAACTTGATTTTTTTAAAATCCAAAGATTCTATATTTTAAAATTTCAAAGCAAATTTCCTTTACATTCATTTATAAATCTCGATTCAAATTATTATTAAATTTTCAATAGATTAAATCCTAAAATTTAATCGCCAAATTTATCCTGAAAATTTGAAATTCGAGTCAATTCATCATTCAAATGTATGGAAATTCATTAAATATTTTCAATTTGAATTTTTGAAATTTCAGGGTCGTTACAATCTCCCCTCCTTAAAACTTTTCGTCCATGAAAAGGAAAGGTTGTTAAAATTTCATTAATATTTATACCCTACTCAATTTTTTTACTAAGCTTGAAACTTATTACATATAAATGAATATAGGATTCATTCCATTTATTTAATCTCACTAGTTTTGTTCATTATTTCTAACATTTAGACGCAAAAGTCTTTTACCAAAATTTTCGACTTACAAAACTCAGATTTAAACTTTAAAATTCTTCACGTTAGAGATTTGCATAATATATCTCTTCCAAAGCTGTGAACTTTCAAAACATTTCAAAGATCTTCTTCCTTAGTTTATTAGGTAGGAATTTTAAAATTTTATTTCAAACTATTGATTTGCTATTTACAGTTTGAAAATACTTGCTAACTCGAAATTTAACAAGTCTATCGTCGTTCTCACAGACATTTGGCATACGCTGGCCAGGCGCAGGACTAAAAATCTCCATGTACTAAATATACTTGCTTCAACTCCCAGTGAAAATACTTTAAAAATTCTTTTTCAAAAATGGATATGGAAAGCACGTTCCCCCATGGATTACAGTTTACCCGGCGGTTACGCTACTATCCCAGTAGAGTCGCTCGTAATCTGTAGATTTCTCATCTCTTAAATTTCGCCATGGTTGTCGCCATAGATCGCAGTCCACCCGGCGGTTACGCTACTATCCCAGTAGAATCGCTCGTGTCTGTAGGCATCACGCCCCTCAAATTTCGCTTGGCATCTAGATTGCAGTTTACTCGGCGGTTGCGCCACTATCCCAGTGGAATCACTTGTAACTGTGAGCATCTCGCCCCTCAAATTACGCTAATCAATCAATATGATCCCATCGACATGATCCATCTCGAGGGATTCCGATTCAAATAGTCAATCCGACTAATGGAAATTCTACGTAGCTATGAATTTCAAATGGACACTCATCGAGAGTTCCAAAACCTTCACAAATAATAAATGGAAGGTACTTTTCCATATCCTCAGTTTAGAAAACATAACATCATATATATGTAGCACTTCATTTCACATTTCGTACATATCATATCTATGTAAGCTTACATAAGATTTCCATAACAATGACTTTCCAAACTAACGGTTTTCAAATTTACCGCATTCATATATATATAAGTTTCGAAAACCTACATATCCTATATCCATAACAAATAGAGGATTTCAAAAATTTCCTCTAAGTCGATTTAGAAATTTAAGGTTATCTCAAACCTAATTCATATTCATAATTCCATTTATTATCGACTTCACACTCGATTTGGATTTCACGTTACATCGTCAATTCTCAACACAGAATTGATGTCTACCGATATATAACCTCTGAGCTCGTACGTCTCAGAGAAGGGTGTTAAGCTAAGAGAATAAATTCTCCGCCACCAACAGATATATATTTAATAGAGATCAATTGCTATGTCATCAATTCACAATGTTAGACATACAATCCAAATCATCATCTGAAATTCAAAACTCAACTTATAATGTCTTTGGTGTCGAAGTTAAACTCAATTTTAACTCAACGATTCAATCTTTTTGAAAAATTTCAAATTGAACTAATTGTTCAAATTTCTCATTTAACTTTTCAACTTCGACTTCGAAAATGAATTTCAAATCATTTATCCCTTACGGAATATATTCACAACATTTCATATTTGGAAAAACATTTCCATACTTATTTAAAAATAAGTAATTCACAAATCTAATCTATTTTCAACATTTGAAAATATTCGATATACTCAAATCATAATTAAGTATATATTTCATCTTTTAAGGAAATCATTCTTTCACACATTCATTTGAGTTAAAACGAATGTTACGTAAAACATCGTTACGACAACTCAAAATCACTAGTATAGGGATTTGAAATTTAAATAGATGAATAAATCCCAATACTATACAAAACATTTCCTTTCGGAAATCATTTACTATAACAACAGTGTTATAGTCCACCATTTCCTTTGTTTCCTCGAAAACGTCTATTTCAACAATGAATGTTGAAATCTATGGTTTCGATATTCAATGCCTTTTAAAATATCTTTTAAAACAATTAAATTCGTTTTAAAATATCAATTTCCCAAAACATGTCCATTTTATTCAATGATATATTCACAACATTTCTAACATTTTTTTTAAAAGATTATCCACTGTCCAAAATTGTGGATATACTTCCTTTAACAAGCTATAAGAATTTACTTATCAAAATAAGTCAGTTTCGGATTTATAAACAATGTTTATAAATTCTATTCCTATTTATAAAGACTTCAATTTATAAAAATCACTTTATTTACCATTCCTTTATAACTCAGTTTTATATCAGAAATTTAATTTATAAGTAAATTACTTATAAATCTTTTATTTTACAACTTCGATTCATTTTATAACTTCACAATTTTTAATTCTGTAATTTTTTTCATTCACTTATGAAATCCATTTATATTTCACTTTTAACACTTATACTAATTCATTTTATAATTCCAATATTTTTAATTTTTTTTCCAATCTTCTATATAACCGTTTATATAATAATTCAAAAAATTCCTATTTAAACTATTATACAAATTTATCAACTTTCCATTTCCAAAATAATCTACTAGTTCTTTAGTAAATCATTCATTGAATTGATTTTCAATTAAATCACATTTGATTTATTCACACTGGATTTTACTAACATTCATTCATATTCAATTAGTTTACTTTCACTAATTTATATTCAAGTTAGTTTGCTTTCAATTCAAATCAAATTTGATTCTATTTAGATTTACTTATCTTTCGATTTGAATCTAATTACTTAACTTTCAATTTCCATCAATTCAATTTCATTAACACTTAATGAATTTCTATACAATCAACTAGCAACCAATGCACATTCAACATAACCAAATTTATTTACTCTGCTTACATTCAATTTGGTTTAACACATTTAATTTCAATTGGTTTATATTCTAATTCACATTGAATTCTTATACTCACCATATTCACTAATTCACTTTTACAATTAAAGTTGAATTTCCTTTATATAACTCAAATTCATATTCATTACTTCACTTTATTAATTCATTTTGATATCAAATTCAACCTTATTCAACATTACTTAAGCTATATTTCATTTTACCTTTACTTGCATTTTATTTAACTTTTACTAAAGTCAAATTCATATCACCATTCAAAATTCAGATTTTGTTTTACTTAACAAAACTGTTTAACCATTTAACAACTGGTTTTACTTAAATTTTCTCATTTTGTAAGTTATACAACTTATAAATTTAAACTTTCCAATTCATATTATATAATTACTTATCTTTTAAGTTTAAATTTCTATTTCAATAATTTATCTAATCCAGTTCAATTTATTTAACTTTCCTTTAGTTAAATTTCAAATTATATATTTATTAATACCAACTCAATTCAATTTAACTTTTCTTAAGTTAAAAATCTTTATTTCATATTCAATTTTATTTATCAAAACAAAATTTCAATTTTCAAAAGAATCCAGAATCAAATTCCCAAGTTATAGTTCAATAATTCCCTTTGCTATAACTAAATTGACATGTCATTTTATCTCCCAATTATTACTTTGGAGATATTTAAAATATTTGATTTAACCAAATTCATTAATTTACTTAACTTATAATTTACTTTCCATAAATCTCAAAAATTCGATAATGGTTTTTCAAATGATAGGAAATCAAAACTAAAGAGACCTTACCGAAGAAAAACTATCGTAAACCAAAATATAGTAAGGGAAATTTCCGTAAAGGATTTGAATTTTCAAAATACTTCTTATTTTCAAAACAATTTTATACTTCTTTAAAATTGAAAAACATTTTCTTTAAAGTGTTTCTAGTAACTATTAATATTAAACATCATAAACTAAGCTTTGTGTAAACCAAAGCTTTGATACCACTTTGTAACATTCCCCCATTCTGACCGCCCCTAGTCGGTAATTAAACCAACTCGAAACGTTCAAAAAGACAGATTGTTATTTAGTTTATGTAATTTAAACAGAATCAGCCACAGAAACACAGAATAATAATATTTCATTACTATAAATTTTTTTCATACATCAGAGGTTATACAATGTATTAAATTGATACAACGGAATATCTTTTTAAATACAAAATTCTTGAAAACTAAAGTGATTCTTTTACTCTCTCTCTCTCTAACTTCGCTGCCCGAAAATCTTCAAGCTGTAAAATACTCGGTCTGACCCGAGTATTACATTCAAAAGAAAATAATACACAGGTCAGTCTAATTCAAACTCAGTTATTAGTGCATAGAGGCAATAATAATCAAATAAACGACAGTCACAATAATTCCCGTCTATCCGCTCTTTAAACAAAGAAATCGGATAACGGTCGATATAACACCTAACAGTGTTAAACAAAAATCAGGAAATTTGAATCATCTACAGAGATAAATAAACAATTTATCAAATTGACTAAATCAATTTAAAACAATCGAAATTGTCCCTTTAAAACATCAAAAGTTTGATTGGCTGTCGTACATGCACGCGTGTACGGCCTCGCCACTAGTATAAAAGGTATAAAAGATCAATGCATCAAAAGCAAAAGAAATACCAATAAAATCAAGACGGTGTGGCTGCAGTGCACACGTACATACATGCGCACTGCCTCGCCAACTCGGGTGCACAAGGTCAAATCAACAGCAGATTCAACACAAGTGAATTTGAAAACAATCCAATTGCATAAATGTGACGCAACCCAACAAGGGCAAAACTGCATATATAACGAAACTATGGTCACCAACGAATACAAAGGCAAACTGCAACAAAACTGCAGCCGCCACAAGTACACATAGCACGAAGGCTCGAATGACCCAGTGCACAGAGGCAGGATTACAAACTACATGAAAACAGCTGAATGAAGGTGAGAGCACCAAAATATGGCACTACAACACAAAATGTTAAAGAACATAGAGAATCAGTGCCTAACAGAATCAACTGGCAACACATATATGCATACACATGTTACCAGTAATTACTAAATGCCGCAAATAGAATTCTGGGAGTAGTTCTAGTGCATGAACACATAACTCAAAGGAATGAAGCACTAACGGAAAATAAACTCAAGATTACAACTCAAATGCAAGCTGCATAAACATGAATGCATAAGCATGCTATCAACAATTACAAAAGGCAAAGGTCAAATCACAACTGTCATGATTCAACTCAACTGCCAAACCACTCGATAACATGGAAAAATAGCATATGCAGTGATACACAAAAAAAACATGCATCACCATAGCAACTAAAAAATGATATAGGCATATGTACCCAAACCAAGACAACTTAATAATTTGCTAAAATGAAATGCCCAGAAGCAATTATCAGTTTTGAACCAAGGTAACTGCAAATTGCACTTTAAAAATAACACAAACTTGGTACAATTCCAACCATATATGTACACACACATACCTATGTATGTATGTACATATATGCAGATTTGGATAACAGGTGACCAAGCAAAGTGCATAGTGCAGACAAATGAAGTGATAAACAACATAACCCAAAACCAAGTCAATCATTTCCAGAGAAAATAAATGAAATTCGAACATACATATATACATATCAAATGATGTATATACATACGTGACTGCATACATATATATGAAGACTAAAATGCAACTGGATGCAAACAGTCTCCAAAAACATGAGTGTACGAATTTGTAAACATATATATTACTATAACTGGACAGTACTGACATCAAAATTTTGAACAAGACTTAATACCAAAGTCGAAGCACATAGGCGAAAGCAACAAATACATGTGCAGATGAATCAAATGCAACAGTGCATCTAAAACTTTTGGGATGAATGCACCAATACAAAGAAATTCAACTAATCAAGTGAAACAAAACAGAAATATGATCAAGTATAACAGGGATGAAACATCACTGATACACTATCCAAGTTCAACATCGCAATGTCGAGAGCAACAGTAGAATCGGAAAGCAGTTCAGATGCCATAAAAAGAAAATTCAAACTGACTTGATGCAAACCGGTCAAGATGAACAAATGGGAGTAAGCAAATCGTAAAAATATACAGAAGTCAAGTGATAAAATTCATGTTCAAAAAGTCAAGTGCCGAAGTCCAGATGTAACAGACTACAACCACAGTGATGCAAACCAAGTTGAACAACTACAAGACTTCATAGTACAGACAAACACAGGATGGCCATACACATATATACATACAAGAATGTATGTATACATATGATCAAAACCTCAACCAGACAGTAACTACAACTCAGTGCAGCAAAGAAGAAACTGGCAACTATAAGTATAAACATATGTGCAGATATGTATTTCAACACCCTAAAAGAGTAACAGGTACAACATACAACAGCAAGCGGTAACCAAGAGTGTACAGGGACTACAAGCTAACAAATGGCAACTCCAAAAAGTATCAGACTCGAAACTCAAACATCAAGTCCAAAAAGTACATCTGGAACTTCGAAATGATATAAGTGTACATGTATACAAAGCCAAAAGTCTTCAATTGATACCAGACCGTATATATGTGGACCCAAGAAATTTATGAACAATGAAGTGCAACTGATAATGCAAGCTACAGGTCGAACTCAAGTGCAAATGGGAACAACTACACCAATCCTAACAGGAGCATATGCAATGTATCAGTTTCAAGCATAAGCCCAAGTGCAAATGAAATGTGAAGACTGCCTGAAATGAAGACTACCTGAAAACTCACGTGCCCAGACCAAAATAGAAGACAACATGAAATCAATGTATATGAACATGCACTAGTGACAAATGCACAAGTATCACCATCAAGAACAAGGCGCTGTGCCGAAGCAAATAAACAGATAAATTCCAATAATCCTAGATCAACAGTTTTAAACCAAATAAAGACTATAGTCAACATTAAAGCAGTATAAACTCTGTTTTAGAAAACTCGGGGCAAATCTGGGTTTAAAAGCAATTCTAATCAGTTTCTTTGATAAAAGAGAGAAAAAAAACTGCAGTTATATCAAGTTCAAACCAAGTATGCTACAACCATAATTTCAGTCCAAATTGAAGTCAGTGAAATCAAAATCCAAATCGCAGCAGAAAGCAAACTATCATCGCAAATCACCATGGCCGAAGCCATAGCAATGTCGAAGTCAACTTAAAAATCACTTGCCAGAAATTCGAAAAAAAACAAATGAATCCAAAAGTCGTTGTCACAACAAACCAATTTAACAAATCAAGGGGACCGAAGTCAACAAGGAGTCAATACTTTCAAAGCCGTGAGAATCAATTTATCAAGCAACCAAAATCGCTAATTTAAACAATTTAATACGAACGAAAAATCATATGAAACTAAACTCTACACTAGAGGCTAAATTAGATGTGAGTGGGGGAGAAACCACTCACCTTCGATTGGAACGGTCGTAAGCGAGGCGAAGGAAGTCGAACGATCGAGCGAGCTATGGAGATCGGCCGCCTTCGATTCAACCTAGCCCTAGTTTCTCGGAGACGAACGAGGAAGAACGAGAAACGAGGCCGCAATTTTTATTCGTCTTCGTTCAATTGATTTTTAGTTTTAGGGTTCACAATGAATGAGAAGATAGAGGGGGAAGTCGTGGTTTTAACAGAGAAATCATCGTGTCTTTGGGCATGGGCCGAAGTATGGTCTTAGTACTAGAGGTATGGTCATTTTTATTTTTATTTTATTTTTATTTTTTTTAAAAAAATATGTTATTTACTTTGTAGATATAATTTATTTCCTTTTTAACATCTTTATCTAAATAACATTTATTTGCATATATCTTATCATATCAATTTCAAAAATGTAGAGTTTTAAATTTTATCGAATAAGATAAACTTGATTTTTTTAAAATCCAAAGATTCTATATTTTAAAATTTCAAAGCAAATTTCCTTTACATTCATTTATAAATCCCGATTCAAATTATTATTAAATTTTCAATAGATTAAATCCTAAAATTTAATCGCCAAATTTATCCTGAAAATTTGAAATTCGAGTCAATTCATCATTCAAATGTATGGAAATTCATTAAATATTTCCAATTTGAATTTTTGAAATTTCAGGGTTGTTACACTTTTATTCTTGTGATTCCCGAAGGGAACCAAGACTTTATTGTTTGTACCGATGCTAGTCGTATTGGTTTGGGTGTCATTCTCTTCCAAAGGGAATGTGTTATCACATATGCTTCTTGACAATTAAAGCTTGTCGAGACTAGATATGCCATCCATGATCTAGTGCTCGTGGCCATTGTTTTCGCTCTTAGAATTTGGCGACATTATCTTTTGGGAGAGAAATTTGTTCTCTACACCGATCATAAATCTTTGAAGTATTTATTTTCTCAAAAGGAACTTAATTTGCGTCAACAACGTTGGCTCGAGTTCCTTACATCTTATGATTTTGATATTCTTTATACTCCCGGAAAGGGCAATCGAGTTGCCGATGCCCTTAGTCGTAAGCAGCAAGCGGTTGTTTCCATGATGATATCCGAATGAAGTGATCTCGAGACTTTGTCCACTTATGAGATTCGAGATCGTGAATCCGATTCATGTTCATCTCTTGTTTTGTGTAGCCTTGAGGGTCATCCTTCTCTTTTGGACTGTACCTCTTTTGGCTAAACTCTATGTCAAAGAAATTATTAAATTGCATGGAGTTCCTACTTCTATTGTTAGCGATCGTGATCCATTATTTTACTAGTGGATTTTGGTAAGGTCTTCAAAAGCTTTGGGAACAAAGCTTAATTCTAGCACCGCTTAGCGTCCTCAATCCGATGGACAAATAGAGCGTGCGAATCAAACTCTTGAAGATCTCCTTCGTGCATGTGTTCTTGATTTTGGTGGAAGTTGGGAAGGTCATATTTCTCTTGTTGAGTTTTCCTATAATAATAGCTTCCAATCTAGTATTGGTATGGCACCTTTCGAAGCACTCTATGGAAGGCCATTCCGATTTCCTTCGTGTTGGCTTGAAGCCAGTGAGAAGCTGGTTTTAGGTCCAGATTTTATTGGTGTTCATTTGTGTTTCACCTATGAGGGGTGTTGTGCGTTTCAGTCGATCGGGAAAGTTAGCACCTCGATATGTTGGTCCATTTCCCATCACCGAACGCATTGGTTTCGTGGCTTATCGCCTTTTATTACCGCTCAGTTTTCTGCTATTCATGACGTATTCCACGTCTCTCAACTACGGAAATGCCTTCGTGATTTCGATTCTATTCTTGAGCCCGGTGTAATTGAAGAAATTAAAGTTTCACCAAATTTGACTTATGAGCAACATTCTATTCGTATCATTGCTTCGGAGGTTAAACGCCTTCGAAATAAAGATGTTCTTCTTGTGAAAGTTCAATGGTCCTCAAATCCTAAGGATTGCTCTTGGGAATCTTGAGAATTCATCGAGCAAACACATCCGGACTTACTCTCTCGTGCTCTTTAGGGTGAACTTCTCATTTCTAAATTTCTTCTTTTTGTGTTGTTATGCCTTTGTATGGTTGTTACTTTTTATTTCTTTTTCTTAAGTATTGCGAGGATGAAATTTCTTTAAGGAGGGGTGTTTGTAACAACTCGCATATTTTACGATTGTATATTTAAATGTTTTATTTAAATATAGCATCGTTAGTCGGATTTAAGTCCGAAATGACACTTTTTTTTAAACAGTCGAATTAGGACTCGAGACCACTTCCATTGAGTCCAAAATGGCGTTTGCGACCTTTTTGAGTATAAACATCGATATGTTTGGAGTTGAGTGAAATTTTGATATTTTCATTTAGGGCTTTGGGTTTGGGTTTCAGCCCAATAACTTACAACCAACCCATCTAATACCCTAACTCCCACTCCACTCCTCTTCATTCCTTCATAACATTTCCTAACACTCAAGCTAAAGCAAAAATGGGGGAAGAGATTGGAAATGGAAATTCCTAAACCCTAGCTTTGATTAGGAAACTCAAATTCAAGTCCAAAATCAAGGAGAAGCTTAGATAAGCATCCTCTTCATCTTCTCCATCTCTACCTCTCTTCAATTTCAGAAATTCCTAAACCCTAACTTAGGAAATATTTGCTTATTAGCTTAGATTGGAGCTTCTTGAGTTGAAGTTGAAGAGGAATTGGCCTTTCCTTTGATTTAGAGCTTCTCATTCGTTGTTTTGGGTTTAAAGGTGAGTTTTTGAACTCACATCTATGTCTATATCTTTGATAGTTGTTTGGTAATAATACCTAACATCTATTTCTTGTTCATTTGCTTTTGAATTGAATTGGTTTGATGAATATTCCAATTTTTGGTGTTTTGAAGTCAAATCTTTAAAAATCCTATCTTTGATGTTTGAACACGTTGTTGGGGTGTATCGAAGAGCCTGTAAGGCTGGGTTGTCGCTTGGCATAAATCCCTCGTCTCCGATGCTCGTCCGATCGCTCCCGTTTGGATTTTTGCCCTTTTTGGGGGCCAGGCTGAGAATACTGGAAACCACAATTCAGTCGACTGAACTGCAGAGTCAGTCGACTGAATCTGGGACCAGAAAACTCTCTGGCCCTGTGTCAGTTGACTGACCATGCAGTTCAGTCGACTGAACTGGGGATAGAAATGTTTCTGTCCCTGTATCAGTCGACTGAACTGCAGAGTCAGTCGACTGAACCTGAAACCCAAGAGTTTCTAGGCTTGTTTCAGTCGACTAACCCTACAGAACAGTCGACTGAATCTGTGAAGTTTGCTTTTTGCCTATTTTAGGCTGTTTTGTGTGGGTTTTCTGGTTTTTAATCGATTTTTGATGATTCGAATTGTTGTTATCATTAATCGTCTTTGATGACTTCTTTTTCAGGATTTTTGGGAATATCCATTTTGATGGATTTGATATCGATTTCTATGGTTTTGATTCACGTCTTCGAATGTGAATCTTTGGTGATTGATTGTTTCTATAATCATTTTTGTGATTTGTCACTTTAAAATACAAAGGTTTCTATACTAGTAGTAACTATTCAAACTCTTTAACAAAGATGATTTCAACTCTATTTTTAATACATAGCTCGTTTCTAAAACCGTTTTCCAACCTATTAGTATATACAAACCTTTACCTCATTCGTATGAGAAATCTAATTAAACGGCTTAGCAAAACAAGTGGTATGAAACACTTGCGTTTACTTTGTAGGTTAATTCTTAGACTTGTTTGATTGAAAATCTTGTGACAATTTTCGAGTGGAAGTCTACAATTTGTTCGTAAATATTTAAGTTAAGCCAGTGGTTATGGGACATGAAGCTAAAATCATTTATTTACTAGCTTAGTGTAATCGACACTTCTTGATGATCGATGATGATCTTTTTGTGGTTTAGACTAGCGATATGCGATGTCTCTTTGTCCGCGTGGGGGACTGTACCCCGTTCTGTTGAGCTTCATCTCATTTTTTATAGGCCAGCGACCTATGAGATTATTGGAGTTCGGTTCATCGGGCGTTCGTTGTACTACGTCGTTGTTCCATATTATTTGAGTTTGGTTCATCGGGCGTTCGCTGTACTACGTTGTTGTTCCATATTATTTAAGTTTGGTTCATCGGGCGTTCGCTATACTATGTCGATGTTCTGGATTATTTGAGTTTCTGGTTCCTCGGGCGTTCACTGTACTACGTCGTGGCACCGGCTCTGTGGTTAGCGACCATGGGATAGCGACCCATTTGTGATACACGTGTTGGTGAGTTTTCATGCTCCCGTTTGTGATAGGCCTTCCCCCTTTTGTGATTTCTGGATTTCTAGTTGATGATTTCTAGAATTTGTGATTCACCAATTTTGATGATAGGCATTGATGGGCTCTATCAATATTTGTGTTTTGGTGAATAATTTAAAGAATGCGATTCTTTTTGGATGTTTGAGATGATTTGGGATATTGTATGATTTTTGTTGTTATTTGATGTATACTTGTCGCAGTATGGCATTATTGTTATCATATGTTTTTGTGATATCTCTTATCCTATCTCATTTTATCTGATATTTATAGCTAGACTGATCCGTTTATTATTTTCTTCTTAAATAATACTCGGGTAAGACCGAGGTATTTCAGGTGCTCCTGCTTGACTTCTTATCCGGGTCCTTCACCTGACTTTTGGCTAACTACTTTAGCATAGTAGTTTTTGTTAGTATACATTTGATATAGAGACTCCTTGTTGTATACTTATTCTTTTGTCTAGCACTTGTATCTATTCTTTTGTGATGTAGTGGATCTAATTTGACCACTATTTTGATGTACACTTCTATGTGTTATATTCATATATGTTTCCGCCTTTGTGATATGAATATCTGTGACTGATTTGTGTTATGTTTATTTCTATATTTGTTTCTGAAGTCCTCATAGCCACTGTGTGGTAGCTTTGAGTTTGTATTTAATATGTCGGATTTCCTCTTGAAATGAAATGTAAGTTATATTATCTGACATATCGGTACTCACACAAAGCAATTACACAGATGGTCGCTCCTCAATAGCCTTATTCTTCGTGCTAGTCGACGGCATTACCCCATAGTGTCCATGGCTAGCGTGAGTATAGAGGTGGGGCGTCACAACTCCTCTATACACCGATCACGCAACAAAAAGGGAAAAAAGCACCACAATCTTAAATATATGTGCAACACAATTTTTTATATCAAGATCTCCATCTATAGCAAATCACTACTGCAAGTCTCCAATCGACTAATCAACATCGACAACAATGATAATCGACGGCGACGATAATCGACGGTAATGATAATCGACGGCAACTCGACTGGGATGGCAACAGGCAACTCCAAGCTCTGCTTCACCTCCTCTAGTATAGCTAGGAAATAGTTAGACATCTTCCAATCTTCTTCCATCTTCAGTTGTTACTTGTGTAACTATGTTGGCTACTTTACTTGATTCCTGCTTGTTTGCTGAAAAGTGAAATTATAAAACAATACTTAATTTATTATTTATCAATTATCATATGTCTATGTCTCTGTTTTGGAAATTGACAAATTGTTTGCTATGTAGATGTGTTTATTTCTGTCTTTATTAAATTATCCCATTAACAAAATAGCAATTGATTAAGTGGGACTTTTAATTTAGTGGAAATTAGGGAGGCATCCCTATCATACTTTCATATTGTAAAGCGGGTCCCTGTCAAATTTTCATTGTAAAGCGGGTCCTTGTTTTCTGGAAACGAAGAAAAATTATTGCTGAAATGTCAGTAACTTTTATAAATAAGTGCTGATATTTCAGCAACTATCTGTGTCAAAGTTTTATTGTAAAAACAAAGAAAAATTATTGCTGAAATGTCAGCAACTTTTATAAATAAGTGCTGATATTTCAGCAACTTTCATAAACTGTGTTCACAGTGTACATAAATGTTGCTGAAATATCAGCAACTTTTATAAATAAGTGTTGATATTTCAGCAACTTTCATACACTATGTTCACAGTGTACAGAAATGTTGCGGAAATGTCAGCAACTTTTATGAAATGTTGCATCATGCTCTGCAATAATCGTGAATAAAAAACAGGGACCTAATTTACACTGAAATTTAGTGAAGGACTTTTCGTGAATTTTGAAACTTAATAAGGACCTGTGCCAAAAGTACCCTTTAATTTATTATATCAAATTCAAACATTTTGGTTTGTATGTTCTACTTTTAAGTAAGTCATACTTGTAATTTGTAAACAACATTATGTTCTAATGCCAATTTTGATCCCTGTATTCTAATTTTAAGTTAGTTGTATATTAAGGATTAATTTGTATAATAAAAATTAAATCAAAATTGGTATATTTACTTTGTTATTTGAAATAATTGTATAATAAGGATTGATTTGGTAATAGTTAATAGTATTTTTTAATGGCTAATTAATGTTAAATTTATTGATAAATAATTAATTTTATTTTTGTAGGAAATTATAGTTAATGTTTTTTAGTTGAACCAATTAGTTAAAAGGAATTTTTGCTTAAAATTATGGTGGGAAATATTTTAAATAAATTATAACTAACAAATAAGATATTGATAACTTTGAATGTTTTTTGTTATTTCAATAATTATAATATACAATGTTATTTGATGATTTATAGTGTTTAGAAATGTGCAAAAAAGAATTTGGACATCATAAAAGGGATAAAAAAAGAAGATTAGATAAACTCACTAATTCACAGAAAGGTGCTCTTAATAAGTTTTTCATTAAAAATAGTACAGTTTGAATGTTGATAATGTTGGAACTTGGTCAGCCCTAGTGGAGTAATTGGGTAAGTTTCAAAAAAATTATCTTTTGGATCTTTATCGGACCTATGTAGTCTAAATTTATTTAGAACTTTTCTAAATTTTCTGTTAAATAAAATCAATATTTTATTTGAATTTAGAAATAACGTTTTACTTTATATATATTGTATTATATCATATATATATGTGTATCATATACACATATGTGTATACATGCACGTGCAATAGAGCAATGTGTAAATGGGTTGACATGCCCGTGTATAGATGTTGAGATTGATACCACAACGAATATGTCAGCCCCTCTTGTATTTGATTTGCTATCTATATGTGTGTGTGTATTCGCATCATAATAAAATATATAAGTAAATATAAAATATATAAATATACATATACACACATATATTAAATGTTAGTTATAAACAGTCTATAGATAAAACATTTATAAAATTTATATTTTGATATATGTATATAAATATATACAAAAATAACTAAATCACCAAATAAATTAAATATTAGTTTATAAAATAATTTTAACATATATATATATAATATAACATGAAAGTCGTGAATAATTTAATAAAATAATATTTTATTTTATTTTAAATTGATTTATACAATACACGTAAATATATAATATATATTTAAATAATTAAATTATTTTTTTTAAATATATATATTTCTACAAATTGTACTCTCGACCAAAAATATAAATAATAATTATCATTAATTTCTTTTTCGGTTTTTGCATTTTAAATCATTTTAAAATCAAAAACCATGTAAAAATTAAAATAAATATTATTTTCGAAAGTTTAATGTGTATTAGATATTTTCAATTCTTTTGCAAAATATATATATTATTTACAATATATATATGTATATAAACATTTAAATTGCATAATCAATTTTAGGTTAAGTAATTAATTAAATATATTTATTTGAAATGAAAAACTTTTTTTATTCTTGCTTCGAAATGTATATTTTGTGTAAATAAATTTTATAAAATTTAAAACATGTAATGTATGATTTATAATTTGTAAAACTAATTCCTAGTTTACCAAAATCAACTACAAAAATATTTTATTATATAAATAAAAAATATATTTTTCTGGTCATGAGCATTAAGTACGATAAACATTCACATAAATAAAAAAATTTAATATTTATTTACATAGATACAATAATATATACAACCAATCAATTTGTGATAGCATTTCGATATACAAGATTCGTAATATAATATAACATCATATCACATAAATAATATAAGATACAAATGTGATACAACAAAGCTAAAATAAAGATTCACCTTTTACCAAAGCCCTTTTGTACATGTTAAAACGTTGAATTGATCTCCTTGAGTCTGTTCACAAATCAGAAGTTGCTAGCTCCCGAACTTTATTACCATCAACAATCGAATCGAAGAGTTTATTGTAATTTTGTACCTGGATTTTTGGGGTTTGGAGGGGATGGTTGCTGGTCGAAATTATTAGGTAGAAAGGAGAGACAAAGTATAAAATAAAATGGTGTGAAAGGTGGCATATAAATAGGAAGTGAAAGGAGAGAAAAGTGGACCACATCCTAATATCTCTCTCTTACCAATTCCACTCTTTTTAACTATTCAAATCCTCTCCAATTACCATCATATGGCTACCCAAAGCATGCATCCGACATCCATAAATATCCTGCCTGTATGGGCCTTAAATCTGTTCCAAGTCCGAACAATATTCAATGCAATTTTAAATCTTATTTAACTGCAAACCTATATCATATATCGATTAGTGTATTCATACCTATTATAAACGCATTGTTTAATATTGTTCAAAATATATCAATTAATATTTTATAAATACTAATTTAATCAATTTATAAAAATTTATAAATTAATTAAATCAGATGGTAAAAGGATTATTCAACGTTTCGTTGTGTGACGTTCTTAGGTGTAAATTTGGTCAGCAATTAATATTGAACATTTCAAATATTACCATTCACACGTCACTTAGCAGATGGTGTGACAATATGGCTAAATTTATCACTTACATGGTTTTGCTAAAATCCAATTTTACTTTATTAAACATTACCATGCAATGACAATTATTTACACTAATTTTCTTCTTTAAAACTATATCATTTTGGACTTATGGAATTTGGTAATTGTCAAAATTCCAATACTGTCCATATTCAACTCTATTGTCTAAACACAAAGTTCTTGTTCAATAATAACAATTATTATTAATTGAACTATTCTAGCCAGAGACTTTGATTTGAGTTAACTTCAGTTAACCATGCTATTAACCTTATATAACTGAGAAGACGAATCCTCTCTTAAATAGGGTTTCACTTCTAATGCTTCCATTCGACCCAACTATAATCATTCGATGGATGTTGTGCCAATTTAAATATAATCAAAGCAGAGCTTCTATATTGAAGATCAACAATATTCTCAAGTTAAGAGAACTATGTAATTTTTCCACATCGATATTTTCTATTTAACCTTGGTTATATTAACCAGTAGAAAACTTTGATTCATTCCATTGTTATCCAATAACTATCAGTACATAACTCCTTGATGCCCTCAATAATCATGAGTAATATACTGCCTAACATTTGGAGAGCATTATGTACTTTAGCGTCAACAAATGTATCGATATCCAGTTTCAATACATCTTGACTAGGAATATATAAAACAGTATATTTAATTTCATTATGATAAATTACTCATGGTCATAATACTTTGTAACCGCTATCACAAAACATACCATTTATTGATTTTATATTAAATATACTTTTAATTAAATTAATTAATTAACATAACACATTATATCAAGTATATAATAAAAGGAAAACACCTTTTGTTTCGAACAAGATTGGTTAGATATATGTAACAATTACATAATGCCCCTAGGGCATACCCCTAACTCTATCAATATCCCACTTGCACTTGGATCCAATTATGGAATCTCTATCTCATCCCTTCGATCAGTTTGATGAGAACCGATTGTGTTAGACCCTTCATGAACAGATCTTCTATGTTGTTTTAATGATCCATTCTATTTATTAACTCTCTTCGATGCTGATAAATTATGTGACGCCCCACCTCTATACCCACACTGGCCAAGAACACTACGGTGTAGTGCTGTCAACTAGCACGGAGAATGAGGCTGTTGAGGAGCGACCATCCATGTAATTGCTTTGTGCGAGCGCCGATATGTCAGATAATAAAAGACGCATTTCATTTTTAGAGGAAATCCGACATACCGATTCTCACTCAAAGCTACTACACAGTGGCTATAATAGTTTAGGACAATAGATATAAAAATAACACAGATAACATAAATGCGGAATAAAGATGGAACGAAAAGTCTCATATATATAATAACTGATATCAGTTACAATACATTTGACACAATACAAATGATACAACTACAACTGTCGACTCAAGAAGTTATATATACAAGTACATTATCGACTAATATACATGAATACATTATCATCTTAAAACAGACACACTGACTACTACAACAAGACGAAGACCACTTCAAATGATATAAAAAGTCTTCATAGCTCTAGCAGCAACCCAAAGCTAAAAATCTACAACCTGTAAATACTCGGTCTGACCCGAGTATTACATTCAAAAGAAAATAATACCCGGATCAGTCTAATTCAAACTCAGTTATTAGCGCATAGAAGCAATAATAATCCATCTCAATATAGATGACAGTCACAGAAATCTCGTATATCCAACTCTCGATACGAGAATTGGATAACGGCAGATATAACACTAAACAGTGTTAATCCACAAAACAGAAATCCAAAGCAGTTTAAGCAATTGAAATGTCAATTTAAAAATATCAATGCTAATTGGCTGCAGTACACGCTAACGTGTACTGCCTCGCCAATACAGCCTACGAATTACGCAACAGGTCGATGAATTAAGAATAAAGGAGATATCGATTAAAATCTGTCAATTCGGTGTGGCTGCAGTGCACGCACACGTGCACTGCCTCGCCACAACAGAATATAAAGTCACCACAAGGGACAAGGGTAAAACTGCTACGAAAATGCAGCCACCACTTGTATTTAAGGGCAAGGCTGCATCAATGAAATGAAATAGTGTACCCAGTGAAAGAGGCAACAAGTGGAACAAGTTCAACATGTCGCAAAGCAAGGCACAGGGAAATAGCAAACTGAAGGCGAGAGCACCAAAGATATGGCACTACAACACACGGACACATATATATCAGTGAAACCATGGAGCAACAGCATGAATGCATAAAACTGGACAGAGCAACACATACTCGAAGTGAACAGTGGAAGAGTAAGTGCACCCCGAAACAGTTCAGCTCAAATGAGCAAGTGCACATGAGAAGACTGCACATGGACAAAATGTTCCAGATGTGCAGCAATGAACTGCACATGGCGGGTGCACATATGGTGACCCAGCCAAATGAAGGTGTAAGCAAACAGGGGTATGGCTTAATCCAAATGGCAAACACAAGACATCAACAAACATGACAATGATGTGCTGAGGTATGCAGAGAAATGCTACTTAAATGAACACAGTGGCAAGCATAACAACTGTAGCAAAACCAAGCTACAAAATGCCAACCTAAATGAAACAGACTACAGCTCACAAGGGAAGCATGTACACAGAATCTACACAATCAAGACATCAAGTATACACATCTCAGGCAACATGTACACAGATTCAAGAAGGCACCAAACAATAGAAATGATCAGTAGCAATAGAGGTGAACATCAGATGCTCAAGTGAAGCTCAAGCAACTGGAAATGACCAAGGTAACTCAAATGAACAAGACCAACATCAACATGTACAAGGGACACAAATACATGCAAATGAAACTGTAATGAATAAAGTGGAACAACAGCCTCAAATGAACCCAAACTAAAGACACATGCACATAAGTCAGAATAGCATAAACACCATGTAGTGATATATGCAGGGACCAAGTGAAGAAACTGCAGTATCAAATATACATGAAACAAGACAGAAGTGGCAGTGCAAGCATGGAGCTATAGTCCAACAAAACATTAATGTATATGAACACAGGAGACAACAAAACTGTGAATCAAAGGCCAAGTCGAAGTCATGGAGCTGCAGTCAATACACAATGATGAACGAAGTCACCAAGTAATTATGTATGGTGATGCACCAAGAAAATAACACAAAAATGCTTGAAGACTACAGACCGAACCAATATATCAGCCTCAACAGTACATTGGCTCGACATCAAAGGCTACATTCAAAAATAACTCAAGCGATATGCATTAACACTTTACCAAAATTAAACAAGACACAGTGCAGTAGCGAATGGCACCTAATCAAGTTAAACAAGTTCACAAAAACTGGACAGGTCATCATAAATGAACAAAAACAAAAATGAACTAATGCTTTAGTACAGTTCAATGCTAAAAGCCCAAGTATACAACCAAGTAAAGAAACGCAGCAGTGTACCACTCGAGCTTCAGAAGAATCAAGTGACACAACCATGTTCAATGACTCGGAAATCAAGAACAGCCGAGAAATAGAGTGAACAAAGTCATGCTAAACGGCAACAAAATCATACGAAAATAGCAGAATCAGGGAGTTCAAATTAGATGTGAGTAACAATTGTCACTCACCTTGGTCAATGAATAGAAGCAGTCGAGCGTCTCAGAGACGAGCGACCATTCGAGCTGGGCATCCACCTTTACTCGAGCCATTGAAATCGGCACCACAACATACTCGAAACCCTAATCTTGACGAAGCGGAGGGAACGAAGACGAAGAAAATGCCGCCATTTATTTTCTCTCGTTTGATTTAGTTTTAGGGTTACGAAATGGAAGAATGAAAGAGAGGGGATCGGGTTTGCCCCTGATATCATCTCGGCAAAGCCAAGAAACATGGGCCAAGATTCAAATTGTAAAGCCCGGTCAACATTTTTATAAAAGAATTTCAAATTGATTTTAAATTTCAATAGCAATAACAATCGTTTAATGACGATAATCAATTGATGCAAAATACTGGGTTGTTACAAATTACATTTATCATGTGGAATTATTTGGAGTTTTTTTCTTGATTTCTAATGAGCTCTTATTATTACATTATTATCATATAATAATAATATAATAATCTTAATACTTGAAATTTCCCCTAGCTTAGTTATAAATTTGTGCATTATTATTTGTATACATTTTTTTATTGTAGCACTATTCAAGGCGATACACTTAGTCTTTTCATCAAATCAGCAACAATGTTTCGTTTGGAAAATTTCCAACTTAAGGATTCTAAATTAAGGTTTGAACATGAATTTGATATTGACATTTTATACTCAATACCACTCATGATTTTATACTCAATATCACCCATGAAGTTTGAGTTTGGACACTCCTTCATAAGAAGTTCGTTGTTTCTATAAATAATTCTCGCAAATACTCGAGAATACTCTAAACTACCATTTAATGGTCTTTTTTGGATTTGATATTTGCTTCATGCATCAAATACATAAGCAAATTACGATATTGTAGACAATTCAACAAGTATGATAGTTCCTACCGTCAATACATATGGAATCAATCTTACATATTCCATATTAAACATTTTAATATGATGTCTTTGCATATCATTTAGGACAAACCCGACACCTTTTGTACTTATTATGAAAGATATAATTTACAAATCCAATATCATGTAATAAACAATCAAGTTATTACTGACTTTAACATATGTACATCATTAACAATCAGCAGTATGTTGTTTAGTTATAGTTTGGAAATACATATGTATATTTTAATGTTCTTTCTTATGGACACACGCTTCCTCTACATTTTAATTGAAAATCAAACTATATTTCTATCAAAATGCTTATTCAATTCTAATGCTTATAGAATGATACTTTCGTATCATTTCTTGGATCATATCCAAAAACCCATAAACTTAACATCGCTCCCACCAACTTCGAGATACTTTGGTTATTATGTGCAAACAGTCCACTCTTAATCATTGTTTAGAATTTTCCATTTCAACACATATGTACCAAACATTGAGTTATATCAAGCGATAATTTTGTGGGTAATCCGAATTAACTTGAGGCCGTTTAATACCAAATCTATTACGCAAATTTCAATAATTGAAATGTACAATGTTATTCTTGTTAAAGTTGCTTATTATATTCCAACTGCATTTGTCTTGCTTTTGATGACTCATTCACTACCAATGGATCATATCCCTTCGGGTATAGATATCAAAATAATATTTGATATAATACTTGGAATCCATTTCGGATTTGCACATCATACTAAATCGTAGTCAATACTCTTAGTGGTTTAATTGACAACCGAGGATTATCTATCTCGAATTGATAAGTAACTCATAGTTTCTCCTTAATATGCAACAATATTTATTAGACATTCTAATATGTTGCATTCATTTAGGTTAGGTTAATTTCATTTCTTCCCTCGTAGTTGGTTTTATTCTTGGATGGTATGTAAATTCATTTTACTACTAATAATTTTTAAAAGAAAGTCTTTCACTATGTAGTTGGTATTTCTTGAAAAAACAATTGTTTTCGGTGCAACATAATAGGTATTCATAAATATTTTATGAATTCCCTTGTATGTAAAACTGATTTGATTTCTAGTTTACAATACTTATGTTCAAAACGTAGGTTAGTCATCCAATGACGATCGTTATTGTAACGACCCAGAATTTAATTACATTAATTATGGATATTTAAATATATTTTTATAATTAATTAATGGATTTTATAATTCAAATTAAAACTCTTCTAAATAATAACTAATGATGTTGAAATAATTTTTAAATTTTGTTTACAGAAATAATTAGTTCAAAACAAAATAGAAAATATGGCCGAAAATCATTTTTTGAATTTTCAACTGTTAAGTGTCGAAAAGTATCGGAAAACGTTGTGCACATTTGTGTAACATATATACACATTTTTATACAAGTTATAATACATTTTGGGATATACATACATATATATATATATATATATAATTTAATTTATTAAAGTGTGAAATGAAGTTTTATGAAAATTAAATAAGTCTAATAAGTAAAAAGGAAAAATTGTCATAACATGTCATGTTTTTAAAAGCATAAGTACCATAGTAAATAAATGTATGTTGGCTTTGAAATGAAAGGGCGGGGGACAAGAAAATGATGTGGCAAAAATCTAGTGGAGGGTATGTACTCTTAGGCTATTTTAGTAATTTAACTTTTGCACTAGTATATAAACTCATTTCCTACCATTTTCCTCATTTTCTAAATTCATTTCCACTTTCTAAATTCTCTTCCAAACTTTCATAAACACTTCAATGGATTCTTAAAAATTTCTAAAAGCCTAAAAAGTTTAGTTCGCCCACTTTTAAATTTCTAAATTCTTGTTTAAAGCTTTCTTTCCTCGTTCCAACACCTATCCTCCACAAAACAAGCACATACCCACCCTTAACCACCTTAGGCCGAGCCCATATACCCCTAAGCCGAACCCTTTTGTCCACTTGAACCCTACAAAAATCTCATTTTTCCAAATTAAAATGAAGACTTAGCTCATATACAAGTTCTAGAAGAAGTTGCCTTGATTTAGTCAACTTTTGGTGAGTAAAGCTCTTACCTTTTTACTAAGATTTTAAAACATATATCATTGCTTAATTTGTTGTATATATGATGTGTGTTTGGGTGAAAATAATTGTTGGTTTGTATGAATGTATAAGTGCTTGAATTATAGTGATGCTTGGTTATGATTTATACATGCTTATGTGACATGATTTGAAATTAGACTTAAAATGAAGTCTAATGTTCATATTAGTTAGAAACTTGAGATCTTGGCTCATGTTATGGTTTTGAATACATGATGTATGCTAAGAAAGCACCTTTGCTCGTTTAAGCGATATGTAATCCCTTATGAAAATGTTTTGAACCTGGGTTTTAAATTTAAAAATATATTTCAGCTAAACATGTTTGATTTCAAAAACACTCCTTTATGATTTACAAAGTGGTAAATTTTCCAAGAGTTAAAGTTTAAAAGATTTAGAAAAACCAAACTTCAAGTTTTGAAATTATGGGTCATAAAATGAACTAGTTTTTCAAATCGGTAAGTGTTTTACTTAAGTATATTTTATAGAAGTCTTTTCTAACTTATGCTAAGTAATTAGAAAGGTATCTATTATTTAATTAATTAATTATTTAATAAATTATATTTAATTAATTAAGGTAATTAATACTTAATCATTAATTAACAAAGGTACTAGAATTTGAGTGTTAATTAAGTAAGTTAATTATAATTAGTTAACTAATTAAAGTTAATTATTAATTAGGGATTTATTTATTATTTAATTATTTATTTAAGATTAATTAATAATTAATAATTTATTTAAAAGAGGGTTTAATTATTAATTAAATACCGATTAAGTTAAATTCAATTAAAATTTTAATTAAGATTTAATTAAGATTTAATTATTATTTAATAAAGGTTTAATTTATTATTTAATTAATAAATAGGTATTTTAAATTGCTTTGTTTCTAAAATATCGGTTTTGTTTAAAATTGTTTTTCTTTTTCAAAAATGTTTTAAATCAAGGGATTTCTTTGTCGATCACTCTTAGGTAACCTCAAACAAATATAAAACCAAAGTTAATGTGGTGACACATTTATGGGAAGTAAGTCATTTCATACTTAGCACTAAAAGCCGATGTGTAGGCAGATCCTCTATTTCATACTTAACACTAAAAACCAAAGTTAATGTGGTGACACTTAACAGTCGAAAATTCGAAAAATGTAGCGGTCGCTTAGTTTGGAAACCCGTTTTGGATAATTATTATTCATTTGAACCACTCCAAACTAATAATGCTCGCGATGGATTATTAGAAAGTATGCTATGGAGATGTACTATTCTTTCGGAGGGTGATTCCAAAATGGAAGATAGTAAATGTTGATTGTTGTTCGATCCCGAAACAACTTATATGGATGAATGCTAGCATTGCATTGGTTGCGAGGGTAGTGTTAGCATTCCAAGATGGTCTGCTTAATGGAAAGGTAATCGTAACCTCAAGCCTTACACCAGTGAATGACTAAAATCATGGGATATGCTTCAAGGCTATGTGGTTCACCACCAGTAGGGTATGGCAATCATCCAATTGGATTGATATTATAGATTATGCATGCTCGGGTCCCATTTAGGTTGTTGATCCCACCAGGGTGATGTCATATTTGATGCTATCCAGCAAGGGGTTGGGCTAGTCTTGACTCGTAGAGAGTCCATGTGTGGCTCTCGGTGTATTTTATATAGAGATGCACTATGGTAGGTGGTACCCCGGTGCCTTGTCATTGTTGTAATCCATTTTCCAATACGTGCCTTTATGGACTTAGTTGTGCCCAACTACTGAATTGTGAGATGCAAGCATTTCGGCTATACTAAATATTTAAATTAAATTTAGACATTATGATAATATAAAATGATTTTATATAGAAATGTTTTGGTTATCGTAAGGTAAAGACCCATCCGTGTTTATGTGCGGCATAGTCTTACAAGAAACTTTTGGTTTGAAGGTTATTACAAAGTTAAAAACTTATGATTTATTCACACCAAACCTATGTTTGACTCGAAGTTTTATTTTCTTTCCCTAAAACTCTTGGGTACTCAAATTTGTATGAGTAGCCAAGTGATCCAGGTTTCTTACGGATGCATTGGAGGAGCTTGGGGCAGGTGGCTTCACCGATAGCTAGCTATTATCTTACTCCGCTGTGTATGTATGTACTTTGTATCAGTTATGTCAGGATAGACAGTTATAACTGTCTCATTTGGAATTTGTACTGTATGACTTTGATGTAATATTATTTTGGTAATGACTCTGTATGATCTTACGTTGATTATTGTATATTATTCCATTGTGTTGTGAGGTTCTGTGTTGTTTAGTTTCTTCTTATCTTTCTTTTCATTACCCAATGGTTCATCTTTTGAAGTAAGAAAGGCGGATAGTTACATTTTCCAAAATTCTTTTTGGGTGATTCATACAAGATCCGTCACGTACAATTATTACATGTAGTCTTTCGACTCATACAACTTGCCAACTCCTTGATATATTATATGTTAAGGTTTCTTATAAACCCATATCTTGTATGGTTTTATAAACTATTCTTTAGGTGAAATTAATTTTAGCCTTGTATACTACTCTTATGTACATGACCTTACAATAACTCAACTTCACTCACTATTATCATACTTTGTTAAACAAAGTTCGATTACTCCTTATCGATACATCATTATTTATCATAAGAAGGAGTGACTTTTGATATTGAATTTTTGTTCATTTTTAGGTCCATTTGGAATTCTTTCCAATATATTCACATATTCGTTCAAATCGAATGAATTTTATTTGCTATTGCATATTATTTTATTTATTTCCATTTTATACCCTATGAGCTTATCATAGACATACTACATGTGTATCAAATACACATGTCCATGTCGATGATAACTCATCGGTGAATATAATAAAATATGTGGAACCA
Source organism: Allium fistulosum (assembly GCA_030737815.1). Classification (NCBI taxonomy): domain Eukaryota; kingdom Viridiplantae; phylum Streptophyta; class Magnoliopsida; order Asparagales; family Amaryllidaceae; genus Allium; species Allium fistulosum. The sequence goes on from CM060908.1 coordinate 370,085,580, forward strand.
TCTTAATATTAATAGACTTGCTATTTCGTACATATTTATGTATCAATACGAAGAGTTCATCAACTCTTATTGTATTCCCACTGAATATGTGCTTTGTCCTTTATTGTTTGAGATATAATTCAGTAGTATCATATGATTCATAATCATATACTTAAAGAATTATTTCTCTAAAGCGTGACTTAGTCCATAATTTCAAAATAATTGCAAATAAATTTAAATGCTTATATATTTTCCAGTCTATCACAATTACAGTACTATAGTTTTATTTTAAAATAAATATTCATCATATTCATATTGAAATAAAATTATGTCTAATCTTTTAGTCGATACTGAAAAATTATTATTATTTCATAAATAAAGTTTGGTACATTTTATGAAAACAGTATTTGTAACTTGATGTGATCAATAAGTGTTATATGGCATGCTCCCACTATTTCCGCCATTACAATAATAGTGTATGAAATACGAAGCTCCATTCATCCACTTATTTCCAATATTTCTTATTTCCAATATTTCTTTATGAAGCATAAGTGACCATTCACTCTCTTCATCACAACCGCCCTCAAGTTACAACTACGCTTGTACATTCACTTTTCTTTTTTAAATGGTCAAACCATTCAAAGGAAACTCTTACTACAATATCGTAAATAACTCTTTACAAAAGTGCTTTTGGTCATCCTTAACTTTTAAGGATATCTGATAAATTTCACTTTACATAAACTGATCAAACTGACATTTCAGTGATTGAATTCTTGAGTCTATATTGTAGACTTTGGTCCAGTGTTACATTTAAAACAATAAGACCATTATTGTAATCAACCATATTGAATACACGATCTCATACTATAGTTTACTTGTTTATTTCAAGGAACTAATTTCATTGAGATTTCGTACATTACGATTGTAATCGTTCACCATATAACATTTATATGTGATCGTATATGAATCAAATATTCATATTCTTGTATTGCTTTTAGTGTTCGAACTCATTGAATACAATACATAGTCTCTGGCAAGTAAACTGTAAGAGATCAAGTTATGAACATATTTAGTGGTTGTATAATTTGGCGCTTGCATGGGTTAACATGCAAAAATTTATTGGTAAGTATATTTTATATTTCTATTTTTCAATATTAATTCAGTTTATTTGTAAACTTTAACTGATAAACATTTTATCAATTATTTTATTTACATAAATTTATCAATGTAGATTATTATAATTTATACATAGCTGTTATCCCGCCTTTTTCGCAAGGCCGTGACACCAAAAGATCGACCGAGAAACCAAAAAGTAGTTCGTCTCAGAGATGGGTCAACTAAGCATTTCGACAGAGAAAGTCTTCGATAGGTCGTTCAGCGACCTACGACCTAACTACAAAAAGGACTAAGCGACCTAAGGATGTTAATGACCTAACTTCCTCGCGACCTAACTACCTCGCGACCTAAAAGACCTCACGACCTAACAGCCTAAAAGCCTTAGCGACCTAAAATCCTTAGCGACCTAAAATCATCCGTGACCTAAGACTCTCCGCGACCTAGTAGCCTAATGACCTAATCCATACACTAGGTCGCTCATAGCCTTTATCCTATCCAAGCTAACTCTATTAGGTCGCCAACGGCTTACGACCTATCTTAGGTCGTTCCCGACCTAAAACTTACTACCCAGTTTGTACAAGCCGAGATAACTTCCTATGCCGCTTTTTCCTAGGTCGCTCACCATTCTCACTAGGTCGCTAACGACCCACAACCTACCTTAACCTTAACCCGTTCCCGACCTATGCAAACCTACCTTAACCTTAACCCGTTCCCGACCTATGCAAACCTACCTTAACCTTAACCCGTTCCCGACCTATGCCTTGTCAATATGTTCACATGGTTCAGTGCAAACTATTAGGTCGTAGCCTATGCCTCTTAGGTCGCCCGCGACCTACGACCTACTCTTAGGTCGTTCACGACCTACGACCTAACTCCAAAATCTTCCTATAAATACAACACCAACTCCTACTTGAAAAGGAATTTTGGATCATTCTCTGGAGCACCTACACTCTGCTGCTTTCCCAACTCAACTAACACTTCAAACACCGAAGACACTTCAAGGAACTTCAGGAGAAGATCGAAGACATTCGACATGTATCTGAAGAGCAATTCACTGTTAAAGTTCTAGCTTCTTGTCTCGGTCGTGTTGTATTTGAAGATTCATTGTAATTCATTGTAAAAGTTGTAATCAAATCAGCAATAAAGAAGAGATAAAGTGGATATAGGATTGATTTTAAGCCGAACCACTATAAAAACTGTTGTCTTTTACTGTTTTTGCTATATTCCGTTTACCTTTAGTTCCCGTGTAAACGGGTGGTGCTTTCACTTTGTTCCAACTCACACCGGGTGTTAGCGTTTACCAATTTTAGCGTTAACATTTTGGTGCTTTCACTGAGAACCGAACTCAGGAATTCTGTCAACCAAGAGTTGGATCCGAGGGATCAGGACTGAGATTCAAAGAATTATGGCAAGGCGATCGAGTAGATTACAAAGACCAGAGAGTAGTCAGCATAGAGGTAGTCAAGAGGCTTCTTCGAGAACAAACCAAACTTCAGCCTTCGTGACCAGGGACGAGATGGAGGCAATGATGAAAAGGCAAGAAGAGTTGATCCAGGGTTTGTTTCACCAGATTGGGCAACTTGGAGCACAGAATCAGAGAGGAACAGAAGCCCAACAAGAAGAACATATTCCACCATCCCCCCGTGAACTCGGGGGGCAAGACGAAAGCAATGGGCGAGGACTACAACTAGGAGACAACGACAGATTGGTGGAAATGGTCAAGAAAGCTATGAGAGGCGGTTTGGTAAACAAAGACTTGGAGGATGTGAATAAGAGTCCTTTTACCACAACAATTAGGCGAGCTAAGAACCCACCAGACTTTAAGCTACCATCATTGGATATGTATAATGGAAGGACAGACCCTACAGTTCATCTAACAAAATATATGAGGCATATGGAAGTACTGGGGGCATCAGAGGAAGTTATGGCCCGGTGCTTTCCATTATATTTGACAGATATTGCGGCATTGTGGTTCAGACAACTGGAAAGTGGATATATCGAGACGTGGAATGATTTGATTGAGAAGTTTATGAGGCAATTCAGGGTCCACATCTCGAGGCCCAAGAATGTTATGAGTTTGACAGCGCTGAAGCAAAGAACTAGAGAATCTTTGAGAAGTTTTTTGACGCGATTCAACGCAGCGGCGGCATCGGTGGATCGACCAGATCCATCTATGGTCTTGATGGCAGCTGTGTCGGGCATAGGTGACGGTACAGATTTCAAGGATTCACTGACAAGAGATCCCCCCATGGATCTAGGGGAATTTTACCATGAGGCTGAAGGATTTATGCGATTAGAAGACGCAAAGGCTGAAAGAGAAGAAGGAGAAGGAATTGATGTTTTTGTAGTCAAAGGTGGGAATCCTCCTAAGAAAGGTGCAGAAACTTGCAAAGGTAAATGAAAGGCTAAGGATGACAACGATAAATCAGCACGACAGCGAAGGGGACCAAGATTCACCTCATACACAGAATTGAATGAGACTTTGGAGCGGATCTACCAAAACACTAAGGGATAGGTTCCTTATCGAAAGCCAATTAGGAGAGATCCAACTAACAACGAGAGAAAGTCAGACAGGAACTGTTTGTTCCATGAGCTAAATGGTCATAGCACAAATGATTTCAGACACTTGAAAGACGAAGTTGAGGGACATATCCGGGATGGTCTACTATCGCAATATGTAAAAAAGAAAGCTGCAACGGTGGAACAAGAATGTCCACCTCCGGCACCAACTAGGGACGACTCAGGATCAAGGCGTCAGCTTGTTATCGATTGACTGAGGTTACGACGAATGAGTATAAAACTCTACATCGACACAATTAAGTTGTTCACGCATGTATGGGACCGCGAACGTTCTCCAGGCATGCTCTGATGCAACTATAAATCATATCGATGTAGATGTTTGCACTCGGACGTCAATTCTTTGTTTTTGAGTTTTAATTCTGATAATTGACTACTTTACTTTCGTATTTTACCTCAGATGACTGATTACTTTGCTTTCATGTTTTGCTTCCAATGTTTGTAACTCTACATGGCTTTCATGCTTTGCCTCTGGTGTTTTGAGTTAGACCCTACTTTGCTTTCATGATTTGCTTCTGATGTTTGGATTTGACTTTTTCAGACATTTGTACTTGACAATTTTTCAGTTGAATATTTGATTTTGATGATTTTGCAATGATTAAGCCCTACGAACAAGCACCCGACTTCGAATAGTCACAAACTCGCCTCGAACAGGCACCCGACTTCGAACAGTCAAAAAACTCGCCTCAAATGACTCGATCCCGAACGGTCGTCATTTGGGGTTCACCCCCTGACCGCCAACGGTCGCACTTTACCTCGAATGGCTCAATCCTGAACGATCGTCATTTAAAGTAAGGCGCTTGACCGCGAGCGATCACATTTCGCCTCAGATGGCTCGATCCCGAACGATCGTCATTTAGGGTCCACCCCCTCACCGCCAACGGTCGCACTTTACCTCGAATGGCTTGATCCCGAACGATCGTCATTTGAAGTAAGGTGCTTGACCGTGAGCGGTTACACTTAACCTCGAATGGCTCGATCCTAAATGATCGTCATTTGAGGGTCCGCCCCTAACCGGGCATGGTCGCGTTTTCCCACAAATGGCTTGATCTTGAACGATCGTCATTTGAAGTAAGGCGCTTGACTGTGAACGGTCACATTTCATCTCCCATGATTCAATCCCGAACAATCATCACATGAAGATAAGCGCTTGACCGCGCACGGTCGCACTTCACTTCAGATGACTCGATCCCGAACGGTCGTCATTTGAAGTTAGGCGCTTGACCATGAACGGTCGCACTTTACCTCAAGCGGCTTGATCGCAAACGATCGTCGCTTGAGATCCGCCACTTGACCGCACACGGTCGCGCTTTACCACAAATGGCTTGACCCCCGAATGGTCGTCATTTGAAGTAAGGCGCTTGACCGCGAACGGTCGTCATCTGAGCTCCGCCACATGACCGCGCACGGTCGCACTTTACCACAAATGACTCGATCTTGAACGATCGTCATTTGAAGTTAGGCGCTTGACCGTGAACGGTCGCACTCCATCCCAAATAGCTCGATCCCGAACGGTCGTTATTTGGAGCCACATAAAACTGTCAGTTCCTTTTGCAGGTCTTCAACAGGATATGAACATCCAGCTTATGGCATTACAAAACACACCTTCCTACCGAAAGGCATGTTTTGGGGGGCAAGTGTTATCCCGCCTTTTTCGCAAGGTCGTGACAACAAAAAATCGACCGAGAAACCAAAAAGTAGTTCGTCTCAGAGATGGGTCAACTCAGCATTTTGACAGAGCAAGTCTTCGATAGGTCGTTCAGCGACCTACGACCTAACTACAGAAAGGACTAAGCGACCTAAGGATGTTAACGACCTAACATCCTCGCGACCTAACTACCTCGCGACCTAAAAGACCTCACGACCTAACAGCCTAAAAGCCTTAGCGACCTAAAATCCTTAGCGACCTAAAATCATCCGTGACCTAAGGCTCTCCGCGACCTAGTAGCCTAACGACCTAATCCATACACTAGGTCGCTCATAGCCTTTATTCTATCCAAGCTAACTCTATTAGGTCACCAACGACTTACGACCTATCTTAGGTCGTTCCCGACCTAATACTTACTACCCAGTTTGTACAAGCCGAGATAACTTCCTATGCCGCTTTTTCCTAGGTCGCTCACCATTCTCACTAGGTCGCTAATGACCCACAACCTACCTTAACCTTAACCCGTTCCCGACCTATGCAAACCTACCTTAACCTTAACCAGCTCCCGACCTATGCAAACCTACCTTAACCTTAACCCGTTCCCGACCTATGCCTTGTCAATATGTTCACATGGTTCAGTGCAAACTATTAGGTCGTAGCCTATGCATCTTAGGTCGCTCGCGACCTACTCTTAAGTCGTTCACGACCTACGACCTAACTCCGAAATCTTCCTATAAATACAACACCAACTCCTACTTGAAAGGGACTTTTGGATCATTCTCTGGAGCGCCTATACTCTACTGCTTTCCCAACTCAACTAACACTCCAAACACCGAAGACACTTCAAGGAACTTCAAGAGAAGATCGAAGACATCCGACATGTATCTGAAGAGCAATTCACCGTTAAAGTTCTAGCTTCTTGTCTCGGTCGTGTTGTATTTGAAGATTCATTGTAATTCATTGTAAAAGTTGTAATCAAATCAGCAATAAAGAAGAGATAAAGTGGATATAGGATTGATTTTAAGCCGAACCACTATAAAAACTGTTGTCTTTTACTGTTTTTGCTATATTCCGTTTACCTTTAGTTCCCGTGTAAACGGGTGGTGCTTTCACTTTGTTCCAACTCACACCGGGTGTTAGCGTTTACCAATTTTAGCGTTAGAAATAGCATATGTCTTTATAATATTGGAAAGGATAAATGTTACCATTTCATTTTTTTAATAAGGCTCTGCTAGTATTTTATGTTTCCCCAAACCCAGACGAAATATAGAAGTCTTTCGACTTCACTAATGGTTGTTAGGACTCGTCTGTGTTGAGATTATGACCTTGAGTTTGCTCAACATGTCATATCCCCACAAAATAGTGGATAACTCCTTATCGGTTGTATCATACACAACTCCCAACCAGTGGTTCCTTATCCTAATCTCATTTTGACCTTGAGTTTGCTCAATAAATCGAAAGAGATTATTCAAATGTACCTACCATTTTGCGAAGACCTAAGTATAGTATTTGCACCTTCAGTTTAATCAACAAACATATAGCTATCTTAGCTCGTCTACTCTATATATTAATAATACTACATATAACATCTCTAGCTTGAGTTTGCTCAACAACCGGAGAGTATGTAAGTAATTGATTAATATATAAATGGTAGAGGATAATACTTATATTAATGATTCATAATATTTAATATATTTAATTGAGTGATATCGACTTTTAGAATAATGTATTTCCTATGAAATACTCTCGTGATTCAAATGTCGAACACATTAGAAATCACGGTATATGTACTATACATATGTATTTATTCCTTAAGTCTAGTTTAGGTTTTTACTATTCCACTTTTGTTTTATACATTCATATTATGCAAGTTTGGTTATTATATAACTTTTATAATAGTCTTAAGTACATTACACTAATTAAATCTTATTTAATTAATTAACATTTTAATTAATTTTGTATTATTCAATTAAACATTTTAATTGAATATGTTTTTGATTACATAAAAAAATTATTTTGATGACAATAACCATATAAATATATATATATATACTAATGTTTTTCCAAATTGTATAAAATATACAGACTATTATATAGGTAAAGGATAATCGAGTTTGAAGCTGTGCAGTTAAAGTGGTTGTATAGCGGTGGACGTGCAGAAAGTTATAGCGAGGATATAACGGAGGTGCAAAAAGCTTCAATAGATGTAAAACCAAATATTTAAAGTTTATTTATTCTCATTCTCACATCATTTGTGTAGGAAATTTTTTTAATCTTATATAACTAAACCAAAGAATATTAGAAAGGTCTTGAACCTAACTTTGTAGATTTTGTTTAGAAGAGAACTAGTCAAATAAATCTTTGTATATCAATGTGGCTAAAGAGGGTTATAAAAAGCCTTGACTTAGCAGAAGTAGCGGAAAATAGCAGGGCTTAAAATTGATCTATTATATAATAATGCTAAATTAAAAAAGCATAGCAGTCGAAGAGCGTTATGCGTGATAAGAGGTTTTTGTGGGGGCTTTGGCATGGCTTTAACTTCATAGGTTTGAAGACTGATCGACAAAAAGACTAGAGATCAAAATTCAGAGATGATCAGGATAATCAGGGACTAATAAGTTTAAAGACAAAGACATGAAGAGTTCAAGACTATAGATAATAGTTAATAGACATTAGATAAATTTGTTAAAGTCCTTGAATAGAAACTTTCTTTTCTGAATACTTTCTCACCAAAATATTTATTTTGCTTTCAAAATATATTTTACGAATATTTTATAAAACTTTTATATATTAGTTTATTTAAAAACAATTTTATAAACGCTTTTACAAAATATCAAAATTTTGTAACTCTTTAAAAGTGTTGTTGTTTTTCTCAAAACAGAAGGATATGTAGACATATCCCACATGAGTATGTCGACATATGTACCATTGAATTTTTTTTTTAAAATTTTGGAAAGTTATGAGTTTTGGCTTCTTCTCCCTACGGATGGCATGTCCCTTCAAACACTATATAAAAAGGACTGAAAAACGAATTTTTTCAACAATATTCTCTCCATTCTCTTGCTCTAAATTCTCATTATATATTTATCAAAATCCATTTTTGTACTCTTTAAATCCATTAAATTTAATCTCCATGTCACTACATTCATTCCCTATAATCTACTCATTATTTTGCAAGTATTCTTTCACCAATTCAAGAATCAAAGTTGTAACACCCTCTAAAATTAACGTTAGTTAATAAATAATTAAAAAGGCTCCAAAAATGGAATTTGAGCGAATGATGGAATTTGACCATGAAACTTGCACCATTGTGTTTGTAAGGATTATCTGAGCAACTTTCATATTTGGAGTTTCGCGATTAGAGCTCAAACAAAAAAGTTATTAGCGTTTGAAGTTTCCGGAGCGAAAATAATTAAATAACAAAAAAGGAAATAAGTAATCATTGATTATGGGACCCTACCAGTCGATCGCTAGCGGTCGACCGGTCTAATAAAGACAACTAGGGTTTGAACCTTGGCCAACGACCTGGATTTATTTATTTTAATCTAACGGATACGATTGATTCGAGCTACTATAAATAAACGTTTAACTCTTCGCTTCTCTTCTTATATTTTTTAATTCAAGCAGCAAAGGTGTGCCAATTTCCCTTCTCCACTACTTCTAAAATTTGTATAATATTATATATATATATAATTGGAGAAGGGTAGAAAATTGAAGAGAATTAGCGAATTAATACCGCTGAAAAAGGTAAATTTTATTATTATAAATCTATGTTCCTCTTTACCCAAAATCTCTTCTCAAATCAATAGTTCTAATAGTATGTATACACCTTTTTATACATATTCTTTGGATTAGAAATGAAAAGGAGTCAAGCAAAGGAATGGATTTAGATTTGGAGATTTGAAAAGCTTAAAAGGTGAGCGGGATATTATATAATTTATTTATAACATTGAAATTTATATCGTTGGATTCTATTTAATTATTATGCCTAAATAAGATACGATGGATTGTAGGCTTAAAACAAATATGTTGGAATATGACTTACATATTCTATAAAATAGGTAATTGGAATAAGAATATTAAGTACAACCTATTCTAGAAATTTGAATTCAATCACAAATATTTATTATTGTAGAATGTTTGTTTATTCCAAATTTATAATTGGGTTGTAAATTAGTCCTAACTGACTTGGAATGTGAATTTTTATATTATAATTTATTTGGAGTAAGGTATAATTTAATTATATCTATTTCCATGCAATTTCCATAAATTATCCATATTCTAAAATATGTATAAAAGTGCGTCATTTGAATTAACAAGGAATATACCAAAAAGGAAAGAGATGTGTAAAGTATTGATATTCTTCTCCATAGTTTGCACTATCTACATCAATAAAAGAAAAGAGATATTCCCTTGTAATTTCAAACGGAGCAAAAATCTCATTTTTGGGTAGTTTATAGAAAGTTATAATGGTAATTCCTTTTTGAAAGGATAACTCTGATAAATTAAAACATGAAAGGGAACCGATTAGAGAATTTAATATGGCATTTATGGGAAAATGAATAGGCATAATAGGTTGATTTTGAAACTAGTAAATAAATGCCATTAGAGAATTTAATATGGCAGTTAGGGAAAAATGAATGGGAATAATAGATTGATTTTGAAGCTAGTAGATAAATGTCATTATAGAATTTAATATGGAAGCTATGGAAAAATGATTAGGCATAATAGGTATATTTTGAAACGGGTAAATATATAACATTAGAGATTGTCCAATTTTGACCTTAATGACCATTTATTCCAAACAGTTGACATTTATTAGACATAAGAAGGAAACATGGAAACCAAAGCCTAAGCATATAAAGTAGGAATAATTACGTAGCAAACAAGTAAGTATTAATAATATTAAATATATATAGATGACAATATAATTTTCATAGTAGAAAATTATATAGCTTCAATTGTACGTTTAGAACAAGCATGAATTAGTGGGCTTAGCCCAACATTTAAACTTTGGGTAAATTGGTTTTGTTTAGTGGATTGAGATGCGAGGTAAGTATGGTTACGCAATAGAAGTCTTGCCTTTACCTAGATGCTACCGGTATTGTGTATACTTACTACTGATGTGGGACATCTTCAACCATAGGACCCATAAGGAAGGGATATGCGTAGGATGTAGGACCTACATCTGGGTCAGAGGTATAAAGTAGTTATTATAGGGTCCGCCTCCTTCCTATTTAAGTATTATTAAATTATTGAGGCTAATGTTTAGGCACGATAGTGGGAAATCTTACGAGGGGTCCGCTTCAGGGTTAAAGTATTAAGAAGCTATTACAGGATCCGCTTCTCCCATAAAGAAATATTAAGTGGCCAGATGAGATTATATGCGATGTTAGCTAGGGAGTACCAGTGAGGGTCCTACTTGGGTTAGTTATTAAATGATGGGTGCCTGGCTAGGATATAGGCATTAAATGGTCGGAGTTTGCTTAATTCTTGTTAAAGAGGCATTAAGTGCTTAGGTAATTTCTCTCACATTGTTATGAAATGACCGATGGTAGTTGCGTGGGACTGGGAAGGGCCTTTTTCCTATAGTTGAGGGTAAGTTGTAAAGTTAAGATGCGTTAGTAATACGACAATTATATTATAAAGTCTTATCTAGGTGTCATCGGTGTCTGTAGTTAGGACCTATTGACTAGCGGTTATGTTGCAGAGGGCCTGCTTTGGGGACTGAGGTATTAAATGGCTGTTGGGTCTGCCTCCTCCCTATTCAAGAAGTATTAAGTGGCCGGGTTTTTTTGGGAAGTGAAAAAATTAAGGCATATACTTATATAGTGATACCTTGGAGAAGGTTAGGTTAGGAATATCGTACGTGCACATAAGACGTAATGGATTACCCGTAAATAATAGACACAACACTTAAATGGAAATCAATTGACATAAATTAATAGGATGGGTAAAACATGTAATTTTCCAATCACTAGAACGTTGTTTTGACCTCCTTTCTTATAAAAACCACGGGTTAGACTTAGAAGGACTGGATACTAGAGCAAGACGGGAACTACAGATGGTGAAGCCTTCTTATTCATGCTCAACACTGAGAAGGCAATTAAATATCCAGTGAATGATATTCTAAGGTAGTAACCTTAGTCAATATGCATGTTATATTATATTATTCAATTCCATTGTGCATTTATATTGATCGCACTCTGATATACTTGAGTTATTACAGGTTACCAAAACCAATAATCCATACCCTAATGGACTTGGGTTTCAATTTGGTCAAAATTCGGACCCATTAAGGTGCGGATTGCTACAAAGTACTATAAAAGGGCTATAGGATATCTTGTTTCCAAGTTACAACTATTTGTATTTGAAATCAACAACTCTCTACTGCTATTTTGTATGGGTGTGCTTGTTGAGGTTCAGTGAAATGGTGTGCTAGTTTCCCATTTAAATCAAGTAAGTTTGCTTGTTGCCTGTTTAAATCAAGTGGGTCATTTTATTATCCGGTTAAATCAAGAGAGCCTACCTTAAACTCAAAAAGTTAGGAGGATGTATCTTATTGCCTTAAAATCAAGATTGTATTCTGGTTTGCTTGCTATCTGATTAAAGAGGTGATTGAAAGGAAATCTGCACAGATACTGTGTAGTACTGGATGTAGGGTTGGTTAATACGAACCGACATAAAACTCCTGGTGTCATCTCCCTTACTTTTACTTTATTTTTACTATATATATGTATATATAAATGACTACCTATTAATATATATCCATGTTGATTATCTATGTTTTGATATAAATCTTGAATTTTTTTTTAAATTCTATATAAATTTTGAACACTATTCATCCTCTCCCTAATGTTATAGCAGCCATAAGATCCATTCACACTAGTATAATTTATACTACATCATTTTCCACATTTGGAATTAGAGTGTTAAGTTTTCAAAAAATCGTAAATTAATTTTTGGCAATCATAAATGGCTAGTAACACTGGTAGTACACTTTTTAACACTTTTGTAGATGGATAATCAACTGCTAGACCCTCGCTATTCAAAATTAATTATTATGCTGACTGGTCATGTAGGATGAAAATCTATTTACAATCTAATGGATTAGATGTTGGAACATTACACAAAGTGAATATACTGAACCCAAACTGAATATATTCATAATGAACCATAGACCAAAAGACATAGGCACTCAATAACTCAAAGGCCATGGATATTTTATTTTTCTCCCTAGATAAAAAATGAATTTAATTGAGTTTCTATTTGTAAGATAGCTTATGAAATTTAGAGAACATTGCAAGTCATACATGAAGGGCACTAGTAAAGTAAAACAAACTAAGATTTACATGCTAACCAACCAGTTTTAACTTTTTAAAATGAAACAAAATGAGAACATTTCTAGCTTGTATTCTAGGTTTCAAGGTATAGTTCATTCATTAGTGCTATTAGGAAAAATTTCTCCTAAGAGCATCAAGTTAGAAAAATCCTCAATTCACTCACTTTAGAATGTGATCAAAAGACATTAGCAATATTGGAAGCCAATGGTATTAGCATATTAAAAATTAAAGAATTAATTGGTAACCTATTGTTCTATGAAGCACAGTTTTAGGGTAGAAAGGAAAGTAAGACGATTGAAAAGAATTCAATTGCATTCAACGCAAAAATTGACGATCAAGATTCTTATGATGCTGATAATGATGATGAGATTGCTATAATGACTTGAAATTTATGAAAATTTCTGAAATATAGAAAGATAAACAACTTTTGAATAAAACGAAAACAAAAATTCCGAAGATGGAAATGTTTTTAAGTGTTACGACTGCTGTGATTCTGGTCATCTACGAAGAGACTGTCTGCATCAGAAGAAAGCAAAGAGTTTACCAAACACCAATTCATTTAAAAAGAGAAAAAGGCCTTTCAATGCAAGCTTGGATGATTCTGTTACAACATCTAGTGACAACGAACCGGCATTGAAAATATCAACATGTATTTCACGGTGATGGAAGATTAATCAAGTCAAATAAAGGAAACTACAAAATTGGTATTTTTTACATTTCATATTTTATTTTATTTAAAAAAATTATTTAATATATGAATAATTATATAATTATATTAATAAGCACATATATATAATTATATGAATATATTTCTTTATGTTTTGAACATCAAAATTCTGGCATATATGTCAATATATGCCACCTAGGTACGTCGACATATCAGACGAAATTTGAGGAATCTTTTCAAAATTTGAACTTTTGAAATTTCCTCTCTTTTGCATTTAAAAAGGCTCCTTTTTGGCTATCACTTGTTCATTCAAACTCTATATATTCACTCTTTCAAACCTCATTTTCAACACACACTTTATTTCAAAAATCAAATACTTTCTTCACTTTCTTTCTTCCAAAACAAACTCATAATGTCTTCTTCAAACCAACCCTCTTCATCCAAAACCATTAGGCTTACCAACAGAACCAAAGTCAACTTTTTAATGATGAAGAGTCCATTGAAACATGCATTGAGTATGTAACATATGGTAAAATATTTTCGAAAAGATTTGCGAAATTTATTGAATTTTATTCTCATGGTTACAAGCTCTTGCTTTGGAAAATGGTATTTTAGTTTAATCGACTTAGCCCAAAATAATTTTGATTGCTATCCCGATTTGGTAAAAATGTTTTATGCTAATTTAAATAGAAAGTTTTACCAAGGAAAAGAAGATCAAATTTGGAGTGGTAACAAAGACACTATTATTGTTTTAGATTGTGAAATTTTTAATCAAATTCTTGATTGTATAAGTAACGGAAATGACCTCTTCACTTTTGAGATTGATTATGGAAATAGAGAAGTTATGCATGATTTGCTTTCAAACGATGAAGGATATGGTTTTGACTGTAAAAATCTTAGACCAAAAGCAAGATTAATAAGTCTTATTTTACAGGAAAGTATTACACCTAGGACGGGGAATTACAACAACCCACTCACAAAGTTTTCAAAGCTCCTTTTGCAATTTTCAGAAAATATGATATAAATTATGCTCAAGTGATTTTGGATGGTGATGTTTAATAGAAAATTTCTAGACAGAAAAGCATACTTTATCATGGTGTGTATCTTAATAAAATTTTCAACTACTTTGGTATTAACCTAAGAGATGAAAACATTTTTCCTCATAAATTTTTTGACAAAACAAGCCTCTCTCTTATGCACGTTCCTCTTGAGTTTGAACCTTATGAGTCTCTTACCAAAAAGAAAGAAAGATTGGCATGCGGAGAAGAGCAAGAGATTCTTTAAGAAGAAGAAAGTGATGAAATAGAAGAGATGGAAGAAAAAGAAGAGGAGGAGGAGATGGATACATCTCTTGAAAGCTATGACAAACCATCTAGCTATTCAAACAAAGAGATATTTAGAAATTAAGAGAAGTTTCATAATATTCAAAAGAAGCTTAAGCGTTCTTTTAGTAAACAATTCACTAGCCTCTCAAACAATGTTGACAAATACTTTGGGAAGATAATGAAAAAGCTTAGCAGGAATTCTTCTTCTCCATCATCATCATTCTAGATCTACTTAGCTACTTTATATTTTCTGGTTCTATTTATGTCATTTCCTTGTATTTTTCATTTTTTATGTATCTCTCTGTTTTATTAATGAAATTTGTTTAGAGACTTCATTTTATTGTCAATCATGTTCTTTTGTTCTCTGGAATCACAAACTAAAATAATCTAAAATATAAATAAAATATAATACAAAAACAAAAAACATGCAATTTACTCCATGTATGTCGACGTACCCAACATGCATATGTCTACATATTCTGGTATTTCCAGATTTTGAATTTCAAAAACGTAGTTATTTCAATTAGAGGGATTAGTTTTTGATCAGTCTCTTCACCACTATAAAACAATATTTCTTCTAGAAAAACTCGAAAGTCAATTCATCCTCTTATTTTACTCTTCTCTACACATCTCTTTTCATAAAAATGGATTCAATCATCAATTTTTCACAATAAAAACTAAGTGATGATCTAGAAGAAACTCTTCAATCATTCAATAATGCACCTTGCTTCATTCTTCGCAATCAGCGACGCTTGGATTTGAGCCAAATGCAAATGATCAAAGAATAAGAAAAACATTTTGATTCTCTTCGATGTTTGATTTCTTATTTCATTAAAGAAGTTCAAGGCGACGCCCCAGAATGCTCGAGCTCTAAAGCGAAAGTAGAACTTGAAGATTGGAAAGTTATCAATGCCAATCCAATCTTTTAATCGGAAGGATGGGTTGAAGTTTCCATGAAAATCTAGTTTTTATATGTATTTAAAATATATATTTATTGTTTGTACATATTTGTCCATGTAATTAGCAACTACTTTTATGTAATTAATTGTGTATAAGTGTGTGGAAGTGTAAAATTATGTTATATGGTTTAATTAAATGTAATTATGAATGTGTATATATATATATAAAGTTATATCTCAAAAATATTATTTTGCAATTAATATTGATTTTTATTCTATATACAATATTATCGCATATCATAATATTTAATATGTCACATTGAGGAGGAGTTTATTTTTCTGTACCATTTTTTGTTGATCACAATGAGGAAGAAAAATATAAAATGTAATATATGCATATACTAAGGGGGATTTATCAAAATAGAGGAGTTAACCAATTTAGAGGGAGTTACATTATATGTTAGAAAAATATTTACATAGTTGTCATCATAAAAAAGGAGAGATTGTTAATACAATAGATATTGATTTTGATGGCAACAACCATATAAATATAGTACTTAGGTTTTCCTAAGTTATATAGAATATTTTGAAGAATATTAAACAAGTCAATCGAATTTGAAAATTGATCACTAAAAAGACTAGAGATCAAAATTCAGAGATGTTCAGGGCAATTAAAGACTCGCGAGTTAAAAGATAAAGACATGAAGAGTAGACTATAGATAATAGTTAATGGACATTAGATAAATTTGTTAAAGTCCTTAAATAACAACTTTCTTTTCTTTGAATACTCTCTCACCAGAATATTTATTTTATTTTCAAAATATATTTCTACAAATATTTTATAAAAGTCTTACATATTAAATTATTTAAAAACTACTTTTTTAAATGATTTTACAAAATATCAGAATTTTGTAACACTTTAAAAGTGTTGTTTTTTTCAAACAGAAGGATATGCCAATATATCCCACATGAGTATATCGACATATGTACCGTTGAATTTTTTTTAAATTTGAAAGTTATGATTTTTTGACTCCATCTCTTTACGAATGGATGTATCCTTTCAAAAACTGTAAAAATGGGACTGGAAAACAAATTTATTCAACAATTTTCTCTCCATTCTTCTTGCTTTAAATTCTCATTATATATTTCTCAAAATCCACTTTTTATACTTTTCAAATCCACTCAAATTCAATCTCTACTTCGCTACATTCATTCTTTATAATCTACTCACCGCTTTGCAAGTATTGTTTCACCAATTCAAAGACCAATGTGCTATAGGATATTTTGTATCCAAGTTATTACTATTTGTATTTAGAATCAACAACTCTCTACTACTATTTTGTGTGGGTGTGCTTATTGCCGGTTCAAATCAAGTGGATGTTCTTATTGTCCATTCAAATCAAGTGGGTATACTTGTTGCTTGTTTAAATCAAGTGAATGATCTTGTTACCCGGTTAAATCAAGAGAGTCTACCATGAGCTCAGAAAGCTAAAAGGGTGTTTGCCTTGAAATCAAGATTGTGTTCTAGTTGTCTTGCTACCTAATTAAAGTAGGCATTTAAGAGGAAATATGTACAGATACTATAAGGACTGAATGTAGGATTGGTTAATTCGAACCAATATTAAACTCTTGGTGTCATCTTTCTTACTTTTGCTTTATTTTTACTACCTATATATATATATATATATCTGTGACTGCCTGTTAATATATATATGTATGTATGTATGTATGTATTTTGGTTTAAGTCTTGAAACTATTTAGAAAAATTCTATATAAGTTATAAGATACTATTCATCCCCCTCTAGTGATATAGTAGCCATAAGATCCGTTCACACCAGTATCATTTATATTACACCATTTTTCATATTTTATATTAAGGGCAACCTTTGCGCTCATTTGACTTTTTGAACCAAGACGGTAACCAGGTAGGGCAGGGTACTTGATTATTCAAACCCAAACATCGACACTACCTTTTTAGACACCCTACTAAATTGGGAAGCTTAATTGGTTAGCCTTAACATGACTAATTTATCAAAGTAGATTATTATAATTTATACATAGCAGATGTTTTTACAATATTAGAAATGTTAAATGTTATTGTAATGACCCTGAATTACACTGCTTTGATTTACAAATATTTAATTAATTTTAAATATTCAAATAAAAGGTTTTATAATGAAAATAAAACACTTTTAAATAACAAATAATGATGGTGAAATTGTTTTCCAAATTTGTTTACAAAATATAGAGTTCAAAGAAAAATCGAAAAAATGACCGGAATTCGTTTTTCGAATTTCCGACTTTTCGTCAGATAAAAGTTGTCGGAAACGTTGTAAACTCTATAGTATAAACGTACAAAAATATTTAAAAATGAGTTAGGATATTATGGTACACATTTATATACATATGTACTTAAGAAATGTAAGTAAGATGTAACTTAGTATGCAAAGGTTTAAATGTACTTAAATTAAAAAAATATAAAGATACCTTTTGACACATAATGAAACATTAAGTAGAAGGCATTTAATGCATATTGAATCAAAGTATTGAATTTGGGAAAAGATTTTCGTGTTTCTCAAGGATGGAGGAGACATGGTGATGAGGTGACAAGGCTTGAATGGAGGGTAATGTTCATAGGGGTATTTTAGTAATTTCTTATACCATTTTATATAAAAACTTTTTCTCCTTTTCCATTCTCATTCATTTTCATTTCCTATCTTCTGTTTTCTCTTTTCAAAAACTCCATTTTGGTTTTCAAACCTCTTAAAACTTATTAATGGATTCTCCTTAGAATCCTAAAGAATTTAAACTTGAATTTTTACTTCTTTTTAAATGTTTTAAAAACTTAGTTTTAAACTTTTTTCTTTCTCTATTTTCTTCCCAATTCATTCGACCATAACTTCCTCTATACTACTCCAAATCAAGATTTTCATTTTCTATACCATGTAGAATTCTAGTGGCTACAACTTTTATTTACACCACTTTTTCTATTTTCGAATATTTTTGGGTCAAAATTGCATTCCTTCTGCCTTATTTTCGGACCCATATTTTCAAGGTCGAAAATACCACTCCTTCTTTTAACCATATCTCCCTCAAAACAAATCAAAATTGAGTGACTATTATTTAGAAATTTTAGAGAAAATAATTTCCTAAAACTTTTCATTTTTCCACTTGTCCAAATTCTGAAAGTAAGATGGCCAAAAATCGAGGAGAAAGTGACCAATTTCCGAGTGATTTTTGTGTGGTTTTCCAAGCTTTACAAGTTCTAAAAAGTTTCTAAAAATATTTGGTGAGTAAACTTTAGCTTTTTAAAAATTCAATTTTTAGCTTCTATGTGTTATATGAATTGTGTATATTTTGTGACTTGAATTGGTTAGATATGTTGTGGTTGAATATGCTTATAGGTTGTTGTTATGAGTTGAAAGGTTAGACTTGACATTGAAGTTAAATATGTTGTTGTTTGGAAAGTTGTAAACTTTGGATGTTTGTTGTGATCTTGCTTATGTTTTGGTTTGCTTCATGTGTACATTGTTATGACATGATTATGTGTTAGTTGCTAAGAAAATTTAGCATTTTGATTGATTTATTGAAGAAAAATCCTTGTGTGAAAATACGAGCTTTGGTTTTAAAGATCAAATAACCATTTTGTTAAAGATAGAAACTTTGTTTAGTTGCAAAAACAGTTACTTTGGTTTCCAAAAAGTTAGAAAGCTTTCAAGTGATAGCTTATCAAAGAAGGAAGTAAGGATATAATTCCAAGAAATGGCACCCATAGCGATAGTCGCTATGGATGCAGTTTCGATAAAAATCCAATTTTTGAAAGTTTGAGATTTTTTCTCCTTTAAAACTTTTGTAAATTTTTTATAAACCCAATAATGATTTTTTAAAATGTTAATTAAAAATTTAATAATTAATTTTTAATTAACTAAGTTTTTTAAATAATTAATGATTAATTAAGTGTCAAGCAAGGTTTAATAATTATAATTAAGTGGAGATTAGTTCTTAATTAATCATATATTGAAGTAAGATTAATTTTAAATTAATTATTAATTAAGCTAGATAAATTTTATTTAATTATGAGTTAAGTATATAATTAAATTTTAGTTAATTGGTTTTAAATATAGGGTTAATTATTAGTTGATTATTAATCAAGTATTTAGTTATGTTTAATTATAAATTAATTGAGTTTTAATTTTGAATAATTATTTATTAAAGGTTTAATTTATTATTTAAATTTTAAGTAAAATATTATTTAATTAATTAAGATTAATTAATAATTACTTATTAATAAAATTTTAATTATTATTTAACAATTAATAAAGGATTAATTAAGGGTTTAATTTATAAATAAATTATTTATTAAAGGTTTAATTATTTATTAATTTATAATTAAATTGAGTTCAAATTTAATAAAGATTAATTATGCATTTATAAAGAGTTTAACTTTTAATTAATCATTTTAAAAGGGAGTTTTAAGTTTTAATTTTTTTTCCAAGAATCAAATTGTTTATAAGTACTTCTTTTTCAAAGATGGTTTTGAACACAAGAGATTCAAATGTCGACACCATCAAGTAGAGAAACAATTGTGAATGAGTTATGTAAATGGTTTGATTGTACGTACATGTGTTAGCAAAATAAATTCTCGTTCTGTTATAAGTTGATTATTTGGTTGTTTGGACATCTCATAGTAGAATAAATTTAAGTCCTGCTAAAATGAAATTGTTAACTGTGTAGACATATGTTTAGTAGAATAAATTCTCCTTTTGCTATAAGCGGTGAATTGTTTGGACTTTTATTTAGCTGGACAAATCACCATCCTGCTATTATATTATTTGGACATGTATATGCTAGTTGAGTTGTATTGACATGTTATTTCCTATTTTGGATATGAAGTGTATTTACATATATGTCGACTTATTTAAATAAACTATTGAATGACTTGAAAGTGAAATTGAAATTAAATGGTAACTTTTACTAGTATCATTGGGGTTGCTAAGCCTCCTTTTGAAATTATAAAGTATGGTCTTGAATAAATTCCAAATCTTTAATCAATTTTGGGGTTTAAAGTTTATAAATGATTTTCAAGTAGTATAATTATGTAGTAAAGATATTTATAAATAATAATTTGTTTATAAATGGCATTACTAAATGAAAGGGTTTATTTAAAGTGATTTCAAAAGATGTTTTGGAAATGATGTTTCTAAAGTATTTTTCTTTAAGAAGATTTTTCAAAAGAATTTTAAAAATAAGAAAATGATTTGTAAATGATCTTATAGATTGTGAAGGTATTTTTAATTATGAAGTGAACTTTTAAGAAAGGAAACTTTTTGTAAAAGATAAGTGGGTTGGTTTTTAGGAAATAATGTTATTAAACGGAATTTGTTTGGTTCATTTAATATGAAATATGAGGAGAGGAAATCTCTTACAAAGTTTGGTAATATACTTATATCATTGAGGTAAGTATATAAATGTTTTCAAGGTATAAAAGGGATGTAAGGGGTTTTGAGAATAGTGTTTGGTAAAAGATCTTTTGATTGACTATTTCTAAAGTAATTTTAATTAATGAACGATTAACAATAAAGACTTAGTGGATCCCATGGGTAATTAAATCAACGTCGAATGATTATTTATTTGATGGTTATATAACCGACTATCAAATTTGGACCAAAATGTAATTTTGGTATATCTAGGAGAAACACAGAAATTATATGGTACAGTTACCGTCGGTGGTGCTATACTGTATATATAAATTCGTTTCATTCTTCTAAGAAAAATGATAAGAAAATCCATCCACTAACGTTTTGGAGGTGATCTCCTCTCATATCTTTGTCTGTTTATTTCCTAAAGAACCGGGGTTGAGTTTAACGAAAATTATCAAAAGTTGTTTCGAAGAGATAGGGATCAAATATGTTATTCGAAAACCACTTCGATCCCAAGGGCTACTTGCTACTAATCCTAAGGGTGATTCCAAAATGGATGTAGTGGAGGTAGTGCCTTCAGTTTCGTTCAGTCCCAGAATGAACTTGAATGGATGAATGCTAGAATTGCATTGATGCTTGGAGGGCAGTGTAGCATTCCAAGTGGGAAGTGCTAAATAAAGGTAAAACATAGCCTCTAGCCTCATCAACCGAGAAATTACAAAAATTGAGCATGCAATAGGGCCAAGTAGGTCACTCCTATCAGGGTATGGTCATCCTAAATCTAGATCGATACTATCTACTCATGTATGCTTCGAGACCCAAAGTGGGGTGATCATATTCGGTACTACTAATCAAGTGATTAGTCTTATGTGGTAGAGGTACAAGATGTTCTTGTCAAACACCTGTTCATTTTATCTAGAGATGTACCATCCGAAGGAAGTTCCTTATCTTTCAATAGTATGGAATCCAATTTCCAATACGTGCCTTTACGATTTTGATTGTAGAATGTAGTTTGCTGGAATTTAGTTAATGTAACAATTTCAGCTATGATTAATAAGTATTTGTACTCTAGACACTATTATAATATCATTGGATTTTCTATAAAAAAGTTTCGGTTATCGTAATGTAAAAAACCATCCGTGTTTATATGCGGTGTGGTCTTACGAGATACCTTTGAATTTAGAAAGATTTTAAACATAATAATTCAATTGTTCGAGTTTACTCACACCAAACCCATGTCTGACCCGAAGTTTTATTTTCTTTCCCTAAAACTCTTGGGTGCTCAATTTTTTTATGGGATGCCAAGTAGTTCAAGTTTTCCCATGGATGCATGTTGGAGGAGCTTGGAGCAAGAGGCTTCACCGATTGCTAGTTATTATCTTGTTTCCACTGTATTATATGTATCTTGCATCAATTAGGTATGGATATGCTGTTATAACTGTCCAAGGGTAGAATTTTATTAGTATGACTCTGATGTATCATTTTTGAGATGACTTTGTAGAGTATTATGTTGATAATATATGTTATTTCGTTGTTTTGTGAGATTCTGTAATTGTTTAGTTTCTCTTATCTTCTATCTCCTTTCTCACCCCTAACAATCTGTCTTTCCAGCACTTAGTTGTTCGATACGTAAATATCGTGGATGTATTAGTATCGAATTCTGGGGTTCGAAAAGGAGGGTCATTACAGTTATCATTTCATTTTTCTAATAAGGCCCTCGCTAGTCTTTTATATTTCTCCAAACCCTAAGATGAAACATAGAAGTCTTTCGACTTCACTAGTAGGTGTCAGGACTTGTTTCTTTCGTGATTCTGACTTTGAGTTTGCTCAACAAGTCATAGCCTCACAAATGATGGATAACTCCTTATCGGTTGTATCACATACAACTCCTGATCCATGGTTCCTTGTCCTAATCTCATTTCGACTTTGAGGTTTTCTCAACAAATCAAAATAGATAATTCACTCGCACCTACCATTTCATGATGGCCTAAGTATAGTATATGTAGCTTGAGTTTGCTCAATAAATACATATAGTTATCTTACTTTGTCTAGTCAATATATTCCCTCTAGGTTTAGTATTATATATAGGTTTTGGTTTCATCGTGGTTGTTAGATTGGATGGTACGGGATGGTTGCCACACTTTTTCCTATTATTTTGCACTTATATAGAATATTATGTTATTTAGGTTGTTTTCATACATTCCTATATGTCATGATCTTGCATTCACATTAGGGTTGAGCTCACCAATAGATATGTTGCATACGTAATCACATTGCACTTTTGGTTGAGTAGATGGTTGTGTAGATAACTTGGTTGTATAATATGGTTGTAGAGTGTGCGTTAAACTATCAGTCCCTTAGGAATTTCGAAATTCATTTAAGGGGGAGGGGGGATGTAACATCCTATAAAATTAATTGGAAATTAAAATAAGAAAAGTCTAACTAATTAATAATAATGTAAAAAATGGAAATTTGGAAAATGTCATAGTTTGGCCACGAAACTTACACCATTGTGTTCGTTGTGATCTTTTGAGCAACTTTTATACATAAAGTTTCAGATGTGAGTTCAAACGAAGAAGTTAACGACGTTTGAAATTTTAGATCAAAAAAATAATTCAAAAAAATTAAGGTAATATATATTGATAAAGTCGACGTTAGATAATAATATCTTAATGTTTAAAAAACTATTAACATTAACATTTATAAGCGGCTGGACCACAACCGGTTGATCGCTAGTTTGGGTCGGTCGACGGCCTATAGGCAAGCGGTTGAAAGGTCATGCTTTGATGGCTAGGATATTGAGCGGTCTAAATGGACCGGATTTGATATGTTTAGTCCAATGGTCCTGCCGCATCCAAGCAACTATAAATAAGAGGCTAGCTCACTCATTTTTTCATACAAATCGAAAATTGGTAACGACACTCTGCCGATTCTCTTCCTCCATAAAAAAAATATCTCTAATTAATACACACACATATATCTTGAAGGATTTGGAGAAGATTGAAAGAAGCAAGCTAAGGATAAAGATTATATATATATATATATCTTTCCTAATATACAAATTCTGAATCTAATATGTATAAATAAATTGATTATATATTATACAATAAATAGAGGATAAGTTGGAGGAAGAGATAAGGCTATCATAGGAAGCAAATCCAAGGAGATTCATTGGGAATTATCCATGGAAATCTTAATTTTTTCCTACTAGTGTGTTATGTAGTTTAATGTTTGGATTTGTACCGTGCCGTGGGAGATTTTGTATGCAAAAGTTTATAACCCCAAAATCTTCCCATAATATGTAAAATTTTAATTTTTTTGGAATCCTAGTTGTTTTATTTTAATATAGTAGGATTTGATTCATTAATATTACGATAAAAATATTTTATGTCTATTTGATTCCACTTTTCAATTTATGATTGTATGACAAAGAATTCCAAAATAAGGAAATAGAAAGAGGTGTTCAAAGTAGGGAAAATAGGGCTATACAAAGTATGGGTTGGGTGGGGTTGAACCAAATACTTCACCCAACTCGTATAGGTATGTGTTGAAGATAGTTCAATCCATACCCAACCCCATATGAGGCTGGATATGGGTTGGGTTGAGTTGCATAGGCCTAATACAAAATTTGAGAATTTAACAGAAAGAATCAAAATAAAATATTAAAATGTTCAACTCAAAATAGAGGATTTTAGTTAGCATAAGGAATTGAACATAACAGATTTACAACTATTTTATTAGAACTTCATTATAAAATACATCACGTAGATCTGATTCACTACATATTAGAGTAAAAAATTTATTCCATACATTAAAATTCTTCTCAAAATCTCTTAGTCGATCCTATGCGTTTCAATTGCTCTAATTTTACTTGGACTGACATCGAATATGATTTCTAAGTATAGTTATTCTAGAATACATATACTTTATTCGAGATGTTGACTGTTCCAATTTTACATGGCTTGATATTGAATGATTTTTTTATATAGGGTTGGGTTGGGTTAAAATAGGGTTGGGCTGAATAAAATATCATATCCGACCCGTATATAATATGGTTACAAATTGTAACCCATATCCGACCCAAATTAGGTTGGGTTAGGTCACGTTTATGTGGGTTAGTTTGGGTCGGATGAGTATAGGTTATGTGCATCCCTAAGGGAAAAAGATATTTTTCCACTTATTCGTTGTTTGCACCATGTACATCTACAAGTATGATTTCTTTGTCATTTCAACGCTATTTAGTTTAAAATTTGATTGAAATATAAAGATTTAAATTGTAAAAATCTATTTTTTTATAGAGGAAAGGACTGTAATCCTACTATATTAATGTAAAACAAATTGTATGTTTTGGATTCCATTTTAAATATGTGTTGAAGTTTATTTTGCTTACCTAATTTATTTATGATGTTGGCTTTTATGCGATTGATGTATTAAATTGGAACTTGTATAGTAATTGTAGTTGTGAAAAATTAAATAATATAACACCCCAAATAAAAAACAAACAAATTACCTGGATATGCATAAAACTAATTAGGCATAATTTAGTTATGCATAAATATAATAATAACATATTCCTTTAAACCGCGAAACTGACAACTAAAGTTGTAAACATGTAATGTATATAATAACTAAGACATTAAATATAGAAACCGACAAATAAATCGTAATTAACAATTCATAATCAATCTACTAAAATGAGTTAGGGACAATTATGAAAATTAATCCATAAATAAAGGCGAAATAAGGAGTTTCTTTTATATGGCCTTTGATGTGCAAATACGGATGAGGTGTATATATATTATATGTGTATGTATATATATATGCATATGTTGATGAAATTTTACATTAAATGTTGGGGAGTAGAAATATGGCTAAGTCATAGGGATGCAAGGTCAGTTGAGAGCATATAGAAGTTTGCCCAGCTAATGTGGCTACTAATAGTGTGATATTTGTAACTCATGTGGAACATCGTCAATAATAAATACCCTTGTTGGATGCGAGGTTAGTACCAATTTTGTAGGGTAAGTTTGCCCAGCTAATCTGGCTACTAGCACCTACAAATAGTCAGACTAGTGCAAAATGTCACAATTAGGTTACATGCCATAAGTACGGGGTAATCCCAAGACGAGCCTGCTTTGAGGTTGAGGTATTAAATAATTGTGTTAGGATCCACCTCTCCCTATTTAAGAAATATTAAATGATTGGGATTATTGTTTAGGTGCGTTAGTAAAAATCTCTTGGGAGAGGTCCGATTTGGGATTGAGGTATTAAATGGTTGTTAAAGAGTCTGCCCCTTCCCTATCTAAGAAGTATTAAGTGGCATAGAAGAGACTTTATACGACATTGGTTAGGGAGTATCTAGAGAGGTTCGCTTAGAGTTAGTTATTAAATGACCAGAGTGTCTCTGCTTACTTCCCATTTAGAGGGTATTAACTAGCCTAGGTACTCCCTCTTGTATCGTTAAGATACGATTGGATGGGAGATGGGTTGTTGAACCCAATATATTCTATAGTTGCATTGCACCCGCTTTTATAGTCATGGCATAGGACTCCTAGGGCCACTGGCCCATAGTTAGAGGTACATGAAGGAATATAATTAATATGTAAGATATAATACTTATCTGAATGCTTACTGCCCATATACTATTATTGTAAAACTTGAAGTTTTCATACACCATACATGGTTGTTCTGACTCCCTCCTCATTATAATCCACTAGTTAGGTACATCGATGAGTGTGAAGAAGATGGCAGAGACTTGGAGGGTAGTTGTCTACTTTAGTTATATATTTATGTTACTATGATATACCTAGAATGCGTGTCATATTTTTTGTACTATTGAGATAGTGTACTTCCGTGGTTTGGTTTTATGAGATGGTTACTTTATTTTATTATTATATTTTACTCCTTCTGCTATGAGGTTCTGAAAGCATAAATAAATAGCTCTACATATTGTTTAATCAATTATACTAACGAACATTTAGCTCTAGAATGGACTAAGGTTTGATGGGCTTTTAATGGTTTGAAAATTAGGCCCATTTTGGAGAGGGTAATTACAAGTAGAATAATATTGGAAAGGATACAACATCTATTAGATGAAAATAATAGTTTTGCTTAAAACTTTCGTCGAGTTTCATAGCTTCCTAAATTCATGACTATAGATTTATAGTCAAGAACAACCATTACAATAACAATATGAACTTCCTATAGCTTCACAACTTATAGGAATAGTGGTAGGCAATGAGGAAAATATCATAAATGGTAGAGATACTGTTGTACCAAACAATACCAGGACATTTTATGAGAGTACCAAAGACACATGGTTGTTATGATCTTCTACAGTATCCCCTTCTACTCACTTATGGAAATAATGGTTAGGACCTAAATAGTCGTAAAGATAATGGTAATCCTGTTACATGCCAAGAGTATTATGCATATCTCTTATATTTACGAACATATATCATTAATTAATCAATATATCTTTATAATCCTAGTGTTAACCAAATAAATTACTCAAATTTTATTTAAATTCTTAAAATACTTCTATAATTAATGGATGAACTATTTTGCCATTTTCCTAATTTCAAAAGTTTATAAAGAAATAATGTTTTTCTAATTATAGATTCGACAAGAAGATATACCTCTTTTACTACTCAGTGGACGTTTCTTGGAACAGTACATTATAGTTAATCATGTAAAAATTGAAAGTAGTAAAATGAGATGGTTTTGGGAAAAAGCAACATCACATTAGATCAGAATTGTATGTAGGTCTACAAGATGCATTGGATGATGGACATAAGGATGCAGGTATATGAGTTTTTATGTACATTTCTCTTAATCACATTATATGTACACATTTTTTTTTGAATATACTCAGGAGAACCTGGCGAACCGGTAAACTCCTGAGAGGAGTCAAATTTTGCCTCTTCGCTTCAACTTATGGCACTTATAACCTCCAAATATTATCTTTTACAAGAAGTGTGTGCAAGGCAGGGCTCGAACTTGGGTCTACTACCAGACCTAGGGACCCCTTTTCTATTGCGCCACACCTGCGGACTACAATATGTTATGTATATATATCTTCATCATCAACATCTTAAAATTGATTTGAAAATTAAGTACAGGAAACATCGGAAGAAGAAGAACAATATTACCGGCTTCATTCAATGGATGCCCACGCACATGTACTAATGTTACCAAGATGCCATGCTTTGGTATAGAGGTTCAAAAAGCCCAATCTTTTCATTATGATGACATACAATCCTTCATGGAATGAAATCGCTTTTGAGCTATTATACACACAATTAGCTCAAGATCGTCCAAATCTTACGACAAGAATATTTCATGCAAAATATAAACAACTAAAGGATGACATTTATAGCAAACAAGTTCTCGATTTAGTTGCAACACATGTGCATGTTATAGAATTTCAAAAAAGAGGAATTCCTCGTGCTCATATTCTTATCATATTAAATAATGAAAATAAACTTCATGGCCTAGATGATTATGATGTTGTTGTAAGAGCAGAAATCCCAGTCCGTGACGAAGAACCAGAATTATATAGTGTTGTTATTCGATGGATGCTTCATGGACCATGCGGAAGACATCGACCAAATTCACCATGTACAAAAGATGGAAAATGCAAAAAGGATTATCCAAAATAATTTTCTCTTACTACTTTTCAGGGCAATGGTTCATATCCCATCTATCGAAGGCGAGAAAATGGTAGAAGCATTGCATTAGATAATGATAATGATTTTATTGTCAAAAATTATTGGGTTGTCCCATATAATCCATTGCTGTTAAAAAATATGATTTTCACATTAACGTCGAAGTTTGTAGTAGTATCAAATCTGTCAAGTACTTATACAAATATGCCTACAAAGGTCCAGAATGTATGGCAGTTGAAGTTCGTCCAAGAAGTAAGTATGATGTAATTCAAAAGTTTGTTGATGTAAGGCAGATATGTTCTCAAGAGACCTTTTGGAGAATTTTTTAATTTTCACTGCACATAATTTATCCTTCGGTTCAACGATTATAAATACACTTACCAAGTAGGAAACATGGCAAATATCATTATAATCAAACAATGTCAAATATTTTGTTAGATGAGAGCCTCTCTACATCGATGTTAATTGAGTTCTTCAACACTAACTCGTAAGATCCCGAAGCAAGGCAATATTTATGTCATGAATTTTCAAAGGAATACGGGTGGGTAACATATATAACAAAAATGGAAATGTAGGACATCATCAAAAAAAGTCATAAGATGGAATACCATTTCTCCTTCAGAAGTAGAATGTTACTAAAGAAACTGGGTCAGCCCGTAGAAGAAGAAATGGATGAATTTCAAAAAATATTATTGAAAGCATTAATTGTATTAAATGGAGAGAGAAACCTTTCATTTTCTATCTTTAATTTGAATTGATTGATTCATTTAATGTCATTAGTTATTAATTTATTCATGGAAAAATTTATTACTATATCCATTTGTATTCTAACTGTACAAATTGGAGTTTGAGATTAATTATATTTTTGTCTTATTTATTTATATAAGTATACATACACAAACACCTATATGTATCATATACATACACACACACACACATATATTTGTGTGTGCATGTGTGACATCATAATCTGTGAAGGGTATAATGTGCCCATGTATAAATGTTGAGATTTACATTGCAACAGACTCATTATCTCATTTTGTGTGTATTGTAATTTGTCTAAATATGTGCTTTATAATATGTCAAAACAAGATATTAATATATGTATTTGTGTGTGTGTATTATATAAGTTAATGTAAAATAATTATATGATAAAAATACAAGTTTTATCATTTTAGAAAATCCGCAAACACATTTTGGGCTTAAGATTAATTTATGGAATTTCCTCAATTAAAATAATATTTATTATTAAATAATTGTTAACAGCCCGCAATCAAATTAATTCTTAGAAAAATACGAAATCAAACTAAAAAATACAAAAAAAATTTGTAAAGGTATCGAGACATATTTAAGGCCTTGGAATTTTTTTTGGAATTTTCTCAATTGAAATTATATTTTTAACTCAATAATTAGTTTCAGGTTGAAAAAAAATTAATTAGACAATTTCTAGAATTTTAACAATTGAAATTTTATTTTTAATTAAATAATTGGTTGTTGGTGGAAAGTAAATTTATTTTAAAAATATTAAATTAAGTTTAAAAAATTTGAAAATTTCACAGTAAGCTTTTTACATGGTGCAGCAAATAAAAAAATATAAAATTGAAAATTTGAACCAATAATTATTTTTTACATAATAAATAATTCACAAAATCATTAAATAATAATAAAATATGTATATACATATTTAATAAATATTTTATATTTTATGACTCATAATAGGTATAAATCATCATAAGAAAATTTTAAGATTAAATATGTACGATATAATCATATATACAATTATACATAATGGATCAATATACAATTAATCTAGACCTCTGTGTGTGTGTGTGTGTTGATATAAGGGTAATTTTGGCTCACATCCCTCTTTTAAAAAAAAATTAGATGCACATCCCTCCGAATTAAGCATTATAAATTTAGTCCCTATAATTTATACCGTACCGCTTAGGCAAAAATTTGATGTCATGAACAATTTAAATTGCAAAATTAAAAACATGATATCTTTCAGTAGATTTATCAGATTTCAATTTCATTTTCACCATTAAAACACAAATTTTATTATCATTCTATTAAGATCCATATATAATATGTTTTGAGAATTTTTTTTTTCAATTTTCAGTGGCAAATATTTGCCAAGCAAATTCAAGTAAGCAAATATTTGCCACTCCACCTTGTTCAGGACCCACTCCACCTTTAAAGTTCTGATGGATGTCTACAATGGAGAATCTTACTTGAATTTACCAAGAAAATATTTTCTTACTTGAATATTTACTTTGCAAATATTTTCTTGGCAAATTCAAGTTAGCATGTTCAGGATCCACTCCATCTTGTTCAGGGACCCACTCCACCTTGTTCACGGACCCACTCCACCTTGTTCAGTACCCACTCCACCTTTAAAGTTATCATGCATGCCTACAATACTTGAAATTTGAATATTTTCCTAGCAAATATTTTCTTGGAAAATATTTTCCATGCATATTCAAGTAAGCAAATATTTGTCACTCCACCTTGTTCAGGACCCACTCTACCTTCTTCGGTATCCACTTCACCTTTAAAGTTCTTATGCATGTCTACAATAGAGAATCATACTTGAATTTACCAAGAAAATATTTGCCCTATAAATTTCAAAAAAAATTGTCAAAACATATCATATATCAATTTTAATGGAAAGATAATAAAATTTGTGATTTAATGGTGAAAATGAAACCGAAATCCAATAAATCTACTGAAAGATATCAAGTTTTTAATATTGCAAATTAACTTCTCAATATAGAAGATATTTTTCTGGATGGTACGGTAAAAATTATAGGGACTAAATTTATAATGTTGTATTTGGAGGGGGTAAACTTACATTAGTTTTGGAAAGTAGGGGTGTGTCCCCAATTTCCAATTTATATAACCAAAATTATTATTTTTTCTTCAGAAAACTAATTCAACAATAAATCAATAAACAAAATATTACAACAAGCACATAACCAATCCAAATATAACAAACACATGTACCCACAAAAATCTCATCTAATCTAAACAAAAAACAGTTCTGAATACAAATAGATGATTTGGATGTAAATCAACTTTTATATAATAAACTTGAAATCAAAATAATAATAATAATAATAATAAATGAAAGTTCACCTCTTATTGAAGCCTTTGATCCACGTTGAATTATGATTTCTCTTCTTAGAACAATTCCCAATCCATTAGGTTGCTAATCCGCAATTGGAGACCTTCTACTACAAATTTGTAATTTTAATTTGAATAGGATTTGAGAAGGGGATGATTTTAGAGGATAGTTGCTACCATTAAAATAAGGAAGAAGAAGAAGAAGAAAGTGGTGGCTCAAAAATGAATTAGCTTCTAATTATGGTTTTGAGATTGTCTTTTTTATGGATATGGCTAGAGAGCAAACAATGATCTCAACCACACATCTCAAACCCTGATTGGACACACATGTAGCCGCCCCTTCCCCTTGTTGGACCAGCTGGCCATCCCTCTAAAATGCTTGGGTTTGTGAGCCCTTTAACCCAATTAAATATACACAATTATATTTAACTAAACTTTTTATCAATATGTCATATCGACCAACATATTTATAACTTTTCATAAATATATGCAACAAATTTATTTCTCAAATCATATCAAAATTTTGTAATTAATATTTCATAAATATCAAATAATTTATAATAATTATAAACTTAATTAAATTGTTTGGTCTAAAGAGAATTTTAGTTGGTGACTCTTGGGTATAAATTCGGTCAGTGATTAATATCGAACTATTCGAACGTTAACGTTCACACTTCACTAGCAGGCGGTGTGAGAATATGGCCAAATTTATCGCTTACTCATTTTGTAAAAAATCTCATTTTAATTTAATAAGCGTTACCCAGTTGTGGCAGTTATGTACACCAATTCTCTTTGTCAAAACTATATTACTTTGGACTTATTGAATTTGGTAATGGTCAAATTCCAACATATATCATAGATTTACACGGCTTCAAATCCTTTCCCTCCAGAAGCATCTGGTCATAAGCTTTCTTAAACTAAATGTTGACTGAACTCCCATAGTCAACTAGCACCTTTCTTACAATTGCAGGGCCAATCATAGCCGATATCACTAATGGATCAATAGTCGGGGCCTCCACCCTGTCTGCATCTCCATTCATAAAAGCAATATCATCTGTCATAGTCCTGAGTTGTTTTGTTGGAGCATCATCTTCGACATCAAAATAGCTCTCATTTACTGCATGCTTTAAAGAAACAACATATCGCTTCATCTCGTTCTAGCTCTTCTCAGATGGATGCAGTCCGCCGATAATGGTATCAATCACTAGACGTTTGTCAAGCCGCCCGAGCTCATCAAAACCAGGCCCGGCTTGCCCCTGCTGGGGATTTGATGTTCCTTGCTTGCTATCCTACGAGGCTTGCATAAACTGTTGCAACTTCTTTTTGCGAATTAAATCTTCGATCACATCACGCAGGTGTCTACATTCACTGGTGTCGTGATCGTGCATCTTATGAAATCTGCAAAACTTACCAGACTTCTTCTCTTTTTTTAGTCGACTCCATCGAAGCCAGCTTTCTGTACTGTTCTTGGCCTTGAGTTGCCAAGTATATGTTTTCATTCAAGTTATTCAATGAAATATAGTTGTCAAACTTTGGGATTCTCGGAATTTCCTCAAATATGATTTCTTATCTTTAGCTCCATTGTTGTTCTTGCTCTGTCCACCACTTCTATTTTCCATATTGGCATCGACATTGCTGGAATTCCCTTCTGACTGTTTCATAGCAACGTTACTTTGTATCACCTCGGTCGATTGACCAACATCAGTTTTTCTGGCGGTTGTGCTCGCCTCTTCCAAGTGCAAGAACCGAGTCGCCTTTCTATAAAAGACGTCCATTGTCGGTAGGGGTTTCATCATTAACCACCTCCTAAAATTAGTTTTAGGATGGATCCATCTAATTTATACCATCAACACGATATCTTCTTGAGCGTTGCTCACTTCATTCACCGCGGTATTGAACCTGTACAAGAACTCTTTCAAAGATTCTCTCGCTCTCTGGAAGAGGTCGGACAGTGACATGACATCCTTCGGATGGGTAGTGTGCATACGGAATTGCTCAATGAACTTCCATGACAATTGCTCGAAAGATAATATGGATCTCGATGGTAGCCTAGTGAACCACATCATCGCCACCCACTCTAGGAAAATCAGGAAACAACGATATCGTACAACATCAGTAGCTCTGGCAGAATCCATATGCCAATCGTACTTCATCAAATGTTTCCTTGGATCCATATTCCCGTTAAGACAGCATCGTTGGCATCACAAATCTCCTTGGGTATTCCTCGCATAGGATTTCTTTTATAAATGGATTCTAGCTTAGGGAGGAACCCCAATTGCCATTGGTCCGATGCTGGCTCTCACTTATAAGTCTACTTTCCATTTCAGTTAAATCCGGCTCAGGTGGATCTACTGAACGGCGGTAATCATGATCCACTCTGAGTGTTTGGCCTGACAAACACACTTGGTTAGTTTCATGATACTCGGGTTTCTCTGACTTTGGGAGAACCGTTTGTTCAGCAGTTTCGTGTATATAGTCTCTTCATGGCGGATCCACAATGGCCGCCTGATCTCCAACATTTTGGCCATCTACAGCATCACCAAAAGCAAAATTAGCACCTTTATTAGGAAGTCGGCCAGTCAAACCCGCATTGGATGGCTTAGTACTAATCCCTTTCGATAGATCGGTATCGATCCATAAACTTTTACCGCGATTTGGTTCAGGCCTTTGTTTCGACTTTTCGATTTCTTTTCTGACCATATTATACTTTCTGTCCCACTACCTTTGCTCCAATCAGGAACTATCAAAGTCCGAACTAGAAGGTGTCAATATTAGTCCTTGAAAAGGATGGTTTTGATGACAACAACCTAAGGACTTGTTATAAAATATAAATACTAACATTATAATTTAGATATATATATATGTATATGCAGGATATAAACATGCAGGTACCAAGAATGAGACTGTACTGTATAGAGATACAAGACTGATGAATTTAAAGATCAAATATATCAAGATTGAAGACTCATGAGTATCAAGAAATAAAGTTA
Organism: Allium fistulosum; assembly: GCA_030737815.1. Taxonomy (NCBI): domain Eukaryota; kingdom Viridiplantae; phylum Streptophyta; class Magnoliopsida; order Asparagales; family Amaryllidaceae; genus Allium; species Allium fistulosum. The sequence continues at coordinate 370,120,334 of CM060908.1, forward strand.
TCAAGACTTCTTTATTCGTGGAATGGAATCCACTTCGAGCCTGTTAAAGGGATGGAACCCTAGTGGGATGGAACCCACAACAATATCTAGTGGAACATATAGTGGTCCTATTTTTATATCCACTAATTTTATAAAAATGTTTTTCAAAAATATATCTCTTATTTTAAATGTTTTCAAAACCTTCTTTTCAAAAAGACATCTCTCTTGTTTGAAATATTTTAGCCTCAAAACTATCTTTTATCATTTTTTAATATTTTGATTTCAAAATTGTCATTGATTTTAAACTATCTCTTGTTTTAAATATTTAGCTTTAAAATATTTACTCAGATTTTAAATCACTTTATAGATTAAGATTATATATATTAAAAATTACATTCTAAACTCTTTTATATGTTTAAACTATATTCAAATATATTTACAAAGTTTTAGAAATCGTTTTGAAAAATTATAGAAACCAATTTTAATAAGAAAATCAAAATCACCAATTTTGCCTAGAGCATGTCGACATCCCTCAACCCTCCATGTCGACATTGTGCCCGTTAAATTCAAAATTCAAATTTTCAAAAGAAGTGTTTATTCGTCGTATCCTTTCACGAATAGATATGGCTATTGATTTCCTATAAATACCAGTTGTTCTAAACGAATTTATCATCAGATTTCACTTGTTTTCTCTTCTCTTCATCTTCCACATTTATCCTAAAGAATCCCAAACTATACTCTGCCGAAATACCAAGTGAATCAAACTTGATTATCTCTTGTTTGATTCTCTGCCACTCTCTCCATAAGATCTCAGTGCTATTCAGAGTTATAGGATTATTTGTAAATTAAACTGTTGAGTAAAAGGTGCAGTTGAGCCTTGAAATCAATTGGGTGTGATTGTTTCCCCAAAAATCGATTAGGTGATCTTGTGGCCTGGTAAATCAAGAGAGTTTGCCCCAGACTTGAATACAGGAGGGTGTACCTCGTGGCCTTGAAATCGAGGGTGTAATCTGGGAGATTATTTTTGATAAGAAATCCGTACGTTTGTGCAGGACTGGATGTAGGGTAACTCCGAACCAGTATAAAATCCTGGTGTGTTCTTTCCTTTACTGCTTTTATTTATTATTTGCATTTGTGTCTGATTCTGTGATTATATCTGTGTCTGTGAATTGCATTTGTTGGTGATTAAATTTACATAAGTTTCAAAAAGATTTAGAAAATCCACAAAACAGTATTCACCCCCCCCTCGAGTGTTATTCCAGCCTTAAGATCCGTAATCCGCATTTCTCACATTTGGTATCAGAGCAAGGTTTTCAAAGTTTTCATAATCTGAATTTTGAAAAAGTTTTTAAAATAGCTATTTTTGGGAATTTTGTTAACACTAGTTTAAAACTGTTCAAATTATCATTGTCTCATAAGTCTGCATATAGTTATTATAGAAAACCAAGTTATCTACCAAGTTTTTATTCTGCGCAGAAAGAAAAATGTTTTATGGCCTTTGAAGAATCAACACTCAATGGACAAATAGTGCAAATCAAGAAGAATAAGTGGATACTTGATAGTGGATGTTCAAGACACATGACTGGTAAGCCAGATATGCTGAATGGTATTATCTATAAAGATAGAGGATTGGTTAATTTTGGAGACAACTCAAAAGGATATGTGATTGGCATCGGCAATGTCAGTAACTCTAAAACTCCTACTATTTCTAATGTTTTATTAGTTAAGAATCTGAAACACAATCTGCTTAGCATTAGTCAACTTTGCGATAAAGAATACAAGATTAAAGTTGAAAAAGATAAGTGTCACATCGAAGATAATAATTGAAATATTATATTTGAAGGAATTAGGAAGAAAAATATTTACATCCTTAGTATGAAAGTTTCAAATGATAACTTATGTCTTTTGGCTAATACAAGTGACCCTTGGATTTGGCATAAAAGATTTGGTCATTTAAATTTCAAACTGTTATCTAGGTTATCAAAACTTGACTTAGTTAGAGGTCTTCCCAAGTTAAACTTTAAAGTAGATAGTATATGTGATGCTTGCCAATTAGGAAAACTTAGGAAGAGTTCTTTTAAATTAAAAGATATGATTTCAACTTCAAAACCTCTTGAGTTACTTCATCTAGATTTATTTGGTCCATCTCAAATTCAATCAATAAATCACAATAAATATGTCTTTGTAATTGTAGATGATTATTCTAGGTTACATGGACAATTTTTATGAAACATAAAAGTGATATTTTTGATTTATTTAAATTTTTTACAAAAAGACTTCAAAACCAACTTTCTTTAACAATTATAACTATTCGTAGTGATCATGGTGGGGAATTTGAAAATGAAAATTTTGAGAGATTCTGCAATAAAAAGGGAATAACTCATAATTTCTCTTTTCCAAGAACTCCACAACAAAACAGAGTGGTTGAACGTAAGAATAGAACGATTCAAGAGTGTGCTAGAACAATGCTTTTTGATAGTAACTTACCTAAAAACGTTTGGGATGAAGCAGTCGCTACAGGTTGTTATATATTAAATAGGATTTTAATTAGACCATTAACTAATAAAACACCATATGAATTACTTTACAATAAGCAACCCATATTAGCTTATTTTAAAGTTTTTGGTAGTAAGTGTTTTATTCTTAATACAAAAGATAATTAGATAAATTTGAACCAAAATCTGACAGAGGTATCTTCATCGGATATTCTAATAGAAGTAAAGCATTTAGAGTTTATAATTTAAGAACTAATACTATTGAAGAAACAATGCATGTATCTTTAGATGAAAATTTTAAAGATACTGTAGAAATAAAGAAGATTTTGTAACTTTAAATAATGAACCTAATGAAACTAATTGTGAAATCATTCAACCTATAAAAGAATTAAGCTATTAAAAGATCATCCTATAGAAAATATACTAGGAAATATTGAATCTGTTGTTAGAACTAGAAATCAACTAAATAACATGAGTAATGTAGCTTTTATATCAACTATTGAACCTAAAAATCCAAAGGAAGCATCATCTGATGATTCATGGATTCTTGCTATGCAAGAAGAATTGAATCAGTTCACCAAAAATGATGTTTGGGAATTTGTTCCTAGACTTGAGGATAAAAGTATAATTGGAACAAAATGGGTTTATAAAAATAAAATGAATGAACTTGGTGAGGTCGTGAGAAATAAAGCTTGATTAGTCGCACAAGGTTATTGTCAAGAAGAAGGAATAGATTTTGATGAAACCTTTGCACCCGTAGCAAGATTAGAAGCCATTAGAATTCTACTTGCTTTCGAAAATTATAATAATTTCAAATTATTTCAAATGGATGTTAAAAGTGCTTTTCTAAATGGATTTGTTAAAGAGGAAGTTTATGTTGAACAACCTCCACTCTTTAAAGATGAAAGATTTCCAAACCATGTTTTCAAACTTAAGAAAGCTCTATATGGTCTGAAACAAGCTCATAGAGCATGGTATGACAGACTAAGATCTTTTTTATTACAATCAAATTTTGAAATTGGTAAAATAGATAATACTCTTTTCACTAAAAGAAATAAAACTGATATTCAACTAGCACAAGTTTATGTAGATGATATTATTTTTGGTTCAACTAATCATGAAATGGATAAAGAATTTTCCGAAATAATGACAAAAGAGTTTGAGATGAGTCATATGGGTGAACTTACTTTCTTCTTAGGTTTACAAATAAAACAATTAGATAATGGTATCTTTATTAGTCAAGAAAAATATGCTAGGGATATAGTGAGTAAATTTGGTATGACTACTGCGAGTGGAAAACCCACTCCCATGGCAACCAATGAAGCTTTAAATAAAGAAGATCTTTCAAAAGATGTAAATCAAAAACTATATAGGGGAATGATTGGATCACAACTCTATATCACTGCGAGAAGACCTGATATCATGCATAGTGTTTGTCTCTGTGCAAGATACCAATCTCAACCCAAAGAAACCCACTTAAACGCCGTGAAACATATCATAAGATATGTTAAACATACTTTTGACTATGGTTTATTTTACCCTAAAAATGATTCATTTGATTTAATTTTTTATTGTGATGCTGACTATGCTGGTTGCAAATCTGACCGAAAAAGTACAAGTGGAACTTGTCACTTTTTGGGGCATTCTCTGGTTTCATGGTTTAGCAAAAAGCAAAATATTGTTTCTTTATCAACAGCTGAACCAGAATATATCTCTGCTGCTTTGGCTTGCTCCCAAGTCATTTATATGCAACCAACTCTAAAAGATTTTGGATTAACAATTTCAAAATCACCAATTTATTGTGATAATTCTAGTGCAATAAATTTGTCTAAAAATACTACTCATCATGCTAGGACTAAACATATTGATATCAGACATCATTTTCTCAGAGATAATATAAGTAAAGAGATTATTTCTCTTGAATATATCAACTCCGAGAATCAAATTGCTGATATTTCCACCAAACCCTTAAATTAACCTATATTTACTAAATTAAGAAGATAACTAGGAATTTGTTTAATAACTAAGATATAGAATATAGATATAGTAACATATATATACAAGAAAATCAAATTTTTCATAAGGATGTCGAAATACCCTATCACCCATGTCGACATACAATGGCAAAAATTTTAAAATTTGATTTTCCCACTAAAATCAGTTTAGTAGTTATATAAACCTATGTATTTCAAATTTTTCTGTCTTCTCACTTTTCTTTCTCTGAAATAAAACTTCTGTAAATCAAAATTAATGGCCTCCTCCACTAAATCAAACCAAATTGACACCATTTCTTTCCCTTCTCCTCATTCTAGTCCTTTCCAACGCACTACACTGGCACATGTGAGAAAGATTGAAAAATCTATGAAGGATGCCATGCAAATGTTGACTGAATTTCAAGTTGTGCAACTAAGGATGGCAAAAGAACAAGAAAAGCAAGGCAAAATTCTTCGGAATTTACAAAAATTCCTAATGGATAATCACGCAAATCCTATTGTGATTGAAGAAGATTCTCCCAACATTCACGTGCATAATCCTTTAGTGCGCAATGAAGAGGAAGAAGAATAAGAGGAAGAAGAAGAAGATGAAGAAGCACCTATGGAAGAAGACGACAACGTGGTCTGTGTAGGCGAAGTCTGTTTTGACAAGATGGGAATTTGGTTGAACAACGTGGAAACTTTTGTTTTCATTATCCAAATTGTTCGATTCACAAATCTCTGATTGTCAAAAACTCTTGTTAGTATTGTTATTCTATAATTTATGCACTTAAATATATTTGTATGTTAATGTTTCATATATACATGTAAATATAACATCATATATAATAAAATATTTATTTCACTTATTATACTTCCTTATTAGTATTTAATTTAAATAGTATTAGATTAAGAGGGAGTTTAGGATTAGTTTTTGTTGATGACAAAGGGGGAGAAATATAAAATAGAGTAGTTAGAGTAGTTAGGCTTAGATTAAGGGGGAGTTATTAGTTTTAGGGGGAGTTATTATGAAGGAGAAGTATATATTATAAACATAGGTTGTCATCATCAAAAAGGGGGAGATTGTTAGTCATTGAGAAGGATGGTTTTGATGACAACAACCTAAGGACTTGTTATAAAATATAAATACTAACATTATAGTTTAGATATATATATGTATATGCAGGATATAAACATGCAGGTACCAAGAATGAAGACTGTACAGTATAGAGATACAAGACTGATGAATTTAAAGATCAAAGATATCAATATTGAAGACTCATGAGTATCAAGAAATCAAGTTATCAAGAGTTCATGATTTTAATAGTACAAGATAAGTATTGAGTCTAAAATTATGTTAAAACTTCTTGAAAGCACTTACATCTTTATTCGAAATTTATTCGTGGAATGGAATCCACTTCGAGCCTTTTAAAGGGATGGAACCCTAGTGGGATGGAACCTACGACAATATCTAGTGGAACATATAGTGGTCCTATTTTGATATCCACTAATTTTATAAAATTGTTTTTCAAAAATATATCTCTTATTTTAAATGTTTTCAAAACCTTCTTTTCAAAAAGACATCTCTCTTGTTTGAAATATTTTAGCCTCAAAACTATCTTTATCATTTTTAATATTTTGATTTCAAAATTGTCATTGATTTTAAACTATCTCTTGTTTTAAATATTTAGCTTTAAAACATTTACTCAGATTTTAAATCACTTTATAGATTAAGATTATATATATTAAAAATTACTTTCTAAACTCTTTTATATGTTTAAACTATATTCAAATATATTTACAAAGTTTTAGAAATCGTTTTGACAAATTATAGAAACCAATTTTAATAAGAAAATCAAAATCACAAATTTTTCCTAGTCGACATCCCTCAACCCCCCATGACGATATGGTGCCCGTTAAATTCAAAATTCAAATTTTCAAAAGAAGTGTTTATTCGTCGTATCCTTTCACGAATAGATATGGCTGTTGATTTCCTATAAATACCAGTAGTTCTAAACGATTTATCATCAGATTTCACTTGTTTTCTCTTCTCTTCATCTTCCACATTTATCCTAAAGAATCCCAAACTATACTCTATCGAAATACCAAATGAATCAAACTTGATTATCTCTTGTTTGATTCTCTGCCACTCTCTCCATAAGATTTCAGTGCTATTCAGAGTTATAGGATTATTTGTAAATCAAATTGTTGCGTAAAAGGTGCGGTTGAGCCTTGAAATCAATTGGGTGTGATTGTTGCCCCGAAAATCGATTAGGTGATCTTGTGGCCTGGTAAATCAAGAGAGTTTGCTCCGGACTTGAATACAGGAGGGTGTACCTCGTGGCCTTGAAATCGTGGTGTAATCTGGGAGATTAATTTTTGATAAGAAATCCGTACGTTTGTGCGGGACTGGATGTAGTGTAACTCCGAACCAGTATAAAATCCTGGTGTGTTCTTTCCTTTGTTGCTTTTATTTATTATTTGCATCTGTGTCTGATTCTATGATTATATCTGTGTTTGTGAATTGCATTTGTTGGTGATTAAATTTACATAAGTTTCAAAAAGATTTAGAAAATCCACAAAACACTATTCACCCCCCTCTAGTGTTATTCCAGCCTTAAGATCCGTAATCTGCATTTCTCACAGTCAAGTCCCTTCTACTTCTCCTACGGTTGTAGTCAATTGATTCAATAAATCCAAGCTCTATTTCATTTGCCGATTCAATTCATCATGGCTTTCCTAGAGGTTGTCTTCCATTTGCTTCATCATATGGTCCATCTCAACCTTTTTAATCACATCCGTTAGGTTTTGACCTTCAATGGCTGTTGGCTGGAAACCTCCTCAACATGCTGGGAATTGACATTTTCAACATCCTCAACGGCTCTTGAAGTAGTGGATCAATCTCTTCGAGGGCCATTTTGAAATAGCTTCTAGTAGACCTTTTGGAAACGAGCATTTCAAAAGAGTAGAAAACAAAGAAATTGGTCTATCTCTTGGATTTATGCAATCCAATAGTAGATAATGGATCTAAACAGCCTGAGAATCATGCTCTCTGTGAAAGCAACAAAATGTTAGTACCAAAATATGGCACAAATACCCAAGAAATTAAGTAGAGAATGAAAATAAAGAAATATAAATGGAAACTGAGTATAAACAAGATACCAAACATTTATAGTGGTTCGACCAAGTATTGGCTACCTCACTTGAGCTTCCTATTGCTTTTATTGATATTTCTTAAGTACACTTCTTATGGATCGGTAGGGATCCATGGGTGATACGAGGAATTATGTAAAAATTGCAAGGAAGTAGAAAAGATCCTCGAAAATGAGCCCTTAGCCTCCTATTTATAGCTGTAGGTCATTGAAAAATGCACCACCACGTCTTCTTCTATGATCTCCACGTTCCTGTAGCAGTTCCACTTGAGAAAACGTGGCCATGTCAGCAAACAGCCATGGATCGATATCGATCCATAGGCATGGATCGATATCGATCCATAGGCATGGATCGCTACCGATCCATAACATTCACTTATGGGTCGGTCTGAATTCTTTGTATAGTGGTGATTTGTTGTTAGGTTCGTATTTTCCATCTTGAAAGCTCTGTTGGAGGACTATTCCTGGGTCAATAGGATGGATCGATGGAGAAGTAGAGTTATTGATTTTAGGTGCTTGAGTCATTTGATAGCAAACTACATATTATCAATGCAATAGAGCTTGAGATGGGTTTCTGGCATCATGGCTTGTGAATAGAAGGAAGTTGGGGTAGAATGGATGAAGCTCTAGATGGATTTGGCTTTGGGATTCGGTGAGATGGTGTTGCTTCCATCTTGCAGTCTTGATTGTACTTGGTTTCTAGACTCTACAGCTATCTCTCCAAGCCTCCTGCCTTAATAATTTTCAAGTTCGATTTGTCAAGACCATCCAAATACTGACTGGTCAAAAGGCTGGATAACACTTTGCTTCACCAATGATCAATGAGGGCTATAGTAGTATGAAGAAAGAATATAGAGAAAAGAACTGGAGCCATATGAGGATATATCAAAATATCTCCTCCTTTCTCTCAATCCCTAGAATACTATATCCCCAAGCCCCCTTCATGTATGGATGGCCTCTTCTATTAACTAACATAGCTGAAATGCCAATTAGATCCCATTGAGTCAATTACATAATATTATGATTCAAGCTCCTTTCAATCTAACTGACATACAACATTTATACATTATTTTGATCGATTTTAAGCTTCAAACAAATAATTAAAATCACAATAGAAGTTTAACATAATATCAATGTTAATTTATTTTTATTCTATAAATCAATTTAAACATTGATTGAATTAGGAAATAAGTAACAACGTGGTTGTGTTGACTCTCTAGTGTGATCTCGGTCCTTAGAAAATATTTCAAAAATTTAGAAACAGAAGCCTATATGGACTTTGTTGAAGTACAAATTGAGCACAAGTTCGATTCTTATAGATCATTTAGGTGAAATCCAATTATTAATCTGTAATATGCTCACCTAGTAACGACATTTTGTACATGCATCCTTTTTGTCATCCCTTTATTGCTTAGATATCTAGAGTTTGCTCTAAGGTCAAAAACTCTACTAACATCTATATTTAATTACCTAGATCACTTTAAAGTCATTAGTTTAGTTTAATACATTTAATGATTAACTGATTTACGCCAGCCAGAGATTTCAACTTTAAATCGAATACCAATTATGCTCATACTAACTTTTATGATGAAAGAGTTCTTGAGTAGTGATTCACTTTAAGTAGTTCAACATATACCCAACCGTGGCCAATACATGGTCGCCATGCCATGTGCTTGAAAATAATTAAGGTATAGTATGTCTTTACCATAAGATATTCTATTTTGACTTAGTTATATTAACCTATAGAAGGCTCTCATCGGACCGTTCTTTGATTGTTCCAAATAACCATAAGTACATAACCCTTTGATGTCCCCAATGGTTATGAGTACACCGTCCATCGTACGGAGAGCAATATGTACATTAGGCTCAAAGGATATATTGATATCTTTTTCTTGATATATATTGACTAGGAACATTTAGGGAGTTAAGTTTTTGTATATGTCGATTCAATACTCATGGTTACGAACACACTCACTACTGCAATCGATAAAACACTTCATATACGGATTTTCTATCTATAAACATTTAATGTACTTAATTCATTGTTTATATCACTATATAATAACACATGTAATAGAAAATAAAAAAAGAAAACTTAATTCTGAACAAATTTTTAACGAGTTAAGTTTATATAACAAATTACATAATTGCCATAGGGCACACCATTAACTCTATCATATGTGTAATAGTCTTTTGACTTCAGAATATTGTGAATCTTGAATGTCTGAACTATACTTTTATTATTGTCAATCACATGACAACATGGTCATGTTAAGGGTATAGTTGGATATAAGTTGGACCACTTTATGTAAAACACTATTCAAGAGAGGTTTCATATCCTTCGATTAGAAGTTTAGTATCACTATAATTGGAAGTCAACAAAAAGTCAAATTCTTTGGCCAAACAATTTGGTTAACCGCTAATTTTTATCGAATAAAACTGTTATCCCGCCTTTTGGCAAGGCCATGATACCAAGAACTTGACTAGAAACCAGTGACAGTTCGTCTTGGAGATCGGTTATACGCAGGCTAAATATGGATATCGACGAATTCTGTCCGAGTCCGGATCGAGCTAAAATTGATATGACACGACAAGCGAAGCTATGAGAGCCAACGTTCCAAATTTCAAGTCAATCTGAGTTAATATGCTCAAGTTATGATCGATGAAAGATAGGATGAAGAACAGCCTCAAGTTCGAATCCATCGACTGGCCACTATTCGACTCGATCTCGTTCGAATCCATCGACTGGCCACTGTTCGACTCGATCTCGTTCGAATCCATCGACTGGCCACTGTTCGACTCGATCTCGTTCGAATCCATCGACTAGCCTCTGTTCGACTCGATCTCATTCAAATCCATCAGGAAGCCTCTGTTCGACTCGATCGAGTTCGTATCCATCAACAGAACCCACTTCATATCGATCAGCCAATGACCACTTCACATTGATCACCAGAGTCCACTTCGCATCCATCGCCTGAAGAGCTTTGTTCGAATCCATCAAGCTTCTATAGTTCGTATCCATCAGTTGACCTTACTTCGTATCCATCAAGGAACCACTATTCGTGTCCTTCAAACCCAGCTGCTTCGTATCCATCGCGGAGTCCCTGTTCATATCGATCATATAATGGTTATTCGTATCGATCGGCAAGCCACACCACTTTTATCGACACGAACATAATGTAACCATCGATACGAACTGAGGAGCCTTCATCGATGCGAACTGCGCATCTTTTATCGATACGAACAAGGCAACACCATCGATACAAAATGAGGCGAATTCCTCGAACGACTCGATCAACTCGGCGAAGAAGGTGGGTCGATCCGGAGAATGCTTGCCACGTCACCACTTGATCACACGCAACTATCGATTCAAACAGGATCGAGTCGAAATGATCGAGTCGAACGAAACAGCCTACCGAAAGTCTCCATTTCGTATCGATCATATCTCACGATCCACAAGTCCAAATGCTATGAAATTTTCACAGGAGTTTACGTGCATGATGAGGAATGTCCACGCCAAATTTCGACTCCATCGGACGCAATCTTGATCGATACGAAATCCGTTCGTATCGATCACGGATCGGGCGGAAACTTCATGGGCTTGGACGCGCGGGCCTACTCACGTGCCAGAAGGAGTCTCTCGAGATCTGAGCGAAATATCAGCCTCCCACATCTATAAATAGAGCCCCAGGGCATACAAAAAATGGGGATCTTCTTCTTCTTTGAATTCTCCAACGCCCAGACTCTACCGGATCCAATTTTAAACTCCATTGCTGCTGCTACTAACGAATTTCGGTACAAACACTTTGGTGCTTTCACTGAGAAAAAAACCCAATTTTCTCCTACTCTTTGGATCTCCTATCTATATCGGATTGCATAAGTCCAAGAAGAAGATCCAAATCTCAAGTCTTGAAGCCCTTCCATACTATTCAGATTTGCAATCAGATCTAGGAAAGAACTTCATCAATTCATCATGGTGAGCACATGTACCGCTTCTACAGCTGCTGATCAGGGAGGACAGGACAGACAGAATCCCGCGCAATTGCCTCCATCCAACAAGATGCTGCCGGGCCTTCAGATCCATCAGGCCCGGTCACCAGACAAGAATTCCAGATGCTGCTTCAAGAGTTGACCTAGAGTCGGCAACAACTTACTGAACAACTGTGCGCCAACACAGAGTTGACCAACCAGCTGAATCGCCAAAGGCGAAGAAGATCCAGAAGAGATCAAGGGTCTTATTCTTCTACGGAGAGTTCAGCCTCCTCCGATGGCCATCACCGATCCACACGCCCACAGCTGGATGTAAGCTACACCCAGGCCACAGGACACCAACCTGCTTTGAATCTTGGACAACCCAGAACTGGACCATTCACTAGTCATCATACATGACCTTCATCCCGAGGAGGTGCTGCTCCTTATCATGTCACATGCAACCTCACCACCACCACTACTACCGAACAAGGGGTTGATGCTAGAAATCAAACTGATCCTCATCGTAGCCAACGAGAGCATACTCCGGAGCCTTATGTCCCAGAAAATGTTGAAACAAGGAGGCGAGGCACAGACTGTTGACCGCGTCCGGTCCAGACCCGCGCTGTGGAACCCGACAACACCTTGGCACAACATGCTCCAAGTATCCGAATGCCGGATATACCGACGATGGTTCGTCAAATGATCTGTGAAAGTCAGGGTCTCACTAATGACGACTGGGGAATCTCCCGGAGTCATACCCCTTTCACCGATGACATATTATATGCTGAACTACCTCAGCGCTTCAGGATGCCAACTTTGCCAGTTTATGAAGGAAGTTCTGATCCCAATCAACACATCCTGAAGTATGAATGACTGATGAATGCTGCAGTAAAATGCCGTACTTTCCCTATTTCCCTAGGGGGCATTGCAACTATGTGGTTTACTCACTTGCCACTGCGATCCATTTCGAATTTTGACCAGATGGCCACCAACTTTGTTGAACAATTCCGTATGCACGTAGCAAGGCCTAAAGATGTTAACACTCTATCTAGTGTTACTCAAGCTCCCGGAGAAACACTTAGACGTTACTTGGAGCGATTCCATGCTGCGTGTGCAGAAATAAGCAATCCCAATGACAACTCTATCCTGATAGCATTGACTAAGGGAATTGATCCTGATTCCAAGTTCGGAAATTGGTTAGCCGGGAAACCACCTGCGTCATTGGACCGTTTCTATTCCAAGGCAGCCCAATTCTTGAGAAGGGAGGATGCGAAACAGTCTAGGAAGCAGGATGACGCAGGGCCCAACATTGAAGGGATTCAGAGTAACATCACCGTTAAACAATCCGGAGAGAGTTCTGGAAAAGTTCAGTTGAACTTACAAAATAAATAGAATCAGCAGAGGGATAGTGGAAATCAAGGCAAAAAACGAGATCAGAGTCGTGGCCCACGACGTAAAGCTCCCATGTACGATAATTATACTCCATTGAACACGTCATTCGAAAATGTGTATTTGCAGACTTGTAACACTATGCAATACAAGAAGCCTGCCCCGAAACCATCAACGGAAAGACAAGTCCAAACAGGAAAGTTTTGCAGATTCCACGAAAGCTATGGCCATAATACAAACAAGTGCCGTATTTACAAGATCTCATTGAGAAACTGATACGTGAGCGAAAGTTGGATCAGTATGTGCAGGCACCGCAGTCAGGAGGTGCGGGCCCATCAAATCAAAATCATGCGCCAAATCAGGAAAGGCAAGAGGAACCCGCTCGAACTGGCGGGAGGTTGGTTATTAATACAATAAGTGGTGGTCCTCATCCAGCAGACCGAAGCTGGAAGGAAATGGAGTCGTATGCCAGCTCTGTCAGGCATGCAGACTTTGAGTGTTATAGTAATTTTGATGAAGGGGCTCCGGCCAAGCAACAGAAGACGATGACAGATGACATTGTGTTCAGGAACAGAGATGCTGACAAAGTCGAAGCCCTCACTATTGATCCACTGGTCATCTCAGCTCAAGTAGGTCCTGCTTGGATGAAGAGGATCTTAATTGACAGTGGAAGCTCTGTGAATATCATGTTTAAACGAGCTTATGATCAAATGAAAATGGAAGCCAAAGACTTGAAACCTTGTCAATCCCGAATCCATGGTTTCAACGGAAGTGCTACTATACCCACTGGAGTGGTGGAACTGCCAGTGGAGTTGGGAGTTGGAGAACGCCGGAGAGTACGGATGTTACAGTTCGTTGTGTTGGACATAGACTCCCCTTATAATGCTTTCTTGGGCCGACCGGCCCTCGCTGAATTCAGGACAGCCTTTGCCCCGTGGTGTTTGACTCTAAAATTTCCCACAGATCGTGGAGTGAGAATCATTCAGGGAGATCGGGCTGCTGGAAGAGCCTGTTAGGTCGTAGAGCTGCGAGAGGCGTAGCGAAAGGAGAAAGGAAAGGGCGTACAGGAATCTCTCTACGTCCGCTTTGCTGATAATTGACAATTAACGCCCGGGCCTAGGCCCGGGCAACCCCAGCCAATTCCAAAGGGATCTTGACCCAAGAGAAACTGAAGACGAAGGAGAATCTAAAGAAAGTCAAGCATCCCCGGCCTAACTGACGATCGATGTCCCAATTGACAATGATGATGATTCGAAGATGATAAAGATTGGGTCTCAGCTAAGCCAGCGAACTCAAGAGGAATTGGTTGAATTTCTACAGGCGAATCTTGACGTATTTGCCTGGACGCATTCTGACATGTATGGGATCTCGCCGAACATCGCGAGCCACACTCTGAATATTGACCCGCGGCATGTCCCGGTCAAACAGAAAAGGCGTGGTATGGATCTAGAGAGATCTGCCGCCCTTAAAGAAGAAGTAGAAAAGCTTAAAGCAAACGGGTTCATTCGAGATGCGCTATATCCTGAATGGGTGTCGAATCTCGTGCTTGTTCGAAAGCCGAACAGAAAATAGAGAACATGTGTCGATTACTTCGATCTGAATAAAGCTTGTCCCAAAGACAGTTTCCTTCTTCCTAGAATTGATCAGCTAGTAGATTCAACAGCCGGGCATGAGCTCTTATCCTTCATGGACGCATATTCTGGCTACAATCAGATACCAATGCATTTACCTAGTCAAGAACATACCAGCTTCGTAACCAATCTGGGACTTTATTGCTACAAAGTTATGCTATTCGGACTCAAGAATGCCGGGGCTACTTATCAACGATTGGTCAATCTGATGTTTACCAATCAAATCGGGAAAATAATGGAAGTATATGTAGACGACATGCTTGTGAAGTCACGATTTTCCACTGACCATATTAAAGACCTGGAAACTATGTTCAACATACTTCGAAAATACAGAATGAAGCTCAATCCACTGAAATGTCATTTTGGAGTTGCATCCAGAAAATTCCTTGGGTTTATCGTCAATGCTTGGGGAATCGAAGCTAATCCTGAAAAGATTTGGGCAATCAGAAATCTTAAGACTCCGAAAACTATAAAGCAAGTCCAGAGTCTCAATGGGAAAGTAGCAACATTGAGCAGGTTAATTTCAAAGTCCATTGACAAATGCATTCCCTTCTTCGATCTGATCCGAAAAGGAAAACGAAACTTTGAATGGACCACGGAGTGCGAGGGCGCTTTCCAAGCACTAGTTCAGCATCTATCCACACCACCTATCCTGTCAAAGCCTATTGATCATGTACATATACTTGGCAATATCAGAAAACGCTAGCAGCGCTGCCTTAGTTCGAGAAGAGGACAGGATACAGAAGCCAGTATACTACGTCAGCAAACGATTGACTGGAGCTAAGAGGAATTATCCGAAACTAGAGAAGTTGGCTTATTGCCTTGTTATTGCATCAAGAAAACTCTGACCATATTTCCAGGCACATCCTATTATTGTTTACACTGACTAGCCGTTACGACAAGTCCTTACGCGGCCTGATACGTCTGGTAGGTTACTCAAGTGGAACATCGAACTGAGCCAGTTTGATATTACTTACACTCCAAGACGAGCCATTCAAGGACAAGTCCTAGCCGATTTTATAGCTGAATTTACCATTCCATAGGACTTACCCGAAACCAGTGAATCTCCCGAATATGTCTGGAAGCTGTATACTGATGGTGCATCAAACGACCGGTGTTCGGGCGCTGGTGTTGTACTTGAAACTCCCGAAGGTCGATCTATATGTTATGCTTTGAAGTTCGATTTTCATGCAACCAATAATGAAGCTGAATATGAAGCCCTCTTAGCTGGACTAAAACTTGCTAGAGATTTGAAAATTATCGCTGTGGAAATTTATTGTGATTCGCAGTTAGTTGTGTGTCAAGTACGGGGAGAATATCAAGCGAGAGATTGAAGGCTGGCTACTTACTTAGCTCGAGTTCAGGAAGTACTTAATCAGTTTGATTATTATGCCATTTATTGTATACCTCGAGAACGCAACCAAAAATCTGATTCGTTGGCGAAGCTAGCCAGCACAGGTGAAGCTCAGCAAAAGGGACTCGTTCCCGTAGAGACGTTAACTTCCCCAAGTATTGACCGGGAAGAAATAGATTGGGTATGTGAAACAATTCCCGATAAGGAGTCATGGATGACTCCATTCAGAAATTACCTTGAGTGCAGAACCTTGCCGGAGCGCAGGAGTGAGAAGAGACAAGTCCTTCGGAAGGCCTCACGATTCACCATCCAGAACGGAATCATGTATAGAAAAGGCTACTCTGTTCCTCTACTCTGGTGTTTCTCTCACGATGAAATTAAACGAGTATTACACGATGTACACGAGGGAGAATGTGGCGATCACACTGGGGGGGGCAAGCACTAGCCAAGAAAATACTTTGATACAGATATTATTGGCCGACTGTGAATCGCAATGTGTCAGATTATGCGAAGAAGTGTGATAGATGTCAGAAGCATGCTCGAATTCCTAGAGCCCCGCCTACCGAGATAACACAAATGGTCAGCCCATGGCCGTTTGCAATGTGGGGCATCGACATCATTGGTACTTTACCTCTGGCAAAAGGCGGTGCGAAGTACGCCATCGTCGCAGTTGATTACTTTACAAAGTGGGCTGAAGCTGAGCCTCTTGCTACCATAACGACGAAAAAAGTAATCAACTTTGTAGTCCGCAACATTATTTGTCGATTTGGTCTCCCACACACCATTATTACTGACAACAGAACCCAATTCGACAGTGCTGAATTTTAAGATTTTTGCAAACGATTTCACATCCAAAAGAAATTCTCTGCAGTTGCGCACCCTCAAGCGAACGGACAAGTTGAAGCGGTCAATAAAGTTATAAATTCCATTCTGAAGAAACGACTGGAAAAGGTCGGGGGCAAGTGGGTCGATGAACTTCCTATGGCCTTGTGGGCTTACCAAACAACCCACAAGTCCACGACCGGACACACTCCATTCTCTCTCTCTCTTATGGATCAGAAGCCGTTATTCCAGTCGAGCTAGAAGTACCTTCTCATCGTGTGACATACTACGATCCAAAGACAAATGCTATATTACTTGCTGAGTCTCTCGATTTACTAGATGAGAGGCGTGAAGAGGTTGATTTGAGGGCAGCCGCACATCGAAGTCGAGTCGCCCGATTGTACAACACCAAGGTCCGTCCGCGAACCTTTGAACTAGGCGATCTCGTCCTGAAAAGAATCTATCCAGTTCCTTCACATATGAAGCCGACATGGGAAGGACTGTATGTCATTGAACGAAGGCTCAGAGATGGCACATTCAAATTATCGACCGTTAACGGTCTTACTTTGCCGAGAGCCTGGAATAGCGAGAGTCTTCGTCGCTACTACACATAACAGGCTATGTTATTTCATTTAGTTTATTTTCCGTTTTTACAATCTATTTCTGCATTTCGAAATTAGAACTTGTAATAAGGCAACTGACTTTGCCATATTTTCTTATTTCAGCAATAAAATGCAATCTCTTCGAGCCAGAGCTGTGATTTACTTGAAATGCTTCATATGATCATCACTATGCACGGAGAGCTAAGTTTCACCATACGGTGGAATTTATTCAAATAGGGAGCTCGGGGACAAGCCATCTCGTCAAAGTCAAAAAAGGATTGATACACGACAATCTTTCACTTGACTCCAGATTCCCAGAGTGCGAACTGGAGTATAAAAATACGTCTATGAAGAGGGTGGATCCGTACGCCTAACGACTTCCTCCGTATCTGCACCAAGTTTGAGGAGGGTGGAACCGTCCATCTAACGACCTCACTTGTTAACTCAGGGTGGATGCGATCCGACCATCCACGATCCTGATGCACCTTGTGAGGAATGCGGAATATGGATCTTAAGGCTAGAATGAACACTAGAGGGGGGTGAATAGTGTTTATAAGAAATTACTAAATCCTTTTGAGTTATTGTTGATTTGTACACAAATGTATGTAATATTCAGACATAGATATAATCACAGAATCAAACACAGATGCAGAAATAAAGTAAATGTAGTAAAGGAAAGAACACACCGGATTTTATACTGGTTCGGAGTTACCTTACATCCATTTCCGCACAACTAAGTACGGATTTCCTTTCAAAAGCAATTTTACAACCCTCGGTTTCAAGGCTACGAGGTACACCCTCCAGAATCACAATCCTCTAGTTAGAGATACTTGATTTCTGGGGCAACAAGTTCACCCAATTGATTTCCAATGCTACAATCACACCTTTTCTCGCTTGATTGATTTCCAAGGCTACAATCACACCTTTTCTCGCTAGATAGATTACAAAGAAGCCTGCAACTCTAAATAGCACTGGGATCTTGTTGAGATAGTGATAGAGAATCAAACCAAAGATAATCTAGTTAGATTCAATGTTGATTTCGGCAGAGTGATGATAGGATTTTGAATAAGAAAATGTGGAAGAAGAAGAGAAGTGAAAAACCAGAAAATCTGATATAAAATTCGTTGAAACTAACCCCTATTTATAGAAGAACAACAGCCATGTCCATTCGTGAAAGGTTATGGCGAATAGACACTTCTTTTGAAATTCAAATTTTTGAATGTAATTGTCACTATGTCGACATGGGGTACTAGGGCATGTCGACATCCCAAAGCATTTTTTGAAGATTTGATTTTCTTTGAAAATAACCTTTATCTTATATTAAAAACTATTTAAACTTTATAAATATACTTGACTATAGATAAAATACATAGACAAATGTAGAGAATAATATATATAAAATTTTACTATAATTTTATATTTAAATCTAAGTATAAATATATTATAATTAAAAGATAGTTTAAAACAAGAGTTTATTAAAAACAAAAACAAAGAATATTTTAAGGCTAAAGCATTTTTTGAAAATCATTTGAAAAGATAATTTTTAAGGCTAAAACATTTTGAAAAGCAGTTTTGAAAATCATTCTGAAGTAGTTTTGAAAATCATTTTGAAGTAGTTTTGCAAGCTTCTTCCTGCAGAATATCTCATCATATCAGGACTCGAGAACTTGTACAAAACCAGGATGTTCGTGGGTTTGTAAGACACTTGTCATAGGTTTGTAAGCTACTTGTCGTGGGTTTGTAAGCTACTTGTCGTGGGTTTGTAAGCCACTAAAAAGGTAGAAATGGGTTCCATCCCAAAAGAAAAATGGAGTGAAGATTTCAGTGCTATTGTGAAGTTTTAACATAATTCTAGACTCAATACTTATCTTGAAATCTTGAACTCTTGATAATCTTGATATTCTTGATACTCATGAGTCTTCAATCTTGATATCTTAAATCTCTATACTGTACAGTCTTCATTCTTGGTACCTGCATGGTTAAATCCTTCATATACATATATATCTAAACTATATTGTTAGTATTTATATTTTATAATCTTATTCTAAGGCTGTTGTCATCAAAACCATCAACTCATGGACTAACAATCTCCCCCTTTTTGATGATGACAACCTTTGTTTATAAAATATTGCTTCTATCCTAATAACTCCCCCTAAATCTAATAACTCCCCCTTAATCTATGCCTAACTCTCCTATTTTATATTTCTCCCCCTTTGTCATCAACAAAAACAAACTAACTCTAAACTATATAACTCTTAGTCTAATATCCTATATGATAATAGTGTTATCATCAATACTTACTTGTAAACCTAAAACTTAGTCCTAAACTACTAACATTCCTAACCAAGTACCTATATAATACTTATATATAATATATATAGGAATCATATATAAGAACACACAATATTTATTTATATATATATATGGTTATATTTACATTTTCGTAAAACGTGACAAATATACACATAACGATGAAAAAAACGAAAAAGAGGAAACTACCGAGTATCTTTGACAATTGGAGATCTATGGACTGAACAATTTGGATAATGGAAATAGAAATTTCCACGTTGTTCAACCAAGTTTCCGTCCTTGTCAAAACATACTTCGCCAATGCAAATGACTTTGCCATTGTCTTCCGCATGCTCTTCTTCCATTGGTTCTTCTTCTTCTTCACTTTCCTCTTGTTCATGATCTCCTGAAGAGTCCTCGTCAATCAAGATTGGATTAGCATGATTGTCATTAGAAATTTTTGTAAATTTATAAGGATTTTCCCATGCCTTTCCTGTTCCTTTGCCATTCGGAGTTGCACAATTTGAATTTCAGTCATTAACTGAATTGCATCCTTCAGAGAATCCTTCATTTTTGTCACTCGGGCAAGCGTAGTACGTTGGAACGGACCAGAGGTAGGAGAAGGGAACGAAAAGGTTGATTTTATGTTTGATTTGGAAGAGGAGGCCATTGATAAATTGATTTCAGAAAATAGAACAGAAAGAGAACAGAGAGAATGAAGAAAATTTCGAAAATAAGAAGAATATATAACCAATTATTTGTATTTTGGTGGGAAAAAATTTAAAATTTTAAAAAACATTATATGTCGACATGGGTATAGGGGGGATGTCGACATGGTTCTCAATATTTTTACTATTTGATTTAATTTTTAATTATACTTTGTTATTTATATTTTATATTTCAGTTAATGAACAAATACCTAATTCTCTTCTTAATTTAGTAAATGTAGATTCATTTAAGGGTTTTGTTAAGATATCAGCAATTTGATTTTCAGAATTGATATAGTCGAGAGTAATTACTTCTCTACTTATATTATCTCTGAGAAAATGGTGTCTGATATCAATATGTTTAGTTCGAGCATGTTGAGTAGTATTTTTGGATAAATTTATTGCACTAGTATTATCACAATAAATTGGTGATTTTGAGATATTTAAACCAAAATCTTTTAAAGTTTGTTGCATATATATTACTTGAGAATGAGCCAAAGCAGCAGAAATATACTCTGTTTCAGTTGTTGATAGAGAAACTGTGTTTTGCTTTTTACTAAACCAGGAAATCAGAGAATGCCCTAAAAAGTGACAAGTTCCACTTGTACTTTTTCGGTCTGATTTACAACCAGCATAATCAGCATCACAGTAAGATATTAAGTCAAACGAATCATTTTTAGGATAAAATAAGCCATAATCAAAGGTGTGTTTAACATATCTTATAATACATTTTACAGCTTTTAAGTGAGTTTCTTTAGGTTGGGATTGATACCTTGCACAGAGACAGACACTATGCATGATATCAGGTCTACTCGCAGTGATATAGAGTAGTGATCCAATCATTCCTCTATATAATTTTTTATCTACATCTTTCGAGAGATCTTCTTTACTAAGGTACTCATTGGTTGCCATGGGAGTGGGTTTTCCACTCGCAGTAGTCAAACAAAATTTACTAACTAGGTCTTTAGCATATTTTTCTTGACTAATAAAGATACCATTATCTAATTGTTTTATTTGTAATCCTAAAAAGAAATTTAATTCACCCATATGACTCATCTCAAACTCTTTTGTCATTATTTCAAAAAATTCTTTATTCATTTCAAAATTAGTTGATCCAAAAATGATATCATCTACGTAGACTTGTACTAGTTGAATATCATTTTTATTTCTTTTAATAAAAAAAGTATTATCTACTTTACCTATTTCAAAATTTGATTATAACAAGTAAGATCTTAGTCTATCATACCAGGCTCTAGGAGCTTGCTTTAGACCATATAGAGCTTTCTTAAGTTTGTAAACATGATTTGGAAATTTATCATTTTCAAAAAGTGGTGGTTGTTTAACGAATACTTCTTCTTTTACAAAACCATTTAAAAATGCACTTTTAACATCCATTTGAAATAATTTGAAATTATTATGATTTGCGAAAGCAAGTAGAATCCTAATGGCTTCTAATCTTGCTAAGGGGGCAAAGGTTTCATAAAAATCTATTCCTTCTTCTTGACAATAACCTTGAGCGACTAACCAGGCTTTATTTCTAACAACCTCTCCTTGTTCATTCATTTTATTTTTATAAACCCATTTAGTTCCAATTATTGTTTTATTTTCAGGTCTAGGAACAAGTTCCCAAACATCATTTCTAGTGAATTGATTTAATTCTTCTTGCATAGCCAAATTCCATGAATCATCAGTTGATGCTTCTTCTGGATTTTTGGGTTCAATAGTTGATATAAAAGCTACATTACTCATTTGACTTAGTTGGTTTCTAGTTTTAACAACAGATTGCATATCTCCAAGTATATTTTCTATAGGGTGATCTTTTAAAAGTTTAATCCTTTTATTAGGACGATTTAATTCATTATTCAGTTGACTCTTGGTTTTGAGTGATTAAATCCTCTTCATCGTTTATTTCTTCAAATTTTTTGAAATTTTCATCAAATGAAACATGCATTGTTTCTTCGATGGTATTAGTTCTTAAATTAAATACTCTGTATGCTTTACCTCTATTAGAGTATCCGATAAAGATACCTTTGTCGGATTTAGGATCAAATTTATCTAAGTTATCTTTTGTATTTAAAATAAAACATTTACTTCCAAAAATTCTAAAATAAGATACCTTAGGTTTCTTTGAGTAAATAAGTTCATAAAATGTCTTATCAGTTAAAGGTCTAATTAAAATTCTATTTAAAATATAACAGGCGGTAGCAACTACTTCTGCCCAAAAGTACTTTGGTAAATTACTATCAGCAAGCATAGTTCTCGCACACTCTTGAATTGTCCTGTTTTTACGTTCTACTACTCCGTTTTGTTGTGGAGTTCTTAGAAATGAAAAATTGTGAATTATTCCCTTTTTATTGCAGAATTCTTCGAACTTTTCATTTTCAAATTCACCACCGTGATCACTACGGATGGTTATAATTTTTTGAGAAAGTTGATTTTGAACCCTTTTTGAAAAATTCTTAAAATATTCAAAAGTATCAATTTTATGTTTTAAAAATATTGTCCATGTAAATCTAGAATAATCATCTACAATTACAAAAACATATTTACTATTATTTATTGATAGAATTTGAGATAGACCAAATAGATCAATATGAAGTAATTCAAGAGGTTTTGAAGTAGAAATTATATTTTTTAATTTAAAAGAGCTTTTTCTAAGTTTTCCTAGTTGACATGCATCACATAGACTATCTACTTTAAAATTCATTTTAGGGAGGCCTCTTACTAGATCATGTTTTGATAGTCTAGATAAGAGTTTGAAATTCAAATGCCCAAATCTCTTATGCCAAATCCAAGGGTCACTTGCATTTGCCAAAAGACACAAGTTATCATTTGAAATTTTCATACTAAGAATATAAATATTCTTTTTCCTAATTCCCTCAAATATTATGGTTGAATTATTATCTTCAATGTGACACTTATCTTTTTCAAATTTAATTTTATATCCTTTATCGCATAGTTGACTTATACTTAGTAGATTGTGTTTCAGATTCTTAACTAGCAAAACATTAGTAATAATAGGAGTTTCAGAGTTACCGACTTTGCCGATGCCGATCACATAACCTTTTGAATTGTCTCCAAAGTTAACCAGTCCTCCGTCTTTATATATTATATCATTCAGCATATCTCGATTCCCAGTCATGTGTCTAGAACATCCACTATCGAGTATCCATTTGTTCTTTTTGATCTGCACAATTTGTTTGTTCTGGATTGATTCCTCAATTCCCATAAAGCATGATTCCTGTACATCAAACAATCTTAGTAGACAACTTGTATTTGAATATTGATTATATGCAGACTTAAGAGACAATGATGATTTGAATATTTCTAAACATGCATTAACAAATTTCAAAACATAGCCATTTTAAAAAAAGTTTTTCAAAAATCAGATTATGAAACTTTTGAAAAACTCGCTCTGATACCAAATGTGAGGAATGCAGAATATGGATCTTAAGGCTAGAATGAACACTAGAGGGGGGGGTGAATAGTTTTTATAAGAAATTACTAAATCTTTTTGAGTTATTATTGATTTGCACACAAATGTATGTAATATTCAAACACAGATATAATCACAGAATCAAACACAGATTTAGAAATAAAGTAAATGCAGTAAAGGAAAGAACACACCGGATTTTATACTGGTTCGGAGTTACCCTACATCCAGTCCCGCACAACTAAGTACAGATTTCCTTTCAAAAGCAATTCAACAATTACAACCCTCGGTTTCAAGGCTACAAGGTACACCCTCCAGAATCACAATCCTCTGGGTAGAGATACTTGATTTCCGGGGCAACAAGTTCACCCAATTGATTTCCAAGGCTACAATCACACCTTTTCTCGCTTGATTGATTTCCAAGGCTACAATCACACCTTTTCTCGCTAGATAGATTACAAAGAAGCCTGTAACTCTGAATAGCACTGGGATCTTGTTGAGATAGTGATAGAGAATCAAACCAGAGATAATCTAGTTAGATTCAATGTTGATTTCAACAGTGTGAAGATAGGATTTTGAATAAGAAAATGTGGAAGAAGAAGAGAAGTGAAAAACTAGAAAATCTGATATAAAATTCGTTGAAACTAACCCCTATTTATAAAAGAACAACAGCCATGTCCATTCGTGAAAGGTTATGGCGAATAGACACTTCTTTTGAAATTCAAATTTTTGAATCTAACTGTCACTATGTCGACATGGGGTACTAGGGCATGTCGACACCCCAAAGCATTTTTTGAAGATTTGATTTTCTTTGAAAATAACCTTTATCTTATATTAAAAACTATTTAAACTTTATAAATATACTTGACTATAGATAAAATACATAGACAAATGTAGAGAATAATATATATAAAATTTTACTATAATTTTATATTTAAATCTAAGTATAAATATATTATAATTAAAAGATAGTTTAAAACAAACGAAGTTCAAAACAAGAGTTTATTAAAAACAAAAATAAAGAATATTTTAAGGCTAAAACATCTTTTTGAAAATCATTTGAAAAGATAATTTTTAAGGCTAAAACATTTTGAAAAGCAGTTTTGAAAATCATTCTGAAGTAGTTTTGAAAATCATTTTGAAGTAGTTTTGCAAGCTTCTTCCTGCAGAATATCTCATCATATCAAGACTCGAGAACTTGTACAAAACCAGGATGTTCGTGGGTTTGTAAGCCACTTGTCGTAGGTTTGTAAGCTACTTGTCGTGGGTTTGTAAGCCACTAAAAAGGTAGAAATGAGTTATATTCCAAAAGAAAAATGGAGTGAAGATTTCAGTGCTATTGTGAAGTTTTAACATAATTCTAGACTCAATACTTATCTTGAAATCTTGAACTCTTGATAATCTTGATATTCTTGATACTCATGAGTCTTCAATCTTGATATCTTGAATCTCTATACTGTACAGTCTTCATTCTTGGTACCTGCATGGTTAAATCGTTCATATACATATATATCTAAACTATATTGTTAGTATTTATATTTTATAATCTTTTTCTAAGGTTGTTGTCATCAAAATCATCAACTCATGGACTAACACACCTTTCGTTCCCAGAGTGCGAGCGAAATCCAAAAACAAACAGCAGATGTGACTGATCGTCTGCTTACCAACTCCGAACTCCCAGAGTGTTAGACAGAGTATAAACATTAACTCCGAATTCCCAGAGTGCAAAATGGAGTATAAATAATAACTCCGAACTCCCAGAGTGCAAGTCGGAGTATAAACATCAACTCCGAATTCCCAGAGTGCGAGTCGTAGTATAAACATTAACTCCGGATTCCTAAAGTGCGAAACGGAGTATAAACATCAACTCCGGATTCCCAGAGGGTGAAACGAAGTATAAACATCAACTTCAAACTCCCAGAGCGTGAATTGAAGTATAAATATCAACTCCGAACTCCCAGAGTGCGAGTCGGAGTATAAATGTCGATTCCGAGTCCCCAGAGCACAGACGTACGATTTAAACTTAAGCCGGTATAACCAACCGCCAATAAACAAATGAGAGTCCCCAGAGCACGGATATGATCGTCGACAATCACACAAGCGTAGATAAACCGCTCTGTCTCTACTTGTCTCAAACATCCGTTCAGAGACACTAGACTCAACATGTTGTAAGCGAGAAGCAACCGCTGACTGATGTTCTACAACTCACCCTTAAGACTGAGGGGCAGAACTTAAATGTCGACCATCGACTGTAGCAGTGCGACGTCACAACTCAATTCACCTCTCGGTCATAAACCATGTCCACAGCCTCCAGACTTAGCAAACCAAAACAAACTTGACTCGAAAGCTGAAACTTCACAAGTGCACTTCAGACATTAAAACACTTAAGCAAATACACATGAAGCTTAAAAAGAAAGGTTTCATTTCTACTATTTATGAAAGAAATTCGTGTACAAGTTTGTTCCAAAAAATTCTTACTAGTAGGGGCCGAACCTGCATCTATACACGGCCAACAAAATAAAAGTCAAAATGAACCAAGGAAGCACGCCTAATCTTTCTTCTTCCTCGGCTTCCTTTTTGGTGTAGACCCGCTGGAACCGCCACTACCTTTCCTCTTCGAGCCTTTGCCTTTAGGTGGTCGGTCTCCAAGCGGGGGCATAATCTCGACATCCTCCTCCGAGCTCGAGTGAACAGGGATGTTTCCTGCCGGCGGAGTCGGAGGAACGGGATCAAGTGTAGAAGATGGAATGGGCGCACTGGTGTCGAAAACTGTACCGCCAGGCGATATCATTCCAAGCGGAGCTGGACCAAGTGCCGCCCTTCCACCTCCAAAACTGCCACCGTGAGCCGCTGCTGCCATTTCAGCGTCGATTTCGGCCAAAATCTCCTTTTCAGTAATCACTCGGGCCTCGCTGGGAGCATCAACAGTCGGCATCGAAAAGCTTGTAGCGGGAACGCCTCCGCCCATGACAAATGGTAAGTCAGCTAAAGGATCGCCATGACGGCGAAAGAGTTCCTCCATCAACTGCTCATCAAAAACAAGTGAGCTTCCTTGCATATCGTCAAGAGGTGTAGCAGTAGTCACGGCGGTCGCTTCAGTAACGATAACCCCCTGCGTCTGATACGATTCTTGAGTAGCAGGAGGCACGACCGGTGCAGCATCAATCACTAGACAAAAATAAGAGAAACTGTCAGAACTTGATTCGAATAATGATTCCGACTTAAGGCAGATATGTGGAATGTTCAGAGTACCTTCCTCGGTTTGACTTGTGAGCGGCTGGACGGCTTCAGTAACTTGCTCTATAGCCGGAGACATCTGCGGCTGATCCGGATTATAAGCAGGAACAACTTGGAGATCGACCGCAGACGAGGATTCGGGCTGGGTTGACGCTGGAACTTCAAGACTCGCCTTATGATGGTCAACCCCTGCACCCTCTCCTACTTCGAAGTGCTGGGAACCGAGCTTTTCCTTTTCATGCAGAATCATTGACCCATGAAGAATCTTCCTTTCATCTTCATTCAGAATGCGATTCTCGAGTTCAAACTCATCCACAGACTCACCCAGATGCGCCTCCTTCTCTTCTTCAACTAATCGGCCCCAGGCGTTGTATAGATGTGCTAGATAATCATCGAGCCAGGCTAGACCCCTGTGCCTCAGCACATTAGCGTTGTAAACAACGAGAAGGTCTTCGATATCAGCCTCTAGCCTGGACTCGGTCGATTTCACTTTCTCCTCAACCTTAGTCTCCACCATGTGGACTTTAGCCACGGCCGCATCCCTTTCATCCCGGAGCAAAATGGCCTGTTCACACGCCTCCTGGGCTGCGTTGTTTGCATCATCCTTTTCCTTAGCCATGTCAGCGAATTTGGCCTTAAGCTCGTTGAGTTCCTTAACCGCCGCATCCCGTTCGGCGGTGACTGTGGTGTTTCGATGGCCCATCTCCTCCACTAAGGCAACGTGTGTCTGCCTCAACCTCTCCATCGCCACGGTCGCTTCATCAGCTTTTTTGGTGGCCTCAATTTCAGATATTCGGGAAGACTTGGCCTCGGTGTTGAGCAACTGGATAATTCGGTCCTTTTTGGCGAGTTCGGACTCCATCTTCTCAATAGCTTTGGCTCGCTCGAAGGCCAACTTGGAAGCTTTCTCTGCAGCCTTTACCCATTCTCTGTACTGGGTGTAGATGTCATGAATGTAATCATGCATCGTGTTTTCAACCCCAGATGGGATTCTCTTAAGTGAGGTGGAAAGACGTAACCATCAAAGCATATGTTCGGGAACTCCTTCCTCAACTGAGCAATTTTAATAGCACCTTCCCCCGTGGGCTCAGTAATGGCCTGCTCTGCAATTATGGGGGGCACGGTTTCAACTCGCTGGTGATGAGTTTCGGACCTCGAAGTTTGAGAAGACGGTCTGTTTCGTGGAGGCTCTGGCGGGTGTGGAACATGAACAGGAGGTGGAGATTGAATTCTAAGAGGAGGAGAGCGAGATCTAGATCGGTGTCTGTATTCTCTGTCCCTATCACACCCATGCCTATCTTGGTTAGAGTACTCACGATCGCGGTCTATATCTGAGTCTCTCTTGCGAGAATCATAATAAGTAGAAGAAGACTTTCGAACCGAGCGAAGGTTCCCGAGCATTGATCCTCTTCCGGACATCGTACCTGAAAATGAGAGACGAAGGAAAAGTTAGTGATTTCGTAGGTTGGACGATTTACAATTATGAATCATGTAGTGCAGTGAAGTGTATGCATGTGCAACCCCCCGACCAACCGGAAATGTCGGCCGCACTCATAGCAAGCAACCCGCTCAGTTCAAGAGCATTATCAAGCTCCTCCATCCCGGTGTCGTGTTGAAACGACACATAATCTAGAATCGGAATATCAGCAAGCCCTTCAAAAGGATTCTCCATTTGCGGGGGATGAGCCTCCGAAATTCTAATCCCGGGAACGGGCAAAGACATAACCACGGATTTAAGTCTCATGGATTTAGAACGCTTGTGAGCAACTGCCTTGCCTTTTCTCCTTCCTCCTAAATCCTGAACATCGGAAGAAGGCCCAGCTTGGAGTTCGTTATCAGTAGGCGTTCTCTCCGGATCAACTTCTTCAGCTATTACGACTCCGAGCGCCTTGCGTTTCACCTGTTTCTTTGAGACCGCTCTAAGTGTCCCTTCCAGCCATATGCTTTGCTTACGTTCAATCAGCCCGACAATTCTCAAGTTTTTGTCGGTCAGAACCAAGTCAATGTGCCTCTCTTCACCCGGAACCGCTTGGAGGATCCGAACTAGCTCTCTGAAATATCCACCATTGGGTCACGAGATTACAGCTGTAAAAGAAAAGAAGCATGTCAGTCGTGAAAACGATTAGTGTTATCTCGATAATTCATGAGAAATACTGCAACACTTACGTCTATCCAACCATCGCCTAGCGAATCCAGGGGGGCAACGAACGTAGAACCATCTGTCTTGAAGTAACTCAGCCTTCCCCAAGATCCCGTTACTATTTGACAGTTCCTGACTGCTTCCAAAAATGTGAAAGAAGGGCTATCTCCGCGACACTTGATGTTGAAAAGATATCTAATCTCGATCGGCTTTGGTGGTCGAAAGAGAATTTCCATGAACAGGATGAAAGTGCTATTCAACAAGGCGTATCCATTAGGGTGTAGCTGGGATGGAGCGATTCCGAGGAATGATAACATCTCCCTTATATATTGATTGAAAGGTGGGGTGTCCCCGCTGTGCAAGCATGACGGTTGAAAGCAGTAAACCCCTCCGGGGGAGCATGCGGTCTATCATTTGGCCCTGGAAGTAATACGTCGTCAAGTGACAAGCCATGTCTTAAGCATATTTGTCCCAGCATATCTTCAGAAATGCCGGACGGCACAGAATCTTGTGGATTCATAACGAACCAGGCGTTTGGAAACTCGTCCGGTGCTGGATCTATTACTTCGGCCTCGATGGCCAGTATCTCGATTATTCGAGGGATTGAACCTTTAACTTCCTGCTGTTGCGAACTTGAAGGTTCCATGAATAACTAACTTATGAAAAATCATCGTTAAACAGATAATAAACCCGTGCATCCCGCAGTGTGAAGTGTGTGAATATGTTGTGCAGTGCAGTGCTGCATATCACTTGACAAGTTCTACGGATTTAAAGAAAGCATGTGAACGATAAGACTTCAAAATTCAGTCGGAATGACCGTCATCACTGACCGTCACAGCCGTGCCATCCAGTTATTAGCGATCGATCCAAATCAGAGTTTGTTAATGTTTTGTTAAGTTACAATTCCATCGACGAGCTTCGATAGGCAGTTAAATATGTAGGGTAATAGTTAAGTCCAGATATGCAAGAATGAAGCTCATCGGAAATCATGCTATCGGTTATTCAAGGTTTCGTATCCATCAAGATCCGGGTTCATATAAGTTGTCAGGAATTCTCTTCGAATCGATCGTCAGTGTCTGATTTCGAATCGATCAAGGTCAGAGGCTTCGAATCGATCGTGGACGGTTGGGTTCGTATCAGCCAGGGGAGCCCCGGCTTCGTATCGATCACATTCACTCGATGCATTTCGTATCGATACGAAGGAGTATTTTTCGAATCGATCTGAAGCCAAGGACTTCGACTCGATCACATTCACTCGATACATTTCGTATCGATCGAAGGAGTACTCTTCAAATCGATCTGAAGCCAAGGACTTCGACTTGATCACTGGTCTAGTTCTCGCATCAAATTTTGGAGATAGAATTTCTTATCGATCGTACAAGACGAGTCCACGCAACAATCATTGCAGATCAACACGAAAAGAAGATCAAGCCATCCTCCTCCATACTCTTTCTTTCCCAGATCGATTCAAACTCCATTTTTTCTCCTTCTTCGACCTCACACAAAATCTACTTCCCCAAACAATGTATGGACATGAATTCGAATGGAATGGCATGAGAATTTGAGTCTCATCTTTTTGGGACTAAGGTTGTTCAATTGATTACCTTATTCTCGATAACTTGTTCGAGGGATTAAAGGTTCTGATTCAATTCGAAGGCAAAGAGCAGTTTTTTCTCTTAGTCTCTGGAGCGATACGAAGGCGAAGTAAAAAGTAAAAAAGTAAAAAACGACTAAGTCCACAGTATTTATATGGACTTGAGTGTGTATGGAAGATACGATTCGCCTCCCAATGGATTCGACCGGTTACAAAATGTTACCACAGGATCGATTCGAACAAACTATTCGTATCCATCCACAATCCATCGATAGGAAATCCTTGTTCGTATCGATCATTTTCAACTCCTTCCCCAGAGCATCGATACGAACGATCAGTTCAAATCCATCAAATCGCAGCACCCAGAAGCCAATACCCATCGATACGAATTGTCTATTCGTATCCAACGACGCCAGATCCATCGATTCAAAATATACAGCAAGGGCTGTTCTGAAGGCATCGAACTCCATCGATACGAATGAATGCTTCGTATCCATCGAACCTCACATCCATCGATTCGAAGTGTTCATTACCTGTCCATCCATACGATGCATATCGATGCAAAGATAACGTTCCAACCCTTTACATCGATTCAGGAGAGGATCAATACGAAGGAACGTTCAAAAACAACCATCGAGCGTTGTTACACTTCGAATTTCACATCGGTTCAGGAGAGGATCGATACAGAATTTGATACGAGATAAACTGACAACGACTCGTGAACATGCAAATGTCGACGAGAGTCAAATTAACATATATGCATATATGTCGGACTAATATTCAATTTTCCAAATTTACAGGAATTGGAAACTTATCTAATAACGATTACAACAACAAACGACTAATCACTAGCATACGGCAGTCGATTGCAACAATAAAAGGTACAACAATTGACAGTCAACGGTTTACATTACTGAAAAAATCAGTCAAGGATTACAACTTTCACCGAAGAGACGACAACTATTCAGAATGATGATTGCAGCATTTCAAAGCACATCATGTTTCCACAAGACGTACTTTGGGGGGCAAATGTTATCCCGCCTTTTGGCAAGGCCATGATACCAAGAACTTGACTAAAAACTAGAGACAGTTCGTCTTGGAGATCACTTATACATAGGCTCACTATGGATATCGACGAATTCTGTCCGAGTCCGAATCGTGCTAAAATTGATATGACACGACAAGCGAAGCTATGAGAGCCAACGTTCCAAATTTCAAGTCAATCCGAGTTAATATGCTCAAGTTATGATAGATGCAAGATGGGATGAAGTACAGCCTCGAGTTTGAATCCATCGACTGGCCACTGTTGGACTCGATCTCGTTCGAATCTATCGACTAGCCACTGTTCGACTCGATCTCATTCGAATCCATCGACTAGCCTCTGTTCGACTTGATCTCATTCGAATCCATCAGGAAGCCTCTGTTCGACTCGATCGAGTTCGTATCCATCAACAGAACCCACTTCGTATCGATCAGCCAGTGACCACTTCACATTCATCACCAGAGTCCACTTCGCATCCATCGCCTGAAGAGCTTTGTTCGAATCCATCAAGCTTCTGCAGTTCGTATCCATCAGTTGACCTTACTTCGTATCCATCAAGGAACCACTGTTCGTGTCCTTCAAACCCAGCTGCTTCATATCCATCGAGGAGTCCCTGTTCGTATCGTTTATATAATGGTTATTCGTATCGATTGGCAAGCCACGCCACTTTTATCGACACGAACAGAATGTAACCATCGATACGAACTGAGGAGCCTTCATCGATGCGAACTGCGCATCTTTTATCGATACGAACAAGGCAGCACCATCGATATGAAATGAGGCGAAGTCCTAGAACGACTCGATCAACTCGGCGAAGAAGGTGGGTCGATCCAGAGAATGCTCGCCATGTCACCACTTGATCACACGCAACTATCGATTCGAACAGGATCGAGTCGAAATGATCGAGTCGAACGAAACAGCCTGCCGAAAGTATCCATTTCGTATCGATCATATCTCACGATCCACAAGTCCAAATGCTATGAAATTTTCACAGGAGTTCACGTGCATGATGAGGAATGTCCACGCCAAATTTCGACTCCATCGGACGCAATCTTGATCGATACGAAATCCGTTCGTATCGATCACGGATCGGGCCGAAACTTCACGGGCTTGGACGCGCGGTCCTACTCACGTGCCGAAAGGAGTCTCCCGAGAACTGAGCGAAATATCAGCCTCGCACACCTATAAATAGAGCCCCAGGGCATACAGAAAAGGGGGATCGTCTTCTTCTTTGAATTCTCCAACGCCCAGACTCTGCCAGATCCAGTTCTAAACTCCATTGTTGCTGCTACTAACGAATTTCACTGCTGTAAATCATAGTTATCTGCTGTAACCCGCTGAAATCAATTGTAATCATCAAAGAAACATCAATAAAGCAATCAACTTTATAGTGGACTTAGGCAACACGCCGAACCACTCTAAATTCTTGTGTTTCTATGCGTTCTTATTACGTTCATTATCTGTTTTTTGGAGTTTTTGTTAGATAATCCTCTTTTTCCATTTAATTTCTTCATTTTATCTCTTCAAAAACTTCCGAAGAGTGTTGTGCCCAATTTTGGTACAAACAAAAACCATGGACTTTAATGTTGATCTGCATAGTAAATGTGGATATTAATATAGATTTGAACATTGATCACTAGATATCTAAGTGATATAGTGACGATGAAGAAAAAACGTGCACAATATATCATTGCTTAAGGGTGTCACATTAAAAGATTAGAAACTAGATTTCACCAAGATAATCTATAATAACTAAACTCAAGTTCAATATCATGCTGCGCCAGAGTCTGTACAAGCTTTAATATTTAAAATGTTTAAATACTACAGAGGGTCGAGTTCACACCTTGGAGTCACGCAATTGCAACTTTTAGTTTTCAACCAGAAATAATTTATAAAATTTATAAATTATCATTATAAAGGAACTAATATAATAGTTATATTAATTAGTTATTATTATTATTATTAACTATTATTAGAGGGTCTAAATTAATTAATATGATGTTTGTTATATATTTAGTCAATTATTTTATAAGGTAATATAATAATTTAAGCATAATCGATAATATATTTATTTATTTATTTATTTATATATGTATGTATGTATTATTACGATCGCTAAAACTTGTTTTAAAATAAGGCAAGCAAAAATATATGTGGGTCACATCAGCATTGGAATCTTGACTTTGGCTGTGTATCTTTAGTTCTCTTCCAGCCTGAAGCCGCAAGCATAGTACAGTTCACATCCAGTCAGCATTATGCAACAGATTCCAGCCCGATGTCATGTTTCTTCAACTCTTCCTATGATTCAACATTGCACCAGTCTGCACATGCTAGCTCTTCTTCTTTGGTCATGTATCTTCAGTTCACTTCCAGCCTAAAGCTGCATTTCATAGTTCATTAGACAACTATTAGTTTTGCTGACAGCGCCAACAACCTTTCCAGTTTTACTGCACAGTTCATTAGCCTGCCAGTTTATCTTTAACAGCCTTTGCAGTTTTATTGACACCATTTCTAGCAATCTTCATTCATGTAATCCACATGAAAAATCCCACACATACACATACATGTTCATCTATGCTTCACTTGTTCTTTTATTTTTACCCATGAGAAAACATTTTTCAAATTATTTTAATTTAAAATAAATTAGTAAATAAAGATACTAATATATGTATAAAAATATTTCTAAATATGTATCTTTTGGATCTGATTATGTCAGTGTAATGACCCGCTATTTCGAACCATTCAAATCGACAATCATCCACACATGTTAGACTTGAATTGCTCAAAACAACAGATTGTTAATTTATATTTGGCGAAACTCAACATATACAATAATAAATCAATCACAGACACATAGTAATATAACAATAAGCAGCGGAATAGATAGATAGTAGTTCATGAAGCTACTATATAAATATCAAAGTTAAAACAAAATACAACAGATATCTCGAATACATAGAAGTTACTAATACAAATGCCAATGACAAGTCTGAACAAAACAATCGGAATAAACTGAAGTAACCGGAAAGCTGAATAGACAACGACAGATCTTCAAGCAAAGCTCCAAACTCCAAAGGTGAGTCTCAAATGCTATGACAGTCAGTCTGACCCAAGCAAAAAGCAAAACACAAAACACTCGAGTCAGGATTAACATTCTTATACCAGTAAATTCAACTCAAATGAAATGTCAACTGAAATACAAATAACTTAAAGGATGTTTGGGATTCCCATCCTCTAAGGATCTGTTAAACTATCTATATACATAGTACAATACGCTACATATATAATGTCTACAGTAAAGTAAACTATTAAAATAGCGTTAAGGCGTTACTCATATCCCCCTTAACGCATTTTATGCAATGCCGTAGTCTATACAGTACTGTAAACTCCACCAAACCGGTAGGCTATCAGGGAGCACTCCATAGGTACGACACAAACTAAACTCGTAGAGGGCGCGATAAGGCATGTGACAAGGCACGCGAGGCAATGCCTAGGCTAGGATTCTATTGTTTTGCACTCCCGGACTGGTGGTAATGCAAAGCAGCTAGTACCGCCCACCTCGAGACACACTCCCAAATCAAAGGTGCACCCAATCAAATCGCAAAGTAATAGAATTGTATCGAAGAAATGTGCCCGATCGGAGGTGCGACCTCACTTGGCCCAGTATAGCTCCTGTTTTAGCCACATCAAGCTGACTCGCATGAGTCAGGGCTGCGTTAATACCTCATATAGAATCGTCGCCAAACCATCCTACTTCATTCTGGAATCTCCACAACGTACACTATTTTTAAAGTGGTTTCGGTATTGGAAGAGAATATGATAATATTCGATTTCGGTCTCTTTAACAACCAAACACTTATTTCACACCGTGGTCATTTATATTTCAAATAGTTTATACCTCATATCAAAATATTATATTCATTTCAAAATCATATCTCTTTTGAAATCATATTCACTTCCGAAATCATATCACTTTCGAAATCATATTCACCTTTGAAATCATATCACTTTCCAACTTAAACAGTTTAAATATTGAAAATAGTATATATATTAAAATAGCTATGATTTAAAATAGTTTATATTTAAAATAGGTTATATATTTAAAATAGTTTATTTATTAAAATAGTTTATATATTAAAATAGTTTATATATAATTGTTTCTTCCAATTTCACAAATCAATTCAAATCAACCTTAGTCCCAAAATTCAATTTAAATTAGTCTCCGTTCAACAATTTTAAATTTAATTCTAGTTCTCAATAAAACTATTTTTAATCTATATTGTTTTCAAATCCAGGTTTGAACTACAAATCAAAGCATTTCCAATTCAATAGGTTTCACAGTTTTTAAATATTCAAAGGAATTTACAATAACTCAATTTGATAAATTACATTTATATTTCCAAATTCAACATTTAATTTTATTTAAATTTCAAATTATTCGCTAAATCCTTTTTAATAACATTTAAATACATCTCAAATTACAAATTTAAATAAAATCAATAAATCAAATATCTAACTTCAATTATATATAAAATTCTATAATTTTCACCTAGTCACCTTTTATAAGCATTTAAATAAAATTTCCAATTACCAACTTAAACCAAAATTTTAATATTCAAGTTTATTTAAATTTTGACAATATTTATTTAATTACCTTTAATTTAAATCAATTTGTAAAATCATACCTTTCAAAATCTCAAAATAAGTTTCTAATCAAATCTTATTTATATTAAATTCCTAAACAAATTAAATTGCAAATTAACTTAATTTATCTTCCCAACCTTTATTTTTTTAAAGTTAAATACAAATATATTTTCAAAATATTAATATAAATTGTAAATAAATATTAAAACATATTATATATAATAGTTAAATTAATTTCTTATTAAATATTATTATATTAATTATTATTATATTAAATCTTATTATTATTAAATCTATTTTATATCTTATTTATATATTTAAAAATAATAAAATTATAAGTAAATTATTAAAATTTATATTTTCAAAACTTAACTCATAAAAATTTCCAAAACATATAAATAAAAATCTAAATTCTTTACACATATATTAAAATTTAAATATCTATATATTGTATTTTTAAAATCTATATTTATTAAAATCTATATATGTTTCCTTTCAAACCTTTGGAAATCATTTCAAAAATAAACCAACGATGTCCGTATATAGTTTTCTAACCTATGGTCAAGTGATACAGATATTTATCATTTCAATCCGCAATTATTTAAATATTTACGAGTATATATCATTTCAACCCGTAATCCCAAATTTCAAAATCAATGAAAATCGCTTGGGTTTATCATTTCAACCCATAACGATTTTCTCCTTATCTATAATATCGTTCGGGTATGTATCATTTCAACCC
Source organism: Allium fistulosum (assembly GCA_030737815.1). Classification (NCBI taxonomy): domain Eukaryota; kingdom Viridiplantae; phylum Streptophyta; class Magnoliopsida; order Asparagales; family Amaryllidaceae; genus Allium; species Allium fistulosum. The sequence goes on from CM060908.1 coordinate 370,157,531, forward strand.
AAAGGGAATTTCTAAACTAACAGAGAACTTGCAGAGTGAGAACAGTTATGATAATAATATAACATATCAACAACATGCATATATCATCGGTGATAAATTTAAAATAATATACACAGCAGGTAATGGTGTCATATGTCAATTACAGAGGTGAACAATTTAAAATCTTAACACATCATATTTAACAGTTAAATAACTAACAATTCAAATTTAAAAACATATTTCAATCATAATTTCATGTGAAATCAATTTACTAAATATAAGAATGTTAATCATGAATGATTGCTCACCTTTCGAGGCTAGAGAAATAACAAGAACAAGATGCGACAATCCAAGCACAAATTCCAAAGCACGACACGATGAACACGAATTCGACGAGCAAAGTTGATAGCTTGGAGATGATGAAAACAAATCAAACTAGCTTGATATAAACTGAAACTATATATATATATATTATTTTATAGAATCATTATTCAATTTAAAAACACATATTAAAAATAAAATCGTTATATGTATTTTCAAATCAAGATTTAATTTAAACACATATAAAATAAAATCTAGATATATATATATATATCTTTTCTTATTCAAATATAAGAAGGGAAAACAACATGCCAAAAACTTTATAATATAATATACATAACAAGACAGCCACTATGCAAAGAAAATTTTGAAAACATATACAAGTAACTTTATATATAAGCTTCCGAAAAATGAAAGCAACTTCTCAATTGGAAACAGCTTATATAAAACAATCCCCATTATTTATTTAGTATATATATACATCTCAAAATATCAACAAAACATATTATATATATATATATATGTTTCAAATATTAATCAACATAATATATATTAATATATACTAAGAGGAGGCTGCAAAGGAAAAGGTGATAGGTGGGTGACAAATCGAAGGATGAGTTTGGTGCTGCGGTTGTCAAGGCTGCAGGGGGAGATGCCTCGGCTGTTGGATATATTTAATCCGGTCTCCCCGAACCAAACAAGCCGGACCACCCAACATACTTCTCACCGAACCAGACCCTTCCCAATTCCCACCGAACCACCTCCTCCCGAACCAACTCCTCTTCCACACCTCACCGGACCAACCTTCCTCCACAGAACCACCGAACCAACTCCATAACCGGACCAGCCCATGCCGAACCATCTCCACACCGAACCAACCTCACCATCCTACCACCGGTCCAAGAAACTACCGGTCCATTCTACACTCCAACCACCTCCGAACCAAGACGTACCAGGCCAGATCACATCAGCCCAGGCCCATCAGCAACTATACACATCTTGGACCCCTACCCCTAGCCTCACTCTATAAATAGAGGGGCAGGGGTACAACAATGGGGACAAGTTTTGAGAGCTCAAGCACGGAGAGAACTTTCAAACAACTTTCTTTTACTTGTATAAAAGCTTTGTACTTGTAATCAAAAGAAGATAAGAGAAATAACATATAAAGTGGACGTAGGCACATTCTGGCTGAACCACTATAAATCTGCGTGTCTTTTTACAGTTTAGCCCCTGTTTTTCATATATTTGCATAAATCACTCAAATCGCTAAGAACAACATAAGATCTACTAAATCATACAACTTTGAGGTGTTTGTCCATTTTTTGTGCAAACATTTTTGGTGCTTTCACTGAGAACTAGAAGCTCGAAGCTTCAGCTTCATTCGCTTAACAAGTTTTCCTAACAGCATCGTCCGCCACTTGGAAAACATGCCTCCCAAACAGAGAAAAGATGTTAACAAAGGAAAAAACATCGCACCCAGTAGTCTTCCGGATCCAGCTGTCACGAATCAAGTAAATCGTCCTCCTCCAGCAACAGTAACAAATGAAGAACAGGCTAACCCAACTACTCCTGCCACAGAACACCCTGCAGCAATTACTAGAGCAGATCTGGACAGAGTTGTGGTTGAAGTAACTAACCGCTTCACGTCCCAGCAGGAAGCCTTGGTGGACCATCTCATGTCACGCTTAAGGGACGCTGAAGAATCCAACCGCAACACTGAATCATGGGGCGAGTCCCAGTCTGGAGGATCTCAAAGACAACAAAGATCTTCCTTCTCCGAAGGAGCTAACGGCAGGAGTAGCCGTGGTAGGAGCCGAGACCGAGCACAGCCCGAAGTTAGGCCTGAGGAAACGTTTGGTACCGAACCCAACGGGGAAGGTACCGGGCGAAGGTCAACTGTAGCTGAGCCTGTCATGCTGCCTAACCACAGAAACGCCAGTGAACGGGGCCGAGCTAGAGTCCAGCCCGAAGTGGGACCCGAGGAAGTGCTTAGATCAGAACCCAACAGGGGGAGATCAAGGCAAGGGCCAACTGTAGCTGACCCAAGCATGCTCCCAGAAGATCAAAGGCAGCCACTGGAAAATATGAGGAATGATAGACGATACCATCCCTACAGATCATCTGGACGGAATCAATCCCACAGAACAGAACCAAACTCATTTCTATCTGCTCCAAGTTCTGATGAAAGGATGGCACGCTTATTCAGAGAGTGTGTCCAACGGGAGCAAAGAGATCGAGGGATAGGCGCTAGGGTAACCAGCCCTTTCGCCCGCAATATCGAAATTGCTATCACCCCCCGAGAATGGAAAATGCCAACAATGGAACCCTACAAAGGAACCTCCGATCCCGTTGTACACTTACAGAGGTACACGCAGCATATGCTCATGAGTGGAGCGACAGAGGGAGTACTGTGCAAATGCTTTCCGCTCTTCTTAGCAGATCTTGCTACCTCCTGGTTCTGTCATCTACCCCAAGGATCCATCAGCTCGTGGGAAATGTTGAAAGAAAAATTTATCAGTCGGTTCCGCATTCATGTGGAGCAACCTAAGGACGCTTATTCCTTATCCAGCGTCAAACAAAAACCTGGAGAAAAGCTGCAGCAATACCTAACCAGATTCAACGCCGCAGCAGCCGCAGTCCAAGATGCCGATGAGAAGCTTATCCTAATGGCCCTCTACAGTGGTGTGCATCCGGACACTAAATTTGCTAGAAGGTTGACAAAAGAAAAACTAGCTACTTTACCCGATTTCTTACATGAAGCCGGGAAATACATGAGGCTTGAGGATGCTGCCGTTGAGGGGCAGTCAGGACAGCAAAATAAGACAACCCATGGCAACGCCCCTGCTGTGGCAAGGGACGTTCGAAGAAATGATTCCAGAGACAATGCTGGGGGCAAGAAGGGAGAAAAGCGCCTATATCGGCCAGGACCAAGATTCGACACTTACACCCCTTTGAACGAGACCGTCGAAAATATCTTCCTTGCCACCCAAGGCGAAGTTAGATACAAACGCCCACCATACAAGAAAGAATCAGATAACGCACAGAAGTCTTGAAAATTCTGCCGCTTCCACGAATCTCACGGGCATGATACCAACGAATGCCATCATCTCTGAGATCTGATTGAGGAACACATCAGAAGAAAGAAACTGGAACGTTATGTAAAAGGTCAGGACAGAACCCCAGCTCCTGCCAATGAAAACCCAAGGCTACCCTCACCGGGGGCCGACAGAGGAAACCGCAACGCTAGCAGCTCTAGCCAAGAAAAGATAGTGGTCCATACCATCTCAGGAGGGCCACACATCGCAGACAGAAGCTGGAAAGAGATAGAAAGATACGGAAAGTCGCTTAGAGACAATAAAGACTATGTCAATTCGGTTATAGAAGAGCGCCACCCGAAGCGGAAAGAAAGTAATGACATCACGTTCGGTAAGCGTGACCTAGAAGGAAGGCGGTACCCTCACATGGATCCCATGGTCATCTCTGCCCGACTTGGTCCCGCCGAAGTATACCGAATCCTGGTAGACACTGGAAGCTCGGTAAACATCCTGTTCAAACACGCATTCGACAAAATGAAGCTATCAATGAAGGATGTATCCCCCTGCGATAAACCACTACACGGCTTCACTGGAGATGCGAAGATGCCCCTCGGGCAACTGGACCTTTTTGTTGAAATTGGAAGCCATCCCCGCTCTGCTGTACGGAAACAAACGTTTGTGCTAATAGAAAACCAGTCGGCCTACAACGCCTTCTTAGGAAGGCCATCCTTGTCTGACTTCCAAATTGTCTTAGCCCCATGGTGCCTAAAGATGAAATTCCCAACAGACAATGGAGTAGGGGAAGTGGAAGGAGACCAGGACGTTGCTCGAGACTGCTATGTAACTGAACTTCGCAACAACCACAGGAAGGATAAAGGGAAGGGTGTAGAGATTGCCCTCTGCACAAAAAGCCTAGAAGCATAGCAACTAAAGAAAGCCCCTCCTCTTCGATATACCAGCGACCCTTTCAATGAATTAGACCCTAGGGACAAAGAGGAGGAGGCCACCGCCGAGCCTGCAGAGGCTATGGAGTTTATATCTGTAGACAAGCACGACTCAAGTAGACTATTGAAAATTGGGTCCCAACTAAAAGCCGAATTAAAGGAACAGCTCATCGATTTTCTCCGCCACAACTTGGATGTATTCGCTTGGTCACACGCTGACATGACCGGAATCTCCCCCGACATAGCATGCCACGTATTAAACATTGATCCTACCATGGCGCCTGTAAAACAAAAAAGAGAAGTATGGGGGAAGAGCGATCAGCAGCCCTCGATGAAGAAGTAAAGAATCTACTCGCCAATGACTTCATACGAGAAGCTGTTTACCCAGAATGGATCGCCAACCCGGTACTGGTAAAGAAGGCTAACGGGAAGTGGCGGACCTGCATCGACTTCTCCAACCTAAACGACGCCTGCCCAAAGGATTGCTTCCCACTTCCCAGAATCGACCAACTTGTAGACAGCACAGCCGGGCACGAGCTCCTATCTTTTATGGATGCGTACTCAGGATATAACCAAATTCCTATGCATGCTCCCGACCAAGACCACACTAGTTTCATCACCGACCGGGGTTTGTACTGCTATAAGGTAATGCCTTTCGGACTTAAAAATGCAGGAGCCACCTACCAGCGCCTCGTCAACAAGATGTTTGCAGGGCTAATAGGACAAACTATGGAAGTATATGTGGACGACATGCTGGTGAAATCACGGAAAGCCAAAGATCACGTAAGCCACCTAGGCGAAATGTTCCAGGTACTTCGACAGTATGGAATGAAGTTGAATCCACTAAAGTGCTCCTTCGGAGTGTCATCGGGAAAATTCTTAGGGTTCATCATCCATGCCCGAGGGATTGAAGCAAACCCTGAACAAGTCCGAGCGCTAAGGGATATCAAGATACCTTCCACCCGAAAGGAAATGCAAAGCCTAAATGGAAAAGTGGTCGCCCTAAGCCGATTCATCTCCAAGGCAACGGACAAGTGCTTCCCCTTTTTTGAAGCTCTAAAGAAAGATAAAGGAAAGTTCGAATGGACGGACGAATGCTCAACCGCTTTCCTTAACCTAATCGAACACCTCCAGAAACCACCGGTACTCTCGACCCCAAGCGAAGGCGAAGAATTATATCTATACCTTGATGTGTCATCTCACGCTCTAAGCGCTGCCTTGGTAAGGGAAGACAACCGCACGCAACGACCAGTTTACTTCGTCAGCAAAAGGTTTACTGGGGCAGAAGTTAGATATCCTAAACTTGATAAGTTAGCATACTGTTTACTAATCACTTCACGAAAACTACGTCACTACTTCCAATCCCATTCCATCAAAGTTCTGACCGATCAACCACTGAGGCAGGTACTCCATCGTCCCGACACTTCCGGGCGACTACTTAAATGGTGCATTGAGCTGAGTCAATATGATATCACCTATCACCTTCGCACCGCCATCAAGGGACAAGCCATGGCTGATTTCATTGCAGAATTCACTACCAACGAGGATAAGGAGCAATTGGAAATAACAGAAGATATCAAGTGGAATCTCTTTGTGGACGGTGCATCTAACGAACAAGGCTCGGAGGCAGGTGTGGTAATAATCACTCCCAGGGGAAATAAACTGCACTATGCTATAAGGTTGGAGTTCGCTGCCACCAACAACGATGCAGAATATGAAGCAGTGATAGCTAGACTAGAAATTGCCATAGAAATCGGGGCTAATTCTTTGTGTCTTCACAGCGATTCTCAACTTATTGTTAATCAAATCCTAGGAGAATTCCAAGCTCGAGAAGAACGACTCATAGCATATCTAAAGAAGACCAAGTTACTTCTCAGCCGATTGGACCACTACTTAGTCAAACATATCCCTCGGGAGGAGATCCGAGAGGCCGACGAATTAGAAAAGCAAGCAAGTGTGAGAGACATCACCATCTTCGGGGCAGTAACCATCTCAAAGCAACTGGCCCCAAGTTTTGAGCAAGTAAATCTGATAGCTGCAACCGAAGAAGCAACTTGGATGACTCCCATCCGAGACTACCTACAAAGTGGCACTCTACCCAACGGGCGTAACGAAGTCAAGAAAATCTTGAGGAAAGCATCCCGCTACACAATACAAGAAGACATCCTTTATCGGCGCGGATTCTCTAACCCGTTATTAAGGTGTGTCGCCGGGAGAGAAGCCAAGGAAATCTTATCCAACATCCATCAGGGGAGCTGCGGAGATCACACCGGAGGGCAAACATTAGCAAAAAAGATACTCCGATACGGATATTTCTGGCCCACCTTAAGCAAGGACGCCTTAGATTTCATCAAGAAGTGTGACAGATGCCAGAAATTTTCTAAGATTCCACGGCTACCAACAACTGAGATTACTCAAATGACCAGCCCTTGGCCCTTCGCAATATGGGGAATTGACTTAATCGGCGAGCTACCGATGGGTCAAGGCGGGGCCAAATATGCTATAGTGGCAGTTGATTATTTCACCAAATGGGTGGAAGCGGAACCTCTGAATAAAGTATCTTCAGCAAAAGTTATTAACTTCTTAATCAAAAATGTTCTATGCAGGTACGGAGTCCCGCTCAAAATCATATCAGACAATGGACTTCAGTTTGACAGCGAGGAATTCGCCAACTGGTGCCAAGAACACGGAAATCATAAAAGCTTCTCATCCGTAGCATATCTCCAGGCAAACGGACAAGTCGAAGCAGTCAACAAAATTCTGAAAACTCTGATCAAAAAGAAGCTCGAAAAGTCAAAGGGCGCTTGGGTGGATGAACTCCCTACGGCACTGTGGGCCTACCGCACATCTTTCAGAACATCAACGGGGCACACTCCTTTCTCTTTGGCATACGGATCGGAGGCTATGTTCCCAGTTGAAACCATTGTGCCTTCCCACCGTAGGATCCACTATAACCCGGAAGAGAATGAAGAGCTCCTCCACATGTCTTTGGATCTAGTTGAGGAGAGAAGAAATGATGCAATCCTTAAAGCAGCAGCCCACAAACAAAAAGTGGCGGCACACTACAACTCCAAAGTCAAGCATCGTACCTTACAAGAAGGGGATCTTGTCCTCAAGCGTATCTTCCCTTGTCCCGAAGCACTAGACCCAATCTGGGATGGACCATATGTAATTCATAAAGATCTCCACAACAGAGCCTATATTTTGTCAACAGTGGACGGAGAGGTGTTCCAGAGGGCATGGAACATCCAACACCTCCGTCGATACTTTTCTTAACTTGTATTACCCATATGAAGTGAATTAACAAAGAGAATCAGTGGACGTAGGCATTTTCGTGCCGAACCACTTTAAAAAACCTTGTCTCTTTTTTAACTTGTTCCTTTGTATCTTGGCTGCTTGTTAACTTTATCCTTTTCTGTTGAACAAAATCCTGAGCATATAGCATTTCTATTCAAAGCACTCCACAACGCAACTTCACCTGGACAAGACCTAGCAGGTACTATGCGAATCTATGCCCTCGCCAATGAGACACTTTTGCTCCAGCATCCCTCTACTGCGGGTTAACTCATTGCTCGCGACGGCCCTCAAAGCCAACTGTAATGAGCCGATTATAAGCCACCGAGAAGGCCGACTATAGCCGAGGCAGCTCATTACGGCGTTAGGCTCGCCGGCAACTGTGAACCGACTATAAGCCCCAACATAAGGTGTGGCCAGCCAGGGGCAGTTCACAGTTGACGATCGGCACCCACGCTAGCTGGCCACGGTAAATCGAATAATACCCACGATTACGGGCCATAATGGCCCGGGTAGTTACTGTGCGCGATCTCGGCTCCGATGTGTCTTAAGTGCGGCTGTGGTAAAAAAGAATTAACTCCCCGCGGAGGCGTAAGATGGGTGACAAATGTCTCCAAGACCCACAGCTAGGGAAAGTGACTACAAAACCCGTTTGCCACGAACTTAAGCACATCGAAGGCCTTCCGTGATTGGAAGTTTTACTATTTCATATATTTCAATTTTACTTAAAAAGCTTTCCTCCTATCCTCTATAACAATCCATAAAGTACAGGATACAGAGTAGGAGATACTCACCAATGGATGCAGAGATTCACAATCGGATGGCAGGGCATTCAACTGCTTTCCATGCTCGGTCATACAAGATATTCGAAACTGCCATCTACAAACAGAACATGAAAGGCAGTATTTTCTTCCTTTATGTGCAAATGCATGACTATAATTTGTTCACACCAAACACAATTTAATTACAAGAATATACATAGCTATATTTCTCATACGACATGCCAAAATAACAGCAAACATTCAAAAGACGACAAAATCAGCTTAAGTTAAAGAATTACAAGTCAAAAATAAGACTATTTATTACAAGTGGCAAAATATTACAACCTAAAGGCTACTTTACTATTTTTCGACTAACGTATACAACACTGTCAAATCCACAAAGAGAGTTTTTCCAGGTATAATCAAGAGGCCGGCTGCAGTGGAGCTTTATCCTTGTCTTGTTGACCCCCTGTCCAGTCAGAAAAAGGATTCATTAGCAATAAGCAACCAAGTTGATGGAGAAACTAAAAAGGGAGACTTACCAACGCCTGCTTCCTGACTATCCTGATCGTCATCCTCTACCTACACGCCTACCTCCTCAGCGGCAAGCAACCGCATACCTTCCTTCACCGCCACCTTCTCCTCCTTGGCAAACTGAGCAGTGACCGCATCCATGCTGAAGACCACGCCACCATCTTTATCCGCATCGGCCTTAGCCTCCTCCAAAGCCCGAAGATAGATCTTAGCCATGACCCTAGGATAATCATCCATCCAAGATAGGTTGCCCTGCTTCCAAGTTCGGAAGTACATGTCCTGAAGCATTTCATCCATCATCCCCTCATTCTCCTCAAACTCACTCATCCGGGCCTCGGAAGCCGACAACCTTCCAACAGCAGCATCTCTCTCCAAATGGTATCTCGAGCAGTCAGCCTGAAGGGATTTCCGCATCGCCTCCATCTCCTCCTTCAGCCTAACCTGAGCGAGCTCTGCGGCTTCAAGCTTCCCCGATAGCTCCTCTACCCACTCAAGATCCGCCCTCCGAACCTCATCCACTGTCGAGATGGCCATATTTATCTGTTCCTTGCAGGCGGCCTCCATCTTCCGCAGTTCCGCCTTACTAGCCTCCTCCATAGCCTTCCTCAATCGCCCGGAGGCAGCCTCATGCTGAGAAATCTGAATGGCCTGGTCAGCGAGCTGTTTGGCCTGGTCCGAAACCATCAATCTTAGTCGGATGTTGGCACTCCCAATCTCCTCTCCAGCCTTAACCAGCCGGGCATGATGCCCCATCAGCTTCCTAGTCTCCTCCGCCACCCGATCAATACTAGCATTGGCCTCGTCTCCCATGGTAACTATCCGAGTGGTAAGTAGATCAAGATCTAAGGACTTAGCCTCATCAAGCACCCGCACCATGGGATTGCGTGGAAGAAGGTGCTCACCAGTAACCTCGTCAAAGGTAATGTCGTGGGAACTTGGATCCAGATCAGGATGACCCGCAAATGGATTACGAACCAAGTCAGGACGGTCGATATGAGTAACAGAAGGGTTTCCGGACGGGTGCGGAAAAGGTGCAAACTCGCTGTCCTCCTCCGTGATATCATGAAGAGGCTGAGCCGGGAGCTGAGGACCGGGCGAAGGTTCGGATAAAGGACGACTCCTCTTTCTCTGCTGAATACCCTCTTCGATAACCCCGAGAAGAGGACGGTAGCCGATTACATCCCCGGAGCGGTGGGTCGAAGGCTTCGGCTTGACAGAAGTTTTGGAAAGCTTGTACTGTTCAAGCCTGTGCCGAAGATCTGAGACCTTGGTCGTTTTACCTGCTCCTGATATGAAGAAAAAGTGTCACAAGCATACATTGATCTATAATTCGAGAAAACACGGCAAATTAAAAGGTAATAAGAAAGGAAACACATCTGTGGTTGTACAAACCCTGGGGAGGAGTAGGATACTGCAATAAGTCCTGGATTTCATTCCAGGACGGGAGCGGGTCATAAAATATTCCTAAGTCCCTATCATAAATGGAGCCCGCAGGAATCAAAAGTTCACCTTGAGTCGTCGGAGCCACCTTGGCTGGAATAGTCTGAGGAGACTCGCTTGCACCAGCTCCAGCCTTGTCAGTTTTCCCAGTTTTCTCTACCAAAGCCGGATCTTCGTCCAGCCCCTCGAAGGCCTGGTGGAACGCATCATCCGTCCACTCCTGAATCTCACCCGCTTGCCCAGGAAGCAAGGCCCCGACGCCATCGCCACCTTTATCACCTTCCCGACCGTCTCCACCCTCACCTCTTTCCTCCTCTATGTCTTCCTCCTCCTGGGTAAGTGGGCAATTGCTGGGGGAGGGACCGTCCGACTTCTTGAGTTTCTTACCTCCGACGGCTGGAGGTTTTGTAAAAGGCTTCCTCTTGCTACTCTCTACCGTAACACCTCCCTTAGTCTGAACAGCCACCCTCTCCTCCGCCATTTCCCTCATCTTGACTACTGACTGCTGTGGAAGGATTAAGTTATACTCCAGAAGGGTCGCATTTCTGATCAGGAAGGCAGATGATCTATATTTCCCGAGAATAGCTTCTATCTCAGCCGCCGTCTGAATCAGGCGGTCAGTCTCCACAATCGCAAAGCCACCTGTCGCTAGCAAAAATGAGGAAGTATGAGAAGAAGCATCGCAATCGGAATGGAAATTAGAAGTAAAAGCATCAACTTACATCCAGAAGTAAAGCGCCGAATTGGGACGGAGTCGTCCCTGACAAAGAACCATTCCTTCTTGAACATGCTGAATTTGGAATACAGATCCAAGATCGGCTTGAAGGTCACAGCTGACATCAAGCTAATGTATAGGGACCCCTTCTTATAGCCCCTCAGATTATATAGATACCGGATCTCTCGGTTGGAAGGAGCACGACCATACTTCCTCTGAAAAATGACGAAGAGGCTCACCAATATAGCATAGGAGTTGGGTTGAAGCTGGAATGGGGCCACCTTTAGATATGTGAGGAAGCTGGCTATCCAAGCGTTAAGAGGAGGAATGGCACCACACATGTAGTGGTATCGGCTGTAGGCGAAGTACCCTTCAGGAGGGTCATACGGCATAACGTCTCTCCCAGGCAATAGCAAGTGCGCCCTATCGATTCCAAAGGATCGGGAAATGACATCAAGCTGCTCCTCCTTGAGGGAGCTAGGAAAGCAATCGGGCGGGGAGTTCAGAAGTTCCTGAGGGCCGTACCCGTCCACTAGCGATCTCGGGGTTGGTCCATGACGTTCTTGATTCGGCTGAGCTGGGGGCACGGCAGAGGAACCTCCTTCGCCCCCGGATTTCTTCTTGTCTGATCGAGTTTCCGCTTTACGAGACATTATCTGCAAACACAAAGAAGAATGTCGTTAGGCTAAAGGAAGAAAAGAAGCGAGTGTGTGCAGTCTAGAGTTTCACTCATAAATGCTCAAATTCCCATTGTCATTCGGTAAGGTGAAGGTTAAAAGTTCATTCGGTTTTCACGTCACTCGTGTTCATTCGGCATTCACTTACGCGAGTTCATTCGGCATTCACATCACTCGTGTTCATTCGGCATTCACATACGCGAGTTCATTCGGCATTCACATCACTCGTGTTCATTCGGCATTTAAAGATACCTGGATCGGTAATCAGGTTGGCTCAGTAATCAAGTTGGTTCGGCTGTCTCAAAACGATGAAGAATGATAGTAACCTAATGCCTCTATTTATAAGCAAAACAAGCCGGACCACCCAACATGCTTCCCACCGAACCAGATCCTTCTTAACACCCAAGACCGAACGAAGCCATCCCAGCCACAAGAAAACAAAGCGCGGCACCTATAAGCACGTACCCCACTTTGGGGGGCAAGTGTTGGATATATTTAATCCGGTCTCCCCGAACCAAACAAGCCGGACCACCCAACATACTTCTCATCGAACCAGACCCTTCCCAATTCCCACCGAACCACCTCCTGCCGAACCAACTCCTCTTCCACACCTCACCGGACCAACCTTCCTCCACAGAACCACCGAACCAACTCCATAACCGGACCAGCCCATGCCGAACCATCTCCACACCGGACCAACCTCACCATCCTACCACCGGTCCAAGCAACTACCGGTCCATTCTACACTCCAACCACCTCCGAACCAAGACGTACCAGGCCAGATCACATCAGCCCAGGCCCATCAGCAACTATACACATCTTGGACCCCTACCCCTAGCCTCACTCTATAAATAGAGGGGCAGGGGTACAACAATGGGGACAAGTTTTGAGAGCTCAAGCACGGAGAGAACTTTCAAACAACTTTCTTTTACTTGTATAAAAGCTTTGTACTTGTAATCAAAAGAAGAGAAGAGAAATAACATATAAAGTGGACGTAGGCACATTCTGGCTGAACCACTATAAATCTGCGTGTCTTTTTACAGTTTAGCCCCTGTTTTTCATATATTTGCATAAATCACTCAAATCGCTAAGAACAACATAAGATCTACTAAATCATACAACTTTGAGGTGTTTGTCCATTTTTTTGTGCAAACATCGGCTGCTGCGGTTGTCAAGGCTGCAAGGGGAGATGCCTCGGCTGCTGCTTGGTCAATGGAGTTGGCTGGAGATGTGTGCCGGGCTAGGTGCGTGAGGCAATGGGTTGGAGGATCTTGGGTATGATGCATGCGTGAGCAAGGAGAGGGAAGGACTTGCATGGGCTGGGTTGGCATGTCAGTGGAAGGGGCGAGCATGAGCTTTGGTGGCGGTGCGTGTGGGCGAGCAGATCTCTGGGCAAAGGTGGCCAAGGAGTTGCTCACGCGGTTCAAGGAGTTGGTGATGGGTTTTGGGCGAACGTGGGGTGACATGCGGATGTCGGCCATGTGCTCGGCTGCTGTTGTGTGGGGTTGTCCACGTAGGTGCTGCAAAGTGGGTGAAGTGCGGCTTTGGGTTGTGCTCATGCAAGGCCTTCGGTGAGGAGAGGGGTAGTGATGGGCGTTCGGTGGATATGCATAGGTTTGGTGGAAAACACGAGGCGAAGGATGGTGAAAAAAGTTTGGGTTTTGCAAAGGAGGAGGAAGCTTTCTGGTTCTCAGATCTATATATATATATATATATAACCTGCTTTTAATTTTTTTTTCTTTTATAAGAACAGACGTGAAAGAGAATAGAGAAAGGAAGAATACGAAATGAATGAACCAGAGTAAGAATAGTAATAGTCACTAGTTGAATTCAGGGAAAAATAAATGTAAGTGGCTATTCAATTTCTCACGTTAGATACACAAAAGGACAAAAGGAACACCAAAGGTTCAAAAATGGGTACCGATACGGCTAACCGTTTCATGGTCTTCACCGCGTACTAGACACCGAAACACACAAATGAATATACTGCGAAGATCAGCACGACGAGATGAACAGAATGGTACATGTATCGATGATATGATCATCCTATCAAAAGTCGATATTTCGCTGTCCAAAATGCTACTAAAACACCGAAAATAAGATAAACAAAGCTAGAGCAGTCCAAATTTGGCGAAACGAAATATAACGTCTCACTCAGAAAATGATTTACATTTTAATTACATAAAAATATTCAGATTTCGAAAATAATTTATTTTCATCAAATTAACTGATTTTAAATTGAAATTGAAAATTACACAACAGAACTAACTTCCATATTTTTTGATGAAAATTTACCATTTGCTATGTTTAAATAGACGTATTCCAAATATCAAATTTTCATTTCAAAAATTTATTATTTGTTTTCAAGCAAAAATTCAGTTAATTACGTTATTAAAAATCGTTAAAATTTACGGGTTGTTACACTCTCCCCCACTCAAAACTTTTCGTCCCCGAAAAGGAACGAGATAGGAGAATATATGCAACAGAAAGGAAAGATAGATTCGAAATACATAGTATCAGATAAAACAATCAATTTAAAACCATATAAATTTTATTTATTTTAATTTGGTTAATATTCAACAAAATTGGGTTCAATCCATTTTATTCAATCTTCATTTTATTCATATTTTGTTGATTACAATTTCATGCATTTTCATTCAATTGATTTGCCTTCACTCTATTAACATTTGTTACAAAATTTTCTTTCAAAACAATTTTTTTACTCATTTGTTTAATTCATTTGACTTCACTTTAAGTTAATTCCCTTTATGATTCAGATTCAACTATTCTTAAGTTTGTATTTACTTAAATAGTATTTCTCTTTTATTATTCAATTTATTTCACTTATATTTCCTAATCATAAATTAAATGTAAAACATTTATTATAACAATCAATTTTTATTTATAATTTCCCTTAACAAAATCTCATTTTTTGGCATCTTATTACTTACATTTTATATTGTATATTATTTAATTACATATTCTCATTACATATTTTAACTTTTTGAATATTTCAGTAAGCTATATTAATGTTTCCGAGGTAATTTAGCACTATACAAATCCACCTTTTGTTTATAACATCTTCATTAAGAAAAAAAAATTAGTTTGAACATTTTTATTTCTTAAGTATTCTCTTGTATAACCTGCAATTACAAATTCACCTTACATTTAACAATTTTGAATATTTGAGGTAAGATATTTATATGGTTTAGAATGTAATTGAGTATTATACAAATTAATTTTCCTAGCTCAACTGTTTCAAGTTGTTAAAATTCTATTCCTCATTTTAGACGTTCTAATTATTCAATTTTTTTCTCCCATAATTGAAAACTATCACTTCCTAGAACTTGAAGGTTAAATTTTCGGTTTCACTCCAAGCCATTTTTGAAATAAATATATACATATATAGGATATTATACTTCAAATCATACTCAAGAAATCCATTTCAAATCCATTTTCCTAAAAAAAAGTGCAGCAAAGCTACCAAGTGGTCTCTCCACTTTGAGACTCAAAAATGAATGTCGATGATGCTGTAGTCATCATTGAAATTATTTTTCAGCGACAAAAAAGGAGAATACTGGCTTACTTCTTTTAAAAATTCTTTGGAAACAATTTCCATTCGAAAATACTTCCAAATAATATATTTTTCAAACTTTGAAAACTAAATTTTGAAATGCACCGGAAATTAAATTCACAAATCCTTAATTTAAATTCATTTCATTTTCAAATCAAATTTATAAACCATACTTATAAAATTTCATCTCCTTATAACATTCAACAATAGTTAATGGTTTAGGAATTTTGACAAAACAATAGATGATAATCTAGTATTATCATTTCTAACAACCAATTCATTAAATATTTAATTTTAGAAAATTATACTTATATATATATATATTAAATATAATCATACATAAATTTATTTCATTTACCAATTTCGAAAACAATATTGTGTCAGTTTGCTCTGTTCAAGTATTTTGGAATTTCTATCGATAGTGTTGGCCAGATGAATCGATCGAAACCCCAAATCAAACTTAACAACTCAAACAACATAGTATAAAACATTTTATATAAATTATGAAATACGCTCCCTCACAGGATGATTCAAGAATGGATTTCAGAACAAGGATAGAGATTCAAATTAGAGGTACCCTAATCAAAGAGAATTCTAGCTAAGAAGATAGGCTAGAAGGGAGATAAGATTATTAAATTATAAAAGAGGAAGATGGATAGACTTATATTAATCGCGATGACCTTAACCGGGTCAACCGAGACTTAGAAAAGACAAGAATACCATCACGAAAATAGGGACAAACTTGTTGAGAACATCGTGGAAATGCGATTCATGAGATCGACGAAGAAGGCATGAGTATTGGTTAATCCAAAGGGCATGACTAACCATTCATAGAAACCATTCTAGGTTCAGAAAACTGTCTTGGGAATGCTCTCCTCGGCTACCCGAAGCTGGTGAAAACAGGTAGCAAGATCAAGCTCCAGGAATAAGATCGATGTGGAATTTAATTTCCCGCTTGGGAGGAAGAGAAGTGACTTCACCAAAGACATCTGGAAATAGATGAACCACAGAGGTGGAGTGAAGATTAATAGGCTGATAATCAAGCGATAGGATAAAACTACCTGCATAATCCTGAGCCAATCGACATTCGATCACAAGAGAATTACCCTGGTCATCTATAAGAGAAATGGTTTGGGCTTTGCAAAATATAACAGCATCAAGACCGAGGACATGGATATCTCAGGTGAATCGACGCCTGTTGTAAAAAAGTTTCACCGATTTACAAATCATTCAAAGGTTGGCGGGACCGCCGATGGGATTAGTCACACATAAGATGAAGTTGCCAATTGAGGTTGAAGCTATGGGATGCTCCAATACCAAAAGAACCCGAATAGGACAAGACAAGAATGGATTTCAGAACAAAAGGGGAGTTCCACAATTAAAAGGAAATCTGAATCAAAGAGGAAGAAATTCAAGCTCGAACGAAGGTGATTCTGTAATAAAAATTTACTCTATATGCTAAGTTTGCCTAAACCAGAGCTCTGATACCAACTGTAACAACCCGCTATTTCAAACTATTCAAATCGACAATCATCCACACATGTCAGACTTGAATTGCTCAAAACAACAGATTGTTAATTCATTATTTGGCAAAACTCAGCATATACAATAAATAAATCAATCACAGAATCATAGATATAGAGTAATATAACAATAAGCAGCGGAATGAATAAATAGTAGTTCATGAAGCTACAATATAAATATCAGAGTTAAAACAAAATACAACAGATATCTCGGATACACAGAAGTTACTGATACAATTGTTAATGACAAGTCTGAACAAAACAACCGGAATAAACCGAAGTAACCGGAAAGCTGAATAGACAAAGACAGATCTTCAAGCGAAGCTCCAAACTTCAAAGGTGAGTCTCAAATGCTCTGACACTCAGTCTGACCCGTGCATAAAGCAATACATAAAACACTCGAGTAAGGATTAACATTCTTATACCAGTAAATTCAACTCAAATGAAATGTCAACTAAAATACAAATAACTTAAAGGGTGTTTGGGATTCCCATCCTCTGTGGATCTGTTAAACTATCTACATACATTGTACAATACGCTACATATATAATGTCTACAGTAAAGTAAACTATTAAAATAGCGTTAAGGCATTACCTATATCACCCTTAACGCATTTTATATAATGTTGCAGTCTATACAGTACTGTAAACTCCACCAAATCGGTGGGCTATCAGGGAGCACTCCATAGGTACGACACAAACCAAACTCGTAGAGGGCGCGATAAGGCATGTGACAAGGCACACGAGGCAATGCCTAGGCAAGCATTCTATTGTTCTGCACTCCTGGACTGGTGGTAATGCATAGCAGCTACTACCGCCCACCTCGAGACACACTCCCAAATCAAAGGTGCACCCGTAATCCCAAAATTTATCATTTCAATCCGCAATTATTTAAATATTTACGGGTATATATAATTTCAACCCGTAATCCCAAAATTTCAAAATCAATGAAAATCGCTTCGGTTTATCATTTCAACCCATAACGATTTTCCCCTAATCTATAATATCGTTCGGGTATGTATCATTTCAACCCATAGGGAATTTCTAAACTAACAGGGAACTTGCAGAGTGAGAACAGATATGGTAATAATATAACATATCAACAACATGCATATATCATCAGTAACAAATTTAAAAATAATATATACAATAGGTAATGATGTCATATGTCAATTACAGAGGTGAACAATTTTTAAATCTTAACACATCATACTTAATAGTTAAATAACTAACAATTCAAATTTAACAACATTTCAATCGTCATTTCATGTGAAATCAATTTACTAAATATAAGAATGTTAACCGTGAGTGATTGCTCACCTTTCAAGGCTAGAGAAATCACAAGAACAAGATGCGACAATCCAAGCATAAATTCTAAAGCACGACACGATGAACACGAATTCGACGAGCAAAGTTGATAGCTTGGAGATGATGAAAACAAATCAAACTAGCTTGATATAAACTGAAACAAGATATATATATTATTTTATAGAATCATTATTCAATTTAAAAACACATATTAAAAATAAAATCGTTATATGTATTTTCAAATCAAGATTTAATTTAAACTTATATAAAATAAAATCTAGATATATATATATATATATATATATATATATTCTTATTTAAATATAAGTAGGGAAAACAACATGCCAAAAACTTTATAATATAATATATATAACAAGACAGCCACTATGCAAAGAAATTTGAAAACATATACAAGTAACTTTATATATAAGCTTCAGAAAAATGAAAGCAACTTCTCAGATTGGAAACAGCTTATATAAAACAATCCTCATTATTTATTTAGTATATATATACATCTCAAAATATCAACAAAACATATTTTATATATATATACGTTTCAAATATTAATCAACATAATATATATAAATATATACCAAGAGGAGGCTGCAACGGAAAAGGTGATAGGTGGCTGACAAATCGGAGGATGAGTTTGGTGCAGCGGTTGTTAAGGCTGCAGGGGGAGATGCCTCGGCTGCTGCTTGGTCGATGGGATTAGCTGGTGATGCGTGCTGGTCTGGGTGCGTGAGGCAATAGGTTGAAGAATCTGGGGTATGGTGCATGCATGAGCAAGGAGAGGGAAGGACTTGCGTGGGCTGGGTCGACACGTCAGTGGAAGGGGCGAGAAAGAGCTTTGGTGGCGGTGCATGTGGGTGAGCAGATCTCTGGGCGGAGGCGGCCAAGGGATTTCTCACACGGTTCAATTTGTTGGCGATGGGTTTCTGGGCGGACGTGGAGTGACAAGCGGATGTAGGCTAGGTGCTCGGCTGCTATTTCGTGGGGTTGTCCACATGGGTGCATTAGAGTGGGTGAAGTGCGGCTTTTGGCTGTTGTAACGACCCGTAAATTTTCGATAATTAAATTTGTTAATCTAATAAGATTTTGGTGATTTAATATTGAAGAAATAGAAATTTGTAATTTAATAATGAAATGAATATTAAAATGAAATGCAACAATGTTAATTAAAGCAAATTATTAACAATTTGAATGAAATTCCAATGAATGAAATAATGTAAATGTTATACTTGGCTATAAATTGAATATAAGAAAACAAAAATAAACATTGAATTAATTAATGAATTTAAAATATAATAAATGGTAATTGAATAAAACCAATGTTCTGTAAGTAATTATAATATTTGTTTGAAAGTAATAAACTTAAATGTAATTAAAGGTTAATGGCAACAATTGTTATAAGTTACCTATTTGTCTAGTTCATAAAATTTAATTTGAAATAAATTGTAGTTAATTGACTTAATTAGTGCAGTTAGTGCAGATTAAATTAGTAATTGGAGAATGTTACTTCAATAAGGAGTAACCAATGTAAATTCTATTCATAATATGGTTATTGATTGAATAAAAATAATTGAAATTCAAGTTTGATTAATTTATTGGATTTTAAGCTGTAATAATGGATTATTGAAATTAAATGAAATGAAATATTACGTTAATGGGAATTAATATGAAATGGGAATATATAAATATAAATCAATGTTAATTATACCCATAAGATGATAATTGATTGAATAACAAGATGGAAATAAGAATATACGGATTTATTGGGAATTTAAATTTATAATTACTGGATTAATTGAAATTGAAATTAAATACTGTAAATTGTGAAATATTCAATGATAAATCAATATAGATTTTTTTAAAGGATTCTAAATTTACCAAGTAATCCAAATTGATAAAATTTGTAAATAATTAAATTTGAATTGGAAAATGCGATTTAATTAATTTAATTAACTGAAAAATAGCCATTTTGGCCACTGACTCGGATTTCGATGAAACCAGTTTCATCGGATCCGTAACGGTAAATTATTGTAGGATTTCAAGTTTCGTAACGATCGGACTTGTCGTTTGATCATACAGACTTGAAACGCTTAGAAATTAATTTAATTGAAATCAATTTGAAATAAGCTGATTTTATCATAACTTCTTCATACGATTGAATTAGGATTTGAAACCTATTCCATTGAATTTAAAATTATTGAAACCATCTATTTTGATATATGGGATGATCCATTTTCGTTCCAGAGTCGAAACGGGCTTTTCGGGTCGTTTATTGTTCAACTTTCAAATAACCTTGTCCATTCACTCTATTTCTCAGCTTTGCCTATAAATATCCGGTTATAAACCCTAGCTATCCCTTGTTCCTCAACTTAGTTTGTCTGTGTGTACAATTTCATATGTTCCTCTCTTTCCAATGGCAGACAAACCCTAATTCCCAAATTGCAAATTCCAAATCAAAACCAAATCAAAAATTCAAACTCCTCAAAATATATCGAATTATATATCAATTCGAAGCTCTCGATGAGCGTAATCTTCTGCAACAATTTGTTTTTTGATTCGACGCATCGTTTGTCCTGAAATTCAAGATGAACCTCGGTCGTTCATAGACCACATGCTCAATCAACGGTGGATCTTCGTTGTTTGGGCGATCGGGAAGTTCGTGAGTGTAGAGGGGATCGAGAGCTGTAGATCCATGGGTTTATTTTGCTTCGATGGTGCCTGGATTTGCCGCGATTGGAGGATGAACGAAGGCATTTTTTTCGTTCAAGAAGGCTGTGGGGTGGCCGCACGTTCATCGGAGGGTCGGCCGGAGGTAGCTTGGCCGTTGGCAAGGTCAGATTGTGGGTCAGGGGTGAACGGTGGCGGCGAATGCTCGATCAACGACAAGAGGATTGGCGGCTGGGAGAAGCAGTGTTCGAACGCGTCTCGACTAATAGGGTTTTCTTCGGTATTGATGATGATGACATGGCCGCTATTGGCCGGGTGATTCTTTTATTTACTTATTTATTTGAATATTTATTTCAAATCGTTCTAACTAACAAATTTTTTTGCATACAAACTCGGATTTGGGCGCGGTTTTCTCCGCTAGGATCGTATTGAAATTCCGGACTTTATGACGCTGGTTTGGACGAATTCTGAGACCGTTCAAATTTTGGGTTTAAATTGGATTTAAATTCGATTTAAATTCAAAGGTGAGTGTTTTAACCCACTCACAACTTCTAAAATTTATTATGTTAGTTAAATTAATTTTTGATGTGATTAGAAATTTATTTATGGTCGTATGATATATTTTAAATCATCATCTCAGTTAATTTGTTATATTTTTAAATTAAATTGTTATTTAATTTATTATTGAATATAAATTGCCTGTTAAATACCTGTTATTGATTATCAGTTCTATATTGATATTTATTGATTGATTTGGATGATGATTGTGATGGATGTTGATTGTTGATATTGGATGAATGGATGTTGTATTTTATATCGTTATAAACTTCAAGTTCACTATAGGTTGAAATGATACATACCCGAATGATCAATAGATTAAGGAAAAATCGTTATGGGTTGAAATGATAGACTCGAGCGATTTTATGGATTTTAAAAATTCGGGATTGCGGTTTGAAATGATATATAACCGTAAAATTTTAAATTGCGGATTGAAATGATAAATATCCGTATCACTTGACCTTAGGGTAGAGAATAATATACGGACATCGGATTTGTTAAATTTAAATGATTTTGAATCTTTAAATTTTACATTGAGTTAAGAGATATTTTGAAATAAAATTTGGGTTATATAAATCGAATTTTTATCGAACTTCAAGTTTTATATTAAAATTGAATTGTCTTGAAAGATTTGTTGAAGGAATAAAATTGAAATTTTATAGTGAATTTGAAATATAAGTGGAGTTATCGAAATTGAGTTATTAAAAATCGTTGAAGTATAACTTTGAAATATATTGAAATTGGAGTAATTAAATCGATTTTTTAACATGGATTTAAGCGATATTGAATTAAATATTTTATTAGAATTTGAATTGGAAAATTGGAAATTGGGTTTTGGGATATTGAAATGGTCCAAATGTGTTGGAATGAAATAAATAGTTTAAATTGATATAAATTTCAAATTTAAGTTTTAATATAAACTGATTTAAAAATATATTATTTTAAAAGACTTTAATTATTAAGATTTTCAAACCTTTAAACTAATTAACCTGTTTTAACTTATTTTAAATCAAATTAATCTATTTTAAAGCTATTTAATCTATTTTAATTATATTTAGTCTATTTTAAATCTATATTAACTATGTATAACTATTTAAACTATTTTCTTCTAAATTCCAAACTAAGTAAAATGGATGGGTTTATATTCAAATTCTTGATTTTAAGCGAATATGGTTAATGATGTTATAACCTAAGTTGAGAATTAAATAACATATTTGGTTTAATATGATAATTTTGAAATGATAGTTTAACCTATTTTGGAAACACGACTTTTAAAAGGAAATATAATTTCGAACTATGATTTCAATGTGATATAATTTCAGAAGTAAGTAATGATTTCGAAAACAATGTGATTTGAATTGAATATGATATTTTGATATCAATTATGAAATGATTTTTGGAAATGTAAAAGAACCATCCGGTGTGTAATAAGCGATTGGTTGTTAAAGAGACCGGGATCAGATATGGGCATACTCTCTGTCGATACTGAAAACCACTTTGACAACTGTGTACGCGGTGGAGATTCTAGAATGAGTAGGATGGTGGCAATGATCCTAAAGGTATATACGTGGACCTGACTCCCATGAGTTAGCTTAAGGTTGCTAAAACAGGAGCAATTGACGGGCTAAGTGAGGTCATTCCTCCAATCGGGCACATTCCATCGATACTATATTCTGACTTTGTGATTTATTTGGTGGCCACCCTCGATTATTTTTGATTCGGGAGTGTGTTCCGAGGTGGGCGGTAGTAGCTGCTATGCGTTACCACCGGTCTGGAAGTGTAATTGGTATATCTACCCTGGCATTGCCTAGTTGTACCGTGTCACCTACCCTAGCGCGCCTTCTACGAGTTTGGTTTGTACCATACCTATGGAGTGCCCTCTGACGGCACCCAGTACGGGTGGGATTACGGTACTGTATAGACTATGGGAAATAAAAATGTGTTAAGGGGGAAAATGTAACGCCTTAACGCTATTATAATAGTTTATATTACTGTAGACATATTATAATAGCGTATTGTATTACATAGTAGATAGTTTAACGGATCCTTAGGAGATGTGAATCCCGAACATCTCTTAAGTTACTGCACTCACGTTAGACACTGGATAGGAGATGTCAAACCGCGTAAACATCTCTGACGCCGTTTACACTCATATTTATTTACCGTTGATTTAACTTACATAAGATCTTTTAGTTTTGAATCGAGTGTTTTGTCTTTTCAATTCGCTCGGGTCAGCCTGAGCATTTCAGGATTTGAAGACCTTATTGCTGGAGGACGAAGACGAAGATTTATACTACTATTATTTACTATATTTATTCCACTACATTCATAATGTTCCGCTGCAATATTTGTTTATCCCTGATATTCCACTATTATTTACTAGATTTATAACGGAGTTAGAGCAGTCCAAATTCGGCGAAACGAAATATGACATCTCACTCAGAAAATAATTTACATTTTTATTATATAAATATATTCAGATTTTGAAAATAATTTATTTTCATCAAATTAATTGATTTTAAATTGAAATTGAAAATTACACAACAGAACTAACTTCCATATTTTCTGATGAAAATTTACCATTTGCTATGTTTAAATAGACTATTCCAAATATCAAATTTTCATTTCAAAAATTTATTATTTGTTTCAAGCAAAAATTCAGCTAATTAAGTTATTAAAAATCGTTAAAATTTACGGGTCGTTAAAGTCGGTTTGTGTGTGTAATTACTTTTTCATTGTCGAAAGACATAATAATTTCTTTTGGATATGATTTATTGCCGGAGGGCGAAAATAATTTTCATTGCTGAAAGCCTAAATCTGAAAGACATATATACACACACACATACATAAAACCAACCTACTCCTATAGCTCTAGAGCTCACTGCCAACATTCACTAGCTTATAGATTGTGTGTTTGGCGAATAAAGATCGCAATCTCAACACGGAGAATTATGACGCTAGTTTTAAGAGCATGGGGAAAATCTCAAAAAAAAAATCCTAGCCTACCTTAACATCAAAGCCAAATAAGTCAATATCAATGCTCTTTTACTTGGGAAGCACGTTAAATAAGCTACTCGAGAGAATGATGAGGTCGCCTCAATTTATGAAGGTAGCTCATCGAAAGTTAATTTCTAGATAAAGAAATAAAGGCATTTAAGGCCCAGGTGGATTAGTTGGTGTAACTATACTAGAAAATAAATAAAATGGGGAGAGGAGAGGAGAACCGTTCTCCGTTTCGTAATGATATAATAGAGTCAAACTTCCTTGACAATTTTAGGGTTCTTCTTGTAGAAAAGTATTGCAATGACCCTAAATTTTACTGCTTTGATTTGTGAATATTTAGTTAATTTTAAATATTCAATTAATAGTTTTTAATGGTCAAATAACCCACTTTTAGTTAATAACTAATGATGGTAAACTTAGTTTGAAAGTTTGTGTACAAAAATAAGCAGTTCGATGAAAAATTGAAAATGTGACCGAAAATAGCCGAAATTGTTACATTAATTAAATTCCACCATACTAGGATCTACGAACAAAACCGTAAGCTCGTATTGGAGAATGGATTCCAACGAATGACTGGGCCACTGAGGTACCGCCCACCACAGTACACATCTAGAACAATGTACCGAGGACCGCGCCGGGATCCCCTGCTCACAAGACCGACCTACCCCTAACCTAGATAGACCGAATATGTTATCTCCCCGGGTGTTCCCACCCTTACTATCGAGCGCTCCTTCTTTCATGCACAACCATATCCATAATTATAATGACCCAAGATTTTAGGAATTTGTTTTGAAAAATATAAATAAGTTTAAAATAATTTTTAAACCAATTTTAAAGGGGAATTGATATAGCTTGATATGGTGTATCTGTATATGTGTACATATGTGCACAGGAAATACACATGAACTAAAGCTTGATTTCTGAATGCTAAGAATGAACACATGATTGATGTGTATGGAAATATTATATATATATATATATAGATTAAATCCTTAAAAGCTATATGCATAAATAAATATATATATATATATATATATGGATGCTACTGAGTATTTTTGAGTGTACATGTGTATGTGTGTCAGTACAAAATAATGTATAAATATATATATATGGGTGTACTAATTAATTCAGTAAGACTTATATACATATATATAGATATGTTAATAAAATACTAGAGTTCAAATCAGCAAAATAAAATATACAAACATATTTTAAATTATAGGCAGAAAGAAAAAGAATGAAGATATAAAAAGAAGTAATCCTCTTATAAATAAATAAAGGAAGTACATACTATTTAAATGAAAGCTAAAAATAGAAAAAAAAAGATAAAACAGAGAAATGTTTTGTATAGGCAGAATTAGGAAGAATATTTGATAAATAATAAAATCAAGTCACACTTTTAGCATGATAGTAGACAAGAGGAAAAGTATTTTCTGGAAAAGAAAATCTCAGAAAATAACCAAAAGAATATAACCACTTTTCTTTCCACAAACTCAAGCCGGGGAGGGTGAGATTTTGGGTTTAAAAACTAAATGCAAATGGCATGATTTCTAATGGGCAAAAATGACTTTAGCCAACACCTTAAACCCTAAGAAAAACCCTGCATAAATAGACAGTGAGATGAGAAACCTTCTTCTTCCCGGATAGCTCTTGAGAAAAATATATAGATATTATATAAATATAATACAAGTGAAGAAAAGGGTTGAAGGCAGAAGCTTACCAATCAACTGGGAAGTGAAAGAGAGCTAGGTGAGAAAACTCACTCAAAATCTAAGGCAATAAGTCCTAATGTAGGCAGCCAGTTATAAGTTAATTTTTCTTGAAAATGCATTTTCATATGTGATTGTCTATCTGTGATTTTAGAGCTGAAAATGTTTTGATTCTTTTTGGTTGTTCTACTTGTTTTATTATGTGAAAGTTTTAAGTATTATTAGTATACATATATGTTTTATAAACCCAGATCTCTCTGATATGTTAATGTTTAGGAACATAAACAAATACCCAGAAAATAAAACGTTGAATATAGGCAAGTAGTATTGGTTTTGGCTCAACCCAGAAAAATGTAAACATGTTGAGCTGCAATATACTCATGTATAAGTGCTGAGGCTTGAGACAAAAAGGAATTAGGGGTGCAATAGGGTTGCCTATGTGCTGATGCTCCTGATTCAATGAAAATATAAAAATGTTCATACACATAGCAAACAAATTTTGTGATTCAGTGAAACTTGGTAATTCTGAGTTTAACTAAAACACGGAAGTTTGCTAAAGAAAAACTCTCTCAAAATCCATAAGCCAATGTTAGTTGTCTATACCCCTTTTAAAAGTGCAAGAATATCTATGTATATGTGCAGAGTCTATTTAATTGACACCTATGTTTAATTGCATGTCTGTCTCTGTTTGGTATGAATAATATGAGATGCCATGACATGGATGTTTATGTTAGTGAAATGAATCACTGAATGGTTTAGTCATGAAAAATCAAAAGAGTTATTATTAACTTAAACCTGATTAGGAAATGGGGGTCAAGAACACTGCAGGAATGACTTGTTTTCTTGAGTAATACAAGTTGACACATGGCTTGTTTAAGTCCTGAGATCTTTGTGTAATGGAGTGAATTAGTCCATTACAGTATGTCCATTGATTCAATTAATTGCAGATGAGACCAAGATAGATAAATATATCAATGTAGAAGAAGTTGATATAAAGAGGAACTAGAGTTTTCCTGGAATGAAATCTGAATAGTGAATAAGCGACTTAATTCATCTTGGTGATTTCCCTGTTTTGTATGGATGTTTATTTGATTTATGATTGAATTGTATGAATGTATGAATGTACCATATCTTCTTGAGGTTTCTGGAAAGGAAGATTTAAGTGTGCACCTGCACACTGACACAGAACATGCACACATGAATTACTTGTTTTCTAAAGGCAGAGTTATATACATATATCCATGTTTTAACTTTAACTTGATTTACAAACTATTTTAGTGGATTTTCTCATACCAGACATGTGTCTGACCCTAGTGTGCTAATGGCATATGGGGTGTCTCATTTACTATGGGGCAGCTTCAAATGCATTTTCAGGGACTGCAGCAACTAAGTAGGAGTAGGAGCAAGGCTTTGAGAAGAAGATTATAGCATGCTAAACTTAGATAGATAAGAGCCTAAATGATGGAATCTGCATGTATTGATAATTTAAATTGTACTTGTATTGAGTGTTGAATATTGGATGGATATTTTGCTATGTATTTTGCTAAGAAATTGACTTGTAACTAGAATCTAAAAATTTAGATATTATCTGATATGTTGCAGAAGTTAATCTAAATCTTGTAAGTGAATTGAGCAAGAACACTATGATAAATAGGGTGGTTACATTTTATAAATGTATTAGTCAACCTTGAGTCTTTGAAAAGGGTTAAGTTTTAGGAAATCTGGATAGTTGAATCTCAGAAAATTAAATGGTTTTATTTTTCTACCATGACATTTGTATACAAGAGATGATAAGCATAGGGAAGATGTATTTATGAGACTGTAATGTTTTCATAATTTAATTTATTCTACGCAAATGTTTTATACCTTATTTTTGAATAAAGGAAAATCTGCAATATAGGAGTTGAAGCTATGACCCAAAACAGTTGCATATGTATATATAGGTATGCCCATTTAAATATGTTTGGTTCAGAGTTTAGCATACTAGTTATTCTTGTATTTTAACATGAGCTTGAATTTCTCTTCATCAAGACTTTGATCAAAATGCATTTTTAAGACCATATGGGTCACACCAGAACAAAGAGACTGGTTGAACCATGTTTTGGGATACCCATGGTTACAGGAACCCACTCAAGTTTGCATTTCATTTAGTTTAAGCATACTGGCATCAAAGAATCAAGCTTTTGAAATATGATACCTCACTTTAAAATATTCCAGAAAAGAGATTGTACTTTAGGCAGATTTAATAAGAAAAATTAAACATAGATAATGATAGAAACTTATATCATTTTTCAGAGCACAAACACTACACCATTAATTTATAGGTAATCATAACATAATTATCTGGTTTCTAGGAATTACAATCCATAGAGAATTTAGCAGGGAATCAAAAGATAAAAATCATATTAACACATATATGGTTGGAATTTTATTGTATGAATTAAATTGAACTATGTGTGGATTGATTAAATTTAATCAATCAAATTACCCTCTTGTTTACCAAAACACTGATTCAAACAAGAGAGGCACATGCATCATCACATGTATGTGCATATCCTTATGTATACACTGATATATTTATATTGGTTAAGATTTTGATCCTGGATATATGTTGTTTGATAGAAAAAAAATGTCTCTAGGCTTCAGAAATATACATATGTATATATAATAATAAATATATATATATATATGTAAAAAATAATCCTTACAAATTAAGGTATAAAAGAGAGGGTCACTTCATTTGGTATCAGAGCTATGTTACTAAAAACGTAGTTAAAAATTAAAATAAAAAATCCTTCTAGGAAATTTAAAAAAACTTAAGAAACAAAGTATAAGTAAAATATTTTGTAGGGATTGATTACTGGATGATCAAGTTTGAGTTAAAAATAATAATATAAAACTAACCAGCTATGTAAATTATTATTAGCAAACTATGGTAGGAAGACCACCAAATCAGGGTGCAGGGTCCTCCAATGCACCACCAATGGTCAATCTGCAAGATTTGGTGAGAGCATTTAGGGATGGGGCAGGACAAAGGCAGGAAAATCCTCATGAAGAGCTCTCCAAATTACTCAAGACTTATACTCATTTAGGAGGCAAAAGCTTTGAAGGGACAGAAAGTATTATGGAAATTCAAGCATGGTTGAGAACATTGGATAGGATTTTCAATCACATGCAGCTTGATGATCAAAGGAAGAGGCAAGTGGCTTCAAGACAGCTAAAAGGAGCAGCTTTAAGCTGGTGGGAAGTAATCATTACAGGGAGAAATGAGAATGAAATCACTTGGAATCAATTCAAGGAGATGTTGGAAGCAAGATTTGTACCAGCATCAGCTAAGACCACCTTACTAGAAGAATTCATTAGACTTAGGCAAGGAACTTTGAGTGTCACTGAATACACTCAAAAGTTTGAGGGGCTTTCCACATATGGAGCAATGCTAGTGGCAGATGAAGCATCCAAGAATGATAGATACATTAAAGGTCTGAACCCAGGACTTAGCAGAGCCATGTTACCTTATGCTGACAGGACATTTGATCAAGTAATAGACTTGGCTTTGAGGTTAGAGCAGCATGACAAGGAGAGGGAAAAGTTTAGAAATTTTAAGAATAACAACACTAAGAAGGGTAAGGGGAGATACCACCCTTATGATAAGAAGAAAGAAGAGGCCAGTAACAAAGGCACTAGAGATGTCAAAGCTAAGGAAACCAAGAAGAAAATTGTGTGTCATCAATGTGGAAAGGAAGGACATATCAAGCCAAGGTGCCCAGAATTTAAAGGAGGAGCTTTCAAGTGCTATCTATGTGGGAAAGAGGGGCATATGAAGAGAAATTGTCCTGAGTATAAACAGCAAGGAAAATTGGCAAATTTAGAAGGCAAAGGAAAATCCACAGTGGAGATTAATGCTGAAAACCATAGCCAAGTGGAAGGTACATTACTTATTTGTACCATACCCACAACAGTAGTATATGATACTGGGGCAACTCACTCTTTGATTTCTTATGAACTAGTTAAAATGCTAAAATTGAACTGCATATTGGTTGAAACCCCATTGCATATACAAAGTCCACTGGGGAGTTCTAGTGTTTTAAATATGATTTGTGTGGATGTGGAATTAAACATAGGTGGAAATATCTTCATTTCCAATTTATATGTTTTAAACTACCCAAATATAGGTGTTATATTGGGGGTAGTTTGGTTAAGGCAATTTAAAGCCATAATTAACTTAGAATCATCCACCATATCATTGCAAAATCTTAAGGGCCAGAGAATCATAATTTTATGTGAAGTGGCTAAAGAAAAGGAAATTATATCATTTAATTGACTTGGAAAAAGATTCTAGTGAACTTACTATTGAAGAAATTCCCATAGTCAATAAATATTTGGATGTGTTTGGGGAGGTTAAGGGTGTTCCACACCATAGACCAGTAGAGTTTCAAATCAATCTAGTTCCAGGAGCAAGCCCAGTGATTAAAAAGCCAACTAGAATGGGGCAAAATGAACTAAAAGAATTAAAGAAACAGTTAGAGGAGTTGAAAGAAAAGGGTTTTATAAGACCAAGTAATTCTTGCTGGGGAGCACCAGTGGTATTTGTTAAGAAACAAGATGGTTCCTTAAGACTTTGTATAGATAACAGAGAATTGAACAAGGTAACTATTAAAAATAAATACCCATTGCCAAGAATAGATGATCTTTTTGATCAATTAGCTGGGGCAAGAGTGTTCTCTAGACTAGATTTAGCATCTGATTTTGATCAAATGAAGGTAGAGGAGTCAAGTGTTAAGTACACTGCCTTTAACACTAGGTATGGGTTGTATGAATTTCTGGTTATGCCATTTGGTTTGACTAATGCACCATCATACTTTGTGGATTTAATGAATAGAACTTTTAGAGATTATTTAGACAAGTTTGTGCTGGTTTTTATAGATGACATTTTAATTTATTCCAAAACAGTGGAAGAACATAAAAATCATTTGCACCTGGTTTTGTCTAGATTGAGGGAAAAAGATTTAAAGGCAAAATTTTCAAAATGTGCATTTTGGAAAGAGGAAGTACATTTCCTTGGCCATGTCATTTCTGCCAAAGGAATTTCTGTGAACCCCAATAAAGTAGTGGCTATTCAGGCATGGAAGAGGCCTAGCATAGTGAGTGAAGTGAGATCATTTATGGGGATGGCGGGATATTATAGGAGATTTATACTAGATTTTTTAAAAATTTCTACACCACTTACTCACCTAACCAGGAAGAACCAAGCTTTTGTTTGGTCAGAGAAGTGTGAGAAGTCTTTTGAACAATTGAAGGAGGCTTTGGTGAATGCTCCAATCTTGAAAGTACCCCAAGAAATGAAGAATTAGTTGTATATACTGATGCTAGTGGGTTTGGCTTGGGTGCAGTATTGATGCAACAAGGCCAAGTCATTGCATATGCATCCAGACAACTTAAACCCCATGAGTAAGGTATGCCACACATGATCTTGAATTAGCAGCTGTGATCTATGCTTTGAAACTTTGGAGACATTATTGGTTAGGAACTAAGTTTGAACTTTACATTGACCACAAGTATTTAAAGTATTTATTTTCACAAAAAGATTTAAACATGAGGCAACACAGATGGATGGAGTTCTTAGCTGCTTATGACTTGGACATACTCTTTACACCAGGCAAAGCAAACAAAGTTGCCGATGCTCTAAGTAGACAACATGCTAAATTAGCTATGATGATGATAGAAGAATTTAAGGATTTGTCCTTGCTTGCTGAGTTAGAAATTGGGGAGAAGGACTGTGTGCAAATGGATGTACATGTGCATGGTGCACAGGAAAATAGAGGGAAGTTGAGCTTGATGACACTTCAATCTGAATTAATTCTGAAGGTGAATAAAATGCAAGACCAAGACCCTATTATAGTTGAGAAGAAAATTCTCATATCAAAAGGGGAAGAAGTGACAAATTACCATATTGACAAAAATGGTTATTTAAGAAACCAGAATAAAATATGTGTGCCAGAAAACATGGAGTTGAAGGAAGAAATATTGAATGAATATCATAGAGGTAAATACTCCATACACCCAGGAAGTACAAAGATGTATCAAAATTTAAAAAGAGATTTCTGGTGGAAGGGAATGAAATCAGATGTAGCCAAATATATTGCAAAATGTATGACTTGCCAACAAGTCAAGGCTGAAACACAAAAGCCATCAGGGTTGTTGCAACCTCTTACCATACCCCAATGGAAATGGGAAGATATATCTATGGATTTCATAGATGGACTGCCTAGATCTAAAAGAGGAAACACAAGCATATGGGTGATAGTTGATAGGCTAACTAAAGTGGCACATTTCATCCCAGTCAAATCAGAAAGGATTGCACCAAAGTTAGCACAAGTATTTGTGAAAGAAGTGGTAAGATTGCATGGCATTCCCAAAACTATTGTGAGTGATAGGGATTCCATCTTCACCTCAAGATTCTAGAGGAGTTTTCAAGAAGCCATGGGAAGTGAATTGTGCTAAAGCACTGCCTACCATCCACAATCAAATGGGCAGACTGAGGTGGTGAACAAGGTTTTAGAGGACTTGTTAAGGGCATGTGCACTGGATTTTGGAGGTAACTGGGAAGACTATTTCCATTTAGCTGAATTGACATACAATAACAGCTATCAAAGCACCATAGGAATGGCTCCATTTGAAGCCTTACATGGCAAGCCATGCTTGTCACCTGCATGTTGGGTAGAAGCAGGGGAAAGAGCTATTTTAGGGCCTGAGTACATACAAGAAACTAAAGAGAAAATTGAGTTGGTAAGGAGAAGAATGGCAGCAGCTCAAGATAGGCAAAAGAAATTTGCAGACATGAAAAGGAAACATGTGGAATATGAAGTAGGAAATTTTGTTTTCATCAAAATATCACCTATGAAAAATGTACTGAGGTTTGGGAAACAAGGCAAGTTAACCCCAAGATATATTGGGCCATACAAAATTCTAGAAAGAATCGGTTCCTTGGCATACAAGTTGGAATTACCAGAAAACATGCAATGGATGCATGATGTTTTTCATGTATCACAATTGAGAAGATGGGTCCATGACAAGGCAGAAATTCTTGAGACCCCAACCCAAGTGCAAATAAATCCTAATTTGATTTATGAAAAGGATCCAGTGGGAATTTTGGCAAAAGATGTGAAGAAGTTGAGGAATAAATCTCTGAAACTTGTGAAGGTACAGTGGAGTCTTGATCCTAGTGATTGCACATGGGAATTAGAAGACAAAGTTAGGATGAATTATCCTAAGCTATTTTCAGATTAAAGGTAATTCTGATTTTTAATTTGTTTTCCTTTTTAGATGCATATATTTTTAGTTATTATAGAACTAAAAATCTATTTGGTTGAGAATGTATTTGTTCTCTGAATTAAGTTTAAAATTTATTTAAGCTTAGGAAAATTGTGGGACACAATTTCTAAAAAGGTGGGGTGTATGTAATGACCCAAGATTTTAGGAATTTGTTTTGAAAAATATAAATAAGTTTAAAATAATTTTTAAACCAATTTTAAAGGGGAATTGATATAGCTTGATATGGTGTATCTGTATGTGTGTACATATGTGCACAGGAAATACACATGAACTGAAGCTTGATTCCTGAATGCTAAGAATGAACACATGATTGATGTGTATGGAAATATTATATATATATATAGATTAAATCCTTAAAAGCTATATGCATAAATAAATATATATATGGATGCTACTGAGTATTTTTGAGTGTACATGTGTATGTGTGTCAGTACAAAATAATGTATAAATATATATATGGGTGTACTAATTAATTCAGTAAGACTTATATACATATATATATAGATATGTTAATAAAATACTAGAGTTTAAATCAGCAAAATAAAATATACAAACATATTTTAAATTATAGGCAGAAAGAAAAAGAATGAAGATATAAAAAGAAGTAATCCTCTTATAAATAAATAAAGGAAGTACATATTATTTAAATGTAAGCTAAAAATAGAAAAAAATAAGATAAAACAGAGAAATGTTTTGTATAGGCAGAATTAGGAAGAATATTTGATAAATAATAAAATCAAGTCACACTTTTAGCATGATAGTAGACAAGAGGAAAAGTATTTTCTGGAAAAGAAAATCTCTGACAATAACCAAAAGAATATAACCACTTTTCTTTCCACAAACTCAAGCCGAGGAGGGTGAGATTTTGGGTTTAAAAACTAAATGCAAATGTCATGATTTCTAATGGGCAAAAATGACTTTAGCCAACACCTTAAACCCTAAGAAAAACCCTGCATAAATAGACAGTGAGATGAGAAACCTTCTTCTTCCCGGATAGCTCTTGAGAAAAATATATAGATATTATATAAATATAATACAAGTGAAGAAAAGGGTTGACGGCAGAAGCTTACCAATCAACTAGGAAGTGAAAGAGAGCTAGGTGAGAAAACTCACTCAAAATCTAAGGCAATAAGTCCTAATGTAGGCAGCCAATTATAAGTTAATTTTTCTTGAAAATGCATTTTCATATGTGATTGTCTATCTGTGATTTTAGAGCTGAAAATGTTTTGATTCTTTTTTGTTGTTCTACTTGTTTTATTATATGAAAGTTTTAAGTATTATTACTATACATATATGTTTTATAAACCCAGATCTCTCTGATATGTTAATGTTTAGGAACATAAACAAATACCCAGAAAATAAAACGTTGAATATAGGCAAGTAGTATTGGTTTTGGCTCAACCCAGAAAAATGTAAGCATGTTGAGCTGCAATATACTCATGTATAAGTGCTGAGGCTTGAGACAAAAAGGAATTAGGGGTGCAATAGGGTTGCCTATGTGCCGATGCTCCTGATTCAATGAAAATATAAAAATGTTCATACACATAGCAAACAAATTTTGTGATTCAGTGAAACTTGGTAATTCTGAGTTTAACTAAAACACAGAAGTTTGCAAAAGAAAAACTCTCTCAAAAGCCATAAGCCAATGTTAGTTGTCTATACCCCTTTTAAAAGTGCAAGAATATCTATGTATATGTGCAGAGTCTATTTAATTGACACCTATGTTTAATTGCCTGTCTGTCTCTGTTTGGTATGAATAATATGAGATGCCATGACATGGATGTTTATGTTAGTGAAATGAATCACTGAATGGTTTAGTCATGAAAAATCAAAAGAGTTAATATTAACTTAAACCTGATTAGGAAATGGGGGTCAAGAACACTGCAGGAATGACTTGTTTTCTTGAGTAATACAAGTTGACACATGGCTTGTTTAAGTCCTGAGATCTTTGTGTAATGGAGTGAATTAGTCCATTACAGTATGTCCATTGATTTAATTAATTGCAGATGAGACCAAGATAGATAAATATATCAATGTAGAAGAAGTTGATATAAAGAGGAACTAGAGTTTTCCTGGAATGAAATCTGAATAGTGAATAAGCGACTTAATTCATCTTGGTGATTTCCCTGTTTTGTATAGATGCTTATTTGATTTATGATTGAATTGTATGAATGTATGAATGTACCATTTCTTCTTGAGGTTTCTGGAAAGGCATATTTAAGTGTGCACCTGCACACTGACACAGAACATGCACACATGAATTACTTGTTTTCTAAAGGCAGAGTTATATACATATATCCATGTTTTAACTTTAACTTGATTTACAAATTGTTTTAGTCGATTTTCTCATACCAGACATGTGTCTGACCCTAGTGTGCTAATGGCATATGGGGTGTCTCATTTAATATGGGGCAGCTTCAAATGCATTTTCAGGGACTGCAGCAACTACGTAGGAGTAGGAGCAAGGCTTTGAGAAGAAGATTATAGCATGTTAAACTTAGATAGATAAGAGCCTAAATGATGAAATCTGCATGTATTGATAATTTAAATTGCTACTTGTATTGAGTGTTGAATATTGGATGGATATTTTGCTAAGTATTTTGCTAAGAAATTGACTTGTAACTGGAATCTAAAAATCTAGATAATATCTGATATGTTGCAGAAGTTAATCTAAATTTTGTAAGTGAATTGAGCAAGAACACTATGATAAATAAGGTGGTAACATTTTATAAATGTATTAGTCAATCTCGAGTCTTTGAAAAGGGTTAAGTTTTGGGAAATCTGGATAGTTGAATCTCAGAAAATTAAATGGTTTTATGTTTCTACCATGACATTTGTATACAAGAGATGATAAGCATAGGGAAGATGTATTTATGAGACTGTAATGTTTTCATAATTTAATTTATTCTACGCAAATGTTTTATACCTTATTTTTGAATAAAGGAAAATCTGCAATATAGGAGTTGAAGCTATGACCCAAAACAGTTGCAAATGTATATATAGGTATGCCCATTTAAATATATTTGGTTCAGAGTTTAGCATACCAGTTATTCTTGTATTTTAACATGAGCTTGAATTTCTCTTCATCAAGACTTTGATCAAAATGCATTTTTAAGACCATATGGGTCACACCAGAACAAAGAGACTGGTTGAACCATGTTTTGGGATACCCATGGTTACAGGAAAACCACTCAAGTTTGCATTTCATTTAGTTTAAGCATACTGGCATCAAAGAATCAAGCTTTTGAAATATGATACCTCACTTTAAAATATTCCAGAAAAGAGATTGTACTCTAGGCAGATTTAATAAGAAAAATTAAACATAGATAATATTAGAAACTTATATCATTTTTCAGAGCACAAGCACTACACCATTAATTTATAGATAATCATAACACAATTATCTGGTTTCTAGGAATTACAATCCATAGAGAATTTAGCAAGGAATCAAAAGATAAAAAATCATATTAACACATATATGGTTGGAATTTTATTGTATGAATTAAATTGAACTATGTGTGGATTGATTAAATTTAATCAATCAAATTAC
Source organism: Allium fistulosum (assembly GCA_030737815.1). Lineage (NCBI taxonomy): Eukaryota > Viridiplantae > Streptophyta > Magnoliopsida > Asparagales > Amaryllidaceae > Allium > Allium fistulosum. The sequence continues at coordinate 370,194,466 of CM060908.1, forward strand.
CCTCTTGTTTACCAGAACTCTGATTCAAACAAGAGAGGCACATGCATCATCACATGTATGTGCATATCCTTATGTATACACTGATATATTTATATTGGTTAAGATTTTGATCCTGGATATATGCTGTTTGATAGAAAAAAAATGACTCTAGGCTTCAGAAATATACATATGTATATATAATAATATATATATATATATATATATATATATATCTATGTAAAAAAATCCTTAAAAATTAAGGTATAAAAGAGAGGGTCACTTCAATAATAAATTCCAAGGACATCTAGAAAAGTGATAACATACCCTAATTCGGCGCGACCCACTTAGCCTTGCTGCATCTCCCCTGTTTTAGTCATTCCCGGTTGATGAGGCTCGAGGCTAAGCGTTACCTTTCAAGAACAATTCTACTTAGAATGCTCATCGTCCTCCAATGATGATGTTTTGATAGCATTTGTCCATACAATTTGCCCTGGGTCTGGACAAACTGAATCACCATCTTCCTCATTTCCACGGTATTCATTCGTTACGTTCAAACCGGATCGAAGTTGTTTTCGGATAATTAAATCTGATCCCGTTCTTTCTAAAACGATTAACGAAATTGACCAATATTGATAGTTGGTTATTTAACTATCAATAAACATCCATAAGCAATCACTGGGCCTTATCTTTATAAACCTTCAAAACATTTTCTTCAAAATATCTTTACGGAGATATATGCTCAACCTCTTTCAATATTTCTATATTTTGGAAAACAATTTCAATACTTGTATCCATAATAGGATATTTCAACATTCTCAACACTTAGAAATATTTCCAAACTCCCATTTTTATAACACTTAGAAAATATTTCTATTCCAAATCATTTCCCACTAAAAATATTTCCAAAACCTTCTTTTCAATACTTAGGAAAATATTTATACGTAAATTTCCAAAATCATCTCGATATTAAACTTGGGAATATTTCATAACTTATCTCATAAGTGTCTGGATTTTAAATAAATCCTTCCTACGATTTCCAAACCGATTATACTTATTTATAACCCCAACCAACCATTCATAACTTCTTAAATGAATTCAAATTCTTTCCGAAGTTATCGCATCTAAACATTGGAAATTTTCTTAAGTCTCTAGAATTCCATTTATAAGATTTCTCTTATAAAATCTCATCCTTAAATTAAAACCTGTTTACACATCTCGAGAGAATTTAATAAATAAGTTTTCAATCCTTTCAAACTATATATATATATATATATAATTGGCATTTTTAAAGAATAGTATTTTATTTTATTTTTAAAATATGTTTTAAGTTTTTTTTGAAAAAAGGGGTTCAAACATTCTATTAAGAATAAAAACAAGTCCAACAAGATACAAGAGCAAAGCCAATAACCGTCCCAAAACCAAAAACAAAAGACAGTGCAAAAACCATACACGATAGGCTCAGTAGCAAAACAACTAATACCCAATATCAGGCCCAAAGATTAGAAGCCTCCCGAAAGAACCAGATGCTTCTCGATAAAGAAGAAAAACAATACGACTCTTCATTCTCTTCATAACTCAATGCTTTCCAAAAAAGAAACTTCGCGAGAAACAAAAATGGCTGCTGCCATAAAAGATCTGATCTCCTCCTTTAACTTCTGAGACGACAAAGACTACAGCGAACTCCAAATGAAAACAGTAGGGACTCGGAACGCCAACCCTCCAGAAAAACTTGAGTAAGTATACTATCTAAGTCTACTTCTTCGTTCCTTAAAGCCTTCAAACTAACGAGGATTTTGATGATTCCAGGTCATGGATGATGCAAAAACTCTTAGATAACCTTCAAACAAGAATTTAACAGTTTAGATCTTAGATTCATCTCAGATCTGAAAGACTTGCTAAACCATAGGAAACATCAGCTGTTTCTCAAGACGACTCTAAACAAGATAAGTTTTTGATATAGCTTCTGTTTTCCTCAATACAGCTGCTTCCTTAGAAGCTTCTAAAATATCCATAATAAATCAGCGTCTTGTTGTCCAGGGATCCACAGACAAATTGCTCCACCTGCAGATCAATAAACTTAAAAACTACTGTTTAGTTAGAGATGAAAAACAGTTATAATGTAATTTAGAGAGGGAGAGAATCATTGTAAGATAAAACAGGTACTCGAGATCTGGAGCCAGAAGACATAGGAACAATAAAGTGGCATAAAGAAACAGGAATTATGATAATGTCCCCAATTCAGCGTTGGGAGGTATGGCCCCATTTCAAAGCTATTTCCGAGTTCATGCCAGTGCTGTTCTGAAAATATTTTGATTTTGCCATTCTGATGTTCATAGTTTGGAAAATTTTTAAACAAACTTTCGACCCTTCTGTAAAACGATTTTGAAAAATCCTTTCATTTCTTTCTTTCCAAATGTGCCAGACGCAAACTGAGAGTGAAAGTTGGAACAAATCAGACTTGAAATTTCGAGCGTTGGATATAGAAACAATTTTCGTTAAATCCTCCTTCAGGATAAAAGAAAATGTACTTTTCAGTTTAACGAAAAAAAATTTACAACTCCAAAACCAGATCTTTTCTGTAAAGTCACATTGAAAAAATAGATGGTCTATATTTTCAATGTGACTATTACAAAACACACAATTCTGATCAACCACTATCTGCTTCTGAATTAATCTTTCTTTTGTCAAGAGAAAATCATTTATGGCCTTGAAGAGGCAAACTGCCATTTTAGGAACATGAATTTTGCTCCATACCATAGTCGCCCAAAATTTAGTATCAAACCTAGTTCGAACCGAGTTCCAAACTTTTTTAAACTGATATTGCCCATCCGAAGTGCACTTCCAAGACCAGAAATCCCTCTCTTTGTCATTGTGAATCTTTACATCTTCAATTTCACTCTGTATTTGAAATAAAAAGCTATACAAGTCCCACTTCCATTCACCGTTTCTTAAAATCCTGCTAAGCATTATATTATCTGTACCAGTTCTAAAAGCAGTATCTCTACCAATGCGTTCCATAATAGAACTCCCATTTAACCAAGGATCATACCATAACGAAGTAGACTTACCATCTACAATGTTAAGGGAAAGGCAGTTCAAGGCTTCGTGTCTATTTTTAAGAATACACTTCCACACCCCAGAATCATCCGAACGCTGGTTAGTATCCCAGAAACTTTTAAGCCCTATGTATTTGCCATGCATGAATACCGCCCAACTGCCTTCTAAGTTAATGATTTTCCAAATCAATTTGATATATAGCGTTTTGTTCATCTCTTCTAAGTTTCTCAGACCCATACCTCCTTCTTCTTTTTGTCTACTTAGAACCTCCCACGGGATCTTACTACTGCGACTTTTCCAAAGAAAATTTAATATCATATGTTTAATCTTCTGAACAGTAGCAACAGGGAGGTAGAAACATTGCATCCAAAACTGAATTATAGGGTATATAGTAGATTTTATAAGTTCCAGTCTCCCTGCTAAGCTCAGCATTTTAGTTTCCCATCTTCCAATCCTAACTTTGATCTTCTCTATCAACGGAGAACAATCCTTATCCCTCAAGTTAACACTTGACAGAGGAATACCCAAATACCTTATAGGAAGGGTAGATTGTTGAATGTTGAGAATAGAACAGATGTCTGTACAGCCATCTACCCCTTTCCCAAAAAAGATGTTAGATTTCTCCGCACTTAACTCCAAACCAGTGACCCTTTTCAAGGTTTTAAAAACTTCGTTAATAGCATACGCAGTTTGCACATTGGCTTTAGTAAAAAGAATGATATCGTCTGCGTAAATCAAGTGAGTCAATTTGTTACCAAAGTCCGTAACAGGAGAGATCAGACCACCCCTAACTTTCTCTTCCATAAGAAGCGTAAAATATTCCATCACTAGGGTAAATAGGATAGGAGAAAGTGGGTCTCCTTGTCTGAGACCATTAGAGCCTTTAAAGTAACCGTGCGCTTCTCCATTAACAATGATAGAAAAAACTGGGGTCTTAATAAGATTTCCAATAATTTTTATCCATTTATCCGTAAAACCCAAGCTTCTTAACATGTGAATAACAAAATCTCTATTAATCGAATCATATGCTTTCTTTAAATCAACTTTTATACACATGTATTTATTATCCTTTCTTCCGAGACCTCTAATTAATTCATGAGCTAACAAAATACCATCTCCTATTGATCTACCATTTATAAATGCCGTCTGGTTATGAGATACCAACTTATCCAAAAAAGGACCCAATCTATTACACAGGATTTTAGAGAGAACCTTGTATAAAGTGTTACAGCATGCAATTGGTCTGAAATCTTGAATACAGGAGGAATGGTCCTTTTTTGGGATCAAATGAATAAACGTGTGGTTCCATTCTCTAATGATTAGACCCTTTTGAAAAATATCATTTAAAGCTTTATAAATAATATCTTTCGAAAGATTCCAATGCTTCTTGAAAAACAACGAATTGAAACCATCCAGTCCCGGCGAAACAGTGTCTTTGATATCCCACAAAGCGTATTTGATTTCTTCTAAAGAGAAATTCTTATTTAAAAAATTAGCCCCAAACTCAGAAATAACCATTTTGCAAATCACTTCAGGAAAATGATCACATAAAGGTTGATTATAAGTTTGCTTGAAAAAATCAATAGCCTCTTCAACAAATTTATTGTCCGATATCACCTTACCGTCCACATTAAGGTTTGTCAAACGGTTTCTACTCCTTCTGTTAGACATTTTAGCGTAGAAAAAAGCAGATCCCTCATCACCCATCATCAGCCAGTCACATTTAGCCTTTTGTTTTGCTGCCATGAATTCTTTTTTTAGTGCAAGATCCAAGTTGGTCTTGGCATTTTGAAATTCCAAAGCTAAGTTATGGTCATTAGAATTTTCCAAAAGTTTTTGAAGACTAGAACATTTATCTCTCATTACATTCACCTCTTGTCTGATGTTACGAGAATTAGCACTCCATCTCTTGAGATCCCTCTTAATGTTTTTGAGAATGTTAATAACTTGGAACAAAGGTCTGTCAATTTGGTTGGTAACCCAAAGTTTCTCAACCAGAGGAAAATATTGGTCGCATAAAGACCAATGATTCATGTATCTAAACGGAATATTCTTAACCCTAGAGTTAGAGGTAAACGAGACGAGAATAGCATTATGATCGCTCACCGTAGGAGGTAAGAATTCAACTGATAACTCAGGGAATAAGTTAATCCAGTCAAGGTTAGCAAAAACCCTGTCGATTTTAGAGAAAATATTTCTACCCGGGCCCGACCACCAAGAAAATTCGAAACCTTTAATATTTATCTCATTAAGACCAGTAAATAAAGCCATGTCATCTAATTCAAACAAATTATTAAAAGTTGCTGGATTACCTCCCTGTCTTTCTGAGGGTCTACGGATGCAATTAAAATCCCCAAGGACCATCCATGGCCTATAAATATTTATAGCATCCTCCTGCAGATTCTTCCATAATCTTTTCCTTAGTTCAACAAAATTTTGGGCATAGACAAAAGTTAATTACATCTAAAATTCGAGGAATTGATCAGTTCAATAGAAATGTGTTGGTCACTCATACTAATAAAATTGAAATCCCAAATTTTTGCATCAATAAGAACCATAATCCTACATTTAAAATAGCAAGATATATTACTTATTATTCTCCAACCATCTTCCAACGTTTTTTCCAACTTCATAATCTCTGGAAACATCAATTTGTTTTCCAAAATACCAAAACAACTAATTTTAAATTTGTCTATAGCTTTCCTCACTTCACCCATTCTGTTAGGGTTATGAAACCCTCTAACGTTCCAGCAGGCCACAGACATTATAAAACCTTATTATTTTGGGTCCTCAGGGGTCTACTGCTCGAGGACTCCCCTTTGTCTTCCGAAGGAATACCTAACATCTGAACCCACTTAGGGTTCTTTCGGACCAGCTTATCCTTCTGAATATTATCAAATTCTATATCTTGGGGCTTCGGAAGAAGTTGTTCTTCCATTTCCTCCTGAACTGTGTCTACATTATCATAACTATTTTGTTCCTCTGCCACTTTAGTCGTTCCTATGTCCTGATCCAGATTCTCTTGTACCTGTAATAAAATACTATGATCAGTCCCTCTCCTGTAATTAACATTATTATAAGTTTCATCATCAAAAACTAAATCATTAGAAGTTAAGGATATTAGAATAGAATTGTGATCCGATGATGACAATGGGCGTTTGAGAATAGAAATGTGAGTCGATGGTGATTTTGGAGGAAATTATCTCAGATCTATGGCTCCCGGGGTAGTTGGAGAAACAGGAATGAATGGCTCCCTGGTTCCTTGATCAGGAGGACCTTCCGGCCTGGCCAGAGGAGCATTGGAGCAATCTTCACTGACTCCTGTTTCGGTAGAAGTAACATGATCTGACTCTGTACCTTCGGAAATTGCCCCCTCACCCCGCTCTACTGAGGATGCAACTTTCCCCAAGTTCTGTTCCTGAATTGAATTAACAATTATATTTGTAGAGTTTTCCCTATCTTCTGTGTCTTCCGCCACTACATTATTGTAAAGGACAACCCCTTCATCATTCTTGGATCCAATTTCAGTAGCATTTATCTCCTTTTCAGGAATATTTGATAACTCAATTTCACAATCAACTATACCAGGCTTATCGGAGATAACAACTTGGGTCTCTTTAGGGACCCAGGACTTGGTCATAGGACATTCATCAATTAAATGTCCGAAACAAACACACTTGACACAGATGGGAGGAGGGTTTTCATATTCTACTTCTTGAACGAAACTCCTCCCATTCTCGTCTCTACCTTCAATGGATTTAGGCATTCCATATTTAACATTAACCTCAACCAAAACTCTGGCGAAGGCTAGTCTAGACTTATTTTTAGTGGCCTCATCCATCTTAATAGGAACTCCTATGGTACTAGTTAGAGCGCTAATGGCCTTATTGCCCCATAGTTTAAAACTTAAACCAGGAAGTCTAACCCACATAGGCAAAGAAGTAAGGAGATCTCTATCAGTTCTCATATCTGGGGACAATCTCTTCATAATAATCAAGTTCCGGTCCATAAACCAAGGACCTGATTTTAAAATCTTATTGCAGTCCTCCTCCAATCCGAATCTCACTACGAAAAATCCATTATTCCTAGAATGAACAGAAAACGGCTTCTTAGTTTCCCAAACCCTTTTGGCATAACCCTCAAATGTCCGGAGCCAAGGTTTATACCCAACCACATACAGCAAAATGCATAAATCCCAACCTCCCTCCGCTTCTTTGATCGCTTCATCAGATAGGGAACCTATCCTTTTACCATCTGCTACAGTAGGCTCTATAAACTCCAGATCCAGGTTACCTAAATCCCCAACTGCTCCTTCTTTTACTGCCTCACTGTATGAAAATTTCTTTGCGTTTTCTGAAACAGTGAAAATGATTTTGGAATTGCCTCCAGACATCGCAACTTTCTGCTTAGAAAATTTTGTTTTGCCTGTCCGCCCAGTCTGATCCGAAAGCACCCTCCTACCCTCAGTTCTACCTGTTCTGTTCGAACTTTGCCCTCCCAAAGTAAGCCTCTGATCCGGACCAGAAGGAATAGGCGCCTTGCCCCTTTTCCTTCTCACCTCCTCCCAACCTTCCGCATCCCGCAGACCCATAATGAGGAGATTGAAGTGAAGAACGGAAACAAGATAATAACGGAGAAAGATTAAGAAAACTAGGAAAAAAAGGAAAGGAAAAAAAGAGAAAAGGGAAAAACCCTAATCTCCAGATCTAGATCTGGGAGCGGCCATTATTTGTATTAAAAACCCCACTTCGTTATTAGCATTTTTAAAAAATATGTTTTAAGTTATCATTTAAAATATTAAAGATTTTTAATAAACCATAAATAACTCATTTAGAATGAAACAAATCAATTTACAAAGCTGATTATAAAAATTAAAATTTTTATTTCAATAAATATTAAATATTTGAAAATCCTTTTTCCGAAGTATTCCAATACTAACTAGTTTAAAATTTCATAGTTTAAATAATAACGTTTTCCTTTTGAAACGAACTTAACTTCTTAAGAATAAAAATATATTTTAAAATCTCGATAACCAATTTTATTTATAACTTCCTCTCGATTTCACAACATATCGATTTATTTTCGGTTCCCTAACCATTCAAATTTCACAAATAGAATCTACTATTTTTCTCAACCCTGTTTACATATTCTCCCAATTTCCATCTGATATCAAATTCTTTAATTTATAAACAGCGTTTATAAATTTCATAACCCCTTTGTTTTACCTATTGTTAAAACAAATCTTATTTATTAAATGTAACGACCCGAATTTTTAACACTTTAAAAATACGAATTAAAATGAAAATTTTGGATAAAAATCCGAAGGAAATAAAATTTTGTGTTGTTAAATGTGAATTACAAGTTAAAATACAAAACTGAATTCTGAAATAACTTATTTGTAAATTAAATATGGATGTTAACTTGTAGTGAATGTAAATAATGAATTGAATTTGATTGTAAACCAAATTGGTTATGATTGTAAACAACGAATAAATAAAATGGTAGATTTAATAATGGAAGTTTATGTTATTGAAACTAATATAAATAAATGTAACTTAATATTACAGTTGATTGAAAGCAGATAATAACTGAAACTGTAATTCGATAAAGATGTTAGCTTGTAATTGAACGTAAGTAAAGATTTAAATTTGAATGTAATTTAATATTACTGTGAATTTAAATAAGATGATAGGTGAAGAAAATGAAAGTAAATGAATTATAAACTATTGATAATAATGTATAAGTAAATGGTTGATTCAATAATGAAAGTGTAAATCGAAATAAAAGAATTCATTTCGAATTAAATAACTTGAATTTGAATTACAATATAATTGAACGTGGAATCTAATATAATCTTTTATACTGGATTTATAATGGAAAACCGCATTGTAAAAGATTGTTAATTACTGCGAAATTAAAAATGAAATTTGTGAACAATTGAAATTTGATTTAAAAGTAAATAATTTAAAATTGGGAATTTAAGCAACAATGTAATGCAAGGTAATAAATGCTAAATTTAAGTAAATAATAATGAATAGTGGTTTGAATAACGATTAATTCAAAATTTGTAAACATATATTATAAATTACCTACTTATTGTTAGTGAAATTTGAATTGGTAATAGGTGATAAGGAAATAAATGTTACACTAATGGAAATGAAGTAACGTTCATTTAAATGTTGAGTAATAGTAAGGTCGTATTTATTATTAGCGTTACTTTAATAATAATGGTTAATTGTGAAATTTATGCAAGAAGTATGTAAAATAGTAACTAAGAAAGGAATATGTATAAATTGATTATGACCTAAATTTAAGTGTAAGTTAAAAAGTGAAATTGAATCTAATACATTAAATTTGGAAACTTATTTTAATAAATTAGATTCAATTTATAATGAAGGGGGTTATTTTAAGAAATTGAAATAAATACTATGATTTGGTAAATTTAGTTACTTTAAAATTTAGAAGGGAATTGGTTTAAAGAATTATGAATTAATGAGTAAATCAAGATGATGAACTTTATGAATTATTGAAGTTGAATCTTTAATAATGAGTTAATTTGTTAATTTTTAACTGTTGGGCTTATTGAAATAAATGAAATGAAAATTTAATTATTACGTTAAATTAAAAATTTAGTTGAATAATGGGAAATATTTATGTAATAATTTTAAATCCAATGGCAAGCCCTCCTATTTGAAATATGAATGGAATAATTATGGGTAAAGTAAAATTTATGGAAATTTTGGAAATTTACCTATAATTTTGAATTTTGTGAAATTTAAGAGTTATATTGATTTAATCTTTAATAAATTGACATTTAAAAATTGTTAAATCATTTTAAATGTTTGAAATTTTTTACGTGATAAAATTTGCCAATTCCGAAACTGAAATATAAAAATTGAATTTATTTACTAATTCTTAATTTATTTAATTAATATAAAAATAGCCATTTTTGTCACTGACTCGGATTTCGACGAAACTAGTTTCATCGGATCCGTATCAGTGAATTATTGTAGGGTTTCAAGTTTCGTAACGATCGGACTTGTCGTTTGATCGTACGAACGCGAAACGCCTTGAAATCAATTTAATTGAAATCAATTTTTGAAATCAATTTGAGAATTTCTTTTTCAGCATAACTTCTTCATACAATGGAATTTGGACGTGAAACTTTTTCCATCGCGCTCAGAATATTTTAAAACACCTATTTAGATATATGGGTTTACTCAATTTCGTTCCGGGGTCAGAACGGGATTTTCGGGCCATAGTTTGTTCCGCACGTTCATCTATCCAGTCTATCTACTCTATCTCTAACATACCTACATAAACATAGTTATAAACCCTAGCCTCCCTAATCTTCATTTGTCTGTACGTACAATTCATCTTCTTCTTATTTTCTCATTCCAATGGCAGACAAAACCTAATTCCCAAATTCCAAAATCTAAAAAAAAAAAAAATCGAGATTTACGCGCTTCGGGTCGCGCTTCGGGTTTAAGGGGTAAAAACCCTGGAGCTACTTCGAGTCGGGAAGAAAACTACTCGGGTCATCGGGTCGTTTTCGCAAAAACTCCAAGCAGGCATCGGGTATTTGAGGCGGGAACTCGAAGTCGACTCAGCACCAGAATTTTCCAATCTTCAAATTTTCATAACTTTTGCATACGGGCTCGGATTTGGACGAGGTTTCTTTTGTTAGGATCGTATCGAAATTCCGGACACTTTGACGCTGGTTTGGATGGATTTAGAGACTGTCAAATTTTTGGGTTTAAATTGAATTTAAATTCAATTTAAATTCAAAAGGTGAGTGTTTTATAACGCTCACAATGTACTGAATATTTTATGGTAGTTAAATTTGACATTATGAAGTGATATGAATTTATTTGTCGTTGTTTGATAAAAATTTAATTGTCATACAGATTGTCGTGTGAATTCACCGTTGAAAATTTAAATTGACAGTAAATTGAAATTAGGATTTAATTGAAATCAAATTTCCCGATATTGATAACTATGAAATTGCCGTGAATTGTATTGACTATTGGATGATTTATTTCGATGGATGCTATTGGTTGATATTTAAATGTTTGGATGTTTATTTGCTTATATATATCCTGTTATACATGCACATGACACTGTGATTGGTTTAAGTAATATATATTCATCCCTGACATTTAATTGAAATAACTAACCACTTGGCCATAGGTTAGAGAATTATATACGGACACCGGGTTGGTTAAATTAAATGATTTTAAAGTTGTTTTGAAATTATTTAAATGAATTGATTTTAAGAATAAAAATCCAATTTATGGAAATTGAATTATTTTGAATTGAAGCTCAAGATGTTGGAATTTAAACTTGGTAAATGAAATTGTTTAATTATTCGAAGTTTAGATTTTTAAGAAATTTTTTTGAAATACGGCGTAAATTTTCAAAAGTTGATTTGTTTTAAAAGATTGGGCTTTTAATCGAACTCTGAATATTTCTAAGAAAATTTATATGAAATGATATTTCAAGTTTGAGTTTGGAATTGAAAATTTATTTGAAATTGAGATTTAATTAATTTGGAATTTAATTGAAATTTAAAGAAATTTGTGAATTGGACTAAATTGAAACTATTAAATTAAATTTGAAGATAAAATTGATTTGGATAGGATTTGGACTGAAATTGATTTGGAAGTTAATACTTAAATGGATTCTTGAAATCTGAATGTTAATCTAAGTTTATTGAATTAGAATTGTTCCAGAAATTAAGTGAACTACTTAATACGGATGTTTAATTTGAAGTATATTCTAATTTGAATACGAAATGGTTTTAAAACGAATCTTATATTCTTATATAAATATATGAGCTGTTTTGAAATGTGAAATATTTAAAGTTCTGTAATATATTGAAAGTGAAATTGTTTATTTTGTGGTTCAAATATGTATTTGAACTTGATAATTTGAAATGGTTTTTGAGAAGCTGAATCGATTTTGAAATTTAAATGAGATATTGTGGCGAAAATGATTTTGAAATGAAATCGTATATTTTGAGTAGATATGATGATTTTGAAATGGCTTTGATTTTTGAAGTGGATATGATATTTTGATAATCAATTATGAATTGATTTTGAAAATGTAAAAGAGCCATCGGTGTAATAATACGTAGTTATTAAAGAGACCGGGATCGGATATGGACATACTCTCTGTCGATACCGAAAACCACTTTAATAACTATTATACGCGAAGTGTTGATCCAGAATGAAGTGGATGGTTCGGTGAACGCGTTGACTGAAGAAAGAGAACGATATTGGATGACCCCTGACATGACTAAAACAGGAGCCGCGCCGGGCCATTGAGGATCGCCATCTCTAGCGGACACACTTCTTCGATACCTTATCTATTACTTATGTGATTCGATTTGGGTGCACCCCTCGATTTTGGGAGTGTTGTTTCGCGGTGTTGGGGTAGTAGCTGCTATGCCCAACATCAGTCCGGATCAGGCAACTACTAGTATCCTAGTTGGTATCGCCTCATGTACCTTGTCATACTGATTATCCTATTCGCGACCACTACGTTTTGGTTTGTACCTTTAGTATATGGATTGCCCTCTGGTGACTTCCGGTTTTGGGAAAACTACGGTCTTGTATATGCTCTTGGGAATAAAAATGTGTTAAGGGTGGAATGGGCCATGGCTTAACGCTATGTTAATACTTTTACTTTAATATAGACATATTATAATAGCGTATTGTACTACATAGTTGATAGTTTAACGGATCCTTGAGAGATGGAAAATCCCGTAACATCTCTTAAGTTATTGCACTCACGTTGACACTGGATAGGAGATGTCAAACCCCGTAAACATCTCTGACACCGTCACACTCATATTTTCTTATTCGATTTGACTTACATGAGATATTTTAGTCCTGACTCGAGTGTTTTGTTTTTTTCATTACACTCGGGTCAGCCTGAGCATTTCAGATAAGGTCGAAGATCTATTCTGGAGGACGAAGACGGAGTTTGGTATTACATCATTTTTATTCTACTACTGTATTATTTTTCCGCTACATTGTTGTATTATCTCTGATATGTATGTAACTCTGATTTATGATGTATAATAATAATCAAATTTATTTATTTAACAGCTTCATGAACTGTTATTTTGTTATTATATCTTGTTCCTTCCGCTGCGAGATTCTGAGTTTGTTTATGTTCTTTCTTTTCTTTTCTTATTTAACCCCAATAACTATCTGCCTTTTTGAACGGTTTGAGTTGGACATGTGTGGATTATTGTCGACTTGAACGGTCAAAAATGCAGGTCGTTACAGTTGGTATCAGAGCTTTGGTTTAGATTACCTTGGCTCTAGTGGGGAATAACTCATTGAAATAGGGTAAAACCTTATGAATGAGTTTGAGTGTATATGAGAGAGCGTATTTGTAATTTTGATATAAAAATGATTTTATATTGTGTTAATTTGTTCCGTTGAGTATTTATGAATTCTGGTTAGTTCTTGGGACGCCAAGACATCGATAGGAATTTCTAAACACTCGAATAGGACAGATTGACATAATATTGTTTTGGATTATATTCTATATATAAAAGAATTATCTTGAAAATTTATAAATTTTGATTGTATTGGTTGTTAGGAGATGATAATATTATATTATCATCGTTTATTGTTGGTTAGTCAATATTTCTTACTATTGACTATTGGACGATTTTAAGAAATGAAACTTGTAAATATGATTGACAATGAATATAAATGGTAAATAAAATGAAATAAAACTGAATTTAAATTAAGATGGAGAATTTAAATTCCGGTGTTTTGAAAATTTATTAACAAAAAAAATTTGAAATGTATAATATAAGTATTATATGATAGTATATTCAATTAGAAATTGTTTTCAAAGGATTTCAAATGAAGTAAGTGTTATACTCCCCTCTTGACACTTGAGAATGATTTCGGTGATGAGTGCACGCATCATCGACGTTTATTTTCGAGAGTCCAAGTGGGGGAGATCACTTAATAGTTTTTCTAAACCCTGTTTTGATTAAAATTGAATTTTATTTTGTATTCTCTATAGTATGATTTGATATATAAATTATATAAGTATATATTATTTCAAAACTTGATTTGAGATGAAACCGGGATTGGAATTCTTGAGTTCTTTAATAATTAATGATTTTTTCTTTTAATGGTTGAAATGAATTAATACTTGAATCATTACGGAACTTCTGAATTGTGAAATGAGAAATGAACTTAAGAGCTAAGTGAAATATCAATTGAAGTAGAAATCCTTAAAATTAGGAAATTATGAATTTAAAATAAAATTGAAACTGTAAAACTCGCATAGTATTAAATTTCATTCTATAGCATAAATATAACTTACCAAAATATTTAAGAAGTTCAAAAATGTTATATGAATTGTTAATTGGATAATATACAAGTATAGGTTTGAATAATAAAATATGCATTTAATTAAGGGTTTGCAAATATAAATAAAATTGTTAATAAATAATTGGAATTTAAATTAACATTTAAAAGTGATTCACAATTATGTTAATATAAAATGGAAATACTATATGTGAATGTAAATGTGAAATTAAATTATAGTGAAATTTAAGTAATGACTTAAGAATTAATTAATTGAAAATTCAACTTTGAATGAAAAGAGGTTGTATCTACATTCTATTTGCATAACAAAAACTTACCAAATACTTAAAAAGTTTAAAATGCTAATAAGGATAAGTAGAGGAATAATATACCAGTGTGAGAGTGAATAATAAAATGTGAAGATCTATTGATAGTTGTAAATATAAAGGAAATTTAAGTTGTAAAATGAATTAAATTTAAAATTAATTAAATACAGAATTAGTAAATTGAAACTAATTAAATTTGAATAAAACTAAATGTCAATAAACTTGGAAGTGTATGAAATTAAAATTTTGACTTGGAAATGTATAATTGATTTATTATAGATTTGGATGGATGTTAATGTTTGATATGCATTGGTTGTTAGATGGATGATAATTGATTAAATAGAATTCATTAGTGTTGATGGAATTGAATAAACGGAATAAAATTTTAAAATAATTAAATTCAAATTTGAAGCAAAGTGAAATTAAATACAATTTAATCCAATTTAAATTGAAGCAAATTGGCTTGAATTTAAAATGTGAATGAAACAAACTTGAATAAATCGGAAACAAATTGAATGTAAACGTATTTCATGGATAAATAAGAAAATAAACGACTTTGTGTTTATGATTGTTTCTTTAGAAAATTTAAAGTTTGATGGTTTGTACTTTGAAATAATAAAAGCAAAATTTTGGAAAAAATTCCAAAATTGTCCAATATATGCTGAAACGTAAACAAACATAACTTTTAAATGGCTGGACGAAATTCAACGATATTAGACTTTTCGGAAAGCTTAGAAGCTGTAGCACGACTTTCGTTTAGACTGTCTTGAGAAATTCCTCAATTTACTTAGTTAAAAATTTGAATCTTCTCGCTGGCCTGTGTAAAAGGGAAGCAAAATCAGTAGCATATGCTCTTAGTATTTTTGCCATAACTTTTTACTGGTATATCTGATTTTGATGTTCTTGCACTTTCTGGAAACCCAAGAACTTAAGCTAAAACTTTTGTTTTAAGCATTTGGTGTTTTGCTATCGTTTAGAAGGTCAAAAACGTGACCAAACGTCGCTGACCTGCGCAATTCATTGCCAGGCTGAGGCGTAACTATTTAGTAAAACGGTCGTAACTTTTGAACAGAAGGTCTGAATTCAATGATTTTGGACATTCCGGAAAGCCTGAAACGAATGCAACAACTTTTGTTTAGATTCTATTGTCAAATTTTATCGTTTTGGTGACCAAAAACTGAGATTCGTTTGCTGTCCTGGAATTGGAATTTCAGTTTTGAAGCTAAACATGTTATATGTGTGTTGTTTATGATAAGTATATCGATCTATCTTTATATGCATGGTTCTAACTTGGTTATTGAGCATTTTAGTAGGTAGCAAAGGGGTTGCGCTTCGTTGTGGAGCTCGCTTCTACGCTAAATGCAAAATGTAAGTTAAAATGCTAATAACCGCTTAATAAAAGGTACGTTCTCGGATTACGGTTTATGTTATGGTATATTATTGTGTTCCCCATGTTTTGGGATGCCTCATTCTTGTAATGAGATGTATATCATGCAATTATTACCACTGTGAAATTTTTCGGTCCTAGCCGCGCAAAGGAGGTGCTGCCGAAATTTTTCAAAAATCCGGGAGTTAGAAAATTTTGAGATTAAAAAAAAAATCCTATAACAAAATTTTGCAAATAAGTCGAATATTTTGAATGAATTATATCTAAATGATGGTTTCCCCTTCTCCGTTCCTTTTCGAGGACGAAAAGTTTTAAGTGGGGGAGAATGTAACGACCCGTATTTTTAACACTTTAAAAATACGAATTAAAATGAAAATTTTGGATAAAAATCCGAAGGAAATAAAATTTTGTGTTGTTAAATGTGAATTACAAGTTAAAATACAAAACTGAATTCTGAAATAACTTATTTGTAAATTAAATATGGATGTTAACTTGTAGTGAATGTAAATAATGAATTGAATTTGATTGTAAACCAAATTGGTTATGATTGTAAACAAAGAATAAATAAAATGGTAGATTTAATAATGGAAGTTTATGTTATTGAAACTAATATAAATAAATGTAACTTAATATTACAGTTGATTGAAAGCAGATAATAACTGAAACTGTAATTCGATAAAGATGTTAGCTTGTAATTGAACGTAAGTAAAGATTTAAATTTGAATGTAATTTAATATTACTGTGAATTTAAATAAGATGATAGGTGAAGAAAATGAAAGTAAATGAATTATAAACTATTGATAATAATGTATAAGTAAATGGTTGATTCAATAATGAAAGTGTAAATCAAAATAAAAGAATTCATTTCGAATTAAATAACTTGAATTTGAATTACAATATAATTGAACGTGGAATCTAATATAATCTTTTATACTGGATTTATAATGGAAAACCGCATTGTAAAAGATTGTTAATTACTGCGAAATTAAAAATGAAATTTGTGAACAATTGAAATTTGATTTAAAAGTAAATATTTAAAATTGGGAATTTAAGCAACAATGTAATGCAAGGTAATTAATGCTAAATTTAAGTAAATAATAATGAATAGTGGTTTGAATAACGATTAATTCAAAATTTGTAAACATATATTATAAATTACCTACTTATTGTTAGTGAAATTTGAATTGGTAATAGGTGATAAGGAAATAAATGTTACACTAATGGAAATGAAGTAACGTTCATTTAAATGTTGAGTAATAGTAAGGTCGTATTTATTATTAGCGTTACTTTAATAATAATGGTTAATTGTGAAATTTATGCAAGAAGTATGTAAAATAGTAACTAAGAAAGGAATATGTATAAATTGATTATGACCTAAATTTAAGTGTAAGTTAAAAAGTGAAATTGAATCTAATACATTAAATTTGGAAACTTATTTTAATAAATTAGATTCAATTTATAATGAAGGGGGTTATTTTAAGAAATTGAAATAAATACTATGATTTGGTAAATTTAGTTACTTTAAAATTTAGAAGGGAATTGGTTTAAAGAATTATGAATTAATGAGTAAATCAAGATGATGAACTTTATGAATTATTGAAGTTGAATCTTTAATAATGAGTTAATTTGTTAATTTTTAACTGTTGGGCTTAATGAAATAAATGAAATGAAAATTTAATTATTACGTTAAATTAAAAATTTAGTTGAATAATGGGAAATATTTATGTAATAATTTTAAATCCAATGGCAAGCCCTCCTATTTGAAATATGAATGGAATAATTATGGGTAAAGTAAAATTTATGGAAATTTTGGAAATTTACCTATAATTTTGAATTTTGTGAAATTTAAGAGTTATATTGATTTAATCTTTAATAAATTGACATTTAAAAATTGTTAAATCATTTTAAATGTTTGAAAATTTTTACGTGATAAAATTTGCCAATTCCGAAACTGAAATATAAAAATTGAATTTATTTACTAATTCTTAATTTATTTAATTAATATAAAAATAGCCATTTTTGTCACTGACTCGGATTTCGACGAAACTAGTTTCATCGGATATGTATCAGTGAATTATTGTAGGGTTTCAAGTTTCGTAACGATCGGACTTGTCGTTTGATCGTACGAACGCGAAACGCCTTGAAATCAATTTAATTGAAATCAATTTTTGAAATCAATTTGAGAATTTCTTTTTCATCATAACGTTTTCATACAATGGAATTTGGACGTGAAACTTTTTCCATCGCGCTCAGAATATTTTAAAACACCTATTTAGATATATGGGTTTACTCAATTTCGTTCCGGGGTCAGAACGGGCTTTTCGAGCCATAGTTTGTTCCGTACGTTCATCTATCCAGTCTATCTACTCTATCTCTAACATACCTATATAAACACAGTTATAAACCCTAGCCTCCCTAATCTTCATTTGTCTGTATGTACAATTCATCTTCTTCTTATCTTCTCATTCCAATGGCAGACAAAACCTAATTCCCAAATTCCAAAATCTAAAAAAAAAAATCGAGATTTACGCGCTTCGGGTCGCACTTGGGGTTTTGGGGGGAAAAACCCTGGAGCTACTTCGAGTCGGGAAGAAAACTACTCGGGTCATCGGGTCGTTTTCGCAAAAACTCCAAGCAGGCATCGGGTATTTGAGGCGGGAACTCGAAGTCGACTCAGCACTAGAATTTTCCAATCTTCAAATTTTCATAACTTTTGCATTCGGGCTCGGATTTGGACGAGGTTTCTTTTGTTAGGATCGTATCGAAATTCCGGACACTTTGATGCTGGTTTGGATGGATTTAGAGACTGTCAAATTTTTGGGTTTAAATTGAATTTAAATTCAATTTAAATTCAAAAGGTGAGTGTTTTATAACGCTCACAATGTACTGAATATTTTATGGTAGTTAAATTTGACATTATGAAGTGATATGAATTTATTTGTCGTTGTTTGATAAAAATTTAATTGTCATACAGATTGTCGCGTGAATTCACCGTTGAAAATTTAAATTGACAGTAAATTGAAATTAGGATTTAATTGAAATCAAATTTCCCGATATTGATAACTATGAAATTGCCGTGAATTGTATTGACTATTGGAAGATTTATTTCGATGGATGCTATTGGTTGATATTTAAATGTTTGGATGTTTATTTGCTTATATATATCCTGTTATACATGCACATGACACTGTGATTGGTTTAAGTAATATATATTCATCCGTGACATTTAATTGAAATAACTAACCACTTGGCCATAGGTTAGAGAATTATATACAGACACCGGGTTGGTTAAATTAAATGATTTTAAAGTTGTTTTGAAATTATTTAAATGAATTGATTTTAAGAATAAAAATCCAATTTATGGAAATTGAATTATTTTGAATTGAAGCTCAAGATGTTGGAATTTAAACTTGGTAAATGAAATTGTTTAATTATTCGAAGTTTAGATTTTTAAGAAATTTTTTTGAAATACGGCGTAAATTTTCGAAAGTTGATTTGTTTTAAAAGATTGGGCTTTTAATCGAACTCTGAATATTTCTAAGAAAATTTATATGAAATGATATTTCAAGTTTGAGTTTGGAATTGAAAATTTATTTGAAATTGAGATTTAATTAATTTGGAATTTAATTGAAATTCAAAGAAATTTGTGAATTGGACTAAATTGAAACTATTAAATTAAATTTGAAGATAAAATTGATTTGGATAGGATTTGGACTGAAATTGATTTGGAAGTTAATACTTAAATGAATTCTTGAAATCTGAATGTTAATCTAAGTTTATTGAATTGGAATTGTTCCAGAAATTAAGTGAACTACTTAATACGGATGTTTAATTTGAAGTATATTCTAATTTGAATACGAAATGGTTTTAAAGCGAATCTTATATTCTTATATAAATATATGAGCTGTTTTGAAATGTGAAATATTTAAAGTTCTGTAATATATTGAAAGTGAAATTGTTTATTTTGTGGTTCAAATATGTATTTGAACTTGATAATTTGAAATGGTTTTTGAGAAGCTGAATCGATTTTGAAATTTAAATGAGATATTGTGGCAAAAATGATTTTGAAATGAAATCGTATATTTTGAGTAGATATGATGATTTTGAAATGGCTTTGATTTTTGAAGCGGATATGATATTTTGATAATCAATTATGAATTGATTTTGAAAATGTAAAAGAGCCATCGGTGTAATAATACGTAGTTATTAAAGAGATCGGGATCGGATATGGACATACTCTCTGTCGATACCGAAAACCACTTTAATAACTATTATACGCGGAGTGTTGATCCAGAATGAAGTGGATGGTTCGGTGAACGCGTTGACTGAAGAAAGAGAACGATATTGGATGACCCCTGACATGACTAAAACAGGAGCCGCGCCGGGCCATTGAGGATCGCCATCTCTAGCGGACACACTTCTTCGATACCTTATTTATTACTTATGTGATTCGATTTGGGTGCACCCCTCGATTTTGGGAGTGTTGTTTCGCGGTGTTGGGGTAGTAGCTGCTATGCCCAACATCAGTCCGGATCAGGCAACTACTAGTATCCTAGTTGGTATCGCCTCATGTACCTTGTCATACTGATTATCCTATTCGCGACCACTACGTTTTGGTTTGTACCTTTAGTATATGGATTGCCCTCTGGTGACTTCCGGTTTTGGGAAAACTACGGTCTTGTATATGCTCTTGGGAATAAAAATGTGTTAAGGGTGGAATGGGCCATGGCTTAACGCTATGTTAATACTTTTACTTTAATATAGACATATTATAATAGCGTATTGTACTACATAGTAGATAGTTTAACGGATCCTTGAGAGATGGAAAATCCCGTAACATCTCTTAAGTTATTGCACTCACGTTGACACTGGATAGGAGATGTCAAATGTAACGACCCCGAAATTTAATTTAATTTAAATTAATAATTCATTGAATTTTGAATGAAAATAGTAGAATAAATCGATAAAGTGAAGCGAGTTTCCCCGATTCATCTAGAAAATATATGTATATATATATATAGTTTTATAAAATATAAGGTAGATAAATAAATCTCAATATCATATTTATAAATCAATACGAATTAGTACAAAATAGAATTTCATTTACATTGCAAATTAATAAAACAAATACAATAAATATGTGTGAATGAAAATGAAACAAGTAGTTACTCATGGAAATAAAGTAACAAACAAACAAGGAAAAAAATGCATAAGCTTTTGAAAACAAGATGGCAAACTATCTCCATGCTTTGTACAGCCGAGATAAGATGGAAACAAATAAAAGAAAATGTAAGCTGGTACATGTTAATTAATGCAGCTACCAAAACAATGCTCACAGCCGAAATCAAGTTTAAGCTTGTACAGCTGAAGTATGTGAGATATATACATGGTACAAGGCTAATAAATGCAAAGATGTGTATGTGTACAAGCTCATAAATGCAGCCCCAAACGAGTTACCTCAGCCTCCATATCAAAATCTCTGGCCAAAGATTTAAAAAGAAAAATAAGGAAAATCTTGTACCTGCTTTGTATAAACAAATAATCAACTTCACTTTTATATATATCATCCTCACCGGTTCATTTTCGTTCCTTCAAAGTAAAGTAAAACTGAGGCAAACAAAACAATATGAATTCATCAAAACCAGAGAGTCAAGCAAGATGATTTCAATTAGAAGATCACAGCAAAAATATTCTCCAGTTTTAAAAAAGGAAGTTCAAAGCTGTTGTTTTTTTCCAAACCTAGTTGCTGTCCATCTCCTCTAAAACGGTGAGTAACATTTAACTTAAAAAGTTTAAGTATTTGAGTAAACAAAAGCTTTTAAAACTAAAATCTTGAAAACTCAAAATATCATTCAAGTCAAGAAGACAAAACAGGTTTAAAAAAGAAAATCAAATCTGCAGTTGCAAACAAGTTAAGGAAAAAAATGAAGTGAATGTCATTCGTAAACAAAACAAGCAAATCAAACAAACCTGAAGCCTTAGAGATCTAAAATTTCAAAACTGGTTCAACAATAAAGGCTCTGTTCTTCCTCTATTCCTCTTGTCCTCTGTCTTTCTCAATGCCAGGTGAGCAACTCGTACTTTTTTCGAAGCTTAACTGTTTTGATATCTTGATGATTGTGAGTAACATTTTTATTTAAAACAACTTAAGTACATATGGTTGCCTGATTTATTCCTGTGAAATCATGATTTGTGTGGATATATGATGTAATTCTTTGTATATATATATGGGTGTCTGAATGCATGCTAGTTGCTCTTGCCTATTCTAGATTCCAGGCTTAAGTTCTGTTCAAAAAAATCATGACCTTATAATCTAATCCTTATTTAGGTTCAAATTTCAATCAAAATGTGGTTGTGTAATATAAGTTAAAGTTTTAATTTTATTAATATGAAAAAAATTCTGTAATGTCTCTGGAAAACAAACATAACAGAACAAACTTTATGGAAGTAGAAATTTAATTTTCCAGATTCATTGATTTAAGATTATAAACCGATTACATAAACTAAAAGTTGAATTTTAAAACTAAAATCAGAAATTTTTAGTTTGAAATTGGAAGAGCATTTCTGGTTTGTCTAGAAATGGTATTTTGGTATGTTACTGTCAATCTAGAAGGTCGGGGTGGCCATGGTTTTCTTCGATGATGTAGTGATGATCAAGTTTTCAGGGAAAAATGGTAGTCGAAAGATTAATGCAGTGAGGCAGTAGAAATTTGGAATCATAGTAGTTTAACCTAGTTTTCTGTTCCTCAGTAAATTTGATCGCCGAAATTTCTTGAGGCAATCGAGTTCTTCGTGATTCAAGTTGGTGATAGATGGGGTATGGAGGAGTTCAAGGCCGGAGGTGAAGGTTTCCAGATGATCGGATCTTGGCGTTTGAAGCAAATTCCAGGCATCGGCATGGTTTTTTTTGGTTTCGAGCTCAATGCTCGATTTTGATTTGTGGTTTCTGCCATCGATTTGATGGTCGGGAATTAGTTGGAAGGTAGTCGCTGACTTGAGTGGGTGGTCGCGAGGGGTCGGAGTTGGTTGCCGTGATGGTGCAGGTGCACGGAGATCTTGGCGTATCTGATGTTGATTTGGGGAAGATGGATAATCGAGAGTTTTGTCGAGTCAATTCATGTGTTTGCTCGAAGTAGTGGGGTTTGGGACTCGAAGGAGTTGATGAGTGGGCTCGGGTATTACTCGAGTTATTCGAGTGTGATACTCGAAGTAGGGGAAGGGACGACTTGGAGCAGTTGGTCGATTTGAGTATGTTGTGTTCCAGGCTTTTGTAAAAATATAGCCTGGCAGTTTCTTGATTTCAAAATACAATATAAAATCTGAAACAAATTTAAACCCAGTTTAAATTAAGATTTTAAGTCTAAATTCAAATTGAAATTTGAATCTTAAGTTTTGAAAATGGATTAAATTTATAACTTTAAATAGTGTAAGTAAGTTTAAAAGTAAAGTATACTTTAATGGTTTGAAATTTTAAAAAGGAATTTAGTTAAAAAAAAATCCTTAAGTTTGAATTTAATGATTTGGATTCATTTAAATTAATAAGTTAATTTTATATTGATTAATGATTTAAAATTAACTAAAGATCAATTAAATATTAATTTAAAGCTAATTGATTTATAATTAATTAAATGATAATTAATTAAGGGTTGATTAATTTATTGATTATTTGATTAAGGGAAATTAATTAAAGGATAATTGGATAATTAAAAGTTAATTATTTAATAATTAAAGATTGATTAATTTAATTAATAAATGATTAAAGGATAATCAATCAAATGATCTGAAATTAATTTATGTTAATTAACCACGATTGATGACTTATCTGATTTAAGTTAATCAGATAATTAACTGACCCTACCTATGGATGTTTAGATTCTATTGGATGATTTGATTGTTTGATATCCCTGATATATGATGCTTTGTGATACATCCTGATTTATGTTGTGATATGTAGTTTACTTACCTATGATATATATCCGTGATCTGTGAATGAAGAT
This sequence comes from Allium fistulosum, assembly GCA_030737815.1. Lineage (NCBI taxonomy): Eukaryota > Viridiplantae > Streptophyta > Magnoliopsida > Asparagales > Amaryllidaceae > Allium > Allium fistulosum. The sequence goes on from CM060908.1 coordinate 370,218,554, forward strand.
GAGCGTTATAGTTTATATCGCTTATCAACTATATCCTGTATTTTGATCTGTGATGATTCATCGTGTTGCACTATTGTGTTAAACCCCTGGACTACACCATACACACACAAATATGGATTTCACGTGGAAATCGGTTAAGTCACAAATAATTTAAATTTGATGTTTTGAAATTGAAATTTTAAATTTCAATTGATTTTGAAATTAGAAATTTCGGTTTAAATGTGAAAAGCTTTTGAAATGGAATTTCAAAGATGAAACTTATTTTCGAATAACCTGATTAAGTTTTGAAGTTTAAATAATTTGATTTAAACTTAAATTCAAGATTTGAAATTGAACTCTATGATTTGAAAATAGGGATTAGAGATTTTATACCTGTTATATATGAGTTAAACCATTTTAAAAAGTATTGACTTTGGAATGTGAATAAAATAAAAGGGTTTTAACTCGTGTAAATATAATTGGATTTTTCTTAAACGAAAACTATTTGTTTTCAAATAATAACAGCTTTCATATAAGAAGTGAACTTCCAATTTGTGTTGAAAGGTTTCAAATTCAAAATGAAATTGAAATGTTTTAAAAGGCTATGAATGAATTCTTTTTTGAAAGCTATGAATTAAATCTGTTTATTTTTAACAGATTTAAAATGATGTTTTGTTTAACCCATTAGAAATGAAATTGTTTTGAAAGCTATAAGTTAAATCTTTGATTTAAAGATTTAACGTGTAACGACCGTGATTTTATTACCGTTGTATTAAATAATTTAAAAATCGGTAACGAACGTGATTTTTGAGTTACCGTCGGAGAAAATATTTTAAACTGAAATATTTAAATTAAAATTGGAAAAAAAAATAATGTTGCAAAGTCAGTTGATATTATCGGTGGTGCACATTGAATTTTTTTTTAAGAATGCAAATCATTTTCTATTCAGTGGGAATTAGCCATTGATGTTGTTTCATTGCATTCACGTGAGCAAAGGTGGAACATTTTCTCTTTACTGTCATCATAACTTTATGCAGCTAGTACCTTATCTCCCTCTAGAGCACGTTCTGCATTAAATGTAATGTACCATTTTCTTTGACTTATACACGTTAGTGTGAAAAGAAAAATAAAGGCAACCCCTTTTCAGTTTGTTTCAAAGTTCCAATAGCCTTCATCAGTTTCTTTTGCTCAAAACTTATAGTAGCTCTGAAGAGTGTTAATGGAGATTCACATTACTTGCTCTTTTCCCTGGAATCTTGGTTGCCAGTTTATTTTCTAACAGATAAAAGGTGAGTGTTACACTCACGTTTCTAATTTAAAACTATGCTGCCTATTTTATTTTGGTGCTTTCCTGTTGTCAATTTGAGTTGCATAAAGAACTAAGTCCAGGCACATAAATGTACAGTTTAAAAATCTTCATTTTATAGTGTACATGCCTGCATTTCTTCATTAGCGTACGAGCATGTATAATTGTTGTCCAAGATTTGGTCTGCCGTGCACATAAACTTAGTTGCCCATGTTACAGGCAGTTTTAGTAAGTTGCATGCATATAAACAAAAACTTCAGGTCGTTATTTTCATAAGTTACCCACTGGTTTCAGTCGCCAATTTTGCAAAGTTTGTATTGAATTAACGTGTTCTGACTTATTCATATTCACGTATATATTGTGTTCACTTGGTTGACACAGTTTGATTTCTCGGATGTTTCTTTTCGTGCTTACCACGATATTGATTTGAACCGCTCGTTCATGTTCCAGTTGACTTCGGCTATTGACTTGATTTGATGATGTGATTTCGTTCGACTTTGGCCATTGAAGCTATTTGATTTCTGGACTTCGTTCCATTTTTCTATGCATTTGCAATTTGTTATTGAGTTCATATTTGCCTAAAGCATTCATTCAGGTCACTTGTTTTTATAGGAATGGGTGTACATGTTTTATATAACCGTGCCTAGATATTCTAAATCATACGTGTATGAAGGTAGTTCTAGGCCCTTGCGTGTGAAAAAAATATATCATGCACATGCACGTTTTTTTTGCTTGTGGGTAATGCCTGTTTAATGCAATTGGTAGCACACACATATGCATGGTCCTGTTTTTCTTTAAATTGTAAACTGTAAGTAAGGCATACATAGCTTAATTATTAACTCATATTGCCCATGGTCCCACAAGCTATAGCATTACATTTCTATGTGTACCAGTTTGTACCTCATTTGTTGTGTGCGCATACAGGTATGTGTCCAGTTCGTGACATCTTTAAATATAGACAGGTAACATTATTAGGTAATAGTCTCCATTGTGCATGTATGACTTCATGGTTTACAAAGTAGTTTCCAGGCAATTATCATTTTGACTTCATATTGCATGCAGGCTATAAGACACGAAAGTGTTTTAAATACCAGAGTAAAATTTGCTTTGAACCGGAGTTTCGTTTTGAAGTGAATTTTATTGCCGTTATTTTTATAACAGAATATTTACGCCGGTATTATACTTTGATGAGTATTGTTTTGATGAGATTTTGACGTATAAAAATTACTGTTGTTTTGACTTCAGTAACCGTCAATTTTAAAGTGAATTTTTAAGCGGTTATCCCGCAACGCTGATTTGATATCTGTTTTTACGGTGTTTTGTGAAGCGCAATTTCCTCATCGAAATTGCTACAGATGTTGCTGTTTTAATCACGTATTTTAAAAATCGTTTTAAAATAAAAGTGTTTCCAAATTTTTTACAGTTTACGCTTTCAAACAAATGAGGAAGCGATTTAAACGCTTCAGCAAAATTGAGGACTATGAACCCTCACTTTTACTGATTCGCTTAATTCCGGACTTGTCCGTTTGAGAACGTAAAATGTTATTTTATAAAATACATAATTTTGCACTTTCAAGGAAACGATGAAGAGATTTAAACGATTTAGCAAAAGTGCGGAGTATGGAACCACACTTTTACTATTTCGGTTAATTCCGGACTCGTTAATTGAAACATCTGCTGTTTGATGATTTTGATGATTTTATTTGGCTTTCGAGCCACTCTGCTGGACCTTCGGGTCATCTGTTGGACCTTCGGGTCATTTGTTGGGCTTTCGGGCCACTCTGCGGACCTTCGGGTCAAATACCAGTACTAGACCTTCGGGTCACTCTGCGGACCTTCGGGTCAATCTGATGGGCGCCAAAAATTATGTTGAGTACTTGGTAGGCTTCGGCCACTCTGAGATGCACGTGCGGCGTAGCTAAAACTCGCCATCTGCTGGGATCGATCCATCTTTTATGCTGATTTTCTAGTTATCTATTTTGATTTCTGGACTTTGGGAATTGCTGCTTTGAATTCAATTATGAATTTGGAAGTTGAGTTTGAGTATAATCTCATCTGAGATTATAAATTTGCGTATTGCTGTTTTAAATTCAATTGTGAATTCGAAAACTGATTTTGATGGAGTTTAAATTGAGATTTCTTCATTTAAACTATGCTGATTATTTATGCTGTATAGTCTCATTCGAGACTATAATTATTTGTTTAAGTGTTGTTTATCATTCACTTATTTCTGAGAATAAATTAGACTGATCCGTTTATTATTTTCTCTTAAATAATACTCGGGTCAGACCGAGTCATTTCAGGGTAGTCTCTATCTCTGATTCAGTTGCAGCTTCAGCTTTTGGGATATCACTTCATCTTTTGCCTAGCCTTCGAGTTCTTTTGGTTTATTAGTCCTCATCTTATGTATGTATTGATGGATATGTATATGTATCGGTTCATGTGAACTATCGATTGTTGTAGCATGTATTCCAGACTAGTCTTCCGCTATATATCTGATATTTCTGTTCTGATGTGATTATACTATCTGAGTTATTGTTATTATGAGTTGTTCTGGATTTTTCTTAAGCCACCGTAGTTTCGTTTTAGATTTGGATTGAATATATATCTTTGGGAGTAATTTATACAACTCCTATCGATGTAATCAATACTCGTCTAAGGCATAACTTACGGATGGTCGCTTCTAACAAGCCTTATTCTTCGCAATAGCAGACGTTATTCCTTATAATAACCTTTGTTATTGTGAGCATAGAGGTGGGGCGTCACAGCTTGGTATCAGAGCTGAGATTCAGAACAAGTTATAATAAACACAGAACAGAAGTAGAATGGAACATGTGTTACAACTATTCGAGGGTTTTATTCATGCCTTTCGAATCTATCCTTTCGTTGTTCTTAAATCTTTGTCCTCTTTAACATATTGGAGTGTGTCTAGGGATAAATTTCATTTCCCCGTAGTATTCCATTTGTTGAATTCTTTATCAATCTTGTTCGTAGTTTCCTTGAGTTAAAACAAAGGAAGTCCTTTGTTTCTGATTGTCCTACTACTCCTAAGGGTTTCAAATCTGGGAAGCTTAATGTTGCTTAAGCTTCTGGTGATTCTTCTCAGCCTAAAGGTTTTACTCCTTCTATTTAGGAAGGTTTTATTTTATTTTGTGGCCATTCTATTAGAGTTCTTTTCGATACGGGTGCATCGCGTTCATTCGTGTCAAATGAGCTCTTTGTTGTTATTCCTTTGGATGTTGTTACTCTTTGCGACCCTTTGAGGATTGTGAATCCTATTGGTGGATCCGCTACTCTTGGTTTATTGTGTGTTGATGTAAAGATTATTCTTTGTGGGTTTTTCCTTTCGTGCAAATCTGCATGTTATGGATCATCTTGGTTTTGATGCGATTTTGGGAATGGATTGGCTCGTCCGTTATGAAGTTCAATCCTATGTCCTAAAAGAATTTTATATCTCAAGCATCCCGATGCTATCGAGCAGTTATCTAGTATATTTCGAAGTATGGACCATCCTTCGAATGCTTTCATTTCTTCCTTCGAATGCTTTCATTTCTTCCTTCGAATCAGATGATGTCTTAGCTAATATTCCTGTAGTTTGTGATTTTTCTGTTGTCTTTGAGCCTATTTTGAGTTTGCCGCCGTAGATGGCAATTGAGTTCCGTATTTATCTTATCTCTGGTGCTCATCCTGTCAGTCGTCCTCCCACGAGGATGTCTGCTAAGGAAATGAACTTAAGCAATAATTATCTGAATTGGAAGCCAAACAATTTATTCGTTCTAGCTCATCTCCTTGGGGCACCGTCATTGTCTTCGTTAAGAAGCCAGATGGTACTCTTAGGCTTTACAATTATATTCGCAAGCTTAACAAGCTCACTATCAAATAGGTACTCATTACCTAGGATCTACGACATGTTCGATCAATTAAGCGGCGCTAAGCTTTTCTCCCAACTCGACCTTGCTACCGGTTTTCATCAGTTACGAGTGGCGGAGGATAGCATCCCTCTTACCGCATTCCGCACTCGTTATGATTCTTATGAATAAATTATTATGTCATTCAGTTTGCCCAGCTTATTTCATCCATTTTATGAATCGAGTATTCTACGGATATCTCGATGACTCCATTTGTGTATTTATTGATTTTGGATGAAAACGGCAATTTAAAATTTTGCAAATCTTTTTCATAAGATTTATTTACAAGTATAATTGGATTTGTGTTTATCATATAGAAGATGATTTTGTGATTGTATTGCCCATTGAGTGTTTTAAGAATTCTGGTCGATGCGCTTGATCAACGTTATCGATAGGAATCTCCTAAACGCTTTGATGAGACAATTTGTCACAATAAATCGACCTATAAAAAGTAAATTTTTCTAGAAAATGATTTCATAAAGATAATTGTAATTTTGGAAGTTTTATCCTTTCAGAAAAGAAGATTATTTGAAAGAGCTCTTTTCCGATACTCTTATCCTTGTGGTTCCCGAAGGGAGCCAAGACTTCATTATTTGTACCAGTACTAGTCGTATTGGTTTCGGTGCTGTTCTCGTGCGAAGTTAGTAGTTGCCTATGCTTCTAGACAACTAAAGCCTAACGAGATTCGTTATGCTATCCATAATTTGGAGTTAGCCACCATAGTCTTTGCTCTAAAGATTTGGCGACATTATTTTTGGGTGAGCGTTTTATTCTCTTCACTGATTACAATTCTCTGAAGTACCTATTCCCTCAGAAAGAACTTAATTTGAGGTAACAGCATTGGCTCGAATTTCTTGCTTCATATGATTCTGATATTCTGTATACCCCTGGTAAGGGTAATCGAGTTGCTGATGCGCTTAGTCGCAAGTAGCAAGTTGTTATTTCCATGATGCTAGCAGAGTGGAATATTTTGGAAGCTTTATCTCTTTGCGATATTAGAGACCGTCCTTCAGTTTCTGATTCTTCCGTGCTTTTATTTAGCATGGAAGCTCGTCCTAATTTGTTGGATCGTGTTGCCGATGCCCTGAAGCAAGATCCAGATCTTGCTTATCTTTTTCAGAGTTGTAAATTGGAATCCCGAAGTGATGATCTGAAGGATTTCGATATTGATATTCATGGTTGTATTCGGAAGAAGGGTAGATTGATCGTGCCTGATATTTCTAATCTTAGAAATGACATTCTTGAGGACTGTCATCGTTCTAAGTATACTATCCATCCAGGCAGTAGCAAGATGTATGCTGATATGAAGCGCTTATACTATTGGGAAGGTATGAAGCGTGATATTGCAAGTTATGTAAGTCGTTGCATGACTTGTCAACTTGTTAAAGTAGAACATCAACGTCCCAGTGGTTTTTTGCAGCCTCTTGAGATTCTATTATGGAAATGGGATCAAATTTCCATGGACTTCATTGATGGTCTACCTCGTTCGAGGTCGGGCCATACTAGTATTTGTGTGATTGTTGACCAATTGACTAAATCAGCCCATTTTATTCCTATCAAGTCCAATCAGACTGCTCCTTTGTTGGCTAAGCTGTTTATTAAGGTAGTCGTTCGACTTCATGGTGTGCCTAGTTCTATTGTTAGTGACAGAGATCCGCTTTTCACTAGTGGTTTCTGGCGGAGTCTTCAGAAAGCTATGGGCACTAAGCTCAATCTCAGTACAGCTTATCATCCACAGTCTGACGGTCAGAATGAAAGGGTGAATCAAGTTTTGGAAGATTTCCTTCGAGCTTGCATTCTTGATTTTGGTGGTAGTTGGGAAGACCACTTATCTCTTGTTGAATTTTCTTATAACAACAGTTTTCAATCCAGTATCGGTATGGCTCCATATGAAGCTCTTTACGGAAGGCCGTGTCGATCACCATCTTGTTGGCTAGAATCGGGGGAAAAGCTAGTTCTCGGCCCCGATTACATTCGTGATTCTTCGGAGAGGATTGATATTATCAGACAGAGAATGAAAGAGGCTCGAAATAGGCAGAAATCTTATGTCGATCATCGTAAGAAGCCTTTGGAATTTTCTGTCGACAATCTCGTCTTCATTCGTGTTTCCCCGATGAAGGGTGTGGTGCATTTTAGTAGCTTCGGGAAATTGGCTCCTCGTTATATTGGACCGTTTCCTATTATGGAACGCATTGGTCTAGTTGCTTATCGTGTATTGCTACCTGTTCAGTTTTCGGGAATTCATGACGTATTTCATGTGTCCCAGCTTCGTCGAGCCTTCGAGATTCAGATTCTATTATTGATCCTCCTATGTTGCAAGATCTTGAGATCTCACCCGACTTGTCTATTGTGCAAAATCCTATTCGTGTGCTAACTACGAAGGTGAAACGCCTTCGGAACAAAGAAGTTCCGCTCGTGAAGATTCAATGGTCCGCAAACCCCAAAGATTGCACTTGGGAAACCAGAGAATTCATCGAGCGTTCTTATCCCAGTTTTCTCTCCCCTTCGGGTGGAGGTGAGCATTCGTATATATCTTTCCTTTTTAATCTTTGATTTGATAAATTGTTGTGTTATTGACTACTTCTAGTATGAAAATTGCGGGGACGCAATTTTTATAAGGAGGGGAGTCTGTAACGACCGTGATTTTATTACCGTTGTATTAAATAATTTAAAAATCGGTAACGAACGTGATTTTTGAGTTACCGTCGGAGAAAATATTTTAAACTGAAATATTTAAATTAAAATTGGAAAAAAAAAATAATGTTGCAAAGTCAGTTGATATTATCGGTGGTGCACACTGAATTTTTTTTAAGAATGCAAATCATTTTCTATTCAGTGGGAATTAGCCATTGATGTTGTTTCATTGCATTCACGTGAGCAAAGGTGGAACATTTTCTCTTTACTGTCATCATAACTTTATGCAGCTAGTACCTTATCTCCCTCTAGAGCACGTTCTGCATTAAATGTAATGTACCATTTTCTTTGACTTATACACGTTAGTGTGAAAAGAAAAATAAAGGCAACCCCTTTTCAGTTTGTTTCAAAGTTTCAATAGCCTTCATCAGTTTCTTTTGCTCAAAACTTATAGTAGCTCTGAAGAGTGTTAATGGAGATTCACATTACTTGCTCTTTTCCCTGGAATCTTGGTTGCCAGTTTATTTTCTAACAGATAAAAGGTGAGTGTTACACTCACGTTTCTAATTTAAAACTATGCTGCCTATTTTATTTTGGTGCTTTCCTGTTGTCAATTTGAGTTGCATAAAGAACTAAGTCCAGGCACATAAATGTACAGTTTAAAAATCTTCATTTTATAGTGTACATGCCTGCATTTCTTCATTAGCGTACGAGCATGTATAATTGTTGTCCAAGATTTGGTCTGCCGTGCACATAAACTTAGTTGCCCATGTTACAGGCAGTTTTAGTAAGTTGCATGCATATAAACAAAAACTTCAGGTCGTTATTTTCATAAGTTACCCACTGGTTTCAGTCGCCAATTTTGCAAAGTTTGTATTGAATTAACGTGTTCTGACTTATTCATATTCACGTATATATTGTGTTCACTTGGTTGACACAGTTTGATTTCTCGGATGTTTCTTTTCGTGCTTACCACGATATTGATTTGAACCGCTCGTTCATGTTCCAGTTGACTTCGGCTATTGACTTGATTTGATGATGTGATTTCGTTCGACTTTGGCCATTGAAGCTATTTGATTTCTGGACTTCGTTCCATTTTTCTATGCATTTGCAATTTGTTATTGAGTTCATATTTGCCTAAAGCATTCATTCAGGTCACTTGTTTTTATAGGAATGGGTGTACATGTTTTATATAACCGTGCCTAGATATTCTAAATCATACGTGTATGAAGGTAGTTCTAGGCCCTTGCGTGTGAAAAAAATATATCATGCACATGCACGTTTTTTTTGCTTGCGGGTAATGCCTGTTTAATGCAATTGGTAGCACACACATATGCATGGTCCTGTTTTTCTTTAAATTGTAAACTGTAAGTAAGGCATACATAGCTTAATTATTAACTCATATTGCCCATGGTCCCACAAGCTATAGCATTACATTTCTATGTGTACCAGTTTGTACCTCATTTGTTGTGTGCGCATACAGGTATGTGTCCAGTTCGTGACATCTTTAAATATAGACAGGTAACATTATTAGGTAATAGTCTCCATTGTGCATGTATGACTTCATGGTTTACAAAGTAGTTTCCAGGCAATTATCATTTTGACTTCATATTGCATGCAGGCTATAAGACACGAAAGTGTTTTAAATACCAGAGTAAAATTTGCTTTGAACCGGAGTTTCGTTTTGAAGCGAATTTTATTGCCGTTATTTTTATAACAGAATATTTACGCCGGTATTATACTTTGATGAGTATTGTTTTGATGAGATTTTGACGTATAAAAATTACTGTTGTTTTGACTTCAGTAACCGTCAATTTTAAAGTGAATTTTTAAGCGGTTATCCCGCAACGCTGATTTGATATCTGTTTTTACGGTGTTTTGTGAAGCGCAATTTCCTCATCGAAATTGCTACAGATGTTGCTGTTTTAATCACGTATTTTAAAAATCGTTTTAAAATAAAAGTGTTTCCAAATTTTTTACAGTTTACGCTTTCAAACAAATGAGGAAGCGATTTAAACGCTTCAGCAAAATTGAGGACTATGAACCCTCACTTTTACTGATTCGCTTAATTCCGGACTTGTCCGTTTGAGAACGTAAAATGTTATTTTATAAAATACATAATTTTGCACTTTCAAGGAAACGATGAAGAGATTTAAACGATTTAGCAAAAGTGCGGAGTATGGAACCACACTTTTACTATTTCGGTTAATTCCGGACTCGTTAATTGAAACATCTGCTGTTTGATGATTTTGATGATTTTATTTGGCTTTCGAGCCACTCTACTGGACCTTCGGGTCATCTGTTGGACCTTCGGGTCATTTGTTGGGCTTTCGGGCCACTCTGCGGACCTTCGGGTCAAATACCAGTACTAGACCTTCGGGTCACTCTGCGGACCTTCGGGTCAATCTGATGGGCGCCAAAAATTATGTTGAGTACTTGGTAGGCTTCGGCCACTCTGAGATGCACGTGCGGCGTAGCTAAAACTCGCCATCTGCTGGGATCGATCCATCTTTTATGCTGATTTTCTAGTTATCTATTTTGATTTCTGGACTTTGGGAATTGCTGCTTTGAATTCAATTATGAATTTGGAAGTTGAGTTTGAGTATAATCTCATCTGAGATTATAAATTTGCGTATTGCTGTTTTAAATTCAATTGTGAATTCGAAAACTGATTTTGATGGAGTTTAAATTGAGATTTCTTCATTTAAACTATGCTGATTATTTATGCTGTATAGTCTCATTCGAGACTATAATTATTTGTTTAAGTGTTGTTTATCATTCACTTATTTCTGAGAATAAATTAGACTGATCCGTTTATTATTTTCTCTTAAATAATACTCGGGTCAGACCGAGTCATTTCAGGGTAGTCTCTATCTCTAATTCAGTTGCAGCTTCAGCTTTTGGGATATCACTTCATCTTTTGCTTAGCCTTCGAGGAGTTCTTTTGGTTTATTAGTCCTCATCTTATGTATGTATTGATGGATATGTATATGTATCGGTTCATGTGAACTATCGATTGTTGTAGCATGTATTCCAGACTAGTCTTCCGCTATATATCTGATATTTCTGTTCTGATGTGATTATACTATCTGAGTTATTGTTATTATGAGTTGTTCTGGATTTTTCTTAAGCCACCGTAGTTTCGTTTTAGATTTGGATTGAATATATATCTTTGGGAGTAATTTATACAACTCCTATCGATGTAATCAATACTCGTCTAAGGCATAACTTACGGATGGTCGCTTCTAACAAGCCTTATTCTTCGCAATAGCAGACGTTATTCCTTATAATAACCTTTGTTATTGTGAGCATAGAGGTGGGGCGTCACATAACGAGTTAATCAAATTGAAATGAGAATTGATTTGGAAAAATATGTGAATGAATCTTTTTGTTTAAAAGATTTGAAATGGTAATTGGTTTAAACCATTTGAAAGAATGTTTGGAATTGTTAAGTTGTGACTTAATTGAAATCCCATATCCATATGTTTTTTAATTGCGCTCACTATTCGGGTTAGCCGGGAAAGGACCTTTGGGTCGTATAACCCATTCCGAATAGTGATACGTCGTATATGGATGGCATTTGAAGATTGGTGATGAAGACCGGATATTTTCGAAAATGAAAGGACAACCTATCGAATGTCTCTGCACTGAGTTGCTCCGGTATAGAGATTTATATCACTCTTTTTGTGACAGGAAGTCCGGACGTGATTGGAAATTATCCGGATTTGCAAGGGCTTCATGAGAAGTGCCTTCGGTTCTGTTCGAACCCGGAACAGACTTGTATGGTTACATGTCTGACATTACACTTTGAGATATATAGCTGATTTCTTTCAAATACATTTCTGTTGGTGGCGGAGAATTTATTCTCTTAGCTTAACACCCTTCTCTGAGACGTACGAGCTCAAAGGTTATGTAGTTGAAATTTATCAGCGATATATCCCAATTTGGTAATGTGGCATGCTGAGTGTTGCTGTGTGATGATCAGTGTTTGATCATTTGTGATATGATCATTTGTTTGATCATTTATCTTTGTGATCATAGGTTGATCATCTGTTGACCCAAAGCGTGGCTTTTTGAAAAAGCGTAGCTTTGTGGACGAGACTTCGTCGAGCCTCATAACCCGGTAATGGTCGAAACAGGAATCGTGCGGCAAGGTTTTCAGGGGTAGCTCCCCTAGGGTATGACCATTCCTTCTGGAAAAGGGTAGTATCATGGTATGGAGCCCAGATACTTACTCATGTGGACACACTTTATTTATGACGTGTGATGTTGGATTCGAGGCGCCTCGGTTAAAGGTCCCAAAGGACCGGGGGTGGCATATCTGAGGTTTCCTTTATCCCTTGGGAAAAGGGGTTGCCGGCCTTGTTTGGCAGAGAACGGTGTGGTTCTCGGAGCGTCCCGCCAGAGGCGTTTCTTTCGTGGAATAGGAAGTTCCTTAGCCTGACCATTTGTTGGAAATCCATCTTCCAAATACGAACTTTGTACGGTTTTAGTTGTATTACCTGCCATGGAATGTGGTGGTAACCTGCTATTGAACATGGTAGCTATAGTAGGCATAAGTGCGAAATGTCTATGCTGGCTAAGATTTATATTCTACTTTCGAAATTGTTTTCTGCACTATGCACTAGTAATAATATCAAATGATTTGATTTTGCGTAGTAAGCATCTTTGACTATCATAAGAAGAAATCTCCTCCAATTCTGCGTTTGCATTGTGTGTGTGGCGGGAGGTCTTATGGTAGTTTCATTTTCCAAAAGCATTTCGAATTGACTTTAAATTCTCTTGCTATTTGTTTTAAAGATAAACTGTTTTGTTGCTCACACCAGTCCCATGACTGATCCGGAGTTTATTGTTCCTTTCCTAAACTCTGGGTGCTCATAATTTCCTACACGAGCAGTCTAGAGTTGGGTTTTTCAGATATTCAGGTTTAGCAGATTATCTAGAGCTAGTTCAGTCTTTGGATCGGATTGCACTTGCTTATCTTTGTGCATCATTATTGGGAGTTCGAGCTATATCTGGATTGGTGCTTTGAAGATGAAGATTATCCGCTGCTGATGTTATCTATCGTTTTCTTTTCCGCTGCTATTTGTTGTATCATATCTCTGATGTATATTGATATTCTTTGTATCACTCTGTTGTATCAGATATTGTATATCAATGTATTATTCATTTATTCCGCTGTGTTATTTACTTAATGTTGTTATAAGCTCCGGCGACTCGGATTTGAACGGTCGAACCTACGACATTCGAGTACTATGTAAAGTATGGATGTCGATTTTCGAGCGCGAAAATCTGGGACGTTACATTTGGTATCAGAGCCAAGGTTGAACTTTAGCTCAGGAGTGTAACACGTTAAGTAGCTCATTAGAGATAGAGTGAAGTAAACTCTAGAATGAGTAATCCCTAAGATATCTGTTCGAACGTCTCAGTAAATTCTCTTACTATCCACTGATAGTGAGTATGAGTACAAGAAGAGGACGAGATAGGGGAGGGGAATACGACTACAAATGTCAATACCCTACAACAGTGGAAATAACTTTCTTATCAAGCTTCTTTGATTCGATTCCAAATTCTTTTGATTTCTTTGTATCAGCTATAAGAAGAAATTTCGGTGTGATGGTGGCTCTACGAATCGTTGTAGAAAATCCTTACTTAGTATCTTCATTGTTTTCTTATCAGCCTTTTGATTTAAGCCTTAATGAATTTGAAATTGGAAATTTTAAATTGAGTTAAATTGATTAATAGAATATGAAGTTAAATTTGAATTAAATCAATAAAACGATTTCGTTTGAAACCAAATTTTGAAATTCTATTGTAATTTCTTTTGAATACCAAAGTCCGAAGAGGGACACATTGGTATGTATTCTGAGATATTCCGACTTGAGTTTGAAATCCGTATCTTGTGTTTGAGGAATTATAGAAGATTGAATATGTCTATTTTTGTGTTGATTTCGTGCCTGCGAATTTCGAGGACGAAATTCTTTTAAGGGTGGAAGTTTGTAACGACCCCGAAATTTAATTTAATTTAAATTAATAATTCATTGAATTTTGAATGAAAATAGTAGAATAAATCGATAAAGTGAAGCGAGTTTCCCCGATTCATCTAGAAAATATATGTATATATATATAGTTTTATAAAATATAAGGTAAATAAATAAATCTCAATATCATATTTATAAATCAATACGAATTAGTACAAAATAGAATTTCATTTACATTGCAAAGTAATAAAACAAAAACAATAAATATGTGTGAATGAAAATGAAACAAGTAGTTACTCATGGAAATAAAGTAACAAACAAACAAGGAAAAAAATGCATAAGCTTTTGAAAACAAGATGGCAAACTATCTCCATGCTTTGTACAGCCGAGATAAGATGGAAACAAATAAAAGAAAATGTAAGATGGTACATGTTAATTAATGCAGCTACCAAAACAATGCTCACAGCCGAAATCAAGTTTAAGCTTGTACAGCTGAAGTATGTGAGATATATACATGGCACAAGGCTAATAAATGCAAAGATGTGTATGTGTACAAGCTCATAAATGCAGCCCCAAACGAGTTACCTCAGCCTCCATATCAAAATCTCTGGCCAAAGATTTAAAAAGAAAAATAAGGAAAATCTTGTACCTGCTTTGTATAAACAAATAATCAACTTCACTTTTATATATATCATCCTCACCAGTTCATTTTCGTTCCTTCAAAGTAAAGTAAAACTGAGGCAAACAAAACAATATGAATTCATCAAAACCAGAGAGTCAAGCAAGATGATTTCAATTAGAAGATCACAGCAAAAATATTCTCCAGTTTTAAAAAAGGAAGTTCAAAGCTGTTGTTTTTTTCCAAACCTGGTTGCTGTCCATCTCCTATAAAACGGTGAGTAACATTTAACTTAAAAAGTTTAAGTATTTGAGTAAACAAAAGCTTTTAAAACTAAAATCTTGAAAACTCAAAATATCATTCAAGTCAAGAAGACAAAACAGGTTTAAAAAAGAAAATCAAATCTGCAGTTGCAAACAAGTTAAGGAAAAAAATGAAGTGAATGTCATTCGTAAACAAAACAAGCAACTCAAACAAACCTGAAGCCTTAGAGATCTAAAATTTCAAAACTGGTTCAACAATAAAGGCTCTGTTCTTCCTCTATTCCTCTTGTCCTCTGTCTTTCTCAATGCCAGGTGAGCAACTCGTACTTTTTTTCGAAGCTTAACTGTTTTGATATCTTGATGATTGTGAGTAACATTTTTATTTAAAACAACTTAAGTACATATGGTTGCCTGATTTATTCCTGTGAAATCATGATTTGTGTGGATATATGATGTAATTCTTTGTATATATATATGGGTGTCTGAATGCATGCTAGTTGCTCTTGCCTATTCTAGATTCCAGGCTTAAGTTCTGTTCAAAAAAATCATGACCTTATAATCTAATCCTTATTTAGGTTCAAATTTCAATCAAAATGTGGTTGTGTAATATAAGTTAAAGTTTTAATTTTATTAATATGAAAAAAATTCTGTAATGTCTCTGGAAAACAAACATAACAGAACAAACTTTATGGAAGTAGAAATTTAATTTTCCAGATTCATTGATTTAAGATTATAAACCGATTACATAAACTAAAAGTTGAATTTTAAAACTAAAATCAGAAATTTTTAGTTTGAAATTGGAAGAGCATTTCTGGTTTGTCTAGAAATGGTATTTTGGTATGTTACTGTCAATCTAGAAGGTCGGGGTGGCCATGGTTTTCTTCGGTGATGTAGTGATGATCAAGTTTTCAGGGAAAAATGGTAGTCGAAAGATTAATGCAGTGAGGCAGTAGAAATTTGGAATCATAGTAGTTTAACCTAGTTTTCTGTTCCTCAGTAAATTTGATCGCCGAAATTTCTTGAGGCAATCGAGTTCTTCGTGATTCAAGTTGGTGATAGATGGGGTATGGAGGAGTTCGAGGCCGGAGGTGAAGGTTTCCAGATGATCGGATCTTGGCGTTTGAAGCAAATTCCAGGCATCGGCATGGTTTTTTTTGTTTCGAGCTCAATGCTCGATTTTGATTTGTGGTTTCTGCCATCGATTTGATGGTCGGGAATTAGTTGGAAGGTGGTCGCTGACTTGAGTGGGTGGTCGCGAGGGGTCGGAGTTGGTTGCCGTGATGGTGCAGGTGCACGGAGATCTTGGCGTATCTGATGTTGATTTGGGGAAGATGGATAATCGAGAGTTTTGTCGAGTCAATTCATGTGTTTGCTCGAAGCAGTGGGGTTTGGGACTCGAAGGAGTTGATGAGTGGGCTCGGGTATTACTCGAGTTATTCGAGTGTGATACTCGAAGTAGGGGAAGGGACGACTTGGAGCAGTTGGTCGATTTGAGTATGTTGTGTTCCAGGCTTTTGTAAAAATATAGCCTGGCAGTTTCTTGATTTCAAAATACAATATAAAATCTGAAACAAATTTAAACCCAGTTTAAATTAAGATTTTAAGTCTAAATTCAAATTTAAATTTGAATCTTAAGTTTTGAAAATGGATTAAATTTATAACTTTAAATAGTGTAAGTAAGTTTAAAAGTAAAGTATACTTTAATGGTTTGAAATTTTAAAAAGGAATTTAGTTTAAAAAAAATCCTTAAGTTTGAATTTAATGATTTGGATTCATTTAAATTAATAAGTTAATTTTATATTGATTAATGATTTAAAATTAACTAAAGATCAATTAAATATTAATTTAAAGCTAATTGATTTATAATTAATTAAATGATAATTAATTAAGGGTTGATTAATTTATTGATTATTTGATTAAGGGAAATTAATTAAAGGATAATTGGATAATTAAAAGTTAATTATTTAATAATTAAAGATTGATTAATTTAATTAATAAATGATTAAAGGATAATCAATCAAATGATCTGAAATTAATTTATGTTAATTAACCACGATTGATGACTTATCTGATTTAAGTTAATCAGATAATTAACTGACCCTACCTATGGATGTTTAGATTCTATTGGATGATTTGATTGTTTGATATCCCTGATATATGATGCTTTGTGATACATCCTGATTTATGTTGTGATATGTAGTTTACTTACCTATGATATATATCCGTGATCTGTGAATGAAGATGAGCGTTATAGTTTATATCGCTTATCAACTATATCCTGTATTTTGATCTGTGATGATTCATCGTGTTGCACTATTGTGTTAAACCCCTGGACTACACCATACACACACAAATATGGATTTCACGTGGAAATCGGTTAAGTCACAAATAATTTAAATTTGATGTTTTGAAATTGAAATTTTAAATTTCAATTGATTTTGAAATTAGAAATTTCGGTTTAAATGTGAAAAGCTTTTGAAATGGAATTTCAAAGATGAAACTTATTTTCGAATAACCTGATTAAGTTTTGAAGTTTAAATAATTTGATTTAAACTTAAATTCAAGATTTGAAATTGAACTCTATGATTTGAAAATAGGGATTAGAGATTTTATACCTGTTATATATGAGTTAAACCATTTTAAAAAGTATTGACTTTGGAATGTGAATAAAATAAAAGGGTTTTAACTCGTGTAAATATAATTGGATTTTTCTTAAACGAAAACTATTTGTTTTCAAATAATAACAGCTTTCATATAAGAAGTGAACTTCCAATTTGTGTTGAAAGGTTTCAAATTCAAAATGAAATTGAAATGTTTTAAAAGGCTATGAATGAATTCTTTTTTGAAAGCTATGAATTAAATCTGTTTATTTTTAACAGATTTAAAATGATGTTTTGTTTAACCCATTAGAAATGAAATTGTTTTGAAAGCTATAAGTTAAATCTTTGATTTAAAGATTTAACGAGTTAATCAAATTGAAATGAGAATTGATTTGGAAAAATATGTAAATGAATCTTTTTGTTTAAAAGATTTGAAATGGTAATTGGTTTAAACCATTTGAAAGAATGTTTGGAATTGTTAAGTTGTGACTTAATTGAAATCCCATATCCATATGTTTTTTAATTGCGCTCACTATTCGGGTTAGCCGGGAAAGGACCTTTGGGTCGTATAACCCATTCCGAATAGTGATACGTCATATATGGATGGCATTTGAAGATCGGTGATGAAGACCGGATATTTTCGAAAATGAAAGGACAACCTGTCGAATGTCTCTGCACTGAGTTGCTCCGGTATAGAGATTTATATCACTCTTTTTGTGACAGGAAGTCCGGACGTGATTGGAAATTATCCGGATTTGCAAGGGCTTCGTGAGAAGTGCCTTCGGTTCTGTTCGAACCCGGAACAGACTTGTATGGTTATATGTCTGACATTACACTTTGAGATATAAAGCTGATTTCTTTCAAATACATTTCTGTTGGTGGCGGAGAATTTATTCTCTTAGCTTAACACCCTTCTCTGAGACGTACGAGCTCAGAGGTTATGTATTTGAAATTTATCAGCGATATATCCCAATTTGGTAATGTGGCATGCTGAGTGTTGCTGTGTGATGATCAGTGTTTGATCATTTGTGATATGATCATTTGTTTGATCATTTATCTTTGTGATCATAGGTTGATCATCTGTTGACCCAAAGCGTGGCTTTTTGAAAAAGCGTAGCTTTGTGGACGAGACTTCGTCGAGCCTCACAACCCGGTAATGGTCGAAACAGGAATCGTGCGGCAAGGTTTTCAGGGGTAGCTCCCCTAGGGTATGACCATTCCTTCTGGAAAAGGGTAGTATCATGGTATGGAGCCCAGATACTTACTCATGTGGACACACTTTATTTATGACGTGTGATGTTGGATTCGAGGCGCCTCGGTTAAAGGTCCCAAAGGACCGGGGGTGGCATATCTGAGGTTTCCTTTATCCCTTGGGAAAAGGGGTTGCCGGCCTTGTTTGGCAGAGAACGGTGTGGTTCTCGGAGCGTCCCGCCAGAGGCGTTTCTTTCGTGGAATAGGAAGTTCCTTAGCCTGACCATTTGTTGGAAATCCATCTTCCAAATACGAACTTTGTACGGTTTTAGTTGTATTACCTGCCATGGAATGTGGTGGTAACCTGCTATTGAACATGGTAGCTATAGTAGGCATAAGTGCGAAATGTCTATGCTGGCTAAGATTTATATTCTACTTTCGAAATTGTTTTCTGCACTATGCACTAGTAATAATATCAAATGATTTGATTTTGCGTAGTAAGCATCTTTGACTATCATAAGAAGAAATCTCCTCCAATTCTGCGTTTGCATTGTGTGTGTGGCGGGAGGTCTTATGGTAGTTTCATTTTCCAAAAGCATTTCGAATTGACTTTAAATTCTCTTGCTATTTGTTTAAAAGATAAACTGTTTTGTTGCTCACACCAGTCCCATGACTGATCCGGAGTTTATTGTTCCTTTCCTAAACTCTGGGTGCTCATAATTTCCTACACGAGTAGTCTAGAGTTGGGTTTTTCAGATATTCAGGTTTAGTAGATTATCTGGAGCTAGTTCAGTCTTTGGATCGGACTGCACTTGCTTATCTTTGTGCATCATTATTGGGAGTTCGAGCTATATCTGGATTGGTGTTTTGAAGATGAAGATTATCCGCTGCTGATGTTATCTATCCTTTTCTTTTCCGCTGCTATTTGTTGTATCATATCTCTGATGTATATTGATATTCTTTGTATCACTCTATTGTATCAGATATTGTATATCAATGTATTATTCATTTATTCCGCTGTGTTATTTAATTAATGTTGTTATAAGCTCCAGCGACTCGGATTTGAACGGTCGAACCTACGGCATTCGAGTACGATGTAAAGTATGGATGTCGATTTTCGAGCGCGAAAATTTGGGACGTTACATCAAACCCCGTAAACATCTCTGACACCGTTACACTCATATTTTCTTATTCGATTTGACTTACATGAGATATTTTAGTCCTGACTCGAGTGTTTTGTTTTTTTCATTACGCTCGGGTCAGCCTGAGCATTTCAGATAAGGTCGAAGTTCTATTCTGGAGGACGAAGACGGAGTTTGGTATTACATCATTTTTATTCTACTACTGTATTATTTTTCCGCTACATTGTTGTATTATCTCTGATATGTATGTAACTCTGATTTATGATGTATAATAATAATCAAATTTATTTATTTAACAGCTTCATGAACTGTTATTTTGTTATTATATCTTGTTCCTTCCGCTGCGAGATTCTGAGTTTGTTTATGTTCTTTCTTTTCTTTTCTTATTTAACCCCAATAACTATCTGCCTTTTTGAACGGTTTGAGTTGGACATGTGTGGATTATTGTCGACTTGAACGGTCAAAAATGCGGGTCGTTACATTAAATTCCATTATATAAATTCATTTCTTATAAATTCCCGTTGTACTTTCAATCTATTTTTAATATTGATTTTAACCCCTTTTTATATTTCTACAATATCATTTATAAATTATCTTATATAATTTATTTCTAAAAAAATCTTCATTTAATAATTCACAATCGTTAAGTATAACCAAAAATCAAATATATTTTTCTAATTCAATTTCTTTAAAATAACTCCAATTTCAATATATATATATATATATTTATATCAAATTCCCTTTAATTCCATAAATTTAAAATTATATTTACAGTATTTAAATCATCAAACTTCAGGCCAGTGCTACAATAGCATCCAATAATTCCAATCACTACTATAATCTATAATAGATTATTCTACACAAATCATATATCACTATATATGAAAAGTAAACCATATATTTGAGGAATCCAGTTGGATTCCTCCAACCTATTTCCCTGCATCCACAAATGTTAATACAACATAAAAAAATACCAATCCTACTTCGAGGGGAATATCGCGGTATATAGGGTCATCCGCTATTATGCGGGCGCATAGGTCTCATCCGCTATAATGTGCGGGAATATCACTCCAAATACTAATATATATACGACTATATATATAATCATCCAACAGATAACTATATTTTATCAATCCAATCAAGCATCAAATAATTTAAATTTAAATGTGGTAATCCGATTGATTGAGAAATACTCACCTTGATTTTCCGAGTTGCTAATCGATCCAAAATTGTTTCGTAGTCTAAGTCATCACGAATAAAACGTCTCCTTTTTATGCGATTTCAACCTCGTATGAGCACGATGTGATTTTTGTTAACATTCGATTATAATTATCCAAAATTTTCAGATTTTAAAATTAACAAAAAAGTAAACAAACCTAATTATACTCACTGCCGAAGCCGTGGCTGCGGCCGCTGCCATTGTGCACGCGAATTTAGGCATGCGACCAAAGTCCAAAACCCTAAATGCCTCCGAAAGACAGTCGCATCTCCTACAGCAAGCTGCCAGGCGACCGACTACGTCTAACAACATTCGCCTTTCCCCTCCCATAATCAATGAATAGTCCCACGTCGCCACCACGCTGCCTTCACCCAGATCGAGCTACCACTGCCTGCGCACAACCTAAGCCCACGTGCGTGCGTACGCGCCACCACCCATCGCACGCGACCTCCTGCCCTTCCTTTGACTCGCGACTTCCCACTGTCGATCAACACGACGCCGCGGCTGCCCTCCTCGCGATGGTTATCTCCAAGTCGCCTTACGATTTTTTTTAAAGTGGAATGAATTCGATTTCGAATCGATTTGGAAAGGAGGAGGGAACGATCACGGTTTTTGTTTAACTGAAGAACGAAATGAGAGAGGCTCGCGATTTGTTTCTCATTCGATTCACTTTTTTTTTAAATTTGGTGGAAGATAAGGAAAAATGTTGGAATTCATTTCGAAGGAAGGAAAGAAAGGCTTCAAACTTGATTTCGTTTCTAATGGATTGGAAAGGAGAAAGGAAACGTGATTTAAGGATAATGGGTAGCGTATATCAGAAGGTAAGGTGAACTTGATTAGATTTTGATTATATATATATATAATATAAATCAAAATATCTCGTTTGCTTAACTTAAAATCCTGAACCTCTATCGACACATGCCGTTAGGTGTTTATAATGTTATACCCCTATTCTGAACGCAATGAAAAAGGTTTCAAGTCCTAATTCGATCGTATGGAGAAGACATCTTTTTGGACCCAACTATTATATTGAATTTTCGATATTAATTTCAATGCGTTTATATCCCATATGACTAAAAGATAACTCTGAATGCTACAAAATTTTAAATCCGATAATAACACATTATTATGGATCCAATGGAACTGGTTTTGTCGAATTCCGAGACTGTGCCTCATATCGCTATTTTAACGCTTCGATTAAATCGACGATTTCACAAATTGTCAAATCACTTGAAATTCTAGTTTTAAAATCTTACTAACACAATTATAACCCCAAATTCAATATTTAACCCATTTAAATATTCAAAATTGAACGACGAAAAATCCGGGTCGTTACATTCCTTCCCCCTTAAAAGAATTTCGTCCCCGAAATTGCTAAGGTAGGACGAACGATCCAAACCCATTAACTTAACAAAACCCAGTTAGTTAAACTCGATATTCTCCTTTTCTAATCTTTTGTTCCAACCAAAATAATTAGTTTTCATTCTAATTCCAAGACCCTTTATTTCAATTTCAATTCGAAATCAAATCGTCGTTAACAAAAAATTTCCAAAAATTTTCAAAATTTTCTAACACCCTAAATTTACGAATTTTTTTGGCAGAGTCTCCCTTGTACAGAGGGCCTTTTGCAATATGACAAGAGAGATAAATATATATACATCGACCCATATAGTCGGAAAACAATATATATATATCAATATTTATAATTTGCGGTATTTAATCCGAAAACGTACCTTATTTAGCATTTTTAAGCATTATTAAGCGAGCATTTACCTCATATGCAAATACGCAACCCAAATCTAGCCAAATAGTCTCTCTGTACATGTACTTACTCAATTTTAAACACATGAGTAACAAAATCATGAAGTTTTATAACATTTCATTCATTTAAATGGATAAACACTGCATTTTAACACATAATCATAAGCAATTATAATGTTCCAACACCAATTTAATTACTTCCAATCATCCATATATCATTTTATTCAATTCCAATGATTTACAACCAAATTATTTGCATTCAAGTCATTTTTATACCAAACAAACCATATCCACTCTAAATTGATTAAAAATCAATTTATTCACATTCTATTTATTTATAGAATTTATTTACTTTAGTTTGCATCGAACAACAATTTTTCTATGCAAATTTGGCGCTATTCATTTAATAAAATAACCATTTCATCTATTTTAAATTGACTCCAAATCAATTTTGATTCAACTCTGTTCCATTTCAAATTTATTCACGATCAATTCAGTTGAATTCCATTCATATCTACTTTCATTACATTCAAATTCATTTTATTAACTCGGAATCATTCCATGCTACTTTATTTAATGACCCCTTTACAAATTTATTTGAATCAAGCCTCCATCCAAATATTTAATTAAGTTAATCCATCTATTTCCAATTAATTCACTATATAACTTAAGTTTATTTTCTTTGCAACCAAATTCCATTTCAAAATTTAATTCCATACTCGAATTCATTCTCGAATTTATTTAATTCGTATCCAAGGCCACATTCAATTTATTTACACTCAAATCATCACTATTTCAAACCATTTCTGTTTTATTCGACAATATTTCCAATTATAATTAATTTGCTTACCATTTAAGTCAAATTTTATTTACAACCCTAGTTCTATTTCCAATATCCATCTTTAATCCTCAATCCAATTTTAACTGAACCAAGTTAATTTTCACCTTCATCATCATTTAACTAATTAGTTATCTAATTAGTTCACTTCAAATTTATACTCAATATCTGATTTTCATCTCAAAAATCACTTCTTCTAATTTTCTTACGTTCAAATTCCTTTTTATAATTCAAGTTTGGGCTTTATTTCTTCACCTTAAAATATTACACCATTTTTATTTCGGGTTTTCTAATTCATTTTTCAATTTAATAAGTCACACAACTTATTTTTCACATTTCCATAATTTCTATGGTCGAGTATATTCACATTTTATTTTTAACTCGAGATTATACATTTATTGAAAGCCTAAGTATTTTTTTCCATTAATTTTCAATTTTTATAAGCTATTCCAATTTATTTATTCACAATTCCAATTCTTCACTTGAATTTTATTTCATTCAAAATTTATCCATATAGTTATATAGTTATTTCACAACTCGAAATTTATATTTTCTTCAATTCGACATTATTTCTAATCAATTCAAATTTTATAACTTATAGTTATATAGTCACTTTATAATTCGCATTTACACATTTAACTCAGTTCCAAATAATCAAATCCAATTAACCTTCTATTTAAATTTCAATTCCTTTTAACCAACATTTCAAAACCAAACTCGAGTTATTCATACTTAAACTAATTTCACTCCAAACAAATTTATTTTTAATTCATTCAATTTCATCATATATTTCTATTACTTTGCTTATAACCCCCATTTAATTAATACACTATAGTAATTCAATTCAAATCCGGTCAATTAAATTTCTAAATTTAATTTACTCAACTTAACTTGAATTCCATTTCAACTTCCTCACTTTAAATTTTATTCCAACTTTAATTTTTCACACTTCCCTCCTTATAAATATCATCTTCTACAGGATTTCAGAATTTTTAAACACCCGGTATTTATTTTAAATCACTTTGAAATCAAATATATATATATATATACTCTTTTTGGTTTAACAAACCACTTCCTTTGAATTTTCAAAATTCACTTGGTTCCATTCCAAAACAATTTCCCCTTCGAAATTTCCAAAACAACACTTGGTTTCACCAAAAATCTCC
The DNA here is from genome assembly GCA_030737815.1 of Allium fistulosum. Classification (NCBI taxonomy): domain Eukaryota; kingdom Viridiplantae; phylum Streptophyta; class Magnoliopsida; order Asparagales; family Amaryllidaceae; genus Allium; species Allium fistulosum. The sequence continues at coordinate 370,243,161 of CM060908.1, forward strand.
ATATCAATTTACTATGGTAGCAATTTGTCACTTAGAACTCGAAAATGAACACCGATGATGTCGCGATCATCATCAGAGTTATTTTCCAATGACCGAAGTGAGTTCAGTGCTATATCACTTCCAAAATCCATTTAAAACCATTTTTTATTCAAAAATATCTCTAAATAATAATACTATTATTTATTTCAAAATACTTCGGAAAATAATTCCAAAATCTCCGGGATTTTCAAATTCTGGTTTGAATCCATTTTTAGTTTTAACTCATTTGTATAATTCACACTTATACAATTTTAATTTTGGTTTTTATAACTATTCCAAATTTTTGAATCTTATTTTGGTTATATAATAACAACCAAACACACCACTATAATAATTTTCAAAAAATTATTCTTTTACCAAAATATAATTTGGGTAAAATTATTTCATTTACCTGCTTCAAAACCATACCGTGTCGGATTACTCTATTCAAGTATTTAGAAACTCCTATCGATTTAGTGGCGACCCACTACTCGAACATAATTTATATGCCACTCGACAGATAAATTAACACAATATAAAACATTTTATATTCACTAACAAATAAACGCTCATGCCTGTTATTACACTCAACTCATTCTAGAGTACTACTGACTCTATCTCTAATGAGTAATCCCCACCAGAGCCAAGGTTCTCGCTTAACCTTCAGCTCTGATACCAAATGCATGTAGCGGTCTAGGCTTTTCAACCATCGACAGCGGCCACTCTCTGCCGTGGCATACACTGTTACCTTGAATTTGCTTTTACGGCTAGCCTCTCGACTGTAACCAACCACTCCGGGACATGTAGGGGGTAAGAGTCTCCTGCTCGCCACCAAACACGAAGCGAGAACCCCCTATCATGCTGTAATGTAGCAAATCCGATCCCGGTCTCTCCGAAACGATTAACGAAATTGGCCAATATTGATAGTCGGTTATTTAGCTATCAATAAACATCCGTAAGCAGACACTAGGCCTTATCTTTATAAACCTTCAAAACATTTTCTTCAAAATATCTTTACTGAGATATATGCTCAACCTCTTTCAATATTTCTATATTTTGGAAAACAATATCAACACTTGTATCCATAACATGATATTTCACCATTCTCAACACTTAGAAATATTTCCAAACTCCCATTTTTATAACACTTAGAAAATATTTCTATTCTAAATCATTTCCCACTAAAAATATTTCCAAACCTTCTTTTCAATACTAAGGAAAATATTTATTCGTAAATTTCCAAAATCATCTCGATATTAAACTTGGGAATATTTCATAACTTATCTCATAAGTCTCCGGATTTTTAATAAATCCTTCCTACGATTTCCAAACCGATTATACTTGTTTATAATCCTAACCAACCATTCATAACTTCTTAAATGAATTCAAATTCTTTCCGAAGTTATCGCATCTAAACATAGGAAATTTTTTTAAGTCTCTAGAATTCTATTTATAAGATTTCTCTTATAAAATATCATCCTTAAATTAAAACCTGTTTACACATCTCGAGAGAATTTAATAAATAAGTTTTCAATCCTTTCAAACTATATATATATATATATATAATGAGCATTTTTAAAGAATAGTAATTTATTTTATTTTTAAAATATGTTTTAAGTTATCATTTAAAATATTAAACATTTTTAATAAATCATCAATAACTCATTTAAAATGAAACAAATCAATTTACAAAGCTGATTATAAAAATTAAAAATTTTATTTCAATAAATATTAAATATTTGAAAATCCATTTTCCGAAGTATTCCAATACTAACTAGTTTAAAATTTCATAGTTTAAATAATAACGTTTTCCTCTTGAAACGAACTTAACTTCTTAAAAATAAAAATATATTTTAAAATCTCGATAACCAATTTAATTTATAACTTCCTCTCGATTTCACAACATATCGATTTATTTTCGGTTCCCTAACTATTCTCATTTCAAAAATAGAATCTACTATTTTTTTCAACCCTGTTTACATATTCTCCCAATTTCCATCTGATAGCGAATTCCATTATTTATAAACAGCGTTTATAAATTTCATAACCCCTTTGGTTTACCTGTTTATAAAACAAATCTTATTTATTAAATTCCATTATATAAATTCATTTCTTATAAATTCCCTTTATACTTCCAATCTATTTTCAATATTGATTTTAACTTCTTTTTATATTTCTAGAATATCATTTATATATTCTCTTATATAATTTTTTTTAAATCTTCATTTAATAATTCACAATCGTTAAGTATAACCAAAAATCAAATATATTTTTCTAGTTCAATTTCTTTAAAATAACTCCAATTCCAATATATATATTTTTATATCAAATTCCCTTTAATTCCATAAATTTTAAAATTATATTTAGAGTATTTAAATCATCAAAGTTCACGCCAGTGCTACAATAACATCCAATAATTCCAATCACTATAATAATCTATACTAGATTATTCTACACAAATCATATATCACTATATATGAAAAATAAACAATATATTTGAGGAATCCAGTTGGATTCTTCCAACCTTTTTTCCTGCATCCACAGATGTTAATACAACATAAAAAAATATCAATTCCACTTCGAGGGGGATATCGCGGTATATAGGGTCATCCGCTATTATGCGGGCGCATAGGTCTCATCCGCTATAATGTGCGGGAATATCACTCCAAATACTAATATATATACTACCACACACACACACAGATATATATATATATAATCATCCAACAGATAACTATATTTTATCAATCCAATCAAGCATCTAATAATTTAAATTTAAACATTTAAATTTAAATGTGGTTATCCAAATGAGTGAGAAATTCTCACCTTGATTTTCCGAGGTGCTAATCGATCCAAAATTGTTTCGTAGTCTACATCATCACGAATACAACGTCTCTGTTTTATGCGATTTTAACCTTGTATGAGCACGATGTGATTTTTGTTAACATTCGATTAAAATTTCAGATTTTAAAATTAACAAAAAAGTAAACAAACCTAATTATACTCACTGCCGAAGCCATGGCTACGGCCGCTGCCATTGCGCACGTGAATTTAGGCGTGCGACCAAAGTCCAAAACCCTAAATGCCTCCGAACGACAGTCGCACCTCCCATAGCAAGCTGCCAGGCGACCGACTACGTCTAACAACATTTGTCTTTCCCCCTCCCCCATAATTGACGAATAGTCCTACGTCGCCACCACGCTGCCTTCACCCAGCTCGAGCTGCCACTGCCTGTGCACAACCCAAGCCCACGCACGCGCGTACGCACCACCACCCATCGCACGTGACCTCCTGCCCTTCCTTTGACTCGTGACTTCCCACTATCGATCAACATGACGCCTCGGCTGCCCTCCTCGCGATGGTTATCTCCAAGTCGCCTCACGATTTATTTATTTATTTTTAAAGTGGAACGAGTTAGATTTCGAATCGATTTGGGAAGGAGGAGGGAACGATCGTGGTTTTGTTTAACTAAAGAACGAAATGAGAGAGGTTCGCAATTTGTTTCTCATTTGATTCACTTCTTCTTTTTTTAAATTTGGTTGAAGATAAGGAAAAATGTTGGAATTCATTTCGAAGGAAGGAAAGAAATGCTGCAAACTTGATTTCATTTCTGATGGATTGGAAAGGAGAAAGGAAACGTGATTTAAGGATAATGGGTAGCGTATATCAGAAGGTAAGGTGACCTTGATTAGATTTTGATTATATATATATATAATATAAATCAAAATATCTCGTTTGATTAACTTAAAATCCTGAACCCCTATCGAGACATGCCGCTAGGCGTTTATAATGTTATACCCCTATTTTGAACGTAATGGAAAAGGTTTCGAGTCCTAATTCGATCGTATGGAGAAGATAACTTTTTGGACCCAACTATTATATTGAATTTTCTATATTAATTTCAACGCGTTTATATCCCATACGACCAAACGATAACTCCGAACGCTATGAAATTTGAAATTTGATAATAATACATTATTATGGATCCAATGGAACTGGTTTCGTCGAATTCCGAGACTGTGCCTCGGATCGCTATTTTAACGCGTCGATTAAATCGATGATTTCAAAAAGTGTCAAACCACTTGAAATTATAGTTTTAAAATCTTAATAACTCAATTATAATCCCAAATTCAATATTTAACCCATTCAAATATTCAAAATCGAACGACGAAAAATCCGGGTCGTTACAGTTTCAAATGGAAGTTCAACATTTGTAGTGTTTTAAAGGGGACTCGAAATTTATGTAAGTATTTTAAGAGATTATTTAATATAATAAACAAGTAGTATTTTTATAACAAGAATTTTGGTTACCAAATCAACTTTAGTTTATACAAAGATTTCAAGTAAAATTTATATGGAGGTTTTAAACTTTGTTTAAATAAGTTAAGAAAACTATTTTTAAAAGAGGAAGGAATCATGGATTACAACACTACTATTGTAATAAATTTCCAAAAAAAAGAAAAAAGATTATGGAATATAACATTTTTGTTGTAGTAAATGATTTCGAAAAGGATGAAAGGAAGTCTTGTTTTATAATAATTTGTTTAATTTAAATAGTATATGAAATTTATGATTCTCATACTCGATATTAAACTTCGAGGTAGGTAGACTTCTACCTATCCTGAAAGTTAAGAATTTTGTTCAGTCAAGGTTTGAGATGTAGTAGTACCCCAATTTGAACGGCTTCATTGTTAACCAAAGGATAGTTTAGGTTTGAAATCGAAGATTGATACTGAGTATATGAAGTATTATTTCTATATTTGAGTTTGATTTCCATAATCGAGCTTTCTAACTTATGGTGGAATGGAAAATATTATTTTCATACTTAACATCAAATTCCGAGGTATGGAATCTAATCATTATATTTAGAATATATGTCGATGCAAGGATAGTTTTCTAACTTGTCCGATTTCATTGTTAATCGAGGCATAGTACTGTTTGAAATCAGAATGTGGTAGTAATTATATATGGTCTAATTTCCATATGATCTTTTTACTTACACCTAAAAGAAAGTGGTTTAGTTAATGAAAGAATTAATTAAGGAGGAATAGTGGTTGCTTATGTGCTTAATCATGCGAGATTTCTATGTGAAATTAAAATCTACAATTGATTTGTGTGTTTATTTGATAGTTAAATAACAGGCTATTAAAACTTAGCTAGTTTTTAACTATCGGTTATTGGTTTGGAGATACCAGTACTGGATAATTATGAGTTATCTAAAAAACACTTTGAATCGACATAAGCGTTCGAAATGGGACATCTTAAAGACGATGAAATTGAAGATGGAGTTCTCTAAAGTGCAAGGGCTACTTGCTACTAATCCCAAGGATGTAGTAAAAGTGGTGCATTCGGTTTGTTTATATCCAAAACAATTTGTATGAATAAATGTTGACATTGCATTGTTGCTTGAAAGGCAGTGTTAACATTCCAAGTGGGATTTGCTAAAGATAAAAGGTCATCATTCTCTCATGAGCCTTACACTCGGGAATAACTAAAATAGGGGATATGCTGCAAGGCTATGTGGTTCGCTACCATTAGGTATGGTCATCACCTTTCTAGATCACTATTTATGGATTTGGTATGTGCATGAGTGCTCTCGAGGAAAAGGTTGTAAAGCAGCCGTGGTGATGTCATATTCGGTACTATCTAAGAAGGGGTAGTTGGGTCTTGTCATGTAGGGGGTTCATGTGAGGCCCCCGGTACAATTTATCTAGAGATGTATTGTGGTAAGTGGTACCCTAGTGCCTTGTCATTATATGGAACCAATTTTACAATACGTGCCTTTACGGATATAGTTGTATACCAAACATGCTGGAACGTGAGATGCAAGCATTTCAGCTATGTTATATATTTATTTTAAACCCTATACATTATTATAATATCACTAGATTTTATGTTTGAAATGGTTTGGTTATCGTAAGGTAAAACCTCATCCATGTTTATGTGCGGCATGGCCTTGCGAGATACCTTTATTTTTGAAAGGGTTATAAATATAGCAATCTGGATGATTTGAGGTTCTTACGCTGGTTTACCAAACTATTCCGGATGTTTTTTTCTTATCATACTCGGGTTAGATCCGAGTATTTCCCGTAATCTTTGGACGCTTGGAGCTTTAGGAAACGAACCAGATGCTTCCAAGACTTGAAATTTTTTCTTCCACTGTATATATTGTTTTGTATTTATCAGTATTTGTAAGAACAGGTTGTTATAACTGTCTAGGCTGATGATAGGTTAGACTATGATTGTTGTATGAATATTCAAATTTTCCTTTGTTAAACATAATTTGGATATTATATATTACTCGTTACGATGTGAGATTCTATTCTATCTTTCCTTTTTTCACCCTAACGATCTGTCTTTCTAGTACTTGCATGCTCGGCACGTGAATACTGTGGATGTATTAGTGTCGAATTTTGTGGTCGAAAAGGTAGGATGCTACAAGCATGATGGTACATCTAAGTTGAATAACCATCTTTGTAATTTTGAATATCACATGGATATTTTGAAAGTGGTTTTCATGGGCTCGATTGTCATTCGATTTACATCGACCATTCAACAGTGGGAGGGAAGTCTCACCGGATCCACACTATCCTGCTTCAAGCAACACGAGAATGAGAGCTTGCACAACTTTATCAACCGATTCAAATCTGAAGAAATGAGAATCAGTGTAACTAGTGAAGAAGCATTGCTGATGGAAGCGCGTCCAGGAATTAAAAAAGATGTTGTATTCAAGGACAAGAATGGTAGAGAGCACTATAAAAGAATGAAAGATTTCTATGAAAGGGCCAGTGATTATATCTGAGTTGAAGCATGGAAGGCTATTGGCTTCCTAACAAGCAAAATTGTCTCCGTTAAGAATGAGAGGAAAAAGGGGATAGAAAGATACAATCAGCCAACAAAGGGGAAAAGGGAGTTCAACTTTACAAATCATACTCCCTTAACTCTCACTCTTAGACAAATCTTTGAAGTAACCAGGACTATGCTGGCATATGACTTACCTAACAAGAGAAAGAAACTAGAATAGAACAAGGGCAAACCTTACTGCCACTTCCATAAGGTGAATGGCCACCATACAGACAACTAGTGTCACTTGATGAAAGAAATAGGGAGACTGATCCAGAAAGAATATATGGGCAGTTTCCAGGAGAGTGGCAGCGACTCCAGCTCAATGCCAATTACCCAATCCTCACAAAAGCCAGATGGGTAATCCTAGGATTCTCAAAGGACCATTCTTGGAGGATCCCACTTAGGTGGTAAAATACAGAGGTCATTGGACAAATATGTCCAAGAGGCATAGTTTGAACATAAAGTCATTTACCACATTAAGCAACAGCCTATACCAGATATCACTTTCACCTATGATGACCCAGATTTCTGGACTTGTCAAAATCGCCGAAAACCCATCCGATTTAAACTACAAATGAAAAGTACCTATTTAATACCTAATACCATTTGATAAATATTTAACATTGCTAAATGTATAGGATACAAATTTATTTTATACTACTTATCCGAGGAATTTATTAATTCTATAAGGTGTGTTTAATACATACCAAATACGAATGTCCACAAATCAACCGCTGTGCACTCTATTTAGAGAGCAGCGATATCCTTACCTGCGAACTCAATAAACATGTCAATACGGAATAAAATGATACGTAGGAAAGATACATGAACATTAGATAAATAACAACCCATAATAGATAGAAAGGAAAGGGTTATATTATTTTTGGGGAAACGTCACTACCACTTGTGACTACCTACGTACCCCTATCTAATTGGTTACCCAATTAGATACAGGATCAAGCCAATGTAGTTCTCCTACCATAAATAGGACTCATGGAGCCTATGATACAACAAACAAATATGAAATTCTCTAATTATATACTTAGGTTTAATCTTTATGTTTTGATTCTTCAAACCTAATTTACTTCATTTTATTCAAAAGCTCTTTGAAAAGAAAAGTATCTCATAAGATCATGCCGCACATAAACATAGACAGATTTTTACCTTATGGCAGCATAAAAAACTTTATATGTAAAATCATTTAATATTATTTTTAATGACATTCTTTGAAAACATTTGCAAATAAACTTATAAATCTTAGTTGAAATGTTTGCATCTCACATTTCAGTATTTTGCACAACTAAGTCTATACGGCACTTATTGCATATTTTATTTCCAACTAAATAGCGAGGTAAGGGACTACCTCCCATATAGTGCATTTCTAGAAGAATGCACCCAAGTCACCTATGTTGGTCCTCATGCGAATTAAGACCGGCCTGTCTGAAAATATAATATATGAATAGCACCGAGTATTACATCACCCGACTGTTACCAACCTATCTGGGTACCCAAGCATACACCAAATAATTTAAACCCAACGTTATAACATGCAGAAATTTTTTTATATCTAGAATGGTGATTTCATACCTTGATGGTAGTGAGCCACTTAGCCTTAAAGCATCCTCTGTTTTACTATTCCCAGGTGTGAGCCTTTGAGGCAACGATTACCTTTCATATAGACATATTCTACTTTGGAATGTTACTTTCCCATTCCACAATCACACAACTAATTTCTACAAACATATAACTCCTAAGCTCGTATGTCTCCGGAAAGGGTGTTAAGCTAAGAGTTGTCTTCTCCACCACCAAATAGATGATACATTCATAGAAATCAATCTATATTATCTAGAAATGCAACATCAGACACTAGTCCATACAAGTTGTCTAGGAACAAAACAAACTGTAGGCATTCTCCTACCACATCCTATCGGGCATTAACCCTAGGATTAGTAGCGAGGTAGTCCTTGCATACGAAGATTTTAGAACAAAGGGACCACTACTATTTATTTAATTCAAAAGGCCATTTCAAAATTACCAACAAGTAGCCCTTCCATTATTATGATCCTCGCCTTCAAAATCAAGGTCTTCAATATATATTTTATTCACTTTCGAAACGTAAATTGGTTCGAAGTGGTTTTCGGATAGGAATTACCCAAATATGATCCCAGTTCTTTAAACCAATTATCGATAAAAAGATGTTTTATAAGTAGGTGATTATCATTTGATTTATTTTGATTTATTCATTTCTTTTTATTGAAAAATATCTTCGAGAGATATATATATCTTTAAAACATTCTTGTTGGTATATAAGGAATCATTAAACCTCTATGTATTAAATTCTTTGGTTTTAATTAAACCCATATTAAACTTGGAATAATTCCAAAACATTTTATTTAGGAAAATATTTCCAAATAATTTATTTAAATATTAACAAAGATTTCTTATTTTCAAAATGTAACTTTTTAATTAGGTTGAAAACATGTTATCTAAGATGGTAAATCCAAATTGATTTAATTTTAAAAATTTAATCTTTTATACTTAACGCGTTTCTAACATTTCGACCTTATAATCCCTCGCTTGGGGAAGGCCAGCTAAGCCTGGTCAATGATTGCCTCTGAACATCTCCGTGGTTTAAGCACCTTACCAAGATCTCACGAATAGAAACATCAGGTGTACTCGTCGGCTCATTAGAGCCAAGATTAAAACATTTGCTTATAACAGCTTTTCTTTAATTCATTTATTTAAATTCTTTTAAATAAATTATAAAATCTTCAAACCATCTTTAAAACACTTAATTATTTATTTAAAAATATTTACAAAAGATTTGGAAGAGAATTGTGAAGTTTAAAACCATATTTTAATTTTTTTTGAAAACCGCTACAAATAGTCCTACAAATAGTGTTTTTAAAGTTATATTGATCAAAACGACTTTTCTATTATTTGAAAATTTACTTATATAACTCAAATCTCTTTTTAAACATTTTAAAAGATTTATAAAGATCTTTCCATATTTTTATGGAATTTAAAAATATCAAATTTAAATCATTTTTAACTTTGGTCGTTAAATTGCAAAACCACGATATTTTTGAAAATTTATTTTACTTATATTTCAAAATTTACCTATTGAAATGTTAATCATTTTCTTTTGTTTGAAAATTTTGGATATAATAGTTCAGAAAATTCTTATCACAAAGAATTCCGAGTTATATTCCACTTTATATACTCATTTAAATTTTACGGTGCGAAATTGGGAAATACCCTTACGCGACGCGCCTAGTTTTGACTTGTTTTTCATTTCTTATTCAAAACTTCACCAAATTTGTTTCCAGTGTTTACAAAACATTATTAAATCATTTAAAACTATTTTCAAAAGGTTTAATATTTCATATATACCATTTCCTTAATAAAAGGAAAGTGATTTCCTTTATGATTTTCGATGTGTATTTAACATGATTTGTTAATGAAATCAAACAATCATATTAAACTACCGAACATGATTAACAATTGTTGGCGGCAAAAATGTCCACCAACACCCAGTTATGGGAAAGCACCAATATCCAGTTATAAATCTCAGATAGTATCTAATATAGAGAATATAATATAAAAAAATAAACAAAATAAAAATGAAAGCAAGTAAGAAGAGACAAGATTTATAGTGGTTTGGCTAACTCTGGCCTACATCCATTCCAAAATAATCCTTTTACTATACTGTAGTTTTTTTACAGTTACAATCTGAAATCCAAGTATAAAATTGGCAGAGTGAAGCCTAGGTTAAAGATAAAGAGAAGTACAAAGAATATCCTCTTTTCGACACCATGCCTGTTGTATTTATAGGGGACGATGTGCATGGATCAGGCTGAAATTTTAGCCGAAGAACTTCCAAGCCATGATAAGGCTATACAAGAATTTTTAGACCCACTGGGGCCCATAATAGGGATCGTAGCGATCCCTATTTTGGTGTCCAAATGGGGTACGATCCCCTGGAGGGTTTCCCATGATGTTAGCTACTTGCCTTCCAAATATCATGCCATTCCGACTTACGGTTTATGAGATATCGCGTTTTCCATGAAGTGGTGTTGCATGTATCCTGATTTTAGCCGATCCCTTCGGAGGGATAAGAACCGATCCCTCTAAAGTATCTCATTTGATGTGCGATCATTATGGGGTGTTCCTTATATAGTAGTAAGCTTATGCGCCAAGTTTCATGCCAATCGGATTAGTAGAACTTGAGTTATTGATCAATCTTTGTTGCAACATGAGTTGTTTCCTAATTCCAGCCGATCCTTATTGAGGGAAGATGGCCAATCCATCTTGCTTCATTCTTTTTAGGTGCGATCCATAGGCTCCCTAGGGTCCCCACATCTTGCTCACTAAATTTCATATGCATTGGACTATGGATTTCGAGATATTGATTGTTTTCCATCGAGTTGCACTTGTTTGGCTAAAATATGTCGTTCCCTTCTGTACGATCCCTTTTATACCAATTCATTTTACATGATCCCTTTTATACCAATCTCTTTCTTAGGTGAAGTAATTTGCCCATAACTTGAGCATACGAAATCTAAATGACTTGTGATTTGAACTATAGTCTCGTGGGGCCTTCCTTATCAATCTATATCATCTCACCCAATTGGGACAAAAATTGAGGATATGTATCGATCCCCTAGGGGAAGGGATAGGCATTGATCCCCTGCCTAGGGGAAGTACTAATTCGTACTTAGAATATTCTAGAGAGTCTATCTCTTGGTCTCGGTTGATTATCGCTTCATATCATTGACTGCACTTGATTTATGGACCTCACAATCATCGCTCTGGGCTAGTCCGTTTGGCCAAATCCGATGGTATACTGCCTAGGCAAAAGGTGGTATAGCATTCCCTCCCCCCAAAATATTCCTTGTGATAGGAAGGCATGTTTTGAATTGCCATAAATCCAAAATCCGAAGTCCATAATCCATCGATAGCCATATTATCCAGTGCAGAATCCAATCCGTTGCCAATCTAATTCCTTGATCTCTCTGGATAGTTAGAGAAATCCATGACTGTTCTAAGTTGATATCCAATTCCGGAATGATTCCAAATTCCTTAACCGAATATGTAATCTCTCTAGGTTATTTTATCCAAATCTGTATCCATCCAATGCCAATTCCATTGTTGTTCGAAGTTGATATCCGAATCCATGACCTCTCCGAGTCGCTAGCCAAATCTGGAACTGCTTCTGGTCCATATCCAAACCCATAGCCATTTGCAATCCCAAAAGTTAGTGTGCGAATCCTACAATCTCTCCAGATCGTTTATGGTCTCTTTGGACCCTTGCTAAGCTCGATCCAAACTTAACAACTGAATATATCGATCCTGTTGCTCTCCGGCGAAGCAACCTATCCCTTACACTCTGGCCCCATTAGGGGCGCATATTGATGCCTTGGTCCTCCTGGACTGATCCTAGCCTCGCCGGGCTCTTGCTGGATCCCATCCTGTCACTCTTTAGTAAAGGGGAAACAACAATGAGTAAGCTAATCCTGTCGCTCTCCGACGAAGCAACATTACTCCCTACACTTCAGTTCAGTGTCCCTGAACATTAAGAGATGTCTTAGCCTAAGTCCTAAGCCGATCATAGACTTTCCGGGCTCTTGCAGAACCCCATCCAGTCGCTCTCCAATGAAATAGGGAACAACAATAAGTGGGTCGATCTTGTCGCTCTCCAGCAAAACGACTCACTTTTTGCACTTTGGTCGTATATCCCAGGACAAAAAGCGATCAAATTCGAACTGGCTTCCTTTCTCCGGCCCTGACTCTTTGGTCAAGGACTTAATCCATAAAATCCAAATCCATTTATTAAATCCAAATTGCAAATGTCCAAAAAAATTGAAAAAACTAGGTGCTGCCTCTTCGGGCAGGGCGGATTATTGCCATCTCAGAGCATGCCTAAGGACTGCTCTAGTTCCCGTACATGAGTGAGTGGCATAGCCGCTTTATTTTATAAAATAGAGTTGAAATTTTATTTTTATGACTGAGTCCAAGTCTTGAACTCGGTCCTTACCATCACGATTAGTTGATGACGAGTCGTGACCCTAATCCAGGGCTGTTCCTGTTTGATGTGGATGGTAGTTGCTCTTGTTCCACCATCGTTGCTCAATTCCTCATGTACCATGGCAGCCTTCCATTCCCGATGCGTTACCATATCCTTTAAGTGCTGGCATTCATCTGTGGTGTGCCCATCTAGTTCATGGAATAGGCAATATTTTCCAGTCCTGCGTTCCCGTTCTGTGAGATCCCTCCTTGTCGGTTTCCGGTATAGGAGTTTCCCCTTTGTATCCAGATAAATCCATCCCAAACTATCCGTCAAATCCGTGTACGAGGTGAACTTTGGTTCCCGATCCTTCCTTCGCTTATTTGATCCATCATATCAATCATCTAGTTTCCTTTTTCCTTTTTCCTTCCATAATTGTTCTCCAGATGATCCCTTGCCTTGCACGGCGTTCACCTTCTGTTTATTGGTGCATGCATCCTCCTGCCGTAGGAACCTCTCTGCCTTCTGGAAAAAATCTTCGAGATCCTATGGTGGATCCCGCACCAATGAATCCCTGAAATCCATGCCATCGGAAATTTCTAATAGAGCTGCCATCAAAACCATGGATAGATCTGAACGATCCACCGATGCCGCTGCAGCATTAAATCATGTTAGAAAACTCCTTAGAGACTCTCCGGTCCTCCTTTTTAGTGCTGCCAATGTCATAACATTCTTGGATCTCGCGATGTGGACCCAAACTGCCTCATGAACCGATCCATGAACTCGCTCCATGTCCTTATTGAACCATTCTCCAGCTGCATAAACCAGAGTGCAGCTAACACCATCAATAAAGTGGAAAACACCTTGCCATGACCTCCTTCATTGCCCTTGGTACTTCCATGTGCCATATATATCTCATCATATGCATAGTTGGGTCTGACTTTTCGTCATATACTTCCAGCGTTGGTAGTTAAACTCCGGTGGATTTCTAGCATTCCTGATACTAGGAGTGAACGGACTTCTATTTACATCCACCAGATCCCTGTTCACCAATCCACGAAGCATAACTCCCCGGGTCATCTCTACAAACCTGTCATTGTCATCCAGTAGTAGTCTCCTATCATCATTTCCAACCCGCCTCCTGAGTCCATGAGGGAATTCTTGAATGTACTCCTCCGGATGAGCCTCCAAATTCCAATTTGCACCAAGCTCCATGGGATCGACCGTAGGTCCTCTAGCATTGCAATCAACCAGACTCGGGGGCATGCCCTATAGCCTTTGGGGATCGATGCTGATCTCTCGGGTGGGATCACTACCGATCCCTCTAAGATGTCCGAGGACTACCCCCAGCTGCTCTGTTACATTACTCTGCCTATTAGCTCCATCTCCAAGTTCCCTGTTCTGATATCCGGTGATTCCTGCTGCTTCAACTCCTTGATCTAAGTTGTCATTAGCTCCTGCAGCTCTACTCCCTTGATTCTATGCTCTAACCTGTCCAATCTGTCAAAGTAAATTCTACATCTTCTCTTCCTGTCTTTTCAACATCCTTTCCTGCATATCATCCATCATTATTTCCATTTCATCTTTGATGATGTGGATATATGTTTGAATAGCTCCAGTCTAGAGGAAGCCTTCTGACTCCCTCCATGGTGACTCCTATCTGCTAATGGTCTCCTTGTTGATTGCCTAGCCATTGTTTTCTAGATCCATGTATCCAAGCTTCCAAATCTAAGATTCTGGCTTCCAAATCCGCGAGTGCAAGCCTTTTTGGTGAAAGCACCAAAATGTTGGTGGCAAAAAAGCCACCAACACCCAGTTATGTGAAAGCACCAATATCCAGTCATTGATCTCAAATAGTATCTAATGCAGAGAACATAATATGAAGAAGAAACAAATTGAAAATGAAAGTATGTAAAAAGTGACAAGATTTATAGTGGTTCAGCTAACTCCAACCTACGTCCACTCCAAAATAATCCTATTTTATTATATTATAATTTGTTTACAGTTACAATCTGATATCCAAGAATAAAATTAGTAGAGTTTATCCTAGGTTGAAGATAAAGAGAAGAAGAAAGAAGATCCTCTTTCTAACGTCATGCATGCTATAATTATAGGGGAAGACGTTCACGGATCGGACTGAAATTTCGGAAGAAGAACCTACAAGCGATGATGAGGCCACACAAGAATTTTTAGGCCTATTAGGGACCACAATAGGGATCGGAACCAATCCATATTTTGGTATCTAAATGGGGTGCAATCCTTTTAGGGGGTTCCCCATGATGTTAGCTGCTTGCTCTCTAAATTTAGTGCCATTCTGACTTACGGTTTGTGAGATATCGCGTTTTTCATGAAGTGGTATTGCATGTATTCTGATTTTAGCCAATCCCTTTAAAGGGATATGGGCTGATTCCTCCAAAGTATCCCATGTGATGTGCGATCTTATGAGGTGTTCCTCATGTTGAAGTAAGCTTGTGCTTCAAGTTTGATGCCAATTGGATTAGTATAACTTGAGTTATTGATCAATCTTTGTTGCAATATGAGTCGTTTCCTAATTCTAGCCGATCCCTATTGAGGGAAGGGGGCCGATCCCTCTAGCTTCGTTCTTTTGAGGTACAATCCCTAGGGTAGGCTCCCTAGGGTCCCCACATCTTGCTTATAAAATTTCATATGCATTGGACTTATGGATTTTGAGATATTGATTGGTTTCCATCGAGTTGCACTTGTTTGGCTAAAATATGCAGATCCCTTCTGTACGTTCCCTTTTATACCGATCCCTTTTACATGATCCCTTTTATACCGATCATTTTTATATCGATCCCTTTCTTAGATGACGTAATTTGCCCATAACTTGAGCATACAAACTCCAAATGACTTGAGATTTGAAATATAGCCTCGTAGGGCCTTCCTTGTCACTCTATATCGATCTCACACAATTGGAACAAAAATTAAGGATATGTATCGATCCCCTAGAGGAAGGGATATGCATTGAACCCTTGCTTATGGGAGTTACTTGTAATAACCCTGGTTTGGAGATTACCTATCAATACTAAATTATAATTGTAATTATAATTTAATATTGTAAATTAAATTAAAATTGGAGAAATTAAACTGTTTATTTGGAATAAATAATAAAATTGGAATTAAATTGTGATAATAAAGCTTAGAACTTTATTTTATTTTGTTGGAGTGATAATAAATGGAATATGGGCTTTAAATAAAGAAAATGACTTTATTTTAGAGAAATTGCAATAATTATATTAATTATTGCCCAATTGTTTCTTTTAATAGTTTTTAAAAGAAGTATTTGATTTTTAAGGAGTTTTATTTGAATAAAAAGTTGGAAATTGGTTTAAAAATATGTTTTGGCTATAAATTAAGTTTGGAAATGGTTTGAAATATTTTTCTAAGTGAGAAAAGTATTTTTGTTAAATTTTAAAAGTAAAAAATATAGATTTTTGCATTTTATTACGAAAATAGTGCATTTTTGTGAAATAAAGGATTTTAATAATAAAAATGTTTTAAAAATATAAATTTATCTTCTTATATGATAGAAAATATTTTATTTTGTAAGTGTACAAGTTTTCATATTTTTCCTAAGTAAAAATATGAAGAAATGCATTTTTGTTTTGTTAAATAGTGTATATTTGAAGCATTTTTAGTATATGAGTGAATTAATTAACCAATAGGCCATTTATTTTCTTTTTACTAATGGATCCAATGCCTATTAGTGCATAACCTAGTTTGAGAAGTGAGAAAAAGAATACCATACGTTCTTTTCTCAACTTCATCTTCTTCCATAGCCTGATAATGAGAAAAACAAAACCCTATTTACCAATTTCTCAATCCAAGCCATTTTCTTCATAAAATTCAAGCAAATTAGAGTCTTTTTCACTCTATAGAATAAATACAAAGGTAACCCAACTCCAAATAACTTAATTTCATCAAAAATCTCTAATTTTTGAAGTGGTTCTCTAATTACAGTAAAACTTTTTTTGCATGTTATTTCTATCTTCTCTACAGGTTATTAGAGGCTATCTTTCAAGCAAAAGCTTCAATCTTTTTGTCAAAATCCGGGTACTTGCATCTAACAGCAAGGTGAGTTATAAAACTCACGAAAGCTAGCTGAGCCAAGCTCAAAATCGCCTAAAACAGTGAATAAATTAGCTTCTTTTTGTATATTCATGTAGTTGTTTTCTCTGTTCAAAATCTGATTTATATTGCTACTTTGAAAGCTTATAACTTTTGATTCCGGCAACGAAATGCTATCGGATTTCTTCCAGATAGTAGTTTATATGTTGAACTTTGTCTCTGCAAAATTTAGTTGAAAAATATTGTCATTTGAGTGTTCAAAACTTTGCTGCAAAATAAACAAAAAGCTAGATTTTCGCCTGGGCATACTTTGTTTGAGTTGCTGCAAACATGGCCTGAGTCCATGTTTGAGATAGCATAACTCCTTCATTTCTTACTGTAATTCAACGATTATTTTTTGTTTGAAAGATAAAGTTTTCTATTATATGCCTACCAATTTTCAGCTCAATCCGAGGTAGTGTGGTCCTCCGTTTCATGCCTGAAATTTGAACCCGAGATGGTTTTTAGGCCTGTACATTTTTGTTTTTTTGAACTGTTGCAAATATGGCCCGAGTCCATGTTTGAGACAGTGCAACTTTTTCATTTCGAATCGGAATTCATTGATTTTTTTTGTTTGAAAGATGAAGTTTTTTAGTACGTGCATACCAATTTTCAGCTCAATATGAGGTAGGTTGTTCCTCTGTTTCAGGCCTGTAAGTTGAACCCAAGATGGTTTTCAGGCCTGGGCACACTTGTTTTTGAATTGTTGCAAACATGGATTGAGTCCATGTTTGAGACAGCGTAACGTTTTCATTTCCAGTCGGAATTCATTGATTCTTTTTTTGTTTATAAGCTGATGTTTTCTACTATGAGCACACAAATTTTAGTTCAATCAGAGGTTGTTTGGTTACCTATTTCATGTCCGAAAGTTGAACACAGAGAAGGTTTCAGACCTGGGTATTATTTTTCCTATGCATTTTTATGTTCTTTTTCCGTCCGACTTTTGACTTCTACTTCATGTTTTTGTGATATATCTGAAATATTTTGAGGGCTATGATGCCTATCAATAGGCTAGCCAAGTTTTGATGAATTTGAAATTCAAATTTGAATTGAATTTGAATGACGATTTTAAGCGATTTCTTTGATTTCGAGCATGGATTTTTCCAAACAATTTTGAAATAATTTTTAATATTTATGGGCATTTCAAAATAATTATTATATAATATTTAAACTATTTTCAAGTGTAAAATCTATTTATTCTCTATAATAAGGGAAATTTTCAAATTGATTTCGAGAATTGGTTTATAAAGCTTGTTTTCCAAAGTAAATTATTTTATATGTAAATTACTCATTTTTGCACATTTCGAGCGAATGAGAAGGAGAATTAAACGGTTTGGTAAAACACATGGTATGGGACACGTGCGTTTATCTTATCGGCTAATTCTCGACTTGTCCGTTTGAACGTTTTGACATACGAGTCGAGTTTACGGATGAGATAGTTAAACTTTTTACTGCTTTGAGTGTGAAATTTACTAGCGGTTAGTAAACCGTTTAGTGCGAACGTGTGGTATGGGACGCACGCTAACACTGTTCGGGTTCCTATCCGAGAGTTTGCGACACATTTGCCATTGCGGCGCATTGCCAGTACTAGACCTTCGGGTCATTGCCAGTGCGGCGTATTTGTCCTCGAGACATTTGCCATTGCGGCGTATTTGCCATTGCGACCTATTTTTCATTGTGACGTATTTGCCTTCGGGCGTGGTACCATATTTGAGATCAGCACTTGGCAGGCTTCGGCCAAAAGCACGTGCAAATTTTGAGATGTTTTCATTGATTTCCCGAGTGTATCGCCTTTTTCATGGTTGGCCATTCGAGCCATTATACACACACACACACACACATATATATATATATATATGGCGATTACCTTATGGGAATTTGAGTTGCCTACACTGGCGTTATTTGAGATTTTCCTTTTGGGTTATTATTGAGATTTGCCTATTGGCGTTATTACATGAGATTTGCCTTTTGGCATTTATTTGGGATTATATTCTCCTATGTTGGAGAGTTATATTTGATTGCCTTGTGGCGTATTTTTGAGATGGTGATTTCTTTGAGTTTTCTTTGAGTTTGCCGATATGGCGGGTTTGGGATTTCTTCTTTTTAGGAGTTATATTTTCCCTAAACCACTATTGATGATTTGTGATATGCTGATGATATGAGGTTTGATATATTTAGCGTTTTATGGATTTTCTTATCTCTTTTGAGATTATATGTTGGTGTAAGTGATATCGTCTCATCACTTAAAGTAACCATACCATACTTATACTCATGCTTACTGTAACGACCCCGAATTTTATTAAGTTTAAATTTGTTAATTAATTTAATTTTAGAATAAAAATTGTGAAATTAATTAGTAAATTGATTTGAGTTTCTCCGAATTCAAATAAAATAGACGTTAAATCATTTGAATTTAAATTGTGTATATATGTATATATATATATTGATAATTGATTTTAAATCTTAATATAAATGGTTTAAAGATTAATATAAAAATATAGATAATTGATACAAGTTTAAAAATAAATAACTTTAAATTTGAAATTGATGGGTTATGTTAGAAATAAATAAAATAAATTAATAATAAAAATTTAAGCTAGAAATAAATATGTAAAAGGTAAATTATGAAATATAAGGTAAATTATATAAACTATAAAAAAATGAAGTAAATCTTAAATAAAATTTAACAACATGTTAAAATAGAAGTTTATTCATACTATAAAGTAATAAGACAAAGGAAAAGAACAAATAAATATAAGTATGTAGATAAGTAAATAGGTGAATGGCTTGCAAAGGAAGATATAGTATATAGATAATTATATGTAAATTGTACAAGTAATAAATGCCATATCCTATAGCCACCACAACAATGTTATATCAGCCACAAAAATAAAAAATCTCTGATGATTGTACAACATAAATTTATCAACTTGTACAAACAAAAATATCACACAGTACCAAAACATATCATCACACAGTAACTTCACTTCCTATATACATCAACTTCATCTCAGTTCGATTCATTTAAACCTGAATATTATAAAAGAAAAAAAAATTCAATTAAAACAACAAAACAAATCAATGCAAATCTGAGAATCAAAGAAGACCAGATTTCAACATAAATGGAAGCTCTGTTTTCTTCTGGGAAACAACTGTGAGTAACACTTGTTTTAAAATTTTAAAAATATGAATCTTTTGAATTTTTACCTGTGAATATGTATGTTGTATGTATATACAATTCTTTGTGTATATTTGAATAATGGGTATATGTGCAGGCTGTTGTTATAAGCATCTCTGTCAGAGTTCATAAACCAACATCTTTGATTTAAATAAATCTCTTCCTTTCAATCTACCCACTGTTTGGATTGAAAACTCAAATCAAAGCTGTTTGTTATGGAATATACTTATGGTTAAAAAATCTAATTAAGGTAAAACAACTTATGAATCTTTTTGGAAATCAAGATAGTTGAACCCAACTCTAAATAAGTAAAATTTCGAACCTCTTAATTTAGGAATTCAGGTATGTAGAATAAATTCATATACGAAAACATGATTTTTAAAACAAAAATTATAATTTTTCGATAGAGGATAACAGAGCAGTTCGTGTTTGTTCAAAGTTGATGATATCAGCAATTTCTGGTGATCTACTTGGATGTGGTGGTCGGGTTCGTGTTTGTAGGTGGAGGAGTAAGCAGTGGTGTTGGGAAAAATATTGGAATGGTGGTCAGACCACGGTGGTGGCGGTGGCGTGAGGTTTTTATTTCTAAACCTAGTTTTAGCGAGGTCGAGATCTTCGATTCGTTCGCCGTCTTGGATTGACCGAGTGTCTCGTGGCTTTGGGAGATGGTGGAAGGGTTGATGACGAAGTGATGGCCGGTGTTTGGGATTTCTGGTGGCCGGAGCTCCGTACACGCGGCGTTGACAGGTTTCGGGGTGGTGCCGGTGTTGTTTTTCCCAGGTTGGGATGTTGGGTCGATCTTCGATCTCGAGGTGGTATCGTGATTCTGGCGATCGGGAAGAGGAACGAGGGTAATCGTCGACGTGCTCGACGATGCAGCGTCGCCAGAAGTCGATCACCGGCGTTGTGCATGTGTACGGTGCCGTGTGCTGTTGCCTGATGGAGTCTGGGAGCAGTGAAGTGAGACTCGAGTTTTTCTCGAGTAACTATCGAGTGTTGCTCGAAGTTTTTAGGCGTTTGACTCAAAGCAAAAATGATATGGCTCGGGTATAGAATGATTTCCAGGTTTAAACAAAACCCTGTTCTATTTCCTTTCAAATTTAAACTGAAATTCAAATTTTAAAGTCAGGTTAAAACTTAGTTTTTAAATTTAAAGTTTAAATTCTTAAGAAAAGAAATTAAGGATTGTTATTAGTTAATGAAGTCATTAACTAAGATTTATTTAAATAATTAATTAATGTGATTAATTGTAACAGTCAATTGGATTAATAATTAATTTGAGTTCAATTAATTAAATATTAATTAATGATTAAAGTTGATCAATCAAGTGATTAAGCAATAATTAATTTAAGGATAATGTGATAAATTAATTAAGGTAATTAATTTAAGAATAATTAATCCATTAAAGGAAGTGATTAAGAAATAATTATTAATTAAGGAGTAATTTATTTGTTATTGTAATTAATTAAGGATAATTAATTAAGGTGATTGATTAATTAATTTATATCAAATGATTTATGATTAAATAATCAGGATTGGATAATTAATTCATAAGTAATTAATTTAATTGGAAATAAATTGAATTAATTAGGATTAAACAATTAATTAATCCTGCTTATAAATGATTATTGAATGTTTGACCTTACTTATGAATGATTGTATTGTATGAGATGCCTTGAATTGATTGTCCTATCTGATCTGTGATATTTTGTTCTATGGATTGAGCTGTGTATAATTTATTCATTTATTTGTGATACATTTGTATATTATTTGTGAATGAACGATAAGCGTTATAGTTTATACCGCTTATCAAATATATTGTTGTATTTAATCTGTGATGATTGAATGATGTTGCACTAGTGTGTTAAATCCCTGGACTACACCATACACACACAAATATGGATTTCACGAGGAAATCGGTTAAGTCACAGATGATTTAAATTTAATGTTTTTGAAATTGAAATTTTAATTTCGATTAATTTTGGAAATGGATTTGGGTTAAATGTTAAAGCTTTGAAAAGGAGTTTTAAAGAGAAAAGTTACTTTGAATGACTTGGTAAAGTTTTTCAATTTAAATAATTTAATTTGAATTTGAATTCAAAATTTGGAATTGAATTCCATGATTGGAAATTCTAGTTAAAGATGTTATAAATGTGTTTATATGAATTTAAGCCATTTTAAAAGTATGGTTTTGAGAATTTGAATTTAACCCAAAGACTTTAACTTGTATAAATGAATCAGATTTTCCGAAATGAAAACTATTTGATTTCAAATAATAGAAGCTTTCATATAAGGAATGAATTTCCAATTTGTGTCAAAAGAATTTCAAGTTTGAAAGGAAAATGGTTTTCCGAGTTATGAATAAATCTTTGTGAAAGATTGTTGAATTTTGTTTTGAAATTGGAAAGGTGTACCTTTTATATAAAAGGTCAAAATGGAATTGTTTTGAAAGCTATCAATTAAATCTTTGATTTAAAGATTTAATGAGTTAATCCAATTGAAATGGAAATCGATTTTAAATCTATGAATAGATCTTTGTGAAACTGGGTGAACTTTGTGAGATGAATCTTTTTGTTAAAAAGATTGAAAATGGTAATTTGTTTAAACCATTTGAAAGAGAAGTTTTGGGGTAATAAGTTGTGACTTAACTAAAATCCCAATATCCATATGTTTTTAAAATTAAGCGCTCACCATTCGATTTAGCCGGGAGAGGACTTTGTGTCATATAACCCTTTCCGAATAGTGATACGACGTAAATGGATAGCATTTGAAGACCAGTGTTGAAGACCGGGTGTTTGCGAGAACGATAGGATAACCTATCGATTGTCTCTGCACTGAGTGGCCCCGGTATAGAGATTTCCTAAGTGATGGGAAGATCCATCGGGATTGTGAATACCCGGATTGCAAGGGCTTCTTAGGAAGTGCCTTCGGTATTGTTCGAACTCGGAACAGACTTGTATGGATGTGTGTCTGACGTTATACTTTGAGATGTAAAGCTGGTTTCTATCAAATACATTTCTGCTTGGTGGCGGAGATTTATTCTCTTAGCTTAACACCCTTCTCTGAGACGTACGAGCTCAGAGGTTATGTAGTTGATGGTTACTAGTGATACATTCCCAATTTGGTAATGTGGCATGCTAAGTGTTGCTGTGTGTTGCTGATCATTTGTTGATCAAAGCATGGCTTTGTGAAGAAGCGTAGCTTTGTGGACGAGACCTCATCGGACCTCACATCCTGGAAATGGTCGAAACAGGAAAGATGCGGCAAGGTTTCAAGGGTAGCTCCCCTAGGGTATGTCCATTCCTTCTGGAAAAAGGTGGTATCATGGTATGGAGCCCAGATATTTTACCTGTGTGGTTGCTCCAATCTCATTTACTGTGTGATTGTTGCTTTGTGCTCGAGGCCTCGGATAAAGGTCGCAAATGACCGGGGGTGGCATATCTCAGGTTTACTACCCGGTAAGGGAGTAACCGGCCTTGTGTTGGCAGAGAGCAGTTGTCTCTTGGGACGTCCCTCCAGAGGCGTTCCTATGTGGCATATGAAGTTCCTTAGCCTGACCATTTGTTAGAAAATCCAAAGAAACAATACGAGCCTTGTACGGTTTTAGTTGTATAACCTGCTATGGAATATGGCGGTAACCTGCTATTGAACATGGTAGCTATAGTAGGCATACAATAATGGTTGTATGCTAGCTAAGATTAATATTGTATTTTCGAAATGCTTTCACACTATGCACTAGTGATAATATCAAAGAGTTTTCTCGTATTGAGCATATTTGACTATCATAAGGAGAAATCTCCTCCAATTCTGCGTTTGCATTGTGTGTGTGGCGGGAGGCCTTATGGTAGTTTCATTTTCCAAAAGCATTGTGAAATTCTTTTATTTTTTGTGTGAAAATAACTGTTTTTGTTACTCACACTAGTCCCATGACTGACCAGGAGTTTATTGTTCCATTCCTAAACTCTGGGTGCCCACAATTTCCCACACGGGCAGTCTAGAGTTGGGTTTTTCAGAAAATCAGGTTTAGAAGAGTATTTGGAACTAGTTTAGTGTTTGGAGTTCACTCACCGACTGATGTTGCTTATCTTGGTGCAATGTGATGGTGGTTCGAGCTTGATATTGGAGTTGTTGGACTCATGCTCTTTTTCAGATCATTTGGAGTTATCAGTTCTGTGTTTTCGCTGTAACATTATTATTTGTCTCTGAAATTCTTGTATCATATATATCATTGTTGTATATCATATTCTGGATATTGTATCATTTGTGATGTATATGATATCATTCATTTCTTTCTTCCGCTGTGTTGTTGTACTTACTGTGTTATAAGCTCCGGCGAGCCAGATTCGGCGTTTGAATCTGCGGCATTCGAGTACAAGTGAAGTACGGGTGCCGATTTTCGAAGGCCGAGTCAGGATCGTTTCACTTATACTCAGTATTGTTCCTTCTTGTTTAAGAAGAACATTACCCTTATCCTTATGCATCTATTACTGCTTATCCTTATAAACTGATATGTTTAGCTAGACTGACCCGTGTATTTTATACGGGTCAGACCGAGGTGTAGTCCTTTTGTTTGCTACTCTAATACGTATATTCTTTTGACTCGTATGTATATTGTGGTCGTCATACCACATATATCATGTATCATTTTGTATAACTCTGTTGATGTATCTGTACATGTGTGTGTGTGTATGTGATTATCTGCTATTCTGTGGTATGTTTGCATTTGAGTTGTTGTATTTTGTTCCGATAGATCCTATAGCCACCTATGGCTTTGTATTAAGTATTTCTTGGATATGCCGACCCACTTGAGTTGAAAAAATATATATAGAATTTGTCGACGTATTCAATAGATATTTAAGACAAGGCTAAAGATGGTCGCTCCTAACCAGCCCTATTCTCCGCATTAGCAGACAGTATTACCCAGTAATACTCTTTGTTAATGTGGGTCTCGGGGTGGGGCGTCACAGCTTGGTATCAAAGCTGAGTTCAGAACAAAGTATGATAAACACAGAACAGAAACACATATTACAGTACATCTAAGTGTAATACAAGTGTTACAAATCCCTTAATCATCGTGTCCTTTATCATATCGTGTCCTTTGAGATAGAAGTTTGGGATATGTCTAGGATTATATTTTATTCCGTAATATTCCATAATTGAAATTGATCATATCTTATCTTTAGAGTAATCCTAATCATGATTATTTTATTCGAGTCCTCTTCGATATGGGTGCTTGACACTCATCCATATCGGAGGAATTTGTTGATGCTTTTTGATGTTCTTATCTTGTGATTTCTTTGAGCATTGCTAATCCTATTAAGGGGATCCGCAATATTTGGTATGATATTTGAGGATTTTGGGATTGTTCCTTGTAGCTTATCTTTTTGTGCGAATTAGGATGCTATTTCTATCTAGAGTTTGGAATGATTTGAGATAGAGTGGCTTGAGTATTATCAAGCCGCATTGTAACGACCCGGTACTTTCATCCATTCGCATCCGCACATGTCGGACTTGAATTTCTCAAAATATCAGATTGTTAATTTAAAATTTGGCAAAACTCAGCATATACAGTAAATAAATCAATCACAGAATCACAAACACAGAGTAATACGATAATATGCAGCGGAATAGATAAAATAGTAGTTCATGAAGCTACTATATAAACATCAGAGTTAAAAATAAAATACAATAGAATATCTCAAGTATAGTGAAGTATTCAGTACAAATAGATTACCTCTCTGAACAAATCAACTGCAAAAGCTGAAAGCTGAATCGATAGTTGGATCTCCAAATGAAGCTCCAAACTCCAAGGGTGAGTCTCAAATGCTGTATCACTCAGTCTGACCCGAGCGTAAAGCAAAACACAAAACACTCGAGTCAGGATTAACATTCTTATATCAATAAATCCAACTCAAGTGAAATATCAACTGAAATACAAGTAACTCAGAGGATGTTTGGGATAACCATCCTCTAGGGATCCGTGGAACCATCTACAATGTAGAAATATACACTATAACACCGTGGTCATTTCAAATTAATTTACTTCATAACCAAAATTCATTTTTATTTCAAATATCTCTATTTCCCAAAATAGCATATATATATATTAAATAATTTATAAAGTAAAGTATTTGTAATTTCCTTAACTGCACAAATGGCTTCAAAATCAACTCGACTTTCCCACTCAAATTTAATTCAATCTCAATTTATCAATTTCCATTCAATTTAATTTTCTGACTAAACAAATTCAAATTTTATCGATTTCAAATACAGATTTGAGCCACAAAATAAACCATTTAAAACTCAATATAATTCAAGGCTTTAATATTCAATAATATCAAAGCTAACTTTAACAGTTTCATATAGATCTTGATTTAACTTCATTATTATTTAGTCTCAAAATATTCTCTCATTAAATTCAATATCATTTAATTAACCTTAAATTACATTTTCCTAAATATTTCCTTTAATTTATTTAAACGTGAAATATTCATTAAACCACTTAAATCAAACATCCAGTTATAAAATCATATCTTTAAGTTTTACATTCAATAGTTTCAAATCGATTTGACTAAATAAAATTCTTAATTTAATACCATTTCAAATAAATCCAAATTTATCTTCCCAACCTTAATTTATTCAAATTATTGCAAAAATCTATTTGAAATATAAATTTACATAAATACTTAACATATTATATGTATTAAATCAATCTTAATTAAATTAAATATTATTCCTAAATCTATATATAAAATTACCATTTATATATAATATCTTAAAAATCAGTATTTATTAAAACCATATATTTCTTTCCAAAACCATAGAAATTACTTTCAAATGTTTATATATGGACCAACGGTGTCTGTATACAATTTTCCATCATATGGTCAAGTGATACAGATATTTATCATTTCAATCCATAATTTAAATATATACGGGTATATATCATTTCAACCCGCAATCCCAAATTCAAATCAAATGAAAATCGCTTGGGTCTATCATTTCAACCCATAACGATTTTCTCCTATTTTAAAGTCCGTTCGGGTATGTATCAATTCAACCCATAGTGAATTCTATACTAACAGGGAACTTGCAGAGTGATAAACATATATAATAATATATAACAGGCATATATCATCAATAACAATATAATATAAACAGCAAGATATGGTGTCATATCCCACAGGTGAACAGATACAGATAATAGCATATATAACAATTTAAATAACTACAGCAGCATATTTCAATTGTCGTTTCAATTGAAATCAAATTTAATAAATATAAGAACGTTAATCGTGAGTGATTGCTAACCTTTCGAGGCTAGAGAAATTTGACACAGAAATGGACTACGAATCCAGAACAAAATGAAATGGGCACGAATTCAATGAAGAAAACAGGCACGACGGACCAAAAGCTAATAAAATGGGAATCGATGAGAACCAATCAGACTCGGTTTGATATAAACTAAAATATACAAATTATTATAATATTTATTTACTTCAATATATCAATTCAAGGCAAATGTTAAAATAATATAACTTTCAAATCATTGTTAAATTTAACACCTAAAATCTTCTAAATATATAGAGACTAAACTTAGGTATGAATACATAGACTAGTATATAGCTTATGCACACATTATCAAAATGGCTTTATATAAAAGAATAACATAAAATAGCTACATAACCTATATATTATACTGTAACACTGAAACTGCTTTCATTTTATAACTAACAGTTAAACAATAAGTAATGAATACATACCATATATATAAATAAACATAAGCTGATGTGTAATAACTAATATATATATATATATAAACTTTATACTTATAAAACATATAAAGTTTATAAAACATACTGTAATTTGTTAAGACTTGTTTGGAAGCTTTAAAACACTATATATATAATACTGTAAACATGTTTTATGGCAATCACATCCAGCTTATATATTAATTGTATACTGAGATATAAATAGTATATATAACAGAACATGTGCATTATAAACAAACTCTTTTGTAACAAGTATAACATATATCATGCAAACAGCTATACATACTTATATTTTTTTAAATTAATGCTTATGCATATTTTATCCAAAACTGTAGCTTAGATTCTATACAAAACTTTATATAAAATATATACTATAAACGTATATATATAACAGCAACTACCAATACATAAACACACATAGTTTACAACATACGCAACACATATATACAAATATATATACACACGCAACACATATAATAATATAAAGCTATTATACTAATATATACAGACATTATAATATATAATACATCTATACTTACACACGAGAGGGAGGAAAGCCGAGGTAGCTCGGGGAAGAGTAAGGATGGGATGGCGACTCGTTGGAGGCAGGTGGTGGTCGGCACGTGCGGTGGTTCGAACATAGCTGACACGACCAAGGCGAGGTTCATGCATGGCCATTGGTGAGGTAAACACGTGGAGGGTAGTCGGATGAGTAGCGTGTGCTCTGGGTTACGCGTTGAGGTGAAGACGAGGTAGGGAGATGATCGCGCGAGGTCGGTGGGGTGTGCGCTTTGTGCATTTGAATGGAGGCAGTGAGAATGGAGTATACAAGCAGGCTTTGCATTCGATAGGAGAAGATGAAATTGAGATTTGGAGAGAGAAGTGCTTGTAAAAAAAATGGAGAGAGAGCTACAGGCGAAGTTATAAAGGCGCAATTAAAATTGTGAACCGTTGCAAGCAAATGGAAAAAAAAACGTTTGATTTTCGAATCGGTTCAGAAATTTAATGAATGTAAAACGTTTAACGAAAATTATATATTCCCAAACTGATAGATATGAAAGCAGCACGCCATCAATGCATTAAAAAGACGGAAAGGTAACAGCTGATAATGAATGCCTCCAACCGTTTGAAATTTGAAAGGACGTCAAAATGGTACCAGTACGACGTACATTTTCATTGTTTCCGTCGCACTCGAATCTCAAAACATAGAAAAGAATATGCCATGGTGATCAACACAACGAGACGATCAAAACGGTATACATATATCAGTGGTACGATCATCCGATCAAAAGTCGATAATCGGTACCGATATACGTTGCTATTCCGTACGGAAAAATCCAAACGGGGCTAGAAACGTCCGAATTTCGCGAAACGAATTTCGCAGTCTGATTCAGAGTGTTCTAAATAAATTTTCTCATGTTGACATATTTAGGTTTCGGAATACTTTTAAATTCAACTGTTATTAACTGATTTAAATTGAAATAAAATTTCACAAGAAAATAAACTTTAATATTATTAGATGAAAATTTACCGGTTGTTATGTTTAAATAGACGTATTCCAAATAATAAATTTTTAATTTCAAATTTTATTGTTTAAAATTCACAAAATTTCAGTTAAATATATTATTAAAACTATTAAAATTTACGGGTCGTTACACGCATTCTGTGATTCGAAGGATCCTATATTTAGGTATCCTAATTTTGGCTGATTTGTTGTTTCTTATTCTTTTGAATGTTAATGATGATTCTGAAGTATCTGTATTCACTCTTGAGTTTCGAGATGTTGATGATATATCTCGAATTCCAGTCATTGCGACTCTATTGATTTCTGTGAGTTCTTTTCGGGTATGACACCAAATCGGGCAATTGAATATTGTATTGACTTCATTCCCGGTTCTTAGCCTTTCGGTCATCCTCCCACGAGGATGTCCACTAAGGAAATGAGGTGATTCATTGAATTTATTTGATATTGCCATTCTTACCCTTTTTGAGATATCCTCTTTGGATACTCAATTGTTGATATACTTTGTGGTATTACTTCACTCGAAGTAATGATTTATTGTTAATGTTACTTCTCCTCATTCGAGAAGATATTTTACCCTTACTTTATATCTCATTTCTCTCTTTTTAATCTATTGAGTGGTGCTAGGGTCATTCCTCAGCTTGACCCTACCCCAATTTTTCATGAGCTACGAGTCGTGGAGGATAGCATTACTCTTACCGCATTCCGCACTCGTTATGAGTCTTGTGAGTGGTTTGTTATACCGTTCAGAATAATGAACGCTCTAGTCTATTTCATCAATCTTGAGAATTGAGTATTCTAAAAATATCTTGATGAGCTCTATTTGTATTCCTTTATTTTGAGAATAAGTAATAAATTGTGTTTTCAAATTTTTAAAAAATTGAAGATATGTTGTAACGACCCATAAATTTTGACATGTTTTAATAACGTATTTAACTGAATTTTTGTGAAATTTTAAATGACTGAATTTTGAAATAAAATTTTATATTTGGAATACGTCTATTTTAACATAGCAACTGGTAAATTTTCATCTGATAATATTGAAGTTTATTTTCCGGTGAAATCTTATTTCAATTTAAACCGGTTAATAACAGTTGAATTTAAAAGTTTTCCGAAACCTAAATATGTCAACAGGAGAAAATTTATTTAGAGCATTCTGAATCAGACTTCGAAATTCGTTTCATGAAATTCGGACGTTTCTAACTCCGTTTGGATTTTCCCGTACGAAATAGCAGCATTTTCGGCACCGATTATCGATTTTTGATAGGATGATCATACCACTGATATCTGTATACCGTTTTGATCGTCTTGTCGTGCTGATCTCTACGATATATTCAACCTTGTATTTTGAAGTTCGGTACGCGGCGGAAACTGCGTAACGGTCCAATGCATCGGTATCCGTTTAATTTTCCTTTGTCCATTCGAATTTCAAACGTTCAAATTTCTAACAGTAATTTGTCTTTAATTATTGCTCCCTAAATTCCCATGCTAGACGTTATCCTTTCAGTTTCTTTCTATTGAATGTGGCACGTTTCATTGTTAACGTTTTATTTCATTTTATATGTGTGGCTTTCCTATTTGCAACCTGTTCCATTTCTTATTCTCTCTGAAACCTTGTCCTCTTCCTTTAATTTATTCTTCTACCTGCTTGAAGATTTTTCCACCGTCTTCCTTCAATCAATCCAAAACCCGAGACCAGGCCTCGCGCCTTCCACCAGAAAAAAAAACATCAACCCTTGAGCCTATGCTCTGCCTACCACGTAACCACACATATTCCCACCACCTGCCACTTTATCAAGCACCCTCCTCCATTTCTTTGATTGGCCTCCCTGTGCACGTGACCGCCTCTCAAAGCCTCCAGCGCGTCGACCACTCCCTGACTCTCACGTACAGCTAACTCCATGCGTAGAACACTCTCACCAGCGACCATCTCTGTACTCCGCTTGCACCGTTCCCTGTCTCCGGCTTTCCTTTTTCCCCTACTTTAGCAGGCCTCAGCCTTCATCATGTCACACCCCCTCTCTGTCGTGTTGCTTCTTTCTCAGGTTAAATATTTTATATATCACGTGGTTTCTATATATATTGTTATATAAGGTTTTTATATACAAGCTGTGGCATTGTACAAGTTATGCATATCCGACAGTTATATAAATGCATGTTGGATTATAATGATGATTTTCTAAATATATTATATATATATATATATAGTATGTGTTGCTATTTTATACGGTTTGAGTTTATACATATATTTGATTTTTAACAAATGCTAGTTTCGTTATATATATAATATCTGTAGATATGAGACAAGACGTATACATATGTATATGTGACGACCGCCCGTGACCCCTGCACCGAATCTAGTGATAATGCGCTGTAAAGTGTGCCAGGCGACCATGGACGATTGTCAGGGTAGATTAAAAACAACAGAATCTATCGTATTACTCACAGCGCATGGACAAAATACAATAGAACATATACATAGTGAAGCTTTACAGAATAAAATGCCATCATATAAAACGTCCTAATAGTTGAATACAAGCATCCAAATAGCCAATACATCAAGCCTCACTACATAACACTCAGAGAATACAAAACAGCGGAATATCCAGTACATATAATAAGAAGAAGATAATATGAAACCCTCCAGCTCGTCTTCGATATCAGCATCGTGAGAAGAGAACAGCACCTGTCACCTGCTACCTAGTCTGCCCGTCCCAAAATGGACGAACAGCCCAAGGCAATAAGAATTAAAAACATAAAGCCTTGAGTCAGACAACAGTCTTAGTGAGCAGTAAATTAATTAACAACATACCAAAAGAACATTAAGGAAAAGGAATAGGAATACAACCCTCCCACTCCAACCTCATTCTACAGTGATAGCCCCCAGACACACACTAAGCAGAAGCAAACATAGCAGAGCATACAATTTATAGTAAAGCTACTATCACTCGAGTCAAGGGCGATGTTTTCCAAGTACCAAGGCCTAAATCAGATAAGCACCCAGAAAATACCGCTCTTGAGTCCGAATGACGATACAACCAAACATCCATGACTCTGGCTATCACTGTTATCATTGCTTCGATATCACCGTTAATTGAATGACCGGCACATTCTTTCAGCCGTCCGTCAAGGGCTAATGGAAACCCCGGTTCTAGACATAACTCCCGCACGTCGTCGCAGCCCGTGCCTAGGACTATCGAATCTGCCCAGAGTACTCGACCATCAACGGTTGGCCGTTGGGACTATCGAATCTGCCCAAACGTACTCTTGCTTAGAGCATGCTAGAACCTTCAACAACGATGCTATCCAAGCCTCCTAGTCATCCTCCTCGACGACTATTCTCATATCCATTCATTATCCTCAACTCGAATCATATCACCGAGTTATCAACATGCTTGGAATGATCCCGTCTGGATTAGACCAAGTCTTCATCACATGATTGCCTCGCTTCATCACATCCTCGCAAAGCCTCATCCCAACATCACATCATCAAATCTACGCATAAGAGCTTTATCATCCCGCTACATATACCACGAGCAGCTTTCCCAATTCAAGAGCCTTTCCCTTAGCTTTTGAATCATCTTCGGTCTAAAACCAATCAACAATCATCTAATTCACAGCAATCAATCATGTCAAACATCAATCCAAGCAATCAAGCATTCAAATATGATCTAAGTAGGCAATTATAACAATAATGGCATTTTCGTAATTAAAGAGTTGAAAGTCCAATAAGCATGAGAACATGAATTATATCTCTACAAACTTGATGAATGAACTTGCATAGGTTAACATATGATAAAATGGATGTAACATCATCATGAACAATGGATCTATATGGATCTACACTTAGGATGAAGAAAATGCATGGAAATCACTATTTTAACACCAAATCGAGCCAACAATCCGATATACTCCTTTGGATCCGTGTGAGAGATAATCACCACTCACCAAATCACCAAAACAACCTCAAATCAATACGCTTCAGATCTGGACAGCGAAGGATCAAGCTTGATCTATCACAAATCCGCTTCAAACGAAGAAATCTCTCTTGAAAAGATGAAGATCTTCAACTTTAGCTCTTGAATCTTCAATCTTGATCTTCGATTTGGATGGAAGGAAGCACTAGATTAGAGTGGAGAAAAGAAGTGAAGAAGTGTAGAAGTCGAGCTCTCAAAATGGCAGCACTTCGTTGCTTCAAAATCCGGATCCCAAAAAGTGAGAAAAACCCTTCCTATTTATAGCTGAAATTTCACTAAGTCGAAATTTGGTTATCTCCCTAAGTCGCTTCCGACTTACGGCCTAAGCCCCTACGACTTAACAAAACCCAGCGACCTAACAAGAACATCTGCGACCTAACAGCTCAGGCGCTTCAACGACTTAAAGGTTTACGACTTATCACATGGCAAAACCTAGCGACCTAACAAAGCCCAACAACTTACGACCTAACGAGGTTACGACCTATAACCTCAGCGACCTAACACACCAACATAGCACATCTTCGACCTAACAGCTAAACCTTACGCGACCTATCACCCACATGACCTAGCACTTATGCGACCTAACTCCTTAGGTCGCTAACACGCTAACTCCTTAGGTCGCTAACACGCCAACTCCTTAGATCGCTAACACGCTAACTCCTTAGGTCGCTAACACGCCAACTCCTTAGGTCGCTAACATGCTAACTCCTTAGGACGGCCACGACTCAACTAGGCTACGACTTAAAGGATACGACTTAACTGGTTAGACGACTTATCACTTAACTCGGTCAGCTCTTATGTCGTAAATCCCTAGGTCGGTTACTTACTTAGGTTGTCTATCCCTTAACTCGGCAACGACTTACAACCTACGACTTAATACTTGCCGAGTTAACTCCGACCTACTAACTTAGCCCAGCTACAACTTATCTCCTTAGGTCGCTAACCCACCCAGTCGACCTAACTTGGTAACAACTTAACCCTTAGGTCGCTCACGACCTAACCAACCAAGCTACCAGACGACCTAACACATAGCAACCTATCCCCTGAACAACTTACTCCACTAAGTCTGCCTACCCTTGAGTCGCCAATTCTATAAGTCGGTCACGACCTATCACTTAGGTCGTTCACGACCTAGGACTTAGAAAAATTCTGCCTAAAATCTGAAATGGCTCAAAAATGCTAAAATTCCAGATTTTGACAAACTTTTTGATCCGTAAAAATACGGGTCGTTACATTCTCTCCCCCTTAGGAATTTCGCCCCCGAAATTCCAAGCAAACAAAGCAATCAAAGACTATTCTGTACGCCTACCATCCATAGCAATCAACAAACCATGCATCCAATTCTAACTTAGCGTACAGAATTCTAAGACTTAGAACAAGTTACAATATCGCGAGATGAGACGACACCTTAGGGCCATACCTTGAAGAGTTCAGGATGAGCTGCCTTCATCCTCTCTTCCACCTCCCACGTACAGTCGTTATCATCATCACTCCATTGTATCTTGAGCAACTTTACTACCTTCCTCCTAAGCTGTTTCGTGTCAGTTTCAACAACACGAAGCGGCTTACGAGGTCTTCTATCAACTGGATCAACTTCTAAGTCTTCACAGCTATCAGCAGAAACCACCGTACTCGAGTCGTGCACATACTTCCGTAGATATGATACATGAAAAACATTGTGCACACTCGACATCTTCTCTGGTAACTCCAATCTGTAGGCGAGCTTTCCAATTCGCTCGATGATCGGGAATGGTCCAACAAATCTCGGAGTCAATTTTCCATTCTTCCCGAATCGGATAACATTCTTCAGTGGAGAAATCTTCACAAAAACCCTATCTCCTACGTCGAATTCCAAATCTTTTCGACGCTTATCGGCGTAACTTTTCTGACGGTCTTGGGCTGCCTTCATTCGTTGCCGAATGATCTCTATACTATCTGAAGTCTGCCGAATCATCTCTGGCCCAAGTATCAGCTTTTCTCCAGTTTCCAACCAACACGTCGGAGAGTTACACGGTCTTCCATACAATGCCTCATACGGTGCCATACCAATACTTGACTGGTAACTGTTGTTGTACGCAAACTCCACCAAATGAAGGTGATCTTCCCATGATCCTCCGAAATCCAAAACACAAGCTCTGAGGAGATCTTCCAAAACTCGGTTGACTCTCTCGGTCTGACCATCTGTTTGAGGGTGATAAGCCGTACTCAAACACAACTCGGTTCCCAAAACTTCCTGGAAGCTCTTCCAAAATCCACTAGTGAACAATGGATCTCGATCGCTCACTATACTCTTCGGAATACCATGGAATCGAACTATCCACTTCACATACAACTCAGCCAACTTTGATGCAGTCCTAGTCGATCGAACAGGAATGAACCTCGCACTCTTGGTCAGACGATCCACAATGACCCAAATCCCTTCATTTCCCGTTCTGGTTCTAGGCAATCCATCAACAAAATCCATCGATATCTGCTCCCACTTCCATGTAGGAACTTCTAATGGCTGAAGCAATCCACTTGGCTTCTTCTGTTCATCTTTTACCAACTGGGAGTTCATACACTTGGAAATAAAATTTCCAACATCCTTCTTCATGCCTTCCCAGTAGTAGGTTCTCTTCATATCCCGATACATCTTATTTCCACCTGGATGAATTGTCAACTTCGAGTGATGACTTTCCTTCAGAACTTCACTCCTCAATTCATCTATATCGGGAACAACTAGTAGTCCTTGCTTCCGAAGCCAACCCTCTCGATCGACCTCGAATCCTTTATCCTTTTCTGGATCCAATCCAGGTTCCAATTCACGGATAATCTTGACAAGCTTATCATCTTGCTTTTGGCTCTCGCCAATCCTTTCCACAAGAGAAGGTCTTATCGATAAGTTTGCCAACATCTCAGGTTCCAATTCGCATCTAGGCCTGAAGTCAAATCCGGATAAATACTCGAGACTCTTCCATTCTGAAAACATGGCTCCCAATCCTGCATGTCTTCGACTTAACGCATCTGCCACTGCGTTACCTTTTCCCGGAGTATAAGCTATACCAAAATCATATGATGCCAAAAACTCTAGCCAACGTTGCTGCTGAAGATTCAAATCCTTTTGGGAGAAAAGATACTTCAATGACTTGTGATCCGTAAACAACTCGAATCGAACTCCCAATAGATAATGTCTCCACATCTTCAGAGCAAATACAATCGCCGCTAACTCCAAATCATGAGTTGGGTAATTCCTTTCATGCGGCTTCAGTTGTCGACTGGCATACGCAACAACTTTATCCTTCTGCATTAGCACTGCTCCAAGTCCAGTACCACATGCGTCGGTGTAAACCACCATCTCATCATTTCCACTTGGAATAGTCAAAACAGGAGCACTCGTCAATCTCTCTTTCAGGATTCCGAAAGCTTGCTCACACTTAGCATCCCAACTGAACACTTGGTTCTTTTTCGTCAATCCTGTTAACGGTGCAGCTACCTTGGAGAAGTCTTTGATAAACCGTCGATAATATCCTGCTAATCCAAGAAAACTTCTCACATCAGATGCATTCTTAGGTCTAACCCAATCCTGGATTGCTGCCACCTTAGCGAGATCAACCGCTATTCCACTTCCAGAAATAACATGGCCTAAGAACCTCACTTCACCCTTTCAGAAGTGACACTTCGAAAACTTAGCCTTCAGCTGATGTTTCCGCAAGATTTCCAAAACAATACGCAAGTGCGTCTTGTGCTCCTCTTCCGTTCTGGAATAAATCAGAATATCATCCACGAACACAAGTACGAACTTGTTCAACTGATCTCTAAACACTCTATTCATAATATCCACAAAATATGCTGGTGCGTTAGTCAATCCAAACGGCATTACCAGCCACTCAAAGAAACCCGATGGTGTCCGAAAAGCAGTCTTCGGCACACTATCCTTAGCCACTCTCAACTGGTGAAATCCCGTTGCCAAATCCATTTGAGAAAACACCTTGGCTTTGTGAAGCTGATCAAACAAGTCATCTATTCTCGGCAATGGATACTTGTTCTTCTTTGTCACCTTATTCAGCTCACGATAATCCACACACAATCTCAACGACCCATCTGCCTTGGTTGCAAACACAACTGGTGCACCCCACTCGGACACACTACGCCGAATGAATCCTTTCCGCAAAAGATCATCAACTTGCACCCTCAACTCCTGCTGTTCCCTAGGCGCCATCCGCCTAAGAGGCATCACAACAGGTCTGGCTCCTTCGACTAGATCTATACGAAACTCGATCTCTCTATGCGGCGGCAACCCTTTGACTACGTCAAAGACATCCTCGAATCCATTAGCGATTGGCACCGATGACAGTCCATCCCGTGGAATAACCAGCGAATACATGAAGCTCATGAAGACGCCTTCCTCATGCTTACATCGTATCACAACCTTTCGCCTCTCCACATTCTCGACTGTCACTTCCAACCTTTCGCAATCAACCTTAGCCGCATACTTCCTAAGCCAGTCCATACCAAAAATAATTCCGAACCCCGCAAAGTTCAGAACAAAGCAATCACAATCAAAAGAGAAACCATGACTCGATACAACTAGACCACGGCATAACATACACAAACAAGACGAACCCCCAACTGGATTAGTCACAACCAATGGCCTATCCACAATATCCGGTTCCAAACCTAACCGGCCTACAAGTTCATTACAAACAAACGAATGCGACGCTCCAGTATCAAACAGAACTCTAACTGGAACACCACATAGGAAAAGAGTACCTTGAACCACCACACTCTTTCCCTTCTCTTCAGCGGTAGGAGCTTTCGAAGACGACGGAACAGCTCCCAAAGCATAAGCTTGCAGAATCTGCCTGTCCTTCCTCGGTTCTGGACAATTCTTCCTGATGCGCCCTGGCTTGTCACAGTTGTGACACTTCATCGGCGCCTTCGAATTCTTACAATCCTTAGAGAAATGGCCCTTCTGCTGACAATTGTAGCAAGTCACCTCGCCTTTCGGCTTCTTTTGGCCATCCTTACCCTTCTGCTGCTGCTGCTGCTTCCTCTTCTGGTTTCCACCCTGCTGTGGTTTAGACTCTCCCCTAGCAACAGCAACAACAGGTCCTTCCTTAGGAAACAGACTCTCATGCCTAAGAGCTTTCTCCACAAGCTTCTCAAATGAATCGTCCAAATGATCCACCAACTGTCTCCCAAGATAACTGTCCAAGCCTGTCACAAACTTCTCATTCTTCTGATAAGTAGACTCAATATACGACCGGGCATACTTGGACAAAGCTTCAAACTCAGAAACATACTCAAGAACAGATCTTCCACCTTGCTTGAGCTCCACAAACCTCTTGAACAGAACAGACTTCTGAGCTGTAGAAATGAACTTAGCTTCAAATCTAGCTTGGAATTGCTCCCAAGTAATCTCTTCCTCCGCAGTATTGATGGTAATAGATTTCCACCAATCAGAAGCTCTCCCTTGAAGCTGCCTTGATGCCAACTTCCTCTTAGTTGCATCATCAATTCCCAAATCACCAAAGATCCTTCTACAAGCATCTATCCATCTCTGGACTTCGATAGTTGATTCTGTTCCCAAGAAAACCTTCCCTCCAAGAGCAGTATAGTCCTTGCACAGCTTAGCAAAATCCACTGGTTTCGGAGTCTGAACCTGAACTCCAACATCAACTGCCGCCCCCGGAACTGGTATCCTTCTCATGATCGAAGTCATCATAACTTCGAACATGGCTGCATAATCAGCAGTCTCTTCAGTAGCACGGCCTTCCCTAGCAGCTGGTCTCCCTCTTCGACTCATTCTCAATATCTATAAA
The DNA here is from genome assembly GCA_030737815.1 of Allium fistulosum. Classification (NCBI taxonomy): domain Eukaryota; kingdom Viridiplantae; phylum Streptophyta; class Magnoliopsida; order Asparagales; family Amaryllidaceae; genus Allium; species Allium fistulosum. The sequence goes on from CM060908.1 coordinate 370,282,410, forward strand.
AAGGAATGATTAGAACATCTAGAGAAAAAACTGCATAAAGGACTCAAACTCAACTAAACTACTATATTATATATAGTATTCATCCATCAAAATACAATTACATCTCTCATACGTAGTTACGACAGCGAGCGTTGGGTAAAATCGATTAACCAATGCTCTGATACCAAATGTGATGACCGCCCGTGACCCCTGCACCGAATCTAGTGATAATGCGCTGTAAAGTGTGCCAGGCGACCATGGACGATTGTCAGGGTAGATTAAAAACAACAGAATCTATCGTATTACTCACAGCGCATGGACAAAATACAATAGAACATATACATAGTGAAGCTTTACAGAATAAAATGCCATCATATAAAACGTCCTAATAGTTGAATACAAGCATCCAAATAGCCAATACATCAAGCCTCACTACATAACACTCAGAGAATACAAAACAGCGGAATATCCAGTACATATAATAAGAAGAAGATAATATGAAACCCTCCAGCTCGTCTTCGATATCAGCATCGTGAGAAGAGAACAGCACCTGTCACCTGCTACCTAGTCTGCCCGTCCCAAAATGGACGAACAGCCCAAGGCAATAAGAATTAAAAACATAAAGCCTTGAGTCAGACAACAGTCTTAGTGAGCAGTAAATTAATTAACAACATACCAAAAGAACATTAAGGAAAAGGAATAGGAATACAACCCTCCCACTCCAACCTCATTCTACAGTGATAGCCCCCAGACACACACTAAGCAGAAGCAAACATAGCAGAGCATACAATTTATAGTAAAGCTACTATCACTCGAGTCAAGGGCGATGTTTTCCAAGTACCAAGGCCTAAATCAGATAAGCACCCAGAAAATACCGCTCTTGAGTCCGAATGACGATACAACCAAACATCCATGACTCTGGCTATCACTGTTATCATTGCTTCGATATCACCGTTAATTGAATGACCGGCACATTCTTTCAGCCGTCCGTCAAGGGCTAATGGAAACCCCGGTTCTAGACATAACTCCCGCACGTCGTCGCAGCCCGTGCCTAGGACTATCGAATCTGCCCAGAGTACTCGACCATCAACGGTTGGCCGTTGGGACTATCGAATCTGCCCAAACGTACTCTTGCTTAGAGCATGCTAGAACCTTCAACAACGATGCTATCCAAGCCTCCTAGTCATCCTCCTCGACGACTATTCTCATATCCATTCATTATCCTCAACTCGAATCATATCACCGAGTTATCAACATGCTTGGAATGATCCCGTCTGGATTAGACCAAGTCTTCATCACATGATTGCCTCGCTTCATCACATCCTCGCAAAGCCTCATCCCAACATCACATCATCAAATCTACGCATAAGAGCTTTATCATCCCGCTACATATGCCACAAGCAGCTTTCCCAATTCAAGAGCCTTTCCCTTAGCTTTTGAATCATCTTCGGTCTAAAACCAATCAACAATCATCTAATTCACAGCAATCAATCATGTCAAACATCAATCCAAGCAATCAAGCATTCAAATATGATCTAAGTAGGCAATTATAACAATAATGGCATTTTCGTAATTAAAGAGTTGAAAGTCCAATAAGCATGAGAACATGAATTATATCTCTACAAACTTGATGAATGAACTTGCATAGGTTAACATATGATAAAATGGATGTAACATCATCATGAACAATGGATCTATATGGATCTACACTTAGGATGAAGAAAATGCATGGAAATCACTATTTTAACACCAAATCGAGCCAACAATCCGATATACTCCTTTGGATCCGTGTGAGAGATAATCACCACTCACCAAATCACCAAAACAACCTCAAATCAATACGCTTCAGATCTGGACAGCGAAGGATCAAGCTTGATCTATCACAAATCCGCTTCAAACGAAGAAATCTCTCTTGAAAAGATGAAGATCTTCAACTTTAGCTCTTGAATCTTCAATCTTGATCTTCGATTTGGATGGAAGGAAGCACTAGATTAGAGTGGAGAAAAGAAGTGAAGAAGTGTACAAGTCGAGCTCTCAAAATGGCAGCACTTCGTCGCTTCAAAATCCGGATCCCAAAAAGTGAGAAAAACCCTTCCTATTTATAGCTGAAATTTCACTAAGTCGAAATTTGGTTATCTCCCTAAGTCGCTTCCGACTTACGGCCTAAGCCCCTACGACTTAACAAAACCCAGCGACCTAACAAGAACATCTGCGACCTAACAGCTCAGGCGCTTCAACGACTTAAAGGTTTACGACTTATCACATGGCAAAACCTAGCGACCTAACAAAGCCCAACAACTTACGACCTAACGAGGTTACGACCTATAACCTCAGCGACCTAACACACCAACATAGCATATCTTCGACCTAACAGCTAAACCTTACGCGACCTATCACCCACACGACCTAGCACTTATGCGACCTAACTCCTTAGGTCGCTAACACGCTAACTCCTTAGGTCGCTAACACGCCAACTCCTTAGGTCGCTAACACGCTAACTCCTTAGGACGGCCACGACTCAACTAGGCTACGACTTAAAGGATACGACTTAACTGGTTAGACGACTTATCACTTAACTCGGTCAGCTCTTATGTCGTAAATCCCTAGGTCGGTTACTTACTTAGGTTGTCTATCCCTTAACTCGGCAACGACTTACAACCTACGACTTAATACTTGCCGAGTTAACTCCGACCTACTAACTTAGCCCAGCTACAACTTATCTCCTTAGGTCGCTAACCCACCCAGTCGACCTAACTTGGTAACAACTTAACCCTTAGGTCGCTCACGACCTAACCAACCAAGCTACCAGACGACCTAACACATAGCGACCTATCCCCTGAACAGCTTACTCCACTAAGTCTGCCTACCCTTGAGTCGCCAATTCTATAAGTCGGTCACGACCTATCACTTAGGTCGTTCACGACCTAGGACTTAGAAAAATTCTGCCTAAAATCTGAAATGGCTCAAAAATGCTAAAATTCCAGATTTTGACAAACTTTTCGATCCGTAAAAATACGGGTCGTTACAGTATACGTAAATGCTACATAATGATATTTTTTTTTGACATTCCCAGATCTAGGCTTATTTATCTTTGTCTGCCTACTTATATATATATAATCTTAAATATCTTACGTGTTTGGGTAAATTTACAGCATGTTTACTGGTATGGATGTAACTTACTATAGTATTTATTAAACATATGTTAGTACTCTAATATATTTGTTATAACTGTAATATATATGTATTTCTAAAGTATAATTTAAGGTATATTTGTCATATAAAGGGTCTGCATGGGTTTGTTTGCACATAAATTTTGTTTGCACATAAATTTTGTTTGCATATATTGGTTTGCGAATATGTTATATAAGTTAAAAAAAATTTGTCTGTGATGTTTTGATTTTTCTAGGGTATATTTGCCTTGCTGAGTGGAATAATATAATATAAGTACTATCTATATTATTATAAAGTAGTTGTATGTACATATATGAGTTATATTGATGTTGCTGTATATGTATATGTATATGTATAGAAAAGTGTAAGCTATAAATAATGTTCTCCAAAGTTTTGCATATGACTGACATGTGTTATATAGTTATAAAAAAAGTTGTTTATAATATGTAAGATTTATATATAAAACTTATACAATTTGTGTGCATACTTTCATAAAGAGGAATAGATATATGTATATATTATAATGTTTTAATCTTTGTTTGTACTTAAGTTAAAGGTTGATTTTTAAATATAATAAGTATGTAAGTTTAAGTATGTATAGTGGCATTTGTCGTTTGAATGTATATAGTGATATATATTGTTGATTTCAAAATATATTATGAAATATTTTATATATACATGAGTTTTATTTAAAACATTGATTTTGATATATATATTTAATTTAAAAACAATGATTTTTAATTATATGTTATTCTAATATTTGTTTTAAATTAAATATTGATTTCCTGGAATAACATATATCTATATATTTGATGTTTCTGTCAAACTGATTTAATTGTTTCATCGATCCTGTTCTGATTTGAATTCGTCTCTTCCTATTCATCAGCTTCGTTCGCCGATTCAATCTTGCCTTGTTTTGTGATTTCATGCTTGGATTCGTAGCTCATTTCTTCGTCAAATCTATCTAGCCTCGAAAGGTGAGCAATCACTCACGATTAACGTTCTTGTATTTATAAAATTTGATTTCAATTGAAATCGACAATTGAAATATGCTGCTGTAGTTATTTAAATTTTTAGATATGCTATTATCTGTAACTGTTCACCTGTGGGATATGACACCATATTTTGCTGTTTATTATTCTATTTGTTATTGATGATATATGCCTGTTGTTGTATTTTATATTATCTGTTATCTCTCTGCAAGTTCCCTGTTAGTATAGAATTCACTATGGGTTGAAATGATACATACCCGAACGGACTTTAGAATAGGAGAAAATCATTATGGGTTGAAATGATAAACCCAAACGATTTTCATTTGAATTTAAATTGGGATTACAGGTTGAAATTTTATCTACCCGTATATATTTAAATTACGGATTGAAATGATAAATATCCATATCACTTAACCATATGATAGATATATATACAGACACCGTTGGTCCATATATATAAATATTAAAAAAAAAATCTATTGATTTGGAAAGAAATATATGGTTTAATAAATGTTGATTCTTAAATTATTAAATTTAATTAAGATTGATTTAATACATATATTATGGTTAAGTATTTAAATTTATGTTTCAGAATAGATTTTAGTAATAATTTGAATAAGTTAAGGTTGGGAGGACAATTTATTAAATTAAACCGATTTGAAACTTATTGAAATTGAGATTTAAGATATGATTTATAACTTGGGGTTGATTTAAGTAATTTAATAAATATTTCTTGTTTAAATAAATTTAAGGAAAAATTTAATAAAAATGTAATTTAAGCTAGTTAAATGATATTGAATTTATTAAGTGGATATTCCCTGATTAATTATAAATGAAGTTAAATCAAGAGTTATATGAAACTGTTAAATTTAACTTTGAAATCGTTGAATATTAAAGCTTTGGAATAATATTGGAATTTAAATGGTTTATTTTGTGATTTAGATCTGCATTTGAAATCGATATAATTTGAATTTGTTATTTAGAAACTGAATTGAATTAAAATGGAAAATTTTAGATTGAATAAATTTGAATTTGGAATTTGAAGTTGATTTGAATCGATTTGCAAGACTTGAGAAAATTGAATGCTTTACTTTATAAATTAATTAATATATATACTATCTTGGAAAATAGTTATATTTGAAATGAAATGATATTTGGGTTTTGAAGTATAAATTAAATTGAAATGACCACGGTGTTATAATATATATTTCCACCTTGTAGATAGTTCTGAAGATCCTTAGAGGATGGTTATCCCAAACATCCTTTAAGTTACTTGTATATCAGTTGATATTTCACTTGAGTTGGATTTATTTATATAAGAATGTTAATCCTGACTCGAGTGTTTTGTGTTTTGCTTTACGCTCGGGTCAGACCGAGTGATACAGCATTTGAGACTCACCCTTGGAGTTTGGAGCTTCCTTTGGAGATCCAACTATCGCCTCATCTTTCAGCTCTTCTAGTTGATTTGTTCAGAGAAGTCATCTGTTGTACTGGAGACTTCACTGCATTTGAGATATCCTGTTGTATTTTATTTCTAACTCTGATGTTTATATAGTAGCTTCATGAACTACTATTTTATCTATTCCGCTGCGTATTATTGTATTACTCTGTGTTTGTGATTCTGTGATTGATTTATTTACTGTATATTCTGAGTTTTGCCAAATTTTATTTATAATCCATTGTTTTGAATCATTTAAGTCCGACATGTGTGGATTTATTGTCGATTTGAATGGTCCAAAATACTGGGTCGTTACATATGTTTCTAAGAGAAATTGGATTTTTGTTTTTGAGAAAAACAAAGAATATTGGATTTTGTTTTTGGGAAAAACAAAAGAATATTTCGAGTAATATATATGAGGTATTTCTTTTTAAAGAAAATGAATTTTTGTGTTGGGTTGTCCGTCTAGTGCTTTAAGAATTCTGGTTGATGCGTTTCGCCAACTATATCGATAGGAATTTCCTAAATGCTGTGATGAAACAGTCAGACACGGTAAATTAAGTTTTAATAAGTAGTTTGGAAATAATTGATATGGTAGAGTATTAATTTTATTTTAAATGTTTAATGAAGCCATTGAACCATAGTGAGTATTGGATGAGTGGCGAGGCAGTTTTGATCATTTGATCAACTCTGCAACCAATCGATGGGGTCATTCACTATAAATCAATGGCAAGGAAAATACCCTTATATTATTTGAAATTTGAGAAATCGACTATGGTAATTTGGATAAGTAAAAGTGAATAATTCTAATTAAGGGGATGTCTTAATTAGAAGAAAATATCATTGATGCTTTGATTAATAAAATGATGTATTTAAAGTAAAAGAATACTTTGGTTTGAAAAATTAAAATATTAATTGAATATTTTAGTATAAGTTATTAATGATGACTATAAAATTTGTTTTGACACTTAGTTATTTGAGTGATAGTAGAGGATAGATATAAAACTCTATCTTAAGGGAAAATAAAGAAGTGTTAGTTTAGAACATTTAGTATAAATTTGTGAGCTAGTTTTTGTTTTAAACTTAAATGGTATTAAAACTTGTGGGTTTGAAATTGCAAAATTCTTTTGAAAACAAGTTTGAATTAATTATCAACTTTAATTAGTTTTATGTTGATAATTAGATGGAAATTTAAATTTTTTTGACAAGTGGAAAGTGAATTTGGATTGTTTTGATAAATGAACAATTCATGTAGTATAATCATTTTATATTGTGAGAATAATTTTAAACTTTATATATATTCCAAAAATTTATTTTGGTGGATAAGCAATAATCATCTCTTGATAATGAAAGAGATTAGTTATCTCTTCCAAAATGAGTTTTAAAGTTAATTGTTTTAAAGTAGATTTTGGAAAGTATTGAAAATATTTCCACCTAATAAAATATTTTATGATGATTACTAAAGTTGATAATAATTTTCTATGTCTTAGCTTTTTGGGGAAAAATAAGATCATTTAATAAATGATATAGCAAAAAGCTTGTTTGAAAATGTAGTTTGTGATTAAAATGGTTTGGGAAAATTTCAAATTTCAAATTGTTTTAAAAGCTGAAAGTTTGTTTGGAAAAGTGCTGTACTAAAATAGCGATAACTTGAGATTTATAACTCCAAATGAGTTCAATCTTTTTGAAAATGAAAGAGCTTTCAGTAAGCTATAAAGTTTCTTTTTACCACTTTAAATTTTTTTTCTTTTTACTGAGTCTGAAATGGGTTTGAAAGTGGATAGACGTTTCAGCCCTCTTAAGAAATTTCTAAGATTAAGTAGAAAATAAATATTGCATAACATTCAAACCATAAATCCAATTTTGATGATCTTTATATTGCTCGAAAGCTTAGACTGAGTAGAAAAACTTTCATTTTATAAAAAAATTCAGATTTGGTTGTTTGCTAGGTCAAAACATGTCTTCTTTATAGCAGGTCTGAAATGAAATTGATCTATTCCCTTAATAGTTAAGTGTAGTACTTCTTATTTATGAACATGAACTATTATCATCTATTTGAGTAAAGTACAGGTGAAAGAGGATAGTTGAATTTTATTTTGTGCAAAAAGAATATATATAAGTTTGTGCAAACTCGCTTTAAAATGCTAAAAAGAAGGTATGTTTTCGGATTAAATTTTTAAAGTGTTAAATGATGATATATATTGTGTTTCCGACCTATTGGTTGATGTATATTATATAAATCATTTTTATAATATTGTATACGGCCCTCCGTAAAAAGGGGACTCCGCCGATTTTTAGAGAAATTTCTAACACTTAGAAAATTTGAGAAACAAATTGAAAAAAAATATATATGTTGTAAACTAGAAAATACCTATGGAAGAATTTGAGAATAAACAACTTAAACTTTATTTACTCTAATGAAGAGTAATGAATTTAAATTTAAAATCTAAGTAAGAAGTTTTGAAAAAATTTCAAGTGATGAAAATTGTGGTTATAATTATAAAAATATTGAATTTTGAAACTCTAAGAATTTTTGATTGAGAGTTTATACGTATATTTTAGTTCCTTGTGTTTATCTTACTCTCGTGTTATTTTCTAACGACGTGCATTTATGCGGTCGTATGAGTATGGTGGCCTTTGAAGAAACCACCTTTTGGTTGATCTATCTTGCCTCTTTTGTGTCTATCTTGTATTGGTGTGGTTCCTTCCGTAGTGTCATATGGAAAATCATATCGATAATCATTTTGTTGGTTAGAGTTCGGGCTGGAGTTATGCTAAATCCCAACCCCACTCGAGGAGCTTATGAGAAATCAATCTCATTCGATTGATCCTTTGTGTAGCATCTTGTTGTGTTCTCATTCGAAGGTGAGATGCCTTCGTAATCTTGTGTGTTGCTCGAAAAATTCAATGGATCGCTAATTCCAAAATTAGCACTTTGGAAACCATAGAATTGATCGAGAAGCCTTATCTTGGTTTTCTACCATTCTATTTTGAGAGTGAGAGAATTTTTTTAAACTCGAGCTTGTCTATCTTTCTTTTGATTGATGAAATTAATAGGTTGAATATAAAGTCTTCTCTAGAAATTGCGTGGACGCAATTTTGTTAAGGGGGGAGTTTGTAACAACCCTGGTTTGGAGATTAGCTATCAATACTAAATTATAATGGTAATTATAATTTAATATTGTAAATTAAATTAAAATTGGAGAAATTAAATTGTTTATTTGGAATAAACAATAAAATTGGAATTAAAATGTGAAAACAAAGCTTAGAACTTTATTTTATTTTGTTGGAGTGATAATAAATGGAATATGGGCATTAAATAAAGAAAATGACTTTTTTTACAGAAAATGCAATAATTATATTAAGTATTGCCCAATTGCTTCTTTTAATAGTTTTTAAAAGAAGTATTTGATTTTTAAGGTGTTATATTTAAATAAAAAGGTGGAAATTGGTTTCTGTAACGATCCCGAATTTTTTATAAATTTAAAATGATAATTAAATTAATTTTTGAATTAAAATTGTGAAATTTTGATTAAAGATAAGTATAAAAATAAATATATCTATGTAATTCATTAAATATGTATTTGATTTCAAAACATTGTCTTTTAATAAATGTGTGTGAATACAAACAAAAATATATTACAAAGTAAAATAAATAAAGTAAAATACAAATACAATGTAAATACATTACGATAAGTATTTAAGTTGGAAATAAATATGTAAGTAAAAATCAAACCAATAAAAGACAAGTATGTAGACATAACAAAACAAACACATAGGTAACATGAACACGACATATGAAGTAAACCAGATAAGTATGTATACTTAAACAAACAAAGAAACAAAAAAATACATTCAAGTATATCTGGTATAAGTATGAAGGCAAAGCAAAGGATAAGTATGCAAGCTTGCTAAAGAAGAAACAAAAATAAAATATTTATTTTGTACAACTGATAATTAATGCATGCCAAAGTTTTATCATCTCAGCCCCCAAACGAATATCTATCAGCCTCTAATTTGAGATAAAAATCTCTGGCCAAAGTATAAACAAAAGATTTCCAGTACATAACACATAATAACATCCTGTAACTTCACTTTCCATATATCAGTCTTCATTTCAAATTCGTTCCTTCAAAACTGAGTAGCATCTGAAGTAATTTAATTCAATATAAACAACAATACCATTCAAGACAAACCAGATCGATCAAAGGATCAAGAAAAGAAAAGAAAAAGGATTTCCACTGCCAGTTTTCAAGAGCCTGTTTCAACATAAATTAAGCTCTGTTCTTTTTTTTTATGAAACCAAGGTGAGCAACTCTTCTTATTTACCTATGAGTAAACTCTCTTTAAAACCCAATTTTTCTTTTCTTGATCTATGCTCTATGATGATGAACGATATGGATGATGTTGTAACTATGTTTGTATGTATATATATGTATACATATGTGTACAGATTTAATAATGCATGTCTGGGTTAAAGGCAATATTTGCCTTTGATGATTACAGGCTTCCAAACCTGTCTTCAAAATAAAAGAAGAATTAAAGTGCTCCTTCTATGATCATTTTTAGCCAGTAATGTAGAAACAAAACATGTTTATATAATCATGTTCTAAGTTTTAAAAATAAATTCAAGCATGATAAATCTATGAAATTCCTAGAAAATCAGGAAATACAGTTGAACACAAATTATATAGGAATTTCGAGAATTATGTTATCTGATTTCAATTATATCATCGAAAACGCTTTTGGAAATAATGATTTTTAAGAGTATAATCAAAAATTTTAAACATGTATTCACCGAGAATTTGTGAATTGAACGTTTTTGGGGTTTTGGCCTTTTGCCGTTGAACGGCGACGACTGGACGTTCGAGCTTTGGCACAGAGGAGGTTGGGGTATGGAGGATCACTGGAAAAATAGGGTTTGATTTTTCTATTGGCTGTGATGATCGGAATTTGTTGGAATAGGGTTTAAGGCCTATGGCGAGTCGATCCTATTCTCAAAGCTACTGCAACATCGCCTTAGTTTCTGGATGTATCGCGATGGTGGGGATGGTCGCGGGGTTGTACAGCGAAGCCTCGGTGATGATGGCGAGTGGTCTCGAGGTCGAAGGCGATCGGGAAGAGGTAGATTGCCGGCCATGGTGGTTTTCTAGTTGGTCGATTTTGCTCGTTTTAGATTTTTGGCTTCGTACTGGATTTGGGTGGTCGGAATCGCCCCAGGGGAGGTTCGGCGGTGTGAGTAAGATGGCTTCGATGGTCGGACGCTGGTGGTCGAAGTGTACACGTGCACGAAGTGTCGCGTGTATCTGATGTTGGGAAGAAGAAGTTTTCTTCGGGTTTGCACTCGGGGAAACCAGGGGATGGCTCGAGTCTTGTACCGGGTCGAACGCGAGGATATAATAGTTTTGAAATGTTGAGGGAACTCGAAGTCACGCTCGAGAAATATTAGCTTGGGCTCAGGAAATTTTTGTCCAAGGTTAAAGAACAGAAATCTGTTCTGTTTTGGTTTTGGAACTTTAAAGTTGAAATTTTAAAAGTTTAAATGTTTTAAAGATTTGATCTTTAAGTTAAAGTATGTTTAAATTTGGTTTGAGATTGGAAAAGAAAAATGGTATTGAAATGGTTATTTTTAAAAGTTTAAATAATAATTAAAATTGATCAAATAAATAATTAAAAGTTAATTATTTAATAATTAAAGGTTGATGAATTAAAATTAAAAGTTAATTAATTTATTATTAATGGTTAATTAATAAATGATTAAAGAATAATTAATCAAAATGATTTGTAATATTAATTAACCCGGATTAGTAATTCATAAGTAATAAATCTGATTTGAACTTATCAGACAATTAACTTATCTTACTTATGGATGATTGGATTTGACTAAATGATTGAATTGTTTGATATCCCTGACATGTTATGCTTTGTGATATACCCTGATTTATGATGTGATCGGTAATTTACTTATCTGCGATATATATATCTATTTCTGTGATATATTACTATGTGAATATGAAACCTTTGGCCCGTAAAACGGCACTTGAATTTCGATGCGACAGGGAGTCGGATTCCAGTTGGTCATCCGAAACCCACATCGAATTGTAATGATGAATCTTTGTAACCGATAAATTTATTTTATCTATGAATCTGTGAATGAAGATAAGCGTTATCGATTTTACCGCTTATCGATATATCTGTGATGATTGATGTTGCACTATTGTGTGAAACCCCTAGACCACACTGTTACACACACAAATATGGATTTCACGTGGAAATCGGTTAAGTCACAGATAATGTAAATTTAATGTTTTTGAAATTGAAATTTTAATTTCAATTGATTTTGAAATTGGAAAATTTGGATTTAAAGTGGAAAGCTTTTGAAATGGAATTTCAAAGATAAAAGTTATTTCGAATAACTTGATTAAGTTTGAAATTTAAATAATTTGATTTAAATTTGAATTCAAGTTTTAAATTGAATTCTATGATTTGAAACTAGGAATTAAAGATGTTATACCAGTTATATGTGGGTTAAACTATTTTAAAGATATTGATTTGGAAATTTGAATTTTTATTCAAGGGTTTTAACTCGTGTAAATATAACTGGATTTTTCTGAAACGAAACTATTTGTTTTCAAATAGTAAAAGCTTTCACATAAGTAATGAATTTCCAAATTTTGTTGAAAGGTTTCAAGTTTGAAATAGAATTTAAATGTTTTGAAAACTATAAAATGAGTCTTTGATTTCAAAGACCGGATGAGTTAATCTAACTTGAAATGGAATTGTTTTGAAAGGCTATGAATGAATCTTTGGAAACGAGTTTTGAAAGCTATAAGTTAAATCTTGATTTAAAGATTTAACGAGTTAATCAAATTGAAATGGGAATCGATTTGAAAATCTATGAATGAATCTTTGTGAATGGGGTTAACTTTGTTAATTGAATCTTTTGTTTAAAAGATTAAAAGTGTGGAAATTGTTTAAACCAGTGAAGGTTTTTGAAATGAATCTTTTTGTTTAAAAGATTGGAAATGGTAAATTGTTTTAACCATTCGAATGAAAAGTTTTGGGCTTTAAGCTGTGATTTAACTGAGACCCCAGTATCCATATGATTTTTAATTGCGCTCATTATTCGGTTTAGCCGGGAGAGGACCTTTGTGTCATATAACCCATTCCGAATAGTGATACGACGATATGGATAGCATTTGAAGACCGGTGGTGAAGACCGGGTATTTGCGAGAGCGATAGGATGACCTATCGATTGTCTCTGCACTGAGTAGCTACAGTATAGAGATTCCCTAAGTGATGGGAAGTCCGATCATGATTGTGAATACCCGGATTGCAAGGGCTTCTTTGGAAGTGCCTTCGGTTCTGTTCGAACCCGGAACAGACTTGTATGGATGTGTGTCTGACGTTACACTTTGAGATGTAAAGCTGGTTTCTATCAAATACATTTCTGTTGGTGGCGGAGAATTTATTCTCTTAGCTTAACACCCTTCTCTGAGACGTACGAGCTCAGAGGTTATGTAGTTGATGGTTACTAGTGATACATTCCCAATTTGGTAATGTGGCATACGAAGTGCTGATGATGCGTTGCTTTGTGAAAAAGCATGGCTTTGTGGAAAAGCGTAGCTTGTGGACGAGACTTCGTCGAGCCTCACAACCCGGTAATGGTCAAAACAGGAATGTTGCGACAAAGGTTTTTAGGGGTAGCGCCCCTAGGGTATGTCATTTCCTTCTGGATAAAAGGTGATATCATGGTATGGAGCCCAGATATTTTACCTATGTGGATGCTGCACAGTTATTATACTTTGTGGTTGTTGCTTTATGATCGAGGTACCTCGGATAAAGGTCGGTAACGACCGGGGGATGACATGACTCGTGTGTTAGTTACCTAGTTACAGCTGTACAGCGTGAGGTAGCGTCAGTGTGTTAGTTACCTAGTTACAGCTGTACAGCGTGAGGTAGCGTCGGCCTTTTGTTTGCAGAGATCCGGTTAGGATCCGGGGCGTTTTTCCAGAGGCGTTTCTATTTCGGTAAGGAAGTTCCTTAGCCTGATCATTTGTTGGAAATCCAAAGAAACAATACGAACCCTGGACGGTTTTAGTTGTATTACCTGCTATGGAATGTGGCGGTAACCTGCTATTGAACGTAGTAGCTATAGTAGGCATACGATGAAATGTTGTATGCTGGCTAAGATTAATATTATATTTTCGAAATGTTTTTCTACACTATGCACTAGAAATAATATCAAAAGAGTTTTGATTTTGCGTAGTAAGCATGTTTGACTATCATAAGAAGAAATCTCCTCCAATTCTGCGATTGCATTGTGTGTGTGGTGGGAGGTCTTATGGTAGTTTCATTTTCCAAAAACATTGCGGATTTCAATGTTTAAAAGCCTTTTGTGTTTGCTTAAAGATAAACTGTTTTTGTGGCTCACACCAGTCCCATGACTGATCCGGAGTTTATTGTTCCCTTCCTAAACTCTGGGTGCTCATAATTTTCCACACGAGCAGTCTAGAGTTGGGTTTCTTTTCAGATATTCAGGTTTAGTAGATTATCTGGAGCTAGTTCATTCATCGGAGTTGCTTATCTTGGAGTTGTGGATTCATTCTTGTCTGAAGATCATTTTGGAGTTATCACTTCTATTGATATTGTTCCGCTGCTGTTGTTATCTTTTCTTTTCCGCTGCTATTTGTTGTATCATCTCTGATGTATATTGATATTCATTGTATCACTCTGTTGTATCAGATATTATATATCAATGTATTATTCTTTTCTTCCGCTGTGTTATTTACTTAATTGTGTTATAAGCTCCGGCGAATCGGATTTGAACGGTCGAATCTACGGCATTCTAGTACAAGGTGAAGTACGGATGTCGATTTTCGAACGCGAAAAAATCCGAGACGTTACAGTTTAAAAATATGTTTTGGCTATAAATTAAGTTTGGAAATGGTTTGAAATATTTTTCTAAGTGAGAAAATTATTTTTGTTAAATTTTAAAAGTCAAAAATATAGACTTCTGCATTTTATTGCGAAAATGGTGCGTTTTTTGTGAAATAAAGGATTTTAATAATAAAAATGTTTTAGAAATATAAATTTATCTTTTTATATGATAGAAAATGTTTTATTTTGTAAGTGTACAAGTTTTCATATTTTTCCTATGTAAAAAATATGAAGAAATGCAATTTTGTTTTGTTAAATAGTGTATATTTGAAGCATTTTTAGTTTATGAGTGAATTAATTAACCAATAGGCCATTTATTTTCTTTTTACTAATGGATCCAAGGCCCATTAGAGCATAACCTAGTTCGAGAAGTGAGAAAAAGAATACCATACGTTCTTTTCTCAACTTCATCTTCTTCCATAGCCTGATAATGAGAAAAACAAAACCCTATTTACCAATTTCTCAATCCAAGCCATTTTCTTCATAAAATTCAAGCAAATTAGAGCCTTTTTCACTCTAGAGAATAAATACAAAGGTAATCCAACTCCAAATAACTTAATTTCATCAAAAATCTCTGATTTGTGAAGTGGTTCTCTAATTACAGTAAAACTTTCTTTTGCATGTTATTTCTATCTTCTCTACAGGTTATTAGAGGCCATCTTTCAAGCAAAAGCTTCAATCTTTTTGTCAAAATCCGGGTATTTGCATCTAACAGCAAGGTGAGTTATAAAACTCACAAAAGCTAGTTGAGCCAAGCTCAAAGTCGCCTAAAACAGTGAATAAATTAGCTTCTGTTTGTATATTCCTGTAGTTGTTTCCTTTGTTCAAAATCTGATTTATATTGCTACTTTGAAAGCTTATAACTTTTGATTCCGGCTACGAAATGCTATCGGATTTCTTCTGGCTAGTAGTTTATATGTTGAAATTTGTCTCTGCAAAATTTGGTTGAAAAATATTGTCATTGGGTGTTCAAAACTTTGCTGCAAAATAAACAAAAAGCCAGATTTTCGCCTGGGCATACTTTGTTTCGGAGTTGCTGAAAACATGGCCTGAGTCCATATTTGAGATAACATAACCCTTTCATTTCTAACTGTAATTCAACGATTATTTTTTGTTTGAAAGATAAAGTTTTCTACTATATGCCTACCAATTTTCAGCTCAATCCGAGGTAGTGTAGTCCTCCGTTTCATGCCTGAAAGTTGACCCCGAGATGGTTTTAAAGCCTGTACATTTTTGTTTTTTTGAACTGTTGCAAATATGTTCTGAGTCCATGTTTGAGACAGTGTAACTTTTTCATTTCCAGTCGGAATTCATTGATTTTTTTTGTTTGAAAGATGTAGTTTTTTAGTACGTGCATACCAATTTTCAGCTTAATATGAGGTAGTTTGGTCCTCTATTTCAGGCCTGTAATTTGAACCCAAGATGGTTTTCAGACCTGGGCACACTTGTTTTTGAACTGTTGCAAACATGGCTTGAGTCCATGTTTGAGACAGAGTAACTTTTTCATTTCCAGCCGGAATTCATAGATTCTTTTTTTGTTTGAAAGCTGAAGTTCTCTACTATGAGTACACCAATTTTTAGTTCAATCAGAGGTGGTTTGGTTACCTATTTCATGTCCGAAAGTAGTACACAGAAGATTTCAGACCTGGGTATTATTTTGCCTATGCATTTTTATGTTCTTTTTCCTCCGACTTTTGACTTCTACTTCATGTTTTAGTGGTATATCTAAAATATTTTGAGGGCTATGATTCCTATGAACAGGCTAGCCAAGTTTTGATGAATTTGAAATTCAAATTTGAATTGAATTTGAATGATGATTTTGAGTGATTTCTTTGATTTCGAGCACGGATTTTTCCAAACAATTTTGAAATAATTTTTAAAATTTATGGGCATTTCAAAATAATTATTATATAATATTTTAAACTATTTTCAAGTGTAAAATCTATTTATTCTCTATAATAAGGGAAATTTTCAAATAGGGTTTTCAAATTGATTTCGAGAATTGGTTTTCAAAGCTTGTTTTCCAAAGTAAATTATTTTATATATAAATTACACGTTTTTGCACATTTTGAGCGAATGAGAAGGAGAATTAAACAGTTTGGTAAAACACATGGTATGGGACACTTGCGTTTACCTTATCGGTTAATTCTCGACTTGTTCGTTTGAACGTTTTGACATATGAGTCGAGTTTACGGATGAGATGAGTTAAACTTTTTACTACTTTGAGTGTGAAATTTACTAGCGGTTAGTAAACCGTTTAGTGCGAACATATGGTATGGGACACACGTTAACACTGTTCAGGTTCCTATCTGAGAGTTTGCGACACATTTGCCATTGCGGCGTATTGCCAGTACTAGACCTTCGGGTCATTGCCATTGCGACGTATTTGTCCTCGAGACGTTTGCCATTGCGGCGTATTTGCCATTGCGACCTATATTTCACTGTGATGTATTTGCCTTCGGGCGTGGTACCATATTTGAGATCAGTACTTGGCAGGCTTCGGCCAAAAGCACGTGCAAATTTTGAGATGTTTTCATTGATTTCCCGAGTGTATCGCCTTTTTCATGGTTGTCCATTCGAGCCATTATATATATATATATATGGCGATTACCTTATGGGAATTGGAGTTGCCTACACTGGCGTTATTTGAGATTTGTCTTTTGGCGTTATTATTGAGATTTTCCTATTAGCATTATCACATTAGATTTGCCTTTTGGCGTTTATTTGGGATTATATTCTCCTATGTTGGAGAGTTATATTTGATTGCCTTGTGGCGTATTTTTGAATTGGTGATTTCTTTGAGATTTCTTTGAGTTTGCCGATATGGCGAGTTTGGGATTTCTCCTTTTTAGGAGTTATATTTTCCCTAAACCACTATTGATGATTTATGATAATATGATATGTTGATGATATGAGGCTTGCTATATTTAGCGTTTTATGGATAGTCTTACCTCTTTTGACATTATATGTTTGTGTAAGTGATATCGTCTCATCACTTAAAGTAACCATACTATACTTATACTCAGTATTGTTCCTTCTTGTTTAAGAAGAACATTACCCTTATCCTTATGCATCTATTACTGCTTATCCTTATTAACTGATATGTTTAGCTAGACTAACACGTGTATTTTATACTCAGGTCAGACCGAGATGTTTCAGGTTAGGTACCTTTGGACTTAGCCTATTTTTCTTCCGCATACTCTATTTTGCTGGCTCCTTTTGTTATATCTTTTTGTGTAGTCCTTTTGTTTGCTACTCTGATATGTATATTCTTTTGACTCGTATGTATATTGTGGTCGTCATACCACATATATCATGTATCATTTTGTATAACTCTGTTGATGAATCTGTACATGTGTGTGTGTGTATATGTGTGATTATCTGCTGTTCTGTGGTATGTTTGCATTTGAGTTGTTGTATTTTGTTCCGATAGATCCTATAGCCACCTATGGCTTTGTATTAAGTATTTATTGGATATGTTGACCCACTTGAGTTGAAAAAAATTATAGCATTTGTCAACGTATTCAATAGATATTTAAGACAAGGCTATAGATGGTCGCTCCTAACCAGCCCTATTCTCCGCCTTAGCAGACAGTATTACCCAGAAATACTCTTTGTTAATGTGGGTCTCGGGGTGGGGCGTCACATTACTAATTGTACTTAGAATATGCTGGAGATTCTATCTCTTGGTCTCGGTTGATCATCGCTTCATATCATTGCCTGCACTTGATTTCTGGACCTCACAATCATTGCTCTAGGCTAGTCCGTTTTGGCCAAATCAGATGGTATACCACCTATCCAAAAGGCGGTATAACAACAATCATCATAATTAAGCATAACAAACAATATTATATCATCCAACATATATATATATATGTATGTATATGTATATAATAGTATAAATGGAGTTATCTCACCCATTTCCAAGTCCAATTCTTCCTACCAACATTCGAACAAATCAACACTTCACTAAATCATCACTAAAACAACTCCACCACGCTCCTTGCTCTTGGCCATTCTTCCTCCACTACCATAGCTCATGGTACAAGGGTCTAGGGTCAAAGAGTTCGACCATTGGAAAAAGAAGAGGTCTTTAGTTTGCAATATTTGGACCCGAAATTGAGTCATCTTCTCTCGGCTTTTTGACTATGTTTCACTCATAATTTGGAAAAGTTATTAGCTGTGAAGTTGTTGCAAATTCTTTTCTCTACTATTTAAAAAAATAATTACTTAGTTCCAAGTTGTTTTGAAGGAGATATGGTCAAAATAAGAAAAGGTATTCTCATATTCACAAAAATCAAACCCGAGAATGCATTGGAAAGAAGTAGATTTTTGACATTGCTAAGTTCAAAATGGGAAGAAGTGGTGAAAAATAAAGTTATAGCCAATGGAATTTCATATTATCTGATAAAAAGAATTTCTTCACTTGGATCGGT
This sequence comes from Allium fistulosum, assembly GCA_030737815.1. NCBI lineage: Eukaryota > Viridiplantae > Streptophyta > Magnoliopsida > Asparagales > Amaryllidaceae > Allium > Allium fistulosum. Next base: position 370,301,366 of record CM060908.1, read on the forward strand.
TTTGAGGAAGTTATGATCAAAAGAAAAAGTGGTATCTCGGCCTTAAAATCTAGGCCCGAGAATTAAAACCTCACCATCACCTCCACCATCTACCACTTCCCACCTCCCACCTACACCAACCTAGGATAGCCAGAAGTCACCTCAAGCATGGCCAAGGCCATGTGCCCCTTTGGATGTGACATTTGATATGACAAATGGTGATAATTACTTTAGATATTTTAAGTATTTTCTCTCTCCACCATCATTACCCCTATGCGCCACCTCCTCCTTCGTTATCATCTAGCACGGCAAAGTCCCCTCCACCACCACCTAGGCATGGCTGACATGACCTCCTCCCATGTTCATGTGATGATGGTTGTACTTTAATGTGTAGTGTTGACTTAAGGTTGCTTAAGTGTGAAGGAGTTATTAAAATATCTCTTATATATATTTTTGATTTTGTATATAATTAGTATATATGTATATATGTGTGTTTATGTGCATGTGTACGTGTCCATTGATGTGTACATGTAAATGTGCATATGTAAGTTACATTTAATCTGCAACGTTGCACAACTTCTATACGTTGAATCGTTACGAATTCTGATTTCGATTTCCTGTCACCTTTTCATTTCTTAGTTAATATATATATATATATATTTGTAAAAAAGTTTGCAAACTAATTTCCTCTTATTATTAATTAATTAAAATGATCCCATTTGAATTATAAAAACATATAAATTTATATTGAACAATTGTTTTCAAAAAGTGTTATTATACCGATAAACTAATATTGATTTTCTTTATATTTTCAAATTAATCATATATTGTTATAGAACTATTATAAATGATTCATTATCACTTTAAAACTAGTTAAAATGAATTATTATCGTTTTAAAATTATTATTTAAATAATAATTATTATTTATTATCACTCAAAACAACATTATTTGTATTATCAAACTTTTATTTGAATATTCTAAAAATAAATATATCAAAGTAATAAATTTGCGGGTCATTGCAAATTCCCCTTCTTAAAAGAATTTCATACTTGAAATTACACCAGAACAAAAACCCAAAGGTGTTTGTCCAAAATATTTGTTTTTAAACTAATACTCATATGATGTATATAGATAACCCATATGCCATATTTGATTCGATCTACTATTCAAATTTACAACTTTTACTTCCGAATTAGTATCGCTCCCCCGATTCTCTAATGCAGACTCTAATCAGGCTCTTTGATCAGAAAACTTCATTTCCTTTACATAGCTCTCAACTATGATAGAAAACATAAGTACCCAATTATTAACCCTCATCACTGTTCATCGTCAAGAATCAAGTGATAAATCCTTTTGCGGATTGGTGTAAACACCTCAAAGTACTATACTCGAATCTTAGATTAAAATTTCGTGATGAAATGATCTACGTACAACTTACGTACTTATTAACTTCCCAAAATCTTTATGCTAACTTTTCATTTATTAAATTTCACACAAAAGTCTACTCCGTTATAGAATCTTCTTTATAGCACTTATTACTTTATTTATAAAAATGCCATTTATAAATATATCCCATTATTTATAAAACTTTGTTTATAAATTTATCACTTTGAAATGTTTATTTACAAAATATTTCTCTCTCTTTTCCAAAAGGAACCATTTAAATTTAAAAGGTAATTTATTTTTTATTTTCTAGTTTTACGATAAACTTCTCTTATTATAATATATTCCATTTAACTAACCTTTATATCCAAAATTTACCCATTAATAAATGATTCAAAATTATTCTTTCAACTTTAGAAAATTTTATAGATTGAGTAACTCCAAAATAATACCAAGGAATTGGGTACTACCAATAGTATCACATATTTCCTTAACAAGAACGGTAACAATTGAGAGAAGCGTTTGCCATCCGAACACAATTTGTACCCATTTTTAGTTACTTTTGAGCTACTTGAACTAATTAATCTTTAGATTCTTTTCAAAAATACTGGGATCTAGATTTTCAAAAATTCCTTATAAAACACATTTTATAAATCCAATTTATTTAATTACTTATATAAAACACATTCATAAATTTATTTATCTTAAATAAATTCCTCAAACTAATATTATTTATCGAATACCACTTAGTCAAATCATGAAACTAAATTCATGAGGTATTCGTACTTAATTATATTAAAGTGAATTAATATTATTGTTAAATATCTTAAAGTCCAATTGTGAATTAAATCCCAATGCGTTTAGCTTATAGTTGCTTTCTACCCAACCCATGCTAAAGAAAATTAATTGCTCATAAACTGGCCGAGCAAAAATCAACAACCAAACAATAAACAAAAACAAAGCACACCAAAAATAATTATATCGCCCATAACCCCGGTCAGAGGTATGGTGCCTTATCCTATTCATTTTATTTATCAAATTAAGATAGTTTCATTTTAAAATTCCTAGGTTGATTTACTAACCTGGAAATTTTTTACATAGGCACCTAACCTATGCTCTGATATCAAATGCGACGACCGAATTTCTGGACTTGTCAAAATCATTGAAAATCCATTTGATTTAAACTAAAAATGAAAACTACCGATTCAATACCTAATATCATTTGATAAATATTTAACCCTGCTAAATGTATAAGATATAAATTCAGTTTATATAACTTATCAGAGGAATTTATTAATTCTACAAGGTTTGTTTAATACATACCCAATACCAATGTCCACAAATCTACCGCTGCGCACTCTGGTGAGAGAGGCAGCAATATCCTTACCTGCAAACTCAATAAACATGTCAATGTGGAATAAAATGATAAGCAGGAAAGATACATGAATATCAAAAAAATAACAATCCATAACAGATAAACAGGAAAGGGTTATATTATTTTTGGCGCTACATCACTATCGCTTGTGACTGCCTACGTACTCCTGTCTAATTGGGTACCTAATTAGATACAGGATCAAACCAACGTAGTTCTCCTACCATAAATAGGACTCATGGAGCCTACGATGCAACAAACAAATGTGCAATTATCTAATTACATACTTAGGCTTAATTTTCATGTTTAGATTCTTCAAATCTAATTTACTTCATTTTATTCAAAAGCTCTTTGAAAAGAATGTATCTTATAAGACCACGCTGCACATAAACACAGATGAGTTTTTACCTTATGATAACTTAAAACACTCTATATGTAAAATCATTCAATATTATTTTTAGTGACATTCTTTAAAACATTTGCAAATAAACTTATAAATCTTAGCTGAAATCCTTGCATCTCACATTTCAGTATTTTGCACAACTAAGTCCATACGACACTTATTCGATATTGGATTTCCAACTGAATAGCGAGGTAAGGGACTACCTCCCATATAATGCATTTCTAGAAGAATGCACCCGAGTCCCCTATGTTGGTCCCTATGTGAATTAAGACTGGCCTATCCGAAAATATAATGTATGAATAGCACCGAGTATTACATCACTCAACCGTTACCGACCTTTCCGGGATCCTGAGCATACACCACATATTTTAAACCCAATGGTAGCGGGCATAAATTTTTTATATCTAGAAAAGTGATTTCATACCCTGATAGTAGCAAGTCACTTAGCGTTAAAGCATCCCCATTTTTACTATTCTCGGGTATAAGGCTTTGAGGTAACGATTAACTTTCATGTAGCACATATTCCACTTGGAATGTCACGTTGCCATCCCCCAATCACACTACTGATTTCTACAAATGTATAACTCCTGAACTCCTATGTATCAAGAAAAGTTGTTAAGCTAAGAGAAGTTGTCTTATCCACTACCAAACAGATGATACGTTCATATAGGTCAATCAATATGATCTAAAAATGCAACGTCAGACATTCGTCAATACAAGTTGTCTAGGAATAAGATAAACCAAAGGGTCTATCCTACCATATCCCATCAGGCATTACCAGTAGGATTAGTAGTGAGTTAGTCCTTGCATATGAAGATTTCAAACCGAAGGGACCAATGCTATTTATTTATTTTGGGTGGCCATTCCAAAATTATCAACAAGCAGTCCCTTCATTGTGAAGATCCTCGCCTTCCAAATCAAGGTCTTCAATATATATTTTCTTCACTTTCGAAACGTAAATTGGTTCGAAGTCGTTTTTGGGTGGGAATTACCCAAATCCGATCCTGGTTCCTTCAAACCAATTATCGATAAAAAGGATGTTTTATAAGTAGGTGATTATCATTTGATTTATTCATTTCTTTTTATCGAAAAATATCTTCGAGAGATAAATATATTTTTAAATATTCTTGTTGGTATATACGGAATCATCAAATCTCTCTTTTTTAAATTCTTTGGTTTTAGTTAAACTCTTTTTAAACTTGGAAAAATTCCAAGATATTTTACTTAAGAAAATATGTCCAAATCATTTATTTAAATCTTAAGAAAGAGTTCCTATTTTCAAAATGTAAATTTTTAATAAGTTGAAAACATGTTATTTAAGATGGTAAATCCAAGTTGTTTTAAATTTGGAAAATTTAATCTTTCATACTTAACTTGTTTTTGACATTTTGACCTTATCTATCCCTCGCCTGGGGTAGACCAGGTGAGCTAGGGCACTGGTTTCTCTTGAACATCTCCTTGGTTTAAGCACCTCACCTAGAACCCATGAATAGAAAAATCAGGTGTACTCGTCGGCTTATTAGAGCCAAGATTAAAACATTTGCTTATAACAGCTTTTCTTTAATTCTTTTATTTAAATTCTTTTGAATAAATTATAAAATCTTCAAATCATATTTTAAAAACTTAACTATTTATTTAAAAATATTTACAAAATATTTGAGAAAGAATTGTTAAGTTTAAAACCATATCTTAATTGTTTATTGAAAACCACTGCAAATAGTTCTATGAATAGTGTTTTTAAAGTTATATTGATCAAAACAACTTTTCTATTATTTGAAAATTTATTTATATAACTCAAATCTTTTTTAAAACATTTTAAAAGATTTATAAAGATCTTTCCACATTATTATAGAATTTAAAAATATCAAATTTAAATCATTTTTAACTTTGGTCGTTAAACTGCAAAACCGCGATATTTTTGAAAACTTGTTTTACTTATATTTCAAAATCTACTTATTGAAATCTCGATCCTTTTCATTTTTTGAAAACTATGGAAATAATAGTTTGGAAATTTTTTATCACAAATAATTCCGAGCTATATTCCACTTTATATACTCATTTAAAATTTACGGTGCGAAATCACGAACTACTGCTACGTGACGTGTCTATTTTTGACTTGTTTTTCATTTCTTATTCAAAAATTCACCAAATTTTTTTCTAGTTTCTATAAAACATTATTAAATTATTTTAAACCATTTTCAAGAGGTTTAACATTTCATATATACCATTTTATTAATAATAGGAAAGTGATTTCCTTTTTTATTTTCGATGTGTATTTAATGTGACTTGTTAATGAAATCAAACAATCATACTAAACTATCAAACATGATTAAAAATCATTACAACCAAGCATAGAAAACAATATTATATCATCTAATATATATATATATATAATAGTATAAATTGAGTTATCTGATCCATTTCCAAGTCTAATTCTTCCTGCCAACATTCAAACGAATCGAAACTTCACTAAATGATCACTAAAACAATCGCTTTCGTCCATCCCTCCTCCACTACCATAGCTCATGGTACAAGGGCCTAGGGCCAAAGAGCTTGACCATTGGAAAAAGAAGAGGCCTTTAGTTCACAACTTTTGACCCAAAAATGAGTCATCTTCTCTTGGATTTTTGACTATGTTGCACTCAAAATTTGGAAAAGTTGTCAACTATAAAGTTGTTGCAAATTATTTTATCTACTACTTAAGAAAAAAGAATTTGTAATTCCTAGTTATTTTGAATGAGATATGATTAAAAGAAGATGTATTCTCGGATTCACAAAAATCAAACCTGAGAATGCACTGGAAAGAAGTGGGTTTTTGACATAGCTAATTTCAAACTGGGAAGAAGTGGTAAACACGAAAGTTGTACCCACTGGAATTTTATATGATTAGAAAGAAAGAGTTTCTTCATTTGAATCTGTTTTGAGGAAGTTATGATCAAAAGAAAATGAGGTAATCTCGGCCTTAAAATCTGAGCCCGAGAATGCACTTGGAAGAAGTGGGTTTTTGACATAGCTAAGCTCGAAAGGGGAAGAAGTGGTAAACGAGAAAGTTGTAGACACATGAATTTTACATGGTTTGAAAAAATAATTTCTCCATTTGGTTCTAGTTTGGAGAAGTGATGGATGATGGAAAATGAGCTAAGGAGGTTGGTATTTATAGGCAAGTTCATCAAAATATCCACAAACATCATCATGAGCTATCACCTCGACATCACCTCCACCGCCTACCACCTTCCTCCTACACAACCCTAAGACGGCCATAAATCACCTCAAGCATGGGCAAGGCCATGTACCCCCTTGGATGTGACATTTGATGTGAAAATGATGATAATTACCTTAGATATTTTAAGTGTTTTCTCTCTCAACAATCATTACCTCTATGCGCCACCTACTCCTTCATCATCACCTATGTGACGATCTACCTTTCATACACCTAAAGACAACACTTAATTCATCCTTGGTATTCCTTGCTGATCATTCAAGTGTCCGAAAGATAGGTCGCAGGGTAAAGAAATAATAATCAAGAGAAATAAAACTTAGATTTCATTACAACATGAGAGTCATACACAACACCACAAAATAGTACATGAAGTTACTCCAAAATATTACAAGAAGTTACACCAAGTACTACTCCAAATCCAAGTCTCAAGACAGCTAGATCAGATTGCCCATTAATATTACATAATATACACAACATAGGAAAAATACAAATATAACTACTAGATGCTGGGAGGACTACTGCTCCAAAATGCTTCTCTAAACCTGACTACTCGGCTACTCAAAAATTTTGAGTACCCGAGAGTTTAGGGAAAAGAAAAATAAACTCCAGGTCAGACATGGGTCTGGTGTGAGTAAAGCATAAAGTTTAACTTTATGAAAACCTTTAAACAAAAGTATCTCGTAAGACCACGCCGCACATAAACACAAGCAGCAAGCAGGTTTTTACCTTACGACAACCAAAACATTTCATATTAAAATCATATGATATTATCATAATGTCTATATATAAAGTAAAATACAGAATCTTAGCAGAAATTGTTACATTAATTAATTCCAGCATACTAGGATCTACCACCAATAACCGAAGGCTAGTAGTGGATAATGGATTTCCAACTATGAAAGGGTAAGGGTTTAACCGTCGAATTCGTACACCTCTAGATAAAATATACGGGAGGCTACAAAACATTGTACCTCTGCTACTCAAGACCGGCACTACCCACTTTTCGAGTACCACCGAATATGATCACCTCTCGGTTGCGATCAACAACCATAAATTGGGATCCCGAAGCATACATGAATATCACTCTAGGTTGTGGATGATCATACCCTGCTTGGGTGCGACCCACCGAGCCCTGTCTCATGTCCCTGCTTTATTCATTTTCCCTGGTATGAGGCTCGAAGTGGCCACGCTCTTACCATTTCCTCTTAGCAAACTATCTTGGAATGCTAGTAATGCCCTCCAAGCAACCGATGCAATAGTAGCATTCATCCATATGAGTTGTTTCGGAATCAAACAAACAATCACAAACTAGTATCTTCCATATTGGAATCACCCTCAGGAAGAATAATATAGCTCCATAGCATACTTCATAACGATCCAACATGAACGTTATTAGTTTGGAGTGGTCTAGAATAATCATATTATCCAAAATCGACATCTCCAAACTTAGCGATAATTCTAGCTAACTCAATTCCGGTTCTCTTAGAAGTATGCAAATGTATTCGAGTCCTCACCGGGAAATTAGAACTTACAACCGTACTCATTGAGACAAAACGGGTCAAGTGATCAATTGTGGACAATTCGCTATTTAAAGGTGATTATACAAGGTTAGTGTATAGATAACCATATACTTAATTAAATGTGAAACATTCATGGAAATTAGATCTCCCATATCTATCACGTCTTTGACATTTTGACCTTATCCTACCTTTTGCCTAGAGATAAACACTAGATCTCACTGGTACATGGTCAGCCTACTCATTGGCTAACTATCAAATGACTTACTTCCTATACATGTGTCACCACATTACTTGGATTTGATATTTGTTCAAGGTTACTTAAGGGTAAACGACATAGAAATCCTTTGATTAAAACATTTGAAAATAGAAAGCACTTTCGAAAGAGAATAATTCGATATTTGAAATCAATTGATAATTGAAACTCCCAATCTTTATTAATTAGTTAAGTAATCAAATTTAAACCTTCCTTTAATAGTAATAAAACTTAGTTAAAACCTAATTAAAATTTGGTTATCGTTAATCAGAAATTAATTAGTATTAAACCCTTTTTAAATAATAATTAATTAATAAATAATAATAATAAAATAAAAAATAAATTAATCCTAAATTAAATACTTAATTAATAATTAACTTTAATTACTTTACTAATCATGATTAACTTAATTGATTAACAGTTAAGTGTAAACAACTTTTATTAACTAGTGATTAGTGCTAATTACCTTAATTAATTAATTAATCATTAAATAAATAATTAATTAATCATTAAATAAATGATTGATTAAAAACTTACTAGTTACCTTCAATTAACTATCTAGAAAAACATTTAGTATAAAGTTTCTAAGGGTAAACACTTAAATTCTGTAAATTAGTTCGTTTTAACGAACTGCGCGTATAGCGAATATCGCTATACATGCCCATAACTCTAACGTTTTGAAATTTGATTTCTAAGTTATGAAAACTTCAACTTTGAACCCTTGTTTTCTTTAAAACATAAAAATGAACTTTTGGAAGCAAAACTGAAGTTTAAAACTTGAAAACGTTTAACTTTTGAAAACAAATTCGAACCTTCGACAAGAGTGGATTTCTACATCGCTTTTGGTTGGCTAATCGCTAGCTTCATGTCACGAACCCATATGCAACAAATAAATCATTTCCAGCACCATACTACAACACAAATCATAACACTAAGATAAGCAATAATATTTTTCCACAATCGCTAACTAACTTTTTCCCAAAATACAAGATAGAGACTTTCTTGCCTACTCAAACTTCGACGTATACAATTATCACCAAATCATCGCATAATCAAGCGCACATCATATATAACATTCATACACCAATGTATATTATAAATTTGCTAACTTTAACAAAGTTAACTAATTGTTTAGAAAGCGTTAACTTTACTCACAAAAACGTGCTAAAACAAGGTCGAACTTCACCGGAATTCGACAACGACCTAAACGAGCCTCCTAGCTTTGAAATTTTTGGACTTTAGGCTCGGCCTAGTAAGGTTTGGGCTCGTCTATCATGGGTTTTGCTCAGCTATGGGGTGTGGAGAGTTTGTTTTGCTTGAGTTTTGGAAGAATAGTATTATAGAAGATGTAGAAGTGATTTTGTGGATTAAAAAGAAAATTTTTGGAAAAAAGAAGTTGTTTTTCTCACTTTAGAAATTATAAAGAGGACGCCATGGCTAAGTTTACTTAGGCTCTTAGGAAATTGAAATAAAGAAGAAGGCTATAAAAATGAGGATATAAAGATAAAGGGGTATTTATAAGCTTTGGATATAAATTAAAAATTATGTAAGTGTTTAATATAAAATATATGTATGCATGCACTACCATATTTCCTCCCTCCCTTAAATCTGTCCACTACACCCCCTTGCTTTCAACTATTCATGCCATGTTCTCCAGTATACCTGTGTTGAAAATGTGTATTTTTGTATGTTAAGCATATATATTCATAAACCTTATTTTAACTTATGTTTTTATATATTTAAGGAGAAGCATGCGCATGCTTATATAAATATGTACATAGTATGTTAACTTAGTTTATATTGTGTGCATATATGTTTAACATAGTGTTATAACCTTTTGAATAACTTTTAACCAATGAAAAATCAATATTTCAGAAAATAATTTCTGGTCACATTTTCTATTTCTCTATGAACTGTATATTTTGGTGAACAAATTTTGAAAACAATTTTATTATCATTAGTTATTATTTAAAATAGTTTTATTTTTTTAATAAAAATCCATTTATTAATTATTTAAAATATAATTAAATATTCATTTAAATAGCGATTAAATTCTGGGTCGTTACACTCTTCCCCCTTTAAAAGAATTTCGTACCGAAATTAGCAAAAAAAAGGAGATAATTCAAACTACGCAAAAAGTTATATATTCATATCATAGAACACATACAAAGACACACACTAAGCATCCATAAAAAAACATATACCATACAAACAAACAACCAAAGACTATCCTAACATTAACTCCGGATAGGCTTCCCGCATATGATCCACCGTCTCCCAAGTGCAATCTCGGGGATCCTCGCTCCACTGAACCTTTACCAGCATCACCACTTTATTCTGTAACCTTTTCTCATATTGGCCAACAATATGAACCTGGTGCTTAATCATAGTTAGATTCGACTCTATCTCCAAATCATCTTGAACCGATGATTCCACAATCAAAGATGGGTCATGAACACTTTCCCTTAAATGGGATATATGAAAAACATTATGGACCCCTGACAATTTTTTCGGTAACTTAACTCTACAAGCCAATGATCTAATCCTCTATATCACATTAAATGGTCCAATGTACCTTAGTGCCAATTTTCCAGCTCTTTCGAATCGAATGACTCCTCTAATTGGAGCTATCTTTATAAACACAGAATCGCCGACTCCAAACTCTAAATCCCTTCTTCTTTTATCAGCATAACTCTTTTGCTGATCCTGGGCCTCTTTCATTCTTTTTCTAATAAATGTAACATTTTTAGTAGCCTCTCGGATCATGGCTGGCCCAAGTACTAATCTATCTCCTGTCTCTACCAAACATGCCGGTGATTTGCACGGACGTCCATAGAGTGCTTCATAAGGTGCCATGTCGATGCTCGCTTGGTAACTATTGTTGTAGGAGAAATCAACCAAAGGTAGGTGATCTTTCCAAGATCCACCAAAATCAAGAATACATGCCCTCAAAAGATCTTCCAGAATCCGATTCACCTGCTCCATCTATCCGTCTGTTTGGGGGTGATAGGCGGTATTTAAGCTCAATTTAGTTCCTAGAGTTGTCTATAGTGTCTCCTAAAAATGACTAGGGAATATTGGGTCTTGATCACTTATTATACTCATGAGGACTCCATGTAACCTGACTATCTCTCTCATATATATTTCGGCCAACGAAGCTGCGGTCCTTGTTGGTTTCACCGGAATAAAATGTGCGCTCTTCGCTAGTCGATCCACGATAACCCATACTCCTTCATTTCCTTTCTTGATTCTAGGCAAACCATCGATAAAATCCATTGACATCATTTACCATTTCCAATTAGGTATTTCCAAGGGTTGTAATAGTCTGGCTATCTTCTGATGTTCATATTTTATTAGTTGATAGTTCGAACATCTACTAACATAAATCGAGATATCCCTCTTCATCCCTTTCCACCAAAACACCCTCTTTATATCATGACGCATTATAAAAACACCTGGATGAATACTCAATTTTGATCAATGACATTCTGCCAAAACTTCAAACTTTAGGCCATCGACATTTGGAACACATAATCGTCCATTCATCCTTAAAGTACCTCGACTATCCATCTCAAAATTCGTACATCTACCCACTTCAACACCTTGAATGAGTTCTAATAGTAGACTACCTTCCCTTTCTTTACTAGAAATCCTTTCCAAAAGAGTAGGTTTCACTTCCAAGAGTGCTAAGACTGCATTCCTGCTCAAAGCGTCTGCCACAACATTCGGTTTCCCTGGAATATAAGCGATACCCAAATCATACGCCGCCAAAAACTCTAACCATCTCTGCTGCCTCAAGTTAAGATCCTTCTAAGTGAAAAGGTACTTCATGGACTTGTGATCCATGAAGAGTTCAAACCTTTCGCCTATTTAAAGAAGTAAGTTACTACAAGAATTCCTAAAAAAGAAATAGGCTAAAGAAGAATAGAAGGATCCTTACCCAATAAGTAGTGTCTCTCCATCTTCAACGTAAAAACCACTGCTAAGAACTCTAGATCATGAGTTGCATAGTTCCCCTCATGTGGCTTTAACTGTCTACTTGCATAGGCTATAACCTTCCCATGTTGCATAAGCACTGCACCCAAACCCACTCTACTAGCATCGGTATAAACCACCAGTCCTTCACATCCATCAATAATTGCCAAAAGTGGCACACTAGTCAACTTTTCCATCAATTCAAGAAACACGCTCTCACACTTTGGTGTCCATTCAAACTTTACATCTTTCTTTGTCAGCTTAGTTAAATGTGAGGCAATCTTGGAATAATCCTTGATAAATCTTCTCATAATATCCTGCCATCCCTATAAAGCTTCTCACTTCCGTAGGAGTTTGGGGCTCCTAAAGTCCTTAACAGCTGCTACCTTGGCCGGATCCACTGTCTCCATATATAACATGACCAAGATATCTTACTTCTGACTACCAAAAGTGGCACTTGGAAAACTTTGCCTTTAAAACGTTCTTCCTTAATGTTTCCAATACCACTTCAAAATGGTATTTATGCTCTTCTTTAGTTCTCGAATAGAAAAGGATGTCATTAATAAAAACCAACACAAATTTATTCAGAACATTCCTAAATACTCGGTCTAACAGATCAACGAACAATGTAGGTGCATTGGTCAGCCCGAAAGGCATAACCAACCATTCATAGAAAAGTTATGAATTCCTAAAAGAAGTTAAGGGTATACTATCCTCAGCTACCCGTAACTAATGGAAACTTGTAGCAAGGTCTAACTGAGAGAATATCCTAGCCCCATGTAGTTGGTTGAACATATCTTCTATGCAAGGTAATGGGTATTTATTTCAATGGGCAGCTTATTTAGCTCTATATAATCTACACACAGCCTTAACGAACCGTCAGACTTGGCTACAAAAACTGCTAGTGATGCCCAGTTCGATTTACTTTGTCTAATCGATCCTTTGCTCAACAAATCATCGGTTTGATCCCTCAAATCCTACCTTTCCCTTGATGCCATCCTACGTAGGGGTTGAAAAACCGGTCTCAACATTGGGAACTAAATCAGTACGGAATTCTATTTCCCGATGTGGATGTATAGATCAGTTCTCTTGAGATGATTCCAAGGAGTAAAGGAAACTATATATACATCCATTAGACTTCCTATCCTTTATACTTTCCAACACATCCCCGGAATTGGCTTTCAATATACTACCCTCCTTTTAACACAATCAATAATTGCTCCATTTTTTGACAACCAATCCATACTAAGAATCACATCAAATCTCTCAAAATCCAAGACAAATAAAATATAAAAGAAATGGTGTTTTCAAATATCAATTTGTATGTTTTCAAAAATTAAACATAAGTTAGTTGTACCTCCTTTAGGGTATGACACACTTATATGGGTTTCAACCATTTCCAGTTTAAGCTCTAACTTATCTACTAACTCTTTAGGGGTGAAACTATGAGAGGCTCTAGTATCAAATAAAACATGAAACAAAACACCATAAATAAGTAAGGTACCTTCTAAAACTCCCTTCCCTTTCACGTCCATAGAGGTGGAGGGCTCATCCTTAATTGTATACACCTTAGCGTGCTCTCCCTTCTTCATCAAAGGACAATCCTTAATCATGTGGCTAGGTTGATGACATTGTAGCAAAGAGTCTTTTGGACTATTGGGGCGATAGTCTTCGCTTACTGACAATAAGTTGAAATATGTCCCTTCTTCTTACAGTTGTAACAAACAACACCTTTGTACTTATTTCCCTAATCACCTCCTGTGGGTTTTCCTTTCCCTTGCTTCTTTTTCCATTTTTGGTTGAATTTTCTCTTATTCGGATTAAAGTTACCCCCATCGATTGCTACTGCTGCTGGCTTTGCTTTCAAAAGTGCTTCATACTTATAGGCCATATAAATTAGATCCATAAATGGTTCCTTCACATGTCCAGGTATCTTCTCATGGAACTCCTCTCTCATCCCTATTACAAACATTTGATTTTTCTTCATTGGAGTATCTATGAGGCCTGGCCCAAAATGGGATAACTCATTGAATTTTTCTTTATACTCAGCTACTGATTATTCTCCTTATTTGAGTTCTATAAAACTTCTGTATAACCTTGTCTTGCCTGTAGCTGGCATAAAATGCCCTTCGAATACCTCCTTGAATCGGTCCCATCTGGGGTGCTTGTAGTGATTGAATCCCACCAAACTACGGCACTTACCTGTAACTACTATGAAGCCAGGAACCTTTTCTATTCATCTGATATGTCTAATACATTGAAAACTTTCATGCATGATCTCAACCAAGCTTGAAATTCAATGATTGACTTCCTGCCTTTGAATGGTTTCACTCCTAAGTTGGTAAAATCCTTGTATAATGCAGCGAAGTTAGCCTTTGGCTAAACTGGAGCCACAACCTTAACTGCTATTCCACCCCTTCCAGCATTAGGGGTTCTTCCATTAGTAGTTGTGGTACTGCTAGTTCCCCTTCCTCGTCTTGCTATGGTGATCATTCTTACTACCTGGATATAGTAAGGTAACTCTTAGAATAGCTAGACGAGACTAACTTAGGAAAAAAATCATAAGCTAGACATAAAAATGCTGAGCAGAATAATATAGAAACACACTCTCATAAACTGAACTCATTCTTGGGTATTGCTAACCCTACCTCTAATGAGTTGACCTTAACCAAGGCCTAGCTATTCGTTCAGCCTAAGATCTGATGCCACGTGTGACGATCTACCTTTCTTACACTTAAAGACAACACTTAATACATCCTCGGTATTCCTGTGTCGATCATTCAAGTGTCCAAAAGACAGTCGCAGGGTAAAGAAATAATAGTCAAGAGAAATAAAGCATAGATTTCATTACAATATGAGAGTCATACACAACACCACCAAATAGTACATGAAGTTAATCCAAAATACTACATCAAGTTACAAGTACTACTCCAAATTCAAGTCCCAAGATAGCTAGATCAGCCAATTAATATTACATAATATACACAATGCAGTAGAAATACAAATATAACTACTAGATGCTGGGAGGACTCCTGCTCCATCCTGTTCCAAAATGCATCTCTAAACCTGGCTACTCAACTGCTCAAAAAAAATTTAAGTACCTGAGAGTTTAGTGAAAAGAAAAATAAACTCCGGATCAGACATAGGTTTGGTGTGAGTAAAGCATAAAGTTTATCTTTATAAAAACCTTTGAACAAAAGTATTTCGTAAGACCACGCCGCACATAAACATGAGCGGGTTTTTAACTTACGATAACCAAAACATTTCATATTAAAATCATCTGATATTATCATAATGTCTAGATATAAAGGAAAATACAAAATCTTAGCCAAGATTGTTGCATTCATTAAATTCTAGCATACTAGGCTATACAACCAAAAATCAAAGGCTCATAGTAGATAATGGATTTCCAACTATGAAAGGGTAAGGGTCTACCCGCCAAATTCTTACACCTCAAGATAAATTGTATGGGAGGCTACAAAACGTTGCACCTTTGCTACTCAGGACCGACACTACCCCCTTCTCAAGTAGCACCAAATATAATCACCTCTTGGTTGCGATCAACAACCATACAATGGGATCCCGAAGCATACATGAATATCACTCTAGATTTGGGATGATCATACCCTACTTGGGTGCGACCCACTTAGCCCTGCCGCATGTCCCTGCTTTATTCATTTCCCAAGTGTGAGGCTCGAAGAGGCCACCTCTTACCATTTCCTCCTAGCAAACCATCTTGGAATGCTAATATTGCCATTCAGGCAAACAATACAATACTAGCATTCATCCATATGAGTTGTTCCGGGATCTAACAAACAATCACAAATTACTATCTTCCATATTGGAATCACCCTTTGAAGAATCGTATAGCTCCATAGCATACTTCATAACAATCCAACATGAATTTTATTTGTCTGGAGTGGTTTAGAAGAATCATATTATCCAAAACCGATGTCTCCAAACTAAGCTACAATTCCAGCTATCTCAATTCCGGTTCTGGTAGAAGTATGCAAATGTATTCGAGTCCTCACCGGGGAATTCAAACTTACAACCATACTCCCTGAGTCAAAATGGGTCAAGTGATCAAGAACAGACAATTTGCTATTTAAAGATGATTATGCACGGTTAATATATGGATTACAATATAATTAATTAAATGTGAAACATTCATGGAAATTAAATCTCCCATATCTATCACGTTTATGACATTTCCTTATCTTACCCCTCGCCTAGAGATAAACTCTAGATCTTGTTAGGTAAACAGTTAGCTTGCTCATCGACTTTTAGTGCTAGCCATTGGATTACCTACTTCTCATACATGTGTCACCACATTACTTGGGTTTGATATTTGTTCATGGTTACTTAAGGGTAAACGACATAGAAATCCCTTGATTAAAACATCTAAAAATAGAAAGCACTTTCGAAAAGAGAATAAATCGATATTTGAAATCAATTGATATTTAAAAATCCCAATCTTTATTAATTAGTTAAGTAATAAAATTTAAAACTTCCTTAAATAGTAATTAAACTTAATTAAACCTTAATCAAAACTTGGTTATCCTTAACCAGAAATTAATTAGTATTAAACCGTTTTTAATTAAAAACTAATTAATAATAAATAAAATAATAATAAATTAATTAAAACTAAATTAAATACTTAATTAATAATTAACTTTAATTACTTTACTAATCATGGTTAACTTAATTGATTAACAATTAAGTGTAAACAACTTTTATTAATAGTGATTAGGGCTAATTACCTTAATTAATTAATCATTAAATAAAAAATTAATCAAAAACTTGCTAATTACCTTCAATTAGCTTAACAAAGTTAGGAAAACATTTACTGTAAAGTTTCTAAGGGTAAAAAGTTAAATTCTATAAATTAGTTCGTTTTAACGAACTGCACGTATAGCGACTATCGCTATACGAATCCGTAATTATAACCTTTTGAATTTGATTTCTAGGTTACAAAAACTTCAACTTTAAACCCTTATTTCCTTTAAAACAAAAAAAATAAACTTTTGGAAACCAAACTAAAGTTTAAAACCTGAAAATGTTTCACTTTTGAAAACAAATTCAAACCTTCGACAAAAGTGGATTTCTACGTCGCTTTTGGTTAGCTAATCGCTAACTTCATGTCAGAACCCATATGCAACAAATATCTCATTTCAAACACCATACTATACAACATACATCATAGCACTAACATTAGCAATAATATTTTTCCACAATCTCTAACTAACATTTTCCCAAAATACAAGATAGAGACTTTCTTGCCTACTCAAACATCGGCGTACACAATTATCACCAAATCATCAAATAATCAAGCACACATCATATATAACATTCATACACCAATATACATCATAAATTTTCTAACTTTAATAAAGTTAACTAATTGTTTAAAAAGCGTTAACTTTACTCACAAAAAAGTGCTAAAATAAGGTTGAACTTCACCAGAATTCAAACACGACCTAAACAAGCCTCCTAGCTTTGAAATTTTTGGACTTTAGGCTCGGCTTAGTGAGGTTTGGGCTTGGCATTCATGAATTTTGGCTCGGCCATAGGGTGTGGAGTGTTTGTTTTGCTTGAGTTTTGGAAGAAAACTATTGTAGAAGATGTAGAAGTGATTTTGTGGATTAAAAGGAGAGTTTTGGAAAAAAGAAGTTGTTTTTATCACTTTAGAAATTATGAAGAGGAAGCCATGGCTAAGTTTACTTAAGCTCTTAGGAAATTTAAATGAAGAAGAAGGTTGTAAAAATGAGAATATGAAGATAAAGGGGTATTTATAGGCTTAGGATATAAATTAAAAATTATATAAGTGTTTAATATAAAATATATGTATGCATGCACTTCCATACTTCCTCCCTCCCTTCAAATCCATCCACTACACCCCCTTGCTTTCAACCATTCATGCCATGTTTCTAGTGTACTTGTGTTGAAAATGTGTATTTTTGTATGTTATGTGTGTGTGTGTGTATTAAATATATCTTATTTTAACTTATGTGTTTACTTATTTAAGGAGAAGCATGCACATGCATATATAAACATGTACACAACATGTTAACTTAGTTTATATTGTGTGCATGTATGTTTGACATAGTGTTATAACCTTTTGAATAACTTTTAACTGATGAAAAATCAATATGTCAGAAAATAATTTCCAGTCACATTTTCTATTTCTCTACGAACTATATATTTTGGTAAACAAATTTTGGAAACGATTTTATTATCATTAGTTGTTATTTGAAATAGTTTTATTTGTTAATAAAAATCCATCTATTAATTATTTAAAATATAATTAAATATTCATTTAAATAGCAATTAAACTCTAGGTCGTTATAACCTAACACAACCAAGTCCCCTCCACTACCTCCTAGGCATGGTTGACATGACCCCCTCCCATGTATACGTGATGATGGTTGTACTTTGATGTGTAATGTTGACTTAAGGTTACTTAAGTGTTAAGGAGTTACTAAAATATCTTTTATACATATTTTTGATTTTGTATATAATTAGTATATATGTATATATGTGTGTGTATATGCATGTTCATGTGCATGTGTACATGTCCATTGATGTGTACATGTATATGTGCATATGTATGTAACATTTAATCCATATCCTTGCATAATTTCTATACGCTGAATCGTTACGAATCCTAATTTTGATTTTCAGTCACATTTTCATTTCTTAGATAATATATATATATATATATATATATATATATATATATTTGTAAACAAAGTTTGATAACTAATTTCTTATTATTAATTAATTAATTAAATGATCCCATTTGAATTATAAAACCATATAAATCAATATTGAACACTTGTTTTCAAAAAGCGTTATTATATTGATAAACTGATATCGATTTGCCTTATATTTTCAAATTAATGATATATTTTTCTAAAACTATTATAAATGATTCATTATCACTTTAAACTAACTAAAATGAATTACTATCATTTTAAAACTATTATTTGAATTATTATTATTTATTATCATTTAAAACAATATTATTTGTGTTATCAACCTTTTATTTAAATATTTAAAAAATAAATATAATTTATCTAAATGATAAATTTGTGGGCCGTCACATCATCACTGTTGATCCATCAAGAGTTATATTCCTGCATCAAGACAAGTAAAAAAATATTTTGGAAGCTCAATCAATGTCATCTTCAAAGCTGCATTGTGAGGACCCACCTTTCTGACTCTTGAGAATGACACTTAATACATCCACGATTTTCATGTGTTGTTGCCCAAGCATCCAAAAGATGAATTGTCATGGGGTAAAAATAATGAGCAGAATAGAAAATCTCACAACGAAACTGTTAAATAGAACATAACAGTAATATAGTACATAACAATCTAATAACAAAATACACTTACAAGAACTAAACATATAACAGAAATAGACAACTAAGTAGATAAAGGCCTCTTGCTCGGACGACATCTTCAAAAGAGCCCATCAAAGACCTGCTACTCTTGGACTACTTAAATAAAATTGAGTACCCAAGAGTTTACAGAAACAAACAACTCGGGTTAGACAATATGTCTGATATGAGTAAAATTCTAAGCAATATGTGCAATTAAACAACAACTTATAAGACCACGCTGCCAAATGCGGAATGGGTTTTCTCTCACAAAAACAACATCCAAATGTAAAGAATGGGTACAAATAATTAAACATCATGAAAAGTGCTAGACTCTTCCCGATGCGATTGAGAAAACAAATTTGAAGGTTCAAATCAACAAGGAAACAAAATTTTCCAATAATGACTAGGAGGGTGCACCACTTTTATAGAAAGTATACACCTAGAAATATACTTGAGAACTTTGATGGCTCTCGGACACGTCCAAGCTGGACCCCGTCAACTGTTACCGAGTGTTTCACATCTTAGTGCATAAATATTCAAACTAAATTTAAAGTAGATGTGACAATACCCTAATGGGAGCAATCCCACATAGTTTGGCTTCCACTTGCTCTTTGGGTTTAGTCATTTCCGACAAAGGATAATAAAGCTCAAGTGAGAAACACATTGTCTTAGATGACGAAATGTAAAGAAGACCAAGGTAATCGACAGTCGACAAACCGACTACCGAAGATAACAAAATGATCATATATGGAAATTAAATCTTGTATCCCCATCACCACTCATCATTTTCAAACTTGTACTATCCCTTGGGTAATAATGATTCCAGACAAGTTAAGGTAGTGTCACCTCAAAGTCATGTTTTAGCGTACATTCTTAACTTTTGGGATAGAGATGAGTCTCCCTCTTTGGCGTTTGGTGTTAAGTATACAACTAAATGTTTTCCATATAAGTGATATTGCTTTATGGAAATTAATTTATTTCCATAAACGAATCAAACTTTTACTATTAAAACTGAATTCGTGCTTGGGCTTCACATTACAAGTATTAACTTTGAACAACTTTGTTAAAATGGTTCATTAACTTTTAAACACTGTTATAGAAAAGATTTAATAACTTAAAACATCCTTATTAAATTGACTAATTATCTTTAACTATCATGAATAAGAATGATTAATTATCTTTAAACTTCATTAATTTATTTGATTAAAAACTTTAAATATCCTTATTTAGAAAGGGTTAATCACTTTTAAAAACATCCTTAATTAAATTAATTAATTAATCTAAAATATATTTAATTAAATTAATTAATAAAAATTAAACATTATTGATAAAAAATGTTTAACTAATTTAAAACATCATTAAAGAAAAGAGTAATTTAATTTAAACTAATTAATTAACTTTAAAAGTCATTTACTAAAAAAGGTTAATTATTTTGAATGCCATTATTTAAAATGAATAATTACTTTAATCCATCATTATTAAAAAAACTTAACTTACTTTGTAAACAAAACCCAAGTACAAGAATAAACCAAAAGGTTTCGACGAGATGGTTTCAAAAAGTGCTGATATAGCGATAGTTGTTATATGGGCACTTCGAGAACTACTTTTATGTCGTATTGATTTTCATCCCAGCATCACATAACATAACATAAACATGACATATATATAAAGTAAACAATATTCATGAACATAAGAAGGCATCACTTAAACAAACTTTACTTTGAACTTTACAACTAATTCTAAGGGTTTACTAACTAAAAAGTTGTCATCTTTTAAGGCACAAACCAAGTCACAAACTTTACATCCAAAATTACTAACCAAGCAACAAAATAGTACCTATAATATGAAGGAAATAAAGTTCAAAACTTTATTTTAAAAAAATGAACTTTACTCACAATTTTTTTTGCAAACTTAACTCTACCTTCCACATGAACTTGAACACGACCGAGATCTTTGCTTCTAACCTAGAAAAATGGATTTTTGGATGTTTAAAGTGTCAAAGTGGTTCGGCCTAGGAGGGATAGTGCTCGACCTAGATGAATATGGGTGTGTGTGTACTTGTTTTAAGTGGTTAAGTGACTTAGAGAAGAACGGAAGATTTTTTATGGATTTTGCTTAAGGAAGAAATGAAAAGATTGGATTTTTAAACTTTGAAACCACTTTGGAAGCAATGAAAACTTAGAGAAAATTTGAATGAAGTTTTGAAAATGAAATTAGAAATGAGAAATGAGAAAAAGAATTAGGAAATTTGCTTTTATATGAAATGTACTTAACAAATTACTAAACTGCCCCTAAAGTACATAACCTCCACTACATGTTTGCCACATCACAACCGTTGTCTCCCCCTTCGTTTATTGAGCCAACATGCATTTATGGCTTTTGTACTTATGTGTCATAAGATGTGACATTTACCTTTTACCTAAATTTTAAACTTTGGAAATTGTCACATCACACTTTTTAATATTCTTAAGTTATATATAAATATTTATTATCATTTTTAAATCCTAAATTATTTACAAATGTTTGTTTATATGTAAACAAAATTGTTCACAACATTTTGGATAACTTTTAGACGAAGAAAAGTCGAAAATTCGAAAAACGATTTCCAGTCACATTTTCGATTTTTCTTCGAACTAAATATTTTTGTAAACAAATTTTGAAAGCTATTTCACCATCACTGGTTGTTATTTCAATGAGTTTTATTTTAGTTATGAAATCCATTAATTAAATATTGAAAATATATTAAATATCCATATTTTAAAGTGATTAATTTATGGGTCATTACACGCATATGACAAGATGAAACTTCTAGTATAAGTGTTGAAGTCCAGTCCAAAACCATTATATGGTTTCAACGTCACAACAACTGGCCAGGCACCTTATTACAGTCAGAACTACGCCTATGCATAAATATTTACACACAATTTTCTCATAGTTGATCAACCATCTCCATATAACGCCTTCCTGGTGAGGCCTGCACTAATAAACCTTGAGTTGTTATCCCACAAAAGGACTTGCTTATAAAATTGCATACCCCAGCTAGGATAGGTAGTGTTGGGGGCGAACAGCTTTTAGCCAGGGAATATACAAGATAAATTTAAATCTTAGTAATAAAGTTGTTCCAATGTATACTTTCATGTCTGCTAGTACTTGAAATAATGATAAGCTAATTTAGGGAACTACACTAGTATCTGATACCAAGGCCAACAGTGAAATAGGTCAACCTACGACCATAGTGCCGATATAAAAAAAGAAGAGGAATTAATTACCTTCATATGATCGAAACTGACGAATATGCTTCCATTTATGCATAGTATTTTAGTACTGCTGCACAAAATAAAAATAGCACAACTTCATCAAATCCATATTTAGTAGAAAAGGAAATTGATCCTAAGTTAAGAATTATTGAGAAATACTTGAAACCAAATATACGACTTGGAAGATATACTACTAGATCCTACAGACCCAACAAAAGCTGTAAAAATTGGAAAAAGCCTAAGTAAAAGACTACATATATGGTTGTTTGGAGTATAACTAGTCATTATTTGCCATGCTCTCAATATTGATCCAGATGTGCATCCCAAAAAACAATAGACGCATTCTCTGGACCAAGAAAGGTACGATGCTTTACACAAGGAGGTAAAGAGGCCAAAGGAAAATGGGTTCATCAGAGTATCCCACTATCCTAAATGGAATGCTAACCCATTCCGAGTTAAGAAGCCCTAATAGAAAGTTGCGAACTTGCATAGACGTCAACAACCTCAATAAAGCTTGTCCCAAAGATAGTTTTCCTCTTTCGAAAATAGATCAACTTGTATGTGCTACCAACGAAAATCCACTGTGCAGCTTCATGGATGCTTACTCGGGTTACAACCAGATTGCAATGTTCAAACCAAATCAGGCGCATATCAGCTTCATTATAGATAAAAGGTTGTATTTCTATATGGTTTGTTCCCTTTTGGCTAAAGAATGTCGGCGCAAAGATGTTTTCAGATAATATTAGAAAGAATGTAGAGATATATGCGGATGACATGCTTGTCAAGTCTAGAAAAGCTCCAATCACATGCAGGATCTATAAGGAAACTTTGCAACACTTTGAGAATTCGACATAAAGCCAAATCCTCTCCAGTGTACTTTCGCCATACAATCATGGAAGCTCCTTGGTTACATATAAGTGTTAGAGGAATGGAGGCTAATTCGAAGAAGATTGATGCTAACCAAAATGAAGGTTCCAGAAAAGCCTATGGATGTTATTGCTTAAATAGGAAAGTAGCTGCGTTAAGCAGATTCATTTCAAAAGCACTGGCAACCGCATCTCATTCTTTGTGAAGATCCCGGACTCGGCCTTCAAAAATCGGCACCCGTACTTCACTTGTACTCAAAATGCCACAGATTCAAACGCCGAATCTGGCTCCCCGAAGCTTATAACACAGTAAGTATAACAACACAGTGGAATAAAGAAATAGATGAAATCATATACAACTCCAATGAATACAATATCCAGAATGATATCAATATGATACAACAATATCAGAGATAAATAATGATACAGCGGAAATAACAGAAGTGATAACTCCAAATGATCCTCAAAAGAGAATGAGTCCAACCACTCCAATGTCAAGCTCGAACCACAAAGATAAGCAACGTCAGTCCATGAACTCCAAGAACTGAACTAGCTCAAGATAATCTACTAAACCTGACTATCTGAAAAGAAACCCAACTCTAGACTACCCGTGTGGAAAATTATGGGCACCTAGAGTTTAGGAAGGGAACAATAAACTCCAGGTCAGTCGTGGGACTGGTGTGAGTAACAAAAACAGTTTATCTTTAAACAAACAACAAAAGAATTTTTAAACATTGAAATCCGCAATGCTTTTGGAAAATGAAACTACCATAAGACCTCCCGCCACACACACAATGCAAACGCAGAATTGGAGGAGATTTCTTCTTATGATAGTCAAACATGCTTACTACGCAAACAAAACTCTTTTGATATTATTACTAGTGCATAGTGTAGAAAAACCTTTCGAAAGTATAATATTAATCTTAGCCAACATACAACCATTATTGTATGCCTACTATAGCTACCATCTAAACAGTGGTGACCACCATAAGTAAATGGCAGGTTCAACAACTAAAACCATACAGGGTTCGTATTGGAAGATGGATTTCCAACAAATGGTCAGGCTAAGGAACTTCCTATGCCACATGGGATCGCCTCTGGCGGGACGTCCTGAGAACAAACTAGCTCTCTGCCAACACAAGGCCGGGTTACCTCTGACACCAGGTAACTACTACATGAATATGCCACCTCCCGGTCCTTTGGGACCTTTATCCGAGCGCTTGATAACCAACATCACACAGTAATAAATATAGTGTGTCCACATGAGTAAGTATCTGGGCTCCATACCATGATACCACCCTTTTCCAGAAGGAAATGACATACCCTAAAGGGCGCGACCCTCATAACCTTGCCGCATCATTCCTGTTTCGACCATTTCCGGTCTGTGAGGTTCGATGAAGTCTCATCCACAAAGCTATGCTTTTTCACAAAGCCATGCTTTGGTCACAAAAGATCAATAAATGATCAACACACAGCAACACTCAGCATGCCACATTACCAAATTGGGAGTATATCGCTAATAACCTTCAACTACATAACCTCTGAGCTCGTACGTCTCAGAGAAGGGTGTTAAGCTAAGAGAATAAATCTCCGCCACCAAACAGAAATGTATTTGAAAGAAATCTACTTTATATCTCAAAATGTAATGTCAGACATATAACCATACAAGTCTGTTCCGGGTTTGAACAGAACCGAAGGCACTTCCAAAGAAGCCCTTGCAATCCGGGTATTCACAATCCTGATTGGACTTCCCATCACTTAGGGAATCTCTATACCGGAGCAACTCAGTGCAGAGACAATCGATAGGTCATCCTATCATTCTCACAAATACCCGGTCTTCAACACCGGTCTTCAAATGCTATCCATATACGTCGTATCACTATTCGAAATGGGGTATATGACACAAAGGTCCTCTCCCGGCTAAACCGAATAATGAGCGCAATATTTTAAAACATATGGATATTGGGATTTCAATTTAGTCACAACTTATTGCCCAAACTTTCTTTTAAATGGTTAAACAAATTACCATTTTAAATCTTTAAACAAAAAGATTTATTTCACAAAGTTCACCCAGTTTCACAAAGATCTATTCATAGATTTTCAAATCGATTTCCATTTCAATTGGATTAACTCATTAAATCTTTAAAACAAAGATTTAACTTATAGCTTTCAAAACGATTTCATTTCGAATGTGTAACGACCCGTAAATTTTAACTGTTTTAATAACGTAATTAGATAAAATTTTATGAAATTTTAAACGATAAAATTTTTAAATAAAAATTTAATATTTGGAATGCGTCTAATTAATCATAGCAACTGGTAAATTTTCATCAGATAATTTGGAAGTTTATTTTCTAGTGTAATTTTATTCCAATTTATATCAGTTAAAATTGATGATAATAAAATGTTTTCCAAACCTGAATATATTTTACATAGAAAAATTCTAATTCATCTTCTAACTAAGACGTCATTTTTCGATTTTCCAAATTCGGACTTTTTTAGCTCCGTCGATCTTATTTTTCTACGTTTTTGCTGCATTTTCCGTTGGTAGAAAATTCGAATTTTTATAATTCAATCATACCACTGATATTAATATATCGTTTTGATCGTTTCGTTGTGCTGATCTCTGCAGTATATTCATTTTTGTTTTTCGAACTCCGGTACACCACGAAATCAGTAAAACGATTACCGTATCGGTAACCGTTTTCGAAATTTTTGGCGTTTGTGGCCTTTCATTTGTCTAACAGCTGAAATCAAACAATTACTTGGTATTAATAATCTCCGAAACCAATGGCCAAGACTTTTGTTATTCCCTAGTGGTTAACATTCCTCTGGTTCCAACGTACATTCATTCTTTTGTGTCTGCCTACTCGTCTCCTTCTTTTTCTCTTCCCTGCCAATTGAAAACAAGTAACAATTTATGCAAAGCCGTATACTATTGCCTATAACCTCTCCACCTTTTCTCCTAGCATGCGCGCAGGCTCCAGCTCCTCGCACCCAAGATCAAACACCTACCAACTACCCTGAAACCCGAGCCGGCCTCGGCCTTCAACAGCTCCTACCACCCTCTTCCACTTCCGCTCTTCTTCTTCAACTCGAGCAGCCCGTCTAGCCTCTCACTTCCTGATCATGGCTGATGCCACTTCTTCCAAAGCCGGAGTCACCACCACGCCGGAGTCACCACAACGCCACCAATCTCCACACACACATGAGCAGCCCCTCCTTCCTCTCTCACATGATGCCACAAGCTAGCCTAAGCCGAGCAACTCCGCCTTGCCAATCCCGAGCAAATCATAGCCGCGAGACTTCTCTTTTATATATATAAGGTATATTTTTACACGTGGTATACTATATTAGTTATATTAGTACGTTAACTTGTTTATATATATATATATATATATTATTTTGTGTTGATCTGGAATGAAATATTGTATGGGTTGGCAAATATTTGCCTGTGAACTTTGTAGAGATTGTATGCGTACTTTAATAAACATTATTTTTAGTATAATATAAAGACTTTGTTTTATATCAAGATATATATATATATTTGCATTTACCTGTTTTGTATCCTTTTATTTTAAAAATATATATAACATGTTTTATTTATGTGAATGATTATATTTTAACTGGATGCACATATATGTTGCGAGTATGTACATATATTTGTTATTTATTGGTTATGTGTATATATATATAATCTGTTACTTGCATACGTATATAAGTGATATATATTGATGTCAATTTATAAATATTAAACTTATATGTATATTTCAACTCTTGGTTTATAAGCCTATCATACGGTTAGTTTATATATTATCACGTTAGTATAGTTTCTTTGAATTGCTTTGTATTGCATATAACATAAATATAAACAAACGTATGTGTGCTTTATATATATTGTTTAAGTATAAAAATACTGTTTAAGTATAGAATGTTTACAGCTTTTGTGACGCCCCACCTCTATACCCACGCTAGCCAAGAACACTACGATGTAGTTCTGTCAACTAGCGCGGAGAATAAGGCTGTTGAGGAGCGACCATCCATGTAACTTCTTTGTGCGAGCACCGATATGTCAGATAGAATAGGATGCATATCTTTTAAGGAGGAAATCCGACATACCGATACAAACACAAAGCTATCACACGGTGGCTATATATAATCTTCGGAAACAAATATAGAAATAAACGTAACATAAATCAGTCACAGGCAATTCATATCACAGAGGCGGAAATAGATATGAATAAATATACAACACATGAAAGTGTACATCAGAGTAGTGGTCAGAAAGATCCACGATAATACAAAAGAATAGCACCACGTGCTATACAAAAGAATAAGTACACAACATAGGGTCTATATCTCCAAGGTGTACATCCAAAAACTACGAATCTATGTAGTTAGCCAAAAGTCAGAAATATCCTGAAGAGAAGTCAAGCAGAAGCACCTGCAACATCTCGGTCTGACCCGAGTATTATTTATAAGAAAATAATAAACGGATCAGTCTAACTATAAATATCAGATGATATGGTATAAAGTAAATGGCATGACATGAACACGAAATAACTATTACGACATACTACTATAAGTATGTAAATGATAATCAACAAAAGATTAATCAATATCACAAGAATCTTCTCAAAGATAAGGTAGGGTATCATACCCTAAACTTGTATTCATAACAAGTCAATAACACATGAATTCACCAATGCACAAAAACTGATATCATATCAATGAAAATCATGAAAATTGGTGAAGCACAAAATTCCAGAAATCATCATCAGAAATCCAGAAAACACATAAAATAAAAGGGGGAGGCCTAACACATGAATGGGAGCTTTAAAACTCACCTACGCGTAAACACATGACGAGAAGCTATCTCATGGAAGCTATCCATTAAATTTTCACACAGGAATGGCCCGAAGACCGTAGGGTGCTACCCTGGAAATGTGAAGGAGAAACATCACATGATCGGGGTATAGTCTCCCACGTAGACAAAGAGACATCGCTCAATCGCTAGTCTAAATCACAAAAATGATCGTCATGATCATAAGGAAGTGTCAATCACACCAAGCTAGTAAATATATGAGTTTAGCTTCATGTCCCATAACCACTTGCTTAACTTAAATATTTACGAACAAGCTGTAAATCTTCACTAGGAAATTGTCACAAAACGGGTTCAATCGAGCAAGTCCAAGAGCTAACCGACGAAGTGAACGCAAGCGTTTCATACCACCCGTTTTACTAAGTCGTTTAAGTCGATTTCTCATTCGAGTGAAGTAAAGGCTTGTATATACTAGTAGATTGAAAATCGGTTTGAGGAAATCGAACTTTTGATATTTAAAATAGTGTTGAAATCGCTTTGATAAAAGAGTTTTGATATTTACTATTAGTATTGAAACCTTTGTATTTTTAAAGTGACAAGTCATAAAACGTATCACAAAAATTCACATTCGGAGACGTGAATAAAATCCAAGGAAATCAGCTCAAAATGCATCAAAATGGAAGTTCTGATGAATGCTTTTCATATAAGATTGCCTACGCAGAGTAATACGGGGTCCAGGGGGCAGCGCCCACGGCGGGGTGCGGGGCAGCGCCCCGTCACGGTACGACTTAGGTGAAGGCAAGCGACCTAAGAGGGAGGCGGGTCGAGCGACATTCTCAAAAATCCCGAGAAGAAGTCATCAATGAAGAAAATAAATGATAACGACGAATCGGATAACCTTGAATCGATAGAAATTGGAATCTCGAGATAAATAGGCAAAAGCAAGCAAAGTAGAGTCGCTCACAGGCACCAGACGTCTGAGGTAAATGCTCAGACGTCTGCAGGAAGTTTCGGGAACTTCCTGAAACAGACCCCAGACGTCTGAGCATATCTGCAGACGTCTGGTGAGGAGCTGAAGTTGTTTTTCAGCCCAGTAGGAGAGCAAACTCTCCCACATTTTTCACCCGATCGAGCAATGGACTTCGGGGCTTTTTGTCAATCGATAATACGGCCCTATAGGCACTCCGATTCACAACCAAAGACATGTTCACAAATCAAAGCAAGGAGATGCAAAGTTTGAATTAAAAGCATCAAAAATTGAAATGTTCGCCAAAGCAATTCAAACCAAAAGCAATTGAACATGTAATAGTGTTAGGAATTCATACCCAACATCAAAGATGGTTATAGTCATAGATGTGAGATAAAAATCTCACCTTTATGCACAAGAACTAGAATGAAGAAGCTATAGCGCAATGGCAATGACAATCTCTCTTCAATCCCAACTCAACAAGCTTGATTCTAAGCTAAAAAGAGAAACATTTCCTAAATTAGGTTTAGGAATTTCTGAAATTGATAAGAGAACGGGTTGGAGAAGATGAAGATGAAGCTTACCAATGGGTTCTCTTTGAATTTGGAGCAAGAACTTGAGTTTGCAAGAGGAACTAGGGTTTGGAATTTCTAATTCCCTTTCCTTTCCACCATTTTCAGTCTTTGCTTGAGTTTGAAGAGTGGGAATGAGTGAATGGAGAGGAGAGGGGGTTGGAACTGAGTTAGTAAGTGATTAATGGGTTCAGCCCAAACCAAAGCCCCAAGTGAAAAAGTGGCCAAATTCCACTAACTCCAAATATATCGAAGCTTATACTCAAAAAGGTCGCAAACGGCATTTTGAACTCAATGGAAGTGGTCTCGAGTCCCAATTCGACTGTTTGCAAAAAGTAGCTTTTCGGACTAAAATCCGACGAACGATGTTATATTTAAATAAAATATTTAAATATAAAATCGACAAATATGCGGGTTGTTACAGCTTTTATATGTATATAATATATAGTATGGTTTGCTCAGCTTTTCTTGTTATTTACGCGTACGTGTGTGTGTATATATATACATATATATATATATATATATATATATATATATATTTGTGGTAATTTATATTGATAATAATTGAGTGAGTCATATTTTAAAAGCTGTTGATATATAAATTTGTATAAGTGAAATATATTTCCATATATATAACCTGTTGGTGTTTATATATATGTTAGTTTGCTGTTATGTAAAGTGCTTACATTATATATATATATATATATATATATATTTCTATTTTTGCATATATACATGTGCGTTTACAGCAGTTATGACTAATAGGTTTAGACTACATTATGTGTTACAGCAGGTATATACATATAAGTTAATATATTATATAAGTTGTTGGTTATGCTTATACGTCAGTTATGTCTTTCGTATATATAAGTACATTAGTTTTTTATATATATATATATATTTGATATATATATATATATGTTTCGCTAGTTTATACATTAGTTAGTAGTATATATGTTTCGCTGGTTTATATATATTATTCTACTTGTTGTTCTATTCTATAAATTTTGGATTTTTTTATAGTATATAGATTTTAGTTTTACATGTAGGATATGATTTTATGCATATAGTTATATACGATCATATATACAAGTTCACTTTTATCAAATTATCTTCATCAATCTGGTTCTGATCTGATTAGTCTATTCCTATTATCAGCTTTTGTTCGTCGTGTCTGCTTTCCTCATCGTATTCATGCCCATCTCATTCTGCTTTGGATTGCGTAGCTTGCTCTGTTTGTCAAACTCTCTAGCCTCGAAAGGTGAGCAATCACTCTGATTAACATTCTTTTATTTATTAAATTGGATTCAATTGAAACGACAATCGAAATATGTTGTTGTTAGTTATTTATTTTGCTATATATATGCCATCATCTGTATTTGTTCACCTGTGACATCTGACACCCTTACTTGTTATTTATACTGATGATATATGCCTATTACCGTTGTTATATTATTATCATATCTGTTATCACTCTGCAAGTTCCCAGTTAGTATAGAATTCACTATGGGTTGAAATGATACATACCCGAATGCTCTGTAGAATAGGAGAAAATCGTTATGGGTTGAAATGATAAACCCAAGCGATTTTCAATTGAATTGAATTTGGGGTTACGGGTTGAAATGATATATACCCGTATATATTTAAACTACGGATTGAAATGATAAATATTTGTATCACCTGACCATAGGGTAGAAAATTATATACAGACACTGTTGGTTTATATATATAAATATTTGAAAAATGATTTCTATGGTTTTGAAGGAAATATATGGTTGTAATAAATATTGATTTTAAAGATCTAATAAAGTTGATTTAATAAAGTCGATTTAATCAATATAAAATAATGTTTAAGTATTTATGTAAATTTATATTTTCAAATATAGAGTTTATAATGATTCAGGTTGGAAAGATAAATTGAAATTGATTTGAAATTATATTTATTTAAGAATTTTACTTAAATAAGGTTGATTTGAAATTTATTAAATTTGAAAGTTGATAGATATGTTTTATTACTTGAATTTGATTAAAAGTGACTTAAATGAATATTTCAAACTTATCTAAATTTAAATGGGATATTTTGTTTATTTAAATTTTAAATTGAAGTCATATTTAGAGGTATTGAAATAGTTAAAGAAATATCTCAGAAACAAAATGTAATGAAATTAAATTGAGATATAAATGGAATTATCAAATTTAGTTTTGAAATGTGAATATTTAAAGCTTTGAAATATATGGAAATTTAAATGGCTTGTTTTGTGGTTCAAATATGTATTTGAAATTGATAATTTGAAATGGTTTATTGAGAAGCTAAATCGAGTTGAAATTGATGATTTGAGATTTGATTAAATTTTAATTTTGGAATTCGAGTTTATGTGAATCGATTTGTGAAATTTGAGGAAGCTATTTTTATATAAAGTATTTTAAACTATATCTAAAACTATTTATATTTTACTTTATAAATTTTTAATATAAATTATTTTAATATAAATCATTTTCAATATAAATTATTTTATTATAAACTATTTTAACTTACAACTATTTTATATAAACTATTTCATTGTATAAACTATTTTTCTATATATACAAAATTTAATATCTAAACTATTTAAGAGGAAAGTGTTAGGATTCCAAAATGTTATGATTTTAAGCTATGATTTCAAAGTGTTATGAATTTCAAGGTTTTGATTTCCAAAGTGTTTTGATTTTAAAAGACTTATGATTTCGAAAGTGATATAATTTTGGAAAGTGATATGATTTTGGAAATGGATTTATTTGAAGTGAAAGTGATATCGTATTGATATGGTTTTGAATTGGCAAGCATATGTCGGTTTTGAAATATAACTATTTGAAAATTTATTAAATGACCATCGGTGTAATAATACGTAGTTATTAAAGAGACCGGGATCAGATATGGACATACTCTCTGTCGATACCGAAACCACTTTAATAACTAATATACGCGGAGTGTTGATCTAGAACGAAGTGGATGGCTTTGGTGAACGCGTTGACTGAAGAAGGAGAACGATACTGGATTACCCCTGACATGACTAAAACAGGAGCCGCGCCGGGCCATTGAGGATCACCATCTCTAGCGGACACACTTCTTCGATACTTTATCTATTACTTATGTGATTCGATTTGGGTGCACCCCTTGATTTGGGAGTGTTGTTTCGCAGTGTTGGGGTAGTAGCTGCTATGCCCAACATCAGTCCGGATCAAGCAACTACTAGTATCCTAGTTGGTATCACCTCATGTACCTTGTCATACTGATTATCCTATTCGCGACCACTACGATTTGTTTTGTGTTATACCTATGGGGTACCCTCTGATAACCACTAGTTTACGGTGGGGCTTACGGTGCTGTATAGACTATGACATTATAAAAATGTGTTAAGGGGGATTATGGTAATGCCTTAACGCTATTTTGATACTTTATATTACTGACAGGCATTATCTACTTAGCGTACACTATTACATAGTAGATAGTTTAACGGATCCTTAGAGGATGGTTATCCCAAACATCCTTTGAGTTACTTGTATTTCAGTTGATATTTCACTTGAGTTGGATTTATTGATATAAGAATGTTAATCCTGACTCGAGTGTTTTGTGTTTTGCTTTACGCTCGGGTCAGACTGAATGATACAGTATTCGAGACTCACCTTTGGAGTTGGAGCTTCGCTTAGAGATCCAGCTTTCAGTTATTCAGTTGATTCCAATGATGTATTCAGATCTTGTATTTGACTATTGTATTGAGATATCTATGTATTCAAGACCTCTGTTGTATCTTGTTTAACTCTGTTATATGTATATAGTAGCTTCATGAACTACTATTCTTTTGTTTCCGCTGCATTATTGTTATATTACTCTGTGTCTATGATCTGTGATTATTTATTTACTGTATATGCTGAGTTTTGCCAATTTAAATTAACAATCCATTGTTTTGAATTATTCAAGTCTGACATGTGTGGATTTATTGTCGATTTGAATGGTCCAAAATAGTGGGTCGTTACAGTTGGTATCAGAGCTCTGGTTTTAGGCAAAACTCAGCATATAGAGTAAAATTCAATTACAGAATCACTTTCGTTCAAGCTTGAATCCCATTTCTTTGACTCGGTTTCTTTGAATTTTGGAACGTTCCCTTCGGTTCCAAAGTCCATTCGTGTCTCCCATATTCGTGTCTTTTGATTCTGGAGTGTCCCATAACTCCACTTCAAATAATCTCTATAATAAATCGGCGGTCTCGCCAACCTTTGAATGATTGTAAAGGGGTGAAACTCCTTTACAACTAGCATTGATTCACCGGAGATTTCTGTATCCTTGGTTTACGATGATGTTATCTTCTGCTATACCTGAATTCTATTTCTTGAGATTGAATGTTGATTTACCTCGGAATTCCACCTCGATCTTATTCTTGAAGCCACGGTCGACCCGGTTATGGTTGCCCGCGATTTATATAAGATTATCTATTTCCTTATACGATTAAATAATCATCTTATCTTTCGTTCCAACTTATTCTCAAATCAAAATTTTCTTTAATTGAATTATCAAATTTGAATCTCTGTCCTTGCTTTGAAAATTTATTCTTGTATAGAGTATTTGTAAATCTATATTTAAATGTTTTAGATATTGTGTTGTTTGAATTGTTATTGTTGATTTGGGTTTTCGATCGATTCGTCTGATCAACGTTATCGATAGAATTTCTAAAACGCTTGAACAGAGCAAACTGACACAATATTATTTTTAAATTTGGTAAATGAAATAAATTTTGAATAATTATATTATATATATAAGTATGATTTTCTGAATTTTGATAGTTAATTGAATTGCTTGTTAATAAATAATATTGGATTTTAAATATGTCACCTAAACCATTGGCTTTTGTCTCATATATAAATAATTGAAATAAAAACATGGTTTATAATTTATTTGAAATTTGTAATGAATTTAAATCAAGAAACTGAGAATTTAAATTTTCGGTGATTTCAAACTTTGATTTGAAAGTTTTAAAGTGTATAGTATTTAAAATATTTTCAAATAGAAATCATTCCAAAGAAATTTTAGATGTTTTATCAGTGCTCTCCTCTTTGTCGCTGGAAAATAATTTCGGTGATGGCGGCCGCATCATCGACATTCATTTTCGAGTTTCGAAGTGGAGATACTATTCTGTAGCTTTGCTACGGTTTTATTTTGAAAAATATTTTGATTTGAATTTCTTCAGTATAATTTGATTTATATATATATATGGGTATCTAATTTTAAAATTTAATTTGATTTGATATAAATATATTATATATATCTCTAAATTGTTTAAAGTTAATCGGAAATCTAATTCTTAAATGTTGTTAAAGGATGATTTTAATTATAAATAAAACCAAAATTTGGAATAAATATTTAAACTTGAATAATTGAATTGGGAAAATTTTATTTGTATATTGTTCAACTGCATTCTAATACAACTTACCTAAATTATTTAGAAGTTGAATATGTAATTGGATAATATATAATATAAATTGAGTTTATAAATAAAATTTGAGTGGTTATAATAAATGTTATACACTTAAATTTTAATTATAAAATGTTAATTGAAATAAATAGAATAATAAGTTAATTGAATAATAGATGAGCCAAATAAATTTGTTTTGAAGGAATTAATAAATTGAAATTAGATCAATTTATGGAAATACCTTAAATTTAAACCAATTATTGAATCTAAATTAATTTAAAATTGAAATTTATATGGTTTAAATTAATTTATATGGTTTAAATATATGCAATAAGATATATTAAGTGGAATAAACTTAATAATAATTCGGAATAAAAGAATTAAATTTGAATTAAATTTGCTGAATAAAATATGAGTACAATAAATGATTATACCAATTGATGATCTAGAAATTGTTAATTGAGGATGAATAGATAATAAGATAATGAATTTAGAAATGGATAGATTGATTTAACTTAAGTGAACTTAAAGGAATTTAACCAAATTGTTAAATATTAATTAATTTAAATTGAATTTATATGGTTTAAATGAATTGTTTTACTTGTATTCCAATCTATTTTCTTTCTGGTTGTTTCTATTCTCCTTCCTTTTCGGGGATGAAAAGTTTCGAGTGGGGGAGAGTGTAACGACCCGTAAATTTTAACTGTTTTAATAACGTAATTAGATAAAATTTTATGAAATTTTAAACGATAAAATTTTTAAATAAAAATTTAATATTTGGAATGCGTCTAATTAATCATAGCAACTGGTAAATTTTCATCAGATAATTTGGAAGTTTATTTTCTAGTGTAATTTATTCCAATTTATATCAGTTAAAATTGATGATAATAAAATGTTTTCCAAACCTGAATATATTTTACATAGAAAAATTCTAATTCATCTTCTGACTAAGACGTCATTTTTCGTTTTTCCAAATTCGGACTTTTTTAGCTCCGTCGATCTTATTTTTCTGCGTTTTGCTGCATTTTCCGTTGGTAGAAAATTCGAATTTTTATAATTCAATCATACCACTGATATCAATATACCGTTTTGATCATTTCGTTGTGCTGATCTCTGCGGTATATTCATTTCTGTTTTTCGAACTCCGGTACACCACGAAATCAGTAAAACGATTACCGTATCGGTAACCGTTTTCGAAATTTTTGGCGTCCGTGGCCTTTCATTTGTCTAACAGCTGAAATCAAACAATTACTTGGTATTAATAATCTCCGAAACCAATGGCCAAGACTTTTGTTATTCCCTAGTGGTTAACATTCCTCTGGTTCCAACATACATTCATTCTTTTGTGTCTGCCTACTCGTCTCCTTCTTTTTCTCTTCCCTGCCAATTGAAAACAAGCAACAATTTATGCAAAGCCGTATACTATTGCCTATAACCTCTCCACCTTTTCTCCTAGCATGCGCGCAGGCTCCAGCTCCTCGCATCCAAGATCAAACACCGTACCAACTACCCTGAAACCCAAGCCGGCCTTGGCCTTCAACAGCTCCTACCACCCTCTTCCACTTCCGCTCTTCTTCTTCAACTCGAGCAGCCTGTCTAGCCTCTCACTTCCTGATCATGGCTGATGCCACTTCTTCCAACGCCGGAGTCACCACCACGCCACCAATCTCCACACACACGTGAGCAGCCCCTCCTTCCTCTCTCACATGATGCCACAAGCTAGCCTAAGCCGAGCAACTCTGCCTTGCCAATCCCGAGCAAATAGTAGCCGCGAGACTTCTCTTTTATATATATAAGGTATATTTTTACACATGGTATATTATATTAGTTATATTAGTACGTTAACTTGTTTATATATATATATATTATTTTGTGTTGATCTGGAATGAAATATTGTATGGGTTGGCAAATATTTGCCTATGAACTTTGTAGAGATTGTATGCGTACTTTAATAAACATTATTTTCAGTATAATATAAA
The DNA here is from genome assembly GCA_030737815.1 of Allium fistulosum. NCBI lineage: Eukaryota > Viridiplantae > Streptophyta > Magnoliopsida > Asparagales > Amaryllidaceae > Allium > Allium fistulosum. Next base: position 370,338,768 of record CM060908.1, read on the forward strand.
GACTTTGTTTTATATCAAGATATATATATATATATATATATATTTGCATTTACCTGTTTTCTATCCTTTTATTTTAAAAATATATATCACATGTTTTATTTATGTGAATGATTATATTTTAACTGGATGCACATATATGTTGCGAGTATGTACATATATTTGTTATTTATTGGTTATGTGTATATATATATAATATGTTACTTGCATACGTATATAAGTGATATATATTGATGTCAATTTATAAATATTAAACTTATATGTATATTTCAACTCTTGGTTTATAAGCCTATCATACGGTTAGTTTATATATTATCACGTTAGTATAGTTTCTTTGAATTGCTTTGTAGTGCATATAACATAATTATAAAAAAATGAATGTGTGCTTTATATATATTGTTTAAGTATAAAAATACTGTTTAAGTATAGAATGTTTACAGCTTTTATATGTATATAATATATAGTATGGTTTGCTCAGCTTTTCTTGTTATATACGTGTATGTGTGTGTGTATATATATATATATACATACATATATATATATATATATATTTGTGGTAATTTATATTGATAATAATTGAGTGAGTCATATTTTAAAAGCTGTTGATATATAAATTTGTATAAGTGAAATATATTTCCATATATATAACCTGTTGGTGTTTATATATATGTTAGTTTGCTGTTATGTAAAGTGCTTACATTATATATATATTTCTATTTTTGCATATATACATGTGCATTTACAGCAGTTATGACTAATAGGTTTAGACTACAGTATGTGTTACAGCAGGTATATACATATAAGTTAATATATTATATAAGCTGTTGGTTATGCTTATACGTCAGTTATGTCTTTCGTATATATAAGTACATTAGTTTTATATATATATTTGATATATATATATCACAACACCAGAAAAGGCAATTCCTAACGTCTATAAGCGTTACTATTAATTTTGGTAACGCATTCAACCCGTTAGGAAAAGGGCGTGAGGAAATTCCTGGTACATGTTGTAACGCTTATTAGGGTTGTTAAATTTTACATTGTAACGCTTATAACCGTTGCAAGGTTTGAGTTTGTTACGCCTAAAACCCGTTACCGAACATGAGTTTGTAACGCTTATAAGTGTTACTACAATATTTCTTTATGGTGCTTAATTTTGTTCAGTAACGCCTATAAGCGTTGCAAAAATTCTATTTATAACCACCACATTTGACACTGTATATGCAGTAAACAATTCACATAAAAATGACACTGTATATGCAGTAAATAATTCACATAAAAATATTATCAAAAAACAGAACCTATTTAAGTCATAGCATCATCAAACATATTATGTTTTAAGATAAAAAGTAAATACATAGCTTTAACGATAGAATTTGAAATACAACTTCAATACTCAAACAACCAAAACACTACAGTAGCATTACAATACAACAAAAGACAAAATATTGTGTCTAAAACAAAAAGTATGCTAAAAGAAGACTACATATTCCGGATGCGAAACACTGGCCATATCACAAAACCTCCATCCACTATTTCACAAAGCTTATAATTCCCATTTTGTGGACCATCATAAATAGGTGCTTCTGGATCTATTACTTCAGCAACCCAAACAACTTTTTCAACATTTGGTACAACATTTCTAAAATGGCAAGTAGTTTGCGAACCAAGGTAACCTTTGGCTACATCTGTGGCGCCCCACCTCTATACCCAAGCTAACCAAGAACACTACGATGTAGTGCTGTCAATTAGCGCGGAGAATAAGGCTGTGGAGGAGCGACCATCCATGTAACTTCTTTGTGCGAGCACCGATACGTCAGATAGAATAGAATGCATATCTTTTAAGGAGGAAATCCGACATACCGATACAAACACAAAGCTATCACACGGTGGCTATATATAATCTTCGGAAACAAACATAGAAATAATCATAACATAAATCAGTCACAGACATCCATATCACAAAGGCGGAAGAAGATATGAATAAATATATAACACATGAAAGTGTACATCAGAGTAGTGGCCAGAAAGATCCACGATAATACAAAAGAATAGCATCACGTGCTATACAAAAGAATAAGTACACAACATAGAGTCTATATCTCAAAGGTGTACATCCAAAAACTACTAATCTAAGTAGTTAGCCAAAAGTCAGAATAATCCTGAAGAGAAGTCAAGCAGAAGCACCTGTAACATCTCGGTCTGACCCGAGTATTATTTATAAGAAAATAATAAACGGATCAGTCTAACTATAAATATCAGATGATATGGTATACAGTAAAAGGCATGACATGAACATGTAATAACCATAGCGACATACTACTATAAGTATGTAAATGATAATCAACAAAAGATTAATCAATATCACAAGAATCTTCTCAAAGATCCAAACACATAAAAAGGTAATGACACACGAATTCACCAATACACAAAAACCTGATATCATATCAGTGAAAATCACAAAAGTTGGTGAAGCACTAAATCCAGAAATCAACACACGAAATCCAGAACAAATCCCAGAAATCAACACACGAAATCCAGAAATCACAAAAAGGGGGAAGTCCGACACACGGACGAGAAGTTATCTCATGGAAGCTATCCATTTAAATTTTCCGAACACACGGATGGCCCGAAGGCAAGTCCGACACACGGACGAAGAGACATCGCACATTGCTAGTCTAAATCACAAAAATGATCGTCATGATCATAAGGAAGTGTCAATCACACCAAGCCAGTAAATATATGAGTTTAGCTTCATGTCCCATAACCACTTGCTTAACTTAAATATTTACGAACAAGCTGTAAATCTTCACTAGGAAATTGTCACAAAAAGGGTTCAATCGAACAAGTCCAAGAGCTAACCGACGAAGTGAACGCAAGCGTTTCATACCACTCGTTTTACTAAGTCGTTTAAGTCGATTTCTCATTCGAGTGAAGTAAAGGCTTGTATATACTAGTAGATTGAAAATCGGTTTGAGAAAACGAACTTTTGATACTTAAAATAGTGTTGAAATCGCTTTGATGAAAGAGTTTTGATATTTACTATTAGTATTGAAACCTTCATATATCTTTAAAGTGACAAGTCATAAAACGATGGTAGAACAAATCAATTCACGTTCGAAGACGTGAGTAAAGTGCAAAGAAGTCAATCCCAAAACCATCAAAGTAGAAATTCTGATAAACGTTTTTCAGAAGAGATTGCCTACGCAGAGTAATACGGGGTTCGACCTGCCCGGTCAGGTCGCGGGGGTCCAGGGGGCAGCGCCCACGGCGGGGTGCGGGGCAGCGCCCCGTCACGGTACGACTTAGTGAAGCAAGCTGGTCCAACGACCTAAGGAGAAGTAGGTCATATGACCTAAGGGAAGACTGCCGTGCAACCTAGCTGAAGAACAGGTAAAATGACTAAGTACAAACTCGCGAACGACTTACGACTTAGGGGATAAGGTCATACGACCTAAGTGGAGAATGCCACGCGAGCTAGCAGAAGAACAGGTCAAACGACCAAGTACTAACTCGCGAACGACTTACGACTTAAGGGAGGAAAGCGACTTAAGAGAAGCAGCGACCTACGACTTAACGATTTAAAGCCAACGACCTAGGACTTAAGAGTCATACGACCTAGGACTTAAGGGAGGCTAGAGACTTACGACTTAAGGGATAAGGTCATACGACCTAAGTCTTGAACGACTTAACGACTTAACGACTTAACGACTTAAGCCAGGGCGAGCGAGCTAACTGCAAAACGACCTACGACTTAAGGCCTTTAACTCCTGAACGACTTATGCCTTTAGCTCCTGAACGACTCAAGCCAGTAACTAGTGAACGACTTAGCACACCCAGAACGACTCAACGCCTGGAACGACTTAACACTTTAACTCGAGAACGACTCAGGCCTTTAACTCGTGAACGACTCAGGCCAGACGAACAGAAATACACGCGCGCGACCTAAGCCCTTAACTCGTGAACGACTCACGACTTAGGCTTAACTCGTGGACGACTCAGCGAAGGCAGAAACGACTTAACGCCAGAAAAATCACCAAAACGCTGAAAATCGAAGTTTTTCGCCAATCCAATCCAAACCAAATGCAAATGTTGATGCAAATACAATAGGGGATCATTCCCAACAGTCCAAGATAGATATAGGCAAGATGTGAGATCAAAAATCTCACCTTTTCACGGAATTTGATGAAGATGGAGATTTGAGAGCAAAGCAAGAACACCAACAAGCTTGAATCAATGGTCTAAACGTGAATTTGATGTTGAATCTCGGATTTGCAATGGAATTTGTGTTTGGGAGTTTTAATTTCTCTTTCCCTCCACCATTTTTGAAGAAGCTTGAAGTGATGAAGAGAAGAGGGGGTGGGCTGAGTTAAGAAGGTGCAGTCCAAACCAAAGTCTCAAGCGGGAAAAGTGACGAAAATTTCACTATCTCCAAACATATCGAAGTTTACACTCAAAAAGATCGCAAACGTCATTTTGAACTCAATGGGGGTGGTCTCGAGTCCTAATTTGACCGTATGCAAAAAGTAGCTTTTCGGACTAACATCCGACTAACGATAAAATATTTAAATAAAATATTTAAATATAGAATTGATAGATATGCGGGTTGTTACAACATCCTTCTTCAAGTCTTGTGATAATAGCGTCACAAATTGTTTTTCTTTCGAAGATGAACCATTATCACAGGGTTGAGCATTATTCATAGAAGGAGAACACTCTAAGTTGGAAGCACCATCTGTTCTCGGAGTAACATTAGTGATACTTTGAATTTGTTGCATCCCCGATATCTTATTTAGAAAAGATGAAGCAAATGATTTAAGAGCATCATCGACTTGATTTGCTACTTGTTTAGCTACTTGGTTTTGCAATTCCAATGACCAAAGTTGAAAGTTATGTTTTTCATTTTTCTCAGCAATTGCTTTTGAAGCTTGTATTGTTTTTACTTGTTTTACAGTAAAAGAGGAACTAACCGCACGACAATAATTTTTCTTTTTATCAGGCCCAAAAACTTCAGCAAGAGGATCTCTTTCAATATCATGTAAACTTGTTGCGCCATCGCCATTAAGACCAGCCTCCATCTTTTGTTTATCTTCTGTCTCCTCTATTAGCGCCTACAGTACATAAAGCATTCAAAAAAATAGTGTCTGAATGTAAATATGGGGCATAAACATAGTAAAACAGAAGTAAAAGTCCAGAACAAAATTTTGTTGAGATAAAAATGTCAATGTAGAGTAAGGCTACAGCCATTACAGAGCATACAAGATGCATCACATTGGTTTAACAACAAGCACTAATGCAACTGGCTAAGATAAGGAAGTAGAGTAACTCACAGGTATACAGACACACAAAGGACCAGAAGCATGAGGTGCTACATCACAAGCAGATGGAAGGAAGTACGGGAACCAAGCACAAAGATATAAATATACAAGTGCACATGTATAAACCAGACAGGGATTAACAGAGCAATCAAAAGTGTCAGAATATATATATACATAAGGTCATGTCTAAAGGCAAATAGAAGCACTAGGTTCAATATGTATCAGCCATACAGGTCCAGACATGGGGTATCAGTACAACAACAAGCACAAGATTCAATTGCAAAAGCAATGTACAAGGCAAGACCAGCAGAAAATATTATGGCCGCAAATAGATGAACATCACAATGAAGCAACTGGTAAGTGACCACAAACGTGATCACATCGACATGTGCATATATACATAGATGGACTGCATATTCATTTGCAAATGCTGTAAACAAGAGCAAGGCCAAAGATGAACAGAGGAATCAAAGCCATAGTAAACAAGAGCAAGGCAGGATACACTCAATGCACTCGGGACAGAATATGCATATACATGTATATATGTACATAGCAGATTCAATGCTCCTAGATACCAGGACCAACATGCACAAATCAACTCAATAAGGGTGAACAATGACATTGAATGAAAACTCAAGCAACAAAGATGAAAGCTAAACAGACATGGGCATGCAAACAACAACTAGGAACAAAATTAAGGCAACCAGACATGAAACAGCAAGAGTGAAACCAGAAGCAATAACTGCCAGTGAATAATTAAACATGGATATCAAAGCATAGTAACATAGTGTCGAGTATATCAGTTCATCAGAAAATTAATATCAAAATCAAGTGTCAAAATTAGTCAAGATATATTCAGAGATTATCGCGCGTGTGTGTGTATCGACACATATATCACGAAGAAGAAAAAATAAGTTGATATAAATCTCATTCCATGAATTTGTCTCTTACATAATATTATTTTTGATGCATAACCTACAAGATTGTGCAACTACATGGCTGCATTATATCTAAATAAATATTGAAGAGGTCTGATTTTCCTTGAGCATTGTCTCCTATAAAATTCATCATCTTATTTCTGATATATCAATTCAATAGAAATCATCAAACTTATTTCGTGATTTTGTTAAATTAAATATAAAAATCATCAAACTTGATTTACCATTCTTTTATTTTAATTCTCGCGATTTTCAAAATAATATTATTATTACACTATTCAGATTTTGTTTTTCCTAATTTTTGGAAATTTCTTTTTTAATGGATGTAAAGAGCAGAAATCGTCGAATGATACTACACCATTTTAATGGATGGCTACTTTTTCTCTAAATTTTTAAATGCTAGAAATCCACCTAGGTTAGCTGGAATATTTAGCAGCCTGAAATGTCATATATTGAAACTGATATATTTTAAAGTAGGAAGCATTGTTAAAAATTAAACTTTCTTAGCATTAAGTTACAGAAGTTATTTTCCATTTGTCAACGTTTTATAAGCGACAAAATTATGTAGAAATTTGTTTCATTATATATTGATGATTGATTAAGGAAAGGGTATAACTAACATTCGCACCGAAGCAGAAACTGGATATATATACTCTATCTTCAATGTGTTATCATATATAGTACACAAACTAGTCAAAATTATTACGAAGCATATGTAAAACTTACATATGTTTTAGCAGCACATGGAAGCACTTCTCCATTTTTTTTACTTTTATGGCCGCCTTCCATGCCATAGTTCTTGTAACTTTCTCTTTTGGATTTGCAATAGCCTATAAGATAATCATAGTTAACAAAGCATAATAATTATTAATTGCTATTTGTTAAAAAACAAGTTGCATACCATTTCTTCATATACTCTACGGTATGGTTTTCTTCCCAAGGTATGAGTAATTGTATTTTTAGCTTTATTTTGAGCATTCTGCATACATTGTTTTCTCTTTTTATCGGTGTACTCATTGTCAACAAACTTCTCCCACCATGTTTTATCAATGTCATCAGGACATGAATTAATGGCAACGCTCTTAGGTATGGTCTGTCGATTGGGTCTTAGGTATTTATTTCGCAAATTAGACTTTACTGTACGAAAATATTGAGGAAACCTTTTTTCCAATATTGGTCGAGCTAGCTCGGGATCCATTTCCAGTTCAAATTCAGTCTGTTAAATCAAAGAAAATAATAACAAAGCAATACAATAAGAAGTTGTTTAATTATTTTCTACCTTCTTAAAAGACTGAAACAAAATGAATATGAAAGGTATGCATATTCTTTTATTAATGTTTCTTCTAACTACTTCTTATATGATTCCAATTTAACTCCTTCCTATATGAAATGAATCAGTTAATATGAAAGGTTTGTTTAACTGCTTACTATATGTTTTCAATTTTGATGCTTGCATGAGTTTTCAATGTAATGTAGCAAACCTTTTAACAAAATTAATTTCAGAAGTCTTTTCCAATAGATAATTTTGGTAATATTATCAGTATTATTGAGTATAAAAGGATCAAAATAGATAAATACCAATAGCTCTTTCCATAGATTCTCCTTGTAGTAGTCATCTACATTCCTCCATTCATCATAACCAATAGGTATGTGACAACGGATCAAAGCACCACATCGGGAACTCCATTTAGCTTCATCTTTACCTTTAGCTCCTTCCAAACCAACCATTATTGAGTACTTCTTACCACGTGGTGGAGGATGATCAGACATATTTTTTTGTACATATAAATGCCAGAGGACTAAATCAATCCTGTATATAAAAAAGTTAAATCTTAAAATGTAAGACATGAAAGAAAAATCATAATCAACACTTTAAATTGTATTTAAAAAACAAGTTTAAATATATATTTATGATAATTATTCTTTAATATATGTGTTTTTAAATTTGGTGGGCTTGCAGGCTTAATTTATTTTATAAATGCAGCAGCTCATGTTGGTTGCTGCCAAACAGCAGCCTACAAGATGCTATTGTAGCAGCCTGTTGTTTGCCTACAGCCCGAAGGGCTGCTGCATTTAGTAAATGGGGAAGGAAATGAAGTATTTGAATCCACAAAAAGCCTAAAGTTTTAGTTCATGTAGGATGGTTGCATTAAATAAAAACACCTAGAAATTGTACATCCCTAAAAGTACACAGTTTACTGCACAATAAACATGTTTATTCTGATATCAAATATGAAACAGAAATTGGATTATGATCATATACTATCAGCTAAACAATATGGCTTTTTTTATCATATTTCATTATAATTATTTTTACATGACTCAACATTAGCAAGATCAGATTAGCATGCTCATAAAATGATATATGAATTGAAAGTACCTTGGAACTTTGCGGAGAATTTAAAATTGCAGTTAAGCAGCAAAGAGGTACTTGGTACTTAAAAGAGATCCGCGGCGTTATGCTTAAATTTAAAATCTGTACAATAAACAAAATTGCATTTAGATATAGCATATGAATTCAAATTACCTTGGAACTTAGCATAGAGTTTGAAATCGCATTCAAGAATTGATGAGATGTTTGCAATTTAGAGTACTCCACAACGTATGCTTAAGTTTCAAACCTGTAAAATTAAGAAATTAGACATCATGAATATAAGTTAGAGGCATGAAAGTTGAACCTGCATATGAGCATATAATATATAGGTTTAGTCTCAAGCATATACATATACATACAGGTAATATATGAATCAAAACAACAACTCCATAAAATATCAAGCATTTTGATATAAAAGAAAAATGACAAAACTAGCTGTTTATACATTTTATTTATTTCAGTTCAGCACATTTCAACAACGGTGCAAGGTTAGGCTGTTCATTCATAACAGACTGAAAATTTGTTGGCACAACGTAATCATCTATGATATCTGTCATACGCTTTGGAGAGCGTCGAACAACGGACCAATCAGCATTTTGTGTATCATTTATGTAGAACACCTGACTTGCTTCGGTTGCGAGTATAGCTGGCTCATCATATTCACCATTAGAATTTTTGAGCCTTTTCATGTTCACCATTAATAAATTAGAATCTGGACAGATCTTACAACCATTTGTCTTATCTCCAATATTCACCCAATCACAATAAAATACCACATGTTGAAAGTCGTAGTAATCAACCTCTATGATCTCTTTAATAATGCCATACCAAGTAGTATCATCATCAGTGGGATTTATATCTTTCGCACTTGCAATGAATGTAGTAATTGCATCCATACAAACACCACTATCTTGTGTTGAAAGAGTATCGTCATAATATTGAGGAGAGAATACATAGCCGTTCACTCTATACTTGAGATATGTTTTAGCTTCCCATTTTGGACCACTGACATAGTGCCATAACATTGTGCCCATGCATTTTTCATCTACTAGCTGTTATGATTAACAAATTCTATAAACAACATAAAGAAAACTTAAACTATAGTTTTTGAATAAAAGCAGCACACCTTTTTGTGTAACCAATCAATAAATTCGGATTGTACTATCACTTCTGCCTTTGTGATACCTTTTCGTTTACCACGATGAGCACCTTCTAAAGATAAGCGATATGCACTACAAATTAAAAATCTAGTGTAAATATATGAATATAATTATAAATATAAAAATATGGATATATATAATCTTATACTTTATATCAAAAGTACTAAGAAAAAAATATCAAACCTATAATATTCATCTCTATCTGGAATATCAATTCTAAAAAGTATCCATCTTCGAATCTGTATGCGTTTCACCCTAGATAACTTAAGAGATTTACCCTCAATAATAGCGCGCTCATACGTGTCATCTCCGTTCTCGTCTAAAAAGGACGCTTGTGTAGAACTATGATTTCCATCACGCGGGTTGGGCATATATTCCATTGCATATCTAACTGATTCTGAAACAAGATATGCTTCAGAAATTGATCCTTCTATATAACGCTTATTGCTAGGTATATTCTTGCATTCTTTCATGGCCCTAATACATATATAATTACAGTTAGATTAAGTATTCAATAATATTCATAACCTAACTAAATTAACTGAACATTTCATACCTTTCAAATGGATACATCCATATATAGTTTGTAGGTCCACAAAGTAGAGCTTGATCAGCTAGATGTACCATAAGATGAATACTTATGTCAAAAAAGTCTATGGGAAAATAATGCGCCATCACACATAATGCCTCGGGAATCATATCTTTGGCAGCTTGGACATGTTCTCGAACTAAAACTTTCGAACAAATTATGTTGAAATACAAGCTTACTTGTAAAATAGCTCGTCTCAGCTCACGGAACTTTGGATATGCATGTTGAACCATTATAGGGAGAAAGTATTGCATAATAAGATGATAATCATATGTTTTCTTGATATGCAAACAGGGTGGTTGAATACTTACAAGGTTACCTAACTTGGTTGCAAGGGAAGATGGAAGTTTTGCATCTTTTAGAACTTGACAACATTGTACCTTATGAACCTTATCCCAAGAAAACTTAGAATGTTGGTTTCCCTTATCAAATAATAAGTTGATAATATGTTCTGCAACATTCTTCTCTGTATGCATCACATCAATCGTATGTCTTACTTTGTGGGTACTCCAATAACTTAAGTTGTATAAAATTGACTTCTTATACCATGCCGACCTTTCTTCATTGCCATCCTCTTCCATGGAGGAATATGCATTGCCATAAACATCACATATCATTCGTTTCTTACTTTTGGATATTTTTCCAGGTAAATACTTGATACGATCAATCTTTTCTAAAAGAGAAGAACCCCTTAACCTTATTGGAGGTTATTTGTTTTCAATGTCTTTGTACCAGCCATGTTTTAGTGCTCTATATGGATGACCATCCTTCAGAAATCTTCTATAATTTGGATAAACAACCTTGTTACCAATGTACTTTGACTCGGTCCCGATAGCACAAACTGGACATGCTTTATAACCATGTGTCACACAACCTGACAAATTACCAAATGCTGGTAAATCGTGGATTCCCCATAACAACATTGCTTTCATAGTGAAAATCTCCCCCTTATCCATATCAAAAGCAGATACTCCTTCCCAAAGTTGATTTAACTCATCTACAAGAGGTTGTAAATATACATCAATGTCCTGGCTTGGTGCTCTTGGCCCAGATATCAACAAACTTAGCATTTGAAATTGTGACTTCATGCATAATGAAGGAGGTAGGTTATATGGAATTATGTACACAGGCCAACAACTATAACTATTCGAGAGAACTCCATTTGGATTAAATCCATCGGTAGCAATACCAAGCCAAACATTACGTCCCTCGCTAGAAAATTCTGGCCACTTGCTTTTGATTGACCTCCATTCAGCTGAATCTATAGGATGGCGCATGGACTCCCATGAAGGTTCGGCATCTTTATGCCACTGCATTTTACGAGCTATCCATGGTATAGTATATAATCTAGTTAACCTTGGAATTATAGGAAAGTGTCTTAAAACTTTTCGTGGTTGGGTTGTCAATTTAACTTCCCCTGATGCAACGTTCTTAACTTTAAACCTTGATGTATGGCAATAAGGACATTCAACTGCATTTGCATTCTCCTTCCAAAATAATATGCAATCATTCTCACATGCATGTATGCAATTTACCTTCATACCTAAATCTTTCAACATTTTCTTCATTGTGGGATACTTGTCAGGTAGTGTATTTTCTTTTGGAAGCCAGCGTTTCATTCGCTTTAATAATTCCGTCACACTATTTCCTGACCAATTAAACTCTTTCTTCAAATTATGAAGCTCTATAATTACACTTAATGTTGTAAGATTATCTTCACAGAAAGGATATAATTTCTCATTTGCTTTGCTTTTGAATTCATTAAACTTTTTCCTGTGATCAGAATGTGAAGAAAAATTATCACCATTACTTACATGTGGCTCTTCAAGATTCTCCTTATTGCTAGCTTGTGATATATTATTCACTGTAAAAGCATCATTAATAAGATTTTCGAGAGGATCGTCTACACAGTCTTCAACTTGGATTTTATATAGAGAAGAAGATTCTTGTGTTGGTTTTGGTGTAGGATTCATCCGCATAGTAGTATCATTTCTTTCTCCATGAAAGAACCATTCATTGTATGATGGATTCATACCAAAAATTATCAAGTGCTTCTCCACAATTTCTAGTGGGAACTTTTTAGAGTTTATGCACTTTACACAAGGGCAAACACATAAACTAATATCATGTGGTGAGTGATTTTTCACAAAAGTAATGAAGTTTCGAACACCTTCCTTATATTCTTCCTCATTTCTGTGTGGGTTTCTAATCCACTCTCTTGAACTTGGTTCTGACATAAATTAATTTGATCTCCTAAAAATTGGTCAAAATAAAATACTCAGTCAGAAAAAATACTCAGATAAATGCAGTTTACTGCTTTATTATAAGAATATCTAACTGCTGAAATATCAATTTGTAATATTATATTATGAAAAAAGTTCTCTTTATTGTGACTTTTTGAAACTATGCTAGATGATGACAAATGATTGGGTATGTTAGATAACAATGGAATAGTATTATTAAATGGTCGATTTTATTATCACATGGATGTACTAATAGAAATATTTTGATATGATGTGCCTCGAGCAATATGTTAAACCTCTTGTATGTATTAATGAAAGCTAATTTTTTTGGACAACAAGCAAGCATACATGAATCTCAACCATTTGAGAGAAATCTGGAACTAATATGACATGAAACTAGATAATTTATAACACATTACATACATGAAAGGTATTTTTATCCTATCTATGAAACCAAATACTATATCCATGATGATAATTTATGAAATATTAAGCAATCAAAATAATTTATATCTTACCTTTGAGTAATGAAAATCCAAAGATTCCGATGATTTCTAGAAAACTACTCTATGAATCAAAGAAACTGTTCTCTGCACAAAAAAGAAAGAAAATTAAAAAATATCAGCCAATTTATTTCATAATAAAAGAGAAATTTTCTAACATCTAGGTAACAATCATTTTGTAAAGTTATAATTTGGAGCATTATTCATCTATTAAAACTCCACTAAATCCAACGGATCAAATTTAGTTTTTAGATTAATAACATTGTAATTTGAAGATAAAGATGGAGAGAATATTAAGATGGAAAGAATAATCATGATTATTTATACCATTCAAACTCCTGAGTTATATGCTTAATGATAAAGTAAACACAATTATTGGATAGCACCCTCAACGTCATACATCCACCATCGAATTGTTACCAACAAGTCATCATTAAACTTACTAATCATAGTCAAATACTCAGCCCTCAACATTAACACTTCTTAAACATCACTGCATAGCAATCTAACTGTAAACAAACGCACATCACATCTTATATGACTAGACAATTTAATATAGAGAATGAACACCTAAGTAAAATAGCAATCCACTGTCATCCGAAAGCATATCAAATAATGACCAGTTCAGAATATTATATTTTGTTTGCACAGTCTTCCTTCATCACGTTTTGTGTATAGCAATCAACTATCCTTTGATCAAATTTACAGTACATGACCATCTTTTTTACAGGTTTCATATCGAGGTAAATAAAATTTACCTGTAGATTAAACATATATAAAATAAGTTGTTTATCAAACTTTTCAATTTAATTATGCTATAAAACAAGGGCGAATCCAGGATTTTTATCCATAGTGGTCTTAAATCAAAGAAGAAATACAAATAATATTTTAGTATAGTGTACGTTAGTTCCAGTTTCTATTCTGATATCATATATTGAAATTGTTGCTTAATACTGTCAATTTTTCTAAACGTGTTTTCAATATATCTAATTAAATAGGAAATATAATCGATTTCAAAACACATTAAGGATATAGGAAAAGAAAAAAAAGGTGATAAATTTTGAAAACGTGTCATTATAAAATGTTGATTCAACCCAATGCACTAGAAACATATATCTATATGCCTAATAAGTATTTAAATTGGTCTAAGCTTGTTGTCAGTTCTGAAAAGTAGCAAAAATTAATAAGAAAGAAATCCAACTATATAAACATTGAGCAAGTAATCCATCATGTTACAATGCAGTAAATACTTCAAGATCTTCATTGCAATAAATGTCATTTCAACAGTAGCAGTTGCTACTTGACAACCTATATAATTAGCAGAGTTGTACTGATTAGGTGAAACCTATATAATGAGTTTGTAGATAAATAGATAAATAACATGTGCTAGCAAACTTTTGAATTATTAAATGACAACCAACCAATTCCAAGATAAATAACATGTGCAAGTTACTAATATATAACAACTGCTTTTTATTTAACTAAACTCTGTCGGATAAACTACAGATCATATATGGAATTCAACATACACATATGAATGCATAAGAAAGGGTACATCCAGATTAATACAAATATTAATCCAGTCTTGTTGTTTGATGTTTTTTTTTCCTTTTTGTTTGATTTTTTTTTGCAGCAGCCTGAATGCTGCTGCTCTGCTGTTGTTATTTTTTTTCAAGCTGTTATGTGTTGCTGCAGCGTGTAGCAGTAGCTCAACGCCGCTGCTATGCAGTCGCATAGTGTTACTGCATTTTTTTTCCCGGAACTTAGAGTGCAGGGGCATGTACCTAATAATAATGTACATAGTATATTTGAAATGGCATTTTTTTCAGTTTTAACTCGTTGCGTCTAACTGAACATCTAAGTTATTATTAAACTACTTCGATACTTCTTAATCAATTATGATCAGTAGCAATGGAAACACGACATCTATTTGATATTAAAAAAAATTGTCAATGAACTAACAACACAAGAGTTGGTTACAATTATTATAGTTATTATGTTATGCTGTTCAATGCATTTCCTTAACCCCAATTCAGTACTAAAGGGATTAATTTCTAAATATCTTAAGCTAAAATCAATTTTGTGCATTTCCCATCAATCTAATTTATAGCAAAAAAACATTTATTTGAATGAGCAAAATGGTTATTAACTAATTTAAGCTAAACATCTATTACAAAATCACTTAATAGTGCGCCCAAGTCCTTTAATCTAACATAATTACAAGATTTGGTGGTTGCTCAATAAATGGTACTGATAAAATATGCAATATATATCTATCAAAATAGTTGCATAAATTAATTTCAATATCCATCTTTGCAGTTAAGGAATGAATTAATTTGTATGTTTTCCATTTAAATTAGTAAATCAACTTTGGAAACAAATTGTTTAAAAGGAACAAACTAATGATATAAACAAATTAATCATAACAAGCAATAATTGAGCAACCATTTATCAAATTATGTATATTGAATTTTTTCTGGATTTACAAAGAAAAAAAGAGTTTGAGAAAATACAAATTATTACATAATATTATAATTTCTAAGCAATGATGGAACTAGTAATTATATTTTCATAGGTAAACATAATAAAAGACAGTTTTAAGCTAGTTGTATTTATGTATTCTTTGGGCACTGAATTCATCTATAATGTAACAATATAAGAAAAAAGTTACCACAAAGTAACAATGGTCTAAAAAGAAAACAATCAATTCATCAACCAAAATTAATCACCAGTCAACTAAGTAATCACTTAAACAATTTATAACATAAACTGATACGTAAATACATCTATGTCAGCATGCTTATCAAACTACGGTTTTTTTTCCTCAGCTAATATCAAAGATTATTGACATCAGTGCTACAACTTTCCTCGAGCACAGTATTACTTTATATAATTGTACGAAAATTGTTAAAATCAGTTTGAGCAATCATATTTTCATGCAGTATAAAAAACTTATGCCACTTCCGTAGTGCTTTTCAATGCAATTCAAAATTTTGATCTTGAGAATATTGATGCTGGTATTGTACTCATGTTTGTTGTGAACTTCTTTCACTTGTTCGCAACAAGTACTTTCCTGGGAGCATTTGTAAGTTATTTACCTTTAAGTCAATTCTTATTATTACAAGCAGTATCCACGTATGAGCTAATATTAATTATCATTTGCCTTTAGGCCGGATTGTTGAGTGCGTACATCATTAAAACATTAAAATATTTATCATTTGCCTTTAAGCAGTAATGGTATGGAAGAAGGTTAACTTAGACTCACACAACTGTTGGGATTGTCACAACATAAGGTCTGCATAATAATTTAGTCATAGTTATTATCTGTATTTGTTGCCAAATCTTACCAAAATGTTTATAGCGGTATATCATTGGTATATTAGTTTGTTTAACTTTATATCATCAATACTAAAATCAATATGCGGTGAATATAGTAGCTACCAGTCTACCGTAACATATAGTAAGTACCTACAACATATTGTGAAGTACTATTGTCCAAGATGCCAAAATTGATGATTTAATCAAATTATTTGCTACAATATTGAACAAATCAATCAACTAACACAATATAGAGTACAAATTGGAAAGAACAACTGCAGTAAAATTAGAAATCGAAGATAAAATGGAAGAAGAAAAAACATACCCAAAATAAGCGATGTAGAAACAACTGGAACCGAAATCAATCAAATCCCTGGATATAAAATTGGTATACTTGCGGCCAATGGAGGAAATCGTAAAGTCGGAATTGAAATAGCTTTCACTGCAGAGTCGATGCAATGAAATTTTACACGGCCGAAAATTGAAAAGCGTTGGAATTAGGTTAAAACTGGTCCGGAATACCTAATTACCATCTTGACCTCGTTCATTTCTCTTAATTTCAGTTGTATAGGCTTTCCTAACCCATTTCATGCGTTACAATTGAGCTGAAGAAATTAAAAAATATATATAGTTTTTTATTAACGCTTTTTTTAGTTTACTAACGGGCATGGACGGTTGTTATATTATAACGGGAAAATATGGTTACGGATGAGAGATACAAAGTGTTAGCAAATAACTGTTTTGGTGTAGTGTATGTTTCGCTAGTTTATACATTAGTTAGTAGTATATATGTTTCGCTGGTTTATATATATTATCCTACTTGTTGTTCTATTCTATAAATTTTGGATTTTTTTTATAGTATATAGATTTTAGTTTTACATGTAGGATATGATTTTATGCATATAGTTATATACGATCATATATACAAGTTCACTTTTATCAAATTATCTTCATCAATCCGGTTCTGATCTGATTAGTCTATTCCTATTATCAGCTTTTGTTCATCGTGTCTGCTTTCCTCATCGTATTCGTGCCCATCTCATTCTGCTTTGGAATTCGTAGCTTGCTCTGTTGTCAAACTCTCTAGCCTCGAAAGGGGAGCAATCACTCTGATTAACATTCTTTTATTTATTAAATTTGATTTCAATTGAAACGACAATCGAAATATGCTGCTGTTAGTTATTTATTCTGCTATATATATGACATCATCTGTATCTGTTCACCTGTGACATCTGACACCCTTATCTGTTATTTATACTGATGATATATGCCTGTTACCGTTGTTATATTATTATCATATCTGTTATCACTCTACAAGTTCCCTGTTAGTATAGAGTTCACTATGGGTTGAAATGATACATACCCGAACGCTCTGTAGAATAGGAGAAAATCGTTATGGGTTGAAATGATAAACCTAAGCGATTTTCAATTGAATTGAATTTGGGGTTACGGGTTGAAATGATATATACCCGTATATATTTAAACTACGGATTGAAATGATAAATATCTGTATCACCTGACCATAGGGTAGAAAATTATATACAGACACTGTTGGTCTATATATATAAATATTTGAAAAATGATTTCTATGGTTTTGAAGGAAATATATGGTTGTAATAAATATTGATTTTAAAGATCTAATAAAGTTGATTTAATAAAGTCGATTTAATCAATATAAAATAATGTTTAAATATTTATGCAAATTTATATTTTCAAATATAGGGTTTATAATGATTCAGGTTGGAAAGATAAATTGAAATTGATTTGAAATTATATTTATTTAAGAATTTTACTTAAATAAGGTTGATTTGAAATTTATTAAATTTGAAAATTGAAAGATATGTTTTATAACTTGAATTTGATTAAAAGTGACTTAAATGAATATTTCAAACTTATATAAATTTAAATGGGATATTTTGTTTATTTAAATTTTAAATTGAAGTCGTATTTAGATGTATTGAAATGATTAAAGAAATATCTCAGAAACAAAATGTAATGAAATTAAATTGAGATATAAATGGAATTATCAAATTTAGTTTTGAAATGTGAATATTTAAAGCTTTGAAATATATGGAAATTTAAATGGCTTGTTTTGTGGTTCAAATATGTATTTGAAATTGATAATTTGAAATGGTTTATTGAGAAGCTAAATCGAGTTGAAATTGATGATTTGAGATTTGATTAAATTTTAATTTTGGAATTCGAGTTTATGTGAATCGATTTGTGAAATTTGAGGAAGCTATTTTTATATAAAGTATTTTAAACTATATCTAAAACTATTTATATTTTACTTTATAAATTTTTAATATAAATTATTTTAATATAAATCATTTTCAATATAAATTATTTTATTATAAACTATTTTAACTTACAACTATTTTATATAAACTATTTCATTGTATAAACTATTTTTCTATATATACAAAATTTAATATCTAAACTGTTTAAGAGGAAAGTGTTAGGATTCCAAAATGTTATGATTTTAAGCTATGATTTCAAAGTGTTATGAATTTCAAGGTTTTGATTTCCAAAGTGTTTTGATTTTAAAAGACTTATGATTTCGAAAGTGATATAATTTTGGAAAGTGATATCATTTTGGAAATGGATTTATTTGAAGTGAAAGTGATATCGTATTGATATGGTTTTGAATTGGCAAGGATATGTCGGGTTTGAAATATAACTATTTGAAAATTTATTAAATGACCATCGGTGTAATAATACGTAGTTATTAAAGAGACCGGGATCGGATATGGACATACTCTCTGTCGATACCGAAACCACTTTAATAACTAATATACGCAGAGTGTTGATCCAGAACGAAGTGGATGGTTTTGGTGAACGCGTTGACTGAAGAAAGAGAACGATACTAGATGACCCCTGACTTGACTAAAACAGGAGCCGCGCCGGGCCATTGAGGATCGCCATCTCTAGCGGACACACTTCTTCGATACCTTATCTATTACTTATGTGATTCGATTTGGGTGCACCCCTTGATTTGGGAGTGTTGTTTCGCGGTGTTGGGGTAGTAGCTGCTATGCCCAACATCAGTCCGGATCAGGCAACTACTAGTATCCTAGTTGGTATCGCCTCATGTACCTTGTCATACTGATTATCCTATTCGCGACCACTACAATTTGTTTTGTGTTATACCTATGGGGTACCCTCTGATAACCACTAGTTTACGGTGGGGCTTACGGTGCTGTATAGACTATGACATTATAAAAATGTGTTAAGGGGGATTATGGTAACGCCTTAACGCTATTTTGATACTTTATATTACTGATAGGCATTATCTACTTAGCGTACACTATTACATAGTAGATATTTTAATGGATCCTTAGAGGATGGTTATCCCAAACATCCTTTGAGTTACTTGTATTTCAGTTGATATTTTACTTGAGTTGGATTTATTGATATAAGAATGTTAATCCTGACTCGAGTGTTTTGTGTTTTGCTTTACGCTCGGGTCAGACTGAGTGATACAGTATTCGAGACTCACCTTTGGAGTTGGAGCTTCGCTTGGAGATCCAGCTTTCAGTTATTCAGTTGATTCCAGTGATGTATTCAGATCTTGTATTTGACTATTGTATTGAGATATCTATGTATTCGAGACCTCTGTTGTATCTTGTTTAACTCTGTTATATGTATATAGTAGCTTCATGAACTACTATTCTTTTGTTTCCGCTGCATTATTGTTATATTACTCTGTGTCTGTGATCTGTGATTATTTATTTACTGTATATGCTGAGTTTTGCCAATTTAAATTAACAATCCATTGTTTTGAATTATTCAAGTCTGACATGTGTGGATTTATTGTCGATTTGAATGGTCCAAAATAGTGGGTCATTACAGAATGGTTTTGTGACGACCCGGAATTTTTGAGCATTTGAAATTGGAATATTTAATTAATTTAAAATATTCAGAGGTTAATTATAAACTTAAATTTCAAATATCGCTGTTATTGAGTAATATAATAATTAAATTAAATTTATTTGAAGTTGGATAAAATAGTAAATATGGCATTCTAAGCTAATTAAAAATATTTTGAAAGCTCGTAAAATTCATACTAATAATACTGAAGATGATAGAACTTTCAAAATGGAATTTCAAGGTATTTTGTTCAGTTTTAAAAAAATATATCGTTTAAATTGAATTTTAAAATAGCCTTC
Source organism: Allium fistulosum (assembly GCA_030737815.1). NCBI lineage: Eukaryota > Viridiplantae > Streptophyta > Magnoliopsida > Asparagales > Amaryllidaceae > Allium > Allium fistulosum. Next base: position 370,359,380 of record CM060908.1, read on the forward strand.
CGGGGCACAGTCTCGGAATTCGACGAAACTAGTTCCATTGGATCCGTAATATTGTATTATTATTGGATTTCAATTTTTGTAGCGTTTGGATTTACCGGTTGCTCGTACGGGTGAGGAACGCGTTGAAATTAAAATCGATAATTTAATATTTTAAATCGATTTAAAAAGCTAACTTCCACGTACGATCAAATCAGCCTCTGAATCACGTTCCGTTGTGTTCGAAATACGGGTAGAATCTTATGAACGCTTGTCGGCATGTCTTATTCGGGGATCGGGATTTCGCGTTATGTAACGGGACGTTTTGAAGTTTTATAAGGTAATATATTTAAAGCCAACTAGTCAGAGATATTTATAAAACAAGCGTACGCTGGAAGCTTCCCAGATCGATATCTTCTCCCCAACCCTTTCCCAGTTTTATTTCACGAAACCTAATCACTCCACCCTCTATCTTTCAGCCGAAGCCATTACTTCCCTTGTTATATATCTCGAGTTTCCCCAAACAGAACGAATTCGAATTCGTTCGTATCAAAAGAAAAAAAATGGGAATCAAGGTCGCGTCCCTCTCATTTCCATGCCGATCAAATCGCGTGCCTTCCTCCTCATATTCTTCAAATCAAACCCCTTCCAGTTCCATTTTCATTAGCAACGAATTCGAAAACAAATCGAATCAACGTCGATGTCCGCTTCCTTCTGATTCGACAAGCAATTGTCCATGCGACCAAATCTGGTTCGAGCGGCGAAAGCTAGGGCAGGTGAAGGAAGGGCTCGCTGTCTTCGATGTAGGGCTTGGGTGCAGTGGAGTCGCCGCGAGCTGGAAGAGGTCCCCACGAGCATACGGGAAATGACAACGTTCTCGTGTGGAGTAGTGGTTCGAGCTCGCATTCGAGCGGCAGGAGGAGGTGTACGCAGGGTCGCGCGAGCTTGGTAATGTGAGTGAGGTCGCGATTGTGTTCTTCGCGAGTTTGGGTAGTTGACTGGGTCGAAGTCGAGGAGTAGTTCGCGATGCTGAGCATCGTTGGCGGCATGTCGCGTCGAGGTAGAGGCTGGTGGAGATGTTTGCAGATTTGGGTCTCGTGATCGAATTGGTTTGTCGATGGTTTAGTTCGCGGATGAGTTCGTCTTTGATGTTAATTTTGCTGCTCGAGTTCGGTAATTCTTTGTTTGTCTCTGTTTTGATTTAAATAAATAAAATATGTTTAAACAGTGAAGAAATATTAGTGGGCAATTTTAACGGCAAAGAAGAAATTTTATTCTTAGCAGTTTTAAAATTTTCAGGTTAGTTACTGCTTTTATTTTCACCCATAAGGATTTTTATTTTATTTAAAACTAGTGTGTATATAAGTAAAGCAGGAAGTATACGTATATATAGTAAACAGTAGGTTTTAAATTTTGGTGATTTCAAAACAGTCTAGTTTTAATATATATAATGTTTTTACAGTAAAAGATAAAGCCATTTTATTCCAAATATAGTGTATATATATATAAAAGATTTGGGTAATATAGAAGTTGTAAATGTTGTTAAATTTATATAAAGGTTGGATTTTTGAAACTCGTAATGATCATTTTTATCGGATATGGTTTCCATTTATTTTAATAATAATAATTATTTAGTTAAAATAAATGGTTAACTAGTTAATTTATTTAAAGGGGTTTAATTTTAAATTTAATAATCAGTTAAATTTAATAGTTAAATGATAATAAATTGTTTGATTTAAAATACAAGTGTTAATAAATTTATATAATATTTATTAAAGGTCAAATCCGCAAGGGAACAAATCGGGATTGAATCAGAGGGCATATTAGGAATCAAAGGTGAGTTAATCTCACTCAGCTGAATTTTTAATTTAAATTTAAATGGTTAAATTTAAATAATTGATTGGATGATTGCATTGATTGAAGTGCTATATATATAGTAGTATATAGCAATATATACATATTGGCATATGTATATATTGGAGTTGCTGATATTCCCGCATTTTATAGCGGATGAGACCCTATGCGCCGCATAATAGCGGATGATTTTATATAAATCCCATATACCGCGATATTCCACCTTGAAGTGGAATTGGTATTTTATATTGTGCTAACGTCTGTGGATGCAGGGAAACAGGTTGGAGGGATCCAACTGGATTCCTCAAAATTATTAGATTATTTAATATTCTGTGTTCTGAATATTTGATATCATGTGATGATCTTATATTGGATGATGTGGGTGATTTGGATTGTCCAGTATAATAAATTATAAAATCTATGGAATTGAATTTTTGGAAAGAAATCAAGGAATAAAAGTTTAAGTAAAATAATTCGAGGAATTGGGATAAAATTTATAACGAATTGAAATAAAAATAAAGTGATTTGGAATTTTAACAAATATGAAATAAGGGGATTTTGAATTCACAAGGGATAATAAATTTTATACTTAAGTGATATTATTTGAAAAATAAAAGAAGTCATATTTGAAATTAAGGATTAAAGTTAATTAAAGAATAAATAAGGAGTTTTGGAAATTTGTAATTGATATCGGTAAAAAGGGGTTTAACTTGTAATAAGGAATAAAATCTAAAGGTTAATGTATTTTGGAATAAATGAAGTAGCAAAGGAAATTTATTTCAAAGTAAGTAGAGTAAATTGGGAAATCAATTGGAAATTGATTTAGTTGTTTAAAATTTGAATTTTAGAAGAGAAATGAGATTTTGGAATTTATAAACTGGGTTTATAAAGTAAAATAAATATCAGTGGATATTAGAAAATATAAATTCAAGGTGGGAATTTATAAAGGGATATGAATTGGTTTAAAATAAATGTTGATTTATTTTTAAAGAGGGTAATGAGAAGTGTATTTCTCTGGATAGCCAAGTACGTTTTTCAAGGTAGTTTTAAATATAAGTTAAAAGTTTTAATATGTTTTAAAAGCATGTTTTGGAAAATTTATTATTTTTAAATGTTAAAATTTTAAAGTAAGTATTTTCAAAAATCTATTATTGTGGTAATTATATAAAAGTGATTTGCTATTATGTTTTAAAAGGAGAAATTTAGTTTATATTTATAAAGTGGTTTATTGTAAAGTATATATTTTTAATAAAGCATTAAAGTAGTTTATAATTTCAATGTTATAAAGCATATTTACAGTAAAGTGTTTTTAAATTATTTTTAAATCTAAAAGTATTTTGTACTTGGTGTTTCAGAGGAAATAAATATTTGGGAATGTATTCCGTAAGCGGGAATTGTTTTCAAATGAGCTTTGAAAATTTGGAAATATATCTTGGAAAGATATTTGGGTAAATAAATTACGTGGGAAATTATTTATTGTGTGATGGTTGCTTGTGGATGTTAATTGATAGTTAAATAACCGACTATCAATATTGGCCAAATGCGCTGATCGTTTCGAAGAGACCGGGATCGAGTTTCCGTATACCGGGATTCTAGGTCTGGAGACTCGAAAACCACTTCGATCCGGTTTGTACGTTTCGTGGGGAAACGAGGGTAATATTGATAAGGGGATAGTGTTATCAGTTCTGTTCGGACCTGGAACGGACTTGTATGGACGAATGCTTTCGGACATCGTCAGGGGACGATGGGCATTCTAAGTGAAACGTTCTGAAGGTAACGTTTAGCCTCAAGCCTCATCAACCGGGAATGACTGAAAATCAGGGGTTATGCAGCAAGGCTTCGTGGGTAGCACCCACTTGAGAGTAAGGTCATCCCTGTCTAGATGTCCCTTTTTATTTCGGCTTAGTGGTGCGGTTGCTGATCCCAACCGTGGGGTGATTTTATTTGGAATTATCCAGTAAGGGATGATTCCGGCCTTGTGTTGCAGGGGAGCGGGCGTACTCCTCGGTACTGTGATCTAGGCCACGTACTGTGACAGGTGGTACCCCAGTGCCTAGTCATTCGTTGGAAATCCATTCTCCCTACGTGCCTTGTACGAGTTTTGTTTGTATTACCCACGTTGTGGCTAGTATGCTGGAATTTAATCATGTAACAATTTCAGCTATTTGAATAAGTATTTGTGAATAGACACTATTATAATATCAGAGGATTTTGATATAAAGTGTTTAAGCTATCGTAAGGTAAAAACCCGACATGTTTATTTGTGGCGTGGTCTTACGAGATGTTTTTGTTTTCAAAGGATTTTGAAACTTTAATAATCAATTTGAGTGTGATTTTCTCACGCTGGTTTTCCAGACTGACTCGGGTATTGTTTTATATGATGCTCGGGTCAGACCGAGATAAACAGGTTTAGGATATGATGCTGTGGAGCTCAGGAGACGAGCTGGATGACGATACGTACTCCCGTACTTGCTATTATTTTTCCGCTGTGTATTCAGTTGTATGTTATGGATGTTGATGTACTCTGATGATGTATTCTGATGTATTGTATAAACAGATATAGTTTTGATTTGTGTAAAGATCTGTTGATATATTATATTTTATTTCGCTGCGATGGTTAGATTCTGATGTTGTTTTTCTTTTATTTTCTTCTTCTACCTCTTCTTCTTTAACTAAAATGGTTCGATTTTCCGGGTCTGGAAAGTCGGGTCGTTACAGTGGTATCAGAGCTTAGGCTGGCGACAACCTTGGCTCTGGTGGGAATTTTGAGAGTATTAATAGATATGAGCGCGTATTTGTTAGTGAATATAAAATTTGTTTTATATTGCGTTGATTGGTTTATTGAGTAGTTTATGGATTCTGGTCGATGTGTGGGACGCCACAACATTGATAGGGATCTCTAAACACTTGAATAGAACAATTCGACACAGTATTGTTTTAAAGTAGGGTAAATGAAATAATTTTACCCAAATTATTTTTGTATAAAAAAAAGAAACGTTTTGTAAACTATTCTAGTTAATATATATGGTTGTTTGGATGTTAGAAGTGATAATATGGAATTATTATCATTAATATATGGAAACTTAACTAGAAAGTGAAATTTATAACCAAAGCAAAGAATAAAATTCTATAATAAAATAAAATTTGAGATATAGATTATAAATGTAATTTATGAATTGAAATAAACTTCATATACAAATGAGATTTGTAAATGTAAACTGTAAAGGTGATTATAATTTTGAAATTGAAATGAGATAAAATTCCAGAGAATGTTTGAGTATAGATTTAAAGGAATTGCAATTTGTGATTTTTGGGAAAAATTTAAATTCCTTTGAGTTTTGAAATGGTTTTCAAAAAAAAAAGGTTTTGGAGAAATAATAGTATTATTTCAGGAATATTTTTGAGTTGAATTTGAAATCTTGTGAGATTTGGAAATTAAAACATTTGAAATGTTTTTAAACAAATAAGAGCATTAAACTCTTTGTGGTCGCTGGAAAATAATTCCGATGATGATCGCGACATCACCGGTGTTCATTTTCGAGTTTCCAAGAGATAAATTGCTACCTGGATGTTTGGGTTGGAGTTCGTTTGCAAAACTGGGGTTTGGTTTTGTAATTGAAAAGGGTTTTGGGTATAGTTGATTTCAAAAATGATTTTGAAATTTTGAAATTGTTTAAACTCTGGAATCTCATTTAAAGATGTTTATGGAATAATAAAATATATATTGGCTAAATAAAATATATAATCCCGAGTTATAAAGCAAAATGTGAATGGGATTGATTGTAAATGGGTGAAATATGAATATAAATAAGTTTGTGACTTATAAAATTTGGGAGTAAAATAGATAAGCCAAATAAAATTGTGTAATGATAATCAATATAATCCAAATTTTAAATTATAAATGGATTGAACTCCAGTAAAATAGTTAAAGTGAGTTTGAAATAAAAAAATCTAATACTGGGTATAAAATTTGGAATAAACCAATAGATAATTAATTGGTTAATGAAATGGAATGTAAGTTGTATACCAAATTAATGTGACAAATGTTGGGTTGTAAATGAAATATGAAAATGAAACTTGAATTGGTTAATTAAAAATTGAGAGTGTGAATTAGCAATTTGAATTGGATAGAATTTGATGAGAATCGAATACAATGAAATTAAGTGTAAATTGAATTGGAACCAATTAATTGGATATGAGTTGTTTGATTGAAAATGAATTGTAAGCTATTGGAATTGGATAAAATGGTTTGAATATTGATTGAAAACCCTTAAAATAAGTGTCGAACATTTCACATGTGCTTATGGAAGTTTATGATATGCATCGTTTATGGAATCCATGTTTTTAGCTATGTGTTATTAAGTGAAATGTTAATAAACTTTGTATATTGGTCACTTACCTGTTTAAGTTGAGTAGTACAGGTACCGGGAAGCCGTTTGGCTGGATTTGATTGCGAAATTTGCTAAAATAAATCACCACTTGCTTTATAAATTGCTATAATAAGGTACGCTTACGCAAAAATTCAAAATAGGAGATATGAATTGTTTTTTTTGTTTTCCGGCCGGGTGGGCCGATGTATATATATTTGTACATCCTGCGATATCGCAGAAGTCCCTCCGTGCAAAGGAGACTCTGCCAAAATTTTCCATAAATTTTGGGAGTTAGAAAATTTTTGAAAATTTTCATTAACGACAAACGACTTAAAATTTGATAAGCAATTGAAATTGAAACTAGATATTGAAATCTAATTCAAATGTGAATGTAAAGTGAAGTGAAATCGAAGGAACTAAAGAAGCGAAGTTTACAAATAAACTGTTAATTGAAATTTAAATTAATTTGCAAGTGCAACTAATTCAATATTCAAAATGGAAGCCAAATTGAAATCAAATGGAATTGTAAAGGCAAAAGTGATTAGAATTTAATATGAACTTCAATAGTGAAGTGAAAATAAATATAAACTTCAAAAATGAAGTAAAACAAATCCAAGAAGTATATAAAATGTTTATATTGGACTTAAGAAATGAATGGTGAATTCTTAAATAAATTTGGTATGGAGGAAAATTATTCTAGGTGAATAATTGAATGACGATTAAAATTTGGAGATGTGAATGGGATAGGTGTGATAAGTGAATAACAATCAAATGAATGTGAATAAAAAGGAAATTGATATAATTGGTAATCAATTGAAATTTATACGTAAGATGTACGTATATTATTTTATTCGCATAACTATTTGATCCGAATTCGAGCACAGAATTTTGAGATAGTTTTATCGATCCGAATAAGGATTTTTCACTCGATTTTCGACGGCGAGCCTGGATATGGATTGTTGATTGATTCTGTATATTCTCTATCATAGTTTGTGGCTATGCAAAGAGAATGACGGTTTCTGATCAAGAAACCAAATCTGAGTCCGCACTAGGAAGTCGGGTGGACGATACTAGTTCGGAAGTGAAATTGTGTGATCGAGTGAGCGATCAAATGTGATATGGCGTACGGATGATATATGTGCATCGTACGAGCTTAAGTAAAACAAATATTGAAAATTGTAAAGAAAAGTATAAAATGACTTTGGGATTGTGATTGAATATTATTGCTTAGTAGGACATACAGGTGTATAAAAGCAATGGATAAATTGGGATTTTTGATTTTAGAAGATAAATTTAATGGCCCGACAAAAAGGTATGTATTTGAATTTCTATATGAAATTTGATTGGGTTTTTGATCCAGCCACTTGGCTTTTTGTTTTCTTTTTGAGATTGGGAGGCCGTAGAGCCATTTTGTAGTAGTACCGAGCTAGCCGCGCAAAGGAGACGCTGGCAAAAATTTTCGGGAATTTAGGGAGTTAGAAAAATTTTGAGAAATTTTTGATAATTCAAAATTTGAATTCAAATTTAAATTTGAATGGATAAGTAGGTGGTATGGGTTGAACTTATGAATAGGTTTGGGAAGTTAAAGGATGATTAGAGTATCATCAATAGAAGATTGTTTGAGTATTGTTAAAACTGTTTGAATTTGGGAAATAGTTAACGGAGATTGAATCGTTCTTCCTAACTAGTAATTTCGGGGACGAAATTCTTTTAAGGGGGAAGGAATGTGACGACCCGGAATTTTTGAGCATTTGAAATTGGAATATTTAATTAATTTAAAATATTCAGAGGTTAATTATAAACTTAAATTTCAAATATCGCTGTTATTGAGTAATATAATAATTAAATTAAATTTATTTGAAGTTGGATAAAATAGTAAATATGGCATTCTAAGCTAATTAAAAATATTTTGAAAGCTCGTAAAATTCATACTAATAATACTGAAGATGATAGAACTTTCAAAATGGAATTTCAAGGTATTTTGTTCAGTTTTAAAAAAATATATCGTTTAAATTGAATTTTAAAATAGCCTTCCGGGGCACAGTCTCGGAATTCGACGAAACTAGTTCCATTGGATCCGTAATATTGTATTATTATTGGATTTCAATTTTTGTAGCGTTTGGATTTACCGGTTGCTCGTACGGGTGAGGAACGCGTTGAAATTAAAATCGATAATTTAATATTTTAAATCGATTTAAAAAGCTAACTTCCACGTACGATCAAATCAGCCTCTGAATCACGTTCCGTTGTGTTCGAAATACGGGTAGAATCTTATGAACGCTTGTCGGCATGTCTTATTCGGGGATCGGGATTTCGCGTTATGTAACGGGACGTTTTGAAGTTTTATAAGGTAATATATTTAAAGCCAACTAGTCAGAGATATTTATAAAACAAGCGTACGCTGGAAGCTTCCCAGATCGATATCTTCTCCCCAACCCTTTCCCAGTTTTATTTCACGAAACCTAATCACTCCACCCTCTATCTTTCAGCCGAAGCCATTACTTCCCTTGTTATATATCTCGAGTTTCCCCAAACAGAACGAATTCGAATTCGTTCGTATCAAAAAAAAAAATGGGAATCAAGGTCGCGTCCCTCTCATTTCCATGCCGATCAAATCGCGTGCCTTCCTCCTCATATTCTTCAAATCAAACCCCTTCCAGTTCCATTTTCATTAGCAACGAATTCGAAAACAAATCGAATCAACGTCGATGTCCGCTTCCTTCTGATTCGACAAGCAATTGTCCATGCGACCAAATCTGGTTCGAGCGGCGAAAGCTAGGGCAGGTGAAGGAAGGGCTCGCTGTCTTCGATGTAGGGCTTGGGTGCAGTGGAGTCGCCGCGAGCTGGAAGAGGTCCCCACGAGCATACGGGAAATGACAACGTTCCCGTGTGGAGTAGTGGTTCGAGCTCGCATTCGAGCGGCAGGAGGAGGTGTACGCAGGGTCGCGCGAGCTTGGTAATGTGAGTGAGGTTGCGATTGTGTTCTTCGCGAGTTTGGGTAGTTGACTGGGTCGAAGTCGAGGAGTAGTTCGCGATGCTGAGCATCGTTGGCGGCATGTCGCGTCGAGGTAGAGGCTGGTGGAGATGTTTGCAGATTTGGGTCTCGTGATCGAATTGGTTTGTCGATGGTTTAGTTCGCGGATGAGTTCGTCTTTGATGTTAATTTTGCTGCTCGAGTTCGGTAATTCTTTGTTTGTCTCTGTTTTGATTTAAATAAATAAAATATGTTTAAACAGTGAAGAAATATTAGTGGGCAATTTTAACGGCAAAGAAGAAATTTTATTCTTAGCAGTTTTAAAATTTTCAGGTTAGTTACTGCTTTTATTTTCACCCATAAGGATTTTTATTTTATTTAAAACTAGTGTGTATATAAGTAAAGCAGGAAGTATACGTATATATAGTAAACAGTAGGTTTTAAATTTTGGTGATTTCAAAACAGTCTAGTTTTAATATATATAATGTTTTTACAGTAAAAGATAAAGCCATTTTAATCCAAATATAGTATATATATATATAAAAGATTTGGGTAATATAGAAGTTGTAAATGTTGTTAAATTTATATAAAGGTTGGATTTTTGAAACTCGTAATGATCATTTTTATCGGATATGGTTTCCATTTATTTTAATAATAATAATTATTTAGTTAAAATAAATGGTTGACTAGTTAATTTATTTAAAGGGGTTTAATTTTAAATTTAATAATCAGTTAAATTTAATAGTTAAATGATAATAAATTGTTTGATTTAAAATACAAGTGTTAATAAATTTATATAATATTTATTAAAGGTCAAATCCGCAAGGGAACAAATCGGGATTGAATCAGAGGGCATATTAGGAATCAAAGGTGAGTTAATCTCACTCAGCTGAATTTTTAATTTAAATTTAAATGGTTAAATTTAAATAATTGATTGGATGATTGCATTGATTGAAGTGCTATATATATAGTAGTATATAGCAATATATACATATTGGCATATGTATATATTGGAGTTGCTGATATTCCCGCATTTTATAGCGGATGAGACCCTATGCGCCGCATAATAGCGGATGATTTTATATAAATCCCATATACCGCGATATTCCACCTTGAAGTGGAATTGGTATTTTATATTGTGCTAACGTCTGTGGATGCAGGGAAACAGGTTGGAGGGATCCAACTGGATTCCTCAAAATTATTAGATTATTTAATATTCTGTGTTCTGAATATTTGATATCATGTGATGATCTTATATTGGATGATGTGGGTGATTTGGATTGTCCAGTATAATAAATTATAAAATCTATGGAATTGAATTTTTGGAAAGAAATCAAGGAATAAAAGTTTAAGTAAAATAATTCGAGGAATTGGGATAAAATTTATAACGAATTGAAATAAAAATAAAGTGATTTGGAATTTTAACAAATATGAAATAAGGGGATTTTGAATTCACAAGGGATAATAAATTTTATACTTAAGTGATATTATTTGAAAAATAAAAGAAGTCATATTTGAAATTAAGGATTAAAGTTAATTAAAGAATAAATAAGGAGTTTTGGAAATTTGTAATTGATATCGGTAAAAAGGGGTTTAACTTGTAATAAGGAATAAAATCTAAAGGTTAATGTATTTTGGAATAAATGAAGTAGCAAAGGAAATTTATTTCAAAGTAAGTAGAGTAAATTGGGAAATCAATTGGAAATTGATTTAGTTGTTTAAAATTTGAATTTTAGAAGAGAAATGAGATTTTGGAATTTATAAACTGGGTTTATAAAGTAAAATAAATATCAGTGGATATTAGAAAATATAAATTCAAGGTGGGAATTTATAAAGGGATATGAATTGGTTTAAAATAAATGTTGATTTATTTTTAAAGAGGGTAATGAGAAGTGTATTTCTCTGGATAGCCAAGTACGTTTTTCAAGGTAGTTTTAAATATAAGTTAAAAGTTTTAATATGTTTTAAAAGCATGTTTTGGAAAATTTATTATTTTTAAATGTTAAAATTTTAAAGTAAGTATTTTCAAAAATCTATTATTGTGGTAATTATATAAAAGTGATTTGCTATTATGTTTTAAAAGGAGAAATTTAGTTTATATTTATAAAGTGGTTTATTGTAAAGTATATATTTTTAATAAAGCATTAAAGTAGTTTATAATTTCAATGTTATAAAGCATATTTACAGTAAAGTGTTTTTAAATTATTTTTAAATCTAAAAGTATTTTGTACTTGGTGTTTCAGAGGAAATAAATATTTGGGAATGTATTCCGTAAGCGGGAATTGTTTTCAAATGAGCTTTGAAAATTTGGAAATATATCTTGGAAAGATATTTGGGTAAATAAATTACGTGGGAAATTATTTATTGTGTGATGGTTGCTTGTGGATGTTAATTGATAGTTAAATAACCGACTATCAATATTGGCCAAATGCGCTGATCGTTTCGAAGAGACCGGGATCGAGTTTCCGTATACCGGGATTCTAGGTCTGGAGACTCGAAAACCACTTCGATCCGGTTTGTACGTTTCGTGGGGAAACGAGGGTAATATTGATAAGGGGATAGTGTTATCAGTTCTGTTCGGACCTGGAACGGACTTGTATGGACGAATGCTTTCGGACATCGTCAGGGGACGATGGGCATTCTAAGTGAAACGTTCTGAAGGTAACGTTTAGCCTCAAGCCTCATCAACCGGGAATGACTGAAAATCAGGGGTTATGCAGCAAGGCTTCGTGGGTAGCACCCACTTGAGAGTAAGGTCATCCCTGTCTAGATGTCCCTTTTTATTTCGGCTTAGTGGTGCGGTTGCTGATCCCAACCGTGGGGTGATTTTATTTGGAATTATCCAGTAAGGGATGATTCCGGCCTTGTGTTGCAGGGGAGCGGGCGTACTCCTCGGTACTGTGATCTAGGCCACGTACTGTGACAGGTGGTACCCCAGTGCCTAGTCATTCGTTGGAAATCCATTCTCCCTACGTGCCTTGTACGAGTTTTGTTTGTATTACCCACGTTGTGGCTAGTATGCTGGAATTTAATCATGTAACAATTTCAGCTATTTGAATAAGTATTTGTGAATAGACACTATTATAATATCAGAGGATTTTGATATAAAGTGTTTAAGCTATCGTAAGGTAAAAACCCGACATGTTTATTTGTGGCGTGGTCTTACGAGATGTTTTTGTTTTCAAAGGATTTTGAAACTTTAATAATCAATTTGAGTGTGATTTTCTCACGCTGGTTTTCCAGACTGACTCGGGTATTGTTTTATATGATGCTCGGGTCAGACCGAGATAAACAGGTTTAGGATATGATGCTGTGGAGCTCAGGAGACGAGCTGGATGACGATACGTACTCCCGTACTTGCTATTATTTTTCCGCTGTGTATTCAGTTGTATGTTATGGATGTTGATGTACTCTGATGATGTATTCTGATGTATTGTATAAACAGATATAGTTTTGATTTGTGTAAAGATCTGTTGATATATTATATTTTATTTCGCTGTGATGGTTAGATTCTGATGTTGTTTTTCTTTTATTTTCTTCTTCTACCTCTTCTTCTTTAACTAAAATGGTTCGATTTTCCGGGTCTGGAAAGTCGGGTCGTTACAGGTTTAAACAAATCACATTTTAAATCTGTTAAAAATAAACAGATTCAATTCACAAAGTTCACCCAGTCTTTTACATAGATTTATTCATAACTTGGAAAACCATTTTCATTTCAATTTTGAAATTCTTTTGACACAAATTGGAAATTCATTCCTTATATGAAAGCTTCTATTATTTGAAACCAAACAGTTTTCATTTCGGAAAATCTGATTCATTTATACAAGTTAAACCCTTGGGTTAAATTCAAATTCTCTAAACCACACTTTTTAAAATAGTTTAAATTCATATAAACACATTTATAACTTCTTTAACCATAATTTCCAATCATAGGATTCAATTCAAATTTTGAATTTAAATTCAAATTAAATTATTTAAATTGGGAAACTTTACCAAGTTATTCAAAATAGCTTTTATCTTTGAAAACGCCTTTTCAAAAGCTTTAATATTTAACCTAAATCCATTTCCAAAATCAATTGAAATTAAAATTTCAATTTCAAAAACATTAATTTTAAATCATCTATGACTTAACCGATTTCCTCGTGAAATCCATATTTGTGTGTGTAAAAGTGTGGTCCAGGGGTTTAATACACAATAGTGCAACATCATTCAATCATTACAGATTAGAATACAGAAATATAGTTGATAAGCGGTATAACTATAACGCTTAACTTTCATTTACAGATCACAGATCACAGATATATAAATATTACAGATAATAATTTACATCACAGATAATTAATTACATTACAGATCACACACAAATCAGAATATATCACACAGCATCACAGATCAGAGAATATCAAACAATTCAACCATCCAATATAATCCAAACATCCGTAAGTAGGATCAATTTAATTATCTGATTTATTTAAATCAGATTAATTACTTATGAATATTTTACTAATCCTGGTTAATTAATATTAATTAATTACAAACAAATTTAATTAATTAACCTTTAATCATTTATTAATTAACCTATAATTATTAAATTATTCTTTAATTAATTAATTACTCTTAATTAATTATCATTTAATTAATTATCCTTAATTAATTACAATAAGTGATTATCCCCAATCAATTCCATTAATTAATTAACCTTTTAATTATCCTCAAATTAATCACCTTAATTAATTAATCACATTAATTAATTATCCTTTAATTAATTATTGTTTAATCACTTAATTTATCAACCTTTAATCAATAATTAATTACTTATATTACTTAATTATCCTTTCATTAAGCAATTAAAAAATATCTTATTCTTTAAATTATCTCCTTAATATTAACTTAATTTATTAAAGTTAAAATAATTTTTTTTCAACCTTTATTTATCCAAACACTTGAATAAACATTTATTATTTAAAAGAAATTTGTTTAAGGAAATAGTTTAAAACTTGATTTGATTCAAATTTGGAAAACTTGTTTTATCTAAATTTTAAAACTGGGTTAACAACTTAACCCGACTCGAGAAAATCATCAAAAACCCCGAGCCAGATTTTAATTTTTCCCGACAAACTTATTTCCAAATTTTTCTTCGAGTTATCCCTACGACGTCCCCGAGGTCAGCCCGAGAACCAACTCTTCTTCCACAATTTCGAAAACTACCAAATATCAATGTGCACGGTGCACATGTACGATCGATCGACGACGATCTGATTGTCACTGAGACTTTCGGCATGTCGCCGCTAACCATCACGACTTATACGACCACCCAGAAATCGCATCGACCTCCAAAATCGAGATTGAGAAAAACGAAACCCACTAGGACAAACCAATCACCCAAAAACCTCCTTGTCCCACCACCTCAGATCATCTGAACCCACATCACTTCGACCAGAGCTACTTCACACCCTCACGCATCGATTCCCTCTGGACCGGTCGATCCCGATCCATCATCGACGTCGCATTATCCTGGAATCTAAAGTCGACCAAAACTGTTCTTAAACCCTAGATCAACCACGTTCGGCCACCACGGCCTTTAATAAATACCATCTATATTTTTTCCATGATCGACAGCCTCCATGCTACCTTCGATGACAACCTCTACGACGATTATCACATCGATCGTCTGAATTTGACGATAATCCAAATTCTGGTCAATTCGATTTATCCCCTTGAATCCAAACTTAAAAATCAAGATTTCTATATCAAAATTCATAACTTTCAACCACGAATCAATCTATATAATCCAAAAATGAAATCAAAATTATTTATTTTTGACTTATTCCAGCTCATCACTGTATTTTCTAAATTTTGGATTAATTATTAAATTAAAATTCTTGAAAGTATTTTTAGAATTGATATTATGTTGTTATAACCATATTTCATTCAAGGATCAAAACCCGAGGAGTATGCCCGCTCCCCTGCAACACAAGGCCGGAACCATCCCTTACTAGATAATTCCCGCATAAGAAACCCCGCGATTGTAGCTAGCAACCGCCCACAAAGCCGAATAAAAAGAAGGGACCTCTAGACAGGGGGATCTTATACTACTTGGGTGCTACCCACTAACCTTGCTGCACCTCCCCTGTTTTAGCCATTCCCGGTTGATGAGGCTTGAGGCTACGATTACCTTTATAGAACACATCTATCTTGGAATGCTCATCGTCCACCTGACGATGTGCTGAAAGCATTCAATCCATACAAGTTCATTCCGGGTTCGAACGAAACCGAAGGCATTATCTCGTTACACTCATTTTGGAATCACCCTCAGAGTTAACGACAATAACCCTTGCACTCTGAATCTTCATCTTCACTTGAGATTCACGACCTAACGTTTAACTTGGATCGATGTGGTATTCGGATATCCAAATCTGGAAACCCGATCCCGGTCTCATCGAAATCCAAAACGTATCTTTTAAGGCCAAGTTGTTTAAAGGTTTAAACATTTAACTTATATTCAGGATGATATAAACAGATAGATAAATCACATTATCACAATAGATAATTCATATCAACATTTATCTCACAAAGCAGCATATCACATATCATAGATATCATATCCAAATCATCCAGTATCAATCAATCACCCAATATCAATCAATCATCCATAAGCATAATTGATTAACTCCAAATCAATTTAATTAACCTTTAATTAAATTAATTACTATCCTTTAATTACTTGGATTATCTTAATCCTGCTTATTATCATTAATTAATTACAAATTAATTAATTAAACATCTCTTAATGATCTTCTTTAATTAATTTTCCTTGATTAATTATACTTTAATTACATTCAAGTAATTATCCTTAACCATATTCAGTAATTAACATTTAATTACTATCATTAATTACAATAATTAATGAACCTTCATTAATCAATTAACTATAATTAATTTTATTAATCTTCAATTAATTACAATTAATTAATCATACTTAAATTAATTACTTTTATTAATCAACCTTGATTAATTCATTAATTAAATAATCCTTATTTATTAATTAACCTTTTAATTAATTAAATAATTAATTTTAATCAACCACTTCATCCATTAATTAGTCTTAAAACAGTAATTAACAATTTGTAATTACTTATCTTAATTAATTACTTCTTAATTAATTATATTAACCTTGATTAATTAATCTAATTAATTAATCTTTAATTACTTCATTAAGTAATTATTAATCAATTTAAACTAACAAATAATTCTTAATTAATTACTTTATTAATTAATTACTTTTTAATTAATTACACTTAGTAATTAATCTTAAATTAAACACATTTAATTAATCACATTAATTAATTAACTAAAATAATTAAGTAATTAACTCTTAATTACTTACATAAGTAATTATCTTCTAATTACTTCATTAAATGATCTTTCTTAACTAATTACCTTAACGAGTAATTAATCCCATCATTAAATAATTCTTAATTCTTTAATTAATTATCCCATAATTAATTAACTTCAAACAATTAACTTAATTAATTCCTTAACTGATAATATTAAGTGATTACCCATTAATCACCTCAGCTAATTGCTCCCATGAGTAATTTACTCCTCCTAATTACTTTAATTAATTATCCATAAATTACTTCATTAAGAAATTTACTCACTTAATTATAAATTGATTATCTTAAATTAATTAGACTAATTAATTAATCTAAAATTAATTACATTAATTAATTAACTAATTAATCATCTCTTAGTCTCTAATTAATTCATTAACCATCCACTAATTACTTCATTAAGTAATTATCTTTAATTTCCATTAAGTAATTAAGCTTTAATTTAATTATTAATTATCCTTAATTAAACTCAAATTTATTTACTTTATTAAACCCATTTAAAAATCAATTTTTGAAATATGATTTTATTTATAAACAACAATTCAAACACCTAATTTAAACACACTTAAAATCTTTGAATATCATTCCAAATATGTTTGATTTAAATTAAATAAACAATAATTTAACTTTGGAAATCCCAAATTTTATATCTTTAAACTTATTCATTTAAATATATTTTAAATCTAATTAAAACATTCCTTTATAATTACTTTGAATATAACTTTAACTTGAAAACATTTTTAAAATCAAGCTATCAGTTTAAAACCCAGATCAACCCGAGTAAACTCCACGAAAACACTATCCTTTCCCGAGTCTACCCCGAGTCCATGCGAAAGCCTATCAGCTTCGAGTCGACCACGCCATCTTTACGAGACTTTCCCCGAGTTTCCCCTTCTTCCCAAACCCAAACAATCCCAGGCACCCAAACGTTCACGTGCACGTGGTGCACTTGCACCATCGTCTCCGACCATCGTAGATCACCGCGACGATCCTTGACAATCACCTTCAGCCTCGCGAACCCATACGCGACTCCAGATCATCCATAACCTACACGAATCGAAAACGAACCATCTCGATCAAAACTGGAACCCATTCCCCATCGGAAGATCACTTCGTCGCCGACGATCACGTCACTGGAACCCACGACACTCATCCCCGAGAACCACCACATTGCCACGCTGCTAATCTCCCATATGCGATCGAGTCTGATGATCCATCGTTGTCGAACAAAGCTCGACATCCCTCACAACAAAATCCTGTCACTAAACCCTATCTCATCAAATTCCCATCGCCTCGAACGTTGATAAAATGCCTGGCCATTTTTCCTAGTATCTACAATACACCAACCACCTTCGGTTACAAACTCGACGTCCATCACCTCTTTGATCGTCGGAATTTGATAAAAGTACCCATAACGTTCATCTCGAAAATTCTCATTGATTAACAATCTAAAAATTATGAAATGCATATTAAAATTCGTGATTCTCCAATTCAAATTCAGTTATATATTCAAAACATGAAGTTCAATCCATCGATTTTCTTTTGTCTTATACATTTTTACTGTATTTTTTTCTAATTCCCAGTTAAACATCAACTAATTCCCCTAAAAATTATTTCTAAAAATAAGATCTAGTTAATCCAAACCTAATTCCTTTAGGGATCCTTGCCAGAAATTGTTTAGATTAAGAGATAATAATTTATTTTGATTGAACTGAACCTGTTAATTTAACCAGAGATGAATATGCATATACACAGATGTGCATATCAATATACAGAGTAATTTAGACTTAGTCCCAGTTCAAAGCATTCATGCAAACATATCTATAACAATACTTCAATCATTCATCACATTCATTAACATATCAAGGCTTAAAAATGAGGTTTGCTCACAGGTTACAAAATAGAGAACAGAGGCAATACATGCATCTACACATATGAACACATGCAACCATATCTACAGAGATTCATCACAATATTTTAGCCAAATCACATATTTTAAAAGCTGTTTTTAAAAGAATGTTTACTCACCTTCAAGTAAGAAACAGAGGGCAGATTTTATTTCCAGGCTTTGAATTCTTGAATTCTGGAAACTGTTTTTATTTTTATTTTCTTTGTTGTTGAAATAGAACCATTTGCATGTTGAATTACAGTTGAACTTCATTTGGAAAGCAGGTTGAAGTTGCAGATTTGATTTAGTTGCTTCCATTTGATCTCAGGTTGAAACAGTTTGATTTACTTGTTGAGTTGCTCCTTGCTCAGGTTGAAGATGAGATCAGGTTGTTGAATTTTTGATTTTATTTTCTTTTGGATTTTTGGTTTCAGATTTTGATCTTTTGAATTTAGAAAGATGGAGAGAAAAAGAAGATGGAGGAAGAAGATTTCGAACTGAAAAGAAAAATGCCAGGCTTCTCTATACATATGTTATTTAAGATAATTTAGTTTTCTAAATTTTCAAATAAATTAAATGAAGGCCACTTGTTAACTTGCATGCATATACAAATGTTAAGGCATGTTAATTATCTTACAAATGTTAAAATCTAGTAGAATTGTGTTTAAATCCTTATTATAAAAGTATTTATGATTCTCTTTAAATTATGTAATATGAATTTGTATTGATATTTATGTATTTATGTAAATGTGAATTAGTACTAAATTTATTTATGTTTATATATACAAACCATTTAAATTAAAGAGATATTAAAAAGAAAGCTTATTTAAAACTATATATATTTATAACTATTTTTATGCTAAGCACTTTAAAGAAAACAAAACTTTATTTAAACTATCATATTTTTAAAATAAATAACTATCTTATATTTTGAAAACAAATGAATTAATCTTTAACTTTTGAAATATATTAAATTCAAAACAAAGCTTTAATCACAATATATTCATACTATATATAAATTATCAATAGATTAAAATAAATTTCAAACAATATCAAATTATAACATATACTTACATATATATTACAATTTGAAAATTCATCTTTTATTTAAAACAAAAGATATTTCCATTCACAATATATATCAAATATATATATAATAAATAAAATAAAATTTTATTAACTTTAACAAACAATCTTATCAATGTTAAATTATTAGAAAAAATCAAGTATTACCAAATTGAATATTTCCAGATTAAATATTTATTATTCTTTAAAAGATTAAATTACCAGTTTAAATTAAAATAATAAGGGAAAATTATCAAACCAATTAAATTATTAATACAGATTATTAAATTTATATTGCCCAAAAACACGGGATATCACATTCCTCCCCCCTTAAAATAATTTCATCCCCGAAATTAAAAACAAAGTTAATTTAATAATCCAGCAAAGATTTTAAATTTCAAAGCACATACCTATCATCCAGTTACTAACAACCATAGCAATCAATCAAACAATCAAACAAACCTAACTAACTATCCTAATACAAATTAGGATAGATCTACTAACACTATCTAGAGTTTCCCCAGATATAAATCACTGGGAGACTCGCTCTACAGAAGCTAAACAAACTACACCACCATAATCCAGAGCTCCTCTCTTCTCTAGATTCACCAATCTGAACAGAATATCAGATCATACTCAAGTCCAGCTCAACTTCCAAATCCATATGAACTGCACATTCCACACTAGCAATGAATCATATACGTACTCCCTCAGAGATACGTGAAATATAATGAATTCTAGATATCCAAACTTGCCATTCATTCCTATAGACAAGGAACTACTCCTCTCGAGAACACAGGAAAATATAAAATACTTCGGAGCTAGCTTTCCAGACTTACCAAATCTTATAGCTCTATAATCAGAGAAAACTTAACAATAATGAAGTCTCCAATTTCAAATTCCAAATTCCTTATCTCATATTTGTATAACTCAACAGACAATCTTGGACTACCTCATTTCTTCCTGATCAACTTAACCCTTGCTGATGCTTCTTGAAACAAATCTGAATCAAGAACAAAATGATCTCTAGATCCTATCAACAACATGATCCTTCCAAATTCAGCTGAAATCCAAACTTGAAAACTAGATCTGACCAATCCATTTCCAAAAATTTCTGAGCTGCTACACCAACTCTTCTTTCTCTAAGAACCATCCTACTACCAGACTAACCACCGGTATCGCTTCTGGAATCAAGTCGATACGGAACTCAAACTCCAAATGCAGACAAACTTCTACTTCCTCGAAGATATCCAGAAAAATCGCTGACTACTTCAGTAGCTCCTACTTCCACATGAGAAATCTCAATCTCAAACAGAAGATTGCCCAAGATGAATTCCCAAACTAATCGCAAGTCACTTTTGCGTTACTACCTAGTTCGGATTCCAAAGAAACTGTTCTCTCTTTACCAATTAAAACAGCCTTAAGCTTTTCCAAACAAGGTTAACCCTTCAAGAAAACTTCACCATCTACCCGGACTGTTGATAGAAGAACCACAAAGATTTCTGAACCATCGGAGAAAAAGCCACACTGCTGCTTCCAAACTCTATCTCTAGAACATTGCTAAGACAAAGACCTCCTTGTCAGCACACCGAACACTTCGAGTTGCACTGCTACCACAGCTAACCAAAAACTTCTAATCCATAGGCTTCTCAAAACTAAAACCATCAACAAACTTCACAACGAACCTCCGAGATGGCAGACATCCCAAAAGAAACTCGGGACTCCAAACCAACACCAACAACTTACTCTTCTAAATCTTGCTCCAAAAAGAACATCTCCTTCGGGAACATCCATAAATACTGCGTCTCATCACACAGCTACCTCTTCCAGAAGTTACCAAGATACCATCACTCACTTCTGCTTATACAACAGATCCAAATTCTAGAAAATCTGCTCACCCGAGCTCAACCAACTTACACTCCAATAATGGACTCCGAATCTTTAAAAAAAAATTCCTTCAGAGATCCGAAAAATTCTTACTCCATACTGCCAAATTTACTCGAGACAGTATTGGGTCTACAGTCTCGACAGATACACTTCCAACTTCAAACATTCAAACTCCAACCATTGGTAGTCGTGTTACACACAACACCACCCTATCTACCTTTATATCTTATATTGGAAAACCTGTACGGTAACCCAACAATATAGGTAGAAATATAAATATATATAGTTATATAAAAATTACAAATACGCTCTCTCAAGATAGACACCACTCCAGAGCTTAGGTATTCACTCAACCTACTGCTCTGATACCAAATGTACCGAACCGACCTTCTCTCCATAGAAAGACGCATCGTTAATTAAGAAAGAAAGGGATAGAAGAAGAAAAGAAAAGAAGAAAGAACAACAACACATCAGAAATCTCACAGTCGAACGAAATATATATTATATCACATAAGATATTACATAGTATCATATACATCAGAGTACACAACTTATACATCATAGAATAGACAGTTATAAACTTATGTCTATTATACAACACAACTACATCAATACAATACAGACTAATACAAACACAGCGGAAACTCTATATATCTACACACTGAAGCCTCCTGCTCCACAGCTCCTCCAGAATTCGTCAAGACTAACCTGAATCCCTCGACTACTCAATACAATATTGAGTACCCAAGAGTTTAATAAAACAGAAAATAAACACTTGGGTCAGACATGGGTCTGGTGTGAGTAAACGGTTTAAATTGTTTATTTTGAAAACCTTTGAAAGAAAAGGTATCTCGTAAGACTTCCCGCACATAAACACGGAAAAGTTTTTACCTTACGATAACCAAAACATTTGATAGGAAATCTGATTTTATTATAATAGGGTCTAGGGTTTTCAAATAAATATGAAATAGCCGAAATTGTTACATTCATTAAATTCCAGCATACATAGGTATACAATCAAGTCCGATGGCACTTATTGGAAGTTGGAGTTCCATACAATGGCAGGGCTACTGGGGTACCGCCCGTCACAGTACGTGGCCTAGATCACCGTACCGAGGAGTATGCCCGCTCCCCTGCAACACAAGGCCGGAACCATCCCTTACTAGATAATTCCCGCATAAGAAACCCCGCGATTGTAGCTAGCAACCGCCCACAAAGCCGAATAAAAAGAAGGGACCTCTAGACAGGGGAATCTTATACTACTTGGGTGCTACCCACTAACCTTGCTGCACCTCCCCTGTTTTAGCCATTCCCGGTTGATGAGGCTTGAGGCTACGATTACCTTTATAGAACACATCTATCTTGGAATGGTCATCGTCCACCTGACGATGTGCTGAAAGCATTCAATCCATCCAAGTTCGTTCCGGGTTCGAACGAAACCGAAGGCATTATCTCGTTACACTCATTTTGGAATCACCCTCAGAGTTAACGACAATAACCCTTGCACTCTGAATCTTCATCTTCACTTGAGATTCACGACCTAACGTTTAACTTGGATCGATGTGGTATTCGGATATCCAAATCTGGAAACCCGATCCCGGTCTCATCGAAATCCAAAACGTATCTTTTAAGGCCAAGTTGTTTAAAGGTTTAAACATTTAACTTATATTCAGGACGATATAAACAGATAGATAAATCACATTATCACAATAGATAATTCATATCAACATTTATCTCACAAAGCAGCATATCACATATCATAGATATCATATCCAAATCATCCAGTATCAATCAATCACCCAATATCAATCAATCATCCATAAGCACAATTGATTAACTCCAAATCAATTTAATTAACCTTTAATTAAATTAATTACTATCCTTTAATTACTTGAATTATCTTAATCCTGCTTATTATCATTAATTAATTACAAATTAATTAATTAAACATCTCTTAATGATCTTCTTTAATTAATTTTCCTTGATTAATTATACTTTAATTACATTCAAGTAATTATCCTTAACCATATTCAGTAATTAACATTTAATTACTATCATTAATTACAATAATTAATGAACCTTCATTAATCAATTAACTATAATTAATTTTATTAATCTTCAATTAATTACAATTAATTAATCATACTTAAATTAATTACTTTTATTAATCAACCTTGATTAATTCATTAATTAAATAATCCTTATTTATTAATTAACCTTTTAATTAATTAAATAATTAATTTTAATCAACCACTTCATCCATTAATTAGTCTTAAAACAGTAATTAACAATTTGTAATTACTTATCTTAATTAATTACTTCTTAATTAATTATATTAATCTTGATTAATTAATCTAATTAATTAATCTTTAATTACTTCATTAAGTAATTATTAATCAATTTAAACTAACAAATAATTCTTAATTAATTACTTTATTAATTAATTACTTTTTAATTAATTACACTTAGTAATTAATCTTAAATTGAACACATTTAATTAATCACATTAATTAATTAACTAAAATAATTAAGTAATTAACTCTTAATTACTTACATAAGTAATTATCTTCTAATTACTTCATTAAATGATCTTTCTTAACTAATTACCTTAACGAGTAATTAATCCCATCATTAAATAATTCTTAATTCTTTAATTAATTATCCCATAATTAATTAACTTCAAACAATTAACTTAATTAATTCCTTAACTGATAATATTAAGTGATTACCCATTAATCACCTCAGCTAATTGCTCCCATGAGTAATTTACTCCTCCTAATTACTTTAATTAATTATCCATAAATTACTTCATTAAGAAATTTACTCACTTAATTATAAATTGATTATCTTAAATTAATTAGACTAATTAATTAATCTAAAATTAATTACAATAATTAATTAACTAATTAATCATCTCTTAATCTCTAATTAATTCATTAACCATCCATTAATTACTTCATTAAGTAATTATCTTTAATTTCCATTAAGTAATTAAGCTTTAATTTAATTATTAATTATCCTTAATTAAACTCAAATTTATTTACTTTATTAAACCCATTTAAAAATCAATTTTTGAAATATGATTTTATTTATAAACAACAATTCAAACACCTAATTTAAACACACTTAAAATCTTTGAATATCATTCCAAATATGTTTGATTTAAATTAAATAAACAATAATTTAACTTTGGAAATCCCAAATTTTATATCTTTAAACTTATTCATTTAAATATATTTTAAATCTAATTAAAACATTCCTTTATAATTACTTTGAATATAACTTTAACTTGAAAACAATTTTAAAATCAAGCTATCAGTTTAAAACCCAGATCAACCCGAGTAAACTCCACGAAAACACTATCCTTTCCCGAGTCTACCTCGAGTCCATGCGAAAGCCTATCAGCTTCGAGTCGACCATGCCATCTTCACGAGACTTTCCCCGAGTTTCCCCTTCTTCCCAAACCCAAACAATCCCAGGCACCCAAACGTTCACGTGCACGTGGTGTACTTGCACCATCATCTCCGACCACCGTAGATCACCGCGACGATCCTCGACAATCACCTTCAGCCTCGCGAACCCATACGCGACTCCAGATCATCCATAACCTACACGAATCGAAAACGAACCATCTCGATCAAAACTGGAACCCATTCCCCATCGGAAGATCACTTCGTCGCCGACGATCACGTCACTGGAACCCACGACACTCATCCCCGAGAACCACCACATTGCCACGCTGCTAATCTCCCATATGCAATCGAGTCTGATGATCCATCGTTGTCGAACAGAGCTCGACATCCCTCACAACAAAATCCTGTCACTAAACCCTATCTCATCAAATTCCCATCGCCTCGAACGTTGATAAAATGCCTGGCCATTTTTCCTAGTATCTACAATACACCAACCACCTTCGGTTACAAACTCGACGTCCATCACCTCTTTGATCGTCGGAATTTGATAAAAGTACCCATAACGTTCATCTCGAAAATCCTCATTGATTAACAATCTAAAAATTATGAAATGCATATTAAAATTCGTGATTCTCCAATTCGAATTCAGTTATATATTCAAAACACGAAATTCAATCCATCGATTTTCTTTTGTCTTATACATTTTTACTGCATTTTTTTCTAATTCCCAGTTAAACATCAACTAATTCCCCTAAAAATTATTTCTAAAAATAAGATCTAGTTAATCCAAACCTAATTCCTTTAGGGATCCTTGCTAGAAATTGTTTAGATTAAGAGATAATAATTTATTTTGATTGAACTGAACCTGTTAATTTAACCAGAGATGAATATGCATATACACAGATGTGCATATCAATATACAGAGTAATTTAGACTTAGTCCTAGTTCAAAGCATTCATGCAAACATATCTATAACAATACTTCAATCATTCATCACATTCATTAACATATCAAGGCTTAAAAATGAGGTTTGCTCACAGGTTACAAAACAGAGGACAGAGGCAATACATGCATCTACACATATGAACACATGCAACCATATCTACAGAGATTCATCACAATATTTTAGCCAAATCACAGATTTTAAAAGCTGTTTTTAAAAGAATGTTTACTCACCTTAAAGTAAGAAACAGAGGGCAGATTTTATTTCCAGGCTTTGAATTCTTGAATTCTGGAAACTGTTTTTATTTTTATTTTCTTTGTTGTTGAAATAGAACCATTTGCATGTTGAATTACAGTTGAACTTCATTTGGAAAGCAGGTTGAAGTTGCAGATTTGATTTAGTTGCTTCCATTTGATCTCAGGTTGAAACAGTTTGATTTACTTGTTGAGTTGCTCCTTGCTCAGGTTGAAGATGAGATCAGGTTGTTGAATTTTGATTTTATTTTCTTTTGGATTTTTGGTTTCAGATTTTGATCTTTTGAATTTAGAAAGATGGAGAGAAAAAGAAGATGGAGGAAGAAGATTTCGAACTGAAAAGAAAAATGCCAAGCTTCTCTATACATATGTTATTTAAGATAATTTAGTTTTCTAAATTTTCAAATAAATTAAATGAAGGCCACTTGTTAACTTGCATGCATATACAAATGTTAAGGCATGTTAATTATCTTACAAATGTTAAAATCTAGTAGAATTGTGTTTAAATCCTTATTATAAAAGTATTTATGATTCTCTTTAAATTATGTAATATGAATTTGTATTGATATTTATGTATTTATGTAAATGTGAATTAGTACTAAATTTATTTATGTTTATATATACAAACCATTTAAATTAAAGAGATATTAAAAAGAAAGCTTATTTAAAACTATATATATTTATAACTATTTTTATGCTAAGCACTTTAAAGAAAACAAAACTTTATTTAAACTATCATATTTTTAAAATAAATAACTATCTTATATTTTGAAAACAAATGAATTAATCTTTAATTTTTGAAAGATATTAAATTCAAAACAAAGCTTTAATCACAATATATTCATACTATATATAAATTATCAATAGATTAAAATAAATTTCAAACAATATCAAATTATAACATATACTTACATATATATTACAATTTGAAAATTCATCTTTTATTTAAAACAAAAGATATTTCCATTCACAATATATATCAAATATATATATTATAAATAGAATAAAATTTTATTAACTTTAACAAACAATCTTATCAATGTTAAATTATTAGAAAAAATCAAGTATTACCAAATTGAATATTTCCAGATTAAATATTTATTATTCTTTAAAAGATTAAATTACCAGTTTAAATTAAAATAATAAGGGAAAATTATCAAACCAATTAAATTATTAATACAGATTATTAAATTTATATTGCCCAAAAACCCGGGATATCACAATACCTATCAACCATAACAACCAAAGCAACCAATTCATCCAAACAAACAATTCTGGTCCATCCGGAGTTTATGTCCCATACAAATATATCAAATCTCTTCCTGGATCTACCAGAAATTATCGAAGAATTTGAGAAAAGATGACGAACAAAAGAGATTGATAGAGAAAAGATCGTTTCCTTGTTGTTACAGGGTATTGACCATTTATAGTCGTATTCCCCTGTCCCCTATCTCATCCTCTTCTTGCACTCATACTTACTATCAGTGGATAGTAAGAGAATTTACTGAGGCATACAGATAGATATCTGAGAATTACTCATTCTAGGGTATACTTCACCCTATCTCTAATGAGCTACTTAATGTGTTATACTCCTGAGCTAAAGTTTAACCCCCAGCTCTGATACCAAATGTGAAGATCCCGGACTCGGCCTTCAAAAATCGGCACCCGTACTTCACTTGTACTCAAAATGCCGCAGATTCAAACGCCGAATCTGGCTCCCCGGAGCTTATAACACAATAAGTATAACAACACAGCGGAATAAAGAAATAGATGATATCATATACAACTCCAATGAATACAATATCAAGAATGATATACAACAATGATATCAATATGATACAACAATATCAGAGATAAATAACGATACAGCGGAAATAACAGAAGTGATAACTCCAAATGATCCTCAAAAGAGAATGAGTCCAACCACTCCAATGTCAACCCCGAACCACAAAGATAAGCAACGTCGGTCCATGAACTCCAAGAACTGAACTAGCTCTAGATAATCTACTAAACCTGACTATCTGAAAAGAAATCCAACTCTAGACTGCCCGTGTGGAAAATTATGGGCACCCAAAGTTTAGGAAGGGAACAATAAACTCCAGGTCAGTCGTGGGACTAGTGTGAGTAACAAAAACAATTTATCTTTAAACAAACAACAAAAGAATTTTTAAACATTGAAATCCGCAATGCTTTTGGAAAATGAAACTACCATAAGACCTCCCGCCACACACACAATGCAAACGCAGAATTGGAGGAGATTTCTTCTTATGATAGTCAAACATGCTTACTACGCAAACAAAACTCTTTTGATATATTACTAGTGCATAGTGTAGAAAAACCTTTCGAAAGTATAATATTAATCTTAGCCAACATACAACCATTATTTTATGCCTACTATAGCTACCATCTAAACAGTGGTGACCACCATAAGTAAATGGCAGGTTCTACAACTAAAACCGTACAGGGTTCGTATTGGAAGATGGATTTCCAACAAATGGTCAGGCTAAGGAACTTCCTATGCCACATGGGATCGCCTCTGGCGGGACGTCCCGAGAACTAACTAGCTCTCTGCCAACACAAGGCCGGGTTACCTCTGACACCAGGTAACTACTACACGAATATGCCACCTCCCAGCCCTTTAGGACCTTTATCCGAGCGCTCGATAACCAACATCACACTGTAATAAATATAGTGTGTCCACATGAGTAAGTATCTGGGCTCCATACTATGATACCACCCTTTTCCAGAAGGAAATGACATACCCTAAAGGGCGCGACCCTCATAACCTTGCCGCATCATTCCTGTTTCGACCATTTTCGGTCTGTAAGGTTCGATGAGGTCTCATCCACAAAGCTACGCTTTTTCACAAAGCCATGCTTTGATCACAAATGATCAATAAATGATCAACACACAGCAACACTCAGCATGCCACATTACCAAATTGGGAGTATATCGCTGGTAACCTTCAACTACATAACCTCTGAGCTCGTACGTCTCAGAGAAGGGTGTTAAGCTAAGAGAATAAATCTCCGCCACCAAACAGAAATGTATTTGAAAGAAATCTACTTTATATCTCAAAATGTAATGTCAGACATGTAACTATACAAGTCTGTTTCGGGTTTGAACAGAACCGAAGGCACTTCCAAAGAAGCCCTTGCAATCCGGGTATTCACAATCCTGATCGGACTTCCCATCACTTAGGGAATCTCTATACCAGAGCAACTCAGTGCAGAGACAATCTATAGGCCATCCTATTGTTCTCGCAAATACCCGGTCTTCAAATGCTATCCATATACGTCGTATCACTATTCAGAATGGGTTATATGACACAAAGGTCCTCTCCCGGCTAAACCGAATAATGAGCGCAATATTTTAAAACATATGGATATTGGGATTTCAATTAAGTCACAACTTATTACCCAAACTTTCTTTTAAATGGTTAAACAAATTACCATTTTAAATCTTTAAACAAAAAGATTTATTT
Source organism: Allium fistulosum (assembly GCA_030737815.1). NCBI lineage: Eukaryota > Viridiplantae > Streptophyta > Magnoliopsida > Asparagales > Amaryllidaceae > Allium > Allium fistulosum. Next base: position 370,388,882 of record CM060908.1, read on the forward strand.
CACAAAGTTCACCCAGTTTCACAAAGATCTATTCATAGATTTTCAAATCGATTTCCATTTCAATTGGATTAACTCATTAAATCTTTAAAACAAAGATTTAACTTATAGCTTTCAAAACAATTTCATTTCGAATGGTTTAAACAAATCACATTTTAAATCTGTTAAAAATAAACAGATTCAATTCACAAAGTTCACCCAGTCTTTTACAAAGATTTATTCATAACTTGGAAAACCATTTTCATTTCAATTTTGAAATTCTTTTGACACAAATTGGAAATTCATTCCTTATATGAAAGCTTCTATTATTTGAACCCAAACAGTTTTCATTTCGGAAAATCTGATTCATTTATTCAAGTTAAACCCTTGGGTTAAATTCAAATTCTCAAAACCATACTTTTTAAAATGGTTTAAATTCATATAAACACATTTATAACTTCTTTAACCATAATTTCCAATCATAGGATTCAATTTCAAATTTTGAATTTAAATTCAAATTAAATTATTTAAATTGGGAAACTTTACCAAGTTATTCAAAATAGCTTTTATCTTTGAAAACATCTTTTCAAAAGCTTTAATATTTAACCCAAATCCATTTCCAAAATCAATTGAAATTAAAATTTCAATTTCAAAAACATTAATTTTAAATCATCTGTGACTTAACCGATTTCCTCATGAAATCCATATTTGTGTGTGTAAAAGTGTGGTCCAGGGGTTTAACACACAATAGTGCAACATCATTCAATCATTACGGATCAGAATACAGAAATATAGTTGATAAGCGGTATAACTATAACGCTTAACTTTCTTTTGATATATAAATATTACAGATAATAATTTACATCACAGATAATTAATTACATTACAGATCACACACAAATCAGAATATATCACACAGCATCACAGATCAGTGAATATCAAACAATTCAACCATCCAATATAATCCAAACATCCGTAAGTAGGATCAATTTAATTATCTGATTTATTTAAATCAGATTAATTACTTATGAATATTTTACTAATCCTGGTTAATTAATATTAATTAATTACAAACCAATTTAATTAATTAACCTTTAATCATTTATTAATTAACCTATAATTATTAAATTATTCTTTAATTAATTAATTACCCTTAATTAATTATCATTTAATTAATTATCCTTAATTAATTACAATAAGTGATTATCCCCAATCAGTTCCATTAATTAATTAACCTTTAATTAATTATCCTCAAATTAATCACCTTAATTATTTAATCACATTAATTAATTATCCTTTAATTAATTATTGTTTAATCACTTAATTTATCAACCTTTAATCAATAATTAATTACTTATATTACTTAATTATCCTTTCATTAAGCAATTAAAAAATATCTTATTCTTTAAATTATCTCCTTAATATTAACTTAATTTATTAAAGTTAAAATAATTTTTTTTCAACCTTTATTTATCCAAACACTTGAATAAACATTTATTATTTAAAAGAAATTTGTTTAAGGAAATAGTTTAAACTTGATTTATTTCAAATTTGGAAAACTTGTTTTATCTAAATTTTAAAACTGGGTTAACAACTTAACCCGACTCGAGAAAATCATCAAAAACCCCGAGCCAGATTTTAATTTTTCCCGAACAAACTTATTTCCAAATTTTTCTTCGAGTTATCCCTACGACGTCCCCGAGGTCAGCCCGAGAACCAACTCTTCTTCCACAATTTCGAAAACTACCAGATATCAATGTGCACGGTGCACATGTACGATCGATCGACGACGATCTGATCGTCACTGAGACTTTCGGCATGTCGCCGCTAACCATCACGACTTATACGACCACCCAGAAATCGCATCGACCTCCAAAATCGAGATTGAGAAAAACGAAACCCACTAGGACAAACCGATCACCCAAAAACCTCCTTGTTCCGCCACCTCAGATCATCTGAACCCACATCACTTCGACCAGAGCTACTTCACACCCTCACGCATCGATTCCCTCTGGACCGGTCGATCCCGATCCATCATCGACGTCACATTATCCTGGAATCTAAAGTCGACCAAAACTGTTCTTAAACCCTAGATCAACCACGTTCGGCCACCACGGCCTTTAATAAATACCATCTATATTTTTTCCATGATCGACAGCCTCCTTGCTACCTTCGATGACAACCTCGACGACGATTATCACGTCGATCGTCTGAATTTGACGATAATCCAAATTCTAGTCAATTCGATTTATCCCCTTGAATCCAAACTTAAAAATCAAGATTTCTATATCAAAATTCATAACTTTCAACCACGAATCAATCTATATAATCCAAACATGAAATCAAAATTATTTATTTTTGACTTATTCCAGCTCATCACTGTATTTTCTAAATTTTGGATTAATTATTAAATTAAAATTCTTGAAAGTATTTTTAGAATTGATATTATGTTGTTATAACCATATTTCATTCAAGGATCAAAACCCAATTCTAATTGTATGAGGAGATTTAGATTTTTAAAGTAGTTCGAGCCTATGGAAATAACAGAGATAGTTTGTATATATTTATACAGATATATACACACATTTAAACAGAGCAATTCAAAGAATATATCCAGATAAAATCAATCATGCAAACATGTCAAAACAACTTCATTTCAAGCATCATCAAAATGTAAACAGATTCTAGCCTTTAGGTTTAGAAGTTTGCTCACCTAGATGTTTCTAATAGCAGAGAACAAGCTTTGCATTTGAAAACTAAGAATGCTTTTAACTGAAACTGGAATCTATCTTTGATTTACATCTGCATTTGATGGTTGATCTTGCATCTGTTACTTGTTGTTTAATCTAGCTCTGATTTCCTGGTTTGAAATTATATGTTGTAGTTTGTTTGAAACAACTTCACTTTGATTTTGTTTTGTTGTTAAAGTTTGAAGTTTGTTTTAAGTTTTAGATGGTGCTCATTTTCAGATTTTCATAGCTTGAAGAAACGAACTGAGATGAAGATAATATACATAAGAGATGAAGTAGACAGGGTATAAAACTTTTTACAGGGTGTATATTTTATTGGTTTGTACAAGATATTTTTTTTTCTCTTATACTAGTTAGCAGGGATGTTTCTTGTTTGTAGGCTACAGATGTTTATTTTTGGTGGCTGAAGATATACGGCATTAATTGCCTTTGTACATTCTTATCTTGGCTGTACAATATGAAGATATTGTTTTGTTTAAGTGTACATAGATATCTATAGTTGAATATATTTATTGCTATCTTCCTTTGCAAGCTTCATGCTTTTTTTTTGTTTCTCGTTCAATTTGTTTGTTTTTAACTTGTCTTTATGTTTGCATACATATTTTCTCTTCTTATTTGAATGTGTTTCTATGTTCAATATTTGATTAAAGTTTATCTAATGTTGTTATTTTATTTTCATTTTATAACTTATGATTTTGTAAATTTCATCTTATGTATTTTTTATATTTATTTATATCTCAATCATTTATTTCTAAATTTAATACTAATTATTTTTATATTCATTTGGTAATAAAAGTGAATTTCTAGATTTTAATTTATTATTAGATTTTTATCCAATGTATTTATTCTATACTTTATATCTTATATATTTCATTTTTATTTTTAAACCATTTATTTACAATTTAAATTCAAGTCAAATATATATACATATATAATTTCAAATTTACTCATATATGCCCAAATACATATATATTTACATATATACACATATATATACAATATTTTTAAATTTAAATGATCTATACTGAATTCAATGATTTGGGGAAACTCGCATCCATTTATCCATTTATTTCACAATTTTTTATTCAAAAATTAATTAATTATCAATTTAAATTTATATAAAATTCGGGGTCGTTACATTCTTTGACCGAGTCAAGAAGGGCATAAACTTTGAATGAATAAAGGAATGCAAAGCTGTGTTTCAAAGTGCTAAAATTCCTTATGGCCACCTCATCTATGCTCTCAAATCTGATCCAGGTGAGGACTTATTTGTATATTTAGTTGTAACTGATCCTATCAGCACGACTATAGTAAGGGAAACAAGTGTGTTCAAAGGTTAATATACAACCAACAACTTATTTGGTGCAAAGCTAAATTACACTTTGATAGAGAAGTTGGCATATAACCTATTGCTTACAGCAATGATACTATGTCCTTATTTCAACTGCATCCGTGAAGGTGTTGATAGAAAATTCGTTAAAGCATATACTTCACAAACTGAAAACTTCAGGCCATCTATTGAAGTGGGCCATCAAGCTGAGCCAGTATGATGTATCAGACTGCTTAAGGAATGCTATCAAAGGACAAAAACTTAGCTACTATAATTGTGGAGTGAAATGACCCTCCTATTTCTACTCTAATTCCATAAAAAAAAAAATTTTAAGGTAAAGAGGATATATATATATAGATAGATATATCATCCATTGCAATATAATTCTCAGGGTCAATATCTTTCTCCAATAAACCAAATATATCCAGGATCACAATAATCAACCAATATAAATATATCAGTACATTCACAAAGGTAAGCACATACATGTGAGGATGTATATGCCTCTCTTGTTTGAATCAGAGTTCTGGAAAACAAGAGGATGTTGGATTGCTAATAAATTTTTTTTTTTTGACTAAACAATCCACTGGAAACATACACATTAGTCTGTTTATACTAACTAAGAAGTGATCAAGTAATAATCAATAGTAAACAAGCTTTTAATATAGATGTTTGTGTTAAGTTCTGAATAGTGACAAATACAGTATAAAAGAAAGTGGATCCTAAGGGAACACAAGCAACATCTAGGCGTAATGGAAACGCGCCTAACTTATACATGAAAGGTCACGAGTTCGAGTGCTATGCTGGTCGGTTCAAACACAATTTTTGGTTTTTCTTGTTTTTTTCTCCTGTACAGTTTGCAATCTATTATCTACCTATATCTGCACATATATATATATATATACTTTATTTTTGCCTATATTCCATCATACAAAACAATAATTCTTGCTTAATTATTTTTTGAAACCCATCCCTATAACCTGGAAGGCTTCAGGATTGATATGAGTTAAGAGTCTGGTTCTTGGGTTTTGAGGATGATAGAAGTGTTTGTCATTATTCAGGTTTGTATTTCTTCTTATAAGATCTGTCTGGCATTTAAAATGCATTTGGTTAAAATCTGAGTGAAATTCAGATTCCTATTACAAGTGCAAAGAAAAAGATGTGGTAATGTTTGCACTAAACATATTTATGTGCATATATACCTGCAACTATTTGAATCTGGCTTCCATCTACCTTATTACAGATCCTTTCTTTAATTGAAAATAGGACAGGAAACATTTGTATGGAACAAGTTTAATTATGGATACCTTGCAGCCAAATAAAAACATTCAACCTATGCCTATTTCTTTTGTATACATATGCCATAGTAGAAAATAAAACCATTTAATTTTCTGAAAATCAACTATCCTGATTTTCCAAAACTTAAATCCTTTTCAAAGACTCAAGATTGACTAATACATTTATAAAATGTAATCATTCAATTTTTAACATGGTGTTCTTGCTAAATCCACTTACAAGCTTTGATCAAAATCCTTTTTAAACATAACAGATATTTAACTTAGTTCATAGTTTCCAGATACAAGTCAATCTCTTAACAAATACCTAACAAAATATCCATCCAATATTCAACACTTAATACAAGTAGCAATTTAAATTGTCAATACATGCAGATTTCAACATTTAGGCTCTTATCTAACTAAGTTTTAGCATGCTATATGTGATATCCCGGAAATTTGGCAATATCAATTTAATAATCTTTATTAATAATTAAATTGATTTGATGATTTTATTTTATAAAATTGACAAGTTTATTCATTTTAAAAGGCTAATAATATTTTAATTGGCAATATGTATTAATATCTTTTCTAACAATTTAAAATTGGGAAGATTTATCTTTCTAAAACTAATATAAGTGTTTATATTTATAATGTATATATATAGGTATATATATTATAAATAGGGAGTCTTTAATTTAATAAAACTATGTTTTCAAATTTATAATATGTATGAATATATATATATATATATTGTGTTTTGGAGTTATGTTATGAAATTCAATATAGTAATTATCTAAACTAATGTTAAAAATATTCCCATTTAGAATATATATAAGTATATATATAATTGTTTATATTAAAATGGAAAGGTAATGATTCAAATTTAATAAAGTATTTTCAAACTTTAATATATATATAATTTGTAATTTGGAAATTTTAATTTAGCATAATACTTTTCAAAATGATATTTGAGATTTAAATTAAGAAGTTCATTGGTTTTAAGATTTTTTCATTTTTAAAATTCAAACATAAGTCAAAATAGGTTTGTGAAAATATATATAGAGTTAAACTCAATTTCTCAAGCATATAAAAATATGTTATAAATAATTTATCAAAACATAAGTTGTTTTAAATAATAGTTTTTCACATTTGTATATTTATTAAAATCTAGAAGCTTATTTATAAAAAGATAAATACATTTTTATATACATGTAAATATTTCTTAAATACATATAAATGACTTAAATAAATTAATTAAAAACAAGATTTACACTTGTAAGCATATAAAGGTAGTTTAGAGACATTTGTAAATTTAAATGTATAGGTGTAAGCAAATTAACTCTTAAGAAGGACAAATGTCAATATTCTTCTTAATAATTAAAATAAATAAATCAAAATTTAAAGAAGAAAGATTTTTACTATCAGCTGAACTATTCTTTTCTCTACTAAAAAACTAAATTCGAATCTAAATCAAATAAAAGTCTGGAAATCAAAATTTAAAAAAAAAGAAAAACTGGGAATCAAATGCAAAGAAGCAAAATAAAATCTGGAATTCAAATGCAAATCAAAAGAAAATGGAGGCAATTCAATAAGCAGCTTCAAATCTTCAATTGAATCTGAAGACATGCAATCAGAGGAATTAATCAAACAGCAAAGTTTCAAATTCAACTAAGCAAAAGAAAAAGCAAGTTTAAAACCAAACATCAGTCTGGAAAACAAGCCTGGAACAAATCTGTTCTCTGTTCAAAGTTTATGGTGAGTAAATATTATTTTAAAAACAGATCTATGTTTTGTTTATGTGATGATTTATCATCTGAAATGTTGAAATGAATGCATGTTTGTATATTAGTTTTGAAATGCCTGTATGCATGCCTGTATAGTTACATTTGAATGCCTGTGAAGTTTTCATAATCTCTGTGTAATAATAGCAGTATTCATTTCATAATAAAATCAATAACTCGAAGTTGATTGTGAATTGGTTAATGATTTATAAATAGGAGTTGTTTACAATCAAATAATCTATCAACTAAAAATAATTACAGGATTTAAAAGTGAATAATTGACTCTGAAATTTTGAGTTTACAGTAAATTTTCAATTTGGGTCAAAAATTTATTAAATCAAATTTGAGTTTGAATTACATGTTTGAATTCGTGAGTGGAAACCATGAATTTTAGTGTATATATCAAGATTTTTAGATTGGTAATTGAAGAGGATTTTGGGATTTTCTGTTTTGGGCATTTTGGTCGATTCATGGCGAACGACGACGAGTTGGCCATCGAGGGTGAGCATGAAGGTGAATGGGACAATGGCAATCATCAGAAAAATAGTTTGGTATTTTATTGATGATCGTGGTGGCTGAAATTGGTCAAGTTAGGGTTTAAGACCCTGCTTTTCTCGTGATGATCATATGGGTTTCGCGGCACCGATGGACAAACGGAGTTGATCGCATATGGTTCTGGAGGCTTGGGGCAGTGAGGCGGAGCTGGGGTTAAGACGGCGAGGAGTTTCGAAGCTTTGGTTGCCGTGGAGGATGGTTTTTCTGGTGATGGTGGTTTTGAACTGATGGGTTCGAAAGGTCGAAAACGATTCTCGTTCGAATCGAGAACATCTGGGTGGTCGTACGTGAAGACGAGGTTGATATTGACTTGCCGGAGACCAGAACGGAGATCATCAACGTCCAGCGTGTGTGTGCACGTGCACGAGCAAGTCTGTGCATCTGGGAACGATGGGTTGGGGAAGAAAGGAAATACTCGGGGAGATCTCGTGATTTTTGCCAAGCGACTCGAAGTAGGGTGAGGTATGTTGTTGTCTCGAGAGTTGCTTCGAGTTTATTAGGGTTTTACTCGGATTTGGGGTTTAGCTGGTAATAAGAATTGAACAGGAAATGTTTTTAAGTTTTAAACAAAAGAAATTTTGTTTTCATAATATTTTCTGAGTTTAAACAAAAGTTAAACAAGTTTATATATTTTATAATATTAAGTTTCAAAATAAAATAAGTAGATTTTGAAATAAATTTGTATTTAATTATATTTAATAACTTTGGAAAAGTTTAAAGATTTAAAGGTTTAATCTAAAATGTGTTGATTATTAATTGATTTCTAAAATCTTATATTTTAAATTAATTAAGGTTTAATGATTAAGATTTAGTAATCAATTAAAATAAGAATTGTCTTAAGTATTCAGAATGTTGATTTAATTAAAGTTAATTAAATTTGAAAAGGAAATTTAGATAATTAAATTATTTTAATTATCAAGTGTTATTGGTAAATAATTGATTTAATTAAGATAATAGTTTCTTAATTAAGAACCTTTAAAATAGTAAGTTAAGAATCATTTAATTAAATTTAAATGATTAAGTTAAATTAATTAATTTGTGATTTATTAGAGATAATCATTTATAAATAAATTTAGTATAACTACTTGTTGAAGTAATTAAGGAATAATTACTGGATGTAATTAAGTAAAGGTAGATTATTTAATAAAGTATTTAGAGGATAATTATTTTATAAAAGTAATTAGTTAGAAAGTGATTAAGAGTTAATTACCTAGTGTTATTAATTAAATAATTTAGTTAATAAAGTTAATTAAGGGATTAAGGTAATTAATTGTTGATTAAGGTAATTAATTGTTGATTAAGGTAATTAATTGTTGGTTAAGATAATTAATTAAAAAGTAATTAATTTAAAAGGAAGTAATTAAGGAAGTTAATTACTGGATTATATTAATCAAGATGATTAATAATTATGGATTAATTAAGAATAATTACTTAATGTAATTAATAGAATAATTAAAGAGGTAATTAGAAATCATTAGTTTATAATTAATTAATGATATAATTAAGAGTTGATTAATTAAGATTAATTAATCAAATGATAAGTGATTAATTATAATTAATTAAGGATTAAAGTAACTGATTATAATTAATTAATTAATTAAGTAATTAAAGGTTAATTACTGTATTTGGTTAAAGAATAATTAATTTGTGAAATTAATTACTTAAATGTAATTAAAGTATAATTAATCAAAGTGATTAATTAAAGTGGATAATTAGAGAATGATTAATTAATTTATTTGTAATTAATTAATAATTATATAAGTAAGGTTGATAATGAAATAATTAATTTAATTCACTTTAAATTAATTAAAGATAGAGATAGTTAATTTAATTCATTTTAAATTAACTATGTCGTGATTAAGTAAATCATTTCTTATATAAGAATGAACGACATTGATTGTCTTGAATGGATGTAATCTCAGTAATGAGATAAGATGATATGTGGTATGAATGCTTGGTTGCATTATGATGGTAATATAGATTGACTATTGTGATGTTGATATGGATTACCTATTTTGTTATGAATCATCTGTTTAATTGATAATGTGATTATCAATTGTGAATTGTGAATTATCTATCTGTATGAATATAGATAAGTTAAATTGTTTAAACCTTTAAACAACTTGGCCTTAAAAGATACGTTTTGGATTTCGATGAGACCGGGATCGGGTTTCCGTATACCGGTATTCCAGGTCTGGAGACCCGAATACCACATCGATCCAAATTAACGATAGGTCGTGAATCTCAAGTGAAGATGAAGATTCAGAGTGCAAGGGTTATTGTCGTTAACTCTGAGGGTGATTCCAAAACGAGTGTAACGAGATAATGCCTTCGGTTTCGTTCGAACCCGGAACGAACTTATATGGATTGAATGCTTTCAGCACATCGTCAGGCGGACGATGAGCATTCTAAGTGATATGTTCTGATTAAAGGTAATCGTAACCTCAAGCCTCATCAACCGGGAATGGCTAAAACAGGGGAGGTGCAGCAAGGTTTCGTGGGTAGCGCCCACTGAGAGCAAGATAGATCCCTGTCTAGAGGTCCCTTTCTATATTTCGGCTTAGTGGGTAGTTGGAACTGCAGCCAACTACGGGGTTGTCTTGTTCGGGATTATCCAGTAAGGGATGGTTCCGGCTTTGTGTTGCAGGGGAGCGGGCGTACTCCTCGGTACGGTGATCTAGGCCACGTACTGTGACGGGCGGTACCCCAGTAGCCCTGCCATTGTATGGAATCCAAACTCCAATAAGTGCCGTACGTATTAGTTGTGCCCAACTATGTTGGAATGTGAGATGTAAGCATTTCAGCTATTTCTGTATTTTACTTGAAAACCCTAGACCCTATTATAATATAACTGGATTTCCTATCAAATGATTTGGTTAGCGTAAGGTAAAAACTTTTCCACGTTTATGTGTGGGAAGTCTTACGTGATACCTTTGTTTTCAAAAGATTTTGAAGTTAAACAATTTTAACCCGTTTACTCACACCAGACCCATGTCTGACCCAAGTGTTTATTTTCTGTTTTATTAAACCTTGGGTACTCAATTTTTACGAGTAGCCAAGGGATTCAGGTTAGTCTTGACGAATACTGGAGGAGCTGAGGAGCAGGAGGCTTCAGCGAGTAGATATATAGAGTTTCCGCTGTGTTTGTATTAGTCTGTATTGTACTGGTATACTTGTGTTGTATAATAGACAGAAGTTTATAACTGTCTATTCTGTGATGTATAAATTGTGTACTCTGATGTATATGATACTATGTAATATCTTATGTGATAATATATTTCTCGTTCCGCTGTGAGATTTCTGATGTTTTGTTGTTCTCTCTTCTTTTCTTTTCTTCTTCTATCCCTTTCTTTCTTCATAACGATGCATCTTTCTGGGCAAAGAAAGCCGGGTCGTTACATTTGGTATCAGAGCGGTAGGTTGAGTGAATACCTAAGCTCTGGAGTGGTGTCTATCTTGAGAGCGCGTATTTGTAATTTTTATATAACTATATATATATTTATTCTACCTATTTATTGGGTTACCTGTTTGGGTTTTCCAATATGAGTTATAAAGGTAGATAAGGTGGTAGTGTGTGTAACACAATTACCAATATTTAGAATCTGAGTGTTGAGTTTGGAAGTGTATTTGTCGAGACTGTAGACCTAATATCGTCTCGAGTGAGCTTTGTTGTGGTGTAAAGATTTCACCGATCTCTGAAGGAAACCTGTTAAGGTTCGGAGTTTATCTTTGAAATTGGATGAGCAAAAGCGAATGATGGTATCTTGGTAACTTCTGGAAGAAGTAGCTGTGTGGTGAGACGCAGTGACTATGGATGTTTCCGAAGATGTTTCTTTTGGAGCAAGTTTTAGGAAGTATATCTGCTTCGGTGTTGTGGCTGGGTCCAGCAGGGTGTTTATGTTTGATTTGAGGTCCGAGTTTCTCGAAGAGTTTTGGATTAGGAAGTCTTTGGCGTCAGTATCAGCGGTGCAACTCGGAAGTGTTCTGTGTTGGCAGGAAGTTTTCTAGCTGAGCAGTTTTTCTAGAGGAGGAATCCAAAAGCAGCAGAGTGGGTCCATTTCTTCGATGAATTGGATAGTTAAGTATGAGCTGTTCTAATTTGAGAAGAGAGAACAGTATCTGTGGAATTTAGGTCGAGTTGATCGCAAAAGAGACTTGCGATTGTTCGAGTGTTCTCATGGGTTATTGGAGATTGAGATTCCGTATCAACTTGATTAGTGGAGTTACCGGAAGTTCAGCTTTGTAGGAGGATGTCTCCTAGAGAAGAAATTGGTGAAGCAACTGAAGATTGTTTGGAGAGGGATTGATCAGTCCTAATTTTCTGGAGGGAATTCTTCTATGTTTTGACCAAGTGGAGTGGTTCACTAAGATTTTATGGTATGGTGAACTGTGGATGATCAAGTTTGTGCTCGAGTTTCTTCGACAGCATTCTCATCTATTCCAGATCAGAGTTGTGCAGCGGAAGCAAGATAGAAGCTATTCTAGAGTGGAAGCAACCAGAAGTTGTAATTTTCTTGGAGTAAAGGATTTCTATAGGAAATTCAAGTATATCTCTAAGTATGAAGGATTTTTCAGGATTTGGAGGTAAGGTTGTCAAGTGCAACTGTTTGGCTATTTCAGATAGGAGAAGTAGTTCGAAGTGCTCTAATGATTGTGGAGTAGAGTTGTGTTCTGGATTTTGGCGTATTTTTGGAAACCATTTTGTTGAGTAGGATCCGGAAATTGGTTTGATGTTGGTCTAGATTATTTCAAGAAGCATCAGCAAGGGTTAAGCTGATCAGGAAGGATCTGTAGACAGCCCAGGATCGTCTGAAGATTTTTGTGGATAAGAGACGGAGGAATTTTGAATTCGAAGTTGGAGACTTCGTTGTTGTTGAAGTTTCTCTGATAAAAAGGGAACTATAAGATTGGGTAAGTCTGGAAAGTCAGCTCCGAGTTATTTTGGATCTCTTCTGTATGCTGATTTGGATAAGTGCTTTGATCTACTGGATTGAATTGTCAGTTTGGATAACTGGAATTCATTTTCTTTCACGTATCTCTGAGAGAGTACGTATTTGATCTATCTCTGGTTGTGGAACCAGCAGTTCTGGAGGATTTGGTTGTTGAGTCAGACTCGTCTGTAGTCTGATATCTTGTTTAGTTCTGTAGATCTAGATGAGTAGAAGCTTTATAGCTTAGTAGTTTTGATTGTTTGTAAAGCGAGTATCCCGGTATATATATACACTTGGGGAAACTCGAGGAAATTCTATCTAGAATTTTGTCTGGATAGTTAAAATTGTTTGATTAGATTAGATGGTTGCTATGATTGATAGTGTATGATTGATTGTGTGATTGTTGTTTAAAATTAAAAACTTTTGCTGGGTTATTAAATTATCTTTGCTTTTAAATTTCGGGGACGAAATTATTTTAAGGGGGGAAGAATGTGATATCCCGGAAATTTGGCAATATCAATTTAATAATCTTTATTAATAATTAAATTGATTTGATGATTTTATTTTATAAAATTGACAAGTTTATTCATTTTAAAAGGCTAATAATATTTTAATTGGCAATATGTATTAATATCTTTTCTAACAATTTAAAATTGGGAAGATTTATCTTTCTAAAACTAATATAAGTGTTTATATTTATAATGTATATATATAGGTATATATATTATAAATAGGGAGTCTTTAATTTAATAAAACTATGTTTTCAAATTTATAATATGTATGAATATATATATATATATATTGTGTTTTGGAGTTATGTTATGAAATTCAATATAGTAATTATCTAAACTAATGTTAAAAATATTCCCATTTAGAATATATATAAGTATATATATAATTGTTTATATTAAAATGGAAAGGTAATGATTCAAATTTAATAAAGTATTTTCAAACTTTAATATATATATAATTTGTAATTTGGAAATTTTAATTTAGCATAATACTTTTCAAAATGATATTTGAGATTTAAATTAAGAAGTTCATTGGTTTTAAGATTTTTTCATTTTTAAAATTCAAACATAAGTCAAAATAGGTTTGTGAAAATATATATAGAGTTAAACTCAATTTCTCAAGCATATAAAAATATGTTATAAATAATTTATCAAAACATAAGTTGTTTTAAATAATAGTTTTTCACATTTGTATATTTATTAAAATCTAGAAGCTTATTTATAAAAAGATAAATACATTTTTATATACATGTAAATATTTCTTAAATACATATAAATGACTTAAATAAATTAATTAAAAACAAGATTTACACTTGTAAGCATATAAAGGTAGTTTAGAGACATTTGTAAATTTAAATGTATAGGTGTAAGCAAATTAACTCTTAAGAAGGACAAATGTCAATATTCTTCTTAATAATTAAAATAAATAAATCAAAATTTAAAGAAGAAAGATTTTTACTATCAGCTGAACTATTCTTTTCTCTACTAAAAAACTAAATTCGAATCTAAATCAAATAAAAGTCTGGAAATCAAAATTTAAAAAAAAAAGAAAAACTGGGAATCAAATGCAAAGAAGCAAAATAAAATCTGGAATTCAAATGCAAATCAAAAGAAAATGGAGGCAATTCAATAAGCAGCTTCAAATCTTCAATTGAATCTGAAGACATGCAATCAGAGGAATTAATCAAACAGCAAAGTTTCAAATTCAACTAAGCAAAAGAAAAAGCAAGTTTAAAACCAAACATCAGTCTGGAAAACAAGCCTGGAACAAATCTGTTCTCTGTTCAAAGTTTATGGTGAGTAAATATTATTTTAAAAACAGATCTATGTTTTGTTTATGTGATGATTTATCATCTGAAATGTTGAAATGAATGCATGTTTGTATATTAGTTTTGAAATGCCTGTATGCATGCCTGTATAGTTACATTTGAATGCCTGTGAAGTTTTCATAATCTCTGTGTAATAATAGCAGTATTCATTTCATAATAAAATCAATAACTCGAAGTTGATTGTGAATTGGTTAATGATTTATAAATAGGAGTTGTTTACAATCAAATAATCTATCAACTAAAAATAATTACAGGATTTAAAAGTGAATAATTGACTCTGAAATTTTGAGTTTACAGTAAATTTTCAATTTGGGTCAAAAATTTATTAAATCAAATTTGAGTTTGAATTACATGTTTGAATTCGTGAGTGGAAACCATGAATTTTAGTGTATATATCAAGATTTTTAGATTGGTAATTGAAGAGGATTTTGGGATTTTCTGTTTTGGGCATTTTGGTCGATTCATGGCGAACGACGACGAGTTGGCCATCGAGGGTGAGCATGAAGGTGAATGGGACAATGGCAATCATCAGAAAAATAGTTTGGTATTTTATTGATGATCGTGGTGGCTGAAATTGGTCAAGTTAGGGTTTAAGACCCTGCTTTTCTCGTGATGATCATATGGGTTTCGCGGCACCGATGGACAAACGGAGTTGATCGCATATGGTTCTGGAGGCTTGGGGCAGTGAGGCGGAGCTGGGGTTAAGACGGCGAGGAGTTTCGAAGCTTTGGTTGCCGTGGAGGATGGTTTTTCTGGTGATGGTGGTTTTGAACTGATGGGTTCGAAAGGTCGAAAACGATTCTCGTTCGAATCGAGAACATCTGGGTGGTCGTACGTGAAGACGAGGTTGATATTGACTTGCCGGAGACCAGAACGGAGATCATCAACGTCCAGCGTGTGTGTGCACGTGCACGAGCAAGTCTGTGCATCTGGGAACGATGGGTTGGGGAAGAAAGGAAATACTCGGGGAGATCTCGTGATTTTTGCCAAGCGACTCGAAGTAGGGTGAGGTATGTTGTTGTCTCGAGAGTTGCTTCGAGTTTATTAGGGTTTTACTCGGATTTGGGGTTTAGCTGGTAATAAGAATTGAACAGGAAATGTTTTTAAGTTTTAAACAAAAGAAATTTTGTTTTCATAATATTTTCTGAGTTTAAACAAAAGTTAAACAAGTTTATATATTTTATAATATTAAGTTTCAAAATAAAATAAGTAGATTTTGAAATAAATTTGTATTTAATTATATTTAATAACTTTGGAAAAGTTTAAAGATTTAAAGGTTTAATCTAAAATGTGTTGATTATTAATTGATTTCTAAAATCTTATATTTTAAATTAATTAAGGTTTAATGATTAAGATTTAGTAATCAATTAAAATAAGAATTGTCTTAAGTATTCAGAATGTTGATTTAATTAAAGTTAATTAAATTTGAAAAGGAAATTTAGATAATTAAATTATTTTAATTATCAAGTGTTATTGGTAAATAATTGATTTAATTAAGATAATAGTTTCTTAATTAAGAACCTTTAAAATAGTAAGTTAAGAATCATTTAATTAAATTTAAATGATTAAGTTAAATTAATTAATTTGTGATTTATTAGAGATAATCATTTATAAATAAATTTAGTATAACTACTTGTTGAAGTAATTAAGGAATAATTACTGGATGTAATTAAGTAAAGGTAGATTATTTAATAAAGTATTTAGAGGATAATTATTTTATAAAAGTAATTAGTTAGAAAGTGATTAAGAGTTAATTACCTAGTGTTATTAATTAAATAATTTAGTTAATAAAGTTAATTAAGGGATTAAGGTAATTAATTGTTGATTAAGGTAATTAATTGTTGATTAAGGTAATTAATTGTTGGTTAAGATAATTAATTAAAAAGTAATTAATTTAAAAGGAAGTAATTAAGGAAGTTAATTACTGGATTATATTAATCAAGATGATTAATAATTATGGATTAATTAAGAATAATTACTTAATGTAATTAATAGAATAATTAAAGAGGTAATTAGAAATCATTAGTTTATAATTAATTAATGATATAATTAAGAGTTGATTAATTAAGATTAATTAATCAAATGATAAGTGATTAATTATAATTAATTAAGGATTAAAGTAACTGATTATAATTAATTAATTAATTAAGTAATTAAAGGTTAATTACTGTATTTGGTTAAAGAATAATTAATTTGTGAAATTAATTACTTAAATGTAATTAAAGTATAATTAATCAAAGTGATTAATTAAAGTGGATAATTAGAGAATGATTAATTAATTTATTTGTAATTAATTAATAATTATATAAGTAAGGTTGATAATGAAATAATTAATTTAATTCACTTTAAATTAATTAAAGATAGAGATAGTTAATTTAATTCATTTTAAATTAACTATGTCGTGATTAAGTAAATCATTTCTTATATAAGAATGAACGACATTGATTGTCTTGAATGGATGTAATCTCAGTAATGAGATAAGATGATATGTGGTATGAATGCTTGGTTGCATTATGATGGTAATATAGATTGACTATTGTGATGTTGATATGGATTACCTATTTTGTTATGAATCATCTGTTTAATTGATAATGTGATTATCAATTGTGAATTGTGAATTATCTATCTGTATGAATATAGATAAGTTAAATTGTTTAAACCTTTAAACAACTTGGCCTTAAAAGATACGTTTTGGATTTCGATGAGACCGGGATCGGGTTTCCGTATACCGGTATTCCAGGTCTGGAGACCCGAATACCACATCGATCCAAATTAACGATAGGTCGTGAATCTCAAGTGAAGATGAAGATTCAGAGTGCAAGGGTTATTGTCGTTAACTCTGAGGGTGATTCCAAAACGAGTGTAACGAGATAATGCCTTCGGTTTCGTTCGAACCCGGAACGAACTTATATGGATTGAATGCTTTCAGCACATCGTCAGGCGGACGATGAGCATTCTAAGTGATATGTTCTGATTAAAGGTAATCGTAACCTCAAGCCTCATCAACCGGGAATGGCTAAAACAGGGGAGGTGCAGCAAGGTTTCGTGGGTAGCGCCCACTGAGAGCAAGATAGATCCCTGTCTAGAGGTCCCTTTCTATATTTCGGCTTAGTGGGTAGTTGGAACTGCAGCCAACTACGGGGTTGTCTTGTTCGGGATTATCCAGTAAGGGATGGTTCCGGCTTTGTGTTGCAGGGGAGCGGGCGTACTCCTCGGTACGGTGATCTAGGCCACGTACTGTGACGGGCGGTACCCCAGTAGCCCTGCCATTGTATGGAATCCAAACTCCAATAAGTGCCGTACGTATTAGTTGTGCCCAACTATGTTGGAATGTGAGATGTAAGCATTTCAGCTATTTCTGTATTTTACTTGAAAACCCTAGACCCTATTATAATATAACTGGATTTCCTATCAAATGATTTGGTTAGCGTAAGGTAAAAACTTTTCCACGTTTATGTGTGGGAAGTCTTACGTGATACCTTTGTTTTCAAAAGATTTTGAAGTTAAACAATTTTAACCCGTTTACTCACACCAGACCCATGTCTGACCCAAGTGTTTATTTTCTGTTTTATTAAACCTTGGGTACTCAATTTTTACGAGTAGCCAAGGGATTCAGGTTAGTCTTGACGAATACTGGAGGAGCTGAGGAGCAGGAGGCTTCAGCGAGTAGATATATAGAGTTTCCGCTGTGTTTGTATTAGTCTGTATTGTACTGGTATACTTGTGTTGTATAATAGACAGAAGTTTATAACTGTCTATTCTGTGATGTATAAATTGTGTACTCTGATGTATATGATACTATGTAATATCTTATGTGATAATATATTTCTCGTTCCGCTGTGAGATTTCTGATGTTTTGTTGTTCTCTCTTCTTTTCTTTTCTTCTTCTATCCCTTTCTTTCTTCATAACGATGCATCTTTCTGGGCAAAGAAAGCCGGGTCGTTACACTATATCTTCTTCTCAAGGCCTTGCTCCTACTCCTACTTAGTTGCTGCAATCCCTGAAAAAGCATTTGAAACTGCCTCATTTTAAATGAGACACCCCAGATGCCATTAGCACACTAGGGTCAGACACATGTCTGGTATGAGAAAATTCACAAAAGCAATTTGTTAATTAGGTTAAAATCAAGTTAAGTACATATACAGAAAGTTCAGCCCTTTGGAATCAGGTAAATACTTGTGTGCATGCTCTGTGTCATTGTGCATGTGCACACTTTAACTTTTTTTTTCAGAGACTACACATATGAATATGGCACATACATTCAAGCATACAACTCAATCATAGACAAACAACCATTCATACCAAACAGGAAAATAACTAATATGAGTTAAATCACTTATTCAATTCTCATATTTCAAATCTGGGAAAAACTCTAGTTCTCTCATCTGCTCAAGTATTATTTCCTTGGTATATTTATCTATCCTTGGTCTCATCTGCAATATTTATGAATCAATGGACACACTGTAATGAACTAATTCACTCCATTACACAAAGATCTCAGGACTTAAACAAGCCATGTGTCAACTTGTGTTACTCAAGCACACAAGTCATTCCTGCAGTGTTCTTGACCCCAATTTCCTAATCAGGTTTAAGTTAATAATAACTCTTTTGATTTTTCATGACAAAACCATTCAATGATTCATTTTATTAGCTAAACATCCATAACATGGCATCTCATATTATTCATAACCATACAGAGGCAAACAAGCAACAACCATTTGTGATTACAAAATAAGGTTCTGTATATATATATATTCATCCTGGTATTTTTTAAAAGGAGTTTAGGCAACTAACATTGGCTTATAGCTTCTGGGAGAGTTTTTCTTTTGCAAACATTTGTGCTTGAGTTAAACTCAGGATGACCTGGTTTCACTGAATCACAAAATTTTGTTTGCTATGCATTTTATTGAATCAGGAGCATCAGCACATAGGCAACCCTATTGCACCCCTAATTCCTTTCTATTTCAAGCCTCAGCACTTATACATGAGTATATTGCAGCTCAACATTATTTACATCTTTCTGGGTTGAGCCAAAACCAATACTACTTGCCTATTCTCAACATTTTATTTTCTGGGTATTTGTTTAT
The DNA here is from genome assembly GCA_030737815.1 of Allium fistulosum. Taxonomy (NCBI): domain Eukaryota; kingdom Viridiplantae; phylum Streptophyta; class Magnoliopsida; order Asparagales; family Amaryllidaceae; genus Allium; species Allium fistulosum. Next base: position 370,408,410 of record CM060908.1, read on the forward strand.
ATCCCTAAACATTAACATATCAGAGATCTGAGTGTATAAACCAGATATGTATACCAACAACACATGAAACTTTGTTATAATAAAACAAGTAATCAATCAAAGAAAATCAAAACATTTTCAGATTTAAATTCACAGATAAACATTCATATATGAAAATACTCTTTTAAGAAAATACTTTTAACTGGCTGCCTACATTAGGACTTATTGCCTTAGATTTTTGAGTGAGTTTTCTCACCTAGCTCTCTCCTTTGTTTCCTTAATTAACTGATGAACTCCTGCTCTTATCCTCAAGCTCTCTTTCTTCCCTTGTCTTATGATTTCTGTGGTATTGTTTTTCTTCTTTTTTTTTTCAAAATTCTTCTCTGAGGAGAAGAGGAGGCTGCTGCATATACATGTATATATATACAGGGTCTCTCTCTTAGGGTTTTGGGTATTGGCTAAGTCCATTTTTGCCCACCAGAAAAAAAAATCATGTTATCTGCATTTTAAACCTAAAGTTTTACCCCTTCCCGGCTTAATTTGGGTGAAGAGAAAAGTGGTTACACATTTTTTTTCAGAAATTTGCTTTTCAGAAAATACTTCCCCCCCCCCCTTGTCTACAATCATGCTAAAAATGTGACTTGGTTTTTGTTATTTATTAAATACTCTTTTCTATTTTTAGCTTTCATGCAAATGGTATGTACTTCCTTCATTTATTTATAAGAGAATTATTCCTTTTTATATCTCCATTCTTTTCATTTCTGCTTATATTAAAATGTGTCTGTATATTTTATTTCACTAGTTTAAACTCTAGTGTTTTATTAACACATATATATTTATATATAAGTCTTTCTGAAATAATTAGTATACCCTCCTATATATTCATACATCATTCTATACTGACACACACATGCACATGTACACTCAACAATATTCAGTAGCATACATATATATATATTTACTCATGCATACTACTTTTAAGAATTTAATCTACATATATATATATATGTATATTTCCATACACATCAATATGTATGTATTCTTGGAGTTCAGGGTTTTAGCTTATATTCATGTGCATTTCCTGTGCACACATGTACACACACTGATACACTATCAAGCTACATCAATTCCTCCTTCAAAATTTATTTAAAACTCATTTTAAATTTATCTATATTTTCCAGAATAAATTCCTAAAATCTTGGGTCATTACATACACCCCTCCTTTTAGAAATTGTGTCCCACAATTTTCCTAAGCTTAAAATAAATTTTAAACTTAATTCAGAGAACAAGTATATTCTCTACTAAATAGATTCTTAGTTCTATACTAACTAAAAATATATTCATCCAAAATAAAGAAAACAATCAAAGATCAGAATTACCTTAATCTGAAAATAGCTTAGGATAATTCATCCTAACCTTGTCTTCTAATTCCCATGTGCAATCACTAGGATCAAGACTCCACTGTACCTTCACAAGTTTCAGAGATTTATTCCTTAACTTCTTCACATCTTTTGCCAAAATTCCCACTGGATCCTTTTCATAAATCAAATTAGGATTTATCTGCACTTGGGTTGGGGTTTCAAGAATTTCTGCCTTGTCATGGACCCATCTTCTCAATTGTGATACATGAAAAACATCATGTATACCTTGCATGTTTTCTGGTAATTCCAACTTATATGCCAAGGGACCAATTCTCTCCAGAATTTTGTATGGTCCAATATATCTTGGGGTTAATTTGCCTTGTTTTCCAAACCTCAGCACATTTTTCATGGGTGAGATTTTGATGAAAACAAAATTTCCCACCTCATATTCTACCTGCCTCCTTCTCATGTCTGCAAATTTCTTTTGCCTATCTTGAGCTGCTGTCATTCTTCTTCTTACCAACTCAATTTTCTCCTTGGTTTCTTGTATGTACTCAGGTCCTAAAATAGACCTTTCTCCTGCTTCTACCCAGCAAACAGGTGACAAGCAGGGTTTACCATATAAGGCTTCAAATGGAGCCATTCCTATGGTGCTTTGGTAGCTGTTGTTGTATGTAAATTCAACTAGATGAAGATAATCTTCCCAGTTGCCCCCAAAATCCAGTATACATGCCCTCAACATGTCCTCCAAAACTTTGTTTACCACCTCAGTCTGCCCATCTGATTGAGGATGGTAGGCAGTACTTAAACATAGTTCACTTCCCATTGCTTCTTGAAAGCTTCTCCAGAATTTTGAAGTGAAGATGGTATCCCTATCACTCACAATGGTTTTGGGAATGCCATGTAACCTTACCACTTCTTTTATAAAAATTTGAGCTAGTTTTGGTGCAGTTCTTTCTGACTTGACTGGGATGAAGTGTGCTACCTTGGTTAGCCTATCCACTATCACCCATATGCTTGTATTACCTCTCTTAGATCTAGGCAGTCCATCTATGAAGTCCATAGATATGTCTTCCCACTTCCACTGTGGTACACTAAGAGGTTGCATCAACCCTGATGGTCTTTGAGTTTCAGCCTTGACTTGCTGGCAAGTCATACATTTGGCAATGTACTTGGCTATATCAGATTTCATCCCCTTCCACCAGAAGTCTCTTTTCAAATTTTGATACATTTTTGTGTTACCTGGGTGTATGGAGTATTTACTTCTGTGATATTCATTCAATATCTCCTTCTTCAATTCTATGTCCTCTGGTACACACATCCTATTCTGGTATCTCACATAACCATCTTTATCAATGTGGTGATTCATTACTTCCTCCCCTCTTGAGAGGAGCATTCTCTTCTCTAATAAGTGAGCATCTTGTTCTTGCATTTTTCCTACCTTCAGAATTAAATCTGGTTGAAGTGTCATTAAGCTTAACTTCCCTTTATCTTCTTGTGCACCATACATCTGCTCATTAATGTGCACACAACCATTCTCCCCAATCTCTAACTCAGTTAGCAAAAATAAATTTTTAAATTCTTCTATCATCATCATAGCCAATTTAGCATGCTGTCTACTTAGAGCATCTGCAACTTTGTTTGCTTTCCCTGGTGTATAAAGTATGTCAAAGTCATAGGCAGCTAAGAACTCCACCCATCTATGTTGCCTCATGTTCAAATCTTTTTGTGAAAATAAATATTTTAGAGACTTGTGGTCAGTGTAGAGTTCAAACTTTGTGCCTAACAAATAATGTCTCCAAAGTTTTAAAGCATATATCACAGCTGCTAATTCGAGATCATGTGTGGCATACCTTACTTCATGGGGTTTAAGTTGTCTGGATGCATATGCAATGACTTGGCCTTGTTGCATCAACACTGCACCCAAGCCAAATCCACTAGCATCAGTGTATACCACTAATTCTTCATTTCCATGTGGTACCTTTAGAATTGGAGCATTCACCAATGCCTCCTTCAACTGTTCAAAAGACTTTTCACATTTTTCTGACCAAACAAAAGCTTGGTTCTTCCTGGTTAGGTTAGTGAGTGGTGTAGAAATTTTTGAAAAATCTTTTATAAACCTTCTATAATACCCTGCCATCCCCATAAATGACCTCACTTCACTCACAGTGCTTGGCCTCTTCCATGCTTGAATAGCCACTACTTTATTGGGGTTCACAGAAATTCCTTTGGCAGATATAACATGGCCAAGAAAATGTACTTCCTCCTTCCAAAACACACATTTTGAAAATTTTGCCTTTAAATCTTTTTCCCTTAATCTAGACAAAACCAGGTGCAAATGATGCTTATGTTCTTCCACTGTCTTGGAATAAATCAAAATGTCATCTATAAAAATAAGCACAAACTTGTCTAAACAATCTCTAAAGGTTCTGTTCATTAAATCTACAAAATAAGATGGTGCATTGGTCAAGCCAAATGGCATAACCAAAAATTCATACAACCCATACCTAGTGTTAAAGGCAGTGTACTTGATGCTTGATTCTTCCACCTTCATTTGATGAAAACCAGATGCTAAGTCTAGTCTAGAAAATACTTTTGCCCCTGCTAATTGATCAAAAAGATCATCTATTCTTGGCAATGGGTATTTATTTTTAATAGTTACTTTTTTTAATTCTCTATAATCTATGCCGAGTCTTAAGGAGCCATCTTGCTTCTTAACAAATACCACTGGTGCTCCCCAGCAAGAATTACTTGGTCTTATAAAACCCTTTTCTTCCAATTCTTCTAACTGTTTCTTTAATTCTTTTAGTTCATTTGGCCCCATTCTAGTTGGCTTTTTAATCACTGGGCTTGCTCCTGGAACTAGATTGATCTGGAATTCTACTGGTCTATGGTGTGGAATACCCTTGACCTCACCAAACACATCCAAATATTCATTGACTATGGGAATTTCTTCAATGGTTTGTTCACTGAAATCTTTTTCTGAGTCAACTAAATGATATAGTTTTCCTTCCTTAGCTACCTCACATAAAACTGTGATTCTCTGGCCTCTAGAATTTTGCAATGATATGGTGGATGAGTCTAAATTAATTATGGCTTTAAATTTCCTTAACCAGTCTACCCCCAATATAACACCTATATTTGGGTAATTCAAAACATATAAATTGGAAATAAAAATATTTCCTCCTATGTTTAACTCCACATCCACACAAATCATATTTAAAACACTAGAACTCCCCAATGGACTGTGTATATGCAATGGGGTTTCAACCAATATGCAATTCAGTTTTAGCATTCTAACCAGTTCATAAGAAATTAAAGAGTGAGTTGCCCCAGTATCATATACTACTGTTATGGGTATGGTACAAATAAGTAATGTACCTTCCACTTGGCTATGGTTTACAGTGTTACTCTCCACTGTGGCTTTGCCTTTTCCTTCTAAATTTGCCAATTTGCCTTGCTGTTTATACTCAGGACAATTCCTCTTCATATGCCCCTCTTTCCCACATAGATAGCATTTGAAAGCTCCTCCTTTCAATTCTGGACATCTTGGTTTGATATGCCCTTCCTTTCCACACTGATGGCACACAATTTTCTTCTTGTCTTCCTTAGCTTTGACATCTCCAGTGCTTTTGTTACTAGCCTCTTCTTTCTTCTTATCATAAGGGTGATACCTCCCCTTACCTTTCTTGTTATTATTGCTCTTAAAATTTCTGAACTTCTCCCTTTCCTTGTCATGCTGTTCCAACCTCAAAGCTAAGTCTATCACATGATCAAAAGTCTTGTCTGCATAGGGTAACATGGCTCTGCTAAGTCCTGGGTTCAGGCCTTTTATGTACCTATCATTTTTAGATGCCTCATCTGCCACAAGCATTGCTCCATATGTGGAAAGCCCCTCAAACTTTTGAGTATATTCTGTGACAGTCATGGTTCCTTGTCTAAGTCTAATGAATTCTTCTAGCAAGGTAGTCTTTGCTGATGCTGGTACAAACCTTGCTTCCAACATCTCTTTGAATTGATTCCAAGTGATTTCATTCTCATTCCTTCCTGCAATGATTACTTCCCACCAGCCTAAAGCTACTCCTTTCAGCTGTCTTGAAGCCACTTGCCTCTTTCTTTGATCATCAAGTTGCATGTCATTGAAAATTCTTTCCAATGTTCTCAACCATGTTTGAATTTCCATGATACTCTCTGTCCCTTCAAAGCTTTTGCCTCCTAAATGAGTATATGTCTTAAGTAATTTTGAGAGTTCTTCATAGGGATTTTCTTGCCTTTGTCCTGCCCCATCCCTAAATGCTCTCACCAAGTCTTGCAGATTGACCATTGGTGGTGCATGGGAAGATCCTGCTCCCTGATTTGGTGGTCTCCCTACCATAGTTTGCTAATAATAATTTACATAGCTGGTTAGTTTGATATTTAGTTCCTTTTAATTTTATTTCTATCTAAGAACTTGATCCTTACTTCTACTATGTTGAATAACATAGCTCTGATACCAACTGAAATGACCCTCCTATTTCTACTCTAATTCCATAAAAAAAAAATTTTTAAGGTAAAGAGGATATATATATAGATAGATATATCATCCATTGCAATATAATTCTCAGGGTCAATATCTTTCTCCAATAAACCAAATATATCCAGGATCACAATAATCAACCAATATAAATATATCAGTACATTCACAAAGGTAAGCACATACATGTGAGGATGTATATGCCTCTCTTGTTTGAATCAGAGTTCTGGAAAACAAGAGGATGTTGGATTGCTAATAAATTTTTTTTTTTGACTAAACAATCCACTGGAAACATACACATTAGTCTGTTTATACTAACTAAGAAGTGATCAAGTAATAATCAATAGTAAACAAGCTTTTAATATAGATGTTTGTGTTAAGTTCTGAATAGTGACAAATACAGTATAAAAGAAAGTGGATCCTAAGGGAACACAAGCAACATCTAGGCGTAATGGAAACGCGCCTAACTTATACATGAAAGGTCACGAGTTCGAGTGCTATGCTGGTCGGTTCAAACACAATTTTTGGTTTTTCTTTTTTTTTCTCCTGTACAGTTTGCAATCTATTATCTACCTATATCTGCACATATATATATATACTTTATTTTTGCCTATATTCCATCATACAAAACAATAATTCTTGCTTAATTATTTTTTGAAACCCATCCCTATAACCTGGAAGGCTTCAGGATTGATATGAGTTAAGAGTCTGGTTCTTGGGTTTTGAGGATGATAGAAGTGTTTGTCATTATTCAGGTTTGTATTTCTTCTTATAAGATCTGTCTGGCATTTAAAATGCATTTGGTTAAAATCTGAGTGAAATTCAGATTCCTATTACAAGTGCAAAGAAAAAGATGTGGTAATGTTTGCACTAAACATATTTATGTGCATATATACCTGCAACTATTTGAATCTGGCTTCCATCTACCTTATTACAGATCCTTTCTTTAATTGAAAATAGGACAGGAAACATTTGTATGGAACAAGTTTAATTATGGATACCTTGCAGCCAAATAAAAACATTCAACCTATGCCTATTTCTTTTGTATACATATGCCATAGTAGAAAATAAAACCATTTAATTTTCTGAAAATCAACTATCCTGATTTTCCAAAACTTAAATCCTTTTCAAAGACTCAAGATTGACTAATACATTTATAAAATGTAATCATTCAATTTTTAACATGGTGTTCTTGCTAAATCCACTTACAAGCTTTGATCAAAATCCTTTTTAAACATAACAGATATTTAACTTAGTTCATAGTTTCCAGATACAAGTCAATCTCTTAACAAATACCTAACAAAATATCCATCCAATATTCAACACTTAATACAAGTAGCAATTTAAATTGTCAATACATGCAGATTTCAACATTTAGGCTCTTATCTAACTAAGTTTTAGCATGCTATATCTTCTTCTCAAGGCCTTGCTCCTACTCCTACTTAGTTGCTGCAATCCCTGAAAAAGCATTTGAAACTGCCTCATTTTAAATGAGACACCCCAGATGCCATTAGCACACTAGGGTCAGACACATGTCTGGTATGAGAAAATTCACAAAAGCAATTTGTTAATTAGGTTAAAATCAAGTTAAGTACATATACAGAAAGTTCAGCCCTTTGGAATCAGGTAAATACTTGTGTGCATGCTCTGTGTCATTGTGCATGTGCACACTTTAACTTTTTTTTTCAGAGACTACACATATGAATATGGCACATACATTCAAGCATACAACTCAATCATAGACAAACAACCATTCATACCAAACAGGAAAATAACTAATATGAGTTAAATCACTTATTCAATTCTCATATTTCAAATCTGGGAAAAACTCTAGTTCTCTCATCTGCTCAAGTATTATTTCCTTGGTATATTTATCTATCCTTGGTCTCATCTGCAATATTTATGAATCAATGGACACACTGTAATGAACTAATTCACTCCATTACACAAAGATCTCAGGACTTAAACAAGCCATGTGTCAACTTGTGTTACTCAAGCACACAAGTCATTCCTGCAGTGTTCTTGACCCCAATTTCCTAATCAGGTTTAAGTTAATAATAACTCTTTTGATTTTTCATGACAAAACCATTCAATGATTCATTTTATTAGCTAAACATCCATAACATGGCATCTCATATTATTCATAACCATACAGAGGCAAACAAGCAACAACCATTTGTGATTACAAAATAAGGTTCTGTATATATATATTCATCCTGGTATTTTTTAAAAGGAGTTTAGGCAACTAACATTGGCTTATAGCTTCTGGGAGAGTTTTTCTTTTGCAAACATTTGTGCTTGAGTTAAACTCAGGATGACCTGGTTTCACTGAATCACAAAATTTTGTTTGCTATGCATTTTATTGAATCAGGAGCATCAGCACATAGGCAACCCTATTGCACCCCTAATTCCTTTCTATTTCAAGCCTCAGCACTTATACATGAGTATATTGCAGCTCAACATTATTTACATCTTTCTGGGTTGAGCCAAAACCAATACTACTTGCCTATTCTCAACATTTTATTTTCTGGGTATTTGTTTATATCCCTAAACATTAACATATCAGAGATCTGAGTGTATAAACCAGATATGTATACCAACAACACATGAAACTTTGTTATAATAAAACAAGTAATCAATCAAAGAAAATCAAAACATTTTCAGATTTAAATTCACAGATAAACATTCATATATGAAAATAATCTTTTAAGAAAATACTTTTAACTGGCTGCCTACATTAGGACTTATTGCCTTAGATTTTTGAGTGAGTTTTCTCACCTAGCTCTCTCCTTTGTTTCCTTAATTAACTGATGAACTCCTGCTCTTATCCTCAAGCTCTCTTTCTTCCCTTGTCTTATGATTTCTGTGGTATTGTTTTTCTTCTTTTTTTTTTCAAAATTCTTCTCTGAGGAGAAGAGGAGGCTGCTGCATATACATGTATATATATACAGGGTCTCTCTCTTAGGGTTTTGGGTATTGGCTAAGTCCATTTTTGCCCACCAGAAAAAAAAATCATGTTATCTGCATTTTAAACCCAAAGTTTTACCCCTTCCCGGCTTAATTTGGGTGAAGAGAAAAGTGGTTACACATTTTTTTTCAGAAATTTGCTTTTCAGAAAATACTTTTCCCCCCGCCCCTTGTCTACAATCATGCTAAAAATGTGACTTGGTTTTTGTTATTTATTAAATACTCTTTTCTATTTTTAGCTTTCATGCAAATGGTATGTACTTCCTTCATTTATTTATAAGAGAATTATTCCTTTTTATATCTCCATTCTTTTCATTTCTGCTTATATTAAAATGTGTCTGTATATTTTATTTCACTAGTTTAAACTCTAGTGTTTTATTAACACATATATATTTATATATAAGTCTTTCTGAAATAATTAGTATACCCTCCTATATATTCATACATCATTCTATACTGACACACACATGCACATGTACACTCAACAATATTCAGTAGCATACATATATATATATATTTACTCATGCATACTACTTTTAAGAATTTAATCTACATATATATATATATATATGTATATTTCCATACACATCAATATGTATGTATTCTTGGAGTTCAGGGTTTTAGCTTATATTCATGTGCATTTCCTGTGCACACATGTACACACACTGATACACTATCAAGCTACATCAATTCCTCCTTCAAAATTTATTTAAAACTCATTTTAAATTTATCTATATTTTCCAGAATAAATTCCTAAAATCTTGGGTCATTACATGGAGTGCACACAACTAACTGAAGAAGCCAAGAAGATGCATTGGTATTGGCAATTGTATGCGAATGGAGCCTCAAATGAACAAAGGTAGGTATGGGGCATGTATTAATCACTAAAGAAAAAAATATTGTATGGATTAATTCAACTTGGATTTTAGGTAACCAAGAATATAGTAGAATATGAAGCGCTCATTGATGGGTTAAAACTGGCGCATGTAATGAACGCAACACACATTGAAATTCATAATCATTCCCAATAGGTTAAAAATGGAGCATTGGAAACTATCAAATAAAGGAACTAACCCTAGCCAAGTACGTTGAGCTATCCAAGTAGTTGTTAGGTCAGTTCAAGCAGTTCTATATTGAGAAGATTCCTAGAGAGGAAAACTATTATATAGACTCCTTAGCCAACTAGCCAGTGTTAAGGTTATAAAGGAAATGAAGGAAGTCCAACTGGGATATTTGGCTGAACCTAAGCATCTCCCAGGTCAATTAGGTTTTAGTTTTTAAAGAGCTCGGCATGTTAAAGGCCAAACTATAACAAGCCAAAATGAAATTTCCCCAGCCTAAGAAATTCAACTTGCGCCCCTAATATAGTAAGATACAGAAGAAACCAGGACGAACCCTACCAAGCAATTCTTAGTAGAAGGCACTTTACTAGTAGATAAGAATACAACTAGAAAAGTCAGGTATCAAGCCCCTTACTTTATAATATTATATAAAAGAGGATATTCAAACCCATATCTCAGATATGTCACAAAGGAAGAAGGGTTTAGGGTCACGAGGGAAGTTCATGGGGGATACTGTGGAAATTACTGTAGAGGATCAAAATTAGGAAAAAAGGTGTTGATATAGGGGTATTATTGACCTAAAACACACCATGATCCACAAGAATTTGTTCACAAATCTAATCGATGTCAAAAATTTGCAAGTGTCTTAATATTTCCATCACATGAACTCATATCCATAACTGATCCTTGACCATTTAACACATGGGGCATAAATCTGATAGAACCACTTCTGATGTCAAAAGGGGGGCAAGGGTAAACTATGTTGTGGTAGCCATAGACTATTTTACGAAGTGGGTAGAAGCTAAACCACTGACAACTATCATAACAGATAAGATAATGGACTTTATCATTAGGAACATTATCGCCAAATTTGGAATTCCATACAAGATAATTTTCAACAATGGCAAGCCATTTGAAAGCATATAATTCATCGAGCTTTAGGGTAGAAACAACATAGCTAATAGTTTCTCATTAATGGCAGATCCTCAAGCACAAGTTGGAGCAACTAACAAGACCATTAAGAAACCACTCAAAGAAGTTGACAAAGGCAAAAGGAAAATGGAAAGAGGAATTACACTTAGTTCTATGGGCTTAAAAAACCTTAAGTAGATCCCCATATGACATATTCCATTTTCCTTATCATATGGCTATGAAGTAATGCTTCCATTTAAAGCAGAAGTTCCATCACACCAGCTCTTGTCATATGTGGAAGAGCGGAACCAGCAGTTGATGGGAACTACCTTGGAATTCATAAATGAAAAAAGAGATGAAGAAACTATAAGGGCATCGGTATACCAACGAAGAATGGCCAAAAGCTTTAACTCTCGGCTTAAGAAGCGTAGATTTCATAAAGGCGACCTGGTCCTGTGGATAGTGATGGCTAATACGAAAGACCTTGTTGATATTACATCAGGACCAAACTGGCAAGGATCCTTGATCATTGTAGAAACATTTGTAATGGTGCATACCGCTTGTTTAGGCCAAATGGAAATCTTGTCCCAAGAGCTTGGAATTCATAGCATCTTCGACCTTACTTTGTATGATTAGTTTTGTAAAAGAATTTAATGTACAAGCTATAATAATCAAAGGTAATAAAATGATAAACTGTATGTAGGGATATTATACAGTTCGAACTAGTACAAAAATCTGTGCATTAATATTACTTACATAAATGAAAAATTAAAGTTATAAAATGCAAAACTTGGTTTTTCGGCCAAACTGAATTGGATACAGGGACAGTAGACTGCGCAAACCAATATTAAAAATCATACGCATAAACAAAAATAGGGGCTGTAAACATGTTACCTGTTTTCTTTTTCAAAAAATTAAACTAGTCCGCACCATAAATGGTGCAGACCTATGACAAAGCGCCTGTTTAAAAGAAAACTGAAGTCACTAAAAGACATTAATGGTGCAATCTAAATGCTTCGAGCAAAGTTCAGGAAACAAATTACCATATAACAAACTAAACCGAGTTCTGACAACCCGCACCTCTGAACATCGACCTAAAGCCTAAAGTGACTTTCAGGCTCGTGTTGTGCTAAGAAATATGAGCTAGCAGGTTTTAAAACATTACAGATACTAAGATAAAATTTAAACATTCTACACTTTTAGATCTCGCAGTGAAAGGAAATAAAATATAAGTATTAAAAATAAAAAATTCAAAAACACAGTCTAAAAAAATATGCAGTTCATACATAAAGTTTCCAAACTACCATATAAAATATGATAGATAATAAATACAATAAATAGTTACATGAAGAATAACAAAGAATAATAGCACTCCAGCGCTTAACTCCTTTCTCCACGTACTATGCCTAGGCCAAATCAATCGCTGCCCTATTTTCCTATGGTGGTTGAAAAGGAAAGAAAATGAGTGGGTTAGACAAAAGTATAGTGTACGAATTGTATCACTAGTGCATGGCGTTCACAAACAATTAACTTCATTTATAATCTATGTGACCTAGGATGTCCCTATTGGTGTTTGTGAATTACCTACCTAGGATTGGTCATCTTAATCTAAGGAGTATAGGTCCAGTTACACCTAAAACATCTGGTAGGGTTCATACTCACGAATTGTGCAATGGATCGACCAATAATCTCTAGGGTTACTTCTAGAATAAGATGGAATATCACCCTTAGGTTTGTGTTACCTAAACAATGATTATGACTATCATACTTACACATTGATTGGACCCCACAATGCCAGGCTCATGTTGAACCTAATAATTTGGCAACTTAGGGCATATGCATCTATATTAATGGTCTCAATGGTAACGTCTCTGATGCACCACTTTGGACATCCAACAACAGTGTCTAGGCCAAATTGCCTATGCACATCTGAGGAACCTTCACTTAGTGCTAGACTATGCACCATAGCAGATGTCACGACCCGCCCTTCATTCCACAGAAAGACGTATCATGAATTAAGAAAGAAAGGGATAGAAAAGAAAAGATAGAAAAGAAAGAACAACAACATAAAAGAATCTCACAGCGGAACGAATGAAACATAATATATCACATAAAATATTACATAGTATCATATACATCAGAGTTACACAACTTATACATCTCATATTAGACAGTTATAAACACCTGTCTATCATACATCTCAAACATCACAGAGATACAGACTCAATACAAACACAGCGGAAACACTATATATCTACACGCTGAAGCCTCCTGCTCCAAATCTCCTCGAGAATTCGTCAAAGCTAACCTGAATCCCTCGACTACTCAATACAAAATTGAGTACCCAAGAGTTTAATAAAACAGAAAATAAACACTTGGGTCAGACATGGGTCTGGTGTGAGTAAACGGGTTAAAATTGTTTAACTTTGAAAAACCTTTTGAAAGAAAAGGTATCTCGTAAGACTTCCCGCACATAAACACGGAAAAGTTTTTACCTTACGATAACCAAAACATTTGATAGGAAATCCAGTTATATTATAATAGGGTCTAGGGTTTTCAAATAAATATGAAATAGCTGAAATTGTTACATTATTAAATTCCAGCATACTAGCCAACAAAGTGGGTTATACAATCAAGTCCGATGGCACTTATTGGAAATTGGATTCCATACAATGGCAGGGCTACTGGGGTACCGCCCGTCACAGTACGGGGCCTAGATCACCGTACCGAGGATTACTCCCAATCCCCTACAACACAAGACCGGAACCATCTAAGGATAATTCCGAACAAGACAACCTCGTAGTTGGCGCGACCAACCACACACTAAGCCGAATAAAAAGGAACCTCTAGACAGGGGAAAATCTCGTCCTACTTGGGCGCTACCCACTTAACCTTGCTGCACCTCCCCTGTTTTAGCCATTCCCGGTTGATGAGGCTTGAGGCTACGATTACCTTTATAGAACACATCTATCTTAGAATGCTCATCGTCCTCCTGACGATGTTCTGAAAGCATTCAATCCATACAAGTTCGTTCCGGGTTCGAACGAAACCGAAGGCATTATCTCGTTACACTCATTTTGGAATCACCCTCAGAGTTAACGACAATAACCCTTGCACTCTGAATCTTCATCTCGAACCTATAAGTACTATCTCCGTCAACTCATTACGGAATCACCCACAGAGTTATACTGACAAAGAATAGTTCTTACACCTCGAGTCTTCACTTGCTCCACTTGGATTAACGACTAACGTTTAATTTGGATCGATGTGGTTTTCGGATATCCAAATCTGGAAACCCGATCCCGGTCTCATCGAAATCCAAAACGTATCTTTTAAGGCCAAGTTATTTAAAGGTTTTAATCATTTAAACTTATATTCAGGATGATATAAACAGATAGATAAATCACATTATCACAATAGATAATTCATATCAAACATTCATCTCACAAAGCAGCTTATAGATATCATATCCAAATCATCCATTATCAACCAATCACCCAATATTAATCATCCAATATTAACCAATCATTCAAAAGCAGAATTGATTAACTCCAAATCAATTTAATTATCCTTTAATTAAATTAATTACTATCCTTTAATCACTTGGATTATCTTAATCCTGCTTACTAACATTAATTAATTACAAATTAATTATTTAATCATCTCTTAATGATCTTCCTTAATTAATCTCCTTTGATTAATTATATTTAATTACATTCAAGTAATTATCCTTAACCATATACAGTAATTAACCTTTAATTACTATCATTAAATTGCAATAATTAATGATCCTTCATTTGCCTCTATTAATTAATTTATTAATTAACTATAATTAATTACATTAATCCTCAATTAATTAATCACTTTTATTAATCAACCTTGATTAATTTCATTAATTATATTAATCCTTATTAATTAATTAACCTTTTAAATAATTAATTTTAATCAACCACTTCATTAATTAGTCTTAATTAATCATAAACAGTAATTAACAATTTGTAATTACTTATCTTAATTAATTACTTCTTAATTAATTATATTAACCTTGATTAATTAATCTAATTAATTAATCTTTAATTACTTCATTAAGTAATTATTAATCAATTATATTAACAAATAATCCTTAATTAATTACTTTATTAATTAATTACTTTTTAATTAACTACACTTAGTAATTAATCTTAAATTAAACACATTTAATTAATCAGATTAATTAATTAACTAAAATAATTAAGTAATTTACTCTTAATTACTTACATAAGTAATTATCTTCTAATTACTTCATTGAATGATCTCTCTTAACTAATTACCTTAACAGGTAATTAATCTAGTTATTAAATAATTCTTTAATTAATTAATTAATTAATCATTCCATAATTAATTAACTTCAAACAATTAACTTAATTAATTCCTTAATTGATTACAATAAGTGATTACCCATTAATCACTTCAACTAATTACTTTCATGAGTAATTTTCCATTAATTACTTCCATAAATAATTACATTCAATAATTAACCATTAATTACTTCTTTAAGAAATTACACTTAATTAATCCATAATTAAGTGATTATTTAAAAATTAAATAAATAATTAACTAATTATTTAAAATTAATTAAACAATTAATTAATTAACATTCTATATTTAAAAATCCTTAATTAATGATGAAAACATTATTCTTAATTAAACTTTACTTATTAACAAATCATATTTAAATTAAGTATTCTTAAATTCATATCAATACTAATTTAACCTTATTATCCTCATAAATAAATTATTTGAATTATTTTAAATCTTGTTATTCAAAACTAATTATTAAACTTGATTTACAAAATAATAATAATAACCTTACTTGGAGATAAATATTTATAAATCATTTCCAAATTTACCAAATACTTAAAACTTGTTTATGCTTTAAATTTTAAAACTCAGATATGAGTTGCTTTTAAAATTTCAAAACCAGGTTACTGGAATTAAAACAACCCGAGTCATACCCCTAACAAACCCGAGCTAGCTTCGAGTCTTTCACCTACGTATCTGCTTCGAGAAAAACTGCAAATAACACGAAACTTTTCCCGAGTTCAACTCGTCTTCCCCAACGTCGATCCCTCTGTTACACGAACGTGCACACGTGCACGTGCACGTCCATCAGAGCATCTCCGACCATCTTCCTGAACGCCAACCAACCACGCAAGGCCTCGACAACCCAACCACCAACCCAGAAACCAATCTCCATCATCGAAACGAAATTCGACCATATCGATCAAAACTGGAAGCATCATTGCCGAAATTTTGCTTCTCCTCGTCGCCTTCGACCACCAGAAACGTTGAGACTCCAGCCAGAGCTTTGTCAATCATCCACGCGTTGATTCCCACCTATGCAATCGATTCCGGTCCCCTATCCATGTTGAAACTGCTTCGACAAACCAGACGAACAAAACTTCACCTAAAACCCTAGTTTGCTCGAATTCGATCAATTCAGACATTGGAAAAATTCGATTTTATTTTTCCCATTATCCACAACATTAAAGCAAGCTTCCATTAAAATTTTAGCTTCAATCATGTAGTTTATCATCGGCAATTGATCAAATTGCCAAAACCTTCCATTCCCAAATTCCCAGTTGAATATCAATTTAAAAATTATAAAATGTACGTTAAAATTTATCTTTTCTAACAACTATTCCAATTATAAAATCCAAAGCAAGAATTTATATTAGTTATTTTCTGACATATATTTAGTTTTACTGTTATATCTTCTTTTTCCCAGATGATGTTCAAAACTATCATCCTTAAATATATTTTAAAATCTTAGTTTAGGTTTAAACACAAACATCTTGTTTGAATTCCTAAACCTATAAGAGATTGGATGAGGAGATTTTGAATTTTCTAATTTGTTTAAACTCTGTTATTTATAAACAGAGACAAATCTTTGCCTGAGAACAGACATGCACACTTCAATTCATATAAACACATATATATACTCACTGATATGTATACATATTCACAAAATTCCAACATGCATTCATAAACAATATTCATATAAACATATATATATCATCACACCACAATTCATCACATATATCAAAGTAAATTTCCAAATTTAAAAAAACTGTTTTTAAAAGTATTTACTCACCTTAAAATAAGAAACATAGGGCAGATTTTATTTCCAGGCTTTTAAATTTTGAATTCTGGAAACTGCTAATTTAAATTGTTATGCTGTTGAAATTGAATCCTTGCATGCTTGTAATAGTTGAATCTGGTGTTGAAGTTTACTTGAATTGCTCAGGTTTGAAATAGTTGATTTACTTGTTGAGTTGCTCCTTGCTCAGGCTGAAGATTGAAAACTGATGTTGTATTGAATTAGTTGCTAAGTTGAATTTTGCTTTGCAGATTTGATTTTTGCTTTACAGGTTTGTATATATTTTAGTTAAGAAGGATTTAGAGAAGAAAAGGTTTGAACTAAAAGAAAATAAACAGGTTTCTCACTAAACATTTATTTATAAATTTTAATTGATAAAGAAAAGAGTTGCCACTTGTTAAATTGGATTATACAAAGCTTCCACATGTTATTACCATATGTTAAGATATTAACACATGTCCTAAGTATTTTAAATAAATTTTTATTTAATTTAAATGTTAATATAAAGCTTTTATACTTAATTTACTAATTAATAAACACTTATCTTAGTATATATGTATATATATAAATTACTTTAGAGAAAATATTATAAAACCAATTATAATACAAATAAATTCTTATACATGTATCTTTAAATCTAAAATAATTATTTTTTTATTTTTTTATTTAAGAGATATAAATTAAAATACCAATTACCCTTTGAAAAAGTATTATTTTAAATTATACTTTCCAAATTATAATTTATATATATATATATTAGAATTTGAAACACTTTATTAATTTTCAAACCAAAATTCCAATATATACAAATATACATATATATTTAAATAGAAATATTTTTAACATTAATTTGAGAATTATTATATTAAATTTAAATACAATTTCAAATCATAACATATACATATATATTATAATTTGAAAATACAATCTTTTATTTAAACAAAAGATTCTCTATTCACAATATATAACAAATATATATATATTATAAATAGAATAAAATTTTATTAGCTTTAACAAACAAATCTTATCAATATTGCCAGATTATATATTTATTAACCTTTAAAAGATTAAATTACCAATTTAAATTAAAATTATATAGAAAAATTATCAAACCAATTAAATATTTAATACTGATTATTAAATTTATATTGCCCAAAATCCCGGGATATCACAGCAGAGATCCACCAACAATTTCCAAGTGCCACTGAGGAACCTCCCATTACCGCCATGTGTTCTGCATACCCTCGCAATCAAACCACCATAATATCCAACATCAAGTTCGCATGATAAATAGTGTCTAGGCCTAATTGCCTGCATACACGTCTGCTTTAATTCCGTGTAGTCCAAAAGGCAAAAAATGAAAATTAATCTCCAATACACATATAAATTATATATTAAACCTGGGCCCTAGGCCAAGGTTCAGTCTACGCTTGAAAATCAATGACTGCCTGGCTAACAACGGTGCTGATAGTGATCGACCGCTTGCTGTCGATGGACGAAAAATAACAGTCGGTCGATGGATTTTCAATTCCTACATAAATTATTTTCCATTAATTTTCATTGTTACAAGGTTTATTTAAATTTATTAGTGTTTGTGTAAATTTATTTTACTTGTCCTGACCATATTTCTATCATTAAGCCCATCTATAATTCAAGTATATTGTGTAAAACCAATGATTTCATTTACATGAATTTTAAAATATTAACTTTACGGTTTTTGTGCATTTATGCTTTTTTATACAAAATGACTTATATCTCCGATTAAAGTTCTATATATAAATTTAAATCTCAAGATGAAATAAGGGTAAATAAGGACTTATTTAACTTCACTTTATTTTAAGGGTTTTTAAAGAGAATAGATGTAGTCTACTTTCTCCAATTTTAGTGTATATAAAATCCACATTTTTTTCTTCTTATTATTTATATATTAGTGAGTTCAATTTATTAAAAATAATCTTTGAATGAAAACTATTATCCCAAATTTAAAAGAAACTAATTCTAGATCAAATGGAAATATCAATTACTTACAAAACAACATCTTTTAGTAGTAAGTCCACTCACCTCTTATATTCTCCCTTCCTATTATTTCAACTTGAATTGTCCCCTTTTTGTGCCTTCCCTTTCATTTTTTAATCGCCTTCCTTTTGTTTGATTTTATTTTTATTTTGTTTTGGAGTTTGGAGGAGGCAAGGAGATTTTTGGAAGAAAAGAGAATTTGGACGTACTACTAACTACTAGGTCAGAGTTTCAAAGTAACAATAGTGGGGGTTACATCCCTATTTATAAGTGCAGGAAATAACGTTAACCATTGAATTTAATATTATAAAATCCAGGCCGTTCGGCCTAGGCTAACCCTAGTCGACTAAATGCCACCAGTTGATTGGTCAATATAAGGCGGTTGATCGCTAGGTGTCGATTGGTCCTATTTTGTCCATTGATCGGTTAACGTTAATTAATTTTATTAATGTCAACTTTTCTTTGATTTATTTCCTTAAATATTTTTGAATTAATTTTTTATTTTAAATCTTTAAAAGTTAATAATTTTTTTGTTTGAGCTCCAATCATACAACTTTGTGTATGAAAGTTCAGAAAATCACCACGAATGCAGCAATACAAGTTTCGTAGCCAATTTTGACATTTTCTCAAATTTCATTTTTAGCAATATTATAAATTGGTTAATTTTATTAATAAATTTTCAATTACTTCCACTGGGTGTTACATTCTCCCCTTAAAAAGATTTCATCCCTGAAATTTCCGAGGACGGAAAAATGCAACTTGTATATACGAAAATCAATATCTACAATCATCTACTCAACCATAAACCACTTGCAATCATTGTCCTTAGTTTCAATTTCTAATGCAATGTACATATATTTATGAATGCATATGAACATATAACTAATGCAAGAATTAGGCGGCCTCCTGATCTGGTCGACCTCCTAAAATGCTCGTGCTTATTCCATGCATCCAACATGTATGCAACATCTTATACTTGCAATTCTATATGAAAAAGCTACCGGTCAATACATATGCAACAACAATATGTGTATAACTCAATAAATAAAATGAGTGTTGAGTGAATGTAGGCTAACCTGAATATATTAGCTCATGTATACAATAATTAACTCAATAAATACATCCACTAGCAACCATCATCCAAAACATGTCCTAGTGACACGTTCACAACCATTCCTAGCATCCAAACAACCGTACCCGGGGGGTGCACTAAGCTAAGACCTAAGTGCCTAAGGAATTCATATTTATTAACTAAAATGGAAATGTACCAGGAAAGAGCTTTGGATGGGTAGCTCGGATCTTCTCCTTTAGCTCCCATGCACTCTCTACTAGGTTGTCTCCCCATTGGACCTTTACCAATTAAATGACTTTATTGTGGAGTTGCTTTGTACCATGCTCAATGATGCGGGTAAGTACATGATGAACAAGTGACTCCCTTTCCACCACCATCTCTTCCAACTGACTTGTCTCGACCACAGCTGCTGGATCATGTAGACACTTTCGCAAGTGTGACATATGAAAACAATTGTGTACTCCTGCCAAAATATCAGGAAGCTCCACCCTGTAAGCCATCTTCCCTACTCTACCTATGATCGAAAAAGGCCCTACAAACCTTGGTGCTAATTTTCCCGAACTACCAAACCTTATGATATGTCTACGTGGCGAGACCTTCACAAAGATCATGTCGCCCACTGCGAACTCCAAATCTGTGCTTCTCCTGTCAGCATAAGATTTCTTCCTATCTTGAGTGGTTTTCATTCTCCTACGGATCAAATTTTTTTTCCAAAGTCTCCATTATCATGTCTGGTCGAAGAATGATCATTTCCGTAGTGTCCCACCAACAAGACAGTGATCTACAAGGTCTACCATTATAGTGCCTCGAATGATGTCATCTTAATATTTGTCTAATAACTATTATTATAAGCAAACTTTTCTAGTGGCAAGTGATCCTCCCATGAGCCTCCAAAATCCAAAATGCACATCTGAATTAGGTCATCCAATACTCGATTAACCCTCTCAGTCTGGCTATCTGTCTGGGGATGGTATGCGGTACTCAAATTCAACTTAGTGCCCAAGACCTCCCTAAGAATCCTCCAAAACTCACCGGTAAAATGTAGGTCTCGGAAACTATCAATACTGGAAGGAACTCCGTGTAACCAAACTATCCCTCTCACATATAAAGTTGCTAAGGACATAGCTGTCCTCATACTCCTAACCAGAATAAAATGAGCACATTTGGTCAATCAGTCGACCATGACCTAAATACTCTCATTTCTCTCCTACTCCTAGGCAGTCCATTAATGAAGTCCATGGAGACATTCTCCTACTTCTAGTGTGGAATATATAATGGCTGCAAAAATCCACCCGGCTTCTTTTGCTCCGCCGTTACTCTTAGCAAGTCATATACTTGGACACATACTCCGCCACATGACTCTTTATATAAGGCTAATGAAAGAATCTCCTCATATCATGATACACTTTGTCTCTACCATGATGAATAGTCATCTTAAAATGATGGGAATCGGCTAGTATCATGTCAATCCACTCTATAATGAGAGGAATACAGTCTACCGTCTCTCCGCAACCACCCTTTAGCATCAATGTTATAACGAGTCAAATGACTCGAATGCTCTCCTCTACCTAGCTTCTAAAAAATATCCAATAACTCGACATCTCGTTTCTGGCTTGAATCAATACGGTTCACAAGCGTAGGCTACACATCTAAAGCTACAAACAATTCTGGAGTGATGTATAATGAAGGTCGAAAATTGAATGTAGAAATAAAATCCAAGTGCTTCCATTCCAAGAACAAAGGACTTAACATCGCATACTTCCTACTCAAGGCATCAACTACAACATTGTATTTCCTGTAGTGTAGAAGATACCGAAATCATACGACGCCAAGAACTCCAACCACCTCTACTGCCTTAAATTCAAATCCTTTTGGAAGAATAGATATCTCAGAGAATTATGATATGTGAATAACTCAAACTGCTCTTTTAAAAGATAATCCCTACATGAATTGAGTGCCAAAAGAATGGTTGCCAACTCAAGATCATGGTAGGATAGTTTCTCTCATGGACTTTCAATTATCGACTAGCATAAAATACAACTCTCCCTTCCTGTAACAAAACCGCACTTGGTCCTATACCACAAGCGTTGGTATACACTATGAATTCCTTTGAACCATCGGGTAGTACCAACCGCCAGTCCATTCTCAGAGACAACATGTCCCAAAAGGCGAACCTCCTTGCACCAAAAGTGAAATTTAGAAAAAATTTCCTTCAACTTATGTCCACAGAGAGTATTTAGAACTTCTTATACATGCAACATGTGCTCTTCCTCGCTTTTCAAATAGACCAATATGTCATCAATGAATAGCACCCTGAAATTATTAAGAAACCCTCTAAAAACTTTAATTTTGTGGTCTATATATTAGGATGGTGCACTGGTCAATCTAAATGGAATGACTAACCACTCTTAAAGTGTGTCTGGTATGCGAAAAGAGGTTTTCTGAATAATATATTTGGCTACATGCAACTGATGGAACCCGGTAGCCAAGTCAAGATGAGAGAATACCTTTGCTCAAACTAACTGATCAAAGAGATAGTCTACATAGAGCAATGGATAATGATTCTTCTTTGTCAGTTTATTCAGCTCATGATAATCGATGCAAAGCCTCAAAGAGCGATCCACCTTAGTGGTAAAGACAACTGATGCTACCCACTCTAAAATACTTCTCCCAATAAAGCCCTTCCCCAACAGTTTGTTCACTTGCTTATTGTTTTCGCATCTTTCTTTAGGAGCTATATGCCTCAAAGCTAAGGCAACGGGGCTGGCGTTGTCTTGAGGTAAATTCAAAATTCGATCTTAACTTTGAAAACGATATATGGGTAGTCACGAACTACCGACACTGAAGCTAATTCATCGTGTGATGGGTCTAAAGAATATAGGTAACTCAACATAGCCGAACTTTTAGGGTCACAATAAACCTCAAGACTGTGCCCACTACAAGTATCCAAATAAATAACCTTCTTATCACAGATAAATGCCATCCAGTCCATTTCTAAAATTAAACTAAACCTAGGAAATCCTAAAACAAAAGCATGACAATCAAACTCAATCCCAAAAATGTACAACTTCAAACCCTTGCAAATCAAGTGAGTCGATCCTTCAACGGGGTTTGATACAACCATCGAATCAGTAATTATTCTATTGTCTAAGTGCAATTCATCTACTAGTCTATTCGAAATAAAAGAGTATGATGCCTCAGTGTCAAATAAGGTACAAATAGATAAATCAGATAAAGTTAACACACCTTCAACTATGACCTTCTTCCCATTATCCACCATTGGAGGTGCACTCGAGCTAGGAATAACATCCAATGCATAAGCTGGGACCACCTGGGTAGAGGTCTTTGGTGGAGCCGGGTACTCCCACTTTATGTGCCTAAGTTGATTGTAGTTATAGCATTTGAACTACGAGAGGTTCGTCCTGCAATCTTTCACAACATGTCCCTTCTTATTACATCTCTGTCACTTAATGTCTTACTTCTTTATCTTCCCTTAAGTCACTACTCCGGCCTTCCATTAATTCTGCTAGAATGTTTTTCCTTCTACCTTCTTGGACTCATTCTTCACCACATCCTTGGAAATGGTATTTAGCAAGGCCATCTCCACCAATCCCTTATAAGTAGCCCCAATGGGAGTGTGACTAAGGGCTAAACCTTGAAGAGGTTGATTCAGTCACTTTACAAAGTTTATAGCCTTTTTATGGCAGTATTTATAAAATCAAGCCCAAATCTAGTCAATTCATTAAATTGATTCACATAGTCTTTCACCGTTATCTCTCCTTGTTGAAAATGTATAATTTTCTCCAGCTTTACCCCTTGCTCTTCTACAAATAAAAACCTCATTTCAAAATGCATCCTAAATCTTCCCAAGTTATCTCCTTCTTATTAGTCTTTGCCACTACCACATCCCACCAATTTAAAGCCTCTCCTTGTAAGTGCCAAGAAGCGAGATGCCTCCAAACGAGATCATAAAGGCCCAACAATCCAAAAATCCTCTCATAAGTATGTATCCACACCTTTGAGTCCATAAAAGATTCAGCCCCCATATATGGCATCACTTTTAAACTCGCATAGTCTTTATATAGCTTGCTGAGATTAGTAACAGGTGGATTAGCAGGAACCACACCTCGCCCTTGCACTGTGGGTTCCCCGTTTGGGTTAGGCTCAACTTGTCCTTATGCTTGTAGATGCCGACAGAACCATATCGAGATGTTCACACCGGGAATCATAGCTATTACACTATAATTTCTACAAAGTACAAATCACCAATATTCGAAAGGAAATCTCCTTAGCCTGTAATTCCGAGACCTATCTTCCGGTTTCTAACAAGAACCTGCAATCCCAAAGCATGAATCAAACTGTCAACCAAAGCCTAAGGTCATTATTCAGCTAAAATAAGAAGCCTGACCAAGAG
Organism: Allium fistulosum; assembly: GCA_030737815.1. NCBI lineage: Eukaryota > Viridiplantae > Streptophyta > Magnoliopsida > Asparagales > Amaryllidaceae > Allium > Allium fistulosum. Next base: position 370,432,844 of record CM060908.1, read on the forward strand.
CATCAGTTATCGAAGCCTAAGGCAATTTAACAAACAACAAAAATCAATGAATTAGATAGCCTAGGCTGAGATCAACGATTAAGATAAATGGAAGATATCCAAAAGCTATATATAAAAGCGACATGTCAGCAATCTACGTCAGGTTACACTTAACTAGATGATGACAAGCATTCAAACCAAGACTACTCATAGCAAGCCAGATCATCAATCCAAAGAGAAGGCGCCCAACTAATTGCGTCATGGCTTATTGGTTGAAAATAGACAGTAATCCCAAGGCACAAGGGATCTTTGAGCATATAACTAACAAAAACTAGGTAGTACTTTCCTATATTAGAGCTCTAACCAAAAACTCATTAATGGAGAAAATGCGTAGATTCAATGTAATAAGAATATTGGCTATACAAAGATTGACTAAATAAGGAAAGAACAGTGGATGTAGGAACTTTTGGTCCGAACTACTATAAATGTCTCGGTATTATTTACTTTCAACACTTTACCTCCTTCCCATTCCTCGTCCTAATTCAATAGTTCAATGTGTAGTAGTTCCAGCAATACAGCATCTCTTCTCATATTCTTATATCTAGGACCTATAATCAAACCAACATCCGAAGCTAGACCTTTGGACCTTGGGGTGTTGGTGTAGACAAAATTCTGCACTAATATTTTTAGCGCTAGAAGGAGGGCACGAACCACCACATTTATTTTCCTTTTAAAGATCCAACAAGAGCCTTTCAACCAGTTATGTCTAGCCCGGGAAACAAAAGAGTCATCTCAGAACTACCACTCACCTTCGCATTTAGCTCATTAAAGAAGACAAGATTGTTCATCCTCATTTCAGAGATAGAAAATGGTCAGGAGTATGATCCTATTTATGAACTCCAAGCCTCTCGGATCAAACAACTTTCGGGCTATCTCCAGGACTTCATGAATCAGCCCAACTCCGAAAGATTGTCAAGGCCCTAAATGATGAAGTTAGGGACCTATCCATCGAATTATTAAAATATGAAGGTCTATTTTATACCGATATGAGAGTCCTCCCAGATGCCAAAGATGGTAAGTTTTGGAAGAAGTTAAAACGTAATCAAGACCTTACCCGCACTTGATCAATGGTTGTCTCGGATATTCATAGAAACTCATGATGACCTCTCTTACCCTGATTACCCCTCATTAAAGAAAGAAAATTAGAAGAGTGAGCAGTATTGTGCTTACCACTTTATGAATGGACATGAAACAAACAAATGCCGAAAGCTCTCTTACGCGATCGAAAAATTCATACAGAAAGGGAAGTTAACTAAATTCGTTAAGCGTTAGATTAAATATCCTATTTTAGAATTACTCATTTCATTTTACGTTTATAATTCTAGGAGAACTCCATGTAGCCCTTGTCAAGTGAATGCATAAGGTGTTTCTTTCTACAAAGAGGAAGTTGCAAGAAGAATTCTTTTCATAAGTCAAATTTCCATAGATAAACAAAAGGCCCAAGTTCCATTAAAGTGCTTATCTCTGTTATAACTTCAAAAGTTTCAACTCCAAAGAAGAAGGGCACCTCATAGTTTCAGATCTATGGAAGCTTAATCAATGGGACTCGTTACATCCGTCTTTGACGTAACCCTATCCCGGGTTTTGATTCTGAGGAAATATTCAAGTCTCGGTATTTACGGTCTCCCATTCGGTATGTATTCTCTCCTTAAGAACTTTTGCATATCATACTTGCATTTAGGATTTAAAAACTAAAATTCTCTATCCATACTTTCATTTAGAATTTAAGGATCAAAATCCTTCCATTGATCCGACGAGGTTAATGGAGAATTCGACTGAAATCCTTTCATTAATCGAATGAGATTAATAAGGAACTTCACTTTTTTCTGAAACTATATGTACATATATCCATATTACTTATGTACACACATATGTATATATAACAATGGTCTCCTTTTTGTCAAACTAAGGTAAAAACTTTCTATTGAATAATGTCTTTTGAAAACCATATAATTTCAAAGGTCTTTCACAAAATACTTTTAAAAAAGCTTTACCCAAAGGATTTATGTATTCTTTTACCAAATTACAACTAGCATTATGTATGATTGACAACTTAAGATAGCTTTAGTTGGACGACACCAGCCAAAAGTGGTTGTAGATGGCCGACAACAGCCACAAGTGGTTGTAGATTGGGACCCAATGATAAAATTGGCAGACCACGCCATAAGAGCAACTCTATAGTGATGCACCACAAAGAGTAAACCATATCACCTGGGTTTAAAAAGATGTCAAAAAATAGAATGCATGCTAATACCGAGTCATGTTCAATGTAACCATGCATTGGGCAGATTTCTAATTCAGACTTGGGTAGTTTCCCAATTAGAATAGAGAAAAGCGTAGATTCCTAGATAGATTAGAGTTAGGTAGATTCCCAACTAGAATAGAGAAATGGGAAGATCCTAGTATAGATTAGAATTTGGTAGATTCGCAAGTAGAATAGAGAAATAGGTAGATTCCTGCATAGACTAGAATTGGGTAGATTCCTAATTAGAGTACAGAAATGGGTATATTCCCATATGGATTAGAGTTGGGTAGATTCCCAAGTAGAGTAGAGAAATTGGTAGATCTCGTACATAATAGAATGATGAGTAGATTATTAATAGTATCAGAATCGTAGGAGGGAAAATTCCTAAGCTAAGTATGAGCATTAGTTAAGAATCCCAATCGGGACTGAAAGGATGGCATCAAGATCAGTGAATAAAGAATACCACGAATATTGATACGGAAAGGTGTCAGTGGGCAAAAGAAACCCCATGGAAGTAAAGTCCTAAAAAGAAAACTCAAGCAAAGTGATAGCGTAAGAAGTGAAACTGAAAGGAATAAAGTTTCTTTACATATAGGTTATTCAAAAAAATGTTACAAGGGATGTCCCCGGATGAACATCTAAAGAGGCAGTTTTACAAAATTAGATTATAAAATCAAGAACATCAGTGGGTAAGGGTCGAGACAAACACCTAAAAAGATAATTTTACAAAATTGGATTACAAAATGAAGAACACCAGTAGGTAAGGTATAAGGCCAAAAGAAGAGATTCTGCTCCAATTAGGCAAATGAAGATGATAAGTCAGAACCCTCCGAAACAATCCAGATATTCATGGTCTTAGAAGGGTCCTATTAGCACCATCATCCTCAACCTCTTTTCCTCTCTTCATTTAAAAGGAATAGCCACGTCATCTCTCGAAACCAAATATTGATTTAGGGCTTATTCTTCTCTGAGATAATTTAGCTCTTAGTTTTTAGATTTAGCTTTGACTCAGAAACTGTTCTTAACCTCAAAAGCGATAAGAGTTACTTTCAACTTTTGGAGCTCGGCTACCTTATCCTCATAAGATTGGTAAAGAGAGATATAGTTTTGCTGAATCTTTAAACAGTTCAAGCAGGATACTCCCTAAAAAACATCACCTTAAGATTAGTGGAGATAAAAGATGATAGATAAAGAAAGGCTTCATATTTGCTACTTTGGTTTGAAACATCATATGACAATCACATCAAGTAAAGCGAAAATTCAAATATAATCGAGTCATTAAAAATGTTTCGTTCTAAAATTTATACAAATCAAAAGTTACATAATTCATATATTACAAAGGTAGGTCTAATTCATATATTACAAAGGTAGGTCGTGAAATTTTTTTTATCACGTGTATTATCGAGAGTATCTTTTTATACCTCCTCATCAGCAGAAGCGGCTCCCTCCTCCCCTTCTATTGGGGTTTAGGCTTCATGTCTCGCTTGGGCCTTCGTATCTTTCTCCTTTTGATGTTCCTCATACCTTTTGGAAAAGTTGGCCTTTACTATGGTAGCATGGTTCCCAAGATAAGCTAGAGAGAAAGTTATGTTTTGATCCCGGTGATGAGCATAAGCATCCAATAAAACCTAGAAAGCCCGTCTGCTAGCCTCCCTCTCATGCTCATCTCTAGCAATATAATGATCTGTATCAACCACCTTAGCCTCAGCTTCAACCTCTCATTCCTCTCCTTCAAAGCTTTATGAAGGGTCTCGATCTTATGATCCTTCTCTCCCACAATTCTACTTAATTCTTCCACTTGATAGCCGCCTTTTGCACTTTGACCTTGAATTCTGCAAACTCCTTTTCCATTACCTCGATAGCGGCTACTGTCTCCTCCATTTTTAACTACACATGTTGTAAGGCAGAAATTTCCACTGTAGTCTAAAAGAAGCAATAAGGTAAGGACATATGTTAAAATCATAAACCTACATGCAAAAATGCATTTTGACCTTGATGCTTTCCTGAAAGCTACACACGATTGTTTTTTGGATTCCCGGGGCAGAAGTCGGAGGTTTAACATGTGCTTGGGTAATGGAATTAACAAGGTCACCTTTAAAAGCGGCTCTAACTATTTCCATTGCTTGCCTGTTCTTCTCAGTAAGCAATCCCGAAGCCTTTCCCTTGGTACTCTCGACTTTTGAGGATCCGCTAACCTTTCATTTCTTCAAGCCAAGAGTACTCTTATCAGAAAGCATTAGCATAGACCTCTTCTTAGTCTCTTTCTCCTTACCTAAGGAGCCGGTCTTCTTAGGAGAAGTAGACACTGCAAAAAAAGTGATATGGTCAAAATCAAAGTTAAGATTAAGTTGCACCGAGAACCTAATATAAACTAGTTCAATGATTAAAGAGTAAAACCACTGGTTTTGCTTTCTCCAAGGTTGGACTCAGCTTCCCCTCCTCTATTAATGACTATGGTAGAAGCTGTCTCATACTCCTTGGAGGGTGCAAGCCCAATAAATATAGCAGAAGGAGGTAGCATGCCCCGAGCTTTTAGTTTGTTTTTGGTAAGAACTAACTATCGAAATCGCTGTAAGAAGGGAATCTCATAACCTCCTTATACCTCTACTTATATTGGTCAATGATAGTCAATCGCTAATCTTCTCGGGTCTCACTATTTAAGATTTAACAAAAATAAGGAAATACAACTTAGGTTACGGATGAGACAAAAGGAAAGAAAAGTATCCAAAAAATACCAACATTGTTAAAGGAGGTGACAATTCGATCAGAAGAGGCCTTAACAAGGAACCACCTGCATGATGTTATCTTACTAAATGGATCTTGTAGAGGAGATGGCCTTATAAACTTGAGAAAATACATGGGAAATTCCCTAATGGATTTGGATTCTAACAAGTTGAACAGGTAATTGATCTCGAGAACAGGTATGTCCCGATAACCTTTTTTAAAATATAAGACCGCCGTGGCAGATAAAGTAGTGTAGAAAGTAGCCAAGAGATGGAGAGGACTAAAGCGATAAAATTCAAGAACATCAACAAATAGGGGCGCTAGATGTAGGAATATCCCATGCTCTAAATGCTCTACAGACCATACAAAATACCCTTTTGGAGGATTGCTATAATGCATCCAAGACCAGTGAGCGAGCGTCTCAAATCCTATGATACCATACGAAGAAAAAATATCATCGAGCTCTTGCCGAGTCTGAATAGAAGCATCTATTTCGAATCTAAGAAAGTAGGTCGAATGTCGAAGGAGGAATCAAAGAAATCTGGAAAATAACAATAGTGGCTTTACAATTTGGACAAGTGAAAAGAGGAAATTAAAGGGGGAAGAGTGTTTATATTAAAAGGAATGGAATATATTAAAGAAAGAGAAGTTTTCCTCCGTGGATTTAGTTTGACAAAGAATATCAAAAGGTTACTTCATCAGATGCCAAGTCATATTTGCATGGAAAAAGAGAAATACTTTTTGAAGATAACCAATCAACTGCCACATTTGGGCCAAAATTTTTGCAAAACTAAAACCCATCCCTTCAAAGGTCTAGCCTTGAATGATCATTTACGAGTTCGTACTATAAAAAAAATTTGACCTCACAGTCCCAAATAAGGTTTTGCCTTTCGGGACCATAACAGTTTTGCTTTCCACTTAGCCTGGATGGCTTCAAGTGACAAGCATAGTTTTCAAAAATAAATTAACCTCACTATCCCAAATTAGATTTTGCCTTTCGGCACCAGAACAGTTTCTCTTACCACTTATCCTAGATGGCTTCAAGTGACACGCATGATTTTGAAAAGATTTGACCTTTAGGTCCCAAATTAGATTTTTCCTTTCGGCGCCATAACAGTTTTGCTTACCACTTAGCCTAGATGGCTTCAAGTGACAGACATAGTTTTCAAAATAGTTTTGACCTCACAATACCAAGTTAGATTTTTCCTTTCGGCGCCGTAATAGTTTCGCTTACCACTTAGCCCAGTTAGCTTCAGGTGACAAACATAGTTTTCAAAGAAGTTTTGACTTCTCGGTCCCAAATTAGATTTTTCCTTTCGGCACCATAACAGTTTCTCTTACCACTTAGCATAGATGGCTTCAAGTGACAAGCATAGTTTTCGAAAAAGTTTTGGCCTCACGGTCCTAAGTTAGGTTTTGCCTTTCAGTACCATAACAGTTTCGCTTAACACTTAGCCTAGATGGCTTCAGATGACAAGCATAGTTTTCGAATAAGTTTTGACCTCATGATCCTAAATTAGATTTTTCCTTTCGGTGCCATAACAGTTTCGCTTACCACTTAGCCTAGATGACTGTCCCAAATTAGTTGCCTTTCGACACCATAACAGTTTCGCTTACCACTTAGTGTAGATAGCTTCAAGTGACAAGTATGATTTCGAAAAGAATTGACCTTATGGCCCCAAATTAGATTCTGCTTTTCGGCACCGTAATAGTTTCGCTTACCACTTAGTCTAGGTGTCTTCAAGTGACAAGCATAGTTTTCAAAAACGTTTTGACCTTACAGTCCCAAGTTAGATTTTACCTTTCGGCACCATAACAGTTTCGTTTAGCACTTAGCCTAGATGGCTTCAAATGACAAGCATGATTTCGAAAAGATTTGACCTTACGTTCCTAAATTATATTTTGCTATCGGCACAAAAACATTTTCGCTTCCCACTTGGTCTAAATAACTCCAAATGGAAAGCGCAGATTTTCAAAAGTTTTGATCTCATGGTCTAAAATTAGTTTCGACCCTTCGGCACCTAAACAGTCTCGCTTTGTTCAGATAACTTTGAGCTAAAAGCAAGATTTTCCAAAGTTTTGAACTTTTGGTCCCGATTTAGATTTTTCCTTTCGGCATCGAAACAATTTTACTTATCATCTAGCCTAGAAAACCTTAAGTGGCAACTACGATTTTAACAGTTTGATCTCACGACCCAAGTTAAAATTTCGCCCCTTCAGTTTTCAAAACTGCTAATTGCTCATCACTTGACCAAGGAAACCAACTAAACCTTCACCTCTGGGCACTGATTTGAAATTGTTTTCAAAACCCTTTCGATAAGCTTAGATCTTTGCAAGTTGCATAAGTGAAGCAACACTCCAGAAAGCTCAGAATTAACTTCGTGATAGGAATGGAATTACAAGCCAAGTGTGGACCTGAAACAATAATATTCTTTCCAAAGTCCACCCCATATCAATCATATGAGGTGAAATTTGGGGTGCATGTGTTAGACTATAATTTCTACAAAGTACAGATCACCAATATTTGAAAGAAAATGTCCTTGGCTTGTAATTCTGAGACCTATCTTTCGGTTTCTAACGAGTAACTGCAATTCAAGAGCATGAATCAAAGTGTCATCCAAAGCCTAAGATCGTTATTCAGCTAAAATAAGAAGCCTGACCAAGAGCATCAGTTGTCAAAGCCCAATGCAATTCAACAAACAACAACAATCAATGGCTTAGATAGCCCAGGCCGAAACCAACGGTCAAGATAAATGGAAGATATCCAAAAGCTATATATAAAAAAGCAACATGTTAGCACTTTGCGTCAGGTTACACTTAACCAGATGATGACAACCTTTTAGATCAAGACCATTCATAACAAGCAAGGTTATCAATCCAAAGAGAAGGCGCCCAACAAATTGTGTCATGGCTTATTGGTTATGTCTGATAGTGCTTTCCTATATTAGAGCTCTAACCAAAAAATCATTAATGGCGAAAATGCTTAGATTCAATGTAATAAGCTTCTCGGCTATACAAAGAATGACTAAATAAGGAAAGGACAGTGGATGTAGGGACTTTTAGCCCAAACCACTATAAAAGTCTTGGTGTTATTTACTTTCAACGCTTTACTTCCTTCCCATTCCTCGTCCTAATTCAGTAGTTCAATGTGTAGTAGTTCTAGTAATACAACATCTCATCTAGGTATTCTTATATCCAGGACATATAATCAAATCAGCATCTGGAGCTAGACCTCCGAACCTCGGGGTGTTGGTGTCGACGAAATTCTACACTAATAACAGCTACTTCACCTGAGCTATTTCCAACAGGATTGCTCATTCTCTATATCTGTGATTAGGAATTATTAGAAATTTTCCCACAAATGGTATTAAACAAGAATAGGGTGATTGGGTTTTTTGTGTTGTACTTATATATGTGTAAAACTTTTGGAAAATTTTATATATGTGTGTGTGTGTGTAAAACCTTTTGAAAAACTTCAAAATATACAAATATGTTCTCTCAATATCTACCTAATCCCTAAGGAACCCTAAACTTGGCTTTGATACCAACTGTGACAACCCACACCTCTAGACACACTGACCTAAAGCCTAAAGTGACTTTCGGGCTTGTATCGTGCCAAGAAATATGAGCTATATAGTTTTAAAATAGTATAGATACTAATATACAATCTAAACATTCTACACTTTCAGATCTCACACGGGAAGGAAATAAAATTTGACTATTGAAAATAAACATTTCAGAAACACAGTCTCAAAAATACGTAGCTCATACACAGAGTTCCCAAATTATCATTATAAAGTCTGATGGATAATAATACAATAAATAGTTACATGGAGACTAACAAAGAATAATAGGACTCTAGCGCTTAGCTTCTTTCTCCACGTACTATGCCTAAGCCAAATCAACTGCTTCCCTATCTTCCTATAGTGGGGGGAAAGGAAAGAAAACGAGAGGGTCGGAAAAAAGTCCAGTGAATGAATTATATCACTAGTGCCTAGTGCTCACAAGAAACTAACTTTATTTACAATCTACTTGACCTAAGGTGTCCTTATTGCTGTTGTGAATTACCTACCTAGGATTGGTCATTTTAACCTAAGGATATAGTTTCAATTACACCTAAAACATCCTGCAGGGGTCCATACTCAAGAATCAAAAAATGGATTGACTAATAATCTCTAGGACTTCCCCTAGCATAAGGTCGTACGGAATATCACCCTTGGGTTTGCATTACCCAAACAACGACTATGACTATCATACTTACACATTGATTGGACCTTGCAATGCCAGGCTCGAGTCGAATATAATAACTCAACGAATTAAGGCCTATGCATTGGTGTCAATGATCTCAATGGTAACATCTCTTACACACCACTTCGGGCATCCACTAACAGTGTCTGCGCTAAACTTCCCGCGTACATATGAGGAATCTCCCGTTAGTGCCAGACTATGCACCATAGTGGGCATCCACCAACATTGTCCAGTGCCACTGAGGAACCTCACGTTAGTGCCACGTGCTCTGCACATGCTTGACGATCAAATCGCCCTAATATCGAATATCAAGTTCGCGTGATAAGTAGTGTCTAGGCCTAATTGTCCACGTACATGTCTGCTTCAATTCTGTGGCATCCAAAGTCAATAAATGGAAATTAAACTCCCATACACATATAAATTACATACTAAACTACGGCCCTTAGCCGAGGCAATCTACGCTTAAAAATTGATGACCAGTCGACCGCCTGGCTGACAGTAGTTGACCGCTTGCCGTTGACCAGCTAAAATTAGCCGTCGACCAGTGGGTTTCCGATTCCTGCTTAAATTATTTTCCATTAATCTTTATTGTCATAGGGTTTGTGTAAATTTATTAAGGTTTGCATAAATTTATTTTACTTCTCCTAAACGGATTTCTGTCTTTAACCCGTCTGTAATTGAAGTAGATTTTCATACAAAATCACTATATATCTCCGACTAAAGTTTTATATATAAAGTTTTAAATAGGGAGTTATTCAACTTCACTTTATTTAGTCAAATTTCATATTAACAATTGTCTTTTAAGAGAATAAATCTAATATACTTTCTCCAATTTTACTGTACATAAAATCCACATTTATTTTCTTCCTTTTTATACATAAGTGGGTTCGATTTATTAAAGATGATCTTTGAATAGAAACTATCATCTCAAATTTAGAAGAAACTAATTCAAGACAAATAGAAATACATACAAATTCAATTAATTATAAAACAACATCCTTTAGTAATCAACCCACTTACCACTTAGAAGCTCCCTTCCACTTGTTCTGACTTGAATCGTCCCCTCTTTGCACCTTCTGTTTAATTTGTTGATCCTCTTCTTTTAGTTTGATTTTTTTAGAGTTTAGAGGAGATACAGATATTTTTGGAAAAGAAGAGAAGTTAGACGTACTACAGATTGTTAGGTTAGGTGTAACATCCCCTACCTAGAGGCCCAAAGCTAAACGCTACAAATGCTGCATTCATCTATAGTATTAACTTTTGGCGACTAAATACGGCTATGTTAATGGTATCTATAGTATCAGAAGCACTTGAATATGAAACAAAACACAGATTCCAAAGCAATATTTTTCCATTACACTTTCAAAACAGATGTTCCATATTCATATTACATAATCCCCAAAACGTTTCACAGGCAATGATAAAATATACATATCACAAAATATGCCAAAAGCGACATATGAAGATGCCCCCTTGGATGATCAGAGTCATATAGTCATAATTGACTTAATACATACACAACGGAAATAATAACAAAACAAAGAACTACAACTCCTAAATAGCTATCTGTTAGCCTCCTGCTCTCCTCCAGTGGCTTTATTCGTCATCGTACTAAAACTTGAAAGAACCTCAACCCTCAGCCTACTCAAATCAATTTTTGAACACCCGAGAGTTTAAGGGGAAAACATAAACTTCGAGTCAAACATAAAGCCTGGTGTGAATAATACTATACATCTCGGTTATCAATGTTAAGTGGGACCAAGTCGCTTAGCGGAATGGGTTTCCCCTTACTAACATTCTTTTAAAACATATCTTTTGCTAACCTTTATCCTGCAACCAAAACTGGTTAAGACTGTAAAGCATTATTATGTAAACATACATATCAGGTATCAAATTAGCTATCTGTCCGAACACTATAGTTTTGTTTGGCTAAATATTAACCTTTGGCTGACTCGAGCCTACTAGACAAAGTAACCAAATTTATCTAACATCTGTTAGACACTTCACTTCGAGACGATCTATCCTTAACTGTTTGTTATATACTTCTCTTTTGGATGGTCTGTCCCTAACTTAACATCTCTCAGGGTCGCCTGATCCTAATGGTTTTGCGGGCTCACCAATAACCTATCTGTATACAAACATATATTCCCTTCTGTGTGTAATCATAATTTTAGTCTTACCTATGACAAAGCCCCACACACTGGAATTTTGGACTAAATTAGCTGGGGCCAATAGCTAATGTATACAGCGCGACCCTATACCAGCCCATCTGGTATTCTAATATCTGAGTCATTTTTCTTAGGGATAACTTCCCACAAATTTTCCTTGAAAAACTCTTTCAAATTGATTTAAATCTTTAAATCATACTTACACAAGGAAAATACATATATTCTATGCTTTACTCAACATTACCTTGCCATGTTATATATAAGTTTTACTCAAACCTTTGTTGATGAAAACATTTACCCCTTTCGAAACCATTAAACCTTGCCTTTTGAAAACATTGGAAAATCCTTTCATTTCTCCGAAAGTTTTGAAATATTAGACATCCCTCTTCAAAACCTTTTAAATATTACCTTTTGAAAACATTGGAATAACCCTTCCTTTCTTTTCATCGAAAGCTTCAAAAACAATGGAAAACCTTTCCTTTTGAACCCTTTGAAATCCTTCATTAAAACCCTTTCGAAAACATGAAAACACTAAACCTTTCGAAAGTCTTTGGGTTTAATTTAAAACATGTGGAAAATTTTCGGAACCATTCAAAGTTTACTTCTTCGAAACCTTTAAAAACTATCTCGGTCAAAACCTTTTGAATTATGCCTTCAAGTAGACCAAAAGGATAAGAAGCCCATTGAAGTCGAAAGCACTTCTTTCGAAACCATTAAAATTATCTCTTTCGAAACCATTTGGTTTATACTTCAATTATAGAAAATGGATCTTTAAAACATTTAAGTCGAAAGCATCTATTTCGAAACCATTCCCTAAGTGAGGATGTGATGGTGTCAAAACCATCCCTTCGATATCATTGGAGAAGTGGCCAAGTTTTAAAAACTGAGTATTCCCTTCGAAACCATTGTGGTCGAAAGGTTGAAATGCGGTAGCTAAAAAGGTTTCGGCTTAGTCAAAAGTAAACATTTAAAACTAAAGTGCAACCCATTCGAAATCATTTCTTTTAAATCCATTGACCCAGTCGAAAGCTAACAGTGTCAAAAGCAATTTAGTCAAAACCAACAGGAGCATTTTAATTTAAAAACAAAGTAGCGCTTCGACCACTTCGGAACCTATGGTTCGACCTCATACCTTTCACCTTCTATCCAATTCGCAATGTACCAATTTCTTGATACTAGCGCATTAGTTTCGATAGAGTTGAGGGCGGAGGGACTTGGTCGAAAGCCAACCAAGGCGGAAGCAGGTGCCGAAAGCAATAAAACAGTCAAAAAGCCTGAAATAATCGGTTCTTTTCACCTAACCTACTTTACATGTAAAATTTTGATTGGTTGCCTCTTTTCTTTACCACTAAAAAGTGCTGCACATTTTAGAGCTAATTAATTAATTTAAATCATTTGAAAACGCCCCTTCTCCTTAATTAAATATATAAATATTTAAGTCCTATATCTTAAATAATTTTATATATTCATCAAAACACTTAGGAAAATTCTACAAAAATTCCAAAAAATCCTTTTAGTTATGCTCACTAGAAAATTAATATAAAATCCACATTAATTCAAAAAATTATGAAAATTGATAACCGTCTCTAAAATGTCATTTCTGATCTATGTTTAAATTTGCAAGGCATTTGGGTGTCGTTTAATAGGGTTTTCATATCAAACATGTCATAAAAATCAATAATAACTTGAATAAATCATCAACAAACATATATAAACTTTTAACATCCAAAACATGGCATTATCATTCAAAAACATTTCGGGTTAACCTTAAAACCGAAAACTATAAAAAAAATGGGATGTAGTTATCATTCACCTTAGCTTTGTCATTAAAGATGTGAAATTTGATGTTAAACAAGTTGATTTACTTTTTCCTCTTGAAAATCCTAGCTTTCTATTCTCTTGAGATTGAAAATGGTGGCCGGCCTTAGGGTATCTTTGCTTGAGAAACATGAAGTAAACGTTTGTTTGTTTTCCTAAGGGTTTAGGATATAAGTCCATCTTATTTCCCATTTTTCCTACCTTATTTCCTAACATATCTTATTCATGTTATCTAGTTTTGATTTACATATTAACAAGGCACGACTACCCTTAATTATAATCAAATCTCAATCCATTAATCATCTTACATTATTTTATTTTATTTAGCTAATTAAGTATTCTAATTAGTGTTAATAAAAATGTGGGGTGTTACATTAGGGTTTCAAAGTAACAATAGTAGGGCTTACGCGACGATCAGTCTTATCGGCCCTCAAAAGTTGACACTAATATATCCATGGTATTCACGTCCAGAGCATCCAAGTACTGGAAAGATAGATTTTTGGGGTGAAAGAAAAGAAAAGACTGAACAGAATCCATCAGCATAACATGTAATATATAATATACAAATGATCTTTACAAAAGAAAACTTCAGTATACATACAACCTCAAAGTATCATCGGCCTGGATAGTTATAAAAGACATTCCTTACAATTGCGGATAGTTAAAAACAAGAAATACAACAGAAAATAAAATACATTTGGTCTTAGAGGCATCCAGCTCATCTCTTGAAGCTCCAAAGCATCCATAACTATATCTGGAAAAGTACTCGGGTCTGACCCGAGCATTATAAGAAAATAATATTCGGATCAGTCTGTTAAACCAACATGAGAAACTCAAATCATTTGGATTATTTAATGTTATAAAACCCTTCAAAAATAAAGGTATCTCGTAAGACCACATCGCACATAAACACGGACGGGTTTTTACCTTATGACAACCAAACCATTTTATTAGAAAATCAAAATGATATTATAATAATGTCTAGGGTTTAATATAGATATTGTACATAGCTGGAATGGTTACATTAATTACATTCAATGGCATATTTAGTATACAACTAAGTCTATACGGCACGTATTGGAAAATGGATTCCATCAATAATAAGGCTATTGGGTTACCGCCAATCACAGTCACACCTCGAGAAAATGTACCTAGAGCCTTAGTTGACTCCCTACAAATCAGGACAAGCCTACCCCTTCCTGGATACTATCGAATATGCCAATACCCTGGTTGTAGCTTACAACCGTACTGGACCCCTAGCATACATTAATCCATAAATACTGATCTAGATCGGGTGATGACCATACCCTAATGATAGCGAACCACATAGCCCTAAAGCATATCTCATGTTTTAGTCATTATCGAATGTGAGGTTTGAGGCTACGTTTTATCTTTTTAGTATATCCCACTTGGAATGCTAACACTGCCTTCCAAGCAATAATGCAATGCTAGCATTCATCCATACAAGTTTTTCAGGATATGAACAAAACGAAGTCACTACTTCTACTACATCCTTTTTGGAATTAGCCTTAGGAATAGTAGAAAGTAGCCCTTGCACTTTAAAGAACTTCGTCTTCGATTTCCGTCATCTTCAAGATGTCCCCAATTCGAATGCTTATGCTAGTTCAAAGTGATTTTCGGATAACTCATGCTTATCTGATCCCTATCTCTCCCAACCAACAATCAATAGTTTCAAAACTAGCCAAGATTTAATAGTCAGTTATTTAACTATCAAATAAGCAAACAACCAAATTAGAGATTTAATTCCATATCAGATCCAAGCATGATTTAGCACATAAGCATGCACTAAGCCTCTTTAATTAATCCTTTCATTAATTAAACTTGCTTTATAAATACTTGTATTAAAATACCTTTACAAAAGATACACATAAACATTTCTGCTCTTTTCAATCCTTGAAAAAGCATACTTATCTCAACGGTATAAGTATATTTGTTAGATCTTAAGACATATTATATTTCCAAAAACATACTTAATTGGGTTAAAACTAATGTCATTTTAAAACATTGATAATAATAAACCCAAAACACTTTTGATGTAAGTAAATGGATCGTATAGAAATTAGACCAAATATATTTACCACCACTTTTCGATTCAAACTTGTACTATCCCTCAATCAACAATGTAGTCAGACAAGTTAGCGAACTATCCTGTCTCGACATGCATTCTTAAACTCTCGTAGATAGAGACGAGTTTCCTTACCTCGAAGTTTGGTGTTAAGTATGAAAAGAATGCTTTCTATACCACTATAAATTATAAAGATCATTTATATAAATCGAATCTCCTATACTTGTCATTTTTCTGATATTTTGACTTAATTTATCCTTTGTATAGAAATGAAGCCAGGTAAGTTAGGGCACTGATTGGTTTTAGCCTTGCCTTAGTTAAACCCTTTAATTCTAGATCGCACAGATAAAGGATCAATCTACTTATCGGCTTTTAGTGCCAAGTATAGACTTCTTAATTTCCATAAGTAACTGACTTTGTATATGGAAATAATACCTCATATATTTAAAATAAATCCTTGATTTCAAACTTAAACTATCTTTTGCTTAATAATGAAACCGTTCAAGTTGTGGTATTATTACCTCTCAGACCTTGACTCGTTAACAATCTTATCTTTCTAGATGGGAAGAAGTTTACCTACCTCAAAGTTTAATGTCAAGTATAAATCTTTATAAATTCCGTATAATTATTTAAAACAACAAAGTGTTATAAACCAAACTCCTTTTCGCTTTTTTCGAAACCATTTACTATTACAATAATATTATGGTCCATAATCTCTTTCCTTCTCTCAAAAACATTTATTACAACAACGGTGTTGTAATCCATGATTTCTTCATCTTTTAAAAATAACTTTAAAAACTCTTCAAAATATAGGTTGAAACTTGTACTTAAAACATTCCTTTAAAGATGGTCACTTTTAAACAAAACTTGACTTTTGAAAACAAAGGAGTTTCCTTTATAAAATTTAAACCTCTTATTTAACTAACTCAAATAAATTCTTAAAAATATATTTAAATCTTCAAACTCCTTTTAAAATACTTATACATCTTTTATAAACACATTTGAAAAGACTTTTCAAAATATCTAAAGTAGATAACCTTTTATATTTTACTAAAATCGTAGATTTCCAAAGTGCATCCACATCGACTATCACTATATGGGCCGTAATTTTTAAAACTTAGTTTTGTAAATCAAATATCTTTCAAACTTTCTTTCTATAGTTTATACTATTATAAGCAAACAAAACATTTACTTCAAAATATTTATAAAAGCTAAAGGTATATTGAAACTTTTTTATACCAAGTAGCAAACAATATCATTTTTCGAAAAGCTATTACTACAAGGCATGGCGAACATTATTGTACTTAAACAAAGCTACTATTTACTTTCATATCAAAGGAGTCAACTTTCTGAATCATTTCCATGTCATGTTCAACATTACTAAAACATAACATATAAACACTTCACATACGCAAATATAAATGAAATGTAAATCAAAGCGGCGAGGAATCATGTTGGATCCCTCTATAAAATCAAGTCTTTCAAAGTGTTCTCGTAGCGACCTATTCACTACGAAACACTTTGACTTCCATTTCTTTGCTTTTGTCTCATGCAAAACAATGATTATTTATGCCATCCACTTACAAGCAAGAACCAAACCACATAAGTTACTATGTATACAGCAATATATGTATTTATTTATGTATAATATAAATAACAATAGTTTTTACAACATGACATTTATTTAATATAGTTCCAAAGTGAGATATCTCACTTTCAAGCTAGCCAACACTACAAGAAAAGTTGTTTTTTATAACACTAATCGATAATGCTTTTTTCTGTGGTGTTATTATATTTGTTTTGATTTGCTTTTTAGATTTGTTTTACCGGCTATGTAACGCTTTTAAGCGGGATCCCCAAATTATTTTCGTGGCCGCCGCTTCTTCTACTTATTTTTCTCTTTCCTCTTCGTGAAGTTATTTCCTCAAATCCTTACACAAAATCTCCTCCCTTGCCATGAATTAGTCAAAGTCCATGCTAATCAAATTGGAAACCAGTAGTTGCTTCTGTTCTTTAATTCTTCTCCAAGCTCCCATTCATACAATTATCAAAGATAAAAATGGCGGTAGGCAAATCGCCTCAAGCTATTGAGATAACCAAGCCACGAATCGACAAGCGCGAATACAGAAGAATCGTTCTCTCCAATTCTCTCGAAGTTCTTCTAATCAGCGACCCAGACACCGATAAGGTTTCATCTACGATTTGTATTTTTGTTTTAAGTATATTTTGGTGTTACTTTTGGATTTTAACTTTAATTTGGATTTTTTTTAAAACCAGTCTGCTGCTTCGATGGATGTTTCTGTTGGTTACTTTTCTGATCCTGAGGGTCTTGAGGGGTTGGCTCATTTTTTAGGTAATTGTTACTAGGTTGCTAGATCAAAGTTTGATTTAATTTGCTGCAGAATATAATGTAAATTAAACTGTTAAATGCTTGATCTATTTTGTAGAGCATATGCTATTTTATGCAAGTGAGAAATATCCTATTGAAGACAGTTATTCAAAATACATTTCTAAGGTAATTGATTGTAATGTTACTAATGCAAGTATTGGTTAAAACAATTCTTGTAGTACATTTAACCAATACTTTCTTTAGCAAAATAGTTTGGCTCGTGCCTATTGCTAATATATTAAATAATTGCTCCTTTATAAAGTCATATGCAGTTTATTTCTTTCTTCATTTTGATGGTTTGCTCCTTTTGTTTCTTATAGTGTCATATACAGACTGTAGCCACAGTTTGCATGTTTTTGGCAGGTAAGGTTGAGGAAACTCCTCGACCCCTCAAGGATGTCATTCTCGTGTCTTACGAAATCATTCACAAAAAGGACCCTGCTGCTATTCAGAGAATTAAACAGAGGGTAATGCATTTATCTCATCTTATTTAGTGTATTTTTGTGCTAATATTTTTCGATTGCCACTTTATTGAATTAGACTACTATTTTGTGATGACATTTTATTGTTTACTCCTTGCAACCGGAATTTGGAACTAAAGTAGAAATTTTAGTGCCATGGAATAAATTAGGGATTTTACTTGTTATTGGTCATGATTGGAATTGGAACCATAATAGAGTTGGATAATTAGAACTAGTGTGTATTCAAATAACCATTCATACAAAATGGTTCACACAAATTGATAGTGGATCAGTATAACTTTCCTCTACAATGCTTTTACTGAACAAAACATTTTGTTCTTGAGATACTAAAGTATATTAAGTTAAAATATATAATTTTCTATGCTAATAATTTCATCTGGTTTAATTGAATTGGATTATTTGAAACTTATCAAATCTGATGCAGTCATACACACACACACTCACACAGTCACTCACACACATACCTCATTTTTCAGTTATTAGTTGTAGATGTAGTTTTATTGTTCAAATTACACCAAGTTTTTAGTTCCATGGTAGCAACTAGGCAAGTCAATTTCTACTTAATAGCCCAACTGTGTTGAGCGTCTTGGAATAACATTGTTATAAGTAATGCGAACTTCTTCGACCTGCCTTGGAATGGCATTATTATAAGTAATGTGAACTTCTTTGACCTTCCTTGGAATGGCATTGTTATAAGTAATGTGAACTTTTGTGACCTGCCTTGGAATAACATTTTTGCAAGAAATGTGAACTTTTTTGACCTGCCTTGGAATGGATATTTTTATAAACAATGTGTACTGCTTTTACCTTGTAAATTGTACAGATCATTGGTGTATGATACTGTTGACTTTCTTGCTGCTATTTATAACTGATATTTATTGTGGTAGGAAGTGTATGAACAACAAAAAGAACTAATCTTACTTGAGGAGCGGCTAGTACTTACTACACTAGGTTTTGATCTAAATGTGCACCATATAGCAGCTGGTGCAATATTTCTTGCTGCTAAGTTTCTCAAAGTAAGACTTCCATCAGATGGTCCACTTCACTTCAGTTTTTAATATTCTAATTCAGTTTACTGTTTGATTTTCAGGTAATTACACTAATTCATTTTTCAGTTCAATTTGATTATATTCTGAATTAAAATTAATCTACAGTGTTTAAATTCACATTAGCAAATTGATTCTCTAATTTATTAGTGGTTTGTTGTCAAGTGACTACCGTTGAATTATCGATTCTTTGATTCACGATATTTTATATTCATTATTTTGAAACTGGATGGCGGATTAAGCTTGAATATTAAAAAATAATATTTTTAATGGAGAAGCTACGTTTTCAATTTCATATTACTCAATTTTATAGTGTTTACTGCGTAAGTTAGCTATATGAAATTGCGATGCTCTATACTAGTTTGAATTTGATTAGTAGTTTCCGAGTTATGCATTAAACACTCCAGAAATCAGAATACCGATCAATAAACAAGCAACTTGATGAATGTTTCAACAGCCTTAAAATAGTCATTGCTTTAAAATGTTGTAGTGTGTGTGTGTGTATGAAGGTTCTCAACTTCTTTACACCATTCTTTTTTGGTTAGGTTGTAGGTTACAAAGATTAACAGTATGTTCAAAATTGACTTTGCCAGTTTAAACCATAGAGAGTTCTCAAATTAATGTTTCTTATGGTAATAATATTAATTGCTGCCTAATATTGAATTTTAGAGTTTGTTGAACAAATAATGATAGGTCAGTTCTCTATTTACACACCAAAATTTGCTATACTTACACCATTTTTTAATAAAAAATTAAGACCAAAGTAATGTTATCTACCAACAGCAAAACATTGAATTCACGCATCACATGGCCGAAATATGCGAAATAAAATTATTGTTTTGAAATTGTATGATGTGTAAAGTAAAAAATGGTGTATATTTTTTGTAAAATTTTAGGTTGTATGTGTAGTAAAATATGATGTGTGAATAGAACTTCCATAATGATATTCAAAAGCCACTAACTTGCATTTAGCTGATAAGAACAGTTGCAAAAAAATTTAAATAAATAAAATAAAATAGACAAATCTCTTTTGTTAATGGCTCAAAGTTTTTGTGGACTATTAAAAGTTTTCTAAATCAAAGTATCATGTGTTTGCTATCTCGTTAATCATTATGCACCATTTCGTTGCCCTGACATGCAGCTTATGCTAAATTATACTTATTGTTCTAATGCTTGTTCGAATATGCTAATGGTTTCCTGTTGGAGTAACTGGAGTGGAGAGAGCATTTAATGTAACAACTAGCCAAATATGTTGTATGATTTTCAGAATCTTTCTGATATCTTTTTCCATTTATGCACCTTGAGAAGCATTATGATCGTTTTTATTTGAAGTACACCTAGACTCTTGAGTAGGCTGTGAACTTTTGAAATGGGGTGATAAAGTGAAATATTTGAATTGTTTAGCTGTTACACTATGGTATTAATTCATAAGAATCTTTATATGCAATGCTTATTCAACTTCAAATTCACTGCTTTATCATAACCTTTAGCTACTCATGCTTTTCTTTTAGCAAACAATTTAGATGCTCTCTCTGAGTCTCCACATCCTCCATGTCTTCATTCATATAGCAGCTAGTGCAATATTTCTTGCTGCTAAGTTTCTCAAAGTAAGACTTCCATCCGATGGTGATAAGGTATGGTGGTAAGAATTTGATGTCACATATTTTACTTTTGACGCTTGTGAGTTGATTTAGAAAATTATGGTATTGTAGTATTGGTAAAAATCAAATAGATAAGGACTAAGTAGAAATTTGAAATTTGTATAGATTGCTTAAATACAACTTACATCTACAAGCCATCATATAAGATATAGTAGGCTACCTAACTCCATTGATGATTGTAGTGCAGCCAACCCCTTAATAAATAGATGTTACAAGCAGTATATATGTAATGCTTCATTGAATCGGGTATGATAAAATAGGCTCATCTGGATTAGGATTGAAGAAGATCTTAGAACAATGATTGCTATTTTTAAGAATATGCAATAGCCGGCTTATTTAATAACAGATGAAGCTGTGACATATGTATATGTAAAAATTCATATGTATAGGCCAGTGATGTAAATTGTTCATTTAGTCGTGTACACACATACATACATTGACATAGTATATTTCCTTGACTGGCTACATGTATAGGTAAAAAGTCATAAGTCGACTAAACATTATAAATTTGGAGTGAGACGCTTATGGAATATTTTTTCATTTATTTATTTGGTGTGAGATGCTTATGGAATAATTTTTCCTTTTGATTCAGTTGAATATTTAACACAATAAACTATGATATATAATGTGGTGTAATTGTCTCTGTTTTTCTATTTTTCCACTTTTTTTCATACAGGCCTTTTATGCTGTTTCAGTATGAATACTACATTTGATTATAAAACCACGTAAACATTAGCTTTACAATTAATTTACATGTTTTGAGATTCGTCAATAACTTTATGCTATTTTATTTATCTATACTCAGTTGCCTATAAGGCATGTCATTCATTTGTTTATTATATAAGGGCGGAATAGGAAAATATAATGATTTATACACTGCTAATTCTTTATAATTTTTGTTTATTAGTAAGGGTAACAATTTTTTCTATCTTTGTAAGAAAACATAAAATAGCGATGTCTGTATTTATATTGCAGTGCCACCCTATTTGTTTAGGACACTGCGGTAGATGGAAGAATGCCAGATGCGCTTTGTCGATCTCCATTTTAGTCCGATGATGGTAGTGTAAAACAAATTCATTGCCTATAAGGGATGATTGTGGTATAGTTGGTTGTAGTGGTGATGTAAGTTGATATTGGATATATGTATGAAGAGGTATGTTCAATGAGGTGGTGTGTATTGTGTGCAGATGGATGTTGCAACAGTGAAGAAGGAAAAAGTTGTGGTGGTGAGGAGTTAATGGTTGATGAAGGGTTGGAAGAAGCAATGGGATGGAAGTTGGAGGAGCTGTTGTTGTGAACTGCTGGTGGAGTTGGTAGCTGTGAATTGTCTGCAGTTTGTTGTAGTAAGTTTGTGATGGCAAGTGTATGTTTAGGTTGTTTGTGATGGCAAGTTGGTTTGTGTTGTGATGTCTGGTTGGTCAGGGGTGGTAGTATTTACTATGTAATATTTGGAAGGATTGCTTTAATGTTTCCACTCTGTAATGTTTGTACACTTATTAAATTGACATTATTTTATGTTTCTCTGTGTTAACTTGGCTGCAGGCTTATGTTTTATTCAATGGTTATGCACTTGCTTTAATGTTTGTACACTGTAATGAAAAATATATCACATTTCTTTCTGAGCATGCTCTTGTGTTATATTTGTTGATTATAATCTTTATTCGTTTATGAAGATTTAGTTTGATTGCTATTATTAAAAGATTTCCAATTCCGTTGAGATTTAGCTGCATTATAGCGGCTATAATGAGCTATTGAATAAATATTTTATAGCGGCAAAATGGTGTTATAAAGATTTCCAGTTCCGTTGAGATTTAGCTGTATTATAGCGGCTATAATGAGCTATTGAATTAACATACCATAGCGGTGAATTTGCGTTATAAAACTAAGCTCAACCATAGCGGCATATTTTGTGTTATAAATATTCAACAGTTTTTTATAACATGTCGATATACAGCGCTTATCAAACCGCTATGGTTGTGATTAATAGCGGCTATATGCCGCTATAAAAGACACTTTTTGTTGTAGTGCAAACTCCTCCAAAAATAATACCACTTCATCCTACGACCATGCAAACAACTTTACATCACCCACCACCTTGCTTTTCCTTGTGCATACCCCCTTCTTCTCCCTTTCTCATTGCCAATGCCTCATGACCTCTCACAATGCTCACGGCCATGAAGAAAAAAGGGAAATGGCACCAAAGTTTGTATCGTTGTGATGTTGAGAGTGTTGTCTGTAATTTTAGTGGTTTTTATAAATATTTAGATGAGGAAAGAAGTGTTCTTTATATGATCTCTTTTATGAAACTTAAGTGGAAGAGTAATGGAGAAGTAATGAAGAAAAGAGAGCAAAAGTGTAAAAATGAAATAAAGATGGAAAATGAAGTTGAAGGTGTTCTTTTATAGAAATGGAAAAGTGCCAAATGACCTTCCCTACCTCTTCACCAATTGACTCAATTACCCCTCCAAAGAGGTCTTCTTCCATACACCTTCCTATGTGCCAACTCATGCACCACACCCCCTCCATGTGGCCATGTACTACCCATCATATCAAAAGAAAAGTCTTCTTTCTTTATTATACTTTTTAATTATATTCTAAAAGAACTTAAGGATTCTTTAGTTTAATTAATCTCCTTTTGTACTTTTTGACTTCTTATTTGTTAAATGTATGTGTATGTTATAAAAGTGTGCATATACGGGCAACAATGTTTCAACAATTTCCATTCGATGAAAAGTCGAAAAATTTGAAAAACGATTGTTAGTCACATTTTCAATTTTTCATCTAACTATTTATTTATGTACACAAATTTTCAGAATGAGTTCAATGTTAACCCGCCTTTTGGCAAGGCCTTAGATAGGCGGATTTAACTAAAATCAACAGTGTTACCCGACCTGAGTGGGTCGGTAGATGTGGCTCGGTGGTGATCTGGTTCGTCATTTCTGGTTCGTCATTTCTGGTTCGTAATTTCTGATTCGTAATTTCTGGTTTGTAATTTCTGGTTTGTAATATCCGGTTCGTAATTTCTAGTTCGTCATTTCTGGTTCGTCATGTTGGAGTCTCGAGGGAGTCAGTATGTTGGAGTCTCGAAGGAGTCGGCATGTTGGAGTCTCGAGGCAGTGTCGAGTAGGTCGGCATGTCGGAGTCTCGACGGAGTCTGGAGTGGATCGCCATGTTGGAGTCTGGAGTGGATCGGCATGCTGGAGTCGGGAGTGGATCGACCTTTTACATGCTCCAGGAAAGCAGTGGTCTACTATATGGACTCGACTATGGTCCTACTTGGCCCGGATCACTCAGGGAGCCCAGTAACTTGGGTTTTGCCTATAAATACAGCAGGCGGGGCTTCAGAAAAGGGATCTTGATTCTATTTCCCTTCTTCTTCCTCATTAAGGCTACTCTGCCATAATTGTTCTGAAAAATCCGGATTGTAACTGTAATTTATTATCATATCAATAAAAAGGAAAATTTTGGAGTGGACGTAGGCCAGAGTCAGCCAAACCACTATAAATCCACTATTTTTTCTGCCTTCTTTTTAATTTTTACTGCTCTTCATATTTATACTCTCTACATACACTCTATCTATTATCTGTGACTGTTAGTTGGTGCTTTCATTTATGCTTGGGTGTTAGTGACTAATTTTGGTGCTAACATTTTGGTGCTTTCACTGAGAAGACTAGCACTCGAGAATTGGAAAGCTTGGATTTTGGATTTAAAGACTTAGGAACTCGGATTCTGGAGACTATGGCAAAGAAATAAACCAGGAGGCAAAGGACAGAGAGGAGTCAACAAGAGGGAAGTCTGGAGGCTTCCTCTGGAGCTAATCAAGCCTCCGTCTACATCACTAGGGACAAGATGGAGATGATGATGGGAGCTATGCAGGAAGAATTGTTGAAAAGACAGGAGGAGGTAATGCTGAACCTACTTCGACAAGTGGGACAAGTTGGAGCACAAAGTCAAGGGAATGGACCGACTGCGGCTGCTGGCAATGCAGAACAAGGAATCGAAGCTGTAGAAGTTTCTGGCAGTTAAAACCAAAACCAGACTGGAGGGAGTGAAGGAAATCCGCAAAGGCCTGGGGGCAGACCCCCGGGATTGGATACTGAGAGAGCTATGAATGAAGCTCGGCGAGCAGGGACCAACGTGAACGTACATGGCCAACATGAAGAGTACTACCCAGAGTACCCTCCAGGACATGGGAGGCAAGGTGGAGATGCAAACAAGGGACTACCCCCAGGTGGAGACGAGCGAATGGCTAGATTAATATGAAGGATTATGAGAGGAGGACTACCGAGCATAGGCTTGGAGGAAGTCAGTCGAAGTCCGTTCACTCCGGAAATCAGAAATGCAAGGAACCCTCCAGAATTCAACTGCCAACACTGGAGGCCTATGATGGAAAATTAGACCCAACTATGCATGTAACAAGATACATCATACATATGGAAGTGCTGGGGGCATCTAAGGAGGTGATGGCAAGATGTTTTCCTTTATATTTGACGGATTTGGCTGCACTCTGGTTTAGGCAGCTAGAGACTGGATCGATCAAGACATGGGGCGAGCTAGTGGAACGCTTCATGAGATAGTTCAGGGTCCACGTGACGCGGCCCAAGAATGTGATGACATTGGCATCAACGAAGCAGAGGACCGGAGAGTCCGTGAGGGGTTTTCTAATGCGGTTCAATGCAGCCGTAGCTTCAGTAGATCGCCCGGATCCATCAATGATTTTGATGGCGGCGGTAACAGGGATTGCTGAGGGCACTGAATTCAAGGATTCATTAGCACGGGATCCACCACAGGATCTTGGAGAGTTCTATCATGAGACGGAAAGATTCATTACGTTAAAGGATTCACATGCTGAAAGGCAGGAGATAAACGCCGTGCAAGGCGAAGGAACGTCTAATGAAGGACGAGGAATGGATAAAGGAAAGCGCAAGCTGGACGATGGACCTGACGGTTCAGACAAGCGGAGGAGAGGTCGAGAATCCAAATTCACGACGTACGCGGACTTGACAGATAATTTGTACGGATCTACTTGGACACTCGGGGGCAGCTCCCCTATTGGAAACCACCCAGGAGGGATCCAACTGAACGGGAACGCATGAGCGGGAAGTACTGCCTATTCCATGAGCTGGAAGGGCACTCCACGGATGAATGCCGCCACCTGAAGGATGTGGTGGAGGAACATGTTAGAAGTGGCAAGTTGCCCCAGTATGTGAGAAATCGGACTGGAGCAGTAGAACAGGAGCAGCTACCACTTGGGTCAAACATGAACGACTTTGGAATAGGGTCACGACTTGTCATCCGCTGATCGTGATGGCAAGGACCGAGTTCAGGATTTGGACTCTGGTCATCGAATAATCTTTTCTGATTTTGTTTTAAAAAATAAACAACAACTATGCCACTCACACATGTAAGGGAACCAGAGTGATCCCCAGGTAAGCTCTGAGACGGTAATAGGCTGCTTTGCCTGGAGAGGCAACCCTTAACTTTTTCTATTTTTCTTATTGGACATTTAGACTTTGGATTTGATAAATGGATTTTGGTTTTATGAAACAAACACCTAACCGGAGAGTTATGTGATGGATATTGGAAGTCGGTTGGAAATTAATTGCTTAATGTTCAGGGACACTGAACCGAAGTGCATAGAGCGACGCCGCTTCGCCGGAGAGCGACAGGATTGGCTCACTCTTCGTTGTTTCCCCTTCACCGGAGAGTGATAGGATGGGATCCAACAAGAGCCCGGAGAGGCTGATATCGGTCTAGGACTTAGGCCATGACATCGCTTAATGTTCAGGGATACTGAACCGGAGTGTAGGGAGTGATGCTGCTTCACCGGAGAGCGACAGGATCGGCTCACTCAACGCTGTTTCCCCTTCACCAGAGAGTGATAGGATGGGAACCAGTAAGAGCTCGGAGAGGCTGACATTGGTCCAGGAGGATCAGGGCATCGCTTAATGTTCAGGGACGCTGAACCGGAGTGCAGGGGATAGGTTGCTTTGCCGGAGCGCAACAGGATCTGCCTATTCAATCGTTAAGTTTGGATCGAGCTTAGCAAGGGTCCGGAGAGGCCGTCAATGATCTGGAAATATCGTAGGATTTGATTACTGACTTCCAAGGTGTGAAATGGATTTGGATAGTGGCTTCAAACAGCTACAGATTTGTATAAGGACCCGGGGAGGTACTGGATATGGATTTTAGGACTTGGAGAGGTCCCTGCTTTGGATTTGGAACCGGCAAGGTCCTCGACTTGGACTACAGGACCTGGAGAGGTCACGTACTTGGATAAAATGATCCGGAGAGATCGTGGATTCAGTTAGTTGATTTCAGACGAATGTGGAATTGGATGAGGATTTGGTTACTGGATAGGAATTGGATATTGACTCAGAGCAGTCATGAATTTGGATAAGTATACGGCAATGGCACTCGGATAAAATGGATTGGATTATGGATCGAAAGGTATGGCTATGGATAACATATGGACTTCGGATATCTGATTTAAGGCTATTCAAAACACACCTTACAATAGCAAGGCATGTTTTGGGGGGTAAATGTTAACCCGCCTTTTGGCAAGGCCTTAAACAGGCGAATTTAACTAAAATCAACAGTGTTACCCGGCCTGAGTGGATCGGTAGATGTGGCTCGGTGGTGATCTGGTTCGTAATTTCTGGTTCGAAATTTCTAGTTCGTAATTTCTGGTTCGTAATTTCTGGTTCGTAATTTCTGGTTCGTCATTTCTGGTTTTCGTAATTTCTGGTTTGTAATTTCTGGTTCGTAAATTTTGGTTCGTAATTTCTAGTTTGTCATTTCTGGTTCGTCATGTTGGAGTCTCGAGGGAGTCGGCATGTTGGAGTCTCGGGGGAGTCGGCATGTTAGAGTCTCGAGGGAGTCTC
Organism: Allium fistulosum; assembly: GCA_030737815.1. Lineage (NCBI taxonomy): Eukaryota > Viridiplantae > Streptophyta > Magnoliopsida > Asparagales > Amaryllidaceae > Allium > Allium fistulosum. Next base: position 370,460,634 of record CM060908.1, read on the forward strand.
GAGTAGGTCTGCATGTCGGAGTCTCGAGGGAGTCTGGAGTGGATCGGCATGTTGGAGTCTGGAGTGGATCGGCATGCTGGAGTCGGGAGTGGATCGGCGTTTTACATGCTCCAAGAAAGCAGTGGTCGACTATATGGACTCGACTATGGTCCTACTTGGCCCAGATCACTCAGGGAGCCCAGTAACTCGGGTTTTCCCTATAAATACAGCAGGCGGGGCTTCAGAAAAGGGATCTGGATTCTGTTGCCCTTCTTCTTCCTCATTAAGGCTACTCTGCCATAATTGTTCTGAAAACTCTGGATTGTAACTGTAATTGATTCTCATATCAATAAAAAGGAAAATTTTGGAGTGGACGTAGGCCAAAGTCAGCCGAACCACTATAAATCCACCGTTTTTTCTGCTTTCTTTTTAATTTTTACTGCTCTTCATATTTATACTCTCTACATACACTCTATCTGTTATCTGTGACTGTCAGTTGGTGCTTTCATTTACGTTTGGGTGTTAGTGACCAATTTTGGTGCTAACATTCACCATCATTATTTATTCATTATAAGAGGATCATTTGATTGTTAAAAACCATTAATTGAATATTTAAAACTAATTAAATATCCACAAATCAAAGCGACAAAATTCTGGATCAATATAGATTACGTCCATATTTATAATTATAGGAAATAATGTTAACCATTGGATTTAATATTATAAAATCTAGGCCGTTTGGCCTAGGCTAATCCTAGCTAACTTAACGCGACCGGTCGACCGGTCAATAGAAGGCGTTCGATCGCTAGATGTAGACTTGTCCTATTTTGGTCGTCGACCGATTAACGTGAATTAATTAATTTTATTAATGTTATTTTTTCTCTGATTTATTATCTTAAATATGTTTATGAATTATTTTTGATTTCAAATCTTTAAACGTTAATAATTTTATCGTTTTAGCTTCGATCAAAAAACTTTATATATGAAAGATGTTCATAAAATTGCCCTGAATGCAATGGTGCATGTTTCATAGCCAAATTCCAAAGTTTGCTCAAATTTTACTTTCAGCTTCATATAAATTGTTAATTTCTCTTAATAAATTTTCGACTAATTCTGTGGGGTGTTGCATGAGTATAATAAACGTTGCATCGTAGAGACTCAAGTTATCAAAAACAAGGATAAGCACCATTCATATAACAAGATGTACAAGAGTACATACAAGGCTCAATAAAAGATATTCATAATGAGCTACATAAAGCAAGAAAGGTAATAGTCAAACTATTTTATAAATTTCTTTACATGCCATAGTCACTTACGCATCTTACAAAACAAAAATCCTTAAATATACACATACATTATTACCCATGCTAAGCTACAAGTTCAATTCTGATTTGGAAGGATCTTCAGTCGAAATCTTCTCTTCCTTCAGTGAGAAGGCTGGGCTGTTTGAAAAAATTATAAGGTAGAAGCACCACTAATTCTTAGCCCACTATGCTAACTAGTGGGAACATCCAGCACCTTTGTAATTATAAATAAAGAGTATGGAGGTGGATGGACATAGTCATAGAATCATATTTGGCAATTTATTAATGGCTGTCGACTTGTGCCGATGGAACAAAGCCAGATTGTTTATTTAAAAATGAGATGTCCAAGTGTGGCTAAAAATGGCGACGAGCATCAACATATCGACCAAACATAGTTTCCACTATGGTGCGCATAACCTTTTTATGACAAGTGCCTCAATCAAGGAAGCCTATGATTAGTTGGGAGGAGAAGGCATGATAGAGCTAGACGACGTGGTTGTGACGACCCGTTCTTCATAATACCCTGAATAAACGTCGAATGGCAATGCTAGACTCCTGAATACCATAAAAGACAATCTGCTGGGGTAAAATTAAAACTAAACATCATAACAAGGAATATCGATGCAATCTTACGATGGAATGATAACTTCCAATATACTAAATATACATGAACAAAATATGATAAATAATACACAAAAGACTGCATTAGCGAAAGTAACTAATAAATAAATATCAATACATAAAGCCAGAATACAACGACTCCATTCGTATGGAGTTCAGAATACCACATCTGATATCACAAGTCTCATATACAAAATATCCTATCTGCTACGTACTACATCAACAAGAAGCATACATATCCAATATATCGACTTCACGCTTCCAGAGTGCTCCAACTGTCCTGTAAGCCTATTTTAACGAACTGGAATTTTATTTCTTTAATTTGTGAATATTTAATTGATTTTAAATATTCAAATAATGGTTCTAATAATTAAAAATGTGATATGTTTACAAAAATAATTAGTTAAAAGGAAAATAAAAAACGTGACCGGAAATTTTTTTCAAAAATCTTGATTTTTTATCACCAAAAAGTTGTTAAAAAGGATTAAAACACCGTAACACACTTATATAAATAATGATTACTTAATTAAATGCGTAAAATTATAAATATATGTTTACTTATGATAAGAAATAGATGCGACAATTTTCATAAGATTTAAATTTAAAAAAATGTAAATTATGAAATGACACACATCATTTCACATCTTAGTACACTTAGGAGTTTTGCACGGTGGGTAAAAGGATTTAACCATGGGTATAACATGTAAAAGAGGGTGGATGAGGTGGATGTGGTGATGTGTTCAAAATTTAATGGAGGGTAAGTACTTAAGGGGCAATTTGGTAATTTCCTTAATTAAATTTTATAAAAACTAATTCCTTTCCTCTCTCTCCCCTTCTTCAACTCATTTTCTTTTTCTCAAAACCTTATTCGTATTTTATAAGTTTTTCAATACCTTATTGGCTTCCATATTTTTAAAACTTGCGGCTAGTAAACCGCTAAGTGTGAAAATTCTCATTCTTATACGCCGAAAATTATCTAAATAGGCTAAAATATATTTAGAGTAATTTTAGAGAGAAAACAGGATTTTTAAACAATTTTTAGAGATTTTTAAATAAGCTATATAAAAAAAATCCATTTATCCAATAGATTATCTATTTATAAAATACTTCCTTTTTAAAATAAAAATAAATAATTGCTTAAAAACCCTTTAAAATGTCTTAAAAACATTTATTTAATTAACCATAATTTATAAAGAATTTACAGAAACTTATTCGAAACCAAAATCAATTAAAACCATCGAATTCTTCAAATATCGACATTTATCGATATTTAGATTGAAATATTTTTCAGTCCAACTACTACAATATATCAAAAATTGGGAGCAATTGGCTGTAAATTGAAGAAGATATGATTTTTTGAATATGGTGCATTTTCGGCCATCAAACAGAGATAAATTTTTGGCTGATTTCAACCAATAATTTTCTATACCAAAACAAATCAAAGTTCAATGAAAATTTCCAAAAATATTTTTATTACTTTATATTTGTTTCCTGGAGATTTGACCAGGCAACTAAGTACTCGGCATTAGCAAATACTCAGCATCCAGGAGTACTCGGCATCTAGGAGTACTCGGCATCCAGGAGCGCTCGGCATCCAGGGGTACTCGGCATCCAGGAGCGCTCGGCATCTAGGAGGACTCGGCATCCAGGGGTACTCGGCATCAAGGAGCACTCGGTATCAAGGAGCACTCGGCATCCAGGGGTACTCGGCATCCAGGGGTACTCGACATTGGCAAGCGATCGGCATTGACAAGCGCTCGGCATCTAGGAGTGTTCGGCTTCCAAGTTCATCCGGCATCCAAAGATCATTCGGCATACCTCAGTCAACTTCAATCATTGATCGGCATATACTCCCCACTCGGCACCTCACTTCTGTTCGGCATAAGAAGATTGTTCGGCATTCTTCCCAGCTTGTCCGGCTACAATTATTGCTCGGCCCACTCTTCCCACATAACAAGCATCGTTCGGCATGGGGAAGATGGTTCGGCTCTGACCGTTCGGCCTGTTTGGTTCGGCATATAGGGACCAGTCCATCTGGACCGAGTTATTCAGCTATCAGGCCCACCAGAGAAGTCCAACCCACCTTTGTCTATAAATAGAGGGGCAGGGGCACAGTGAAATGGACCATTTTTTCGGGAACACTGGGGAGACTCTGCCGCTCTCAAGACTCATTCTCTTTACTTAGGAATTGTATTCAAGTATTTGATCTACGGATTGTATCTGTAATCAATCATCAAGTAGAGCAATAAAGTTTAACCTCAAAGTGGGCGTAGGCAATTATGCCGAACCACTATAAATCCGGTGTTCTTACTTTCTGCATTCAAATTAGCATATTCTTCCTTGTTTAATTTAACTTCATCGCTTATATCTCTACACAATCTTTCTCAACGAGGTTAGTGACCAATTTTGGTGCTAACACTTTGGTGCTTTCACTGAGAGTTGAATTCTCAGACCTCAAGGATCTGCTTTGAAGCCACTGGATTGAATAAATCCCCCAAAGAAGATCCGACTCATTCATAGGACGTCCGTTGATTCTACTCAGAGTTCATACCAATAACTCTACAATGGCGAGACCACGTACCAGATCAGCTTCTCATAAGACGCCCATGAGACTGCTAGCATGCAACAAGCAAGACCTAGCAATCAGCAAGCGATTCCAGGTGCAGGGACTACCGCACAGGACCAAGTGCCGGTTGTCACCAGAATAGAGTTCAACGACTTGATGAGAGAACTCAGGGAAAGCAGGAGACAACTAGGGGAGCAGATGCAAGCTAACGCCAACCTCATGGCACAACTCACTCAACAACAGCAACAGAATGCTGGGGGTGATCCCGCTCCTTATTCCTCATCCGATAGCTCAACTTCCTCCGATGAACCTCCCAAGCGTAGACGCCGTAAGACTGAAACTGAGCGGGTAGGTGCTGCTGTTCGAACAGCTGGAGACCGTGACCAAGCCGGAGCCGGGAACTTAGGAGCCGGCGTGCAGGTGGAGGCTGGAGGCCCAGACCATCAAAACGCTAACGATGTCGAACCTCAAGATGCACGTTTGGCAGATCGCCAGGAGAGGAGGCATCAGCATGGACAGTCACATAAAACAGACTCCAACCTTCCACCTTCCATACAAACACCAGACTTGACAGTCATGATCAGACAATTGATGAAAGAGAATCAAGGCTTATCGAATGACGATTGGGGAGTGACGAGAAGTCATACTCCGTTCACAGACATTGTCCTACAGGCAGCATACCCCAGAAAGTTTAGTATGCCAACTATCCCGGCTTATGAAGGAAAGACTGATCCCAGACAGCATGTCATGAGGTACGAGTGGATGATGGATTCAGTTAGAGCAAATGATGCAACCAAGTGTAGATGCTTTCCAATTACTCTATCTGGGATCGCTACTATGTGGTTCACCCGACTTCCTCCGTGGTCCGTATCCAGTTTCGATGAGTTGGCGAAGAAGTTTGTAGAATAGTTCAGGATACACACTACTCGTCCAAAAGACGTGATGTCTCTATCAAGTGTAATCCAGACTCCTGGCGAGTCATTGAAGGAGTATTTGCAAAGATTCCATGTTGCGGCGACTGAAGTCAGTAATCCCAATGATCATGCAATTCTAATGGCTGTGATGCGAGGTGTGGATCCGGATTCTGAGTTTGGAGACTGGCTGGCAGGAAAACCTCCGACTACGCTAGAGCGTTTTTACTCAAAGGCACACCAGTTCATAAGAAAAGAGGAAGCTAGGTGGGTAAGGCGAGATAAGGCACCGGGACCTGTCCAGGAGTCCGTGAAAAGCAACATTGCAGTGAAGCAGTCCGGGGAAAACTCGGGAAAAGTCCAAGTCAATGTCCAGAACAAGCCCGGGCAGCCTAAGGAATCCGGACGAAGAAGTCAAGGGAAGAAGGGAGAAGTGGGGAAGTGGAAGTCGAGAATTCCAAGCTACAACGAGTATACCCCGCTGAATGCGTCTCTTGAGAACATTTACCTATCAACCTGCAATACCTTTCAGTACAGAAAGCCACGTCCAAAACAGTCAACCGAGGAATAGAAGCGGACTGGGAAATATTGCCGCTTCCATGAGACTTATGGGCACAATACGGAAGAGTGCAGATACCTACATGACGCTATAGACAAGTTGATCAGGCAAAAAAAGTTACAGGAGTTTGTGAAGGATCCACAGGAAGGAGGACAGGGAACATCCAACCCAGGTCGTGCACCAGCTCCGCGTCATCCCGAGGAGCCTGCCCGGACTGTGGGTAGACTAGTCATAAACACGATCATTGGTGGGCCCTACCCCGTGGATAAGAATTGGCAAGAGATGGAGCGGTAAGCTAGTTCCCTAAAACATGCAAATTTCGAGTGTTGTTCCAACGTAGAGGATGGGACCCCTGCTAAGCAGCTGCGCGTGATGACAGACGATATAGTATTCAGAAACAGAGATGATGACCAAGTGGAGGCTCCAACCATCGACCCGATGTCATATCTGCGACAATCGGACCGGCTTATGTGAAAAGAATTTTGATTGATTGTGGAAGTTCTGTCAACATCATCTTCAAGAAGGCTTATGACCAAATGAAGATGGAAACAAAGGATTTGAAACCATCTAAAGCTCATATACACGGCTTTAATGGCGCAGCGACCGATGCAGTGGGGTATGTTGAGTTACCAGTTGAACTGGGACAAGGCGAACGTCGAAGGGTGCGAATCCTACCCTTCGTAGTTTTGGATGTGGATTCTCCGTACAATGTGTTCTTGGGGCAACCGGCCCTGGCTGAATTTAGGGCAGCATTAGCCCCGTGGTGCTTAACTTTGAAGTTCCCAACTGACAAAGGAGTAGGTGTTGTTCATGGCGACCAGGCGACTGGCTGTGCCTGTTATGTGGCTGAACTCCGAGAGGCCCATCGGAGGGAGAAAGGGAAGGTTGCGGACAATCCCGTCCACATCCTTAATACTGATAATTGACAAGTAGTGTCCGAGCCCTGGCTCGGGCATAATTCTCGGATCTTCAGAGACATAGATCTGAGAGACGACGATGACAAACCCAGGGAAGAAAAGGCAGCGCCGGCTGAATTAACAGTTGACATTCCAGTCAGCCGAGACAACCCATCGCGAGTACTGAAGATCGGATCACAACTCGGCCCCGCAATGACTGAAGACCTTAGTGATTTCCTCCGAGCGAATCTTGATGTTTTCGCCTGGACGCATTCTGATATGTGCAGGATTTCTCCTGCCATTACGAGTCATTTGTTGAACATAGACCCAAAATACGTCCTGGTTAAACAAAAGAGGAGAGGAATGTACCCAGAGAGGTGCGCTGCTCTCAGAGAGGAGGTGGACAAACTCAAAGCCAATGGGTTCGTCCGCGATGCCCTCTACCCTGAATGGGTATCGAACCCCGTGCTGGTGAAAAAGGCGAATGGGAAATGGAGAACTTGCGTAGACTATTCCGATTTGAACAAAGCATGCCCCAAGGACAGTTTCCCATTGCCTAGGATTGATCAGTTGATCGACTCCACTGCAGGACACGAGTTGTTATCATTCATGGATGCATACACAAGGTATAATCAAATCCCAATGCATATCCCGGACCAAGAACATACCAGTTTCGTCACAGACGTCGGGCTATATTGCTATGTAGTAATGCCTTTCGGATTGAAAAACGCAGGAGTGACTTATCAGCGTTTGGTGAACCGAATGTTCAAAGACCAGCTTGGTAGAATGATGGAAGTCTACATGGATGACATGCTCGTGAAGTCACGACAGTCAAACGACCACATTCGAGACTTAGCGGAGATGTTCGATATACACAGATATTACGGGATGAAGATCAACCCTCTGAAGTGTTCCTTCGGCGTTGCGTCAGGAAAGTTTTTGGGATTCATTGTTAATGCTAGGGGAATTGAGGCTGACCCGGAAAAGATTCAAGCTATTCGAGATGTGCAAGTGCCCAGAACTATAAAACAGGTGCAAAGCTTGAATGGAAAAGTGGCTGCGCTGAGTCGATTCATATCTAGAGCCACGGACAAGTGCATTCCTCTCTTTGATATTATAAAGAAAGGGAAGAGGAATTTCGAATGGACATCTAACTGTGAAGAAGCATTCCGAGATCTGGTGAGGCATCTGGAGAGTCCTCCAGTGCTGTCAATACCAGTAGACCATGAGATGCTGTACGTATACTTGGCCGTATCCCCACATGCTATAAGTGCGGCTTTGGTCCGCGAGGAGAACCAAGTCCAAAAGCCAGTGTATTACGTTAGTAAGCGTTTAACGGGGGCAGAAAGAAATTACCCTAGAATTGAGAAATTGGCCTATTTCTTGGTGATTGCATCACGTAAACTGCGCCCATACTTTGAAGCACATTCAGTCAGTGTCTATACAGATCAGCCCCTACGGTAGGTACTCCAACGACCAGAAACTTCTAGGAGGTTGTTAAAATGGAATATCGAGCTGAGCCAGTTCGATGTCACCTACTTGCCACGAAGAGCCATACAAGGGCAAGCATTAGCATATTTCATTGCGGAGTTTACTGTACCTGACGAACCAGATAATCACAATGTCATTCCCCCCGTTCGATGGAAATTGTACACCGATGGGGCATCAAACGACCGTTGCTCCGGAGCTGGAGTAGTTCTTGTAACTCCGGAAAATCGATCGATTTGTTACGCTTTGAAGCTCGATTTCCCGGCCACGAATAATGAAGCAGAATATGAAGCACTGATTGCTGGCTTAAAACTCATTGGAGAACTCGGGGTCAAATCAGTTGAAATCTTTTGTGACTCGCAGTTGGTGGTCTACCAAGTGCGGGGAGATTACCAATCAAAGGGACAGAAGCTTGCTCCATACCTTGTTCTGGTTCAATAACTACTGACGAACCTTGAGCGTTATGACATTTCGCATGTCCCGCGTGAATAGAACAAAGAGGCCGACTCATTGGCTAAATTCGCAAGCACTGGCGATGCGCAGCAAATGGGATTGTTTCCCGTTGAGGCCTTGCATGCTCCAAGCATAGACATGATGAAAGTTGATTTTGTGTTGGAAACAGGAATCGAGAGGGAGTCGTGGATAACCCCATTCAAACTATACCTGACGACCGGGACTTTACCAGAAAAAAGGAGCGAAAGACGACAGGTCCTTCGAAAGGCCGCGCGATATGTGATGCAGGATGGACTAATGTATCGAAAGGGGTTCTCGGTCCCCTTGTTACGATGCATCGCTCATGATGATACAAAGCGGATCTTGAAGGAGGTTCACGAAGGAGAATGTGGCGACCATACTGGGGGGCAGACACTAGCAAAAAAGATCCTCCGCTACGGATACTATTGGCCAACCGTAAATCAGGACGCTGCAGACTACGCAAGGAAATGTGACAAGTGTCAAAGATATGCGAAAATCCCAAGAGCCCCACCAACAGAACTCGCGCAAATGGTTAGTCCCTGGCCATTTGCAATCTAGGGAATCGACATAATCGGCTCTTTGCCTATATCCAAAGGTGGTGCGAAATACGCGATAGTTGCAGTCGACTATTTCACAAAATGGGCCGAGGCAGAACCTCTAGCCACAATCACCTCTAAGAAGGTCATTAATTTCGTTGTACGAAACATTATATGCCGATTTGGCCTCCCTCGAACCATCATTACGGACAACGGAACGCAGTTTGAAAGCAGAGAGTTCAAAGAGTTCTGTTTAAAGTATGGCGTTAAGAAGAAGTTCGCCGCCGTTGCACATCCAAAAGCCAATGGATAAGTCGAGACCGTAAATAAAATAATCAAGTCCATACTGAAGAAGCGTTTGGAAAAAGCTGGAGGCAAGTGGGTAGATGAACTCCCGATAGCATTATGGGCTTATAGAACTACCCACAAGTCTGCGACCGGCCACACTCCATTCGCCTTGGCATACGGCTCGGAAGCCGTTATACCCGTGGAACTCGAAGTTCCATCGCATCGAGTGACATATTACGATCCCAAGACGAATCATGATCTCTTATTGGAATCACTGGACTGCATCGATGAAAAACGTGAAGAGGCTGAATTAAGGGCGGCAGCATATAGGCACCGAGTCAAGCGTTATTACGATGGCAGAGTCCGCCCAAGGATTTTTGATGTGGGTGATCTCGTTTTGAAACGAGTTTTCCCGGTACCATCACGTATGAATCCCAACTGGGAAGGTCCATACGTCGTTGAACGGAAGCTTGGAGAGGGAACATTCAAGCTAGCGACCGTTGATGGCGTAACGCTCCCCCGAGCGTGGAACCATGAACATTTGCGACATTATTACATTTAGCATGTTTCTTTTCTGTTTTAGGCACAGTTATTTCCTGTATGTTTTCGTTCCATTATCACTTAGTTTCTTTTTGACCATGTAATCAGGCAATTTAGTTGGTTTTCATTAATAAAGGCTTGAAGCCGTCTTTCCCATAAATTACTAATTTTTCTATATTCCAAAGTCGGGTGATGAATTACTAGAGTTACATTATTCTGTACGATGTACGAACTCGTATAAACGACTTCAATCTCCAAGTCCCCTGAGTGCGGACCGGAGTACTCTAAGTCCCCAGAGCGCGGACTAGAGTATAAACGATTTCAATCTCCGAGTCTCCTGAGTGTGGACCAGAGTACTCTAAGTCCCCAGAGCGCGGACTAGAGTATAAACGACTTCAATCTCCGAGTCCCCTGAGTGCGGACCGGAGTACTCTAAGTCCCCAGAGCGCGGACTAGAGTATAAACGACTTCAATCTCCGAGTCCCCTGAGTGCGGAACGGAGTACTCTAAGTCCCCAGAGCATGGACTAGAGTATAAACAACTTGAATCTCCGAGTCCCCTGAGTGCGGACCAGAGTACTCTAAGTCCCCAGAGCGCGGACTAGAGTATAAACGATTTCAATCTCCGAGTCCCCTGAGTGCGGACCTGAGTACTCTAAGTCCCCAGAGCGCAGACTATAGTATAAACGACTTTAATTTCCGAGTCCCCTGAGTGCGGACCGGAGCACTCTAAGTCCCCAGAGCGTGGACTAGAGCATAAACGACTCTAATCTCTGAGTCCCTTGAGTGAGGACCGGAGTACTCTAAGTCCCTGGAATGCGGGCTAGAATATAGGCAATTCGAATCTCTGAATCCCCTGAGTGCGGATCAACTTACCCTAAATCCCTGGAGCTCGGATTTAGAAAAATTCTAAGTACTCAAGAATATGGAACAAGAAATATGCCACTCCAAAGAATGTTCGAACAACGTAAGAATGGATTGGGAAATTATGCAACTCATAAGAACTTGAGTTTTGACCACAGTTATTCAGAAAGCTAAAGAAGCAAAAGAATCGTTCAAATGACTAAGAAACTAAACTTTATCTAATAGTCCAAAATGGGGTTACATAGTTATTCCTCCAAAACTTGGAGTCAAAAACCTATCTACACAAACTACTGAAACGAAAAATAAAAGTAGTTACAAGACTTAAGCAAAATCTCGTTGAACGAGTATAGCGACTATTTCTTCGGTTTCTTCTTCTTGTCTTCTTATGTTTTCTCAGATGACTCCTCTCCTTCGCGCTTCTTCTTAGATTTTTTGCTTGCCAAAGAAGCAGAGTCAGGAGCGGGAGAAGGAACATCCAGCGGTTTGGATTTGCCGGGGAGGATGATTTTCAAAGGTCTATTCCGCGGGTCGGTAAGTTCCAGTATTTGAGGCTCAACTTTGATCTCGACCTTCTTTTTCTCCTCTACGGCGAGTCGCTCTTTCATGCTCATCTTCGAAGTATGTTCGGAGGCGCCAGTGATCTTGATTTCATCACTCCCTTCGACGGGAGATGAAGTGTCAGACTTATCATCATCTAGCGCCCCGATCACTTGAGCGTCAGGGCCAGGGGTTACTCCCGCATGAGCAACATCGCTTGTTTTCTCTGCCTTCTCCTTGGCGTCGTCGCTGCTCGGAGTTGGTTTAGGATCAGAGCAGCCTGCATGAAAACATGAAGAATGAACATTAGGACAAATAACCGCTACCAGAAAGTGACAGATCTTTTAACTTCTAAAAGAAGAATTTTGTACCGGGTTCTGGCTGGCTATCAGTTGCGCATGGAGTTTCACCCTCTAGAATAGGGGATAGCACATGAACGCCAAACCCGGGATCTTCTGGATCATAGCCGGCATGCTGCTCGAATGGGTCAAGTGTTGGCCGACCGGCCGATTGAGCAGAAGGAGAAGCAGCAAAATGAGGAGCTGCAGTCTTAGCCCCAGATGGACCAGCTTCGTCGTTTTTCTCTTTTGGTAGGGAAGAGCCTTTGCTATAAAGCGCCAAAGCTGCAGATAAGTCCGCTGGCTCGTTCCCCCTGAGAAATTCTTTCACCAGGGCATCCTCATCAACTTCCTCAGAGCCCGACTCGATCTTTCTGATCTTTACTAAAGTTTCCCAGGCCTCGGCTAGGGATTCAAGATAGCCCTCGCCTAGGAATGTCAAGTCGCGGTGCATGAGGACGCGGGCGCCGTACTCGGCAATCAGCGGGTCAAACATGCACTTGACCTCTTCCCTACCGGCCTCTACAGCTGCTTCGAGGCGAGAGTCAATCTCCTCAGAAGCTTTTCTCTTGCCCTCCTCGCGGGCTTCGTCTTTCACTATCTCAACCCTAGCAAGTTCATCATCGAGCTTTGTCTTCAAGAGCCGTGTAACAACGATTTCGTCGCAGTATCGTTGGGACTCTTCTTGAGCGGCTGTTTTCTCCTCTTTCTCCTTAGAGAGTAATTCTTTCAACTCTCTAACTTGCAGGGCAAGCGCGTCCCTTTCTTTCTGGATAGAATCTTTTTCTAAGGCAAGGGCTCCGCTGCGCTGGACTGCTTCATCAAGTTCCTTTTTATGGGTCACCTCTAGACGAGTGACGGCCTCGGCAGTGTCTTTTGCTCTTTGCTCTACGGCCTCAAGTTTTGACTTGTACGAAGCAAGCTCTTCATCTTGACTCTTGATGATGTCCTTGTCAAAGCCAGCTTCCAACTTCAAACGGTCAATCTCCTGTTGGCGCTCAATAGATACCTCCGAGACCTTTTCGACCAAGTGTACAAATGTGTCATGTTGAACATAGACGTCGCTGTTGCAGGCGATGGAACTCTGCTTTACCTGCCCTGGGATATGATGAATAGCTGGGAGTAATTTCAGGCCATCAAAGCAGATTTTTGGGAATTTAGCCTTAAGATCGACCATCTTCTCTGCTATAGTTGGGTCAGCCGCAGGAGTAGGGGGAGGAGGCTTTGAAAGCTCTGTTCTTTTCCGATGCTCCCGAGTTTGCCTTGTGCTCGACGAACTGGAATGTTGTTCTCGGGAGACATCGGGTTGAGACCCCTTCTGCGAGAGTTTTTCTCTATCTGGCTCAGTTTGAGGAGGAGGATCACGAGAATATGAAGACTGGGAATATGTTTTCTTTTGATAAGACGAATCGCGAGGACGGTTGTCTCGATCCTCATAATCGTCTCTGTCCCTGCGTCTACCCAAGCCTGAATCCCGTCCAGGATGGTGAAATATAGAAGAGCCGTGGATGCGATCGAGTCTGTGGGTGGGCCCCATGTCACCTGCAAAGAATAAAAATAACAACGAGTTAGGAAAAATCAGGGCAATGGAAAAACTTGAAGTGTATGGTGAAGTGCGTGTGTGCGTGTGTGTCCTAGTGTTCCCCCCGATGGACCGGTTCCTTTATCTTTACTGATTGGAGTGTTATCTCCCTGGACTGGGGGTTGAACTCCCACGTTGCCTCTAGCGGGCGAATGAAATTTAAAGGCTTCCGGATCGTCGAAACCATAATTGAGTATATCGTCGGGGATGGTAAGGTTCGACAGACCCTTTAAAGAACTTTCCATATGCTGTGAAGAAGCCTCTTTCTTTGACGGGATGAGCGTAACTTTGGAAGCTCCGCCAACTTTCTCCTTCCGTATCTTGTACGTCAACTTCTTTTTCCCCTTCGAAGGGGAAGATGACGTTTCAATATCGTGCACTTCAACCGCCGGGTTCCAAGCAGGACCCACATTCTCGCCTTGTGTCTCAGGAGCTTCATCCCCCTTGTGTTCTCCCCCTTCGTGTGCATTGGGGGTATGGCGTGATGACGATCCAGCTTGTTTTTTCCCTTTAGCAGGAGCGGATTTGGGGATGGAAATGCCCTCCGGAAGGCTAATCCGGCGACCTGGGGCTAACAAACAGAACCTCGACAATGATTCATTTGAAATGATGGTTCAGATGTCCCAGTCCTCGGCAGGAAGAGCTCTAATGGCTTCGACGGCTTCAGAATATCCTTGGCCCTCAGGACGCGGGTTAATACCTGAAAAGATGAAACAAGGAGTTAGAAAAAGCATAGCTCCGATTGAGCGCGAATGATGACTCAGGAAAGAGACTTACTGCCTTCGACCCATCTCCTCGTGAAACCAGGAGGGCAATGCACATAGAACCATTCCTGTTTGTACAGGGCGAATTTGCTACATGCTCCGGTTAAGATCTGGCATTTGTGGTACGGCTCGAGGAACATGAAAGAGGGGCTATCTTTCCGCTTCTTAATCATATAAATATATCTGATGTCGCCGGAAGTTGGAGGCCTAGAGAAGACGGCCATGAAAAGTAGGTAGGTCCCGTATATGAACGCGTGACCGTTTGGATGCAGCTGCGACGGGGCGATGTCCATGTATTGCAACATGTCCCGAAGAAATAGATTGAATGGAGGCACGCTGCCCATCCAGCACATGAACTTATTACAAGCAGTATATCCGACTGGGGGCAGATGAGGACGATCATGTCTCGACGGGACCAAAACATCGGAAAAAGGGATTCCGTGGATGGAGCATATTCGCCGAAGCGCAGCTTCGTTAATCTTCGAAGCCTGTGAGTCGATCGGATTGTCCAAGAGAATCGTTGCCTCCAAGGCATCAGGAGCTAAGTTATGAGCAGGGGAAGTCGACGGATTTGAAGTATCCTCGACTTCTTGCCTTGAAGACGGCCCTGGCCTATCAGATATAGTGGCGGAGCTGGATTTTTTAGACATCTCCAATAAATAGTGAATCTGGCTAAGCGCTTGTAAAAACTATACTTGAAAAATGTTCAGCGTTAGAATTAACAACATGAATATTCCCCCCCCCCCCACGTGGTGTGTGAACTAGTGCAAGCAATTGTGTATAAGCGTTGAGAACTTGAAAGTCGCAAAGGTACAAAACTGAGCTTCAAATCATCGCCTTCGAAGATCGTCATCGCTGACCGTCCCCAAAAGCCTGCCTTGTGGTGATTACAGTTTCGGATTCAGAAAACGTATGTTAATCTAAGTTCTGATTTATGTCTACTAAAGATAGGGAGTTAATGATCCAGGTCAGTTTCATATGCTAGTAGGCTAGGGTCCTTGGCCTTGTTTTGTTATGTGATCAAGCAAGGCAAGTGTTGTTCGGCACTCATGATTGTTCAGCATTTGTTTTGTTCGGCCTAAGTGTGGTTCGGCATTTATGTTGTTCGGCACTTATGATTGTTCGGCATCTGTATTGTTCGGCACTCATGATTGTTCAGCATTTGTATTGTTCGGCCTAAGTGTGGTTCGGCATTTATGTTGTTCGGCACTTATGATTGTTCGGCATCTGTATTGTTCGGCACTCATGATTGTTCAGCATTTGTATTGTTCGGCCTAAGTGTGGTTCGGCATTTCTGTTGTTCGGCACTTATGATTGTTCGGCATCTGTATTGTTCGGCACTCATGATTGTTCAACATTTATATTGTTCGACCTAAGTGTTGTTCGGCACTTATGATTGTTCGGCCTAAGTGTGGTTCGGCATTTGTATTGTTCGGCCTAAGTGTTGTTCGACATTTGTGATTGTTCGGCCTAAGTGTGGTTCGACATTTGTATTGTTCGGCCTAGGTGTGGTTCGGCATTTGTATTGTTCGGCCTAGGTGTGGTACGACATTTGTGATTGTTCGGCAAAGCATCGTTCGCCCGAATCTTGTTCGGCCGTAACAACGCTCGACACACCGTCCTTAACAGCAACCTCATTCCCCTCTTCTTCCTCCATCCACATCGAACCACGAGGATGAATCGTTCGGCAAGTCGTGCCAGACCTTACCATTCGACGCCCCTAACCATCTCCCACTTCTTCTATGTTCTTTCTTCCTCCAATCTCGTTCGGCACAAAAGATTTATGCCGAACCACAACACGTCTACCAACAGCTCCCTAGAAGACTCATCTCTACTCACTCTTCCTTCCACCCTCGTCGTGTAACTCAGAAAACTTTTAGGATACCTTAGTCAAGGCTCGATTCACCCTATCAGTTAAGGAACTCGAGCGTAAAGACCATTTTAAGGAAGGATTTAGGCGGAAGAATCGATACCTAGTTGGTAGGTTGAAGACTTGGAAAGGATCGATGAATTGTTGAAGGATGTTAACTGGAAACGTCAGCAGGTGCAAGGAAGAAGTGTTAAAAGTGTGAAAAGAGAAGAAGGAAGAAGGCGCCGGCTTTTATAGGGAAGAAGAAGAAGTCGAAAGGCTATATCCGGTGGAACCGGTCAAAGCCACAGCGTTCGGCATCGGCATACAAAGTCGTTTGGCACTTGAGAAGCGTTCGGTTTCGACTGCCTCGTTCGGCATTTATACCACGCTCGGCACGCACCTCCACCACTGATATTCTCAAGAAGGCATCTTCAAGAAGAGTTAACCTAGACTCGAAGCGAAGTACAGGGGATATGTAATTCAAAGTGTATCACGATTCGGTCACGTAATACACTTTGGGGGGCAAGTGTTTCCTGGAGATTTGACCAGGCAACTAAGTACTCGGCATTAGCAAATACTCGGCATCCAGGAGTACTCGGCATCCAGGAGTGCTCGGCATCCAGGAGCGCTCGGCATCCAAGGGTACTCGGCATCCAGGAGCGCTCGGCATCCAGGGGGACTCGGCATCCAGGGTTACTCGGCATCCAGGGGTACTCGGCATCAAGGAGTACTCGGCATCCAGGAGCACTCGGCATCCAGGAGCACTCGACATCCAGGAGAACTCGGCATCCAGGGGTACTCGGCATCCAGGAGTACTCGGCATTGGCAAGCGCTCGGCATTGACAAGCGCTCGGCATCCAAGGAGCGCTCGGCATCCAGGAGTGTTCGGCTTCCAGGTTCGTCCGGCATCCAAAGATCGTTCGGCATACCTCAGTCAACTTCAATCATTGCTCGGTATATACTCCCCACTCGGCACCTCACTTCTGTTCAGCATAAGAAGATTGTTCGGCATTCTTCCCAGCTTGTCCGGCTACAATTATTGCTCAGCCCACTCTTCCCACATAACAAGCATCGTTCGGCATGGGGAAGATGGTTCGGCATCTGACCGTTCGGCCTGTTTGGTTCGGAATATAGGGACCAGTCCATCTGGACCGATTTATTCAGCTACCAGGCCCACTAGAGAAGTCCAACCCACCTTTGTCTATAAATAGAGGGGCAGGGGCACAGTGAAATGGACCTTTTTTTCTGGAACACTGGGGAGACTCTGCCGCTCTCAAGATTCATTCTCTTTACTTAGGAATTGTATTCAAGTATTTGATCTACGGATTGTATCTGTAATCAATCATCAAGTAGAGCAATAAAGTTTAACCTCAAAGTGGACGTAGGCAATTACGCCGAACCAATATAAACCTCAAAGTGGACGGATTGTATTCAACGAGGTTAGTGACCAATTTTGGTGCTAACAATATTCATGATAATAAAATGTTTCTGGAAATTTTCATTGAACTTGATTTGTTTTGGTATAGAAAATTATTGGTTGAAATCGGCCAAAAACTTATCTCTGTTTGATGTATTATTATGGAGATATATGGTGACGTATGTATTTGATTAGATGTATATAGTGTGGTCTCTGTACCACTTTTGTGTATCAGTTTGTATCATACTGGGATGTATCTGTGTATATGTATTTATATATATGATGATTACTGTTCTGTGATGTGATATGCATTCTATTATTGTATTCTGTTCTAATAGATCCATTAGCCATCTATTGTTTTGTCTTAAACATCTACTGCATACGTCGATAAATGCTCTCTATATATTTTTCTTTCTATTTCAAGTGGATCGACATATCAAATAAATGCTTAATACACTCCTCAGGTCAATAATTGTTATTACTGTCATTTTGCTCTCGGAAAATCGAATTCAAACTCGTTGCCCTGTCATTGTAAAACTGTGTTAACTTCACCTTTTTCTCTTTAAAAGCTCTTAAACTTTTTTAAACGCTTCTCTCTTCCTTCCTACACCCCCTCTTCTTCAAATATAAGTCCAAAACCCCCTCAAACCCACCATGGCCAAGCCAAAGCACTCTATGTTGAGCCCAACAAGTCCTTAGGTCCTTAAAAATCTAGCCTTTTACTAAGAGGATCCGAGATCTAGGCTCTTTTCAAAAGTCCTAGTCGAGTTAATTAAGTTTTGCTGAGTAAAGCTCACATTTTTATCAAGTTTTTTACTTTATATTATTGCTAATTTAATGTTGAATTTTGGTTGGAAATAAATGGTGTTTGATATGTATATATATGAGATTATATGAATGTTGTTTGGCCTTCAGCTTGTATGTATAGTTTGGATATGAATTTATATGTGCTTGTATGTAAATTTGCCTTAGACTTGATAGAAAGTCTAAAAGTGTTATGGGTGTGATAAAGTTTAGATCTTTATTTGTGTTTTTGGTTTGTGATATGAATCGTATGCCATGAACAAGATTTTGTAAGAGGATGCTAATAAAGTTAGCACCTTTGTATGGTTTGGTGACTTGGAATCCTTGTGCAAATATTGGGTTATACAGTTTTAACTCAAAATCATTTTCAAGTTCAAACTTTGCATAAGTTTTACAAAATACTTTATGGTTGTAAAAGTAAGTAAGCTTTTCAAAGGGTAAGATTTCAGAAGAAACTTAAAAAACAATTTCAAGTTATGGTATCCATAGCGATAGTCGCTATGGATGATATTTTTCGGAATAAGTTCAACTTCTTACAAACTCGAGTTTTTACACATAAGTAAACCTTAGAGATATTTTTCTAAACTTAATAATGATATTTAAGATAGTTAACTAAGTATTTATTAATTATTTAATAATTAATTAAGTTGGGTAATTAATGATTAATTAAGATTAAATAAGGTTTATTAATTATAATTAAATGGAGATTAATTATTATTTAATTATCTTTTAAAAGTGAGATTAATTTTAATTAATCTTTGATTAAGTAAGATTAATTTTTAATTAATTATGAATTAAGTATATGATTTATTTTTATTTAATTATTAGTCAAGTACATGGTTAATTATAAATTAATTATTAAGTATGTGTTTAATTATTCTAATTATAAATTAATTATGGGTTTAATTTATAAACAAATTATTTATTAAAGGTTAATTATTCATTAATTAATAATTAAGTTAAGTCAAGAATTATTTAAGATGTAATTATGTTTTTAAAAAGGATTTAACTTGTAATTAATTATTTAAAAAAAGGTTTAAGTTCTTATTTACTTTGTTTTCCAAAGATAATTTGTTTAATGGAAACTTTCTTTTACAAAAAATAGTTTTGAACACAAGGGATTCTATTGTAGATATCATCAAGTAACCATACAAATGTGATTAGGTTATACTAAACTTGACATCTGTTTAGTATAATAAATCCCCGTTCTGCTATAACTTAATTGTTCAATTATGTGGACATCCGCTAGTAGAATAAATGCTCCTCTGCTTAAATTGAACTCAATAGATTGTTAGGACAACTATTGAGCAGAACAAATCACCATCCCGCTATTATGTTATCTGGACATGTATCTGCCAGTTGGTTTGTATTGGCATGTTATTCGCTAATTTGGTTATGGATTTTATTTACATATATGTTCGCTTATGTAAATAACTGTTATGGGACTTGGGAATCAAATTATTAAAATGGTAACTTGATTTAGTACCTTTGTGGTCACTAAGCCTCCTTTCAAATTTATAAATTATAGTTTTTAAAAGTTGACTTTAATTCAATATCATTTTGAGGTTAAGTGTATTAAATGATTTTGTATGTTGACCAGTTATTTTGATAAAGGTATTTAAAAATGATATTTTTATAAATAATATTTTATAGAGGATTTATTTTAAGGAGATTTACAAATGATATTTGTAAACGATATTTTATGAAAAGGGAATTATAAATGGAGAATTATAAAATAAGTTTTATAAATGATTTTGGGGATCTATAAAAGAAGTTTTATAAATGATTTTTAGATATTTATAAAAGCGTTTTATAAATGGATTTAGAATTTAAGCAAGGGAGATTTCATAAATGAAAATGATTTATTAAAAGGGTTTATTAAAGAAATTTATAAAAGAATTGGAGATTGTAACAACCCAAAAGTTAAGCTATAATAATTAATTAACGAATTTATTAAATAATAAAACAAGATTGTGAAATTACCAGAATTGAGCCACGGGAGTTGCACCATTGTGTTCGTGGTAATTTTCTGGTCAATTTCCATATATAATTTGTTAAAATCCGAGCTAAAATGAAGAAGTTACGAATTTAACAAGAAATAAGAAAACGAAAAAAGAAAAATGGGTCAGGTCGACCCAGACCAAGGCCAGGTCGACCCAAGGGTCAACCCCTAAAGGCCTAGGTCGACCTGCATGTTGACCCTCAACATATAAAGGTCGACCCACTTTTTTTTTCTTGTACGTAGTTTCGTCCAAATTCAAGCGTGACGTGTTTTTCCAATTTCTTTCGATCCTCTACGTTCATGCTTCCATCCGACGGTTCCTATCGAGCCTATGACATGGTTGCACAAGATTAAATCTTCAAATCCAATGGTCTGAGATCCTTAATTGACATTATAAATAAGACCCTAGCCTAGCTATTTTTCTCATTTAGATTTTCTTCTATCTGGGTTCATTACTTGAGGCTGGACCCTAAATAGAATATTTTTCTAAGGAGAAGATCTTTTTGATAAAAATATTCTACGCTCTAGAAGTGGATCAAGGAAGACCAAGGAATATAGCTAAGGACCACAGGTGAGTGTTTAGTAATTATTTTAGATTTTAAGTAATTTAAAATAATAGGGTTCTCAATAATTGTAGTTTTTCTGCAATTTTGAGATAATTTCTATATAAGTTATTTACAGCTAGTTTTTAAAGTTCTTTTCAGTCTATTTTATTCGGTTATTTTTATTCAACTAGTCTATTAATTATTTACATTTATTTACTGTTATTTGCATTTATTTACATCTGTTTTATGTTAGAATTTAGCCTGTAAATTTTAGTTTCTTTTTTATTCCTTTTTGTGTGAATAAAATATAAGAATATTAAAAAAGAGAATAATTCGCAAATATGGATTAAAATAGAAACCATTAAATTTTCAGAAATTAGATGTAAAATAAGAAAAATTGTAATAAAAAGAAGATAGACTGAATAGGCAAATTTGGGACATTTGCAAGCATGTTTATAACTAGTGGTTATAACTAAAAAGACAGAATAAAAGAGCAATTATAACATAGGTTATAATTAAACAAAAAGAACGAAAAAAGGCTTATTTTAAAGACTTATAATTAAGCTAATAAGCAAATATAACATAGATAACAGAAAAGGCTTATTTTAAAAACTTAGATTAAGTTAATACGCAAATACAGTAGAAATAACAAAAGAGGCTTATTTTAAAACTTACACTAAGTTATTAAGCAGAGATAGAAACAGGGCCTATACCAACAACATTCCCTTTCAGGCTAGGACTGATGGTCTCACAATAGTTAGGTGAGGCTGGGCAGGACCCTTTTAGACTAGGACTGATGGTCTCACAATAGTTAGGTGAGGCTGGGACACGCTTTATGCTAACTAGGGTAAATAAGTGGCCAATAGATAGAAGCTCAAATCAGAGGATTTGGGCAAGGGGCGCAACTTGATTTTGTTTGTTAGGACCAGTACCGGCAGCATTCCCTTTTCATACTAGGACTGATGGTCTCACAAAACACTTAGGTGAGGCTGGGCAGGACCCTTTCAGACTAGGACTGATGGTCTCACAACAGATTAGGTGAGGCTGGATACGCTTATGCTGATTATGGTAAATAAGAGGCCACAAGAGGGGAGCGACAGTTAGCGAGTACCGACGATGACCGAGCGTGCGGCATTGATTAGGGTAGATAAGTCGCTACTGCATTCCAAGCGCTAAACAGGTATCTTTTGTTGTGGGACCCATAGGATGGGACTAGCTCAAACTAGCACAACAGGGATAGAAGTCCGATCAATGGGTAGAATTAGGATTCAGCCTAATTAAAATAGGATTAGGATTTCAGCCTAATCACAGCAATCTAAGACAAGTGCAAACAATCACAATCAAAGCAAACAGTTAAACAGTATCTATCCCAGTTTTATCTTTCCTTTATTTCCTTTTATACTAGAACTGTTGCTAAGTCTATTATCTTTATTTTTCTTAGAAATGCTAGTAATTACTTTCACTCACCAGATTTAAAGTCTGACCCACTCCTCTATTTCCCCTTTTCCCCCCATAGGCCAGCAGGGGCAATGATAGTGATTCAGATTTCTTAGAGATACATTCCCGGAGTTCTTCATGTATTCTTCTTCTTTTTAGTTTTCTTTTCATTTGGTTTTTGATGTACTGGTACTTATGAGAGGGATGATTATTTTATTGTACTCTGATTTTATGAGACTGAGATGTATTTTTCATAAGACTTGTGTATTTGGTATTTGAGACATGTGATGTTTTTCAGACTTATTTTATGAAGTAATGAAGTTTAATTTTAAATGTTTCCATTGTTTATATTTATTTGTCTTGTGAATCTTAGTCTCTATAATTCTTTAGCTATACCTATAACGCACCATATCTTTTAGTGTGCCCTTTTGGGTATACGAAGGGGTGTGGGGTGTTTCACTTGGTATTAGAGCCTAAGGTTACAGGATTCCTAAAAACTTGTTTTAAAAGTAAAGTATTTTTCAAAAATAACTTATCTTCAAACTAAAATTATTTTTCAGAAATAAACTCTTATTATAGAAATGGTTTTCAGGTATAAAAGAGTTTTTATAAAAATCCCTTCAAAGTCCAGTTCAACCTTATTTCGATTCTTTCGAGCCTAAATTTTCTTTTCTTTGCATAAAATGATGGATGCCCCAAACCTTCCAGAGGGTGTCCAAGTCCCTGGCTGGTTTAATAGATACCTCCAAGCTACAACACCAGAGGTGCAAGGGCAAGTGCCCAATCTAACACCAGTGGGTGGAGGTCCCATTAATCCACCTGCAGCAGCCAATTTTTCTAAGCTATGCAAGGACTTCGCTAATGTAGGAGGTAAGACATTTTTTAGCACGGAGGATTTCATGGGGGCACCATCTTGGTTGAGGAATACAGAGCGGATATTTGAGCTGTTAGGATTGGAGGACCGCTAGAGAGTTCAGCTTGCATCTTGGCAGAAGAAAGGAGAAGCTTCTTATTGGTGGGAGATCATAGAGATGGAAGGAAGAGACATTGGTTGGTTTGGTTTTAGGGAAAGGTTTGAGAGAAATTTCTTGTCACTAGCTTAGGAAAGCATGAAATTGGAGAAGTTTATTAATTTGAAGCAAGGGAGTCTTTCAGCAAAGGAGCATGTAAATCAGTTTAATGAGTTGTCGCGGTTTGGGATGGAGCTTGTTAATGCATTGCACAAGAAGGCCATGAAGTTTGCTAAGGGATTGAATTAGCCCCTCCAAGGGTTGTTATTCACTCATGTACCGATGGAAGCGACGTATGAGTCACTTATGGAGATGGCGCTTGTGTCTAATGCTATTAAGAAAGGAGAGCTTAAGGAGGTTTCTAAGTTAGAGAATTCTAAGAAACAATGGTGGAAGAACAAGAAGGATAAAGATAAGAGGAAAGGAGGAGGCCCTCAAAAGCAGATCAAAAAAGGCGAGAAATGCAATAGTTGTGGATTGGTTGGACATTACGCAAAGGACTGTAAGAAGGAAGCGATGAAGGGGAGGTGTTACAATTGTGGGCAGCCTGGTCATCTTAGTAAATTTTGTCCTCAAAAGATGGGGCAGAGAGCAAGCGCATCGACATCGCAAGTACAGGCTTTGGATACAACAATTTCTAGTAGTGGACCAGATCGAGGTAGGAAAGTCTCTGTAGAAGGTTTGATCTTTATTTCGAATTTTCCTATTCGGACTCTTTTTGATTCTAGAGCATCACATTCTTTCATTTCCAGTTCCTTAGTTGATTGTTTTCACTTAGAAATTTCTCTAGTAGTAGACCCTATAGTTGTTTCAAATCCCATAGGAGGATCAGCAAATTTATCCATGATTTGTAGGGGTTTGAAAAATTTAATACTAGGCGTAGAGTTTGATTATGACGCCTATGTACTGGGATTTTCTGGATATGGGATGATTTTGAGTATGGATTGGCTATCCACTTACGGAGAGATATTGGACTACAAGAGGAGAGTCGTCGGACTAGAGGCAAGTAGCAGAAGGACTCTCGAGGTATCTTGCGACCCACATGGGTCAATCATGTTGAGCTTCCTTTATTCCCTTGATTCATCACAAGGAGAGTTAAATTCCATTCTAGTCATTATAGATTTCCCAACGTTTTTGAAGAGGTTAGGGGACTACCCCCTAAGAGAAAGATCGACTTTAGGAACTATCTGAATGACAATGCTAAGCCAGTGTCATTGCCCTTGAGACATATGGATCCTAGGGAGAGGAAGGAGTTAAGTAAGAAAATTGGTGAGCTATTGGAGAAAGGCTTCATCAGACGGAGCATATCTGAGTGGGGAGTGCCAGTCGTCTTTGCTATAAAGGCAGATGGTTCCCTTCAACTTTGCGTAGACTATAGAGAATTGAATAAGCTCACGAAGAAGAACCGTTACCCACTTCCTAGGATAGACGCTCTTTTCAATCAGTTGGTAGGCTCTTCATTATTTTCTCAGCTTGATTTGGCTAGTGGATCTCATCAGCTTAGGGTCGTTGATGATAACATCGATAAAACATCATTTAGGACACCCGACGGATTCTTTGAGTGGTTGGTTATGCCGTTTGGGCTGACCAATGCCCCATCCTATTTCGTAGATTTGAAGAGCCGTGTTTTCCGAGATGTCCTAAATAAGTTCATGGTAGTATTTGTGGACGACATTTTGGTGTTTTCCAAGAGTATGAAAGAGCATGTTATTCATCTTGAGGAGGTTCTTCGTACAATTTATGTTCATCAGTTGAAGGCAAAATTCGCGAAGTGTCACTTTTGGCATAAGGAGGTGCGTTTCTTGGGCATGTAGTCTCAAGAGAGGGTCTAGCTGTTGATCCTGCTAAGGTAGTAGCAGTACAAGATTAGAAGGGCCCCAAGAATGCAACCGAAGTTAGAAGATTCCTAGGTTTGGCTGGCAATCTAGGAAGTTTATCAAAGATTTCGCTAAGATTTTAGCACCGCTTACTCGCCTCACTAAGAAGAATGCGGCATTCATGTAGGACGTAGATTGTGAGGATTCCTTCACAATGCTAAAGAGGGCCCTTATTAGTGCACCAGTGTTAGTTTTATCCGACGAAGCGAAGCCTTTTACAGTATACACTAATGCATGTGGGACGGGTCTTGGAGTAGTATTGATGCAAGAAGGGAGGGTAGTATGTTATGGAAGTAGACAGTTGAGAACTCATGAGAAGAACTACCCCACCCATGATTTGGAGTTAGCTGCTATTATTTTCGCGCTCAAGCCTTGGAGACATCACTTGCTAGGAGAGAGGTTCGAGCTTTTCACTGACCATAAATCATTGAAGTACCTTTTCTCACAAAAGGATTTAAACTTGAGGCAACAGCGTTGGATGGAGTTTCTAGCATCATATGACTTTGAGATAGCTTACACCCTTAGTAAAGGGAACGTGGTTGCAGATGCGTTAAGTAGGAAGGGAGCACCCCTTAGTCCAATGTTTGTGGAGTGGAAAAGCCTAGAGTTTATTTCCACCTTTGATTTTAAGCCCTCTACGGACATTACCCCTGGATTATTAGCGGCACTTGAGGTTAATCCTACCCTCATAGATCAGATTGGCTCAAGGCAATGAGAGGATTTAGAGCTTATGGATATTTTGGATAGGATTAGCAGAGGAGAGGTCTCTAAACATCTCCAACGCTATTCCATTGATAGTAAAGGGTGGCTACGAAGAGATGGAAGACTTTGTGTCCCCCGCACTAGTGATTTGATGAGAGATGTTCTAGAAGAAGCACACCATTCCCGAATGACTATTCATCCGGGTGGTGATAAGATGTATAGGGACATGAAGAGAGTGTTTTATTAGAGTGGCATGAAGAAGGATGTAGTAGAGTTTGCAGCTATGTCTTGTATGCCAAAGAGTTAAGGTAGAGCAGTAGAAGCCCGGTGGATTGCTTCAACCATTGGTTGTACCCAAATGGAAGTGGGATAGTGTTTCGATGGACTTCATAGATGGTTTACCCCGATCTAGGAAGGGGAATACTAGTATTTTGGTGGTTGTAGATCGTTTGACTAAGAGCGCCCACTTCGTTCCGGTCAAGAGTAAGAGGACATCACCTTATTTGGCATCCTTATATGCTCATGAGATAGTCTGACTTCATAGAGTTCCCTCTAGCATGGTGAGCGATAGAGACCCTATCTTTACTAGGGAGTTTTGGAGGAGCTTGCAAGAGGCTTTAGGGACGCAGCTTAGATTGAGTACGGCCTATCACTTTCAGACGGATGGCCAAATGGAGAGAGTTAATAGAATTCTTGAGGATTTGTTGAGGATGTGCATTCTTGATTTTGGAGGAACTTGGGACGAGCATCTTCCTTTAGTGGAATTCGCTTATAAAAATAGTTTTCAAGCTAGCATCGAGAAGGCATCTTTTGAAGCTCTTTATGGAAGACCTTGCAAGTTGCCTTCGTGTTGGGTGGAATCTACGGAAAGATTGCTACTTGGTCCCAACATGGTTAGAGAGACTTCGAAAAAGAATGAATTGATTAGAAGGAGGATGAAGACAACCCAAGATAGACAGAAATCTTATGCATACAAACGGAGAAGGGACATCGAGTTCGAGGTAGGGGATTTAGTTTTCATTAAAGTACCATCGCTAAGGAGGTGGTGAGATTTGGATCGAGTGGGAAACAAGCTCCCAGATTCGTTGGACTGTTCCCCATTGTTAGAAAGAGTAGGGAAGATGGCATACCGAGTAAAGCTACCGGAGAGGCTTGCAGGAGTGCACAATGTTTTTCATGTTTCGCACTGGAGAAAGTGCTTACATGACTCGGTAGAGGTTGTGGAGCCTAGTCAACTGGAGGAAGTTGAAGTGGAGAGAGAAGCATCGGTTCGTCGTATTCCTTCCAAGATCATTGGGCGTGATATCAAGAAGCTTAGGAATAAGGAAGTCTCTTTGGTTAAGGTGTAGTGGGGAGACAGCATTGAGGATGTTACGTGGGAGGCTGAAGAGAAAATACGTACCTCTTATCTGTTTCTTTTCGATGGTACGTTTTAAATTCCTATTTCCATCTTTAGTTTTGAATAGGATCTTTCCTTTAGTATCCTTTGGGAGGGTAAATCTTAGGACTTAACCTATGGATGGTAACACTGAATGTAAACATGTTACTAGCTAGAACATGTTATGTATGATGGACGCTAGTGGTTGCAAGTGTTTGCTAGTGGATGCTAATGGACGCATATATATACACTAGGCACTATTATCTCTTAGGGATCGGTCTAACTAGATCACTAGAGCATATGCATATGGATGTGTGCGCATTTGCATTTTATTTTATTCCATGGTTTCTATAAAAGGATGATTATCATATGATTGCTGCATTTGGATGATGATTGTAGCACGCATATAGAACTATCAGTTATCATTATGAAATTTGCATTCATTTGGATACATAGCATGGACATGATTGCATAAAAAGGAGGTCGACTGAATAAGTAGACCACCTAATCTTTTGCATTAGTTAGGGACATTGACACTACACTATTTGGGTGTGTGTGTGTGTGTGTATATCATAAATTGCATTAGAAAACTTAAGGACTATGGATGTAATGGATGGTGGTTGAATATTTGGTTGCAGAATTTGGATGAAAATATTTATTTCATTCTTCTGTCCTTCGAGATTTCGGGGACGCAATCCTTTAAGGAGGGGAGAATGTAACAACCCAAAATTTAAGCTATAATAATTAATTAACGAATTAATTAAATAAAAAATAAGATTGTGAAATTATCGGAATTGAGCCATGGGAGTTGCACCATTATGTCCGTGGTAATTTTCTAGTCAATTTCCATATATAGTTTGTCAAAATCCGAGCTAAAACAAAGAAGTTACGTAAACAAGAAATAAGAAAACGAAAAAAATATGGGTCAGGTCGACCCAGACCAAGGCCAGGTTGACCCTAAGGTCGACCCGCTTTTTTTTCTTGTACATAGTTTCGTCCAGGTTTAAGCGTGACTTGTTTTTCCAATTTCTTTCGATCCTGTGCGTTTGTGCTTCCATCCGACGGTTCCTATCGAGCCTATGACGTGGTTGCACCAGATTTAATCTTCAAATCCCACGGTTTGAGATCCCTAAGTGACACTATAAATAAGACCTTAAGCCTAGATATTTTTCTCATTCAGATTTTCTTCTATCTGGGTTCATTGCCTGAGGCTGGACCCTGAATAGAATATTTTTCTAAGGATAAGATCATTTTGATAAAAATATTCTACGCTCTAGAAGTGGATCAATGAAGACCAAGGAATAGAGCTAAGGACCACATGTGAGTGTTTAGTAATTATTTTATATTTTTAAGTAATTTAAAATAATAGGGTTCTCAATAGTTGTATTTTTTCTGCAATTTTGAGATAATTTCTATATAAGTTATTTACAGCTAGTTTTAAAGTTCTTTTCAGTCTATTTTATTCAGTTATTTTTATTCAGCTATTCTATTCAGTTGTTTACAGTTATTTACTGTTATTTGCATTTATTTACATCTGTTTTACGTTAGAATTTAGCCTGTAAATTTTAGTTTCTTTTTTTTCCTTTTTGCGCGAATAAAATATAAGAATATTAAAAAAGAGAATAATTCGCAAATATGGATTAAAATAGAAAACATTAAATTTACAGAAATTAGATGTAAAATAAGAAAAACTGTAATTAAAAGAAGATAGACTGAAATAGGAAAATTTGAGACATTTTCAAGCGTGTTTATAACTAGTGGTTATAACAAAAAAGACAGAATAGAAGAGCAATTATAACATAGGTTATAATTAAACAGAAAGAACAGAAAAAGGCTTATTTTAAAGACTTATAATTAAGTTAATAAGAAAATATAGCAGAGATAACAAAAAAGGCTTATTTTAAAAACTTAGATTAAGTTAATAGGCAAATACAGCAGAAATAACATAAGAGGCTTATTTTAAAACTTACACTACTTTAATAAGCAAAGATAGAAACAGGGCCCGTACCAACAGCATTCTCTTTCAGACTAGGACTGATGGTCTCACAACAGTTAGGTGAGGCTGGGCAGAACCCTTTCAGACTAGGACTGATGGTCTCACAATAGTTAGCTAACTAGGGTAAATAAGTGGCCAATAGATAGAAGCTCAAATCAGAGGATTTGGGCAAGGGGCGCAACTAGATTTTGTTTGTTAGGACTAGTACCCACGGCAGTCCATTTTCAGACTAGGACTGATGGTCTCACGAAACACTTAGGTGAGGCTGGGCAGGACCCTTTCAGACTACTACTGATGGTCTCACAACAGATTATATGAGGCTGGGCACGCTTATGCTAATTATGGTAAATAAGAGGTCATAAGAAGGGGGCGACAGTTAGCGAGTATCGGTGATGACCGAGCATGCGACTTTGATTAGGATAGATAAATCGCTACTGCGTTCCTAGCGCTAAACATGTGTCTTTTGTTGTGGAACCCATAGGATGGGACTAGCTCACAGTGACACAACAGAGATAGAAGGCCGATCAATGGGTAGAATTAGGATTCAGCCTAATTAAAATAGGATTAGTATTTCAGCCTAATCACAGCAAACTAAGACAAGTGCAAACAATCACAATCAAAGCAAACAGTTAAACAATATTTATCCTAGTTTTATCTTTCCTTTATTTCCTTTTATACTAGAACTGTTGCTAAGTCTATTATCTTTATCTTGCTTAGAAATGCTAGTAATTACTTTCACTCACCAGACTTATAGTCTGATCCACTCCTCTATTTCCCCTTTTCCCCCCATAGGTCAGCAGGGGCAAGGATAATGATTTAGATTTCTTGGAGATACATTCCTGGAGTTCTTCATGTATTCTTCTTCTTTTCAGTTTTCTTTTCATTTGGTTTTTGATGTACTGGTACTTATAAGAGGGATGATTATTTTGTTGTACTCTAATTTTATGAGACTGATATGTATTTTTCATAAGACATGTGTATTTGGTATTTGAGTCATGTGATGTTTTTCAGACTTATTTTATGAAGTAATGAAGTTTAATTTTAAATGTTTCCGTTGTTTATATTTATTTGTCTTGTGAATCTTCGTCTCTGTGATGCTTTAGCTATACCTATAACGCATCATATCCTTTAGTGTGCCCTTTTTGGGTATACCAAGGGGTGTGGGGTGTTTCAGAGATGGGATTTCCCTTAACCGACCTTTTTAATTATGGTTGTGCAGACAATTGTTCCATTCTTAGCACCGAAGGAATAATGTTTGGGGTTATCCTTATCTCTAATTTAAATAACATTTGTTTGATCCTTTTAATATGATTTTTAAATGAGAAATCTTCCACAATGTTTTGTGAATATACTTATTCCACTGTGATAAGTATATGAATATTTTGACAAATATTCTAAAAAGACAATTAAATAAATTAAAACTGATTTTGAGGCTTAGTGGTTGCTAGGGGAAAATTAAATCTATGGATTATTATTTGATTGTGCATTTGATAGTTAAATAACCGACTATCAAATCTTGACCTATGTTAACTTAGGAAGTATGTTTTATATATTCGCCAAAAATTATTGCTTAGTTGGGAGACATTAGTTTCAGATAAGTATGATTTATTCGAACCACTCCAAACTAATAACATTGTGATGGATTGTTATGAAGTATGCTATGGAGCTATACTATTCTTCCTGATGGTGAATCCAAAATGGAAGATAGTAAATGTTGAATATTTGTTTGATCCCAGAATAACTTATATGGATGAATGTCGGCATTGCATTTCTGCCTGGAGGGCGGTGTTAGCATTCCAAGATGGTCTGCTATAAGGAAAAGGTAATCATGGCCTCTTAAAGCCTCACACCTTGGGAATGGAAAGAATAGGGAGGTCGCAAGGCTACATGGGTCGCACCCATTATGATATAATCATCCTAAGATCTACTGTCGATATCTCTATGTATGCTTCGGGGCCCATATTTGTTTTGTGATGGTTTGAATAATCTTCTAGGATTATTTCTTGGGCAAACATTATAGTGCACTTAGTAAATTATTCTCTTTATCATTATACGATCGAAATAAGTTCAAATCTGAACGAACCCAAAGCAAGTTGGTAATAAATATTTTGTTAAAAATATGTAAAGTAATTTTTTAAAAGGGAGTTTTGGAATAAAACAAGTATTTTTAAGTTTGAGTTGCTTAAAAATAACTTTGAATGGGAAAGAAATGTGTTTAGATGGTAAATACTTTTCTTGAGCATTACCCTTCTACGTAAGTGAATGTATGATACCGTTTGGTAGTACCTAGTTCCTTAGTATCATTTTGGAGTTGCTCAAGCTATATGTATATTTTCTATGGATTAAATATACAGTATTATTTCAAAAGATTTTTTAAATAAAACCCAGTTATTTGGCTCCTAAGTTTTCAGGATGTAAAGGTATCTTGATATAAACTGGTTAATAAATAAAGTTTTAAAATTGAATTAATTTAATAAGTAGGTAATTAATTTAATAAGAAGGTTTAATAAACTTGGTTTTAATAAACAGTGTCTTTTGGATTTTAACACTTAGGAGGTTAAATATTATTTAATGTTATTGGGACGACTAATAAACACCTTTACCTTAGAGGTGTCCAAGAAAAAGTAGACTCTAGGACAGAGTTTGGATACTAGCATCCTGCTCTTCTTAGCTACTTGCCAGACCGAATGGGTAAAGAGGTTGAATTGGTTGACTCGGTTTTAAAGACCTAAATTTATTTTGTGCCTACATCTAAATAGTTAAATGTGAATAAAAATAAAAATAAGATGTTATACACACACACACACACACTCTTAGGATGTAGGAGGGTATTATACAAGTTAATAATTTTTAGGATTTTCTGAAAGATTTCATAGATAAGTTATATCATTTAAAAATGTTTAAAACTAAGTTGTAATTTTTATAAAATGATTTCTCAAATATTTATGTTAGGGTAAGAAGGTAAATGAGAAAATACGAACCTTTAGATGAGTACGTAGGTTGTACGTTGATCATTTCCCTTTCTCATATAGTTCTCGATCCAAGATTCGAGTACATAACTTGAGGTGTTTTAACCTATTCCAAATAAGGATCTATCACTCAATTTTTGACGGCGTCACTTAATGAGGGTTCTTGATAGGAAACCAAAAGTTTCCTTTCATAGTATATGACTATGTAAGGAGAATGAAGGTTTCTAATCAACAAGCCTGATCGGAGTCCGCACTAATGAATCGGGTGAGCGGTACTAGTTTGGAAATGAAGTTATGTATTCGAATAGTGATCGAATCAGATTTTGTGTATGGATAATATATGAACATCATGCAGACTTATGAATAATATCGGGTATTTATATAGTGAAATTTCAAGGACGAAATTCTTTTAAGGGAGGAAGAATGTAACGACCCGGAATTTTATCGCTTTGATTTGTGAATATTTTAAATATTCAAATAATGGTTTTAATAATTAAAAATACCCCTTTTCAATTTATAACTAATAATAGTGAAATTATTTTCAAGAAATGTATACAAAAATAATTAGTTAAAAGGAAAATGTAAGTTGTGACCGGAAAGCTTTGTAAAAAATCCTGATTTTTGAACATCAAAAAGTTGTTAAAATGGTAGTCAAACACCTTAATATATTTAAGTACATAATTATATAAATAATGAGTACTCATTTAAGTGTGTAAAAGTGTAAATATATGTTTACTTATTATAAGAAATAGATGCGACAATTTTCATAAGATTTAAATAAATAAATAAAATGTAAATTATGAAATGCCACACATCGTTTCACATCTTAGTACACTTAGGGGCTTTGCATGGTGGATAAATGGATTACCCATGGGTATAACATCTAAAGGAGGGAGGATGAGATGGAAGTGATGATGTGTTCAAAATTTAATGGAGGGTAAGTACTTAAGGGGCAATTTGGTAATTTCCTTAATTAAATTTTATAAAATCCAATTCCCTTCATCTCTCTCCTTCTTCATTTCATTTTACTTTTTTTTCAAAACGTTCTTCTTCTTTTCTAAGTTTTTAAAAAGCTTGTTGATGGCTTCCATATTTTTAAAAGTTTTAAAAACTTCACCTTTTTCTCTTTAAAAGCTTATAAACTTGTTTAACACTTCTCTCTTCCTTCCTAAATCCCTTCTTCAAATACAATCCAAAACCCCCTTAAACCCACCATGGCCAAGCCAAACCACTTTGCCCTTAGGTCCTCAAAAATTAAGCCTTTTGCTAAGACGATCCGAGATCTAGCTCTTTTCAAAAGTGCTAGTCGATTTAATTAAGTTTTGGTGAGTAAAGCTCATGTTTTTATCAAGTTTTTTACTTTATATCATTGCTGATTTATTGTTGAATATTGGTTGGAAATACATGGTGTTTGATGTTTATATATATGAGATTATATGTATGTTGTTATAGTCATGAGCTTGTAGGTATAGTTTGATGTGAATTTATATGTGCTTGTATGTAAATTTGCCTTAGACTTGATAGAAAGTCTAAAATGTTATGTGTGTGATAAAGTTAGGATCATTGTGTGTGTTTTTGGTTTATGATATGAATGGTATGCTATGGATAAGATTTTGTAAGAGGATGCTAAGAAAGTTAACACCTTTGTATGGTTTGGCGACTTGGAATCCTTGTGTAAATATTGAGTTATTTAGTTTTAAGTCAAAATCATTTTCAAGTTCAAACTTTGTTTTAGTTTTATAAAATACATACTTTATGGTTGTAAAAGTAAGTAAGATTTTCAAATGATAAGATTTTAATAGAAACTTAGAAAACAATTTCAAATTACGGTATCCATAGCGATAGTTGTTATGGATGCAGTTTTTCGGAAAAATTTCAACTTCTTACAAACTTGAGTTTTTATACATAAGTAAACCTTAGAAATATTTTTCTAAACTTAATAATGATGTTTAAGAAAGTTAAATAAGTATTCATTAATTAACTAATAATTAATTATGTTGGATAGTTAATAATTAATTAAATAATAAACAAGGTTTATTAATTATAATTAAGCGGAGATTAATTACTAATTAATTATCTTTTAAAAGTGAGATTTATTTTAATTAATCTTTGATTAAGTAAGATTAATTTTAATTAATTATGAATTAAGTATATGATTTATTTTTAATTAATTATTAATTAAGTAAGGGTTAATTGTAAATTAATTATTAATGGTTAATTATTTCTTAATTAATAATTAAGTTAAGCCAAGACTTAAAATTATGTTTTTAAAGAGGATTTAACTTGTAATTAATTACTTAAAAAGAGATTTAAGTATTTAATTACTTTGTTTTCTAAGGATCAATTTATATAAAGGTAACTTTATTTGACAAAGAATAGTTTTGAATACAAGGGATTATATTATCGATACCATTAAGTAACCAAACAAATGTGATTAGGTTAACGAAACCTGACATCTGTTTAGCATAATAAATCCTTGTTTTCCTATAACTCATCGTTTAATTATATGGATATCTGTTAGCGGAATAAATCCCCATCCTTCTTAAATTGAACTGAATAGATTGTTTGGAGATCAATATAGCAGGACAAATCACCATCTTGCTATTATGTTATCTGGGCATGTATCCACCAGTTGGTTTTTATTGACATGTTATTCATTGATTTGGTTATGGATTTTATTTACATATATGTTGGCTTATGTAAATAACTGTTATGGAACATAGGAATCAAATGTAATTAAAATGGTAACTTGATTTAATACTATTGTGGTCACTAAGCCTCCTTTCAAATTTGCAAATTATGGTTTTTAAAAATTGATTTTAATTCTATATCAATTTGAGCTTAAGTATTTTAAATGATTTTGTAACTTGTCCAATTTTTTCAATAAAGGTATTTACAAATGATATTTTTATAAATTATATTTTATAAAGGATTTATTTTAAGGAGATTTACAAATGATATTTGTAAGTGATATTTTAAGAAAATGGAATCATAATTGGAGGATTATCAAAGAAGTTCTATAAATGATTTTGGGAATCTATAAAAGAAGTTTCATAAATGATTTTTGGATATTTATAAAAGAGTTTTATAAATGGATTTAGAATTTAAGCAAGGGAGATTTCATAAATGAAACTGATTTATTAAAAGGATTCATTAAAGAAATAAAAGAATTGGAGATGGGATTTCCCTTAACCGGCCTTCTTAATTATGGTGGTATGGATAATTGTTCTATGCTTAATATTCTTATCTCTAATTTAAATAAAATTTATTCGATCATGTTACTATGATTTTCAAATGAGAAATATTTTACAATGTTTTGTGAATATACCTATTCTAGTGTGATAAGTATATGAATATTTTGATGAATATTCTGAAAAGAGAATTGAATAAATGATAGCTTATTTTGACGCTTAGTGGTTGCCATAGAAAAATTAAATCTCTGCATTATTTTTTGATTGTGTATTTGATAGTTAAATGACCAATTACCAAATCTTGACCTATTTTAACTTAGGAAGTATGTTGTGTATATTCGAATTCCTCGGTGAGGACTCGATTACTTGTTGCCTACTTCTAGAGAACCGAAATTGAGTTAGCTGGAAATTACCGCTTAGTTAGGAGTACCCGGTTTCATATAAGTATGATTTATCCGAACCACTCTAAAATAATGACGTTGTGATGGATCATTATGAAATATGCTATGGAGCTATACTATTATCCCCGAGGGTGATTCCAAAATGGAAAGTAGTAAATGTTGAATGCTTGTTTGATCCTGAAACAGCTTGTATGGATGAATGTTGGCTTTGCAATTCTGCCTAGAGGGCAGTGTTAGCATTCTAAGATGGTCTACTATGAGGAAACGGTAACCGTGACCTCCCAAAGCCTCATTCCCTAGGAATGGCAAAAACAAGGTAGGCCGCAAGACTATATGGGTCGCACCCATTAGGGTAGGATCATCCTAAGATCTAGTGTCAATATCTTTATGTATGCTTTGGGGTTAATTTTTGATTGTTGGTCACAGCCATGGGGTGATCATATTCTGTATTATTAAATAAGAGTAGGCCAGTCTTGTCACGCTAAGGTCGAAAGCTTTTCGATCTCACTATACACTTTATCTAGAGGTGTACAGAATTCAGAAGGTAGTCCCTTACCTTGCCATTTTTGGAAATTCATTCTCCAATAAGCGCTTTCGGTTTTTGGTTTTACACCTATTATTGCTGTCATTTACACACATCACAACAACTTGACATGTTTACTTTAAACCCTTAGACATTATTATATATCACTAGATTTTATAATAAAAATGTTATGGTTATCGTAAGGTAAAAACCCATCCGTGTTTATGTGTGGTGAGGTCTTACGAGATACCTTTGATTTCAAAGGATTTTATAAGCTATAGTAAATTTTCGTGTGATTTGAGTTTCTCATACTAGTTTTACCAGACTGATCCAGGCGTTAATTTATTATAATGCCCGGGTCAGACCGAGCAAGTTTTCAGATTAGATTTGGATGCTTTGGAGCTCAGGAGATGAGCTGGAGGTCCAATACGTTTCTCTCGTATATTTCTTTATTTCTGTTGTTTTAGATGAAATTTGTATCTGTTATGTAGGGACTAGTAGTTATAACTGTCCTAGGTAGGAAGTTGTAGTATTATGACTTTGATGTATCATTTTGGAAATGATTATGTAAAATTTTATATTGATTATTATATTGTTCGTTTGCATTGTGAGATTCTATGTTCTTTAGTTTCTTCTTGTCTTTCTTTTACTTTCACCCCTATTGACCTGTCTTTCCGTCACTTGGATGCTCGGTACATGAATACTGTAGATGTATTAGGTGTCGACTTTTGATGGTTGAAAAGGTGGATCGTTACACCTATCACCAAAGCACCCGACTCTTAATATACTCAATGAAGTACCCAAAAGTTATCATGACATAAATAGACAAAGTCAAAACACGAGTCCGACTTAAAGTTTAGTATGAGGGGAACTATCTCAAAATACTGTATATCAAAGCTATATACACATTAAACAGGAAACTACTAAGGCACAACCAGTCCTCTCCAAAAATGTGGCTCAAGAGTAATTCGGAATGCCCATAAACAAGTATAGAAAACTCATCCCAAAAGATAGGGAATTATACCTTACCCTTCTCTTCTCCTGTATCCCTAAGGTCGGTCCATCATAAATATAATGTTGTGACTATAAACTAGCATACATAATAATGAAATGTAAGTTACATACTAATATATGAGTGTAAGGTCGATACTACACTCTCTTGAGACTAGTGGTGATATAGGCATCTTAATCTAGGTTTACCTCTAATGACAAGTAAATAATACAAGTATATGAGAACTTCACAAATGAACCGTACCACCATTATCTATTGCTAATTGTCTATTCAAATGAAACATCATAAGTCGCTTCAAATATGATATACATCTAATCGTCTACTATACGATACACTGAAAACCGTCCACTATACGATACACTAATAATCGTCTACTATACGATACACTACGAATCGTCTACTATACGATATACCCACCAATCGACTGTGGTTGGAGTCCTTAGGACCCCCAACATGATCAGCCTTCCATTGACTACCCATTGTAGAATTAACCAGAATAAGTCGGTATCCAAATATACCATAGACTCCAAGTTGCATTATAACGCAATAGACTCGTGTAGATCTCACCCTGATCTCTACTATAGCTTAGGGTGATATATGATCTATTCTAGATAGTCATCACCATCTCTCTTCGAACATGCGACGGCATTTCGTATGCAAGTCATGTAGTTCTTCCATGGTATCATGGATTATCTCCGTAACCACTGCATATTCATACCATATGGATAATAGCGTATACTATATAAGTGCTTTCGATGGCTCGAATCATCGTACCAAAGCCTTATAAAACTTATCGTCTCTCAAACAGAGGTATCGAGCAACAAGAGTTGATATATAACTATAGTTCCATCTAATGAGTCGCACCATCATTACATCTCATGGATTACGTTTCGTTTGGATTGAGTGAAAACATCACACAAGTTCCACCTTGTTCTAAGCATCGCTTCCCTCAATCGAAACCAAATATGGGTCTCACCTTGTATTACATCAAATCTGATCGTTCCAGGTCCTCATTGAGGTCTCCTAGCTTATGCATTAAGTATCGGAAGGACCGGACCAAGATCAGGGTGCAAATAACCTCGAACATGGGCTTATTGCCCGTTCCAGCCAATGACTGGTCATTAACCAAATGTTGTTTTGACTACATTCATCACATTGTCATGCTAACGGAATTCGTTAGTCGGTCCTCGAAAACTAAACTACAATCCATGACATTTCTATCTTTTAACTAATTAGCTAATCCAAATCAACTAAATATATTTTTGAGAGCATATATTGAATGTATATATAATGCGTGTAAATGTATACACATTCTTTCACATAGTTAATGTGACGACCCGGAATTTTTGTATATTTGAAATGAGAATATTTAATTTATTTAAAATATTAGAAGGTTAAATTTTAACTTTATTTTCAAATATACAGTATTTATTGGATGATAGATTATTGAATTAAACAATCGAAAATAGGGTAAAATAGAGAATCCTGAGTTTCGAGCCTGTTAAAAATAGTTTAAAGGTTCAGAAAATTTATATTGATAATATTGAAGATAACAAAAATTCTAAAATTGAATTTAAAAGCGTTTTGTTCAGTTTTAAAAATATATCGTTTAAAATGAATTTAAAAATATCCTTCCGGGGCACAGTCTCGGAATTCGATGAAACCAGTTCCATTGGATCCGTAATATTGTGTTATTACCGGATTTCAAATTTCGTAGCTTTCGGAATTAACGTGTGATCGTACGAGATATAAATGTTTAGACGATAATTATCGATTTAATTTAAATATTATTATCTGA
The DNA here is from genome assembly GCA_030737815.1 of Allium fistulosum. NCBI lineage: Eukaryota > Viridiplantae > Streptophyta > Magnoliopsida > Asparagales > Amaryllidaceae > Allium > Allium fistulosum. The sequence continues at coordinate 370,499,794 of CM060908.1, forward strand.
AAGAAAATCAAATCACAGCCGTAATTATTTCACATCTATCGCTTCTTTCCATCAGCTACGAGCCACCCTAGTTGTCTCCTCCTCTTCGTTAAGCACGCAATCTTCCTTTCTCCTTCGTTCAGAAGCCAACCCGTAGGAATAATAAACAAAATATCTAACGTTAAAACGAAGTCAAAATCAATTCGAGCAGAACTTCTTCCTTTACAATTCAGGGTCGCGACCTAAAGAAAATATAAATAAAAATGGCAAACGAAGGGAGGAGAGAAAGCACGTCGTCTTCTTTTCTAATCGGCCGCCTTCCTTTCCATTTTTCTCGAATTCGAATTGCTGCGACCGGAAAGAGGATCTCGTTCTCCTTTAGAAATCGCGATCGACTTGATCGACATAGGTGATTTCTTCCAGCCGTTCGAGCTTGCGAGAGTTACAGTTAGGTTGTGGAAGCTTGGCGATCTCGAGTGTCTGTTCGGGGAGGCAGCTCGCGTTAGGGTTAGGATACTTGGCACGTGCGTATGCTGGGAGGTCGCGAAGTCCTTCTCGAGCACGTGAATTCAAAGGCGACAGTGGCGATAGCAGTGAGCTCGATGATTAGCTAGGGCGTCGAACTCAGTTCCGAATTCGCTGGGGGTTGTGATTTCACGTACGCGTGGGATTGGGTGGGGCTGTGAAGGTATTTTATTTTACATTATTTCATTAAATTATTTATACACTTTATAGTGGAAGTATATGCATAACAGTAGAAAAACTCTGAGTTTATTTACAGAATATATATATAGAACTTTCAAAAATGGTGAAGATATATAAATTAGATTTCTATGAAATCTATATAAATTATTTTATATGCAGTTCGAAGAGAATAATAAATACAATTTACTAGTTTGTATTACAATAAATTATTTAGGTGATTAATTTGTTTAATTTACTCAAATATTTATTATAGGGGAATTTAGTTATTAGTCCAAGTTAAATTGTTAATTAAATAAATTATAAGAGGAAAAAAGAAAAAATATAATAATAAATTAGTTCGATTAATTCGAGTGTTAATGAATCATAAATTGTTTATACAAGGTTTGAAATCTGAAAGGAAACAAGCTGGTCTGGAATGGATTGCAGATAAAAGCAAAGGTGAGTTAATCTCACTCAGTTAAATTATAATTTAATTTAATTGGTTACATTTGAATGTCTGGTTGAATGATTGATTTGATTGATATGATATATATACAGTAGTATATAGCAATATATACATATTGGCAAAGTTTTTTAGCTAGCTTCAATCAATATTTTCAATGGTGTGATTTTTCTGGCGAACATCCGTTCGCTTCTGAATATTTCGTCCTCGCCTTGTTATCATTCCGTTTGTAATCTGTTCTTCCATCCCTCTCGTCCTCTTTCCCTTCCCACCATGCCATCCTCTCCTCCGCACCTCCCCGTAGCCCCATCTTCTCCGTCCCTCCCCGTAGCCCCATCTTCTACGTCTTCTTCAACTAGATCTGGTAGGAATTTTAGGAATCCAGTGCCTTTGCCTCCGTCGCTCACTGAATCTGAGTTTCCTCCTCTGCCTTCCGCGAACCTATCTGAACGTGCTGCTGTTGGTTGCGACCCTCCTGTATGTGAGGATAGTACTGTTCGTCGTCCAGTTAGTGGTACTTCGGCAATGTATGTGAATGATGTAGGTGTATCTGGCATTAATGGTGATGATACAGTTGTTTTGGGTAGCGTGTTGCCTCCTGAGGCTTTTGAGAAAATGGCTTATGCTCATTGCTCTTCAGGTGTTTGTCCAAATGGTACAGAGAATAATTTTCCCAATTCCCCTGTTTTGAATACTGCTGATCAATTGCATGCTACCACCTCGTCTGCTGTCTTTGTGGGCTCTGTTGGTGTTCCCAACGTGGAAGTGCTTCCATCTGCTGTCCCATCCCCGGCTGTTCCCAAAACTTGGTCATCGCTCTTTACATCTCTGCCCCGTAATGCGGGTGTATATGAACCAGTAGATTTTGAAATTGTTGAGGAAAATGGCGTGATGATCCCTCCGCCGAATGTTATGCAAGCCGGTATTGACTACTGGTCAGAGTATTTGGTTGGTTTCTTTTTGGACCCTAAGCAACGCCTTCTCGATGCGGCATCTATTTGTCGTAGGGCTTGGAAGCTTCGCGGAAATCTCCGTGTAAAGCTGGTTGACACAATGTATTTCCTTTTGTTCTCTTCCTCTGAGGATCGCTGTCGAGTTCTGGAGGCTGAGCCTTCTTTTTTTGATGGGAAACCATTTATAATTACTCCTTGGTCCCCAACGGTTGCTTGTGCGCGTGAACAAGTGCGTTCTATCCCTGTTTGGGTTTATTTTTCTCATATTCCTTCTGCTCTTCAGCCGCTACTTGGGTTGAATTGGCTTGCATGTAATGTTGGAAAATTGAAATGTTTTGATGCTAATACTGTTGCGCGTGATAAGCTGGTGTACGCTAAGGCGCTGATTGAGATTTCCCCCTGTAAGCCTCTCCCTACCTCTATTCCAGTTCAGCTAGCTGTTGGCCATGTGGTGGATGTTCGTGTTCGTTATGGTTGGGTCCCGGACATTTGTACCTCCTGTCTCTCCTTTGGCCACTTGGTTTCTGCTTGCAAGCATTCTGCTGTTTCCGCTGCTGCGCCTAAGTTTCCTCTCCCTCGGCCTCCGCTTAGGAAATGGGTTCCAAAAGTCCCGCCTGTACCACCGTTACCTATTCCTGGATCTACGTCTACTCTATCTCGGCCTTCATCCCCTATTGCTCCCATTGCCCCTATTCTTGATTCTGCGGACTCCTCTACTGCTCTGGTCCTTGATTCGTCCGAGTTGCCTGTCGTTTGGGATGAAACTGAGAGATGTTGGGTTGATTGTCGCTCTGCTTTGCGATTTAACCCCGTTGATGGTTCCTATTTTAGATTTGTTTCCGGGGATCTTTCGGACCCTCGACGCCTTTATTATCGACCTTCTGGTGATTCCTTGGTTCTAGACTTGGATGGAATGTATGCTGAGTTAAATTCTTCCATGCTTGCTGATATTACATGGGATCGATCTTTTATTTATTCTCCTGATGCTGAGATTTATGATCCAACTCTTGCTCTCCTGTTTCGCCCCTATTCTGGTATTCTTGGGAACGCCTCTTTGGTTTCTTCCCATGGGGAAGATGATGTACGACTTACTATCTCTTCGGAGGAGTCATAGTTTGATAGTAGTTAGTTGTAGTTGTGATATGTCTGTCACACTCCTGTGCTGTTTTTACTTTTTTCTTTGTAGTTAAGGTGCTTCTGCCTTACTCCTGTACTTCATGTTTTTATTACGTTCGTAATAAAAAGTGGACGGTCCACTATAAAACCGGCTGGCCTTGCCAAAAAAAAAAAAAAAAAAAAAATATATACATATTGGCATATGTATATATTGGAGTTGTTGATATTCCCGCATTAATATAGCGGATGAGACCCTATGCGCCGCATAATAGCGGATGATTTTATATTAAACCCATATACCGCGATATTCCACCTCGAAGTGGAATTGGTATTGTGCTAACATTTGTGGATGCAGGGAAACAGGTTGGAGGGATCCAACTGGATTCCTCAAAATATTTAATTTTGTTTAAATATTCTGTGATATGATTGTTGATATCCTGTGATGATTTATATTGGATAAACTGGTTGGATTGAATTTCCCAGTATAATGAGTTATCAAAAGCAATTGAATTGGATTTTTGGAAAGAAATAAAAGAGTAAAATTCAAGTTAAATAATTCTAGTAAATTCGAATAAATTAAATAAGGAATTGTAAAAGAAATAAAGAAATTTCTAAATTCGAACAAATATGGGAAAAGAAGATTTTGAATTTAACAGGGAAGAAATAAATCTTTAACTAAAGTGATATTATTAAAAATATAAAAGAATTGATTTTATTGAAATTTAAAGATTTAATTTAATTAAAATATTAATTGAAGAAGTTTGGAAATCCGAAATTGGTATTTTAGTTAAAAATGTTTTAACGCATAATAAAGAAATAAAATATGAAAGATTATGTATTTGAAATAATTGAAGTAAATAGGGAAATTTATTTCAAAGTAAAGCAAAATGGAAATCAATTGGAAATTGATTTAAGTGTTTAAAAACTTGGATTTTTAAAAAGAGTGAGATTTTAAAATTTATAAACTGGGTTTATGAAGTGGAATGAAATATCAGTGGATATTTTAAATATAAATTCAAGGTGGGAATTTATTGAGAAATGTAAATGTGTTTAAAAATAAATGGTGATTTATTTTTAAAGGATATGGAAGAAAGTGTATTCCCTGGATAGCCAAGTACGATTTCAAAGAAAATTCTTAAATATAAGTTAAAAGTTTTCATGTTGTTTAAAAAGGCATGTTTAGAAAATTTATTATTTCTAATATTTAAATTCTAAAGTAAATATTTTCCAATCTATTATCGTAATAATTATTTAAAGGGTGATTAGTATTTTTTTTAAAAGTGAAAAACTTAGTTTTATATTTTATAAAGTAACCTTATTTTAAATATTCTTAAAAGTATTATTTTTAATTAAGTATTAAAGTAGTTTTCCAATTTAAATGTTAAAGTATATTTATAATAAAGTGTTTTAAAATTATTTTAAAATCTATAGGTATTTTGTACTTGGCGATTCAGTGGAAATAAATATTTGGAAATGTATTCCGTAAGCGGGAATTGTTTTGAAATTGTTTTCAAACGAGTTTTGAAAATTCGGAAATATATCTTGGAAAGATATTTGGGCAAATAAATAATGTGGGAAATTATTTATTGTGTGATGGTTGCTTGTGGATGTTAATTGATAGTTAAATAACCGACTATCAATATTGGCCAAATGCGTTGATCGTTTCGAAGAGACCGGGATCGGGATTAATTTCTCGAAAACCACTTCGATCCGGTTTGTACGTTTCGTGTAACGTGTTCGGAGTCGAAGATGGAGCAGTGAAGTGCAAGGGCTAGTCGCTACTAATCCTGAGGATATTTCCGAAATGGATGTAGTAGGAGTAGTGCCTTCGGTTCCGTTCGGACCCGGGATGGACTTGTATGGACGAATGCTTGCGAAACATCGTCAGGTGGACGATGGGCATTCTAAGGGATATGTGCTATAAAGGTATCGTTTAGCCTCGAGCCTCATCAATCGGGAATGACTAAAAATCAGGGGTTATGCAGCAAGGCTTCGTGGGTAGCCCCCACTTGAGAGTAAGGTCATCCCTGTCTAGATGTCCCTTTTATTTCGGCTTAGTGTTGCGGTTGCTGATCACAACCGTGGGGTGATTTTATCTGGAATTATCCAGTAAGGGATGATTCCGGCCTTGTGTTGCAGGGGAGCGGGCGTACTCCTCGGTACTGTGATCTAGGCCACGTACTGTGACAGGTGGTACCCCAGTGCCTAGTCATTCGTTGGAAATCCATTCTCCCTACGCGCCTTGTACGGTATTTGTTTGTATACCTAGTATGCTGGAATTTAATCATGTAACAATTTCAGCTATTTTAATAAGTATTTGTGAATAGACACTATTATAATATCAGAGGATTTTTATAAAAAGTGTTTTAGCTATCGTAAGGTAAAAACCCGACATGTTTATTTGTGGCGTGGTCTTACGAGATGCTTTTATTTTCAAAAGGATTTTTGAAACTTTAATAATCAATTGAGTGTGATTTTCTCACACTGGTATTCCAGACTGACTCGGGTATTGTTTTATATGATGCTCGGGTCAGACCGAGTATTATAGGTTACAGGATATGATGCTGTGGAGCTCAGGAGATGAGCTGGATGGTGAGACGTATCTCCCGTACTTGTTTATATATATATTCCGCTGTGTTGATTGTTGTACTCTGTTGTATTGAGGACATGATATGGTTATTGTCTAGTTGTATGTTATGTGTTCTCTGGTGTATACTCTGATGCTATATTATATAAAACTGATATAGTTTTGATTTGTGTAAAGATCTGTTAATATATATTATATTTTATTCCGCTGCGATGGTTAGATTCTGATTTTGTTTTCTATTTTTCTTCTTCTACCTCTTCTTCTTAACTAAAATGGTTCGATTTTCCGTGTCTGGAAAGTCGGGTCGTTACAGTTTACACATTCAACTTATTTAATTACTTAATATAATCCATATATACATTGAATACAATTATATCGACTAATCGGCCAACTCACACCATTAAGCCATTACTATTAATCCGAACATCTGATTGAACCAAATGCATCTTACTTAGGTAATTAATCCAATAATCATATTATTTATTTACTCAAATCATATTTTCTTCGTATTATTTTATAGAAGTCTCACATTTATTTTATGAAATAATAAACTTTATCAACAATCATATATAGCTTAATTTCATTTAATTCTTCTATTTAAATTAAGTTTGCTATCAATAAGGGCTTAAAAGATTATATAGATCATGTATATAATTTCTATATATACGTATACACTTATATCTCAAAACATTTCCTTGGGTCTAAAGTTAATAAATCACGTTATAACAATATTCAAGATTTTATAACCTTAATCAAACCTTATTAAATAATATAATACTTCCTTTGTAATTTTTAACTTCTCAAATCACATTTATAGAAATTTACTAGTTAGTTAATTATTGATTTACATTATAACAAACCAATATCATGGCCAGATAAACTTCAAAGCCATTTTAATATAATTTACCCTGCCTAAATCTTTATTTTAGCTCATAAGCTTATTTTAAAGGTCATACTTCTAACCTCCAATTAGTAATAAAATATATAACAAGAATTTTATCACTAATATAATTACAAATTAGAATTTAAGTCATTTATAATCATGTTACAAACTAATATCAACTTCTTCCAACTCTATTCAATATGAATATGACACAATATTAAAATATATAGATTCTTAATCAATTATGCTGAATATCTATAATAAAGTATATAATTATATTTCTATTACTAATATATCTACAAATTAGAGTTCAATTTATTTATAATCATGTTATAAATTAATAACAAATACATTATTTAATACGACTAGGACACAGTATTTCTATATACGGGATCTAAATCAATTATCCTGAATATCTACTCAAGTCAATCAACCAAACAAAGGAATAAAAACTGTATATATTATTCTACCTTTTCTAGGTAATATTTTTCAATATATAATTATAAAGATTTACATTACAATATAAATTCAAAGTATTAATTCCGCTCAACTTAGTTGTTATGTAGTGACCTGTATTTTTGATAATTTAAAATATTAAATTAAATAAGATTTTGAAATTTAATATTGTGAGAAATTAAAATTTATGATTTATTAATGAGAATAATAATTATAATATGATTTAATAATGTTGTTTGAATGTTATTGACAATTATTTTAATGTAATTTCAACCAACTGAAATAATTCTAAAGTTATATTGGTTATAATTGTAAATAAGGAATAAATTAAATGTTGAAATTATCAGTTATTAACTGAAATAGGTTTATTATAGAATATAAAATAAATTAATTAGTACATAAATTTATTAGCTTTTGTTTGTAAACAATAGACATAGAAATGTGTTTGAATTACTAATGTGTAATAACTGTTTTAATTATTATTTTATTATTTAATCCGTTTGAAATTAATTTGGAAAATCAACAAAATTAATATAGTTGAAATATTACAATGAATACGGTAAAAGAAGTTAACCATTGAGTGATGAGAATAGTAAGATGAAAACTTATGTCAAACTAATTCATCCGGTAATAGTGGTTTAATATAAGAATTTAAATTATAACGAATGGATTTATTACAGTTGTAATTGAACGCTGAAATTAATGTAATATTTAAATCTTGTATTTAATATGGAAAATTTTATTTTCAAAAGATTATAAATTCCTGTTTAATCAAGAATGATGAAAATTGTTAACTTTTAATCTAGAATGTAAAAGTGATTAAATTGATTTTAAAATAATAATTTATTTAATTAACGTGTAAAATTGGGTTTTTGGGCACTGTCTTAGATTTTGATGAAACCAGTTTCATCGGATCCATAATAGTGAATTATTCTAAGATTTCAGGTTTCGTAGCGATCGAACTTATCGTTTGATCGTGCAAGCTCGAAACGCGTAGAATTAATTAAAGAATTTAAATGTATATAATTTGATTTTAAAAGCTAACTTTTGTATATAATGGAATTAGGGTTTGAAACTAATTCCATTGAGTTTAAAAATATCGAAAACCTATATTTTGATATATGGGATGACCTAATTTCGTTTCGGGTACGAAACGGGCTTTTAAGGTCGTTGTTATCGTTTCGACTCAATTCGATCTGTCCATTCGTTCCTATCCATCTTTGTCTGTATAAATAGATTTTTCCTCTAACCCAGTTAGTCTATTGCAATTTTTGTACGTACTTTTATTCTCATCGGTTCCTTCTCCAATGGCTCTTTCCAAAACCCTAAATCCCCAATTTTAAATCAAACTACAACATTCAAACTCCTCAAACCATATCAAACTATATATCTTTGGGAAGCTCTCGATGAACGTAATCTACTTATGCAATTCGTTTTGCGATTAGTGGTTCGATTTGGCCAGAAATTAGCAATGTATTCTCAGTCGTCCATCTTAGGGTTCCATAATCAACGGCAGATTAGAGACGATGGTTCGATCGGAGGGCACTGCATCGTAGAGGGCTTTAAGGCTAGTTGATCCAGTGGCTTCATTCTTGTCGTAGGTGTCGAGATCGCCAGAAATTGGCGTTTTAACGACGGAGAGCTTCGGTGAGGCAGAGGTGGTCGTGAGGTCCAAGGGGTCGGCCGGAGGTGGCAGGCTTGACGGTGGCTTCGAATCATGGTCACGTGGCATAGAACAATGACTTGGATGGTGAAGGTGGCGGCTGGATGGGTCCAGGCGTGTCGTACGTTACGGCTAGGGTTGAGAAGGTAATAAGTATTACTAATTTACCCTTTGTTTTAATTTAAATTAAAATTTTCAACCTTCTAACGTTAATAACTTTTACATACGAACTTGGATTTGGGTGCAGTTTCTTCCGTTGGGATTGTATCAAAATTCTGGATAACATGGAACTGGTCTAGTTGAATTCTATGACTATTGGAATTTGGGCGTTCTTTTGGATTTTAATTCGACTATAAATCAAAGATGAGTGATTTAACCCACTCACGAAATACTAAACCTTCTTATGTTAGTTGAATTAAGTTTATGAATTGATAAGTATTTTACTGATTGCTGTTTGGAAATTTAAATTATCATTTAAATTTAATTTGAATTAAATTAATATTGAAATTAAATTGATAGTTAAATACCTGATATTAATAACCAGTTAATTGTTGTGATTTATTGACTGATTTGGATGTTGATTGTGATGGATGTTTATTTGTTGACATTTTGGATGATTGGATATTATGTTTATTATATATGTTGTTATCACACTGCAAATTCCCTTAGTTTGTTGTTAGGAAAATCACTATGGGTTGAAATGATACATACCCGAATGACCTTATAGATTAGGAAAATTCATTATGGGTTGAAATGATACATACCCGAGCAATTTTATTGATTTGGAAATTATTGATTTGGGATACTGGTTGAAATGATATATACCTGGAAAATTTAACTATTTTGGGTTGAAATGATACATACCCAATCACTTGACCATAGGGTAGAAAATTATATACGGACACCATTGGTCGGTTTTAAATTATTTTCTAAATGTTAAAGTATGTTTGATTTATAAATATGATTTTTAAATTTAATTTAATGGTTTTGTTTAAAAATTTATATTTGGAAAATAATTTATTTATATGTTTTAAAGCTTCAAATTATAAGTTAATATATGGTTTCAAATGTAAATTTAAGATTTTAACTTATAATTTTATTTAGTTTTAATATATATTCTAAATAGTTTAAAATTTAATTTAATAAAATATTTAATATAGTTTTAATATATATTTTTTAAATTTGATTTAATATAATAAATATATTTTTTATTTAAGATAATAAATATAGATTTTTATAATAACTTTAATAGATAAAAGATTTCGTAAAAGGTTTTAGAATTTTGTAAAAGGTTTTGTAAGGAATTTATAAAAGTTTTGTAAGAGACTTTATAATGGATTTTATAAAAGGATTTTATAAAATATTTTTATAAAGGATTTTATAATGGTTTTATAAAGGAGTTATAAAGGTTTTAAAGGATTTTATAAAGGTTTTATAAAAGAACTTGTATAAAGGGATTTGTAAGCGTTTTAAAGGAATTTGCGTAGAAGTTTATGAAAGGGGTAAAATTTGTAAACTGTTTTGGAATTTATAAATAACTTTATAAATGGTTCTAAAGCATATAAATAGTTTATAAATGGTTTGAGAGAGATTTATAAATTATTTTCGAAATTGATTGAAAGAAAATCTTCCTCGGTATTTATGAATATATTTATACTTTTGGAATAACTATATGGATATCTTGATATGAAGGTATAAACTGTTTTTGGATTTTTATTAAATGACCACGGTGTGAAATAAGCGGTTGGTTGTTGGATGGATTGGCGAACGCTGTTGGTATGAGGTAAGAACGCAGCTCTGACCTTCAGGTCAGCTTGATATGACTAAAATAGGATCCATAACCAGGCCAAGTGAGGTCGCTCCTCCTATCGGACACACTTCTTCGATACCATATATGTTACTTTGTGATTGAATTGTGGCCACCTTCGATTTGATTATGGGAGTGTTGTTTCGAGGTGGGCGGTAGCTGCGACTATGCGTTACCACTAGCTTGGTTCTGCAAAACGGTTGAATCCTACCATGGCATTGCCTCGCGTGCCTTGTCATATGCCTTATCGAGCCCACTACGATTGTGGTTTGTCTTGTACCTATGGAGTGCCCCCTGATAGTCCACCAGTTTACGGTGGAGTTTACATTACTGTATAAACTATGATGCCTATAAAAATGTGTTAAGGGGAATATGGATAACACCTTAATGCTATTTTAAAACTCTACTTTACTGATAGACACTGCATATATATAGCGTATTCTACTATATATAGATAGTTCAACGGATCCTTAGGAGATGGAAAATCCCGAAACATCTCTTAATTTATTGCATGCACGTTATACACTGGATAGGAGATGTAAAATCTCATATACATCTCTGAAGCCATTACACTCATATTTACTTGTTGATTTAACTTACATGAGAATATTTTAGTTCTGACTCGAGCGTTTTGTCTTTTCATTACGCTCAGGTCAGCCTAAGCATTTCAGTGTTGAAGACTTTATTTCTAGAGGATGAAGATGGAGTTTGGTATATTATATTATTAGTCATTTTTTGCTGCATCATTATTGGTATGTCGTTGTTTGTACTCTGATTGTTGTAAAAATTGTGTCATCAAATGTATATTATAAAACAGCTTCATGAACTTTTATTTGATTATTATATTTTGTCATTCCACTACGAGATTCTGTGTTTTGTTTTTCCTTCTTTTCTCTTATTTCCTTATTTACCCCATTGACAATCCTCCCTTTTGAATGGTTTGAGTTAGACATGTGTGGTTTATTGTCGATTTAAACCGTCCAAAATGGTGGGTCGTTACATGTTATTTCTCAAGTGTCCCAATGCATTCCAAACCTCTGCCATGTCATAGATAATCTCCCTATGAGTGCAATGGTGAAGACCGCATCTCGATTAGACCTCGTGTGAAAAAGACAAGAATTAAATGCAAAACGAGATGAATTAAAATAATTAATTATTTAATTACCTTAACCACATTTTAATCCCTTGTTCTCAAATTAAATTTTCTACTTCAGCCACCAAATTGCTGAAACATTTCACCATTGCCGACATCGCTAGTGTCACCGGAGCATGGCCGAGTACAACCATTGAGTTGCTCTCCTCAAGACGACTTCGACGCACCCCACGTTGGCATGTCTAATCGCGTTCGAGCCCCTTCCTCAAACCCTTGATCAGAGTTTGACCCCCATTCCTCCTCCCCACGACCACCTCTAGCCATCGTCACCATTACCGTGCTTCTCCTCAGACCATGCCACATAGGACCATAACCTTCCCTTAACCTCTGATGCACCTCCATCAAACCTGACCTAGCCACCACCGATGAAGAACAAGCATCGAACCTCCTCCTATTGGCACCACGAACTCTGCCTCAACTGTCTAAGCACATTGCATCCTTACTTTCGCTTCTGGACAACTAGAGTTGCTTGGTTAATTATGCAAAAAGGAGAGTAATTTGGTATTGATGTACTATGAATGGGAAGTAGATACTTTTGATAAGAGAAGATATTTGTGTGGGGGGTTGATTTCCTTAAATCCAATTATTACATTCACGTTTTGAGCTTGTGCAACCCCATTTACACTAGATCGCCACAAAAATCGCACTTCAAGAAATCCGAGCTTTACCTACCAATATATATGGGTAGGTAAAGATAAACTTTATCTACTAATATTTAATGGTAAGATTTATTGGTAGGTAAATATTGCCAATATTATAACATTTTTGAAGGATGATTATCTACCAATAAATATGAGTAAATAAAAAGTGTTACCTACCCATATACTGGAGGGAAAGTTTTTTGTAATTGGTGCCTATATTTCATTCCTATCATTTTAACTTTTCATTAAAAATGATGCTGAGTTGTGTGATGATGTGTCAAAAAACCCTATCCTAGCAATTTCATTTTTGGAATGAAGATTCATTTGCATATCCTAGCAATGTTCCTTGTAAAATCACTTATTTATTAATTATTAATAATTATTTTGAAATATGAAATAATTAGCAATTAATAATTAATAAACAGTAATTAAATTTTAAATAATTAATATTAAATATTCAATAATCATTTATTAATAACTAATCATTTATTAATAACTTTTCGTATATTGCATTTTTTCCAACAATTGACAATTAAAATGTAAGTGTTGCAATTTTTCTAAAAAGTTTCACAATTTCATACCAATATGTCATCATCCAAAATGGCTAAAACATATTCTCCCCAGTTTATTAGAGAAACACAATTCATACCATCCCCTCTAGCTACAGATCTAACAGTTTATTTTAAATCAAATCTAACGTTACAAATTTCAATCTGCGTACACTACCAAAATTAAGAGTATTAGAAGCACTTAATTAAGGGCAAAATAAGATAATTGCCTATAATAATGTAAATTTAGAGGCAAAATAAGATAATCTGTTCTGTTATATATAAAATTGAATATTTGTCCTTTTGTTTCCTCCATTCTCAATTAACCTCAGTTGGAATACTACTCTCTCATTGATTTGAGTTACATTTTTACAGTTGTCCCCTTTAATTTTTATTCAGCCACTCTATTATCGCCAAACCCTTCTCCTTCGTTTCTAAAGTTCTTCAGGTTTCTTTCCCTAATCGTTTATTTCTTTCCCTAATCGTTTGTTTACTTCTTTCCCTAATCATTTGTTTCTTTCCTTAATTGTTTATCCCTTCATTTTCAAAAACAGCGTTAATACAACCGTATTATCTCTTATTCATTATTGTCCTTTTATTTTTCTTTCATGCTATATTGTTTCTCTTTACCTCCTCCGTAATATTTCATGTTGCCTATCAACCTTTAGTTCTCCTGTAACAACCCTGTATTTTTCAAATATTTTTATATTGATTTTTCCAGATTCAAAAGCTTTATTTATGAAAAAGAATAAATTTTGTTATTTTAAGTATAAACTTTGATTTTGATGTGGATTAGAATTCCAATTATGACTAAATTTAATATTTCCTGAAAATGTGAATTTTGGTCAATAGTCAAACTTTGACTTTTAAGTTTAAATTTTAAATAGTTTGAAATTATAAATTTTATCTTTTATTATGAAAATAGATTTAATAACTTGAACACTACTTTTCGTTTCGTTGAAAACGGAGTTAAAATGTAAAAGTTATGTACATTTCAATTTTTGTATAATTTGTTTTATTGTGCAATTTTGCCTATTTTAAATTTTATAAATCATATTTTCTTTCTTATATTTTATTTGAATATGTGTCAATATGTTAATTTATGTATATTTCCATCTCTAAATATTTTTAAAATAATAATAGAATTTTTCCAAAATTTACTATGATGATTTCCTATTTTTAAAGGCTGTTTTCCTATTTTCTGTGATTTTCTTCATTAAAATTTTTATGTAAATTTAATTTTAAATATTTATTTTGTGAATATATTTTTATTTTATGTTATTATTTATGTTTAAAAATATATTACAAGCTCATATGATTTTTCTAAAATTTATTCTATTCAATTTCAAATTTTCTAGACTAGTTTACTATTTTTAGCTATTTTCTTAATTTAACTTTATATGATTGATAAATATTTATATAAACTATTATATTTTGATAAGATTTCGAAATTTTATCTGGGATTATTATTTTTTTCCAGAAATATAAAGTGATAAAAATAAAATAAAGTAATATGAAAGGCCCTAAACCTTCTATCTTCCTAAGTGCTTTTATAGTCCATTTTTTTTACGTTTTAACCTAACCTTTCACCAATTAACCCTAACTATTCCTCATTCCTTTTTTTCCAGCCGTCATCCTCCTGCTATTCACGAATTTTCAAGCTCCAAAACCCTAAAAAAAATCATGGCCTCCATCTTGCAAAAAAAATTGGTAATCTCCCTCTTTTCTTTCTACTTTTTCTTACTTTTCTATGCAATTTTGCCTTGATCTCTTCACATGTTTGCTTGGCCTAGCCTCTACCACCTTCATCCCCATCATCACCTCCTCCATCTACTACAGCAAACACTCCCTTCCCTCTGACCAAGACAGGCCATGACCTCCCACTTGAAGCCATCACCACAAAACTCCACAAAACATTGCCCAGACCACACATATCATCACCTACCCTTCATATCTTGCTTTGGTCACCCCTTAGCCACCACCACCACTTGCTACATGACCTTTGGCTGCTGCTACTCATCACCCAAACCTCTGTCCAGACCTGTACCAGATGATGGCCGAGCCATTTGACCCATAGACCGAGCCAAAAGTTGAACCAAACTCCACTATGTTGCCTAGTCTCTTGATATTCTTGTGTTGTAACTTCCTCCACATGTTCTAGCCTATATGCCATGCATTCCTATGATCAAACCTGAGCCAAAGTCATGTCAAACCTGACCTAAATAAACCCCTAGGCCATGCAACGCATTGTAGAAAACAAGGCAAAAGATTTGACATTCAAATCTCTTTTCATTTAAAAGTTATTCCATTTCAAGTGCGTTGAAATTGTGTTTGTTTTGATGTATGTTTTGGGTTGTAATACAAGAGTTGTAGCTTTGGATCTTGCTCTCCACTCAAGTCCGTAGTCTTGTCATCGTGCTTTTGTTTCCATTGTGTCATTGGTTTTGATATCTCCAGTACAAACAGGTGAGTTATTCTCACCAGACAATATGTACCTATATAACTAGTAAATTGACACCCTGTGAATCTGTAGAAATATATTATCATGTTATACTTGACTATATTATGATCATATGATGTTTATACACCTGTTATATCATATGTTACTATTATTTAATGTTATTCTGTTATTTATATCAGTTATCACCATTGCAAGTTCCCTGTAGACTAGAATCACTATGGGTTGAAATGATACATACCCGAACGGACTTTAGAATAGGGAAAAATTGTTATGGGCTGAAATGATAGGCCTGAACGATTTTTATTTAATTTATTTTAACTTGGAATTGCGGGTTTGAAATGATAGAACCCGGATTTTTCTTTTTTTAACTGCGGATTGAAATGATACATATCCGTATCACTTGACCTAGGTTAGAAAATTATATGCAGGCCCGTGGTTATTGTATAAAGTGTTTTGGATATTTTTAAGTATTTTAAAAAAATTATAAATTTATGAAATTTGATTTAAATAGATTTTGAAATGTTTTAAAATAAAGAAATTATGATTTTTTTTCCATGTGTTAAAAATGTAATTTATGAATGGTTTAACTGGATTTTTTAAATATAACTTAAGTTGGAAATTTGGAATTTTGGTTAAAAATGATATTTAAGTTATATAAATAAAATGGATATTAAATTTTATTTGGAAATGGTAAATATGATAATTTGATTAAATTTGAATTTAAGTGATTTATTAAAGTATTATTGATTTTTCTATGAATTTAAGTGGTTAAATAAGTGAATGTTTAAAAGTGATCTTTTAAAATATAACTTGACTAGGAAATGTGAAATTTGGTTTTAATTAAAGGGTTAAGTTAATTAAATAAAATTGGAAATTTAGTTAAATTTGTGAAATGGTAATTTAAATTTGAAGTGTTAAGTTATTTGTTGAAATGTGAAGAATTGGAAACTTTTACACTTAAATTTATTAAGTAAATTGTTGAAAATTGGATTTTATTATAAGAAATTTATTATGAAAAGATATATGTTAAACGATATGTAAATGAACATTTTAAATGTTAAAATATGATTTTTAAAATGTTTATGTGTTTTAAATTAAAGTTATTTAATTGCTGAAAATACACTAACACCTGAAATTAACTATTAATAGCATTCTGAAATGCTATAGATTTTGTTTTGAACTAAAATTGTGTAAAAAGAGCTATTACAGCATTTCTGAAATGCTGTAGTTACTGTAATTGAACTTATAGGCTAATATTGAACTCAGGCCTATTATAGCATTCTCTGGAAATGCTATAATGGTCTGCAGTCTATGTTGAAATCAAATTTAACCCTTGTTTTGAAATCTGAACTACCGCAGCACTTCTGAAATGCTGTCTTTTCTGTTTTGAACTATAATTCAACTAAAACTGAGTTTTAACAGCAGTTTTAAGTGCTGTCTTTGCTGAATTAAAAATGTTTTCAAATATAACTTATAGCAGTTGTTTTTAAATGCTGTGAAATGCTGAAATTTTAATAATTAAGGTTTTTGACTTAGTAAACGAACTCAGAATGGTTTGAAACTTTGGAAATTAAATACTTGATTTGAAAATATAATAATTACATTTTTAGAAGGTTTAAATGAATTATTTTGATTGGAATATAAACTATTTAAAGGTGATTTGAAATGATAGTAAATGAACGATATCTTTGAATTTAAAAGGTATTTAAAGTTGAATATTTGGATTTGAACTGATAGGATATTTTATTTTATTAAAATGATTTGAAATGAAGTTTTGTAAGGATATGATATGTTATTATATTAAAATGATTTGAAATGAAGTTTTGAAAATGATATGAAAATTTAAATATATGGAAATCATTTGAAATTGATTTAATCTTTATTTTGATAAAGATATGGTTTGAAATGATATTTTATTTTGAAGTAAAGTATTGTTTTTAAAAGTTATAACCATGGGTTATAATAACGATTGGTTGGCAAAGAGACCGGGATCGGATATGGACATACTCTCTGTCGATACCGAAAACCACTTTGACAACCGTGTACGCGGTGGAGATTCCAGAATGAAGTAGGATGGTGGCGACGTTCTTAAGGTATGTTACGTGGACCCAACTCCCGTGAGTTGGCATAAGGTGGCTAAAACAGGAGCGATCTCGGACCATTGAGGTAGCACCTCTTCTCGGACACATTTCTTCGATATTATACTCTTACTTGTGATTGATTAGATGGCCATCCTCCGATTTGGGAGTGTTGTTCGAGGTGGAACGGTAGTGGCTGCTATGCGTATCCATCAGTCCGTGTGCGTAATTGGTACATCTACCCTGGCATTGCCTAGTTGTGTCGTGTCACCTACCATATCGAGCTTTACTACGATTATGATTTTAAGATCCGACCGCGTTAAGGTTCTCCATCCCCTTAACGCTATTTTCTATATGATTATACTTTACTTATTTAGACACTATTATAATAGCGAATATTACTACATAGTAGATATTTTAACGGATCCTTAGAGGATGGGCGGTCCCAAGCATCTTCTAAGTTACTTGTACCCTTATTACAGTTCGCTTGAGTTGGTTTACATTATATAAGTATATATTGTCCTGACTCGAGTGTTTTGTGTTTTGCTTTACGCTCGGGTCAGCCTGAGTTATTCACAGATTTGGATTTCCACTCGCTTGGAGATTTGAATCGCTGGAGATTATCTGCTTGTCTTGTCCTATCTATTTCAGTTCCGTTGTTCTACTCGGCTTGTACTTGGTTATTTTATTGAGACTTTTGTTGTACTCTATTTCTTCTGTTGTATCTTATGTAACTCTGACATATTTAGATAGTAGCTTCATGAACTACTATTTCTTTTACTTCCGCTACATTATTTTACTCTGTGTCTGTGATCTGTGATTATATTTATTTATTGTATACTCTGAGATTTGCCAAATTTTATTTACAACGCGGTATTTTGAGCAATTCAACTCCGGCATGAGTGTCTACCTATACACTTATAATGGATGCGAATGGTTGAAAATATCGGGTCGTTACATCTCCTCCACCATTTTAGCTCCACCAATTTAGGTCATGAAAACTAATTCCCCTTTCATATCTTCTCATTAAGGCCATTCTCAAATTACTATACTTTCAACCTGAGATCACTGAACCCTATTTCGCAATTACCCTAGATCTATTTTCAATCCTAGAGCTTCATCCATTCATTACACTCCATAAGGTATATTTTTCCGATTCGTTTGGAATAAATTATTTAACTGAATCAAACTTTATTCTTAGGTTTTAGTTTTCAAGTTTTTTGTCGTATGCTAGATTATATGTTTATTATCAAAACTAATTATGTGTAATTCTTTCTTTAGGTTCCTTTCTAACTGCTATTTTAGACAAATAACATAATTTAATTTTAGACTTTTTCGCTGATCGAATAAATTGTATCCTCTATTCTCAATTAACCTCAGTTGAAATACTACTCTCTCGTTGACTTGAGTTACATTTTTGCAGTTGTCCCCTTTAATTTTTATTTGGCCACTCTATTATCGCCAAACTCTTCCCCTTCGTTTCTAAACTTCTTCAGGTTTCTTTCCCCAACCGTTTATTTCTTTCCCTAATCATTTGTTTATTTCTTTCCTAAATTGTTTATTTCTTTCCCTAATTGTTTATCCTTTCATTTTCAAAACCAGCGTTAATACAACCGTATTATCTCTTATTAATTATTGTCCTTTTATTCTTCTTTCATGCTATATTGTTTCTCTTCACCTCTTCTGTAATATTTCATGTCGCCTATCAACCGTCAGTTTTCCTCCACCATTTTAGCTCCTCCAATTTAGGTCATGAAAACTAATTCCCTTTTCATATCCTCTCATTAAGGCCATTCTCAAATTACTATACTTTCAACCTGAGATCACTGAACCCTATTTCGCAATTACCCTAGATCTATTTTCAAACCTAGAGCTTCATCCATTCAGTACACTCCATAAGGTATATTTTTCTGATTCATTTGGAATAAATTATTTAACCGAATCAAACTTTATTCTTAGGTTTTAGTTTTCAAGTTTTTTGTTGTATATTAGATTATATGTTTATTATGTAATTCTTTCTTTAGGTTCCTTTCTAATTGCTATTTTAGACAAATAACATAATTTAATTTTAGACTTTTTCACTGATAGAATAAATTCTCTGTTTTATTCTTTTATATTTTCATATAATGTGAAGAAAAGTTGAAGAGTACCTAGCACCAACGGCTTAATGAAATTAATTTGAACAGTGTGACGCAACGGAACCAATCATATTCTCTAGAATAGTTTAGTGTTAATCATCTTTATTATTTTATTCAATGTATTATGTAGGCACATTGAATACTTCTCCACATGGACTTTAAAAAAAGTTGATTAGTTGATCGGAAATAAGTAAGGTTACCAAATATTGATGGTTTTGAAAATATGTTGTACCATTGGAAGTTAATGTGACTAATCTAGAAAATATATTGTAGCATTGCAAGTTAATGTAACTTAGTGGTACATTTTGAAATGAGAATGGAGCACATGAACATGGATGATGATGAAGATCCATTTATTTGTAAGAATTTTAGTAGGAAAGCTTTGGCTTCTCTACTAAGAAAATTGCATAATTTTGCCTTAATGATTTTTTGAATGTAAGGTATTTAAGTCAGTTCGGATAAGTATTAATCACTTGAATATTTTTCACTCTATACATAAATGTACCAATTAGCCTTTATTCTATTGTGGTGTGTAAGTTGAAAAAAGCACCTGAGGACTAGCTATTGATATATATATATATATATATATATGTGGCAAGAGTATTAAGGAACTCTATTGTGCTATTCTCTAATTTGATATGGTGTATTTATTGAAGCGAAAATAGGAGATAATGAAGAAAAAAAGAGTTGCAAGTATACAGATTCCATAAAGCGGCTTTAGTGATTAATTAGATGTGAAACTTTGGTCTGTTATTCTTACTATCTGCTTCAAGTAAGTTTAAGAAATCACATAATTATCATGTGTTTACTTATGTGTTTTAATCAATTTTCAGTTTTTAGATTAGTATTTCTTTATATGATTATAACTACACATTTGAAAGTCCATGACTTACATATATTAGCACAAAAGTGGATGTTGAGGTTAAATTCAACATTAACAGGTTGAATAATAGGACCGACCAGTTGATATTTGAATAGAAAAGTACTTACATGTTTTTTTGTTTTTTTCATCCAAGTTTTATTATGATTTTGAAAATAGTTCGAATTTTATATTTAACTTACTAAATGTTCGAGAGCTTTACCATTTGTAATATAATTATTTGTCCGTCTTTTTCTCATAAAAATGTTTGTTAGTATTTGAAGTAATCAGTGTACTGACTTTATGTGTAGCATTCCTTGTTTCTCTAAATGATTTAAACTTAAGAAAAAATAATCCAATTTATATAATGGGAAATTCTATTGGAACACAAGTTTGTGACATAGTTGATGACAAAACAAATATGTACCATCAGATTTCCTTCTAAATTCAACCCTTTGTGTAAACAGATCGAGATCCGATGGTTAAGGTATGTAATGTCAGACTATGTGTTAGATTTTATGTCTGAATAGCCACCATAGTATTAGATACACTTAATTACTAGATAGTTAGGTCTTGCTTTAGAATAGACAAACTTATCACAACTATATGTAAGTGTCAAATACACATTGAATAAAATTGTAATGAAGTTTTAATACATATATAGTCAAATACAAAAAATGCAACTTGAAACAACTGCGCTTCAATAATACTTTTATACACACACACACACTAAGTGTTCATGGTACATGACAAATGGATCATAAGATGAACAATACGGTGTATTACACTGACCATTTTAAATTATGACAACTCTATAAAAGTCATCATATCATCTTAACTGTAATTATAAATGTTAAAATATTTTAAAATAATATTATATGAATAAGGAAATCAAACTAATAGAAACAACAATAATATATTAACATAACAATATGTAGACACGTAATACATTTAATTTTAAGACCTAAAATTCTTACAATCATTGTACAATTGACCACTTATCGATGTCCTTACTAGTCTTTTGAGCGAAAGACTCGCTAAAGAGAAGACATGACCTGCAGTACAAAGTCAGGTAACATACAGTCAAATCATTATATTATAGACTGATATGTCATAAAACTGAAATTGATATTTAGATCATATATATAATATCTGTGTGGACAAACGTAGTAGACTCCCCAGTAATCAAATTCCTCGACATATTCGATACAAAAGGCAAAAAAGACATGTCATTAGATACAGTTGATAAAATTGGAACAATTAAGATATCAATGGAGAATAGTTCTTATGCATCAGAGACAGTATGCTGCTCAATTTGCTTTCAGGTATGTCTTCTATTGCAAAATATTTTCTTGATATGTTAAGCCTAATTATTAATTGATGATTAACGAAGCATTTAATTTTTTGCATGATTTTGAAATCGAAGAAAGCACGAAGAGTCTACCAATATAAATACGTTTTTCACGTGCAGTGTATTGATAGCTGGCTCATTAGACATGCTTCATGTCAATTGTGTAGGAGAGACATCAAAAAAATTTTAAGTTATTTTCTGTAAATTATATTTACATGGGCATCAGTTGTTTGTACATATATAAGTGCGAATTTTATGTACACTACATATACATTTGATTGAATATCACAATGACTACAACTGCTTTGATTTGGTTATTTAGGTTGTCGATATATTAGTTTTGTAGATAATAGTAATGTATGTTTTTTTCTAGTTTATTTCTAATATAGAACATTTATAAATAACTGTTATTATCTTTTACCTACACATAACCATTAAATTTGACCAAAATATGAATTGTGTAATAGACCAATAAAATGATGCCACGTAGGCGAATAATATAACACCACGTGGTCCAATAATATTCTGTAACGTAGACCAATAAAATGATGCCACATGGCAGATTAGATAATGCCACATGGACTAATGATATGATGCCATGTTGCCTAAGAAAAATGATGCCAAAGTACTAATCAAATGATGACACATAGACAAATTTTTGTTTGACACATGGACCAACCACAAGATGCCAAGTGGCGGCATTGATGTATGCTACGTGTATGCTACTGTGGAAACCATGTCAACAGCCACGTAGGATGACACATCAGCCGATGACTCATCATTTGATTCACAACTTAGTAAGGTCCACGGATTCTTTTACTACTAGTATTAATAAGTGTAGGAAAAGACCCTTTCCCCACTAACCTTTACCTACCAGTGTCTACCAATTCAATATTGGTAGGTAAAACATTTTACCCACCATTAGGCTAGTTTTACCTACACTTACAATTGGTAGGTAAAGACCTCATTTTCTTGTAGTGTCGTCAGCGCACATCACCTCATTTTTTTCGTCCTTATGGTATAAATTTCGTCACTATCCAAGACAGTGCACCAGGATGATAATTTCATGCATTTCGATGTTGTTTTGGCTATCGAATCGCCCAAACTCCAAAAATTCCTCAACCATACATCTCATAATGAAGTCCTCATCCCAGAATCAAAAGCCATCAACCAAAATCCCACTGGACCCGACAACATATGTATTTTTAAAAAAAATACATAAAACAATATGCAAATCATAAAAATACCGTAACTCCAAATTTATCAATATTTATACTCATTTTAATTCGCAGCATTGATCCTGACTCAACGAAAGTAGTACCGAGGCCTAATTTGACCATATGCAAAAAATCTTATTCTGGACCTTAAGTTCATTAACGATTTAATATTAAATTAATTATTTAAATACTCAATCGTTAAAAAATGCAAGTTTTTACATTCTGTCCTCTTTAAAACTATTTCATCCTCAAAATTTCTATGAGTATGAAAATGCAACCCGACTGCCCTAAATTTCCAAACAACTACTTCTATAAATTTCCACAGTTCTTTCCCCACGTAGTTAGAATTACGGGAACTCCCAAAGTGTGGGATATATAACTCCTAGCCCTTAGGATTCTAAAACCCTCTTGTTTTGGAAAAATTCGACAGCACCTCCTTTGCGCGGCTAACTCCGAAAAATATATCCCAAAACAACATATATATATAGACACACACACATCTCATATCTGACGCATCTCATTTCTGAAGACATACAATCACATATATCCATACTATCTACGCTAGATCTTACATACCTCTTTTCCAACAAGAGCATGCCATTTAGATGCAAATAAGCATCCCAATAACGCATAGTTGCTTCAATGTACCTAACCATGTACTCAACAAAGAGGATTATGCACAATTGCAACATTATATCATGAATTTAAACATGCTAAATCATATATGGAAATCATCTCAATTAAATATGCTATATCAAGCCATGCAATAAGTATTTCAAATAAACATGTTACAACAAACTGTGCAAGAAGCTCATCTAATGCGACAAGCATCTCTAATAATCATGTCATAACAAACTATGCAACAGGCATCTCTAATAAACATGTTATAATAAACTATGTAATGGGCATCTCAAATGCAACAGGCATCTCCGAATAAAACTTGTTATCATAAACTATGCAATGGGCATCTCAAATGCAATAGGCATCTTCGATGAAACATGTTATAATAAACTATGCAGCGGGCATCTCAAATGCAACAGGAACCTCTGATGAAACATGGTACAATAAACTATGCAACGAACATCTCAAATGCAACATGCATCTCCAATGAAACACATTATAATAAGCTATGCATCAAGCATCTAAAATGCAATAGGAATCTCCAATAAACATGTTTCCTTGGAAAATAACAAGTACACATGTAAGATACAAGCAACATCAAAGCAAGCTCTACACTATGCTTTCATATATATTAACAAAACAAAAGGGAAAACAAAATTTTCCTTAAGTAATTGGAGGCATACCAATACAAAGCTCCTTCAAACACGGACAAGCTTAACCTCTTTGGTCTGAAGCCATATAGCCCTATTCTCCAAAAATATGAATAGGCCTTTGAGGTCTAAAGCTAAATCTATTTGACTTCCACTTTCTCTATTCGACTCATCATAGCGACATCACTAAAATTATATTCTTATATAAATAGAGTTTATGTAATATAGCATGCACTCCTTCCATTGAATAGGAACATTTACATAATACGTTAGCAATAACAATCAACAACGAGCAATCAACATCCAACCATAACCAATCAACAATCAATCAACAAAATTGAACAATCAATCAATAATCCAGCAACAACGAGCAATCACTCAATCAAAAATAAACAATCAATTTACAATTAAGCAAAAACAATCAGCAACAGTTACCACACAAACAACCAATCATTATAAAGTAGTCTATAACAACATGCATGGGAACCTACAATAGTCATAACATGCATAAAGTCAAGATGAACCAAATTCCTAAGAGGTGTCACTCCTTTCATGAATAAAATACATGAAAGATTATTACACCTCTCGATATAAAAAGAAAAACTTATGTGATATGTTGGATTACTGATCCTCAAAACACTCGAATTACCCAAGAAATCTATGTCACAACTTTCCTTTCCTTTTGAATAGCACCCATTCTCCAAGGGAGAAAAATTTACTAATTAAATCATTATTAAATGATAATCTATAAATAATTGGGTTCGCTTGGGGTTTGTTATCCAGCCTTTTGTCCAGGTAGAATTCAGACAGATTAAACAAGTCGAACTTGGAGTTATCAAGGCAGAAAGCCTAGGGAGGCAGCCTAATAGTCCAAAAACATACACAAACAGAGTCACAAAGTCAAAGCTAAAGCCACCCAAGAAAAAAAGATAGTGGGATCCCCAAAGTTGGGGATAGGTACCGACTCCCAATTGGGGATCGGTACCGAGTCCCAAAAATAACTTAGGTGGACCATATCTCTTGCCTACAGGTCTACCTTGATGCCAAGGTCCTCTTTGCAAAGTCGTTTTGCTGTATCAATGCAGTTCTACATCGATCATCATGAATACTTGGAAACTACAACTTTGTTCTCCTTCAACTCCATCATTTGGATACAGAAACAACCTAGCAATGATGCAAACAACTATGGAATCATGAAGCTTACCATAAAATGATTCAAGGTGTAGAGTTGAAGACTCCAAACATGAAGAACTTGGGAATTGGTACCGACTCCCACTTGGGGATCGGTACCGACTCCCAGCTTTTGCTAAGGTGGCGTCTATTACTTTGGAAGAACGGGTCTAAATCGGGCACAACTGCTAGGAGATATTGCATGCGAGATTTTAAGATCCTTGCCTCCATAAATAAGAAGGTATGGCTTATTTTGGGAATCTTTTTGGCTCTAGCTCTTGTATTTCATATATTCTTGTATTTATGAAATTTTGAGTGTTGGAGTTGCCTAAGTCATAAATCAGCAATAGAATATTAAAGTGGACATAGGCCAAGCTTTGTCAAACCACTATAAATGGTTGTGTCTTGTTATTTCCTTGTTTTTATTTAAAGTTCTTCGTATTTTATTCTCTTCTATAACTTTTGGGTGTTTGTGCCAAGGCATGGTATAACGAGCACCTACGATGCTACTTCACTTAGAATAAACTTGTAAATAATGGCTAGAGCCATGTAAGAAGACAGATTCTTCCATTTTTCATTTTTATGAAATAAACGGCCTTTTCAGCCCAAGGTTATGTCTTCTCGTTTCTTAAGAGTTATGACTTGATCAACTCGAATGAATTTGCATATGATTAATGCTGGTGTGCAGGTAACTGAAGATAGGTGGTGACTAAACTTCAATGGCCCATGATTGGTCCCATAAAGTCCCCCTTGGTGTTCGGAGATTGACATCAGCTAACTCTTGCCTTCGGATTAGGGGTAAGAGTATAAACATAAGCCAAGCACAACATAACCATTCGCAACCTAATTTTTATTCCCGGAGTAGGAACAAGAGTATAAACTTAAACCGAATGAGATACGAGCATCCGTACCCTAGCTCTCCTTCCCAGAGTAGAAGCCAGAGTACAAACTTAAGCTGGATGAAACATGATCATACGCAAAACTAACTCTTGCCTTCAGATTCGGGGTAAGGGCACAAATTTGAAACCGGACATGACACAATTGTCCATACGCCAACTCTTACCCTCGGATGGAATGTAGGAGTATAAATCAAAAACAGAGTGATACGACTGATTGCTCGCTCAACTTCATCCCCGAATTAGGGGTAGGAGTATAAATGGAAATGGGCATGACAAGTCCGTCTAATCGTTAATATCTTGCCTGAAGTTAGGCGTGATCTAATGTTAACATCCTAGATAAGGATGTATGAACTACGATTCTAAGTAGTTAACTTAAACCCGCATTCGGAGTTTGGTGCGGTTGGAACTTATTATCCTGGAAAAGGATACTCAAGCCATTTTTTAAGTGGTTTACCCTAAAGAGTACTTTACATTCACTAGAACTATGCGAGTCTGCAAATCACAAATTGGATTAAGGATTTGATTAGAAAATGATCACTAAAAGAAATAAATCGCAAGTACATTGAATGAAAAGCGTATTTCTTTAATACTTAGACAAATTTGAGCAAGGATTTTACAAAACAAAAGAACTTTGTTATTAACATTAAATTAGGAAAGCTAAGTTAAAATGGTTCACACCAAAAGTATAAAAGCAGAAACGGAGGCCAAATCCGTGCAAAGCCGGCCAACAAACAAAAGGAGTCTACAAGCAAAAAAACAAACTAGCAACTATTTCTTCTTTGACTTATTCTTCTTAGAACCAGGGGAGACTTCACTGGAGCTGTCTCCTTGCCTCTTTCCACCTCTTCCTCTACCGCCTTGGCCTTTGGGAAGAGTGATTTTTGGAGATCCAACGGGTGCACTCTGGCCGCTCTCGGGCAGAGGAATGGAGGTTGGAATGCTTTGTGAAGACATTGTCGTCGTGCTCTGAGCACTTCCAGGTAGAGGAATATGTATAGATGAGAAGATGGTTTGGCCTAGTGAGGCTATAGATAGAGGAACGGGAAAAACAACCTCCCTCACCAGTTTAACTTCAATGGCCAACAAACGTTGGCGCTCAATGTCACCCAGGGTATGACCCGACAGAGATTCAGAAACTCTAGTGATTACAACATCTTCATCAACATAGGTCTCTTGAGTCCCGCCAACTCCTTCTTCCAACAGAGCATCAATCATCTATGCATCAAGGCAAGGTTCATCTTCAACCGAGACGATTGGAATGGTTATGGATGATGCAATAGCAACTGATTCTATTACAAGCACATGTAGTCCGAGATGAAAGCCGTTATCAGGAAGTGGAGCAATAGTGGGTTGACCTGAAGCTTGAGAAATAAGGAAAGAGAGATTAGCTGTGTTAATCATTGACATGTCAACTCTCTGAAAAAATGGGAGAAGTCAGGGAGTTACCTTCTTCGATGGGAATTTCTACATGGGCTATAGTGCTGCCATGAGTTCCTTCTGGAATGGGAGAGAGAGCGGTAGGTTTTCGAATCTAGGGCTGCTCGGGATTATACCCAGAATCAATAGTGGAACTTAGAGTAGCTTGAGTCTAAGGAGCTTGACTAGCTGAAGCATCATGATGTGCAGATCCAAAACCTTTGCCTAATTCTTCTTGCGTGGTTGTATCAGGCTCCGAGTGGATAATATGATGGTTATCATGTAGAATTTTGGGCTTGTTTCCCTTTAGAATTTCCTTCTCCAATAACTCCAAGTCCAACTCATTGCCTTGGAGATGTTACTTCTCTTCCTCGGCAACCCATTCCCAAGCATGGGTGAGCATTAAACGGTAGTCCTCCCTGAACCACTCCAGATTTTCAAATTTGAGCACACTGGCATTGTATTGAGTGATCAGTGGCTCAAATATCCGCATCATTTGCTATTCTACCCACTATTCTACGACTTCAACTTCTCTCTTAACTACAGCTTCGACCTCTCTTTTAACAAGGATGTCCACGTCGTTGGCTTTCTCAAGCACTTCATTCCTCTCTATTCTAACAATGACCAGCTCATCGCATGCGTCCTAAGCACGCTTCATCATTTTCCTTGGTCTCTCGCTTGAGCTTGGTTTTTAATTCAGCCGCGTTCCTCCTGGTAGCATCCCTTTCCATTACAAGCTCGTGGTTTCGATGATGTGCTTGCTCGATTTCGTTCAAATGCTTGGATCTCTCAGCTTCGAGTGTTTTAATGGCCCTCTCGGCTTTCTTCTCCACTTTGGTTTTGGATTTTCTTGAGTTCCCAATCTCAGTATCAAGAGTGGCTATGATTCTTTTATTCTTGGCTTCAATGAGTTTTTGGTTCTCTATCTCCTGCAACCTCTCTCTTGAAAATTTTGAAATCTTTTCGGCTAGCTTTTTCCATTCGTTGTACTTATTGTGGACATTGATCGTGCAGCTGATGGTCCTCTGTTGGACTTCAATAGGAATTCTCTTTAAGTTTGGTAAGAACATTAGTCCATCAAAGCAAATATTAGCGAATTCCATCTTAAGCTCGACCATCCGACTCGTAGTGTCTACTTACTACTCCTTTGTAATGACCAGATCAATAGCACTTCCTTTATCAGACCTTTGATGGATAGTATTAGAGCTGCTCTTATGATGTCTGTGCTCGAAATACCGATTAGAATGGCATAATGTTGTAGGTGGTATAAGAATAAAAGTAGGAGGAGGAGCTCGAGAAATGTCAGCCAGTGGATTTTCACCGCCGAGGTCCGGTTACCTAGCCGGACCTTTAGAGGAAGGTGATCTGGATCTAGGTCGATGCCTAGAAGTAGAATTGTGCCACTGACGATCCCTGTCATAGCTACTCCTGTCTCGGTTATCTCTGTCGCAGCTGATGTGATAGCTTAAGTCTTAATCTCGACCACTCCCTTGATGGTATGAGCTCGATTGGGGCCGTTGAACATGATATGCTTTCTCTTCCAGGGATCGGAATGAATGCTTTCCCTTATGCATTGAACTTGTAAAGAAAACAGGAATGAGTTAGATCAAAAGGGCAAGGACATGGGTCAAGTGCGAGTGTTATGAAGTGTACATGTGTGTGAGTGTCCTAGTGTCCCCTAGGCCAGCGAATTTGCCTGTGGATGGAATTGAAAGAGTTTTTCCGTGGTTATAACTAGCAGAGACTAAGTGGCAGTCAGTGCCTTAGAATGTTTCATAATCAATCACTTTTTAGTGGTAGGCTGCTGATGATCCCTAGGATGTTCGGTCTAAGACCTATAGCCTACTTCAGTGTTACCTTAGCCAGCCTTGCCACTCTCTCCAATAATTTTTCCTTGCTCGACACCTTCATGTTCTTGTTCTATGTTTTCTACAACTCCAGCCCCAGGACTTTGTAGGAAATACGGATTACAGATCTTAAGGCACAATTAACACTAGAGGGGGGTGAATAGTATTTCATTAATTTTATGAGTCTTTTTGAAATCTTTTCAAATTAAACCCAAACAGATGCAATTCACAAACACAGACAATCACAGAACCAGACACAGATGCAAATAGTAAATAAAAGCAGTAAAGGAAAAAACACACCGGAATTTTATACCGGTTCGGAGTTACCCTACATCCAATCCCACACAATTTCTTGTGCGGATTTCTTTTCAAATATAATGTTGATATTACAACCTTGATTTGAAGGCCACGAGATACACCCTCCTGTCTCCGAGTCTAGGGCAAACCCTAATTGATTTAACCAGGCTACAAGATCACCTAATTGATTTACGGGCTACAATCACACCCAATTGATTTATGGGCCACAATCACACCATTTCCAATCACACTTTGATAGAGAGAGTCGATACACTTCGATCTTTCGATCTTTGATTACAAATGATCTTATAACTCTGAATAGCACTGAGATCTTTGAGAGAGTGGGAGAGAATCAAACTAGAGATGATCGAGTTTGATTAATATGATTTCGGCAAAGTTTTGTTAAGAATGTTTGAAAATAAGAATGGAAGAGAAAGAGGAGAGAAAACAA
Source organism: Allium fistulosum (assembly GCA_030737815.1). Lineage (NCBI taxonomy): Eukaryota > Viridiplantae > Streptophyta > Magnoliopsida > Asparagales > Amaryllidaceae > Allium > Allium fistulosum. The sequence goes on from CM060908.1 coordinate 370,530,182, forward strand.
AGAAATCTTAAGTGAAAATTCGTTGAAACTACTGGTATATATAGGAGAATAACGGTCATGTCCATTCATGAAAGGTTATGACGAATAGGCACTTCTTTTGAAAATTTGAATTTTAAAATCTACGGCTATCATGTCGACATGGAGGGTATAGGCATGTCGACATCCCCTATTATTTGTTGAAAATTGATTTTTGTTTTAAAAGAGATTTTCTTTCTAAAGTTTGTCAAAACTATCTTAGAACTTTGTAAACTATTTTGAATATACTTTATGATTATAAAAACCTTTGGAAAGTGATCTTACGAAATATAAAAGTAATAAAAACTAAGTATATAAATATTTTGAGATTAAAGCTAAAACATTAAAACCAGGAGATAGTTTAAAAAACAAGAAATGATTTTGAAATTAATATGATTAAAAATAGTTTTTGAATTAAAGCTAAAATATTTAAACAGAGAGAAAGATGTTTTTTTAAAAAGATAGTTTTGAAAAAACTAAAAATAAGTCATTTTGAAAATTTTGTAGATTCCATTCCGCTAGAGAAGGTCGTGGGTTCCATCCCACTAAAGAGGTCGTGGGTTCCACCCCACTATAAAAGAGAGAAGGTGGATTCCATTCCACAATTAAAATCAGAATAAAGATTTTAGTGCTATTATGAAGTTTTAAAATAAACCTAGACTCTATTACTTATCTTGATATCTTGAAATCTTGATAATCTTAACACTCATGAGTCTTCGGTCTTGATGTGATGCCCCACCACTATACTCACACTAGCCAAGGACACTACGGGGTAATGCCGTCGACTAGCACGAAGAATAAGGCTGTTGAGGAGCGACCATCTGTGTAATTGCTTTGGGTGAGTATCGATATGTCAGATAATATGACTGACATTTCAGTTCAAGAGGAAATCCAACATATCAAATACAAACTCAAAGCTACCACACAGTGGCTATGTGGCATTCGGAAATAAATATAGAAATAAGCATAACACAAATCTGTCACAGATATTCATATCACAAAGGCGGAAAAAGATATGAATATAACACATAAAGGTGTACATCAAAATAGTGGTCATACAAGATCCACTACATCACAAAAGAATAGGTACAAGTGCTAGACAAAAGAATATGTATACATCAAGGAGTCTCTATCTCAAATGTATAATAACAAAATCTACTAAGCTAAAGTAGTTAGCCAAAAGTCACGTGACGGGCCCTGATAAGAAGTCAAGCAGAAGCACCTGAAATACCTCGGTCTGACCCGAGTATAATTTAAGAAGAAAATAATAAATGAATCAGTCTAGCTATAAATATCAGATAAAATGAGATAGGATAAGAGATATCACAAAAACGTATGATAATAATAATGCCATACTGTGACAAGTATACATCAGATAACAACAAAAATCATACAATATCTCCAATATTCTCAAACACGAAAAAGAATGTCATATTCTTTAAATTATTCACCAAACCAAAAATATTGATAAAGCTTATCAATGTAAACCACGAAAATCGGTGAAACACAAATTCTAGAAATCATCAACCAGAAATCCAGAAATCACAAAAAAGGGAAGGCCTATCACAAACGGGAGCATGAAAACTCCCCAACACGTGTATCACAAATGAGCCGGAGCTCCTCCAAACAGGGTATAGTCCCCCTTGCGGACAATGAGCCAAAGCTCCTCCTATGAGCCGAAGCCCCTCCAAACAGGGTATAGTCTCCCCTTGCGGACTATGAGCCGAAACTCCTCCAAACAGGGTATAGTCCCCCTTTGCGGACTATGAGACGAAACCCCTCCAAACAGGGTAGTCCCCCACGCGGAAAAAGAGACATCGTACATCGCTAGTCTAAATCACCAAAGGATCATCATTGATCGATAAGTGTAAATTACACTAAGCTAGTAAATAAATGAGTTTAGCTTCATGTCCCATAGCCACTAGCTTAACTTAAATATTTACGAATAGATTGTAGATTTCCACTCGAAAATTGTCACAAGAGTTCAATCGAACCAGTCCAAGAATTAACCGACGAAGTAAACGCAAGTGTTTCATACCACTTCTTTTGCTAAGCCGTTTAATTAGATTTCTCATACGAATGAGGTAAAGGTTTGTATATACTAATAGATTGGAAGACGGTTTTAAAAGCAAGCTCTGTATTAAAAATAACGTTGAAATCATTTTTGCGAAAGAGTTTGAGTATTTACTACTAGTATAGAAACCTTTGTATTTTTAAAGTGACAAATCACTGAAATGATTGTAGAAACAATCAATCACCAAAAATTCACATTCGAAGACGTGAATCAAAACCATAGAAATCGATATCAAATCCATCAAATGGATATTCCCAAAAATCCAAAGAAAGAAGTCATCAAAGTCGATAATAAGTGATAACAACTATCCGGATCAACAAAAATCGATTAAAATTGGAAGTTCACTCAAAAAATAGGCAAATAGGCAAAATAGAACAGTTCCAGATGTCTGGTTTAGAATCCAGACGTCTGGATTTGTTTTCTGGGAATTTTCAGAAAACCTTCCAAACGTCTGAAATTTCGAAGCAGACGTCTGAGACCCAATCCAGACATTTGAACCTATATTTCAGACATCTGGAATTAGTCTCTGCCATTTTATTTTCTGCGTGCTTATTTTCTTTTCCTCCAGGTCTATAACCAGACGTCTAGACTTGATATTTAGACGTCTGGTCACCTGGCCTAGGCAACAGTTTGCCTAGGCCAAGATGGCCAAAACGTTTCGGGAGCGATCGAACGAGCAACGACAACTAATGATTTATGCCAAGCGACAACCCAGCCTTATAGGCTCTTCGATACACCCCAAATATCACGACCAAACATCCATAGTAAGATTTTCATAAAATTGGAGCAAAACACCAAAATTTGGAAAATTCCCCAAATCAATTCAAATCAAAAGCAAATGAACATGCACAAATGTTAGGAATTCATACCTAACAACAATGAAAGTTATAGATGTAGATGTGAGTTAAAGAACTTACCTTTAAACCCAAAAACAACGAATGAGAAGTTTTAAAACAAGGCAAGACCAATTCCTCTTCAATACACCTCTAGAATCTTCAATCTATGGTCAAAGGTGAAGTTTTTCCCAAGTTAGGTTATAGGAAATTTCAGAAATTGGAGAGATATTGAGATGGAGAAGATGAAAAGGATGCTTACCTAAGCTTCTCCTTGATTTTGGACTTGAATTTGAGTTTCCTAAACAAAACTAGGGTTTAGGAATTTCCATTTTCCTTTCATTCCACCATTTTTACTTTTAGCTTGAGTGTTAGGAAATAGAATGAGTGAATGGATGAAGAGTAGAGGAGTTAGGGTATTATGATGGGTTAGTGGGCTGAAACCCAAAGCCCAAATAGAAAAATAGCAAAATTCTACTAAACTCCAAACATATCGATGTTTATACTCAAAAAAGTTGTAAACGCCATTTTGGACTCAATGGAAGTGGTCTCGAGTCCCAATTCGACTATTTACAAAAAGTAAAATTTCATACTTTAATCCGATTAACGATGCTATATTTAAATAAAACATTTAAATATATAATCGTGAAATATGCGGGTTGTTACAGACTCCTCTCCTTAAAGAAATTGCGTCCTCGCAATACTTAAGAGGAAATTAAAAAGTAACAACCATACTAAGGCATAACAACACAAAAGAAGAAATTTTGAAATGAAAAGTTCACCTTAAAAGAGCACGAGAGAGTAAGTCCAGATGTGTTCGCTCGATGAATTCTCTGGATTCCCAAGAGCAATCCTTAGGATTTGAGGACCATTGAACTTTCACAAGCGGAACATCTTTATTTCGAAGGCGTTTAACCTCCGAACCAATGACTCGAATAGGATGTCGCTCATAAGTCAAATTAGGTGAAACCCCAATTTCTTCAATAACACCATGCTCAAGAATAGAATTAGAATCCCTAAGGCATTTCCGTAGTTAAGAGACGTGGAAGACGTCATGAATAGCCGAAAATTGAGCTGGTAATACAAGGCGATAAGGCACGGAACCAATGCGTTCGGTGATGGGAAATGGACCGATATATCGAGGTGCTAAATTTTCCTGATCGACTGAAACGCACGACACCCATCATAGGGGAAACATGAATAACATCTGGACCTAAAACCAGCTTCTCGCCGGCTTCAAGCCAACACGAAGGAGATTGGCATGGCCTTCCATAGAGTGCCTCGACATGTGCCATACCAATACTAGATTAGAAGCTATTATTATAGGAAAACTCAATAAGAGAAATATGATCTTCCCAACTTCCACCAAAATCAAGAACACATGCACGAAGGAGATCTTCAAGAGTTTGATTCACACGCTCTATTTGACCATCAGATTGAGGACGATAAGCGGTGCTAAAAGAGAAGGATGAGCCTCAAGGATACATAAAACAAGAGATGAACATGAATTAGATTCACAATCTCGAATCTCACAAGTGGATAAAGTCTCGAGATCATTCCATTCGGATATCATCATGGAAACAACCGCTTGTTGCTTTCGGCTAAGGGCATCGGCAACACGATTTCCCTTTCCGGGAGTATAAAGAATATCAAGATCATAAGATGCAAGGAACTCGAGCCAACGTTGTTGACGCAAATTAAGTTCCTTTTGAGAAAATAAATACTTCAAAGATTTTTGATCGGTGTAGAGAACAAATTTCTCTCCCAAAAGATAATGACGCCAAATTCTAAGGGCGAAAACAATAGCTGCAAGCTCTAAATCATGAGTGGCATATCTAGTCTCGGCAGGCTTTAATTGCCTAGAAGCATAAGCGATAACACGTTCCCTTTGCATGAGAATGGCACCCAAACCAACACGACTAGCATCGGTACAAACAGTGAAGTCTTGGTTCCCTTCGGGAATCACAAGAATAGGAGCATCGAAAAGGAGTTCTTTGAAATGATCCTCTTTCCCGAAAAGCTAAGACATTTAAATTTATAATGAACTTTATGTATTCATCTTTTTAGAAAAAATTACTTTTTACGAGTCAATTTACTGTGTCTGACTGTCTCGTCATAGTGTTTAGGAGATTCCTATCGATAATGTTGATCAAGCGCATCGACCAGAATTCTTAAAGCACTCAATGGGCAAAACAACACAAAATCATCTTCTATATGATAAACAAGTCTCTTAAAAATTTTACGAATATTCTTTTCTCGTTTTAAGAATAAAATCCAATCATACTTATAAATATCTTATTAAAAAGATTTGCAAATTTTAAATTGTTGTTTTCATCCATAATCATTGAATACAAGGATGGTCCCATCGAGATATTCGCAGAATACTCGATTCATAAGATGGATGAAATAAGCTGAACAAACTAAATGACATCACGGGTCACTCATAAGAATCATAACGAGTGCGGAATGCGGTAAGTGGAATGCTACCCTCCGCAACTCGTAGCTGATAAAACCCGATGGCAAGGTCGAGCTGAAAAGACCTTAGCACCCCACAATAGATTTGCTTAGGAGGTAATCCTAAGACAAGCTCAAATATACCGGAAAATTCACAAACTACTAGAATGAGAGAAATAACATTTTCCTCATCATGTGGGTTTAAAGAATAAAATGATGCCACCGAATTAGAATCGAAATCATTAAGAAAAATTAAAAATCTGGTTATCAGATTGAGAATGTCGAAGATGGATAGTCCTCTCAGGACATAGGATATGGGCTTCATAATGATTAAGCCAATCCTTACCCAAAAATCAATTCTGAAGCCTAAGTAACACATAACATGGAAATTGGCTTGGAAAGAATAATAACATAAAATAATCTCGACATCTTTACAAAGCAAACTGAGTGTTGCGGATACACCAACCGGATTCGCAATTCTCAGTGAAGTCATCAAGCCCATAATATTTAAAGAAAAAGAATCAAAAAGTTCTTTTGATATAAAAGAGTGGGATGCACTCGTGTCAAAAAGAACTCGAATAGGATGATCACGAAACTTAATAATGCCATCAAGAATAGAATGAGAAATACCTCTACCAAGAGAAGTGTCACTAGGAGCTTGCACACCATTTAGCTTTCCCTCCTTCTTGCTTTGAAGTATTTGACACGCAGATATATGATGACTCAAACTTTAGCAATAGCGACAATAAAGGGTTTTCGGACACTCATTTGCATAGTGGTCCATAGAACCACAATTGTAGCATTGTCCACGACTAGAGGTTTGAGTCTTTGCTACCGATGTTTCTTGCTTCCCTTTCTTGTTGGGATTGGGGCCTTTGAACTTAATAGGCCTTTTCATGTTATTGTTGAAGTTCTATTTGGCACCCACAACTTCAACATTACTTTCTTTATCGGCCTCTTTAAGTCGAAGAGCGATATCTACAAGCTGATCGAAAGAAACTTCTAGTTTCAGAAGTAAAGGCTTTTTGAGGTCCTTATTCAACCCATAGACAAATCTCTGATTTTTCTTCAATGGGGTATTAATATATTCGACCCCATATTTAGAGAGAGATTCAAAAGATGCGACGTAGTCGGTCACAGAAGATTCACCCTGAACAAGGTCAATAAAGCGCCGAGCTAAAGTTACTTTTTCAGCCTCCGGCACAAACTTCTATTCGAATCTTTCCCGGAATTTCTCCTAAGTAAGATCCGCTTCAACAATTTCCGAAATCAAAAGCTCATACCAGTCTAATGCTCTCTCCTGGAGCATGCTAGAATCCACTTGGACATGATATAGATCCACAAGATTCATGCGAGAAAAGATACGATCGCATGATCTAAGCCAAGCTTGGATTTCTATAACGCTTTCGGAACCCTTGAATGGCCTTCCATCCAAATTGGTATAATCTCTGCACAAGCGTGCAAACCCAGATTTAGGATGAGTAGGCTCTGGAATGGGTCCGATAGCTTGAGCATTCTTCACAAGATCTAAGAGCTGCTGGGCAGACATAAATACTCCATCCTGAGGAGTAGCACTGGATAGAACGGCGCTGGGACGACCTGGTCTAACCATTTCTCTTCTTTAAGAAAGAAAGAAAGAAGAGGAAAAAGGTTATTCTCAGAATGAATATCAAACACACTTGATTGATAAAAAAAGGCATCACAAAAGAAAATAGGATAGAACGGGTCCTAAGACTCGAATTAAATCCAAAGGCACGACTCCTAAGAAAGACTTAGGACAATGATCCTTGCTAGATTATTTTACATTGTTCCGAAGTTTGGCTCTGATACCAAGCTGTGACGCCCCACCTCTATACTCACACTAGCCAAGGACACTACAGGGTAATGCCGTCGACTAGCACGAAGAATAAGGCTGTTGAGGAGCGATCATCTGTGTAATTGCTTTGGGCGAGTACCAATATGTCAGATAATATGACCGACATTTCAGTTCAAGAGGAAATCCGACATATCAAATACAAACTCAAAGCTACCACACAGTAGCTATGTGGCCTTCGGAAACAAATATAGAAATAAGCATAACACAAATCAGTCACAGATATTCATATCACAAAGGCGGAAACAGATATGAATATAACACATAAAGGTGTACATCAAAATAATGGTCATACAAGATCCACTGCATCACAAAAGAATAGGTACAAGTGCTAGACAAAAGAATATGTATACATCAAGGAGTCTCTATCTCAAATGTATAATAACAAAAACTACTAAGCTAAAGTAGTTAGCCAAAAGTCAGGTGACGGGCCCTGATAAGAAGTCAAGCAGAAGCACCTGAAATACCTCGGTCTGACCCTAGTATTATTTAAGAAGAAAATAATAAAACGATCAGTATAGCTATAAATATCATATAAAATGAGATAGGATAAGAGATATCACAAAAACGTATGATAACAATAATGCCATATTGTGACAAGTATACATCAGATAACAACAAAAATCATACAATATCTCCAATATTCTGAAACACTAAAAAGAATGTCATATTCTTTAAATTATTCACCAAACCAAAAATATTGATAAAGCTTATCAATGCAAACCACGAAAATCGGTGAAACACAAATTCTAGAAATTATCAACTAGAAATCCAGAAATCACAAAAAGAGGAAGGTCTATCACAAACGGGATCATGAAAACTCCCCAACACGTGTATCACAAATGAGCCGGAGCTCCTCCAAACAGGGTATAGTCCCCCCTTGTGGATAATGAGCCAAAGCTCCTCCTATGAGCGGAAGCCCCTCCAAACAGGGTATAGTCCCCCATTGCGGACTATGAGCCAAAACTCCTCCAAACAGGGTATAGTCCCCCTTTGCGGACTATGAGACGAAACTCCTCCAAACAGGGTATAGTCCCCCACGCGGACAAAGAGACATCGCACATCCCTAGTCTAAATCACCAAAGGATCATCACTGATCGATAAGTTTAAATTACACTAAGCTAGTAAATAAATGAGTTTAGCTTCATGTCCCATAACCACTAGCTTAACTTAAATATTTACGAACAGATTGTATATTTCCAGTCGAAAATTGTCACAAGAGTTCAATCGAACAAGTCCAAGAATTAACCGACGAAGTAAACGCAAGTGTTTCATACCACTTGTTTTGCTAAGCCGTTTAATTAGATTTCTCATACGAATGAGGTAAAGGTTTGTATATACTAATATATTAGAAGACGGTTTTAAAAGCAAGCTTTGTATTAAAAATAACGTTGAGAAATCATTTTTGCGAAAGAGTTTGAGTATTTACTACTAATATAGAAACCTTTGTATTTTTAAAGTGATAAATCATAGAAATGATTGTAGAAACAATCAATCACCAAAAATTCACATTCGAAGACGTGAATCAAAACCATAGAAATCGATATCAAATCCGTCAAATGGATATTCCCAAAAATCCAAAGAAAGAAGTCATCAAAGTCGATAATAAGTGATAACAACTATCCGGATCAACAAAAATCGATTAAAATTGGAAGTTCACTCAAAAAATAGGCAAAATAGAACAGTTCCAGAAGTCTGGTTTAGAATCCAGACGTCTGGATTTGTTTTCTGGAAATTTTCAGAAAACCTCCCAGACGTCTGAAATTTCGAAGCAGACGTCTGAGACCCAATCCAGACGTCTGAACCTATATTTCAGACGTCTGGAATTAGTCTCTGCCATTTTATTTTCTACGTGCTTATTTTCTTTTCCTCCAGGTCTATAACCAGACGTCTAGACTTGATATCCAGACGTCTGGTCACCTGGCCTGGGCAACAGTATGCATAGGCCAAGATGGCCAAAACGTTTCGGGAGCGATCGGACGAGCAACGACGACTAGGGATTTATGCCAAGTGACAACCCAGCCTTATAGGCTCTTCGATACACCCCAAATATCACGTCCTAACATCCATAGTAAGATTTTCATAAAATTGGACCAAAACACCAAAATTTGAAAAATTCACCAAATCAATTCAAATCAAAAGCAAATGAACGTGCATAAATGTTAGGAATTCATACCTAACAACAATGAAAGTTATAGACGTAGATGTGAATTAAAGAACTCACCTTTAAACCCAAAAACAACGAATGAGAAGTTTTAAAACAAGGCAAGACCAATTCCTCTTCAATACACCTCTAGAATCTTCAATCTATTATCAAAGGTGAAGTTTTTCCTAAGTTAGGTTATAGGAAATTTCAGAAATTCGAGAGAGATTGAAATGGAGAAGATGAAGAGGATGCTTACCTAAGCCTCTCCTTGATTTTGGACTTGAATTTGAGTTTCCTAAACAAAACTAGCATTTAGGAATTTCCATTTCCCTTTCTTTCCCCCATTTTTACTTTGAGCTTGAGTGTTAGGAAATAGAATGACTGAATGGATGAAGAGTAGAGGAGTTAGGGTATTATGATGGGTTAGTGGGCTGAAACCCAAACCCAAAGCCCAAATAGAAAAATAGCAAAATTCTACTCAACTCCAAACATATCGATGTCTATACTTAAAAAAGTTGTAAACGCCATTTTGGACTTAATGGAAGTGGTCTCGAGTCCTAATTCGACTATTTACAAAAAGTAACATTTCGGACTTTAATCCGATTAACGATGCTATATTTAAATAAAACATTTAAATATATAATCGTGAAATATGGGGATTGTTACACTTGATTTCTACAATCTTGAGTTCGTCAGTCTTGAATCTCTATATTGTACAGTCTTCATTCTCAGTTCCTGCATATATATATCCTACATATACATATATATCTCGACAAAGATATTAGTATTTATATTTTATAACAAGTCCTAAGGTTGTTGTCATCAAAACCATCATCTCAGGAACTAATAATCTCCCCCTTTTTGATGATGACAACCTTTATTTATAAAATCTACTCCAACAAATTTCGATTCTACTCTGACTCCCCTTTATTCCAACAACTCCCCCTTAATCTACTAACTCCCGTTAATCTAAGCCTATCTAACCTATTTTATAATTCTCCCACTTTGTCATCAACAAAAACTAAGCCTAAACTACAAAACTCACCCTTAAACTAATACTATGGAACTAAATACTAATAACGAAGTATAATAAGCGAAACATAAATCTAATTTTAGTATATATGATGTTACATTACACATATATATGAAACATAGACTCAAATATATACAAGTACACAAAATATAAAAACATTAATATAATAACAATCTAACGAGAGTCCTTGACAATTGGTGACTTGTGAATCGAACAATTAGGGTAATGGAGACAAAAGTTTCTATGTTGTTCGACCAAATTACCATTTTTGTCAAAACAGACTTCTCCAACGTAAATAACATTATCCTCCTCGTCTATTTGCGCTTCCTCCTCCTCCTCTTCTTCTTCGTCGTCCTCTAATGAATTATGAATACGTATGTTAGAGGAATCATCTTCAATCACAATAGGGTCTGCATGATTATCCATTAGAAATTTTTGCAAATTTCTAAGAATCTTGCCTTGTTTCTCTTGTTCCTTTGCCATCCTTATTTGCATGACTTGTAATTCAGTCAGCATTTGCAAAGAATCCTTCATAATTTCCTCGATCTTCATTACTCGAGCCAATGTAGCACGTTGGAATGGACCAGAATTAGGAGAAGGGAAGGAAATGGTTGCATTTTGGTTTGATTTATAAAAGGAGGCCATTACTTTGTATTTTCAGAAGTTTATTACATAGAAAATGAAGTGAGAAGATAGATGAATTTGAAATATTGTGGTTATATAACCACCAAACTGATTTTAGAGGGAAAATCAACATTTCAAATCTGGTCGTTGTATGTCGACATGGGGGGTAGGGGCATGTCGACATCCCTTTGAAAATTTTGAAAATTTTGTTTTTCTCTATTTATTTAAATATATATGTTACTATATCTCTGTTCTATATCTCAGTTATAGAACAAATACCTTGTTCTCTTCTTAATTTAGTAAAGGTTGATTGATTCAAGGGTTTGGTCAGAATATCAGCTATTTGATTCTCAATGTTGATAAATTCAAGAGAAATAATCTCTTTACTTATGTTATCTCTGAGAAAATGATGTCTGATATTAATATGTTTGATTCTAGCATGATGAGTAGGATTTTTGGATAAATTTATTGCACTTGTATTGTCACAATAAATTGGTGATTTTGAAATATTTAATCCAAAATCCTTTAGGGTTTGTTGCATATAGGTAACTTGAGAACAAGCCAAAGTAGCAGAGATATATTCTGCTTCAGTTGTTGACAGTGAGAAAGTATTTTGCTTTTTACTAAACCAGGAAACCAGAGAATGTCCTAAAAAGTGACAAGTTCCACTTATACTTTTTCAGTCTGATTTACAACCAGCATAGTCAGCATCACAATATGAGATTAAATCAAATGAATCATTTTTAGGGTAAAATAGGCCATAGTTTAAAATGTGTTTAACATATCTTAGAATACGTTTAACAGCTTTTAAATGGGTTTCTTTGGGTTGAGATTGGTACCTTGCACAGAGACAGACACTATGCATGATATCAGGCCTACTCGCAGTTATATAGAGTAGCGATCCAATCATTCCCCTGTATAGTTTTTGATCAACATCTTTTGACATGACTTCTTTATTCAAAGCTTCATTAGTTGCCATAGGAGTGGGTTTTCCACTCGCAGTGGTCATACCAAACTTACTAACTAGATCCCTAGCATACTTTTCTTGACTAATGAAAATACCACTATCTAATTGTTTTATTTACAATCCTAAAAAGAAAGTAAGTTCACCTATATGACTCATCTCAAACTCTTTTGTCATTATTTCAGAAAACTCTTTGTCCACTTCATTGTTTGTTGATCCAAAAATATATCATCTGCATAAATCTATACTAATTCGATCATTTTTGTTTCTTTTAATAAAAAGAGTACTATCTGCTCTACCAATTTCAAAATTTGATTGTAATAGGTAAGATCTTAGTCTGTCATACCAGGCTCTAGCAGCTTGTTTCAAACCATATAAAGCTTTCTTTAATTTATAAACATGATTTGGAAACTTTTCTTCTTCAAAAAGGGGAGACTGTTCAACATAAACATCATCTTTAACAAAACCATTTAAAAAGGCACTTTTGACATCCATTGAAATAATTTGAAATTGTTGTGGTCTGTGAAAGCAAGTAGAATTCTAATGGCTTCTAATCTTGCTATGGGTGCAAAGGTTTCGTCAAGGTCTATTGTGACACCCCACCTCTATACCCACGCTAGCCAAGGACACTACGGAGTAATGTCGTCAACTAGCGCGGAGAATAAGGCTATTGAGGAGCGACCATCTGTGTAATTGCTTTGTGCGAGTACCGATATGCCAGATAAAAATAAAATCCGACATACCGATACAAACTCAAAGCTACTACGCAATGGCTATATGGACTTCGAAAACAAATATAGAAATAAACATAACACAAATCAGTCACAGACAGTTCATATCCAAAAGGAGGAAATAGATATGAATATAACACATGAAAGTGTACATCAGAGTAGTGGTCAGATAAGATCCACAATAACACAAAAGAATAGATACAAGTGCTAGCCAAAAGAATATGTATACATCAAGGAGTCTAATCTCAAATGTATACAACAAAATCATAAAATAGAGTAGTTAGCCAAAAGTCAGATGATGGTTCCAGATAGAAAGTCAAGAGGAAGCACCTGTAAAATCTCAGTCTGACCCGAGTATTATTTAAGAAGAAAATAATAAACGGATCAGTCTAGCTAAAATTATCATATAAAATGAGATAGAAAATGAGATATGATAATAAAACGTATGATAACAAAAGGATGTCATACTATGATAAGTATACATTAGAAAACCCACAAAAGTCATACAATATCTCAAGAATCTCAAAACACAGAAAAGAACGTCATATTCTTAATTTAATTCACCAAGCCACAAATATTGACATACATATCAATGCCCATCGTAAATGCTGGTGAAACATAAATTCCAGAAATCGATATCCAGAAATCATAAAAGTTAACGACACACAAACTCTAGAAATCATCAACAAGAAATCCAGAAAACACAAGAAAGAGGATGAAGCCTATCAAAAACGGGAGTGTGAAAACTCCCCAACACGCGTATCATAAAATGGGTTGTTATCCCATAAAAACGAGCCGAAGCTCCTCCTGACAGGGTATAGTCCCCCATTGCGGACTATGAGCCGAAGCTCCTCCTGATGAGCTGAAGCTCCTCCTGATGAGCTAAAGCTCCTCCTGACTGGGTATTGTCCCCCATTGCGGACTATGAGCCGAAGCTCCTCCTGATGAGCCGAAGCTCCTCCTGATGAGCCGAACCTCCACAAAAATGGCCCGAAGACCATGAGCCGAAGCTCCACAAGAACGGCCCGAAGACCATGAGCCGAAGCTCCACAAGAACGGGGTTTAGTCTCCCTCGCAGACAAAGAGACACCGCTCAATCACTAGTCTAAATCACAAAATGATCATCAATGATCGATAAGTGTAAATTACACTAAGTTAGTAAATATAAGAGTTTAGCTTCATGTCCCATAACCACTAGCTTAACTTAAATATTTACGAACAAATTGTAGATTTCCACTCGAAAATTGTCACAAGAGTTTCAATTGAACAAGTCCAAAAATTAACCGACGAAGTAAACGCAAGCGTTTCATACCACTTGTTTTGCTAAGCCGTTTAATTATATTTTCTCATACGAATGAGGTAAAGGTTTGTATATACTAATAGATTGGAAAACGGTTTTGAAAACAAGCTGTATATTAAAAATAGAGTTGAAATCATCTTTGTAAAAGAGTTTGAATATTTACTACTAGCATAGGAAACCTTTATATTTTAAAGTGAAAAATCACAGAAATGATTGTAGAAACAATCAATCACCAAAATCCACGTTCGAAAACGTGAATCAAATCCAAAGAAATCAATACCAATTCCAGTAAAATGGACATTCTCAAAAATCCCGAAAAAGAAGTCATCAATGAGGATAATAAATGATAACGACAAATCGGATAACCTTGAATCGATAAAGGCTGGGAATCAAAACAATATATAAAAGAAAACTGTTGGAATTCTGGAAATACATACTCCAAACGTCTGGGGTAAATGCTCAGACGTCTGCAGTAAGTTTTGGGAAGTTCCTGAAACAGACCCCAGACATCTGAGCTTACCTGCAAACGTCTGGTGACGAGCTGAAATTGTTTTTCAGCCAAATGGGAGAGCAAACTCTCACACTTGCACCCGGTCGAGCAATGGACTTTGGGGCTTTTGCCAATTCGACCATTCGGCCCTATAAACATGTTCACAAATCAAAGCATGGATTTTCAAAGTTTTGACTTCAAAACACCAAAAATTGAAATGTTCTCCAAATCAATTCAAACCAAAAGCAATTGAACATGAAATAGTGTTAGGAATTCATACCTAACATCAAAGATAGTTATAGTCATAGATGTGAGATAAAAATCTCACCTTTGAACCCAAAAACGATAAAGAAGAAGCTTGAAAGCAAAGGAGGATCAACCACTCTTCAATCCCAACTCAAGAAGCTTGAATCTAAGCTTTAAAAGTAGAACATTCCCAAAGTTAGGTTTAGGAATTTCTGAAATTGAAGAAGGAAAGAGTTGGAGAAGATGAAGAGAAGACTTACCAATAGCTTCTTCTTGAATTTGGAGATAGAACTTGGATTTGCAAAGATGATTAGGGCTTTGAATTTCCTAATTCTTTTTCTCTTCCCCCATTTTTGATAAAGCTTGAGTTGTATTAGGAAATGGAAGTGAATAAAGAGAAGTGGGGGTGGAGCTAGGGGCTTGTGTTAGGATATAGGGCTGAAACCCAAACTAAAGCCCTAAGTGAAAAAGTAGCAAAATTCGACTATCTCCAAACATATCGAAGTTTATACTCAAAAAGGTCGCAAACGACATTTTGAACTCAATGGAGGGAGTCTCGAGTCCAAATTCGATTGTTTGCAAAAAGTAGCTTTTCGGACTAAAATCCGACAAACGATGTTATATTTAAATAAAATATTTAAAATATAAAATCGATAAATATGCGGTTTGTTACAGACTCCCCTCCTTAAAGAAATTGCATCCTCGCAATACTTAAGAAGAAAATAAAGAGTAACAACCATAAAATGCATATCAACACAAAAGAAAATTTAGAATGAGAAGTTCACCATAAAGAGCACGAAAAAGTAAGTCCGAACGTGTTCGCTTGATGAATTCTCTGGATTCCCAAGAGAAATCCTTAGGACTTAAGAACCATCGGACTTTCACAAAAAGAACATCTTTATTTCGAAGGCACTCAACCCCCGAAGAGATGATGCGAATAGAATGTTGCTCAAAAGTCAAATCTGGTGAAACTTCAATCCCTACTATAACACCAGGCTCAAGAATAAAAATCGGAAACCTAAAATCATTTCCACAGTTAAAAGACGTGGAAAACATCACGAATAGTAGAAAACTGAGCCGGTGCAACGGTGTAGTACAAAAACGGTACGCTCGAGAAGCTGGAAACACGAATAACTCCGAACATCGACATAGTACAATAACGGTACGTCTAGTGAACGGAAACTCAAATAATTCGGAACACCGACGTAGTACAAGAACGGTACGTCCAATGAACCGAACACCATTAAAGAACATCGGGCGCTAGTCCATATAAGAAATGAGATAAAACTCAATAAAACGAAGTATATCAAAACGTCCGATGAACTTGATACAAAGATAATTCCATTCAGACATCATCAAAGAATTAACCACTTGTTGCATACGAATAAGCGCATTGGCAACACGATTTCCCTTCTGGGAATAAAAAGAATATCAAGATCATAAGATGCAAGGAACTTAAGCCAATATTAAGTTCCTTATGAGAAAATAAATATTCCAAAGATTTATGATCGAGGTGGAGAACAAATTTCTCCGCCAAACACAATGATGCCAAACTCTAAAAATGAAATCAATAGCCGCGAGCACTAGATCATGAGTGACATACCAAGTCTCGATCAGCTTTAATGATTTAGAAGCACAAGAGATAGCATGTTCCCTTTCGCAAGAGAACGACATCCAAACCAATACGATTAGCATTGGTACAAAAGATAAAGTCTTGGTTCCCTTCGGGAATCACAAGAATAAGAGTATCGAAAAGAAAGAATTTCTTTTAAATAGTCTTCTTTCCCGAAAAGCTAAAACTTTCAAAATTACATTTATCTTTATGTAATAATCTTTCTAGAAAAATTTACATTTTTACAAGTCAATTTATTGTGTCAAATTGTCTCATCAAAGCATTTAGGAGATTCCTATCGATAACGTTGATCAAGCGCATCGACCAGAATTCTTAAAGCACTCAATGGGCAATACAATCACAAAATCATCTTCGACATGATAAAAATATCTCTTAAAAGTTTTAAGAATATTCTTTGCTCGTTTAAGAGCAAAAAATCAAATTGTACTTATAAATAAATCTTATGAAAAAGATTTGCAAAATTTTAAATTGTTGTTTTCATCCATAATCAATAAATATAAGGATAAACTAATCGAGATATTCGTAGAATAATCGATTCACAAAATGGATGAAATAAGGTAGAAGGTTCGCCATACCGAATGACATAACGAACCAAACACAGAAATCACAACGAGTGCGGAATGTGGTAAGTGGGATGCTGTTGTCTGCAACTCGTAGCTGATGAAAACCGGTGGCAAGGTCGAGCGGAAAAGACCTTAGCACCACACAATAGATTTCTTAGGTAATAATCCTAAGACAAACTCAAAAATACCGGAAAATTCTCGAACTACATGAATGAGAGAAATAACACTTTCCTCATTATGTGAGCTTAAAGAATAAAATGATGCTATCAAATTGGAATCAAAATTACAAAGGAAAAACAGAAATCTGCTTAACAGATTGAAAATGTCGAAGATGAATAGTCCACTCGGGACAAAGGATATGGCTTCATAATAATTAAGCCAATCCTTACAAAAGTCAATTCCGAAGCCCAGAAATGTTTAAAGAAAAAGAATCACAAGTTCTTTTGATATAAAAATAATGAGATGAAACCCATATCAAAAAGAACTCGAATAAGATAATCACAAAATAAATGTCCTCAAGGATAGAATGGATACCTTGACTAAGAGAAGAGTTGCTAGGGACTTGCAGCTTTTCTTCTCTCTTGCTGAGACGTTTGAGACACAAAGATATATAATGATCCGCACTTTTGCAATAGCGGCAAGAAATAGGCCTTGGACACCTATTTATATGATGGTCCTTAGAGCCATAATTGTAGCATTCTCCATGATTAGGGATGGGAGTCTCTGCTATAGAAGTCACTTGCTTCACCCTCTTGTTTGGATTAGGACTTTCGAACTTAATAAAGGGATGCCTCTTCTTATTGACACCCACAATCTCAACATCGCTTTCTCTATCGGCCTCTTCAAGTCGAAGAGTGATATCTATAAGCTGATCGAAAGAAACTTCTAGTTTCAAAAGTAAAGGGATTTTAAGATTCTTATTCAAGCCATAAACAAATCTCTGATTTATCTTTAATGGGGTATTAATGTATTCAACCCCGTATTTAGAAAGAGATTCGAAAGATGCGACGTAGTCCGTCACAGAAGATTCACCTTGAACAAGGTCGATAAAACGCCGGGCCAAAGTTACTCTTTCAGCCTTCGACACAAATTTCAATTCGAATCTTTCCCGGAATTGCTCCCAAGTGAGATCCGCTTCAACGATTTCAGAAATAAGAAGCTCATACCAATCCAATGCTCTTTCTTGGAGCATGCTAGAAGCCACTTGGACTCGGTGGAGATCAACAAGATTCATGCGAGAAAAGATGCGGTCACATGATCTAAGCCAAGCTTGAATTTCAATGACACTTTCGGATCCCCGAAATGGCCTTCCACCCAAATCGGTATAATCTTTACACAAGCGTGCAAAACTGGATCTAGGATGAGTAGGCTCTGGAATGGGTCCGATAGCTTGAGCATTCTTAACAAGATCTAGAAGCTGCTGGGTAGACATAAATACTCCCTCCTGAAGAGTAGCACTGGATTGACCGACGTTGGTACGGCTAGATCTAACCATTTCTCTTCTTTAAGAAAGAAAGAAGAAGAAAAAGTTATTCACAGAATGAATTTCAATCAAACTTGATTGATAAAACAAGGAATCATAAAAGAAAATAGGATAGAACGGGTCCAATTGACTCGAATAAAATCCTAAGGCATGACTCCTAAGAAAGACTTAGGACAATGATCCTTGTTAGATTATTCTACATTGTTCCGAAGTTTGGCTCTGATACCAAGCTGTGACGCCCCACCTCTATACCCACGCTAGCCCAGGACACTACGGAGTAATGCCGTCAACTAGCGCGGAGAATAAAGCTGTTGAGGAGCGACCATCTGTGTAATTGCTTTGTGCGAGTACCGATATGCCAGATAAAAATAAAATCCGACATACTGATACAAACTCCAAGCTACTACACAGTGGCTATATGGACTTCGGAAACAAATATAGAAATAAACATAACACAAATCAGTCACAGACAGTTCATATCCCAAAGGCGGAAATAGATATGAATATAACACATGAAAGTGTACATCAGAGTAGTGGTCAAATAAGATCCACAATAACACAAAGAATAGATACAAGTGCTAGCCAAAAGAATATGTATACATCAAGGAGTCTAATCTCAAATGTATACAACAAAATCATAAAATAGAGTAGTTAGCCAAAAGTCAGATGATGGTTCCAGATAGGAAGTCAAGAGGAAGCACCTGTAAAATCTCAGTCTGACCCGAGTATTATTTAAGAAGAAAATAATAAACGGATTAGTCTAGCTAAAATTATCAAATAAAATGAGATAGAATATGAGATATGATAATAAAACGTATGATAACAAAAAGATGTCATACTATGATAAGTATACATTATAAAACCCACAAAAGTCATACAATATCTCAAGAATCTCAAAACACAGAAAAGAACGTCATATTCTTAATTTAATTCACCAAGCCACAAATATTGACATACATATCAATGCCCATCGTAAATGCTGGTGAAACATAAATTCCAGAAATCGATATCCAGAAATCACAAAAGTTAACGACACACAAATTCTAGAAATCATCAACAAGAAATCCAGAAAACACAAGAAAGAGGATGAAGCCTATCAAAAATGGGAGTGTGAAAACTCCCCAACACGCGTATCATAAAATGGGTTTTTATCCCATAAAAACGAGCCGAAGCTCCTCCTGACAGGGTATAGTCCCCCATTGCGGACTATGAGCCGAAGCTCCTCCTGATGAGCCAAAGCTCCTCCTGACTGGGTATTGTCCCCCATTGCGGACTATGAGCCGAAGCTCCTCCTGATGAGCCGAAGCTCCACAAAAACGGCCCGAAGACCATGAGCCGAAGCTCCACAAGAACGGCCCGAAGACCATGAGCCGAAGCTCCACAAGAACGGGGTTTAGTCTCCCTCGAAGACAAAGAGACATCGCTCAATTGCTAGTTTAAATCACAAAATGATCATCAATGATCGATAAGTGTAAATTACACTAAGTTAGTAAATATAAGAGTTTAGCTTCATGTCCCATAACCACTAGCTTAACTTAAATATTTACGAACAAATTGTAGATTTCCACTCGAAAATTGTCACAAGAGTTTCAATCGAACAAGTCCAAAAATTAACCGACGAAGTAAACGCAAGCGTTTCTTACCACTTGTTTTGCTAAGCCATTTAATTATATTTTCTCATACGAATGAGGTAAAGGTTTGTATATACTAATAGATTGGAAAACGGTTTTGAAAACAAGCTGTATATTAAAAATAGAGTTGAAATCATCTTTGTAAAAGAGTTTGAATATTTACTACTAGTATAGGAAACCTTTATATTTTAAAGTGACAAATAACAGAAATGATTGTAGAAACAATCAATCACCAAAATCCACGTTCGAAGACGTGAATCAAATCCAAAGAAATCGATACCAATTCCATTAAAATGGACATTCTCAAAAATCCCGAAAAAGAAGTCATCAATGAGGATAATAAATGATAACGACAAATCGGATAACCTTGAATCGATAAAGGCTGGGAATCAAAACAATATATAAAAGAAAACTATTGGAATTCTGGAAATACATACTCCAGACGTCTGGGGTAAATGCTCAGACGTCTGCAGTAAGTTTCGGGCAGTTCTTGAAACAGACCCCAGACGTCTGAGCTTACCTGCAGACGTCTGGTGACGAGCTGAAATTGTTTTTCAGCCAAATAGGAGAGCAAACTCTCACACTTGCACCCGGTCGAGCAATGGACTTTGGGGCTTTTGCCAATTCGACCATTCGGCCCTATAGGCTCTCCGATTCGCAACCGAAAACATGTTCACAAATCAAAGCAAGGATTTTCAAAGTTTTGACTTCAAAACACCAAAAATTGAAATGTTCGCCAAATCAATTCAAACCAAAAGCAATTGAACATGAAATAGTGTTAGGAATTCATACCTAACATCAAAGATAGTTATAGTCATAGATGTGAGATAAAAATCTCACCTTTGAACCCAAAAACGATAAAGAAGAAGCTTGAAAGCAAAGGAGGATCAACCACTCTTCAATCCCAACTCAAGAAGCTTGAATCTAAGCTTTAAAAGAAGAACATTCCCAAAGTTAGGTTTAGGAATTTCTGAAATTAAAGAAGGAAAGAGTTGGAGAAGATGAAGAGAAGACTTACCAATAGCTTCTTCTTAAATTTGGAGATAGAACTTGGATTTGCAAAGATGATTAGGGCTTTGAATTTCCTAATTCTTTTTCTCTTCCCCCATTTTTGATAAAGCTTGAGTTGTATTAGGAAATGGAAGTGAATGAAGAGAAGTGGGGGTGGAGCTAGGGGCTTGTGTTAGGATATAGGGCTGAAACCCAAACTGAAGCCCTAAGTGAAAAAGTAGCAAAATTCGACTATCTCCAAACATATCGAAGTTTATACTCAAAAAGGTTGCAAACGGCATTTTGAACTCAATGGAGGGGGTCTCGAGTCCAAATTCGATTGTTTGCAAAAAGTAGCTTTTCGGACTAAAATCCGACGAACGATGTTATATTTAAATAAAATATTTAAAATATAAAATCGATAAATATGCGGGTTGTTACATCTATTCCATCTTCTTGATAATAACCTTGCACGACTAACTGATCTTTATTTCTAACGACCTCACCTTGTTCATTCATTTTGTTTTTATAAACCCATTTAGTTCCTATTATAGTTTTGTCCTTAGGTCTAGGAACAAGTTCCCATACATCATTTCTGGTGAATTGATTCAGTTCTTCTTTCATAGCAAGAATCCATGAATCATCAGATGATGCTTCCTTTTGATTTTTGGGTTCAATAGTTGATATAAAAGCAACATTACACATCTTATTTAGTTGAAATCTAGTTCTAACAACAGATTCAATATTTCCTAGTATATTTTCTATAGGATGATCTTTTAAAAGCCTGATCCTTTTATTAGGATGAACAGTTTCATAATTTGTTTCATTTGATTCATTATTTAAAGAAAAAAATCATTTTCATCATTTATTTCAATAGAATCTTTGAAATTTTCATCAAAAGATACATGCATTGTTTCTTCAATGGTGTTAGTTTTTAAATTGAAAACTCTGTATGCTTTACTTCTTTTAGAATATCCGATAAAGATTCCTTTGTCGAATTTAGGATCAAATTTATCCAAATTGTCCTTTGTATTTAGAATAAAGCATTTACTTCCAAAAACTTTAAAATAGGATACCTTTGGTTTCTTATTGAAAAGAAGTTCATATGGTGTTTTATGGTTTAACCAGGCTACAAGATCGCCTAATTGATTTACGGGCTACAATCATACCCAATTGATTTACGGGCCACAATCACACCATTTCCAATCACACTTTAATAGAGAGAGACTCGATACACTTCGACCTTTCGATCTTTGATTACAAATGATCTTATACTCTGAATAGCACTGAGATCTTTGAGAGAGAATGGTAGAGAATAAAACTAAAGACGATCGAGTTTGATTCACTTAGGATTTCGGTAGAGTTTTGTTAAGAATGTTTGAAAATAAGAATGGAAGAGAAAGAGGAGAGAAAACAAAGAAATCTTAAGTGAAAATTCGTTGAAAATACTGGTTTATATAGGAGAATAACGGTCATGTACATTCATGAAAGGGTGTGCCAAATAGACACTTCTTTTGAAAAATTGAATTTTAAAATCTACGGCTACCATGTCGACATGGGGGGTATAGGCATGTCAACATCCCCTAGTATTTTTTGAAAATTGATTTTTGTTTTAAAAGAGATTTTCTTTCTAAAGTTTGTCAAAACAATCTTAGAACTTTGTAAACTATTTTAAATATACTTTATGATTATAAAAACCTTTGGAAAGTGATCTTACGAAATGTAAAAGTAATAAAACATAAATATATAAATATTTTGAAATTAAAGCTAAAACATTAAAACCGGGAGATAGTTTAAAAAACAAGAAATGATTTTGAAATTAATATGATTAAAAATAGTTTTTGAATTAAAGCTAAAATATTTAAACCGAGAGAAAGATGTCTTTTTAAAAAGATAGTTTTGAAAAAAATAAAAATAAGTCATTTTGAAATTTTCGTGGATTCCATTCCACTAGAGAAGGTCTTGGGTTCCAACCCACTAAAGAGGTCATGGTTTTCATCCCACTATTAAAGCGAGAAGGTGGATTCCATTCCACATTAAAATCAGAATAAAGATTTTAGTGCTATTATGAAGTTTTAACATAAATCTAGACTCTATTACTTATCTTGATCTCTTGAACTCTTGATAATCTTGATACTCATGAGTCTTTAGTCCTGATTTCTACAATCTTGAATTCATCGATCTTGAATCTTCATACTGTACAGTCTTCATTCTCAGTACATGCATATATATATATATATATATATCCTGCATATACATATATATTTAGACAAAGATATTAGTATTTATATTTTATAACAAGTCCTAAGGTTGTTGTCATCAAAACCATCATCTCAGGAACTAACAGACTTAGGACTAGGGGAAAATCTTGA
The DNA here is from genome assembly GCA_030737815.1 of Allium fistulosum. Lineage (NCBI taxonomy): Eukaryota > Viridiplantae > Streptophyta > Magnoliopsida > Asparagales > Amaryllidaceae > Allium > Allium fistulosum. Next base: position 370,553,637 of record CM060908.1, read on the forward strand.
TCGACTTCGCCTCCTACAGGTGGATTGTTATCATCATTATCACCCTCATCGTTGATGTTGACAATTGGAACTATATCGGTGTTGCAGCCTTCCTCTAATAAACTGTGGGCGAGAAGATTCTTGTCTACCAATAGAGTTCTTATATACCTATCCCCAACTGGGACTGTAATAAGAGTATTAATGGTATATGAAAGTGATTCGCCACTAGGTCTCGTTGAAACATTTGTATAACAGAGAAAAATAAATTAATTATGCAGACTATAAGGCAAGTGCATGAATGGCATTTAAAATAAAACTTACGTCTGGATTTCCATCTATGAGCGAACCTATATAGACAACGTACATAAACCATTGAGCTTTAAAATAACTCAGCTTGATCCAATCCCCGATAACTGTTTTGCAACCCCTCATTGACTCAAGTTAATAAGAGATGGGTTTTATTTGTGGCTCTTAAAGCTATAGATGTATCGGATTTCCTCATCACTAGGCACTCGATTCAAATGCTCAGAGAAGACCATATAAGTGCTAAGAAGAAAAGCATAGTTGTTTGGATGTAGCTGTGTAGGAGCCAGTTTCATAAAGTTCAGGACTCGAATGATGGATTGATTAAATGGCGAGACGCAACCCGCCAGGCCCATATATCTGTTGCAAGCAATATATCCTTCTGGACGATCATGAACTCTTTGGTCATGAGACAGTGCCAGAACGTCATCAAATGGAATTTCATGCTTATTGCTTATCCTCCAAAGATATCCTTCATCGATTTTGGAGGGAACAGGATCAACTGGCTCATTCACTTTTACTACATCCTCAAGAGTATTGGGTGTTGAATTTATTTGAGCTCCATCTACAGTTCAACTAGATTTCTAGGAATCTGTTGCAGTACTTCAGGATTCTCAAGATTTTTCGATCAACCTGTGGAATTTCTGGTTCCTTCCTGTGTTGGATGGGAGTTTGCTACGCCTGTGAAGTTGTGGATGAGCTTGACTCTATGTCAGATTCAATGTATTTGGAAGTTGATGTACCTTTGGCTTAAGTAGCCAGACGTTCGGAACGTCTTTGGTCCATTTCAATTATAAAAAACTCGACAGATAATCAATATTAGAAGGCTAATTACAAACTGTACCCCCCATCTAAAGTGGATTCTAGTGCAGTGTTGTGTGATGCTATGTAGTTCAGATTTTTGATATTATTTAACTATTTATTTTAGCAGTTTAATTAAAAGTATGAATATCACTCGACGTGAACATCATTACTAACCGTCTCCATAAGCTTTATGTTGTTGACAACGCTTTGGAGATATTTCAAGATGGAGGATGAATTCGATATGAATCGGCAAGACCATGTTTGATAGAATACATAGAGTGGGCCAAAATTTTGCCTAAGTTTTGGAGTCTCCCTGACCCCCACGGCCAAGGAATTTTTTTGCCCTTTGTGCCTTCTTCTTCCATCTCCACCGATTCCAAAGTCGTGGCCAACCCACAAACGTCTTCATTTGTTCAACTACGGCCGTCACCACCCTCTTTTCCACGGTTATCATCATACCTACCTATTGATGTGAAGTCATGGTTCGAAGTGTGGTTCGGTTCAGGTGAAGCGGGTCCTCGGGTTAAGGTTCAGATCGACGGAGGCAGATCTGACCAAGGTGGTCAACGACGGTGATGTCAAGCAAGGGTGGATGGTAGCGGGTCTTTATTTAGGAGCGAGGAAGCGTCAATGGCAGGAACTAAAGGAATTAAGGTCGTTAGAAATAAATGAGCAAGTGAGAAAAAGAAAGAAAGGAGATGGGCTTATAGAACCTCTCAAGCCCGTATCAGGCCAAAACTTGGAGATTACTCCAAGTGCGGAGTAGGTACCGACTCCCAAATAGGGGATCGGTTGCTAACTCAAAAAATGGATCAGCACCCTGGATTGAGTGTGAAAGCACCAGCCCTGTTTTTACAGAGAAATAATATGGGGAATAAATGTAAAAAGAGCAGAAATAGTAAAAGGACAAGAAGATTTTTATAGTGGTTTGATTGTTAATGAAGCCTACGTCCACGTTATAACTTTCTATTAACTGACTGTTGTTACAAGTAAAATCAGATTACAATATGATTAAATCTTCTAAGTTAGATCAAGTCACAAGTACAAGAGTTCACTGGAGAATCATAGTGAACCCCTATATGACTATTATGTGGGAGGAGAAGAGTAGAGAATAATCTCTGCAGAGTTCCAACAGCCAGTCCAGAAGATCTTGTTTATGTTGCAGGTAGGATTGTATTTATGAGGGTTGGAGAGCACTTGGGGTAGAAGTTTAAGTGCAGAAGAGTCCAGTTGCTACGCCAAGTCATCACCGAAAATCTCAAATCAATCTGAATCATTTCTATGGATCGCTAGCTATCCATAGGGGATGGATCGCTAGCCATCCGTCAATTTAGCATATTTGTCTACCAGAAGCCTTTACTTAGTGCTACGAAGGAGTTCGAAAAGTTTGAGGGTGATCGACCTATCTTGATGGGTCGCTAGCTATCCATAGGGGATGGGTCGCTAGCTATCCATTGGGGATGGATAACTAACTATCAATAAAGGATGGATCACTAGCTATCCATCTACTTAGCATATTTTTGAGTGATCTTAGTTTGGTTGTCTTCCTATCTTCTATTTAAGTGCTTTATCCAAATATCAAGTCATTTGGAGTTTGTTTGATCATCCGTCTTCATGGGTCATCTGGTCTAGAAGAACCATCCATAACTCGCTCAAAACTTAATGAAATTAGATGAAACTTCGCAGGTATACTCTAGAAGGTGTCAGGGACCTACTTTAAAATTTTCAAGTGACGTGGCCTCACTCAACATGTGTCGCTAGCGATCCATCTAGTTAGGTCGCTAGCTACCTATCTAGCCTTATGAAACCAAGCTCATTTTTAGCGAGTGTCTTCTTTTATGTCTTCTAAGTGTTCTTGCAAAATTTCAAATCAATTCGACTTTGTATGAGTTCTCTAGGTCCATTTTAAGTTAGATGCTTTGGTCAAAAAGCGAGTAGATAGCTTGAATCAGATGAGTCTTTACTTCTTAAACTATGCTGCTTGGAATGCTGTGAAACTTGGTAAGTATTTTTAGAAGAGGTAGTAGATCATGATGCAAGAGGCTCTGACAACTTGTAATGCTTTCTTTTGGATCGCTAGCGATCCATGGATGATGGAACGTCAATGATCCATCTACTTAGTGGATTTTTGGCTTGTTTCTCTTTAGTTCCATTGGCTTATTCTTTTAGATGCCTTGTTCATCACATTTGAAATGAGATGTACTTTGGAGGGCAAATGTTATCTAGCCTCTTGGCCAGCCAAAATTCGAACAGATTAGACAAGTCAAACTTGGCGTTTTCAAGGTAGAAAGCCCGAGGAGGTAGCCTAAGAGCTCGAAAAATAAACACACACATAGTCACAAAGTCAAAGCTAAAGCCACCTAAGTCAACAAGATATTGGGATCCTCAAAGTTGGGGATTAGTACCGACTATCAATTGGGGACCAGTACCAAGTCCCAGAAACAACTTGGGTGGACCCCATCTCTAGCTTATATGTCTATCTTAATGCTAAAGTACTACAAAAATAGCAATCAAAGCATAATAATTTCTAACAAAAAACATTATAGTCAAAGGGCTTCATACACGAGCCGGCATAAGTCAAATTTTAGGATGCACCATCATGAAAAGCTCTTCAGCAAGCCTTAATGCTCCTTGGTCATATTTACTCAAGCCCTACATAAACAACACAGCAAATCGTCACACATCTAAAGAATAAACTTAAGCTTCTCTTCATACTGCGCGAACCTTAGATAAGTAGTAGATAACCCACAACCCCTCTTCGAATCCATTGTTTCAAATTCAAATATTCTTATGTAACAACCTATATTTTACGTATCGAAGGATCGTAAAATATTTTATTTTGTTCATATGAGGTCCATGAATCTATATTTTTGGGATATGACTCTTAGGGACTTTTAGACACCTATGATTTTTCTCGAATTTCTATGTGACCATTTTCACCCTGAAAACCTTCTTTAGGCTAACTTTTAATAAGAGTTGAATTAGGGTTTCAAACTATTCCATTGCTTCAGAAGGATGGTTCCCCATTCCGTAGAGTGGTCATAATAGAAACATGGACTTACGATTAGAAAGTTATGCCTATTTCAAGTTTTTAAGTGGAGTGCTTTCCTTCGCTGTTCGGATTAGATCTATACACAAATTGGGTGAATTTGGTAATTGATGAATGGTTTATGCCTTCACACTATACTATGCATGTTTATATGATAGAATTATAGGATTTAACATGTTTTAAATTGAATTGGCCATAAAAACCTTTTCTAATTCTAATGACATATTAATCCATAAATATGATATAGATTGATTAGAAATCACTTTGATTTATGTTCATATATTCATGCATATGTAGATCTATGTTAGAAATTTCCTTATTTATCTTATTTTGATGGATTGCAAGTTTGATTGGATGAAATTTCTTGTTATTCTACGTTTGTATGATATGATTTGATGTTGTTTGCTAGTGTTGTGATTGCATAGAAAATTAGGTCGAAGAATTCAGCAAATTGGAGGCAAATTTGGTCAGAATTAAACGAAACTTAGCAAATAGGTTTAGGAAAATAGGATGAGGCCACATAGTAACTTGCAAGTTGGTAGGAGTTAAAGTCATAACTCAAAGCCGAGTTATGGCTATAACTCGGCACCAATTATGGTGCTACTCATGTGCACTTCTTGAATTTGTTAATGGAAAGGGTTTGTCAAGTGAAGGTTGCCTATAGCTTGATGCAGGAAATTTGGCTAAGTATTGGATGTGATGACGAGTTATCTCTAGAACTAGAAGACATGGCTTTGGATTAGGGCCGAGTTATTAAAGAGGGATGAGTCAGGGTCTAAGGGGTACCTAGGGAAGAGTACTAGAGGCAAGGAAAGAGATGGTAGCCGATAATTGTCCAAGTGCGTAACTCGATACCGAGGCGTCTTGATGAGTCGGTACTGAGCTATCACATTGTATGAGACAGATATGAAACTTTTAAGGCAGGAAGAGGATGCTTTGTAGACCGTGCTGGAGTGTTGATTTGTTCGTATTAGGTTGGATGATGATAGAACAACATGATGAAAAGCTATGGTCTTCTGATGTTGACTCATGTTGGGAGAGGTTCCGAAGATGGCGGCTCGTAAAGAAGGAACCGTATGATCGGGGAATGTCGAAGGGTTCCTCATGAATGATAAAAAATGGATTGAGCAAGAAGAGCTCAGTATCCAAATGGAGCAAAGGTGGGCTCGAATATTTGTTCTAAGGAATCATTGATGCTCGAAGAATTTTCAATAGTACTCGAAGTAGGGGTATTATAAGTGGGAACACCCATGGGTCAATTGAGGGACATGTATACCTTTGACCTGTTGCTTTGGGTCTAGTGTCCAACTTTTGGGCTGCGAGACACGTATCCAGCTTTGGGTTGTGAGATATGAGAGTACAATAAAGAACCCAGATTTCAATTATCCCTAGCTAGGGGCCATACGAGTTATCATATATTCAAAGCACAAGGAGTGATAGTTAGGATTTTTGATGGATGTTATGAATGCTTTAGTTATTTTCTTTAGTAGGCTATCACTCATTGGTATCATGTGGAGTAGGTATTGGAGATAGGAATACCTGGAAGATTGATATCCTTTATTTTGATTGTGGCATATCTTTATGGTATTGCAAAATAGCATATTATAGTGTTATATGCTAATTCTTTGGTTGCAGGGATGGGTTAGGTATGGTTCGTGTACTCTTGTTCCTTACCATATTTACCCATATAGTATTTTGAGACTCATTTACCTCTCACACTAGACCGTTGTCTGACCCAAAGTTTTATGCTTTTCTTCTTATTACCTTGGGTACTCTTAAATGTGTAGACTAGATAACGGGTCTAAATGACACAGTAGCTATTTGGAGGATGAGCTAGATGGAGCTATCTTGTATTATATATTTATATGGATTCTACGCTTATTTCACTGTGCAACACTAAGAAGCCTTAGTAGTGACTACTTATACTTGTATTTGAGACAGCTATCAAGCTTGTTTCCATTGTATAAACTCTACGACATTTGATGTATAATTGTGTGGACATGTACTCTTATGATTTTTTCACATACTTATTACTGTCCCTTCTATTATATACATGATATTATATTTTATCCATGCGCTGTGAGATATAACAGGCTATATGATATATTAGTTTATTTCAACCCTAATGATTGTCCTATATCAATCTAACATGGACAACGCACTATATATATATATATATTGTTGGTGTCGATGGTATAGGGAGGTCGTCACATTTGGTACCGGAGCTTTGGTTATATTATTAACTGGAGTTGATACCATGATCCATTAGAGGTAGGAAATGTGTTATCACCTTAGACTGGGTCGAGAGTATATATGTATATGAGAGAGAGAGCCTACTTGTTATAAGTTTGGTTTTCAAAGCTATATAATAATATATTATATATTATAAATCACATGCAAATGAGCATTATGGACACGGTTTTCTTTATGAGAGACCAATCATTCTTGTTACAGATAAGAATGAGCTGGCACACAAGGAACGTTGTGAGGAATATTGATTAAGGAGTACAGGAAGGAGCGGGATCAGGAGCTGCTACGCCTAATGTCCAAGCCACGTTCAATGATATGATGACTAATATGGTAAGGAATGCTCATAGAGTGGTGATAGGTAAAGGTGCTCTCGTGCAAGCGCCTAGGGTTGAGTTTGCCAAGCTGAACAAATATTATTCTACTCTTAGAGGGAATTCATTCCCTGGGATGGAGTCAGTCATAGAAGTGTAAGATTGGTTGAATACTTGTGAGTGCATCTTTGGTGATATGGAGGTGGAATATGCTATGAAGAGAAAATTGGCTTCGAGACAGCTTCAGGGCCGAGCTATGAATTGGTGGAATGCTATCACTATTGCTACTCTAGAAGACCAGTTCTCTTAGGATCAATTTAAGATGAGGTTTAAGGAGAAGTTTATTCTGGTTGCTCAGAAGTTGGTTCTGTTTAGAAATTTTGATGATCTCAAGCAAGGAGAGATAACAGTTTCTGAATCTATAGCAGAATTTGATGCTTTGTTTGGGTTGTCGTTCATCGACACTCCATTAAGGAAGAATTAGAAATTCATCATTAATTTGGATGACTACTTGGGAGAAAAGCTAATGGACCATATAGATGAGCTATTTAAGAAGCTTGTACAGAAGGCGCTTCGCTATGAGAGATTGTACCCTAAGGCTAAGACTGCTATTTTTGTTTCTACTGAGAAGGAAGAGCTAAAGCCATAGCAAGGCAGTGAAGGCGAGAAGAAGTGGAACAGAAAGAGAAAGTAGTCCCAGAGAAACGGTGGTAAGAAGAAGGATAAATGAGAATCTACTTTCATTGTATGCAATGGAAAGGGTCATTTGATTAAAGATTGTAAGATAAGTGAGAAGAGGAAATGTTACTACTATGACAAGCCTGAGCATTTGAAGTAGAATTGTCCAGAATGGTGAAGGATAAGTAGGCAGTGAAAGCGTATGCCTTGGACGTAGTCCCGACTTTGTCGAGTGCTCCTTCAATGAAGGAGAAGGGGAAGGGAGTCATCATTCAAGGTATGCTTTATATTGGTGATGTTCCTGTTTGATTTTTGTTTGATACCGGTGCTTCTCATTCATTCATCTGTAGTGACCTAGTAGATAGATTAGGATTAGACCCTAAAATAGTAGACCGACCCTTAATCATGACGAACCCTATTGGATGCTCTACTAGTCTTTGCATGGTTTGTCGTGGTCTAGTTTTATCGAGTCATAGATGTTCTTTGGTTTGTGATTGTTTTGTTTTGGACTTTGTTGGGTTTGAGATTATTTTGGGTAGACTGGCTTATGAAGTATGCGGCCCTAGTGGATTGCGAGAAGACATTGGTGACAATCGAAGATGTGGATGGATGAATGGTAGTGATTAGCTGCCTATCAGAGGATGGGGTGATAATTAGCTTTCTAAATTCACTTGAGATTCCATATGAGGGATTTTCATCAATGCCCGTTACTAGAGAATATCTAGATGTCTTCGAGGAAGTGATTGGATTATCGCCACATTGAGAGATTGTGTTTTGGATAGACTTAGTGAAGAAAGCCAGACCGATAGTTATGCCTTTGAGGCATGTGGCACCTAAGGAGTAGAAGGAATTAGAGGTGCAATGAATGACCTATTGTAATGAACCGGGATTTTCGTCCCTCGAAAATCGACATCAGTACGTTCGTTGTATATCATGCCAAACAATTGAGTGCCGAAAATACCCGATCATTAGGGTGTAGAAGAAGAAGATAGAAGAAGAAACTGAAAACACTAATACAGAATCTCAGAATCATAGCGGAACAATATATAATAGATAATAACATAACTTTATACAAAAAGGAACTATAACTGTTTTTATACACATCATCATCAGAGTACAACAATCATCAAGTCAATTCTGGACAGTTATTACAACTTGTCCTCACCAATGCTGACTATACGGTCTACACACACATCGGAATATAATCAAGTACGTAGGATACGCTGAGTCTCCTCCAGCTCGTCTCCTGAGCTCCATAGCATTCTAAACTGAATCTGTAATACTCAGTCTGACCCGAGCATTATAACAAAATAACATCCGAGTCAGTCTAGAAAACCAGCATGAGAAAACACACTCAATTTGAATTATTAGTGTTATCAAAATCCTTTGAAAACAAAGGTATCTCGTAGAACCGCGTCATACATAAACATAACGGGTTTTACCTTACAATGACCAAAACATTTCATATCAAATCATCTGATATTATAATAGTGTCTATAGAAAATAAATTATAAAATAGCTGAATTGCTTGCATCTCACGTTTCAGCATAGTTGGGCATAATCAAACCGTACATGCTCGTAGTGGATATTGGATTGCATACAATGACTGGGCTACTAGGGTACCGCCCGCCACAGTACACCTCTAGAAAAATGTACCGAGATTGTACCTAACGATCCCTGCCAACACAGGACCGGCCTATCCCTTACTGGATAGTACCGGTTATGTTATCACCCCGGGTGTTCCCATCCTAATCGAGCGCTCTCTTTTCCATGCACAACCATATCCATAATTATAATATATTATATCCGAGGGTATTTAGAAAAGTGATAACATACTCTACTTGGGTGCGACCCACTTAGCCATGCTGCATCTCCCATGTTTTAGTCATTCTCGGTTGATGAGGCTACGTTTTACCTTACTAATAGCATTCATACTTGGAAACAGGACAAGTGTAGGGCTGGTATAGTCAGCACTGGTGAGGACAAGTTATAATAACTGTCCAGAATTGATTTGATGATTTTTGTACTCTAATGATGGTATGTATGAAAATAGTTATAGTTTCTTTTTGTATAAAGTTATGTTATTATCTATTATATATTATTCCGCTATGATTGTGAGATTCTGCATTAGTGTTTTCAGTTTCTTCTTCTATCTTCTTCTTCTTCACCCTAATGATTAGGTATTTTCGACACTCAATTGTTCAGCATGCTATACAGCGAACATATTGATGTCGATTTTCGAGGGTTGAAAATCCCAGTTCGTTACAGTGGTATCAAAGCTAACGGTTAAGCGTGAACCTTGGCTTTGGTGGGGATTAATCATTAGAGATAGGGTCGATAGTACCATAGAATGAGTTTGAGTGTATTAATAGATATGAGTGCGTATTTTTTAGTGAATATAAAATGTTTTATATTGCGTTGATTTATCGGTTGAGTGTTTATAAATTATGGTCGAGTAGTGGGATGCCACAAAATTGATAGGAGTTACTAAACACTTGAACAAGGTAAGCCGACACAGTATCGTTTTGAAGCGGGTAAACGAAATAATTTTATCCAATTTGTATTTTGATATAAAAGAAATAATTTTTTGAAATTATTATAGTATAATTGGTGTGTTTGGTAGTTATTATTATAATCCAAACCATATCATAAAATTTGAAATGGTTATATATATAACCAAATAGAGATTGTATAAGAATGATTTGTGCAAAGGATTATAAATAAAAATGGATTCAAACCAGAATTTGGAAATTTAAAATCCCGGAAGCTTTAAAAAATGTTTTAAAATGGATTTGAACTAAGTATTTGGGAATTTTGAAATCTCGGAAGTTTTGGAAATTTTTTTCCAAAGTGATTGAAAAGAATAATGGAGTATTATTTGGAGATATTTTTGAATAGAAAATGCTTTAAATTGAATTTAAAAATGGATTTTGAAAGTGATAAAGCATTGAACTCACTTCAGTCACTGGAAAATAATCCTGGTGATGACTGTGCAGCATCATCAGTATTCAATTTCGAGTTTCTAGGTGACAGATTGCCACTGTGATTATTTGGCTTCAGAATTATTTTGGTAAAATCGGGTTTTGATTTAAAAATTCCAAAAGAAAGATTTGGTATATAGAAAGTAATATATATTCATATATGGGATTTCAAAATGACTTAAAATAAAACCGGGTGATTGAATTCTGAAATTTCTAATTAAATGAGAAGTGAAACCAAAAGAGAATAAGTATTTGAAATGAAACTTGGGAAATGTGAATTTCAGTATGAAATTAAAATTTAACTTATGCAAGTTAAATAAAATAAATTTGAAAAGGGAAATTGTAGGGATTTGAATTTAACTTAAGCTAAGTTAAAATAAAGTTGGATTAGATTAGAAATGATATCGAATGGAATTGTATATAAAACTTAAATTGCAAAGTGACTATATAACTATAGGTTATAAATTTTGAATGGGATGAAATTTAAGTGGAAAATTATGGAATTGTGAATAAATTGAAGTGGATATAAATAAGAATTGCGAAGGGATTATATAACTATTAGTTATAAATTATTGGATGGAATAAATGTAAAAGGAAAAATTTATTAAATGATGAATGGGTAAGTTGGTGTAACTTGTAAATGTGGAAATAAAATTGAATTTTGACGATTTGGGATAATCGGAAAACCCCGAATGGATGTTAAAATTTACTAAGCGATTGGTGAAATAGAAACTAAGTTTTACAACTTATTGAATGGAGAAATAAAATGGCAAAACTAAAATGAAATGGTTAAATATTCGGAATAAAATCCAAACTTGGATTATAAGATGGATTTGAACTCAAGTAAATTAAATGAAGTGATTTTTGAAATAAAAATTAGATATTGAATTATAAATTGGAAGTGAACTAATTAGATAAATTAATTAGTTAATTGAATATAGAAATGGAACTTAACTTGGTTAAGTAAAATGGATTGTGGATTGAAATTGAAATTGAATATGGAACTTGAGTTATAAATGAAATTCGACTTAAATATAAGAAAATTAAATTTATTTTGAAATGTTGTCGAATAAAATAGAAATGGATTGAAATGGGGATGACTTAAGTTATAAATAAATTCAATTTAAGTGTAAATAAATTAAATATTGCTTTGGGATATTATTTAAATGAATTCGAGTATGAAATTAAGTTTTGAAGTGGAAATGAATATATGTGTTGTATAAAAGGTTATAATAAACCTTAATACTAATTTTATGAGATGAATTTCAAGTAATATAGTGTAAATTGAGATATACCAAGTAAATGGAAGTGCGAATCAATCGAAGGTGAATAAATTAAATAACAATCTATTTAAAATGAAATGGAATTTGGTTGCAATGGAAATAAACTTAACTTATATGGTTGAAATGATTAAAAGTAAACGAATTAACTTAAGTTAATATTTTTGGATGGAAACTTGGCCCGAATGAATTTATGAAATGATTCATAAGTAAACGGGCATAGATTGGTTTGTTGTTGAATATATAATTGAGGAAACAAGATTTTGTGAATAAATTGAATGTGGATTAATAAAAAGTTGATAAATTGAATTAGAATCGATTTAAAATAGCTATAAGAATAAGTGGTTGTTTTATTAAATGAATATCACTGGATTTACATGGAAAAATTTGTCGCTTGACGTAAACGGAAGTAAACAAAATTTTGTGAATCAATGGAAAGTTATATAAATTGATTTAGAAGCAATTTGGAGTGGATATGAATATGTTGAGTGCAAATATGATTGGAATGCTAATAAATTGTTGTGAATCATTTGGAATTGAATAAATGGCGTATAAGTTGAATTAGAAGCAAATAATTTAATGATTGAAACCTTGTACTTGCGTATACCTTCTAAAATGGATGATATGCCATGTTTGCATTATGAAATTATGTGTTTAAAATAGTTAAATGTGTGCAATGCTATTGAATTCCATATATATGAAACTAATGTACTTTACTTGAGTAAGTACAGGTACATGGGGGCTATTTGGCTAGATTTTGGGTTGCGAAATTGCATATAAATTGAGCAAGCTTGCTTAATAACGCTACAATAAGGTACACTTACGAATTTAGCGAGAAATATAAAAATATTGATATATATTGTGTTTTCCAACCATGAGAACCGATGTATATGTTTTCATCATATTTTTCATATTGCAAAAGGCTCTCCATACAAGGGAGACTGCTAAAAAAATTCAGAAATTTAGGGTGTTAGAAAAATTTTGAAAATTTTGTTAACCAAAATTTGTTTCGAATTGAAATTGAAATAAGGGACTTTGGTTTGGAAATGGAAACTAGATGTTTTTTATGGAACTACAGGAATTAGGAAAGTGAAATAGCAAGTTAACTAAGTGGGTTTTTGAAAAGTAATGGGTTTGGATCATCCTTCCAACCTTAGCAACTTCGGGGACGAAATTCTTTTAAGGGGGAGGAGTGTAATGACCCGGATTTTCCGTCATTTGACTTTGAATATTTAAATGGTTTCAAATGTTGGGTTTGGAATATAAATTGATTTTTGAATATGAAGATTTTGGTTGAAATTGTAGAATGAATTTAAATTTCAAATATAACAATTTATCGTAATACGGAATTGGTGAATAATTGAAATTTGAGTTGAATTTGAATTGAAATGATTTCTAATGTTGATATAGGTTCTATTTGAATTAGAATTGAGTTAATAAGTTTTAAAACTAGAATTTCAAGTGATTTCCCCAATTTTCAAAATCGTCGATTTAATCGACGCGTTAAAATAGCATTCCAAGGTACATTCTCGAAATTCACCGAAACTAGTTCCATTGGATCTGTAATAGTCTATTATTATCGGATTTCAATTTTCGTAGAGTTTGGATTCACCGTTTGGTCGTTCGAGCTGAAAACACACAGAACTAATTTAGTTTAAAATCGTCGATTTAAAAAGCTATCTTCCACATACAATCGAGTTAGGCCTCGAGATTTGTTCCATTGGGTTCGGAATAGGGGTATAATATTAGAAACGCCAGGCGGCACGCCTCAATAGGAATTCGAAAATTTCACAGTTTAAATTTCGAGATATTTTGGAAAATAAAATAAAAGAAAAATCAAACCAAATCCTCGAGCCACCCTATTCTTTGAGAAGCCGACCTACCTTGTTTGTAAAGCCGCCCTTCACCATTTATATCACGTCCTTCCTCTCAGAACGAAATCGATTCGTTTAAATTAAAAAAGAAAAAGTATCAGGCGATTTAATCGAAGTCACTGCGGCAACGTTAGGGCAAACCGCCCTTCACCATTGCATTCACGTGCACGCGAGCATAAGGAGGCACGAGCACCTGGAGGTGGGGTTGCAAGCAAGGTCGGTGATGGGCGGCACGGTGGAGCACGGAGTAGGCAAGGTCGAGGTCGCGGTGGACTCTGATGGGTCGAAGCAACGACAATAGTGTGGGGAAAGTCGAGCGTTTCATTGGCAGGGACTGGGCAATGTCGTGCTTTGAGAAAGGGGGTCGAACGGCCAAGATTTGCATATTTGCAAGGTTGAGCCCTGAACGATGGAGAGGGATTAAGGTTGAACGATAACTAGATTAGTTTAATTTTTTTATAAAGTTATTAAATAAATTATATAATCTTGAACTGTTAATAAACTCGTAATTCATTCATATGAGGTCCAAAAATCATGGAATTCGTCACGTTGGATTCGTAGCTGCGAAATATACAATCTGGAATTTGTTTGGGATTTTTCGAAGCCATCCAGGATTTTGGATAATTTAAAATCTGGATGTTCGACAAATTAAAAATCAATGTGAGTAAATCTCACTCATTTGAATTACTGCTTTTAATTTTAAAATGTTAAAATTAATTATTGGCTGGTTGGATGAATTTATAAATTATTATCAGTTGGATGTTATATTATATATATGAGTAGTTGGATATATTCCCACCGATTGGAGTGGATGAGACCCTATGCGCCCCGCATAATAGCGGATGACTCTATATTACCACGATATCCCGTCCCGAAGCGGGATTGGTATTTTATGTTGTATAACATCTGTGGATGCAGGGAAACATGTTGGAGGGATCCAACTGGATTCCTCAAAAATATATTTATTGTTTCGTATATAGTGATATATGATGAGATTGAATAATTTGTTATAGATTGTTGTATGATTTGATATATTGAATGCTATAATAGCACAAGCCTTGGTGTTTTAAATACCATAAATAAAATATTTGAATTTTAGAAAGAAATTAAAATGGAAAATTTTGGAATTTAAGACATTTATATAGAATCAGAATATTTTATAAGAAATGGATTTGAATTAAAAAAAGATTTGATATCAAGAAATTTGTTTAACTATTTTATTAAATGTTTCAAATAGAAAATTTTGAAAATAATTTATACAAAGGAATTTTAACAATAAATTAAATGATACCTATTAAATATGATTTGTAAGTTGAAATCGAGTTTTCGAGTGGATTTGGAATATTAATTGGATTAATTGAGGAATAGATTTCCAAACGAAATTTTAAATAGAAATTGAATTATAAATGGGCTTGGAAATATGGACCTGTCATTAAACAGATAAAACGAGAATGAGTTATAAATTTATAAACAATATTTATAAAGGGAGTGAAAGGATTATAAATTGATAATTATATAAAAAGAAATGAAATAGATATTGGAAATGAATTTTGGGCAATTAAATGAGATTATCAAGAAATAGTGTTGATGAGATGATTTTATAATAAGGATATTTTAAAAACCAAGAATAGAACCTGGATGAAAATTTAAATTTATAACCGAAAGTTATAAATAAGCAAAAATGATTATTAGTTGATAAATTGGGAATATAAATTCATTGAATGAATTTATAACGAGATATGGAAATTGGTTTTGGGGAAAATAGTGGATTCTATTTTTGAAATGCGAGAATGGTTAGGGAATCAAAATGAAATCGATGTGTTATGAATCGAGAGGGATTTATAAATTGAAATTGGTTATTGGGATTTTAAAAATATATTTTTATTAAGAAGTTAAGTTTTGTGTTTAAAGGAAATTTTTTATTTATTAAACTATGTAATTTAAAGCTGTTAAGTATTGAAATACTTCGGAAAGTGGATTTTACAAAATTTTAATATTTACAAAAATCAAATCAAACTTTTATAATAAGTTTTGTAAATCGATTAGTTTTATTTAAAAATGAATTGGAAATGAGTTATCGATGTTTATTTAAAGTGTTTAAATATTTTAAATAATTACTTAAACGTGTTTTAAAAAAATAAATTATTATTCTTTAAAAATACTTAGCATATATATATATATATATATATAGTTTTGAAATGGTTGAAATTTATTTATAAATTCTCTCGGGATTTGAAGACAGGGTTATTTAACAGATATGAGTTTAATAAGAAAAACTTGTAAGCGAATTCTGGAAACTTAAGAAAATTTCCGAACCGTTGAATAAGAGAACTTCGAAAAATGAATTGGAATTCATAACAGAAGTTAGAAGTGAGTAGTTGAAATTATAGACAAGTATAATCGATTTTAGAAATTTTAAAGGAAATAAATTAATAGATTCCGGGAACTTAGAGAATTCGTTATAAATGAGTTACGGGATTTACAAGTAAATAATAAATAGAATAATTCCTAAGGATTGGAAATAATATGATTTAGGAAATATACTTATATATATTTTCTAAGGATTGGGCTGGAAGGATTTAAAATATTTTAACTATGAGATTTTTATTATAGAAATATTTTTCAAGGTGTTGAATAGAAAAATGGAGTTTGGAAATATTTCTAAATATTGATATGGATTGAAAATATCTCGTTAAGGATACACGGATTTGAAATTGTTTTCGAATGTTGGAAATACCGGAAGAGTTTTGAATATATATTTATATATATATATATATATATATATATATATATCTTTGTAAAGATATTTTGGATGAATGTTTTGAAGATTTATAAAATAAGGCCTAGACTGTTTATGTAACGACCCATAAATTTTGGTTGGTTTTAATAACATATTTAACTGAATTTTGTGAAATTTTAAATAATTGAATTTTGAAATAAAAATTTTATATTTGAAATACGTCTATTTAAACATAGCAACTGGTAAATTTTCATCTGATAATATTGAAGTTTATTTTCTTGTGAAATTCTATTTCAATTTAAATCAGTTAATAACAGTTGAATTTAAAAGTCTCCCGAAACCTAAATATGTCAACATGAGAAAATTTATTTAGAACACTCTGAATAAGACTGCGTAACTCGTTTTGCAAATTTCGGACGTTTCTAGCTCCGTTTGGATTTTTCCGTACGAAATAGCAACGTATATCGGTATTTGTATCGACTTTTGATAGGATGATCGTACCTCTGATATCTGTATACCATTTTGATCGTCTCGTCGTGCTGATCTCTACGGTGTATTCAATTCCGTTTTTGAAGTCCGGTGCACAGCGGAATCCGTGAAACCGGTAACCATACCGGTACCAGATCCGCGACCTTTCGTTTTCTTTTGAATTTCAAATTTAACCGTGTCATCCAACCAAGAATTAATTGCTTTAATAATTTTCTTTGCAGACGTTACCATTCCCATCATTTCACTTTAATACATATGGTACGTTCCCTTTACCTGTTGCCTGTTCATCTTTTACCTGTTGCGTTGCTTACCCTTTTTTTTATAAGCTAATTTATCTTCTCTCTCGGTTGCTTTCTTTTGCCTGAGATCTCACATGCTCCTTCATTTTTCCGCCTTCAAAACTTTATGATACGTTCACATTTTATGCCCCAGCCTGACTCCGATCGGTGGCAACCACTTCATCCCTCGTGCTTGAGATCCACCGCGAGTTGCTCCTCCCTTCCCTTCGCCCGACCCATCGCCAGCCTCCGACCGGTCTCCGCCCTTCCTCCCCTATTTTGCCGAGCCTCTGCAGGTTGGTGATATTCTTAGTATATGTATATTCTCTTATCATATAAAGTTATATAAATTTGTCTATTTTATTATAGTGATATCAGGATTATCAGTTATACAGTATGTTATTTATTATCTAAATTTTTATGCTTCGCTCCATCTTTTGTTCGGCATATATTGGGTTAAATTGTGAAACTAAATATTTATATATTGGGTTAAACTGTGAAACTAAATATTTATATATAGAATATAGTGTCAGCATATTGTGTGATATATTTCTATGAGTTATCTAGTTATCTATTTTTATAACTGGTTATATGAGTATATTTTATTTCATAAATCTACTACGTATATGTTCATATTTTCATATGAGTTGGTTTCAAAATATATATAGATATTGTATATGTATATCTTATTACAAAGGAAAGTATAATTTTGAGGATATGTATATATGCGAATGCCTTTACATCTATATAGTTTTACATGCAATTGTTTATATTGTGTCGCGGCAGTTTTTCTAGATGAGTCATGTTATTTTGTGGAAATCTGGATATGACGGTTTGAAAGAGATATAATATAAGTATTTTTCAATTTTATAAGTATATATATAAAGTATGTTTTGTTTCTCTGTAGTTAGACTTATATATAAATACGTTTGTAATATAGTTTTTATATAAATCATTTGATGTTTATATATATTGTTTTCATAAATTATAATAAGTTTGTATATGTTTAGTCTATTGTAAGTTAGTTTACCTCGGTTTGCAGTTGTCATTTTATGTTATTACAGTGTATATCTTATTATAAATATTGTATATATGATATCATAGAAGAATATTATACATGCCAGAATGATTTCATATAATACGAGTATATATATATATATTGATAACAGTGTGTGAGAAATAGATTAGTATATTTATTAGTTAAATATATAAAGGTTAGTTGTAAACATATGTTAATATATATATGTATGTGTTATAAAAATGGAATGGATATCTATTTGGAAGTATATTTTGGGTTGCATGCTTACAAGAGTAATATACTATAGTACGTGCTGCATTTTACAGAAGTATATTATATGATTTGTTATATTTATGTGTTAAGTATATACATTAAATCAATGTTGAACAATTATTGTTTGCTGCATGTATGTGTCGCCTATATTAGTGATATAGATATTGTGATTTCAAAGTATATATATAATAAGTATTGATTCAGAGAAGGATTTTTATTTTGATGTTTGATTTTTTTTTCAAATATACCATAAGGATTTATTTTGTTTAAATATATGTGCAAGTATATTGGGATTTGGTTTTCATATATATATATATATATATGTATATGTATATGTATATATTTAGATGTTATTTTATACTTTATAAGTAAAATTGTTGAATTGAGAATAAATATGTATGTTTAATTTAATATGGGTTAGATAAATATGATTTTTTATATAGAGTTATATATATATAATTACATATAAGTTCGCTTACATCATTTATCTTCATCGATCCAATTCTGATTTGATTTCGTCTATTCCTTATTTTCAGCTTTGATCGTCGAACTCATGTCCATCGTGCTTGGTTTCGAAATTCATGCTTGGATTTGTAACTCATCTTATTCTCGTCCATCTCTAGCCTCGAAAGGTGAGCAACCACTCACGATTAACGTTCTTTTATTTATTAAATTTGATTTCAATTGAAACGAAAATTGAAATATGCTGCTGTAGTTATTTAAATTGCTATATATGCTATTATCTGTAATTGTTCACCTGTGGGATATGACACCATATCCTGTTGTTTATATATTATGTTGTTTTTGATGATATATGCCTGCTATATTATTATCATATCTGTTATCACTCTGCAAGTTCCCTGTTAGTATAGAATTCACTATGGGTTGAAATGATACATACCCGAATGGACTTTAGAAGAGGAGAAAATTGTTATGGGTCGAAATAATAGACCCAAGCGATTTTCATTTGAATTGAATTTGGGATTGCGGGTCGAAATGATATCTACCCGTATATATTTAAATTCTGGATTGAAATGATAAATATCTGTATCACTTGACCATAGGATAGTAAATTATATACAGACACTGTTGGTTGATATGTAAATATTTTAAGTTTTTATATAAAGTAGATTTAATAATAAACTTTAAATCTAATAAAGTTGATTTAATTAATATAATATGTCTAAGTATTATATCTTTGAACAGATTTTTCAAGGATTTGTATAAGTTAAGTAAGATAAAGTTGAATTAAGTAAAATTGTATCTTATTAAGAATTCTACTTAATTAAATCAATTTGAACTATTGAATTTAAAGTTTAAAATTTGATTTTATAACTTGATTTTTTTGATTTAAAGTAATGAAATGGATATTTCAAGTTTAAAAAAAATCGAAAGGAATATTTAGTTTAAAGGTAAATTTAGGCTATTTAAATAATACTGAATTTATTAAGTGAATATTTCAAGACTAAATAATAATGAGGTTAAATCGAGACCTATATGAAATTGTTAAATTGAACTTTGAAATGTTGAATATTAAAGCTTTGAAATATACTGGAATCTAAATGGGTTATTTGTGATTCATATTTGTATTTGAAATCAATAAAATTTGAATTTTATATTTAGAAAAATGAATTGAATGGAAATTAATAAATTGAGATTGAATTTGATTTGAATGGGAAAGTCGAGTTGATTTTGAAGCGATTTGTGAAATTTGAGGGATTACTAATACTTTACTTTATAAATTATTTAATATAAATATACTATTTTGAAAAAAAAGATATATTTGAAATGAAAATGATAGCTTGGTTTTAAAGTATAAACTATTTTGAAATGGCCACGGTGTTGTCGTGTATATTTCTACATTGTAGACAGTTCCACGGATCCTTAGAGGATGGTTATCCCAAACATCCTTTAAGTTACTTGTATTTCATTTGATATTTCACTTGAGTTGGATTTATTGATATAAGAATGTTAATCCTGACTCGAGTGTTTTGTGTTTTGCTTTACGCTCGGGTTAGACCGAGTGATACATCATTTGAGACTCACCTTTGGAGTTTGGAGCTTCGTTGGAGATCCAACTATTGACTCAGCTTTCAGCTTTTCTAGTTGATTTGTTCAGAGAGGTCATCTATTGTACTGGAGACTTCACTGCATTTGAGATACTCTGTTGTATTTTATTTCTAACTCTGATGTTTATATAGTAGCTTCATGAACTACTATTTATTTATTCCGCTGTGTATTATTGTATTACTCTGTGTCTGTGATTCTGTGATTGATTTAATTATTGTATATGCTGAGTTTTTCCAAATTTAAATTAACAATCTGATATTTTGAACAATTCAAGTCCAACATGTGTGGATGCGAATGGTTGAAAATACCGGGTCGTTAAAGTTGGTATTGGAGCTTTGGCTCTAGGCAAAACTTGGCATATATGGTAAATTTATTTACAGAATCACGTTCGTTTGAGCTTGAATTTCTTCCTCTTTGATTCGGTTTTCCTTTAGACTTTGGAACGTTCCATGCGGTTCCAAAATCCATTATCTTCTCTCCCTATTCGTGTTTTTTGATTTTGGAATATCCCATAACCCCACTTCGAATGATCTCTATAAGAATAGGCGATCCCGCCAATCTTGAATGATTTGAAAAGGTGTGAAACTCCTTTACAATTGGCATTGATTCACCGGAGATTTCTATATCTTTGGTTTAGATGCCGCTATCTCTTGCGATCAAATGTTGATTTTCTTGGAATTCTGCATCGATCTTGATCCTGAAGTCACGGTTGACCCGGGTAAGGTCAGCCGCGATTCATATAAGTATATCCATCTCTTATTTTGAAATTGATTATCTCATCTTCGATAGAGCCTATCTTTGTTTGGAAATCCATTCTTGAATCATCCTTTGAAAATCGGGTTTTTTTGTATTTTAGAAATTGTTTATATATCGAAATTATTATTTTGATAAGTATGATTATATTCTATATATAAAAGTGAAAATGTTTTCGATAAGGATTATATACCTTTTAAAACAAGAATTTGAAGTTTCGAAAGGATTTTAAATTTTGAAAATTTTATAAGAAATCGATTTATATAAAAATGATTTATAATTGAAAGGGTTTTGAATTTGAGATTTGAGAGATTGAACTCCGGTATTTTGAAATTGGTTTTAAGATTTAGAAATTTTATATAATAATACGATTTGAAAGTATTTTCTGAATAAGAAACGTTTCAAATGAGTTCCAATGATTTCGAAGAAATTTCAAAGAAGTTTTCAAGAAAACAGAAGTCCAGAACTCACTTATGTCACTGGAAAATAATTTCGGTGATGAGTGCATGCATCATCGACATTGATTTTCGAGTTTCAGAGTGGGGGAGAGGTCACTTTAGTAGCATTGCTACGCGAGTGATTTTTGCGAAACCAATTTTGATTTCAAATTCCGAAGTATGATGTGATATTTGAAAGATATATCTTTATATATTTGAACAATTTGAAATGAGCCGGTGTTCAATCCTTGAGTTTCAGATTTGAAACCTATCTTTTGAAATTGATTTACCGATTTGTTGTTGATTTCCAACTTTTGAGTTTGAAAATGATTTCTTCAACTATTTGAATGTTCGAACACTTCCAAATCAAGGTTAACTTTTCAAAGATGAGTAATTTTGAAAAGTATAAAGTATATAAGTTTGGTATGTATGTTTAAAGTATGTAGTAATATGATTTAAATAAGTTGAAACTGTTTTGTTAGGTAAATGAATAAGGTTATTTTGAATTTTTCTGATATGAAATTTAGATTTGAAATGTTTTGAAAAGAATTTGGTCTTCAAAATATTTTGAATAAAATTTTGTTTAAATGTTTTAACTTAGTAACATCTTTATAAAACTATATATTTAACAAGTTGGAATAGATACATAAGTTGTACGTATGTTGTTTTATTCGCATAATTAATTTGATCAAGGTTTTAGTACACAAGTTCGAGGTGAATTACACCATTTCGTGTTTAGATTTCTCATTTGATTCTTGATGGTGAATATTTGATATGGATTTTGGGCTTGATTCTAGAATTCTCTATCATAGTATATGGCTATGCAAGGAGACTGATGGCTTCTAGTCGAGAAACCATACCGAAGTCCGCATTAGGGAAGTCGAATGGACAATACTAGTTCGAAAGCGAACTTGTGTGATCGAGCGAGCGATCGAATGTAATGTTGCGAAATGATGACATCGTACATCTTATATTATATTATCATTGATATATTTTGACGCTGAAATTGAAAGTTGTCGGGTTAGATATCTTTGTAATTTAAATTGGAATTTTTCTTTTGGTAAGCAAAGATATTCAATCCCATATGGCTCTTCATACAGCGAAATTTATTTTTGAAAAATTTGATCCTTATATAAGATGGACCTTATGTAAGTATAAGATGATTTTGAAAACCATTGATTTTAGAAATGAATTGGTTGATTTAAATTATATTGATTTGGAAATTTGGATTTATTTTCTAAATTTATTATTTTTGAAACTTTGGAACTGAAGATATTTAATTTGAGAAGAAATAATTTGGTGGAATTGTATATGATTTTGAAACTGAACTGATATTGAAACAAATTGAAATTTGAGAACCTTGTGTTACTAAATACTTGATTTGGGAGTTATCGAACTTATATAAAATTGATTTGTATAAGTATGAAGTTGATTCGAAAACTATTGATTTGGAAAGGTACTCAATTTGAAAAGCGAAATCTTATATAATTGAAGTCTATATAAGTGTGATTTGTTATACTATTGATTTTGGAAAGTATTTGATTTGAAAATGAAATCTTATATATAATGGACTTTATATAAGTATGATATTTGAAAGTGATTTGAAAAGGTACTATATGATACATATTTTCAAAGTAAAGATATGGAAAGTGCCTTCGGCTTGATATTCGCTTTGTGGCCACATTGTGGATTCATTCTATCGATATTTCTCTTATTTTGGTTTTCCGGATATGATACTCGAGTTTCCATCGAATTCCATGGCGTTACCCATGGTCTTACGAGCGCGACTGCATAGCGTAATTCACCTGGCTGGATGGCCCAGGGGTACGGATGTTTCCTAGGGGATCCAGGCGTAACCATTGTGTATCCTATGATCTATGTAGGTCGTTTTAGTAGCGAAATCTGCAGGGCTGAGAAAACTTACGGATACGGATGTTTCCTGGGGGATCCAGGCATAACCTTTGTGTATCTGCGGTCTACTAGTCATCATGGCGGAATTCGTAGGGCTGAGAAAGCTTACGGATACAGATGTTTCCTGGGGGATCTAGACGTAACCTTTATGTATCTGCGATCCATGGTTAGACAAAGGTTTTGATTGTTTTGTTTGGATTGTACTTTCCATATCTGTTTTTAAAAGGTTTTCCAGTATTTTCACTGGGTGTTAAAACAAGTCTACTAAGTACCTGGAGAATTCTAGCTTTGCGCCTCATCAACGCATGACCAGAGTCTGCAGGAACGAGGATAAACTTGCTGAAACATCGAGTTATAAAAGTATTTCCAGCAAAGAAATTTTGTATTAATATTTGAAATTGAAATTCTTATGGCTTGAATTAAGTATTCATGCCCGATACTATTCTTTTGAATCTACCTTATCTGCTCAGCTTTATTTATTCACCTATATTCTGTTTTTCCAAATCCTCCTTCTTTTCCTTGTTGACTATATCCTTTTTAATTATTGTTTATTTATATACTACATGGTTTAATAGAAAATTTTAGTGTTATAAATATTTTAGAAGTTATTAATTAAATAAAACATATTTAAAGTAAATGATTATTGATTTATTAATAATATTTGAGAAGTATCTTGAGATAAAAATTAATAAATTTATGAATTATGGATTTAATGTTTTCAAATAGCTCCTTTGTAAATATAAGTAATAATGTAAATAATTGCTTTCAAATAGTTTTCATATATTTATAAAGGTGTTATTTAAACATATAAATGGTATTTATAAAGGAAGCAAGAAATTTTACAAATGGGTTTTGGAAGGTATTAAAGTATTAAAGATAATTGAATTGCAAATAAAGTTTTCAAATGAATATTTCAAGTAAAATTTATATAGTTTAAATTAATTGTTTATCCTTGTCTTTTAATCTATCTTTTCTGTCTGGTTGTTTCTATTCTCCTACCTCCTTCCTTTTCAGGGACGAAAAGTTTTGAGTGGGGGAGAGTGTAACGACCCATAAATTTTGATTGGTTTTAATAACGTATTTAACTGAATTTTGTGAAATTTTAAATAATTGAATTTTGAAATAAAATTTTTATATTTGAAATACGTCTATTTAAACATAGCAATTGGTAAATTTTCATCTGATAATATTGAAGTTTATTTTCTTGTGAAATTCTATTTCAATTTAAATCAGTTAATAACAGTTGAATTTAAAAGTCTCCCGAAACCTAAATATGTCAACATGAGAAAATTTATTTAGAACACTCTGAATAAGACTGCGTAATTCGTTTCGTAAATTTCGGACGTTTCTAACTCCGTTTGGATTTTTCCGTACGGAATAGCAACGTATATCGGTGTTTGTATCGACTTTTGATACGATGATCGAACCACTGATATCTGTATACCGTTTTGATCGTCTCGTCGTGCTGATCTCTACGGTGTATTCAATTCCATTTTTGAAGTTCGGTGCACAGCGGAATCCGCGAAACCGGTAACCATACCGGTACCAGATCCGCGACCTTTCGTTTTCTTTTGAATTTCAAATTTAACCGTGTCATCCAAGCAAGAATTAATTGCTTTAATAATTTTCTTTGTTGACGTTACCATTCCCATCATTTAACTTTATTACATATGGTACGTTCCCTTTACCTGTTGCATGTTCATCTTTTACATGTTGCGTTGCTTACCCTTTTTTTATAAGCTAGTTCGTCTTCTCTCTCGGTTGCTTTCTTTTGCCTGAGATCTCACATGCTCCTTCATTTTTCTGCCTTCAAAACTTTATGGTACGTTCACATTTTACGCCCCAGCCTGCCTCCGATCGGTGGCAACCACTTCATCCCTCGTGCCCGAGATCCACCGCGAGCTGCTCCTCCCTTCCCTTCGCCCGACCCATCGCCAGCCTCCGACCGGTCTCTGCCCTTCCTCCCCTATTTTGCCGAGCCTCTGCAGGTTGGTGATATTCTTAGTATATGTATATTCTCTTATCATATAAAGTTAAATAAATTTGTCTATTTTATTATAGTGATATCAGGATTATCATTTATACAGTATGTTATTTATTATCTAAATTTTTATGCTTCGCTCCAACTTTTGTTCAGCATATATTGGGTTAAACTGTAAAACTAAATATTTATATATTGGGTTAAACTGTGAAACTAAATATTTATATATAGAATATAGTGTCGGCATATTGTGTGATATATTTCTATGAGTTATCTAGTTATCTATTTTTATAACTGGTTATATGAGTATATTTTATTTCATAAATCTTCTACGTATATGTTCATATTTGCATATGAGTTGGTTTCAAAATATATATAGATATTGTATATGTATATCTTATTACAAAGGAAAGTATAATTTTGAGGATATGTATATATGTGCATGTCTATACATCTATATAGTTTTACATGCAATTGTTTATATTGTGTCGCAGCAGTTTTTCTAGATGAGTCATGTTATTATTTGGAAATCTGGATATGATGTTTTGAAAGAAATATAATATAAGTATTTTTCAATTTTATAAGTATATATATAAAGTATGTTTTGTTTCTCTGTAGTTAGACTTATATATAAATACGTTTGTAATATAGTTTGTATATAAATCATTTGATGTTTATATATATTGTTTTCGTAAATTATAATAAGTTTGTATAAGTTTAGTCTATTGTAAGTTAGTTTACCTCGGTTTGCAATTGTCATTTTATGTTATTACAGTGTATATCTTATTATAAATATTGTATATATGATATCATAGAAGAATATTATACATGCCAGAATGATTTCATATAATACGAGTATATATATATATATATATATATATTTTGATAACAGTGTGTGAGAAATAGATTAGTATATTTATTAGTTAAATATATAAAGGTTAGTTGTAAACATATGTTAATATATATGTATGTGTTATATAAATGAAATGGATATCTATTTGGAAGTATATTTTGGGTTGCATGCATACAAGAGTAATATACTATAGTACGTGCTGCATTTTAAAGAAGTATATTATATGATTTGTTATATTTATGTGTTAAGTATATACATTAAATCAATGTTGAACAATTATTGTCCGCTGCATGTATGTGTCGCCTATATTAGTGATATAGATATTGTGATTTCAAAGTATATATATATTAAGTATTGATTCAGAGAAGGATTTTTATTTTGATGTTTGATTTTTTTTTCAAATATACCATAAGGATTTATTTTCTTTAAATATATGTGCAAGTATATAGGGATTTGGTTTTCATATATATATATATATATGTGTGTGTGTGTGTGTGTGTGTATGTATATATATATGTATGTATATATTTAGATGTTATTTTGTACTTTATAAGTAAAATTGTTGAATTGAGAATAAATATGTATGTTTAATTTAATATGGGTTGGATAAATATGATTTTTTATATAGAGTTATATATATATAATTATATATAAGTTCGCTTACATCATTTATCTTCATCGATCCAATTCTGATTTGATTTCATCTATTCCTTATTTTCAGCTTTGATCGTCGAACTCATGTCCATCGTGCTTTGTTTCGAAATTCGTGCTTGGATTTGTAACTCATCTTATTCTCGTCCATCTCTAACCTCGAAAGGTGAGCAACCACTCACGATTAACGTTCTTTTATTTATTAAATTTGATTTCAATTGAAACGAAAATTGAAATATGCTGGTGTAGTTATTTAAATTGCTATATATGCTATTATCTGTAATTGTTCACCTGTGGGATATGACACCATATCATGTTGTTTAATTATATATTATGTTGTTATTGATGATATATGCTTGTTATATTATTATCATATCTGTTATCACTCTGCAAGTTCCCTGTTAGTATAGAATTCACTATGGGTTGAAATGATACATACCCGAATGGACTTTAGAATAGGAGAAAATCGTTATAGGTTGAAATGATAGACCCAAGCATTTTCATTTGAATTGAATGTGGGATTGCGGGTCGAAATGATATCTACCCGTATATATTTAAATTACGGATTGAAATGATAAATATCCATATCACTTGACCATAGGATAGGAAATTATATACAGACACCGTTGGTCTATATGTAAATATTTTAAGTTTTTATATAAAGTAGATTTAATAATAAACTTTAAATCTAATAAAGTTGATTTAATTAATATAATATGTCTAAGTATTATATCTTGAACAGATTTTTCAAGGATTTGTATAAGTTAAGTAAGATAAAGTTGAATTAAGTAAAATTGTATCTAATTAAGAATTCTACTTAATTAAATTGATTTGAACTATTGAATTTGAAGTTTAAAATTTGATTTTATAACTTGATTTTTTTGATTTAAAGTAATGAAATAGATATTTCAAGTTTAAAAAAAAATCGAAAGGAATATTTAGTTTAAAGGTAAATTTAGGCTATTTAAATAATACTGAATTTATTAAGTGAATATTTCAAGACTAAATAATAATGAGGTTAAATCGAGACCTATATGAAATTGTTAAATTGAACTTTGAAATGTTGAATATTAAAGCTTTGAAATATACTGGAATCTAAATGGGTTATTTGTGATTCATATTTGTATTTGAAATCAATAAAATTTGAATTTTATATTTAGAAAAATGAATTGAATGGAAATTAATAAATTGAGATTGAATTTGATTTGAATGGGAAAGTCGAGTTGATTTTGAAGCGATTTGTGAAATTTGAGGGATTACTAATACTTTACTTTATAAATTATTTAATATAAATATACTATTTTGAAAAAAAGATATATTTGAAATGAAAATGATAGCTTGGTTTTAAAGTATAAACTATTTTGAAATGGCCACGGTGTTGTCGTGTATATTTCTACATTGTAGACAGTTCCACGGATCCTTAGAGGATGGTTATCCCAAACATCCTTTAAGTTACTTGTATTTCAGTTGATATTTCACTTGAGTTGGATTTATTGATATAAGAATGTTAATCCTGACTCGAGTGTTTTGTGTTTTGCTTTACGCTCGGGTCAGACCGAGTGATACAGCATTTGAGACTCACCTTTGGAGTTTGGAGCTTCGTTGGAGATCCAACTATCGACTCAGCTTTCAGCTTTTCTAGTTGATTTGTTGAGAGAGGTCATCTGTTGTACTGGAGACTTCACTGCATTTGAGATATTCTGTTGTATTTTATTTCTAACTCTGATGTTTATATAGTAGTTTCATGAACTACTATATATTTATTCTGCCGCATATTATTGTATTACTGTGTGTCTATGATTCTGTGATTGATTTAATTATTGTATATGCTGAGTTTTGCCAAATTTAAATTAACAATCTGATATTTTGAACAATTCAAGTCCAACATGTGTGGACGCGAATGGTTGAAAATACCGGGTCGTTAAAGTGTCTATGTAATTTTATTGTTAAATAAACGACTATCAAATCTATCCAAATTCGTTGATCATTTCGAAGAGACCGGGATCGGATTTAATTATCAGAAAACCACTTCGGTCTGATTTAAGCGTTACGAATCGTGGTATCTTGAAGATAATAGAGAAGGTGATTTAGAGATTCGGTTTGTTCAGTCCTAAAACAACTTGTATGGATGAATGCTATCATTGCATCGTCGCCTGGAAGGCAGTGTTAGCATTTCAAGTATGAATGCTATTATTAAGGTAAAACGTAGCCTCAATCCTCATCAACTGGAAATGACTAAAACATGGGAGATGCAGCAGGGCTAAGTGGGTGGCACCCATGTGACACCCCACACCTCTAGGCATCCCGAAAATCGAACATGACTGGAAGCACGGGTGGTCGGGTGAAATAAAAATCCATAACATAGCACAAAGACTATGGCAATAGCATAAAATGATTAAAATATTACAGTGGAAGAAAACTTTCACTAATTATAAATTAATAGTAAAACAGCTCCAATGACCCTCCGAGCTGCAAAGAACTGCAACCTAGACCTGCCCACCTGTGATTTGGGGAAAATAGAGAAATAGGAATGGGTCAGACATAAAGTTTGGTGAATGAGAAATAAAATGAAGCAGAAAGAATAAAATAGTTTAATTTCAAGTCTTCCCCAGATATCGCAGAGGGTGAATAATATAATGCAGTGAATCCTTCTTAGATACAATTCCTAAGAAGCCAAAGTCTGTGGTCACTCTAGGAAAGTCAACCATGCAGTAATACTAAACGTCAATCGGCCTGTCGGACCTGCTGTCCTTACATATCCACATGCTACAGCATGAAAGTCATACTCTTCACCCATGCACTGTGACTAAATGTCTCTTATGTCTGACCGGCACCGACTCAAACAACCTCGCAGGACCTCGAAGTTGCGGTCAAGCTCCGCCAAACTAGACTCCAATCCTCCTGTCTCCTCGGTCACCAACGTGGACTTGCCCTTATCCAAAGTGTCGGTCCTCCGAAAGAGCACCCACAGCTGGGTTGGTTGCGAAAAATCCTCCAACGATCTGCCTAAAGAAGCCTACATCGAAGCCAGGCCCAGCTCTAGGGTAAGGCGGCAAGCCAGCCGCCTAGGGCAATGGGGTGGAGGGGCCAACAATCCATGAGTTTGGGTAGGTAATAGGCTTTTACTTCATAAATGTTTCAAATGATATTGTATTCCAGTGGTTGTGTGTGTAGGTTCCAAACCAAACGTCCTCAGTTCGATTCTGGCGTTTGAAAATTAAGATATTTTTATCACCTTAAAATTTCAGGTTTGCCTAGGGCAACAGAGTGGATCGGGCCGGGCCTGGTCAGAGCACACTTGTCATGTTTCGTCCACGTCGATCTGCCTGAAGAAGCCTACGATTGCGGATGCTATCTATCCTTCAGTATTAATGCTTGTTCAGTTTCCAAGTATGAATGCTATTATTAAGGTAAAACGTAGCCTCATCAACTGGGATTAGTGTATTAATGTTATCTATCCTCCAGTCATCCAATATCAACAATCAAACATATATCACAATCACCATATAATCAACCAATAAATAACTTCAAACAACTGATTATCATTAATGGGTATTAAATTGACAATTAACTTCAGTATTAAATTAAATGGCTATTAAATTCAATAAAGGTCAAATTTAATCGGAATAACAAATTAAATGTACCAAACATCAACCAATCAATTTTACATCACATCATAAATTCAATTTAACTAACCTGAGATAATTTAGTAATTGTGAGTGGGTCAAAACACTCACCATCGATTTCAAATCGATTTGAAATCCAAAATAAGGCTCAAAATTCAACAGTCTCAAAATTCATTCAAACTAGTTCCATAATGTCCGGAATTTCGATACGATCTCAACGAATCAAACCGTGCGTGAATCTGAACTCGTGTGAAAAAGTTATAGATATTAGAACAATTGACATTTAAAATTTAAATTAGGAAAATTAATAATAAACAATTACCACGTTCCATGTCACTACCATCTGCTAATCAAACCCTAGGCACGATAGAACAACGCACGCGACATCTCACATCTCAGCTGCCACATATAACTCGAAAAACGCCGCAACCACAGGAAGCTACGGATGATCCACGACCACCGCCGCATTGCTCGTGCTCTGCCGCCCCTAACGACCCATGCACGACCCTCCCTAGCGCCTCGCTCCATCGCCCACTTCCTTGCCGATTTTCGGCAAACCACGACCACTTGGGGACAAACGAATAGTGCCGATGGATGCTGCTCGACGTCAACTTCCCAATCGTCGATCGAGCAACGATCCACCGTTGTTACGTCCAAAACCTAGAATGGACGGCTGAGGTTCATCTTCGATTTCTGGACAAATGATAATTCGATGGAAAAAACAAATTGCAGATTTGGGTTACGCTCGTCAAGAGCTTTGAAATAGTATATGATTTGGTATGGTTTGGAGGAGTTTGATTTTGAAATTGGTTTGGAGACTGAATTGTAGTGTTTGGAATTGGAATTTGTTTCTGCCATTGAAGAAAGGAGGAGGCAGGAGTTGATGCATGTATAGGAATAAGAAATAGAAAGACTACTAAGGTTAGAACAGAACAATTTATATGAACAAGGCCCGATAAGAAAATAAACACAATCGAATTGATACGAATGACCATTTCGACCCAAAAAGCCCGTTTCGCTTCCGAAACGAAAGTGGGCATCCCATATATCAAAATAGATGTTTTAGATATTTTTAAACTCAATGGAACAAGTTTCGAGTCCTACTTCCATTGTATGAAAAAGTTAGCTTTAAAATCAGCTTATTTCAAATTGATTTCAATTAAATTGATTTCTACGCGTTTCGAGTCCGTACGGTCAAACGACAAGTCTGACCGCTACGAAACTTGAAATCCTATAATAATTCACCGTTACAGATCCGATAAAACCGGTTTCATCGACATCTGAGACAGTGGCCAAAATGGCTATTTTCCCGTTAATTAAATATATTATTATTAAATTCATTAAATCAATTTTTATATTTCAAATTTAATAAATAACAATTTTTATCATTTTTGATTACTTAGTCATTTACAATAATTTAAAACACATCTATATATCAATTCAGTGTTGAATATTACACTAGTTACAGTGTTCAATTTCAACTGTAATTAAATCCAATTAGTTATATTTTAATTCCAATAAATTGATTAAATTTGATTTCAATCTTTTTATTCAATCAATCATTACTCCATAGACCTAGTTAACATTGGTTTATATTTTATTACATTAATACTCTCCAATTATCATCTTAATTTCCATTAACATAATATTTAATTACATTTAATTGCAATTGATTTCCGATTTAATTTAACAGACTAAATAAATAGGTAACATATAATAATTGTCACCATTAACTTTTAATCACATTTATAAGTTTATTATTTACAAACAAATGTTATAACAACCGACACAATACTAATTCTATCCAATTACAATTTCTTACACATTATTCCATTAATTAATACAACATTTAAATTATCAATTACTCTTTTAATCCAATTATCAATTAATACACACATTATCACAATTAATTTACAATTTATAACCAATTATAACTTTTTAATCATTTCAATTAATTGGAATTACATTCAAAGATGTTATCAATTACCCTAAATTAATATTATTACATTTCATTCCAATTATATTCTTATTATTAAATCACAAATTTTTATTTCTTCCAACATTAAATCACAAAACCTTATTAAATTAACTATTTTTAATTATCGAATTTTACGGGTTGTTACATCTAACTTCTGTTAAGAATTCCAATTCATTTTTCGAAGTTCTCTTATTCAACAATTCGGAAATTTTCTTAAGTTTCTAGAATTCCCTTACAAGTTTTTCTTATAAAACTCATATCCGTTAAATAACCATGTCTTCAAATCTCGAGAGAATTTATAAATAAATTTCAACCATTTCAAAACTATATATATATACTAAGTAATTTTAAAGAATAATAATTTATTTTTTTAAAACATGTTTAAGTAATTATTTAAAATATTTAAACGCTTTAAATAAACATCGATAACTCATTTCTAATTCATTTTTAAATAAAACTAATCGATATATAAAACTTATTATAAAAATTTGTCTTTATTTCAATAAATATTAAATATTTGAAAAATCCACTTTCCAAAGTATTTCAAAACTAAACAGCTTTAAATTACATAGTTTAATAAATAAAAAATTTCCTTTAAACATAAAACTTGACTTCTTAATATAAAAAAATATTTAAAATCCCAATAACCAATTTCAATTTATAAATCCCTCTCAATTCATAACACATCGATTTCATTTATTGTTTATATATTTATAACTCATTCTCATTTATTCGTTTAATGACAGGTCCATATTTCAAAGTCCATTTATAATTCAATTTCTATTTAAAATTGCGTTTGGAAATCTAATTCTCAATAAATCCAATTAATATTCCAAATCCACTTGAAAACTCGATTTCAACTTCCAAATCATATTTAATAGGTACCATTTAATTTATTGTTTAAAATTCCTTTGTATAAATTATTTTCAAAAATCTCAATTTAAAACATTTAATAAAATAGTTAAAGAAATTTCCAAAAATCAAATCTTTTATTTAATTCAAATCCATTTCTTATAAAATATTCCAATTCTATATAAATGTATTAAATTCCAAAATTTTCCCTTTTAATTTCTTTTTAAAATTCAATTATTTTATTTATGGTATTTAAAATACCAAAATTTAGGCTAGTGCTATTATAGCATCCAATATGTCAAATCATATAACAATCTATAACAAATTATTCAATCTCATCATATATCACTATATATGAAACAATAAATATATTTTTGAGGAATCCAGTTGGATCTCTCTACATGTTTCCCTGCATCCACAGATGTTATACAACATAAAATACCAATCCCGCTTCGAGGTGGGATATCGCGATAATATAGGGTCATCCGCTATTATACGGGGTGCATAGGGTCCCATTCGCTCCAACCAGCGAGAATATATCCAACTACTAATATATATATACTAATATATATAATATAACATCCAACTGATAATAATTATAAATTCATCCAACCAACCAATAATTAATTTTAACATTTTAAAATTAAAAGCAGTAATCCAAATGAGTGAGATTTACTCACATTGGTTTTTAATTTTCCGAACATCCAGATTTTAAATTATCCAAAATCTCGGTTGGCTCCAAAAAATCCCAAACAAATTCCAGATTGTATATTTCACAGCTACGAATCCAACGTGACTGATTCCATGATTTTTGGACCTCGTATGAATGAATTACGAGTTTATTAACAATTCGAGATTATATAAATTTATTTAATAACTTAATAAAAAAATTAACCTAATTACCGTTCAACCTTAATCCCTCTCTATCGTTCAGCTATTCAACCTTGCAAATTTGTAAATCTTGGCCGATCGACCCCCCTTTCTCAAAGCACGACATTGCCCAGGCCCTGCCAATGAAACGCTCGACTTTCCCCTCACCATTGTCGTTGCTCCGACCCATCAGAGTCCACCGCAACCTTGACCTCGCCTACTCCGCGCTCCACCGTTCAGCCCATCGCCGACCTTGCTCGCAATCTCACCTCCAAGCGCTCGCGCCTCCTCGTGCTCGCGCACACGTGAACACAGCGGTCGCGCCTCCAAAACCTAGCTTCGCCTAAGACTTCCCTAACGCTGCCGCTGCGACTTCGATTAAATCGCCTGATACTTTTTTTAATTTAAATGAATCGATTTCATTCTGAGAGGAAGGACGTGATTTAAATGGTGAAGGGCGGCTATATGAACAAGGTAGGTCGGCTTCTCAGAGAATAGGGTGGCTCGAGGATTTAGTTTGATTTTTCTTTTATTTTATTTTCCAAAATATCTCGAATTATAAACCGTGAAAATTTCAAATTCCTATTAAGACGTGCTGCCTGGCATTCCTAATGTTATACCCCTATTCCGAACCCAATGGAACTAGTATCGAGGCCTAACTTGATCGTATGTGAAAGATAGCTTTTTAAATCGATGATTTTAAATTAAATTAATTCTGTGCGTTTTCAGCTCGAATGACCAAACGATGAACCCAACGCTACAAAAATTGAAATCCGATAATAATACACTATAATGGATCCAATGGAATTGGTTTCATCGAATTCCAAGACTGTATCCCGGAAGGCTATTTTAACGTGTCGATTAAATCGACGATTTTAAAAATTGGCGAAATCACTTGAAATTCCAGTTTTATAAATATTAACTCAATTCTAATTCAAATAGAATCTATATCAACATTAGAAATTACTTTGATTCAAATTCAACTCAAATTTCAATTATTCACTAATTTCGTATTACGATAAATTGTTGTATTTGAAATTTAAGTTCATTCTACAATTTCAACCAAAATCGTCATATTCAAAAATCAATTTATATTCCAAACCCAACATTTGAAATCATTTAAATATTCAAAGTCAAATGACGGAAAATCCGGGTCGTTACACCTATTAAGGAAGGGTTCATTCGAGGGAGCATATCTCAGTAGGGCGCACCTGTAGTATTCACAATGAAGGCGAATGGCTCTTTGAGGTCGTGTGTGGATTATTGTGAGTTGAATAAGGTAACAAAGAAAAACAAATATCCACTCTCGTGTATAGATGACTTGTTTGATCAGCCGATTGATGCGAAGGTGTTCTCCCAAATGGATTTGGCGATGGGATTTACCATTTAAGGTTAGCAAAGGAGAGCATGCCTATTACTGCATTTCGTACGCTATCGGGTTTCTATGAGTGGTTGGTGATGCCATTTGGATTCAACGCTCTGGCGTACTTTGTCGATCTCATGAATCGGGTTTTTAGAGACCAGCTAAATAAGTTCATGCTTGTGTTCATGGATGATATTTTGATCTACTATAGAACTGAAAAGGAGAACAAGACTCACTTGAGGAGTGTGCTAGAGATATTAAGGAAGCACAAGTTGAGAGCAAAGTTTTCTAAGTGACACTTTTAGAGAGAAGAAGTGAGATTCTTGGGTCACGTCATTTCAAGACAAGGTATAGCAGTAGATCTTATGAAGGTGGTAGCGGACCAAGATTGGAATCAGCCCATGAATGCTATGAATGTGAGCAGTTTCCTAGGATTGGCGAGATACTATAAATGCTTCATAAAGGACTTCTCGAAGGTAGCGACATCATTGACCAATTTGACGAAGAAGAATCATACTTTTGTATGGAACGTGAAGTGTGAGAATGTATTTGTGAGTCTGAAGGAGAAGATGATGAGTGCACCAGTGTTGACCATTCCAAGTTGAAATGAAGAGTTAACAGTATACACTGATGCTTGTGGTACTGGATTGGGTGTGGTATTAATGCATAAGGGAAATGTTGTTGCCTATGCAAGTCGACGGCTAAAATCGCACGAGAGGAATTACCCAACTCAAGATTTGGGATTGGAAGCAATTGTTTTTGCTTTAAAGATATGGAGGCACTATTTGTTAGGAGAGAGATTTGAGCTTTTTACACACCACAAATCCTTGCTACCTTTTCTCTCAGAAGAATCCCAACCTTCGACAGCAACAGTAGTTGGAGTTCTTGGCCTTTTATGATTTCAGTATTTCCTACATTACAGCAAAGGGAATGCAGTCGCCGATGCATTGAGTAAAAGACATGTTGGGTTGGGAGTAATGCTCTTGGAATGGAAGTAGGTAGATTATATTATTGGATTTGATTTCAAGCCTCACTACGAGCTAGAAACTGAAATGTTGGCAAGCTTATCGATTAGACATACTCTGATTGAAAGGATTGGTACTAGTTAGAAGTGAGATGCTAGGCTAGCGGTGATCATAGCAAAGATAGAGGAAGGAGTATAACCTGAAGATATAAAGCAATACGAACTTGACCGTGAAGGTTGGCTTCGTAAAGATGGAAAGTTGTTTGTTCCCAATGTTGATGGACTGAGAGATGGAGTGCTAAGAGAGTGTCATCATTCTAGATTAACCATTCATCCTGGTGATAACAAGATGTACCAAGATATGAAATAAACTTACTACTAGAAAGGTATGGAAAGGGATGTTGGGGCATTCATCTGCAAGGGTATGAACTGCCAATTGATAAAGGCAGAGCAGAAGAAACCTAGTTGATTGTTGCAACCATTAAAGATTCCTGAATGGAAATGGAAGCAAGTATTGATGGATTGCCGAGGACTTAAGTAAGGTAAAATGAAATTTGGTTCATAGTTGATCGGTTGACCAAGAGTGCAAGGTTTATACCTGTTAAGTCAAGTAGGATGACATCCCAGCTGGCAGAGCTGTATTAAAGTGGATAGTAAGATTTCATGGTGTGCCGAAGAGCATTGTGAGCGACCAAGATCATTATTCACTAGTGGATTTTGAAAGAGCTTACAAGAGGCGTTAGGCACGGGCTGCATCTTAGTACAACTTATCACCCGCAAATGGATGGGCAGACCGAAAGAGTAAATCATTATTATCTAGCCTTTTGGCTTGGCTATATTCAGACTAGTTAGATAAGTTAGACCTAACGATTGTTAAGGCAAGCAGCCCAGACAGATGATCCTAGGGTCTAGGAACCAAGTACAAACCAGACCACAAGACGACGGTCAAACAAGCTTATAAGTGCAATAACCTGGAATACGCTAAGTATGGATCGATGTTCCACCCTATGGAGGGGATCGGTACCGATCTCTATGGTACACCAAAGTGGCCCACACTCCCATGGCACTCTTCTCAATCTACATAGAGCCTAATTCAAGTGTTGTTCCAGAATTACTATGCTTTGTATTGGAAATCTCCATATACAGTCTAAAGTAGCAATTCAGCCTTCTGTAGAACCATCTCTAGGACCAAAAAAAATCTAGGCACCTATGCAAAACAACCTTGGAATCCTAAAGCCAACAACAAGACGAGCCAACACAAGAAATTACAAAACCCTATACTACGTATATAGGGATCGGTAACAATCCCCTTCTATAGTGATCGGTACTGATTCCCAACCATAGGTGATATGGAGTTGAGATTTTCTGGAAGACTTGGTCTTGGCAGTGAGGTTCTGTAGGAGAAGTTTTAGTGAGATATTTGGTCGTCTACCCCTATAAATACAAGCATGGTTCATTCTAGGGACCTTTACGCTACCATTACACTCTTATTCTCTTGTATTCAAGGATCTATTCCAATCACACTCTCTTATAATCACAAAAACTAGTGCAAAAGCAATAAAATCGTTCAAGTGGACGTAGGCCAAGATTGCCGAACCATTATAAATTTGTGTATACCTGTTTTCGGTCTGATTTCCTCTATTCTTCATTTAATCTCTACTACTTACTTTTCTAGGTGTTTGTACCAATTTTTGTTCAAACATTTTGGTGCTTTCACTGAGAACGAGAATCTCAAGGCATTTGGATCCATCATCTACTATTGGATTTCCTATATCCAAGAGATAGATCCAATCTCTCTAACTTTTGATTCTACAACTTAGATTTTCAAAGATCAACAAGAAGCTTTCTGTTAATTCCCCACCAAGAAATCAAACATGCACTATAACAACCAGAGCTACCCCCAGCGATGCTGAGAATAAAAATCCCCAACATGGGAATGAAGCTAACCAGCCAGGACAAACGGAGATCCAGACTCCAACTGACATTGTGACCAGAGTGGAGATGGACAGGATGATGAAGTAGATGGAAGACAGATTCCATGCTAGTCAATAGGAGATGAATCAAATGATGCATCGGGGCTTGAGGTTGTCGAATGAACTGTAACAACCCGCATATTTTACGATTGTATATTTAAATGTTTTATTTAAATATAGCATCGTTAATCGGATTAAAGTCCGAAAAGCTACTTTTTGTAAACAGTCGAATTGGGACTCGAGACCACTTCCATTGAGTCCAAAATGACATTTACAACTTTTTTGAGTATAAACATCGATATGTTTGGAGTTGAGTAGAATTTTCTATTTTTCTACTTTGGGCTTTGGGCTTGGGTTTGGGTTTCAGCCCACTAACCCAACTCATCTTATATCCTAACTCAGCCCCTCTTTTCATTCATTCTATCATTTTCCTAACACTTCAAGCTTTTGTAAAAATGGGGGAAGAGATTGGAAACTAAAATCCAAAACCCTAGTTTCCTTTGCAAATTCAAGTTCTAGCTCCAAAATCAAAGAGAAGCTTAGGTAAGTATCCTCTTCATCTTCTCCATCTATATCTCTCTTCAATTTTAGAATTTCCTATAACCTAACTTAGGAAATATTCTTCTTTTGAGATTAGATTGAAGATTCTAGAGGTATATTGAAGAGGAATTGGTCTTTCCTTTGTTTTTAAGCTTCTCTCTTGTGTTTTGAGTTTAAAATGTGAGTTCTTTAACTCACATCTACGTCTATAGCTATCATTGTTGTTAGGTATGAATTCCTAACACTTGTGCATATTCATTTGCTTTTGATTTGAATTGATTTGGTGAATTTTCCAAATTTTGGTGTTTTGGTCCAATTTTATGAAAATGATGTTTGGACATTGATGTTTGGGGTGTATTGAAGAGCCTATAAGGCCGGGTTGTCGCTAGGCGTAAATCCTTAGTCGTCATTGCTCGTCCGATCGCTCGCGATACGAATTGGCCATCATTGGCCTAGGTTCATTCTTTGCCTGAGCTTCAGCTCAGGCGTCTGGTATAAGGATCAGACATCTGAGCCTTAGGAATAAATATTCCAAATGTTCAGCTCAGACGTCTGACCTTGCTTTCCAGACGTTTGAGTGATCCAGACGTCTGAGCTTACTTCTCAGACGTCTGGGTGATCTGGAATAGAACTCCCAGTACTTCATTTCAGACGTCTGATTTTCTAGGTTAGACGTCTGGTTACGATTCAGACGTCTGCCTTGTAAATTCAAACGTCCCGAATCTTTCTAAATTGTTTCCAAAACCTAAATCCAGACGTCTGGATTTATCCCCAGACGTCTGAAACTGTGTATTTTTTCCTATTTAGGCTTTTCTTGATTGAATTTCCATTGTTTATCGATTTTTGATGCTCCGATTAGTTGTTATCACTTTTATCGACCTTGACGGCTTCTTTTTCGGGATTTTTGGGAATATCCATTTTGATGGATTTGGTATCGATTTCTTTGGATTTAATTCACGTCTTCGTATGTGAATTTTTAGTGATTGATTGTTTCTACAATCATTTCTAAGTTAACAGTAATCAAGTTTAAAACGGGATCTATCTTACAACCATTGACCTTATCTTCGACCTTTACCCAATCACAATAAAAAACCGTTTGTTTGAAGTCAATATAATCCAACTCAATTATCTGCTGAATAACTCCATAATACATTGTTTCCGCTTCCTTGTAATTTTTATCCTTCCCGCTCGCTCTAAATTTTGTAATTACTCTCATACAAACACCACTATCTTGTGTTACCATCCGTTCTTCATAACTTTTTGGAGAAAATATGAATCCATTCACTAGGTACTTCGTATAACTACGCGCCTTGAACTTCGGCTCGTTCACCAACCGCCAAAGAGTTGAATCAACTTCATTTGTCTTGACCAACTAAAAAAACACAATAAGTAAAAAAACATGATCGTGATGGTGTATGATCCCCTTAAATACACATGAATACCTAAGAAGATGTAATACCTCATCACGTAACCATAGAGTGAAACTTTGACAAGTTTCCATGGATGTAACCCTACTTCGAGATTTAGATTTAGTACTTTTCACATAGATGTTATACCTCCTGCGATAGACATTTCAATACGTATATGAGTTAATTTATTTTACAATAATGGGAATTCAAAATAAATTGGTCAACTTACTTCTCCCATTCATCCAATCCATCGTACTTATTAAGGACCCATCTACGAACTTGTTCAAACTGCACTTTGGTCAAAGTTATATCTTTACCACTATCTAGAGGCATCTCACCAGCAAACTCATCATCCTCGTCTAAAAATGCTTCACCTCATTCGTATGTTTTCAACTCTATTTTAATACAAATCTCGTTTTAAAACCATTTTCCAATCTATTATTATATACAAACCTTTACCTCAGTCGTATGAGAAATCTAATTAAACGGCTTAGTAAAACAAGTGGTATGAAACGCTTGCGTTTACTTCGTCGGTTAATTCTTGGACTTGTTCGATTGAACTCTTGTGACAATTTTCAAGTGGAAGTCTACAATCTGTTCGTAAATATTTGAGTTAAGCTAGTGGTTATGGGACATGAAGCTAAACTCTTATATTTACTAGCTTAGTGTAATTTACACTTATTTTCGAGTGGAAGTCTATAATCTGTTCGTAAATATTTGAGTTAAGCTAGTGGTTATGGGACATGAAGCTAAACTCTTATATTTACTAACTTAGTGTAATTTACACTTGTCGATCATTGATGATCATTTTGTGATTTGGACTAGTGATGTGCGATGTCTCTTTGTTTGTGTGGGGACTAAAAACCCCATTTGTGGAACTTCGGTTCAATTTGGTGGGGTAGCGACCCATGGTCTTCGGACCCTTCGTGGAGCAATCGGCTCAATGAGTCTGTGCATGAGGCGTGTCCTTTAGGGTGCGTCGATGTTCGGCTCATTCGTCTGCGTGGGGAACTGTACCACGACCGAATCTGTGCATAAGGCGTATCTTTTAGGGTGCGTCGATGTTCGGTTCATTTATTGGGTTAGCGACCCATGGAATAGCGTTCCGTTTGTGATACACGTGTTGGTGAGTTTTCATGCTCCCGTTTGTGATAGGCCTTCCCCCTTTGTGATTTCTGGATTTTTGGTTGTGATTTCTAGAATTTGTGTTTCACCAATTTTCGTGGTTTGCATTGATAAGCTCTATCAATATTTGTGTTTTGGTGAATAATTAAAGGAATGTGATTATTTTTGGTGTTTTGAGATGATTTGAGATATTGTATGATTTTTTTTGTTGTTTGTTGTATACTTGACACAGTATGGAATTTTTGTTATCATACGTTTTTGGTCATATCTCTTATCCTATCTCATTTTATCTGATATTTATAGGTAGACTGATCCGTTTATTATTTTCTTCTTAAATAATACTCGGGTCAGACCGAGGTATTTTAGGTGCTTCTACTTGACTTCTTATCAGGGTTCACCATCTGGCTTTTGGCTAACTACTTTAGCATAGTAGTTTTTGTTTGTATACATTTGAGATAGAGACTCCTTGATGTATACATATTCTTTTGTCTAGTACTTGTATCTATTCATTATGATGTAGTGGATCTTATATGACCACTATTTTGATGTACACTTTTATGTGTTATATTCATATCTGATTCTGCCTTTGTGATATGAATATCTGTGACTGATTTGTGTTATATTTATTTCTATATTTGTTTCCGAAGTCCACCTAGTCACTGTGTGGTAGCTTTGAGTTTGTATTTGATATGTCGGATTTCCTCTTGAAATGAAATGTAAGTTATATTATCTGACATATTGGTACTCGCACAAAGCAATTACACAATGGTCGCTCCTCAACAGCCTTATTCTTCATGCTAGTCGACGGCATTACCCCATAGTGTACTTGGCTAGCGTGAGTATAGAGGTGGGGCGTCACTTGAACTGACTCAAAACAACAATAGACGAAGTAGAAGGGATTCTAGCTTAGAGTCAGAGAGTTCTTCTTCATTTGAGCAAAGGCGTAAGGATAGAAGGCAGAAGTAGACCCAAAACACTGCTGGGACATCATACCAGGAGAGAGCACCGACCCAGGGTGCAAATATAGGGATCCGTACCAGCTCCAAAGGAGGGATCGGTAACGAACCCCATTATGGTGGGCCCGACGCTCAACAACTGGAAGGCAGCGTGGATGTGGCCTCTAGACTTACTACTGATGTTCAGAATGTTAAGTTTCAGCTTGTTGCTAATAATACAACTCACGAAAATCAAATAGGGGGACTGCTGGACGAATGGATCCCTTAGAGTTCGGGGAGCCTGAGTACCGAGCACCTTCCTAAGAGCGTTCACAGGGCCATACACTCGAGACAGGACTCGATTACCATCGTTCAGTCAAACCTATTAGACACGGACTATCTAGAATATATGGTTAAGATATTGATGAGTGAAAACAGATTCAGAACCAATGATGAATGAGGTACCAATGCGAGTCAAAACCCGTTCATAGAAGACATTCTTCATGCAAGATATCCTCGAAGATTTAATATGCCAGCGATGCCATCGTATAGAGGAACGATGAATCCTTGGCAACACTTATTGAGATATAAATGACACATGGATTCTGATAGAGCTTCAGA
This sequence comes from Allium fistulosum, assembly GCA_030737815.1. NCBI lineage: Eukaryota > Viridiplantae > Streptophyta > Magnoliopsida > Asparagales > Amaryllidaceae > Allium > Allium fistulosum. The sequence goes on from CM060908.1 coordinate 370,596,856, forward strand.
TGCTGTTAAGTGCCACTGTTTCCCAATCTTCCTAGTGGGGGTGGCTACGATGTTGTTCACACAGCTTCTGTCAAAGTCTATATTGTCTTTCATTGAACTATCGCAAAATTTCATGGAGCAATCCCGCTTACACGCTTCGCGTCCGAAGCACATGATGTCATTATCCAACATTTATCAAGCTGAAGGAGAGTCATTAAGGGACTTTTTGATTTAGTTCCACATGACTGTAAAATAAGTAATGGATCCTAAGAATGCATGGTACTGACGGTGCTATGTAGGGGAGTTCACCCTGACTCGGATTTCAGAGACTGGTTGGAAAGGAAGCAACCGTCGACCATAAAGCTTTTTATAGGAAAGCCAACGAATATTTACGTTGGGAGGATGTGCGCAAGCATCCATGAAGGACCGTTAATGGAAATTCATATGAGGTAATACAAAGTAATTCCGTTGTAAAGAAAACCGAAAAAATTCTGGGAATGTAAATGTGAAGATTGGAAATCAGAACGTATGTCTAAAACTGAACAATGATGGGGCCAAGAAGCGTAAGCCGGATAATCGGAATCATTTCCGGACTCCTAAGTACAACAATTACACTAAATTGAACAACTCAATAGAGAACATCTATCTGGCTACTCAGAATATCGAACCATACAGAAAACCGGCTTCTAGGGAGTCAACCGAGAAAGGGATGAATTCGGGCAAGTTCTATAGATTCCGTGAGACTCACGGTCATAATATCAATGAGTGTAGACACTTGTGCGACATGATTGAAGATTTGATTAGAATAAAGAAATTGTAGCAGTATGTGAAAGCCCCGCAGGGTAGTGGGTAAGGAACTTCTAACCTCCTGGGTCATCTTCCTAGTAGGGGCAAGCTCGGCCTAGTGTTAATCCAGCCAGGCAGCTTGAAAGATGTTTGGTGATTAACACAATCATCGGTGGACCGCATCCTACTGTTAAAAGCATTGCTGAAATGGATAGATACATTGGAGCTATAAAACATGCTAAGAACGAAAGTTGCTATGCTGTTGAGGATATAGCTCTATTGAAACAATCTCGAATCATGACGGATGATATTGTTTTCCAGAATAGAGATGCTGAAGGAGTGGAAGCTTTATTGATCGACCCACTCGTGATTTCAGCCACAATTGGTCCTGCTGTTGTATGGAAAGTGCTTGTTGACTGCGGGAGTTCAGTCAATATCTTGTTCAAGAAAGCTTATGATCAAATGATGTTGGTGAAGTAAGATTTGAAGCCTTGTAGTTCTCGAATACAGAGGTTCAATGGGATGGCTACTGATGTCATAGGATTTGTTGAGTTATCGATGGTACTTGGTAAGGGCGACTGCCAGCAAGTGCAGACCATGTCGTTTTTGGTGTTGGACATATGTTCTACTTATAACGCATTTGTGGACTAACCAGACCTAGCCGAATTTAAACTAGCCATCGCTCCCTGGTATTTAACTATGAAATTCCTTATAGACAGTGGAGTGGGAATATGCATGTAGATCAGGCGGCAGGCCGTGAATGCTAAGTCGCCAAGCTAATGGTGGCAAGGCGAATGGAGAAAGGAAAGAATGTAAAGGGGGCCCTCTGCATAAAGGCTTTGGATGCATAGAAACTACAACCTAAGCCATGGCTCGGGTAGACTAGCCGGCTCTATAATGACATAGACTGATGGAAAGAGCCAGAAGGTGGATGAGCAGCTCCTGCCGAGTTGATGATCGATGTTCTAGTCAGTAGGGATGATTTAAGAAAAGTCCTAAAGGTTAGATCTCAGCCCGACGCTAGTGTGATGAAGGAGTTAGTTGGATTTCTCTTAGTAAACTTGGATGGTTTTCCTGGACACACTCGAATACGTGTGGGATCTAGCCTAAGATAAAGAGCCATGCATTAAACATCAATCCTAAATGCATTCCTATAAAACAAAAACGCCTCAGCTGGGTCTGGAGAGATTCACTAAACTCATAGAAGAAGTGGATAAGTTAAAGGGCAATGGCTTCATCCACGATGCCTTCTACCCAGATTAGGTATCAAATCTTGTCTTGGTGAAAAAGTCAAACGAGAAGTGGAGGACATGCATCGAATATTCAAACTTGAATTAGGCGTGCCCGAATGACAACTTCCCACTTCTGAGGATAGATTAGCTCGTGGATTTGACCACTGGACACGAGCTACTTGTATTTATGGACACATACTCTGGATACAATCAGATCCTGATGCATGTCTTAGATCAGGAACACACTAGCTTCATTGCCGACCTCAGACTCTATTGTTATCTGGTCATGGCCTTCGGATTAATGAACGTAGCAGCGACTTACTATAGACTCGTGAACCAGATGTTTAAAGACCAGATTGGATGATTGCTGGAATTTTACATGGATGACATGCTAGTCAAGTCACGGCATTTGAGAGACCACGTTGATGATTTGGCAGAGATGTTTGGTGTCCTCTGGCAATATAGAATGAAGCTCATTCCTTTGAAATGCTCTTTTGGCGTTGTATTAGGGAAGTTCTTGGGCTTCATTATCAACTCGCATGGGATTGAACCAATCCAGAAAAGATCAAGGCTTTGAGAGAGATCGAAGCACCAAAGATGATCAAGGAAGTCCAAAGCTTAAATGGGAAGGTCGCTACCCTGAGTCGGTTCATCTCTAGAGCCAGTGACAAATGCATCCCCTTCTTCGAAGTGATCAAGAAAGGGAAGAGAAACTTCTAGTGGAATCAAGATCGCAAAGGCGCATTCCAAGCTCTGGTAAATCACTTAGAGAGATCTCCCTTTCTCTCGAAACTGATGGATGTTAAGGATTTGTTCTTATACCTGGCGGTGTCGGTGCATGCCCTGAGCACCACACTTGTACGTGAGGAATTTCGTAGCCAGTGACCGATCTACCATATCAGCAAATGGTTGACACGAGCAGAAAGAAACTATCCGAGACTAGAAAAGCTAGCTTACTTCATATTGATTACTTCTATAAAACTCCACCTCTATTTCTAGGCTCATTCGATCAATGTCCCTACCGACCAGCCTTTACGACAAGTCTTATGACGACCTGAGATTTCTGGAAGGCTATTGAAATGGAACTCTGAACTGAGTCAATACTATACACTTATCAACCTCGAAGAGCAATCCAGGATTAGGCCCTGGTGGATTTCATAGCTTAATTCATTGCATGAGATGACCTTCGAAGTGTAGTGGAGAAAAGAAATTGGATGGAAGATGTACATGGATAGTGCATCTAATGATCGATTTTCCGGTACTAGAGTCATACTTGTCACTCCCAAAGAACACCAGATCAATTACTCCCTTAAATTAGACTTTTTGACGATAAACGACGAAGCTGAATACGAGGCCCTGATTGTAGGACTCAAAATCGCTAAGGAACTAGGAATAAAGACTTTGCACATTTTCTGCGACTCCCAGCTAGTGGTATATCGGGTTCAGAAAGAGTATCAGGAAAAGGAAGCAAGGTTAGCTCCTTATTTTGACCAAGTTCTTGAGCTGCTCGACGACTTTGAATACTATATGATAGCGCATATTCCTAGAGATCAGAATGAAAAGGCTGATTCATTGGCTAAGTGGGCTAGTTATGGAGATGCATAGCTCATGACCTTATTTCCGACGGAAATACTTTCAACTTCGAGCATCAACCAGATAGATGTTTATTGGACCATAGAGACTAAGCCTGAAAGGGTGTCATGGACGACTTCAATTCAGAATTATTTACAAACAGGGGTCCTTCGGAGAGAAGGACCGAACGATGAAAAATCCTTCGCCAAGCTTCGAGATACATCATGCATGAAGGATTACTGTACATGAAGGGTTTCTCTGTCCACATGCTTCGATATGTCACTCAAGACAAGGCTAAATAAATACTAAGAGAAGTTCATAGAAGGGCTTGTAGCAACCACACTATGGGGCAAACCTTAATGAAGAAGATTCTTCAATATAGATATTTCTGGCCAATCGTTAATCGAGACGCAGCTGATTATACCCAAAGAGTGTGAAGTGCTAGAGATTTGCTAAAACTATGAGAGCCCCACTGACGGAAATTACTAAAATGGTAAGTCCTCGGCCATTTGCAATTTGGGGCATTGACATCGGTGTTGCTGATATCTAAAGGTAGCGCGAAATACGCCATCATAGCAGTTGATTACTTTACCAAATAGGTTGAGTCAGATCCTTTGGCCACTATTACCATGATGAAAGTGATCAACTTTATAGTTCGAAATATTATCTATTGCTTTATAATTCAATAGGCAATCGTTACCGATGATGGGACCCAATTCGATGGCATAGAGTTCAAGAATTTATGCTGCCCACATCGCATAGGGAAGAGATTTGCAGTGGTAGCACATCCTCAGGCGAAAGGACAAGTTGAAGTTGTAAACAAAATTATCAAGTCCATTCCTAAAAAGTGATTGGAGAAGGCTAAAAGAAAGTCGGTCGACAAGCTTCTATTAACACTTTAGGCTTATTGAACCACCCACAAGTCAGCAACTGATCACTTTCCATTCGCCTTGGCACACGGATCAGAAGCTATGACTTCGGTCGAGCTGGAGGAACCTTCTCATTGAGTGACACATTATAATCCACAGACGAATGAGCAGACCCTTCTGGAGTCCCTCAATATGATCGATAAGAAGCGAACCGAAGCTGAGTTGAGCAACTGCACACGGACACCAAGTCACTCGATATTACAATACCAAAGTTAGGAGTCAAACCTTTGAGATCGGCAATTTGGTCCTCAAATGAATCTTCCCCGACCCTAAGAGCTTAGGCTCAAGTTGAAAAGGTCCATACACAATAGAGGAAAAGCTTGGATATGGCACTTTCAATCTGCCAACTATGGACGGGATCTCACTCCCGAGGCATGGAAAAGCGAGCACCTACAATTCTATTTCACTTAGAAACAAACTTGTAAATAATTGGCTAGAGCCATGTAATAAGAAAAATCCTATCATTTTTTGTCATTTATGAAATAAAACGGCTTTTCCTGCCCGAAAATCTATCTCTCCATTACTTAAGAGTTGCGATTTGAGTGACTCAAATGAATCTACCTTTGGTTATTTCAGATGTACAGCTACCTGGAGATAGGTGCCGATCATACTTATGAGGTCATGATCGGGCCTATGAAGTCCCTTTTGGTGTCCAGAGATTGATGCCAACCAACTCTTGTCTTTGGATTGAGGGTAGGAGTATAAACTGGACATGACATGATTGTCTACATGCTAACTCTTGCCTTCGGATTGGGTATGTGAGTATAAACTAAACGGACGTGACCCGACCATCCATTAGCCAACTATATTCCTCAAATAGGGGATAAGAGTATAAACCCAAACTAGATGTGACATGACCATCCCCAAACTAACTCTTGCTTTTGGATTGAGGGTAGGAGTATAAAATAAACCGAACATGATATGACCGTCCGTACGCTAATTCTTGCCATCGGATTGGGGACAGGAGTATAAATCAAAGTGGATGTGATAAGACTATCCAACTCTTAACCTCTTGCCCGGAGTAGGAAAAATGGAAGACCCATACCTAGAGTAAGGAGGGACTTAATTTACAAGCTTTCAATCGAAGCCCAGAGTTAGGCACGATTGGGTGCAAACATCCTAGGTGAGGATGTGCAGACTATAACCCTTGACTTAAACCGACACCCATAATTTGGTGTGATCAAAAATTATTACCCTGGAAAAGGATACTTAATTCACTAATCCTAAGTGACTAACGCTAACTAACGCATAGCATTTGACATTTTAGTGGTTACCATACGTTCGTCAGGACGGTGAAAGGCTGATAAACTATGAAACGGGCTAAGGACTTAGTCTAAAAACAATCGTTGAAAGAAATAGACTACAAGTACATTGAATGGAAATCGTATTTCTTAAGTACTTAGGCAACCCCAAACAAAGAATTGATGAAGCCAAAAACTTTTATTATTCACATAAAATTCAAAAGCTAAATACAAGTGTTATCAACATTGGAAACAAAAAGCAAAAGTGGGGGCCAAACCCGCACTACACCGGCCAAATAAAACAAAAGCAAGGAACTAGAAAAGCCTAAGTACTGCTATACAATTTGAAGGCACAAAGAAGACAAGCAATCACTTCTTGAGCCTCTTCTTTCTTTCTTTCCTCTCTTTCTTCTTTAAAGAAGAAGGCGCACTGGATCCTTCTGGTTGTTTTCTTGTTCTTCCACCACTTCCTTTGCCTTTGACAGGAGTACTCTACGATGAACCGACAGGCACACTTTGAGCACTTTTGGGTGGAGAAATAGAGGCTGGCATACTCTGTGAGGATAAGATAGGTACGCTCTAAGCACTCCCGGGCAGAGGAATATAGACTGGAGTGTCAATGGTCTGCTCGGGAAAAGAAATGGATAAAGGGGGAGGAATGACTACCAACCTCTCTTTTTTGATCTATGTGGCAAAGGGGATATCCATCCCAAGATTTTTCTCAAGTCCGGCCATACTGCTTCCCGATGAAGACTCAAAAACCTTGGTGATGATCACATCCTCATCAATCTAAGCACCCTTGGTCCCACCGGTTTCTTCATTCAGTGGAGCATCAGTCACCCACTCGTCAAGGCGGGAGTCTCTTCAGCCGAAGCATTTAAGATCACTGTTAAAGCTTTAATGGTTATTGACTTCATCACATGCACTTGTTGCCCTGACCGTAAATCTTTAGGAGGAAGCGAGGTGATTACGGGCTGACCTGAAGCTAGAGAGATACGAAAAAGAGAGGTTAGTGACATTGACTGACAACACGTCAACTCTCTGAAATACAAGAGAGGTCAAGGAGATACCTTCTTCAGTCTAGAGCTTTGCATGAGCCGGAGTGCCACTAGAGGCTCCCTTGGAATGGGAGAGAGAACAATAGATTATTGAATTTGAGGCCTCTTCGGATCATACCTCAAATCAAACGCTAGAGTCAGGAGCAGCTTGAGTCCTAAGAGCTTGACTAGATGAAGCAACATGTTGCGCTAGTCCAGAACCTTCTCTTATTTTCTTTTGCGTGGTTATGGCAAGTTCTGGATAAATAAGTAACATACCATCGTGTAAAATCTAGGGCTCATCTTTCACCAGGATCTCCTTCTATAACTGTTCCAAATCCACCTCAGCGCCCTGGAGAAATTCTTTCTCTTCCTTAATGATCTGTTCCTAGGCACGCGCAAGGAGTTTGGGATAATCATCTTTAAGCCACTCCAGATTTCTGAACTTAAGCACATTGACATAGTATTAAGTAAACAATGGCTCTAACCTTTCCATGACCAGTTCATTTGCACGCTGCTCCATGGCTTCAACTTCTTTCTTCACAATAGCGTCAACATCCCTGGCTCGTTTAAGTGCTATGTCCCTCTCTTCCCTTAAGGTGACTAGCTCGCCTCATGATTCTTGAGCAATTTGTTGTGCTTTATCTTTTTCTTTGGTTTCATGCTTGAGTTTGGTTTTTAGCTCAGTCGCATTCCTTCTGGCAGCATCTCTTTCTAGAACTAGCTTACGAGTTTGGTGATGCACCTCTTCAATTTCATTAATGTGCTTAGTCTTTTCAGCTTTGAGCGCTTTGATAGCCTCCTTGGCTTTCTTCTCTGCTCCAGCCTAGGATTTTCTCAGATTCTAGACCTCGATAGTTTTTGTTATGATTCTTTTATTATCGGCCTCATTAAGTTTTTGATTCTCGATCTTCTACAGCCTATCTCTCGAGACCTTAGAAATCTTTTCCCCTACTTCCACCCACTCATTGTACTGATGGTGAATGTCGATCACGCATGCCATATTCCTTTCTTGGACTTCTATTGGAACTCTCTTCAGGTTGGGCGTGGACATAAGCCCATCAAAACAGATTTTGGGGAATTGATCCTTAAGTTCAGCTGTACGAGTGTCAACCACAAGCTATTCTGCTGTATCGACCGAAGTGATAGCGGTCCTTTTACCAAGTCTTTGATGTGGAGTCTCCAAACCACATTTATGATGTCTGTGCTTGGAAGACCGACTAGAATAAATTAGCATGGGCTATACAAAAGTAGAAGCAAGGGGTGGAGCTCGAGAATTGTCAGCTGGTGGAATCTCATCATAACGATCAAGTTGCCTATTCGGACCTCTATGAGGAGGTGATTTGGATCTAGGCCGGTGCTTAGAAGTAGAATCATGCGAAGAATGATCCCTATCATAACTACTCCAGCCTCGGCCATCCGTATCAGGGCTAGAATGGTGGCCTGAATCGAAATCTCAACCACTCCCTTGGTTTTACGAACCCGACCGGGGCCTTTGAACTAGATACGCTTTGTCTTCTAAGGATCGGTATGTACATTTTCTCTTCTCCATAAAACCTGTAAAGGAAACAAGAACGATTTATATTCGATGAAAAAGGACATACGGCAAGTGCAAGATAGTGCTGTGAAGTGCACATGCACATGAGTTTCCTAGTGTCCCCCCAATGGACCATGTACAAGAGCCTTGCTCATAGGAGTCATCTCTATGACACTGATAGGAATGGTGTCATCATCAAAACGAAGAGGAGAACCCTCTCTTCTCATGTTTCCTATATCAAAGGAACAAAACTCAGTAAGGATTGGTCCCATCTTTGAAAATGTATTCACAGAAGGAAGAGATGGAGTCTGCTCTGCCGTTGTAACCGGTGGAGGCTATTTAAAAAATTTCCCTTTACGAAGCTTAACAACGATCCTTCTAGAAGCAAGTGGTTACTCATCTGAAGACTGCTCATCCACCGGTTCGTGACTTGAATTTACATCATCATCGCCAGCTTCATTACCACCACCTACTATTTCACCTTCCTCGACATTGCCTTGAGCCCCTTCGACTTCCTTGCTAGGGACTGGGGGCATGTCAGGGTCAAAATGACCTATTTCTAGTTGAATTCAACCACTACTGTTCCTCCATCATCATCCCCGGCCTAGCTGATGCTACGACCCTCTTCTAGCAAGTTCAAGACCAAGAGATGCTCATCAGTAATAAGGGACCTGATCTCCCTTTCTTCCTCCGGAACATTTCGGAGTGTTGTAACGGTGTTTTGATAAACATCGCCATTGGTCTCGAAGGAACATCTGCACGATTCAAAAAATTATATGAATTAGAATGCAACTTAACTAAAGCTTTCACACTATAATTTGGAAAAGTACTTGCATCCTACTTACCACCGTTATGCAAACCTAGGTGGACAACGCATATAAAATCATTCACTTTTAAAATAGCTAAGCTTATTCCAAGCATCGGTCATAACTTGACAACCGCTGACTGGCTCAAGATAAGTGAAAGATAGATTTCCCTTTCGTTGCTTGAACCTATAGATAAATCGAATATCTTCTTCAATCGATTCACGATTTAAGAATTCAAGGAAAACCATGTACGTACCCTGGAGAAATGCATAGCTATTCAGATGTAGTTGAGCTGGAGTAAGTCTCATAAAATGGAGCATTTGATGGATGAACGGATTAAATAGTAGTACACCCACAGCTAGGCACATATCTATTACAGGCGATATACTCTTCCAGAGGGAGATGAACCCTGTGGTGACGAGATGGGACTAATACGTCATCATATGGGATTTCCTACTTAATGCAAATTCGATAAAGAGGTGCCTCGTTAACCTTCGAAGCGGTTGAATCCGCTGGGTCTTCTAAGAATACAGCATCCTTAAGTGTATCGGGAGCTGGCTCGACAATATCATCTACTCCCAGTTGTGGAGTGTTAGCTGGAGCATGGTCTGAGCTTTCGAGTTGCTCCAATTGTTCACCTGGAGTGTATCGAGTAGAAAGTGTCGCTGAACTCGACTCAACGTCTGATTCAGAAAGTGTCATTGAACTCGAATTCTATGGCACTCTTCTCCATCTACATAAAACCCGATTCAAGTGTTGTTCCAGAATTTCTATGCTTTGTATTGGCAATCTCCACATGCAGTCTAAAGCAGCAATTCAGCCTTCTATAGATCCATCTCTAGGACCAAAAATCCATCTTGGCAACTATGCAAACAATCTTGGAATCCTGAAGCCAACACAAGAACTCACAAGACCATATACAACATATATAAGGATCAGTACCAATCTTATCATATAGGGATCATTATTGATCCTTAACCATAGGTGATATGGAGTTGAGATTTTCTGGAAGACTTGGCCTTGGCGGCGAGGTTCTGTAGGAGAAGTTTCAACGAAATATTTGGTTGTGTACCCCTATAAATATAGAAGGCATGGTTCATTCTAGGGATCTTTACACTGCCATTACACTCTTACTCTCTTGTATTCAAAGATCTATTTCGATCCCACTCTCTTGTAATTATAAAAACTAGTGCACAAGCAATAAAATCATTCAAGTGGATGTAGGCCAAGATTTCTGAGCCACTATAAATTTGTGTGTACTTGTTTTTCTGTCTGATTTCCTCTATTCTTTATTAACTTTCTTCATTTAATGTCTACAACTTACTTTTCTAGGTGTTTGTACCAATTTTGGTTCAAACAATCGTATATTGGAAGATCTCTTATGAGCATGCATTATATACGTTGGTGGGTCATGGGATGATCATTTGCATTTGGAGGAATTTGCATACAATAATAGTTATAAGCCGAGTATTGGTATGGCTCTGTATGAAGCATTGTACGGCCGACCATGTAACGCACCTTCACGTTGGTGGCAAGCGGACGAGAAACAAATACTTGAGCCATATATGATTAGAGAGACTTCAAAGAAGACTGAGGTCATTCGACAACAAATAAATACTTCTCAGGATCGATAGAAAAGCAACGCGGATAAGGGACGAAGAGATTTAGAGTTTTCTGCTAGAGACATGTGTTTGTGAAGGTTTCTCCTCCAAATAATATAGTACAATTCGATAGAAAAGGGAAGTAGGCACCGAGATTCGTAGGTCCTTTTCCAATAGTTGAGAGGATTGGGAAGCTAGCATATAGGATCGACTTACCTTAGAAGATGCGGATGTGCACAATGTCTTTCATGTCTCTTATCTACGGATGTTTATGCATGACTCGGCCATGATGATAACACCAATCAGTTAGAAGATGTTGAGGTAGAACTAGAAGTTTCTATACCGCGTAGGCCGCTTCATATTGTTGGGTATGATACGAAACAACTTAGGAGGAAGACGGTGAAACTAGTTAAGGTACAATGGAGACAAAGGAGAGCATGAGGACTAGGTGTCTGGAGCTTTTTGAATGGTAAGACCCAACGTTTATCGAATCAACTTTCACTATTGTATATAGTATTCGATAAGTTAGTATTTCGCATGCTAGGATAGGTTCACTATACTATTGATTGCATGGCTGCTTGTTTGAGATGTTTAATGGTTGCTTATGATGGATAGACATACGGGACGACAATGGTTTCTTATACTTTAGCTTGTTTGGGGATTTTGGAGGCAAAATTCCTAAAGGGGGGAGAATGTAACAACCCATATTTTACATATTGAAAGATCATAAAATATTTTTGGTTTATTTGTATAAGGTCGTATGAATATATAATTTTAGGATATGACTCTTTGGAACATTTTGCACACCTATGATTTTTCCCGAATTTCTATGTGATAATTATAAGCATGAATATTTTTTTTGGGCTATAACTTCTGATAAGAGTCGAATTAGGGTCTCAAACCAATTTCATTGTTTCAGGATGATGGTTTCCCATTCTATAGAGTGGTCATAATAGAAAAATTGCCTTACCGTTTATACCTGTTTTAAGTTTTTAAAGCTGTTGGCCATGACTAATGTGTAATTAATTAAGCTCATTAGTGAGCCATTTAGTTTAATTAGATAACACTGTAAATAGAGGGCTGGAGAGTCAAATTAAAACTTTTTCTTCTCATTCTAAATCAGGTCGAAACCCTAATTAGCCCTAGAACCTTCCTAATTTCATCCAAAACCACCCAAATTGCTCTCCAAATCAAACTAAATTGCGAAGTAGAGATTAGATCCTCAAATAAAAGCTAGAGATCATCAAATTGCTTGATTTGGGGTGCTTTTATTCGCTGCCCAGATTAGATCTACACACAAATTTGTTGAATTTGGTAATTGGTACGTGGTTTATCCCTTTTCATTATACTATGCATGTTTATATGATAGAATTATAGGATTTAACATGTTTTAAATTGATTTTTGGCCATAAAACCCTTTTCTAACTCTAATGCCATATTAATTCATGCATATGATATGGACTGATTAGAAATTACCTTGATTTATGTTCGTAAATTCATGCATATGTAGATTTATGTTAGAAATTGCCTTGTTTATCTTATTTTGATGGATTACAAATTTCATTACCTGAAATTGCTTGTTATTCTATGTTTGGATGATATGATATGATGTTGTTTGCTAGTGCTATGATTACATAGAAAGTTAGGTAAAAGAATTGAGCAAATCAAAGGTAAAGTTGGTCGAAATTGAACGAAACATGGCATATAGATTTAGGAGAATGGCAAGAGGCCACATGATAACTCGCAAGTTGATAGGAGTTAAAGTCATAACTCGGCACCGAGTTATGGTGCCAACTCGTGTGCACTTCTCGACTTCATGGATGGAAAGGGTTTGTTAAGTTGAGGTTGCCTATAACTTGATGTAGAAAATTTGCCTAAGTATTGGATGCAATAACGAGTTGTCTCTAAAACTAGAAGACAGGGCATTGGACTGGGGCCAGGTTATCGAAGAGGGATGGGTTGGGGTCTAAGGCACCTAGGGAAGAGTACTACAGGCAAGGAAAGAGATGGTAGCCAGTAATTGGCTAAGTGCATAATTCGGTAGCGAGTTATCTTGATGAGTCGGTACTAAGTTATAGCATTATATGGGATGGATGTGAAACTTTCACGGTAGGAAGAGGAAGCTCTGTAGATCATGTTGGAGGTATTGGCTCGTTCATACCATGTTGGACAATGATATAACAACATGCTGAAAAGCCATGGTCTTCGGATGTTAACTCGTGTTGGGAGTAGATTCCGAAGATGGTGGGTCGTAAAGAAGGAAGCCGTATGATCAGGGAATGTGGAAGGTTCCTTGTGAATAATGGAAACTGGATTGAGTAAGAAGGGCTCGTATCCAAATGGAGCAAAGATGGGCTCACGTATATGTGCTAAGGAATCATTGATTTTCGGAGATTTTTCAGTTGTACTCAAAGTAAGGGTATTATAAGTGGGGACGCCCATGGGTCAATTGGGGACCTGTATACCTTGGACCTATAGCTTTGGGTCTAGTGTCCAGCTTTGGGCTATGAGACACATATCCAACTTTGGGCCACGAAATACGAGAATAAAACAGGGAAACTAGATTTCCATTAGTCCCTGGCTTGGGGGCCGTATAAGTTATCATTATTCTAAGCATAAGAGGATTGTTGTTGAATGCTTTGGTTGTTTTCTTTAGTAGGCTATCACTCATAAGTATCATGGGAATTAGTTATTAGAGATAACAATTCTTGGAAGATTGATATCCTTTTTTTGGTTTGTAGTATATCTTTATGATATTGCAGAGTAGCATATTATAGGGTTATATGCTAAATCTTTGGTTGTAGGGACATGTCAGGTATGGTTTGTGTACTCTTATTCCTTACCATATTTACCTGTATAATATTTTGGGACTTATTTATTGCTCACACAAAAGTATTGTTTGGCCCAAGATTTTATGATTTGCTTCTTATTATCTCAGGTACTCTTAAATGAGTAGACTAGATAACAGGTCTAGGTGATGCAGTAGCTATTTGGAGGACGAGCTAGATGGAGCAATCCCATATTATATACTTGTTTGGATTCTACGCTTATTCCACAATACGGAGCCTTAGTAGTGACTGCTTATACTTGTATTTGAAACAGTTATTAAGTTTGTTTCCATTATTTAAACTCTACGACATTTGATGTATACTATGTGGATCTGCACTTTGATGATTTATTCACATAGTTATTACTGTCTCTTCTGTTATATCTATGATATTATATTTTATCCATGTGCTATGATATATGATAGGTTATATGCTGTATTGGTTTATTTCAACCCTGATAGTTGTCCTATATCAACCGGGCACGGACATTGCACTATTTATATAATATTAATGTTGATGGTATAGGGTGGTCGTCACATCTCGCCTCAACCAAAATTATCCGTCCTAGAACCAAATTTATCCCGCCAAAAGTACATTATCCCATCTAAATCCATTTCATTTATAACAACTTATTATGCCTATTTCGGTGTTCCATAAATGCCATATTAAATTCTTTAATCAATCCCATTAAGCGCATTTATGTCCTCATTTAATTTTTGTAACTCCCTATTAACTTCACATTTATTGCTCACTAAATTTGGAACCATTATTCATAAATTTTGGAGTTGCTATCTCTTTTCAATTTCAACCTCTTAGTCCTAAGATTTAATATGCTATTATTAACTAGTCATCCTAATTAACTAATACGAATACAGACATATATTATGATTTATTTGTTACCCTATGTATATTTACATTTTTAATCAGTACAAGCTGTTATACGTGTGTGTGTGTGTGTGTTCCTTTCTCTAACTCATTATGTCATATGCTTTGGAATTGTAGAATATACACTTATATGTACATTTTATAAGGAACTTTTATTTCGATATTTTAATATATTAGAGCTATCCTTCCCAAAAAGGACTACCATTATAATTTTCCATAAATTACACAAAAGTGAGACTTGCTCCATTTGAAATTATAAGGAATTATCTCTTTTCTTTTCTTGAAATAGCAAGTGCAAACTACAGAGAGCATCCGTACTATACACATCACTTTACTTCTTGGTATATTCCTTATTATTTCAAATGACGCACTTTTTTTATACGTAGTTATGGATATAGATATTTATGGAAATTATATGGAAATAGATACAACTAAGTTGTACACTCACGCTCCCAATGAATTAAAAACATAGAAATTTACATTCCAAGTCAAATTAGGATAACCCAAACTAGTACTAACAATTTACAACCCAATTATCATATACCTGGAATAAACTTACAATCTTATTAGCATTCCACTTTAATAGTTTTAAGGATTTATTTTCAAATTTCTAGATTATGGTGTATATATTATTCCCATTCCAATTACCTAACTTATAGAATATGTAGACGAGATTTCAATTGAATACATTCATTTTAAGCCTACAGCTCAACAAATTTTATATGTGCATAATAATTAAATAAATTTCAATTTTATAGTTCTAAATCTATATTCCACTTAATTCGAATATCTTCTTGGATTTGTAATTCCAATGGGTATGTATATATCTTGAATTTTTGATGTTTGAAATTGTGTGGTGGGGATTGGATGCAAAATTGGTTGAACCATACTCCTATTCATAGGGTTGTGTAGATTTTTGTGTTAAAATAAAGATTTGGTTTTGAAAACTTGCATACATATAGAACTACCAGTATATATAATTATACCTCGAAGAAGGTTGGACATATCATATGCGTAGATGGAATTAAACGGATAAGTAGTGAATAATAGACATAACACTTAAATAGAAATCAACCAGCATAAACTAGTGTTATGGATAAAATATGTAATTTTCCAATCACCAAAATATTGTTTTGACACCCACTCCACAGTACAACCCACGAGATAGATTTAGAGGGATAAGCTACTGGTGCAAGGAGGGAATTATAGATGAAGATGTCTTCTCATTCATGCTTGGCACTGATAAGGTGACTAGATATCTAAGAAATAATATTAATTCCAATGTAGTATACTTAGTGGGTATTATGTTCTATTATATTTTTCTATTCCGCTATGAATTTATGTACATAGCTCTCTGATATACTTATGTTTATTTTAGGTTACCAACACCAATAATCCATACTCTAATGGACTTGGATTTTGATTTAGTCGATATTCGGACCTATTAAGTTGCGAGTTGTTACATCATTAGTCCATGCACATCAACTCAACTAAGTAGTTGAAGAACACATGGCAAATCCCACATTGACTATTAATACAAAGGATGAAGTCAGCAATCCACCTTATGTCTTTTCTCCTCTAAAAGAAAAGGATTGTAGTAGAAAAGGGATCAAACTTTTTACTCGAAGAATTAAATACTGTCAAATTTGTACTAGATCTCTATTAATTTACATGCTTGTACTAAGAAAGAAAACAATCAAAAGTGTTAGATTTTGACTTATGGATATATGATTCCATATTATCCGAACTACGTAAATTTCTATGTCTTTACCTTTTAGTATTTGTTGTCTTGTAGTCTGGGTTTGGACTTTTTAATTTTATTTAGTTTACTTAGGTATTTCAACAAACGGTTAAATTATAACCCTCTTAATTGTGTAAGCATTCTATAGCATAATTACTACTTAAAGGCAATTTGATGTCCCATAAATTAGTTAATTCATAATCATGTTTGTCCTATAAATTTGCTAATTCATGATCATGTAAGGATACAATGACGTGATTACTTGAAAATTAGGTTAGTTTCGTAAGGTCGAATAATCATATTTACACCTATAATATAAATTTGTTTTTAATTTTTTCTAAAAAGAATAATTTTTCTTTTCACTTTTTTTCTCCATTGCATCCTCTTATGCACTTATTACTCACGGCCAAGCATCTGTCCCTCGTCATTCATAACAATACCAAGTTGATCACCAGAGATTGCAAGTCGACTAACAAGCAACAATGAGAACGATGAGCACATAGGTGGAGATTTGAGTAGTGATGATGAACAGTCAAAGATGATCAAAAGCACGACAAAAATTAGGGTTTTTAGATACAATGTCGAACTCGGATCTAATGGTACTAGCGAACTAGGCTCGACATGGGTTGTTCAACAATGGTGATGGCAGTTTCTCCGAGCAAGCATAGCGGTGGCAAAGCTTATATGAAGATAATACATAGTGGAAACTAGGGCTTTCTTTAGAGAATAAGGAGAAAGATAATTTTGTAGAAAATCCCTTAAATTTAGAAATTAAAAATTGACCCCTTAATGCTCAAACTAGTATAACTCTCACATATGAGCTCATTTTTATGCACAAATTGCATTATGTTCGCAATAAAATTTTGAGCACATTGGTGTTATATGAAAATAATTCATATTTTGTATGATAGTAATATATATATATATATATATTCATACATATATATATATTGAAAATAGGTGCAGCCACCTCATTAAAAACCTAGATTGAAACCGTTGTGATTTATCCTAGGAAAAAAGAGCATGGCATTAATTTTATTACTTCACAAAAGAATATTTACAAAGATGTACCGAGCAATACATATAATTATAGAAAGTCCAAAGAACAAGTATCTAACAACAAACATGACCCATCTTCATTAAAAGTAATTCACTTTCCCAATTTGAAGTTCTAGCCGCAACCAAGACGCAGCATCTCCTACCATGTCACATTTCCCACACACTTACTTATCCAATCTGAGTTCAGGAAAACTCCCTCCCCCCCCCAAATCGAAGAGCTAAGATCAACGATCCATTATCTAGCACTTATGGAATATATATTCCCATCCATCTCAGTGGTGGAGGATATAGACGAGGTAATAAGCTCATCCAATGTCATTCAACTCCATGCCCCAACGCTCTACAATCTCCCGAATATAGCTCATATTGGGTATTTTTCTCCATGAAGCTCTTGCCTGGTAAGAAACTTCCATTGTTACAATTCATAAGATGTCTAATTTACATCTTTTGCACTGCTCAAATATCCATTGATTGCAATCAAACCAAATATGATATATTGATGAAGTTATGTTGCAACATGCAATGTCTCTAATTTGATTATTATCTTTGAAACTGGTATTCATATCATTTAATTCATCCATTAAATTTAGAGAACTATGAGGTTTTTGATTTAATTTCATTCTCAGATATATCTATTTAAATAAGCTATAATCACACTGGAAGAATAAATTTTTAGTAGTCTCATTCTCCTTGTCACACATAACTCATTTTGAGTTAATTGATTCATCTCATTTAATAACTCGGTCTTTAGTGTTTAATTTACCCCAAATAGCTTGATAGGAATAGAAAGCCATCTTTCGGTTGTTTATATTATTCCAGACTATATTAGCCCAAGGATGTTTATCTTGATGGTCTCTCATATTATCCCAATCATCTTTAAACGTAAACTTCTTATTATCCCAGACCCAATAGTCTTTTTCTTTATCTCTACATATCCTCACCTCCTTGATTAAGTCTTCAATTTCTCTAGTTTCAGTTAGAGTTGTGAGACTAATTGATCATTTCTAATGATGCTACTCACTTTTAAGTCCAAATTTCCACTAATTCCTACTCTATCCCATCCCACCAATTCTACCATCTATTTATTATTGACACGGGGATCAAACTAGAGTGAAGTAGATTCTCCATTCATTGTAATTCTTCTAATATATTTAAGGCCTAATCCCCTGGCGTTAAGAATATTTCCATATGGAGGAGCTATTATTATATATTTCTATCATCGATGAATTTTTGCTTGTGCAATATTTATTTTAAGCCAGTGAGACCATTGATTCTCCTTATTTAAATATTGCTATAAGAGCTTCATACTTGTCGCCTTTTTCAAATCTAACAAATATTTTAGTCATATTCCCCTTTTTAGTTTTGGTCTACATATTATTTCCCATGCTGTTTTATGTTACCTGTGTCCTCAAAAGAAATCAGCACTCAATTTGTTAATTTTCCTTAAAGTTGCAGCTGGAATTTGATTGATCATTAGCCAATATAATATCATAAGAGGAATTACATAATAAACAAGCTCATCCTATCCTGAAATTGATAATAATTTGCTATCCTAATTGTCCATTTTGTCTCTAATTCTTTGAAGCAATTCTTTATAATCATTGTAACGAATGTAGTTAAAAGATATCGGAGCACCTAAGTACTTGACCGGTAGAGAATCTTCTTCTATTTTCAGCGTGCTTTTGATTAAAACCCTTTCTCTACATCTATTACTAATATATATTTTGATTTTCTTTGATTAATGCAGAGAGTCAATTTATCCTCTAAAGCTTTAAAATTTTCTAATAAGTTCCTTGCACTTTTTTCATCTGCTTTATAAAAAACCATCAAATCATCCGCATACAAGAGATGTGATACAATAGATGAGATTTTATTAATTGGAAAAATCAATTTATCATCACTATATTCTTCTATAAGTAAAAAAAAGTTCTCCATAGCTATGTAAAAGAGATATGGCAAAGAGGATCTCCCTATCTAACACCACAATTACTGTCAAAATATCATTTTTTTCACTCCTTGTATAAGTATATAATATGAAGGTGTAGTGATAATGCATTATGAGATTAATCAATCTCAAAGGGTAGCCCATCATTTTCAACATATGACAAATAAAATATCTATTAGTTCGACCATATGTCTTTTGTAAATCAACTTTTAAGCATAATTTGGGTGTTCCCTTTTCTTTAAGCCACCTCCCAAATCAACTCTGTAACGACCCGTAAATTTCAGTGGTTTTATTTATTTAATTAATTGAATTTTGTGAAATTTTAAACAATAAAATTTTGAAATAAAAATTTATTATTTGAGATGCGTCTAATTAAACATAGCAAATGGTAAATTTTCATCTGATAATATTGAAGTTTATTTTCTAGTGTAATTTTATTCCAATTTATATCGGTTAAAATTGATGATAATAAAAGTGTTCCGAAACCTAAATATGTCAACATGAGAAAATTGATTTAGAACACTTTGAATAAGACTGCGTAATCCGTTTCATGAAATTCGGATGTTTCTAGCTCCGTTTGGATTTTTCCGTACGGGATAGCAACGTATATCAGTGTCCGTATCAACTTTTGAACGGATGATCGTACCATCGATATCCGTATACCATTTTGGTCGTCTCATCATGCTGATCTCTGCGGTATATTTAATTCTATGTTTTGAAGTCCGATACGCGGTGAAAACCGTGAAACGGTAAACTGTACCGGTACCACTTTTACACTTTTGACAGTTATGTCTATTCAAATTTCAAACGCCCGGAATAAAACAGCCACTGGCTTTCATTTTTAACATTTATTTCATCATTTACAAAATTTTGATCGTTGCCATCCCATCCCGTTCGAAATCTGAATGTATAAACACTCGTATACGTTTTGTATTAATAAAGTGAACGGTTCATTGTTCTTTATAATTTCGTTTTTTTAGAATGCAAACTTTATTTTTGCTGTCACCCTTCTTCTCTTCACCCTCTCCCCTTCGAACCCACGCAGCTAGCCTTCCACCCAGAGCCACGTCTCCCCACCTCATCTTCCTCTACAACACACGCAAGAACCCTGAAGCACGAAGCAACCTCCTCCGACCTTGCACACGTGAACAAGTCCTCCCCTCTCCAAATTCCCACGTTCACAGCCTAACACCCAGATCGGCCCGTCCTTGCCTCCACCCATGCTCACCTAGCACCACCACGGCATGGCTCAGCATCTCGCCACCTTCCCACGTCGAGATCTCCTCCCTGATGCATGCTTTCCTTCCACGTGGTGGCATGGCTGCGGTTCCATCAATAAAGGTCTACAGCCTTCTTTTTCTAATATGTATATTATTATAGGGTAGTTGTGTGTCTGCATACATGATTTATTTTAGTCTAGCTATATATATTTTCTTGACAACCTATATTAATATATATACTAATGTTTATATAATAGATTTGGTTACAGTATAATCCATTATAAGTCTATTTATATCTAAATTTTTTGTCATGGGTCTATACAAGGTACAAAATGCGCCATAAGATATCTGTGCATATAATAATATTTGTTACCTATATGTCTGTTAGATTTGTACAAAGTATACACATGCTAGCTATATAAATATTTGTACAGTGTGTATGGATAAGATTTTGTTATATTATCTATTATCTGTGTTGACTTGAGAAATGATGCAGATTTGGATCTAAGGTTATAACAGAGGTTTTATAAATTATATTTTTAATGTTATAAACTATATTATCTATTGTGCTTTCAAAATATATATGAAGTTATGTAATATAATGTGTATATAAAGTTGTATCAGAGAATTTGTTGAAAATCTAGTCGATGGGTCTGCATATATATGTTCCCTGCATAGAGTTTTATTTTAATCAATAGATATGTATATATGTAGTTATATGAAAGTTTGGTTGTTTTATAATAAGTTTATTTATATATATATATATATATATATATATATCAGTTTATATAAAACTGTTAAGTTTTAATGTATTGATTTAAAATTTATTATTATATATATATAGGCTTCAATATATGAGTTTAATGTAAAACAATGATTTTGAAAAAAAACATATACATTTAGTTAATATATGTGTGAATTTAGAATATGAGTTTTATATGGTTATATGTAGTTGCATATAAGTTCAGGATACAATTTATCTTCATCAATCGAGTTTTGATTTGATTTTTCCAATTCCTATTTATCAACTTCGTCGTCGATTCGTGTTGATCATGCTTTGTCGTACTTTTCGAAGTTTGTCCTTGTGTCTTGGTTTGTCATCTCTAGATTTAAAAGGTGAGTTTATCACTCTCGACATTCGTGCTTTTATAATTGTGAAACAATGGCATGTGAATTGTAGAAAATTTATATGTTATGTTAATATGTTCATATATCCCTGTGATATGATTATATGATGTTAAATTCTATTTATATATTTGTTACATCATCTGATATGATTATATGTTCTACTATTCATTTATTTACTGATTCTCATAATGCAAGTTCCCTTTCACTATAGGTTGAAATGATACATACCCGAATGGACTTTAGAATAAGGAAAAATCATTATGAGCTGAAATGATAGGCTCGAGTGATTTTTATTGTATTTTATTTGACTTGGGATTGCGGGTTTGAAATGATAGAACCCGGATTTTTCTTTTTAAATTACGGATTGAAGTGATACATATCTGTATCACTTGACCTAGATTAGAAAATATTATACAGACCCATGGTTATATATTATAAAATATTTTTAAAAAAAGTTTTAAGTATTTTAAGTTTAAGATATATGGAAATTGACTTAAAAATTTGATTCAATGATTTAAATATATGGAATTTTATAAGTCAATAAGTGGTTTGATTTTACATTATAAAGTTATATTGGTTTCCTATAAGTTGGAATCTTTATATATCAATAATTGGTTTAAATTGCAATTTAAAGATCTTTATTGATGATAAATAACTTAATAATTAAATTTGATTAATGTGGAATATCTAACCTAGTGATGGTAATAGATTTTATTTTACGAAATAGATATATTTTGTAAAATAAATAATTATGATTTAAAATGTATCTTAAATTATGACTTAACTTTATAATGGAAATTTGGTTTTCAATTGGAAATGTGAAGTTTGACTTATGAAAAGAATATTTTGTTTATGAAATGGGTATTTTAAATAAAGTGTTAAGTTAATTGTTAAAATAAAAAGTTAAGTAAATTAATGTATTTTGACTTGATAAATGAATTATAATTTAAATTGGATATTGGTTAAATAAATGTTATTTTATTTAAATTATAAGTTAAGTAATATCCAAATAAATAATCTTGAAAAGTGAAATAAGTTTGATAAGTTAAAAATGATAAAAGTTGAAGATACATTGTTTTAAATTTTTATAGTAAAAACTTATAATAGTATTTGTAGTAATTCTGAAATGCTATGGGTTTCAGGTAACATTCTATAAGTGCTACCGTTGCTGGAAATGAACTGTTTTTGAAACACTAATATATCTACTGCGGTAGTTTATAAGTGCTGTTGTTTCTGAAATTAAACTAGGTTTTGAAATACTAAAATACTTACTGCAGCAGTTTATAAGTGATGCTGTCTCTGAAACTAAACTGTTTTGAAATACTAAAATACTTACTGTAGCAGTTTATAAGTGCTGCTGTTTATGAAACTGAACTATTTTAAAATACTAATACCTACTGAGCACTTTATAAGTGCTGTTGTTTTGAATTTGACAATGTTTTTGAAATGTTAATATATTTACCGTAACACTTTATAAGTGTTGTTGTGGCTGAAATTTCAACGAACTTTGGAAATGAATATTATTTTGGAAGATTCTGACATTGACTTTAAATGGTTTGAATGAATATGTTTTGAGATGAAATATAAACCATTTTTGAAATTTATAAGTTAATACAATGTTTTCGAAATGGGTGTAATTGAACGAATGAACTTAAAATGCTATAACTTTGGTAATGAATATTATTTTAAGGGTGCTATGATTTTTCTAAATATTATGATTTCCAAATGATAACATTCTTAAATTGATATGGTTTCAAAGTATTATGGTTTCAAAGTGTTTGGATTCAAAGGTGTTATAACTTTGAAAGTACTATGATTTTTGGAAATGAATTTATTTGAAATAGTATTTAATTAAGAATTGTTTTGAATATATTGATTTGAAATTGAAGATTTAAGAATATGACTTTATAAAGTGGTTTGGTTTAAGATGATTTAAAACGGAATATTTCAAGTTTAAATAAATTGAAAGAAATATTCAGTGATTGGAAATTTGGGTTTGTTCAAATGATATTTCGGTTTTGGAGTATAAACTAGTTTTGAAATGGATATGATATTTTGGTTTTGAAGTATAAACTAGTTTTAAATGGATATGATATTTTTTTTGAGGTATAAATTATTTCGAAATAAATATCCATGGGTTATAATAACGATTGGTTGGCAAAGAGACCGGGATCGGATATGGGCATACTCTCTATCGATACAGAAAACCACTTTGACAACCGTGTACGCGGTGGAGATTCCATAATGAAGTAGGATGGTGGCGACGATCCTATTGAGGTATGAACATGGATCCTACTCCAGTGAGTTGGCTTAAGGTGGCTAAAACAGGAGCGATCTCGGGCCAATGAGGTAGCACCTCTGATCGGACACATTTCTTTGATACTATTCTATTACTTTGTGATTGATTTGGTGGCCACCCTTCAATTTTTGATTTGGGAGTGTGTTCCAAGGTGGGCGGTAGTGGCTGCTATGCGTTTCCACCAGCCCGTGTGCGTAATTGGTATATCTACCCTGGCATTGCCTCGTTGTGTCGTGTCACCTACCATAGCGAGCTTTACTATGAGTTTGTATTTGTGTCGTACCTATGGGGTATCCTCTGGTAGCTCTAGTTTACGGGGTACTACGGTATTTTATAGCCTATGGGCACTATTATGTGTTAAGGTGGAAAATGTAAAGCCTTAACGCTATTTTTAAGTAAGTTTACTTTACTTTAGACATTATTATAATAGCGTATATTACTACATAGTAAATAGTTTAATGGATCCTTAGAGGATGGGCGGTCCCAAGCATCATTTAAGTTACTTGTACCTTTATATTACAGTTCACTTGAGTTGGTTTACATTGTATAAGTATGTATGTCCTGACTCGAGTGTTTTGTGTTTTGGTTTACGCTCGGGTCAGACTGAGTGATATAGCATTCGAGACTCACCTTTGGAGTTGGAGCTTTTCTTGGAGATCCAGCTATCTATTTCGCTTTCAGTTATCCAGTTGATTCCAGTGATGTATTCCGATTTATACTTGACTATCATATTGAGACTTCTGTTGTATTTCATTAACTCTGATGTATATATATAGTAGCTTCATGAACTACTATTTCCTTGCTTCCGCTGCATTGTTACATTACTCTGTGTCTATGATCTGCGATTTATTTATTGTATATTCTGAGTTTTGCCAAATTTTATTTACAATTCGGTATTTTGAGCAATTCAAGTCTGACATGTGCAGATGCGAATGGTTGAAAATATCGGGTCATTACAAACTCACCTGCTACTCTATCCTTCTATGATATGTATAAAGGGAAAGAAATGGATGGGACCAGACAAAATCTAATGAATGAATTGTATCACTAGTATATAGCATTTACAAGCAATTAACACACACACACACACACACACACATATATATATATATATATATATAAAGAACTTGTAATCTACATACTAAAGTGCAACAATGTGATACCAAATGTAACAGTCACCTTAAGTGCACCTAATATCGAATAAATAGCCTTAATAATGAACCACCGACAAATACGCTGAGTAGATAACCTCCAATACGAACCCCAAGTATATGATCCTGATAGTCAATGTATCATGTCGAGTATACCTCAATATGCCTAGGCCTACTTGCCCAAAAGCATAGAGTAATATCCTCGTTAATGTTTGTTATCCTATGCACAACACTGAGCATACACAACAACATTTAGGCCAAATTGCCCTAAAAACATTGAGTAACCTCACGTTAGTGCCCGATATCCTATTATCTATGCACCGAGCCAGGTATACAAAAATGCTTAGGCCCCGTTGTCCAAAATGCATCGAGTAAACTCCCACTAGTGCCCGTAACTATACACAACATCGGGCATACACAACAATGCCTGGGCCCCATTGCCCCAAATGCATCAAGCAACCTCCCATTAGCGTCGTATGCTCTAAAGCATATAATTACAATAGAACCGCATGCCATGTCGAGTACCACAACTTATAACTTCATGAAGTGCAAGATGTCACCTAGTGTGATACTATTCCATCTCGTTGCATGACTCCATTCGACTCTATGGACTCCCCTGAAGGAACTGGGCCAGCCCGCAGTGGAAGAATTGAGTGAATTTTAGATATATTTTTTTACCATTTTGGATCTTTAATGGGACTACGAAGTCTAAATTTCATTTAGAACCATTCTAAATTTGGTTTAAATAAAATCTTGTATTCTATTTAAAATAGTTAAAGGAAGTTTAAATAAATTTAATTTCAAATATATAGTGTATTAAGTACACCTAACATTTACTTATAAGTGTTAATGTATAGGGAATGAAACCTTTCATTTCTTTCCCTAAAAAAGAATTAATTGAGAGCATTAGTTGTATTAAATGAAGAGAGAAACCTTTCATTTTATCTCTTTAATTTGAATTGATTGATTCATTAATGTCATTATTAATAATTTATTCATGGCAATATTTATTACTTTGTCCATATGTATTCTACCTATACAATTTGTAGTTTGAGATTTATTTAATTTTATTTTATTTATTTATACAAGTATACATGCATACATATATGTATGTATGTATCATATACATATATATACATGTATATGTGTGTGCTGTGTAACATCATAATCCGTGAAGGGTATAATATGCCCATATATAGATGCCGAGATTTACATTGCAATAGACATATTAGCTCATTTTATGTGAATTATAATTTGCCCAAATGTATAATATGTCAAAACAAAATACCAATATATGTATGTGTGTGTGTGTAATTTATTGAATAAAATAGTTTCTGCCATAACAAATTAATGTAAAATAATTATATGATTATAATACAAGCTTTTTAAAGCTTTAGAAAATTTGGAAACATATGTTGGGCTTAAGATTAATTTATGGAATTTTTACAGTTAAAATATATTTCTTATTAAATAATTGATAATAGCCTACAATAAAATTATTTCTTAAAAATAGGAAATCAAGTTGAAAAATTCGAAAAAAAAATTGAAGGTATTCGAGTCATATTTTGGGCTTAGAATTTTCTTTTGGAATTTTCTCAACTGAAATTGTATTTTTAATTAGATAATTAATTGCGTTTCAAAAATAAATTAATTCAAAAAATTAATAAATTAAGTTATAAAAATCTAAAACTTTTTCTAAAGGTCCTAGATACATATTTCAGCCTTAAGTAAAATTTATAGAATTTTCACATTTGAAATTATATTTTTAATGAAATAATTGATTGTAGGTCGAAAGTAGATTAATTTTTAAAAATAATATATTAAGTTTAAAAAAGCCAATTTTTTTATTGTAATCTTATTACATGGTGCAAGAAATATAAAAAAATATAAAATTGAAATTTTGAATTTTGAATTATTTTTTTCATAATAAACAATTCATAAAATCATTAAATAATAATAAAATATGTATATACATATTTAATAAAAAAAATTATATTTTATGATTCATAGTAGGTAAAAATCATCATAAGAAAGTTTTAAAATTAAATATATATGATATATAAACACATATACAATAATACATATTCATGGTTTGTAAATCTACACACATTTAATCTTGATATATATAAATATATAAATAAAAAATAAAACCTTTTTTAGAAAATTAATTCAACAATAAATAAATAAACAAAATATTATAACAAGCACATAACTAATCTAATTGTAATAAACACATGTACAACCAAAAATCTCACTTATTCTAAACAATAAACAGATCTGGTTACAAACAGAGGATTTGGATGTAAATCAAATTTCATATGATAAACTTCAAATCAAAACAATGATAATAAATAAAAGTGCACCTCCTAATGAAGCCTTTAAGTCCACGTTGAACAATGATTTCTCTTCTAAGAACAATTCACAATCCATCAGGTTGTTAATCCGGGCTACAAATTAGTATTTTTAATTTTAATTGGATTTGAAAATTTTAGGGATGATTTAGAGGAAAGTTTATGCCATTAAAATGAAGAAGAGGAAGAAGAAAGTGGCGGCTCAAAAATGAATTAGCTTGTAATTAGGTCTTTGAGATTGGCTTTTATATGGATAGGACAAGAGAGCAAACAATGATCTCAACCACACATCTCAAAACCTAATCGTACATGTTGTAGCCACCTCCTAACTTCTTCAAACCAATGCCTATCCTCTCCAAATCTCATGGGTTGTGAGCCTATTTAACCCAAATTAAATATGTACAATTATATTTAACATATTTCGGTATCGATATCTCATATCGATCAATATATTCATAACTTTTATAAATATATGCAACAATTTTATTTCTCAAATCACATTCACAATTCAAAATTAATATTTCATAAATATTAATTTATTTAATTAGTTTATAACAATTATAAACTAGTTAAATTTTTTGGCCTAAAGAGAATTCATCGTTTCTGTTGTATGACTCTTGGTTGTAAATTCGGTCAGCGATTAATGTCGAACTATTCGAACGTTAACATTCACACTTCACTTAGCAGGTGGTGTGATATTATGGCCAAATTTATCGCTTACTCATTTTCGAAAAAAATCTCATTTTAATTTAATAAGAGTTACCCAATTGTGAAAATTATTTACACCAATTCTCTTCGTCAAAACTATATCACTTTGGACTTGTTGAATATGGTAATGGTCAAAATTCAAACATCATCCATATTCAACTCTATAATCCAAACACAAAGTACTTGATTGAATAATAACAATTATTATCAACCGAACTACCCTAGCTTGAGATTTTGACTTTGGATTGACTTGAGTTGATCGTGATACTAACCATATATAACAAAGAAGATGAATTCTCTCTTGAATGGTGCTTCATTTCCAATACTTCAACTCGATCCAACTATAGTCTCTTGATGGACGCTATGCTATTATTTGACTATAATCAAAGCAGAGCTTTCATATTGAAGATTCACAGTATTCTCAGGTCGAAAGAACTTTGTTAATTATTCACATTGATATTTTTTGTTTGACTTTAGTTATATTAACCAACCAAAAACTACCGAGTGAGTCATTCCATAGTTATCCAATAACTATTAGTACGTAACCCCTAGGTGACCCCCAACAGTCATGATTAATACACTACCCAATATTTGAAGAGCGTTGCATAACCTAATCTCAAAGGATACATCGATATCCAGTCTCGATGCACCTTGACTAGGAACATTTAAAATAATATATTTGTTTCATTGTGATAAATTACTCACGGTTACAACACTTTGTAACTACTATCACAAAACCTACTATTTATGGATTTTCTATTAAATATACTTTAATTAAATTAATTACTTAATATAACCACATTATATTAAGTATATAATGGAAAGAAAACTCCTTTATTTCAAACAAGATTGGTCAACGAGTTAGATATATGTAAAAAACTACATAATTGCCCCTAGGGCATACCCCTAACTCTATCAATCTCTCACTTGCACTTGGGGTCAATTATGGAATTTTATTCCAACATCTTTAATCGATTTTCTTAAAACTAATTGGGTTAGTTCCTTTGTGAACGAGTATGTTATTTTTTTTCAATTATCTACTCTATCAATTAACCTCTCCGATGGTGATAAACTGTTTTATCATGTGGAACAATTCAGAGTATGTCTCTCGACTTCTAGTAAGCTTTAAGTTCTATTACAAACTATATCATGAAATTATTATCATATAACAATGTTATGAGATTCTCAACATTTGGAATTGGCTTAGTTATAAATTTGTGCACTTATATATTTATATACATTGTTTTTATTGCGGCACTATTCAAGACAATGTACTTAGCCTTTTTCATTGAACCAGCCACGATCTTTCATTAGAACATTTCCAACTTAAAGATTCTTAACTTGAATTTATTATTGACGTATTATACTCAATATCACTTATTATGTTTGAGTCTGAACACTCCTTCATAAGGAGTTTTTGTTTTGTAAACAATTCCCTAGTATTCATAAATATAGGAGAACACTTCAAACAACCATTTAGTAGTATCAATTTGGATTTGATATTTGCTTCATGTATCAAATACATAAACAAATCACGATAACGTAACCAACATAACAAGTATGATAATTTCTATTGCCAATGCATAACGAACTCACATGTTCCGTGTTAAATAATTTAATAAGGTGTATTTACATATCGATTTGGGACATTCCCAATATCTTTTATACTCAATATAAAAGACATCATTTTCAATTCAAAGTTAAGTATTAAAATAACTAAGGTTGATTTCAACACAAGTACAACGTTAAAATCAATAATGTGTTGTTTACTTACAATTTAGAAATATCAATGTACCTTTTAACGTTCTTTCTTATGAACATATGCTTCCTCCGTAGTTTGATTAAAAATCAAACTATATGATTTTCTATCAAAATACTTATTCAATCTTGATGCTTATAGAATGATACTTTCGTATCATTTCTTGGATCATATGCAAAGACTCACAAACCCAATATCACTCCCACTGACTTCGAGACATTTTTGGTTAATATGTGTAAACAGCTTACTCTAAATCGTTACTCAGAATTTTATGTTTCAATACATATGCTCCAAAACACTAGGTCTTATCAGGCGATAATTTTGTGAGTAAATCCGAATTAACTTGAGCATGTTGAATACCAAATCTATTATGCTAATTTTAACAATTGAAATTTGCGATTTTATTCTTATCAACATTGCTCATTCAATTCCAACAGCATTAGTCTTTCTCATAAAGACACTACTTCGGCCGATGGATCACATCCCTTCAGTTACGACCACCAAAGTCATATTTTGATAGCGTGCTTGGAATTCTTTTGGATTTGCGCATCATACCATATAGAGTCAATACTCTTAATGGTTTAATTAAACAACCGAGGATTATATAATTTCGACATTAATAAGAAAATCATAGTTTCTCTTCGATGTACGAGAATACTTATTAGACATTCTAATGTAATATGTTCATTTAGGTTAGTTAATTTCATTTCATCTCATATAATCAGTTCTATCCATGGATCATATCCAATTTCATTTAACTACCAATAATTCTTTAAAGAAATTTCTTCACAATGAAGTCGGTATATCTTAAAACAATAATTGTTTCTCAATGTAAATAGAATAGGGATTCATAAACGCTTTATGAATTTCTTTATTTATAAAACTGATTTGGTTTTAGTTTACAAAACTTACATTCAAAACATAAATATGTCATTCAGTGGCAGTCCTTTCCAAAATCCTTTCTGGGAGATTCATACAAGATCCTTCATAAATAACTGTTATGTGCAATCTTTTGACTCGCATAACCCGCCAACTCCCTAGCCTAGGATATGATGGAGTTCCTAATAAGCCCTTATCTTGTAAGATTTTGTAAACTATTATTCAGATGAAATAACATTAACCTTGTATACTACTCTTAAGTACATTACCTTATAGAAAGAAACTAACTTAACTTCATTTACAATTAATCGTACATTGTCAAACAAAGTTTGATTGCTCCATATTGATGCATCATTATGTATCACATGAAGGGTTATTTTAAGATTAAATCTTTATTCATTTTAGGTATGTTTGGAACGTTTTCCAATATACTCATTCATTCGATCAAATTAGAATCATTTCTATCGCATGTTATTTTTACTCCTGTTTTATATTCAATGAGTTTACCATCGACATACTACATGTGTATCAAATACTCATGTCCATGTCAATGATGATTCGTCAGTGAATATGACAAAGTATGTGGAACCGTTTTGGTATTCATAGAATTATGATTGCATACATCTATATGTATCAATCCGAAGAGTTCGTCAACTCTTATGATGCTCCCACTAAATGGGTGCATAGCCATTTATTGTTTGAGATATAATTAACAAGTATCATATGATTCAAAATCATATAATAAATTTAATTACTTAAAACTACGGCTTAGAATATAATTCCAGAATAACTGTAAATAATATTAGATACTTCTGTATTTTCCTATGCATTACTTTTGTTATGAAAACAAATACAACATTATAGTTTTATTTCATAACAAATATTCATAATACTCGTAGAAATATAGCTATGTCTATTTTTTCAATCGATAACCAAAAGTAGTATTATTTCATAAATAATGTTCGGTACATTTTACAAAAACAATTTTTGTAATTTGATGTAATCAACAAGTGCTATATGACATGCTTCCACTATTTCTTCCATTACTATAATAGCATGCTAAATTCGGAGGTCCATAATTCACTTAATATAGATTTGTTTATTTTATATATTGCAACTAGTTTACCGTGGAGAGTTTTTTTATTAAATATCTTGAACTCAAGAAACAAATCTCATAGAAAATAATTTCCTATATGAAAATAGGTTTCGGAATAGAAATTATATTTCTCATTCCAATGTTAAGTATCAATCACTATCATTACAATTCTCGTTTTCGTTGTTTCTTTATGAAGAAGAAATGACTATTCCCTCTCTCCATCTCAACTATACCTTAAATCACATTTACTCTTATACACTCATTTTACTTCTAAGTGGTCAAACCATTCAAAAGAAAACTCTTACTACAATATCATAACGAACTCTTTACGAAAGCGCATTTGATTATCCTTAACATTTAAGGACATCAAATATGTTGCTCTTTGCATAAACTAATTAAACTGACATTTCCGCGATTGAGTTCTTAGATCTATCTTGTAGTTTTGGTATCGTGCTACAATTAACACAATATGATCGCTTATGTAATCAATCAAATTGAATACACGATCTCATAGTATAGTTTATTGGCTTATTTCGAATGAATTATATTCATTAAAGTATCGTACATTACGAACTGTGACCATTTAGCATATAACATTTATATGTGATAGTATATGGATCAAATATCCATCCATAGACTTGTATTGCTTTTAGAGTTTGAAACTCATAAAATGCAATACACAATCTAAACCAAATAAACACGTAAGTGATCATTTTACGAATGTATTAAGTAGTTGTAAAAATTAGGCACTTGCACAGGTATAGAAAACATTAACATGCAATAGGCATTTAATAGTTGGTATTATATTTCCATTTATCAACTTTCAATTTAGTTCATTTGTATATGTTAATTGATAAATGTTTTATTAATTATATTAAATGCATAAATTTATCATTGTAGATAATTATAACATTATTTAGCATATATTATTATAATATTAGAAAGGTTAAATGTTACCATTACATTTTTCTAATAAGGCACCCCGTAGTATTTTATGTTTCACCAAATACTAAGCGAAACATATAAGTCTTTCAACTTCACTAGTGGGTGTTAGGACTCATATGCCTTGGGATTCTAACCTTAAGGAAATCTCCATAAATCATAAGCCCGCAAGATGGATAACTCTTTATCAGTTGTAACTAATAGAGTTGGGGGTATGCCATAAGGGAAATTATTTAATTTGTTACATATATCTAACTCATTAACCAATCTTGTTTGAAATAAAAGGTATTTTCTTTCTATTATACACTTGATATAATGTGGTTATATTAATTAATCAATTTAACTAAAAGTATATTTAATAGAAAATTCATAAATGGTATGTTTTATGAAAGTAGTTACAAAGTGTTGTAACCATGAGTAATTTATCACAATGAAACAAATATACCATTTAAAATATTTCCAATTAAGATGTATCGAGACTGGATATTGATATATCCGTTGAGACTAGAGTACGTAACGCTCTCCAAATGTTGGACAGTGTATCGTAACTGCTGGGGCACCAAAGGGTTACGTACTGATAGTTATTGGATAACTATGGAATGACTCGCTCAATAGTTTTCTGTTGGTTAATATAACTAAGGTCAAGCAGAGAATATCGATGTGACTAATTTATTTCGCAGTTCTCCGACTTAAGATACTGTTGTTCTTCAATGTGGAAGCCCCACATTGATTATAGTTAAATCATGGCACGACGTCTGTCGAATGACTATAGTTGGGTTGAATGGAAGCATTAGAAGCGAAACACTATTTTGGAGAGGATTCGTCTCCTCAATTATATGATGTTGACATCATGATCAACTGAAGTCAACTCAAAGTCAAAGTCTCTGGCCAGAGCATTTCAGTTAATAATAATTGTTATTCTTAAACTAAGGACTTTATGTTTGGACTATAAAGTTGAATTTGTACGATATTGTAATTTTGACTCTTACCAAATTCCATAAGTCCTAATGTGGTATAGTTTTGAAAAGAGAATTGGTGTAAATAATTGTCACTACCAGGTACCTCTTACAATAAGTAAAATTGGATTTTACCAAATGATGTGGAAGCGATAAATTCGGCCAAAATGTCACACCACCTGCTAAGTGACGTGTGAATGTTAATATTCGAATAGTTCGATATTAATCGCTTATTGATTTACACCTTTGAGTCGCAAATGATAAATTCTCTAGAAAACCACATAGTTTAATTAATTATAGAATATTGTAAATTGATTAAATTAATTGATATTTAAGCAATATTAATTATTATTATTATTAGATAACTATGGAATGACTCACTCGATAGTTTTTTGTTGGTTAATATAACAAAGGTCAAGCAGAGAATATCGATGTGACTAATTTACACAGTTCTCTCGACTTGAGATACTGTTGATCTTTAATATGGAAGCTCCACTTTGATTATAGTTAAATCGTGGCACGACATCCATCGAATGACTATAGTTGGGTCGAGTGGAAGCATTAGAAGTGAAACGTTATTCAAGAGAGGATTCGTCTCCATGGTTATATAAGGTTAGCATCACGGTCAACTATAGTCAACTCAAAGTCAAAGTCTTTGTCCAGAGCATTTCAGTTAATAATAATTGTTATTATTGAACCAAGGACTTTGTGTTTGGACTATAAAGTTGAATGTGGACGATATTGGAATTTTGGCCGTTACCAAATTCCATAAGTCCTAATGTGATATAGTTTTGACGAGGAGAATTGGTGTAAATAATTGTCACTACCGAGTACCGCTTATAATAAGTAAAATTGGATTTTACCAAAAGATGTGTAAGTGATAAATACAGCCAAAATGGTGACGTGTGAACGTTATTATTCGAATAGTTCAATATTAATCGCTAAATAAATTTACACCTTTGAGTCGCACAACCGTAATGATGAATTCTCTGGAAAAACCATACGATTTAATTAATTTATAGAATATTGGAAATTGATTAAATTAATTGATATTTGAGAAATATTAATTATTATTTAGTAGATGTTTGGAAGTTTTTTGTAATTATTTTAATGCATTTATAAAAGTTATATTTGCACGCATTGGTATACGATATCAGTGTAATTTAAAGATAATTGCATGAAATGATTTATGGAAATTTTATCTCATTTGATGACATGATTTATGGAAATTTTATGTCATTTGATGACATCGTGTAAAGAAAGAATTGGAGAGAGAGAAACAATCAAGGGAATCAATTAGGGAAGTTTTAATTAAAGAATGAAAAATGTTTCATTCTTTCAAATAAACTATATTCTCTAATTCATTCTGTACGTACAATTCATTTTCCTTCTCGTTCATTCTTTTTCTTTCTCTCCACATAACTTTTCATGGCAGAAACAAAAAAAAAGAAAATTAATTTCCAAATATTTCAACTCCAAATAAAAAGATCAAATAAAACAAAACAAAACAAAAGTGGTTCATCCATCTCTTGCAAGGATAGGATGTGGACCTTGAAGAGATGAGGAGATATCATCATTCAAGGTGTGATTTCTAAGCAACATCCTAAGGTGATTCAATCAAATATAGAAGCATTCTTTATTCAAG
This sequence comes from Allium fistulosum, assembly GCA_030737815.1. Classification (NCBI taxonomy): domain Eukaryota; kingdom Viridiplantae; phylum Streptophyta; class Magnoliopsida; order Asparagales; family Amaryllidaceae; genus Allium; species Allium fistulosum. The sequence continues at coordinate 370,632,168 of CM060908.1, forward strand.
GTGCAAATCAAAGGCAACATTAATAAGGTGTGTTTTAAGGATCGGGTAGCAAGGTATGTCATTTTCTATAAATAGATAATGATTTTGCAATGTTTGATGGATTAGCTGCTTTTCTTTACTTTGTTAAATTGAAACGAAATATATATATTTTCAAACATAGTGTTTTATTTTAGTTCTCATTTAATTTAAATTCCATTTTTTTAAATCTGGAAATTTACATTTTCAGGTTGATTGATTGAATTATATTTAAAATTAAAAATGGAATTTATATGGAATCGGTACAATGTTTCAATTGTAGATCTATGTTTTAATATTTCATAACAAAGTGTAATTTTAGTTTTGAATGTTAATATATGTATGTATATATGTATGGATGTATTACTTGCACTTTTTATTACATTAGATATTTACATATGAATAAAAGGAATTTTAACAACAAATCAAAGTTTTGCAATTGACTGTAATAACTATCTAATTTATATTATTAGAAAGCCTTGATTGAATTCCATATATACATATTTGGATCTACTTTTATGTGTTCATATAATTTTTTTTACATATATTGTTTTCATTCTACTTATATCTACTTGTATGAAATCATTTCTCTTTTTTAATTAAGATAATAATGTATACGTACAATTCATTGTTTACCTTCTATATTCTTACATTATGGTACCTATTGATTGTCATTAATATATTGCATTAATTAAGTTTACTAAAATGGAAACTATATCCATCACCCTTGTCGTACCTTATTTATTTCCAATTCAATTCCTATGTAATGACCATTTAAATTGTTCTTTTTTATTTTATGTATACATATCAATTACCACTGACTATGCACACTCCCTATATGTTGCACTTTCACAATATTTACTGTCAATATATTTACAATCCATTTCATATTTAGATTAGTAATGAATGTTATTTTATTAATCAATTATTTAATTTTGTTAAGAGAAGGAATGAAATGTTTCCTTCTCTAACTAAATTTATGATCTCTCATTAATTGAATAATTTAAGAGAATGGAAATGAAAAGTTTCCTTCTCTAAATAAATTTATGCCCCCTCATTAATTGAATAAGTTAAGAGAAAGGAAATGAAATGTTTCATTCTCTGAATAAATTTGAAAAGTAAACATTACACACAAATTTTTATATAAGAGTATATTTGATATATTCTAACTTACTTACACATCAAATTAAAGTGAAAATTTATTTATAAAGTTAAATAAAATATTGATTTTATTAAACAGAAACTTAGAAAAGTTCTAAGTATATTTAGACCTCATAGACCCATTAAAGATCCAAACTGGCTAAAATTTTGAAATTCACTCATTTCTTCCGTTGCAGGTTGGCCCAGTTCCAACGGTATCACATACAACTCTTAACTTTTGGTATCTTGTCCTAATCTCGCCTTTACCTTGAGGAAATCTCAACAAGTAAAGCGGGACTATTCACTCGGAAGTATCATTTTGAAATCTCAACAAGTAAAGCGGGACTATTCACTCGGAAGTATCATTTTGCGACGGCCTAAGACTAATGCACGTACCTTGAGGAAAGCTCAACAAATACGTGCGGTTATCTTACCTTGTCTATTCAATATATTAATAGTACCACATATAACATCCCTAGCTTGAGGAAAGCTCAACAACTAAGGAGTATGCACGTAATCTATTAATATATAAATGATAGAAGACAACTTTATATTAAAGATTCATAGTCTTCAATATATTATATCGAGTGATATCGACTTATGAAATAATGTATTTCTTATGAAATACTCTCATGATTTAAGTGTCGGACATATCAGAAATCATGGTATACATACATTTACGTATGTATTTATTCCTTAAGTCTATTTAGGGTTTCTTTAAAGTTCCACCTTTTTTATACATTCATATTACATAAGCTGAATTATTATATAACTTTTATAACTTACTTAACTTATATAATAGTCTTATGTATAACATTATATCAATTAAATCTTATTTAATTAATTTTAACTAATTAACACTTTAATTAATTTTAATTAATCAACTCATTAATTAATTTTATATTATAATTCCAATACAACATTTATATTGGACATATCTATTATAAACTTTATAGCATAACACACATATATGTCTTATATATGTGTATTTTAATTAATTAAGCTTTAATTAATTTATTCAATTAAACAATTTTGATTAAATTTTATTAATTTCAAAATTTATCTTACATACATACATGTAAACTTATGTTATCCTAAACATTTTAAAGTAACATAACATATATCAACATATATAATTTATGCATATATGTATTAATTAATTAACATATTTAACTGATTCATTTTATTAATCTTATTAATAAATTTAAAATTTTGAAATTAGTATATAAAAAATTTCAAACATTTTTGAAAATATCGTTATCCTTTCAAACATTTTGAAAACTTATGTTGTATTATGACTTTTATAATAAACTTTTTTTTATTTTAATTTTCAAAACAATTTTGAAAACTAGCCCAAGGCCCAATTCAAATTGGGCCTTTTCTATTAGGGGCAACTTTTAGACTCAGTCGCTTTTCAGGCCTGGCTAATAACCAGGTAGGACAAGCAATTGATTACCCAATTCCAAGACGTTACCTTTCTTGACACCGTTGTGACGACCGCCCATGACCCCTGCACTGAACATAGGAATAGTGCGCTGTAAAGTGTGCCAGGCAGCCATGGACGGTTGCCAAGGTTAAGTTAAAACAGCAGAATCTATCGTATAACTCACAGCGCATAGATAAAATACAATATAAAGTATATATAGTGAAGCTTTACAGAACAGAATCTCTATTAAACCTCATAGTAGTTGGATACAAACATCTGAATAGTCAATACATCAAGCCTCACTACATAACACTCAGAGAATTATACAAAGCAGCGGAACATCCAGTACATATAGTAAGAAAATAATATGCAAGCCTCCAGCTCGTCTTCGTCATCAGCATCGTCGAAAACAAGAACAGCACCTGTCACCTGCTACCTAGTCTGCCCATCCCAAAATGGACGAACAGCCCAAGGCAATAAGAGTTAAAACATAAAGTCTTGAGTCAGACAACAGTCTTAGTGAGCAGTAAATTAACTAACAACATACCAAAAGAGCATAAAGGAAAAAGGAATAGGAATCCAACCCTCCCACTCCACCTCTTTCTACAGTGATAGCCCCCAGACACACTAAGCAGAAATAAACATAGCAAAGTAGACATTTAAAGTAAAGCGATTATCACTCGAGTCAAGGTCGGTGTTTTCCAAGTACAAACCCCCAAGGCCTAAACCAAGATCAGATAAGCACCCAGAAAACATCGCTCTTGAGACCGAATGACAATACAACCAAACATCCATGACTCTGGATATCACTGTTATCTTTGCTTCGATACCACCGTTAATTGAATGACCGGCACATTCTTTCAGCCGTCCGCCAAGGGTTAATGGCAACCCCGGTTCTAGACATAACTCCGCACGTCGTCACAGCCCGTGCCTAGGACTATCGAATCTGCCCAGAGTACTCGACTACAATCATAGTCTTTAGGGACTATCGAATCTGCCCAACGTACTCTTGCTTTGAGTCTGCTAGAACCTTCAATAACGATGAAACCTCAACCTTCTAGTCATCCTCCTCGACAACTATTTCCATACTAGCTCAAGCGCCTCTCGAGCAAACCATTATCCTCAACTCGAACCATTTCACCGAGTTATCAACATGCTTGGAGTGATCCCGTCTGGATTAGACCAAGACTATCTCATATCATGCCTCGCTTCATCACATCCTAGCAAAGCCTCATCTCAACATCATCATTATCAAAACTATCCATATGAGCTTCATCATCCGCCACATATGCCACGAGCAGCTTTTCCAATTCAAGAGCCTTTCCCTTAGCTTTTGAATCATCTTCGACTAACTTGTCCAAATCAAATCATCAATCAACTAATTTACAACAATCAATCAAGTCAAACATTAATCCAAGTAATCAAGCATTCAAACATGATCAAATAAACAATTATAACAATAATGGCAATCTTGTAAATAAAGAGTCTAAATCTAACAAGCATGAATCATGAGCAATATCTCTACAACTTGATGAATGAACTTGCATAGGTTAACATATAGGAAAATGGATGTCAAATCATCATGAACAATAGATCTACATTTAAGTTTATGAAAATGCATGGAAATCACTATTTTAACACCAAATCAAGCCAACGATCCGATATACTCCTTTGGATCCGTGTGAGAGATAATAACCACTCACCAAATCACCTAAACACCTCAAAAGCAACACACTTCAGATCTGGACAGCGAAGGATCTAACTCGATTCTCCAAAATCCCGCTTCAAACGATGAAATCACTCTTCGAAGAATGAAGATCTTCAACTTTAGCTCTTGGATCTTCGATCTTGGATGGAAGGAAGTACTAAATCAAAGTGGAGAAAAGAAGTGAAGAAGTGTAGAACTCGAGCTCTCAAAATGGCAGCACTTCATCGCTTCGAAATCCGGATCCCAAAAATGAAGAAGAACCCACCTATTTATAGGCTGATTTCCCTTAAGTCGTCCGCTCGCTATTAGGTCGTCCACGACCTAAGAAACCCCACGACCTAAAACCTACAACCTAACAGATTCCCCGACCTAACACTTAACCACTTGCGTGACTCAACATATACGCGCGACCTAAGACTTACGACTTAGCAAGATGCAGTTTAGCGACCTAACACAGATCGCGGCCTAACATTTAGGCGCGACATAGTGACCCAACGACCTAAGCCCAACACTAATGCGCGACTTACGACCTAACTATCCTCACGTGCGCGACCTAATATCCCAACGACCTAGGCCCAGCACTAATGTGAGACCTAACGACTTAACACCTTAGGTCGTCTAACGACCTAACTACTCCACTACTAAACTTAGGTCGCTCACGACCTAATTATGTTAACTCGCTAACTCCTATATCGTTAACTCTTAAGTCGCTAATTCCTTAGGTCGCCTATTTCTTAGGTCGCCTATTTCTTAGATCGGTCAAATTCTATAGGTCGTCCCAAACTCACATACGACCTAAACCAATACGCTAACTACTAGGTCGTTAACTCTTAAGTCATTCACTCGACCTAAGCCACCACACGACCTAACTTCTACATGACTTATCCCAAAATCCTTAGGTCGCCAACTTCCTTAAGTCGTCTACTCCTATAAGTCGCCAACTCATATAAGTCGTCTACTCCGACCTAACTATTATACGACCTAAGCCTTATCCCGTCCACGACTTAGACCCTGGACGACTTAACTCTGAACGACTTAGATTCTGGACGACTTATCAACATTGTGACCTAATGACAACTGTTTTACGATGTTTCGATCCGTAAAAATACGGGTCGTTACAACCGTACTTAGTTGGTAAGTTTAATTAGTTAGCCATAACATGACTAATTTAGACCGCATAGGCTATTGGGCTTTGATACCACTGAAGAATCTGGGCCAGCCCGCAACGGAAGAAATGGGTGAATTTCAATTTTTTTTACCATTTTGGATGTTTAATGGGCCTACGAAGTCTAAATTTCATTTAGAACTTTTCTAAATTTGGTTTAAATAAAATCTTGTATTCTATTTAAAATAGTTAAAGGGAAGTTTAAATAAATTTAATTTCAAATGTATAGTGTATCAAATACATCTAACATTAAGTGTTAATGTATAGGGAATGAAACCTTTCATTTCTTTAACTAAAACAAGAATTAATTGAGAGCATTAATTATATTAAATGGAGAGAGAAACATTTCATTCTCTCTTTAATTTGAATTGATTGATTCATTAAATGTCATTATTAATAATTTATTCATGGCAATATTTATTACTATGTCCATATGTTTTCTAACTGTACAATTTGTAGTTTGAGATTTATTTAATTTAATTGTATTTATATATACAAGTATACATATATATATATATGCATCAGATACATATATCCATATATATATGTATGTATGTATGAATGTGCATGTGTGCATGTGTGCATGTGTGCATGTGTAACATCATAATCCGTGAAGGGTATAATATGCCCGTATATGGATGCTGAGATTTACATTGCAATAGACACATTAGCTCATTTTGTGTGCATTGTAATTTGTCCAAATATGTGCTTGTATAATATATCAAACAAAACACTAACACAAACACACACACACACACACACATATATATATATATATATACACACACGCATACACATAAACACACACACACACACATATATATATTGAATAAAACAGTTTCTACCATAACAAATTAATGTAAAATAACTATATGATAATAATATTAATTTTTTTTAAATTTTAGAAAATATGGAAACATATTTTAGGCTTAAGATCAATTTATGGAATTTTTACAATTAAAATAATATTTATTATTAAATAATCGATAACAGCCCGTAATCAAATAATTCTTATAAATGGAAAACCAAGTTAAAAAATTCTAAATTTTTTTTATAGGGATCTGAGACTTATTTTGGGCTTATAAATAATTTCTGGAATTTTTTCAACTGAAATTGTATTTTTAATTCAATAATTAATTGCATTTCAAAAATAAATTAATTAAAAAATTAATAAATTAAGTTATAAAAATATGAAACTTTTTCTAAAGGTTTTATATTCTTATTTAAGCCTAAGTAAAATTTCTAGAATTTTCACAATTGGAATTATATTTTTAATTAAATAATTAATTGCAAGTTAAAAGTAAATTAATTTTTTAAAATATAAATTAATTTTAAAAAATCTGAAAACTTTATTGTAATCTTATTACATGGTGTCTTAAATTTAAAATATATAAAATTGAAATTTTGAACTAATAATTATTTTATATATAATAAACAATTCACAAAATCATTAAATAATAATAAAATATGTATATACATATTTAATAAAATATTTTTAAATTTTACTATTTATAATAGGTACAAACCATCATAAGAAAATTATAAGAATAAATATATATGATATATAAACACATATACAATTATGCATATTCAAAATTTAAGAAGTGGGAACAAGTCACCTGATTCACCCTACTTGGCTTGCACCAGATCTAGGTTTGACTTGGGTATTTTATCAACGATTCAAACGTCTAAGCTCCTATCAAAAAACTGGCTGAAAGTACTTGAACGTCTAACCCTATTTCTAGTTGTTTGAATTTGAGTTCACATGTTTGAAAATAAACGCAGACGTCAAAATCATGTCAAAATTAAACTGTTTCCTTTCTATTTCATTATTTCTGAAATCTAGATATTTGAAAGTAAATTTATACATCTAAATTAAGGTTTTTAGGTCTGTTTTCTTTATTTATATCATCTTCTTCGCGAATTAGAGTATTGACGCAGAGTTTCATTTTTAACAGTATTTTGGGTAAAATTATATTTTTGTTTATACATAACTTCAACTTGTTAATCTCTACAATTGTAGGTAACATTTCAATCGATTACCTGTGGGTGCTTCAATCACGAACTATGTATATTTCAAAATAAATTTAATTTATTCAAGGTAATCACAAGGGTGTATTCAAATACTTTTTATCTATCCAAAATCATTCCAACTTATCATATAAAAATTTATAACATAGAATTAGGGATGAATTACACTAGTCTATCCTTTATCCTATTTCAGTAATTATTTTATTAAATTATCACCTAAGTTTTCTCCCTCATTTCTACCCCTATAGATTCATAGTTGAAATTATTAATTTAAATAAACCTAGGTTGAAATTTTCATTCCAATTTCAAAAATCATATGTTCAATCTAGCTAGAATTATAAAGGAAATTAACTACTCATTAATCATCATAACACATCGTAATCAATCCACTCACCTCGAAGAGTCGTTCTAAGAAATCCTTCTTCTAATCCATTCAAATTCGTAGCTCCACCTCCTTTTCCTAGTTAGTTGATTTTGTTTCTTCTTTCTTCCAATTTTTATTCTCCACTCTTTGATTTGTTTGCCCTCTCTCTCTCTTTATTTTTATTTGTTTTTTTTTAATTTAGAAATTAGAGAAGAGATTTAGAAAAGTGGGAATTAGCCATAAGGGCCTCTTTAGCAAGTGAAATTAATTTCTAGGACACACAACTAAAATAATTACTTTTAAGGATAATACGTAAAATAATTAGTTTCTAGGGCCTAAAAACCTATGAAATTGTGTCCTTGAAAGTAATTGGACAGCTGACTTTGTCCTTGAAAGAAATTATTATGCTGACTTTGGCCTTGAAAGTAATTATTTCAGATGTGTGTCCTAGAAATTAATTGGACTGCAAAGTTTGTCCTTCTGGTGAAATGCCCCTTTAGAAAATTGGTGTATATATTAAGAAGTTTGGAGAAGGAAAAAGAAGAAGAGAACGTACATTGGAGAGGCGACGGCTAGGGTTAGAATAAAGAAAGTGACTACTTAAGTTATATTTATAGATAGAATAGGTGAAGTCTAGATCTTGAAAAAATTATTTACTCATATCCCTTATATATATAATTCATTTCCTTTTATTTTGTTAAAGAAAACAAATTTTATCCTCTCCCAGTTAATGTCATTAATTCATATCAATACCATTTATTATAATTCAAATCAATACCAATTATTGATATCCTATACCACACAGATATATATGTGTGTGTGTGTGTGTGTGTGTGTGTTTAGTATTAACTATTGTAAGGAATTATGAATTAATATTCAAACACACACACACACATTAATAAGGAACCTTACTCTTTATTAATAACTATGCAATCAATTTGTAATTGACTAATACTAGTCTTATTCTTTACTAATAAAGAAATATTGTATCTTACATTTTCTTTAAGAAATGCTTTTCTTCCATTAATATAATGTTATCTTATCTTTTCAAAATATGTAACATTTTTCATTAAATGCATTCTTTTTAATAAATATTTTGTTACCTTCCCTTTCTAATATATGTAACATATCCTTTCATTAGTTAATATAATTTCATTATAATAATAATTGATGTTTCCTATTGAAGGGGTTTTAACTTGGCGCATGTAAATATGTTTCCTTTTCATGCATATTAAAACAATTATACTCTTTTTAAAGTAGTTCAAACATATCCGATTAATTACTCATTAAATAAATTTTGATTTGTTTGTAACGATCCGTAAATTTTAATGGTTTTTATAACGTAATTAACTGAAATTTTACTTGAAATTAAATAATTAAATATAACGATGAAAATTTGATATTTGGAATACGTCTATTTAAAAATAGCTAATGGTAAATTTTTATTGGGAAATATAAAAGTTAGTTATGTTGTGTAATTTTCAATTTCAATTTAAATCGGTTAAATTAATGAAAATAAAATATTTTCAAAACCTGGATATTCTTATATAATAAAAATGTAAACCATCTTTTGAGTGAGACGTCATAGTTTGTTTCGTCAAATTTGAACTTCTCTAACTCCGTTTATCTTATTTTCATCGAATTAGCATAAGTTTGGCAGCGAAATATCGACTTTTGATAGGATTGTCGTATCGTTGATACATGTGTACCATTTTGTTCATCTCGTCGTGCCGATCTCTGCAGTATATTCATTCGTGCATTTCGGAGTCCGGTACGTGGAGAAATCCGTGGAACGGTTATGCGTATCGGTATTCGTTTTGAGCTTTTGTTTTCCTTTGTCCTTTCGTGTTTCCGAGACAACCAACATCCAGCTGCTTTTTATATTTCCTTGAATTCATGTACCTGGCTGTTTTCATTCCCACTATATTCAATATATTGATTGGTTCCTTTATTTGCTTTTGTTCTCTTTCAATCCCTTTTATTCTTCTGAGAAAATTATTATAATAAGCTTTCTTTCATATTGCCTCTGTATAATTCTCTCTGAAACATGTGCCCCTTCCTTTTCAACCCATCTTCTTCACTGTCGTTTCCTGCTCCACCTCCTATTTTCTTAGCGCCTACTGCTATGTAAAAAAAAATGAATATATATAATCAAGTTTCATATTCCATTGTATTTGGAGCCTGCACGTCACTTTATTTGCATGCTCATCTTCACCTCCTTTTGCTGTGAAGCATTTTTTTTCTTTTCTTTTCCTTTGAACCCGCACCACTTTTGCTTTCCCTCCCCCTGCTCATCCAAATGTCGCACCATCTTTCCACTCCAACTCCGCGCCCGCCACCACCCTACTCGACTTGCCGAATGCAACGCCTTACCCAAAGCCACGTGTCACCAGATCCAAACCCGTTTTACTACATGGCAAAAGAGAAAAAGAAAAAAAACATAGCCGTTCATTTTTCCTGAAGCTTGTTCGTACGAGTGGCTTTGTCCTTGCACCGCTTGAAAACCCTCAACCGATCATCTTCTCACCCACCTTACCACGCAAGCATCCAGTAACCTCACCGACTCCGCCTCATCCTCCGTGCTCCACCCGTCCCCTCCATTTTCCTCACCTTCCCTGGGCCTCACGTCAACCACTAGCCGTCTCTCCCATTCCCGAGCAGTCAGCCCTCACCACACGACCCAACCCTTGCCGCAAACCCCAAGACCACCACGCCTTCCACCAACCTTGCTTTCTACTGACAACGCGCCACCTATCCCCACGTTTTCCACCAGCCGCAGCATCCTCCACCTTTCTCCATTTTTCCGGCCAACCTGAGCACGCGTAGCCCGCGTGCAACGTCCCAGTTTCACCAACCACACCATGCCAAACGTCCTTCCCTCATCATAAACGGCAGCTACCTGAACCTATGCTTCCCTCTATAAAAAGTATATATGAATATAAGCTTATATTTGCATGGAATAACATGTTCGCTCACTGCTATGTGTGTGCTCCGTGCTGCTTTGTGCGTGCATTCTTTTTCAAAAGAAAAAAAACAAGGTACATTTATATTATTTGTAAACGAGGTATATTAAAAAGTTCGCATGATATTCCTGCTATCTTTTTTGTTCTGTCTTTTGTTCTGTATATTATTTGAGTTAAACTTTGTAAACTAGGTGTGTGTGTGTGTGTGAGTTTATAAAATTTTGTTTTACAGTTATTTATCTATATATAACGTATAAAGTCTATACGTAAGGTGAATTAGCACTATGACATTGTTGTTTATATAGTAGAATGTAAGATATTTTTTTATGTAAATGTCTCGTTTTCAAAGAAGGAAAGGTATATGTTATATTATATTATAAAGGATAAGTAAAAGGGGTATTGTACACATATATTTTAAGATTTTTTTATAAATGGTCATTTTTTAAAAGCATGCTGCATCGATTTATATTCACTTATACTCTTTAAATTTATATATATATATATATATATTGATTTATACCAAGCAAAATGTAAATATATATTATATTGTATCTGAATATTGATTTATCAATTTCAAATTTTCGTAGTTACTTGCTTTGTTTGCCATATGTGCTCATTGTCCGGAAATTTCAGCAGCTAGTCGCATTGCTTTACCGCTGTCCGGATTAATATCGCAGCACTTCTTGCTTTGTTCGATCCGTGCTTATCCATATCTATTGCTTCGTATTCTCGTTCAGTTTTCTAGCCTTGAAAGGTGAGCAATCACTCACGATTGACATTCTTATATTTAGTAAATTTAATTCAAATGAAATGATGATTGAAATATGATGTTAAATTTGAATTGTTAAGTTATTTAATTGTTAAATATGATATGCCATTATCTGCAATTGTTTGCCTATGACACCTGACACCACAACCTGTTATATATATTTAAACTTGTTACTGATGATATATGCATGTTGTTGATATGTTATATTATTATTATATTTGTTTTCACTCTGCAAGTTCTCTATTAGTTTAGAAATCCCTATGGGTTGAAATGATATATACCCGAATGATCTTATAGATTGGGGGAAAATCGTTATGGGTTGAAATGATAAACCCAAGCGATTTTTATTGATTTTGAAATTTTGGGATTGCGGGTTGAAATGATATATATACCCGTAAATTTAAATAATTGTGGATTGAAATGATAAATATCCATATCACTTGACTATAGGATAGAAAACTATATACGGACACCGTTGGTCTACTTTTGAAAAATGGTTTCCAAGGTTTTGAAAGGAAATATATAGGTTTTAATAAATATTGACTTTTAAATATCATATACAGATTTTTATTTTAATAAATGTGTGAAATTTAAGTTTTTAAACTATATATTTTAGAAATTTTAAATTTATAAGTTAAGTTTTGAAAAATATAAATTTTTAGGTTTTACTTATAATTTTACTATTTTTTTAAAATATATAAAATATGATTTTATACAATATATTTTGTAAAATAAGATTTAATTTAATAATAGAATTTAATATAATAAATTTAATATAATAAATTTAATAAAAAATTAATTTAAATTATATATATAATATGTCTAAACTATTTATACAAAATTTATATTAATATTTTTAAATATATTTTTGTAATAAATTTAATAAAATAATGGTTGGGGAAAATAAATTAAAATTGATTTGTAATATAATTGAATTTAAGTAAAATTGATTTGAGAACTTATTTATTTGAGATTCCAAAGATATGATTTTATAATTTGATAACTTGATTTCGATTAAAGGTGATTAAATGGATATTTTCAAATTTAAGTTGAATACTTAATTTTGATTAAATTGTAATTTTAGATTTTATTTAAATATTTATAAAAAGGAGATTAGGTGAATAATTTCAAATTAAATATAATTGAAGTTAGACATTTAATTTTGATTTAAATTTGTAATCTGGGATTTTATTTAAATGATTATCAAAAATGATTAGGTGAATATTACAAATTTAAATAAAATTAAAGTTGAATTTTGGAATATAAATGGAATTTATCAAATTGAGTTAGTGTAAATTGTTTGAATATTTAACTTTGAAACCTATTGAAATTGAAATGGTTTAAATTTGTAGTTCAAATCTGGATTTGAAATCGATAAATTAAACTGGTTCTAAATGAGAATTTGAATTGAGATTGATTTAAATTGGATTTGGAACTAAAGGTTGATTTGAATTGATTTTCAAAATTTAAAGAAACCAATTCCAGTTTGAAACTATTTTAATATATAAACTATTGTGATTATGATTATTGGAAATGAAAATGATTTAAAGTATATAATGATTTTAAAGTGATATGATTTCGAAGTGATATGATTTCGAAATTGATATGATTTTTGGAAAGAATATGATATTTTGATATGAAGTATGAACTGTGTAAAATGATTATAAATAAAATGACCACGGTGTGAAATATGTGTTTGGTTGTTAAAGAGACCGGGATCGGATATTGTCATACTCTCTGCAAATACCGAGAACCACTTTAACAGATGTGTACGTGGTGGAGATTCCAGAACGAAGTAGGATGGTTTGGTGACGATTCTATATGAGGTATTAGCGCAGCCCTGACTCCCGTGAATCAGCTTGATGTGGCTAAAACAGGAGCCATGCCGGGCCAAGTGAGGTCGCACTTCTGATCGGGCACATTCCTTCGATACCATTCTATTACTTTGTGATTTGATTGGGTGCACCTTTGATTTGGGAGTGTGTCTCGAGGTAGGCGGTAGTAGCTGCTATGTGTTACCACCAGTCCAGATCCACAAAATGGTAGTATCCTACCCTAGGCATTGCCTCGTGTGCCTTGTCACATGCCTTATCGCACCTTCTACGAGTTTGGTTTGAACCGTACCTATGGAGTGCCCTCTGAGTAAACCACCGGTTTGGTGGAGCTTACGGTACTGTATAGACTATGGGAATATATAAAATGTGTTAAAGGGGATATGGGTAACGCCTTAACGCTATTTTAATACTTTACTTTACTGATAGACATATTGTAATAGCGTATATTACTACATAGTAGATAGTTCCACGAAACCTTAGAGGATGGAAATCCCAAACATCCTTTAAGTTACTTGTATTTCAGTTGATATTTCACTTGAGTTGAATTTACTGGTATAAGAATGTTAATCCTGACTCGAGTGTTTTGTGTTTTGCTTTATGCTCGGGTCAGACTGAGTGTCACAGCATTTGAGACTCACCTTTGGAGATTGGAGCTTTGTTTGGAGATCTATATATCCACCTTTCAGATTTCAGTTTATTCTAGTCATTTATGTTCAGACTTGTCAGTTGATTATGTATTAGAGATTCTTTTGTATTTGAGATTCTGTTGTATTTTGTTTCAGACTCTGATGTTTTATAGTAGCTTCATGAACTACTATTTATCTATTCCACTACTTATTGTTGAAATACTCTATGTCTATGATTCTGTGATTGATTTATTTCATGTATATGCTGAGTTTTGCCAAATATAAATTAACAATCTACTATTTTGAGCAATTCAAGTCTAACATGAGTGGATGATTGTCGATTTGAACGGTTCGAAATAGCGGGTCGTTACATTATTCGTGTAATTGATTCTTGAACTTCAATTTTAAAATATGCTTAGAACCCAAAATGCATGCTACGGTGAACTTCAATTCAAGAAATTTTAAAATACTCTGTGTCCATTATAGTCGTTTTTTTAAGTATTGACATTTCACATCAGTATAAGTATATTCACAAAACAATGTGATGATAATGGATCTTTTGCATGTAATGATGGAGATGTTAGATCATTGAAGTTGGATGCACAAAACAATGGAGATTCATATTGGTTGAGCGAGATCTAAAATCATTGTACCAAATATAAAAAAGACAAATTGTAATAGATCTTAATGTTTGCACGTGGATCTAGAATAATGGAATATGGACAAAGTTGATATGTAGATTGCCAGTGGAAACTTGGTCAATTTTGGCTTAAGTCCCAACCGATCATCAACGATAGGTCATGAACGATCGGTAGTGGTAGATCCATTGAGTTTCTCATTACGGTAACAAAACTTTTCTTTAGATGAAATAACCCCTTATCCTTAATTGGTTTGCTTTTAGAATTAAATTCATGATAATTGACCCATGAATTTAAATTTAAAAACCAAACATAAAATTTGAATTTGAAAACTTGAACAGACTAATTTTGAAATATTGAAAATAAATTATTTGAAACCCGGTAAATTAAAAACTTGTAACACTCCACCTCTCTATCCATACTACAAAAGAGTGTTACTAAGTAATATTGTTTGATAATACAGTGAAAAAAGCAGTATTAGACTGTCACGCGTAAATATTCCATTGGACTAACAACGATATGTATTCTAAAATCATATACATCTCACATATATATACTCAATATCGACAAAAAGCAACGAACGCGTGTAGTTCAACGATATGACAATACATAATATAATTAATCAAAGTACACAAAGTCATCAAATACATGCTAATAAAATATAATAGTCAAAATTTACATGTCCAATTGGTCTATATAAAAGAGTCAGATTCCCACTGTCATCAAAAATATACATAGCACCGGCCCAATACATACTACTCACCTATCATTAATACATACAAATGCGGCTACACAAATATACACATATATACATAACTTAGTCCTACAATAAACTATCCCTCGAATCTATATCCAATGACTAAAAGTTGGTTACTTCACCCATGAACATGCGATGTCCCAGACTGACCTAAGCATTATATAAATAACATACGGCTCAAATTATGTCTAAAATGTCGATATTCGCTTACAACAAAACTTGCATAGTATAAAAAATAATATAACACAAGGTAGCATGCAAACTTCACATAGTAATATACCATCTTAATACCATGTGCATGAAACATCACCTAAATAAACAAACAATAATTCCATCAACTTATCAAATGACTCACGATCAAAGAGGATGAAACAAACACACGTCAACACACGTCAAATACAAATGTGGCTTGCTCTTCGCAAAACCTATATTATCTCCCAGATAATCATATTAATAAACATTCCCGAGTCTGTCATGCATAATATACAAGATACATAACAAAGAAACATATCCAATTCAAACACACATCACACGATGACAAGGAATGATCATAACATCCAAAGTTATCTCTCAAACATCCATACGTTAGACGTGTACGGGGTCACACTACTTCGTGGACCCTCGATCTTAAGAATAGTCCAAGTAATCCTCAATCGCATTAATAATCATCTCGACTTTCAACCTCATGGTTAGTCAACTTAGCTCCCATCCCATAAGTAATCGTATGGGCTCTTAGTCTCTTAAATAATTGATCCATTTGACTCTCCGTCTCTTAGATATTCATTTGGAATCTCAATTCTATGCACAATCATTTAGGCTCTCAGCCTAAAATAACTACTTCAACATTAGTCTCATCAGCTGATTAGATCGGTTCTCAGCCTTGTAAATAATCATACAGAACTCGTCCTGTAAATAATGATACAAAAGAGGCGAAATCATATACACTCCATTTTAAACTCATAAGATTGTTATAAACATTTTCACACATAAAAATTTAGTTTTTCTTTAAATTTAATTTTAAACCTCAGAATATAAATTTTTGTTAGTTAAGTTAATTTTCTTATAAAAATCCACTTTAAATAAAATATATTTCCAAACATAATTTTCTTTATATAAATGTAGTTTATTTTGTGCAAAATTATTAATATAATTTTTTACTTAAAAGTTTAAATTTTGAAACTTTATAATCTTAAAAATTCAAAATTTGAAATTCAAAATTTAAAGCTTCAACTTTTGAATTTGAAAGTTTAAATTTTGAAAATTCTAAAATCTAAACTTTGAAAACTATTATTTTGAAAATCCAAAATTTTGAAATGTGAAGTTTAGTCTTCATTTAGATATGTAATCAACTATTCTTTAGTTTAACTCCATAATTAAAGTTGTATATCACTTCAATAATATAAATGCTTATTTCTTCTAGGGATTTGTAGGCATGCTCGTTTAAGTTAACAGATTTTTATTTTTCGCGGCAAATGCTCCAGCAAAAATCAACAACTTCGTGGTGGGCATCTCACATATTTTGGTGCATTGTGGAGCATAAACGACATTTAATTCGGCCACTCAATCATGTTCTTTATTCCGGATATAAAGTTTGCTTCCCCAAAAGGAACCTTGTGAATGTTCTCAAAATCCTGCTCGATCTCTCATCAAACTCCAATCCCAAACTTGGTAAATTTGATTATTTTATCTTATTTTGCAAGGTTTATGGATTAATCTTGATGTTGATTTCCAACCGTATTAATTGATATTAACTTTTTCATAGGGTTTACGATTGCTTTTGTCATGCTTTTCTTAGAAGTTTAGGGTTAGTTAATTTTGAATAGCAAATTTATTTTATCTGCTTCAACTCCTGTGTTGCTTATTAGTTGTTTTCCATCATGATTTCCTAAGATATTAAGTTAGGAAAGTAAAATATTTTTCTTATTTATACTTAAATCATTCAGTGTTTGTTATTTTTCCAACTCATTCTTCTAAACAGTGTTATGTATATGTTGTTGTATCTTAGTACTTATAACATATCTGGATTTCAGAGACTAGATATGATCCTATGTTTTTTGTTTTGAAGTTTGATGAGCTGGGATAGGAAATATTTTATGTGATGCACCAAATGGTAATATCAAATTATTATTCAACTCACACACAATTTTAATATAATTTTTTAATACGATGCAGATTTTTAATGAGTTATATGTTCGTTTGTGAAAGTTGTTAGCATTGATATTGTTTAATGGTTATTACAACTGATATTTAAGTATTTGGGAAACTTTCTACTGCTATGAATTTTCGAGATGCTTTATTGATTATCAATTGCTGATGAAACTTTTGTTTACATTGGAAAAACTATTTCAAGGAGAGACTGCCTTTAATTTGGATTAAGGACCATATTTCATGCAAAAGCATATGGAGGTAACTGCAATTTTAATATGATAATTTATATTTATATTTTTCTAACATATTACTTATAAAAATTATGACGTTTTAAGCACCCAAGAAAGATAACCCGTTCATCAAAAAGACTGCAACCATCACCTGTAGACAATATTGGAGTCCAGGAGGGTGACAAGCAAGATTTGTGCTTAGAAGCTTCACTTAAAGTAAAATACAAAGACAACACATAATGCTTCAGTTTTTTAATGTTATGTTTTTCTTTTTCTTTTTTGTATTCAAAGTTTATTCAATAACCATTGTTACAGAAATCAGCAAGTGCTGGAAAGCGGAAAAACAGACCACAGCCTTTGCATTCAAATTCGACCTTGCTTACTGATGATAATATTCAACAGTCCGGTTTAAATGAATCACCATTCTCAGATGACGCGCCGGAAGAAAATAACCATAACAACAAAGACAATAACCTTGAAGTCAAAAGGAAGAAATGTGGGATAACAAAACTCAAAGGTTTGGGAATCCGAGATGCATACTGTGCAGGCACTAGAAGAAAATTTGAGGGCATTTGCAGCTAAAGTGGATTTACTTTTGCAGGTAAGTACTAGAGTTTTTCTCCATACTTTTACATAATTCCATGGTCTAATTTGTTATGGTTATCATGTTTATGACAGTCAAATCAGCAAGCTGATAATGCACACTCTCATGAGTTCAATAATTCCATGGTAATTGTCCAAAATATATTCTGTTATACTTTAAATTGTTGTCATTTGGTGAACTAACTTCTTAAAAAAATTATAGTCCAAACAATCAAATGATGCTGAACACCATGTCAGCTACGAAAAAATTGGAACGGCTATTTCACAAGATCCAGCGATTGGAACTAAATGCAAATTGATGAACTGGTATAAAAAAGGGGAAGTGGTGGCTGAAGGTGTAATTTTCTCCACAAATCCTTGTGAATTGGTTCACTTCAAACCTCTAGGACTTGATGCTTGGAAAGTTTCTGTTGATTATGTTAAGGATGAAGAAGCTTATTTGTGGTGAAGTACAGATGAATTTAAAGTTATTGGAGATGCTGTAGGATCTACGGTTGCTTGGAGCAAAGAGTTCATCGGTTTAGATGCTTCTTAATAATTACTAGTACTTTAGTTTCATTATGAAGCAGTTAAAATTTGGATGTTTGATTTTGTATTTTTGCACTTTAAAATGTTTGTAATGTTTTGAAGCTTTAGATGTTCAACCAACTATTTCATAGTTTTGTTCTAGGTTCATTCAATTATTTGTTCATGGATTGTCTACTTTAGTTAATTCTTCTCATTAAGGTATTACGTATTAGCATCACTTCCCATTGTTTGCATATTCAAATGTTTACACAGCAGACTGGAATTGTGATGGGATTTTTATGTACTCCCAGAGTTATTTATTTCGTTCTAAAGTATTATCTACACATATCACTGTGAACTAAAGAGTGCTTAGCAACAGTGATAAATAGACTCTACATAGCATAATTAGACCACAAATAACACAGCTTCATTTGGCTGTGTATGTAAAGTTGGAGGAGAAAACTCTGGTCATGGAGCAAATGGAGAAGCCTGTGTAAGGTAAAAAGATTATTTTGCTTGCTTCTATTGTAAGTTGTTGGCTAATATGTTTAGTAATTGCAACAGAATGAAACTTGGGAAATCGAGGAAGGTAGCCAGACAAATATTTTGTCGAGCAGCTAATGGGTGAGTTCTGATTAAGAACCCTACAACTTGATTAATGTGCTTTAATTGTAATAGTTTTGAGTTTCGATAACAATGAATATATTGAAGGTTAGAAGAAAACAATTAATTTCTTTGATCTTTATATTTTATTGATGTTGGTACTGTGGAAACTTATAACCTGTTTAGTAATTATAACTTGTGTCAAATAGGAAGCAAGACTTTTTCCTATTGAAAATTAAACTTATCAAATAGCCCTGGAAGATATTGTATTGCACTATGTAGACACGTTTCTCTTACAAAGAAAATTGTAATCCCATGTACATACTGCATAGTAGTCAATCAGTTACTAGAAGAGAACTAGTTGCTTACCATGTTATTTAGGTGACATGCATAATGTACAATGCATTCTCTTAATTTCGCAAGCAATCAAATGTTTTAATGGGGCCAAACCACAACAGCGATGTCATGGAAATAAATCACACATGTCTGGCTTGTGCCTCCATGACCTGTTCTAGCTCGCCAAAATGGATCTGGGTCCATGTTCAAAATTGTAGTCCCAACAGTTGTAGAGAGAATATGAAGAAGCAAAACAAAAGGCTGGAAGAGCCAAGGACAAAAAGGGAAGACTTGTAGTTGCAGTATGCAATTCTTCTTGATGCATTGAAAAAGAACAGGGCTTCACTATCACTACCACTTCAGAAACCTTCACAGATGGCACTACCTTCTACATTCCTCCAGATCTTTGAATGCAGGAAATGATCAATGGAAAGTTGAAGAAAGTAGAGGACCTTGGTGAGAAAGGAATGATAGACGAGGCACAAAAGGCTATAGAAGAGGCAGAAGCATTGACAAAGGTAAGATGCACTGCACATATACTCATGTTCATAGTCAAGTCTATCAATCTATGTGCATGAACTGTTTCTCTTAATATACATGTTATTACTATCTTTAGCATTTACTGTGATTATCGATCTAAATAGGGTAATGTGCCTCTCTTAGTCCTTGTCTACTAAAATAATGTATTTGCTACTTCTATAGTTAAGTTCAAGACAAGATCCGACACAAGATTCTTCAATCCCAAAGTATACTGCTGCTAATGTCCGAATTAATGATGAAAAATTATATATTTGTGACATGTGGAGCATCCTTGATTGTATATGATGATGATGGTCGTCTGGCCAATCATTTTGGTGGAAAACTGCATTTAGGCTATATGCAGATCCGTGACAAGCTTGTAGAAATGCAGGAAGAGAGGAAAAATAATTGGCGCAAGATGGATGATGAGAGAAAGACAATTCATTAGCCTACTTGGTATTTGTTTCAGGTATTTCAAGTAAACAATTACTGATATGTTTTCGTAATGTTTTTATTTTGATTGTAATCTCCTAAATTTCTCCTCGTTAAGCAAAATTTAAGTTGTTTTAACAACTTTTTATTATTAGTTTCATGTTCTTGCTGGTGAAAAACAAACTTTATCAACTCTTTTGTAATAAAACTTTAACAACTGCATAGTACATTGAATTTGAGGATTAGATGTAGTTTGCTACAGTGTAATTCTATATTGTTACATTTGCTAAATACCAACTCAAAATTAGTGTCCTGAGTGCATCTAATTTTTAGTATACGAATCTTTTCTTTTTCACACAAACTTACCTGCTTTAATAAGTTCTATCAGTGGGGAAGGTACTATCTATACATGCACATCCAGATAAAGAATTGGCAAAATCATTAAACAAGAAGAACCCAGAGATTTACAAGGATCCAAACAATAAGCATGAAATGGCAATTCTATCACATAGTTTAAGGCTTTGTGTGGTTTTGTTAGCAACGAGATGTCCTTTTTTACCTTTATTTCATGTACATGTTTCCTAAAATGTATGTTTCCTTGTTTTTGGTGGATTTCTTAGAGAGTTATCATTGCTAAGCATGCCAGTATCAAGTTTCCTTTTTTGTTTCAGTTTGGAATTGGTTTGCTAAAGTAATGCACTTAAATTCTGAAATTTGGAAAAGTAAATGAACATATAATAATTAACTATAATTAAAAATTATGGTACCCATCTCTTATCTCTTATACATACATACGTATATATAATAATAATAGCAGTTCATTCACTCTTTTAATGTTTGTTATCCTTCTTGTAGTTTTTTCACAGCATAAAAAACTATATGTTATCCCACCTTTTGGTCAAGGCTGGAATATCAACAAACTAGCAGGAAAATGACGGATATCAGGATTGGAAATCATTTGGAGACGAGGCTTCGATCGATGTCGTCAAAATTTGGCCGAGCTTCGATCATGATGGGATCAATTGGGAATGATGATGAAGGCTAGGAGAGACTACATTTCAAATTTCAGATCAATCGGAGTTCGTATGACCGAGATATGATCGATACAAGTTAAATCAGATATGTTGTTTGAATCGATCATGTTCGACTCGGTCATAGAGCCGTGTTCGAATCGATCCTGTTCGACTCCATCCAGAACCGGACTCTTCGCATCGATCACCAGGGTCTGCTTCGACTCGATCAGCTCTGCATCGATCGCCATAGCCTACTTCGAATCCCTCAAGGAACAGCGCACTTCGTATCGGTCAGCTAGAGTCTACTTTGCATCGACCTTGTTCGTATCCATCAGCAAGCATTTGTTCGAATCCATCCTGGAAGGCCTTGTTTGAATCCATAAAGGCTCCTTACTTCGTATCCATCACCTCATCTCCACCTTCATCGATACGAACACGACAGCACCATCGATACGAACATGGCAAAGACTCCAGATCGACTCGATCAACTCGGTGATAAATGTGGACCAATGTGAAGAACGCGCGCCACGTCACCAGCACGCGCGTGAAAGCCATCGAGTCGAACAAGACCGAGTCGAACAGGACCGAGTCGAAATGAGGGAGTCAAACGAAACGGCCAACTGGAGATCCTAATTCATATCGATCATATCTCCTAATCTACAAGTCCAAATGATATGAAATTTTCATAGAAGCCTACGTGCGTGCTAAAGAATGTCCACGCCAAATTTCGACTCCATCGGACACAATCTTGACCGATACGAAATCCGTTCGTATCGATCATGGATCAGACCGAAACTTCACGGGCTTGGGCACGCGGGCCTAGTCACGTGCCAGAGAGGGTCTCTCGAGATCTGAGCGAAATATCAGCCTCCTACACCTATAAATAGAGCCCCAGGGCATAC
Source organism: Allium fistulosum (assembly GCA_030737815.1). NCBI lineage: Eukaryota > Viridiplantae > Streptophyta > Magnoliopsida > Asparagales > Amaryllidaceae > Allium > Allium fistulosum. The sequence continues at coordinate 370,654,898 of CM060908.1, forward strand.
AGAAAAGGGGGCTTCTTCTTCTTCTTTGAATTCTCCAACGCCGAGACTCTGCCGGATCCAGATCTAAACTCCAAAGCTGCTGCTACTAACTACTTTCACTGCTGTAAATCATCATTATTGACTGTAATCTGTTGTAATCAACTGAAATCATCAAGTGAACATCAATAAAATCATCAACTTCAGAGTGGACGTAGGCAAGATCGCCGAACCACTATAAACCTTGTGTCTCTGTCTATCTCTCTACATTCTAAATTTATTATTCTTCATTTTTTATCCTCTACATTATTTAGATCTGTGATTTGTGGTCATATATTGTTGATTTGTGTTCGTACACTAGTGCTTTCACGACATTTAGAGTTTGTGACCAATTTTGGCGCAAACACTTTGGTGCTTTCACTGAGAAGGCTAATTCAGGGATTCTATCATTTGGAAGTTGAACTTGAAGGCTTAAAGAATTCAGACCTGAAAAGCTATGACAAGGCAATCAAATAGAAGACAAAGGGCGGAGAGAAGTCAGCATGAAGGAAATCAGGAGGCTTCCTCAGGAGCGAATCAGACATCGATCTTCATCACTAGGGACGAGATGGAAACGATGTTTAAGAGACAAGAGGAGGTGATGTAGAATCTACTTCGACAAGTTGGACAAGCCGAAACACAGAATCAGTGGAACGCAACTACAGGAGACGCTGGAGACAGTAATCGGTAGTACGAAGCAACTAGAACTCAAAATGGAGCAGGACCATCTGGCACAGCCCCAGAACTAGGGGCAATTACCCAGAGCATGTTGACCCGATCCCAGGAGCAGTACTAGGAGGAGCTGCGCGGCGCGGCGTTGATAGAGAAACGAATGCTCGTTCAGGAGAGCAGACTCCAGGAATCTCTCGTGAACTCGGGGGGGGGGGCAAATCGAAAACGACGGACAAGGACTACAACTTGGAGATAGTGACAGATTAGCGGAGATGGTCAGACGAGCCATGAGAGGCGGACTAGTGAATAAAGATCTGGAGGATGTGAATAGGAGTCCCTTTACTCCTACGATCAGGCAAGCCAGGAATCCACCAGGGTTCAAGCTACCGACATTGGAGGTGTATGATGGAAGGACAGACCCTGCTGTTCATCTGACGAGGTATATGCGACACATGGAGGTACTGGGGTCATCAGAGGAAGTCATGGCCAGGTGTTTCCCATGTATCTGACAGACATAGCAGCATTATGGTTCAGACAATTGGAGAGCAGTTCCATTAGAACATGGATCGAATTAACTGAAAGGTTCATGAGGCAGTTCAGGGTTCACATTTCAAGACCCAAGAATGTGATGAGTTTGGCGGCACTAAAACAGAGAACCGGGGAGTCTTTGAGGAACTTTCTGACGCGATTCAATGCGGCGGCAGCATCAGTGGATCGACCTGATCCATCCATGGTTTTGATGGCAGCTGTATCTGGCATAGCTGATGGCACAAAATTCAAGAATTCATTGACAAGGGATCCACCTATGGATCTGGGAGAATTTTATCACCAGGCTGAAGGATTTCTACGACTAGAGGATGCAAATGCTGAAAGAGAGGAAGGAGAAGGAACCGAGGTTTATGCAGTCAAGGATGAAAATCCTCCTAGAACAGATTCAGGAACTGACAGAGGGAAACGAAAGGCCCAGGATAATGATGGTGGACCAACATGACCACGGAAGGAACCAAGATTCACCTCCTATACGGAGTTGAATGAGACTTTGGAGCGAATCTACCAGGACACCGGGGGGAAGATTCCTTATCGAAAGCCAATGAGAAGGGATCCGACCAACAATGAAAGAAGGTCAGACAAGTACTGCTTATTCCACGAGTTGAATGGTCATAGCACGAATGATTGCAGACACTTGAAAGATGAGGTTGAGGGACATATCCGGAATGGTTTGCTATTGCAGTATGTAAGAAAGGGAACAACAACGGTGGAACGGGAGCGGCCACCACCTACACCTGCTGGGGACGGCTCAGGATCAAGGCGTCAGCTTGTCATCAATTGATTGGGATAATGACAAATAAGTAGCAAACACCACACCAACGCGATTAAGTTTTTTTACACATGTACAGGACCGCAAACGATCCTCAGGCATGCTCTGATATGACTATAAACCGTATCAATGTAGGTGTTTGCACTTTGACGTCCCTGTTTTGCTTTTGTTTTCTGTTTCTCATATTTAGACTCGATTTTGTTTGAGGTTTCTGTTGGAAGACTTATTCTGAATAAAAATACACTACCTATGATTCCACGATGGCTAAGCTACTTACACATGTACGGGACTGCGAACGATCCTCAGGCATGCTCTGAGAGGGCGATAAACCGTCATAACAAACAGTTCAGAAACTCACTCAAATGTGAAATCTGGCACCAATGATACCAAGTCCCTCCCCGGGCACACACAATTCGCCTCGAACGGCACCCGACCGCGAATGGTCACAATTCGCCTCGAACGGCACCCCACCGCGAACGGTCACAATCCGTCTCGAACGGAACTCGACCGCGAACGGTCACAATCCGCCTCGAACGGCACCCGACCGCGAACGGTCACAATCCGCCTCGAACGGCACCCGACCGCGAACGGTCACAATCCGCCTCGAAGGGCACCCGACCGCGAACGGCCACAATCCGCCTCGAACGGCACCCGACCGCGAGCGGTCACAATCCGCCTCGAACGGCACCCGACCTCGAATGGTCACAATCCGCCTCGAACGGCACCCGACCGCGAACAGTCACAATCCGCCTCAAACGGCACCCCGATCGTGAACGATCACAAATCGCCTCGAATGGCACCCCGACCGCGAACGGTCATCATTCGCCGCGAATGGCATCCGACCCCGAATGGTCACGTACTACCTCGAATGACATACGATCCCGAACGATCGTCATTCACGGTCAGATAAAACTATCAATTTCTTTGCAGGTCATCAACAGGATATGAACATCCATCTTATGGCAGTACAAAACACACCTTCTTATCACAAGGCATGTTTTGGGGGGCAAATGTTATCCCACCTTTTGGTCAAGGCTGGAATATCAACAAACTAGCTGGAAAATGATGGATATCAGGATTGGAAATCGTTTGGAGATGAGGCTTCGATCGATGTCGTCAAAATTTGGCCGAGCTTCGATCATGACAGGATCAATTGGGAATGATGATGGAGGCTAGGAGAGACTACGTTTCAAATTTCAGATCAATCGGAGTTCGTATGACCGAGATATGATCGATACAAGTTAAGGAAGATATGTTGTTCGAATCGATCCTGTTTGACTCGGTCATAGAGCCTTGTTCGAATCGATCTTGTTCGACTCCATCTAGAACCGGACTCTTCGCATCGATCACCAAGGTCTGCTTCGACTCGATCAGCTCCGCATCGATCGCCATAGCCTACTTCGAATCCCTCAAGGAACAGCGCACTTCGTATCGATCAGCCAGAGTCTACTTTGCATCGACCTTGTTCGTATCCATCAGCAAGCATTTGTTTGAATCCATCCTGGAAGGCCTTGTTCGAATCCATCAAAGCTCCTTACTTCGTATCCATCACCTCATCTCCACCTTCATCGATACGAACACGACAGCACCATCGATACGAACATGGCGAAGACTCCAGATCGACTCGATCAACTCGGCGACAAATGTGGACCAATGTGAAGAACACGCGCCACGTCACCAGCACGTGCGTGAAAGCCATCGAGTCGAACAGGACCGAGTCGAAATGAGGGAGTCGAACGAAACAGCCAACCGGAGATCCTAATTCATATCGATCATATCTCCTAATCTACAAGTCCAAATTATATGAAATTTTCACAGAAGCCTACGTGCGTGCTAAAGAATGTCCACGCAAAATTTTGACTCCATCGGACACAATCTTGACCGATACGAAATCCGTTCGTATCGATCATGGATCGGACCGAAAATTCACGGGCTTGGGCGTGCGGGCCTAGTCACGTGCCAGAGAGGGTCTCCTGAGATCTGAGCAAAATATCAGCCTCCTACACCTATAAATAGAGCCCCAGAGCATACAGAAAAGGGGGCTTCTTCTTCTTCTTTGAATTCTCCAATGCCGAGACTCTGCCGGATCCAGATCTAAACTCCAAAGCTACTGCTACTAACTACTTTCACTGCTGTAAATCATCATTATTGACTGTAATCTGCTGTAATCAACTGAAATCATCAAGTGAACATCAATAAAATCATCAACTTCAGAGTGGACGTAGGCAAGATCGCCGAACCACTATAAACCTTGTGTCTCTGTCTATCTCTCTACGTTTTAAATTTATTATTCTTCATTTTTTATCCTTTACATTATTTAGATCTGTGATTTGTGGTCATATATTGTTGATTTGTGTTCGTGCACTGGTGCTTTCACGACATTTGGGGTTTGTGACCAATTTTGGCGCAAACACTGTATAATTAAAAATCAACTCAAAAGAGTTAACAGAACTTACTGGATAACAAATCATAATTTTATGTAATTACTTTAACCCTAAAAAAAGTGTTGCACAGCTGCACTCCACTTTGTTATGTAAATTTGGAATAAAAGTGGACTGTAAGAAACTTACTTGCTGTGCATTTATACCGTTTTCCCAATTTTGATGTTAAGCCAAACTTAGACATAGCTTTCCATAGAGTTTTCAAAGAGCTTATTGTTCTTTACGACTATGATATTTAACATTAAACTCTTGAGAATACTCTTAGCAAATTCATACTTAGAACACAAATACCTTTAAGTTTATTAACTGAATGCGAGATGAAGTATTTTTACTCAAGGAAGACAACAGGTTGGTTAAGAAAACTGGAAGATCGGGGAGGGGTTGCAAATTTCTTGAATAAAGTAAGAAATATTTGCAACTATTTCAGTTTATGTTGAGCACTTTTTTAAATTTAAAACTGTATTGACTGCTCAAGTTATTGAGTATCCTATGGTTTTTCTTGTCATGTTAATTGAAGTCTTTTTCAAGTAGAATTTAGTTTATTCGAGGTCCTATATTTGAGCTGCAAACTATGATTTGATTCCATCTGTTATATTTCTTCCTTTTTAACGCAGTAACAACCCACTGGGAAGTTCGATTTCCTGGCAAGCAGAAAGATCTGAAAGAGAATTATAAAATAAAGACCAGCTTCTAATAATTTATCAATCATAGAGTTATATATGTTTTTGTACGGTCTCCCTTCCTCCTTTTTGTTAACACATTTAAAATAAAAATTACCTTTCATTTGGTGTATTGGCTTTTATTTTGCTACAAACATTTGGAGTAATCTGTAACTCTTAGTTTGATTACATGCTGAATGTCCAATTATCTTTATAAATGTTGTAGTGTTGTATCTTACTAATGAGCTATTCAATGCGATTGATTGAATATGTTATGAAACGTTGTAAATTTCTTACCTGTTTTTGAACAGCTGGTATTTTCGGCCTCTTCTCCTAGCTCAAAATGCTATCTCCAACTCAAGTTAAAAATAAAATTTATAAAATTATGAATTTGAAAAGTATATTGATTGTATTAACGACGCACATCTTATACAAATTTAAATGGACGATGTTAAATGGTTGTTTAAACATGGAAATGCATAATGAACTATTCATATCAGTAATAAAATATTCTTGTTAAAATATTTTACAATATTAGCTAAATTCATTGAATGTGATGTGGTTTTACATAGCAAACAAACATCATTAAATGCAAAATATTTTACAATATCACTAAATGTTTTTGTCAGGTACAAAAACTTATCACATCAAGTTGAAGTTGTTAAACATTTTGTTTTTATAATATTTACAGTTTGTTGCCTTTATTAAGACCTTTAACAATACCATATAAAAGTAATAAAGCCTACTTATGACAATGTTACTAATATATTGTTGAAATATGAGAATTAACAACATCAACAAAAAGTTGTTAAATATAACGTTAGTAACAATGTAAAATAAACATTGTTCTAAATGTGAATTGAGATAACATTATGCAAATATTGTAAATAAAAAATAAATAGTATTTACAACTAGTATTTGTTGTTGTTTAACTTTGAGTTTACAACGTTTAATAAATATTGTTGAACACCATAGATTTACCATGTTTAAAAAATGTTGTTTTAGTTTCATATTTCAATAATATTACATATATGTTATGAAAAAGTAAATATAACACAATGTAGAAAAGTAATTGTTAAAAGTTGTTTTCTACGACAATTTGAACAAATGTTGTAGATGTTTTTTAGTTTACAATATTTGTACAGCGAATGTTGTTTGGAAAATTCTGTTACAACATTTTTTTTACCAAACGTTATGAAAGATCTACCATTTTTACAACACTTTGGTGAACTGTTGCAGAATCAGTGTTGTAAAATGGTATTTTTGTTGTAGTAATTCTCCTATCTCGTTCCTTTTCGAGGACGAAAAGTTTTGAGTGGGGAAGAGTGTAACGACCCGTAAATTTTAACCGTTTTTATAACGTAATTAACTGAAATTTTGCTTGAAATTAAATAATTAAATTTAACGATGAAAATTTGATATTTGGAATACGTCTATTTAAAAATAGCTAATGGTAAATTTTTATTGGGAAATATAAAAATTAGTTCTGTTGTGTAATTTTTAATTTCAATTTAAATCAGTTAAATTGATGAAAATAAAATACTTTCGAAACCTGAATATTCTTATATAATAAAAATGTAAACCATCTTTTGAGTGAGACATCACAATTTATTTCGTCAAATTTGAACTTCTCTAACTCCGTTTATCTTATTTTCAGCGAATTAGCAGTAGTTTGGCAGCGAAATATCGACTTTTGATAGGATTGTCGTATCGCTAATACCTGTGTACCATTCTGTTCGACTCGTCGTGCCGATCTTCATAGTATATTCGTTCATGCATTTCGGAGTCCTGTACGTGGAGAAATCCGCGGAACGGTTATCCGTATCGGTATCCGTTTTAAGCTTTTGTTTTCCTTTGTCCTTTCGTGTTTCCGAGACAACCAACAGCCAGCTGCCTTTTTATATTTCCTTGAATTCATGTACTTAGCTGTTTTCATTCCCACTATATTCAATATATTAACCGGTTCCTTTATTTTCTTTTGTTCTCTTTCAATCCCTTTTATTCTTCTGAGAAAATTATTATAATAAGCTTTCTTTCATATTGCCTCCGTATAATTCTCTCTGAAACATGCTCCCCTTCCTTTTCAACCCATCTTCTTCATCGCCGTTTCCTGCTCCTCTCCACCTATTTTCTTTGCGCCTGTTGCTATATAAGAAAAACGAATATATATAATCAAGTTTCATATTCCATTGTATTTGGAGACTGCACGTCACTTTATTTGCATGCTCATCTTCTCCTCTTTTTGCCCGGGAAGCATTTTTTTTCTTTTCCTTTGAACCCGCACCACTTTTGCTCACCCTCCCCTGCTCATCCAAACGGCGCACCATCTTTCCACTCCAACTCCGCGCCCACCACCACCCTACTCGACTTGCCAAACGCAATGCCTCACCCAAAGCCACGTGTCACCGGATCCAAACCCGTTTTACTGCATGGCAAAAGAGAAAAAGGAAAAAAAACAATATAAATGTTTAAGCCGTTCATTTTGCCTGAAGCTTGTTCATACGAGTGGCTTTTCCCTTGCACCGCTTGAAAACCCTCAACCGATCATCTTCTCACCCACCTTACCACGCAAGCATCCAGCAACCTCACCAACTCTGCCTCGTCCTCCATGCTCCGCCCGTCCCCTCCATTTTCCTCACCTTCCCTGGGCCTCACGTCAACTACAAGTCGTCTCTCCCATTCCCGAGCAGTCAGCCCTCACCACACGACCCAACCCTTGCCGCAAACCCCAAGACCACCACGCCTTCCACCGACCTTGCTTTCTACTGACAACGTGCCACCTATCCCCGCATTTTCCACCGGCCGCAGCAGCCTCCACCCTCCGCCATTTTTCCGTCCAACCTGAGCATGCGTAGCCCACGTGCAACGCCCCAGTTTCACCAACCACACCATGCCAAACGTCCTCCCCTCATCATAAACGGCAGCCACCTGAACCTATGCTTCCCTTTATAAAAATTATATATAAATATAATCTTATATTTGCATTGTGACATTGTTGTTTATATAACAGAATGTAAGATATTTTTTTATGTAAGTGTCTCGTTTTCATAGAAGGAAAGGTATATATTATATTATATTATAAAGGATAAGTAAAAGGGGTATTGTACACATATATTATAAGGTTTTGTTTATAAATGGTCATTTTTTTAAAGCATGCTGTATCGATTTATATTGACTTATACTCTTTAAATTTATATATATATATATATATATATATTGATTTATACAAAGTAAAATGTAAATGTATATATTATATAGTATCTAAATATTGATTTATCGATTTTAAATTTTTGTAGTTACTTGCTTTGTTTTCCCTGTGTGCTCATTGTCCGGAAATTTCAGTAGCTAGTCACTTTGCCTGTAACGACCCAGAATTTTTGATAATTAAAATTCGAATATTTAATTGATTTTAAATATTAATAAATGAATTTAATAAGTCGAATAATTTATTTAAAGGATATTGGATTTAATTTGATAATTAAATCGATAATTTAATAATTGAAATTCCAGAGATAATTGAAAATCGAGTTTAAAATGATTGAAAATGATTTGTAAAATTTTATTTAATCATACTGAAGTTATAGAAATATTTTAGAACTTTCAGAATCGAATTTGGAGTTAATCTATGAAAATTGAATATTTAATATTTAATTATCGACTATAAAAATAGCCAATTTTCGAACAGTCTCAGAATTGAACGAAACCAGTTTCATCGGATCCGTAATGTGAAATTATTGCATGGTTTCAAATTTCATAATTTTTGGATGTACCGTTTGTCCGGTACGAATCAAAACGCCTCGAAATCGATTTAAATCGGTTTAATTTAAATTGATCGTTTATTGCCATATCTCACACATACGATCGAATTAGCTTCCGAAACCTGTTCCATTGTGTCCGGAACGCGGGATAAACCCTAGAAACGATAGTGACCGTGCGTAAATCGGAGTTCGGGAATTCGAAGTGAATAGTGTTCGTTCGATCTTCTATAAAAGCCCCCTTATTCCTCACTTTTGCAAAAGAATAGCAACCCTAGGGTTTCAACAGAGCAGCCGCCACCATTAAAACGAACGGCCAGAAAGCTCTCATATTCTCCCCCTCCGATCTCCCAATCCACACGATATTGTCAAAAGCCTTCAACTACAAAAGTGTAGAGGGGAGTGAGGCCTTCATGTTGAACGGCTATGATCGCCTAATTCGCAACGACGAGGGAGAAAACTACCCGCGTTCATCTCAACTTCATGCACGGTTTTCGAGGAGCAGGCGCAACCGAGTGCAACCGCTCTCTGGCCGTGGGCATGGCATAGCGAGGCGCGTCGAACGGCAGCCTCCGATCAACTTCTCGACGAACGTAGGGCATGCGGCTATGAGGATTTTGAACGAGAGATGGGTTTTATTGCGTGCGACATCTTCTGGAAGCAACGTGGAAGAAAGCATGAAGTAACGGCCACGATCTGGTTGTTTGAAATCTATGGCTGTGATGGACTGAAGGTTAAAGAAATAAAAGAAAATTTATATTGAAATTGATTTATTGTATAAACTTTAAAATATGATATCTCTTTCATACGAGATCGAAAAATTACGAAACAAGCGGTGTTGGCTTCGTTTTGGCAAATACTACGCGATGCAACTAGATTGGAGTCGTTTGGAGCTAGTTTGAATTTCGGGTAAAATTAAACGCGCGTTTAATTTTATTCGAAATTAACGCTGAAATCAGAATTAAAAATCAAGGTGAGATCTTCTCACTCAGATTTAAATTTGAATTGCAGTTATTGATTGTTATTTGGATGTGATATTAGATATAGTAGGATATATATCTATATATAGCAATATATACATATTGGCATATGTATATATTGGATTGATTGATTTCCCGCCTCGTATAGCGGATGAGACCCTATTGCGCCGTTAGTAAGCGGATTATTTTTATAAAACCCATATACCGCGATAATTCCGTACTGGAGCGGAATTGGTATTGTGCTAACATCTGTGGATGCAGGGAAACAGGTTGGAGGGATCCAACTGGATTCCTCACCGTATTGATTATTTACAGATATTTTTGATATATTCTGTTATCATATGATGATATATGATATTTGATTGTTGTGATTGATTGTTTGGTGCTGTTGCATCATCGGATCCATTTTTGAAGTTTAAAAATAACGATATTATTTTTAAAAGGATTTCAAAGTGATTTTTGAAAGTATACGTTTTATTGAATTTTGGAATTAATTCATTTTAAATAAATAAATGTTATAATTTTCGTGTTATAAAAATTATGAGATTTGTGAAATATAAGTGAAAAGTGGTTTTTGAAATATAAGTTGATTAAATTGTAATTGGTTTAGATGGAAATTTTCGACTTATTATAAATGGATTATATTTATAGAAGATGTATAAAATTGTTATTTTATAAATAAAAATAAGGAGATTATTTAGGAGTTCTATAAATGTTAAAATGAACTTATAAACAGATTTTATAAGTAAGTAATATTGATAGATATACGATTTGTGAAGTTATAAGATGAAGGACTTTGAAACTAAATGAATTATAAGTTATCAACTTATGATTTGAATTTTTGTTATATAAATGAGTCAAATGGAATTGTTTAAATAAAGGGATTTCATAACTTGAAGTTGTTATAAAATATAAAATTGTGATTTATAAACGTTGTTTATAAATCCGAAATCACTTATTTTGATAAGTGAATTGTAGAAGTTAATTAAAGGAATTATATCCATGATTTTGGACAGTGGATAAGCTTTTAAATAAAATGTGTAGAAATGTGGAATTTGGATAATGAAGTATATTCACGATTTTGGACAGTGAATATATTATTAAATAAAACGGAGATGTTTTAGAGAAGTGATATTACGAAATGAAGTAATTGTTTTAAAAGATGTTTTTAAAACGTGTAAAGTATCGAATACATAGATTTCAACATTTATTGTTGAAATAGACGTTTTCGAGAAATAAGGAAATGATGGACTATAACACTGTTGTTATAGTAAATGATTTCCGAAAGGAAATATTTTGTATAGTATTGGGATTTATATATCTATCTAAATTTCGAATCCCTATACTAGTGATTTTGAGTCGTCGTAACGATGTTTTACGTAACATTCGTTTTGACTCAAATAAAATTTGTGAAAAAGAATGATTTCCTTAAAGGATGAAATATATACTAATTTTTGATTTAGTATATCGAATATTTTCCAAGTGTTGAAAATAAATGATTTGTGAACTACTTATTTTCAAATAAGTATGGGAATGCTTTTCCAATATGAAATGAACTGTTTTGAGATTTTATCTTTTAAAGATAAATTGAAATGTGGAAATTGATTTGAAATTGTTTTCAAATGGTTAAGTGTGGAAATAATATATCTAGAAAAGATATTTTTGGAGATTAAATAATTTGGAAAATTATTTGGAATCTGATGATGTTGCGCATCTTTATTGATAGTTAAATAACCGACTATCAATAATTACCTGGAATGGATATTTGTTGTGAATTGGATGAATTTGAATGCCACACTTATTTTTGAATAATCGCTCACTATTCGGGTTAGCCGGGAAAGGACCATGGGGTCGTATAACCCATTCCGAATATGTGATACGTCGTTATGAATTGCATTTGAAGACCGGTGTTGAAGACCGGATATTTTTGAAAACGGAAGGATTACCGTCGAGTTACTCTACATCGGCTGATCTCCGGTTTAGAGGTTTTATCACCCTTAGTGACGGGAAGTCTGGACGTGATTAGAAATTTATCCGGATATGCAAGGGCTTCGTGAGAAGTGCCTTCGGTTCTGTTCGATCCCGGAACAGACTTGTATGGATTGTGTGTCTGACGTTACAATTTGAGATATAAAGCTGATTTCTTTCAAATACATTTCTGTTGGTGGCGGAGAATTTATTCTCTTAGCTTAACACCCTTCTCTGAGACGTACGAGCTCAGAGGTTATGTAGTTGAAATTTATCAGCGATATACTCCCAATTTGGTAACGTGGCATACTGAGTGTTGCTGTGAAATGATCAGTGTTTGATCATTTGCGATATGATCATTTGTTTGATCTTATATCTTTGTGATCATAGGTTGATCATTTTTGTTTGACCCGAAGCAGGGCTTTGTAGAAAGCGTAGCTTTGTGGACGAGACTTCGTCGAGCCTCACACCCCGGAAATGGTCGAAACAGGAAGGATGCGGCAAGGTTCTAGGGAGTAGCGCCCCTTAGTGTATGTCATTCCTTCTGGATAAAGGTGGTATCATGGTATGGAGCCCAGATACTTAACCTCTGTGGTTGCTGCAAATTTATTACTTTGTGGTTGTTGCGAATCGGGGATCCTCGGGAAGATCGGTGACGATCGGGGATGGCATACGCGTGTCAGTAGTTACCTATTTTTGCAGAGGTAACCCGGCCTTGTGTTGGCAGAGATCTAACCGTAACGTTAGGTTCTCGGGTCGTCTATTCCAGGGACGTACCCATCGTGGCATAGGAAGTTCCTTGGCCTGACCATTTGTTGGAAATCCAAAGAAACAATACGTGACTTGTACGGTTTTAGTTGTATTACCTGCTATGGAATGTGGCGGTAACCTGCTATTGAACATAGTAGCTATAGTAGGCATACGATACTGGTCGTATGTTGGCTAAGATTAATATTATACTTTCGAACTATTTTCTACACTATGCACTAATAATAATATCAAAAATGATTTGATTTTGCGTAGTAAGCATCTTTGACTATCATAAGAAGATATCTCCTCCAATTTTGCGTTTGCATTGTGTGTGTGGTGGGAGGTCTTATGGTAGTTTCATTTTCCAAAAGCATTGCGAATTTGTTTTATTTCTTTGTGAAAAATAACTGTTTTACGATCTCACACCAGTCACCATGACTGACTCGGAGTTTATTGTTTCCCTTCTAAACTCTGGGTGCCCACCAATTTCCACACGGGCAGTCTAGAGTTAGATTATCAGGATACTCTGGATATTCTGGAGCTTTGGAGATGAGCTGGATGACGAGACGTAGTATTTGTATCTGATAGTATTTATTCCGCTGTGTATTCTGTATGAGGACAAGTTTATATAACTGTCCATTGTTGTATATTGACTCTGATGATTGATGTATGTATAAAATGATATAGTTCTTTGATTTAAAGATTATTCAATTATCTATTATATATTGTTCCGCTGCGAATGTGAGATTCTGATATTGTTTTCTGTTCTGCTCTTGTTCTGTTGTTGTTCTTCTCTCTTTCTCTTCTATCTTTTCTCCTACCTATTTCTTCTTTCTAAAACCCTCACTATTGGAGTTTCCGGCACTCGATTTCTCGGCAGTCGATAAAGTGAGTATCGATGTCGAATTTTCGAAAGTCGAAAAATCCTGTACGTGACATTGTCGCTGTCCGGATTCATATCGCAGCAGCTTCTTACATTGTTCGATCCGTGCTTATCCATATCTGTCGCTTTGTATTCTCGTTCAGTTCTCTAGCCTCGAAAGGTGAGCAATCACTCACGATTGACATTCTTATATTTAGTAAATTTAATTCACATGAAATGACGATTGAAATATCATGTTAAATTTGAATTGTTAAGTTATTTAGTTGTTAAATATGATATGCCATTATCTGCAATTGTTTACCTATGACACCTGACACCACAACCTGTTATATATATTTAAACTTGTTACTGATGATATATGCATGTTGTTGATATGTTATATTACTATCATATTTTTTTTCACTCTGCAAGTTCCATGTTAGTTTAGAAATCCCTATGGGTTGAAATGATATATACCCGAATGATCTTATAGATTGGGGGAAAATCGTTATGGGTTGAAATGATAAACCCAAGCGATTTTCATTGATTTTGAAATTTTGGGATTACGGGTTGAAATGATATATATACCCATAAATTTAAATAATTGCGGATTGAAATGATAAATATCCGTATCACTTGATCATAGGATAGAAAACTATATACGGACACTGTTGCTCTACTTTTGAAAAATGGTTTCCAAGGTTTTGAAAGGAAATATATGGGTTTTAATAAATATTGATTTTTAAATATCATATACATATTTTTATTTTAATAAATGTGTGAAATTTAAGTTTTTAAACTATATATTTTGGAAATTTTAAATTTATAAGTTAAGTTTTGAAAAATATAAATTTTTAGGTTTTACTTATAATTTTACTATTTTTTAAAAATATATAAAATAAGATTTTATACAATATATTTTGTAAAATAAGATTTAATTTAATAATAGAATTTAATATAATAAATTTAATAAAAAATTAATTTAAATTATATATATAATATGTCTAAACTATTTATACAAAATTTATATTAATATTTTTAAATATATTTTTGTAATAAATTTAATAAAATAATGGTTGGGGAAAATAAATTAAAATTGATTTGTAATATAATTGAATTTAAGTAAAATTGATTTGAGAACTTATTTATTTGAGATTCCAAAGATATGATTTTATAATTTGATAACTTGATTTCGATTAAAGGTGATTAAATGATATTTTCAAATTTAAGTTGAATACTTAATTTTGATTAAATTGTAATTTTAGATTTTATTTAAATATTTATAAAAAGGAGATTAGGTGAATAATTTCAAATTAAATATAATTGAAGTTAGACATTTAATTTTGATTTAAATTTGTAATCTGGGATTTTATTTAAACAATTGTTAAAAATGATTAGGTGAATATTACAAATTTAAATAAAATTAAAGTTGAATTTTGGAATATAAATGGAATTTATCAAATTGAGTTAGTGTAAATTGTTTTAATATTTAACTTTGAAACCTATTGAAATTGAAATGGTTTAAATTTGTAGTTCAAATCTGGATTTGAAATCGATAAATTAAACTGGTTCTAAATGAGAATTTGAATTGAGATTGATTTAAATTGGATTTGGAACTAAAGGTTGATTTGAATTGATTTTCAAAATTTAAAGAAACCAATTCTAGTTTGAAACTATTTTAATATATAAACTATTGTGTGATTATGATTATTGGAAATGAAAATGATTTAAAGTAAATAATGATTTTAAAGTGATATGATTTCGAAGTGATATGATTTCGAAATTGATATGATTTTTGGAAAGAATATGATATTTTGATATGTAGTATGAACTGTTTAAAATTATTATAAAAGTGATTTTATAAAATGACTACGGTGTGAATATGCGTTTGGTTGTTAAAGAGACCGGGATAGGATATTGTCACTCTCTGCCAATACTGAGAACCACTTTAACAACCGTGTACGTGGTGGAGATTCCAGAACGAAGTAGGATGGTTTGGCGACGATTCTATATGAGGCATTAGCGCAGCCCTGACTCCCGCAAATCAGCTTGATGTGGCTAAAACAGGAGCCATGTCGGGCCAAGTGAGGTCGCACCTCCAATCGGGCACATTTCTGCGATACCATTCTATTACTTTGTGATTTGATTAGGTGCACCTTTGATTTGGGAGTGTGTCTCGAGGTGAGCAGTAGTAGCTGCTATGCGTTACCACCAGTCTGGATCTGCAAAACGGTAGTATCCTAGCCTGGGCATTGCCTCGCATGTCTTGTCACATGCCTTATCGCGCCTTCTACGAGTTTGGTTGGTATCGTACCTATGGAGTGCCCTCTGAGTAAACCACCGGTTTGGTGGAGCTTACGGTACTGTATAGACTACGGGAATATATAAAATGTGTTAAGGGGGATATGGGTAACGCCTTAATGCTATTTTAATACTTTACTTTACTGATAGACATATTATAATAGCGTATATTACTACATAATAGATTGTTCCATGGATCCTTAGAGGATGGAAATCTCAAACATCCTTTAAGTTACTTGTATTTCAGTTGACATTTCACTTGAGTTGAATTTTCTGGTATAAGAATGTTAATCCTGACTCGAGTGTTTTGTGTTTTGCTTTATACTCGGGTCAAACTGAGTGTCACAACATTTGAGACTCACCTTTGGAGATTGGAGCTTTGTTTGAAGATCTATATATCCAGCTTTCAGATTTCAGTTTATTCCAGTCATTTATGTTCAGACTTGTCAGTTGCTTATGTATTAGAGATTCATTTGTATTTGAGATTCTATTGTATTTTGTTTCAGACTCTAATGTTTTATAGTAGCTTCATGAACTACTATTTATCTATTCTACTGCTTACTGTTGAAATACTCCGTGTCTGTGATTCTGTGATTGATTTATTTACTGTATATGTTGAGTTTTGCCTAAAATAAATTAACAATCTACTGTTTTGAGCAATTCAAGTCTGACATGAGTGGATGATTGTCGATTTGAACGGTTCGAAATAGCGGGTCGTTACATTATTCGTGTAATTGATTCTTGAACTTCAATTTTAAAATATGCTTAGAACCCAAAATGCATGCTACGGTGAACGTTCTGTATCTTCTTCATACGGTATCCATTTCTGATATTTATATATGAATTTGGACTATAAAAATCTACTTAACATAATGGAAAAGTCAGATTCCTCAAATTTTTCGTTTGTGAAAATTCATTTTTTAACTTTGTGTAAAATTACTAAAATGCCCTTTTTAATTAGCTATTTATTTTTATTAAAATTACGGGATGTTACACTAGGTCTATTTATACCAGAGCTAATGGACTATATAAATATCTTACCTAGATTAACCATTCGGGATATGGTCCATTATAAATAAGATTTTATCTTACTTAATTAATTAAACTCGTTCATTTAATTCATTCCCATATATATTTTGGGACGCCTAATTTTAAAGCAATTTTGAAAATTTCGCTACCAAATAAAATACATGTACATACATACATATATATTATTTATTACGTTTAAATTATTATATTGGCCAAGAAATAATTAAATAAATATATAACAATTATATATTTTATTAAATAGTTTTAGACCCTATAATTATAACTAAAACATAACAATAAATTAATTAATATAACCATTATATAAATTTCTTCATAATAATGTATAACATTTATAAGGTATTTCAGTAATAGTCGAAAACTAAGGGTTGTGGTAGTGTAACTTCCAGGTGTGAACTCAGCAAAAAGTAATATTTAAACAATTTAAATATTAAAGCATGTACGGACTTTGCTGAAGCATAGTAGTTTGATATGAGTTCGGTTGCTTGTATATTATCTAGGTGAAATCCAATTTCTAATGTATTAAAGTGACATTCTTAAGCAATAATATATTGTACACGCTTTCTCTTTGTCATCATTATATCACTTAGACATTTAGAGCTCGGTCAATGGTCAAAACTCTATCAACATCCGCAATTAATTACGAAGTCCAATAGTAAAGTCCATGATTCAATTGGATGACAATTATCAATTAATAGATTTGCTTTGTCCAAAGACTTTGACTTTACGTAGAATACCAAATAAAGTGATACTAACCGTCTATTCGAATGAGGCGAATCCTTCCTTGAATAGCTCACTTTAAGTGATATAACTTATACCCAATATAACCTTAACATGATCAACGTTATCCTGTGATTAACCATAAACAACGTATAGTTTAGATATTTAAAATTCATAGAATTCTTAAGTCAAAAGACTACTTTACATCATCATGTGAGATCTTCTGTTTGACGTTAGCACTATAGAAGACTCTCATTGAGTTGTTTTGTAATTATTCCAAAAAACTACATGTATGTAACCTCTTAGTGCTCTCAATGGTTAAGAGTAATTCACCGTCCATCATATGGAAAAAAGTTATGTACACTAGTCTCAATGGATATATTGATACCCCGTTCTTAATACATCTTGATTAGGAACATTTAATGACAAATATTTATTTATTTGATTTAATACTCATGATTACGAACACATTCGTAACTGCAATCGATTAAATACTTTTCTTAAGGATTTTCTAATTGTATAAATTTAGTGTATTTATAACATTATTTATATCACAATATAACAATATATATAGGCTTGTAAATGGATACTTTTAGTTGTGGATAGTACTATATCCGCATCCGTATCCGAAATCATTCTCGGATATCGGATATCCACATCCGTGGATACAGACGAATATGGATAATTATCCTATCCCCTAGCGATCATATAAATAGAAAATTTTAGTTTAACATTTTTTTTCATTCGCATTGGGTATAAATGTATGAAAAATAAATAAATATTATGATAATAAATAGTTTTGAGCGGTTAATATGCATTAAGTGCGTATAGTATAAACTATAAACTTAATAAAATAATAAACATATATGTTTCATTGTACTAAAATACATATAAAAATAAATTATAGTCTTCACAAAACCAAAAGGATATATTTTCAAATACGGATGCCTTCATATCTACATCCATATTCATTTATTTGGATATCAAATATTTATCTGTTTTTTGAATATGGATGCACATGGATTTTAAATTTTTCTGGTATTCATTGACAACCTTAAATATATATAATAGAAATAAAACCAAAAGCTTTCTTTATTACGAACAAGATTCGCTATAATAGTTAAGTAATATATAATCAAATTACATAATTGCTCATATGGCACACCCTTAACTTTATCAGTTTGAAGCAGTATTAGGTGGTAGCGGAGTAGATTGAAACAAGTGAGACTGGTAGTGGAATAGAACAAGAGCAATAGTCGCTGCCAAGTCTGAGTAACTAAGGCTGATGTAATGCATAGCTAATGCAGTGTGATATCGAGAGCTGGAAAAAAAGTCCATGGTGTAATATTATACGATGTGTCTTTCATAGATCATCACACCGATTAGAGATTAAATCCATGAGGGTAGGGAACTTAGGCCTAGGCCTGGAAATTAGAACCAAGAATGCAAAACCGAATTGACTCGACAAGACCCTAACCCGAACCAAACCCAACGAGTCTCAGGTTGGATTTGGGCGATGAAAAATACCATAAAGACCCTATCAAACCCAACCCAAAAGAACCGATTAAAGACTATTGAAATATATGCATTTTTAGTATTATTACTCAACGTTTGCACCAAAAGTTAGCACAAACACCCAATAGATTTAGGTAGAGAAATAAAGTGAAGAACTAAAATTAAAATAGAAGGAAAACAAGCAGAAAACAAGAACACGCAAATTTATAGTGGTTTGGCATTGATTGCTTATGTCCACTTTGAATGAATTGCTTTATTAATCACTTGTTTTTCTGAGTATAGGAGGGATCAGAACGGATTGATCGTTGATTACAATGAAGTGCAAGTAAAATAGCATTGTAAAAGATCCCTAAAATGAACAATGAACTCTGTATTTATAGAGGTAGGCAACCGAATATCTTCCTGAAATTTCGCTGACAAAATCTCAAGATGCAGACAAGGTCACCTAAAAAGTTTCACGACCCAATTCCCAAGTATAAGGGATCGGTATCGATCAATCCAAATGGACACATGGCATCACGCGATCGCTCTGGCCGGTCCCTCTTTATGCTAGTTTCATGTTTCCAAAGTTGTTTGCTTAATTGTCTTCATGTTTCTAGAGATATCGATCGATTTCTATTGAGTTGAATTGATGGTTTGTGTTTTTTATTACCATAGTGATATGATCCGATCCCCAGCCTAGGGGAGGCACTAATCCATACTTAGAATATTCCAAAGAGCATGTCTCCTAATCTTGCTTGCTCCTTGCTTCATACCATTGTCTGTGCTTGATCTCCGGACTCCATGATCGCCTCTCTGAGCTACTTGCCTTGTCTATCTCCGAGTCTAACTTGTCCAATAGTCTGAATATAGCCAAGTCAAATAGTCAGATAATACTTGCCAAAGTACATCTTGTTTCAAACATGACGTGCTTTGAATCGAAGTAAGTTAGAGTCGCCAAAAAGGATTCCATTCAGCTTCCTGAATAGTCATTATCCTTCCATCTAGTTGTATTTTCAAAGAGTCGTATCTCTCTCTATTTATCGCGATGCTTGGTCAATATTATTCGGTATAAATCTAGAGTATAATCCTTAGTCTTATCTATGCTTGGTTCCATTGAGCTTGTCAATCAAGTTAGTAGGCCTCGGTTATCGGCAGTGGCTTCTTTTTCGCAAAATCCAGGTGAGAATCCAATTTGGTCGATTTAAGAAATCGAATGTTGGGTATGCACACGTGCATGTTCATGTATACACTTTGTTAATGGCTCCTGAACACGTTCACATGTTTATGGATCGTTGCCAGTTTCACGTATTTCAAATACAATTGCATTGTTATTATTTTTTATTATATATTTTTTTTGGTAAGGGATCAGTATAAATTCCCTAGGTAAGGGATCGGGTGCGATCCCTTCACCTATATGGAGTTAGCCAATTTCAGGCTTTAAGGAAGCGAGTCGTGTATACTATCACATGTTTAGGTATATAACCCATTCATCTACCCAATCCCTCTTTCACTTTCATTATCTTTGTTACTGAACCCTTTGCTCCTTCCACCATTAGAATCTTCGAATTCGAGAAATCCAACCAACCGCCACGAATTCAACCATCAATCTGCTCCTTTATCCTCTCTTGTGCCTGTGCCTCCATCTTGGACCACATCTTCACCCACTTCGATTGATTTGAAGCTGATTGAATTCGAGCCTATAATCATATCCACCCTTAATCTCCAATCCACCTAGGCCTATTATATACATATTCAAGGTAGGTACTCAAGTAGATGGCGATTTTGATTGTAACAAAATAATGGGGTTAATCACGTTCGTTGATGTGGACTTAGGGTCTTGGTAGTACAGAGTAAGTGTACATGTTGAGATCAGTTTGGTATAAGGGAGATGAAGTGGAGGAGCAGCAAGTATTGGGATCGGTCGATGGCATGGAGGTGAAGTGAAGTGATGGAAGGCAATCAACATGGATATAAGGAGAGATGAGATGTAGCTGCAATCCTGCATCCATGCGAAGTTCCTCTTCCCTCTTCTGATCAAGTCAAAGAAGGGAATGCACTTATCGATGGTTCTAGAGATGAACCGATGCAAGGTGGCGATCTCCCCATTTAGGCTTTGCACCAATTTAATCGTCTTCGGTGTTTGTATATCTCTTATTTCCTGAATCTTCTCGGGATTGGCTTCAATTCCACCGGAGTTAACGATGAAACCCAAGAATTTCCGTAATGCAACGCCAAAGAGCATTTCAAGGGGTTGAGTTTCATTCCATATTTTCGAAGGACACCGAACATCTCTGCCAAATCATCGATGTGGTCGTTTGATTACCGTGACTTTACGAGCATATCATTCACATAAACTTCCATTGATTGTCCAATCTGGTCTTTATATATCTAGTTTACGAGCCTCTCGTAAGTCGCTTCTGCATTTTTCAGTCCAATAGGCATCATTATGTAGCAGTATAATCCCGGGTTGGTAATGAAGCTGGTGTGTTCCTGGTTTGAGACGTGCATCGGGATCTGATTGTAGCCGGAATACACATCCATAAACGAAAGCAGCTCATGTTCAGCGGTTGAGTCTACCAGTTGGTCGATCCTTGGGAGTGGAAAGTTGTCCTTCGGGCATGCTTTATTCAGGTCTGAGTAGTCAATGCATGTTCTCCACCTTCCATTGGTCTTTCTCACAAGTACAGGATTAGATACCCATTTCGGGTAGAGGGCATTACGGATAAACCCATTGTTTTTGAGTTTATCCACCTCCTCCTTAAGTGTAGTAGATCTTTCTAGATCCATGCTGCGTCATTTTTTTTTCACCGGGACATGCCTCGGGTCGATATTCAATGCATGGCTCGCAATGGTTGGCGAGATCCCACACGTGTCAGAATGGGTCCAAACGAACACATCAAGCTTCATCCAGAGAAAGCCAACTAATTCTTTCATCCTTGTTACACTGAGCTATGATCCGATCTTTAGGACCCGTGATGGACCGTCATGGCCGGCCGTGATGTCAAACATCAGCTCAGCAGGTGCAACCTTGAGTTCTTTGGGCCTCTCTTCCTCATCTCTCGGATCTATATTTTTATACAACCGACTGTGATGCCTAAGCAAAGGCTCGGACGTCGATTGCTAAGCTTCATTAATTTTGATGTCGAGAGGTTTCTCTACATCCTTTCCCTTTTCTTTCCTTGGAGCATCCCTCAGCTCGGCAACATAACAGGCACGACCAGTCGCCTGATCTCTATGAATAATTTCCACACCATTCTCTGTCGAGAATTTGAGTGTTAAGCACCAAGGGGCGATAACTGCCCTGAATTCAGCAAGGGTCGGTCGATCCAAGAAGGCGTTGTATGGAGAGTTCACATCCATCACAACAAACGGGCAGCACCCGCACTCTCCTACGATTGTTGTCTCCCAACTCCACCGACAGCTCGACATAGCCTACCGCTTCAGTAGCAACACCGTTAAAGCCATAAATACATGCTCTGCATAGTTTCAAGTCTTTGGCCTCCAGTAACATTTGGTCATAGGCCTTCTTAAAAATGATATTAATTGAACTTCCGTAGTCAAATAAAATATTTCTCACCAAGGCGGGGCCAATCATAGCCGAGATCACTACTGGTCTATTGTAGGGGCCTCAACCTTGTCTGCATCTCTACTTCGAAACACGATATCGTCCATCATAGTTCTCTGCTACTTGGTCGGAGCACCGTCCTCTGCGTTCGAGTAACATTTAATATCAACATGTCTTAAGTGTCCACGTAATGCTCCATCTCGTTCCAGCTTTTATCAGCTAGATGTGGTCCTCCAACAATAGTGTTGATGACTAACCTTTCTCCCATCCGACTAGGCTCCTCGGCACTAGGTGGAGCTTATCCTCTATTGGGGCCGGATGTCCCCTGCCCGGCTTTAACAAACTATTACAACTTTCTTTCTTGAACCAACTTTTCAATGACATCACGAAGGTGGCGACACTTGTCCATGGTATGACCATAACTTTCATGGAATCTACGATATTTCCTGTCTGTCTCTACTTCTCAGTCGGTTCATTCGGAGGCGGCTTCCTGTACTGCATAGTGTTACAAGTCGATAAATAGATGTTTTCCAATGATGTATTCAACGGCATGTATATATCAAACGATGGGATCCTCGTCTTCCCTTTTTCGGAATTCGATTTTTGGTCGTGGTTTTTATCATCACCTCTCTTCTGCTCATTTGATTTGTTCCGAACATTAATTTCAACTTTCCCAAAACTCTCTCAGGACCGTTTCACCGCCATATTACTTTGTACTCCCTTGGCACTCTGGTCTGCAGCATCTCTCCTCGTGGTCCGCTTCACCTCCTCCTTCCTTAGGTACTGAGCGCCTTCGCATAAAAATGGTCCAATGTAGAAGAAGGCTTTCCCGCCAACCAATTGCAAAAAACAGAATCAGAGTTGACTCCTTTAGTCAGTGCCATCAGTATTGCTTCATCTTTTGGATTATTGACTTCTGTAATAGCTGTGCTAAATATTTCTAGGTAATCTTTCAATGACTCCCCCGGAGCCTGTATCAAGTTGGAGAGGGACATGACATCTTAAGGGCGAGCCACGTGCATGTGGAACTATTCCATGAACTTCCTTGCTAATTCATCGAACGAAGAAATTGACCGCGGTGGTAGCTTGGTAAACCATATGGTCGCAACTCCTTCTAGAAAAATGGAAAAACATCTGCACTTGACTACATCTGTGGCTTGTGCGGAGTCCATGTGCCACTTGTACTTCATGAGATGCTGCCTGGGGTTAATTGTTCCCGCATAAGCAGGCATCATAGGCATATTAAACTTCTGTGGATACTCTGTGTGTAGGATGTTGTCAATGAATGGAGTATGACTCCTGAAGAGTCCCCAATCATCGTTGGTCATGCCTTAATTCTCTTTCACAAGCTGTCTCACCATAGCTGTTAAGTCCAGTGTCTAAAGAGCTCATGCTATGTGGTGGTCATGTTCCATCTCACATGAACGACCTGATCCATGCCTTCAGGCCGCACCACGTTGCCTTGGCGTAGTGTGCTCTTGATCTATCTTCTGAGCTGTTGAGCAGCAGTCCTATATATCATCATCTTTCAGTTGCGGTTCAATGACATTTGCTTGGGTTCTGGCGCCTTGGTCGATCGCGGGGAATCCTCCAACAGCAGGTAAGTTTCCCCCTTGGTTTGAGGGTTCGGTGCTGATCCCCCTGAGGGGTTCGGTACCGATCCGTGCGGTCCGGCAATAGTTGATCGCGTAGTTTCCCCATGACGTTCCAGCATCGTACGCGTTCTTCATATGAGGAGGAGTTCTCCGATCCTGAGTATGGAGAGGGCTCTCTTGCCTTCCTACATTGGTATTTCAATTGGTTCATTGGGTCAATATTGGCTTGGATTTGCTGATTGAGCTGTTGACAGCTATCAAGCAGTTCCTTCATCAGGACTTCAAAGTCGGGTTTGGTGATGTAATCAGGAGGATTTGGGGCATCGGTAGCCCCCGATTGTACATTCTAACCAACCTGTTGAATGTTGGCATCTTCTTTGCCTTCAACAGGATGGAAAGTAGTAGACTTTCCTCTAATATCTTCCTTTTAAATCTTCTTCAAATCTGAATAGAAACGAACACTTGTCGGTAGAAATCTGGATCTATCTCGCGAATATGGGAATCCACAAGTAGATGATGAGATCCAATCAAGCTGAGAATTCTTTCTCAGTGAATGCACCAAAATGTTTGCACCAAAAGTTGGTACAAACACCCAATAGATTTTATGTGGAGACATAAAGTGAAGAACTAAAATTAAAACAAAAGGAAAACAAGCAGAAAACAAGGACACGCAAATTTATAGTGGTTCAGCGTTGATTGCCTACATCTACTTTGAATGAATTGCTGTATTTATCACTTGTTTTTCTGATTACATGAGGGATTAGATCGGATTGATCCTTGATTATAATGGAGTACAAGTAAAACAACAACGTAAAAGATCCCTAAAATGAACAATGAACTCTATACTTATAAAGGTAGACGATCAAATATCTTCTTGAAATTTTGCCGACAGAATCTCAAGATGTAGACGAGGTCACCAAAAAAGTTTCATGGCCCAATTTTCAAGTATAGAGGATCAGTACCAATCGGTCCAAATGGACACGTGGCATCACGTGATCGCTCTAGTCAGTCCCCCTCCATGCTAGTTTTATGTTTGCAAAGTTGTCTGCATAGTTGTCTTCATGTTTTTAAAGATAACGATCGATTCCCGTTGAGTTGAACTGCTGGTTTATGTTGTTCATTGTCATAATGATACGATCTGATCTCCTGTCTAGAGGAAGGGCTAAGTACTGATCCCCTGCTCAAGGGTGGCACTAATCCATGCTTAGAATATTCCAGAGAGCCTGTCTCTTGATCTTACTTGCTCGTTGCTTCAAGCCATTATATATGCTTGATCTTTGGACTCCGTTATCACCTCTCCGGACTGCTTGCCTTGTCTATCTCCGAGGCTAACTTGTCCAATAGTCTGAATACAGCCAGGTCAAAAGGCCGGATAACACTCAATAAACCTAGGGCTGAAAATTAGAATCGAGAATCGTAAGCCCGAACTAAACCAAATGAGTCTTGGGTCGGGGTCCAGATGATGAAATATATCATAAAGACCCGATCAAATCCGACCCGAAATAACCTGAAAGGCCCGATCAAAAAACATTATGATATATATGCATTTTTAGTATTACTACCCGATCCGATCCGAATAGACCCGATCTGAACCAGAGCTCGGATCGAATTGGATATGAGTGTTAAAATGTATAATTTGAACGCAACAAAATCCGATCCGTTTAAAACGGAGACCCATCAGCTCGGGTCTAATTGCCACCCCTACTTAGGCTTGAGCGAGAATTGCATAAATGAGAGATGATGGAGCTAAACTGCACGAAGAATGACCGCTAAATCACTCTAAAGTTATTAATTATTAGCGAATAAGATAATATCTGAAACACCGCTAAACTGCATGAATAAGATAATATCAATCCTTCATCTAAACCTTTTCACGGAGTGAAGCGAAGGACACTAGCCTAATCAAGAGCCTCTGTAAAAAGAGAGCTGCGCTTCCTCAATCCAGTCACGAAGGAGAAACATCCCGCTGGGAATAAGCACAAGACACAAAAATAAGCTAATGAAAAACTCAAGCAAACGAGATACCTGGTGATCTACTTAAGTAACAAGGACCCAATCCATCACTACTACTATCTTTAGTATGTACCATTGTCTCAATTTCCACATTATTCAATTGGTAAGAAACGTATTCATTAGGCCGTAGGTCAAAATGCAAGAAAGAGAAGTGGCATCAAAAGCTACAATAGATTTCGGTCGAGGATGAACCGACCATTTGAACCAATCACAAACACACCAAATCAATGACGAAATTCAAGCACACGTAGTTACTTATTCCAATAAATACCATATCGTATCATTCGCTTCGTTGTACAGCTCGTCTCTACAAAATCCAATAAGAAGAGAGAAAGAGACCTAGTGCACCATATCATTTCATTTGAAATTAAATCCATTGACAACATTTCAATCCTCCATGGCAAAGGCAATGAATCAACACTGAAACAAATTGTACCCAAAATTCCAAGTCCAACCCACAAACGTTCCCTACTCCAAAATTTAAATGGGAACTTAAACAAAGTTCTGAATAGGCCATTGTAACATCCATAGCAAATGATTTAATATTATCTCCAACAGTTTAACAAATGGTTATACAAATTAACCCCTAAATTTCATGTTGCAGGTTATATGCATATTTTCTCTGGTTGATATCCATTACTACTAATAAAAAATACTGAGAACACAACTTCAGCTTTTAGGGGTAGGCTTTGTGTTGTTAATAGACATGCAACCCTGAAACAAAAAGCCATATATATTAATGGCATATCTCTTCTGGCTAAAATATACTGCAAAAACCTAAAAGGGTATATTCATAGTTGAACAATTGGCAACCTTACCGATGTATCCTGCTTATTCAAGCTTTTCCATCTGCATAAAAGAGAACATATTTTTTACTATCACTCTAAAGATAAACAAACTACATCGTCATGAACCAAAGTCACTTGACAATTATGAAGAAACAAATGCAATGACCAAATGAATTCAGACCAATATAAACAGATAATTCAAATGTTCTACCTTCCAAAGACCATCATTTAAGTAGTGCATGTTATCAACACCGATTCCTTTGTTAATGGCCTTTCTGTGGAAATAAAGGAAACCATTAAATTAGCAACAATCCGTGTTTGTTACTCAAAATAACAGTGTGACAAGAATTTTTCTTGAAATTTGGAACTTCAGATTTAGTGGAGTAAAATCAAACTTTACAAGCATGAGCCAGCAGACATGCATTTCTAGTAGCATCAATGTACCATCATTGGTCAAGCCTCAACTCTTTATGGTAGAATTGCTTTAGCAACTACACAATTAAAACTATAGAAAGAGGAGTGATAGGTAGCTCCCCTTTCTTCTTACATCTCGTGCTCCCCGTTTACATGTATATATTTTCCTATGATTCGATAAAAAAGGAGTGTGAAAAGCAAATGAGAGTGTAAAAATAGTTTCGCTCTAGAAAATTATAAGCATGTACGAAGCCATTGAAATGGAAGAACCAGATAAAATGAAGTTCAAGTTAAATGAGCCAAGCATCAATATACCAAGGCATTCATTTACTACTTACTATAATCCTCAACAGTTTAAGTTTGAGATGAAATCTTACATATCTTTGGCTGACATTTTGGTGAACCCGATTGCCAGAGCATGTTGCTTTCCTTCAGCCATTATTGCCTGAAAGGTATAAACTAAATTAACCACGGATTTGTTACACGCTTTTGGAAAAGCAAACATGTACATTGTAGTTATTTCCTTGCATAGCTTATTTGAACTTTGAAACCAAAATAAGCTAGCAGGTTCCCACTTGTCAAGCATCAACACTAACTTCCTAGTATAGCAATATAAGGATAACCAATATCAAGAGAGAACTGTAAACAATTTCTAAACCACAATAACTTTGCAAACGATGAGGAAAACTGGGAATATAGAAACAAAAGTACAAATTGAAGGTTACAATTTTTGAAAATTGAATCTACTTGCAAGCAGTTTATTCATCACTATTCTCAAATTATTTTATAATGCAATTTCTTTAAAGAAGAGATCATTCAAAAGCTATACTGAATTTTGGAACATAGTACTTCAATTACATCTGTTTATTTATGACTAATTGGCGGCATATACAAGCAGCTGCTGATCATACACCAAATGCAAAATAATTTTGAAGAGTTAAATACATGCAAAATTACAACAAATTCAACCCCAATCAAAGTATAGCGGCTTTCAGTTTCATCAAGGACTTCTTTTAAGCCAGACTCTCAAGAGCTGAGAGTGCACAAAATACTTGAAGTTTTCTTTGAATATATAATTTTGTTTACAGGACTGAAATTCTAACAGGTAGTGCCAATTCTACTGAAGCTACATGCTATGCAAGGGCATTAAAAATTTAGGAATAAGTTTATACCACTGGGGTTTCTGCAGGTACTTCCAAATCCAAGGCACCACCTGGAGAGGTAAGCCCAGGACACATAATGTTAGCACCAGAAAGAACAAATTTGATAGCACCTCTATCAACTTGCAGTTTCTTCATTATATCTGGATCTGAGCCAAAGAAAGAGGGTAAAATAAGAACATTCCAAAGCTATTTCGCGCTTGCTAGAATAAGTACAGAAAAGTGTCATGCTCATATATAAAATAAGTGAAAAAGATAACTGAAGGTAAGACGCTCGTAGTCTCAGATTCAAAATAACAATATAACAGTTAATCAAAAGAGAGACACCAGCAAGTTGCAGCCATAAACTCTTGCAGTCTTGCTGTGCACTCTAATTTACTTTATGCAGTTGTTACTAGGGGAGTACTCATTTTTGCTGTTTGAACATATAAATTGAGGGTAGTGAAGCACCGATCTATGAAAAATAATAGTACTGAAGCATAGGAGTTTTGGCATGAATTGAGTGGTAACAAACAAGCTGAAGGGGAATGTTAATTATGAGGCACAGGATTAAACCATCAGGTAACATTTGCAACATGCATTGATCTATGTTACAAACTACTAATTCAGTAAAAATCAGGTTATATGTGGAATAATATACACACATGCATAATGCACAATTTCCAGTAAAATATACACATTAAATTGGACAACGTATAAGCATAAAGCTCAACACACATATCGACATCGACCTAAACATGGTACGATGAACTACTTATCTAACACAAAACCAATTGAAATGTATGGAGTACTATCCTTAAAGATATTTGCAGTCTAAGAACTAACTATGTGTATGTATATGCAAATGCATATGTGTACGTGTGTTTGTTTTTGTGTGTCAGTGTGTGTGTTTTTGTGTGCGAGTGAGTGAGTGTGTGTGTGTTTATACACACACACACACACAGAGCAAGAGACTATACATATATAAAAACAGATGACACAAAGATGATAAGAAAAATGTTACATTGATGAAGAAGCCTCAAAGTTGGCATGTAAGGGCCATCACGAATGTTGAAGAATAGTGGTACATTGTTCACCACGACAAGATTTAAGTGATTTTGACTACAAAACAACAATTGTCACAGGGTTAGCTTTACATTAACAACTGGAACTTTCAAAAAAAAATAGACAGGCAGATTGAAAACAAATATCAAAATAAAAATGCAGTAAATGCTTGATCATTGTACATACTGCATTTTTAATTACAGAATCAGCAAGCAATAGGAGAATATATTAACAAGTCCAAAGTTGTACACAAAATTGCGACATACACTATACAACGCTTAACTATTCAACAAGTTAATGGAGAATAAACAAATAATGTTCTTCCAAGATAGCAATCACCAGATGTATAAACCCTATAAAGGGTAAATTACCAAACTCTTTTAGGAATTATTTAGGCCCTAAATTTCAAACATAATTTTTCTTCAATATTTTTCACACCAAATCCCAACGAGGAAACATATTACATGTCTAAAAATACAAGAAGCAAGAATTTTCCATAAGATTGACAGCTTAAGTTAAAACCATGGTTCAACGATTCATACTGAGAAATAAATAAAAATTTGATCAGAACACTTTTTTTAGGTAGTTAAAAATTTTAAGTAGATCAAAAGCATATACTTTTGCAATGAGAATGTTTCCAATAACAAGACAATACTATGAAAAAGAAAAAATGATTTTCTAACTACTTTTTAAAGTGACGAAGAATGAGAAAAATAATCAGGTTGTTATATTCTCTTTGAGAGAGATGTTTTTTTAATCTTTATTTACTCACAACAGAATGTTAAATCTGAATTCAAATATTTTTGTAGTTGTAATGTGCAAGGTGACCGTAAACATTATAAATTATGTAACAAATATTGAATTTCTCATGAAAATTGAATTTCTCATGAAATTTCATCAACACTAGTAATCATCAATTTATCTCGATTAATTTTTTCCCAGTCTTGTATATTTCCTAAGTAATCATGTTTCTTTGTTTCCGTTGCTGCTCTAGATTTGTGAGTTTTAAACTATCTTCTTGGTACATCATCATTGCACCACACCGTTTCATTTGTGTAAGCTCATCGAAGATTTATGACTTTTAGGTTAAAAGTTTTAACGTTTAATATTTCCGAAACATAGTAGGAGGCTATGGATTCTTGAAACTCTTTTTATTTACAATTTACAATTCTTTTTAAAGATTCTATCATGCCGTTTCAATTAGCATCGGTAGATCATGTGACAACCAACAAAATTATATGGGAGATGTTAATATAAAGATAGATCTAAGACAATTTAATAATAAGTAATAAGTAGACAAATAAAAAATTTGACTATTAGGAAAAAAAAAGTATTAGTGAATACTTGTTTATCTCAAGTACACACACAAGATTTGTCAATGTTTTAATGGAATTAGTATTTAGAAACAAAATATCATGAATTGTCGCTTGCAAATAAGTCTTTAAGGATTGAACATGCCAGCTAATCCAAAATCAATCCAAGAACAAACCGATACTATGACAATAATGGTGTACATCTTCAGACAAATCAAATCAATTTGACATTAAAACGTAACAATAAGAAATCAGCATAAATCTATAATCAACTACAATGATAATACTATGACATCAACCAGTAACTTCAATTCAAACAATCGTTCTCAAACATGAAATATAAATGCAAGATAAGTGGCAGTAATGACAAAGAATAGGCATACCATTTTACAACAATGAGTGGAGATTTCTTGGGAATAAGGTCTTCCATCAAAGGTTCAAGACCGGGATACTGTTATTAAAGCCAAAAAATAGAAAGAAAAAAAATAGTAATCATACAATGCTATAAGACATACAAGTACAAACATAGTGAACAATCATGCAGTTTGAAATCCTAACCTCATCAACTATGCTTTGGCGAATCTTCCGTTGCACAGATGCTTTCACTTGGTTCTGTGCAGATACATCTTCATGCGTAAATCTTCAAGAACAGAAATGAAAACAAATTTGATAATGAGGTTACTGAAATTCAAAACAGGAATTAAAACTACGACCACAAGCATCTAGTTTTAGTAGAATTCATCAAATACGATTGCCAACCAAAAAAAAGAAGTAATCTTACTTCCAACCACATGTACTGAGTGACAAAGTCACATTCATGCACTAACCATTTGTAGCTGATACTTGTTTTTGTGTTTGCAATAATGTGATAATAATCTTAGTAGATAAAAACCGATATGAGTTGGACGAAAAAGAGTGAAAATACAAATGATGTAAAACAAGCAAATGAAACCATCCTTCCAAATAAATATATGCCAGCGTTACTGTTTTTAGGACTACAGGAATAGGATCAAGATGGCACATTGAAGGAAGCAAACAAGAATCGCTATGAAGATACAATTTTACTTTCCATCTTTTAAAACTACCCAGCAATGCTAACAATGCAAATTGGGAAGTGGAACTTTAGTTTACTTAGAGCCCGTTTGGTAACAACTTATTTTGAAACCCAAAAGAAGTTTCACATAGTAACTTCTAAGTAGTTTTATATGGTAATATATAAATAGAAGCGTTTAGATGCAATTTAATTTTGAAGTAGAAAACTTTGATCAAAATGACTTATGAAATTGCTTCACAAGGCATAAACAACAAATATATGCCTTCCCATTTACTACTTATTAAATACTTCTCAAAGCCACTTATAAGAAGTTCTCAAACACCAGCATTGAAATAAGTTACTTGAAAATAGTTTTGAGTACTTATAAGGAGTTACCGATCCATCTCATATAAACTAAGTATGATAGTATAACACAATCCCGCTTAACATGAATAGAAAGAAAGAAAAGAAAAAAGAAAAAAAAAAAAAAACTGTAGTACGATGCAGGACTGAAAAATGCAACGATAAAAATACATTTAAGAAATGATAAGTGGACAAAATCGTATCATACTTTTTTAGCAGCTAAACATTTCAACCCCATTTCTTAAATAAACATCAACACACTCCTCAACCAAAATTGCTACTAAAACCAATAAAAAGGACTTAACCGAGGTCATTACTGTTTATTTTAGGTATCCAGAAATTTATATTGTAAATTATATAGCAAATAATAACATGTTCATCCCTAATTATATAACATCATAATTTTCATACAAGATCAACAAAAATAATATAAGCAAACTAATACTCTACAGCAAATTTATATCGCTCTTCATAGTTACTGGACATATCTAATTCTTCGAGATCCAAGCGCTAATGCAATTAGATATGGACAGAGAATTAAACAGCAATTAAACAAATTACTCACTTTTTAAACATTCCGCTTGATTCGAGCACGGTACGAAAACCCTAGTGCAAATAAGAAAAACTATTTTATCTTTCAAGTTTCAACCCAGTTATTACGCTAACAGGCTAAAATGGGCCTTTAGGCTAATATCATCTGAAATGGGCTTTTTGTTATATATCGGTTGCGTTTTTCCATTTCTTGGCTAATACGTGATCAAACACCCGTTGTTTATTCCGATTGTTCAATCTGTTCTTGTTTCTTTCTACTAAAAATAATATGCTTTATGATTTAAATTAAAGTACGAGTAGGCTTACGGTTTGAGTTGTAGACAGATTAGGGCTTTGTTTTTTCTTCGATTTTTGTCTGATGAATTTGATTTTAGGTCTGCGCAATTTTCATGGTAGTTAATATATCTGTCAATCTTGTGTAATTTGTGCATTGAGCATGTCAACTTGCAAAAACACAATGCTGAAAATTTAAACATTTAGTCTGGGGATATAAGTATTATTATGTATGTATACGTTTTCATATATAGAACCAATCAAATTTTGCTGAGATAAATGAGACGTTTGCAGAATTTGTTATTTTTTATGTGGATTTGTGTTTGTTAGTTGACCAATGAATATTCATTAATTAAGTTTGTTTGATTAATTTATTTATAAAAAAATGCAGTTAATATTAGGTAAGAATCATTTTGTTACTCGATATTTTATAAATTTGTTGAATTAATAATTAATATATCTAAGATTGAAAAGTTTGTGTATGAGTGTATGATAGTTTCGAAGGAATTAAAGATAAATATTCTGGACTACATTGAGGGGAATGGATGATGGTTTGTAAGATGTGTACAGCTTGAATGAAAATATTTATGAGAAAGTTGAGTGAAGTAGAAGACATTTTGAAGATGCAAAGAACTTGAATGAATATAAACAAGAGAACTAAAGAAAATTGAATTGTTTTTAAAATGCGAACTACAGTTAGCATTTTGATGATATTAAAGGGAGTGAATTTGTATTTTGAAATGTTTGGAACTTGAATATTAGCAAGAGAATTAATAAGAGACGAGATAATGATTTTTGTTTTGTATTATATTACGTATAAGCTACTCAATTATAGGCGGTAATTGGGAACTGCTATTTATCAAATTGCTTAAATAATCAATGCAATTCGATAGATATATAGTATTAATGTAATCATATCCATGTTTTGTAATATGCTTTCCACAAAAAACCAATTCATATCTTCAAAACTAGTGTGTACCATGTAATTTGTACAAGGTTTATAATAGATATACTTTGATGATATAATTTTAGTGTTTAGTGTTCAGATGTAATATGAACAATATAAATTAGTGCTTGATTGGTAACTTGAATGTTATGACAATGATAAGACCATATAAATTTGCATTTATAGTCTATTTATATCTTTCAAAATAGATATATAAAAGGAGTGATATGTTGCTAAAATAAAATTGACACCAAGAAAATAGACTTAAAATTATGAAAAATGGTCGCATCATATCATTTATATAGTTATATTATATAATTGACGGTGTCATGGTGCCTCCACATATGTTGTTGAAGTTGACACTTCCTTTTGAAAGAACCAATTGTTGGTTTATACATAGATGTCAATCTCTGCTATTCTATGGTTAAGAACCACCTTATTAGCTCATGGACACTCAAATTAAGTTTGACAAATGATGTTTATTTTTTAATTCTCATGCTCCGAAGAGCATCACCATGTTCTTGAAGTTGATCCAATCATTATCCTTGGAACATGTTTATCTTTACTGGGTGGAGTTCGACGATCAACTAGGTCCGTGAACAAGTCCTCTCCAATCATGTTTGTGTAATATTTTCCAATATTCCTTCTATATTTAAACTTTTTCTCGAAGCTAATTGGTAGTCATATTAATGATCTCATTTGTTTTGATGAGTTTACGATGCGTAGAGACAAAATTGAGTAAATGAATGCTTTGATTGAGATAATTTTGGACAAGCTATTACCGAAGCACCTTTTCAGTATGCTTGTTTGAAGATAGGATTGGTTACGTTGATGTGTTTTACCTTTTGAAACCCGAGATCTGTACGATATGCCACTAGTTTGGTTATGCCTTCTCGTCTTGTATTCATTGACAAGGACCCAGATCCAGTCTTGTTGGTCCCTCCTTCGATTCTTGTCAAAACCCCCCTTCCTGGCCCTTTGATCTATCAGTGGAAAATTAGGAAATCGTTCGTTGTTTATTATATTACTATTATTGTGTTCGATCCAGATCCTCATGATCAACCTGAGGTCTCCAAGAAACAATCTCAATTAAAAAGTTATCCTTCTACGGTCTCCTTCGATGTCCCAAATTCCGAGCCATGTTATGGCCTCTTCATCCCCCCTCCACAACCACCTCCCGCTCAGTTTTGATCCCTTGTCCCGTGCTCATAAACATCCATATCTAAATGACTTGGATGAAGGGGTTGGCTATGATATTAACGTTGTATTTTCATAATTCCTTTTGGTTTAGTGCGCATTTGTGTTGGATGTGTACTTGTGATGTATCTAGGGTAGCTTCTTGTATCGAATAGCATGTTACTGTATGTGATGTTATGTATGTTACTCAAGAATATTTTTACTCTTAGTTGTAGATATTGAAACTAACAAAAATTATTAAAATCCAATTATTTAATGACAAACAAAAAAGAACAAAATTTAAGAAAATGGAAGTTAGTGTTTTTCTACTTTTTAATTTCAGTATCGACATAATAATCAAGTATGATTGTGTTTGAAACAACGATCAAAAGTTATGTAATGACTTTTCTCATTGTCATTTAAAGAAAATTTCTTAATATAGTTCGTTAAATCTCTAAATAAATTTTGCAAATCGATTTTAATTATTAGAAGGAATCGAAATTGAAATTTAGCTGAATCGAAACTGGAATCGTATGGATTCCATTTATTTATTTTCACTCTTTTTTTTAAAAAAGATGTATGCCTGCTTAGAGGCAGACCTAAATAATTTGTTCTTCATTTTTTACATAGGTTAATTTAAAATATCAAATTTAGTTATATGTTTTGCGTTTTATTTTTACTTGAAATGCTTACGCCTCAACGTTTGGAGGCTTACGTCTCGCCTTACGGACCTGAAATCGTCTCATGTACGCTTTCGTATTTTAAAACAATGCATATAAATGTATGCATACGTATCATATACATATATATGTGTGTGTGTGCATGTGCAACATGATAGCCCGTGTAAGGTATTGCATGCCCGTATATAGATATTGCGCTTTACATCGTAATGGATATTTTAACTCATCTGATATATATTGTATGTTGTCCAAATATATGTATGTTTGAACCAAAAATGACACAAACACCCAGAAGTAATAGAAAAGAATAAAATATGAAAAATATATAAATGAAAATGAGGAAATAACAAGATAGTCTTTTATAGTGGTTCGACAAAGCTTAGCCTACGTCCACTTTAATATTTCATTGTTGATTTCTGACTTGGGGGCAGAAGTTCTTGGGGTCGGTACAACTCCAATACTTAGAATCTCAGAGTTCCAAGAATATAAGAAATAATGGGACTAGAGTCCAAAGATCCTAAAAATGAGCCATACCTTCCTATTTATAGAGGTAGGAAGGCTAAAATCTCACACAAAATATCTTCTAACCGTTATCCATGCTGCAGACCAGTTCTCCATGAAAATAGAGTGCCACATCATCAAATATTGAGAGTCGGTATGACTCCTCGAGTGGGGGTCGATACGGCTTCTCGAGTGGTGGTCAGCATGACTCCCTGACATGGCCAAATTTGCCGCCTTTAACCTTCAACCTCGGTTCGTCTTGTGGTTGGCTTCATGATTCCATAGTTGTTTGCATCGATGATTGCTTGTTTCGGGATCCAAATGATGGAGTTTTAAAAGAACAAAGTTGAAGATCCATGAGTTTGTGAAGATCGGTAGAGAATTGCACCGGAGTAAATTGGAAATAAGCTTTTGACGTCAAGCAAGGCATGCAGGCAGAAGATGGTCCACCCAAGGCGAAACTGGGAGTCGGTACCGTTCCCCAACATGGGTGGATTATTGCTTGTCTTGACTTTCTTGAAGTGGTTGAACTTGCTTGGAGTTCGATCCAAGAAATTTGAGCATTTACTTGGGGCTTGATCTGAGATTTTCTAAGATTTTCATGTTTTGAGTTTTTCTTCGCCTACTTGGAGTCAGACCCGAGTTTTTTGAGTGCTTGCTCTGAGTCATCAGGAGTCGGTACCGAGTCGTGCTTGGAAGTCGGTACCAAGTCGCGCTTGGAGTCTGATCCGAGTTTTTTGAGTGTTTGCTCTAAGACGTCAGGGGTCGGTACCGAGTTATGCCTGGGAGTCAGTACCAAGTCGCGCTTGGAGTTAGACCTGAGTTTTTTATGGATTGCTTAGGGCCTGACTTGAGGATTTCTCAAGTCTATTCTGCTAATCGAGTCCGACCTGAGGATTTTGTGGGTTTGCTCCAAGTCAACCCTTCCAAAAGCTTGAACTTTCAAATTTACAACTTTTTTCGCTCATTTTTTTATATTTCTATTTTCTTGCGTTTTTATGATATTCTCAAAGTTCTTGGGTCATTTCTTCATCGTTCGCTCGTATGTTTCGATCTTTAAGTCTATTTGAAGACTACGACAAATTTGGTCGTATTACTTGTTCCCCAAATACGCCTTACTGATTTTGGTTGTACTTGGCTTCTAGAATCTAGAGTGAAAGAGTCTATGTGGTAGGATTGTATAATATGGAATAGTAAAGTGCTCTAGGTAGATAGTAATAAGTAGTAAGTAAAATAGACACCAAGACTTTATACTGGTTCGGACCTCTTGTCCTACGTCCAGTCCCTAAGCTCCTCTTAGGAATTCAACTAACCAACAACCCTCACTTAACCCGGAGGAATAGGTTTACAACTTACCCGAACAACCGAACGGGATTTCTTGCCTCAACTGCCGAAGAGGACTTCAACTTGGATACAAAAAGTATTTCTGACTTGTTGTGTTCTTGATAACACTAATGAGTCAATTTTAGTACAACTTTCCTATAATCTTATCCTCGAGAGTATACAAAGTGTTTATGAAGATTTAGGAAATATGAATTGCTATGAATCAAGAGATGTTATAGTTAAAACAGAGATTCAAGCAATTGGTTTGCTTTTGAAAACTTAAAAGAATATGAAAGTATGTTCAAGTAAATAGAGAGATTAAAGCAAGTAGAATTTGTGATTTGTAATTGTTAAAACAATGTATTTATACTTGTAGA
The DNA here is from genome assembly GCA_030737815.1 of Allium fistulosum. Classification (NCBI taxonomy): domain Eukaryota; kingdom Viridiplantae; phylum Streptophyta; class Magnoliopsida; order Asparagales; family Amaryllidaceae; genus Allium; species Allium fistulosum. Next base: position 370,692,999 of record CM060908.1, read on the forward strand.
AGAGGTGCATTTGTTTGCTAGAGATGCATGCAAGAGATGCTTCCATTTCCATTGGAGAAAGGTTGCATCTCTTGGAAGAAAGAAAGTGTCTATTCACAGAAAATTCGCAGTTATCAATTCAGTCGACTGAGCAGGAGATCCAGTCGACTGAAAATATAAAGGAAAATTTTCAGGTCTGTGTTCAGTCGACTGTTCAGGGAGTTCAGTCGACTGAAACTGTGTATGTTTTTATTTCTGTGCCAGTTTCAGTCGACTGGCCATGCCGTTCAGTCGACTGAACTGTGAAAATTTGCACAGTAAAAGTATTTATAAAAATGAAGTTTAAAGGAAGTGTTTTAGTGTTCGTGCAAATCTCTTGAGGATAGATTTTAACAAATAATCTAGACTTGGACCCATAAAAATCATACTCATGTTTTCACTTTGGTCTTCATTGATCTTCCTCTGATTTTAAATGTATTTCTTCCTTTTTGTTGAAGCTCATTGTCATTGATCAAAATCTTCGTGTATCAACATTCTCCCCCTTTTTGATTGATGACAACATTAATGTGTTACAGAGATGTATTTGCTATTTTTCTCCCCCTGAATGTATGCACCTATCTTTCCTACAAAACAGAGTTAGCTACACAGATTTCTCCCCCTTTGTCATCGACAAAAAGAAAGTAATAATCATAGATATATAGAAAACAACCACTTGAACAATAGAATTCTACGATTAGCATAGTCAAATAAAACAAAGTTTGCATAATAAATACAGAGATTTATCAAATTAAAAACACATAGAACAACAAACCATAAAAAGTTACTCGTCTTTATCCCAATCATAAGAACCTTCTCTCTCTCTAGGTTCTCGAATGACTGGTCCTCCTGTTGATGGTCTATAAGCTCTTCGTCCTTGACTACAACTAGCTCCGCTCGCGCTGCTACTTGTATGTTCTTCGGATGTCGTCCATGTAAAGGTAGGTGCCGGACGTTTTCCACGTGATGTTGAAGCGGTAGTAGTGCTTGAGCAAGAGATTGCATCTCATAGCTTGTTGAAGAATCCTTTAATCTTGTCAAGCTTGTGGTCTACCTTCTTGAGACGATTATCAAGAATTTGTTGATTTCTTGATAAAATTCCTAAAGATTGGTTGGTAGTAAAGCTTGGCTCAATAACACGAATTTCATCTTCTCGGTTGGAAGGATCTTCATGTGGAGCTTGTGGAACTTGTGGAGGATGTTGTGGTCCTTGATGCCTAGCTTCCCATTCGGCGAGAGATATGATTCGAGGTGGTCTCGCTGGAAGTTGCATTAGGCTTATGGTCCGATGGTTTATTTGGTGGACCATAGTATTCTCGGATTCGGGTAATGGTGTGTCAACGTTGAGAAGTAAACGCATGATATATTCACCGAAATAAATTGTCCTCATTTTGCCATTGTTAAAAGTGAGGAATTCGTCGAGAATTAATTGAACCCAATTAACTTGATAGTTACCCCAAATTGCATAGAGAGCGCGATAGTTGTTAGGGTATAAAAGTTCATATGAACCCGTTCTTGAGGTGATTGTTCTCATTAGAGCTTTATGGAGAATTCTTGCTCTAGGACGTAAGGAGGTGGACTTAAGATCCGCAATGTTGGCATTGTCATCCAAAAATTGGTGGTTTATGTTGTCACGAATGTGAGGGTTAAAGTCAATCTCCTCAAGTTTGCTACCAAAGTTTGGCGAGCCTAAGATGTGTGAATAGAGTTTGATCTACTTTTCCAATTTGAAATCCCGAATCTAGTAGATAGCTTTTAAGTCTTTCATACCAAGCACGAGGTGCTTGTTTAAGACCATATAGAGCTTTCTTTAATTTATATACATGATCCGGATATTTTTCGTGTATGAATAAAGGAGGTTGTTCTACGTACACATTTTCTTTTATAAAACCATTTAGAAAAGCACTTTTAACATCCATTTGATAAAGTTTAAAATTATGAAAACGCGCAAAGGCTAATAAAATACGTATTGCTTCAAGTCGTGCAACGGGTGCAAATGTTTCTTCAAAGTCAATACCTTCTTCTTGATTATATCTTTGTGCTACTAGTCTAGCTTTATTCCTAGTTATATTTCCTTGTTCATCTACTTTATTTTTGTAAACCCATTTTGTTCCTATAACAGATTGATTATTAGGACGAGGAACTAAATCCCAAACATCGTTACGTTCGAATTGATTTAATTCTTCTTGCATAGCAACAATCCAGTAGTCATCTGTTGATGCTTCTTTAGGATTTTTAGGTTCTATTGTAGAAATAAAAGCAACATGTCCCATTTGGTTTAGTTGACTCCTAGTTTTAACTTGAGAATCTATTTCACCGATTATGTTTTGTACAGGATGATCTCGTAAGATTTTAAGTGGAGATCTAAGTTCGGTATTATTTATATTTTCAATATTTGTATTATCTGTATTTATTATAAATTCATCATCATCTTTTGTGCTCAATTTTTTATTAAAATTTTCATCAAAAGATACATGTAAAGTTTCTTCAATTGTATTAGTTCGTTTATTAAAAACTCGATATGCCTTACTTCGTTCTGAGTATCCTACAAAAGTTCCTTCATCAGCTTTTGGATCGAATTTTCCTAGTTGGTCTTTTGTATTTAGAATAAAACATTTTGATCCAAATATTTTAAAATATGATATATTTGGCTTTCTATTGTTAAAAAGTTCATATGAAGTATTCTTAGTTAATGGTCTAATAGAAATACGATTTAATACATAACATGCAGTAGCTACGGCTTCTGCCCAAAAATGTTTTGGTAAATAACTTCCATTTAATAATGTTCTTGCACATTCTTGTAATGTTCTATTCTTTCTTTCCACTACTCCATTTTGTTGAGGAGTTCTAGGAAATGAGAAGTTATGATTTATTCCTTTCTTTTTACAGAAAGATTCAAAAACTTCATTTTCGATTTCGCCACCATAATCACTTCGGATATTTTTGATTTTTAAATTTTTAGTGTTTTGAATTCTTTTGGCAAATGTTTTAAAGTTCTCAAATGTATCACTTTTATTTTTCATAAAAATGGTCCAGGTGTATCTTGAAAAATCATCAACTATTACAAATACATATCGATTATGATTAATAGATTGAACTTGTGTTGGTCCGAAAAGATCCATATGAAGTAATTCTAATGGTTGTAAAATTGAAATATTTTTCTTAGATTTGAAAGATGATTTTGTTAATTTTCCTATTTGACAATCATCACAAAGATTTTTTATCTTAAAGTTTATCTTAGATAATCCTCTTACTAATTCATTTTTAGAAAGTTTTCTAATAGTTTTGAAATTAATATGACAAAATCTTTTGTGCCATAACCAAGGATCATTATCTTTTGCTAGTAAACACATATTCATATTATGGTTTATTTTCATATTTAAAACATAAATATTCCTATCTCTATTTCCTTCAAAAAAAATATTTTGGTTTTGATCAGAAATACTACATTTATTTTCCGAAAACGTTATTTTAAAACCTTTGTCACAAAGTTGACTTATGCTTAGTAGATTATGTTTTAGATTTTTAACTAATGAAACATTTGTAATAAAAGGTAAATTTGATGTACCGTAATTGCTCACATCTCCTTTGCCAATGATATAGCCTTTTGAGTTGTCTCCGAAGGTAACCGAGCCACCATCAAAGTATGTGATGTTTGTAAGCATATCTTTGTCACCGGTCATGTGTTTTGAGCAACCACTATCTAATATCCATTTCTTCTTTTTGTGTGGGACCTGAAAATAAATATAATATTATTGGTACCCACTTTTCAATAGGGTCCTAATAAGTTAGAACTTAGGAAACCAAACCCAATTTGGTTCAGTATCCTTTTTATAAATATAATTTTTATTATTATGAACACTATCCATAAATGTTTTAATATATTTATAAATGTTTTAATATATTTATTTCTAATTAAAATATTATTAGTCTTTGGAACCCAAATTTTAACAAACTTAGTTTCTTTTCTTGTTCTAATAGGTTCTCTTAATAACACTTGTTGTTTAGAGTCAATATTCCTCTTAAAATTTGTTTTTGTCTTTTTAGAAATTTTTGGCTCCTTTTTATATCCTAATCCTTGTTTATTTGAGGAAGATTGAGAATTTTTTAAAATTTTAGATAAATTTTCTCTTCCTTTGTTAAAGTTAGAGACATTTTTAGTGATGTTATCTAATCTAACTTGAAGACTATTGTTATCTAACTTAACTTGTTTAATCTGAGTTTTTAATTCATGATTTTCAGAAACAATTATATCATTTTTTGTCTTTTGAGTTTCAATTTCTTGACTTAAAAATGATAGTTGAGTTTTCGAATTTTAATGAGATTCTTGAACTTTTTCAAGTTCTTCTTCTAAAATCTTCTTTTCGTCTTTTAACATATCCTTTCAAACTCAGCCTTGTTCTGACTTTCACGTGTCTCTTTAAGTTTCTTTTTAAGAATTTTTATTGTACTCAAAAGTTCAGTGTTTACATCAATTAAATCGTCGAAAGTTAAAGTACTAACCTCATATTCCTAAGCCATAAAGCATACATTTGCTTGTTCATTGTCGCTATCATTTTCACTATCAGATGAAGATGAATCTGAATCGTTCCATGTTACAGAGAATACCTTCTTTTTGAATTTTTCTTTCTTGTTTTTGTTCTGATTCTCCTTCTTTTGCTCTGGACAATCTTTCTGCATGTGACCTTTCTTGTGACAGTTGAAGCATTCTATATTTGAGGATGAAGGTTTGTTCAAGAAATTCTTTTTGAATCCGTTTTTATTTTCTTTTCTAAATCTTAAAAATTTCTTGAAATTTTTGGCTATAAATGCTAAATCCTCATCTTCAGACTCTGATTCTTCCTTTTCCGCATGAAAAGCTACATTTTTTCTTTCTTGTGCTTGATCTTTCTTAGCTTGCATATTAACTTCATATGACATAAGATTTCCAATTAATTCTTCTGGTTTCATTGTAGATAGATCATTTGCTTCTTCGATTGCTAAGACTTTTCTCTCCCATTCATCAGTGAGTGAATTTAGAACTTTAGATACAAAATCAAAATCCGTATATTTTTCTCCTAGTCCTATTAAGGCATGATGAATATCTTGAAACCTTGAGTACATGTCATTGATGGTTTCATTTTGTCGCATTCTAAAGTTTTAGAACTGGTTCTTTAGCATGGAGATCTTAGTTTGCTTGACCTTGTTTGTGCCTTCATGTATGGTTTTAAGTGTACTCCATATCTGATGTGCAGTAGTACAGATGCTTACACGGTTGAACTCATTTCTATCCAAAGCGCAAAATAGCATATTCATAGCTTTGGCATTTGCACTAACTTCGTTCTTCTGAGCTTGCGTCCATGTAGAATAATCCGTTGTGGGTACAATGAGTTCTGCTTGAGTTGCATTCCAGGCTTCAAAACTTGTTGCTTGCATATAAATCCTCATCCTTGTAGCCCAATAATTATAGTTTAGTCCATTGAATAGAGGTGGTCTTTGAGTAGATTGTCCTTCCGCAAATGTAGAGTTATAGGTAGATGTTGTGCTTGTGTTGTTTTCCATATTATCAATATGTCAAATAACGGTGTTATGGTTATAGGACGGCCTTGCTATGATACCAATTGAAAGAGTCTATGTGGTAGGATTGTATAATATGGAATAGTAAAGTGCTCTAGGTAGATAGTAATAAGTAGTAAGTAAAATAGACACCAAGACTTTATACTGGTTCGGACCTCTTGTCCTACGTCCAGTCCCTAAGCTCCTCTTAGGAATTCAACTAACCAACAACCCTCACTTAACCCGGAGGAATAGGTTTACAACTTACCCGAACAACCGAACGGGATTTCTTGCCTCAACTGCCGAAGAGGACTTCAACTTGGATACAAAAAGTATTTCTGACTTGTTGTGTTCTTGATAACACTAATGAGTCAATTTTAGCACAACTTTCCTATAATCTTATCCTCGAGAGTATACAAAGTGTTTATGAAGATTTAGGAAATATGAATTGCTATGAATCAAGAGATGTTATAGTTAAAACAGAGATTCAAGCAATTGGTTTGCTTTTGAAAACTTAAAAGAATATGAAAGTATGTTCAAGTAAATAGAGAGATTAAAGCAAGTAGAATTTGTGATTTGTAATTGTTAAAACAATGTATTTATACTTGTAGAAGAGGTGCATTTGTTTGCTAGAGATGCATGCAAGAGATGCTTCCATTTTCATTGGAGAAAGGTTGCATCTCTTGGAAGAAAGAAAGTGTCTATTCACAGAAAATTCGCAGTTATCAATTCAGTCGACTGAGCAGGAGATCCAGTCGACTGAAAATATAAAGGAAAATTTTCAGGTCTGTGTTCAGTCGACTGTTCAGGGAGTTCAGTCGACTGAAACTGTGTATGTTTTTATTTCTGTGCCAGTTTCAGTCGACTGGCCATGCCGTTCAGTCGACTGAACTGTGAAAATTTGCACAGTAAAAGTATTTATAAAAATGAAGTTTAAAGGAAGTGTTTTAGTGTTCGTGCAAATCTCTTGAGGATAGATTTTAACAAATAATCTAGACTTGGACCCATAAAAATCATACTCATGTTTTCACTTTGGTCTTCATTGATCTTCCTCTGATTTTAAATGTATTTCTTCCTTTTTGTTGAAGCTCATTGTCATTGATCAAAATCTTCGTGTATCAACATAGAGTTCTCTCTAAGCTGCCTGTCTTGGTAACTCCAAGTTCGACTCGTCCAGTCTGTCCGAATACTGCTTAGTCAAAAGGCTGGATAACAACGTGTGTATGTAGAGGAGCGTTTAGTGACACCCCAAATAGTGAAGTTCCTCTGTAACCCTTTGATTTCCACCACACTAATATGGCTTTTCCTCTCTTCTCACTAGTCATATTATTTAATTCAGATTGTGGGGTGGAAAACAAGAGGCAACATGGATGCTGCAAAACAGGGGTGTCATTGAGCGCTCCTCATGTATGCAAATTTGTTATTTATATAAATATTATAAATCTACACACACATAAATATGTATATATAAAACTTATATATATAAATAAGTAGAATATCATATATACATGTATGTATATGTGTTATTGTAATAAATATTAAAATAATTTATATATGTACACATAATGTATAAGTTTTTTAAAATTATGAACTAGTTTTTAATAATAGTTGTAATATATTTGGTGTCATACTTTTTTGGTATCAACATGAGCTACCAAAATCACCCTTAATACCAAATCATAATATCACTTGAAAACATGATCTAACAATTAAATTTCTTTTACAAATTCAAAACGTCGTCTACAAATATTATCAAATCTTAATATTACTTAAAAATAGGATCTAACAGATAAAGTTCTTTTACAAATTCAAAACATCCATATACAAATACTATCAGACTTAATATCACTTAAAAACAGGTTCTAACAGATAAAGTTCTTTTACAAATTTAGAACATCTATCTACAAATACTATCAAATCTTAATATCACTTAAAAATAGGATCTAACAAACAAATTATTAATTAATAATATAAATAAAAATGCAAATCTAAAAGGAAAATAGATGTTGCCACTTAGAAATAAAATTTAAACTAACAACAAATGATTTTAACGCAAAATATAGTTAAATGTTTCTATAAATCATTTTATCGTAAATGTGCTAAACGTATACAATTTGCAGAAAAATAATTCACGCTCGAAGCACGTGCCATCATCATGCGCGAAGCGCATGTCATAACGCTTGTAAATATATGTATTACAAAGATATTATTTATTTATTTATTTATTTATATGTATATATAAGCATATTTATAGTATCTATATATTTATATATATTTATAATAACAAGTCGAGAGAACTGTTTAAATTAGTCACATTGATAATTTCTGTTTGACCTTAGTTATATTAACTAACAGAAAACTATCGAGTGGATCGTTTCATAATTATCCAATAACTATCAGTACGTATCTTCTAGGTGCCCCAGCAGTCATGAGTAATACACTGTCCAACATTTGGAGAGTGTTACGTACTATAGTTTCAACTGATATATCGATATCCAGTCTCGATGCATTTTGGTTAGGAACATTTAAAATGATATATTTATTTTTTATTGTGATAAATTACTCACGGTTATAATTCTTTGTAACTTCTATTACAAAACATACCATTTACAGATATTTTATTAAATACACTTTTAATTAAATTAATTGATTAATATAACAAATTATATCAAGTATATAATAGTAAGAAAACACCTTTATTTTGAACAATATTGGTTAATGAGTTATATATATGTAACAAATTACATAATTATCCCTAAGACGTATCTCTAACTCTATCAATCCCCACTTACACTTGGGGTCAATTATGAAATCTTATTTTAACTTTTTCGATCGGTTTTCTCAAAACCAATCGAGTCGGTCCCTCAATATGTATGATATTATGCTTTAATCATATACTCTATCAATTAACTCTTGTCGACGCTTGATAAACTACCTTTATCATGTGGAATAATTCGAAGTATGTTTCTCGACTTTCAGTGAGCTCTAAGTTTTGTTAGAATTATATTGTGACATTGTTATCATATAACAGTGTTATAAGATTCTCAATATTTGGAATCACCCCAGCTCAGTTATAAATTTGTGCATTTATACTTATATACATTGTTTTTTATTGTGGCATTATTCAAGACGATATACTTAACCTTTTTCATTGAATCAACTACAGTCTTTCATTTGGAACATTTTCAACTTAAAGATTCTTAACTCAAATTTATTATTGACATATTATGCTCAATCACTTATGAAATTTGAGTCCAAACACTCCTTCATATAAGTAGTTTGTTGTTTCTGTAAATAATTCATTAGTATTTCATAAATACACGAGAACACTTTAAACTACAATTTAGTTATATCAATTTGGATTTGATATTTGCTTCATGTATCAAATATACAACAAATCACGATATCGTAGACAATATAACATGTATGGTAATTTTTATTGTCAATACATAAGGAATCCATTTTATATGTTTCATATTAAACATTTTAATAAGATCCTTGCATATCGTTTTGGGACATTACCAATATTTTATACTTACTATAAAAGGTATTATTTACAAATCCAACATTGAATATTAAAACAACTAAAACTGATTTTAGTACAAGTGCATCATTAACAATCAGTAGTATGTTGTTTACTTATATTTTAGAAATATCTATATACCTTTTAATGTTCTTTCTTATGAGCACATGTTTTCTTTGTATTTTGACTGATAATGAAATTATTTGATACATCTATCAAAACACTTGTTTATTTTGATGCTTTTTAGAATGGTACTTTCGCATCCGTTGTTGGATCACATCTGTAAACCCACAAACCCAATATCGCTTCCACTGGCTTCAAAACGCTTTGTTTGTTATGTGCAAACAGATTAGTCTAAATCCATATTCAGAACTTTCTGTTTCAACACGTATATACCAAAACATAAAGTCATACTAGGCGATAATTTTGTGAGTAAAATCTGAACCAACTTGAGTACATCGAATGGTAAACCTGTTGCTTTAATTTCAACAATTGAATTTTTCGGTAATATTCTTATCAATGCGGCTCGGTATATTCCAACTACATTTGTCTTTCTCATAAAGACAGTTTTGCGGTCAATGGATCATATCCTTTTGGGTACAACTATCAAAATCATACTTTGATAATGTACTTGAAATCTATTTCGGATTTGTGCATCATATCATAACACAAGTCAACACTCTTCATGGTTTAATCAAACTACCGAAGATTATACATTTCGACGTAGATAAGAAACTCATAGTTTCTCTTCAATACGCGAGAATACTTATTAGATATTCTAATGCAATGTGTTCGTTTAGGTTAGTTAATTTCATTTCACCTCATGTAATCAGTTTTACCCATGGATCTTATCCAGTTTCGTTTTACTACCAATAATTTTTCAAAGAAATTCCTTCATTATGGGGTTGGTATTTCTTGAAACAACAATTGTTTCTCAACGCAGCAAAATAGATATTCATACACTTTATGAATTTTATTATATATAGAACTGATTTGGTTTTAGTTTACAAAACTTATGTTCAAAACATAAATATACCATCCAATGACAGTCTTTCCCAAACTCCTTTTGGGAAGATTCATACAAGATTCTTCACATACGATTATTACGTGCAATCTTTCGACTTGCACAACCTGCCAACTCCTTGGTCTTGGCATAGTTATTAATGGCGCGCCAAGGCGCGCGGCGTGACATTTGCGCCATTTTTCCTTACGGCGTGGCGCATATGAAAAGGCGCGTCAAATGGCGCAAAATGGCGCGCCTTTTGTATTATTTTATTGTTTTTGCTTGTTTTTTATTTAATTTTTCATTTTTTTGCATTTCACATAAAATTAGTGTCGATCGTATTATTGTGTTTGCTAAACTAAATGATTTAGTATTTTCCAGCTTCATAGCAAAGAGGAATAGGCTAGCTCAAGCTAAACTAAATGATTTAGTATTTGTTAAATACAATCGAGCATTAAAACGGAGGTATAACATCCGTGATACCGTTGATCCAATATCCTTGAAGGATATTGATGACTGTAATGAATGGTTGACGGGAAACATGGATGATGCATCGGATGCTGAAGATGAACTTGTATTTGATGACGACGACGCTTGATATGGGGTGTTGCTGCTAGAGCAGCAGGAGTGGAGGAAGCTAGATATCCATGTAGAAGAACTTCCACGTCGAGAGATTTTTCAGTATCTTCTTTAGCTCCTTTACGTCTTCACAAAGAAGAAACAAATCTAAATGAGACGGATGAGGAAGACGCTGAAGCTTATGAATCCGATGATGCATATATTGATTAGGAAAATATGATTGCTAAATCGGATTCGGATTTCTAGTTTATTAGTAATATGTATTATCATTTTGGATTTTGAAAACTATTATGCTTGAAATTCTATGCTAATAATGTTATATTTGATGATGTTTCTTTTTGCAAAATATGTAAAATCTTTGATTGCATATGTTTTAGCAAAAAATACTGAACTTTTTAAATTTGTTGTTATGTTAAATTTTTAAAAAAAATTATACATGCGCAGTAAATCAAAAAGGCGCGCGCCATTTGCCGCACCGTGCGCCAAGGCTCCAGACAAGTGTTGCACCTTTTTGCATCGTGCGCCATTAATAACTATGAGTCTTGGATACATTGGAGTTTCTTATAAACCTTTTGTGTATGATTTTATTGACTATTATGTAGATGAAAGTAATTTTAAACTTGTGTATTATTCTTAAATACACGATCTTATACAAAGAAGTTAACTTAGCTTCACTCAAAATTAAGCGTACTTCGTTCAGCAAAGTTTGATTACTCCTTATCGTTACATCATTATGTATCATAGGGAGGAGCAACTTTTAATATTGTTATTCGTTATAGGTACATATGAAACCGTTTTCAATATAATCACCCATTCGATCATATCGAATCAGTTCTATAGCATGTTACATTGTTTACTTCCATTTTATATTCTATAAGCTTATCTTACATTTATACATGCGTATCAAATACGCATTATGTCTATGATGACTCATCGGTGAATATGACGAAGTACGTGGAAATGTTTTGGTATTCATAGAGTTACGATTGATACATCTATATGTATCAATCCAAAGAGTTAATCAACTCCTATAACGTGTAACGCCCCACTCCGAGACCCACATTAGCAAAGAGTATTACAAGGTAACACCGTCTGCTAATGCGGAGAATAGAGCTGGTTAGGAGCGACCATCTATAACCTTGCCTTAATTATCTATTGAATACGCCGACAAATGCCACTTCTTACTTAAATGGATCGACATATCCAATAAATACTTAATACAAAAGCATAGGTGGCTGAAGGATCTATTAGAATAAATATGACAACTCAAATGTAATACACATCACAGAACAGAAGATCATCACATACATTTTCACATATACAGATACACCATAGAGTTTACAAAATGATACATGTCAAGTGGTAAAGCAAACCACAATATACAGGCGAGTCAATAGAATACATATCAGAGTTACAAACAAAAAGGACTACATAAAAAGCTATAACAAAAAGGAGCTAGCGGAATAGTCCATGCGGAAGTAAAATAGACTAAGTCCAATGTACCTAACCTGAAACATCTCGGTCTGACCCGAGTATAAAATACACGGGTCAGTCTGGCTAAACAAATCAGTTAGATATACTAATGATAGTGAACATACAAAATCATAAAGTACCACAAATATCTCCAAAAGAGATAACCAACTCATCTAACATAAGATGAATCATAACAAGCCTCATATCATAGGCAACTCAAATAAACCAAGGATATCATATCCCGAAACAAGCCAAAAGGCAATAACAAATACCAATAAAGGTACACAAGTTTCCACAAGGTAATCGCTATATATCGTGCGGTTCAAAGAACCTACCCCGAAAGGCGATACACTAGGGAAATATAATTGTCAAAGAAACAAAAGATGCTCGAGCTCAGTACTGTATAACAATGATCCACAAACCCGAAGGCAACAAACCCGAAGGCACAAACCCGAAGGTACAAGCCCGAAGGCAACATACCCGAAGGCAACAAACCCCGAAGGCTCAAGCCCAAAGGCCACAAACCCCGAAGGCTCAAGCCCGAAGGCAACACACCCCGAAGGCAACAAACCCCGAAGGCAACAAACCGTAGTGTTGAAGGTCCGAAGGCCCAGTACTGGACACCACTAACTGACGGAATGTGTCACAACTCTCAGAAAGGAACCCTAAAATTGTTAACGTGAGTCCCATACCACACGTTCGCAATAAACGGTTTACTAACCGTTAGTCAATTTCACACTCAAAGCAGTACAAAGTTCACCTCATCTCATCGGTAAACCAGACCCAAAAGTCAATACGGTCAAACGAATAGATTAGGAATTAACTGAAAAGATGAACGCACGTGTTCATAGCACACATTTTATATAATCATTTAATTCTCCTCCCTCTTCGCTCGGAGTGCAAAATTGTGTGTGCGTTTTAAATAGAAATTCTAAATTGGAGAAACGAGCTTTTAATACAATTTAAAGAGATCATTTTATAAAAACTCGTGTACGAAATCAAAAAGGAATCATCAAAGTCAAATATGCAATAACAACTAATCGGAATCGACACAAATCGATTATAATTGGAAATCAAGCAAAATAGGCAAAAACAAGCAAGTCAGTCGACTGACTGCAGAGGCCAGTCGACTGATCCAAAAACCCAAAAGTTTCATTTCCTGCAATCAGTCAACTGACTGCAGAGGCCAGTCAACTGACTGCAGAAAACAGAGACTTCCAGTTTTTACAGACGGTCCCATGAACATTTATTTGCTATAGCCAGTCGACTGACTGCAGAGGCCAGTCGACTGATTGGCACGGGGCTGTTTTTCAGCCTATCCAAATGAAGAGCAAACTTTTCCAATTTTCGATCGGACGAGAAATGGGCGCTAGGGGTTTATGCCAATCGACAACCCAACCCTATTGCCTCTTTAATACACCTCCAAAAACATGATCAAACATCAAAGCTATGATTTTTAGAGTTTTAGACTTCAAAATACCAAAAATGGAAATGTTCCCCAAATCAATTCAAACCAAAAGTAAATGAACATGAATAAGTGTTAGGAATTCATACCTAACATCAATGATGCCAAGAGAAGTAGATGTGAGCTCAAAACTCACCTTTTTAACTCAAAAACAAAGATAAGAAGCTCAAATGCAAGGCTAGCACAATCACTTTTCAATTTCAACCCAAGGAGCTTCAATCTAAGCTCAAAAGAAAACATTTCCTAAGTTAGGGTTTAGAACATTTCAGAAATCGAAGAGAGATTGAGATGGAGAAGGTGAAAAGAAGGCTTACCTAAGCTTCACCTTGATTTTTGGAGCAAGAAATGGAATTTGCAAAAGAAACTAGGGGTTTGAATTTTAATTTCCCATTCCTCTCCCCATTTTCAGTTGAAATTGAGAAAAAGAATTAAATGAGGATGAATGGATGAAGAGAAGGGCTGGGTTAGGTTATAGAATGAGTTGGGTGAAACCCAAACCCAAAAGCCCAGCAGAAATAGCAAAATTCAACTCACTCCAAACATATCGAATCTTATACTCAAAAAAGTCGCAAACGCTATTTTGGACTCAATGGAAGTGGTCTCGAGTCCCAATTCGAATGTTTGCAAAAAGTGACATTTCGGACTTTAATCCGACTAACGATGCTATATTTAAATAAAATATTTAAATATAAAATCGTAAAATATGCGGGTTGTTACAGACTCCCCTCCTTAAAGAAATTGCGTCCTCGCAATACTTGAGAAGAAAATAAAGAGTAACAACCATAAAAGCATATTAACACAAAAGAAATTTAAAATAATAAGTTCACCATAAAGAGCACGAAAGAGATCTACAAGAGTTTGATTCACACGCTCGGTTTATCTAGCGGATTGAGAACGATAAGCGGTGCAAAAAAATATTAAGCTTTGTTCCCAAAGCTTTTGAAGACCTTACAAAAATTCACTAGAAAAATAATGGATCTCGATTGCTAATAATAGAAGCAGGAACTCCATGCAATTTAATTTGACATAAAGTTTAGCCAAAGAGGTACGGGTCAAAAGAGAAGGACGAGCCTCAAGGCTACTCAAACAAGAGATGAACAAGAATTGGATTCATGATCTCGAATCTCACAAGTGGATAAAGTCTCGAGATCACTCCCTTCGGATACCAACAAAGAAACATCCGCTTGTTGCTCTCGGCTTAAGGGCATCGACAACACGATTACCCTTTTCTGGAGTACAAATAATAACAAGATCATAAGATGCAAGGAACTCGAGCCAACGCTTTTGACGCAAATTGAGTTCCTTTTTGAGTAAACAAATATCTCAAAGATTTATGATCGGTATAGAGAACAAATTTCTCTCCCAAACGACAACGAACCAAATTCTAAGAGCGACAACAATAGCCGCGAGCTCTAGATCATGAACGGGATATCTAGTCTCGACTAGCTTTAATTGTCAAGAAGCAAATGCGATAACACATTCCCCTTTGCAAGAGAATGACACCAAAACCAATACGACTAGTATCGGTACAAACAATAAAGGCTTGATTCCCTTCGGGAACCGCAAGAATAAAATCATCGGAAAAGAGTTCCTTTAATCGATCCTCTTTCCCGAAAAGCTAAGACTTTCAAAATTATAATTAACTTTATATGTATTCATCTTTTTAGAAAAATTAACTTTTTACAAGAATTTACTGTGTTTGACTATCTCATCATAGCGTTTGGGAGATTCCTATCGATAACGTTGATCAAGCGCATCGACCAGAATTCTTAAAGCACTTAATGGGCAAAACAACACAAAATCATCTTATATATGATAACATGTCTCTTATAAAATTTACAAATATTCTTTGCTCGTTTTAATAACAAAACTCAATCATACTTAAAAATATTTTATTAAAAAGATTTGCAAATTTTAAATTTGTTATTTTCATCCATAATCAATAAATATAATGATAAACTAATCGAGATATTCATAGAACACTCGATTCACAAAAATGGATGGAATAAAGTAGAAGGTTAGTCACATCGAGTGACATAACGAACCAACACAAAAATCACAACGAGTGCGGAATGCGGTAAGAGGATGCTACCTTCCGCAGCTCGTAGCGGATGAATACCGGTGGCAAGGTCGAGCTGAAAAGACCTTAGCACCACTCAAAAGATTGCTTAGGTGATAATTCTAAGACAAATCTCAAAAATACCTAAAAATTCACAAACTACTTGAATGAGAGAAATAACACCTTCCTCATCAAGTGAGTTTAAAGAATTAATATGATATCACCGAATTTGGAAATCAAAATCATTAAGAACAAAAGAAATCTGCTTAACAGATTGAAGATGTTGAAGATAAATAGTCCACATTGGACATAGGATATGGGCTTCATAATAATTAAGCCAATCCTTTCTCCAAAATCAGTTTCGAAGCCTAAGTAACGCATAACATGCAAATCGGCTCGAAAAGAATAATCACAAAAATAATCTCGACATTTTTACAAAGCAAACTGAGTGTTGCGGATCCACCAACCGGATTCGCAATTCTTAGTGAAGTCATCAAACCCAAAATATTTAAAGAAAAAGAATCAACAAGTTCTTTTGATATAAAAGAGCGGGAGGCACCCGTATCAAAAGAAATCAAATAGAATGATCACAAAACATAATAATGCCATCAAGGATAGAAGGAGAATTACCTTTGGACTGAGAGGAACCTCCAGAAGCCTTAGCAACATAAAGCTTGCCAAACTTGGCATTAGCAGGAACAGTAGGATAGGAGGAAACATGATGATCTTCCTTCTTGCAATAACGGCAGAAGAGAGGCTTAGGACAAACTCGAATCATATGATCAGGAGAACCATAATTGAAACACTTCCAAATGGAAGGTGTTCCAGTAGATTGAGAATTAGAACTAGATTCAACAGGCTTTATCTTCTTGGAAGGGAAAAATTCATGTTTATGAAATGGAAAATTCTTCTTATTGGGATTCTCGTGAACCTCAATATCATCACCACTAACACACTCCTTCTCGATGGCTTCGAGATGAAGTGCCGAGTCAACCAACTCCTCAAAATAAAGCTTAAGCTGGAGCATTAAGGACTTCTTAAGATATTTCTTAAGACCAGAGACAAACTTCAGATTCTTCTTATAAGAAGTGCTAATGAATTCTAGACCATACTTAGAAAAGGCCTCGAATGATGCAACATAATCAGAAACGGGGGACTTCCCTTGCTTCAACTCAAGGAAGCGACGGGCTAATAAAACTTTCTCAGATTCAGGAACGAATTTGAGTTCGAATCGCTCCCGGAACTGAGTCCAAGAAAGAACAGACTCATCAAGTTCGGCTATAAGAAGCTCGTACCAATCAAGGGCACGCTCTTGCAATAAGCTAGAAGTTACAAGAACTCGATCGTGGTCAGAAAGATCCATACGAGAAAAGATACGCTTGCATGTGCGAATCCAAGCTTGGACCTCAAGAACGGACTCGGAGCCTTTGAATGGCTTTCCACCAAGATGAGAAAAATCACTGCATAGGCGTGCAAAGGCAGACTTGCGTGGAGGAGATGCACGAATAGGAGCTGGAGGCTGAGTGCTCCTAAATAACTCCAAAAACTGATCGGTAGACATATAAACACTGGATTGCCCAGCATCCGAGCGTCGTCCTCTGCCTTTTCCGGTCATTAACTGAAGGATAAGATAAGGTAAAGATTATTCACAAGGTAGATATCATTAATTCAAATATGGAATACTACGGAATAAAATGCATTCTTAGACGTATTCCCAAAATCCTATCTACCCCGAAGGCACGAAAAGAAATAAGGCACGATGATTCAAAGATTCGTAACATTCGTACTACCCTTTGATGTACCGTAATATGTGTCTATGTTCTATGTTTATCATATTTTGTTCTGAACCTGGCTCTGATACCAAGCTGTAACGCCCCACTCCGAGACCCACATTAGCAAAGAGTATTACAAGGTAACACCGTCTGCTAATGCGGAGAATAGAGCTGGTTAGGAGCGACCATCTATAACCTTGTCTTAATTATCTATTGAATACGCCGACAAATGCCACTTCTTACTTAAATGGATCGACATATCCAATAAATACTTTATACAAAGCCATAGGTGGCTGAAGGATCTATTAGAATAAATATGACAACTCAATGTAATACACATCACAGAACAGAAGATCATCACATACATTTTCACATATACAGATACACCACAGAGTTTACAAAATGATACATATCAAGTGGTAAAGCAAACCACAATATACAGGCGAGTCAATAGAATACATATCAGAGTTACAGACAAAAAGGACTACAAAAAAAGCTATAACAAAAAGGAGATAGCGGAATAGTCCATGCGGAAGCAAAATAGGCTAAGTCCAATGTACCTAACCTGAAACATCTCGGTCTGTCCCGAGTATAAAATACACGGGTCAGTCTGGCTAAACAAACCAGTTAGATATACTAATGATAATGAACATACAAAATCATAAAGTACCACAAATATCTCCAAAAGAGATAACCAAATCATCTAACATAAGATGAATCATAACAAGCCTCATATCATAGGCAACTCAAATAAACCAAGGATATCATATCCCGAAACAAGCCAAAAAGCAATAACAAATACCAATAAAGGTACACAAGTTTCCACAAGGTAATCGCTATATATCGTGTGGTTCAAAGAACCTACCCCGAAAGACGATACACTAGGGAAATATAATTGTCAAAGAAACAAAAGATGCTCGAGCTCAGTACTGTATAACAAGGATCCACAAACCCGAAGGCAACAAACCCGAAGGCACAAACCCGAAGGTACAAGCCCGAAGGCAACATACCCGAAGGCAACAAACCCCGAAGGCTCAAGCCCGAAGGCCACAAACCTCGAAGGCAACAAACCCCGAAGGCTCAAGCCCGAAGGCACCAAACCCCAAAGGCAACAAACCGTAGTGGTGAAGGTCCGAAGGCCCAGTACTGGACACCACTAACCGGTGGAATGTGTCACAACTCTCAGAAAGGAACCCAAAAAATGTTAACGTGAGTCCCATACCACACGTTCGCACTAAACGGTTTACTAACCGTTAGTTAATTTCACACTCAAAGCAGTACAAAGTTCACCTCATCTCATCGGTAAACCAGACCCAAAGGTCAAAACGGTCAAACAAATAGATTAGGAATTAACTGAAAAGATGAACGCACGTGTTCATAGCACGCGTTTTATCTAATCATTTAATTCTCCTCCCTCTTCGCTCGGAGTGCAAAATTGTGTGTGTGTTTTAAATAGAAATTCTAAATTGAAGAAACGAGCTTTTAATACAATTTAAAGAGATCATTTTATAAAAACCCGTGTACGAAATCAAAAAGGAATCATCAAAGTCAATTATGCAATAACAACTAATCGGAATCGACACGAATCGATTGTAATTGGAAATCAAGCAAAATAGGCAAAATAGGCAAAAACAAGCAGGTCAGTCGACTGACTGCAGAGGCCAGTCGACTGATCCAAAAACTTGAAAGTTTCATTTCCTGCAGTCAGTCGACTGACTGCAGAGGCCAGTCGACTGACTGCAGAAAACAGAGACTTTCAGTTTCTACAGACAGTCCCAGGAACATTTATTTGTATTGCCAGTCGACTGACTGCAGAGGCAAGTCGACTGACTGGCACTGGGGCTGTTTTTCAGCCTATCCAAATGCAGAGCAAACTCTTCCAATTTTCGATCGGACGAGCAATGGGCACTAGGGGTTTATGCCAATCGACAACCCAGCCCTATTGGCTCTTCAATACACCTCCAAAAACATGATCAAACATCAAAGCTATGATTTTTAGAGTTTTAGACTTCAAAACACCAAAAATGGAAATGTTCCCCAAATCAATTCAAACCAAAAGCAAATGAACATGAATAAGTGTTAGAAATTAATACCTAACATCAATGATGCCAAGAGAAGTAGATGTGAGTTCAAAACTCACCTTTTTAACTCAAAAACAAAGATAAGAAGCTCAAATGCAAGGCTAGCACAATCACTTTTCAATTTCAACCCAAGGAGCTTCAATCTAAGCTCAAAAGAAAACATTTCCTAAGTTAGGGTTTAGAACATTTCAGAAATCGAAGAGAGATTGAGATGGAGAAGGTGAAAAGAAGGCTTACCTAAGCTTCACCTTGATTTTTGGATCAAGAAATGTTGTTTGCAAAAGAAACTAGGGTTTTGAATTTTAATTTCCCATTCCTCTCCCCATTTTCAACTGAGCTTGAGAAAAAGAAATGAAATGAGGATGAATGTATGAAGAGAAGGACTGAGTCAGGTTATAGAATGAGTTGGGTGAAACCCAAACCCAAAAGCCCAGCAAAATTAGCAAAATTCAACTCGCTCCAAACATATCGAAGCTTATACTAAAAAAAGTCGCAAACGCCATTTTGGACTCAATGGAAGTGGTCTCGAGTCCCAATTCGACTGTTTGCAAAAAATGACATTTCAAAATTTAATCCGACTAACGATTCTATATTTAAATAAAATATTTAAATATAAAATCGTAAAATATGCGGGTTGTTACATAACGCTTCCACTAAATGAGTGCATTGCCATTGAATGTTTGAGATATGATTAACTAGTACCACATGATTCATAATCATATAATAAAAATTATTTCTCAAAACTACGGCTTAGTCTATAATTTTAAAATAATTTTAAATAATTTTAAGTACTTTACTATTTTCAATGCATCATTTTTATTGTGAAAACAAATACCACATTACAGTTTTATATTTCATAACGAATATTCATAATATTCACATTGAAATATAATTATGCCAATTTTCCAATCGACACCGAAAAAGTCATCATTTCATAAATAATGTTCGGTATGTTTTACGAAAATGATTTTCGTAATTTGATGCAATCAATAAGTGCTACACGGCATGCTCTCACTATTCCCGCCATTACTATAATAGTGTACTAAGTTCGAAGGTCCATTATTCACTTAATGTGGATTATTTATTTTATATGCTGCAACTAATTTATAGTAGAGAGTTTTTTGATCAAATATCTTAAACTTGGAGAAATAAATCTCATATAAAATAATTTTCTGTATGAATTAACATTTCAGGATAGAAACCGTATTCCTCATTCCAATGTTAAGTATTAATTACTATTATTATTACAATTCTCGTTTCCGATGTTTCTTTATGAAGCAGAAGTAATTATTCACTCTCTTTATCCCAACTGTACCTTAAATCACATCTACTTTTATGCATTCGTTTTTATTTTTAAATAGTCGAACCATTTAAAAGAAACCCTTACTACAACATCATAACGAACTCTTTACAAAGATGCATTTGATCATTCTTAACATTTAAGGACATCAAATACGATGCACATTACGTAAATTGATCAAACTAACATTTCAGTGTTCCATTGCTTAGATCTTTCTTGTAATTTTGGTCTAGTGTTACATTTAACATAATACGATCCTTATAATAAAATTGAATACTCAATCTTACACTTCTGTTTATTGACTTATTTCGAATAAACTAACTTCATCGAAGTATCGTACATTACGAACTGTAACCATTCCCCATATAACACTTATATGCGATAATATGTGGATCAAATATCCATAGTCTTATATTGCTTTAGAGTTCGAAACTCATACAATGCTATACATCATCTCGACCAAATAAACGTGTAAGCGACCAAAGCACAAATGTATTTAGTAGTTGTAAAATCAGATGCTTGCATGGGTATTGAAGCACTAACATGCAAAAAGCATTTATTAATAAGTATTTGTTATATTTTTACTTGTCAATCTTTGATTCAATTCATTTGTATATCTTAATTGATAAATGTTTTATCAATCATATTAAATGCACAAATGTATCATTATAGATTATTATAACATTATATAACATATGTTCTTACAATATTAGAAAGTTCAAATGTTATTATTTCATTTTTCTAACAAGGCTCCCACTAGTCTTTTATATTTCACCAAACCCCAAGCGAAGAATAAAAGTCTTTCGACTTTACTAATGGGTGTTAGGACTCGTATCTTGTGGTTCTGACCTTGAGGAAAACTCAATAAATCATAGGCCTGCATATGATGGATAACTATTTATCGGGGTTATCACATACAACTCATAACCTGTGGTTCCTTGTCCTAATCATGCCTTGATCTTAAGGAAAGCTCAACAAATAAAGTATGATTATTCACTTGGATTTACCATTTCGCAATGACTTAAGTATAATGTACATACCTTGAGGAAAGCTCAACAAATATATGCAGTCATTTTACCTCATCTATTCAATATATTAAAAGTACTACACATAACCTCTCTAGCTTGAGGAAAACTCAACAACTAAAGAATATTCAAGTAATCTATTAATATATAAATGATAGATGACAATTTTATATTAAAGATTCATAAACTTCAATATATTGTATTGAGTGATATCGATTTATGGACTAATGCATTTCTTATGAAATATCCTCATGATTTAAGTTTCGGACACATCAGAATCAATGATATACTACAATACATATGTATTTATCCGTTAAGTCTATTTGGGTTTCATCCATTAGCACCTCAAGGCGAGACGTTCCCAAAAAAGCACCGAGGCGCATCCATTAAGGCGTTTTTCCATAGAAACGTAAGTCTCAAAGGGTTGAGGTGCAAAAAGCGTAAAAAACGTTTGAGGCATACGTTTTTTCCCACGGTTTTTTGTACATTGCAGTTGCATAACTTCCTACGCCAGTCTTTTACTAAACCATTCAACTCACGCTTAAGGTAAAAAAAAGCGAGGTAAATTATTTTTTCTTTCAAAATTTGTATTTCGATTCCAGAACTGGAATCGAATTCGATTCCACTTTGAATGGATTATTATTTTTTTAATCAAAAAATATACCGAGTTTTGTTGAGAAGATTGAATTCATTCGTCTGCA
Source organism: Allium fistulosum (assembly GCA_030737815.1). NCBI lineage: Eukaryota > Viridiplantae > Streptophyta > Magnoliopsida > Asparagales > Amaryllidaceae > Allium > Allium fistulosum. The sequence goes on from CM060908.1 coordinate 370,715,530, forward strand.
GATAGACATCTACTCAGCATTGGGTTGAATTAAAAAAATAAAGTTTACTGAGTTTTTTTGAGAAGATTAAATTCATGTAGTAATTTATGTTTCTTAGGTACTATTTGACATTTAACGTTATTCTATGTCTATTTCATTATATGACTTGCGCTTTTTTTCTCCTGAAAGGCTTACGCCTCAACGTTTTGAGGCTTACGCCTCGCCTCGCCGGCATGAAAACGCCTCATGCACGCTTTCGCATTTTAAAACATTGATATATATATATATATATGTGTGTGTGTATGTATGTATTACGAAGACAAAATATTTTTTTTATTTGTGTATATATATATGTATATATATGCGCGTATATATATATATATAATATCTAAGTATATAAATATTAATAAAATTAAATAAAAAATTATTTTTAATTTTTAAACACTTCCAGATCATATATACAGCACAATTAAATTTTATTATATTAAACTATATATATATATTGATTAATTAGTCAAAAAAATAAAACATTAATAAAAATATTTTTGAGACATATCGTTCGAATTTTATTTTTTCGAAAAATCTAGCATGGTATTTTGTGGATTGGATTTTTTCATAATTTTTCTTGGTCAAAATTTATTTTTTACCGATTAATTGTTTTGACCGTATATTATAATAAAATATAAAAATTTATTTTTTACCGATTAATTGTTTCGACCGTATATTATAATAAAATATAAAAATTTATTTTTAAATTCTCATTTTCTGGCTGAGAGTTTATTTCATGATGAAATACTACTATAACAACAGTAACAAAGTTATTGGTCCCAAACAAGTTGGGGTCGGCTAGAGATGGAACCAAAAACTAAATGGCAAAGTCAATTTAAAAGTAATAACAATAACAATAACAATAATAACAAACCATGATAATAACAATAATAAAATAAAGTAAAATAATTAAAGAAATAATAATACTACTAATAATAACAATAATTAAATAAGTAAAAAAAAGATAAAAGTAAATATATAAAGAAATTAAAAAAAGCCATGATAATAATAATAATAATGGTACAAATAGAAATTAAAAAGACCAAACACTACGTCTTATGTGACGCCCCACCTCTATACTCACACTAGCCAAGGACAGTACGGGGTAATGCCGTCGACTAGCACGAAGAATAAGGCTGTTGAGGAGCGACCATCTGTGTAATTGCTTTGTACGAGTACCGATATGTCAGATAATATAACTTACATTTCATTTCAAGAGGAATTCTGACATATCTAATACAAACTCAAAGCTACCACACAGTGGCTATGTGGGCTTCGGAAACAAATATAGAAATAAACATAACATAAACCAATCACAGTTATTCATATCACAAAGGCGGAAACAAATATGAATATAACACATAGAAGTGTACATCAAAGTAGTGGTCATACAAGATCCACTACATCACAAAAAAATAGGTATACATCAAGGAGTCTTTATCTCAAATGTATAAAAGCAAAAACTACAAATCTAAATTAGTTAGCCAAAAATCAGATGATGGTCCCAGATAAGAAGTCAAGTAGAAACACCTGAAATACCTCGGTCTGACCCGAGTATTATTTTAAGAAGAAAAATAATAAACGGATCAGTCTAGCTATAAATATCATATAAAATGAGATATGATAAGAGATATCACAAAAACGTATGATAACAAAAATGCCATACTGTGACAAGTATACATAAGGTAACAACAAAAATCATACAATATCTCAAATATTCTCAAACACTAAAAAGAATGTCATATTCTTTAAATTATTCACCAAAACACAAATATTGACAAAACATATCAATGTCAATCGCAAAAATCGGTGAAACACAAATTCTAGAAATCATCAACTAGAAATCCAGAAATCACAAAAATGGGAAGGCCTATCACAAACGGGAGCATGAAAAGTCCCCAACACGTGTGTCACAAACGGGTCGCTATCCCATGGTCGCTAACCATAGAGCCGGTGTCACGACGTATTACAGCGAAACGCCCGAGGAACCTGAAACTCAAATAATCCGGAACATCGACGTAGTACAGCGAACGCCCGATAAACCTGAAACTCCAATAATCCGGAACATCAATGCAGTACAGCGAACGCTCGATTAACCAGAAACTCAAATAAGCCGGAACAACGACGTAGTACAGCGAACGCCCGATGAACCTGAAACTCCCTAAAAACCATAGGTCGCTAGCCTATAAAAATTGAGACGAAGCTCCATAAAACGAGGTACTGTCCCCCACGTGGACAAAGAGACATCGCACATTGCTAGTCTAAATCGTAAAATGATCACCATTGATCAATGAGAAGTGTAAATTACACTAAGCTAGTAAATAAGTGAGTTTAGCTTCATGTCCCATAACCACTGGCTTAACTTAAATATTTACGAACAAATTGTAGATTTCCACTCGAAAATTGTCATGAGAGTTCAATCGAACAAGTCTAAGAATTAACCGACGAAGTAAACGCAAGCGTTTAATACCACTTGTTTTGCTAAGCCGTTTAATTAGATTTCTCATACGAATGAGGTAAAGGTTTGTATATACTGATAGATTGGAAAACGATTTCAAAAGCGAGCTTTATATTAAAATAGTGTCAAAATCATTTTTAATGAGAGAGTTTGAGTATTTACTACTAGTATAAAAACCTTTGTATTTTAAAGTGACAAATCACAGAAATGATTGTAGAAACAATCAATCACAAAAAATTCACATTCGAAGACGTGATCAAAACCATAGAAATCGATACCAAACTCATCAAATGGATATTCCCAAAAATCCAAAGAAAGAAGTCGTCAAAGTCGATAATAAGTGATAACAACTAACCGAATCAACAAAATCGATTAAAATTGGAAGTTCACTAAAAAAATAGGCAAAATGCACAGTTCTAGACGTCTGGTTTAGAATCCAGACGTCTGGATTTGTTTTCTGGAAATTTTCAGAAAACCTCCCAGACGTCTGAAATTTCGGAGCAAACGTCTGAGCCCTAATCAGACGTCTGAACCTATATTTTAGACGTTTGGAATTAGTCTCTGCCATTTTATTTTTTTCTGCCGTGTACATTTTTTCCTCCAGGTCTATAACCAGACGTCTGGACTTGATATCCAGACGTTTGGTCACCAGGCCTGGGCAATAGTTTGCCTAGGCCAAGATGGCCAAAACGTTTCGGGAGCGATCGGACGAACAACGACGACTAGAGATTTATGCCAAGCGACAACCCAGCCTTATAGGCTCTTCGATACACCCCAAATATCATGTCCAAACATCCATAGTAGGATTTCCATAAAATTGGACTTCACAAACCAAAAATTGGAAAACTCACCAAATCAATTCAAAGCAAAAGCAAATGAACATGAATATATGTTAGGAATTCATACCCAACAACAATGAAAGTTATAGACGTAGATGTGAGTTAAAGAACTCACCTTTAAAACTCAAAGACACGAATGAGAAGCTTTAAAACAAAGCAAGACCAATTCCTCTTCAATATACCTCTAGAATCTTCAATCTATTATCAAATGTGAAGTTTTTCCTAAGTTAGGTTGTAGGAATTTCTGTAAATTGAAGAGAGATAGAAATGGAGAAGATGAAGAGGATGCTTACCTAAGCTTCCCCTTGATTTTTGGACTTGAATTTGTATTTCCTACTCAAACTAGGGTTTATGAATTTCTATTTCTCATTCTTTCCCCCGTTTTTCTTTAGCTTGAGTGTTAGAATATAATGAGTGAATGGATGAAGAGTAGAGGAGTTAGGGTATTATGTTGGGTTAGTGGGCTGAAACCCAAACCCAATGCTCAAAATAGAAAATATCAAAATTCTACTCAACTCCAAACATATCGATGTTTATACTTAAAAAAGTTGTAAAGCCATTTTGGACTCAATGGAAGTGGTCTCGAGTCCCAATTCGACTGTTTACAAAAAGTAACATTTCGGGCTTTAATCCGATTAACGATACTATATTTAAATAAAACATTTAAATATACAATCGTAAAATATGCGGGTTGTTGCATCTTAGGATCTTATTTACTAGTCCTATAAACTAAAACTTATAACACTGCCCCTGAACCAACCCTAAGCAAAAAACCTTCTAGCTCATGGTTCTGGTACGTGGATCCCTAACTTCCACGCGCTTCTGTTCAATACCAGCTCTTCGGATATATTCCAATCCTTTAAGTCCCTTTTTACTACATCCTCCCACGTCAACCTTGGTCGACCTCTACCTCTCTTTGAGCATTCGATGCTGTTTATAATTCCAACGCGCACAGGTGCCTCGAGAGGCCTCCGTTGGAGATGTTCAAATCATCTTAATGCACTAGTTTCTCTTCAATTGGTGCTATTTCAAGTTTGTCACGTATATCATCATTTCTAATTCATTCTCGTCTCGTCTTGTATGATCACGGCTCCATCGCAGTACACGCATTTCTGCTACACTTATCTTTCGGACGTGTTGTTTTTTAGTAGGCTAACATTCTACACCATACGATATCGCAGGTCTGATTGTCGTTATATAGAACTTTCCTTTAAGATTTTGAGAGACTTTCCTGTCACAGAGAATGTCAGACGCTAATCGCCCTTTCACTCATCCTGCTCGAATTCTAAAACTAACATCTTCATCAATCTCACCATCTTACTGCAACATTAATCCTAAATATCGAAAGGATTCCTTTTTGGGCACTACTTGTTCGGGCAGAGTTACATCTCCATCCTCCGACCTGAAACCGCTGAATTCGCACTTCATATACTCTATTTTAGTTTTGCTAAGCCTAAAACCCTTTGATTATAAAGTTTGTCTCCACAGCTTCAGTTGTCTATCAACTTCTATCCTACTTTCTTTAATTAACACAACATCATCATCAAAGTGCATACATCAAGGAATCTCATATTGTATATACCCTTTCTTGGTACTTTATCATAAGCTTTCTTCAAATCGATAAAAACCATGTGTAGATCCTTTTTTTGTTATCTAAATCTCTCCATAAGTTGTCTTATTAAGAAAATCGCCTATGTGGTCGACCTTCCCAACATGGAACCAAATTAGTTTTTTGAAACGTTTGTCATCCTTCTTAATCGATGTTAAATGACTTTCTTCCAAAGCTTTATTGTATGGTTGATGAGCTTAATTTCTTTGTAGTTTGTGCAACTTTGAACATCTCTTATTATTAGAGATTGGAACTAATATGCTTCCACTCCACTCATCGACATCTTGTCTGATTTGAAAATATTATTAAACAACTTAGTTAGTCAGGCTATCCCTACATTTCCAAGGCATTTTCACACCTCAATAGAGATGTCATCAAGCCCCAACGCCTTGCCTGCTTTCATCCATTTTAGCGTCTCCTTTACATCGAACTCTTGAATTCTCCGAACAAAATATCTACAGGTGTCATAAAAAGAGTCGTCCAACTCGATAGTAGTGTTATCACTTTCTTTATTGAATGACTTGTCAAAGTATTCTCTCCATCTATTTTTTATCTCATCACCCTTCATCAAAAATCTATTATTCTCATCCTTAATGCATTTAACTTCGTTGAAGTCTCTCGTCTTCCTCTTGCGAAGCTTAGCTATCCTATATATGTTCTTTTCATCCTCCTTCGTACTTAACTTTTGATATAGATCTTCATACGTCTGACCCCCTGCTTCACTTACCGCTCTCTTTGCGTTCTTCTTTGCCTCTTTGTACTTTTGCATGTTATCCTTGCTCCTGTGATGATGCAAGCATTTGTAGCATTTCTTCTTCTTCCTGATAACCTTTTGCACATCACTGTTCCACTACCACAAATCTTTAGATTCACGTTTATTTTCTTTTGTTATCTCAAACACCTCAGTAGCCACTAATCTTCGAATGGCGTTGCCATCTCATCCCACATGACATTTGCTTCTCCTTCCATATTCCATACCCCTTCTCTCACACTATATCCTTAAACATCCATGAGGCGTCTCCTTTGAGCTTCCACCATTTCGTCCGACTAATTTTGGCTCTTTTATCCTGTCAAACACGTATCCGAAGACGAAACTCAGATATCAAAAGCTGATGTGTGAGACGAAGCATTCTCCAGGTACGACTTTGCAATTTACACAAGCTCGTTAATCATCTCTTCTAGAAAGGACAAATTCAATTTGGCTAGAGTGTTTGCCACTACTGAAAGTAACTAAATGCGATTATCTCTTTCTAAAGAAGATATTAGCTATCATGAGGTCATAAGCAATAGCGAAATTCAATATTTCTTCTCCTCTTGGTTTCTATCACCATATCTAAACCCACTATGCATTCTCTCAAACCCTCCACTAGTTGTACCAATATGGCCGTTGAAATCTTCTCCCATGAAGAGTTTCTCGCTACTAGGCACATTTCTAACCATGACATCTAGTTCTTTCCAAAAAAATTCTTAGCGGCTTCACTTAGGCTTACTTATGGGGCATAGGCACTAATGACGTTCAGGACCATATCACCAATTACCAGCTTGACTAAGATGATCATGTCTCCTAATGTCGATCGCTCCCTTTTTAAGGTTCTTGTCAATTAAGATGCCTTTCATGTTCTTATTGCGTTCTTTTTCCGTGTACCATAACTTGAAGCATGTGTTCTCCACCTTCTTCATCTTCCGGTCCGTCCATTTGGTCATCTGAACGCATAAGTTATTTATACGTCTCCTAGTCATAGTATCAACTATCTCTCTTAACTTTCCTGTTAAGGACCCTACATTTCAACTACCTAACTGAATCATACTTTCATCAACTAGCTTTCTTGCCCGTTGCACCCGCCGAGTAAAGTGTAAAAACCCTTACTCGTTTATCACTACATCGGGACTTTGATGTAGCGCGCAACTAAGGGAGTGACGATCCAGCCTTTGCATATTTATCACCATACCTGAGCCTCGATATGGCGCGCCAACCCAGCCCTTGCTTATCTATCACCATCCCCGAGCATCGATATGGCACGTTGCTAAGAGGGTTACATCCCAATGAAATACAACATGGTTTCATTTTCATAAGGAAGGCTATGCTTTTTATGTTGGCCTGTCAAGTCTATCACAACCCTCTTTCTTCATCCTGGTTTGGTACATGCTGCATAGAAAATTACACAGGCAGAGTTTTATTTCATGATAAAATAATTTTATGAAATTTAATAGTTAATTTTCGAAACATATTTTATTTTATATAATTATAATTATTTAGATAGTGTATTGATTTAAATAATATTGAATAATAATAAATAATTATTTAAAAATAATTTACAGCTACCAAAAATTATAATTAATGTAAATATACATGTATAAAATATATGTCCAATTATTAGCATGAAATGATGATATAATTAAATACAAATCATATAATTATAATTAAATGACATATTAATATGTATATATATTAATTAATAAAATAATAATTATTATAAAATATTTGGCTTTGCATATCTAATCAATATTAAATAAGAATTATTATTTTTTTAAATGAATACACACATATGACCAATCTAGTACATGTGACAACATCAATGCATATAAAAATCGTCGGCTAACTAACGATATAATAATAATAATATATATGAATATTAAAATATTATTCTGAAGTTATAAATCATATAATACAGTAAATACATACCTAAAACTAATGCATTGAAGCCGTCTAGTAATGATAAAGTCTCTCGTCTTTAAAAGCTTTTTGATTCAGTAGACTGCTAGTCTTGAATCGTAGAGTTGGATTTGCTTGAGCCCCTAGGGAATAAAATCGTCCAGCAATGGAACGAGATAGTGGCAGCCAAAAAGATCCTAAACAATTAGGGTTGGAGGTCTAAATAGTAAGATGAAAGAGAGAAAATTATGTATTATATCTCATACCAATCTTCACTAAATCTAAGCCATCCATTTTTAATCCCTCTTAACCTATTTTTAGCTGCCCCTATAGCCCTTTTAACAGCCGAAATTATTAACCTATCATCATGGGCTAATATTCCATTTAAGTCGAAATAAATTTTATTAATTACATCTAATTTTATTGCTTACGATATCATATATCGATCTATATATTTATAACTATTATAAATCTATACAATTATAGTTATTACTCAAATCATATTCAAAATTTTATAATTAATATTCCATAGATATTAATTAATTTATAACAATTATAAACTAATTAAATCGTTTGGTCTAAAGAGAATTCATCATTTTGGTTGTGTGGCTCGTCGGGTGTAAATTTGGACAGCGATTAACACCGAATTATTCGAACGTTATTGTTCATACGTCACTTAGCAGGCAGTGTTTTGGCCAAATTTATCGCTTACTTAGTTTTGATAAAATCAAATTTTACTTTATTAAGCATTACTCAATTATGACATTTATTTACATCAATTCTCTTCATCAAACTTATATCACTTTAAACTTATGGAATTTGATAATGGTCAAAACTCCAATATTGTCCATATTCAACTCTATAGTCCAAACACAAAGTCTTTGGTTCAATAATAACAATTGTTATTAACTGAAATGCTCTGACCGGGGACTTTGAGTTGACTTGACTTGACCATGATACTAATCCCATATAACCGAGGAGACGAATCCTCTCTTGAATAATGTTTCATTTTCCAATACTTTCGCTCGACCCAACTATAGTCACTCGATGGACACCGTGCTATGATTTAAGTATAATCAAAGTGGAGCTTTCATATTGAATATCCAGTATTATCAAGTCGAAAGAACTGTGTACATCAGTCACATCGATATTTTCTGTTAACATTAGTTATATTAACCAACAGAAAACTATCGAGTGAGTCGTTCCATAGTTATACAATAAATGTCAGTACATAACTGATAGGTGCCTCAACAGTTATGAATAATACATTGCCCAACCTTTGAAGAGTGTTACGTACTATAGTCTCAACGAATACATTGATAACCAGTCTCGAAAGAACATTTAAAATGATATTTTTATTTTTTTTTTGTGTTGAATTATTCACGGTTACAATACTTTGTAACTACTATCATAAAATATATCATTTATGGATAATCAATTAAATATACTTTTAATTAAATTAATTAATTAACATAACATATTATATCAAGTATATAATAGAAATAAAACACCTTTATTTCAAACAAAATTGGTCAACCAGTTAGATATATAACAAATTACATAATAGCCTTTAAAGCATACCCCTAAATTATTATTTTCATCTCACGTCCTTTTATTTTGTGATCTATGTAAATGATAAGGACCACTCAATCTCGCTTGTCTTGCAAAAAAAAAGTTAACAAAAAAATGTATCAAAAACAATTTTCATTTTTGACTCACTATTTCAAAAGCTATATAAAAATACAAAAAATGTTTTGGTCATTTATAGTTTTATATTATAACAACAATTGGTAGTCATTTAAAATTCAAGTGTAAGAAACTACATCTTTTCTAGAATGCCGAACAAGTTTAGGTTGATTGTTCTTCAATTTTATTATTAGTTTAATATAAGAAGTATTTAGAGCCATTTTAAATTATGAAGAGAGGTAATTAAGTGATTGAGTAGGCTAAATGTAATAAAATATGTTATTGACTCTAAACTCTAGATAGATGAACTTTTTTTTAAGAATAAAGCTATTTTAGAATGTCATGTAAGCTTAGCTGGATTGTCTTTGAAATTTATTAATATATTGCATTATCATCAAAAGCTTAACATCTTACGATTTAAATCATGTTCTAGATCGGATCTCTATCTTTACAATTCAATTTGCATTATGATTCAAACATAGTTAAAACTGCAATTTAGAAAAACCATTTGGGCCATACTAATATATTTAATATACTTATTTGGATCCACAATTTCAATTTTAAGGTTTTCAAAACAAAATAAAAATGGAACAGAAGAGAAAATTAAGTTTTATGTTTAGATGTAGAAGTTCAAACATCAACATTAATCTTAAAGTTTGTACAAACCTTAAAACATTGATATTTTGAATCTATGATTTACGACTTAAATGCTACTCATATTTAAAGTTTGAATTTTATGATTTACGATTTAAATCTCATTTTGAAAACCTTGATAGATTGTTAATGCTGGAAACCAAGGTTCAAAGTTTCGTTTTTTGATTCCATTTCGAAGAAATATTTTTTTTCATAATTACGGTTTCGTTTCGAAAGTTTCGGAAATTCCGTTATTTTTCCAGTTCCGGATTTTATATACATTTATTCAAATAAAGACATCAATAATTATTGCAAATTTGTATTTAAAGTGAAATATTCATCTTTTTATCCCCAAATTAAATATTTGATTTGATTGGGCATGTTTATTTATGAAAGTACAAATTTGTATTAAAGCTTAGTATGATAATTTTGGCCCCAAATCAAATAAATGCTGCAAATTCTAAGTTCTTTCTAGAAAGAAGCCCATGACAAAAAAGCCCATTATCATATCACCACCTATACCATCTAAAGCCAAGTTGTTTCTTCATCATCAAACATGGTCGCAGGCCCTAAATATTCCATCTTCTTCATCAAATAAACGCAAGCCCTCAGTTCCAAAACCGTTGTCCAAAATCCTTCGATCTAATTAGTGCGTAGCCCTGGATTGTCCAATTCAATAGGTTGCTCGATTCGAGATGCTCGAATTCAGATAGTGCGTTCATTAACTGTTTCTTCTTCTTCATTTGTTTGGTTTGATTCTCATGCTGTCTCTCTTCTCTTATGCTTCAATAGGTTTGCTGACATAGCTGGTAGTAATTTAACATTAAATTAATTAATAAGTTGAACGTTATTGTATTTTTTATTTTATTTGTTTTTGATGAAAGATATTAAATTAAAACCATTGTATAAATCTATATAAAATTACTTTGCAGGTCTACATGCACTATATTGCTCTACTTAATATGATGAATTCCTGATCCTAAATTCGTTAACTTCATTTGAATTTATCGTGGATAACAAGAATGGCACCAAATTTATACAAGGACGGTCCTTCAGCTGCAGTCCGTGTATATACTGTTTGTGATGAGTCCAAGTGATCAATTTATTTCTTTTCAAATCATTAAATTTTAATTAACTTATTGTAACCTTGATTAAATAGTCGATCTACTTGCAGATATCTTGTTGTTCGGAATGTGCCAGCATTAGGATGTGGCGATCAACTAGCAGATTTGTTTCGAACATATGGGGATATTGAAGAGTAACTACTTTTCCAGTAAATATTTCCATATTATTGTTCTGTCGAGAAATTCATTTTCTAATCTATGCAGTTATATTTCTTCATCATGGATATGTTAAAAGTATCAATTCTCCCTATTTCATTATGATCATCTGTATTTTTGCTTTGGTATCTAGGAAACAGTGTGGTTATGAACCGGCTTCTCTCTTATGGAACATTACCTTCTCTATCTACAACAAAATGTCTCCATGCCATGATAATCGCTTTTAATATCACAAACATTTCCCAACTTTTAATCATTTCTTATTTAAAGCATAATGATCCGGTCTCTTCACGGATACTTCTGCTGCAGATTCTTCCATGCCCAAAGTAGACAATTCTTCCATGCATATTCTATCTTCAAACATATGCTTCGTTCTTATACTAAACCAGACAGCTTCTCTTTTGCTACTATGCTACGTGCATGTGGTGATAATTTTGACCTTACTGGCATTAAAGCATTACATGGAGTTATTGTTTCCTCTGGGTTTGGATTGGACATAATACCTATTGCTACATTAGTTAGTAATTACAGTAAGTTTGGTCTTTTAGATGATGCAATTAAAATCTTTAATGAAATAAGTAAACCAGATTTGGTTGTATATAATACAATGTTGTCGGGTTTTGGATATGGTGGGCTTTGGCAGAATGGGCTTGAGTTATTTCATAAAATGAGGAATGGAGGATGTAATCCAGATGGGTATTCATTAGTTGGCTTGATATCTTGTTTTTGGGATTTAAGTTCATTTCAATTAGCTAAAGGAGTTCATGGGTATGTTTTGAAGGGCGGGTTTGAGTCTAATACACATGTTACTAGTGTGCTTGTGAGCATGTACACAAGGTTGAATTGCTTGGATTCAGCCTATCAAATTTTCAGGAAAATAGCGAACCCTGATTTAGTAACTTGGTCTGCTGTTATAACCGGATTCATTCAAAATGGAATGTTCATCAACGCTCTTGTAATGTTCAAAGAAATGGTGGAGATCCCAGCTAAAAGTCCTGATACTGTACTGATTGCTAGCATCCTTTCTGCTTGTTCTTCGATATCTGCAATTAGACTTGGTAAGCAAATCCATTGTTATGCGTTTCGTCATGAGATGGACTCTGACCTTGCAGTCTCATGTGCTCTTACAGACTTGTACTGTAAATGCGGCTTTGCACATGTGGGTTTACACATTTTCAATACAATGCAAAATAAAAGCTCAGTCTTATATAATGCTGTTATATGTGGTCTTGGTTCTAATGGCTATGGTTTAGAAGCAGTGAGTGTATTTGAAGAGATGTTGAGTGATGGATTCAAACCTGATCAGGCAACATTCTCAGGTATCTTATGTGCATGTGCTCATTCGGGTTTATTGGCTGATGGTTTATCTATTTTTGGAAAAATGAAAGATGGATTCGGAATTGAACCTGAAATTGAGCATTATGTGTATGTGGTGAAGTTAATGGCCTTGGCTGGCAAACTAGATGAGGCTTATGAACTAACAATGAGCATGCCAGAGTTAAAGGGTACACGTTCAGGGGTTTGGGGGGCTTTGCTATGGGGTTGTGGATTGCATGGCAGGTCAGATTTAGCTGAAATTGCTAGTCAAATGCTTTGTGAGATTGACCCGGGAAAGAGCGTGTATAAAGTAATGCTTTCCAATGTTTATGCTCATGGGGGGAAATGGGGAAATGCTGAAAGTTTGAGGGAGAGGGTAAACAAGCAGAAAGTTGCTGGGCTTAGTTGGATTTGAGATTACAGTCGAACAACTGTGAACTAAACTAAGCTCCTCTTGCATATAAGCAATTAGTTTTATTTTCAACGATTATTTGTCAACTTCTGTTTAACCAAGCACTTCATTGTTTCAGTTAAAATTATGCTTTCAGGACAGTGCAAAATTTATTTTTTATTACCGTCTTGAGAGCTGTTTGATTGGTTAGACATCTTTACTTTTAATAGTCTATGCTCTTTAATTTCAAGTTCAACCGTGGCTCACAAAAATGATCGAACTATCCTTTCTTACAAATAGCCAACCATGGATTGGTCATGGAGCAGTCCAAATTTTGTTGGAATGCCGACACGATGTCCATATTTCAGTTGGGAAATGAAAAATAAAATAAGAAATAGAGAAGTGGAGAAAGACAAGATGGGGAGAAGATGCAACAGATCAATATATTTCTGTAGTTGAGAACTATGTGCATGCTTATATGCTGGTGTTAATGATGTAAACATTTTCATGCTTAAAGAAAAATAAAATATTTACTTTGAAAAATCTTCTTTTCTATTTTGCACCAAATTAATCAGTTTGTTTAGTGGTTATGTTTTAAGGTTTGTGTCACATTACTAGAATCTGGATCCCAAGAATTTTGCTAGCACAACTAGCTTTACTTTTAATCCTCAGATAACTCAGGTTGGCTTGCAACTTAATATTTTGCGTTTGAATTTTACAGTTGTAAACCCATGGATGCTGAAGATTGTGAACTTTTCACCGATGTTTTTTGGATCAAATTTGTACAGGTCAGCAGTGCAAGGTGACTGAGGCTTTTTCAGTTGAAAGTTTATGCTCAATTGATAATACTTCTCTCTTTAACATACACTTTTATCTTTAGGCTTAGATATAAACTTCACTTCCTGTTGATACTGTACAGTTTCAGTGTCAAATAAACTTTTTTCATTGTCATGGTCAAATAAGTATATTTGTATAGATAAAGCATAAACATTTTCTTTCTAAATTTTACTTCTCTGAAAAAATTTATTTCCATTTTGAAGGTTTGCAAAGCGAAAGCTAGACGAGTCTGTATTCTTTGGAAATAAACTTGAAGTTTCGTATGCTCCCCATTTTGAAACGCTCACAGATACCATGGAGAAACTTGAGGGGCGTAGAAAAGAAGTCTTGGGCAGAATTAAACGTAAGTTGTGTAATCATTCAATCAATCTAGATTTGCGGTACACGAGGCTTTTTTGCTTACGAGGCAAGGCATAAGCGTCAAAACGTTGAGGCGTAAGTTATTATTGTTTTGTTATTATTAATATTTGATTAATAAATAAAAGCTAACAGTGAAAAACAATATAAACACTTAACTTTAAAGAGTTTAGTTCTAACCATTCTTTATTTTTCATCCTTAAAAACATAATACACACACACATACATATCGCACGCACGCGCACACACACACACTTCAATCCACGTCATTATGTTTGAAGAATTCATATTCATTTTTCAGCTCCGCGATGGTATGTATTTGTTTTCCTTCCTCCTATGTTTTTTTCAAAAAATTTCTTGGTTTTTGGAAGTGATTTTTGGTTCTAGTGGAATCGGTCTTTGTTACAAGCATTAGGAAATCATGTAATTTATATTTGTTTATTTTTCCTTGTACCAATTTAAATCGATCAGCATACATTATTTGGCGGTTCAATAATGACAATTTGGAAATATTTTTTAAACACCATTTTAGAAATTTCATTACGTAGCTCTCGATCGATGTTTGAAAAACAATCTTACCCAGTCTTATCAACTCTAACTTCCATTTTTTTTTAATTTTCTCTTTTTTCTGCTTGCTAGTAAATAATTAAAGTTTTATAACTTCTGTTATTACCAATATTTACAACTGGAGGTATAAAAAAAATCTAGAGTTGCATATCTCTTGAGGTGTGCCAAACGTACGTTTTGTACATTTTGTATGCCTCAAGTTACTGAGGCCGAAGCCTCGGAGGTAAAAAGCAAAGCGTTTTGTCTTCCCTTACCTTGCGACACTTATTGAGGCGAGTATCGAGACGAGTTTTTTAAAACATTGGATTTGAGTATATCTTCTGATAACCCTCTATTTGATAATCGTATTTTCATTTATCATATTCACATACTCATCTTTTTTTTGTCTTTTTCCTCGGGTGAATGAGTTTGGCTGCATGAATTCTCTTTCTCATACTTTTTTGTGAAGTTTAGTTTTATAACATAATTTTTAATAATTTCTTTGCCATGTTAATTTAGATCTTCTTTTGTCTTTTTTTCTTCTATATATCTGTTATCTCCTCTCCTTACATATGAGAACTATTGCATATTATTTTGAAGATGGAAGAGCTGAAGTATCAAAGAAGACGCCTGACATTCGTAGACATTTTCATACAACAAATACCTCTCAGTTCCATAATTTTCATTACAGGCATGGATGACTGTTTTTCAAAGATCGTAGATAACTTTTATTATTGTTTGATTTATGTTAGCATTTTGATGAGTAAAATTTGTACTGCAGTGAATATGTACCACCGGATCATTCTTCAAAGATCATCAGTCATGTTTCATCAAACAAGGTAATTTGCATGTTATAAATCATGTAATTAGATTTTATATTATTCCAGGCTATGATCCAAATCTCATACCGAACTTTGCTGCTTAAATCAATTTATACAGGAATACTTTCCATCTTCATCAATGAATCAGACTGTTCAATTGGTCAGAGATAAGCTTGATAAGGTGAACTGACACTCAAACATCTTCCGCATATAAAATCACAAACTTTATAAATCATTTTCTGCTTTTCTTATTGGTTATTATTTCGCAGATAAATTCTAGTGCTGATAATTCACAAGCAATACCAACTTCTAAAAAAGCACGATTAGACAAGCGAAGAAGAATCTGATATTATGAGAACATCAATAATCACCTTAGGTAATTTTTATTGAGGTATTGTCCTACAATAATGATTTGTCTTTTTGATAAAGTGTTACTATCTTAATTGTAGTATTTATAAATTATTGATCAGTCAGACATTGATATAATAAATATATGATTTTTGCCCTCTTTTTTGTTGCACAACGCACATACTGGTTTCTTCCATGCCTAGTTTTTCGGTCTTGTAATAGTAAATTGTCTGGTTTCAATTGCTTTGATTCTTTGTTCCTCATAATCTATACAGTGATCAAAGCATAATTTGTTTTCCATCTATATTTCTCACTTCAATAAATAGTTCGTCATTCTCTTTTTTTTTTCAGCAGCAACTTCCAAGCTCCTAATGCATTATTACCAATCTGCATGCCCCTTTATCACTTGGTCTGATAAGAAGAAATGAGTCAAATATTTTTTCAATCCAACATTTTTCTCTCTCCAAGTAACGAAGTCAATAAGTTCAAGTTCAGCGTATTTCCTGCATATTTTATAGCTTTGTACTTAACATAATATCTTAGATGGTTACATTTCATACTTCCTCAGAGTTTACAAGTAAAGTTTGGTTCTGGGTTTAAAAATAAAAACTTTATATAACCCTTTTTCAACTTGATATAGTCAGATCACATTTGTATATTACTTAGTTATCTGCTTTACATAACTTTGGATTTCATCCTTATATATATGCATTGTTTCTGGATTTGTGCTTTTGTAATTTTAAGTTTTAAAAGATAGAAATGAGAAGTCATGTAAAAGGCAATGTAATTCATAAGATTTTTTAACATTTCATATCAAAGCGCCGATTCTTACACATTTAGTGGAGGAGGGATTATGTTGATTGTTAAGAAAAAATGGAAAAGTAAATAAACAAAAAAGTGAAGATATAAGGTAGAGATGAATAAAAAGGAATACAAATTGTTACCACATTAATTTTATATGCTTCTGCATGTTAATCATCCCTTGCATTTGAAAATTACTTTATCAAACCGACCGTTAGGGAGGTTTGTTTACGGTCGGTGAAAATCAAATTTGGCTGAAGCCAAAAAAACACGTTTCCTTCCTCTCGTTTGTTTCACGCTCCATTTCTCTCCGCTGTTATGTCGAATCTCGGTTCTTTTGATTTCAACTTGTTTTCTTCCAAAAATCATTTCCTAAACCCTAGCCCCTAACCGCCATAAGCGAAACTGCCAATCGTGTTTGCAAGCACTATTGGGAAACTGGCAATCGTGTTCGCAATATCATATTCGGACTAAACCCTAGGTACGTTTCCTTCGCTTAATTTTTGTATTCTAATTCAATTGGAAAAATTTCCCTATTCAATTCCTCATGCTTCTATTTAGCTGATTTTCATAGTTTGTTCGCAAAAACGTGAAATTAAATCATCAGAGAAATCATCGTCTTCTTCGTATTTTATCTCAAAATCCACGAAATTAGGTAAATTCGAATTTCATTTTTTATTTATCTCGTTTGTTTCAATCTAATAACAGCTAGGGTTAAATATTCGAATGGTTTGATGATCTGGTAACTTTTTTTTTGGCTATTTCCAGGATTCATGCTCTTTTACAGTAGTATGCAAAGTATACATTTTCACATAATACTATAATCTCGTAATCATATTGAATTACATCATAAGGTATGAAGTAGGGTTTATATTGGTTTCATATATCTTAAGAATATGAAGTCTTCCTTAACTAGTTGATTTTTCAGGTCGGTGTCAGTTAATTTTTCCCTTTTTTAAGGAAAAAAAAGATAAGGATTGACTGAATAAAATTTAAAAGAAAAGGAAAAATGGCAATAGCAATAGAAGTGACTTGCTTTGTCTATAAATCTGTTGTCGGTCTGTTTCTCCATGTTCAAATTTTAATAAACATTGATTCTATTTTTCGCTTATTTTCTCGAATCAATCTGGTTGTGCACACTGTTACGTTTTTAATACATGTGAAATCCAAGTCAGTTTAAGCTATGTAACAACTTAAAATGATGCAGCTTTTTGATTGTTAACCAAAAATTCGGTGTTTGAACTCAAATTTGAGTTATGTAACAAATTAATAAGTCAATTAGCTGTATAGTTGTTACCAGGGGTGATATGCAAGAATCAGAATATACATATCACATATGTTTAATGTTAACAACGATGGCTGCGTGAAGACCATTGTCTCTTCTTTTAGAATGACAATTTTTTTAAAAAAAAAGGGAAAACAGACTTGAGTTTAAAAAATATACTGTTTTTTCTCCTTCAAAAGTGTATTTTTGAGTCCTCAACCAAAATAAGAGCGAGCAAAAAAAATGTTGACAGTTGGCTGTTCATACCATGTATGTGTTGGTGGCAGTTAACTGCTTCTTATGCCTCTCTACAAACACATGCACCTTTTCCTTTTCATTATTTATTTATCTGCAAAAAAATAGCAGGAAAATACGTTAACCCATTCGTTATCAAAGGGTATCTCCTTTATTCTTCTAGTTGCAGCTGGATCTCTGTTCATGTGTCATACTGGTATATATTTTAGTTTTTCTTCTTCTTTCCATTCCAATATTCTTCTAAATTTTCATATAAATTTGCGCCTGTTGAGAAGGTGTGAGCATGTTGTCATTATAGAAGTTCATATATTTAACAATTTCTACTGTAGTTAGATTATGTCAAAATTCGTCTTCTTGGCAGTTTCACGTATTTTTTTCAATATGGTTTAGTACTCTGATTATAATGTGTAAGACAGTCGAAGTTTGTTTTTCGACTAGTGACAATACAAATCGAGTGAAGAAATAACAAGAGTAGCGAAATTATACCCGGTCACATCCTTTATGTGACTAAAAGAAGCTTTATGCTAACTAGATTACAATAATCTTTCACAGAAACTAAACATACCGATCGACCACTGTTTATCCTTTATTTTCTTGCCGCAAGTAGAAAATAACTTGGGCATGGGCATCACAATCAGGGTAGATTTGAGCAGAAAACCAAAAAAGCTTTTGCTTTTTTTCTTGAAGTGTCTATTGATTTAATATAGCAAAGGAAAGCAACCAAAAAAACCGTATGTTATATAAACTCTTGAAATGATTTCTTTTAAATAAAGTTAACAATAATGCTAGAAGTACGAGAGTTGATCGTTGATATATGCTCTTATATTCTAAGGCATGGTTCTTGTACGATACTTTTATAGGTATAATTTAAAACTAGAATGATTTTGAATCTCCAATTACGAGAGTAGATCATAGATAAACAATTTTAAGAATAACACATACAGGAGTAAAACAAATGATTTTATATGGGCATGAAGAATTATTTATGAATAACTAATTGTACCATAGTACACACTGAATTCTTTACCCGTTTTTCTATTGCCTATGTCTATCTTTGTTCATTTCTTTGTAAATCAAAAATATAATGATACACAGAGCCATGTGTTATCTGTCAATGCTGAAAACCAATGGTATTTACCACTGAATGAAATGGGTAAGTTGAGGTGAAAATTGTTGGTGAATTTACGTGTGTTGCATGATATAAATAGCAGTGCTTTAAATAACTGAAATATAAGTAGAGAATTTAGTTTCAAATGAGCAGATTTATCAAACCGACTGTTAGGGACAATTGTGTATTGTGGGAGCCTTGTCAAATTAGTCTGTAGCCAAGAAAACATGAAACCCGCACTCCAGTGTTTCTCTCCGTGCTATCTTTCATTCAGTGGTCCTATATTTGCTCCTTTTGCAGCAGATTCCTGAAATTTTTATGGATCTAGAATTAATCAGTTTTGCATCATTTCAAATCGAGTCACCGGCATAGCAAAATCCTTGGATCTAGATTCGATTAATTTTACATCATCTCAAATCGCAAAACCCTATCTAATCTATATTGATTTTTCCAATTCCATCATTCATCTCTCTATTTCTCCACCGCCGTCTGCACCCATCAGTAAAAACGCAATCTTTCACAAACACACCCGATTACCTCTCTATTGCCATTGCCACAGCTGCTTCATCCAGGTTGGTCTTTTTTAAAAAGGTGAACAATTTTTTACTATTAATTTGATTTGATTTTGTTAATTTTGAGCTATTGTTTTTTCTGATAGTGATCTTAAGTGCTTCAATCATACTTCACTTTTTCTGATTTACGAAATGTTCACTCAATAACACATAATGCATTTGAAAACTATATTTAAATCTAGGTTTGTATTTGACTTACGAAAGCTCATCTGCTTTGACGAGAGGAAACTAAACGGGTAGATGGAATAGACATATGGTGGCAGGTATATTATTATATATAATTATTTTCTTCTGGCTTTGGCCTATAACTTTTCTTACAGATACTCAAATACCCACGACTCTTGTGAATTTGCTTGAATGCGTTAAAAATTATTTTGCATTATTTGATATAAGTTTTATTCCTTTAATGAGAGTAAATTATGTTTCATACTTTTAATATTTGTTCCCTTTAATATTTAGTTTAAGCCTTTTGTTAGTTTGGTCTGTTTTAACTAGTTTTTTTATTGGTTCAATTTTCAATGTGGAGTAATGTTTTGTGTACAGGATGTACTGAACTTCCTATCGAGTTACTGAGTTTTGTTTTTTCTATATTTTTTCTAGTGGTGAAGTTTTGATTTTGTATCTGTAAGTGTTTCGTAAATTTTGGTTTTACTGAAGAAACTGTAAAATAACTGAAAATGAACATCCAAGCTGTCTCTGCATACCTGACTTCAGGCATTAAACCACTTTGAACATGCTTACGTGGGCTGCTAGTATAATAATATCACAATAGAGTATTTTCCAAGGACATGTGTCCCTTCCAAAATGGCATCATCTGCAATAATCAACTAACTCAAAATATGAACGCAATTAATGTATATTATTTACAATATTGTGACCAGGGCATGTATCTTTGCATTGTTGAGCAGCAGAAAATTGCATTATATGTATAGTTTAATTGTATTCTCCAGTTTGGACAAGGGCATACCAAAAGAATAATTACTATAGTTTTCCATTGATTAATCGTTATCTTCATCTGCAGTTCTTGTTTTGAGCCTTTACGAGTCATAATAATTCAATGCGGGTTGGTGCACTCTGTGCATTTATTTGCCATGGTTGGTCATCAAGTGTTTAATCAACTATATCTTTGATCGCTCTTCATGCACTGTGTATGTAAAAGATATATTGTAGTCCCCGTTTATTATAATCCATATATATTTATTCTTCACTGCTAAATGGGTCAAGTTGTGCAAATCTGCTCATGAAAATTTAACTCTACAAAGCGTATCGACACAAATCCAATACATTTACAGTTTTATTGAATATCTCTGTCAAGGGGCAATGCATCAAACTCAGTAAGACCTTGAAACTTAAATGTATTCATCATAAAACTTGAAGTAAAATAAATTTGCTTTTGCCTCACTCATCACTGCATCGAGAAATATATCGAGAAATGTTGTAGATAAGATGTAAAAAGTCGGTTTGATTAATAAGACTACAATGTCTTTTTTTATAAAATATCGGTTATAAATTCGTTTTCATAATTGAAACATTTTTTTATGTTTTTTTTGTACTACTTTTTTTTAAGAAGGCATGTCATTAGCAAACGGTATTATAACTCTATTTTGTTTCTAAATTTATATAATTTTATTGAATGTGATTTAATATACATTCTCCACTAATTGATCCTAAAAAATAACATCTGCTTATTTGTTCCTTAACTTTGGTGCATCTATTCATTGATCCTAAAAAATAGCATCGACGTATATGATTCTAAACTCATGCATATACCACTGCACTTTTATTACGTGTAATATTATTGTCAATTGCATACCGTGGGGAGAAATGTTAAGCTCAACCTTTTATTATACGTTAGATTCAAATTGAAATAGGGAATAAATAAACTATTATTATAATTTTTTGTTCCTGAGTTTAAGTGAAAGCATGACATTTGTCTAGTATCAACGTCAACTTACAAAAACGTCTCTCTATAGATATTAATAAATTTTAATATCACTTATAAATATGATCTAGCAAATTTTTTTTTTTGCAAATTCACAACGCTTTTTACATATATTATTAAACTTAATATCGCTTAAAAATATGATTTAACAAATAAACTTTCTATACATTTTTTCTTTTTATTAATTGTTAACGGAAAAAAAATTCAAACTAACAAAAAAATTAAACGATGCAACCTAGGAATAAAAATTGAAACTGACTACACATGATTCCAACATAAAATCATAGCTAAATACTTATGAAAATCATTTTTTTGAATATATTAAGCGTATATAATTTGTAAAAAATAATAATTTACCCACGAAGGGTGTACTATTGTCACGTGCCGTAAGACTTGTATAAATAACCCTAGTTTCACGTATATTTTATTTTTGGATTACTAAAGTATATTGTAATGTTACAGTAGATTCTGTTTTCTATTTTCATATGACAAGCAAAATATGAAAATATATTAAATATATATGGGCTTTTCTAAAAATAATTAGCGAGTTTTATCCAAATGATTGATTTTACTAACACAAAAAATGTTTTCTTATCATGTAAAGAGGCATTATAATTACATTTTGAAAACTACACATTTATAATGGCTGTTCGGTTGTTGTAATCATTATCAAAGTGGGTTTAAATTCTTTCAACCCAATAGTTATAATATTTCTGTGTTTCTTTCATCAAATTTATTGGGTTACGAGCTTTAACAACACGTTCCATGGAAAGCGTGCAAGGAAAGTTAATTAATACACTTGGTATCCATTCAGTATGTGCAAGGCATGTGTGTTATCCTTCTTGTGAACCCGGTTATATCTGGACGAGTTAGAACCATAAGATGGTCGTGAAATGAACCAAAAGCTCTGAAACCATAATTCAAGTAAATTCCAAAAGGTTAATTAAGGCACGGCTACCTTAAATTATTCAAATCTCAATTCCTTAACAATTTACATTATTTCATTTAATTTATCTACTTAAATATCATAAATAATGTTAGTCAAAACTAGGGTCAATTAACAATTCTTTGAGACCGTAAGTTGATCATGAGGATCTGGATCGAACACATCGATGGTAATTAGGGCTGCACAAAGTATGGGTTGGGTCGGGTCTGACCAAATATTTCACCCGACCCGCATAGGTATGGGTTTAAGGTAGCTCAACCCGTATCCGACCCTATATGAGGTTGGATATGGGTTGGGTCGAAGTATGGGTTAGGTCGGGTTTAGTAGGGTTGGGTTGGGTTGCATGAATCTAATAAAAAATGAGAATATAAGGGAATATTTTCAAAAAATAACATTAAAATGTTCAACATAATATATTAGATTTTAGCTAGCATAACGCACTTAAACTAACTAATTCATTATAACATATATTTTATTAAAATTTCATTGTAAAACACATCATATGAAATTAGTTCACTACATAGTAGAACAAGTGTTTTATTTTAAAATACATTAAAATGCCCTTTGGAATATCTTTGCCAAATTCTATTTTGTTCGGGTTGACATAAAATATGCTTTTTCGTATATTTACTGTAGAATACATAAACATTATTCTAGGATTAGACTATTCTAATTTTAAGTGTATTGATATTAAATTAGGTTTTTAATATAGGGTTGGGTTGGGTTAAAGTAGGGTTGGGTTGAACAAAGTAACACACCCGACCCATATATAGTATGGGTTACAAATTGTAACCCATATCCGACCCGAACTAGGATGGGTTGGGTTGGGTTTATGTGGGTTGGGTCGGGTTGGTGGGTTGGGTCGGGTTGGATATGGGTTGTGTGCAGCCCTAATGGTAATATGATAAACAACAATGAACGATTTCTTAATTTTCCACTGACAGATCAAAGGTCTAGGAAGAGGGGTTTTGACAAGAATCGAAGAAGGGACCAACAAAACTGGATCCGGGTCCTTGTCAATGAATACAAGACGAGAAGGCATAACCAAACGAGTAGCATGTAGTACATATCTCAGCTTTCAAAAGGTAAAACACATCAATACAGCAAATTCTATCTTCACACAAGCATACTGAAAAGGTGCTTCGGTAATAGTTTGTACAAAATTATTTCAATCAAAGCATTCATTTACTCAGGTCTCTCTCTACGCACCGTAGACTCATCAAAACATATGAGATGCTTAATGTGACTAGCTAACCAATTAACTTCGAGAAAAAGTTTAAATATGAAAGGAATATTGGAAAATATTAAACAAACATGATTGTAGAGGACTTGTTCACGGACCTAGTCGACCGTCCAACTCCACCAAATGATGATAAACACGTTCCAAGGATAAAGATTAGATCAACTTCAAGAACATGGTGACGCTCTTTGGAGCATGAGAACTAAAAATAAACATCATTTTGTCAAACTTAATTTGAGTTTACATGAGCTAATAAGGTGGTTCTTAACCATAGAAATAGTAGAGATTGGCATCTAAATATAAACCCACAAATTGGTTCTTTCAAAAGGAAGTGTCAACTTCAACAACGTTTGAGGAGGCACCATGACACCGTCAATTATATAATATAATTATATAAATGATATGATGCAACTATTTTTCATAATTTTTAGTCTATTTTATTGGCATCAATTTTATTTTAGCAACATACCACTCCTTATATATATATGTTTTGAAAGATATAAATAGACTATAAATGCAATTTATATGGTTTTATCATTGTCATAACATTCAAGTTACAAATCAACCACTAATTTATATTGTTCATATTACATATGAACACTAAACGCTAAAATTATATCATCAAAGTATATCTATTATAAACCTTGTACAAAGTACTAGTTTTGAAGATATGAATTGATTTTTTGTGGAAAGCATACTACAAAACATAGATATGATTACATTAATACTATATATCTATGGAACTGCATCGATTATTTAAGCAAAATTTGATAAATAGCAGTTCCCAATTAACGCCTATAATTAAGTAGCTTATACGTAATATAATACAAAACAAAAATCATTATCTCATCTTTTATTAATTCTCTTGCTAATATTCAAGTTCCAAACATTTCAAAAAATAAATTCGCTCCCTTTAACATCATCAAAATGTTGACTTTAGTTTATTGCATTTTAAGAACAATTCAAGGATCTTTAGTTCTCTTGTTTATATTCATTCAAGTTCTTTGCATCTTCAAAATGTCTTCTACTTCAATCAACTCTCTCATAAATATTTTTATTCAAGGTGTACACACCTTACAAACCATCATCCATTCTCCTTAATGTAGTTTAGAATATTTCATCTTTAATTCCTTCGAAGCTATCATACACTCATACATAAAATTTTCAATTTTAGATATATTCATTATTAATTCAACAAATTTATAAAATATCGAGTAACAAAACGACCCTTACCTAATATTCACTACATTTTTTTATATTAAAATTAATCAAACAAACTTAATTAATGAATATTCATTGGTCAACTAACAAACACAAATCCACATCAAAAATAACAAATTCTGCAAACGTCTCATTTATCTCAGCAAAATTTAATCGGTTCCATATATGAAAACGTGTACATACATAAGAATACTTAAATCCCCAGACTAAATGTTTAAATTTTCGGCATTGTGTTTTTGCAACGTTGACATGCTCAATGCACAAAGTAAAGATTGGCAAATATATTAACTACCATGAAAATTGCGCAGACCTAAAATCGAATTCATCAGACAAAAATCGAAGAAAAAACAAAGCCCTAATCTGTCTACAACTCAAACCGTAAGACAACTCGTGCTTTAATTTAAATCATAAAAGCATATTAATTTTAATAGAAAGAAACAAGAACAGATTGAACAATCGGAATGATCAAAGTATACCTTCGAAATATTTAGAGCAAGAACGACGGAAAATAGCGCCAGGAGGGAGAGCGAGAACGAGAGGGAGAAAGGGGTGTTTGATTAGATCAAACACCCCTTTCTCGCTCTCGTTCTGATCAAACACCCCATTCTCGCTCTCGTTCTCGCTCTCCCTCCTGGCGCTATTTTCCGTCGTTCTTGCTCTAAATATTTCGAAGGTATACTTTGATCATTCCGATTGTTCAATCTGTTCTTGTTTCTTTCTATTAAAATTAATATGCTTTTATGATTTAAATTAAAGCACGAGTTGTCTTACGGTTTGAGTTGTAGACAGATTAGGGCTTTGTTTTTTTTTCGATTTTTGTCTGATGAATTCAATTTTAGATCTGTGCAATTTTAATGGTAGTTAATATATTTGCCAATCTTGTATAATTTGTGCATTGAGCATGTCAACGTTGCAAAAACACAATGCCGAAAATTTAAACATTTAGTCTGGGGATTTAAGTATTCTTAGGTATGTACACGTTTTCATATATGGAACCGATTAAATTTTGCTGAGATAAATGAGACGTTTGTAGAATTTGTTATTTTTGATGTGGATTTGTATTTGTTAGTTGACCAATAAATATTCATTAATTAAGTTTGTTTGATTAATTTTAATATAAAAAATTTAGTGAATATTAGGTAAGGGTCGTTTTGTTACTCGATATTTTATAA
This sequence comes from Allium fistulosum, assembly GCA_030737815.1. NCBI lineage: Eukaryota > Viridiplantae > Streptophyta > Magnoliopsida > Asparagales > Amaryllidaceae > Allium > Allium fistulosum. Next base: position 370,741,853 of record CM060908.1, read on the forward strand.
ATTTGTTGAATTAATAATGAATATATCTAAGATTGAAAATTTTGTGCATGAGTGTATGATAGCTTTTGAAGGAATTAAAGATGAAATATTCTGGACTACATTGAGGGAAATGGATGATGGTTTGTAAGGTGTGTACACCTTGAATAAAAATATTTATGAGAGAGTTGAGTGAAGTAGAAGACATTTTGAGGATGCAAAGAACTTGAATGAATATAAACAAGAGAACTAAAGAAACTTGAATTGTTTTTAAAATGCAATGAACTAAAGTCAACATTTTGATGATATTAAAGGGAGCGAATTTATTTTTTGAAATGTTTGGAACTTGAATATTAGCAAGAGAATTAATAAAAGTTGAGATAATGATTTTTGTTTTGTATTATATTACGTATAAGCTACTCAATTATAGGCGGTAATTGGTAACTGCTATTTATCAAATTTTGCTTAAATAATCGATGCAGTTCCATAGATATATAGTATTAATGTAATCATATCTATGTTTTGTAGTATGCTTTCCACAAAAAATCAATTCATATCTTCAAAACTAGTACCATGTACTTTGTACAAGGTTTATAATAGATATACTTTGATGATATAATTTTAGCGTTTAGTGTTCAGATGTAATATGAACAATATAAATTAGTGGTTTGGTAACTTGAATGTTATGACAATGATAAAACCATATAAATTGCATTTATAGTCTATTTATATCTTTCAAAACATATATATATATATATAAAAGGAGTAGTATGTTGCTAAATTAAAATTGACGCCAATAAAATAGACTAAAAATTATGAGAAATAGTTGCATCATATCATTTATATAATTATATTATATAATTGACGGTGTCATGGTACCTCCTCGAACGTTGTTGAAGTTGACACTTCCTTTTGAAAGAACCAATTTGTGGGTTTATATTTAGATGCCAATCTCTACTATATCTATGGTTAAGAACCTACTTATTAGCTCATGTAAACTCAAGTTAAGTTTGACAAAATGATGTTTATTTTTAGTTCTCATGCTCCAAATAGCGTCACCACGTTCTTGAAGTTGATCTAATCTTTATCCTTGGAACGTGTTTATCATCATTTGGTGAAGTTGGACGGTCGACTAGGTCCGTGAACAAGTCCTCTCCAATCATGTTTGTTTAATATTTTCCAATATTCCTTCCATATTTAAACTTTTTCTCGAAGTTAATTGGTTAGCTAGTCACATTAAGGATCTCATATGTTTTGATGAGTCTACGGTGCGTAGAGACAGACCTAAGTAAACAAATGCTTTGATTGAATAATTTTGTACAAGCTATTACCGAAGCACCTTTTCAGTATGCTTGTGTGAAGATAGAATTTGTTGTATTGATGTGTTTTACCTTTTGAAAGCTGAGATCTGTACTACATGCTACTCGTTTGGTTATGCCTTCTCGTCTTGTATTCATTGACAAGGACCCGGATCCAGTTTTGTTGGTCCCTTCTTCGATTCTTGTCAAAACCCCTCTTCCTAGACCTTTGATCTGCCAGTGGAAAATTAAGAAATCGTTCATTGTTTATCATATTACCATCGTTGTGTTCGATCCAGATCCTCATGATCAACTTACGGTCTCAAAGAAACTATCTTGTAATGATCCTAGTTTTGACTAACATTATTTATGACATTTAAGTAGATAAATTATATGAAATAATGTAAATTGTTAAGGATTGAGATTTGAATAATTTAAGGTAGTCGTGCCTTAATTAACCTATAAAGCCAAAGATAATAAAAATGAAATAAGTAAAATGAATAAGATAAGGGCAAAATAGGAATAAACTAAGTTCTTATACCCTAAACCCTTCTTACTTTCACTCCTTATACATTTACAAACAAAACTAAAAACATTCAAAGCTTGGCCGGCCACCATTAAGGAAAAACAAAATGCAAGATAAGCAAGAATTCAAGTAGGAGGCTTAATCAAATCAATTCAAGAGCAAATCTCAATCTCCTTAACAACAATCAAAGATGAATAATAGGTTTACATCTCATTTTGTTTGGTTTCGGTTTAGATCCGAATTTATTTTGTAAGTAAAATGCCATGTTTTGATTATTTAAATGGATATATATGCTTGTTGGTGAATTATGTTGCTTCATATAGATTTTATGGTATGTTGTGATTTGAAAAACCTATTAAACGACATCCAAATGGCTTGCGTTTTCGATATAAGGTCAATAACATTATTTTAGAGACGAATTTCAAGTTTCATAATTTTCTAAATTAATGTGTTTATAATGAATTTTCTAGGAAAGAAAATGGTTAAATTGAGTTTAAATTATTTTCATCAAATATATGATAGCCTTGGGTCTGAAATTCAAAATATGTTAGACAACATATTAAAAACGGTTTATGAGAATTTTTGGAGAATTTTCCTAAGTATTTTATTATGGATATAAAATTATTTAAGGTATGAGACTTTGATGTTTTATATGCTTCTAAAAGGAGAAGGGGCTAATTTGTGAAATGTTTTAATTATTAATTACTGAATTCAGCAGCATTTTTAGAAAAAGATTTTGAAAAAGAATTGGCAACCAATTATACGTTGACAAATAAGGCAAGTTAGTTGGAAAGATATTACTTTAAAAGGCTAATAATCAGTTTTGCAAAGAATTACTGCTTCGCCACTTACAGCAACTACCTTTCGACCTCATACTTCCGTCCCAACCAAGTCGAAACCAATACACATGGTATCAGTGCTTTGGTACATAGTGGATTGGAGTTAGGCGGAAGGTATAGAGTTGAAACATGCTTTCGAAGGGGTAGAAGCTACTATTTTGACTACGAATCACTTATGTTTATAAAGGAGCCTTTCGAAGGAGTTATATTACTTTCGATTTAGTCAAATGTGCCTTTGTTTTATCAAAAAGGGCTTTCAAAAAGGGTTGCCGTCTTTTTATTTTAAAATGAAGCTTTCGAAGGGGTTCGAAACCCATGTCGTCGCATTCAACCCTTCGAATCAATGCTTTCAAAAGGGTACTTTTGCTTTTAAACTTTGAAGCCCTTCTCCATGCTTTCGAAAGGGTTGGTTTCGAAACCGTCCACTTTCTTTTACTTGGGAATAATGCTTTCGAAAGCAATGCTTTCACTCCAGTTCTTTTAAGGCCCTTTGTTTTATTAAAAGATAAATCCAAAGGTTTCGGAAGGAATGGTTTTAAATGGTTTCGAAGCTATGTTTCATAGACTTTTACTTGGACCCAACGCTTTTAAAAGGTTTATTTTAAGTAAGGAATTTTAATACCTTCGAAAAGTATATAATGTGTTTCGAAGGGGAGGTACCTCAATGTTTTCAAAAGATTTACTTGAGTTTTTAAATAGAAGGTTTCCAATGCTTTAGAAAGACAAGTTTAAAGTATTTTGAAAAGAGAATGTCTAAGGTTTTATAAAGCTTTCGAAGCGATACTTTCAATGATTTCGAAATGTCTATTTTTCAAGATTTCGAAAGGTATGTTTTGGCCTTTCGGCCTAGTGTTTCAAGGTAAAGCAGTTAACCTATTTTGAAAGAGGTACTTTCAATGGATTTGAAAGGTACTGTTTAAAGTTTTTAAACAATGGTTTCGAAGGTGATATCTTGGATTTAAAGCCTAAAGTTTTTTAAGTTAAAGAAGGGCTTTAACTTGTTTTAAAGAGGTAGATTAAATGAAATAATGTAAATTGTTAAGGGATTTAAATTTGAATAATTTAAGGTAGCCGTGCCTTAATTAACCTATAAGCCAAAGAGAATAAAAATGAAACAAGCAAGAGGAATAAGATAAGGGCAAAATAGGAATAAACTAAGTTATTATACCCTAAACCCTTCTTACTTTCACTCCTTATCCATTCTAAGCATTTGCAAACAAAACTAAAAACATTCAAAGCTTGGCCGGCCACCACTAAGGGAAAACAAACGGGAAGATATGCAAGAATTCAAATCAATTCAAGAGCAAATCTCAACCTCCTTAACAACAAGCTAAGATGAATAATAGGTTTACATATCATTTTATTTGGTTTTGGTTTCTAGTTGAGATCCGAATTTATTTTGCAAGTAAAATGCCATGTTTTGATTATTTAAATGGATATATATGTATGTTGATGAGTTATGTTGCTTCATATAGATTTTATGGTATGTTGTGATTTGAAAAACCTATTAAACGACATCCAAATGGCTTGCGTTTTCGATATAAGGTCAATAACATTATTTTAGAGACGAGTTTCAAGTTTCATAATTTTCTAAATTAATGTGTATTTATAATGAATTTTCTAGGAAAGAAACTGGTTAAATTGAGTTTAAATTATTTTTGGCAAATATATGATAGCATTGGGTCTGAAATTCAAAAAATGTTAGAAAACATATTAAAAATGATTTATGAGAATTTTTGGAGAATTTTCCTGAGTATTTTATTATGGATATAAAATTATTTAAGGTATGAAACTTAAATGTTTTATATGCTTCTAAAAGGAGAAGGGGCTAATTTGTGAAATGTTTTAATTATTAATTCCTGAATTTGGCAGCACTTTTAGAAAAAGATTTTGAAAAAGAATTGGCAACCAATATATGTTGACAAATAAGGCAAGTTAGTTGGAAAGATATTACTTTAAAATGCTACTGCTTCGTCACTTACAACAGCTGCCTTTCGACCCCATACTTCCGTCCCAACCAAGTCGAAACCAATACACATGGTATCGGTCTCTTGGTGCGTAGTGGATTGGAGTTAGGCGGAAGGTATAGAGTCGAAACATGCATTCGAAGGGGTAAAAGCTACTATTTTGACTATGAATCACTTATATGTTTATAAAGGAGCCTTTCGAAGGAGTTATATCAGTTTTCGATTTAGTCAAATGTGCCTTTGTTTTATCAAAAAGGGCTTTCGAAAGGGGTTGCCGCCTTTTATTTTAAAATGAAGTTTTCGAAGGGGTTCGAAACCCATGCTGTCGCATTCAACCCTTCGAATCAATGCTTTCGAAATGGTACTTTTGCCTTTAAACTTTGAAGCCGCTTCTCCATGCTTTCGAAAGGGTTGGTGTCAAAATTGTCCACTTTCTTTTACTTAGGAATAATGCTTTCGCCCCAGTTCTTTTAAGGTCCTTTTTTCTATTAAAAGATAAAGCCAAAGGTTTCGAAATGAATAGTTTTAAATGGTTTTGAAGTTATGTTCCACAAACTTTTACTTGGACCCAACGCTTTCAAAAGGTTTGTTTTGAGTAAGGAATTTTAATACCTTCGAAAAGTATATAATGTAGGTTTCGAGGGGAGATACCCCAATTTTTTCAAAAGGTTTACTTGAGTCTTTAAATAGAAGGTTTTCAATGCTTTCGAAAGACAGATTTAAAATATTTTGAAAATAGGAGGTCTAAGGTTTTATAAAAGCTTTCGAAGGGATACTTTTAATGACTTCAAAAGGTCTATTTTTAAAGGTTTCAAAATGTGTGTTTTGGCCTTTCGCCCTAGTGTTTCAAGGTAAAGTAATGGATTCGAAAGGGACTGTTTAAAGTTTTTAAACAAGGGTTTCGAAGGTGATATCTTGGATTTAAAACCGAAAGTTTTTTAAGTTAAAGAAGGGCTTTAACTTGTTTTAAAGGGATAAATAACCCTATTGATTTAGGTTTTCATCAACATTGTTTTGTGAAAGCATATATCATGACAAAGATATTTGAGTAAAGCAAAGCGTATATTTTTCTTGTTTAAGTATGATTTAATGGGTTAAATCAATTTGAAATAAATGTTTTCAAGGAAAATTTAATGGGTTAGTTAACTCTAAGTAAATAACTCAGATATTATAATACCAAATGAGACTGGTATAGGGTCGCGCCCTATACTTTAGCTGGTAGCTCCTAGCTAATATAAGTCCGAAATTACAGTGTGTAGGGCTTTGTCAAAGGTAAGACTAAAATGATGTTACACACAGAAATGAATATACAGAGAAAGATATGTTATTGGTGAGCCCGCAAAACCATTAGGATCAGTTGACCCTGAAAGAAGTAAGTTAAGGACAGACCGTCCAGGAGTGTGTCTAATAGAAGTTAGATTATTTATTTTATCTGGTAGGCCCGAGTCAGCCAATGATTAGTAGTTAGCCAAACAAAACTATATTGTTCAGACAGATAGTCCATTGATTACCTGATTTATGTGCATATATGATATTGCTACTATTGTTTTGATCAATTTGGTTGTAGGATTCTGATTTGCAAAAAGATATGTTTTTAAAAGGGATATTAGCGAGGGGAAACCCGTTCCGCTAAGCGGCGTGGTCTCACTTAATATCAGAAAAACGAGATGTAATTGTTATCCCGCTTTTTGGTCAAAGCTGGAATATCAACAAATCGGATGGATATCAGGATTGGAGTTCAATTGGAAACAAGGCTGCAATGGATATCGTCAAAATTTGGTCGAGCTCCAATCAGGACGGAATCGATTGGAAATGATGATGAGGACTAGGAGAGGCTACGTTTCAAGTTTCAGGTTAATCGGAGTTTGTACGGAGAAGATACGATCGATACAAGGTAGGAAGAAGGTACTGTTCGAATCCATCATCTTCCCTTGCCTCGACTCCATCATCTTCCCTTGCCTCGACTCCATCATCTTCCCTTGCCTCGACTCCATCATCTTCCCTTGCCTTGACTCCATCATCTTCCCTTGCCTCGACTCCATCGAATTTCCCTTGCCTCGACTCCATCATCTTCCCTTGCCTCGACTCCATCGAACTTCCCTTGCCTCGACTCCATCATCTTCCCTTGCCTCGACTCCATCATCTTCCCTTGCCTCGACTCCATCGAATTTCCCTTGCCTCGACTCCATCATCTTCCCTTGCCTCGACTCCATCGAACTTCCCTTGCCTCGACTCCATCGAACTTCCCTTGCCTCGACTCCATCATCTTCCCTTGCCTCGACTCCATCATCTTCCCTTGCCTCGACTCCATCGAATTTCCCTTGCCTCGACTCCATCGAATTTCCCTTGCCTCGACTCCATCGAACTTTCCTTGCCTCGACTCCGTCGAACTTCCCTTGCCTCGACTCCGTCGAACTTCCCTTGCCTCGACTCCGTCGAACTTCCCTTGCTTTGACTCCATCATCTTCGAATCCATTTCAACTGAGAATCCTTCGAATCCATTACCTCGAATCCAAGCCATGGATTCGACCCAGTCAAACCGGAGTACAAAACGGATCGAAGCGAGAGACACGCGCCACGTCGCAGCAAGCATCGAGTCGACCGAATCGATTCGAACCAAGATCGATTCGAAGTATCCCTGTTCTCCAGAAATGCAACATTGAATCGATCATATCTCGAGTTCTACAAGTCCAAATACCATGAAATTTTCACAGAAGCTTAAGCACATGATGAAGAATGTTCACGCCAAATTTCAGCTAGATTGGATGATTTCTTGATCGATTCGAACCAAGGGTCAAATCGATCCCAAAGTGGGCCCAGATCTCCAGATTTCGGCCATGTGGGCCCCCTGACGTACCAGAACTGGTCTCCCCTCATTTTAGGCGAAGTATCAGCCTCCTACACCTATAAATAGAGCCCCTGGTCATTCAGAAAAGGGGTCGGACAACTTTGAGAGCTAAAGAGCGCCCGGACTCTGCCAGATTTACTCCAGATCACCATTGCTGCCTTAGATTCAGATTATAATCGTAAAATCCGTTGTACTACGCGATAGGAAATTGTAATCTTCAAGCATCGATCAATAAAAGATAAAAACTTTGGAGTGGACGTAGGCCGGAGATAGCCGAACCACTATAAATCTCGTGTTTTCGATCATTATTTCTGGATTGCTGTTTGTTACTTGCTTAGATTTGTGATTTGTGTGTGAATACTGTTGATTTGTATTCATACGCTGGTGCTTTCACTAAACTTGGGGTTTGTGACCATTTTTGGCGCAAACACTTTGGTGCTTTCACTGAGAACGACTAGCACCCGCTACATCGGATTGAAGTTCAGATTTGAAAGACAATGACTCGACAAACAAGTAGAAGGCAAAGAGCTGAGAGAAGCCAACAGGGAGGAAGTCAAGAGGCATCCTCTGGTGCTGGAGAAGGACAAGCTTCGATTTACATTACCAGAGATGAAATGGAAGCTATGGCGAATTCATTACACGAGAGGTTGCTGAAGAGCCAACAGGATATGATGCAGACTTTCTTCGAGCAGATAAGAGCTGCAGGAACACAGAACCTTGGACCAACTACATCAACTACAAATGTGGAACAAGGAACTAGGGTTGCGGAACCTAATGGAGTACAGAATACAGAACCGGAAGGCAATCAACAAGGGCTTGGGGGCAGGCCCGCAGGATCTAACGCAGAAGGACCTTTGGAGGGAGTACAGCAAGCTAGAGCCAACGTTGCGGCTAATGAGCCACATGAGGAATATGTGCCGGAGTTCCCACGAGAGCATGGGGGGCAACCCCTAACAGGCAACGCTGGATTAATGGAAATTATTAGGAAGACTATGCGTGGAGGTTTGACCAATAGAGATTTGGAAGGAGTGAACAGGAGTCCGTTCACTCGAGAAATCAGGGTAGCTCAGAATCCGCCTAAGTTCAAGTTACCTAGTGTAGAAGCATATAATGGCAAGGCTGATCCGACTGATCACTTGATGAGGTACACAAGACACATGGAAGTGCTGGGGGCATCGGAGGAAGTGATGGCCAGATGTTTCCCTTTATACTTAACAGACCTAGCGGCAATGTGGTTTAGGCAGCTGGAAGAAGGATCTATCAGGACTTGGAGGGAATTGGTGGACAGGTTTTTGGGACAGTTTCGGGTTCATATCAAAAGACCTAAGAACGTGATGACGTTAACATCGGTAAAGCAAAGGACGGATGAATCACTTAGAGCATTTTTGACTCGATTTAATGCGGCGGTTGCTTCGGTGGATCGGCCGGATCCATCGATGGTTTTGATGGCGGCAGTGTCGGGAGTCAGAGAGGATTCAGATTTTAAAGTATCTTTAGTACGAGACCCGCCACTGGATCTCGGGGAATTCTTCCACGAAGCTGAAAGGTTCCTTCGGCAAGAAGATGCATGTATGGACTTAAAGTTAAAAGAGGTGAATGTGACTGAGGGTGGAGGACCATCCAACGGAAGCTCGGACAAAGATAAAGGAAAAAGGAAGTTGGGCGACGATTCAGGAAAATCCAGGAAGCAATGGAAGGATCCAAAGTTTTCCACATACACAGAATTAAACGAGACGCAGGAGCGGATATTCATGGAAACTCGGAATCGCCTTCCTTACCGGAGGCCGGCTAGGAGAGAATCATCCGAGCGGGAGAGGGCATCTGGAAAGCATTGTCTCTTCCACGATTTGGACGGGCATGATACCAACAGCTGCAGGCACCTAAAGGATATAATTGAGGAGCATGTGAGGAATGGGCAGTTGAGGCAGTATGTTGGGGCTCGGAATGCAGCGGTGGAGCAGGAGCAACCACCGCCTACCTCAAACCATGAGGATATGAGGTACAGGAATAATGGTCGATTGGTAATCAATTGATCAGGATAATATGAAATAAGTAGCAAACCATTGGCGAGCAACCGAGTCATTTACACATGTATGGGGACGGAGATAGCCCCTAGGCATGCTCTGAATGATGATAAACCGCAAAGCCATGTTTTGCGAAATCTGTCTTTTGTTTTTGGATTGGACACTTAGTTTTCTGGTTTGGTTTTGGAGTTTGGATTGAACTCCTGGTTTTTGTTTGCTTTCTGCTTTGGATTTTCGTTCGGATGACTGGTTTTTGTTTTGGGTTTTCTGTTTTGGATGTCGGTTTGGATTTCTGATTTTCGGATTGGATTTTGATTGGATTCTTTATTGTTTTTGATAAATGGTCGTCGAGTATGGACTATGCTCGGCAAGGGTCCGGAGTGACCAGGATTCGGCCTAGGACTTAGGCCTCCTATTATCAATTATTGTTTCAGGTCGTTGAGTATGGACTATGCTCAGCAAGGGTCCGGAGCGACCATGATTCGGCTTAGGACTTAAGCCACGGCATTACTTGCGTCCAGGGACACTGGACCACGGTCGTCAGGTGTGGATTGCGCTTGGCAAGAACCCGGAGAGGTTAGCTCAGCGTCCAGGGACACTGGACCACGGTCGTCAGGTGTGGATTGCGCTTGGCAAGAACCCGGAGAGGTTACATCAGCGTCCAGGGACACTGGACCACGGTCGTCAGGTGTGGATTGCGCTTGGCAAGAACCCGGAGAGGTTACATCAGCGTCCAGGGACACTGGACCACGGTCGTCGTGTGTGGATTGCGCTTGACAAGAGCCCAAAGAGGTTATAGATTTGGATATCGGCCCGGAGAGGTCCTGGATTTGGCTATTGGCTGTTGGATAAGAATGGATCAAAGGCTCGGTCTTCGAGTTCGGATGGACATGGAATTGGCTACGGACTTTGGGTATCAGATACGGAATTATTCAAAACACGCCTTCTTATCACAAGGCATGTTTTGGGGGGCAAATGTTATCCCGCTTTTTGGTCAAAGCTGGAATATCAACAAATCGGCTGGATATCAGGATTGGAGTTCAATTGGAAACAAGGCTGCAATGGATATCGTCAAAATTTGGTCGAGCTCCAATCAGGACGGAATCGATTGGAAATGATGATGAGGACTAGGAGAGGCTACGTTTCAAGTTTCAGGTTAATCGGAGTTTGTACGGAGAAGATACGATCGATACAAGGTAGGAAGAAGGTACTGTTCGAATCCATCATCTTCCCTTGCCTCGACTCCATCATCTTCCCTTGCCTCGACTCCATCATCTTCCCTTGCCTCGACTCCATCATCTTCCCTTGCCTTGACTCCATCATCTTCCCTTGCCTCGACTCCATCGAATTTCCCTTGCCTCGACTCCATCATCTTCCCTTGCCTCGACTCCATCGAACTTCCCTTGCCTCGACTCCATCATCTTCCCTTGCCTCGACTCCATCATCTTCCCTTGCCTCGACTCCATCGAATTTCCCTTGCCTCGACTCCATCATCTTCCCTTGCCTCGACTCCATCGAACTTCCCTTGCCTCGACTCCATCGAACTTCCCTTGCCTCGACTCCATCATCTTCCCTTGCCTCGACTCCATCATCTTCCCTTGCCTCGACTCCATCGAATTTCCCTTGCCTCGACTCCATCGAATTTCCCTTGCCTCGACTCCATCGAACTTCCCTTGCCTCGACTCCATCGAACTTCCCTTGCCTCGACTCCGTCGAACTTCCCTTGCCTCGACTCCGTCGAACTTCCCTTGCTTCGACTCCATCATCTTCGAATCCATTTCAACTGAGAATCCTTCGAATCCATTACCTCGAATCCAAGCCATGGATTCGACCCAGTCAAACCGGAGTACAAAACGGATCGAAGCGAGAGACACGCGCCACGTCGCAGCAAGCATCGAGTCGACCGAATCGATTCGAACCAAGATCGATTCGAAGTATCCCTGTTCTCCAGAAATGCAACATTGAATCGATCATATCTCGAGTTCTACAAGTCCAAATACCATGAAATTTTCACAGAAGCTTAAGCACATGATGAAGAATGTTCACGCCAAATTTCAGCTAGATTGGATGATTTCTTGATCGATTCGAACCAAGGGTCGAATCGATCCCAAAGTGGGCCCAGATCTCCAGATTTCGACCATGTGGGCCCCCTGACGTACCAGAACTGGTCTCCCCTCATTTTAGGCGAAGTATCAGCCTCCTACACCTATAAATAGAGCCCCTGGTCATTCAGAAAAGGGGTCGGACAACTTTGAGAGCTAAAGAGCGCCCGGACTCTGCCAGATTTACTCCAGATCACCATTGCTGCCTTAGATTCAGATTATAATCGTAAAATCCGTTGTACTACGCGATAGGAAATTGTAATCTTCAAGCATCGATCAATAAAAGATAAAAACTTTGGAGTGGACGTAGGCCGGAGATAGCCGAACCACTATAAATCTCGTGTTTTCGATCATTATTTCTGGATTGCTGTTTGTTACTTGCTTAGATTTGTGATTTGTGTGTGAATACTGTTGATTTGTATTCATACGCTGGTGCTTTCACTAAACTTGGGGTTTGTGACCATTTTTGGCGCAAACAGTAATAGTATTATTCACACCCGGCTTTATGTCTGACTCGAAGTTTATGTTTCCCCTTAAATTCTCGGGTGCTCAAAATTAATTCGAGTAGATTGAGAGAGTTAAGGTTTTGCAGGCTTAGTAGGCGAACGAATGAGCTTCCAAAGACGTGCAGGAGGCAAAGTTAGCTATATAGGAGTAATTAGTTTTATTTCCGCTATGATGTATTTAAGACCAATATGTTTATTTAGTACTCTGATCATCCAAGGGTGCATCTTCGTATGTTGCTCTTGGCGTAAGTTGTAATAATTATATTTGTTCGAAACCCAGAAATCGTTTGGGATTGTGTAATGGAATATGAAACATGGATTTGAAATGTAATCGGTAAAGTTGTTTTTTTTTGAAATCTGTGATTTTATTTTATATTCACGTGCTTCTGATATTATGGATACCATTATAGTATTTTGTCATCAGAAGTTAATATTATAGATGGCTGCAGCATCTGTAGCGTTTAGCTTCGGACCTCAAGATATGTGATGTTACATATTTCAATCGAAAAATTATCTTGCTACGGTCTCCTCTGGTGTCCCAAATTCCGAGCCATGTCATAGCCTCTTTGTCCCCCTTCAACCTCCACAACCACTTCCCACTCAGTTTGAGTTTGATTCCTTGTCCCATGCCAGATTTAAATGACTTGGATGAAGGGATTGGCTATAATGTTAACGTTGTATTTTCATAATTCCTTTTGGTTTAGTGCGCATTTGTGTTGGATGTGTACTTGTGATGTATCTAGGGTGGCTTCTTCTTGTAAGGAGAAGAATGTTACTCTTGTACTGTGTGTGATGTTATGTATGAGTTGTGCTAAGGTATTTCTTGTTGGAGATGGGCTAGCCCGCAATGGAAGTTATAAGCGAATTTCAAATATTTTTACTCTATTGGATCTTTATTAGGCCTATGAAGTCTAATTCATTTAGAACATTTGTAAATTTTATTTAAATAAAACCTTTTATTTTATATAAATTTATAAATTACATAGAGTTTTATTTAATTTATATTTTATACATATAAACATTGTTTTAAAAATCTGCCTTGATACTCGTCTTGAGGAGCGCCTCGAGGAAATGAGAGATTAAATGGTTTGAGGCTTTCATCAAAAAGTTTTTTTACCTCTAAAGCTTACGTCTCAAAAACTTGAGGCATATAAAGCTTACAAAGCGTACGTCTCACATGCCTCAAACTGACGATGTATGCTACTCAAGAATATTTTCACTCTTAGTTGCAGATATTGAAACTAACAGAAATTATTAAAATTCAATTATTTAATGAAAAACAAAAAAGAACAAAATTTAAGAAAATGGAAGTTAGTGTTTTTTTACTTTTTAATTTTAGTATCGACATAATAATCAAGTAAGATTGTTTCTGAAACAACGATCAACAATTATGTAATGGCTTTTCTTATTGTCATTTAAAGAAAATTTCTTAATCAGTTCGTTAAATCTCTAAATAAATTTTGCAGATCAATTTTAATTATTAGAAGAAATCGAAATTGAAATTTAGCGGAATCGAAACTGGAATCGTATGAATTCCAGTTATTTATCTTTACTCTTTAAAAAAAAGATGTAAACATGCTCAGATGAAGATCTAAATAATTTGTTCTTTATTTTTTGCATAGGTTAATTTAAAATATCAAATTTAGTTATATGTTTTGCATTTTATTTTTACTCGAAAAGCTTACGCCTTAACGTTTGGAGGCTTACGCCTCGCCTCACGGACCTGAAATCGCCTTAGGTACGCTTTCGTGTTTTAAAACAATGCATATACATGTATACACATGTATCATATACATATATGTATATGTGTGCATGTGTAACATGATAACCCATGTAAGGTATTACATGGCCGTATATAGTGTTGAGATTTACATCGCAACGGACATGTTAGCTCATCCGATATGTATTGTATGTTGTCTAAATATATGTGTGTATGTAGAGGAGCGTTCAATGACACCCCAAATAGTGCAGCACCCCTGGAGTCTCTGATTTCCACCACACTAATATGGTTTTTCCTCTCTTCTCATTAGTCCTATTATTTAATTCAGATTGTATGGTGGAAAACAAGAGGTTACATGGATGCTGCAAAACAAAGGTGTCATTGAGCGCTCCTTATGTATGCAAATTTGTTAGTTATATAAATATTATAAATCTACACACATGTATATATAAAACTTTTATGTATATATATAAGTAGAATGTTATGTGTGTGTGTATATATATATGTATATGTATTATTGTAATAAATTAAAATGATTTATATATATATATATATACATGATGTAAAAGTTTTTAAAAAAAATTAAGAACTAATCTTTAATAATAGTTGTAATATCTTTGGCGTCACACTTTTTTGGTGTCAGCGTGAACTACTAAAAACATCCTTAATACCAAATCATAAATCACTTGAAACATAATGTAACGATTAAATTTCTTTTACAAATTCAAAACGTCCGTCTACAAATATTATCAAATCTTAATATCACTTAAAAATAGGATCTAACAGATAAAGTTCTTTTACAAATTCAAAACATCCATCTACAAATACTATTAGATTTAATATCACTTAAAAATAGGATCTAGCAAATAAAGTTCTTTTATAAATTCAAAACATTCATCTACAAATACTATCAAATCTTAATATCACTTAAAAGCAGGATCTAACAAACAAATTATTAATTAATAATATAAATAAAAATTCAAACTTAAAAAGAAATTAGATGTTGCAACTTAGAAATTAAATTTAAAACAGCAAATGATTTCAATGCAAAAATATAGTTAAATGTTTATATAAATTATTTTATCGTGAATGTGCTAAACATATACCATTTGCAGAAAAATAATTCACGCTTGAAGCACGTGTCATCATCACGCACGAAGCGCATGTTGAAACGCTCGTGTGTGTGTGTATGTATGTATTACAAAGACAATATTTATTTATTTATATATATGTATATATAAGCATATTTATAATATCTAAATATATATATTTGTATATTTATACTAATTAGTAAAATTATTTTTAATTTTTAAACACTTCCAGATTGCATACACAACACAACAAAATTTTATTAAATAAATAAATATATATATATATTGATTAATTAGTCAATAGCAATAAAATATTAATAAAAATATTTTCGAGACATTATTCGAATTTTTAGAAAATCTAGCATGATATTTTGTGGTTTAGAAAAATTCTCCATGATTTTTCTTTGTCAAATTTATTTTTTATTAATTAATTGTTTCGACCGTATATTATAATAATTTTTAAAAATATAATAAATTATTTTTAAATTCTCATTTTTTGGTTGAGAGTTTATTTCACGATAAAATAATTTTATGAAATTTAAAAGTTAATTTTCGAAAAAGATATTTTATTTTATATAATTATTATAATTATTTAGATAGTGTATTGATTTAAATAATATTAAATAATAGTAAATAGTGAAAATTATAATCAATGTAAATATATATGTATAAAATATATGTCCAATTATTAGCGTGAAATGATGACATAATTAAATACAAACCATATAATTATAATTAAATGACATATTAATATATATATATATATTAATAAAAAAAAATAATTATAAAATATTTGGCTATGCATATCTAATCAATATTTAAAAAAATTGTTCTTTAAATGAATACATACTTATAACCAATCTAGTATGTGACAACATTAATACATATAAGAATCGTCGCCTAACTAACGATATAATAATAATATGTATGAATATTAAAATATTATTCAGAAATTATAAACCATATAAAACCGTAAATGCATACCTAAAACTAATGCCTTGAAGCACACCTAGTAATGATGAACTCTCTTCTTTGAAAGTTTTTTGATTCAGCAGACTGTTAATCCTTGAACCGGAAACCTTTAACTATCAAATAGTAGTGTCTTTTGAATTGATTTGAGTTGAATTTGCTTGAGCTCCTAGGAAATAAAATCGTTCAGCAATGGAAAGGGATAGTGGTAGCCAAAAAGATCTTAAACAATTAGGGTTAGAGGTCTAAATAGTGGATAAAAGAGAGAAAGTTATGTATCATATCTCGTATCAATTTTCACTAAATCTAAGCCATCAATTTTTAACCCCTTAACCTATTTTTAGCCGCCCCATGTAGCCCTTATAACAGCCGAAATTATCAACCTATCATCATGGGTTAATATCCCATTTAAGTCCAAATAAATATTATTAATTAAATCTAATTTAATTGCTTATCGATATCACATACCGATCGATATATTTATAACTATTATAAATGTATACAATAATATTTATTCCTCAAATCATATTTAAAATTTTATAATTAATATTTCATAGATATTAATTAATTTATAACAATTATACACTAATTAAATTATTTGGTCTAAAAAGAATTAATCATTTTGGTTGTGTAACTCGTCAGGTGTAAATTTTGGTCAGCGATTAACACCGAACTATTTGAATGTTAATGTTCACACGTCGCTTAGCAGGTGGTGTGACATTTTGACCAAATTTATCGCTTAATTAGTTTCGGTAAAATCCAATTTTATTTTATTAAGCATTACCCGGTTGTGACATTTATTTACATCAATTCTCTTCGTCAAAACTATATCACTTTAGACTTATGTAATTTGGTACTGGTATCGTTCATATTCAACTCTATAGTCCAAACACAAAGTCATTGGTTCAATAATAACAATTATTATTAACCAAATGCTCTGACCGGAGACTTTGACTTTGAATTGACTTGAGTTGACGAATCCTCTCTTGAATAGTGCTTCATTTTCAATACTTGCACTCGACCCAACTATTGAATGTTTACCTTAGTTATATTAACCAACAGAAAACTATCGAGTGAGTTGTTCCATAGTTATTCAATAACTATCAGTACGCAACTCCTATGTTTTCTCAACAATCATGAGTAATACTCTGTCAACATTTGGAGAGCATTACATATTTTAGTCTAAACAGACACATCGATATCCAATCTCAATGCATCTTGACTAGAAACATTTAAAATGATATATTTATTTTTTATTGTGATAAATTACTCACGGTTACAATACTTTGTAACTACTATCACAAAATATATCATTTATGAATATTCTATTAAATATTATTAATTATATTAATTAATTAATTAACACAATACATTATATCAAGTATATAATAGAAAGAAATCACCTTTATTTCGAACAAGATTGGTCAACGAGTTAAATATATGTGACAAATTACGTAGTTGACCTTAAAGCATACCCTTAAGTCTATCATTTTCGTCTCACATTTATTATTTTGTGATCTATATAAATGATAAGGACCGCTCAATCTCGTTTGTCTTGCAAAAAAAAAAAGTTAACAAAAAAATGTTTCTAAAACAATTTTCATTTTTGCCTCACTATTGCAAAAACTATATAAAAATACAAAAAATGCTTTGGTCATATATAATTTTATATTATAACAACAATTAGTAGTCATCTAAAATTCAAGTA
Organism: Allium fistulosum; assembly: GCA_030737815.1. Taxonomy (NCBI): domain Eukaryota; kingdom Viridiplantae; phylum Streptophyta; class Magnoliopsida; order Asparagales; family Amaryllidaceae; genus Allium; species Allium fistulosum. The sequence continues at coordinate 370,759,427 of CM060908.1, forward strand.
AGAAACTACAGCTTTTCTAGAATGCCACACAAGTTTAGGTTGATTGTTCTTCAATTTTATTATTAGTTTAAAATAAGAAGTGTTTTGAGCCATTATAAGTTATGAAGGGAGGTAATTAAGTGATTGAGTAGGCTAAATGTAATAAAATATGTTGTTGACTCTAAACTCTAGACAGCTGAAAAAAAATTAATTATAAAGCTTTTTTGGAATGCCATGTAAGTTTTTTTTTTGAGATCATGGGGAACCTTAAGATCATGGTATTCATTGATACTCACTTAAGTAAACCCCACGCCGTGTGTCTACCCCGCTTTTATTTAGTCGTCGCACACGGATGCTTAACGTTGAAACTCCCACTGATGGTTTGGCGCTGGGATTCGAACCTGCCCTGACACAGTTCTTTGGTTCCCATCTCCCAGCTTCCAAACCAACCGAGCTACGAACGAATGCCATGTAAGTTAGCTGGATAGTCTTTGAAAATTTATTAATAGATTGCATTATCATCAAAAGCTTAACATCTTACGATTTAAATCCCTTTTCAGATCAAATCTCCATCTTTACAATTCAATTTGCATTCTGGTTCAAACATAGTTAAAACCACAATTTAGAAAAACCATTCGGGTCATACTAATATGTTTAATATACTTATTTGGATCCATAATTTCAATTTTAAGGTTTTCAAAACAAAATAAAAATGGAACAGGTGAGAAAATTGAGTTTTATGTTTAGATGTTGAAGTTCAAACATGAACATCAACCTCAAAGGTTTGTACAAACCTTAAAACATTGATATTTTGAATCTATGATTTACGATTTAAATCCCACTCATATTTAAAGTTTGAATTTTATGATTTACGATCTAAATCTCATTTTGAAAACCTTGATAGATTCTTAACGCTGGAAACTGACTGTGGGTTTGCTGACATAGCTGGTAGTAATTTAACATTAAATTAATTAATAAGTTGATCGTTATTGTATTTTGTTTTTGATGAAAGAAATTAAATTAAAACCATTGTATAATCTGAATAAAATTATTTTGCAGGTTTACGTGCACTATATTGCTCTACTTAATATGATGAATTCCTGATCCTAAATTTTGTTTACTTCATTTGATTTTATCGTGGATAACAAGAATGGCACCAAATTTATACAAGGACGGTCCTTCAGCTGCAGTCCGTGTATATACTGTTTGTGATGAGTCCAAGTGATCGATTTATTTCTTTTCAAATCATTAAATCTTGATTAACTTATTGTAATCTTGATTAAATAGTTTATCTACTTGCAGATATCTTATTGTTCGGAATGTGCCAGCATTAGGGTGTGGCGATCAACTAGCAGATTTGTTTCGAACATATGGGGATATTGAAGAGTAACTACTTTTCCAGTAAATATTTCCATATTATTGTTCTGTCGAGAAATTCATTTTCTAATCTATACAGTTATATTTCTTCTTCATGGATATGTTAAAAGTATCAATTCTCCCTATTTCTTTATGATCATCCGTATTTTTGCTTTGGTATCTAGGAAAAAGTGTAGTTATGAACCGTCTTCTCTCTTATGGAATATTACCTTCTCTATCTACAATAAAATGTCTCCATGCCATGATAATCACTTCTAATATCACAAACATTTCCCAACTTTTAATCATTTCTTATTTAAAGCATAATGATCCAGTCTCTTCACGGATACTTCTGCTGCAGATTGAAACCCAGCAAACTGCTATTCTCTATAATTCTCTCATTCGCTGTCATGCCCAAAGTAGACAATTCTTCCATGCATATTCTATCTTCAAACATATGCTTCGTTCTTATACTAAACCAGACAGCTTCTCTTTTGCTACTATGCTACGTGCATGTGGTGATAATTTTGACCTTACTGGCATTAAAGCATTACATGGAGTTATTGTTTCCTCTGGGTTTGGATTGGACATAATACCTATTGCTACATTAGTTAGTAATTACAGTAAGTTTGGTCTTTTAGATGATGCAATTAAAATCTTTAATGAAATAAGTAAACCAGATTTGGTTGTATATAATACAATGTTGTCGGGTTTCGGATATGGTGGGCTTTGGCAGAATGGGCTTGAATTATTTCACAAAATGAGGAATGGAGGATGCAATCCAGATGGGTATTCATTAGTTGGCTTGATATCTTGTTTTTGGGATCCAAGTTCATTTCAATTAGCTAAAGGAGTTCATGGGTATGTTTTGAAAGGCGGGTTTGAGTCTAATACACATGTTACTAGTGTGCTTCTGAGCATGTACACAAGGTTGAATTGTGATACGGATGCTCCTACCATGCAGAGGCCTAAACGCACAACCAAGATGCCAGCCAGATACAGGGCATGAATATGAGACTGCCAACCTGCAACGTTCCAAAGAAAAGCAAAAGTGTGACAGAGAGAAAAGCTGTTGCCTATAAATCTTTTATTTCTTTTGTTAACAAAAATACAAAGTTCGTTACAACTTTATGATTAGCCAGCTATATAGTGCCATCTGGCATTACATCATCTAATCATTGTAATAGCATTTCTTTATAAACGGCCACTGGGAATGAAGAAAATGGATATATTTGCATGAAAACTTCTCTTCCTGTCTCCATTCTTTCTTATTTCTTCTAAACTTCTCTGTGTTGTACCAGAGCCTATCATTTGGTGCTTTCACCTTACTCTTTCCCCTCCCCTTACCTATCTCCTCTCCTACTTCACACTGCCACCAACCATGACACGCTTGGATGATGCTTTTCAGCAACTCGACCAACAACAACAAACAATCAATACCATACAAGCTACACAAACCATCCAACAAAATCAAATCTCCAACATTGAAACCACACTTCAACAGCATAGCGACTGCCTACAAGAAATTTCTAAAAGCCTTGCCGATCTCCATCTTAAGCTATCATCACCACCCTCCTCCATAACCTCCACCAATACACCACACCTTAATCCACGCATACCCGTCCTACCAAATCCACATTCACTTGCCACACGACCACCAAAATGCGAACTCACCATCTTTGATGGCTCCAACCCATTCGACTGGCTATTCCAAGCAGACAGATTCTTCACCTATCACGCCACCCCAGAAAACCAACGTGTCGACCTAGCTAGCTTTTACATGTCCGGTCAAGCATTAACGTGGTTCCAATGGATGCATCGGAACCAACAAATCTCCACTTGGCCCGCTCTCGCTAAAGCTTTAGAACAACGTTTCGGTCCGTCCTCACTCATTAACCCACAAACTACCCTATTCAAGCTTCGCCAAACCACAACCGTCGAAGAATACCAATCCCTCTTCGAAAACACTAGCAATCGTATCACCAACCTCCCATCCGATGCTATCCTCCATTGTTTCATTTCGGGCCTCAAAACCCACATAAAAAATGAGCTCCTCCTTCTTCGACCAAACTCCATTTCCGATGCCATAGACCTTGCCAAGCTCATCGAAAGTAAACTAACCGACAACCGACCCAATTTCCTTCGCAACAATCCTTACCGCAACAACACACCACCCCTCCACTCCCTACCACCTATTCCACCGCCACCCCAAACCAATAACCAAAACTACCCAATTAAACGCCTAACACCAGCCGAAATGCAAAAACGCCAGGCACAAGGGCTCTGCTACAACTGTGATGAGAAGTACTATCAAGGCCATCGATGCAAATCACGTCAACTCTTCCTTCTGGTTCCAGATGATGTCGACGATGCCAACTCAACTCCACCAGATCCAGATTTTCCACCGGATGAACCGCCAGAGATCTCCTTCCACGCCTTATTCGGATCCGACAACCCATCATCAATTCGACTGCCAGCAACAGTGAACAACTACCCGATTTCCATTCTGGTCGATTCAGGAAGTTCACACAACTTCCTCCACCCACGAATCGCGCACTTTATTGGACTTCGCTGGGACCGCCACCGATTATTCTCTGTCACCGTCGGCAACGGTGAACGACTTCGCTGCGATGGTATCTGCAGAAACGTGCTCGTCCAGATTGGGGGTAATGATTTCTTTATCGATTTTTATTTGCTAGAATTTGCTGGTTGTGATGCAGTTTTGGGAGTGCAGTGGCTTAGCAAATTAGGCCCTACTACAACTGATTATATTCTACACACCATCTCTTTTACCCATAACCAAAAATTAATTACCTTACAAGGCCTTACTTCTCCACTAAGCCCAACCCAAATTTCCCTCAACCAACTTAAGCGGCTCCACTCTACATCCTCTATCAACTATTACCTCCACTTACAGTTAGAACCACCAACCTCCCTAAGCCCAAACAACCAATTCGAAAATACCCACCCACAAATAAAATCATTACTCTCCAAATTTGCTCGCCTCTTTGCCAAACCAACAAACCTTCCTCCACACCGTGATCTCGACCACCATATAAACCTTCAACAAAATTCTCACCCAATCAATGTTAAACCGTACCGATACCCATATTTCCAGAAAAATGAGATTGAAGCGCAAGTCCGCGACATGCTACATTCCAAAATCATACAACCATCCACAAACCCATTCTCTTCACCCGTCCTCCTCGTTAAAAAGAAAGATGGTTCATGGCGATTTTGTGTAGATTATAGGGCACTCAATGCCATCACTATTAAAGATAGATTCCCCATACCTACGGTCGATGAATTATTGGACGAGTTACATGGTTCGCTTTATTTCACAAAGCTTGATCTAAGGAGTGGCTATTTCCAAATCCGAGTTCACCCGCCGGATGTGCATAAAACGGCGTTTCGGACACACGACGGTCATTATGAATTCCTCGTCATGCCATTTGGCCTCACCAACGCCCCTTCAACTTTCCAATCCACAATGAACAACATATTTCGCCCTCACCTTCGCAAGTTTATCTTGGTTTTTTTCGATGACATTTTGATCTATAGCAACTCATGGAATTCCCACCTCAACCACTTAGAAACCACCTTGACAATTTTGGCCAGCCACCACTTTTTTGCCAATATTTCTAAATGTTATTTTGGGCTCACGGAACTAGAATATTTGGGCCACATAATATCGTCCAACGGAGTTCGTGTCGACCCCAACAAAATTGAGGCAATTCTCCAATGGCCACTGCCAACCTCTACAACAATGGTGCGAGGATTTTTGGGCTTAACAGGCTATTACCGACGCTTTATACAAAAATACGCCCACTTAGCAAGCCCACTTTCGGACTTACTAAAAAAAAGATACAGCAAACTCTTCTTTTAATTGGACTCCCCAGGCCCATGAAGCTTTCATTGCACTACAAACTGCACTTACCACAGCCCCCATTCTCAAACTCCCTGACTTCACAAAACCATTCGAGATTTCCACTGACGCGTCAGGCACCGCCATCGGTGCCGTGCTAGAACAATCCAAACACCCCATAGCCTACTACAGTAAACGGCTTCCTCCCTCCCTACGCACCGCCTCGACTTACGTGCGTGAGATGTACGCCGTAACAGCAGCCATCCAGAAATGGCGTCACTACTTATTGGGCCGCAAATTTGTGATTCGCACCGACCATCAAACCCTACGCCAACTGCTGACTCAGACAATCCAAACCCCCGACCAACAGAAATGGCTTACCAAGCTACTTGGATTTGACTTCACCATCGAATACAAACCAGGATCGGAAAATAGAGTCGCCGACAGCTTATCACGGTGGACGTCAGCGGCCCTGCTTCTGGCCTTCTCTTCCCCCCAATTTTCATTCACCGAAGAACTGCAGCAGGCAATTCGAGATGATCCTGAAACCCAGACTTTAATTCGACGACTTCAAAATGACCCAGCACTAGCCACCAAATTTTCTTACAGGAATGGACTTCTTTTTCGTGGCAAGCAGCTGTTCGTCCCTCGTAACAGCGAACTTCAACAGAAACTAATTGCTGCTTATCATTGCTCCAAGACAGGGGGTCATTCAGGTGTTAAAGGCACGGCTGCCCGCCTTTTCAGTAATTTCTATTGGCATAATCTTTTCAAAACTGTTACAAACTATGTTGCCCAATGTACCATCTGCTTACAAACTAAATCTGACACATCACCACCAAAGGGCCTCCTCCAACCACTACCCATTCCATCTCAGATTTGGAAAGACATCTCTATGGATTTCATCACCCACTTACCCACATCAGCCGGCAAAACTTGCATTTGGGTGATAGTTGATCGTCTATCCAAATACGCGCACTTCTGTGCACTACCCACCGCTGTAACCGCTCAGCAATTGGCAACTCACTTCGTTCAAGAATATGTCAAGTTGCATGGATTTCCCCGCTCAATTGTCTCTGACCGTGACCGGATATTTATTAGCCAATTTTGGCGTGAACTCTTTCGTTTACATGGTACCACACTTCGTCTAAGTAGTGCCTACCACCCACAAACGGACGGCCAAACGGAAGTGGTTAACCGCTGCCTTGAAACCTATCTCCGTGCAATGACCGGCGACTATCCCAAGCAATGGACGAAATACTTGCCATGGGCAGAGTGGTGGTATAACACATGCAAACACTCCTCTATCGGAATGTCACCATTCCAAGCAGTCTATGGTCGGCCGCCACCGGTCATTTCCGACTACATACTTGGCAGCTCTACCCTCCATGAACTTGAAGAATGAGCCATGACTCGAGACCAAATCCTACACACAATCAAAATGAACTTGCAACGAGCTCAAGTCCGCATGAAAAATCAAGCGGATAAACATCGGCAAGATAAACAATTTTCCGTCGGCTCATGGGCGTTCTTTAAACTTCAACCATATCGACAATACTCCCTTCGCTCTCCACAGCACAAACTCTCCAAACGATACTTCGGACCTTTTCAAATCATCGAAAAGATTGGATCAGTGGCATATCGTCTTCTCCTTCCACCCGAAGCTCGCATACATCCGGTCTTCCATATATCCATCCTCAAACTTTGCCCCAACCCACAAGCAATAACTCCTACACCACTACCACAAGAATTCACAATTCCACACGACCTTGAGGACAATGTCGATTCTCAAGGGGGGAGTAATGATACGGATGCTCCTACCATGCAGAGGCCTAAACGCACAACCAAGATGCCAGCCAGATACAGGGCATGAATATGAGACTGCCAACCTGCAACGTTCCAAAGAAAAGCAAAAGTGTGACAGAGAGAAAAGCTGTTGCCTATAAATCTTTTATTTCTTTTGTTAACAAAAATACAAAGTTCGTTACAACTTTATGATTAGCCAGCTATATAGTGCCATCTGGCATTACATCATCTAATCATTGTAATAGCATTTCTTTATAAACGGCCACTGGGAATGAAGAAAATGGATATATTTGCATGAAAACTTCTCTTCCTGTCTCCATTCTTTCTTATTTCTTCTAAACTTCTCTGTGTTGTACCAGAGCCTATCAAATTGCTCGGATTCAGCCTACCAAATTTTCAGGAAAATAGCGAACCCTGATTTAGTAACTTGGTCTGCTGTTATAACCGGATTCATTCAAAATGGAATGTTCATCAACGCTCTTGTAATGTTCAAAGAAATGGTGGAGATCCCAGCTAAAAGTCCGGACACTGTACTGATTGCTAGCATCCTTTCTGCTTGTTCTTCAATATCTGCAATTAGACTTGGTAAGCAAATCCATTGTTATGCGTTTCGTCATGAGATGGACTCTGACCTTGCAGTCTCATGTGCTCTTACAGACTTGTACTGTAAATGCGGCTTTGCCCATGTGGGTTTACACATTTTCAATACAATGCAAAATAAAAGCTCAGTCTTATATAATGCTGTTATATTTGGTCTTGGTTCTAATGGCTATGGTTTAGAAGCAGTGAGTGTATTTGAGGAGATGTTGCGTGATGGATTCAAACCTGATCAGGCAACATTCTCAGGTATCTTATGTGCATGCTCTCATTCGGGTTTATTGGCTGATGGTTTATCTATTTTTGGAAAAATGAAAGATGGATTCGGAATTGAACCTGAAATTGAGCATTATGTGTATGTGGTGAAGTTAATGGCCTTGGCTGGCAAACTAGATGAGGCTTATGAACTAACAATGAGCATGCCAGAGTTAAAGGGTACACGTTCAGGGGTTTGGGGGGCTTTGCTATGGGGTTGTGGATTGCATGGCAGGTCAGATTTAGCTGAAATTGCTAGTCAAATGCTTTGTGAGATTGACCTGGGAAAGAGCGTGTATAAAGTAATGCTTTCCAATGTTTATGCTCATGGGGGGAAATGGGGAAATGCTGAAAGTTTGAGGGAGAGGGTAAACAAGCAGAAAGTCGCTGGGCTTAGTTGGATTTGAGATTACAGTCGAACAACTGTGAACTAAACTAAGCTCCTCTTGCATATAAGCAATTAGTTTTATTTTCAACGATTATTTGTCAACTTCTGTTTAACCAAGCACTTCATTGTATCAGTTAAAATTATGCTTTCAGAACAGTGCAAAATCTATCGTTTATTAGCGTAATGAGAGCTGTTTGATTGGTTAGACATCTTTACTTTTAATAGTCTATACTCTTTAATTTCAAGTTCAACCGTGACTCACAAAAATGATCGAACTATCCTTTCTTACAAATAGCCAACCATGGATTGGTCATGGAGCAGTCCAAATTTTGTTGGAATGCCGACAAACGATGTCCATATTTCAGTTGGGAAATGAAAAATAAAATAAAAAATAGAGAAGTGGAGAGAGACGGAGATGGGGAGAAGATGCAACAGATCAATATATTTCTGTAGTTGAGAACTATGTGCATGGTTATATGCTGGTGTTAAGAAAAATAAAATATTTACTTTGGAAAATCTTCTTTTCTGTTTTGCACCAAATTAATGAGTTTGTTTAGTGGTTATGTTTTAAGGTTTGTGTCACATTACTAGAATCTGGATCCCAAGAATTTTGCTAGCACAACTAGTCTTTTCTTTTAATCTTCAGATAACTCAGGTTGGCTTGCAACTTAATATTTTGCGTTTGAATTTTACAGTTGTAAACCCATGGATGCTGAAGATTCTGAACCTTTCACCGATGTTTTTTGGATCAAATTTGTACAGTTCAGCAGTGCAAGGTAACTGAGGCTTTTTCAGTTGAAAGTTTATGCTCAATTGATACTACTTCTCTCTTTAATATATACTTTTATCTTTAGTCTTAGATTTAAACTTCACTTCCTATTGATACCGTACAGTTTCAGTGTCAAATTAACTTTTCTCATTGTCATGGTCAAATAAGTATATTTGTATATTTCACACACATTTTCTTTCTTAATTTTACTTCTCTGAAAACTTTATTTCCATTTTGAAGGTTTGCAAAGCGAAAGCTAGATGAGTCTGTATTCTTTGGAAATAAACTTGAAGTTTCGTATGCTCCCAATTTTGAAACGCTCACGGATACCATGGAGAAACTTGAGGGGCGTAGAAAAAAAGTCTTGGGCAGAATTAAGCGTAAGTTGTGTAATCATTCAATCAATCTAGATTTGTAGTACATGTGACTTTTTTGCTTACGAGGCAAGGCATAAGCGTCAAAACGTTGATGCGTAAGTTTTTCAGGTAAACATTGAGGTGTAAGTTATTATGTTTTTGTCATTATTAATATTTGATTAATAAATAAAAGCTAACAGTAAAAAACAATATAAACACTTAACTTTAAAGCGTTTAGTTCTAACCATTCTTTATTTTTCATTCGTAAATTTAAGCACTTGATTTTATAAATACATACATATATATACATACATACACACACACACACACACACACATATATATATATATATATATATATATAATTTTCAATCTCGCCAGTATGTTTGAAGAATTCATATTCATTTTTCAGCTCCACGATGGTATGTATTTGTTTTCCTTCCTCCTATTTTTTTTTTCAAAAATTTTCTAGGTTTTTGAAAGTGATTTTTGATTCTAGTGGAATCGATCTTTGTTACAACATTAGGAAATCATGTAATTTATATTTATTTATTTTTTCTTCTACCAATTTAAATCGATACGCATACATTATTTGGCGGTTCAATAATGACAATTTGGAAATTTTCTTTAAATATCATTTTGGAAAATTCATTACGTAGCTCTCGATCGATGTTCCAAAATCAATCTTACTCAATCTTATCAACGCTAACTTCCATTTTTTTAAAATTTCTTTTTTCTGCGTGCTAGTAAATAATTGAAGTTTTATAACTTTTGCCTATATTTACAATTCTAAAGTTGCATGTCTCGGTAGTTTGAGGTGTGCCAAACGTACGTTATGTACATTTTGTATGCCTCAAGTTGAGGTAAAATGCAAAGCGTTTTATCTCCCCTTACCTTGCGACACTTCTTGAGGCAAGTATCGAGACGAGTTTTTTAAAACATTGGATTTGAGTATATCTTCTAATAAGCCTCTATTTGATAATCATATTTTTATTTATCATGTTCACGTAATCATCATTTTTGTCTTTTTCCTCGGGTAAATGAGTTCGGCCGCATGAATTCTCTTTCTCAATCATACTTTTTTGTGAAGTTCAGTTTTATAACATAATTTTTAATATTCTCTTTGCCATGGTAATTTAGATCTTCTTTTTTGTCTTGTTTTTCTTCTTTATATCTGTTATCTCCTCTCCTTACATATGAAAACTATTGCATATTATTTTGAAGATGGAAGAGCTGAAGTATCAAAGAAGACGCCTGGCATTCGTAGACATTTTCATACAACAAATACCTCTCAGTTCCATAATTTTCATTACAGGCATGGATGACTGTTTTTCAAAGATTGTAGATAACTTTTATTATTGTTTGATTTATGTTAGCATTTTGATGAGTAAAATTTGTACTGCAGTGAATATGTACCACCGGATCATTCTTCAAACATCATCAGTCATGTTTCATCAAACAAGGTAATTTGCATGTTATAAATCATGTAATTAGATTTTATATTGTTTCAGGCCATGATCCAAATCTCATACCAAACTTTGCTGCTTAAATCAATTTATACAGGAATACTTTCCATCTTCATCAATGAATCAGACTGTTCAATTGGTCAGAGATAAGCTTGATAAGGTGAACTGACACTCAAACATCTTCCGCATATAAAATCACAAACTTTATAAATCATTTTCTGCTTTTCTTATTGGTTATTATTTCGCAGATAAATTCTAGTGCTGATAATTCACAAGCAATACCAACTTCTAAAAAAGCACGATTAGACAAGCGAAGAAGAATCTGATATTATGAGACATTGATATAATAAATAAATGATTTTTGCCCTCTTTTTTGTTGCACAACGCACATACTGGTTTCTTCATGCCTAGTTTTTCGGTCTTGTAACAGTAAATTGTCTGGTTTCAATTGCTTCGATTCTTTGTTCCTCATAATCTATACAGTGATCAAAGCATAATTTTGTTTTCCATCTATATTTCTCACTTCAATAAATAGTTCGTCATTCTCTTTTTTTTCAGCAGCAACTTCCAAGCTCCTAATGCATTATTACCAATCTGCATGCCCCTTTATCACTTGGTCTGATAAGGAGAAATGAGTCAAAATATTTTTTCAATCCAACATTTTTCTCTCTCCAAGTAACGAAGTCAATAAGTTCAAGTTCAGCGTATTTCCTGCATATTTTATAGCTTTGTACTTAACATAATATCTTAGATGGTTACATTTTATACTTCCTCAGAGTTTACAAGTAAAGTTTGGTGCTGGGTTTAAAAATAAAAACTTTATATAACCCTTTTTCAACTTGATATAGTTAGATCACATTTGTATATTACTTAGTTATCTGCTTTACATAACTTTGGATTTCATCCTTATATATATGCATTGTTTCTGGATTTGTGCTTTCGTAATTTTAAGTTTTAAAAGATAGAAATGAAAAGTCATGTAAAAGGCAATGTAATTCATAAGATTTTTTAACATTTCATATCAAAGTGCCGATTCTTACACATTTAGTGGAGGAGGGATTATGTTGATTGTTAAGAAAAAATGGAAAAGTAAATAAACAAAAAAGTGAAGATATAAGGTAGAGATGAATAAAAAGGAATACAAATTGTTACCACATTAATTTTATATGCTTCTGCATGTTAATCATCCCTAGCATTTGAAAATTACTTTATCAAACCGACCGTCATGGAGGTTTGTTTACAGCCTGTGAAAATCAATTTTGTCTGAAGCAAAAAAAAACACGTTTCCTTCCTCTCGTTTGTTCCACGCTCCATTTCTCTCCGCTGTTATGTCGAATCTCGGTTCTTTTGATTTCAACTTGTTTTCTTCCAAAAATCATTTCCTAAACCCTAGCCCCTAACCGCCATAAGCGAAACTGCCAATCGTGTTTACAAGCACTATTGGGAAACTGGCAATCGTGTTCGCAATATCATATTCGGACTAAACCCTAGGTACGTTTCCTTCGCTTAATTTTTGTATTCTAATTCAATCGAAAAAATTTCCGTATTCAATTCCTCATGCTTCTATTTAACTGATTTTCATAGTTTGTTCGCTAAAACGTGAAATTAAATCATCAGAGAAATCATCGTCTTCTTCGTATTTTATCTCAAAATCCACGAAATTAGGTAAATTCGAATTTCATTTTTTATTTATCTCGTTTGTTGCAATCTAATAACAGCTAGGGTTAAATATTCGAACGGTTTGATGATCTGGTAACTTTTTTTTTTTTTTTTTGGCTATTTCCAGGATTCATGCTCTTTTACAGTAGTATGCAAAGTATACATTTTCACATAATACTATAATCTCGTAATCATATTGAATTACATCATAAGGTATGAAGTAGGGTTTATATTGGTTTCATATATCTTAAGAATATGAAGTCTTCCTTAACTAGTTGATTTTTCAGGTCGGTGTCGGTTAATTTTCCCCTTTTTTAAGGAAAAAAAAAGATAAGGATTGACTGAATAAAATTTAAAAGAAAAGGAAAAATGGCAATAGCAATAGAAGTGACTTGCTTTGTCTATAAATCTGTTGTCGGTCTGTTTCTCCATGTTCAAATTTTAATAAACATTGATTCTATTTTTCGCTTATTTTCTCGAATCAATCTGGTTGTGCACACTGTTACGTTTTTAATACATGTGAAATCCAAGTTAGTTTAAGCTATGTAACAACTTAAAATGATGCAGCTTTTTGATTGTTAACCAAAAATTCAGTGTCTGAACTCAAATTTGAGTTATGTAACAAATTAATAAGTCAATTAGCTGTATAGTTGTTACCAGGGGTGATATGCAAGAATCAGAATATACATATCACATATGTTTAATGTTAACAACGATGGCTGCTTGAAGACCATTGTCTCTTCTTTTAGAATGACAATTTTTTAAAAAAAAGGGGAAAACAGACTTGAGTTTAAAAAATATACTGTTTTTCCTCCTTCAAAAGTGTATTTTTGAGTCCTCAACCAAAATAAGAGCGAGCAAAAAAATGGTGACAGTTGGCTGTTCATACCATGTATGTGTTGGTGGCAGTTAACTGCTTCTTATGCCTCTCTACAAACACATGCACCTTTTCCTTTTCATTATTTATTTATCTGCAAAAAAATAGCAGGAAAATTCGTTAACCCATTCGTTATCAAAGGGTATCTCCTTTATTCTTCTAGTTGCAGCTGGATCTCTGTTCATGTGTCATACTGGTATATATTTTAGTTTTTCTTCTTCTTTCCATTCCAATATTCTTCTAAATTTCCATATAAATTTGCTAAAGTTTAGCCTGTTGAGAAGGTGTGAGCATGTTGTCATTATAGAAGTTCATATACTTAACAATTTCTACTGTAGTTAGATTATGTCAAAATTCATCTTCTTGGCAGTTTCACGTATTTTTTCCAATATGGTTTAATACTCTGATTATAATGTGTAAGACAGGCGAAGTTTGTTTTTCGACTAGTGACAATACAAATCGAGTGAAGAAATAATAAGAGTAGCGAAATTATACCCGGTCACGTCCTTTATGTGACTAAAAGAAGCTTTATGCTGACTAGATTACAATAATCTTTCACAGAAACTAAACATACCGATCAACCACTGTTTATCCTTTATTTTCTTGCCGCAAGTAGAAAATAACTTGGGCATGGGCATCACAATCAGGGTAGATTTGAGCAGAAAACCAAAAAAGCTTTTGCTTTTTTTCTTGAAGTGTCTATTGATTTAATATAGCAAAGGAAAGCAACCAAAAAAACCGTATGTTATATAAACTCTTGAAATGATTTCTTTTAAATAAAGTTAACAATAATGCTAGAAGTACGAGAGTTGATCGTTGATATATGCTCTTATATTCTAAGGCATGGTTCTTGTACGATACTTTTATAGGTATAATTTAAAACTAGAATGATTTTGAATCTCCAATTACGAGAGTGGATCATAGATAAACAACTTTAAGAATAACACATACAGGAGTAAAACAAATGATTTTATATGGGCATGAAGAATTATTTATGAATAACTAATTGTACCATAGTACACACTGAATTTTTTACCCGTTTTTCTATTGCCTATGTCTATCTTTGTTCATTTCTTTGTAAATCAAAAATATAATGATACACAGAGCCATGTGTTATCTGTCAATGCTGAAAACGAATGGTATTTGACCACTGAATGAAATGGGTAAGTTGAGGTGAAAATTGTGGGTGAATTTACGTGTGTTGCATGATATAAATAGCAGTGCTTTAAATAACTGAAATATAAGTAGAGAATTTAGTTTCAAATGAGCAGATTTATCAAACCGACCGTTAGGGACAATTGTCTACTGTGGGAGCGTTGTCAAATTAGTCTGTGGCCAAGAAAACATGAAACCCGCACTCCAGTGTTTCTCTCCGTGCTATCTTTCATTCAGTGGTCCTATATTTGCTCCTTTTGCAGCAGATTCCTGAAATTTTTATGGATCTAGAATTAATCAGTTTTGCATCATTTCAAATCGAGTCACCGGCATAGTAAAATCCTTGGATCTAGATTCGATTAATTTTACATCATCTCAAATCGCAAAACCCTATCCAATCTATATCGATTTTTCCAATTCCATCATTCATCTCTCTATTTCTCCACCGCCGTCTGCACCCATCAGTAAAAACGCAATCTTTCACAAAAACACCCGATTACCTCTCTATTGCCATTGCCACAGCTGCTTCATCCAGGTTGGTCTTTTTTAAATAGGTGAACAATTTTTTACTATTAATTTGATTTGATTTTGTTAATTTTGAGCTATTGTTTTTTCTGATAGTGATCTTAAGTGCTTCAATCATACTTCACTTTTTCTGATTTACGAAATGTTCACTCAATAACACATAATGCATTTGAAAACTATATTTATATCTAGGTTTGTATTTGACTTACGAAAACTCATCTGCTTTGACGAGAGGAAACTAAACGGGTAGATGGAATAGACATATGGTGGCAGGTATATTATTATATATAATTATTTTCTTCTAGCTTTGGCCTATAACTTTTCTTACAGATACTCAAATACCCATGACCCTTGTGAATTTGCTTGAATGCGTTAAAATTATTTTGCATTATTTGATATAAGTTTTATTCCTTTAATGAGAGTAAATTATGTTTCATACTTTTAATATTTGTTCCCTTTAATATTTAGTTTAAGCCTTTTGTTAGTTTGGTTTGTTTTAACTAGTTTTTTTATTGGTTCAATTTTCAATGTGGAGTAATGTTTTGTGTACAGGATGTACTGAACTTCCTATCGAGTTACTGAGTTTTGTTTTTTCTATATTTTTTCTAGTGGTGAAGTTTTGATTTTGTATCTGTAAGTGTTTCGTAAATTTTGGTTTTACTGAAGAAACTGTAAAATAACTGAAAATGAACACCCAAGCTGTCTCTGCATACCTGACTTCAGGCATTAAACCACTTTGAACATGCTTACGTGGGCTGCTAGTATAATAATATCACAATAGAGTATTTTCCAAGGACATGTGTCCCTTCCAAAATGGCATCATCTGCAATAATCAACTAACTCAAAATATGAACGCAATTAATGTATATTATTTACAATATTGTGACCAGGGCATGTATCTTTGCATTGTTGAGCAGCAGAAAATTGCATTATATGTATAGTTTAATTGTATTCTCCAGTTTGGACAAGGGCATACAAAAAGAATAATTACTATAGTTTTCCATTGATTAATCGTTATCTTCATCTGCAGTTCTTGTTTTGAGCCTTTACGAGTCATAATAATTCAATGCGGGTTGGTGCACTCTGTGCATTTATTTGCCATGGTTGGTCATCAAGTGTTTAATCAACTATATCTTTGATCGCTCTTCATGCACCATGTATGTAAAGATATATTGTAGTCCCCGTTTATTATAATCCATATATATTTATTCTTCACTTCTAAATGGGTCAAGTTGTGCAAATCTGCTCATGAAATTTTAACTCTACAAAGCGTATCGACACAAATCCAATACATTTACAGTTTTATTGAATATCTCTGTCAAGGGGCAATGCATCAAACTCAGTAAGACCTTGAAACTTAAATGTATTCATCATAAAACTTGAAGTAAAATAAATTTGCTTTTGCCTCGCTCATCACTGCATCGAGAAATATATTTACATATTTTTTGTCGAAAATATTGTCATTATAAGTATAGTTAAACTTAGCGAGTTTTCGAAAATATTTTTTTTTCCAAACTAGATGAGCATATGGTCGGTTTTTTCACAGTTTTCGATGCAATTCCAACGGAGAAAGACAATGATAGGAGATTTGAGTATACATTTACTTGTGTAACAATAGGGTTGTCCCTGAAAGCTTGTAATTTTAAAAGTTCCAGTCGTTTAGTGATTATAGTTTAATTTAGACATGTTGTTTATTGTTGGATTAAAAATAGGTTGAAAACCGTATAATCGAAAAAAGAGATATTGGTTAGTATTTAAAAATGCAATAGCCTAATTTCAAATAATGTAAACTAAAATTCAGTTTATAGCAAATATTTATAATCTAGGACAGTACATTTTCAAATTTCATACAAGTCACGTTAGTTAATATATTGAGACAACACTCATTCTGAATAGGGATATTTAGGGATCAATGACTTGTTGTATACGCTCGTGTAATTCTATTTAATATCTTAATTATATTTTAGTCTAGTGGTTTTTACTCGAGGACATCCGATCTTTTCTGTATATTTGATGTACACCTCAGTTCACATTATGTACTGCTCATTTTGTGTTTTATATGTACAAAAATTATAATACAAGATAACATGGTATTTTAAGAATGGCTAAGGTACATTAGGATACAGTAAAAAATGGCCCATGTTAAATCTTGTTTAGTTATTGACATGCTCAAACTACATAACCACTGTCTTGTAATATGGAAAGACAATGGATTACATATTTCAATACATAAAACGGCACTTTAAATTAATACTCATCCACTTTGTTATGTAATCAAAATTCGGATTTATTGTATACATAATAAAAAACGATCAGCTTTTAGCATGTTTGGTTAATATATCTTTAGCGATTATGATTTTATCCTTAATACAAGGAAACAGTTAGTTGAAATACAAAATGATTTTTCATTAAATGTTGTAGATAAGATGTAAAAAGTCGGTTTGATTAATAAGACTACAATGTCTTTTTTTATAAAATATCGGTTATAAATTCGTTTTCATAATTGAAACATTTTTTTATGTTTTTTTGTACTACTTTTTTTTAAGAAGGCATGTCATTAGCAAACAGTATTATAACTCTATTTTGTTTCTAAATTTATATAATTTTATTGAATGTGATTTAATATACATTCTCCACTAATTGATCCTAAAAAATAACATCTGCTTATTTGTTCCTTAACTTTAGTGCATCTATTCATTGATCCTAAAAAATAGCATCGACGTATATGATTCTAAACTCATGCATATAGCACTGCACTTTTATTACGTGTAATATTATTGTCAATTGCATATTATAGTGAGAAATGTTAAGCTCAACCTTTTATTATACGTTAGATTCAAATTGAAATAGGGAATAAATAAACTATTATTATAATTTTTTGTTCCTGAGTTTAAATGAAAGCATGACATTTGTCTAGTATCAACGTCAACTTACAAAAACATCTCTCTATAGATATTAATAAATTTTAATATCACTTATAAATATGATCTAGCAAATATTTTTTTTTGCAAATTCACAACGCTTTTTACATATATTACCAAACTTAATATCGCTTAAAAATATGATTTAACAAATAAACTTTCTATACATTTTTTCTTTTTATTAATTGTTAACGGGAAAAAAATTCAAACTAACAAAAAAATTAAACGATGCAACATAGGAATAAAAATTGAAACTGACTACACATGATTCCAACATAAAATCATAGCTAAATACATATGAAAATTATTATTTTTTGAATATATTAAGCGTATATAATTTGTAAAAAATAATAATTTACCCACGAAGGGTGTACTATTGTCACGTGCCGTAAGACTTGTATAAATAACCCTAGTTTCACGCATATTTTATTTTTGGATTACTAAAGTATATTGTAATGTTACAGTAGATTCTATTTTCTATTATCATATGACAAGCAAAATATGAAAATATATTAAATATATATGGGCTTTTCTAAATAAAATTAGCGAGTTTTATCCAAATGATTGATTTTACTAACACAAAAAATGTTTTCTTATCATGTAAAGAGGCATTATAATTACATTTTGAGTACTATACATTTATAATGCCTGTTCGGTTGTTGTAATCATTATCAAAGTGGGTTTAAATTCTTTCAACCCAATAGTTATAATATTTATGTGTTTCTTTCATCAAATTTATTGGGTTACGAGCTTTAACAACACGTTCCATGGAAAGCGTGCAAGGAAAGTTAATTAATACACATGGTATCCATTCAGTATGTGCAAGGCATGTGTGTAATCCTTCTTGTGAACCCGGTTATATCTGGACGAGTCAGAACCATAAGATGGTCATGAAATGAACCAAAAGCTCTGAAACCATAATTCAAGTAAATTCCAAAAGGTTAATTAAGGCACGGCTACCTTAAATTATTCAAATCTCAATTCCTTAACAATTTACATTATTTCATTTAATTTATCTACTTAAATGTCATAAATAATGTTAGTCAAAACTAGGGTCATTACAAGATAGTTTCTTTAAGACCGTAGGTTGATCATGAGGATCTGGATCGAACACAACGATGGTAATATGATAAACAACAATGAACGATTTCTTAATTTTCCACTGACAGATCAAAAGTCTAGGAAGAGGGGTTTTGACAAGAATCGAAGAAGGGACCAACAAAACTGGATCCGGGTCCTTGTCAATGAATACAAGACGAGAAGGCATAACCAAACGAGTAGCATGTAGTACAGATCTCAGCTTTCAAAAGGTAAAACACATCAATACAACAAATTCTATCTTCACACAAGCATACTGAAAAGGTGCTTCGGTAATAGCTTGTACAAAATTATTTCAATCAAAGCATTGATTTACTCAGGTCTGTCTCTACGCACTGTAGACTCATCAAAACATATGAGATCCTTAATGTGACTAGCTAACCAATTAACTTCGAGAAAAAGTTTAAATATGGAAGGAATATTGGAAAATATTAAACAAACATGATTGGAGAGGACTTGTTCACGGACCTAGTCGACCGTCCAACTCCACCAAATGATGATAAACACGTTCCAAGGATAAAGATTAGATCAACTTCAAGAACGTGGTGACGCTCTTTGGAGCATGAGAACTAAAAATAAACATCATTTTGTCAAACTTAACTTGAGTTTACATGAGCTAATAAGGTGGTTCTTAACCATAGAAATAGTAGAGATTGACATCTAAATATAAACCCACAAATTGGTTCTTTCAAAAGGAAGTGTCAATTTCAACAACGTTCGAGGAGGCACCATGACACCGTCAATTATATAATATAATTATATAAATGATATGATGCAACTATTTTTCATAATTTTTTGTCTATTTTATTGGCGTCAATTTTATTTTAGCAACATACCACTCCTTTTATATATATATATATATATGTTTTGAAAGATATAAATAGACTATAAATGCAATTTATATGGTTTTATCATTGTTTTAACATTCAAGTTACCAATCAACCACTAATTTATATTGTCCATATTACACCTGAACACTAAACGCTAAAATTATATCATCAAAGTATATCTATTATAAACCTTGTACCAAGTACATGGTACTAGTTTTGAAGATATGAATTGATTTTTTGTGGAAAGCATACTACAAAACATAGATATGATTACATTAATACTATATATCTATGGAACTGCATCGATTATTTAAGCAAAATTTGATAAATAGCAGTTCCCAATTACCGCCTATAATTGAGTAGCTTATACGTAATATAATACAAAATAAAAATCATTATCTCATCCTTTATTAATTCTCTTGCTAATATTCAAGTTCCAAACATTTCAAAAAATAAATTCGCTCCCTTTAATATCATCAAGATGTTGACTTTAGTTCATTGCATTTTAAAAACAATTCAAGTTTCTTTAGTTCTCTTGTTTATATTCATTCAAATTCTTTGCATCTTCAAAATGTCTTCTACTTCACTCAACTCTCTCATAAATATTTTTATTCAAGGTGTACACACCTTACAAACCATCATCCATTCCCCTCAATGTAGTCCAGAATATTTCATCTTTAATTCCTTCGAAGCTATCATACACTCATAAACAAAATTTTCTATCTTAGATATATTCATTATTAATTCAACAAATTTATAAAGTATCGAGTAACAAAACGACCCTTACCTAATATTCACTACATTTTTTTATATTAAAATTAATCAAACACAATTAATGAATATTCATTGGTCAACTAACAAACACAAATCCACATCAAAAATAACAAATTCTGCAAACGTCTCATTTATCTCAGCAAAATTTAATCGGTTCCATATATGAAAACGTATACATACATAAGAATACTTAAATCCCCAGACTAAATGTTTAAATTTTCGGCATTGTGTTTTTGCAACGTTGACATGCTCAATGCACAAGTTATACAAGATTGGCAAATATATTAACTACCATGAAAATTGCGCAGACCTAAAATCAAATTCATCAGACAAAAATTGAAGAAAAAACAAAGCCCTAATCTGTCTACAACTCAAACCGTAAGCCAACTCGTACTTTAATTTAAATCATAGAAGCATATTAATTTTAATAGAAAGAAACAAGAACATATTGAACAATCGGAATAATCAAAGTATACCTTCGAAATATTTAGAGCAAGAACGACGGAAAATAGCGCCAGGAGGGAGAGCAAGAACGTCTCTCTACAAATATTATCAAATCTTAATATTACTTAAAAATAGGATCTAATAGATAAAGTTCTTTTACAAATTCAAAACATCCATATACAAATACTATCAGACTTAATATCACTTAAAAATAGGTTCTAACGGATAAAGTTCTTTTACAAATTTAGAACATCTATCTACAAATACTATCAAATCTTAATATCACTTAAAAATAGGATCTAACAAACAAATTATTAATTAATAATATAAATAAAAATGCAAATCTAAAAAGAAAATAGATGTTGCAACTTAGAAATAAAATTTAAACTAACAACAAATGATTTCAACGCAAAATATAGTTAAATGTTTCTATAAATCATTTTATCATAAATGTGCTAAACGTATACAATTTGCAGAAAAATAATTCACGTTCGAAGCACGTGCCATCATCATGCGCGAAACGCATGTCGTAACGCTTGTAAATATATGTATTACAAAGATATTATTTATTTATTTATTTATATGTATATATAAGCATATTTATAGTATCTATATATTTATATATATTTATAATAATAAGTCGAGAGAATTGTGTAAATTAGTCACATTGATATTTTCTGTTTGACCTTAGTTATATTAACTAACAGAAAACTATCGAGTGGATCGTTTCATAATTATCCAATAACTATCAGTTTGTATCTTCTAGGTGCCCCAGCAGTCATGAGTAATACACTGTCCAACATTTGAAGAGTGTTACATACTATAGTCTTAACTGATATATCGATATACAGTCTCGATGCATCTTGGTTATGAACATTTAAAATGATATATCGATATACACTGTCCAACCTTTTTCAATGAATCAACTACAGTCTTTCATTTGGAACATTTTCAACTTAAAGATTCTTAACTCAAATTTATTATCGACATATTATGCTCAATCACTTATGAAGTTTGAGTCCAAACACTCCTTCATATAAGTAGTTTGTTGTTTCTGTAAATAATTCATTAGTATTTCATAAATACATGAGAACACTTTAAACTACCATTTAGTTGTATCAATTTGGATTTGATATTTGCTTCAGGTATCAAATATACAACAAATCACGATATCGTAGACAATATAACATGTATGGTAATTTTTATTGTCAATACATAAGGAATCCATTTTATATGTTCCATATTAAACATTTTAATAAGATCCTTGCATATCGTTTTGGGACATTTCCAATATTTTATACTTACTATAAAATGTATTATTTACAAATCCAGCATTGACTATTAAAACAACTAAAACTGATTTTAGCACAAGTGCATCATTAACAATCAGTAGTATGTTGTTTACTTATGTTTTAGAAATATCTATATACCTTTTAATGTTCTTTCTTATGAGCATACGTTTTCTTTGTATTTTGACCGATAATGAAATTATTTGTTACATCTATCAAAACACTTGTTTATTTGATGCTTTTTAGAATGATACTTTCGCATCTGTTGTTGGATCGCGTCTGTAAACCCACAAATCCAATATCGCTTCCACTGGCTTCAAAATGCTTTGTTTGTTATGTCCAAACAAATTAGTCTAAATCTATATTCAGAACTTTGCGTTTCAACACATATATACCAAAACATAAAGTCATACTAGGCGATAATTTTGTGAGTAAAATCTGAACCAACTTGAGTACATCGAACGATAAACCTGTTGCTTTAATTTCAACAATTGAAATTTTCGGTAATATTCTTATCAATGTGGCTCGGTATATTCCAACTACATTTGTCTGTCTCATAAAGACAGTTTTGCGGTCAATGGATCATATCTTTTTGGGTACAACTATCAAAATCATACTTTGATAATGTACTTGAAATCTATTTCGGATTTGTGCATCATATCATATCACAAGTCAACACTCTTCATGGTTTAATCAAACAACCGAAGATTATACATTTCGACGTAGATAAGAAACTCATAGTTTCTCTTTAATACGCGAGAATACTTATTAGATATTCTAATGCAATGTGTTCGTTTAGGTTAGTTAATTTCATTTCACCTCATGTAATCAGTTTTATCCATGGATCTTATCCAGTTTCGTTTTACTATCAATAATTTCTCAAAGAAATTCCTTCATTATGGATTTGGTATTTCTTGAAACAACAATTGTGTCTCAACGCAGCAAAATAGCTATTTATACACTTTATGAATTTCCTTATATATAGAACTGATTTGGTTTTAGTTTACAAAACTTATGTTCAAAACATAAATATATCATCCAATGACAGTCTTTCCCAAACTCCTTTTGGGAAGATTCATAAAAGATTCTTCACATACGATTATTACGTGCAATCTTTCGACTTGCACAACCTGCCAACTCCTTGGTTTTGGCATAGTTATTAATGGCGTGTCAAGGCGCGCGGCGCGACATTTGCGCCATTTTTCCTTACGGCGCGGCGCATATGAAAAGGCGCGTCAAATGGCGCAAAATGGCGCGCCTTTTGTATTATTTTATTGTTTT
Source organism: Allium fistulosum (assembly GCA_030737815.1). Lineage (NCBI taxonomy): Eukaryota > Viridiplantae > Streptophyta > Magnoliopsida > Asparagales > Amaryllidaceae > Allium > Allium fistulosum. Next base: position 370,783,116 of record CM060908.1, read on the forward strand.
TTGTTTGTTTTTATTTAATTTTTCATTTTTTGCATTTCATATAAAATTAGTGCCGATCATATTATTGTGTTTGCTAAACTAAATGATTTAGTATTTGTTAAATGATTTAGTATTTTCCAGCATCATAACAAAGAGGAATAAGCTAGCTCAAGCTAAACTAAATGATTTAGTATTTGTTAAATACAATCGAGCATTAAAAAGGAGGTATAACATCCGTAATACCGTTGATCCAATATCCTTGAAGGATATTGATGACTGTAATGAATGGTTGATGGGAAACATGGATGATGCATCGGATGCTGAAGATGAACTTGTATTTGATGACGACGACGACTTGACATGGGGTATTGCTGCTAGAGCAGCAGGAGTGGAGGACGCTAGATATCCATGTAGAAGAACTTCCACGTCGAGAGATTTTTCAGTATCTGCTTCAGCTCCTTTACGTCTTCACAAAGAAGAAACAAATCTAAATGAGACAGATGAGGAAGACGCTGAAGCTTATGAATCCGATGATGCAGATATTGATTAGGAAAATATGATTGCTGAATCGGATTTGGATTTCTATTTTATTAGTAATATGTATTATTATTTTGGATTTTGAAAACTATTATGCTTGAAATTCTATGCTAATAATGTTATATTTAATGATGTTTCTTTTTGCAAAATACGTAAAATTTTTGATTGCATATGTTTTAGCAAAAAATACTGAACTTTTTAAATTTGTTGTTATGTTAAATTTTAAAAAAAATTACACATGCGCAGTAAATCAGAAAGGCGCGCGCCATTTGCCGCGCCGTGCGCCAAGGCTCCAGACAAGTGTTGCACCTTTTTGCGTCGTGCGCCATTAATAACTATGAGTCTTGGATACATTGGAGTTTCTTATAAACCCTTTGTGTATGATTTTATTGACTATTATGTAGATGAAAGTAATTTTAAACTTGTGTATTATTCTTAAATACACGATCTTATACAAAGAAGTTAACTCAGCTTCACTCACAATTAATCGTACTTCGTTCAGCAAAGTTTGATTACTCCTTATCGTTACATCATTATGTATCATAGGGAGGAGCAACTTTTAATATTGAATCTTTATTCATTATAGGTACATATGAAACTGTTTTCAATATAATCACCCATTCGATCATATCGAATCAGTTCTATCGCATGTTACATTGTTTACTTCCATTTTATATTCTATAAGCTTATCTTACATTTATACGCATTATGTCTGTGATGACTCATCGGTGAATATGACGAAGTATGTGGAAATGTTTTGGTATTCATAGAGTTACGATTGATACATCTATATGTATCAATCCAAAGAGTTAATCAACTCCTATAACGCTTCCATTAAATGAGTGCATTGCCATTGAATGTTTGAGATATGATTAACTAGTACCACATGATTCATAATCATATAATAAAAATTAGTTCTCAAAACTACGGCTTAGTCTATAATTTTAAAATAATTGTAAATAATTTTAAGTACTTTACTATTTTCAATGCATCATTTTTATTGTGAAAACAAATACCACATTACAGTTTTATATTTCATAACGAATATTCATAATATTCACATTGAAATATAACTATGCCAATTTTCCAATCGACACCGAAAAAGTCATCATTTCATAAATAATGTTCGGTATGTTTTACGAAAACGATTTTCGTAATTTGATGCAATCAATAAGTGCTACACGACATGCTCTCACTATTCCCGCCATTACTATAATAGCGTACTAAATTCGAAGGTCCATTATTCACTTAATGTAGATTATTTATTTTATATGCTGCAACTAATTTATAGCGGAGAGTTTTTTGATCAAATATCTTAAACTCGGAGAAATAAATCTCATATAAAATAATTTTCTGTATGAATTAACATTTCAGGATAGAAACCGTATTCCCCATTCCAATGTTAAGTATTAATTACTATTATTATTACAATTCTCGTTTTCAATGTTTCTTTAAGAAGCAGAAGTAATTATTCACTCTCTTTATCCCAACCGTACCTTAAATCACATCTACTTTTATGCATTCGTTTTTATTTTTAAATAGTTGAACCATTTAAAAGAAACCCTTACTACAACATCATAACGAACTCTTTACAAAGATGCATTTGATCATTCTTAACATTTAAGAACATCAAATACGATGCACATTACGTAAACTGATCAAACTAACATTTCAGTATTCCAATTCTTAGATCTTTCTTGTAATTTTGGTCTAGTGTTACCTTTAACATAATACGATCCTTATATTAAGCCAAATTGAATACTCAATCTTACACTTCTGTTCATTGACTTATTTCAAATAAACTAACTTCATCGAAGTATCGTACATTACGAACTGTGACAATTCCCCATATAACACTTATATGCGATAATATGTGGATCAAATATCCACAGTCTTATATTGCTTTAGAGTTCGAAACTCATACAATGCTATACATCATCTCGACCAAATAAACGTGTAAGCGACCAAAGCACAAATGTATTTAGTAGTTGTAAAATCAGATGCTTGCATGGGTATTGAAGCACTAACATGCAAAAAGCATTTATTAGTAAGTATTTGTTATATTTCTACTTGTCAATCTTTGATTCAAATCATTTGTATATCTTAATTGATAAATGCTTTATCAATCATATTAAATGCACAAATATGTTCTTACAATATTAGAAAGTTCAAATGTTATTATTTCATTTTTTTAACAAGGCTCCCACTAGTCTTTTATGTTTCACCAAACCCCAAGCGAAGAATAAAAGTCTTTCGACTTCACTAATAGGTGTTAGGACTCGTATCTTGCGGTTCTGACCTTGAGGAAAACTCAACAAATCACAGGCCTGCATATGATGGATAACTATTTATCGGGGTTATCACATACAACTCATAACCTGTGATTCCTTGTCATAATCTCGCCTTGATCTTGAGGAAAGCTCAACAAATAAAGTATGATTATTCACTTGGATTTACCATTTCGCAATGGCCTAAGAATAATGTACATACCTTGAGGAAAGCTCAACAAATATATGCAGTTATTTTACCTCATCTATTCAATATATTAAAAGTACTACACATAACCTCTCTAGTTTGAGGAAAACTCAACAACTCAAGAATATTCAAGCAATCTATTAATATATAAATGATAGATGACAATTTTATATTAAAGATTCATAAACTTCAATATATTGTATTGAGTGATATCAATTTATGGACTAATGCATTTTTTATGAAATATCTTCGTGATTTAAGTGTCAGACACATCAGAATCAACGATATACGTACAATACGTATGTATTTATTCGTTAAGTCTATTTGGGTTTCATCCACTAGCACCTAAAGGCGAGGCGTTCCAAAAAAACACCGAGGCGCATCCATTAAGGCGTTTTTCCATAAAAACGTAAGTCTCAAAGGGTTGAGGTGCAAAAAGCGTAAAAAACGTTTGAGGCGTACGTTTTTTCCCATGGTTCTTTTTACATCGCAGCTGCATAACTTCCTATGCCAGTCTTTTACTAAACCATTCAACTCATGCTTAAGGTAAAAAAAGCGAGGTAAATTATTTTTTCTTTTAAAATTTGTATTTCGATTCCTGGAATCGAAATCGATTCCAGAACTGGAATCGAATTCGATTCCACTTTGAATGGATTATTATTTTTTTAATCAAAAAATATACTGAGTTTTGTTGAGAAGATTGAATTCATTCATCTGCAGATAGACATCTACTCAGCATTGGGTTGAATTAAAAAAATAAAGTTTACTGAGTTTTTTTGAGAAGATTAAATTCATGTAGTAATTTATGTTTCTTAGGTACTATTTGCCATTTAACGTTATTCTATGTCTATTTCATTATATGACTTGCGCTTTTTTTTCTCCTGAAAGGCTTACGCCTTAACGTTTTGAGGCTTACGCCTCGCCTCGCCGGCATGAAAACGCCTCATGCACGCTTTCGCGTTTTAAAACATTGATATATATATATATATATGTATGTATTACGAAGACAATGTTTTTTTATTTGTGTATATATATATGTATATATATGCGCATATATATATGTATAAATATATATATATATAATATCTAAGTATATAAATATTAATAAAATTAAATAAAAAATTATTTTTAATTTTTAAACACTTCCAGATTTTATATACAGCACAATTAAATTTTATTATATTAAACTATATATATATATTGATTAATTAGTCAAAAACAATAAAACATTAATAAAAATATTTTTGAGACATATCGTTCGAATTTTATTTTTTCGAAAAATCTAGCATGATATTTTGTGGATTGGATTTTTTCATAATTTTTCTTGGTCAAAATTTATTTTTTTACCGATTAATTGTTTCGACCGTATATTATAATAAAATATAAAAATTTATTTTAAAATTCTCATTTTCTGGCTGAGAGTTTATTTCATGATGAAATACTACTATAACAACAGTAACAAAGTTATTAGTCCCAAACAAGTTGTGCTTGGCTAGAGATGGAACCAAAAACTAAATGGCAAAGTAAATTTAAAAGTAATAACAATAACAATAATAACAAACCATGATAATAATAATAAAAAAATAAAGTAAAATAATTAAAGAAATAATCATACTACTAATAATAACAATAATTAAATAAGTAAAAAAAAGATAAAAGTAAATATATAAAGAAATTAAAAAAACCATGATAATAATAATAATAATGATACAAATAGAAATTAAAAAGACCAAACACTACGTCTTAGGCTCTTATTTACTAGTCCTATAAACTAAAACTTATAACACTGCCCCTGAACCAACCCTAAGCAAAAAACCTTCTAGCTCATGGTTCTGGTACGTGGATCCCTAACTTCTACGCGCTTCTATTCAATACCAGCTCTTCGGATATATTCCAATCCTTTAAGTTCCTTTTTACTACTTCCTCCCACGTCAACCTTGGTCGACCTCTACCTCTCTTTGAGCATTCGATGTTGTTTATAATTCCAACGCGCACGGGTGCCTCGAGAGGCCTCCGTTGGAGATGTTCAAATCATCTTAATGCACCAGCTTCTCTTCAATTGGTGCTACTTCAAATTTGTCACGTATATCATCATTTCTAATTCATTCTCGTCTCGTCTTGTATGATCACGGCTCCATCGCAGTACACGCATTTCTGCTACACTTATCTTTCGGGCGTGTTGTTTTTTAGTAGGCTAACATTTTGCACCATACGATATCGCAGGTCTGATTGTCGTTCTATAGAACTTTCCTTTAAGCTTTTGTGGGACTTTCCTGTCACGGAGAATGTCAGACGCTAATCGCCCTTTCATCCATCCTGCTCGAATTCTAAAACTAACATCTTCATCAATCTCACCATCTTACTGCAACATTGATCCTAAATATCGAAAAGATTCCTTCTTGGGCACTACTTGTTCGGCCAGAGTGACATCTTCATCCTCCGACCTAAAACCGTTGAACTCGCACTTCATATACTCTATTTTAGTTTTGCTAAGCCTAAAACCCTTTGATTATAAAGTCTGTCTCCACAGCTTCATTTGTCTATCAACCTCTATCCTACTTTCTGTAATTAGCACAACATCATCAACAAAGTGCATACATGAAGGAATCTCATATTGTATATACCCTTTCTTTGTACTTTATCATAAGCTTTCTTTAAATCGATAAAAACCATGTGTAGATCTTTTTTTTGTTCTCTAAATCTCTCCATAAGTTGTCTTATTAAGAAAATCGCCTCTGTGGTCGACCTTCCCAACATGGAACCAAATTGGTTTTTTAAAATGTTTGTCATCTTTCTTAATCGATGTTAAATGACTTTCTTCCAAAGCTTTATTGTATGGTTGATAAGCTTAATTTCTTTGTAGTTTGTGCAACTTTGAACATCTCTTATTTTTGAAGATTGGAACTAATATGCTTCCACTCCACTCATCGACATCTTGTTTGATTTGAAAATATTATTAAACAACTTAGTTAGTCAGACTATCCCTACATTTCCAAGGCATTTCCACACCTCAATAGAGATGTCATCAAGCCCCAACGCCTTGCCTGCTTTCATCCATTTTAGCGTCTCATTTACATCGGACTCTTGAATTCTTCGAACAAAATATCTACCAGTGTCATAAAAAGAGTCGTCCAACTCGATAGTAGTGTTATCACCTTCTTCATTGAATGACTTGTCAAAGTATTCTCTCCATCTATTTTTTATCTCATCACCCTTCACCAAAAGTCTATTATTCTCATCCTTGATGCATTTAACTTCGTTGAAGTCTCTCGTCTTCCTCTTGCGGAGCTTAGCTATCCTATATACGTTCTTTTCATCCTCCTTCGTACTTAACTTTTGATATAGATCTTCATACGTCCGACCCCTTGCTTCACTCACCACTCTCTTTGCGTTCTTCTTTGCCTCTTTGTACTTTTGCATGTTATCCTCGCTCCTGTGATGATGCAATCATTTGTAGCATTCCTTCTTTTTGATAACCTTTTGCACATCACTGTTCCACCACCACAAATCTTTAGGTTCACGTTTATTTTCTTTTGTTATCTCAAACACCTCAGTAGCCACTAATCTTCGAATGCGCGTTGCCATTTCATCCCACATGTCATTTGCTTCTCCTTCCATATTTCATACCCCTTCTTTCACACTATATCCTTAAACATCCATGAGGCGTCTTCTTTGAGCTTCCACCATTTCGTCCGACTAATTTTGGCTCTTTTATCCTGTCAAACACGTATCCGAAGACGAAACTCAGATATCAAAAGCTGATGTGTGAGACGAAGCATTCTCCAAGTATGACTTTGCAATTTACACAAGCTCGTTAATCATCTCTTCTAGTAAAGACAAATTCAATTTGGCTAGAGTGTTCGCCACTACTGAAAGTAACTAAATGTGGTTATCTCTTTCTGAAGAAGGTATTAGCTATTATGAGGTCATAAGCAATAACGAAATTCAATATTTTTTATCCTTCTTGGTTTCTATCACCATATCTAAAACCACTATGCATTCTCTCAAACCCTCCACTAGTTGTACCAATATGACCGTTGAAATCTTCTCCCATGAAGAGTTTCTCGCTACTAGGCACATTTCTAACCATGACATCTAGTTCTTTTCAAAAATTCTTCTTGGCGGCTTCACTTAGGCTTACTTATGGGGCATAGACACTAATGACGTTCAAGACCATATCACCAATTACCAACTTGAGTAGGATGATCATGTCCCCTTGTCTTCTAATGTCGATCGCTCCTTTTTTAAGGTTCTTGTCAATTAATATGCCTTTCATGTTCTTATTGCGTTCTTTTTCCGTGTACCATAACTTGAAGCATGTGTTCTCCACCTTCTTCGTCTTCTGGTCCGTCCATTTGGTCGTTTGAACGCATAAGTTATTTATACGTCTCATAGTCATAATATCAACTATCTCTCTTAACATTCCTGTTAAGAACCCTACATTTCAACTACTTAACCGAATTCTACTTTCATCGACTAGCTTTCTTGCCCGTTGCACCCGTCGAGTAAAGTGTTAAAACCCTTACTCATTTATCACTACATCGGAACTTTGATGTAGCGTGCAACTAAGGGAGTGACGATCCAGCCTTTGCATATTTATCACCATACCCGAGCCTCGATATGGCGCGCCAACCCAGCCCTTGCTTATCTACCACCCTCCCCGAGCATCGATATGGCACGTTGCTAAGAGGGTTACATCCCAACGAAATATAACATGGTTTCATTTTCATAAGAGAGGCTATGCCTTTTATGTTGGCCTGTCAAGTCTATCACAACCCTCTTTTTTTATTCTGGCTTGGTACAGACTGCATAGAAAATTATACAGGCGGAGTTTTATTTCATGATAAAATAATTTTATGAAATTTAATAGTTAATTTTTGAAACATATTTTATTTTATATAATTATAATTATTTAGATAGTGTATTGATTTGAATAATAGTAAATAATTATTTAAAAATAATTTACAGCTACCAAAAACTATAATTAATGTAAATATACATGTATAAAATATATGTCAAATTATTAGCATGAAATGATGATATAATTAAATACAAATCATATAATTAAAATTAAATGACATATTAATATGTATATATATTAATTAATAAAATAATAATTATTATAAAATATTTGGCTTTGCATATCTAATCAATATTAAATAAGATTTTTTTTAAATGAACACATATATAACCAATCTAGTATGTGACAACATCAATGCATATAAGAATCGTCGGCTAACTAACGATATAATAATAATAATATATGAATATTAAAATATTATTTTGAAATTATAAATCATATAATACAGTAAATACATACCTAAAACTAATGCATTGAAGCCGCCTAGTAATGATAAAGTCTCTCATCTTTGAAAGCTTTTCGATTCAGTAGACTGCTAGTCTTGAATCGTAGACCTTTAACTATCAAATAGTATTGTCTTTTGAATTGATTTGAGTTGGATTTGCTTGAGCCCCTAGGGAATAAAATCGTCCAGCAATGGAACGAGATAGTGGAAGCCAAAAAGATCCTAAACAATTAGGGTTAGAGGTCTAAATAGTAAGATGAAAGAGAGAAAATTATGTATTATATCTCATACCAATCTTCACTAAATCTAAGCCATCATTTTTAATCCCTCGTAACCTATTTTTAGCTGCCCCTATAGCCCTTATAACAGCCGAAATTATTAACCTATCATCATGGGCTAATATTCTATTTAAGTCGAAATAAATATTATTAATTACATCTAATTTTATTGCTTACGATATCATATATCGATCTATATATTTATAACTATTAAAAATCTATACAATTATATTTATTACTCAAAACATATTCAAAATTTTATAATTAATATTTCATAGATATTAATTAATTTATAACAATTATAAACTAATTAAATCGTTTGGTCTAAAGAGAATTCATCATTTTGGTTGTGTGACTCGTCGGGTGTAAATTTGGTCAGCGATTGAAACCGAACTATTCGAATGTTAACGTTCATACGTCACTTAGCAGGCGGTGTGACATTTTGGCCAAATTTATCGCTTACTTAGTTTTGATAAAATCCAATTTTACTTTATTAAACATTACTCAATTATGACATTTATTTACATCAATTCTCTTCATCAAACCTATATCACTTTAAACTTATGGAATTTTATAATGGTCAAAAGTCCAATATTGTCCATATTCAACTCTATAGTCCAAATACAAAGTCCTTGGTTCAATAATAACAATTATTATTAACTGAAATGCTCTGACCGGGGACTTTGACTTTGAGTTAACTTGACTTGACCATGATACTAACCCCATATAACTGAGGAGACGAACCCTCTCTTGAATAATGTTTCATTTTCCAATACTTCCGCTCGACCCAACTATAGTCACTCGATGGACACCGTGCTATGATTTAAGTATAATCAAAGCGGAGCTTTCATATTGAATATCCACAGTATTCTCAAGTCGAAGTCGAAAGAACTGTGTACACCAGTCACATCGATATTTTCCGTTAACATTAGTTATATTAACCTACAGAAAACTATCGAGTAAGTCTTTCCATAGTTATACAATAAATGTCAGTACATAACTGCTAGGTGCTCCAGCAGTCATGAATAATAGCTTTCATATTGAATATCCACAGTATTCTCAAGTCGAAAGAACTGTGTACACCAGTCACATCGATATTTTCTGTTAACATTAGTTACATTAACCAACAGAAAACTATCGAGTGAGTCGTTCCATAGTTATACAATAAATGTCAGTACATAACTGCTAGGTGCCCCAGCAGTCATGAATAATACACTGCCCAACTTTCAAAGAGCGTTACGTATTCTAGTCTCAACGAATACATCGATAACCAGTCTCGAAAGAACATTTAAAATGATATTTTTATTTTTTATTGTGTTAAATTATTCACGGTTACAATACTTTGTAACTACTATCATAAAATATATCATTTATGGATATTCTATTAAATATACTTTTAATTAAATTAATTAATTAACATATCATATTATATCAAGTATATAATAGAAAGAAAACACCTTTATTTCGAACAAAATTGGTCAACCAGTTAGATATATATAACAAATTACGTAATAGGCCTTAAAGCATACCCCTAAATTATTATTTTCGTCTCACGTCTTTTTATTTTGTGATCTATGTAAATGATAAGGATCGCTCAATCTCGCTTGTCTTGCAAAAAAAAGTTTAACAAAAAAATGTATCAAAAACAATTTTCATTTTTGACTCACTATTTCAAAAGCTATATAAAAAACAAAAAATGTTTTGGTCATTTAAAAATTTATATTATAACAACGATTGGCAGTCATTTAAAATTCAAGTGTAAGAGACTACAGCTTTTCTAGAATGCCGCACAAGTTTAGGTTGATTGTTCTTCAATTTTATTATTAGTTTAATATAAGAAGTATTTAGAGCCATTTTAAATTATGAAGAGAGGTAATTCAGTGATTGAGCATGCTAAATGTAATAAAATATGTTATTGACTCTAAACTCTAGATAGATGAAAAAAAATTAAGAATAAAGCTATTTTAGAATGTCATGTAAGCTTAGCTGGATTGTCTTTGAAAATTTATTAATATATTGCATTATCATCAAAAGCTTAACATCTTACAATTTAAATCCTGTTCTAGATCGGATCTCTATCTTTATAATTCAATTTGCATTCTGATTCAAACATAGTTAAAACTGCAATTTAGAAAAACCATTTGGGCCATACTAATATATTTAATATACTTATTTGGATCCACAATTTCAATTTTAAGGTTTTCAAAACAAAATAAAAATGGAACAGAAGAGAAAATTAAGTTTTATGTTTAGATGTAGAAGTTCAAACATGAACGTTAATCTTAAAGTTTGTACAAACCTTAAAACATTGATATTTTGAATCTATGATTTACGACTTAAATGCCACTCATATTTAAAGTTTGAATTTTATGATTTACGATTTAAATCTCATTTTGAAAACCTTGATAGATTGTTAATGCTGGAAACCAAGATTCAAAGTTTCGGTTTTTGATTCCATTTCGGTGAAATAATTTTTTTCATAATTACGGTTTCGTTTCGGAAGTTTCGGAAATTCCGTTATTTTTCCAGTTCCAGATTTTATTTACATTTATTCAAATAAAGACATGAATAATTATTGCAAATTTGTATTTAAAGTGAAATATTCATCTTTTTATCGCCAAATTATATATTTGATTTGATTGGGCATGTTTAACCTAAATCAATATGAAAGCACAAATTTGTTTTAAAGCTTAGTATGATAATTTTGGCCCCAAATCAAATAAATGCTGCAAATTCTAAGTTCTTTTTAGAAAGAAGCCCATGACAAAAAAGCCCAATATCATATCACCACCTATACCACCTGAAGCCAAGTTGTTTCTTCTTCATCAAACATGGTCGCAGGTCCTAAATATTCCATCTTCTTCATCAAATAAACGCAAGCCCTCAGTTCCAAAACCGTTGTCCAAAATCCTTCGATCTAATTAGTGCGTAGCCTTGGATTGTCCAATTCATAGGTTGCTCGATTCGAGATGCTCGAATTCAGATAGTGCGTTCATAAACTGTTTTTTCTTCTTCATTTGTTTGGTTTGATTCTCATGCTGTCTCTCTTCTCTTATGCTTCAATAGGTTTGCTGACATAGCTGGTAGTAATTTAACATTAAATTAATTAATAAGTTGAACGTTATTGTATTTTTTATTTTATTTTGTTTTTGATGAAAGATATTATATTAAAACCATTGTATAATCTATATAAAATTACTTTGCAGGTCTACATGCACTATATTTCTCTACTTAATATGATGAATTCCTGATCCTAAATTCGTTAACTTCATTTGAATTTATCGTGGATAACAAGAATGGCACCAAATTTATACAAGGACGGTCCTTCAGCTGCAGTCCGTGTATATACTGTTTGTGATGAGTCCAAGTGATCAATTTATTTCTTTTCAAATCATTAAATTTTAATTAACTTATTGTAACCTTGATTAAATAGTCGATCTACTTGCAGATATCTTATTGTTCGGAATGTGCCAGCATTAGGATGTGGCGATCAACTAGCAGATTTGTTTCGAACATATGGGGATATTGAAGAGTAACTACTTTTCCAGTAAATATTTCCATATTATTGTTCTGTCGAGAAATTCATTTTCTAATCTATGCAGTTATATTTCTTCATCATGGATATGTTAAAAGTATCAATTCTCCCTATTTCTTTATGATCATCTGTATTTTTGCTTTGGTATCTAGGAAACAGTGTGGGTATGAACCGGCTTCTCTCTTATGGAATATTACCTTCTCTATCTACAACAAAATGTCTCCATGCCATGATAATCACTTTTAATATCACAAACATTTCCCAACTTTTAATCATTTCTTATTTAAAGCATAATGATCCGGTCTCTTCACGGATACTTCTGCTGCAGATTGAAACCCAACAAACTGCTATTCTCTATAATTCTCTCATTCGCTGTCATGCCCAAAGTAGACAATTCTTCCATGCATATTCTATCTTCAAACATATGCTTCGTTCTTATACTAAACCAGACAGCTTCTCTTTTGCTACTATGCTACGTGCATGTGGTGATAATTTTGACCTTACTGGCATTAAAGCATTACATGGAGTTATTGTTTCCTCTGGGTTTGGATTGGACATAATACCTATTGCTACATTAGTTAGTAATTACAGTAAGTTTGGTCTTTTAGATGATGCAATTAACATCTTTAATGAAATAAGTAAACCAGATTTGGTTGTATATAATACAATGTTGTCGGGTTTTGGATATGGTGGGCTTTGGCAGAATGGGTTTGAGTTATTTCATAAAATGAGGAATGGAGGATGTAATCCAGATGGGTATTCATTAGTTGGCTTGATATCTTGTTTTTGGGATTTAAGTTCATTTCAATTAGCTAAAGGAGTTCATGGGTATGTTTTGAAGGGCGGGTTTGAGTCTAATACACATGTTACTAGTGTGCTTTTGAGCATGTACACAAGGTTGAATTGCTTGGATTCAGCCTACCAAATTTTCAGGAAAATAGCGAACCCTGATTTAGTAACTTGGTCTGCTGTTATAACCGGATTCATTCAAAATGGAATGTTCATCAACGCTCTTGTAATGTTCAAAGAAATGGTGGAGATCCCAGCTAAAAGTCCTGATACTGTACTGATTGCTAGCATCCTTTCTGCTTGTTCTTCGATATCTGCAATTAGACTTGGTAAGCAAATCCATTGTTATGCGTTTCGTCATGAGATGGACTCTGACCTTGCAGTCTCATGTGCTCTTACAGACTTGTACTGTAAATGCGGCTTTGCACATGTGGGTTTACACATTTTCAATACAATGCAAAATAAAAGCTCAGTCTTATATAATGCTGTTATATTTGGTCTTGGTTCTAATGGCTATGGTTTGGAAGCAGTGAGTGTATTTGAGGAGATGTTGCGTGATGGATTCAAACCTGATCAGGCAACATTCTCAGGTATCTTATGTGCATGCTCTCATTCGGGTTTATTGGCTGATGGTTTATCTATTTTTGGAAAAATGAAAGATGGATTTGGAATTGAACCTGAAATTGAGCATTATGTGTATGTAGTGAAGTTAATGGCCTTGGCTGGCAAACTAGATGAGGCTTATGAACTAATAATGAGCATGCCAGAGTTAGAGGGTACACGTTCAGGGGTTTGGGGGGCTTTGCTATGGGGTTGTGGATTGCATGGCAGGTCAGATTTAGCTGAAATTGCTAGTCAAATGCTTCTTGAGATTGACCCGGGAAAGAGCGTGTATAAAGTAATGATTTCCAATGTTTATGCTCATGGGGGGAAATGGGGAAATGCTGAAAGTTTGAGGGAGAGGGTAAACAAGCAGAAAGTCACTGGACTTAGTTGGATTTGAGATTACAGTCGAACAACTGTGAACTAAACTAAGCTCAATTAGTTTTATTTTCAACGATTATTCGTCAACTTCTGTATCACCAAGCACTTCATTGTATCAGTTAAAATTATGCTTTCATAACAGTGAAAAATCTATCGTTTATTAGCGTAATGAGAGCTGTTTGATTGGTTAGACATCTTTACTTTTAATAGTCTATACTCTTTAATTTCAAGTTCAACCGTGACTCACAAAAATGATCGAACTATCCTTTCTTACAAATAGCCAACCATGGATTGGTCATGGAGCAGTCCAAATTTTGTTGGAATGCCGACAAACGATGTCCATATTTCAGTTGGGAAATGAAAAATAAAATAAAAAATAGAGAAGTGGAGAAAGATGGAGATGGGGAGAAGATGCAACAGATCAATATATTTCTGTAGTTGAGAACTATGTGCATGCTTATATGCTGGTGTTAAATGATGTAAACAGTTTCATGCTTAAAGAAAAATAAAATATTTTCTTTGAAAAATCTTCTTTTCCATTTTGCACCAAATTAATGAGTTTGTTTAGTGGTTATGTTTTAAGGTTTGTGTCACATTACTAGAATCTGGATCCCAACAATTTTGCTAGCACAACCAGTCTTTTCTTTTAATCCTCAGATAACTCGGGTTGGCCTGCAACTTAAAATTTTGCGTTTGAATTTTACAGTTGTAAACCCATGGATGCTGAAGATTGTGAACCTTTCACCGATGTTTTTTGGATCAAATTTGTACAGGTCAGCAGTGCAAGGTGACTGAGGCATTTTCAGTTGAAAGTTTATGCTCAATTGACTTCTCTCTTTAACAAATACTTTTATCTTTAGTCTTAGATATAAACTTCACTTCCTGTTGATAATGTACAGTTTCAGTGTCAAATAAACTTATCTCATTGTCATGGTCAAATAAGTATATTTGTATATATAAAGCATAAACATTTTCTTTCTTAATTTTACTTCTCTGAAAAGCTTTATTTCCATTTTGAAGGTTTGCAAAGCGAAAGCTAGATGAGTCTGTATTCTTTGGAAATAAACTTGAAGTTTCATATGCTCCCGATTTTGAAACGCTCACGGATACCATGGAGAAACTTGAGGGGCGTACAAAAGAAGTCTTGGGCAGAATTAAACGTAAGTTGTGTAGTCATTCAATCAATCTAGATTTGTAGTACATGAGACTTTTTTGCTTATGAGGCAAGGCAAAAGCGTCAAAACTTTATAATAAATAAAAGCTAACAGTAAAAAAACAATATAAACACTTAACTTTAAAGAGTTTAGTTCTAACCATTCTTTATTTTTCATTCGTAAAATAATAATAATTAAAACCATAGATAAATGAAATTTGAGCACTTGATTTTATATGTGTGTGTGTGTGTGTGTGTATATATATATATATATATATATATAATTTTCAATCCTCATCAGTATGTTTGAAGAATTCATATTCATTTTTCAGCTCCACGATGGTATGTATTTGTTTTCCTTCTATTTTTTTTCCAAAAAATTTCAAGGTTTTTGAAAGTGAGTTTTGATTCTAGTGGAGTCATCTTTGTTACAAGCATTAGGAAATCATGTAATTTATATTTATTTATTTATTTTTCCTTCTACAAATTTAAATCGATACGCATACATTATTTGGCGGTTCAATAATGGCAATTCGGAAATTTTCTTTAAATATCATTTTAGAAAATTCATTATGTAACTCTCGATCGATGTTTCAAAAACATTATTACTCAATCTTATCAATGCTAACTTCCATTTTAAAAAAAAAAATTCTTTTTTCTGCTTGCTACTAAATAATTGAAGTTTTATCACTTCTGTTATTGCCAATATTTACAATTGGATATATATATATATATATATATATAAAATTCTAGAGTTGCATGTCTCGGTAGTTTGAGGTGTGCCAAACGTACGTTATGTACATTTTGTATGCCTCAAGTTACTGAGGCGGAAGCCTCGGAGGTAAAAAGCAAAATGTTTTATCTCCCCTTACCTTGCGACACTTCTTGAGGCGAGTATCGAGACGAGTTTTTTAAAACATTGGATTTGCATATATCTTTTGATAACCCTCTATTTGATAATTGTATTTTCATTTATCATTTCACATAATCATCATTTTTGTCTTTTTCCTCGGGTGAATGAGTTCGGCCGCATGAATTCTCTCTCTCAATCACTTTTTTGTGAAGTTTAGTTTTATAGCAGTTTTTAATATTTTCTTTGCCATGTTAATTTAGATCTTCTTTTTTGTCTTTCTTCTTCTATATATCTGTTATCTCCTCTCCTTACATATGAGAACTATTGCATATTATTTTGAAGATGGAAGAGCTGAAGTATCAAAGAAGACGCCTGACGTTCATAGACATTTTCATACAACAAATACTTCTCAGTTCCATAATTTTCATTACAGGCATGGATGACTGTTTTTTAAAGATTGTAGATAACTTTTATTATTGTTTAATTTATGTTAGCATTTTGATGAGTAAAATTGTACTGCAGTGAATATGTACCACCGGATCATTCTTCAAACATCATCAGTCATGTTTCATCAAACAAGGTAATTTGCATGTTATAAATCATGTAATTAGATTTTATATTGTTTCAGGCCATGATCCAAATCTCATACCAAACTTTGCTGCTTAAATCAATTTATACAGGAATACTTTCCATCTTCATCAATGAATCAGACTGTTCAATTGGTCAGAGATAAGCTTGATAAGGTGAACTGACACTCAAACATCTTCCGCATATAAAATCACAAACTTTATAAATCATTTTCTGCTTTTCTTATTGGTTATTATTTCGCAGATAAATTCTAGTGCTGATAATTCACAAGCAATACCAACTTCTGAAAAAGCACGATTAGACAAGCGAAGAAGAATCTGATATTATGAGAACATCAATAATCACCTTAGGTAATTTTTATTGAGGTATTGTCCTACAATAATGATTTGTCTTTTTGATAAAGTGTTACTATCTTAATTGTAGTATTTATAAATTATTGATCAGTCAGACATTGATATAATAAATAAATGATTTTTGCCCTCTTTTTTGTTGCACAACGCACATACTGATTTCTTCCATGCCTAGTTTTTCGGTCTTGTAATAGTAAATTGTCTGGTTTCAATTGCTTCGGTTCTTTGTTCCTCATAATCTATACAGTGATCAAAGCATAATTTTGTTTTCCATCTATATTTCTCACTTCAATAAATAGTTCGTCATTCTTTTTTTTTTTTCAGCAGCAACTTCCAAGCTCCTAATGCATTATTACCAATCTGCATGCCCCTTTATCACTTGGTTTGATAAGAAGAAATGAGTCAAATATTTTTTCAATCCAACATTTTTCTCTCTCCAAGTAACGAAGTCAATAAGTTCAAGTTCAGCGTATTTCCTGCATATTTTATAGCTTTGTACTTAACATAATATCTTAGATGGTTACATTTCATTCTTCCTTAGAGTTTACAAGTAAAGTTTGGTTCTGGATCTTAAAAAAACTTTATATAACCCTTTTTCAACTTGATATATTCAGATCACGTTTGTATATTACTTAGTTATCTGCTTTACATAACTTTGCATTTCGTCCTTACGTATATGCATTGTTTCTGGACTTGTGCTTAAGTTTTAAAAAATAGAAATGAGAAGACATGTAAAGGGCAATGTAATTCATAAGATTTTTTAACATTTCATATCAAAGTGACGATTCTTACACATTTAGTCTAGGAGGGATTATGTTGATTGTTAAGAAAAAAATGGAAAAGTAAATAAACAAAAAAGTGAAGTTATAAGGTAGAGATGAATAAAAAAGAATACAAATTGTTACTGTATTAATTTTATATGCTTCTGCATGTTAATCATCACTTGCACTTGAAAATTACTTTAGAACTATAATTTCTTGCCATTTTCGATGCAATTTCATTGGAGAAAGACAATGATAGGAGATTTGGGTATACATTTGCTTATGCAACAATAGGGTTGTCCCTGACTCCCTGAAAGCTTGTAATTTTAAAAGTTCCAGTCATTTAGTGATTATAGTTTAATATAGACATGTTGTTCATTGTTGGATTAAAAATAGGTTGAAAACCGTGTAATCGAAAAAAGTGATATTGGTTAGTATTTAAAAATGCGATAGCATAATTTCAAATACTGTAAACTAAAATTCAGTTTATAGCAGATGTTTATAATCTAGGATAGTACATTTTCAAATTTCATACAAGTCATATTTGTTAGTATACTGAGACAACGTCAATCTTTATCTTTATTCTTTATTCTTTATTACTAATAAAGAGAATTCATTGAATATATTTACTCGGTGTCTTTTTGAAATTTCAAATATATCCTTTTACCTCTTATAATACTGTTATAAGGACAGTAAACACTAACAAATAGTGTTGTAAGTCATCAGTTAATGTTCATGGAAATTTGTTTGCTTAAATACAGTACAAACAACTTTTCATCTATTATTACATTATAAACATTCGTATTTTTAATGGTCTGGTACTAAACAAATGGTATAAGCTGAAGTCTATGTTTGTTAGTTCATTAAAATAAAACGTTGTTTGCAATCAATTGTAATATCGTAAAGAAGACAAAATTAAATTACTTTTATCCACAAACAAAGCCTTTCTTCAAACATCCATCTTGAAGTGTGTATACACAAATGTAGAAGAAAAAAATAAACGTGTTAGAAAAGGTGATCATAAAATGTTGTGTATATGTCCAAAAAAAAAACAGTCGTAAGTAATTTACGCAGCATAGAGAGAGAACAAATCAAAGAATAAAAGTATACCATTATGATTTTGTAATGGGGCTTTGCACCAACCGTCCCTGTTTTCAAAGCCCACTTACAAAACGTCCCTAGCCCAAAACTATTATAAACTGAGTCCCTATTTTTATAAAACAATAAAAACTTTCCTCAAATAACCTCATTCAAATGAAAAACCTTCTTGACGAAAGAAAATATAATCCAAATCAAAGTCTCTATGAAACGACGGCAAAGAAGGAGCGGAAAATCGAAAGGGGGTGAAATCCAAAAGCCAAAAGGTAGATCAATCTTTTGTCATTGTTTAATCGAGGTAGTATTAGGGGTTTTCTAATCTATTTTTTCCTTTTACTGTTTAATCGTTTAAGTATTTGTTGTTGTGAAATTAGGGTTTTGCTATCAAAGTATTTTCTGTTAGGGTTTAGTGATTACTAAACCTATTTTGTGTAATGCTGCTGCTAAAGTGCTAAAGTTGCATTTTCCTTTGTGATTGAATGAACTATTTCTTCTTATTGTTATAAGTTTTCAATGTTGTTGTAAAAATACGGAATAACTAACACTGTAGAATTTAGTATAATTGTAAACGGAACTTTTGTTACATATTTTTGAGTTGAAGGAACAAAAAACTTGCACACATGAGTGCAGATAACATGCCTTACAAATACACATTTAGCATGATTTCAGAAATTGCACACACACTTGCACTTTAATATATTTTAAATGGTAGTTGAAATTTAACATGGCAACTATATTTTCTGTAAATGCATACATGCTTGCACTTTTAATATTTTTGAAAACTAGCACACATACTTCAAGATAACATGACTTACAGATATACATTAGTACAATTTCAGAAATTGCACACATACTTGCTCTTTAATATTTTTTAAATTTAGCATGGCAAATATATTTTTAGTAACTGCACATGTGCTTGCACTTTTAATAAATTTGAAATTTTAATTGAGATTTGTAATGAAAAAGTAAATTTATAATGAAAATATATTATATTAAAAACTTGCACACATACTTGCAGATAATATAATTTACAGATATACATTTAGTATGATTTCAAAAATTGCACACATACTTGCACTTTAATATTTTTTAAATCTAACATTGCAACTATATTTTCAATAAGCACACACATGCTTGCACTTTTAATATATTTGAAATTTTAGCTGACTTGTGTACAAGTAATTTGCTAAAATAGTAAAACACTATTGCTTTTGCATTGGACAAGAAATGTCAACTTTTGTGAATGCATTTGAAGTAATTTTTGTCAATTGTATTTTTAGTGTACAAATATGATAAAGTATGTATGACATATCATCATCACCAGTAAAATTATGTATGTAGATAGGTAATTAAAAAAGAATAATGAAGATCTAAGTTAAATAAAATAATGATACAGATCGGTGAATTAGTATTTGTTTAAATTAATGTTCTTCAGTTAGTGTTTCTATATTGTATATATTTATTCAATTAGGATCTAATGTTGATAAATTTCAATTTCAATCTAACATACTTTATTTATTTTTTAATCAATAGAAAACTTTCTGGCTAACATTAATTTCTTACAGGAATCAGTTATCAAATAATTCTTCTAATGAGGCTCACTCAGTTCATGAGAAAAATGAACTACAAATTGTACAATGAAATTTAATTTTAGCACAAGAAAATTCTGAAACCGATTCAGATGTAAAGACGGAAGAAACTAAAAGTTATAGAAATAATTTAGGTAGTTTTTTGAAATTTATAAATGGACTGGCAAAGTATTTGACACCAGTACATTTGAATATACTGAGAGATACTCCATTTTGGAATTTGGTGAAATTGTTCATTGAAAAGGAGCTAACCAAAAAAGATATAAAAAAAAATTCAAAAAGTTTAGACGCAATCATACAAACATATAGGCCCGATTTAGAGAAATTCGAAATAGCTGAACAATTACTGGATTTCGATGTTATGCAAATGAAAGAGATATTTGATATTCCTATAGAAGGAACGGTAATAACAACTTTACCTCAAAGAGAAAAGAAATATTTACCACCAATTTGCAAAAATTTTATTAAGAAATATTTGTTGGAAAATGAAAAGATAAACAAAATGGTGGTAGAACGATATGTATATATAGCGCTAAAACAGAACGACCCAGAAGCTGCTGAAGATGTCATCAGATTTATTATAATGCATCTCCTTTGTACATTTTTCTTCTTCTCAGGTAATATAATTACTTTAAACTTTGAATGTTATTTCAATGATTATACAGTATATTAACTAATATTAATATAATTTACAGGTAGCAATTCTGACCTGAAGTGGTCATATCTACCGTATGTGGTAGATTTCGATCAAATGAGAAAAACAAACTGGGCGAAATCCATTTTGGACAACTTGAAGGAAAATTTGAAAAGAAATATGGCAAATCCGAGAAGTAACAACTCATGTGTTACTGTTTTGCTGGTAAGTTTTGCTACTCTATTATTGCTTGTAACTAACGTATTTTGTCTCATTTCTCTTTTTTTGAATATTCATACAAATTAGTCTACTTAATTAAATTAAATTTGTTCAATACTATAAAACTTAGGTAAAATATGTACAACTATACTATATTGAATAACTATTTTTTTCCTAGATGTAAACTATGAACTCTGTAGAAATTACAGAAGTTAAAGGCTGTAAAAATCATTTTTACATATAGATAATATTTCAACGTCATGGGATGAAGATTGCTAGAAAGTTGTACATATTTTGTAGGATGATATATGCATGCAGCACGATAAAACACTTTATAGATCTTATTAAGACTGTTTAACATGTACGATTATTTGAATTTTAGAATTGCACAGTAAGTATACCATTACAGTTGTTTATGAGATGAATATAGTTGAATTTGACAAATTGACAGTGTTCATTACATACAATATATGCCACCATGACAAATTGGCCAGGTGCCACATGTCCATTCCTGTTGAACTGCACAACTTTTCTTAGTAATTTTATCTTTGTATCACTGTAACATCTTATAATTGATGTCATAATTTTAGTTTAGCAAAAGTATTGAAGTTTTAACCAGGATATTATTTCTAGATTTCTGCACTAGTAGAATACACATTTATATTGTTTACAATGCATATTAACCAGGCTATCATACTTGTCAGATTTAAGTTAGCGATTATGTTAAAGCTGTTTGTCATCATAAATTAATTCTTTTGTTATGGTACGTGTATCAAAAGTACGAAATCAAGATGCATATTAATTTAACTACAATACATTGCAAGTGGCAACACTGAATATTTAAAGGGATTCTTTTAATGTTTATTGTTGAATAATTCTTCATTTATCGTAAAACTGATCATTTCTTTCCATTTGTATATAATCTTCCGAAGTAAATACCTTTCGAAAGTCTCATGCATTTTAAAAAAGAAGTAAAGTAACAATATATTATTTTAAGACAGTTTGGAATCATATGATGTTACTGTAAGGCTCTGTTCTTTGGTACATCTATGCTTGTTAGTTCTTCTGCATATAGGTTGTCATTGTGTACAAAATATGTTGCTTTTACAGATTTCTTGTAAGTTATTTATTTTTCTTAATTTTCTCTAGTATGTGTACAACTCTTTTACAATTTGTGTGAGTGCATCCTTCGCATTAGTTTTAGTAACATGTTTTTTTTTAATTTGTTTGTTTCTCAAAATTTTCATGTTATGTTGTATTCTAATTTGTATAAATATTCATTGCGAACAGTACACACTTTCTAATTATACAAATATTTTAATTAATGTAGTATTGGATATGCGATCGAATAGAGATAATTCAAGAAAGGGAATCATACAAAGAAGGAATGTCAATAGCAGCTAAGTGGAACTTGAGTGATTTGAAGGGTAAACTTACATGCAAGTTTCTAAAGAGTCTTGATGGAAATAAGGTAAATTTTTTACAATAAGAGAACTGTAGCATAAATCTTTCAATAGCTCATCTTAATATTTGCAAAGTGTACACCTACTTGCATTATTCATGTTAGCGATCATAGTAAATTGTACTGTAAATATTTTTTTTTAAAACCTTCCACAAATTTAGACAACATTGAGAAAATAGTGGTTTTAATTTCAAAAAAAGCAACACTTATATTTTACAAAAAGCACACCTGCTTGCGCTTTTCATACATTTCTTATTTTAATTAACTTATAGAGTGCTGAATAAAAGTTTTAATGCAAACGTATTTTCTAAATTTATAAAAAAAATGAACTAAATTGAAAAATATCAAACCTATGTTTTTCAGAAGCGGAACATATTTTTAAAAAAATGCAAACCTTCTTTCGCTTTCCATATATTTTAAACATCCGTTTAACTTTAAAATGAAAATTTTAAATTTAAATATAAATATTTTTTTCTTTGTTTTAATAGGTTTGAAAAAAAACTATAACATAAAATTTTCAAACGCTCACCTTAATATTTTTATAAAGCGCACACTGACTTGCAATTTTCAAACATTTAAAATTTAAATTGCAGTTTAACATGCAAATATACTGTTAATTTTTTGTTAAATTTTGCAGAAATTTAAACAATATTAAGATAACACTAACTTAAATTTGAAAGAATCCACAACATAAGTTTTACAAAGTACATATCTGCTTGCGCTTTCAGTACATTTCTTATAGTAATTAACTTTTACCTTTATAGTTTTTGATAGGTTTGAAAAATAAAAACTGTAGCATAAATGTTTTAAAAGCTTAATATTTACAAAGTGCACACCTACTTGCGCTTTTCAAAAATTTTAAATTTTAGTTGCACTTTAACATGCAAAAGTAATTATTTTGTTATTGATTATTCATCGCTCAAGTATATATTCTTACTAGGGTCTTTATAATTGATGTAATTTTTATAATACAATTGATGAAAGACTAACTATATCGGTAAAGTTTTATTTATTTATGTTATATTACAACAACAGGTGAAAATTTTTATAGCATACATAAAAGAAAATTCAGTTGAAAGTGAAGAGGAAATTTTCAAAATAGCTGAACATTTAAAAAGAGAGAATGAATACTTGAAGAAAAAAGTTGAACAACTTGAGATTGAGAATGAAGGGTTAAAACAAAAGATCAAAGTTTGTGAACCAAATTCTACCGAGGTGGAAGATACTTTCGAAATGGACAATGACATAATTTTTCAGCAACAAAACGTTCTTGCTGCCGATGATGCTATAGGGGATAGCGATAAAATTGCAAGCAAGAAAAATAATGATCATGCTATTGGGGACAAAGAAATGATAGAGCGATGCTGCGAAAAAGAAAGTTTACAAGGCAAATTTAGCATCGAAGAAAATGATGATTTGAAAAAAATCACAAATGAAAGCGAAAACCTTGACGATTCTTTTGTAACACCAATGGCTAGTATGGATTTGAATGAAGAGGAAAATATAAAAGTGAATGAAATTGATGAAGAAAAATCAGGTGACAAATCTATAAAAAAAAGTATCGTCATGTGAAAGTTTTGATGGAAGTGAAGAAAATTTTAGAGTAGATGTTATTGAAAGTGTGTTTATGGCTTGGAGTGGTAAAGAACAGAGCAAAGATGAAGTGAATAAAGAAAACACTACTGAAGTTGAAGAAGTAAACAAAGTCAATGATTACACTGTTCAAAATGTAGGTGATATTGAAAGAGGCAATGAAACTATAAAAAAAATTTTAGAAGTTGATATGCCAAGTTTTGAACTATTTCCTACTCAAGAAAGAGAAGAGTTGGAACGTAAAACTGACTTATCAAAAAAAGAAAAGAAGAACAAAAAGCCAAAAATATCTTCATTAACAAAAAGGGTGAGAGAAAGGAAAGATAGAATACCTAAAGTAGATGAAGAGTTCACATATGAAAAGAAAAGGAGGTTGGTTAAAGAAGCTAAGGAGAAGAAAAGCCTTGTTACTAGCAAAAAGGTAAAAAAAGAAAAATAGAAAAAAACAGACTTGAAGCAGTCAAAGAAAATCAAAAGCTTGAGAAGGGAAAAACTGTTATGACTTACAAAAGAGAAGCAAAAAGATGTGAAACGGACAGAATTGAAGCAAATGCAGAAAAGCTGATTGAAGAAGATGCAGAAAATAATAAAGTAATTTTTGTTTCTCCTATTGTACCGCCAAAACCAATGTGGAAATTAGAAAACACTCCAATATTTGGTTTTCTAGATCAGAAGCAGCTTAAACTTATTCAAACATTTTATAAGTACGATGATCAAAAGTACGTACATATTATGTTACTAGCTTACATACAAATATACTTTGCAGAACCTACATTTTAAGATATAAGTGATAACATTGAAACATGAATGTTTAAAGCTTGGCAGTTTATGAAAACTGATGATGGCATAAAGATTATGGGATGTGTGCTTGATGATATAATGAGTGAAGACTGCATAGACTGTTCTGTAAGTAAAATTGCTTACCTTTTTTTCTTTTTTTTTGTTTAACTAATCTAATAATGTTTATTGATTATGGTATACAGTATTTACAGTATATTAATCTTGTCTAAAATGTAATTTAAAGGTATTCCTAATATGCTCTTCTGCAATCTCATAAGCTTTGTCAATAATTGCCTTAACTGATTTGTCTATATCCTCCGAAAGCTTTTCTGACATTGCATTTCTTGCTAACGTTCTCAACACTATGTCATTGCTTTATGCCGCTGGTTCTACCAACGTCCATGGACCAACCTCCGACATTCCAAACACTGTCACCATCTTTTTCAACAATCAAATGGCATAAATCTTGTTACTACATTGGGTTATTTTTGTGGCAAGCATAAAAGATATAGCTACCTGTCTTGCTATCTGAGTAATTTGCTGCCAAGTCTCCAGCGACACCAGTTGTGATCTCCAATTCTCCGAGTACAACTTCTTTTGCTACTCGACCACCAAGTCCACCTACTATTCTTGCAAATATCTGCTGCTTTGTAATTAGTGCAGGGTCTCCATTTGGTATAAACCAAGTAAGACCTCGTGCCTGTCCACGTGGTATCAGTGTAACTTTCTGTATTGGGTCGTGTCCAGGGGTCAGTGTCCTACAATTATACCAACATCACATTCATATCATTAACTCACCTAGAGAAGAAACTAAGAAAAGTTTATGGTTTGTATACTTACGCGCAAATAGCATGTCCAATCTCATGATATGCAACAAGAATCTTTCCTCTTCCCTCAGTCATTTTGGTTTCTTCATGACCTGCAACAATTCTATCAATAGAATCATCAATCTCCTTCGCAGTTATATTACTTTTGCCTCTTCTTCAAGCAAGAATGGCAGCTTCATTCATCGGATTTGCTAAGTCAGCCCCACTGAACCCAGATGTTCTCATTGCTATAACACTCAATGAAACATCTTTATCAAGCTTTTTATTATTGTTGTGCACTTTAAGTATCTCCTCCCTGCCTCTCACATCAGGTTACCCAACAGACACCTGTCTGTCAAACCTTCCAGGTCTAAGCAATGCAGAATCAAGAATTTCAGGCCTGTTCGTTGCAGCAATTACGATAATGCCACTATCTCCGCCAAAACCATCCATCTCAGTCAGCAACTGATTTAATCACTGCTCCCTTTCATCGTTTCCTCCTCTTATACCAGTGCCTTTCATTCTTCAAACTGTGTCTATCTCATCTATGAAAACTTTGCATGGAGAGTTTGCCTTTGCTTTAAAAACTATTATGCTCCCCACATGCATAGTTCCTACACTAATTTATATCAAAAAAATGCCTTCCAAACTTTAACAGAACAGTCATACATTTTTCCATAATACGAATTTCAAACCTGTTTCAAACCGATCAATGCTTTAAAAACTATTAAAATAAACAACAAACTTGAATACTAGACTGAATTTCAATTTCCCATTTAAGTCATATTACTTTGACAGCATAGAACACACTGAAGAGTAAAATACAAACCACAACAGTAACAAATTATAACAGCAAATAACTTGGCAATATCAAATAAAATCAAATTTCAAATTCAAAACAGTACAATGCCAAATAAACTCTTTTGACAACTTCAACTTAAAACA
Organism: Allium fistulosum; assembly: GCA_030737815.1. Taxonomy (NCBI): domain Eukaryota; kingdom Viridiplantae; phylum Streptophyta; class Magnoliopsida; order Asparagales; family Amaryllidaceae; genus Allium; species Allium fistulosum. The sequence continues at coordinate 370,809,830 of CM060908.1, forward strand.
ACTGAATTGCTAACTAAAGGACAAGTGCTCTTGTTGTGACCAAACTTTCGACATTTTCCACATCTTCGTTTCTTCTTAGCTTCACCAATAAAAGGTTTTCACTTAATAGGTGGACGACCAGGGCCACGTTTAGGAATTGGAGGACAAATGGCAGGATTTTCTAGAAGAACTTCAGGCTTATCAGTATTTGGAACAGGAGATATAGGAAAAAAATATGATGCACGAAAGTATGCAGTAGAAAAATACTGATCAATATACTCATAGACATTCAAACTTTGAGATCTAATAGCCCGAATAGCATGTGGACAAGGAAAGCCATCAATAGTCCACATATTGCAGCTGCACCAATGATGTAAAAGATCAACATGCTGCGACTCTTTAGACAATACTTCGAAACAATATTCATCAGATTTCTTAACGATCCAACCATGACCTAAACTAATAAAAGAATTCAAACGCTTTTCCATAGTTGGACATATTTCAGTTTTCCATGTTTGACTCAATTGTCAACGTTTAGAAATTTGACCCATAATTTTAATTCGAACAGAGTCTAGACAAGATGTTATTGGAAGATGCCTTTCTTCAATGACCCATGAGTTGAAACTTTCGGCAATATTAGATGCCATTTCACCATACCTTTTACCTGGAAAGAGAGCATTTGCAAAGTGTTCAAATTTAACTCCATTAAGAAATTTAGAAGCTACATTACCCCCAAAATCTCTAAATAATTTCAATGCCACTTCAAACTTTGAATGAGTAGAAGCATATGCAACATCAACAAACAGCTTAACTATCCATTCCTTTCTAGGATCACCTCCCAACATAGCACGCAAGTTGTTTTTCATATGGTATATACAGTAGCTATGACAAGAATTTGGAAACAACTTCGAAACAGAAGATATAATAGCTGGATGCGTATCTGATATAAACGTTATAATTCGATCATCTGACAACATTGATGGTAGATTAGAAAGAAACCAAGACCAATTGCTTTCATCTTCTCCTGACACTATAACATGAGCTATTGGAAAAAAACCCGAATATAGTGAAAAATTGAAGAAAGTTTAATCAAATTTTGAGATGATGATATAAACAATTAGATCGGTACTAATATTATAATAGAGTATAACAAACGTGGTAAAAAAAAATCAAAACTTTAACAAAACAAAATTGTATACCATCATTTTGTTATGTTGTTTAACATGTTTTAAATTGGTTTAAAATATATACTGGTTTATGAGACAGCATGAGGCACACTACATGGTTACAAACTTAATATTTTTAATTGCATTGAACTTTCTTCATATAGCTTTGCCAATGTGTACTTTGAACTAATGAATGATTTTGCAATGCATTAGGGAAAATAGTTCAACATCAACTACTGAACATCAAATAAACATGTTTTTTTATTGCAGGCTCCTATGTCATATTTCAGCAACCTTGCACCCAATAAGCAGAAGAAATATAAAAGACATTAGTAGAGGTTGTTACAATAAACAATACATACCATCATTTCTATCATTGCACTATGCTATAGATAAATACATAACATCATTTTATTATTATACAGATAAATAATTAAAAGAAAAAATAATACATACCGTCATTTCCATTTTTTGCAGTTGCAGACATTAAGCAACCATAATTTTTTCCTTTCATAAATGTACCATCAAGAATTATCATAGGTCTGCAATACACAAAACCTTTCTTACAAGTGTATTGCAGACCTATGATAATTCTTGATGGTACATTTATGAAAGGAAAAAATTATGGTTGCTTAATGTCTGCGACTGCAAAAAATGGAAATGACGGTATGTATTATTTTTTCTTTTAATTATTTATCTGTATAATAATAAAATGATGTTATGTATTTATCTATAGCATAGTGCAATGATAGAAATGATGGTATGTATTGTTTATTGTAACAACCTCTACTAATGTCTTTTATATTTCTTCTGCTTATTGGGTGCAAGGTTGCTGAAATATGACATAGGAGCCTGCAAGAAAAAAAACATGTTTATTTGATGTTCAGTAGTTGATGTTGAACTATTTTCCCTAATGCATTGCAAAATCATTCTTTAGTTCAAAGTACACATTGGCAAAGCTATATAAAGAAAGTTCAATGCAATTAAAAATATTAAGTTTGTAACCATGTAGTGTGCCTCATGCTGTCTCATAAACCAGTATATATTTTAAACCAATTTAAAACATGTTAAACAACATAACAAAATGATGGTATACAATTTTGTTTTGTTAAAGTTTTGATTTTTTTACCACGTTTGTTATACGCTATTATAATATTAGTACCGATCTAATTGTTTATATCATCATCTCAAAATTTGATTAAATTTTCTTTAATCTTTCCCTGTATTCAGGTTTTTTTCCAATAGCTCATGCTATAGTGTCAGGAGAAGATGAAAGCAATTGGTCTTGGTTTCTTTCTAATCTACAATCAATGTTGTCAGATGATCGAATTATAACGTTTATATCAGATACGCATCCAGCTATTATATCTTCTGTTTCGAAGTTGTTTCCAAATTCTTGTCATAGCTACTGTATATACCATATGAAAAACAACTTGCGTGCTATGTTGGGAGGTGATCCTAGAAAGGAATGGATAGTTAAGCTGTTTGTTGATGTTGCATATGCTTCTACTCATTCAAAGTTTGAAGTGGCATTGAAATTGTTTAGAGATTTTGGGGGTAATGTAGCTTCTAAATTTCTTAATGGAGTTAAATTTGAACACTTTGCAAATGCTCTCTTTCCAGGTAAAAGGTATGGTGAAATGGCATCTAATATTGCCGAAAGTTTCAACTCATGGGTCATTGAAGAAAGGCATCTTCCAATAACATCTTGTCTAGACTGTTCGAATTAAAATTATGGATCAAATTTCTAAACGTCGACAATTGAGTCAAACATGGAAAACTGAAATATGTCCAACTATGGAAAAGCGTTTGAATTCTTTTATTAGTTTAGGTTATGGTTGGATCGTTAAGAAATCTGATGAATATTGTTTCGAAGTATTGTCTAAAGAGTCGCAACATGTTGATCTTTTACATCATTGGTGCAGTTGCAATATGTGGACTATTGATGGTTTTCCCTGTCCACATGCTATTCGGGCTATTAGATCTCAAAGTTTGAATGTCTATGAGTATATTGATCAGTATTTTTCTACTGCATACTTTCGTGCATCATATTTTTTTCCTATATCTCCTGTTCCAAATACTGATAAGCCTGAAGTTCTTCCAGAAAATCCTGCCATTTGTCCTCCAATTCCTAAACGTGGCCTTGGTCGTCCACCTATCAAGCGAAAACCTTCTATTGGTGAAGCTAAGAAGAAACGAAGATGTGGAAAATGTCGAAAGTTTGGTCACAACAAGAGCACTTGTCCTTTGGTTGACAATTTAGTTGTTTTAAGTTGAAGTTGTCAAAAGAGTTTATTTGGCAGTGTACTGTTTTGAATTTGAAATTTGATTTTATTTGATATTGCCAAGTTATTTGCTGTTATAATTTGTTACTGTTGTGGTTTGTATTTTACTCCTCAGTGTGTTCTATGCTGTCAAAGTAATATGACTTAAATGGGAAATTGAAATTCAGTCTAGTATTCAAGTTTGTTGTTTATTTTAATAGTTTTTAAAGCATTGATCGGTTTGAAACAGGTTTGAAATTCGTATTATGGAAAAATGTATGACTGTTCTGTTAAAGTTTGGAAGGCATTTTTTTGATATAAATTAGTGTAGGAACTATGCATGTGGGGAGCATAATAGTTTTTAAAGCAAAGGCAAACTCTCCATGCATAGTTTTCATAGATGAGATAGACACAGTTTGAAGAATGAAAGGCACTGGTATAAGAGGAGGAAACAATGAAAGGGAGCAGACATTAAATCAGTTGCTGACTGATATGGATGGTTTTTGGCGGAGATAGTGGCATTATCGTAATTGCTGCAACGAACAGGCCTGAAATTCTTGATTCTGCATTGCTTAGACCTGGAAGGTTTGACAGACAGGTGTCTGTTGGGTTACCTGATGTGAGAGGCAGGGAGGAGATACTTAAAGTGCACAGCAGTAATAAAAAGCTTGATAAAGATGTTTCATTGAGTGTTATAGCAATGAGAACATCTGGGTTCAGTGGGGCTGACTTAGCAAATCTGATGAATGAAGCTGCCATTCTTGCTTGAAGAAGAGGCAAAAGTAATATAACTGCGAAGGAGATCGATGATTCTATTGATAGAATTGTTGTAGGTCTTGAAGGAACCAAAATGACTGAGGGAAGAGGAAAGATTCTTGTTGCATATCATGAAATTGGACATGCTATTTGCGCGTAAGTATACAAACCATAAACTTTTCTTAGTTTCTTCTCTAGGTGAGTTAATGATATGAATGTGATGTTGGTCTAATTATAGGACACTGACCCCTGGACACGACCCAGTACAGAAAGTTACACTGATACCACGTGGACAGGCACGAGGTCTTACTTGGTTTATACCAAATGGAGACCCTGCACTAATTACAAAGCAACAGATATTTGCAAGAATAGTAGGTGGACTTGGTGGTCGAGCAGTAGAAGAAGTTGTACTCGGAGAATTGGAGATCACAACTGGTGCTGCTGGAGACTTGGCAGCAAATTACTCAGATAGCAAGACACGTAGCTATATCTTTTATGCTTGCCACAAAAATAACTCAATGTAGTAACAAGATTTATGTCATTTGATTGTTGAAAAAGACGGTGACAGTGTTTGGAATGTCGGAGATTGGTCCATGGACGTTGGTAGAACCAGCGGCACAAAGTAATGACATAGTGTTGAGAATGTTAGCAAGAAATGCAATGTCAGAAAAGCTTTCGGAGGATATAGACAAATCAGTTAAGGCAATTGTTGACAAAGCTTATGAGATTGCAGAAGAGCATATTAGGAATAATCGAGCAGCCATGGACACTTTGGTTGATGCATTACTCGAAAAGGAGAAGAATTTCGAGCGATTCTCTCTGAATACACCGACATAAAAAAAGGAGGATCCAATATGACCAGTGTGAACAGCGTCCGCAGCTTAGTTGAAGCTTGAATTAGTATGTATATTGTAAAGTAGAAGTTCATTGATTTTTGCTGTGACAATATTTATATTTACTGATATTTGTATTTACTGAAATTGAGGTACTCCTGTTATTTTCATTTTGGTCATCAAAATCATAGAGCATAACAAAATATTATCACAGCAAAACATTGATCATTCATCAATTACATACTTCAACATACATATCAACATTGATACTTTTTCCAGATATCAAACTGTTTTCAGATATCAAACAAACTAGCATTGTATCAAACAAACTGTTTCCAGACATCAAACAAACTGTTGTACTTTATCAGACATACAATTAACATAAACTAGCATTATATCAAACAAACTGTTTCTAGATATCAAAATAACATAAACTCTTTCCAAATATCATTCAGATAAATTTTGCTGTGCTTCCTTCCCATCCATATTTTGAATCCGATAGAATAAGGTATGAGAAATATTCTCTGCGTTTATGGAAATCCTCTGAAGTTGTCAAGTAGTGTTTATATGAACAAATTTTCATATATAGCATGATATCTATTGCACTTGTTTCTCTGCAATAAGTTCAAAAGTTTCAATTTAGAACTATGAATATATATATATATAGTTTGTATGTATGAATGAATGATAAAATATTGTGGAAATATTGAAGTATTTTGAAGTTGAAATATTTCTGTTATACAACTTATAAAATGAAAATATATAAATGTATGATATTTTGCTTACATGTTAGGAAATTGTCTTCTTGATGCTTCATCTTGAAACAGCACCATTTTTTTTCTTTTTGTGTTTTTTCCCTTTTCCTTTAATATCTCATTTATTGAAATAAGTGCATTCTCTTTCTGCAGGAAACAAATATGTTTTTAACATTAGTATTATAAAATATACGTACAAGAAAACCATAAACAAAAGTTTTTCCTAAAACAACTAAATGAAAGAATGGTAGAGTTAAATGAATGGTTTATGCTGGAATACTAGTTGAGTATCTAAAATATGAGTCATGTATTTAAGATCCTATGTTTATAAGATGATGATACATCTACAAGGCAGGTATATGCATTGTAATGGAACTACAACAGCACAACCTGGTGTTATGAAATACATAATATTCCATTTTACTCTTTGACTTGTAAAAAAAATTTAGACAATTTTGGCATCCATAAATTGCTATGTTCAATTTGACAATAATGCATATGTGATCTAACAATTCTGTGAACAAAATTGAACTTGCAATACAAAATAAATATTGCTTACTATCATATTTGCTTTTTGTGCATAATTATCTGGTCTTGCTTTCACAGAATTAAAATGACGCCATTCCTGCTTCTGAAGATAGTAGACAAGAAGTGTCCAATGATTATTCAAATGTTTAATAGGAAAAAACAGGAGTTGAATTGGTTTTTCATCTGACAGTAACTTGTCTCTTAAATGTTTTTTAATGAGTTCATTGTTTTTTGCCTTTATTGTCAGTGATGCCTGCAAAATATTTAAATGTAAGTTTACACTAAATTATTACTTGGTGTATGTAAAATATTATTAACAAGGAGATATAATAACATACCACTTCCTCTGATTTGAAGTAGACATTTTGTTCATTCGTTTTTCTGGCAATATTTATTATATACCAATTAAAAACCTGTATATAATATAATTGCATTGTTATAACAGTACTTCAAAATTTTGTATAACTTTTCATAATAATAAACAATAAATAAGTATATATAAATATTTAAATAGATTAAACATTTTGAACTTTTAAGCTAGTAAATTTGTAATGAATTTAAGGAATTATACCTGTTCATCCACTATTCGTTCGTACAAGTAATTCTGTAGCATACAAGAAGATATTATGATATTGTTGTCTGTGTTCTTGTACACTATGAAACTACAATGAAATTCAAAAAAAAATGAAATATTATAAAGATATTATAGTGTTATTTCAATTTTATTTTCTTACCTTTTTTTATATCTCAAGCAAGCATTTTCAAATTGTACAAGCTCTTTTTTCTGCAGATCTTCGTTAGCAGATACAGGTAACTCATTTTTTTCAGTCACCATTGCTTCAGTTTCCAAATTTTCTTTCAATTTATCTAATTCTGTTGCTTCATTTTCAGTTGAGCAATTTTCTTCAGTTGGTTGTTGAAGTTCCTGCAGATCAACCATTGCTTTATTACCAGTTATAGGTAAATCAATTTCTTTAGTCACTACTGCTGTGTTTTCCACTGTTTGTTCTTTAGTTCCCAAATTTTCTTCTGATTTTTCCAACTCCGCTGCTTCATTTTCAGTTGAACGATCTCCTTCAGTTGTTTTTGTAATGTTATTATTCACTGATTTATCTTCTACAGTTTCCAATTTTTTTTTATATTTTCAACATCATTCGTCAGAGCTGTAACATTTTTTTCCAGGTCTTTAACATAACTTTTTAGCCTTTTGTACTTCTTTTTTAAACCTTGGAAGTTAGAAGAATTATCACTTTCTGAACTTGATAATGAGTTTTCATGCCCTGAATCTGACAACGTCTTTTCATCATCCATTTCAACATTTGCCTGTATTTTACATATGATTTGTTAGACATGAAAGAATTTTTTTGATCTAATACAGAATACACTATTAATTAAAACAAAAAATTATTGCATTTTGTTATAAAAAATTAATAGAAAAATTAAAATTTAAAAACATTCATTACAATTTAATTTTTTATGTTAAAAGTAAATTTTATTTTGAAATGCATTGAAACTGCAAGCAGAAGTGCAATTTTTTTTATTCTGTTTCAGTTTTGTAAAATTTAAGATATGTTGTTTAAATTATTTAAAACATAAGAAAATATTTTACATCAAAAGTTCAAATTACAGTGCTAAATGACATTTAAAATTTTAAATACTTGAAAAATGCAAGCAGGCATGCATTTTTTTTAATTCTGTTTCAGTTTTGTATCATCTAAGCTACAATTTATTTAATATTGTTTAAATCTTTTAAAAACTTAAAAAAATATGTCTACATTGAAAGTTTACATTGCAATGCTAAATGACAATAAAATATAAAATATTTGAAAATTGCAAACAACTATAAAATGCAAATAACTGTGCTCTTTGTAAATATTAAAGTCAGGTTTTGAAATATTTATGCTTCAGTTTTCTTATTTTTTTACAAATCTATTACAACTCAGAAAATAATATTTATAATTAAAGTTTATACTGTCATTTTAAAGTTAAATGGAAAATTAAAATATATGAAAAGTGCAAAAAGCTGTGCGTTTTTTTTGAAATTATGTTCTGCTTTTGACAAACTTAGGTTCCATTTTATTTCAAGGTAGATTACATTTTTTTTATATTTTAGAAAATATATTTTCATTAAAATTTTAATTCATCATACTAAAATTTAATTAATATAAGAAATGTGCATAAAATGCAAGCAGCTGTGCGATTAAAATTTAAAATGTTTCAAAAGAACAAATAGCTGTGCGCTTTGTAAATATTTATGCATCAGTTTTCTTACTTTTTTTACAAATTTATTCCAACTTAGAAAATAATATTTATAATTAAAGTTTATACTGTCATTTTAAAGTTAAATGGAAAATTAATATATATGAAAAGTGCAAAAATCTATGCATTTTTTTAAAATTATGTTCTGCATTTGACAAACTTAGGTTCTATTTTATTTCAAGGTGGATTACATTTTTTTATATTTTAGAAAATATATTTTCATTAAAATTTTAATTCATCATACTAAAATTTAATTAATATAAGAAATGTGCAGAAAATGCAAGCAGCTGTGCAATTAAAATTTAAAATGCTTCAAAAGCGCAAATAGCCGTGCACTTTGTAAATATTTATGCATCAGTTTTCTTATTTTTTACAAATTTATTCCAACACAGAAAATAATATTTATAATTAAAGTTTATACTGTCATTTTAAAGTTAAATGGAAAATTAAAATATATGAAAAGTGCAAAAATCTGTGCATTTTTTTAAAATTAAGTTCTGCATTTGACAAACTTAGGTTCCATTTTATTTCAAGGTAGATTACATTTTTTTTATATTTTAGAAAATATATTTTCATTAAAATTTTAATTCATCATACTAAAATTTAATTAATATAAGAAATGTGCATAAAATGCAAGCAGCTGTGCAATTAAAATTTAAAATGCTTCAAAAGCGCAAATAGCCGTGCGCTTTGTAAATATTAAGGTCAGGTTTTGAAATATTTATGCTTCAGTTTTCTTATTTTTCACAAATCTATTACAACTCAGAAAATAATATTTATAATTAAAGTTTATACTGTCATTTTAAAGTTAAGTGGAAAATTAAAATATATGAAAAGTGCAAAAAGATGTGCGTTTTTTTTAAATTATGTTCTGCATTTGACAAACTTAGGTTCCATTTTATTTCAAGATAGATTACATTTTTTTATATTTTAGAAAATATATTTTCATTAAAATTTTAATTCATCATACTAAAATTTAATTAATATAAGAAATGTGCATAAAATGCAAGCAGCTGTGCAATTAAAATTTAAAATGCTTCAAAAGCGCAAATAGTTGTGCGCTTTGTAAATATTAAGGTCGGGTTTTGAAATATTTATGCTTCAGTTTTCTTATTTTTCACAACTCTATTACAACTCAGAAAATAATATTTATAATTAAAGTTTATACTGTCATTTTAAAGTTAAGTGGAAAATTAAAATATATGAAAAGTGCAAAAAGCTGTGCGTTTTTTTTAAATTATGTTCTGCATTTGACAAACTTAGGTTCCATTTTATTTCAAGATAGATTACAATTTTTTATATTTTAGAAAATATATTTTCACTAAAATTTTAATTCATCATACTAAAATTTAATTAATATAAGAAATGTGCATAAAATGCAAGCAGCTGTGCAATTAAAATTTAAAATGCTTCAAAAGCGCAAATAGTTGTGCGCTTTGTAAATATTAAGGTCGGGTTTTGAAATATTTATGCTTTAGTTTTCTTATTTTTCACAAATCTATTACAACTCAGAAAATAATATTTATAATTAAAGTTTATATTGTCATTTTAAAGTTAAGTGGAAAATTAAAATATATGAAAAGTGCAAAAAGCTGTGCGTTTTTTTTAAATTATGTTCTGCATTTGACAAACTTAAGTTCCATTTTATTTCAAGATAGATTACATTTTTTTATATTTTACAAAATATATTTTCATTAAAATTTTAATTCATTATATTAAAATTTCATTAATATAAGAAATGTGCATAAAATGCAAGCAGCCGTGCAATTAAAATTTAAAATGCTTCAAAAGCGCAAATAGCTGTGCGCTTTGTAAATATTAAGGTCGGGTTTTGAAATATTTATGCTTCAGTTTTCTTATTTTTCAAAAATCTATTACAACTCAGAAAATAATATTTATAATTAAAGTTTATACTGTCATTTTAAATTTAAGTGGAAAATTAAAACATATGAAAAGTGCAAAAAGTTGTGCGTTTTTTTTTAAATTATGTTCTGCTTTTGACAAACTTAGATTCCATTTTATTTCAAGGTAGATTATATTTTTTTTATATTTTAAAAAGTATATTTACATTAAAATTTTAATTCATCATACTAAAATATAATTAGCATAAGAAATGTACAGAAAATGCAAGCAGCTGTGCAGTTTGTAGAACTTATGGTGTGGATTTTTTTGAAAATTATCTGCTGTTATCTTAATGTTGTTGAAATTTCTATAATCTTTTGTTAAAAAAAAATATTTACACTTAAAAAATTCTTTGCATTTAAATCACAATTTATTTTAAAATGTTTGAAAAGCGCATGTAGGTGTGTGCTTTGTACATATTGAGGTTACCTTTTGAAACTTTTGTGCTACAATTCTTTTTTCCTTTTTCAAACCTAATTAAACTTTAAAAAAAATTATATTCAAAGTTTACTTTGTCATTTTAAAGTTAAATACAAATTTAAATTATGAACTTCTATTTTCATACAAGGTTATTACAACGGACAAAAGAAACCAATTATCTAAATTCGTATAGCTTTGTAACAATAATAAAAAGAACAAAACAATTCTCAAATATTCATGGAAGTACATAACACTATTCATACAGATTAAATATTAAAACATGGTATCATCTTGTCTGCAACTTCAAACTTATCTAGGAGTCATGTTTCACTATTTCTATTTTGGTATTTCCAATATTTGTCCCTGCAACCTTTCCTCCTGTGGGCTTTATTGTAATTAATCGATAACAATACAAACTCCCAAACAAGAAGAGCATTATGTTAAGTGAAGTTTTATCACTTGCCCATGCACATAAATTATAACCTTATTGCTAAGGTACTATACAAAATTAATGAATAAGAGGAGGAAAAAAAAGACGTGTTTAGTAAATAAGTTCATGAAATCGAAAAATGAAAAAGTACAAAGTTTGAATTATTACCACGGTAGTATGTGCGCTTTGTAAAACTTATGTTGTGGTTTTTTTGAAATTTAATTTACTGTTATTTTAATATTGTTCCAATTTCTGCTACTTTTTAAAAGAAAATATTTACAGTAAAAATTTACTTTGCATGTTAACGTGCAATTAAAATTTAAAATGTTTGAAAAGTGGGAGTAGGTGTGTAATATTTAAATATTAAGGCGAAATTCTGAAATATTTATGCTCAAGTTTTTTCTTTTCAAACCTATTACAAATTTTAAAAGTGATATTTATATTTAAAGTTTACTTTGTAAATTTAAAGTTAAATACAAATTGCAATATATGGAAACGCAAAAAGATGTGCATTTTATAAACTTAAGAAAATGTACTTTTGTTTACAGTTAATTATGTGATGTTTAATGCCAATTTAGAAAAATTGCAATCAGGTGTACACTTTAAAAAAAAACATACTAGATTTATATTTTTACCATTTTCTCAACCACTGTAGAGAGAAACTTTGATGTCAGCAACTTTTTCATTGTTGATATCTCCACTTTGCCATTGTTGGCATTTCTTCTTCGTAGGTTTCTCTCTTTTCCATTATTTCCAAAACATCACAAATCCAATACTGTATGGAATTAAACTAATAATTAGTACTTTAACATTAGTTAAATAATATAACAATTAGTTGACTAACAATAAAAAAAAATTTAAGGAAATAAAATACTACCAGTAAAATTGTTACACACGAATGATTTCTCCTAGGATCTTCAGCAAATTTTTTCAAATGCTCCTCCAAATTAAACAAAATTGCTTTTGACCAATTAACTTTTTTCATTTTCTCAAAGTCATGAATATATGGTAAAAGTGACCATTTTAATTGTGAAGTGCTGCCTGTAAATGAAATTAAACAAAACATCATTCACTTACATAAGTTTAGTTTAAGGAGTAAAAACGAAAAAAAAAGAAAAGTTCATACTTACTTGAGAAGAAAAATGAACACATGAGCTGCATTACAATCAATCTAGCAACATCTTCCAAAAATTGATCGTCTCTTTTTTCCAGAATTTTAACAACTTCTCTTTCAATTAATTTTTTATTAAAATGTTCATCTTCATGCAAATATTTATTAATAAATTGTTTGCATGGTAAAGGCAGAAATTTTTTCGGTTGCAACTCTTTTATAGTTATACCTTTGCTTGGAATTCCAAACATTTTTGCAACATGTTTGTACTTTAATTTTAACTTAAACCCATTTATTTCAAAAACTTCATGTTCTGCATTATATGTTTTTTTCACTTCATCTAAACATTTAGATGACCATTTTATATCACTTAGATGAAGTTCTTCAGTGAGAAACAAATTGATAAACTTCCAAAATGGTGTTGTTTTAAGAACATTTATATCAGTAGGTTTCAAATATTTCTTAATTTTCTTTATAAATTTATAAAATGAACTCAATGAGTTCCTGTAAATTTTTTGATTTTTTCTTGCATTGCGTTCAATCAATTCAGTGGATTCTTCAGACATTTCTGAATCATTTTGTTCATTAGCCTGTCACAACAAAAAGAACAAATATTAGTACAATAAATATAGATTTATATTATTATTACAGTATAATTTTGTATGTTCAAGTAATAATATTTGGGCTTTAAAAAATGCCTCCATTTAACTTGAATCTTGCACAAAAACAAATATTAAAGAAAACCAGTACTCTCCCTTTCTGACTCAACTTGTGAATTGCGCTTTCCTTAAAGAAACTTTTAAGGGTATAAGCAGAAACAACTTCCAACCAATAATAGTTGGCATGTAAGTTTAGAAGTTGTATTGTGGACATAGTTATACGAATAGTACCTAGTGTCAATGCAATGTGTCATAAGTACACTCAAAATGGTAACACCTTACAACCAACACAAATGGTGTTTGAGCAAACCTAGAGCTCAAGGTCGGTTTGCTTGAGTTAAAAATAATCGTTAATTAAATCTGTGTTCTGCATTGCTAAAATGATAAATCGTGCATTAGGAAGAAATCACCCCTTAGTCTCACATATACAAATACCTTTCTTTTCACCTTTCAGATCATAACAACAAATTGAACAATGATGAACTCGTGGTGGAAGTTAAGTTGCATGATTCAAAATTACACAGTTCTAGTATTCAACTGTGTAATATCTAATATTCAACAAATTGAACAATGATGAGCATGCTGTTTTTCAACCGATACATATCTACTATTCAAGTATTTATCATGATGAGATGTCATACACTCAGTTTACAACTTTCTTCTTTTGTATATTTGATTGCATATAGATACTACAACTAAATTATTAATGCACTTAAGGTAAGTAATTAAATTTTCTTGACAGTAAGTAATAACATACATCTAATGCATGCACATTCCAACTCCAGAGAACTAGAAAAAAGTTTTATTAACAATCAAATAAAAAGTCTATGCATCCTTAATAACACCAAGCCAACAATAAACATCATTAATGACATCAATTGGTACAATACAAAAATAAAACTGTAAATGGTTTTTAAGCATACCTTTATCTGTTGTTGAATGTGTTGTTGACAAAACAATCCACCTCTTCTTCTCTTTTTATCGCACTTCTTCCCTGTTCCTTCTTTGAATTCACAAGTTACCATAGCTTTTGGATGTAACTGAATGACAGATAATCTCCTCTTAGTCATGATTTTGGAACTGAGTAGTTGCAAGTGAGAGACGGAGATATCGTTGTTGCAGATTTGCGAAGTTTCATGAAAAAACCCTAAAAGTTTCGTGTAAAATTCTTTGAATTTGATAAAGCAAGAGAGTAAAGTAATATGATGTAATGATGGAAAATCTACCTTTTCCAGGTGTAATGATGAAAAAAGATAGTGGTGAGTTTTTAGGGGTCATATGGTTAGATGGTGGGGACTTGCAAATCAAGTTTGAGTTAATGATGTACTTGCTTCCAGTCATTTGATTAATACTTCAAAATTTTCATACCTATGTTTAGTTGAGTCTCACCTTCAAATTTTCAAGCTAAGGCTTGGTTCTGTACCAAAGCATGATGCTTAGTGATTATTTTGAGTCATGATAAACAAACACTTCAATTATGATTGGGGTTTGACACCCAATTATGTTTAGCATCTTGTTTAATTTTATATCCATGCGTACCTTATTAGTTCTGACATTTATTAGCTTTTGTTTCAATATGTACCCAATTAGAGTTTATGTTTGGTTGGCTTTTACAATTAATGGTGTGCTATGGCAATATTGTTTAGTGCTGATTATAGTTTTAAGCTAATGCTATGATATGGTAGTGTGTTGTGATGGTAAGAACTTATGGCGACTATGGTTTTTTGTTGTTTAAATGATAGTTGATTTATTTGATGAAGGTGAAGGAGAAGACAAAAAGGTTATCACAATGATGTAGACGATGGGACGACAAGGCAATAGGTGATGATGGGCATAGGTGAATATTTTGGCATGGCATCCACATATACCCAATTAGGATTGTCATCCATACGTACTTGGTTAGGATTAGTATCCAATTAGATTTTGTACACGTATATATTTGATTAGTATTGATGTCCGGTTAACTTTTGCATTTGATAGTACATTCGATCCCTCCTTTCGCTATGTCGATCCCTTGAATATCAACAAGTCATGTTAAAACAGGCCCCATCATCTATGTCAATCCTCTTTTATACTACTCATGCTAACCATCCATCCAAAAAGACACATCAATCCCTAATGTTTCACTTTGCTATGTTGATCCCTCTAGTATTTCATCTATATTGACAAATGACTATGCTAACCCCTAGTCTATCCAACTTAAATTCCAAAATTTTAACATTCTGCAATGTTAATCTATAAACTCCATTCAATCAAGACTTCATTTAATTGTTTGAACTCTATTTTTGGATCTTATAGTCATTGCTTCATGGTCACCCTTCTTGACAGCAATCGAGTTTGTTTTGCGTGATTATAGCAACATAACCGGGTCATTATACCAAATAACACTTGCCCCCCAAATTACATCTTGTGAGTAACATAACGTGTGTTGAATTGAAAGAAAAGTATGAGTTGCCGAAAAGAATTCCATCCAATTTCCTAATTGATTGTTATTCCTTTATTGTCTTTCAATAACACAAATCTACTTTTTTATTTTTCATTTATTCATTTTTTTATGTGGAGGGATCAACACACAACAAGTAGATACCTTGCTATGGCCACACAAATAGGGATCATCAAGTCCAATTTCAATCCCTCTCCATTCCTGACTTGGTCCACCTGTTGCAACTAGTTACATTGTCATATCTTCATGTATATATACTAGTCTCCTCTATTATCTTCCTTCACTTTTTATTTCTCCAATTTCACTCTATCATTTTTGCCTGTGTGTTTGTGAGATGGTGAGCTCGAGCATTTTTAGGTAGATGGCTTGGTGGGTTGTATTAAGGCACGAGGGAGAGGAGGAGAAGATGGAGGAGGAGGAAAAGAAGGAGATGGAAAAGGAGATAGAAGAGGAGAGTTCAATAGAAGTTTTTGAAGGGATGAAGGGAAGTTTAGTTTTGAGATTGGTAAGGAGGAGTTTGGTACAGGGATCGGCATTAGATAGAATGGTGATGGGGTGAGGAAAGTTTGGTGAGTGATCGACGAGAAGGATACGAAGAAAGGAATCGGTGTAAGGTAGGTATAGAAAAGTGATCGGTAGGTTGTAGGATTGATGAGGGGTTGGTGTAGATGTCTTAAGTTGAGGGTTCGGTGTTGTTTGGTCTGGAGCAGGGATCTATAAGAAATAGTTTTAGTGAGAGGGATTGATAGAAAACAGTTAAAAAGGTGATTTTTGTTAGTGACTTTGATGAACGGATCGGTAAAAAATGGCTGGGTATAGGGATTGGCATAGGGTGATGGGATCGGTATTGACACTCTTGATCAATATAACATATGTCATTTGAACACATAACATCATATTGCCTTACCAAAATAGAAGATGATAAAGCACAACGCGACTTGCATACTTGGACTGTCGAACTTAAGATTAAACGATCAAATTACTAGACTTGTCGTTAATCGATCCTAAAAGTTTCATGCCAATCATCTTTGTTGTCAATTGAGATAGTCAACAATGATGGTCTCTCTGGACAAAGCTCCAAGTTTCATCATTTTATTCTTGCTTTTTTTATTTCAAACTGTTTATGCTTGTTTCACATTGCACTGCGCTGCACTAGTTAACACTTGACATGGGGTGAACATGTTATTACTTCTAAGCTCGATTGTCTACCAAGTACATCTAACATAGATTCTAGACACGAAGCGTTCAACCAATACTTCTTCATACTAACTCGAAATCAGGCAAAACTTCGACCGATGAACTACCACCTAAATTACAGACAATATGGTACACTCGGATACTTCATTTTGTAGACACACACTAAAGTTTTCCAACATGACTCATAGTCGTACTTAGAAAATAAAAGGCTACATCCTTGTATTTAAACTCTGTTTAGGCAGAAGCCACTATTTTTTTGTTCGTACTGCAATAACTTCTTCGTACTAACTCGAAATCGGATGAAACTTCGACCAATGAACTCCCACCTTAATTACAAACAATATGGTACACTCGGATACTTCATCTTATGAACGCATACTATAGTTCTTCATGGTGACTAACGGTTGTACTTAGAAAATAACAAGCTATATCTCCACTTCAACGCTTATTGTAGTTCTCCATGGTGACTAATAGTTGTACTTAGAAAATAACAGGCTATATCCTTATATTTGAACTCAACCTAGACAGAAGTCGCTATTTTTTCCTTAGACTGCAATAACTTCTTCATACTAAATCGGAATCAGACAAAATTTCGACCGATGAACTCCTACCTAAATTACGGACAATGTGGTACACTCGGATACTTCATCTTGTGAACACACACTGTAGTTCTCCATAGTGACTGACATTTGTACTTAGAAAATAATAGGCTACATCCCCACTTCAACGCTCACTGTAGTTTTTCATGGTGACTAACATTTGTACGGACTTAAAGTTATCTTATGGGCGGTTGGTTCACTCCTGAATTATGTTTATACTCCATGCCACGCTATAGGGACTTAGAGTTATCTCATGGGCAGTTGATTCACGTCCACTTGGTGATTATAGCTCCTCCAATCAAGTTGAGGAAGGATGTAAGTGATGGATGGCTATATCACATCCATGTTGGGGTTGGATGATTGAGCCTTGTATAATTTGTTTCATATTCTTCCTAGCAAGTGGAGGTAGAGAGTTATTGGGTGGATAGTTAAGTCACATCCACCCCAGGATGCAATCATGTCCATGTGTTGAGAGCGGTGGTTGATGAGTGGGCAGTCAGTCACGTTTGCTTTCTAATTTTTGGTTGTATAGCTATAGGGCTTGTTTTATTTTAGGTGGCTTTGTGGGGGTTCGACCCCCGTTTTTTTGTCTTCTAGTTCAGTGTTAACAAAACTTGTATCATTCATCAAGCTTCATTTGATATGAATAACTGATACTTTTTGTTCTGTTAGACCCTTGTATGAATTTGCTTAAGTTCCAAGAAATGCACATATAATATCGTTCATGCGTTTGTGAACTATTTCTCATCATCGTTATCAGATAAAGTTATTAGTCCATTTTTCCATTTACTAGTCTTCTAACTAGCTACACGGAGTCATCCCTTCATGGTCAACTTCTTAAAGGGACTATGGCCGCTTAGGCCATGGAAGTTTGAGGCAATAACAGGTCTGTGATGCCCTTAGATGTTCTGGGCAGCACGCGCACTACACTGATGTATTCAGCAAATCTAATCCTTTGTCGATAGACATGGGTAATCTTTGAAAATTTCATCGTGATAGGGATAGATCATTGCAATTGTTGGTCTTCAACGAGGAATTCCTAGTAAATGCGAGTCATCAGCTCACATTGATTACGTCCCTGCCCTTTGTACACACCGCCCGTTGCTCCTACCGATCGAATGGTTCGGTGAAGTTTTTGGATCGTGGCGATAAAGGTGGTTCACCACCTGTGGCGTCACGAGAAGTACACTAAACCTTATCATTTAGAGGAAGGAGAAGTCGTAACAAGGTTTCTATAGGTGAACCTGCGGAAGGGTCATTGTAGATTTCCTTTTCGAACAACTGCAAAATTGTACTCATACCCATCGAGAACTACGTATTTGTGTAGTTAGCACTTGTGTTGTTTAGGTGAGTTTCATTTGCTGCCTTCATCTTGCTTCAATTGATGTAAGAAGTAGAGCAGAAATAAGAAACTGGGCACAGTTTGTGCCAAGGACAGTTGTTGTTGGAGAACTTGCCATCATTTTGATGTGCTTTGTGTTATTCCAGTGAGCGTCTAAATGACTCCTGGCAATGGATATCTTGGCTCTCGTGTCGATGAAGAACGTAACGAAATGCGACACTTGGTGTGAATTACAGAATCCCATGAACCATCGAGTCTTTGAATTCAAGTTGCACTCGAGGCCATTAGATTGAGAGCACGTCTGTTTAGGCGTCATGTCTTGCGTCATTCTAACCATTCACCTAGAATAAGTCAAAGAGTGCTTGAAATTGTCAGGAGGGAAACGAATGGGGGTCGGCGATGCGTGCTGGTTTGATGTTGAACTACTCACATCTAGGGTAGTTAGCCAGTTGGCTTGGCACGTGGATCGTTGTAGGCTGTGCTTGCGATCGAAGCCTTGGGCGTTTGATTTGCTTGAAGCAATGTCATCGATGAAATCGAGGATACAGTGCATGCTTTAATGGTGCATCCTTTGTGGTGCACTTGTGCGCTCTTAGCATTGTTTAGTGGGCTCCCCATTCGACCCGTCTTAAAACACGGACCAAGGAGTCTGACATGCATGCAAGTCAATGGGGTGTGAACACTCGGAAGGTGTAAGGAAGCTGATAGGTGGGATCTCCTTTGTGGGGTGCACCGTCGACCGGCCTTGATCTTTTGTGAAGGGTTTGAGTGGGAGCATGCCTGTTGGGACCCGAAAGATTGTGAACTATGCTTGAGCAAGGTGAAGCCATAGGAAACTCTAGTGGAGGCTTGTAGCGATACTGACGTGCAAATCATTCTTTTGACTTGGATATAGAGGAGAAAGACTAATCGAACCATCTAGTAGCTGGTTCCCTCCGAAGTTTCCCTTAGGATAGCTGGAACTCGCGTGCGAGTTCTATCGGGTAAACCAAATGATTAGAGGCATTAGGGGCGTAACACCCTTGACCTATTCTCAAACTTTAAATAGGTAGGTCGGTGCGACTGCTTTGGTGAGCCGTGCCACGGAATTAAGAGCTCTAAGTAGGTCATTTTTGGTAAGAAAAACCGGCGATGCGGGACGAACCGAAAGCCGGGTTAAGGTGCCCAATTGTACGCTAACCTAGAACCCACAAAGGGTGTTGGTCGATTAAGATAGCAGGACGGTGCTCATGGAAGTCGAAATTTGCTAAGGAGTGTGTAACAACTCACATGCCGAATCAACTATCCCCGAAAATGGATGGCGCTTAAGTGTGCTACCCACACTCAGTCATCGAGGTGGTTGCCATGCCTCGATGAGTCGGAGGGCGTGGTGGTTGCTGCAAAATCTATGGCGTGAAGTTGGGTGGAACGGCCATCAGTGGTGCGAAGCTACTGTGTGTCGAATTATGACTGAACACCTCTAAGTCAAAATCCAAGCTAGAGAAGAGGTGCTTAAGCACAAGGACCTCCTCTTGACCCACAGTAGGGATGTACAAGCATTCCCACGGGCACATATCAAAGAATTTGACCAATTCGAAAAATCTGTTGTACGGTCTTCCTTAGATTAAAATTCCATAAGGTCCATTGATTGAATCTTTTGCAAACGACTTATATATGCAATAGGGCATTGTAAGTGGTAAAGTGGTCTTATTGCCATGATCCATTGAAATCTAGCACTTAGTCACATAGATTACCCCCAAACCACGATGAGGTGAAAACATGCAGTATAGTCAAAATGTTGCCATTAGCGCACTGAACTAGGGTAAATGCTCGCACTAACGAACTATGATAAAGCCGAACAATAAGTTAAATAAAGAAATGTTATTTCTTTGAATTTTTCCCTCCAATAGAGATGCTTTGGAGTGTCTAGGGCACGATAGATGGATTTCATAAGGAGTTGGTTGTGAAGGAATTACACAATTTGAAAAGAGATCGGATCTATTCACTCAAAGTAAGCTTTGGTGAGGCTTATATTTACTCGAGCAGTGATATATCAATAATGCATTATAAAGTTCGATACGATTTGGAAATAATCAAGTTGGTAACTATCGCTACCAAGAGCTAGACCCGTGCTGAAATGAAGTTTCCCCAAACTTTGCTTCGGATCAAACAGCTATTTACCCTTAGCTTGCTCTGGATCAAATATGTGAAAATTTGATGCTTGCTCTAGATCAAACATATGAATGTTTGTTGCGTGGTCCTAATCGAGCATTCAAGTCAAATATGTAAAAACTCAAATTCTGTTTCGAGTTATATTGCTAGTTACCCGTTACTTGTCTTGTGATATGGACGCTCCGAGTCAGACATGTAAAATCTCAGGGCTCACTTCGAGTCGACCAACAATCTGATCCGAGAAAGTTATTTGCCCAGATTTTCCTACATAGCAAAGACACTTTGAACTACAAGGGTTATATTAGCTAATTTTTTAAAATTCATATATTGGGGGTTGAGATATGAGACTTTTGGGCTTTAGCTTGGAGTCAAGTTGGAAAATACACTAAGCTTACTCTTAGTCAAGCTGGTTAATGTTGAGTGGTTGGTTAATGTTAATTCCTATATTGGGCATTGATTGACAATGTTATTGTTTGTTGGTGAAGTTGGTCGTTAAGTGGTTTCAAAGTTTTACGGATATTGCATATTGATTAAGATTTCTCTATGGGTCCCTTGTTTAACGGAATCTTTAAGGACGTGCTACCTGGTTGATCCTGCCAGTATTCATATGCTTGTTTCAAAGATTAAGCCATGCATGTGTAAGAATTAACAAATTCAGACTGTAAAACTGCGAATGGCTCATTAAATAAATTATAGTTTGTTTGATGATACGTGCAACTTGGATAACTGTAGTAATTTTAAAGCTAATACCTGCAAGAAAACCCAACCGTCGTTTATAGCACTATACGTAACAGGTTTCTTAGGCTATTGACCATCCGTTCTTCGCCAAATTGACGATATCACGACTTTGCTGAAATGCAGGATAACGGTGGTATTTATCCTTTGTAGACACATATTCGTCAATAGCTTACCATGCTGTTCGAAAGAAGAAGAGTGATTTGATCTCTCTATAAATAGCTTAGATTACCATTGTGTTGCTTCTTATGAAAAAGCCGTCGGTGTTGTATAAAAGAGCCAAAATGATCAAGTGTTTTAGTGTAAAGAGAGAACATACTTTCTTTACTTTTAATGAGGAGTCAATCATCATTGTGACATGATGTGCATCCTAAAACGTTATTTTGTTGATTATATTTTTATTTGTTGCAAAGGCAAGTACAAAACGATACAATGTAATGTTATGTGTGACAATTCAATGCGACAACAACAAAAAAAGGATCCCAGCAAATTCAATAATTAACCATTGTTTCATACAGTAATATAATTTGGACAATATTATATTGAAATTTAAATCTGTTGCACATATTAAATTGAAGTTTAAAATCAATAGAAATGCAACAAATTTTGAAACAAAAGTCTGAACCGTGACATCAATTGAAGCACAAAACATAAGTAACATTTTGTTTGTGCTGAAGCATAAACTGGACTATAAAGCATTGCAAAATTTACTCTTTGTACATATTTTCAACAGTTTCCTCCACTTGCTTTCTTTTTTGCTCAAGATCATCTTGAAGCATAACATAGCTAAGATGCTTAACTTCACTCCAACTATACTTGTTACTAGTAAATAAACCATATGCTATTTCAGCTCTCATTGCTTGAATTTCTTTCCTTGAAAAGGATGTAGGTAGCCATTCATTAGTGCTGATCATTTCCATATATTTCATAATGTACATTCCACAATCCAACCTGCAAGTATTAAATTTATAAATAAAATTCCTATTTCATCTATGTATCAAAGGTAAAAATAATATAAATTAAACTGACGTTCTTCAAGACTAGTTTACATTGTCAGGCAAATTCTAAAAACTAAACAATATAGTCAGTACATTTTTTTTGTAACGATGCACAATATATATTAAATCACTCATAATAATGTAGTGTACAGTATGGTTATATTCTGGTTGAATAAAATGATTAATGGAGATGTTTAAATTGATTTTCAATTATTTTACAAAATGAGTAATGTAGATGTTTAGATTGATTTTTAATTATTTTATGAAATGAGTAATGAAGATGTTTAGAAGTAGAAGCATTATGTATCTAAAAGTGTTCTTTTTTGCTGTTTACAAATTAAACTATATAGTTAGTGTATGATTCTTCCCTTGACAATTTTTTATGTCGTCTCCTGATTTATATATGATATTTGTGACTACAAAGTTTAACTACTTATTTTATACAGTAACATTCAATATATGTTCAACATTGATCATAGAATATTAACCGTAGATTAAATATGAATTAATGGATAAATAAATTTTACTAATAATGAACAAGCAATTAAGGTTCAGTAACAACATATATATTTTTTATTATCCCAACACCATACTCTATAACTTACTAAAAAGCATGGTTAGAAACTTTTGTTGTCACAGAAAAAGTCAATCAAAAGTTTTAATTTAAGGAATTAACGTTTATTATGATTTTTAAAGCACTTGAGTATACATATAACTAGCAAGAACAAGTGAAACAGCTTCTTTAACTTATACCTTGTTTTATAAAAAATAGTCTTTCTTTTGAATATAATTATTTTAGAAAATGTAAATCTGTTTCTGCTTTTTTCTCAGACGCCTTGCTTTTAAGAATTTTTACGATGCACCCTGAAATTCTAGTTTATTTCTTTTTATTAAAATTTCTTGTATAATGTTTTTTAATAAAACGATGTATGATGAAAATAAAAATAACATCTAATATAAGTAATTACCATGTTATTAATGAAAGTATAATTACACATAAAATTATAGAATTAACTTACGACTTTTCTGGTTGTTGAGGACAATCTTTGCATTCAATATTACTTTCATTACTAGATTTCATTTGTGGAATTGCATTTCTAAGCCATATGTCTTTCACCATGTCCCTAATGTTCTTTCGCTGCACATTTAAACAAAAGTTAATTTATTAAACAATATAATATATTAATATTTGATAGTGTTATTTTACTTACCACTTTTACTATTTCTTTTGCATATGGCCAGTTTGAAAAAGAATTTGGTTTTACTGAATTATAAAGGCTCCATTGCATATCTTCATAATCAAGCACTAACAGTGTCCAATGAGATTGTTGATGGCATATTGGCAAGAATATCTTGTACAATTCAAGTTCTTTTTATGATATCTCACTATTCTTTCTTCCAATTGTTTAGCCAACAGAGTATGAGTTGTTGATTTCAAATCCAACAATATGCAATTCTATAACACAAGAAATATAAATAGTATTATATAAAGGAATTAACTAAGTAATTAAAACTTATATTTGTAAATAATATGAAACAAAAACAAACACACTGTGTCTTCAGGTCTCACATACCAATTGTTTGGATAGTGTGGCCTTAGTTTGGTAACTTGAAACCAGTGTATTACCTTTAAATTACATTTCAGACAAGATTAATATACTGTAAATACTGTATACCATAATCAATAAACATTATTAGATTAGTTAAACAAAAAAAAAGGTAAGCAATTTTACTTACAGAACAGTCTATGCAGTCTTCACTCATTATATCATCAAGCACACATCCCATAATCTTTATGCCATCATCAAAGTTTTCATAAACTGCCAAGCTTTAAACATTCATGTTTCAATGTTAGCACTTATATCTTAAAATGTAGGTTCTGCAAAGTATATTTGTATGTAAGCTAGTAACATAATATGTACGTACTTTTGATCATCATACTTATAAAATGTTTGAACAGGTTTAAGCTGCTTCTGATCTAGAAAACCAAATATTGGAGTGTTTTCTAATTTCCCCATTGGTTTTGGCGGTACAATAGGAGAAACAAAAATTACTTTATTATTTTCTGCGTCTTCTTCAATCAGCTTTTCTGCATTTACTTCAATTCTGTCCGTTTCACATCCTTTTGCTTCTCTTTTGTAAGTAATAACAGTTTTTCCCTTCTCAAGCTTTTGATTTTCTTTGACTGCTTCAAGTCTGTTTTTTCTATTTTTCTTTTTTACCTTTTTGCTAGTAACAAGGCTTTTCTTCTCCTTAGCTTCTTTAACCAACCTCCTTTTCTTTTCATATGTGAACTCTTCATCTACTTTAGGTATTCTATCTTTCCTTTCTCTCACCCTTTTTGTTAATGAAGATATTTTTGGCTTTTTGTTCTTCTTTTCTTTTTTTGATAAGTCAGTTTTACGTTCCAACTCTTCTCTTTCTTGAGTAGGAAATAGTTCAAAACTTGGCATATCAACTTCTAACATTTTTTTATAGTTTCATTGCCTCCTTCAATATCACCTACATTTTGAACAGTGTAATAATTGACTTTGTTTACTTCTTCAACTTCAGTAGTGTTTTCTTTATTCACTTCATCTTTGCTCTGTTCTTTACCACTCCAAGCCATAAACACACTTTCAATAACATCTGCTCTAAAATTTTCTTCACTTCCATCAAAACTTTCACATGACGATACTTTTTTTATAGATTTGTCATCTGATTTTTCTTCATCGATTTCATTCACTTTTATATTTTCCTCTTCATTCAAATCCATACTAGCCATTGGTGTTGCAAAAGAATCGTCAAGGTTTTCGCTTTCATTTGTGTTTTTTTTCAAATCATCATTTTCTTCGATGCTAAACTTGCCTTGTAAACTTTCTTTTTCGAAGCATTGCTCTATCATTTCTTTATCCCCAATAGCATGATCATTATTTTTCTTGATTGCAATTTTATCGCAATCCCATATAGCATCATCGGCAGCAAGAATGTTTTGTTGCTGAAAAATTATGTCATTGTCTATTTCGAAAGTATCTTCCACCTTGGTAGAATTTGGTTCACAAACTTTGATCTTTTGTTTTAACTCTTCATTCTCAATCTCAAGTTGTTCAACTTTTTTCTTCAAGTATTCATTCTCTCTTTTTAAATGTTCAGCTATTTTGAAAATTTCCTCTTCACTTTCAACTGAATTTTCTTTTATGTATGCTATAAAAAATTTCACCTGTTGTTGTAATATAATATAAATAAAAAAACTTTACCGATATAGTTAGTCTTTCATCAATAGTATTATAAAAATTACATCAATTATAAAGACCCTAGTAAGAATATGTACTTGAGCGATGAATAATCAATAACAAAATAATTACTTTTGCATGTTAAAGTGCAATTAAAATTTAAAATGTTTGAAAAGCGCAAGTAGGTGTGCACTTTGTAAATATTAAGACAAGCTTTTAAAACATTTATGCTACAGTTTTTATTTTTCAAACCTATCAAAAACTATAAAGGTAAAAGTTAATTACTATAAGAAATGTACTGAAAGCGCAAGCAGATATGTACTTTGTAAAACTTATGTTGTGGATTCTTTCAAATTTAAGTTAGTGTTATCTTAATATTGTTTAAATTTCTGTAAAATTTAACAAAAAATTAACAGTATATTTGCATGTTAAACTGCAATTTAAATTTTAATGTTTGAAAATTGCAAGTCAGTATGCGCTTTATAAAAATATTAAGGTGAGCGTTTGAAAATTTTATGTTATAGTTTTTTTTCCAAACCTATTAAAACAAAGAAAAAAATATTTATATTTAAATTTAAAATTTTCATTTTAAAGTTAAACAGATGTTTAAAGTATATGGAGAGCGAAAGAAGGTTTGAATTTTTTAAAAAATATGTTCTGCTTCTGAAAAACTTAGGTTTGATATTTTTCAATTTAGTTTACATTTTTTTTATAAAGTTAGAAAATACGTTTGCATTAAAACTTTTATTCAGCACTCTATAAGTTAATTAAAATAAGAAATGTATGAAAAGCGCAAGCAGGTGCACTTTTTGTAAAATATAAGTGTTGCTTTTTTTGAAATTAAAACCATTATTTTTTTAATGTTGTCTAAATTTGTGGAAGGTTTTAAAAAAAATTATTTACAGTACAATTTACTATGAACGCTAACATGAATAATGCAAGTAGGTGTACACTTTGCAAATATTAAGATGAGCTATTGAAAGATTTATGCTACAGTTCTCTTATTGTAGAAATTTTACCTTATTTCCATCAAGACTCTTTAGAAACTTCCATGTAAGTTTACCCTTCAAATCACTCAAGTTCCACTTAGCTGCTATTGGCATTCCTTCTTTGTATGATTCCCTTTCTTGAATTATCTCTATTCGATCGCATATCCAATACTACATTAACTAAAATATTTGTATAGTTAGAAAGTGTGTACTGTTCGCAATGAATATTCATACAAATTAGAATACAACATAACATGAAAATTTTGAGAAACAAACAAATTAAACAAAAAAACATGTTACTGAAACTAATGCGAAGGATGCACTCACACAAATTGTACAAGAGTTGTACACATACTAGAGAAAATTAAAGAAAAATAAATAACTTACAAGAAACCGTAAAAGCAACATATTTTGTACACCATGACAACCTATATGCAGAAGAACTAACAAGCATAGATGTACCGAAGAACAGAGCCTTACAGTAACATCATATGATTCCAAACTGTCTTAAAATAATATATTGTTAATTTACTTTTTTTTAAATGCATGAGACTTTCGAAAGGTATTTACTTCGGAAGATTATATACAAATAGAAAGAAATGATCAGTTTTACGGTAAATGAAGAATTATTCAACAATAAACATTAAAAGAATCCCTTTAAATATTCAGTGTTGCCACTTGCAATGTATTGTAGTTAAATTAATATGCATCTTGATTTCGTACTTTTGATACACGTACCATAACAAAAGAATTAATTTATGATGACAAACAGCTTTAACATTATCGCTAACTTAAATCTGACAAGTATGATAGCCTGGTTAATATGCATTGTAAACAATATAAATGTGTATTCTACTAGTGCAGAAATCTAGAAATAATATCCTGGTTAAAACTTCAATACTTTTGCTAAACTAAAATTATGACATCAATTATAAGATGTTACAGTGATACAAAGATGAAATTACTAAGAAAAGTTGTGCAGTTCAACAGGAATGGACATGTGGCACCTGGCCAATTTGTCATGGTGGCATATATTGTATGCAATGAACACTGTCAATTTGTCAAATTCAACTATATTCATCTCATAAACAACTGTAATGGTATACTTACAGTGCAATTCTAAAATTCAAATAATCGTACATGTTAAACAGTCTTAATAAGATCTATAAAGTGTTTTATCGTGCTGCATGCATATATCATCCTACAAAATATGTACAACTTTCTAGCAATCTTCATCCCATGACGTTGACATATTATCTATATGTAAAAATGATTTTTACAGCCTTTAACTTCTGTAATTTCTACAGAGTTCATAGTTTACATCTAGGAAAAAAATAGTTATTCAATATAGTATAGCTGTACATATTTTACCTAAGTTTTATAGTATTGAACAAATTTAATTTAATTAAGTGGACTAATTTGTATGAATATTCAAAAAAAGAGAAATGAGACAAAATACGTTAGTTACAAGCAATAATAGAGTAGCAAAACTTACCAGCAAAACAGTAACACATGAGTTGTTACTTCTCGGGATTGCCATATTTCTTTTCAAATTTTCCTTCAAGTTGTCCAAAATGGATTTCGCCCAGTTTGTTTTTCTCGTTTGATCGAAATCTACCACATACGGTAGATATGACCACTTCAGGTCAGAATTGCTACCTGTAAATTATATTAATATTAGTTAATATACTGTATAATCATTGAAATAACATTCAAAGTTTAAAGTAATTATATTACCTGAGAAGAAAAATGTACAAAGGAGATGCATTATAATAAATCTGACGACATCTTCAGCAGCTTCTGGGTCGTTCTGTTTTAGCGCTGTATATACATATCGTTCTACCACCTTTTTGTTTATCTTTTCATTTTCCAACAAATATTTCTTAATAAAATTTTGGCAAATTGGTGGTAAATATTTCTTTTCTCTTTGAGGTAAAGTTGTTATTACCGTTCCTTCTAAAGGAATATCAAATATCTCTTTCATTTGCATAACATCGAAATCCAGTAATTGTTCAGCTATTTCGAATTTCTCTAAATCGGGCCTATATGTTTGTATGATTGCGTCTAAACTTTTTGAATTTTTTTTATATCTTTTTTGGTTAGCTCCTTTTCAATGAACAATTTCACAAAATTCCAAAATGGAGTATCTCTTAGTATATTCAAATGTACTGGTGTCAAATACTTTGCCAGTCCATTTATAAATTTCAAAAAACTACCTAAATTATTTCTATAACTTTTAGTTTCTTCAGTCTTTACATCTGAATCGGTTTCAGAATTTTCTTGTGCTAAAATTAAATTTTGTTGTACAATTTGTAGTTCATTTTTCTCATGAACTGAGTGAGCCTCATTAGAAGAATTATTTGATAACTCTATTTCTACTGATTCCTGTAAGAAATTAATGTTAGCCAGAAAGTTTTCTATTGATTAAAAAATAAATAAAGTATGTTAGATTGAAATTGAAATTTATCAACATTAGATCCTAATTGAATAAATATATACAATATGGAAACTCTAACTGAAGAACATTAATTTAAACAAATACTAATTCACCGATCTATATCATTATTTTATTTAACTTAGATCTTCATTATTCTTTTTTAATTACCTATCTACATACATAATTTTACTGGTGATGATGATATGTCATACATACTTTGTCATATTTGTACACTAAAAATACAATTGACAAAAATTACTTCAAATGCATTCACAAAAGTTGACATTTCTTGTCTAATGCAAAAGCAATAGTGTTTTACTATTTTAGCAAATTACTTGTACACAAGTCAGCTAAAATTTCAAATATATTAAAAGTGCAAGCATGTGTGTACTTATTGAAAATATAGTTGCAATGTTAGATTTAAAAAATATTAAAGTGCAAGTATGTGCGCAATTTTTGAAATCATACTAAATGTATATCTGTAAATCATATTATCTCCAAGTATGTGTGCAAGTTTTTAATATAATATATTTTCATTATAAATTTACTTTTTCATTACAAATCTCAATTAAAATTTCAAATTTATTAAAAGTGCAAGCACATGTGCAGTTACTAAAAATATATTTTCCATGCTAAATTTAAAAAATATTAAAGTGCAAGTATGTGTGCAATTTCTGAAATTGTACTAATGTATATCTGTAAGTCATGTTATCTTGAAGTATGTGTGCTAGTTTTCAAAAATATTAAAAGTGCAAGCATGTATGCATTTACAGAAAATATAGTTGCCATGTTAAATTTCAACTACCATTTAAAATATATTAAAGTGCAAGTGTGTGTGCAATTTCTGAAATCATGCTAAATGTGTATTTGTAAGGCATGTTATCTGCACTCATGGTGTGCAAGTTTTTTGTTCCTTCAACTCAAAAATATGTAACAAAAGTTCTGTTTACAATTATACTAAATTCTACAGTGTTAGTTATTCTGTATTTTTACAACAACATTGAAAACTTATAACAATAAGAAGAAATAGTTCATTCAATCACAAAGGAAAATGCAACTTTAGCACTTTAGCAGCAGCATTACACAAAATAGGTTTAGTAATCACTAAACCCTAACAGAAAATACTTTGATACAAAACCCTAATTTCACAACAATAAATACTTAAACGATTAAACAGTAAAAGGAAAAAATAGATTAGAAAACCCCTAATGCTACTTCGATTAAACAATGACAAAAGATTGATCTACCTTGTTTTGGCTTTTGGATTTCAGCCCTTTCGATTTTCCGCTCCTTCTTTGCCGTCGTTTCATAGAGACTTTGATTTAGATTATATTTTATTTCATCAAGAAGGTTTTTCATTTGAATGAGGTTATTTGAGGAAAGTTTTTATTGTTTTATAAAAATAGGGACTCAGTTTATAATAGTTTTGGGCCAGGGATGTTTTGTAAGTGGGCTTTGAAAACAGGGACGGTTGGTGCAAAGCCCCTTTCTTCAAAGCACCAACATACCAATTAAGTTGATGATAGGACAAAGCAATAGAACCATGAATCTCTTCTATTGCTAATTGCTTTCCTTTATAGGCAAAGTAGTAACTGAGTATAATATCATATTCATTTCTAAAATGATCAACTATGTCTTTGGTTCTAGTAAGAGGATTACTACGAATAAAATCGATCACCAATCTTTTAACAAGTTTGCTTGATATAGGTGGATGATTGATATCAACAACACCAGCACCACAGGAATGAACAAGATTACTAGTTTTAAGTACAAAATAGCCTTGAAGATTAAATTTAGTTGATGCATGCACACAAAATTGGCAACCAACTCTAGAACATCTTGCAGTTACTCTAACCGTGTCATTTTTAATCATCTTCACCTCATAACCACAACGAAGACAATACAAAAGCAATTTGAGCTTAAACTCACTAACGCCTCCAGGGAATAACTGACCATTTTCAGTAAATATAGGAATAGAACAATCCTTCTTCAAAAGAGACCTTAAATCACAATGAGCATTCCCGTTAGACATAGTAGAAGCACAACTTGAAACATTATTTGTAGAACTAATGGTAGTAATAGCTGAATTACTACTGATCTCAACATCTTCAGAAGACATGCTTAGATTAACATTAATATGAAAATAATCTTCATGTCTAAACATAGAAAGACACAATCTAGATTGCAAGTCGGAATCTATTTCAATAATTCGAATTTTGTTTTCCAAATTGAAAGACAACTCCAAAGAAGAAGGTACGTATTCTTGGAAAACATTGCATAGACTAACTTTCAAATCATGAAGAGAATAACCAACAGCAACTCTCTTGCTATAACTAATACCCTTATTAACAAATACAACCAAAACACCTTCACTGTTATCATCGGAACTGCAACAACAGAAAAATAAGACATTACATTATCATCGGAACTGCAATAACAGAAGAAGAAGACCCACAAACAATGAATAACGAATTCCCACAGCATATTCCATGCATGCACTGCATTTTATTATTTAGTTCAACTATTAAATAATGGAAAATAAGATTTGTCTACAAGGTTTAAGATGTAAACATCGATACATCTCCAAAACCATCCCTTGTGAATTGGCTTTTGCAGATTTAAAAAAATGTACAAATTTGCCAATCACGGCCATCAGTTTATGAATATAGATGTTGGAAAGTCAAACAATAGACAAACATAGTAAAACTCCAAGCTCTGGAAAAAATAAAAAAAATAAAATCACCAGAAACTCTTAAGGTATTAATATGTTTGATTTACTTGAACTTGCCCGATGAATTTGATAATCCATTACAAAGGCTTATCGTGAAGCAAATGAACCAACAGTTCATAAATGCACATACACAGGATGGAACATAGAAAAGTTTGTCTTAAATATCAGCTTGCAAAAAACTATATTATAAGCATTAAATAGAATAAACATGAACACAGTATTTTGCAAACACTAAAAAACAGTTAATAAAACAAACCCAAATTAAATTTTAATAAAAAAAGAAACATGTTTAATAAAAATGATAATCTACAATAATTCCACAGTAAAATGCAAGTCGTATTGCAGTTTTAATATTGTAACAGAATAAATACATATTGTAAAGAAATATACACATATGAACAAAGAAGAAATGCACATAAGCAAACTGAAAAAGATAAAATGCAAGTCATATTGCAGTTTTAATATTGTAACAGAATGAATACATATTGTAAAGAAATATACACATATGAACAAAGAAGAAATGCACATAAGCAAACTGAAAAAGATAAAATGCAAGTCATATTGCAGTTTTAATATTGTAACAGAATAGATACATATTGTACAGAAATATACGCATATAAACAAAGAAGAAATGCACATAAGAAAATTGAAAAAAGATAAAATGCAAGTCATATTGCAGTTTTAATATTGTAACAGAACAAATACATATTGTAAATAAATATACGCATATGAACAAAGAAGAAATGCACATAAGCAAATTGAAAAAAGATAAAATGCAAGTCATATTGCAGTTTTAATATTGTAACAGAACAGATACATATTGTAAATAAATATACGCATATGAACAAAGAAGAAATGCACATAAGCAAATTGAAAAAGATAAAATGCAAGTCATATTGCAGTTTTAATATTGTAACAGAACATATAAATATTGCAAATAAATATACACATATGAACAAAGAAGAAATGCACATAAGCAAACTGAAAAAGATAAAATGCAATTCATATTGCAGTTTTAATATTGTAACAGAACAGATACATATTGTAAATAAATATACACATATGAACAAAGAAGAAATGCACATAAGCAAATTGAAAAAGATAAAATGCAAGTCATATTGCAGTTTTAATATTGTAACAGAACATTTACATATTGCAAATAAATATACACATATGAACAAAGAAGAAATGCACATAAGCAAATTGAAAAAGATAAAATGCAAGTCATATTGCAGTTTTAATATTTTATCAGAATAGATACAAACTATAAATCAATATAAACATATGAACAAAGAAAAATTACACATATGCAAAATGAAAAAGACTAAACAGAACCAAATAATATGTACCTTGTGACAGGAATGTTCAGATCCATAATACCAGAAAATAGTTGAAGAAATGATATAAGCAACTGTAAATAAAACAAAAAGAAGCTAAAGTAAAACAAAAATAAAAAGCAATATAAAATTACACGAGCCCAACAAAATGGAATACCTAGATAAGTAAACCCTAGATCAAATGCAGAATCAGAGCGATATACCGTCAATCTAGAAATTATGGAAAAGGAAATTTAAATTTCAAATAGAAGCAACAGCCGAGAGTGGATAACGAGATTCATGAGGAAGAAGAAAAGATGCGCGAGAACGAAATTTGATTGCAAGGTAAAAGACAAACAAAAAAATGTCTGTAAAACAAAACTAAGGGTATGATGGGAATAAAATAAGCAAAAGTTAATAAGAGGGACTAAATTTACGAATAGCCAAAGGGAGTGATGTTTCGTATACGAGCATTGAAAATAAGGACTAGAGAGCCATTCCTTGTTTTGTAATACGTTAAGGAAATAAATGTGTCTTGCGCTATGTTGAGTCATTTGTCGACCGACATTTCCAGAGCAGATATTATTTTCAACCATGTCACATAGTTCCTTATACACGTGACCAAAAAAATATTTATAATATCGCGTTGATTACCAACTATATATACAGCTAACAGAAAGTGAACATACGTTCTGGAGAAGTAAATCTTTATCTTTATCTTTACTACTAATAAAGAGAATTTATTGAATAGATTTACTCGGTGTTTCTTTTGAAATTTCAAATATAACATTTTACATCTCATAAAGAAATAGTATTCAAATATGAGGATGTAGCATGTTATTTTCTATTTACAACTGTTAGTCACCATGGAGAACTATAGTGCGTTTACAAGATGAAGCATTCGAGTGTTCCATATTGTCCATAATTTATGTGGGAGTTCATAGGTCGAAGTCTCGTCTGATTCCGAGTTATTAAGAAGAAGTTATTGCAGTCTGAAAAAAAATAACGGCTTCTGCCTGGACGGAGTTCAAATATGAGGATGCAACCTGTTATTTTGTAAGTACAACTGTTAATCGTCATGGAAACTACGGTATACTTTCTTAAGCTGAAGTATTCGAGTATTCCATATTGTCCGTAATTTAGGTGGGAGTTCATCGGTCGAAGTCTCGTCTGATTCCGAGTTAGTATGTAGAAATTATTGTAGTATGAACAAAAAAAATAACATCTTCTGCCTAGGCGGAGTTCAAATATGGGGATGTAGCCTATTATTTTCTAAGTACAACCGTTAGTCACCATGGAGAACTATGGTATACGTTCATAAGCTAAATATCAAATGTTTCATATTGTTCATAATTTAAGTGGGAGTTCATCGGTCGAAGTCTCGCCTGATCCCAAGTTTATATGAAGAAGTTATTGCAGTGTGAAAAAAATAGCGAATTCTGCCTAGGCGGAGTTCAAATATGGGAATGTAGCCTGTTATTTTCTAAGTACAGCTGTCAATCACCATAGAGAACTATGGTATACGTTCATATGCTGAAGTATCCGAATATTCCATATTGTCCGCAATTTAGGTTGGAGTTCATCCGCCAAAGTCTCGTCTGATTTTGAGTTAGTATAAAGAAGTTACTGCAGTCTGAACAAAAAAATAAGGATTTCTGCCTAGGCGAAGTTCAAATATGAGGATGTAGCATGTTATTTTTCAAGTACAATTGTTAGTCACCATGAAAAACTATAGTGTGCATTCACAAGATGAAGTATCCGAGTGTTCCATATTGTCCGTAATTTAGGTGGGAGTTCATCGGTCGAAGTCTCGCTTGATTTCGAGTTAGTATGAAGAATTTATTTCAGTGTGAACCAAAAAAATAGCAGCTTCTGCCTAGGCGGAGTTCAAATATGTGGATATAGCTTATTATTTTCCAAGTTCAACTGTTAATCACCATGGAGAACTATGGTATATGTTCATAAACTAAAACAAAAGAAAGGAATGATAAAACTACGAATGCTTTCAAGTTATTGGTTCTAGGAGTGTTCTTCAGTTGTCTCAGTCTACTCGGTCGTTGCTTCAGGTGCAGTTTATGCTGACAATGCTACTACCAAATCTATTTACACAGCTGCAACTAAAAATGCATGCATATTGTGATTAAATGCAGATCCACCTGGACGTACATATATACTCGTTCTGGATATTAGGGATCAATGACTTGTTGTATACGCTCATGTAATTCTATTTAATATCTTAATTATATTTTAGTCTACTGGTTTTTACTCGAGGACATCCGATCTTTTGTGTATATTTGATGTACACCTCATTTCACATTATTTACTGCTCATTTTGTGTTTTATCTGTACAAAAATTATAATACAAGATAGCATGGTATTTTAGGAATGGCTAAGGTACATTAGGATAAAGTAAAAAATGGCCCATGTTCAATCTGTTTAGTTATTGACATACTCAAAATACATAACCACTGTCTTATAATACGGAAAGACAATGGATTAGATATATTTTCAATACATAAAATGGCACTTTAAATTAATACTCATCCACTTTATTATGTAATCAAAATTTGGATTCATTGTATACATAATAAAAAACGATCGGCTTTTAGCATGTTTGGTTAATGTATCTTTAGCGATTATGATTTTATCCTTAATAGAAGGAAATGGTTAGTTGAAATATACAATGATTTTTTATGAAATGTTGTAGATAAGATGTAAAAGGTTAGTTTGATTAATATGACTACAATGTCTTTTTTAAAAATATTGGTTATAAATTTGTTTTCATAATTGAAACATTTTTTTATGTTTCTTTTTTTATTTATTTATTAAGAAGGCATGTCAATGGTAAACAGTATAATAACTCTATTTTGTTTCTAAAATTATATAATTTTATTGAATGCGATTTAATGAACATTTTGATATTAAATATTATAAAAATGTAACATATACAATAGTTTTGTAGTTGTTCTGATCAAATTTGAAACGGAAAGTTCATTCATATAAATAACTCTAGTTTCTCGTATATTTTATTTTTAGATTACTAATGAAGTATATTGTAATGTTACAGTAGATTCTGTTTTCTATTTTCATATGACAAAAGCAAAAAATATGAAAATATATTAAATATATATGGGCTTTTCTAAAAAAATGAGCGAGTTTTATTCAAATGATTGATTTTACTAACACAAAAAATGTTTTCTTATCATGTAAAGAGGCATTATAATTGCCATTTAAAGCCACTTATCTACTTTCCAAACGAGTCAAGTGGTGAAGAGTAAAATTGAAGACTGCAAGTTCAAGTCTCAAGGCAGTACCGAGTTGAACCCCTCAACTCGGTATCAAGTCACGATTGCTGTCTCGGAACACTCACTTCAAAAAGTTGAAGAATAAAGGCAAAGCGAAGGCAAGCCCAAAAAAGATCACTAGTCGATGTTTATTTGTAAGGGTCAACCTGGTATCGAGTTGACTTTCCCTATGCTGAGTTGGCCATGATATTTTCCTGGAGCCTTCTACCAGACGTGGAGAACGTTGGGAGAAGGTTTCTGAGCTTATTTCATTGATCTTGTCTACAAATAGAGGAAAAGAGGCTGAAAAACATGGTCTTTTTCTGGACTGTCTGAGTTAACTGATTTTACTCCGGCACTTTGTTGGATACTTACCCGAGTTGTAAGCAATTGAGTTGTAAAATCAGTTGTAAAGAATATAGGAGATCAGTAATAAAGTTTAAGTGGATGCAGACTAGAGTATTTACCGAATCACTATAAATTTTTGTGTGTTATCTATCTCGTTTTTCATTTATTTCTTCATTAATTTCTACTTATAATCCGATTAAGTATTTGTCCAACTTTTGACGTAAACATTTTGGTGCATTCACTAAGAGATCTCAAAATTCTCACTCTTCGAATTCATCTTGAACCTTTAGCTTGTTATTATCCACGAGTTAGATCTAAAAATTATTGTTGAAGGATCCTTGATTACTTTGATTTCCGTCAAATCTATTACTAGATCGAAGAATTCTATGGCATCCAGAAACGCCAAAGAGAAATCTAGTGCTTCTAGATGCACTAATGACACTGAAAATGAAGGCTCTCAACATGAGGGAAAAAATCAACTTGTTGCTGTTGAAATTTCAAGCGCACCAGAAATGGTGACTAAGGTTGATTTAGACAGAATGACGATGGAAATGAACATAAAGTTGATGGAGAGCCAGAAAGGAAAGCATGGATTTGATGACTCAGTTATCTCGAAGACGAAGGAAGAGTCATATGGAGTTGTCGTCTTCTAATTTAGAAGAAGAGAGTCTTTGTTGGACAAAAACCATAGAGATGGAAAATAGAAGATGAGGAGAAGGGAAGCCGAGACTTCGAAAACTGGAACTGGGAAAATTCAAGTTAACAGTTCATAGTTCAGCACCGAGTAACTCCATAACTCGGTACTGAGCTGAGACCCTGAGTGTGATTGAAGACTTAGATGTTGAGTTGCAGGAAGAAGTTGATGTTGAGCAAGTAGCTGGTAGTTGGAGTGGTGGTGTTCATATAGACTGTAACAACCCTGCTTTCTACGCCGTATAAATATTCGATATTTGATAATTTATATTTTGAAATAAATTTTAATTATTTATGCGGTGTAGAAAACAGGGTTGTTACACAGACGCTATCGAACCATATAGACAACGAACGACTGGACGAACGATTCTTCCAGAGATAAGGGAACTCGAACGTCACAGAACTAACCGAGTGCATTTGTGGAGCTAAACACTTGGAGCAGGCTTTGATGATCGCCGTCCAGTAGATTCGAATGATCCAAAGTATACGACGGATGTGGTTAGAAGGCTGGTGAATGAGAACCAGCATAAGAGCAATGATGATTGGGGTTCTTCGCCCAGTGGGAACCCATTCATTGAAAAGATTGTGTGGAAGGATTATCCCAGGAGATTTGCGATGCCTGTGATGCTGTCATATAACAGAACGATTGATCCGAACAAAATCTTCTGAAGTATGTGTGATACATGGATGGTGCTAGAGCAACTGACATCGTGCGAGGTAAATGTTTCCCTGTATTTCTTGAGCAAGTGGCTATGAAGTGGTTCACTCAGCTCACATCGATATCCATATTTTCATTTGACTAACCAGCTAGGAAGTATGTAGACCAGTTTCGACTTCACGCTGCTTGTCCTAAGAACGCGATGTCCTTATCAACCATTTTTCAGAGTTTCAGAGAGTCTTTGAAGAACTTTCTAAGTAGGTTTAACACCGCTGTGATTGAAGTGAGCAATACCAAGGAAGATATTATGTTGATGGCATTGATTAGAAAAATTCATTCGGATACTGATGTTGGTAAGTGGTTGAAGATGAAACTGCCACTGACCATGGAAGAGTTTTATCGGAAAGCGAACCAACATTTGCGCTTAGAAGAGGCAGATGTGGCCATTGGAAAGGCAGGTGGAAGACTGTCTACATAAGTTTTGCAAAGCAATGTTGCGATGAAGCAAACCGGTATGAGCGTCGGATATGTTGCAATTAATGTTGGAAACAAGAATAATAATCAGAAAAGAGGAAATCATGGTGCTAGAGGTAGAAAGCCATAGATCAAGAAGCGTCCTAGGTATCCCAAGCATGGAGATTATACCCCACTAAACGAACTCATGGAGACCATTTACCTTGCCATGCAAAGTACTAAAAGTTACAAAAAGTTAGCTCGAAGGGAGTCGACTGAACGAGAGAAATTGTTTGGGAAGTATTCTTGCTTCCACAAGATCCACGGGCATAACAAAAATGAATGTCAACATTTGCGGGATATAATCGAAGATCTGATCGGGAAGAAGAAACTTCAACAGTATACGAAGTGTCCGCATGATGGCAGACAAGTGGATAATTGACCCCAGAGGCAGATGGTTCAACAGGGGCATACCGAGCCTAGTGGAGAGGAACCTATATAGCCTGAAAGAAGACTTGTGATTAATACCATTACTAGTGGGCCTCATCTGGTCGAGAAAAGCTGGAATGAGATGGAGAGATATAAGAGTTCATTAAAGCATGTTCCGAAGAGTTGCTTTGTTGTAGAAGACCGAGCTTGGGCAAAACAACCGAGTTTGATGACTGACGAAATTGTGTTCAAGAATCATGATGCAGATGGGGTAAAGACACCGATGCTCGACACCTTAATGGTTACAGTCGTGATCGGGCCGACTGATGTTAAACAAGTTCTCATTGATTGTGGTAGCTTAGTCAATATTATGTTCTAGAAAACTTATGACTATATGAGGATGGATGGACAGGTTCTGAAGTCATGTAAATCACACATTCATGGATTTAACAGAGAGGCTACATAGCTTGTTGGATGTGTTGACTTACTGGTGGAGCTTGGTGAAGGTGATCGCATAAGAGTGCGGGTGCAAACCTTCATTGTGATAGATACGTACTCTGCTTACAACGCTTTCGTAGGCCGCCCGAACCTCGCTAGTTTCAGAGTGGCCCTAGCCTCGTGGTGCTTGATGATGAAGTTCCGACCAAGAACGGGGTAGGAGCTATTCAAGAGGATCAGAGTATAAGACTTGAATGCTACGTTGTAGGGCTGAGAGAGGCAAAGAGATGCAAAAAGGGAAAAAGTGCATAGAGGACTCACTACATCAAATCAGTTGATGCATATCAACCACCGTCTAAGCCTGACTCGTACGACATAGTAAATTTTACAAATCTATGGACCGAGGATAGAGTCAGAGGATGTATTGGTTGCCCACTCGAGCTAATGATTAACATCCCGGTCGATAAGGATGATCCCATTCGGGTCCTAAAGATCGGATCTCAGCTTAACATGAAGATGAAAGGGAGTTGGCTGGGTTTCTTCGGGTAAACCTGGATGTGTTTGCATGGACGCATTTAGATATGTGTGGAATATTGCTAAAGATTGTGTGCCATATATTGAATGTGAGCCCACAATGCCCTTCTGTGAAGCAGAAGAGGCGCAACCTAGGTCCGGAGCGATCCATTGCATTGAAAGAAATGGATAAGATGAAGGCTGAAGGCTTCATCCGCGATGTTGTATACCCCGATTGAGTATCTAATCCAGTGCTGGTCAAAAAGCCTAATGGAAAATGACGGACATGCATCGACTATTCAGACTTGGATAATGCATGCCCAAAGGACAACTTCCCGTTGTTGAAGAATGACCAACTAGTCGACTCAACCACCCGACATGAGTTGCTATCTTTTATGGATGTTTATTCCGGTTACAATCAGATACCAATGTACGTCCCGTTTCAGGAACATACCAATTTGATCCCCGATTTAGGACTATATTGTTACCGTGTAATGTCATTCGGACTGAACAATATAGGAGCTACCTACCAAAGATTGGTAAATTCAATGTTCAAGGATTAGATCGGACGTACAATGAAGGTCTATGTAGACGATATGCTAGTGAAGTCACAACGATCCGTGAACCATATGGGAAACCTCTCGGAAATGTTTGATGTGCTTCGGAACTACGGGATGAAGCCCAATCCATTGAAATGTTATTTCCAAGTCGCTTTTGAATTTTTTTTGGGTTTTACAGTAAATTCAATGGGCATAGAAGCTAATCCAAAGTAGATTAAAGCACTAAGAGATGTTGAAGCCCCGAAATCAAGGAGGGAAATGCATAGCTTAAACAGAAAGATCATTACATCGAGTCAGTTCATCTCAGAAGCGATGGATAAATGTATGCAGTTCTTTGATGCCCTCAAGAAAGAATAATGGAACTTTATTTGGTCAGAGGAGTGTGAGAAATATTTCCAAGTCTTACTTGATCACATGGAGAGACCACCGGTCTTCTCAAAGACTTTGCAAGGAGAACTTATTTGTTTATTTGGAGCGTCTACTCATGCATCGAGTGTTGCCTTAGTACATGAAGAATCCAAAATCCAAAAATGTGTATTACATCAACAAGTGGTTCACTGGAGCAGGGAAGAATTATCCAAAGTTAGAGAATCTGGCTTACTGCTTGTCGATCATCTTGAGAAAGTTATGACCTTACTTCCAAGTTCATCCGATAAAAGTGGACTGGTCAACCGTTAAGATAGGTGCTGCACCGACCCGAGACTTCGGGAAGGTACTAAAGTGGAATGTCGAGCTTAGCTAGTACGATATAACATACCATCCTAGGAGGGCCATACGAGGGCATTAGCTGATTTCATTGTCGAGTTTACCATCCAGGATGGAGAAGCGGAGGAAGATATGGAACGACTTGCTCGGTGGAAACTGTACGTGGATGGAGCGTCCAATGAATGCTACTCTTGAGAAGAAGTGATCTTAGTAACCCTAAAGGAATGGACAATCTGTTATTCGTTGAAGTTTGTGTTTCCCGTAACGAATAATGAAGTTGAATACAAAGCACTGATCGTATGGCTCAAAATAGCTAAAGAATTAGGAGTCAAAGCATTGCATGTATATAGCGACTCAATTGGTGGCTGTCAGGTGAAGGAATTTCAAACTAAGAGAGCGAGACTTGCCTCTTACTTGATGAAGGTTTTGGAACTGCCGAATGATATCGAATATTACACGATAATGTACATTCCCAAAGAAGATAACACGATGGCCGATTTGCTAGCTTAGTTAGTTAGTTCCGAGGATGCATAGTTGTTGAGATTAGTTCTAATGGAGGTTTTGTCAGTTCTGAGCATCGACTAGATGGATGTCAATTGGAACTTGGAGGCTGAAGTGGAAAGAGGAGTCGTGGATGACTCCGATCAAGGAGTACTTGCTAAAGGGAATTCTCCCGAATGGGAGAAATGAGCGAAAAAACTCCTGCGCAATGTACCGTGATTTATTATCTTGGAAGGAGTACCACATAGAAGAGGATTCTCCGCATCCCTATTACGGGGTGTCACCAAAAAGCCAAGAAGATTCCAGCCGATGTACGTGAAGGGAGTTGTGGTGATCACATTGGGGGATAGACTTTGACGAGGAAGATTCTTCGCTATGGATATTTTTGGTCAACAGTCAATCGAGATGCGGCTGATTATGCTAGAAAATGTGATATGGCCAAAAATTTGCGAAGGTTCCTAGAGAAACATCCATAGAGCTTATATAAATGATCGATCCATGGTCATTTGCAGTTTGGAGACCGATATAATTGATGTTCTACCGATGTCTAAAGGAAGGGAAAAGTATGTTGTGTTTTAGTTGAATATTTCATAAAGTGGGTCGAAACGGAACCACTGGCCACGATCACTACGAAGAAAGCGATCAGTTTTATGGTGAAAAACATCATATGCCGATTTAGAGTTCCTCAGAAGATCATCATCGACAACGGAACCCAATTTGAGAGCGCTGAATTCAAAATTTCTACAGCAAATATCTAATTGAATAGAGCTTTGTAGCTGTAGTACACTTACAAGCGAATGGACATGTGGAGGCGGTGAACAAGATCATCAAATCCATCTCGAAGAAGCGGTTGATGAATGACAAGGGAAACTGGGTCGATGAATTACCCCTAGCATCGTGGGCTTACCTAACGACTCATAAGTCCACAACCGGCCATACTCCATTCGCTTTGGCCTATAGATCAGAGGCCATGATTCCAATTGAATTGGAATTCCCCTCTCATCGAAGAACTCATTACGATCCAAAAATAAATGTGGAACTCTTGCTTGAGTCCCTTAACATGATCAATGAGAGGCACGAAGAAGTTGACTTACAGGTAGCTGCTTACCATAAAAGAGTTGCACGATAATTCAATGCCAAGGTCAAAAATCGCACTTTCAAGGTAGGTGATCTCATTCTAAAATGAGTCTTCCCTAATCTGGGGCACTTGGCCCGAAAGGTCTTTTGCAATTGAATATATGCTTGGAGATGGAACTTTCAAGCTAGCGATTGTAGATGAATTTTCGATTCCAAGAGAATGAAATAGCAAGCACCTAAGACGCTATTTAAGTTAGATGTAATTTTGCAAATATCCGACTAAACTTTGATGTAATAAGGCAAAGTCTACCATTCTTATGTCTATAAAAGGAATTGGCTTTGGAGGTCGATGGAATTTTATTCTCAATAGCTTGATTTCATGTCGTGGGAACAACAGCAAA
Source organism: Allium fistulosum (assembly GCA_030737815.1). Lineage (NCBI taxonomy): Eukaryota > Viridiplantae > Streptophyta > Magnoliopsida > Asparagales > Amaryllidaceae > Allium > Allium fistulosum. Next base: position 370,853,102 of record CM060908.1, read on the forward strand.
AATTGAATAGTCCGTGTTTCGAAAATGCAGATATCTGGGTACCCAGAGAAAGGACCGACAGACTGTTCAATCCAGAACTTGATTGCAGGAGTATAATCACACTTGGGTCAATCATGATGATTCACCCTATACTTCTTACCTTTGACCATTGCTCGAAGATAGGCAAGGTCTAAGATCGTAGCCTAGAGATAGGCAAGGTCTAACGGCGATGCCCAGATACAAGCATCTAATACTTTAGGTCCAGGTGATAGGACCTAGTAGAAGATTGAATCTCCTTTTCAAAATGCGATCAACGCCCAGAAATAGGCGAGATTGAGCATGGATGTCTAGAGATAGATGCTCGAAGGACCACTTCCAATGAACCCTTACGATCAACACTCGGAAATAAGCAAGATCGAGCATGAATGTCCAGAGATAGATGTCTGAAACATCGTTTCTCAGAGATAGAAAGTGATGTGGAGATCTAACTTTGTCTTTGGTCAAATGGAACATAACTGAAGTTGAGCCAGGTAGGCTATAGTTAGCCAAACGATTATAGTTCTACTCACCAACAAAGAAGCATTTCAGCAGCGACGAAGAGAACAAAGTGCACTAAGCAATGATGAAAAGTTATTCATAAATATGGGGTTATGGTGAATAATAACATTGCTCCGATTCAGATACAATCACAATAAACATAATCAAACTAAGTATATTGGAAAAAACAAGACGAAAGTCTAGAAGAAAAAACAATTTTATTCGCAACTAAAGGACTTCACAAGCAAAAGTGAGGGCCGTACCTGCACAATAATGGACTATGTACTCATGCAAAATAAACAAACTGAAACAAACAACGACAACATAAAAACGACACTCAAGCTCACCTCCTCTTCTTCTTCATGCTCTTCTTTCCCTCTAGAGAAGATGTGGTTAGCCGCTTGCCAAACCTACCCTTCTTTCCCTCGATCAGGTAACCCTTGGGATCCGTGTCCCAATCATAGTCGTTTCACTAAGATTCGAGAGCCTCAACTTGAATGCTCCCCATTGCAGGGACGGAAGCTGGAATGACAAGCGGTAGTATGGGAAAGGAAGTCGAGAGAGGGGGAGAACATCGTTGGGATTTCCTCCTTAATTTCTCTAAACTTCTTGGCTTGTAAGGTCTTCTCATCTAGCATTGACGACCCAGATTTAAGCTTGGTGGCCCCTATAATGGCTATGTCCTCATCCTCCTACATCACATTGAGATCATCCATAAGCCTCTTCAGCCAACGCGTGAATCTTTACGACGTTAGTACCGGGAATTGGACCGGCTGAAGAAGTTGCGATTTGAGTCGAGGAAAACACGATAACATATTCGCTCATTGAAGCTTGAGTGCCCGAAGTAAATTTTCCTTCTGGTAAAGGGGCAAGAGCAAGCGGACCTGAAACTTGAGAAAGTGAAAAATAAAGGTTAGAAACATTAATGGGTGTCATATGAACCTTCTCGAACACATGAGAATATAGTAATATACCTTCAGAGGAAGTGGAGGTCGTTTGCAAATGGGTCTCTACAAACTGCCCTCCATAGGGATAAGACAGGAGGCTTTAGGATGGATTCTGGCTGTGTATAACCGGGCTCATCAGGATTGTATTGTACATTGGCTGAAAATGTCAGGGCGGTTGTGTTCCCAAAGTTACCATGGTAATTGGAGTTGTAGTGATGGCAGAGGAAGGAACAGTAGACTTAGAAGTGAGAGGTTCTGATGTGGAAAAAAGTGACGACACTAGAAGTAGCTATCGTTACCATCAGAGTCTCTGCTGGGAATCCCTTAAAGGCCAGTGTTGAACCTTCATCCAAATCTTTAGAGCTAGATTCGAAAGGACCCTAACAAGCACATCAACAGAAGCAGTAGCCTCAGCTTCCAACATAATTTTGCCTACGACAAGTGCATTCAAATCCTCATCGTCTTAGAGGACATATTTCAACTTATCTTCATCAACCTCAACGCCATCCAAGTGTTTTTTTCCTACTTAACCATCTCTTCCCAGGCCATAGCTAAGGCTCTGGGGTACCCCTTATCGAGCCACTTCAAATTTCCAAACTTCATGACGTTCGCTTAGAAGTGAACTAGAGCAGGCTCTATTTGGGACTTAATTCTATCCTTGCACTTTCTGCATAGAGTTCTACATCCTTTTGTGCTAGCCGAGCATCAAGCAGTTGCTTTACGTATTCCTGAGCTTGAATGAGAGTGTCATCTTTTTGCTTCTTTTCGATCTCTACAGCGACCTTTAAATTTTTTATTTTCAATGCCTGCTCATCGATAGTTTTAAAAAAAAATCTTATTTCCAAAGCAAGGTTATGGCTTCTATTATGGGTAGCCTCCGACTGAGTCTGATGCGGCTAAGACTTCTCTTTAAAATATTTTTTTCTCTTCTTCAAGTTTCTTCTCTATGACTGTGTGAGATTTTCTAAGCTCGTCCACTTCCTTATCTAGATTGGCAATGATTCACTTGTTATCTTTCTCCAACAACTCCCCTTGAAGAGCCATCATATTTTCCTTGTTAACGTTGGAAAGAGCTTTCATGAGTCCCCTTCACGTGTAGTACTGATCATACACATCACCCACACAAGCCATGACTCTGTAACTACATCACGTGGGATGTCCTTCAAATGATAAGTGTTTTTACTTCCATCAAAGCATAATTTGGAGAAGGCTCTTTACAACGTGGAGAGTTATAGATTGGAGACAATTTCTATTACTACTGTGGAAGCAAGAATGAGAATTTGATCTTCGTTGTGCCTTTGTGTAGAAAAACTGGAAGTTGTAGACCCATACGAGTGAGTAGAATGCTTGGATTTCTGGGCATACGTCATTGGCTGCGTGGTAAGTGGCACTGAAGTGTGTGTAGTTGGAGCTTTGGATGAAGAAGTAGGATCAGGTTTCCTTAGGAATCGATCCATACTTGCGGGCAAAGGAGAGCGAGATCTATGTTGTGGAGGAGATGTCCTTGCCGACCCTCTATCATAATCATCATGACATTCGTTCTCTCTTTCTCATCTTTTCTACTCTTTCCGATTATGCCTTGTCGAGTCAGGTTCATGTGATGATTCACGGTGTCAATGTGAAGAATCAGGCCTATGATAATCAACAGAGTAATCTTGGAGCTCTGCAAAAAGGTGTTGACGTCTCATTGAACTTGAAAATAAAACACAATCGAGTTAACACTTGGAAATCCAGGAACAACGCGTGCAATGTAAACATATGATGACTTTAAGTGTCATTAGGTGTTAATGTGTCCTAGTGTCCCCCATGGACCATGCTTGTGAAGTTTACTATTATGAGTTATCTCCTCTGTAGTAGTCACAAACGCATCTGCAGTCAGATGGATGAGAGAACCTTTATCACCAAGACTAGTATAGTTAAGACTGTAAGAAGGTATTTTTTCGGTATGCTCCCAAGTGAACCATGTATGTCGCCAGTCGGAGGAGCCGATTTTTCCTCCTTGATCGAAGCTTGACTGATGTGGTTGTGGAATCGAATGAGGTGAAATAATCTTTAGCTTCGAACGATGGGAGATAAGCGGTACTTGATTGTCACCACCCGTCACTCCAATGGACTCGTGACCATGATTCACGTCCTCATCATCACTCTCGCCCTCCTCATCATCGTCATCGTCATCCCCTCCTTCGACGATGTTATCATTGCCATCACCATCCATATTCTCTTCTTGATTAATCAAAGTATCTTGAACATGAAGAATTTCTTTGTTCTCTTCAACTTGAGGCTCGACCTCAACCTCTTGAGCGGGCTAAGCGCCTCCATGAACATTAGGCATGAGGCCAAGACTAAGATCATTATCCATCAGATGAAAATGATGTATCCTTTCATCCATCAAAAGAACTCTCATTTCTTGTTGTTCGATGAAAATAACCTGCAAATCTTGAAGAGTACGTGCTAAAGTTGCACTGCCAGGCCTCCTCAAAATAAATGTAAAATTATGAAATAAAGGGGTTAACGATTTGGACGGGGTTGACTCCATCAAAATAAAGTATGATAGTAGAACTTACATCCTTGCAGCCATCTTTAGGCAAAGCCAAGTGGGCAGCGTACAAAGAAACGCTTGTCTTTGAAATAACCGAGTTTGTTCCAAAGATCGATACTGACACGACATCCCTTAGATGATTCCAAATAAGTGAGAGAAGGACTTTCTTTCCGCTTTTTGAAGTCGTATAGATAATGAATCTCCTCTAATGTGGACAACCTGCCTAAATGATAAAGACAAAACATGTACATGTTGTTTAATGAGGCATGGCTATTTGGACGAAGTTGAACATATGCAAGCTTCATAAACTGAAGAACAAGTCTAATGAAATGATTGAAAGGAGGGACATCTGGAAAGACACATATATCAATTGCAAGAAGTATAGCCCTTGGGTGGATTATGGACCCAATAAAAAGTCTCAAGAATTAGAACATCCTTGAAAGGAATGTCGTGCCTCTCACAGATTCTTATGACGCCCACTTCATCTAACTTAGACGCTGGAGAGTGGGGAGGATTTTCTAGACCTATACACTTCCAAAATCAATATCGAGGGCAACCTCCATGAAAGCTTCATCTGCCGTCACGAAAGGAATCACCTCTAAAGATTGCCTTATCGGACCATGGGGTGATTAAGGCCGGAAAGATGACGAAGTAGATGATGCAGAAGATGTTAAAGTAGAAGCTGACTCTATTATAGGTGGAACAAACTCTGACATAGACTGACCTGCACCCATCGTAGAGATAAGCGATGAAAACTTCATAGATAAGCAAGGTCAAGTAGAGTTTCACTTTGATCTTCGTGCTGAAATAAAACCCTATGTGGCTAATGTATAAGACCCAACAAATATCAACGTGTATTGACCACTCGGATTTTATACATTTATGGGGACAATGATATGCAATTCAATATATGAAGTGTGCATCATATATCCATAGCACGGTGAATGCGAACACTTTGTGTAGCTCGCACGTGCTGGAAAACGAGAACCGTCACACAACTGAACCGTGTGTCGAATTTTGCACGTTATTGTAGGATTTACAAGAACAGAACCATTTTTCGAAGCAACATGGGATTTCTCTTTGTAGGGAGAGTGGAATGAAGTGTCTAGTTTAAAGCAGTGGTGAAAATGTCCATTTATAATGCCGAAGAGCATTTGATGTGACCATTATCTGAAACCGTCCCATCAAAACTCAACCGTCAACTCACACTCGACCTAAAACTGCTCAATTATTTCATCTTCCCTCCTTTGTACTTAGAAAATTTTGGCCAAAATTTTAAAATCTAAGGCCATATAAAAACTCGAGTCAAACTTAGGAAACCCATTGAAAAACTTGAGTCAACTCGGAATTTTCAAAACTACTTGGGTTTAATTACTTTATATGGAACGACTGAAACTAAATTGAGGAGGATGAAGCTTAATTCATAGCCGTGTGTGATGATAGGACCATTCCAAACTCTAGCAACCCCCAAGACAGTGCCACATACCTAGGCATGGAAGTAATGGTAGCAACGGCTTAAAAAAGCAAAATAATCGAATCAAAATTCGAGTTGATTTGGGGATGAGTTCGCTTGATTGGGTACTGGGTTGGCTAGCTCGGCACCAGCGATGGCATTAAATTGTCGGGCGATAGGTGGTTAGAGGTGAAGTCGTGGCTAACGGTAGAGCAAGTCGAAATTCAGATCTGAATATGGAGAGCGTTGGAAAACATAAGTCCGTAGGTGAAAAGATAACAATGCAAAGTAAAAAAAGGTGAAGTATAATAAAGGGGTAGAATCGCTTACGTATAGGCTGTAACTCAAAACACGCAAGAAAAATAGGTATCGAGTCAAGGTCCATGACTCGGTATAGAGTTAAGAATTGTAAGAAAAAAAAGAAAACAAGAGAAAGGAAATGAATGGGTAATGGTAAAGAAGGCATGCTTTAGGAGGAACGAAATCCTATCTGCCTGACCAAACAAAAGAGAGAACTTCCAAACTTTCTAGAATCCAAATGAAGCACTTGAACAATACACTTCAGCTCTTATATAGTCCAAGGGATGTGAATCCGTAACAATTCAAAGTGACTTGACGATCTAAAGAAGACACATTGTTTTGTGAAAGCAGCTTAGAGGGTAAAGACATCTATTCAGATCAGAACTTGAAGTCGATAGCTTGCCTTGATCCAAAGCATACCTTACTGACGCAAGGTTACCTTGGGGTGGAAACGTCATCCTTCTTGTGAACCGCTATATCTGAACGAGTCACAACCATTGAACTGCATGAAATGAACCAGAAGTCCTGAATCGTAACTCTGGAAACCAGAATTCAAGTAAAGTACAAAGGATCAATGCAGAACCTTGTTTTCCACTTGAAAACACTTGGACACTTTCTACATGGGTCAAGTGGTGATGAGTAAAACTGAAGATTGTAGGTTCAAGCCCAAGTCGGTACTGAGTTGAACCCCTCAACTCGGTACTACGTCAAGACTACTGACTCGGCACACTCACTTCAAAAAGTTGAAGAACAAAGGCAAACTAAAGGCAAGCCCAAAAAAGATCACAAGTCGGTGCTAACTTGTAAGGGTCAACTCGATGCCGAATTGACTTTCCCCATGCTGAGTTGGCAATGATCTCTTTCTGGAGCCTCCTAACGGACGTTTAGAACATAGGGAGGAGGTTTCAAAGCTTATTTCGTTGACCTCCATCTATAAATAGAGGGTGAAGCACAAAAATGGGAACTTCTTCTCGATTTTCTAAATTAACCGATTTTACCCCGACACTGTTTGACCCTTACCCGATGTAACAACCAGCAAATTCAACAATGTAAAATATTAAATTAATTAAAGTAATTTTTTAATAAAAGGATGAATTGGGTATCGTATTTATAATCGTTGCAAAATTCTTTCTGAGACGATCAATTTGTATAGTGTTAGTATATTTGGAGTTGCGGTTTGCGAAATAGAGGTGTTATAGTGTTTAAATAGTGTATATAGCTTTTTCGGGTAAAATTGGATATATAGCCCATAACTCTACCTAATAGCTATATAAGTGAGGTTGTGAAACCCTAGCCATCATCTCTAATCTTCATTTTTTTCTCAAATCCTGGAATTGTTTAATTATCCGTTAATGGTGATTAACAAATTAATTAAAAATGATAAAAATTCAAAGTTTCCAAATCCTATCAAATTATATATGGATTTGAAGCTCTCGACAATGCGAAGGGGCATCTGAAATTCATTTTACAATTCGACGCTCTAGTTGATCAGAAATTGACAAAGAAGTTTTGGCCATTCGTTTAAGGGTTTTCGATTCAACAGCGAAACAACAACAATTGGACGATCAGATGCCATAGTCGTGTAGAGGACAATGAGTGGAGTCTATCCATATGGTTGGATCGTCGAATAGGATGATGAATCGCCTAAAAATCGCTTAGATTTAGAAGGGTTTCTCACGGCGGCGTCTCCAATTCCGGTAGTAGCGGGACCTAGGGTTGCCGGCGTGGGCAGCTGGCGGCACGAGCGTCATGGTAGTGGTCTCGGATCTGGTCATGGTATCTTGTAGTCGGTGTAGCAGGCTTTCAAAATTCATGGTCAAAGGAAATCTTGAGTTCGAAACAACGTGCGTGCGGTCTGCATGATGAGAAAGTAACATAACTTTCATTATAACTAAATTATTATTTAATTGTGGACCATCTTATTTATTTACGACTATTCCAGTGCGGTCTTATAACCTTAATAAATTTTGCATATGAACTTTGATTTACGATCGGTTTCTTCCGTTGGACTCGTGGTGGAATTACGGATGTTTTTCCACTGGTTTTCAAAGTTTGAAGAATGTTGGAAAAAGCATATTGGTACGGTTTACTTAATTTAATTAATTGAATTTAAATTATAAAATAGATATCTCTTGATGAAAAATTATTATTATTGATCCATGATCTATTATTTTGTTAATTGTTTGAGTTTTGGACATTTTAGGTATGTTGAGCCATGGGTTGATTGTTTGTTTTTGATTGTTACATTATTTGATTTTTAGTTATAATTAATTTTTGATTTAAAATATGACTATTACTCATTGAAATAAAATGAGTAAAATTATGTAATAATGAGAAAATAAGATAAATAAATAATCAAAGTGATTATTTTCTGTGATGTTTGTAAATAACACTGTTTGAATGAAATAAAATGAAATTAACTGGGCAAAATTTAATAAGGTTGTTTATAGTTTCATGGGGAAATCCATAAATAATAATGGAGAATATATTTTATACTTAATTTGAAATGTGTATTATTATTTGTTTGCACCAAAAATGGGCACAAACATTCAAAAGGAACTTTTTGAAGAGAAATAAATGAAGAATAAAATGAAAATAGTGGATAATAAAGAAACAACAATTTATTGAAAGATAACACGCACACAACGATTTATAGTGGTTCGGCATTATTTGCATATGTCCACTTTGAGTAGATTGCTTTATTAATCACTTTATAATCTGAGTACAAAAGGGATCATATCAAAATCCTTAGTTACTAGATTATAAAGCAACCAACGGCGTAAAGTCCCGAAAATGAACTACCCAGCTTGTATTTATAGATGAAGATGGCCATATCTCTCTGAAAACTTGGTAGAAAAACCCTCAAAACCATATAAGCCCATAAGAGGTGTCGCATAGCCCAATTCCCTAAGAAGGGGGATCGAAACCGATCTCTTCTTTGGTTGAACTTTAGGGTGCAATCCCTACAATGGCTTCCTTATGTTGAAATATGCTTAGCTCCCAAATTTCATTCCAATTGGATCAGTGGAGCTCGAGTTCTTGCTTGATCTTTGCTTCAATATGGTTTGCATGTTGCTTTCTACTAATCCCTCCCAAGGGAAGTATACCAATCCCTCCAACTTCATCCTCTTGAGGTGCAATCCCTAGGGTAGGAACCCTATGTCTTGGTCACAAAATTTCATATGCATTGGACTTGTGGATCTTGAGATATTAATTGTTTTATATAGGAATGCTCTCACACCCTAAAATATGACGATCCTTATTATTGAAGCCAATTTATGCCGATCCTTTCAAGGTTTTGAACCATATTTCATATTTCGAACACTCTGCCTTGCATATCCATTAAGTCCATTCAACATTGACTTCATGTTACCATCTGTACTTGACTTATGGGTATCACAATCAAACTCTGAAATCATCGGCCTTGATGGCAGTCGAATCTGACTTGTGTAATCAGTTCAATATACCCAGGTTAAAATGCCGGATAACACTTGCCCCTCAAAATATGTCTTCTGATGAACATGAAGTTCTTTTAATCTAAGTAAGTTAGTGTCGTCGAAAAGAAACCTGTCCAGTTTCTAGAATAGTTGCTATCCATCTGTCGAATTATTTTTCCAAGGTGTTATATTTCTCGTTGGTCGTCATGACGCTTGGTCAGTTTCCAATAGTATAAATCCAAGGTTATACTCCACTAATTGATATATATAAGTCTGGTTCTATAAGACTAACAGGCTTTGGTTATCTGGTCTAGCCTCGAACTTGAAGGCTTCAGGTTCGATTTTAATTTTCATCGATTTCAAAAATTGAACTTTTTGGGTCATGCACATGCACGTTCATATACACGTTCTTTGTTGTTGGCTCCCAGGTGAGTTCGTACGCTCACGGATCATCGCTAATTTTCATTGTATTTTGTATGTACGTGCTTTTAATAATTCCCATGCTCATACTGGTTTGCATACATGCTCATAGCCGATCCCTCGTTTTTTTTTATTGTTTGTAGGTATCGGCATATATTTAGCTGATCCCCCCTTTCAATTTCTTGTGCTTACAAGGATCAGCATATTGCTAGCCGATCCCTCTCTTTTTCTTTACGTTTGTAGGGACCGGCGCCTATTATGCTGATCCTTTCTCTCCATGTTTTGTATGCCGACCCCTCTCTCCTTATATAAGGTAATATTCTTTCTTTACATCCTTCTCATACCCAGCCTTTCTAGCTACTTCACATTCATATCCTTTACACTGAACCCTCCTTTTCCTCCAATAAACCTGAATCCTTCCCGCCCTAATTAAAAAATGCCTTTGTCCATACACTAACCTTCCGATTCAACTTTAGATTGTCACTTCGCCTCTCATTCAAATCATAATCCAACCTATCTCCCTGAACCAATCGTCCTAGGTTCATTCAGGTGGGTTACTTGCCTTCAATTTTTATTTTATGACGATATGTTGGATTCCACGCTGCCAGCGATGAGGGGGAGGTTCAACATAATGTTGAAATGATAGCCAAGGTTTCCTGGAAAATGGGAGAATTTGGATTTGGTAAAGTTTGGCAGAACAAAGTAGAGGAGGAAGGAGTGAATGGCAGAGGGTTCGGTTCCGTAGGAAGAGAAGATGACAGGTTGAGTTAAGGAGGTATCGGTGGAAACTTGATGGGAGGAAGGGATCGGTGTAAATGGGTAGCATGCTAGGATCAGCTATTTGGGAGATGAGATCGGTGGAGCTAAATAATGTGAAGGTACTGGCAAATTTTGTTAAAGGAAAAGGGATAGGTATGTTTTGTGAAAGGGAAGTGTTGGCATTTTTTGTTTGAATTAAGGGATCGGTTAATATGGATCGACATATATGGGTCGGCATTTAGGGATTGGTATATATGTACTTGACTAAACCTTAGGCTTTAAATTGAACTCGAAACCCAATCCATAATCACTTGTTTGAGCAATTACAACCAATCCCATCTCAATGAACTTGAATATACGACGACAATGAACAACATGACTTGCATATCCATTATTGTACTCAATACTAAACGATCAAATCCTGAGGACTTAGAACATGAACTAAAACTTAGCATATGTACTCGAATAATAGATTTCACACTCTGATATACAAACAGTCGATCCCAAAGCTTACACAACCGATTAATCTCTTCGCCAGTTGAGACGGTCAGTGATGACGGTCACTCTGGTCGGAATCCAAAGTATCGTCATTTCACTTTGCTTTCTTATTTTAAGTTTTTATTTTTTTTAATACACCATACTGCACCACACTAGCTCATGCTTAGCATGGGGGGACTGGTAAACTTTTCTAATCTCGATTATCTACTGAGTATAGTTGACATGGACTTCAGACGTTTAGAGCGTCTGACTGCAATGTCTTCTGGACCAGCCTCGCAACATAGCAATTCCGAAGCTGAGTCGAGTTCTGCAACCATATTTGGCAGGCTTTCTCCTGGTCATCAAACTGAACAAACAAAAATTTCCGGCCCGTCAACCAACCTTTTTTCTGATGTTCGCTTCCTCCTTATGGAAGATACAAGTCCTGAGCCCGACGCTGTAGAAGGCACTATACTCTTAGATAACCCAACAGATTCTCAAGCCTCCAGAATTGGTGAGGCCGCCCTTCATAGACTGTGTTCCAGATATGGAATTCCATTCAAAGTCGTCCTGACTACTTCGATAAATGACAGGGCTTACTTGCCTATGGAGGGGTACACAGCATGCAACAAATTCATGTGTTGGGTCGAATGCGTGTCACCCTTCAATTATTTTATTCAGGAAATGTTAACATATCCTGGAATAGCCCCACTCAACTTCATCCGAACAACTATGCCTTTCTCCATGGAATTTTTTTACTATTCATGAGCGTTCTGTTCCGCCTGCCAACTCCTGAAGACATAAGGTTCATTTATAACTTTAAACAACGGTCAGGAAGTCCTTTTTATGTTTTACTCGAGACTTCACCTAACGATTAAGTCTTAACGAGTGCTTGGAATAAACTTACCCTTCTCAAACACGAATAGTTCTACGTTCGATGTCCGCTTGGCTTTGCAAGGCGATGGTAGGAAGGACGTAAGTGTCGTCTTCGCTTTGTTATCAAATTATCTAATCCGAGTCATATTATGGCTCAACTAACATTCTGTATATCTACATATGTCTGTCCACGTCCAAAAGGCAATAGTTTTTCAAGAGCGATCTCCGTAATTCGTGCTACCCTTGTCGAAGACAAGAACATCAGACTCCTCGTAACCGAGGAGTTGTTATCTCTATTTGGGGTATTGGAAGAAGGCCGCAGCATTGGGCTTCCTGGAACTGCTGCATTACCAAGAAACGCTTTAGAACAAGAAGGGGATATCAATAACCATATCGTGCCCCTAGTCGAGGGGACTCAGGATGACACCGAAGAAGGCGAAATTAGGGGTACCCAAATCAATGAGCATGGCGACGCTGATGCAAGCCCAGGCAAGGCGCCAGTGGTTGACCTATCACAAGGCGTGCAACCCCTCACGCCTGCTAAGAGAAGAAAGAAGCTTGCATATAAGCTTCGCAGGAGAAAAACTGCTAAGGATCCGGAGTTCGTTATCACTTCTATCGATGAAGAGTCATCTTCCCAACATTTAGAAAGTTTGATAAAAGGGTTTTCAAATCTATAAATTCCTGATGACATTATGACTTATGAATTCCCTAACATCAACATCGATGGGCTCAATTCTCCTACCAAAAGTGGTGATTGCATTCTTCTTACCGAAAAGGAGAGAAAACTCCATAAGCAAGGCTGTAGCAACTGGTCCATTGAGGGGGAGACACTAGGACACTCACTGTGGGTTATTAAATCACACTTCAAGTAGAATCAAAACTCAACATTTCAGAGTTTATTTCAAATCATTTTCCATATTATGTACATCCACTCATGTATACATATTTATTTCTTAAGCACACCAAGTTATACTTTAAATTTTAAACCACCTTTGGTTTAATTCAAAACAATTGCACTTCACCACATAATTTCCATCTATCTTTTGTACAATGGTCACTTATACTCTGGTATTTGGTTTTTTGCTAGCTCGGTATCTCAATCCTGAGCTTTTGATTGCTTGAGGAGCTCCTCTACGCAAAACTGATCCAAATGTGATTCAGAATCGGGTAGCCGTAGAGAGAGGGATGACGACTGAGAAAGAAGTCGTCGCCCACTACACCAGAAAAGTCATTTTGCCACGGCTTTGGGCCGTGGCTAAACGATTTTGCCACGGCTTTGGGCCGTGGCAAAATAGGCAGTGGTAAAAATTTTGCCACGGCCCGGAGCCGTGGCTTTTTTCTATTTTGCCACGGCTTGAGGCTGTGGCAATATTTCGATCAGCCACGGCTTAGAACCATGGCAAATATATGTTTTTCCACGGCTTTAGGCCGTGGCAAATACATGATTAGCCACGGCTTAAGGCCGTGGCTAATTTTTGTATGTTGCTCGAATCAATTAACCGTCTCAGCGGTTCTTACTTCGGTTCAATTTAATACAAAATAGTGTCTCAGCTGAAACTCAAAACATAGAGTAAATATCTCAATTCACAATACGATTCACTGTTATAAACAGTTCATCAATTACAATACAATGATACATGAAGACAAAAGTTTCAGATAGTTTTCAAGTACAACACAATGACACATAAAGATAAAAGTTTCAAATAGTTCATCAACCCTCACAAACACATTATTAGCCACCTGCTTCCCCTAACTACTCCCTCTGCCCTTCACCATCTCCATGCAAGTCATGTACCCTACATCCCCCTTAACATGAACTATAACGACTTCCAAATCAATCCTGATCGAAAACTCATGCTCCGCCCCCACACTATCTCCCAGCTCCCAATCACCAAATCGTACCCTAAAATCCTACCTGCTCCAGGATGAATTACGTACACGTCCTCTCCCTTGTGCCAGATGGACTGCATTGCTGCAAGGTCTCCATTTCTGAATGCATTTGTAGAATCCGGAATTTGCTGCTAGGACCGAGGACTTGCTGTCTTCGTAGAGGAGGCGGAGTCTGTCCCTTAGTTTTGCTGCTGTGGTGAAGCACTAACTAGTACTCAATGCCCACAACGTCCTACAAAAAAAATATTCTATTTCAAAATGCTTTTATATCACCACACCAATAAATCAACTGAACTAAATGTGTCGCTTTTTCCTAAACAACAACAACAATAACAATCACATTGTCAAAGTTAATATATCACACATAAGCCTGTAGACAATCAAATACTAATTCGGATAGTGTCGTAACCATATCCGTATCCGAAATAATTTTTGGATATTAGAAATCTGTTTCCGCGGATACAGACGGATATCAGATATTTTTTAAATAATTCAAGAATAATAAATAAAAAATTTCGATTCATTATAAATCTACTTCAATACTAAAAAAAGGCTAAGTAAAATAATTTGAAGCTGCAAATATCGATTTTTATACATATCAATTTTTTTTATCTAGATAAAATAGTAAATAAGAATCATTTTATGCACTAAAATACAAAAAAACTATAATCTTGATAAGAAACTGAATGGATAATTATTGGATGCGGTCGTATCCATTATTGGATGCAACAAAGAGCATTCTGTAGCATAATTTTAGTAGATTTAGTCTGTAAGTTGGCAATCCTGGCAGTTTGATTACGTAAAAATTATTTATGAATCCTTCATAATTTGGAAATCTCTTTATCAACCATCTTTTAATCAAAGCAAAAATCGGTTGGCTGCACATCTGTTCGATCATGTAACAATAATATTCAGTGTCTTATATTATATAAAAAAAATACTTCAAAAAAGTTGAGAAAAATCATGTTAGGAAATATGGATATTCTTGTCAAATTTCCTTAAGGCATTTGTGTTATAATTTATAACACACAGATTCAAATTTCTTTTATCAGTTGCCGATTATTGTATAGAAAAAGGTTATTTTTTTAGAATCTGTATCACCTGATATGCTCTCAGAAGGTGAAGAATAATGTAAATGTTGGCAAAATCAACTAGCCAAAATGGCTCTTGGAATCCAGTAAGTAAATTGTCTGAAGTTTTATCCCCAAAAGCAGCATACCCGAAACCACCACAACAGAAATAGAAAAAAGTGATGATAGAGATAGAGATCTTCGATGCTTTCTTCATTGTTTTGTTTTCAGCTGGTGGTGATTTTAAGGTATCCTACATATAAACATGTTCATTAAAATTTAAAAGTATTTCTTTTCACTACAATATAACATGTTAATAACTTTTACCTGTATTTCGAGTAATATATACGCATAGGGATAGGCAAATGCTACATCACCTAGTCCTTGAGAGACTAACCATGCTTTTTCTGACATAGTGCTGCCTGGAATTCCTCTAATCCCACCTCTTATTGTTCCATTAGCTGAAATCATATAGTATTTTGATTTTATCAGTGAATATTCTATAAAAGTTGTTATCCTGACACAAACACTGGAACAGATATGCACATACATACATATTTGCATGTATCCTTGCTACGCGTGAACTGTTAACTTTAACCAGTTTTATCTAACTTTTTTTCCCATTTAATTCCAGAGAATACTAACATATGACTTTAGCAATGGCAAGAGCAAATCCGATGATGGAATAACCAAAAGGCATTGTTGCAGCCATAACATTGCTGGAAACAACCTTGTCTTCCTAATACTGCAACAAAGTGAAAGACTTCCTAATACAACAATTCAACATTGCAAACACACACAAAATCAAAATAACATACACTTACACATCAATTCATTTGCCTACCAAATACAATCACAGAAGAACGAGTTCGTGATAAACTAAAGTCTGGAACATGCTATACATACTGCATTTGACCAGTATCCAATACCCTGTTTATTAATTATAAAAGCAATTCATAGCGACATATTACATTTGCCTAAAAGTCATTCCAACCCACATTAGTTTCAACAACCAATCGACTACTATATTTGGTTGTTGTATACAAGATATTCATACATTCAGTAAATAGTAACATTGCTGGAAACAACCTTGTCATGGTGGTGGGCACAAATGTGGACTGTTTGTGAATAACCAGTGGGGCTAATATGAATTTTGACAAGCTTAGGGTAGTAACCGAGCTTGCAGATATCGGTAGAAAGAGAGAAGCTGTTCTTGCGACTTTTCTACCTGAAATAAGTGGAAGTTTCAAGCAATTTGCCAAAATGGTATGCTTCTTTCAGAACAATTTTGGATGTTATATTTGTTTTCTTCCATCTCATAGCAACCAACATCACTCAATATAAAGTAAATCTATCATTTGTTAGTCACTGTCTTTCAATTAATGTTAGCATATTTTAAATTGATGGGCTAGAACAAATTTTGAATATGGAGGGATATTTGCATTCTATTCCACCATGTAAACATCTTTTTTCACTTCTTATTTCCTATACTTAGAGCCATACTCCAAATAAACTATGTCAAATTTTTTTGGAATTCCAAGTTTAATATATGTTACAGGTTGGTAGCATTAATATTACAGAGTTCAACTACAGATACAACTCACACAGAGAAGATGCACTTGTTGTTTACAGGTAAGATCCAATTAGTTTATCTATGGAAAAAGATGTTTTTACACATTACATTGGAATGCTTTCGCCGACGATGAATCTTAAACTTCTTAGTGGTCTTTTCATATAGTTGCAGCCTAAAATTTTCTATTCAATTTCTTTACTGTTGCAGTGTTGGGGTTCATACCGAAGGTGAACTTGCAGAAATGATAAACCGCATGGAGCAATCGGACCTTCGAACAATGAATCTTACTAACAATGATTTAGCAAAGGATCATCTAAGATACCTAGTATGTTTTCAGCCTTATATTCTTATTTCAGATTCATAATTTTACCGTTCTATCATGGTTACAAATAGCTAGGCAGCTCGAGGCGTCCCTAGCATTCATATTTATGGTGGTAACAAGATGAAATCTGCTTTTTGGTGTTAGAAGATGGCTAAATTTGAATGATCTAAATATAAACATGCTCAACTGAGTGACACAGATAAAAGTATGATGGAAGTTGAAGATGCATGTTCTACATTTATCTACATACAAACAACTAGTTTATTGTGCAAACAACTAGTTTATTTTATTAATAGAACTTGTTCGTTACACAGTCAACTAGTTTTGCATATTATTTCCTTCATATACTTCCTTAGGTTCAACATGCTGAAAAAATGATTGAAATAAAGTGTCAACTAATGTAAAATTTGCTTTCATCTAGGTAGGAGGTCTATCTAACGTTGAAAATGAACTGCTTTACCGATTCATCTTCCCTGAAAGGCCTGGTGCTCTAATGAAATTTTTGGATGCCTTCAGTCCGCGTTGGAATATCAGTTTATTCCACTATCGTGCTCAGGTGAGCTTGTGATGTTATAACTCTTTTATCCATCCATTTAATCAGACTAAAAGCAAATGTGTTTGACAATTTATACTCGGGTTATGTTAAAATGTGGCATGCATATGTTAACATAATGAATATTGATACGTCTTCATCAAATACAATGCGTTTCTTAGTGCATTTTCATTTTCTACGCATTGATTTCTATTATTCAGATTTTCCATGGGTAATATTGTACTATTCACATACTTCATAACAAAATGAGTAATTTCGTCGGTTGTTTCTGGTAAATACACACATGCACACGATGCATATTAATTTATTATTTTGCAGGGGGAGACAGGTGCAAACGTATTGGTTGGGATTCAAGTACTGGGCAAAGACATTGAAAAATTTGAGAGGGAAGCCGAAACACTAGGTTATGAGTACACTTATAAGATGGAAAATGAAGCTTACAAGGTTCTAATGCAGTGATGAGCAAAATGCCCATGTCTTCTCCAACCATTTATTTGATTATCGTCATTTGTAACAAGCATGCAGGTTGAACGATAAGCATTTCCTTCAATTTGGTAATAGTATTTGTAGCTAGAAGTTGTAACTGAGTATCTACTTTGAAAGTGTAACGAGTACAATGCTTGGGATATGGATTTGAGTTCGTTGTTCAGTTGTATTTAATGATATAGATTAGTCTTGTATTGTTTTTCTAATCTCAGATCTGTTGTGCTTTCATTCAGTTGAGAGAGAGAGTAATAAGAATGGTTTGAAGGAGAATGTTTTAAATAACACTACCTATTCTTATATCTGTTTTATAATGAAAAAGAGTCATTTAAGTGATAGTATAGATTGCGTATAAAATGTAATATGGAAGCATTTGATATTGCTGTAAGTTAATATGGGCGACTTTCTTGTCCTTTTCGTTATCAAATTTCCAGATCAATTAAATATTATACATGGTTAGCTTTCTAGAGGCGTTGAAGAGAGAAGCAAAAGAAGGAAGATCTATAATGGATCAACTTTGTTAATTGTGGGGTTGCTAGGAGGAAAGACCGCGTTCATGCACACACGAGATTTTATGGCACGCAATGCATGTACATATAAAAAAATCCTTATATAATAATATAAAATCGTTGGATTTTAATTTTTTATATAGCTTTGATAAGTAAAAGTTGAAAATTATAAAAAAAACATTATTATCGTTATGTTTTAAAAAAATATTATTATCGTTATGTTGTGATCTAACTTATGTATCAAAAATTTCATTTGAAAAAATATATTTTTTTCGATAGAAAGTACACGCATAAATATATATACATAATAGATAACGACCAACAAGGCTTGGCGGTAGCTCGGTTTTTAAGGTGGATCGACCACCGTCACAAAACGATACATCACAGTGTGAGTCAAAAGCGCCTCAGCAGTTGCAGATTACAAACTACAAGCACCATACACAAAAAATCCAACAATTCAACACATACGTGCTCATAGTCTACAAATCCAAAGGGACGAAGAACATCATCCCAAATTTCAGAAGACAAAAATTTCTAAGCCAAAGGAAGATGAGCAATATCACAACTTCCAAATTTGCATAGGTAGCGCGGAATCTACCTAAATTCCCGCTGAACATTATATGTTTTATAACTTCTTAAGTGTAGGTAAATAACCAACAAATCATCAAGAGAGAACATCAACAAAAACTGTAACCCAACAGCAACCCAAAAACCAAACTATATATTTTGTTTTTGAATCATCTTTCATCCTTTTTATTTATATTTTACTAGAAGAATGTGCATCTTGCATAATTGGACTATGAACATAAATTGCCTGCAAAGTTCTAATTTGCCTACAACACAGGGGAATTCTAATTTTCCTACAACACAGGGGAACAAATTGCCTGCAAAGTAGAAGAGCTGCAGCAGAGAGGTAGCCCATATAGGTTTAGGGTCCTACATTAAGACTCACGATCCATGTCAACCGTCCATTTTGACTGATTAAATGTTGGGTCTAACGGGCATTCATTGAATATTTACAAGGGCCGAACAGTAAGCACACATCTGTAATCTTTTTTACATGATTGTACAGGTGAGCAATACACATTACATTATTGTAAAAATATCAAAGTGTTGATAATCCTTACTTCAATAAATACTAACTCCAAATTGGCAGATTTTTTAGGTAAGTTATCTACTATCATTATACTTATATCATTTACACATCATTGTATTAAATATAATTTTTCCCACCCATTGCGATTTATTTGCTAAAGAAAACATTGGATTCAAGGCAATCTAATGCAAGAATATAAGAAATGGTAGTGCAAAATATACTTAGTTCAGCTTCCATATATGCTTTCAATAACAGAGGACTAAGAAACAAATTGGAGCATTATGAATAAATAAATGGTAAGTTAATTAATGTTGTCATTTAATGTTAGTTAAGAGAAATAAACTTACCGTCCTTGTCATATTCTCCATGCTAAACTAACGTATACTAATTACATAACATGGAATAATAATTCAGAGGAGAAAGAAGGAGAGAACGTATAAATAATTGTGCCGAAATCTTAGCATAAGTAAATAATTTATCGAAATTGGCTTTGTGAACATGATTTGTCCTATGTTTCTAAGTGGAATCGGTTCTGGCTAGAACACCTTGCAATTGATGGTGCATGCTCCAGGTTCCACATTTAATGACCAGAAGGAATATTTTATACAACGGTTAATTTTGGAATATTAGAAATTTTTAATTACTCTAGAGTTTTATAACGTTTGAGTGTTCACATACAGTAACCGATAAAGACTGAATTACTCTACAATTTCCATAACATTTGAATGTTCACATACAATAACCGGTAAAGATTCAGAATCACAGTTGTGCCAATTTCGTTATTCATGTTTAAGGCTTTCGATTATCAATTACATGAACTATATCTAAATCTTTAAACATTCAATGAATTCAGTATGTGATGCAACTTGAGTTATAAATTAAATAGAGGTACAACTCCGAATCAGTTCATGAACAAAGTGGTACAAAATTTCAATTTACTTATTAACTCAAACTCTTTCCTCAATAAATTGAAAACCTAAAATAAAATTTAATCAACCTCAAAATTAACTCAATAAAATGAAAAAATTACCTCACTTCAACTTTCTTCTCTAGTTTCAGTTTCCTGTTGCTAGATCGATATGGTTTTGGTCTTCTCCTTCTGCGGCTCTATGATTTTTTTCCCCTTTTTTACCTGATGTGCGGTCTTCCTATTGCTGCATTTTTTCCATTTGTTCGTGAATTTTTTCATGGAGTAGCTTCTGAGAGGGGATGCCCTAGCTATTGCGTTATAAGTGGATCGGATCTGATTATGCTGAACGATGAGCGTCAGATCTCCAAGGTGATAAAACTAAAATTTATCATCATTAAAATGATTTAGCACCAATAATCCTCAATATGAAGATTGAAATTACATAAATTACAGAACGATTACCTCTCGATTGTAATAGTTGGACGCAACGTTCTACTGCGAGGAAGAAGTGAAGGAAGATAGAGAAGCAGATGATGCAACTGTGAGGAAGAAGAAGCACGATTGGGAAAATTGTGAGATTAGGGTGATAAGCGATCAATTTGAGTGAGAAGCAGTTGATTTGTTTAGGCATTATTTTTCAAGGATGGGTGAAATTAGGACGCGTAATTGAAATTAGGGCGTTCTTTTTTCTGGAACCAGAGAGGCGAGGGTTAGTGAAATGGAATTGGGGGGTGAAATTTTTTTGGAAACATTGGAACGGTTCATAGCCGTGGTAAATTTGCCACGGCCTTAGACCGTGCTAATTGACTTTACCACGGCTCAAAATCGTGGTAAAATTACCATGGCTCAAAGCCGTGGTAATTTTTCCGCCTTGGAGTGTGGCAAAATGGACAGTATGGTGTAGTGGCCCGAGGGAATCTTTATCTTCAAAACATAAATCCCAATCTCGGTCATCCCATCAGAAAGTGCAACCAAATATTCCTGTGCATAGTGGCGATCAGACCTTTTTTGCACAGTCCTCCAGCTGTCGTAACCCCTGAGCAATATTCTAGTTCATCCAGCTCCAAGTAGTCCTATGACCGCAGGTCGAGCAAACGTCCAATTGTTGCTTCCGATCTATCTTTACCGATCGCTGCTCCTGAAGCTTCCACAGTAGAGAAATTGGCCGAACTTAAGGTCATTTTTCCAAAGATTTGTTTTGATGGGCTTAAGTTCCTCCCCTCCATTCATACAATCCTAGGGAATGTCAAAGCAAGCTCTCTCGCATGCGTCAATAATGTTTTTATGCATCATGAATCATTCCAGCACTTTGCAGAAAAAATCTCCGAGGTGTCTATCGAGCGACAGCATGAGATAGATCGTCTCAAGCTAGAGGCGATCCATGATAAAGATATAATTAACACCAATATAATGAGATCTCGGAGTTGAAGACAAAACTACATGACGCAGAAAAGAGTGCCAAGGAAACATCTGAGGCAGTGAGTCGTCTGAAAGCTGCCCATAAAAAGAAGTTGATGCTGCCCTCAACTGCAGCGATGCACTCGTCTTGGAAAAAGATTCCTTGAATGAGGAGAAAAATATCTTGGCCCGCTGCGTTGAGGAGCTTGAAGAGCTTTTTAAGAAAGAGAGGGAAGAGAAGATCGAAGCTCAAGAAGAATCACAGAGATAGTGCAAAGAAGCCGTTGAGGCCCGGATTTTGAAAATGAAACTTGACGAGCAACTTGCTTAGACTTAGTCCTCAAATAAGAGGCGAAGGAAGTGGGCCACAATGAGATGAGAGAATAGCTCGAGGCCCATGTAGAGGATGCTAAGGAAGCCAATCGGAATTGAAATCAAGGACATGTTCGATCCCTTGATCATTGAATACAATACTAAACTCCTTCTCCACCACGATCAGAGCTTTCTTGGTGAGGTTTATCTTGAGTCGCTAACTGAGGCCTGGGAATATATTATAGAAATTAAAAAGAAATCTTCGATGAAGCTGATTTGGATGAAGAGAAACTAGTGTGGGATCCTTCGTTGAAATAAACCCCTAGACCTTGTCGCTGTGAGACTCCAATACTTCGACATTTTAACATTTTCTGGCAAAAAGAAAAATATCGTTGAGTCTTTGGAGTCTGATCCCAAGGGCCCCTCTTCTTTTCAAGCAGTCGGAGCATCAGTTTCTTTCGGCCTGGGACAAGATCTAAGCTACGATCTGGAAAAACCCAGTTATCAATCTAAAGTGTTGACCCCTAATCTAGAAGAGGGACCCCGGTGGCAATTGAAAGTCAGTCGGATGTAGGTATTCCACTCCGCTCTATTTTCCACTTTTCGATCGATTTCTTTCTTCATGTCCAATAGTCATGGGCTTATCTTCTTGTTTTCGTGAATTTACAGGTCTTTTGGGTCCCAGCCAAACTCTAAAAAGTGGCGCCGCCATGGAGCAACAACTGATATCAACTGAGATTCTAGCGGCCACTGACGCTCCTGGACCCGATGCTCAAGTTATCGGAGCGCTTGATAATGATAAAGCTAAGGACCCGTCGTTGCTTGATGAGTCGGATGATGTTGTAATTACTGGAGCTACTAAACATGCTGATGAGCTTAGCTTAAAAAGTGCATTGAGAAGGAGGAATCGTTGAAAAGAAAAGCTAAGCTGAGCCCGTCGATATGGACATTGATGATCCAAATCTCATCCCATTACAAGTCATTCCACCTGGTGTGTCCATTCCCAGAGAACTCCTTCCAAGCTTCGAAAGCTCTCCTGCTAAGGGCGGTAAAGGATCAAGGAAAAGGACAGGCGATAGCTCGGGTGGCGCCACTGCCGAAATATCCAAAAAGGAGAGAAGACAAAAGAAATAGATGTCGCTTCGGCTCTGTTTGTACATAACTTATATAGTTGTTTTCCCCTTTTGTTGGTCGTGGTTGTACGGGTATGGCCCCTGTTTTTTGAATAAACTCGTATCACAATTTTGAAGCTTATAATGTGAATAAATGTTTTTTGTTTTCTATTGAACCGTCATGTGAATTGTTATCTAAGTAGTTGAGCTATTGCTTTCCATTCAGTGTACTTGTAACTTGTTGCTCGTCGATTCAGATAACAATCCACTAACTCTATTCCAAGGCCTCTATGCAGTTGTGGCCTTGAGTCGTACCAAACACGGGGCTCGAGCTCGAACGTTACACTGTCGGATTCAACGGTTTGAGTGATTATGCTCATGCGCCCAGTCTCGGGCTGGTCGAGTTAGACGGTGGATGGTCGGGCTCCATCCCTAACAAGTTTATACTCCTCATGTCGGTTTTAGGCCGGAGTTCATAGAATGGCAAGTGGTTGGACTGCACTCATCTATTTGTTTATACTCATATCCACTCTTTGGGGATAAAGAGGTTGTTAGCGGGTGGTCGATTCACACTTGATTTATGTTTATACTCCAGTTCGCACTCTGGGGACTTAGAGTTAGTTCATGGGTGGTCGATTCACCCTCGATTTATGGTTATACTCCAGTCTGCATTCTAGGGACTTAGAGTTAGTTCGAAGAATAGTAGGATCGTACTATTCATAATTGATCAATTTATCCCCACGGTCCTGGGTTTGATTTAGCGAGCAATCGGTTGTGTCACTATCGCTTTCGTTTTATTTCAGTCCCATCACTCGGTGGTCATCGGATGATCAAGTCACATCCATTCCTCATTATGTATTCCATCCATTGGGTTATGAACGAGAGTTATCAAATGAATGGTTGGACCATGCTCATCTTGTTTGGTTCAATGGGAACTAGCATAATTGGTTAGTTCCTAACTCTGGGAACCTGTTCGGACATATCGACATCGGTCAGTTTCGTAATGTAACTAACATGTAATGCTACAGCAAACACAGATGTAAAGGAAATTCAAAACTTTATTTTCCAAACGGAAAGAAATAACATAATTTGTTGTATTACATATTTGGAAAACAAAATGCTAAAGCAAATCTTGAAACTAAATACAACTAAATAGAAAAGAAATAAACTAAGTGAAATAGCAACGTAAATGTTCGTTGTTCCACGCCCTTGGGAGTGTGATGCCATCAATAGTCGCTAGCTTGAAAGTTCCCTCTCCAAGCATCTGTTCAATGACGTATGGTCCTTCCCAAGTAGGATTCATATACGATGGGGTAGGAAAAGGCCGTTTCAAGACGAGATCATCGGTTTCAAAAGTTCTAGGTCAGACTTTTATGTTTAGTACTAGGCGACTCGGTACTAGTGCCCTGCTACCCTCAAATCAACTTCTTCGCGCTTCTCATCTATAAAGTCTAGAGATTCCAAGACGAGATCTTTATTCGTTCTGGGATCATAGTAGGTCACTCGATGAGAAGGAACTTCGATCTCAATAAGAATAACGGCTTCAGAACTGTAAGCAAGGGCGAATGGAATATGGCTAGTCGTGGACTTGTGAGTGGTCCTATAAGCCCATAGTGCCGTCGAGAGTTCATCCACCCACTTGCCCCCAGCCTTTTCCAGACGCTTCTTCAGAATAGATTTTATGATTTTGTTCACAGTTTCAACTTGCCCATTTGCTTGAGGATGAGCGACCGCCACAAATCTTTATTCAATACGATGCCGACGGCAGAAGTCTTTAAACTCAACACTGTCGAATTGAGTCCCGTTGTATGTTCAATAGTTTGTGGAAGACCAAAACGACAAATGATGTTTCATAGAATGAAGTTGATTACTTTCTTTGTTGTGATCGTAGCTAATGGTTTTTCTTTGGCCCATTTGTTGAAGTAATCAACTGCGACGATTCTGCATACTTCTCACCACCTTTAGAAATCGGTAAAGAACTAATAATATCTATGCCCCATAGGGAAAATGGCCATGGACTGAACATTTGTGTTATTTCCATCGGCGAAGCTCTTGGGACTTTTGCATATATCTGGCACTTGTCGCATCGCCTTACATAGTCAACAGCGTCTCGATTGATGGTGGGCCAATAATCCCCGTAATGGAGTATTTTCTTTGCTAGAGTTTGCCCCCCGAGTGTGATCGCTACATTCTCCTTCCCGACTTCTTTTAGGACTCATTTTATCTCATCATGAGCGATACACTGGAGCAGGCTACCGAAAAAACCCTTTCTATGCATAACTCCTTCATGTATGATATATCGTGAAGCTTTACGAAGGACTTGTCGCTTTCTATTCCTTTGTCCAGGAAGAACTCCCCGTAGCAAAAAGTTTTTAATCGGAGTCAACAACGATTCCTTCTTAGGCTGCGTCTCTAGTACTCGGTCGATTTCCATCAGGTTTATACTTAGGGCATTTAATACTTCGACTGGAACCAAGCCCATCTATTGTGCATCCCCGGTACTTGCAAACTTTGCCAATGAATCAGCCTCTCTATTTTGATCCCAAGGAATGTGCATAGTGTCGTAGTACTCAAAGTCCGTCAACAACTCTTTGACTTGGTTAAGGTATGAAGCAAGCTGTTGCCCTTTAGCTTGGTAATCTCCCCTGACTTGGTATACTACCAATTGTGAGTCACAAAAGATTTCAAGAAACTTTATTCCCAGTTCTCTTGCGAGTTTAAGTCCAGCAATCAGAGCCTCAACTCAGCTTCGTTGTTTGTTACAGGGAAATGAAGCTTTAAATCATAGCAGACTGATCGATCTTTGGGAATTACAAGCACAATCCCAGCTCCATAACAGTAATCATTAGATGCTCTATCTGTATACAACTTCCATCGTATGGTAGGGGTTTCACTGCTCTCCGAGAAATTATCTTGTGCAATAAATTTTGCTATAAAATCTGCCATTGCCTGACCCTAGATAGCCCTCCGGGAAAGATAAGCGATGTTGAATTGGCTAAGCTCGATATTTTACTTGAGTAACCTTCCAGATGTCTCAGGTCGCCGTAGGACCTGTCGTAATGGCTGGTCGGTGTAAACATTGAGAGGGTGTGCCTGGAAGTAAGGGCGGAGCTTTCATGATGCAATCAGCAAACAGTATACCAATTTCTCTATCTTCAGATAGTTCCTTTCAGCTCCTGTCAATCGCTTGCTAACATAATAGATCGGTCTTTGGATTCGATTCTCTTCGCGAAGCAACGCGACACTTATAGTGTGTATTGACATGGCTAAGTAGATATATAAATCTTCAGGATCCTTTGGATTTGATAAGATGGGAGGTCTCTCTAAGTGGTTCACCGAAGCTTGGAATGTGATTTTACATTAATGTGTCCACTCAAAATTCTTGCTTCCTCCCCTAATCAAGTCAAAGAAAGGAAGGCATTTATCGGTAGCTCTGGAAATGAATCGGCTTAGGGCAGCAACCTTCCCATTCAAGCTCTGTACTTGTTTGATGGTCTTTGGGGCTTGGATATTGCGAATAGCCTGGATCTTATCGAGATTGACTTCGATTCTACAAGCATTAACGATGAAACCCAAGAACTGTCCTGATGCAATGCCAAAGGAGCATTTTAGAGGATTGATCTTCATTTTATAATGTTGGAGTATGTCGAACATTTCTGCCAAGTCCCTAATATGGTCTTCAGACTGTTGTGACTTCACGAGCATATCATCGACATATACCCCCATTGTTTTTCCAATTCGATCTATGAACATTCTATTAACTAGGCGCTAGTAGGTCGCTCCTGCATTCTTTAGTCCAAACGGCATTACCACATAGCAATATAATCCAACATCGGTAATGAAGCCGGTGTGCTCTTGATCGGGAATGTGCATCAGGATTTGGTTATATCCTGAGTACGCATCCACGAAAGATAGCAATTCATTTCCCGTTGTCGAGTCTACCAACTGGTTGATCCTTGGAAGGGGAAAACTGTCTTTCGAGCATGCCTTGTTCAAGTCCGGGTATCCAATGCACATCCGCCATTTCCCATTCGCCTTTCTCACAAGTACAGGATTAGATACCCACTTAGGGTAGAGGGCGTCGCGAATAAACCCATTGTCTTTAAGTCTATCTACCTCCTATTTAAGAGCAGCAGATTACTCCAAATCCATGCCACATCTTTTTTGTTTCACCAGGACATGCCTCGGGTCGATATTCAATGCGTGGCTTGCAATGGCAGGCGAGATCCCACACATGTCAGAGTTAGTCCAAGCGAACACGTTGAGATTCGCTCGAAGAAATCCAGCAAGTTCTTTCATCATCGGGGGGCTAAGCTACGATCCGATCTTTAGGACCGGTGATAAGTCATTGTGGCTGACTGTGATATCAATCGTCAGCCGGTGCAGCTTTGGTCTCTTTGGGCTCCTCCTCATTATCTCTCGAAACTATCTCTATAGAGCCGACTGTGGCGCACGAGCCAAGGCTTAGGCCCTAGTTGTCAATCTTTAGTGGCTTGGATTCAGATTGACTTATCCACACCCTTACCTTTCTCCTTCCATTGAGAAACTCCGACACCATTATCTGTCAGGAACTTCCAAGTTAAGCACCATGGGGCAAGAGATGCCCTGAGCTCATCTAGGGCCGGTCGGCTCAGAAAAGAGTTGTATGGATAGTCAACATCCAAAACAACAAAAGGCAGAATCTGCACTCTCCTATGGTCACTTCTCCCAACTCTATAGGTAATTCAACATAACCAGCAACTTCAGTTGCAGAACCGTTAAAGCCATGAATGCAGGCTTTAGATGATTTCAAGTCCTTGGCTTCCATCCTCATCTGATCTTAAGCTTTTTTGAAAATTATATTTACAGAACTTCCATAGTCAACCAATATCCTTCTCACTAAAGAGGGGCCGATCATGGCCGAAATGACCATTGGGTCGATCATTGGAGCCTCCACCTTGTCTGCATCTTTGTTTCTAAACATGATATCATCTGCCATTATACGTTGCTATTTTGTCGAAGCTCCATCTTCCATTTTTGAACATCATTCAAAATCCACGTGCTTAATCGTGCTAGCATAGCGCTCCATTTCATGCCAACTCTTATCAGCGGGATGCGGTCCTCCGACTATTGTATTGATCACCAATCTTCCACTAGTCCATGCAGGCTCCTCGGCCTTATGTGGCGCTTGTCCTCCATTGGGGTCAGATGTCCCCTGCTCGCCATCCTGCGGGGTTTTCACAAACTGTTATAAATTCCTTTCTCGAATCACCTTGTCAAATATATCCTAGAGATGCCTACATTCACTTCTGTTAAGCCCATAACATTCATGAAACTGACAATATTTCCCGGTTTGTTTTAACTTCTCTGTTGATTCTTTTGGAGGCGACTTCCTGTACTACATAGTATTGCAGGTAGACAAATAGATATTCTCCAAGGACGTATTCAATGGCGCGTAAGTATTGTACATCGGAATCCTAGGCTTTCCTCTTCCAAAATCCCTCTTTCGTTCTTGGCTCCTACCTCTCCCTTTCTTTTGTTGACTCGGTATGTTCTAGAATTCACTTAAACTTTTCCAGAGCTATCATCAGACTGCTTTACAGCAATATTACTCTATACTCCCTCTCCACTCGATCCTACAACATCCTTCTTCTCGGAGGATCTGGCTTCCTCCTTCCTCAAATACCGAGCCGCCTTGGCGTAAAAGTGTTCCAACGTTGCGGGTGGCTTGCCAGCTTACCAATCGACATAATGAGATTCTGGTTTAATCCCTCTTGTTACGGCCATCAATATTGCAAGGTCATTCGGATTACTAATTTTTGTAACAGCTATACGGAATCTCTCCAAATAATCTTTCAACGTTTCTCCCGGAGCCTAGATCACGCTGGACAGTGACATTACATCTTTGGGGCGAGTTGCGTGCATTCGGAACTGCTCCACATACCTTGTTTCCAAATCATCAAATCTACCGATCGACCGTGGGGGTAACCTTGTAAACCATATCATTGCTATTCCAGGGAGAGTATGGGAAAACATCTACACTTGGTTACATCATCTTCCCGTATAGAATCCATCAGCCATTCATAACTCATGATGTGCTGCCTAGGGTCAGTTTTTCCCTCGTAGGAAGGCATCGATGGAATGTTGAACCTCCTTGGATACTCTGCATGTCAGACATTATCAGTGAATGGGGTATAGCTTCTCGAGATTCCCTAGTCATCATTGGTCAAGCTTTGGCTCTCACTCACTAATTGCCTAACAATAGCCGACAAGTACGACGTTTGGATAGTTGATGCCAAGTGGTGGTCATGTTCCACCTCACGTGAATGGTCTAGTCGATGTCTTGGGGCCGTTCCACACCTTCTTGTTTCAACATCTTCCCAATGAATATCACATAAATTCACTTCATCGTTATTCCAAGGAAGCGTTTGGTCAACATTTAACCGAACTCCATCATCCAAATCGGCCACAACAGCTCTAGTTTGAATTACAATATGCATAGGTAAGTTCCCTCCTATGGAGGAGGGATCGTTACCGATCCTTATGGAGGGATCGACACTGATCGGTCCTGACAGATCACGATGGTCTTCCTGTTGACGTTCCGAAGTTTTAGCACGGTATCCGTCTATTCTACGATGCATATGCCTATAATACTCATCCAATGAACTAGAACTCTCTGATGCCGAGTAAGGGGTTGGGTCCCTCCTAGCTTTTCCTCGCTGTTGCTAAATGATTTGGTTCATTAGGCTAATATTGGTATGAATCTGTTGATTTAATTGTCGATGGCTATCCATTAGCTCTGTAATTAGATTTTGGAACTCAACTCTTGTAATAGAATCAGTTGGAGTCTAGACTTCAACTGTTTCAACATTCACATCCATTGGTTGACTGCTCGGACCTCCTTGTTGGATACTAGCATTCTTGTTTCCTTCCACGTTCTGAGAAGTAGATCTAGTGTTCCTCACCATTGTTGATAGCTTTGCTTAGATTTTTGCAAATCTGAGTAGAACGAGCAAACTTTTTGAAGAGAACTATGGATCTCCTTCGGGGGATTTATACAATCCGGTAGCAACAAAGGGATCCTAATAAGCTGAGAACCAAGGTTCTCAGTGAAAGCACCAAAAATGTTTGCACCAAAAAGTGGCACAAACACCGAGATAGAAACTTTTTGAAAGAAATAACTGAAAAATAAAGTGGAAACTGTGGATAATAACAAAGAAACAACAATTAATTAAAAGAATAACACACACACAACGATTTATAGTGATTCGGTATTATTTGCAGATGTCCACTTTGAATAGATTTCTTTATTAATCACTTTACTAAGTACAAAATGGATCAGATCAGAATCCTTAGTTACAATAGAGTATAAAGCAACCAACGGCGTAAAGTCCCGAAAATGAACCACCCAGCTTGTATTTATAGATGAAGATGGCCAAATATCTCTCTGAAAATCGGTAGAAAAACCCTCAAAGCCATATAGGCCCATAAGAGGTGTCGCGTAGCCCAATTCCAAAAGAAGAGGGATCGGTATAGACCCCTTCTTTGTTTGAATTTTAGGATGCGATCCCTATGGTGGCTTCCTCATGCCAAAATATGCTTAGCCTCCAAATTTCATGCAAATTAGATTAGTGGATCTCGAGTTATTGCTTCAATATGGTTAGCATGCTGCTTTCTACTGATCCCTTCCAAGGGAAGTATGCCAATCCCTCTAACTTCATTGTTTTGAAATAATAATATTATAGTTATTACACTAGTTTTAAGTTTGTAATAATTATTCAATGATGAAGTCAATAATAATAATATAGTTTTAGTGAAATTACACTGTTTTGAAATAAATGGAAGTGAACTGATTTTGGAGGATATTAAAGAGATTTAGTATGAATATTATTACTTTAGCGTAAAATAATAATGTTGTTGACTTGAAAAATAATTTGATGAAATTACTATTTTTGATAAAATATATTGTTTGGAAAGATTTGAAGTAATGAGATTACAACAAAGTATTTTGAAGTATAATATCATTTTCAGAGAACTTTTATTGTTTTTAAAGTAAATAAAAGGTGAAGTTATAATGAACAATAATAATGATGATGTTATACTTAAAAGAAAACAATGATTGTAAATGTGATGTTTTGAATGGTTGTAACATGCGATCGATGGTTGATTTTATTTATCACATATATTGTTTTACTACGATGTGATGACATTTGGATGTGTTGTCATCATTACTACATTGTGTGTAGTCGACTATGGTTTTATTGTATTGACTTCTATGTTATATTGTTTGGATTATTACACATATTATGGTTAATGGTTTGAGACTATTATGGAATGATTAATGTACATTTGATGATTTATACTTACATTGTGAAGTGTTATTATAATGGATGATCAGTATGAATGTAAGTATATCTATGTTGTTGTTGTTTTCTTATTTAGTGATTGAATATTGTCAAGTGAATGTGATGTTTAATGGCTAAGTGTACTATGTTGTTGCTACCCTCATATGATGATATGTTGTGATGGATAAGTAAAGATACTGTTTTCTGCTTCTGTTGATTACATTGATTGCAATGGTTACATTAATTTTACTAGATTCCATTAATTGCTTTTATTTCAGTGGTTGCATTGATTGTATTGAATTGGATTGGTTGCGATGGCTGAATGGATGCGAAGGTTGAATGGATGTGAAGGTTGTTATGAACTAACAAGTATTTGGGTGTAGACGAAGAGCAGGAAACAAAACTACGTGGGCTTGATCCCTCAAAATTGGTACGCAGTTAGCATTTTTCTATACATAAGCTAACTGATCTCTTAGGTTGGGTTGGGGTGTATAGAAATTGGCGTAGTCCAAAATATAGTTGAAACATTTATTTTTCCTTTTTATCTTACATATCTGTACATGCGTAGAGTTGTAGATAGAAGTAAAGGAGGGAATGGAAAGTAGATGACTAATTTGTTATATTATATTTATACCGTTATTACACTGGTTTTAAGTTTGTAATAATTGATGTATTTGATATGTGAATCGATGTGATGATGTAAAATAATTGTATAGTTGAGTTAATATTTATTTATATTGATATTTGATTCCACTGTGAGGCTTTTCCCTTTCTATTCATTGTTTTAGAATTTTTAAATTTTTATTTACCCACGGTTCACTACCTTTGATATTAAAAATTAGTTGTGAGTTTATTTGGCGTCGTTTATAATTGATTTTAGATTTTTAAAAATAGTGGGTCATCACACTTGGCATCAATGCTTAGGTTTTAGCGATTCCTTGAGCCTTGGGTAGGTTTGACCATTAGGTTATAATAATCTATACCTTAGGTGGAGTTAGAATATAGAATGAGAAAGGGTTTTAATTAGTGATTGTAAGCTTTGTGTGTATGTATTGTTTGGTTAACCATCACCACCTCACCCTACAATGTTGATTATTTATGAGGACACTTGTGTGGAAGATAAATAAAGCAGGGGTGAGGTAAGAACACTTATATAAGAGGTTAAGTGTTTGGTTATAACCTTAGTGACATGCACACTCGATGTTAAATTATAATTAAATCTGACATTAATAAAAAAAGGAACCATGTTTTTAAAATGAAAAGTATTTGCTTGAAAATTTATAAAATATGTACCTCTAATTTTAAGGATATTTTATTAAAAGGGGAAAATGGTAATCTTTGGGCATGGAAGCGATCTGTTGAAACTTCGAAGAGAATAAAATAATTTTATAAAGATATTTTAAAAAGGAAAAGTGAATATAGTGGCAATATTTTATTTAATAATGTTTTTAATGAAAAGATGTTTTAATTAGTAATTAGAAGTTGAATTCAGTTTTAAACAAACATTTTGATGTGATGATCTTTTATTGTTTTAAGCATCCTTTGAGAAGTACTTCAATGAAAGGATGTTTTGATTAAAAATATTTTATTTTCATAGGAAAATTTTATGAGATTAAAATTATATTAATTTGGTAACACCCTTTGAAAGATATATATTGGAAGGTATATAGTAACCTCATTACAGTTTGGAGTGCTTTGGAAAAGTATTTTGTTAAGAGATATTTTTAAAACAAATATTTTCGTTAAAGAATCTTTTAAAATTTTGCTATGAAGTTTGAAGAGTGTTCATAGGTGTTTTGATAGAGAAAACTATTTTAGTAATAGTAAAAGACTTTAAAATATTCTTGTTAAGTGTACCTTGTCGGAGAGTGGTCAGTGAGAGCACTTGTTTTTAAAGAAAATAATATTTTGTTGAAACATTCTTTATGGTAGATATTATATGGTTTGAAAAAGTTTTATCCTAAAGATACTTTTTATGGAGGGTTATTTCCATAAAAAGATGCTATATTCTGAATGAATTACTTTCTTAAAGAAATACACACACACACATATACATACATACATACATACATACATACATACATACATATATATGTGTGTGTATGTGTGTGAGATGTTTTTTTTAAATTGAGAAATCTGATTATTCGTAGAAATGGTTTAGTGGATGTATTTTTCAAAAGTATCGTTTTAAAGTATAGAATGCAATAAAATATTTATTTTAGACAAATGTTTTATCAAAAGGGGATATTTAATTTCAGAATTTTTTATTGGAAATTGAACTAGATTGTAAGACTCACCACATAAAGGATACTTTGATAATTTATGGCTTGAAAAGAAAAACACTTTGTTTGGATAAAGTGTTTTCATTCAAAAATTGGTTATTTGAAGATATATTAAGGGATAATATGGAACATCTGATTTTACGATACCATGAAAATAAAAGAGGAAAATATTTTACTAAGAATAGGATGATTTAATTTGAAGGGTAAGGTTAAAAAAGTAAAATATTTAATTGAATAACAAACTTTGGAAGTGTTTGTTAAAAAGTGTTAAGACGATGTTCTATTTATGAATTTTAATCGAGGAATGTGAAACTAGACTTCATAATGTGGGGTGTAAGACAGTGGGGTGAGATTAGTTTTGAGTTAGCCCGATACCCATTATGATGATGTTACCTTATGACTGTTGTGAGTGACTTTCCCTTAGAATGTGTTGGAACTCTAGTTATTCCCTTCCATAGTAGGGTTTGGAAATGATGTAGAGACCGCCCAATTAGATGTGTGGGATGGTGGACTTTTACTTGCGATTTCTTATTTTTTGAAATCGCTTATATAGTTTACAATTACGAAAATGTCGTTGCTTGTTTGTTTATGATTACGTATTACTCTATTTCATACTTGTTTAAATTGATTTCTTCTTCTTATATTATGTTGTTTTTTTTTCTTCTAACTATGGTTGAGTGGATTATTTGTTTGATTGATTGTTGCCTTTTGTTTGATTCATTATTGCCTTTTTGTTTAATTGATTGTTATTTGTTTGGTTATTCACTTGATTATTGTTGGTTGTTTGTTTGCTTGTTGCTTATTTGTTTGTCTACTGTTTTCTTATTTGTTTGTCCGCTACATATGATAATTATATGATAGGAAGAGGTTAAGAGACATAATTGACTTAGTCATAGTGGAATGACGTAATTTCCTAAGCTGTGGAAGATTGGATATCAGAATTTACTAGGAGATATGACGATGTTCATTGAAGATGGATAATAGTGATTGGAAAATTTTGAAGGTTAAAGACTTCATGGGTACCATTGAGGGATTAAGGATAGGTGAGAGGTCCATTATAGAGTTTTTAAATTGTATTTAGATTCTATTTTTAACGATTACCGGCTTCCATAAACATTTTAAAACAAAGAGTTTCTATTTAAAAGAAATTTTTATGATTTAATTATATATAAAAAATGATGATTTTTCAAAATTAATTTTCTATAAAGATTGTTTTATAAAGGCGAAATAGATTTTTGTTTTAAATGGAGATGGAAGCTCTGATCTAAGATGAAAATATTTTGGTAAATGTTTTTCTCGTAAAATGTATTAAATCCTCTTCACTAGCAGGTCCCTCTTAGGCATTTTGGTTAGTGATCCCTACCATTAAAAGGAG
The DNA here is from genome assembly GCA_030737815.1 of Allium fistulosum. NCBI lineage: Eukaryota > Viridiplantae > Streptophyta > Magnoliopsida > Asparagales > Amaryllidaceae > Allium > Allium fistulosum. The sequence goes on from CM060908.1 coordinate 370,888,038, forward strand.
TTGCTACAAATGGATTGTGAGATCGGATATTTAATGAGATAGAGAACGGAACAAAGTGGGTTCTAATATGGATGTGTGCCAAGAGATCATGGGTAACTCGAAGGTTATGATATTTGCTCATTTTTGGAACACGATAGTCCGTGTGTACCTATATTTTGGATGTATATGTGTTTCTGTTCCCTAGCCATTTGTATGGGAATGAGTTCGAGTATTGTGTAGCTGCAACTTTGCTTGGTCACTGATCATTTGTGTGGGTCATTCAACTTATCACATATCTATAAGTGCTTGGTACTAGACCATTTGTATGGGTCTATACTTTTTGACCGTCTGTATGGGATCTATGCTTCTTGACCATCTGCGTGGGTCTATAATTTTTGACCGTCTATTTGCAACATATGCATCTTGACCAATTATGTGGGATCTATATTTCTTGATTGCCTGTGTGGGTTCGAGAATTAAGGATTGATGCAGCTGTGGTATTATTTTGAGGATGCAGCCATGAGGGAGTACATGGATTATTTTGGAAGGTGTAAGAATTAGGAGATACGCCAATTATTTTAAGAATAAGGCTATGAGAAAGTTCATCGACGACTTTGAAGATATGTATATTAGGATGGATGTGTAGTTAGCATACACACGTGTTATTTGTTGATATAGTGATGTGGTGATTGCCTTTCTGATGTGTGCGCTCTTTATTTTTAATGAGCTATGCTGATTATTAATTTATGTGTATTTTTTTATTTGTACATGCATGTTTTGATCAACCTAAGTTGAATTATGGACCTCCATTATTGTCTATTATAGATGAATTGTTGAGATGCATGATATGAGTAATCCATTATTGATATTGTTTAACCCTTTGTTGATGAAGTGTTATTCCTACATATGATAGTTTGGATTGAATGATGAGGAAGTGCATGGTCACTATAATATGTATATGTAGAAAATTAAATTCATTGTTGTGAGTCGGACCCGAGAAAACCATAGCTCGGTACCGAGCTATGTTGCTTGGCTTCTGACCCGAGTCCAACACAAGAAAAATCATAACTCGGGTTTTCCTTTATTTTTCCTAGGTTCAGCTCAGGTATGACTCGGGCCCAACCCCAAGCCCCAAGTTGAAAAACTCAAGTCAACCTTTTCCGCTCATCTTTTAATATTTCCTTCTTCTTACCCTTTTATGATGTTTCCAAAATCCTTGAATCATTTTTTCTTCATTTTGACGTTCTAACTTCCGATTGAAATCGGCTTGGCCAAAAAGCCATAACGCTTGCCCTCTAGATTATACTTTCATTGAAAAAAAGCGTGCTCTGGATCAAGACTAGTTCTAATTTGCTATCACTTAATTCTTGATAGTCAGTTAGAAACTGCTTTGAAGCATTTCTTTTGTCGAGTAGACATTCCTTTAATAGTTTTGAATAGTTAGGATTCCATTCTTCATTCTTCATGCTAAGGACAAGATCTACGCCCTGGAGATCGTTCCATGCTTTAGACGAGCATGCTCTCTCTTCGATGTGTATTATTTTCATTTTTTCTTTTCTGTTACCTCCATTAGAGTTTTAGGCCCCTGCCATCGAGAGAAATTTATCCAAAGTTGGAGGAATGGCGATCGTTGTATGATGGTAATGATGGTCGTGGTGCAGCCAACTGCTTCTTAGTAGAGATAGCGAAGTTTGGGTTGCGGTTGATTTGTGATTTATCTCAAACTTGTTATAGCTCGTATTCACATCGCTTTGGAGACACGTACAACTCTTTGACTTCGACTAACTCCTATCAACACATAAATGTTCTTATATGGCTGCTTGCATTCCAAGAAGTCGGTTCGCTTCATGAACAGTTGTGTTCGATGATTCCATAACTATTCTTTTCTGTTTGCTTCATTTCCTATGTTCCTTGGAAGAAAAGTTTCTATGTTGCTCCGGACAGCAGCTCCATTATCGATTACTCATCGATAATGAGTAAGTTTCAACATATAGTATCATTGCACGACGTGACTCGTTTTTGTAGCATTAGCAAGCTATATACACAAGATGGTATGTTCATCGCATAAGGGACACATGCCTCATACTGCTAGATGGACACTTCTCACTTGCCTTGGTCAATGCTCAGAATACGATTGGTCGACATACGTCGACATCCTTTGGACTCTGGGCATTGGTCACATAGGTTGACCGAGTTGAATGCCAAATTTTATTATTTAAAGTGACTCGCCGATAGTCGTGCTTCAAGCTAAGTGATGGTATGTCTACTCCTCTTGATGCTGGATCGTTTATAGCTTAAGCATCGCCTTTTATTTTTGTTATGCATAGGTGATTGATCATGCCTAAATTACAAGGCGCAATTGCTCTTACAGAGCTGTTGCTAAATTCGCCTCCTCCTCTAAATGTGTATATGGTCTTACTGGTCTTGGACGAAGAGGAAAGAGCAAGTAGGTATCCTTCGAAGCTTATTGCATGTTAATCTTCTTTTTAGTCATGTTTACGGGGGAGCAGCCTCCACTATCTTGCAACTTTGTGCATACAAACAAAATTCCAGCAATTGCTTTGGTTATGTTCCTTTATTCGGCCCTGTATACAGTTGCCAAAGTGCTCTGTTTGGTGAAATAGGGTCGTTGTTTAACCAACTCTGTAGTCATTCCTGCTTGTGTTTGGTCGTGTGCCTTACAACCAACTATTAGTCATGTATTACTCTATTTTCATGTTGTTCCTAATTGTATCAGAAAGCAGTTGGGATGTTGATTCCCTCTTTGTATAATCTTTGTCATGAACTAAATCCTGTTCAAGGAACTTTTTTTTTCAAAATGCCTGACTATGTGCATTGGTAGTAGTTGAATGTTGTAGGGAAAATTATCCAATTGCCCCCAGTCTAAGTGTGTTTTCTCTATCCTAACCCTAAATCAAGAAAACCCAAGGGTACAAGCTTTAGATTTCTTTATGATTATCCCTCCTTGAAGCTGCCTGTTTTCAAGGAATAATAAAATTCCTGAAGGCTGGTGATTACACCTTCCCGACGTTGCCAATCTCTAAGCAATTATAGATTCTGAAGGTTGGAAGACTGTTCCTTCTCGATGTTGTCAGTCTTCAAGTAATGTCAGATTCTAGAAGGTAGAGCTGAAGAATCGATCGAGCTCCCGCTTCTATGTCTGAAAGCCAGTATATCGTTGGTCCCATTCTAGGGCTCCTTAGCATCGCCAATCTTCGAACGATAGCACATTCCTGGAAATTGGGATCGAACCATCTGATTGGTCCTTGTGTAAGTTGTCAAACATTCTTGTCATCGCCAATCTTCGAGCAACAACGAATTCCTAAAGAGTAACGGCTTTTCCCTCGTCATCGCCTATCTTTAGGCAAGGGCAGATTCCTAGGGTTTGATGTTTTTACTCCCTGGCACCGCCTATCTTCGTGCAACGCCAGATTCCTGAAGGAGAGAAAGTGGTTCCTCATTGACGTACCATGCCATTAGGTAATGCCGAATTTCATAAGATTTAGTGTCGATATTCCCATCATTGTAGTGGTTTGACCATCCCGACGTTGTCGAGGTAACGCCGATATTCAAAAATTTACGGGCCAATTTGACCCATCGACCCTGATAATTAAGACATTCTAAATGTTGTTAGTCTTCAGGCATTTTATTGGTATTCGAAAGGTTAGGTCATTTACGAGTGACCTGATATCTTAAGCAATTTGTCCAATTGCCCAAGTCTGATTCCCAATCCTACTCTGGGATAGGGTAAGTCTGATGGTTAGATTCCTAATTTTCTAAGATTTTCCTTGCTCATATTCAGCCATGCGCATTTTGCTTGGCTGTTGTGTTATCTTAAGTTTTATTTACAATAGCGTTCCTATCACCGAGAATTAGTACTTTTACTACTTGATTCCAAGCGTAATATTTTCAATGCTACCAATCTCTGGGCTACAATCGAATTCTTCCAAGTTGATATCTTCATCCAATGTCATTCTGTATGCATGTACCATGAAGATGCATCATCATTGTTCATTATAACAAATTCTTCCATTGTTCAGGGCTGAGGTTCTAGTCATGTTTCAGTTTCTATCATCAAAAACTAGCACACGATTGGTTCAATTCCGTTGGTTTATCTTTGATGTTGCCTATCTCTGAGCAACTGCTAATTCCTATAAGTTAGAGTTGAAAACCAAATTGAGCACCTGCTTTTTCTTTGGAAACTAGTGCATTGACGATTTGATTCTGGAAATGCCTTTCATTTTAGCCTACTGGGTGATGACTTGCTCCTACCATTCTCCGGGCAGCAAAGATTTCTTGGAAATTGGTTTCTCTTTTTGGTGTTGCCGGGGCAATACCAGTTCTCAAAAATTTGGGGATCGACGTGATCGTTGATCCATCGATTTGGACTTTCTCGACATTGTCGGAGCAACGTCGGCTTTTAAAAGAAGGCATTGGTAGCCTTGGGGTCACGTCAGTTTTAGAAAGTTTGGGGGTCCATTTTCACTGGCGACCTGGTGGTTTTGGGCTTTTTCGACATTGCTGGAGCAACGCCGTTTCTCAAAAGGTTGGGATCGATTTATCCCGTCGATCTGATGGTTTGAGTCGATTTTCCCCATCGACTCAGCAAATTTAGGCCTTCCCGATGTTGCCGGAGCAACGTCCGTTCTAAGAAGGCAGGGATCAATTTTGCTATTGATTCGACAGTTTGAATCGGTTTTCCCCGTCAACTAGGCAGTTTGAGTCGATTTTCCTTGTCGACTAAGGGATTTGGGCCTTCCTGACGTTGACAGTCTTGGATCAATGATGGTTCTCGAAAGGTTGAGGATCGATACAACCCATCAATCCGATGGTTTGGACCTCTCCAACATTGCCAATCTTGGGACAACGTCGATTTTCAAAAGGTTAGGGATTGACACGACCTGTCGATCCATTGGTTTTGACCTTCTTGACATTGACAGTCTTGAGACAACGTCTGTTCTCAAAGGGTTGAGGATCGATACGACAATCGATCCGACAATTTAGATCTTCCTGAGGTTCTCGAAAGGTTGAGGACGATACGACCCATCGATCCGACGGTTAGTGAGTCTACACTCCCCGTCCATCATTCGAGGGTAGAGGAGCGTATTCTTAGCTATGCTGCCGGTTGTGCGGTACAGGAGTTTTGCTTGCAAGAACAAGGCTCCTTTGGTTCAAGACGTTGATTTTACTACTGAGTAGAAGAAATGACAAGTCCTACCTATTTACAATGCCCCTTGTGTTTGTGGAAGGCTTGCCTCTGGGAGGCATAGCGAAAGGAAATCAGATAAGGATGAATGAAATAGTATTGTTTCATGTTGGTGCTTCATTCCTTGGAGACTGACTAGCTTGAAGGTTATTTGATGACTAGTCTTTCATCAGCTCACCTGGGCCCTCTCCGTTGGGTCCTAGTAGTTTTTCTTGAGATGGTAGACCAGGTTGTCTTGCAGTTTCTCTGCAATTCTGTAGTTCCCTAACATACTGTTGTAGCTTGTTTTCCTTATCAACTCCTCGATCAGATTCTTTGGATATCAGTATTCATTAGTGTTGTGCTCGCGAGTATAATGTAAGCAACAGTACTTCCCGGAACATTTCTACTGCTCCACCGCTTCCCTCTTGGGTGGCTTCTTACATTTCTCAGTTCCTTGAGTGGCAAGATATATAACTTTGTATCATTTAAGGGCATGTAGTCCTCTAATCCGAAGTTCTTTGGAAGTTTTGCATTCATGTTATTCCCGCTACCGGAGTTTTGACTTCTTTTCCTCTGATTACCAGAGTTTTCGGTGTTTCCTGCAACGTTGCTATGGGTTTCTTCATTCGGTTGTCTGTCTTCAATCCATCCTTCAACTATTCCTACTTCTTCCGACCATAGGAACCGATTCACCTTTCAGTGAAATTCTTCCATGGTAGTGGGTTGCTTTATCTTTATCCATCTGCCAAAATCTGTATCAAAACGGATGCCCTAGACCAAAGGCATGAACACAAGATCTTCCTTGGGATGCTAACTTCTGTAATAATGATATTGAATCGATTCAAGAAACCCTTTAGTGATTCACACTGTCCTTGAGACAAGCTAGATAGGGATTCCATGTCCTTTGGTCGGGCAGCATGGAGCTTTAACTGCTCTAGGAATCTATTAGCTAATTTGTCAAAAGAAGAAATAAACTTTGGTGCGAGCCTAGTAAACTACATGGAAGGGACTCCTTCCAAGAAGATAGGGAAGCATCTATCGAGAACGACATCCATAGCTCTCGCTCCATCCATATGCCATTCGTACTTAAACAAGTGATGTCTAGGGACAGTCGTCCCATTATACAACAACATAGTCAATATTGTGAATTTATGGGAATACTCTTCTCTCAAGATGTTTTCTGTGAAAGGAGTTCTGCTTGGAGCAGAACTCTACTCCTGATTCTTCCTTCCTTTAATTTCCTCAACCAACCGCTTTATCATGTCAGCTATGTATTCTTCTCTAGCATGTTATTTCGTAGAACGACTGCTAGAGGCTACACCAAGTGTTTTGGCTTCGCATTCGGCCTTGGTTTGCTAATTGGCGTCTAGGTTCTCCAATCTCTATGAGAACCACTCTTATGGAATTCCGTTGGCATGGGGTTGGTTCAGTTGCAACTATTTGGATTCCATTGGTGCCATCATCATTCGGTTTAAAGTCATCTCCATCAAGCTACCTCTTGTCATCGGAGTCAGAAATAAGCATTGCACCATCTTCCTAAGAAGTGTTCACCCCAAGAGTTGGGTCGGTATTGAGTTGTCTTGTCTCAGTGCTGAGTTTCTTATGGGGGGAGTGCTCGTACTTCCTCTTGCAACATTTCCTGCAACTTTAACAGTTACTTCCTTCTGCTTTTTCTTTCCATCACTCATTTTTAAGCCAAAAACTGACGAGTTCTCTTATTCTATTGAAGAAGAAGTTTCTCTTCTAACTCTTCTTGTTGTTGGTGGCTGCAAGGTTAACAGCATATCCATCTTATCCATAAGATCTTTCTGACTATCTGTAAACTTCTGGTTAAGTTCATTGATCATCTTATTAAGCTCACTCTAGTAACAACTTCCTGTTGAGTAGAGGATTCTAGTATTATATTTTCATTATTAACTTCAGTTTGGTGAATGTTTCCTTCATCACCATTAGCTAATTCTCCCATGGACCTCCTAGAGGTAGATCTTCCTATTCTAGGTACCATTGACCTCCAATAGCAAGTCTTCAAATCCTTTATGTAGAGTTTCTGGATCTAACTTTCAGATCCTTCAAATCTCAAGTAGAGAGCTGGATCTAAGCCTGGATTTAGTTTTCTCTATGAAAGCACTAAAATATTAACGTAAAAAATGGATCAACACTCAAGAATGAGTTGTAGGGAATCTATGAGACCTAGATCTAGCAGATAATATTAGAAATCAAAGAAAAATAATAGGGAGACACAAGATTTTTATAGTGGTTCGACAATCTCTGGCCTACGTGCACTTTATAGCCTTATTGGTCGTGGATATGAGAGAGTTTGTATGAGATTACAGAGAATTAGAGAGAATGTAAGTCACCAATAAAGGGGTTTGACAAGTTCTAAGTCCTAGAATTGTCAAGAGTAGCTGCCTTGGAGAATTTTGTGAGGGAGGAAGAAGCTGAAGATCGATGGAGTCCCAGATCTAGAGTGAAGAAGAAAGAGCAGGGAGATGATTCTGCTTTGGTTGCTCTACGGTTTGTATTTATAGGGAAAAAGAGGTACTAGATCAGGAGCTTGCTTGCATTGGAGTCTAAATGAAGGCCCAAAGTTGTACAAAAGAAATCAGAGCCCCATAACCTAAGGAGATAGGTCGGTACCGAGATATATAGCTTGGTACCGAGCTATAAGTATTGGTGATAATCCAACACCAACTTCTGCTTTACCCTTTTGTCTTCATGTTGATGTGTCCTATGCTATTTTCATTGAGTATTGGTTGATTCTAGTAATCTTTTCTGTATCACTTGAGTTTACCCTGCTTTCTTGGCTTTCTTCTCATCAATCATGGAATTGGTTGTCTATACTTTAGGAAAACCACTTGACCATGAGCTATTGGAGAAGTATATGAGAAGGGTGGAGTTTGGAAGGCAAATAGGGTGAGAACTATATGTCGGTACTGACCAATCATAGCTCGATACCAAGCTATGCCTTGTGCTCCAATCTCTCTCAAACTTCCCGGAGTTGTTTTTTATTCCTTCTAAGTGCAATTTCAAGATTTTGAGTCGTTTCGTCTTCGTCTTCATCTTGATGTTGGTGAAAATCATGAGCTTCGAGTTGGGTTTGACCTAACTTAAGGTCCAACCTTAGAATTTTTTATATCCGACCTGAGTTCTACTCAGTAATGATTTCTTGGAGTTCGACCCGAGAGTTGTATGAGTCGGACCAGGGAAAAACAACCGGCTCGAGCAAGATTCAAAAGAATTACAGAAACCGCCCGCATTTTTTATTGAATCAGATTCTAGAATAATTCGTCGAATAGCTCATGCCGAGCAATATTACAAGGAGTCTGACCCACGAGTTTCCTTGAGTTGGACCCAAAAACAACCATAGCTGGTACCGAGCTATGTTGCATGGAGTCTTGTCCAAGAGTTCGGGGAGTCGGACCCGAGAAAAACCATAGCTCGGTGCCGAGCTATATTTCTCGGTGTCATATCAGAGAGTTTTGTGAGTAGGGCATGAGAAAAACCATAGCTTGGTACCGAGCTACGTTGCTTGGAGTCTAACCCAAGAGTTTGGGGAGTCGAACCCAAGAAAAACCATAGCTCGATGCCGAGCTATGTTGCTTGGAGTCAGACCAGAGAGTTCTGTAAGTCGGACCTGAGAAAAACCATAGCTCGGTACTGAGCTATGTTGCTTAGAGGCTGAACCGAGAGTTTTGTGAGTCTGACCAAAGAAAAATCATAACTCGGGTTTTCTTTCATTATTTTTTAGTTCAGCTCAAATACGATTTGTGCCAGACCCCAAGCGCCAAAGACTCAAGTCAACCTTTCCCACTCATCTTTTGATATTTCCTTCTTCTTGCCCTTTTATGATGTTTCCCAAGTCTTGAACCATTTTGTCTTTATTTTGACATTCTAACTTCCGGTTGGAATCGGCTTTGTCAAAAACCCAATTAACACGTAGCTCATAACCAAGCCTAAAAGCTATATAAGCGAGGTGTGTAGAAACCTAGTCGTCATCTCTAATCTTCAATTTTCTTCTCTAATCCCAAAATTGCTTAAGTATCCACTAATGGTGATTAGCAAATTAATTAAAAAGTGATTAAAATTCAAATTTCCAAACCCTATCAAATTATATATGGATTTGAAGCTCTCGACGATGCAAAGGTGAGGGGGTCTGAAATTCGTTTTCCAATCTGACAATTCAGTTGATCAGAAATTGAAAAAGAGGTTTCAGTTGTTCGTTTAAGGGTTTTCGATTCAACAGTGAAACAACAACAATTGGACGATCCTATGCTACATCGTGTAGAGGACGTTGAGTGGAGTCCATCCATACGGTTGGAACGTCGAATGGGATGACAAATCGGTCTGAAATCGCTGAGATTTAGCCGGATTTCACATGGTGGTGGCTCCAATTCCACTAGCAGTGGGACCCAAGGTTGGCAGTGTGGGTAGCCGGCTGTGCGACCGTCATGGTAGTGGTCTCGGATCTGGTCATGGTGGCATGTAATGGGTGTAGTAGGTGGTCAAAATTCATGGTCAAAGGGAAGCATGGGTTCAAACAAAATGCATACGGCCATAGTGATGAGAAGATAACGTAACTTCCATTATAATTAAATTACTATTTAATTGTACCATTTTATTTATTTACGATTGTGCCATTGCAATCTTATAACCTTAATAACATTTGCATACGAACTCCGATTCAAGCATGATTTCTTACGTTGGACTCATTGTGAAATTCCAGACATTTGGGCATTGGTTTTGTTAAGTTTAGAGACCATTGGTAAAAGGATGTTAGTTTGATTTTCTTAATTTAATCAACTAAATTTAAATTATAAAATAGATATTCCTTGATGGAAAATTATAATTATTGATTCATGATGCAATATATTGATAAGTGTTTGATATTTTGGACATCTTAGTATGTTAAGCCTTGGGTTTATTGTTTGTTGCTGATTGTTGTATTATTGGATTTTTAATTGTAATTAATTATGGATTTAAAATATGGTTGTTACACATTAATATAAAATAAGTAAAATTATGTAATAACAAGAAAATAAGATAGATAAATAATCAAAGTGGCTATTTTCTGTATGATGTTTGTAAATAAAAGTGTTTGAATGAACTAAAATGAAATTAATTGGAAAAAATTTAATAAGCTTATTTATGAATTCCTGGGTAAATTCATAAATAATAAGGAAGAATATATTTTAAACTTAATTTGAAGTAAGTATTATTATTATTCAATGATGAAGTGGGATTTTATAAATAATAATAATATAGTTTTCGTGAAAATTACACTGTTTTGAAATAAATGAAAATGAACTGATTTTGGAGTATATTAAAGAGATTTAATATGATTTGGCGTAAAGTAATAATATTGTTGATTTGAAAGGTATTTTGATGAATTGCAATTTTGGATAGAATATATTGTTTGGAAAGATTTGAAGTAATGAGATTACACCAAAGTATTTTGAAGCATAGTACCAATTTTAGAGAATTATTATTATTTCTAAAGTACATAAAGGTGAGTGTATAATAAACAATAATGAAAATGATGCTATACTTAAAGAAAACATTGATTGTAAATGTGATGTTTTGAATGGGTGTAATATGTGATCGATGGTTGATTTTATTTATCACATATATTATTTTATTACGATGAGATCATATTTGGATGTTGCCATTATTACTATGTTATGTATAGTTGACTGTGGTTTTAATGTTTTGATGTTTATATTCTAATATTGTTCGAATTAGTACACATTTGATGGTCGATGTTTTAAGAATCAATGATTATTATACGTTTGATGATTTATACTTACATTGTTAAGTGTTACTATAATGGATGATTAATATGAATGTAAGTATATTCGTGTTGTTGTTATTTTCTTATTTAATGATTGAATATTGTCAAATGTTGTAATGTTTAATGACTAAGTATACTATTGTTGTTGTTGCCCCCATATGATGATTTATTGTGATGGATGAGTAGAGATACCATTTTTTGGTTTTATCGATTGCATTGATTGCAATGGTTGGAAATTTTTTATTCGATTCCATTAATTGCATTGATTTCAGTGGTTGCATTGATTGTGTTGAATTGCATTGGTTGCATTGGTTTCGATGGTTGAATGGATGCAATGGTTGAATGGATGCGATGGTTATTATGAACTAACAAGTATTTGAATGAGGAGAAACAGAACTACATGAGCTTGATTACTCAAAAGGCTTACGTAGGCAGTCTTTTTCTACAAAGAAGCCATCGAATCCCTTAGGTTGGGCTAGGGTGTATAGAAATTGACGCAGTCCAAAATATAGTTGAAACTATGTTTTTCTTTTTATCTTATATATTTATACTGGTATAGAATTTTAGATAGAAATAGAGGAGGAAATGAAAATTAGATGGCTGATTTGGTATGTTATATTTATAACGCTATTACATTGTTTTTAAGTTGGTAATAATTGATGTATTCGAAATGTGAATTGATGCGATGATGTAAAATAACTGTATAATTGAGTTAATAATTATTTATATTGATGTTTGATTCCAACTGTCATGCTTTCCCATTTCTATTCATTGTATTTGAATTTTTAAATTTTTATTTACCTATGGTCCACTACTTTAAATATATGAAATAAGTTGTAAGCGCATTTGACGTCGTTTATAATTGATTTTAGATTTTCTTTTACCAAAAAATTGATTTTAGATTTATAAAAATAGTGGGTCATCACAGGTAAGTTGTAAAATAACAGTTGTAAAGAATCTCATAAATCATTAACATAGTTTAAGTGGACGTAGGAAAAAGTATTTACGGAACCATTAAAAATTATTTTGTGATATTTACCTTGTTTTTTATCTATTTGTTCATTAATCTCTACTTATATTATGATTAGACATTTGTTCAAATTTTGGTGCAAATAATATGTTTTATACAATCAAAGGGCGCTCTGAGTATAATAAGTAAGACTAGTAGTATAAATGACATGCATCCTATGAGTGTAAAAAGCTTAAATGTCAATTAGGGACAATAATAATACCTGTTCAATTTATGTGAAGTTCAGTGTAGTAAAACCTACCGAGATGTTAATATGACTGTATACGCATGTTCAATACATACTATAGCAATTTTCTCACTTTTTGGTGTAACACGATAGATATTTCTATACCAATGTCAATAGCAAATAGATTATACATGTTAGAGTTATGATTTTAAACAATATTTTGGTGTAACTCACCTTAGTTGTTAGGTTATCAAAATTAATGACTAGCGTTCATTTTATTAGATGTAATTTCATAGTTTATCATTGTTAAAACAAAAATGAATTTGATAGCAAATTGTTTATGAATGAGATTAGAAAGCATGTTAATATTTTCTATTAGATCGTGGAAACTTTAGCATGTGCAATGTACATGTGCATAAAAGTTTCGTATAACAAAACACATATTTAATTAAAATAATCAAACTTTCCATGTAATAAAAGTTACTTTTGATTAGATAAAAATTTGATAAAAATACATAATTAGAATTGATTTCAAAATATTAGATTTTAAAATATATAAAAAATATAAAGATATAACAACATATGCATGTATGTCTATGCATACATACGTACGTACATACATACATACATACTTATGCATGTATATTTATACATGCATACATACATACATACATGTGTGTGTACATACATACATACATACATACATGTGTGTACATACATGCATACATACATACATACATACATACACATATGTCTGTGTATATACATGCATATGTATACATACATACATACATACATGCATATGTATGTACTTACAAAATTCAAGCCTATTCTTTTGAAATATTAAAAAAAAGTAATTTTGCAAAAGTAAGCAAAAATTATATTTAAAAGACCAAAATAAATAGTGTTATCCGGCATAAAACTAAAATAAATGAAGAGTAAATACCGATTTATTAATTGTGTGAATAGAAAGGCATTAAAAAAAGTGAAAATTGTCACAATAAAGATTTGGACCGGTGATCTTAACTATAATTCAGGCTTTCCTTATTAAAAATAGAGATTAAGTTTTGCAATGATTTAGATTCGAACATGTGCCCTCATTTAAATATAAAATGCATTTTGTGAAGTTCATAACTACTAAAATTGAGAACCTACTCCAACTAGTAATAAAGATTATTAATGATTGCATTTGTCTTTCAATATAAGACCGAGACAAATAGAAAATATTGTGAACATTATTGTTAAGAAATATGTGTTTATTTATAAAATGATAGTTCAAAATGAGTGTTATTACGATGCCTAGTTTGTCTAGCAAAAAGCACCATTTAAGGTAAAAGATACTTTTGTTATAACTGTTATATATTCAACGAGTATGATTTTTTTTTGAGATCATGGGGAACCTTAAGATCATGGTATTCATTGATACTCACTTAAGTAAACCCCACGCCATGTGTCTACCCCGCTTTTATTTAGTCGTCGCACACGGATGGATAACGTTGAAACTCCCACTGATGGTTTGGCGCAGGGATTCGAACCTGCCCGGACACAGTCCTTTGGTTCCCATCCCCCAGCTCCCAAACCAATCGAGCTACGAACGGCGGGTATTCAACGAGTATGATATAATTAACATTGTTATTTAATGTTTGAAATCTCATGTAAGAACGTAAGGTTTGGTATGATTTTCTAATTTTCATTTTCTTTAACTTCTATTTTCACCTTTCCACAATAAATTTATTATATTTCATTCGTGTGAGATTGCGTTTTTTATATATACATGGGCAAGGGACTGCTACATCTAATTCTTGCTACACCTCTATTCACCTTTGATTTTAACCACAAATTCTGTTTTAAATAATATAATGAGGTGACAAGAGAGAGAAAGTATATTATTTAAATCAGCGTGTGTGACTGAAATCAAGGGGGAATAGAGATGTAGCGAGAATGAGAGTAGCTAATCCTTGCCATACACGTGCACGCGCACACACACACATCTTTATTAATAGTGTAATAGCTTTGTGTCACACTTTTTTGGTATCAGCGTGAACTACCAAAAACACCCCTCTATGTATTATCAAATCTTAATCACTTAACAATAGGATCTAATATTAAAATTCTTTTACAAATTCAAACGCCCCTAAAAGTAGGATCTAATGCTTTACTAATTTAAAACGCTTATAAAAATAGGAGCTAAAATTAAACTTCATTTACAAATTCAAAATACTTCTTTACAAATATACAAATCTTAATATCACTCGAAAATAAAAAATCATTTTTTTACTGATTTAAGCATATACAATTTATAAGAAAAACAATTCACGCGTGAAGCACGTGCCGTAACATTCATTTGTATATATACACACACACACAGATATATATATATATATATAAAGTATGAACGAATTTGGTTAGGTATTACCTATTTTATTAAAATCACATTTCTTACCAAGTTATTTGGTATTAAAAAAAGTTAGCACTACAATTGAACGGTAGGTAAAAAAATACATTGGTTTGCCATTGGTAAAGATCACTAGAAATTGTAAAGGGTTTTACCATTTATAAGCATACCCCATTAGTTTTCAGTATTTCATTTAAAAAGAGTTAATGTCAATGATCATTGGTTTTAATATAGCGGTATATATCAATTCAATTTTGTATACTCAATTGTACAAAAAGACTTTTGTGGAATAAATTAAAATACTATATAAATTCATAGAGGTTTTCTAAATATTTGTTAAGAACTATATTCAGTAAAACAACATAATAAGTTCTAACATGATTTTTTGTTAAAATATTTTAACCTCTCCTTTTGGATTTTATGTAATGAAAAGGATATGATATGAAATATAAGAATAAAAGTTGGATAATGGATGTGGTTTTGTACAATAACTACCATTATTACAACATAATAAGTAAGGACCCGCCTTTTCAACACTCGAATGTCGACGCTAGTACATCCATAGTAATTACGTATAGAGCATCTAAGTGCCGGAAAGAAGAATTGTTAGGATTAAATAAAAAGAAAATGAAAAAGAACAAGGAAGAAGGAACAAAATATAAGAATCTCACAATGGAATGATAATATATAATTCCAAAAGAACGTATAAACTGTCATTATAAGATACAAAGTATTTTAGAGTTACCGTAATCAGCTTGGACAGTTATAAAAGCCCGTCCTCACAAATGTCGATGATACAATAGTAATGTAGTGGAAATAAATACTATGATAGGTAATCATCCAGCTCATCTCCATAAGCTCCAAATCGTCCACAGCTAAAATTTGGAAATATACATGGGTTGTCCGAGCATTATAAGAAAATAACACCTGGATCAGTCTGCTAAAACCAGCATGAGAAACTCAAGAAATATGAGTAACATGTAACAGTAACCCTTAAGACCATAGAATACCATAATGGTTTTTCCCTCAAAGAAACCAACCATTCATTAAGTTCAACATTGATATGATAGAAAATTTCTAGTGTAGCTACCTGGAAATTCGAACACTTTGTCTTCGAATATCATAAAGTTTTGGAATATAATTAAGAGTTATAAATATTTTTTATTACTTTTCTAAACATCATTAAATTAATGAATAATGATAAGAAACTTATTTGAATTTAAAAAAGAATATTTCTTGAAGAAAAATTGATAATGTAACCGAAAACTAGTTTAATCGATAAACAACTTTTCAATCGATATAAGTTGTTCGAACTGTTATGCACTTGATTAATGATCAAATGAACACATTAGCAACTAATTCACATACTCTCATATTCATAAAGCTTGGAAGGTTATAGAAGTTTCCATTAGTATAAGGTTTATTATCATAAGAGGGGAATAATGGTAATTAGCATAAATGAGAAGTGACTTAAAGGAGAAGTGATGGGAGGTGAAGCTTCCATGGCATGGTGAGGGGTGAATGAGAGTTTAGGCAACACCATTCCTAAGCCTATATAAGGAGGGGCATACATTTAGTTATCATCCACAAAAATTTACAAAACTTAGAGTTGAAAATCAATGTCTTCTTCTTCCTCCTCTTCATAATTTTCTAAAGAAAAATATTTGCAAATCAAATCCAAGTCAACTCAAATTTGGAGTGAAGCCTTGGGGGGACATTATAACACCTTCCATCAAGTAGGTTTGAAGAAACAGATCCACACTCCCACAATCCTTGAAGGCCATTTGGGTGAGAAGGAGGAGGCAAAAGCAAGGTGCAGTAATGGAGAAGAGAAGGAAGGTGTTGCAAGGTTGAGTCTGGGCTTGGCTGCTTGGATCTTGGTGTTTGTGAGGTTAAATGTCAGTTAACACCTCACTTTGAATGAAAATATAACACATATATGTTTGTGTTTAAATTGTTTGAATTGTTATTAACTTATGTTGAAACATCGGTTTGGATTCTTACTTTAAAAGTAAGTGACATATGTGATCCGTGTATAAGGAATTGAACAAACGTAGAATGGACTTGAAAGGACTTGTATTACTCGTGATAAGACATTAAACAAAGAACATAGGTTATAGATGCGCTTTCGTTTAGATTGGACTCGGATTTGAAAGTGCACTTATAGCAATAGTCGATGTACATGCAGTTGTTAATTGCCTTGTTTTCGGCGGTTTTTATGGAACTTTGTAGAAAGAGGGGTTCCTCACTGTTACCCCGCCTTTTGGTCAAAGCCCGGATATCAACAAATTGGCTGGAAAGGATGGATATCAGGTTTGGAAACAAGGCTACGATCGATATCATCAAAATTTGACCGACCTCCAATCGAGACAGAATTGATTGGGAATGATGAACAAGGCCAGGAAAGGCTACACTTCGAATCTCAGGTCAATCGGAGTTCGTATGCTCGAGTTATGGATGGATTAATATTCATGGGAAATCAATTCGTATCGATATAGTTCGTATCGATCCATATGGGCTTGGCTGTTTACTTCGAATTGATACTTTCGTATCGATCAGGTGTGTACTCGATACTTTCGTATCGATCTCCATGGATATGGATCGTTATCAGGATGGATACGGATTAGGACTAGCGCGTGCGCTTGGCATTTGGTTTGGATCGGTCGGTCTTCGTATCAATGCATTTCATATCGATCGAAACATGGGATTGATACGAGGAACGTGGTACTGGATCGATACGAAGGCCGCGGTACTAGACGGATATGAAGGACATATACAGAGGATCGATACGAAGAGGGATTGACTGATGGATACGAAGAGGGCATCGAACCATTGATGCGAAATAAGCATCTCAGATCAATACGAAGGGAATGTTTTTGAATGACGGAACAGTCAACTCGGCATCAAAAATGGATCTACCCTGGGTTTCCGAGCAATATCATCGATGCGAATGGAATGGACATGAAGAAGCAGATAGATACAGAGAGATGGAGACGAATTGATGGATACGAACGCTTCAGCCTTCATACAAACTACAACTTGGATCGATCATAACTCTCAATCTACAAGTCCAAATGCCACCAAATTTTCATAGGAGCTTTCGTACAACCTAAAGAATGTTCATGATCGATCTCGACTCGATCGGGCAAGATCTTGATCGACACGAAATTCATTCGTATCGATCACGGATCGAGTCAAAATCGCATGGGATCGATCGCGTGGGCCCATGCACGTGCCAGAAGAGGTCTCCCGAGATCTGAGCGAGATATTTGTAGCCTACGCCTATAAATAACATGCCAAAGTCTACAAAAACGGACTTTTGATTCTTCTACGTCCAGACTCTGCAGGAACCATCATTGTACTCGAAATTTGCTGTTGTAACTCGTTGTAGTCAGCAAACAAACATCAATAAAATCATCAACTTCAAAGTGGATGTAGGCCGGATTGCCAAACCACTATAAACTCTGTGTTCTTTACTGCTTTCCTTTGAATTTTCTGAGTCTTTTTCATTTTTAATTCTCTATATACTTGTTATCTATAATCTGTGATTGTGAACTGGTGCTTTCATCGACAATTGGGTGTTTGTGACCAATTTGGCGCAGACACTCACCAAATTTATAATGTCTTATATATATATATATGTTTTTGGCCACTAAAAGCTTGGATAGTTAAGTAACATCTTGAAAAGTGGCAAAAATTTCACTTGTGCAAAACTGCCCTATTTAGCCTTGATTTTGGACTTTAAAAGGTTTGAAACGATATCTAAATTGAAGTATTTTGTTTCATTCTTTTTACAAGTTTTTACTAACTCATGTTAGAGTATTTCAAAAATGGTTTTAGATATTTATGAATTTTAAGAATTAGTTGTGAATTTTTAAAGAAGAGATATTTTGTTAAAATATATAGAAAACATGTTCTTTTCAAGTTTTAAGGAAAACTGTAAAGTTATTGTTTTTAAGTAATATTGTGGATAAACGTTTTAAAACTATTTTAAGTATTTCTAGTATTTTAAAAGTATAAACGAATGTTTTCAAAAAGGGATTAAGTATTGCTTAGTGGCTAAATGGTTAATTATTTGATTACTTGTTTAAAAAGTAATTAACTATGCTTAATACCAAAAGCCAACGAAGTAAGGCTTATCTATTTATGAGAGTTAAGATTGATATCGAGTAGGACGAAGCATTGGAGCTCCAACCTACCATTTTCCCTCTTAACCGAGGGATAGTAAGTTGGAAAATATCGAAAACGTGTTAATCGTGTTGATTTCTTCTTGTTTCTTGAATTAATACCATACTTAACAGTAAAAGTTGATGAGGTAAACTTAACTATTTGTGAGATTCATGAATGAAGTGTCTAGGCATGGCTTTGATGCAACCAGTGCTCTAACTTACATGGCTTCACTTTTGAATGAGGACTGGAATGCCAGAAATGAGTTAAGTGTACGAATCGTGATTTGTGTAAGAAATTATTTTGACTAGATAATCGATTAGTCAATTATCGATCTTTACCTACTATTAACTTAAGGAGTTATCCAAAGCTTCATGATTTCATACCAATAAGAATCCCCGGGGAGAAGTATTGGTATGAAATGTCTCTAGCTTTCACATACTTTAGAAAAAACTGGAATTGCGCTCGTCAAAAATTCATCAAATTAGTTTGAAGAGACCGGGATCAGTAAGTGTTTTGCTTATCGAATACCATTTCAAAACTAGTATACGAAATGTTTTGGAACCAGTTGGGAAGTGAAACATTGTTATCATTTATCGAAGGACTTACGTGGGAAATCAATGTAGAGATTTGGGGTCTGTTCGAGATGCTCGAATCCACTCAGGGATTCATGTTCTGTTCGAGTAATGAAGACTCGTGTGAGAAATGCCACCATGGCCTTGACATCGAAAATGATAGAAAATGGTGTAAGGGCATAGTCTAGGGTTTTGCAAACCCAAGATAGGATATATCAACTCCATATCTAGAGTATGCTTATCGATTGTTGGTCGACGGTTGTAGCAAGTTTCTGACCCTTGTGTAGGAGATTGGATTCGGCGTCGACCGAAGAGATCTCCATGGAAAAATCCATTATGTGAACGAACCTTGGTGGTTTTGATTGTACCCTAAATATGCTCTGGTGTGATGAATGTAAGCACCACAGCTATTTGATATGATATATATTCTATACCCTAGATATTATCTATCATATCACTATATTAAACTTAGTGAATGGTTGGTTTCTTTGAGTGAAAAAACATTACGAGAATCCATACGGTCTCAATGGTTACTGTTACCTGTTTCATGTTTCATAAATTTTCTCACGCTAGTTTATTAGACAGATTCAGGTGTTATTTTCTTCTAATGCTTCGGTTAGCCCCAAGACGATTAAAGATTTAACTACGAACGCTTTGGAGCTTATAAAGAAGCTGCATTTCTGTATTGTGTATATGTAACGATCTATAGTTTTAACGATGGATATTTAAATAATTTAATATACACGGATCAAATCAGGACTCAAGACAACTTCCGTTGAGTCCGTATCGACGTTGTGAATTAAAATGAGTATAAGGATCACTATATTTGGAGATCGAATGATCCGATGGCCGAAACGATCTAGAAAAGCTTGAAATTATCATCCCAAAGTGTAGTCTTGGATGGCAACAAAATTTATATTATCGGGATCGGAAAAATGAGGTGACGCACGCAGACGAATTTCGTTGCGATTGGACACACCGTTTGATCATGCGAGCTCGAAATGCATGACCGTTTTATTTAGGAATTCAAATAAAATGAATATAATATTATTTTTAATAAAACCTCATTCCTCTCTCTCTCATTATCCACTATCCAGATTACTGTTTCATTGAAGAACATGGCCACCACTCCATTTTCACTTCAAAAATTCATATCGATATATTTACTCCACAATAAATTTCGAGACCACCTCCATCAAACTCAATCGGAAAACTCATTGAGCCCATATCAACTTCGGTGGGTGCGGCATTCATTTTGGAAACAACCATGTGTCAATGGAGAACTAGGGTTACATATTGCGGTAGATCGAGACGGAGTTAGGCGATGAGGCGAGCATTGTTGCACTTCTCTTTACGATGTGCTTCTTCTGGCATCAACCGATGAAGCTCAGGCATGGCTATCAAAATGCGTCTATAGGGAGGATGTGGGCTCGGTTCCAAGTCGCATCACTCGAGGAGGAGTCGAGTGCCATGTTTTTGGGTGAGTTGCGGAGAGCTTGCGTATTGTGATCCGTTGGCGAAGACGGCATGGCATTTCATTAAGAGATAAGCTAGAAATCGAGGAGAGAACATTTGGATGGAGTGGGTTATGAAGATACAGGTGCACGACGAGATTTCGGGAACAAGGCATAGCAAAGGTTATTAAGTTAGTTAATTGTTTGGTTAAGTTAAATTAATTATTTTAATCCAATATCTTATAAATGCCATATCTTTTACATACGCGGTCCATTTTGGATGTCGTTTCTTGTGTTGTTCTCACAATGAAGAGCTCTATGACTCGGCGTTGGTTTGGATGGATTTGGTTGAGGCAAGTGATATTGTCTCGCACCATACTATGATTGTTAGTATAATATTAAATCAACGTTTTGAAATGTTTTCTAACTTTAAAATGTGATTTATAAAATAGTTAAACCTATAGCATATTTTATAAAAAGAACCAAAAGTGTTTAAAATGGTTTTAAATTAAACATCACATTTTTCCTATTAATACACTATTTTGCCAATTTTGATAAATTTAGCCTATTACTGATATTTACACCACATTGGCTGCTTTGGATGGACTGTATTATGTTATTATAGATATATGTAGGCTATTATAGACATTTCTATGCTTTTTGGTAGCATGTTTGCTTGTTTGCTAGTTGGTTGAAAATGCCATTCGAAGGCGATATTGGAAAATCCCATTAAATAGAGTTTAGTGTATATCGATCGAATGTACACACGATGGTGACTCAAATGAAGTAATAGAGTTTCGTGCATATCGATTGAGCTTACAAACAATGATAAACTCGAATTGATAGGATAATTATGCGGAGGAGTATTGGTGCGTGCCAATTGATATGAAGATGAAGGATAAAGGATGACGGACTTAGGTACGTGTTTCAGACTTCAGGGAAGATGTCAGACGTTTTCATTTGATTTGTATTTAACTATTTTTGGTTATGTACATGACCAAAGTGGTCATTATCGACTACTCTGGAGTGGTCGATATCTAGCACTATTGATGATGGCTGATTTGTCCTATTTTGACATGGACGATGGAGACTCTTCGAGGAGCATGATGTGATGGTTCGTTCATTTGTCCGACATTCAATTTTGGTGTTACTACTCTTCGATAAGTGTTTATGGCAACAAGGGGAAGATGTGACACTTCAATGCAATAACTTCATGATTCAACGATGATGATTCCATGATGGGAAGTGACGGCTTCAATGATGGATGACAATACTTTGAGATGTAGAGTAGTTGACCATAAGTCATATTGAGGGGACTATTGGAGAGAGTTTTTGGGATGCATGATGACACTCTATGACCTATGATGGTTGTCTGGAGTAGTTCCCAACCACGACGACTTTAGACGGGAGTTGTATAGATAATTCCTAGATGAGCTCTGTTATAGATGACGTATGCATAGAGATCATTGATATTCATAGGTCTCGAGGTGTACATGTAAAGCAGAGGTATGTGAGGATGCTCAATTGGGTTTTGATGTGTTCCCCGGATCATATGTTGTTTTGATCTAAGTACCCTGGGCTGTGTATGATAGGTGTATTCTAGTTTCTGCCCTACCAAGTGGCATGTATTCGAGTACCGAGAAACCAAGACATTAAGTAGTCCTTGACCTGATGATGGGGTCATATAAGTATCATATATCCAACGCACTGAGTGAGTGAACATGAGGATGGACGGTGGATGCTATGTTTGCTTGATTGTTTATCACCTTAGGTAATAACTCAAAATACAAATATGAGGAAGTGTCACCATCTTCTAGTCCATTTACACAGCTCCAAGTGCTATTTGCACCTGCTATCTAGTCTGCTGATTTAAGAGCACCCGATATAATAAGAAGCAAAGCATAAAATCTCAAGTCAGACAATAGCCTGGTGTGAGCGATAAAAAATCTCAAAACACTATATAAGCCGGTATGGTGTATAGAACCGAGGGTATGGAGAATCATACCTGACCTGTCCTTGTATCCACAGAGTTAGCACATAACATCAAATATATGCTACTCTATGATAATCATCATGGGTGTACTATACATCAAAGTACTAGGGGTGTCTAGATATCGGCATCGGTAATATCTACATCGTGTAACGTTTATTCCGCTTTGAGACACTATAGAGCCTTGACAGTGTTGATTTTCTATTATTAGAGACAGTTTATCAGTTGTATAAACTCTATTACTATTTTGTATAACTATATGAGCATATGTACTCTGATTATGCAGTTTATATAGTTATTATTGTCTCGCCTATTTTATATCTATGATTACTATTATATTTTATCTAATGCGCCATGAGATATACGACGGGTTATGTGATTATGTGGTGTTTTATTTCTTTCTCTTTTCTTCTATCCTCTTCCCTTCTTTTATATTCCCCGTTTTTATTTCTTTTTCTTTCCTTTGACAATCGTTTTACATCAGTCGAGTGCTCCAACAACACACTATATGGTTGTATTAGTGGTGTAGGGCGGTCATCACGTTTGGTATCAGGGCTTAGGTTACGTGATTAAACTGATTTGATACCATGATCCAGTAGAGATTGGGTAGGAGTTATCACTTTAGACTGGTTTGAGAGTATACTTATATACAAGAGAGTGCGTACTTGTTATAAATTTAGGTTTTCGAAATTATATAGTAGCATACCTAGTATATAAGTTATATTGCACACATGAGCACTATTGATGTAGTTTTCTTTATGAGAGACTGATCATCTTCATCGTAGATAAGAAATGATGGGGCATATGAGAAAAGTTCGTAATTAACTCCATATCTGGAGTAAAGGTGTGGGTAGGATCGAGGCCATTTACCCGATTTACAGAATATGTTTACAGAGATGGTGCGAATCATTTTCTAGAATGCCTAAGTTTCTCTAAATAATTATGGTGCTCAAGTGCAAATACCTAGAGTCGACTTTGCTAAGCTATATAAAGACTACGTAAATCTAGGAGGCAAACTGTTCCTTAGAACGAAGTCGGCTATTGAGGTGCAAGACGGGATGATATTTGCAAAAGAATCCTCGTTGACCTGGGGTTAGATGACGTAATAGGGTAGAAGTTGATCTCTAGATGACTCCAGGGATGAACAATGAACTTGTGGAGCTCCCTTATAGTTTTGAATCCCGAGGACCATTTTACTCGGGTTTGGTTCATGGTTCGCTTTAAGGAAATTTATCTCAACTTTTTAGAAGTTGATGTTAGTTAGGAGGTTCGCGCATTGAGGTAAGGTGGTATGTCGAAGTACGTTCTATCTATTATTGATACACCACATAGGAAGAATAGAGAATTTATCATTGGGTAGTCATCTCGAGAAGCGATTGATTGGTCATATTGACGAGGGTTTTGTGAAGTCGATCAAGAAGGCTTTATAATATGAGAACATGTACCCAGTGTAGAAGGATTTTCCCTAACTAGTTGAGTAGGGGTAGATAATGGAAGCATATGCATTGAATGTCGTTCTGATTTTGTCAATTGCTCCATCGGCAAAGGAGATGGGAATGGGCATTACTATCTAGAGTATGCTTTCCACTTATGGAGATTCTATACTTATTTTATTTGACATTAAGGTTTTACATTCCATCATATCTAACGATTTGTTAATAGATTGGAATTGAGACCCAAAATAGTTAACCGACCTTTAAATTATGATGAACCTTGTTGGGCGCTCAGCTAGATATACATGTGTAACATCCATTATTTTATCATCAAAAACTAATACTATGGATGACTACAGCATCCGTAGTGCTAGTTTCTGGCCTCAAGATGCGAAATTTACCACATGATTTGTCTACACTTAGCTTATACATGGTTTGTCGAAACTCTATCTTATTGATTCATGGATGTTTGTCTGTTTGATTGTTATTGATTGTTTTGGGTTTAGATAGGTTCATTATTAGAGTCTAGGAATCAATTGGTTGAAGGGGTACGGAATAGTGGTGGACCGCAAGAGGCCGTTGTTGACAACAGGGATAGACGGTGAGCGGAAGGCAATGTTCGGCTGCCCACCTGATGATTAGGTGATGGTTAGCTTTCTATATTCGTTCGATATCCACCCGATGAGTTGCCATCCATGCCTATTGTTAGAGAGTGTCCGGACACATTCGATGAGGTAACCGGCTTACCACCATGTAGGGTAGAGTTCCGAATCGATCTGGTTAGACGTGCTAGACCAGTAGTTATACCTTTAAGGCATAGGATTCCCAAAGAGGAGAGGATACTAAAGGTGCAAGCGAATAACCTATTGAGGTGATGATTCATTTATAGGGGACTGTTCGAGGGGGGATGCACCTATAGTGTTTGCCACTAAGGCGGATGACTCTTTGAGGTTGTATATTAATTACTGTGAGCTGGATGAGATAACGAACAAGTATCCACTTCCACTTATTAATGACTTGTTCGATCGGCTATATTGCACGAAGGTGAACTCTCAATTGGACTTTGTGACGAAGTTCCATTAGCTGAGAGTAGCTTAAGAGAGTGTGCGGATTATAGCATTTTTTATGCTACCTTGATTTTTGATTGGTTGGTTATTCCGTTCGGGCTAGCTGATGCGTCGACATACTTTGTTGAATTCTTGGACCGTGTTTTGAGAGATCACTTGAGTAATTCGTGCTTATGTTCATTTGTGATACTTTCGCCTACGTAAGGACGAAATTAGAGCACAAGTCTTAGTTGATGATTATATCAGAGGTGTTGAGAAAACACCTACTGATGATGAGAAGTTTCCTTGGATTGATGAGATGTTATGTATGTTTTACTAAGGACTTCTCAAAGGTAGCAGCACTATTAAATGATTTGACGAGAAAGGGTCATACTTTTATTTGAGATGCGAGATGCGAAACACATGCTTGTGAGTCTGACAGGGAGGTTAACGAATGCACCGATGTTACTCATTCTGAGAAGGAATGAGGAGTCGAAATTACACATGCCAATGGTACTTAACTAGGTGCAGTATTGATGCCAAAAGGTAATGTTGTCACAAATGTTAGTCGACAATCGAAACTGCAGGAGAGGAAGTATTCAACGCATGATTTGGAGTTGGTGGCTATAGTACTTACTTTAAGTGAAAGACATGCCGGTTTAGGAGAAATATTCCTAGAGTGGGCATTGCTTGAACTTATTACTGGTTATGACTTCAGAACTCGATGTGAGATGGTTCCAAGATGATGGCAAGTGACCATCAGTCTTACTTTGATTTAGCAGAGCGGTATTAGTCTGGGGCATGAAGCTAGACTAGTAGAGATCATGGCTAAGCTAGAGGAACGAGTGGTGTCTTAGAGGTGATGCAATGCGAACCCGACCGAAACTGCTGGTTCCATAGGGATGAGAGATTACTTGTTCTTGAGTAGTGGGAACATAAGTTTATAAACTACATTGATGGTTTGCCAATGCTTGAGGATGGTGTGATAGCATTTAAGTCATAGTCGATTGATTGACGAAAAATGCTAGATTTGTATTCCTTAAGTCCAATAGAATAGAATTCGAATTAGTCGAATTATATATGAAAAGGATAGTGTGATTCCATCGTATGCCAAGAGCATTGTAAGTGGCTAAAACCTATTGTTGTAACGAATTTTGAGTAACATTATTTAGGAAATTTAATTGGTTAAATTACATAAAATAATGTAATGATTAGGGGATTGAGATCTGTGTAAACTAAGGAGTAGCCGTGCCTTGTTATTAAGTAAACTAAATTGAATTAGAATGAAATAGAGGGAAGTTAGATAAGGGGAAAAATAGGAAAAGACATTCTAATACCCTAAACCCTTAAGCCGTGTTCATTCTACACATTCATTATCAAAATTAAAAATAGAGGCCGAACACCATTAATCAAGAACAAGAGGAAGATAAGCTAAAGGAAGAAGTTAAATCAACACCAATCCATTCTCAAATCTCAACTCCTTAATCTCGAAGCTAAGGTGAATAATGACTACATCTCATGTTGTCTAATTGTTTTCGGTTTTAGGTTAAATCCGAATTATTTTACAAGGTTTTGCCATGTTTTGATTGTTAGAAATAAATATATATGCCTATTAATGATTTATGATAATTCACATGGATTTTATGATATGTTTAAATGTGAAAACCCTATTAATGACATCTAAATGCCTTGTGATTTTGGATTTAGATCAGAATGATATTTTATAGATGGGTTTTGATTTTCATAATTTTCTGAGTTAATGTGGATTTTATATTAATTTTCTACTGAGGAAAATGGATATTTGGGTTTCGAATAATTTACGGCTAAATTACATATGTTTTGGATCTGAAATTTATATATGTTAGAAAATATATTAAAAATGATTTATAGGAATTTTTATAAATTTTTCCTAAGTGCTTTAGTAGATATATAAAATTATTTAAGGTATGGGACTTAAATGTTTTATATATTTATAAAAGGAGAAGGGGTATTTTATAAATAAATTAAATTGTTTATTTTTGAAATTTCAGCAGAACTTTTAGAAAAGAAAATTAGCAACCAATAATACTTTAACAAACATGGCAGGTTAGTTGAAAAGATTACTTTAAAAAGCTAAAAATCATATTTTACATGTTTTTTACATGTTTTGCCACTTTCGGTACCTAGGTTTCGATTGAGTACTTCCGCCTCCATCACCATCGAAACCAATGCACATAGTATCAATGATTTGGTACATAGTGAATTGAATATAGGCAGAAGGTATTGGGTAGAAAAAAAGAGTTTCGATGGGGTCGAAGCGCTATTTTGCTTTCAAATGGAAATGCGCCTGCTTTGTTTTCGAAAGTAATGCTTTCGACTTGGTTGGCTTCCGACCGGATCAAATTGATTTAAGGAATGGTTTCGAATGAGGTTGCGCCTTTTGTTTTAAGTAAATTCTTTCTAAGGGGCCGAAAACCCTTGCTGCCACTTTCTGCCTTTCGAAGCAAATGGTTTTGAAATGTTACTTTTTTTTAAAACCTAGCCACTTCTCCAATGCTTTCGAAGGGTTGGTTTCGACACCATCACTTCTTTACTTAGAAATTGCTTTCGAAAGAGTGCTTTCGACTTAGTTTTTTTATGACCCTTTCGTCCTGCTGAATGTAGAACCCAAAGGTTTCAATAGGAAAGGTTTTTAAATGGTTTCAAAAGGTTTCCACATGTTTTACTTGAACCCAAATGCTTTCGAAAGGTCTAAACGAAGGTTTTGAAGGGGTGGTTCCCTAATGGTTTCAAAAGATTTAAAAGGAAGGTTTCTAATATGTTAAGTGTTTTAAAGATAGGATGTCTAAGGTTTTAAAGCTTTCGAAGGTGATGTTTTTCAATGGTTTCGAAAGGTTTATTGTGAAGGGTTTCGAAGGGGTATGTTTTGGTCTTTGACCTAAGGTTTTACTTATATCGAAAGGGGTACTTTCAATGGATTCGAAAGGGGTACTTTCAAAGGTTAAATGTTTTCATTAACAAAGCTTTGTGTAAAGTATATATAACATGGCAAGGTGATTTTAGTAAAGCATAGAGTATATTTTCCTTGTTTAAAGAATTATTTAAAGGTTTAAATAAATTTGAAAGAAATGGTTTTCAAGGAAAATTTATGGGTAGTTAACCCTAGGTAAAGTGACTCAAATATTAGAATACCAAATGGGACTGGTATAGGGTCGCGCCCTATACATTAGCTATTATTCCCTAGCTAATTTAGTCCAAAATTCCAGTGTGTAGGGCTTTCTTACAAGTCATACTAAAATGATGTTACATACAAAAAGGAATATACAGAGAGAGGATAGGTTATTGGTGAGCCCACAAAACCATTAGGGTCAGTTGACCCTGGATAATTAAGTTAGGGAAAGACCTTCCAGAAGAGGAGTATCTAACAGAAGTTAGATTATTTGTTTATTTTGTCTGGTAGGCCCGAGTCATCCAAAGATTAGTAGTTAGCCAAACAAAACTACATTGTTCGGACAGATAGTCAATTTGTTGCCAGATTTATATGCTTTCATGACATTGATATTATTATTTTAACCGGTTCTGGTTGTGGGATTAAGATTGCAAAAGATATGTTTTAAAAGGATATTAGTGGGGGGAAACCCGTTTCGCTAAGCGGCGTGGTCTCACTTAATATCGAATAACCGAGATGTATAGTGTTATTCGCACCAGGCTTTATGTCTGACTCGAAGTTTATGTTTCCCCTTAAACTCTTGGGTGCTCAAAATTGATTTGAGTAGGTTGAGGGTTGAGAAATCACAGTTTTTAGTAGGATGACGAATAAAGCTTCCGAAGATGAGAAGGAGGCTGATGGCTAGCTATTTAGGAGACGTTTTGTTTGTTTTATTCCGTTGTGTTGTATTAAGTCAGCTATGACTATTTAGTACTTTGGTCATCCAATGGGGCATCTTCATATGTCGCTCTTGGCGTATTTTGTAATAATTATATATGATCTGAACCTGGGAAACGATTGGGATTATATAATGGAATATGAAACATGTTTTGTGAAATGTAATTAGAAAAATTGGTTTTTTTGAAATCTCTGATTTTGTTTCATATTCATGCACTTCTGATATTATGGATACCATTAACATTACCATATTTGGTTTCCGGAAGTTAATACTATAGATGGATGCAGCATTTGTAGCGCTTAGTTTCGGGCCTCCAGATAGGGGATGTCACGTAGCTAAAACCCATTGTTCACTAGTGGGTTTTGGGATAACTTACAAGGGGCGCTTGGAAATTTGGCACCAAATTGATTAGATGATATCGAGATTGAACTAGGAACTTCGATACCTCATAGGCCAATTTATACCGATAGACGGGATACAAAATAGGTATGGAGGAAGGCGGTGAAGTAGTAGAAGTCAATTAAGTGAAAGCCAAGGCGATTGTACATGGAAGACCGATAAGTGCATAAGGTCCGCTTGTCCGGAGCTCTTCACTTGGTGAGATTTCTATTTTCACTAGCTTTCATATTAGGTATCATATTTGATGTTTTATACTAGATGGTTAGTATCCTGCATGCTAGGATAGGCATTGATGTTACTTTTATGTTTGATCTTACATATGCCTGTTTGATGTTTGATCATTAGTATTTGATATGATAACTTATACTTATATGGTTTTTAGGCATGCAGAATAGCTACGTTTGATATAGCACATTTATTTGAGACGATTGTTATATATGATCTAGTATACTTATTTACATCATGATGTTACTACTGTGCTTAATCCTCTTTGTTGAGTATCTGATCAGGTACATGGTAGCAAGTGTTGGCTATCTCAATGCTTAATCGCTTATATTCGTATCTAAATGGTATGCTCTTGCTATAAAAGAGGTATGTGACAACTGTAGTGTAGATTTGGTGATATATGTTTGGTTGTCCTTGGAAATGAAATGCCTCGGATATGAAATGTATATATGTTTTTGATGTATTTGGATTTTCCCAGACCTAGCCGCGCAGATGAGGTACTACCGAACTTTTCCATGACATAAGACAAAATTGAGAGAAAA
This sequence comes from Allium fistulosum, assembly GCA_030737815.1. Lineage (NCBI taxonomy): Eukaryota > Viridiplantae > Streptophyta > Magnoliopsida > Asparagales > Amaryllidaceae > Allium > Allium fistulosum. The sequence goes on from CM060908.1 coordinate 370,918,281, forward strand.
TTTAATGTATAGGATATTAGGCATTGCCGATAGTTGAGAGAGTCGTAATGTATGAGATTTAGTTGACTTGCCTTTCTATTAGTGAGTTGGCGCATTTGTTTTCCATTGTCAGCTTCTTTGGAAATTAGTGCCTAACTTAGATGTTAGGCTTAGCCACATTGATTTTGGATTTGATATTGATTGTGCTTAGGGATGAGGATGATGGCTCCAACTGGTTCCAAGTCCATCCCCTTTTTTGTGATCACTTTTAGTGATTACTATTGAGAATTGATAAGTGGCGATTTCTCTTGTATCGTTGCTTATGTGAGGGTATTGGATTGTGTTGCTTCATTATTGGGATTTCGAGGATGAAATCTTTTTAAGGGAAAGAGAAAGTAACAACCCATATTTTAACAACGTATATTTAAATAATTGATTTAAATATTGAATCGTTAATTAATTGATTATCCCAAAAATTTGACTTTTCACATACGATCAAATCAGGACTCGAGACTACTTTATTTGAGTCTGTATCGACAATGCAAATTAAAATGTGTATATGAATTGCTATATTTAAAGATCGGACAATCTAACGGCCGAAACGATCTCGAAAAGCGCGAAATTATCATCCTGTAGCATAGTCTTGGGTAATGATGAAATCTATATCATTGGGATCGAAAAATTACGGTGATGCATGCAAACGAGTTTCACTGCGATTGGGCACACCATTTGATCGTGCAAGCTCGAAACACATGACCATTTTATTTGAGAATTCAAATAAAATGAATAAAATATTATTTTTAATAAAACCCTCATTCCACTCTCTCGTTATCCATTATCTAAATTACTTTCCGTTGATAAACATGGTCGCCGCTCCATTTTCATTTCAAAAATTCATATCAATTGATTTACACCATAATAAATTGTGAGACTACCTCCATCGAAGTCGTATCGGAAAACTCTTCGAGCCCATATAAACTTCAGAGGGTGCAGCATTGATTTTGGAAATGGTTGTGTCAATGGCGAACTAGGGCTTCATATTGCAGTTGATTGATACAGAGTTAGGCGACAAGGCGACCGTCGTTGTACATATCTTTACGGCACGCATCTTCTAGCACAACCGGCGGAGCTCCGGCCATGGCTATCAAAACGCGTCTATAGGGAGTATGCGGGTTCAGTTCCAGGTTGCGTCGCTAGGGGAGGAGTCGAGTGCCATGTTTTTGGGTGAGTCGTGGTGAGCTTGCATAGTGTAATCCGTTGGTGAAGATGGCATGGCATTTCGTTGAGAGATGAGCAAGATACCGAGGAGAGAAGATTTGGATGGAGTGGGTTGTGCACATACAGGTGCCCGATAAGATTTGAGAAAGAAGGACTAGTATAGGTAATTATGCAAATTAATTGTTTGGTTAAGTTAAATCAATGATTTAAATTATCCAATATCTTATAAATGTCATATCTTTTGCATATGAGGTCCGTTTTGGATGTTGTTTCTTATGTTGCACTTGTGATAGAGAGCTTTACGACTTGGCACTAGTTTGGATAGATTTGGTTGAGGTGAGTGATATTATCTCTCGCTATACTATGATTGTTAGTATAGTATTAAAACGACATTTTAAAATATTTTCTAACTTTAAAATGTGATTTATATTGGCTATTACTGGTGTTTACCCTACATTGGCCTCTTTGGATAGATTATATAATGTTATTATTGATATATGTAGGCTATCATAGACATTTATATGCCTTTTGGTTGCATATTTGTTTGTTTCTTAGTTGGTTGAAAACACAGTCGAAGGCCATATAGGAAAATCTCATTAGATAGAGTTTAGTGTATATTGATTGAATGCACACACAATGGGGACTCAAATGATGTAATAGAGTTGCATGCATATCGATTGAGCATGCAAATAATGGTAGACTCGAATGGATGGGATACATATGTGGAGGAGTATTGGTGTGTGCTGATTAATCTGAAGATGATGGATGACGGACTTGGGTATGTGCTTTGGAGGTCAGGGAAGATGTCGGACGTTTTCATTTTGTTTGTATTTAACCATTTTTGGTTAAGTACACGACCAAAGTGGTCGTAATCAACTACTCTAGAGTGGTTGATATCCACCACTATTGTAGATGGTCGATTTGGCCTATTTTGACATAGATGATGAAGACACTTCGAGAAGCATGATTTAATGGCTTTTTCATTTGTCATACGTTCAATTTTGGTGTTACTTCTCTTCGAGGAGTGGTTTTGGCAACAAAGCGAAGATGTGACGCTTCGACGCGATGACTTCATGATTCGACAATGATAATTCAATGATGGGAAGTGATGGCTTAGACGATAGATAGCTGTACTTCAAGATGCAAAGTAGTTGACCATGAGTCGAATTGAGGGGACTATTAGGGAGAGGTTACAAGGCTCATGATGACACTCTATGACTATGATGGTTGTCTAGCGCAGTTCCCAACCGTGACGATTTCAGACGGAAGTTGTATGGACAGTTCTAAGGCAAACTCTGTTATGGATGACGTACGCAAAGGGATTATCGATATTCGAAGGTTTTGAGGTGTACTCGTAAAGAAGGTGTATGCGAGGACACTCATTTGGGTTTTGATGTGTGCCATGGATCATATGATGTTTCGATCTAAGTACCCTGGGTCGTCTATGATTGGAGCAGTCTAGTTTCTACCCTACCGAATTGCATGTATTTGAGTACTAAGAAACCAGGACATTGAGTAGTCCTTAACCTAACAATGGGGTCATGTGAGTATCATATATCCAACACATTGAGTTAGTGAACCTGAATATGGACGAAGGATGCTATGTTTGCTTGATTGTTTATCACCTTAGGGATGTCACACGATGTAGATATTACCGCTGCTGATATCTAGACGCACCTAGTACTTTGATGTATAGTACACCCATGATCACTATCATAGAGTAGCATATGTTTGACGTTATGTGCTAACTCTGTGGATGTAGGGACAGGTCAGGTATGATTCTCCATACCCTCTATTTTATATATCATACCACTTTTATAGTGTTTTGAGATTATTTGTCAATCACACCAGACTGTTGTCTGACTTAAGGTTTTATACTTTGTTTCTTATTATCTCGGGTGATCTTTAATGAGTAGATCAGATAGCAGATGTAAATAGCGCTTGGAGCTGTGCAGATGGACTAGCAGATGGTGATGCTTTCTCATATTTATATTTTGAGTTTTTATTGTTTATTCCGTTGTATGATACTGTGGAGCCCTGGCAGTGTTGATATAATATTATTAGAGATAGTTAATCAGTTGAGTTTATTTATCAGTTGTATAAACTATATTACTGTTTTGTATAACTATATGAGCATGTATACTCTGATTATGTGGTTTATATAGTTATTATTGTCCTGCTTGTTTTATATCTGTGGTTACTATTATATTTTATTTGATGCACTATGAGACATATGATAGATTATGTGATTGTGTGATGTTTTATTTCTTTCTCTTTTCTTTTATTATCTTCCCTCCTTTTATATTCCACATCTTTATTTCTTTTTCTTTCCCTTAACAATCGACCTACACCAGTCGAGTGTCCCAATAGCACAATATTCGTTTGTATGAATATCAGTGGTGTAGGGCGGTCGTCATAATATATCAGCATTGTGAGGATGGGCAGTTATAACTATCTAGACTCATGATAGTTCTTAGGTTTTAGTAACTTTAATGTTTCTATATTCAGAGTAACCCTTTATACTGTTCCTTTGATATTATATATTACCATTCCATTATGAGATTCTGATATTGCATTTATCTTTTCTTTTTCTATTCGTTTTCTTTTATTATACCCTAACTTCTTGTCTTTCCGACACTTGGGTATTCGGCACACAAATATCGTGAATGTATTAGTGTCAACATTCGAGGGTTGAAAAGTCGGGTCGTCGCATTTGGTATCAAAACCTAAGGTTGAGCAAACACCTTGGCTTTGGTTACATATGGCTTATTAGAGATAGGATAAGCGATACCTTAGAATGAGTTGAGTGTATTGTACAAATTAGAGCGTATTTGTGTTTTGAAAACTAGAATTTTAAAATTATTCCTTAGGAATATCTCTCTTTGTAACCATTGAGGGGACTATAGATAGCTAGAGCTTCTAATGCTGAGAGAGATGTAGTAGAAGAAGTCGTGCAGGTTCGACCACGGAAAGACTTTGCTTCAATATGGCACAAATTTGAGGTATTGGGCAGAAAGAGGTTCAACGGCACCAAGACTATCATTGAAGTCCAGCCATGGATTAGTTTGTGCAACATGGTATATAAGGATGTGACAGATTATATCCAATGAGCATTCAAGGATATTATAAGTATGGATTTTTGGTTCGAAGGTTCGGCTCCCAAGCTATCTATATCTGCATCAACCAAAAGCAACAAGCAGAAGTTTCAGCTTCTAAGAGATATTTCTAGTGTAGTTTGTCGTAAGTGCAGGTAGAAGGGACACTTTGCTTGGAGTTGTAAGTCGGGGAAAGAAAGGCAATTGGCTAGAGCTCACATGGTCAAAGCATTAATCGCAAAGGATTCGAAGATCCACAAAATGGTAAAGGTGCAGTTTGTACTGAGGAATTGCTAAAACTGCCATCAGCCCAATCATTTATTTAGGAGTTGTCTGATGCTTCAGATAGGACAACACTTTAGAGCTTTTGCACTTGCTTCAGTACCTTCCACTTTGGCTGCTGCGAAGGGAAAGCAGATTCTTAAGGCTATACTATTTGTTTATAGTTTATCTATTCGTGTTTAGTTTGATATTAGTGCTTCTGATAGTTTAATATCCCATAACCTTGATTGTTTAAATCATGTTCAGTGTGTTAGGAACATTATTTATTATTTGTTGTAAATTTATGCTTATTAGTTTTACCTTCTGCATCATGATGTGGGTAGACAGTAATTACAGGTATATTGAACGAACACCTTATGAATTAAGTTTCACGGGTTTGACTCTCGATAATAATTTTGGGTTAGAAGTTAAAATTTAGTAAAATATGTTTACTATAATCAAAAAGGAAAAATAGAATATTTTGGAAATAAATATATGTGAAAAGATCTATATAAGAAAGTGATTTTATAAAAGTATGTTTTATAAAACATGGCTTATAAGCAAAAAGGATTTAAACAAAGAATTTCCGAACCTAAATCCGGTGTCTTTGAAAATGTTTTTCAAAATTTTGATGAAAATAATAATAATATTATTTGAAAGTAAATATTTAGGAAATTGGTTTAGGAAAATTGAGATCATGCTTGGTATTATTATACGAAGTATTTGATACCTCTTTGGAATAATTTTGGTTGAGTACCAAGAGTATGATTTGGATGTACTGAACTCACTTATGTCACTTGAAAATAATTTCGGTGATGACTGCACCATCATCGACGTTCATTTATGGGTTTATAAGCATGGGACACTATAAAGTTGGTTTGATAAAATGAATTTAGATTTAAATCCCAAAAGTATGATTTGATATGCAAAAGTTATATGTACATATTATTTCAAAATGATTTAAAATGAAAATAGGTGTTTAGTTCTAAAAATTCTTTTGTTAAGTTATTTTATGGACATATGTAGCTTATGCATTAGGAAATTATGGTATGTGGATCATGATGCAATATGTTGTTTGATAGTTTTCATTGTTAAAATGAAATGAAATTTTCAACAATTTTGAATAGTTGGGAACTTCTAAGTTGTTTTAGAACTTATAGTTAAGTGTTTTTGAAAATATAAAGTTGAGTTTATATAGCACTTAAACTGAGAAGATGGCAAGTTAAAACAAGTGCTAAATGGTTAAATATTCTTTTTAAGTAAAACAAATTTAATGTTAGTATATGCAATGATGTAATGGGGTATTAAACGAGTATGAACTTAAGTTATGAAATGATTACAAACTTGAAGTTATGATTTATGAAATGATGCATAAATGATTTAGTATTAAAAGACATACTAATAAATGAATGTGATTAGAAAGGAATTTGTGTAGTTAAGAAACCAATAGGATGAATATGTAAATTGTATGTACATTGTTTTATTCATATAACTACTGTTGATCCAGTATTCAAGTACATATTTTCGAGGTGGTTTACACCGGTCCAAATAAGGATTTTTCACTCGATTCTTGACAGTGAAAACTGGATATGGATTCGTAATACTATCCCGATGATTTCTATTATAGTATGTGTCTATGCAAGGACAATAGAGGTTTCTAATCAAGGAACCAAATCAGAGTCTGCATTAGAGAGGTTAAGTGATCTATACTAGTTGGGAAGTGAAATCTATGTGATCGAGCAAGTGATCAGATCAGATGTTGTGTACGGATGTGTACGGATGATATATGACTCTTCGATTTATTATGAGGTAACATGAATAATCATCAAAGTAATGACCTGAGGCTGTTGAGCATAAGGTATGCTTAGTAGATTGTTTATCGTCCTTGGACGATAGGAGGGTTTTGAACCTGAGCGAACCATGAGCATGGTAGCTAGTGATTGTGAATACTGTTTGATTATTTATGTGATTGTTCCTTTATTAAGGTCAGAAGTTGTGGAGCGAGGATGCTCGGGGTGATACAAGGAAGAAGGATGGCAGTTTGATGGAGATCCACCCAGCGAGTTTATAGACTAGGGGTTTCTTCTTATCTTAGTATCGTATAGCTTTTATAGTGTACTTACTGCTTAAAGTGGAGTCACTTAGCATGCATTTTGGTTTGCAGTTTAGCATGTATATAGTTTCATTAGTACTATATATATACCTTGTTCTTTTATCTCCTTTGGTAATCGTTCTTATTTGAATTTCGAGTACAAAATGTTCAAAGTGGAGGATATCGTAAGGTTTTGGAATATAATAAGTGTTATAAATATGATTTATTAAATTTGTTAGACATCATTTACTTAATGAATAATGATAAGAAACTTGTTTTTGAATTTTTTTTACTAAAATATATTCTTTGAAAAAAAATCGATGATGTGACCGAAAATCACTTTATCGATAAACAACTTTTCGATCGATGTAAGTTGTTCGAACCATTGTGCACTTGACTAGTGATCAAATGAAAACATTAGCAACTAAGTAACACATTTTCCTTTTCATAAAGCATGGAAGGTTGTAGAAACTTCCATTAGGATATGAGATGTTATCATGAGATTGGTATAATGGTAATTAGTATAAAGGAGAAGTGGCTTAAAGGAGAAATGATAGGAGGTGAAGCTTCCATGGCATGGAGGGTGAGAGTTTAGGTAACAGTATCCTATGCTAATATATGGATGGGCATACCCTTAGTTATAATTCACAAAAGTTTACAAAACTTAGAGTTGAAAATAAATGTCGTCTTCTTCTTCCTCTTCTTAATTTCCTAAAGCAATATATTTGCAAATCAAATCCAAATCAACTCAAATTTGGAGTGAAGCCTTGGAAGGATATTATAACAATTCCATTCAGTTAGAAGTTGAAGAAACAAAGCCATACTCCCACAATCTTTGAAGGTTGTGAGCACTTTGTTGAGAAGGAGGACGCAGAAGCAAGGTGAAGCAAAGGAAATAAGGAGGAAGGTGTTGCAAAGGCTGGGTCTAGGCTTGGGTTCTTGGATCTTGGTTGTTTGTGAGGTTAATAGCGATTCAATACCTCACTTTGAATGAAAATATATCACATATACGTTTATGTTTGATTGTGTTTAAATTTTTTAAATTGTTATTAACTTATGCTGAAACATTGGTTTGGATTCTTACTTTAAAAGTAGGTGACATATGTGGTCCATGTATATGGACTTAAATAAATTGGAATAGACTTGAATGGACTTGTAAAACTTGTGACAATACCATGAACAAAGCACATAGATTATAGGTGGACTTTGGTTTAGATTGGACTCGGATTTGAAAGTGCACTTATAGTGATAGTCGTTGTAGATGCAATTGTGAATTGCCTTATTTTCGGCGATTTCTATGGAACTTTGTAGAGAGATCCTTAAAGGTTTCTTGCTAATTTATAATATCTTATATATATGTTTGTTTCTATTATAAGTTTGGATAGTAAAAAGTCAAGTAACATCTCGAAAAGTGGCCAAAATTTCACTTGTGCAAAACTGTCTCGTTTAACCTTGATTTTGGACTTCAAACGGTTTGAAAACATATTTAGGTTTATGTATTTTCTTTCATTCTTTTTACAAGTTTTTACTAACTCATATTAGAGTATTTCAAAAGTGGTTTGAGATATTTATGAATTTCTAAGAATTAGTTGTGAATTTTTAAAGAAGTGGTATTTTGTTAAAATATATAGAAAACATGTTCTTTTCAAATTTTATGGAAAATTGTTAAGTTGTTATTTTTAAGTAATATTTTTGATAAATATTTTAAAACCTATTAAAAGTATTTTAAAAGTATATGGAAATATTTAAAAAAAGGGTTAATCATTGCTTAGTGGCTAAATGGTTAATCATTTGATTACTTGTTTAAAACTTAATTAACCATGCTTAACACTAAAAGCCGACGAAGTAAGGCTTATCTATTATGAGGGTTAAGATTGATGTCGAGTAAGGACAGAGCAATAGAGCTCTAACCTACCGGTTTCCCACTTAACCGGGGAATAGTAAGTTGGAAAATGTCGAAAACGTGTTAATCGTGTTGATTTCTTCTTGTTTATGGAAATTGTTAATTGTTAATACCATACTTAACACTAAAGGCCAACGAGGTAGACTTATCTATTTGTGAGATTCAGGAATGAAGTGTCTATGCAAGGTTTTGATGCAACCAGTGCTTTAACTTACCCGCCTTCACTCTTGAACGAGGAATAGTTAAGTTGGAATGTCGAAAACGAGTTAGGTGTACGAATCGTAAATTGTATAAGCAATTATTTTGACTGGATCGTCGTTTAGTCAATTATCGATCTTGACCTAATATTAACTTAAGGAGTTATCAAAAGACTTCGCGATTTCATACCAATAAGAAGCCCTAGGGAGGAGTATTGATATGAAACGTCTCTAGCTTTCGCTTCCTCTTGAAAGAACCAGAATTGAATTAGTCGGAAATTCATCGATTTAATTTTGAAGAGTGCGGGATCAGTACGTGTTTTACTTATCGAATACCGCTCCAAAACTTGTATATGAATTCTATGTTTTGAAAGCGGTTGGAAAGTGAAATGTTATAGAGTTGAACTATCAATTCCAAGGTTAGGTCCAAAGGAGAAGTCAGCGTTAACATTTTTGACGATGCTATCATACGGGACTATCTATCTTGAGTAGTATTCCAAGAGAGAGGATAGAGTTAGCATTCGTTGGAGGGTTTTTGTAGGGAATCTATGTGAAGATTCAAGATTTGTTCAAGATGCTCAAATCCACATAGTGATTCATGATCTGTTCGAGATATAGGAATCCATTTGTGGATTCACGTTCTATTTGAGTAATGAAGACTCGTGTAAGAGATGCCGAACATAGCCTCGACATCGAAAATGACAGAAAACCGAGTAGGAGCATAGTTTGGGGTTTTGCAACCCCATAGCAGGATATATCAACTTCATATCTAAAGTATGCTTATAGATTGTTGGCCGGCGGGAGTTAATGATATTTAGGATCACATGTTTGGGGGTGGACCAGCTATGTTTTCCTTTAAGGTATATTTTATCTTGAGATACACGACATGTAACGATCCGTAAATTTTCGATAATTAAATTGGTTAATTTAATTAGATTTTGTGATTTAAAAATTGAAAGAAATAAAAATTTGTAATTTAATAATGAAATAATAACCAAAATGAAAGATAACAAAGTTGATTAAAGTTAATTATTAACAACTTTGTACTAAATCCCAATCAATTGAAATAATGTAAATGTTATAATTTGGTTATAAATGGAATAGAGGAAAACAAATGTAATATTGCATTAATTAATGATTTAAAATCAGTGTCAGGTAGGAAATTATAACATTTGGTTGTAAGTAATAAACTTATAAATGCAACCAAGGTTAATGGTGACAATAATTATATGCTACCTATTTGGTTAATCTGTTAAATGGGAATTTATAATCAATTGTAATTAATTCACCTAATTAATGCAGTTAATGTAAATTAAATTGATCATTGTATAATATTAATTCGATAAGAGGTAACCAATGTAAATTTCAATCATAATATGACTTTTGATTTGAATAAAAAGAATTGGAATTGTGTTTGACCAAAATTTTGGAATTTGAATAACAATAAGTGAATTTATTACAATTAAATGCAATTAAAGATTTCACTAATGAAAAGTAAGATGAAATGGTAAAATATTCAGATACTAAGTTATACAGTGATGACGATTATACCCATAAAATGATACTTGATGGAATAACAAGTTGAAAATCAAATAAATGAATTTATTGAAAATTTAATTTGCAATTACTGAATTTTTCTGAAATTGAAATCAAACACTGTAATTGGTAAAATTAATTAACTTTAAATTGATATCTAAATATGTTTAAATTTTTGTAAGTGATTAAGAAATCAAAAACGATAGAAATTGTAAATTATAAAATTTGAATTAAAAAGTTGATTTATTAATTTAATTTTTAATTTATTTAATTAATTTTAAAATAGCCATTTTGGCCACCGACTCGAATTTCGACGAAACCAATCTCATCAGATCCGTAACGGTAAATTATTGTAGGATTTCAAGTTTCCTAACGCCTAGAAATCAATTTAATTAAAATCAATTGAAATCGATTTAAATAAGCCGATTTCAACATAACTTCTTTATACGATGGAATTTGAACTTGAAACCTGTTCCATTGAATTTAAAAATATCGATAACATCTATTTTGATATATAGAATTACCCATTTTCGTTCCAGAGGCGAAACGGGCTTTTCGGGTCGTTTATCGTTCAAATCCAAACCGTTTTAGCCCACTTATTTCTATTTTCTGATCTGCCTATTAATATCCCGTTATAAAACCTAGCTGTTCTCATTCTCTTATTATCTGTATGTACATTTCCCTTCTCAACTCCTCATTCCAATGGCTGAAACCCCAATTCCCAAATTGCAAATCCAAATCAAAAATCAAATTGAAAATCAAACTATATCGAATTATATATCGATTTGAAGCTCTCGACGAGCGCATCTCAGATCTGTAATTCGCTTTTCTATATTGAACCATTGGTTGTCTAGGGATTGAAGAACAAACCCTGACCGCCATCGCGTCACGATCAACTTGGCCTAATCGCCAAATCGAAGGTGCTGGGTCATAGAGAGGGGCGAGCGCAGTTCATCGGATTGCGTTGTTTGGGGAGATGACGGCCGGATCTTCATCAATAATTCGTTTTAGTTGCAAAAATTATATGGCGGTCGGTGGCGTTTTCATCGATCGGACCTGGTCGTGGTCGAGGGGGGTTTGTCGCGGGGGTCTAGGCGCTTGGGGGCGAGGTCGCAACCTGCTCGGCGATGGCCAATAACAGCGGGGGAAAGCGGTGTGAACGTGGTTTGTCGATTAGGGTTTCGTGGCGGGAGTTGGAGTGTGCGCGTACTGTTCACGAGGGAGGTAACGTGTGTTTTATTATTTATTTATTTATTATTATTTTATAAATCATATAAATTCTAATGACATAACTTTCGCATACGAGGTCCGACTCACGCGCGGTTCATTCCGCTAGGTTCGTATCGAAATTCCGGACATTTTGACGCCAGTTTGGACAAATTCTAAGACCGTTCAAATTTTGGGCTTAAATTGGATTTAAATTCAAAGGTGAGTATTTTAACCTACTCACAGCTTCTAAAAATTTTTATGTTTGTTAAATTAAATTTATGATGTGATTTGAAATTTATAGATGACTGTTTGGTATATTTTAAATCGTCATTCCGGTTAATTTGAATTTATTTGAATTAAATCGTGTTATCCCGCCTTTTGGCAAGGCCATGACACCAAAAAGTCGACTGGAAAACTAAAGAAAGTTCGTCGTAAAAGTTCGTTATACACTGTTTCACCATGGATATCGATGAATTTTGTCCGAGCCCGGATCAGGCTACAATTGATAGGACACGATAAGCAAAGCCATGAAAGCCAGTGTTTCAAATTTCAGGTTAATCGGAGTTCGTATGAATGAGATATGATCGATGTGAGTTAGGGAAGGTGTGGTGTTCGAATCCATCGGAGAACCGTTCGAACCCATCGGCTTCGTAATGATCCATGTGCACGGTTCGAATCCATCTGTTCGTATCCATCACCAAACCTTGGTTCATATCCATTGGCCTCGTATCCATCGGAATGGCCAGGCCTTCGTATCCATGAACTTCGTATCGGTTGACCAATGATTAGTTCGAATCGATGAACGAGGCGTTCATTTGAATCCATCAGGCAGCTTCAATTTGTATCCATCACAATCGTGTCCATTGAATGGAGACATCACCATCGCTACGAGCTAAGCTGCCTATCTCGATTCGAACTAGACGTTGAAAGCTGATACGAGGTGCACGAAGTTGATTAATTCAAACTGGATAACAGTACTCGATACAAACGAGGCAAAGTTTGTGGATACGAATCGGTCAATGCGCCACTAAAATCGGATCGATCCAGGCAACTCGCTCCACGTCACCGCGCGCACGCGCTTTCGATCGATGCGAAAGCCATCGATACGAAACCATGGATTCGAACAGGGCAGCGCACACGGAACTTTAACCTCGTATCGATCATATCTCACAGATATCTGGTCCAAATGCTACGAAATTTTCACAGAAGCTTGCACACAAGGTAAAGAATGTTCCTGCCAAGTTTCAGCTCGATTGGACTAATTCTTGATGGATACGAAATCAATTCGTATCGATCACAGATCGAGTCGAAACTTGGTGGGACCGGTCGCGTGGGCCCACTCACGTGCTAGAAGAAGTCTCCCGAAGTTTGAGCTCGATCTCAGCATCCTACACCTGTAAATAGCCCCTTGAAGCCTTCAGAAAGGGGATCTTTTTCGACTTTGGAACGTCCAGACTCTGCCGAATTCAATTCTACACTTCAATACCATTGTTGTATTCAAACTTCAGAGCTATTATCAACTATAACCTGCTGTAACTAATTGAGATCATCAAGTGAATCAATAAAGTCATCAACTTCAGAGTGGACGTAGGCAAGATCGCCGAACCACTATAAATCCTGTGTTATTTACTATTTCTATTGAATTTCCTGAGTGATTTGCATACTTATTTCTCCACATATGTGATATCTGTGATTGCGAACTGGTGCTTTCAACGACTATCGGGTGTTTGTGACCAATTTTGGCGCAAACATTTTGGTGCTTTCACTGAGAGTTGAACTCAGGAGTTCTACCATTTAGAAGTTGAATTTGAAGACTTAAGAGCTCAGATCTGAGAAGATATGACAAGGAAAACTAGTAAAAGACAAAGACCAGAGCAAAGTCAGCATGAAGGGAGTCAAGAGGCTTCCTCGGGGGCAAACCAAGCATCGATCTTCATCACCAGGGATGGGATGGAGACAATGATGAAGAGACAGGAGGAAATGATCCAGAATTTGCTTCAACAAATTGGACAACTTGGAGCGCAAAATCAAGGAGCAACCAGAGTCCAGAACGGAGCAGGACCATCTGGCACAGCGCTGGAGCTGGGGGGCACGCACTTAAAGCATGTTGATCCAATCCCGGGAAGAGATTCAGGGACATCCGAGCAACCTGGTGGCAATAGAGAGATGAACGCTCAGCCAGGGAGGCAAAACGAAGGTGACACTCAAAGATTATAGCCTGACGACAACGACAGGTTGGCAGAGATGGTCAGACGGGCCATGCGAGGCGGACTAGTCAATAGAGATCTGGAGGATGTACATAGGAGTCCCTTTACTCCTACGATCAGGCAGGCCAGGAATCCACCAAACTTCAAGCTACCATCGGTGGAAATGTATGATGGGCGGACAGATCCAGCGGTCCATCTAACGAATTATATGAGGCACATGGAAGTGCTGGGGGCATCACAGGAAGTCATGGCCTGGTGCTTTCCATTGTATTTGTCGGACATTGCAGCACTATGGTTTAGACAACTGGAGAGTGGCTCCATTGGGACTTGGACAGATTTGACAGAAAGGTTTATGAGACAATTCAGGGTTCATATTTCGAGACCCACGAACGTGATGAGTTTGGCGACTCTAAAGCAGAAAGCTAGGGAGTCTTTGAGGAATTTTCTGACGTGATTCAATGCGGCAGCAGCATCAGTGGATCGACTAGATCCATCTATGGCCATGATGGCAGCTGTATCTGGAATATCTGATGGCACGGAGTTCAAGAATTCACTAACTAAGGATCCACCTACGGACCTGGGAGAGTTTTATCATGAAGCTGAAAATTTTTTGCGATTAGAGGGTGCTCGTACGGAGAGAGAAGAAGAAATCGATGTTTACACAGTTAGAGGCGGTAATTCACCTGGAAAAGGTGCAGAGACTGGTAAAGGGAAGCGAAAGGCTAAAGAAAATGATGACAGGTCAAAGTGGCAACGGAGGGAGCCGCGATTTACCACCTATTCAGAACTGAATGAGGGTTTGGAGCGAATCTACCAAGACACCCGAGAGCAAGTTGCCTATCGTAGACCAATGCGAGGGGATCCAACTACCGACGAGAGAAAATCAGAAAAATATTGCTTATTCCACGAGCTGAATGGACATAGCACAAATGACTGTAGACACCTGAAGGATGAGGTAGAAGGGCATATCAGGAATGGTAGGCTACTTCAGTATGTGATAAGGCGAGCTCCAACGATGGAACCAAAGTGACCACCGTCTACATCAACTAGGGGTGACCCCGAGCCGGGGCACCGTATGGTTATCAATTGATTTAAATAACGATGAACAAGTCGTAAACTTCTCACTAACACCATCACACCATTTACACATGTATGAGATCGCGAACGATCCACAGGCATGCTCTGAATGATTATTGACCGTCTCGTAGTGAGAATTTACACTTTGACATCCTTGCTTTGCTTTTGTTTCATGTTGATTTGGACATTTAGACTTTGTTTGTTTGGACATTTCTATTATGGAATTCATGTGAACGTTAATTTGATATTTGCAATTCTGTAGAAGAAGTTACTCGCATATGCTTTAAATCGCGAACGGTCCACAAGCACACCTTGTATGGCGACGAACCGCCACGATCGCTGATTCAGAAATTCACCCGAACGTGAACCTGACATCGATAATACTAAGTCCCCCCCAGGCACACTCATTCGCCTCGAACGGCACCCGACCTTGAATGGTCACCATTAGCCTCAAACGGCACTCGACCTCGAACGGTCACAATCTGCCTCGTACGGCACCCGACCGCGAACGGTCATACTTCATCTAGTATAACATTCGATCGCGAACGATCACACTCTGCCTCGTGCGGCACCCGACCACGAACGGTCACAATTCACCTAGTATGACATTCGATCGCGAACGATCACATTTTGTCTCGTGCGGCATCCGATCGCGAACGATCACATTTTATCTCGTGCACCATACGACCACGAACGGTCACAATCCATCATAATTCGTCTAGAACGACACCCGATCGTGAACGATCACAACTCGTCTAGAACGACATCTGACCGTGAACGGTCCCATTTCTTTATTTGCCGCAAACGGTATCCGACCGCGAACGGTCCCCTTCCTTTATTTGCCGCGAACGGCATCCGACCTCGAAAGGTCCCATATTACCTCAAATGACATACGGTCTCGAACGATCGTCATTCGTGGTCAGGAAAGACTATCAAGTTCTTTATAGGTTGATGATAGGATATGAACATCCAGCTTATGGAACTACAAAACACACCTTCCTATCGCAAGGCATGTTTTGGTGGGCAAATGTTATCCTGCCTTTTGGCAAGGCCGTGACACCAAAAAGTTGACTGGAAAACTAAAGACAGTTCGTCGTAAAAGTTTGTTATACACTGTTTCACCATGGATATCGATAAATTTTGTCCGAGCCCGGATCAGGCTACAATTGATAGGACACGGTAAGCAAAGCCATGAAAGCCGGCGTTTCAAATTTCAGGTTAATCGGAGTTCGTATGAATGATATGATCGATGTGAGTTAGGGAAGGTGTGGTGTTCGAATCCATCGGAGAACCACCGTTCGAACCCATCGGCTTTGTAACGATCCATGTGCACGGTTCGAATCCATCCGTTCGTATCCATCACCAAACCTTGGTTCGTATCCATTGGCTTCGTATCCATCGGAATGGCCAGGCCTTCGTATCCATGAACTTCGTATCGGTTGACCAATGATTAGTTCGAATCGATGAACGAGGCATTCATTTGAATCCATCAGGCAGCTTCAGTTCGTATCCATCACAATCGTGTCCATTGAATGGAGACATCACCATCGCTATGAGCTAAGCTGCCTATCTCGATTCGAACTAGACGTTGAAAGCTGATACGAGATGCACGAAGTTGATAGATTCAAACTGGATAACAGTACTCGATACAAACGAGGCGAAGTTTGTGGATACGAATCGGTCAATGCGCCACTAAAATCGGATCGATCCAGGCAACTCGCTCCACGTCACCGCATGCACGTGCTTCCGATCGATGCGAAAACCATCGATACGAAACCATGGATTCGAACAGGGTAGCGCACACGGAACTTTAACCTCGTATCGATCATATCTCACAGATATCTGGTCCAAATGCTACGAAATTTTCACAGAAGCTTGCACACAAGGTAAAGAATGTTCCTGCCAAGTTTCAGCTCGATTGGACTAATTCTTGATGGATACGAAATCAATTCGTATCGATCACATATCGAGTCGAAACTTGGTGGGACCGGTCGCGTGGGCCCACTCACGTGCTAGAAGAAGTCTCCCGAATTTTGAGCTCGATCTCAGCATCCTACGCCTATAAATAGCCCCCTGAAGCCTTCAGAAAGGGGATCTTTTTCGACTTTGGAACGTCCAGACTCTGCCGAATTCAATTCTACACTTCAATACCATTGTTGTATTCAAACTTCAGAGCTATTATCAACTATAACCTGCTGTAACTGATTGAGATCATCAAGTGAATCAATAAAGTCATCAACTTCAGAGTGGACGTAGGCAAGATCGCCGAACCACTATAAATCCTGTGTTATTTACTATTTCTATTGAATTTCCTGAGTGATTTGCATACTTATTTCTCCACATATGTGATATCTGTGATCTGTGATTGCGAACTGGTGCTTTCAACGGCTATCGGGTGTTTGTGAACAATTTTGGCACAAACAAATCGTTTTTAATTTATTATTGAATATAAATTGCCAGTTAAATACCTGTTATTGATTATCAGTTCTATATTGATATTTATTGATTGATTTGGATGATGATTGGGATGGATGTTGATTGTTGATATTGTATGAATGGATGTTTTATTTTATTTGGTAATAAACTGCAAGGTCACTATGGGTCGAAATGATACATACCCGAATGATTTATAGGTTAGGGAAAAATCGTTATGGGTTGAAATGATAAACTTGAGCGATTTTATGGATTTTGAATATTTTCAAGATTGCGGATTGAAATGATATATATCCGTAAATATAAAAATTTTAAATTGCGGATTGAAATGATAAATATCCGTATCACTTGACCCCAGGGTAGAGAATTATATAAGGACACCAGATTGGTTAAATTAAATGATTTTGAATCCTTAAATTTTGCATTGAGTTAAATGATATTTTGAAATAAAATTTGAGTTATATAAATCGAATTTTTTTATCGAACTTCGAGTTTTATTTTAAAATCGAATTGTTTTGAAAAATTTGTTGAAGGAATAAAATTGAAATTTTATAGTGAATTTGAAATATAAGTGAAGTTTATCGAAATTGAGTTATAAAAAATCGTTGAAGTATAACTTTGAAATATATTGAAATTGGAGTAATTAAGTCGATGTTTTAACATGGATTTAAGCGATATTGAATTTAATATTTATTTAGAATTCTGAATTAAAAGGTTTGGAATTTGGTTTGTTGACTTGGAAATTGAAAATGGTCCAAATGCGTTGAAATGAAATGAATAGTTTAATTTGATATTAATTCCAAATTCATGTTTTAATATAAACTGTTTTAAAAATATATTATTTCAAAATTTCTAATTATTAAGATTTCAAAGTATTAAACTATTTTAACCTGTATTAATTATATTAAATCATTTTAACCTATTTTAAACCAATTAATTTATTTAAACTAATTAACCTATTTTAACTTATTTTAAATCTAATTAATCTATTTTAAAGCTTTTTAATCTATTTTAATTATATTTAATCTATTTTAAATCTATATTAACTATTTATAACTATTTATAACTATTTAAAACTATTTTCTTCTAAATTCCAAACTAAGTAAAATGGATGGGTTTATATTCAAATTCTCGATCTTTTAAGCGAATATAGTTAATGATGTTATAACCTAAGTTGGGATCTAAATAGCATATTTGGTTTAATATGATAATTTTAAAATGAGAGTTTAACCTATTTTGGAAATATGATTTTTGAAAGGAAATATTGTTTCGAACTATGATTTCAATGTGATATAATTTCGGAAGTAAGTAATGATTTCGAAAGTGATATGATTTGAATTGAATATGATATTTTGATATCAATTATGAAATGATTTTGGAAATGTAAAAGAACCATCCGGTGTGTAATAAGCGATTGGTTGTTAAAGAGACCGTGATCAGATATTGTCATACTCTCCGCCAATACCGAAAACCACTTTAACAACTATGTACGCGGTGGAGATTCCAGAATGAAGTAGGATGGTTGGCGACGATCCTATATGGGGTATATACATGGACCTGACTCCCATGAGTTAGCTTAAGGTGGCTAAAACAGGAGCAATTGACGGACTAAGTGAGGTCATTCCTCCGATCGAGCACATTCCTTCAATACTATATTATGACTTTGCGATTGATTTGGTGGCCACCCTCGATTTTTTTGATTTGGGAGTGTGTTCCGAGGTGGGCGGTAGTAGCTGCTATGCGTTACCACCGGTCCGGTAGTGTAATTGGTATATCTGCCCTGGCATTGCCTAGTTGTGTCGTGTCACCTGCCCTATCGAGACCACTATGAGTTTGTTTTGTACCATACCTATGGAGTGCCCTCTGATGAAGTCCAGTACGGGCGGGATTACGGTACTGTATAGACTATGGGAATATATAAAAATGTGTTAAGGGGGAAATGTAACGCCTTAATGCTATTTTAATAGTTTATCTTACTGTAGACATATTATAATAGCTTATTGTACTACATAGTAGATAGTTTAACGGATCCTTAGGAGATGTGAATCCCGAACATTTCTTAAGTTACTGCACTCACGTTAGACACTGGATAAGAGATGTCAAACACCGTAAACATCTCCGACGCCGTTTACACTCATATTTATTTACTGTTGATTTAACTCACATAAGATCTTTTAGTTCTTACTCGAGTGTTTTGTCTTTTCAATTCGCTCGGGTCAGCCTGAGCATTTCAGGATTTGAAGACCTTATTTCTGGAGGACGAAGGCAAAGATTTGTACTACTATTATTTACTATGTTTATTCCACTGCATTCATACTGTTCCGCTGCATTATTGGTTTATCTCTGACAAGTGTAACTCTGATTTTTGTATTGTATAAGTATAATCAAATGTTTTGTATACAGCTTCATGAACTGTTATTTGATTATTATATATTGTCATTCTTCTGCGAGATTCTGTTTTGTTTTTTTTCTCTGTTTTTTCTTATTCACCCCAATAACAATCCGCCCTTCTGTATGGTTTGAGTTGGCATGTGTGTCTGCTTAAAGCATCTAACAAGGCGGGATGTTACACGACACTCGAAGACAGTTTCTGACCCTTGTGCAGGAGATTGGGTTCGATGTCGACCGAAGAGATCTCCATAGAAAAATCCATTTTGCAAACAAACCTTGGCGATTTTTATTGTACCCTAAATATGTCGCGGTGTGATGAATGTAAGCACCACAACTATTTGATATGATTTATAATATACACCCTATAAATTATCTATCATATCACTATATTAAACTTTATGAATGGTTGGTTTCTTTGAGGGAAAAACCGTTATGGGAATCTGTATGGTTTCAATGGTTATTGTTACATATTTCATGTTTCATAAGTTTCCTCACACTGGTTTACCAAACTGATTCGGATGTTATTTTCTTATAATGCTCGAGTCAGTCCCATGTATGTTTTCAGATTTAGCTAGGACACATTGGAGCTTATGAAGAAGAGATGGATGATTACCTTCTGTAGTATTCTTATTTCCGCTACATTTCTATATTGTATATATTTAAACATTGTGAGGATGTGCAGTTATAACAATCCAGGCTGATAATAGTACTTAGGTTTTAGTAACTCTGATATTTTTGCATTCAGAGTAACCCTTTGTATTCCTTTGATATTATATATTACAGTTTCGTTGTGAGATTCTAACATTGTGTTCTTCTTCTCTTATTCCATTCTTTTTCTCTTATTTTACCCTAACAATTTATCTTTCCGGCACTTGGGTGCTCGGCACACGAATACCGTGGATGTACTCATGTCTAGATTCAAGGGTCAAAAAGTCATGTCGTTACATCTAGGGTGTAGCACATAAATCATATCAAATAGCTGATGTGTGAATGCCACAACAATAATAGGTATACAATCAATACCGCCAAGGAGCATTTGTATATGGATTGTTTTCCACGGAGATGCCCTTAATAAACAAAAGCGGATCTCTATGACAAGGATCAGAAACTACTTCCGAGCATTGTATATCTCTAGATAGGATATATTCTAACGTAAACACAACTTGCCTAATGGTGAACTGTGTGGCACCAAGTATAACCAACTCCCAGCGCCCAACAATCGAAAACATACTTTAGATCTGGAGTTGATATACCCTCATGGGTAAGGTAAACCCGAGATTGTGCATTCTACTATGGTTTTAGTCATTCTAGATGTCAAGGCTACGTTCGGCATCTCTCACACGAGTCTTCATCACTTGAGCAGCACACGAATCCTCAATTGGATTCCTTCATCTCGAAAAGATCGCAAATAAATGCATGGATTTGAGCATCTCGAACAAATCTCAAACCTCCAAATAGGTTCCTTGCATAAGTCCTTTGACGAATGCTAACGCTATCCACTCTCTTGGAATACTCCTCAAGATAGGTATTCCCCACAATAACATCATTTGAAATGCTAACACTGACCTTTCCTTTTGACTTAACCCCAGGATAGATAGTTCAACTCTATAACATTCCACTTCACAACCGCTTCTAGAACATAGATTGAAGTGATTACGGTTTGAGTCATCTCATATAAGTGCACTCTTTCCGCTTACACCAAAACCAATCGATGAATTTCTGGTTAACTCAATTTTGATTATCTCAGAAGTAAGCAAAAACTAGAGATGTTTCTACCAATACTCCTCCCTAAGGGTTCTCATTGGTATGAAATTCTGAATCCTTTCGATAACTTATTAAGTCAATATTAGGTCAAGTTCAATAGTCGACTAATCGATTATCTGTTAAAACAATTGCTTATACAAATCAATATTCATATACTTAACTCATTTCTGACATTCCAACTTAACAATTCCTTACCCAAGTGTGAAGCCCAGTAAGTTAAAGCACTGGTTGCATCAAAGCCTTGAATAGACACATCATTCTTGAATCTCACAAATAGATAAGTCTACCTTGTCGGCTTTTATTTTAAGTATAGTATTTATGATTTCCATAAATAAGTAAGAAATGAACATGATTAAGACGTTTTTGACATTTTCCAACTTACTATTCCTCAGTCAAGAGGGAAGCCAGTAGGTTAGAGATCTATTGCTATATTCCTACTCGAACATCAATCTTAACTCTCACAAATAGATATGCCATACTTCGTTGGCTTTTACTGTTAAGCATAGTTAATTACAATTCAAACAGGTAATTAGATAACTAACCATTCGGCCATTAAGAAATTCTAACCCCTTTCTAAATCTTTTGTTTATACTTTTGAAACCCTTTTTAAAATGATATACAAGTATAGTGATTTATTTACCAAAACTTGATATGTAAATAAACAAGTCAAAAGATATTTTATTCCATAAGATATAAAACAGTCAACATATTTTCTAAAACCTATATAAACTTAAAATTGCTTTTAAAATACTTTATAATACTTATAATAGGTTTTAAAACATTTATCCAAAACATTACTTGAAAAAAACAACTTTGTAATTTCCTTAAAAACTTGAAAAGAACATGTTTTTTATATATTTTAACAAAATATCTCTTCTTTAAAAATTCACAACTAATTCTAAAATATTCATAAAGATCTCAAATAACTTTTAAAATACTCTAATAATAGTTAGTAAACACTTGTAAAAGTAATAAAACAAAATACTTGAATTTAAATAACTTTTCAAATCTTTAAAGTTCAAAAATCAAGTCTAAACGGGGCAGTTTTGCACAAGGGAAGTTTTGACCACTTTTCGAGATGTTACTTAACCTTTTACTACCCAAGATTTTTATAGCAACAAGAATGTATATTAAAAATTATAAATATGGTGAGAAACCCCTAAGGATCTCTGTACAAAGTTCCAGAGAAATCGTCGAATACTAGACAATTCCAAACTACATCTATAGCAACTATCGCTATAAGTGCACTTTCAAATCCGAGTCTAATCTAAACCAAAGTCCATCTATAACCAATGTGCTTTGTTCCAAGGCTATGCCACATGTCATACAAGTCCATTCCAAGTCCATACATATGGATCATATGTGTCACTTTCAAAGCAAGAATTCAAAAATGTTTTTAACAATGTCATTAACAATTCAACAACTTAAACACAAAATATATATGTTATATTTTCCATTCAAAGAAGTGTTTTAACTTACCTCTAATCCAAAAAATAACCTAGATCCAAGAACCCAAGTCAAACCTCCACTTGCAACCATCTTCTTCCTCCTCCTTGCTTTGCTTTGCTCTCTCCTTTTCCTCCACACATCCAATGCTCACGGCCATTCCATGGTGGGAGAGTATGGCTCGACTTCTTCAAATTTTGGCATGGTAGAAGGTGTTAGAATATTGTACTAAGGCTTGTGGCAAATTTTGAAGTGATTTGGAGTTGATTTGCAACTATTTCATTTAGAACATTTAGAGAAGGAGTAGAAGAAGTCATTAGAAAAGCTTGGTTTTTGGTTTGTGAATTTGTGATTAATTCCTAAGGGTATGCCCCTCCTTTTATAGGATGAAAATGGTGCTCTCTAAGCTTACATTGACCCCACCTTCATGCCATGAAAGCCTTACATCTCATTACTTCTCCTTTAAGTCACTTTCATTTATGCTAATTACACATATACCCTTCTCATGATAATATCTCTTATCCGTTAGAACATTCTAGAACCTTACAAGCTTTATGAAGAGGGGTGTGTGTGTTAATTAGTTGCTAATGCATTTATTTGATCATTAGACAAGTGCATAAGAGTTCAAACAACTTATATCGATCGAAAAGCTGTTTACCGATAAACCGATTTTCGATCACATTATCGATTTTCCTTCGAAAAATATATTTTTGTGAACATTTTTTAAAAACAAGTTTACCATCTTTAGTTATGATTTAAAAGTGGTTTAACTAATAATATTTAATCTAAGATTCAAATATTTAAATAATTCAGATATTTAAATACGAAGTGTACCAAAATTTCGAGTCATTACATTCTCCCCTACTTAGAATATTTCGTCCTCGAAATTCCTACACGAGTAACCAAAGAAAAAATCATGACTTAATACTTAATAGTATCAATATCATTTGCAAACAAAGCTCATGGTTTGCTCAGGTTCAAAAACCCTCTCATCGCACAAGGGTGATCAACAATCTACTAAGTGTACCTTACGCTTAACAATCTTAGGTTATTACTTAGACGTTTATTCACGCTACCTCATAAAAAATCGAAGAGTCATCACCTTAACCCTACATAAGCCAACAAAACATAGTTTTCATACACATTAAAGCCCGTACGATGCACATGGACCATCCATATGCAATATCCGATCTGATCACTTACTCGATCACATATATTTTCACTTCCAAACTAGTATAGTCCACCCGACCTCTCTAGTGCGGAATCCGATCGGGTTCCTTGATTAGAAACCTCTATTATCCTTACATAGCCATATATTATGATAAAAACATTGGGATTGTATCAAGAACCTGTATCAAGTGCTTGCCAACAAGAATAGAGTGAAAACCCCTTGTTTGGATTGGTGTAAATCATCTCGAAAACATGTACCCGAATACTGGATCAAGAACAATCATGCGAACAAAACGATCTACATACAACTTATGTATTCATCTTATTGTTTTCTAAACTAAACCAATATCCTTTTACCCTAATAGTATATCTCTTCAATGCTAAATCATTTATGAGTCACTTCGTAAAAACCTAACTTCAAGTTCACAAACATTTTACAACTTAAGTTCCATACTAGTATAATACTCTATTACATCCTAAGAGTAGATGCAAAAATATCAAATTTGTAACAAGTATGTTTAACAAATTTAGAGCTTGTTTTAATTGCTATCTTCTCAATTCAAATGTTATATAAACTCAACTTTATATTTTCAAAAACACTTAACTACAAGTTTTGTAACAATTCTGATGTTTCGACTATCCAAAATCACCAAAAATTCCATTTCATTTTAACATATGAAACTACCAAACAATATATTTTATCATGATGCACATCCATACTTTTCTAATGCATAAGCTACATGTGCTCATGAATAAAACTTAATAAGAAAAATTTAGAATTAAAATACTAGTTTTTCGTTTCAAATCATTTGAAATAATATATATATATATATATATATATATATATATATAGACACACACACACACGTACATACATATATATCCTTTGTATAACAAATCACTCTTTCGAAATCAAATCGAAATCTATTTTACTAAAATAACCCTATAATATCCCTACTTAGAAACTCGAAAATAAACGTCGATGATGTTGATGACATCACCCGAATTATTTTCAAGCGACAGGAGTGAGTTTAGTACATCCAATCATGCTTTTCGAACTTAAACCAAAAACATTTCGAAATGGTATCAAGTACTTCGTAAATGTTACTAAGTACCATGATCTCAATTTTATAAACCAATTTCCCAAATACTTACTTTCAAATAATACTACTTATTATTTACTACAAAGTCTTGAAAAACATTTTCAAACATATAATGGATTTAAGTCCTCAAATTCTTTACTTAAATCCTTTTCGCTTATAAACCATGTTTATATATAGTTGCTTTCTTATCTAAAATATTTCACACATGTATATCTTTGTTTAGATTATTATAAAAAACTCTTATTAAAATCAAATTTTAACCCAAAATTATCATCGAACGCCTTATAGTCAAACATTAAATTTAATTCACAAGGTGCTCGTATTTGATGTTCCCATAAATTCTATCTACCTAATCCATGTTGTAAAACGATAAATTTCTTATAAATCAACAAACTATAGTAAATGCTCATAAATTGGTCAAGCATAACTAATTAAACAATAAACTATAATACTTGAATATTATCATTTTCTAACAAACAAACATATCATAAATAACCATATCGATTTTCCTTTGAAATTTTTTCCTTCTATATCTAAAATATGGTCCCAGATAAAATTATTTCATCTACCAATTTTGAAAACAATACCGTGTTGGTTTGCTCTATTCAAGTGTTTGGAAATCCACATCGATACCATGACATCCGATGTACCGACCAGAATTCATAAACCACTCAATAGACCAACAAACACAATATAATTTTTTTTTATAGCACTAGCAAATATGCCCTCATATGTATAATACACTCAACTAATGCTAGGGCATTTTATTACCCCGTCTCTATGAGTTATATCCAACCAAAGCCAAGGTTCTAACCTTCAGCTTCGATACCATGTGTAAATGACTTGCCATTTCGACCCTTGAATGTTGAAACTAATACATCTATGGTATTCACATGCTGAGCAATTAAGTGTCGAAAAGACGAACTGTTGGGGTTAAATAAAAAGAAAAAGAAATAGAATAATAGAGAAGAAGGAACACAGTATCAGAATCTCACAATAGTACGATAATATATAATACCAAAAGACGGTATAAACTGTCATTCTAAGATACAATGTAACGACCCG
This sequence comes from Allium fistulosum, assembly GCA_030737815.1. Taxonomy (NCBI): domain Eukaryota; kingdom Viridiplantae; phylum Streptophyta; class Magnoliopsida; order Asparagales; family Amaryllidaceae; genus Allium; species Allium fistulosum. The sequence goes on from CM060908.1 coordinate 370,944,427, forward strand.
TATTTTTAACTATTTTAAAATTTTGAATTTAATATGATTATTAAAAAAATGGTTAGAAATAAAAATCTAATGATTTATTATTGTAGTTTATTGAATATGAACCTGAATAAAATTTTGAAATAATCCATTTCGAAGATTTAGAAAATAACAAGTATTGAAATGAAATTCTATGTATTGAATGTGTTTATAATCAATAGCTGGGATTAAATAATAAATGTTGAATTATTTATTAATGTAATTTATTGGATAATTAAATTGTTTAAATTAATATTGTAAATTATTTGAATAATTGAATCTTGAATTTAATATGAATGAAAATGATGTCGAAAGATGATTTAAATTTTATTTAAATATTAATGAAGATTGTTTACTTTTAAAATTGAATTTAAAGTGATTAAATTGATTTTGGAAATTTCTCATTTTAATTAACATGTAAAAATAGCCTTTCGGGCCACTGTCTCGGATTTCAACGAAAACAGTTTCATCAGATCTGCAATAGTGAAGTATTGTAAGATTACAAGTTTCGTAGCGATCGGACTTATCGTTTGGTCGTACGAGCTTGAAACGCATAGAAATTAAATAAAGGAATTTAATTAAAATAATTTGATTTTGAAATGTTATCTTCTAAATATGATGTAATCGGCTCCCAAAACTAGTTCTATTATGTCCGGAATTTGAGTATAACATATAGTACGCCAAGCGGCATGCCTCGTTTGGAGTTCAAGAATTTCAGATGTTTTAGAAGTTAGACATTTGCTAGTTAGAATAATATATATATACCCCATCACTCAACACTTCGTACGCTATGCCCACATTCCAGTCTCCCCTCGTACCATCCTCTCTCTCATCGTTTCAATTTTGCTGATAAGAGAGAAAGAAAAAAACAGGAATGCGCGATTGGAGGGCGATGGCAAGCGGGTACTGGCGCGCGAGGAGGCGGGCAGGGCGGCATCGATGAGGTGGCTGCCGTGATCCGACGACCTGGGCTATCGATCGATCGACGTCAAAATAAAAAAAAGAAATAACTACGCGCGTTCATGCATGCGCGAGGAGTTAGGCGGGGCCGAGGTCGGGTGCAGCGGTGGTGGGACACGGTGGTTCTGGCATTCATCGATCATAAGAGGTAAAAATCATGAACAAAAGGAGAGCAGAGTGCGTCGCCTGGTAACGGGAAGAAGGTGAGGTAATTTTGTTTATTTATTTATTTATTTAATTTTTGTTAACTTAATTTTAATTACCTCATTATATTAATAAATTCGTATATTGTTCGTACGAGGTCGGATTCGAGTGCCGTCTTTTATGTTGGACTCATATCGACATTGTCTACGCCATGGAGTTGGTTTGAAATTTATTTGACTCTAAAAAAATTTTAGTTTCAAATAAAGGTGAGTGTTTTATAACGTTCACGAAATATAAAATAATTTTTATGTTAGTTAAATTGATATCATGAAGTAATTTAATTTTATTGATTGTTGTTTGGTAAATTTAACTGACATTTAAATTGATATGAGTTGAAATGATAGGAATATGCATTGACAGTTCAAATTTGGAATTTGAATTAAATTGCTAGTAAACTCCTGATTATTGATAATTAGCTATATCATTATTTATTGGTTGTCTTGGAAGTGGATTGTGATGGATGGCTATTAGTTGATATCTTGGATGATTATTTATTTATATGTATATCCAGTTATCAACCTGTAAATTATTTGACAACATATAAAACTGTAAATTGAATTATTTCGAATAAATTAAGAAATAGGTTGAAATCATATATACCTATGACACTTTGATTTGGATTGAAATGATATATATCCATCCCTGAAATTAAATTGAATAACTGATCACTTGGCCAAAGGATAGAAAATTATATACGAACACCAGATTGGTTAAATTAAATAATTTTAAATTCTTGGATTGAACTTATTCCAACGATTTTGTTTTATAAAAATAAAATTGAATCGAAATATGGGAATTGAATTAATTACGAATTCGAGTCTGAAAAGTTGAAATTAAATTTAGTTAAAATAAATTACTTTAAAGAATTTAATTGGAATTTAAAGTCATGATTGAAATATGACTTGAATTATCGAAATTGAATTGTTTAAAAAGATTTGAACTTTTACTTGAACTTCGAATTTGTTTAAGTAAAAGTGATATAAATGGATATTTCAAAAATTAAGCTCGGAATCAGATTATTTTGGAGATTTGAATCCAAAATTTGAACATTGAAGTTTAATTTGAATTAAGTGAATTAAATCGATATTCTAAAATTTAACTCGAGCTTTATATAAACTGAAATAGTTCAAATGAAATCGAAATCAAAATTAATTCGAATTGAAATCAAAGTTGATTTGAAATTGAAATTGAAATTGATTTAAATTGAAATGGAAATTGAGTCGATTTGAATTGAATTGAGATTGAAAATGATTTGAATTAGATAATTGAAATTGAATCAGTTTGATTGGAATTTTGACTTGGGTCTAGATTTGTTGAAATGGAAAGAGCCAATTTTTAAATGGAAAGAGATAGTGCGATCTGAAATTATTTTCAAAATAAATTATTTTAATATAAACTATTTAAAATATATCTTTTTAAATATTCAAATTATTTTGATTTTTCAAGCTCTTTTACTATATAAACCATTATCAATACTCAAACTATTTTATATTAAACTATTTTAACTTTTAAATTTTTTAAAACTATTCAAACTATTTTCTAAAATTCAATCTGGTCAAGGTTGGAATGTTTATATTTAAATCATGGATTTAAATGCGAATTGGGTTAAATGAAGTTATAACCTAAATGGAAATTCGAAACAATTTTGGAAGTGAAATTTAGATATTGAGGCGAAAATGATTTTTGAAGTAAATAAATGTATTTGAAGTAAATATGATATTCTGAAATGAATGATATTTTGATATCAAGTATGAATCGTTTTTGAAATGTAAAGGAACCAACCGGTGTCTAAAATGGCGTTTGGTTGTTAAAGAGACCGGGGCCTCTTATTGGCATACTCTCTGTCAATATTGGAACAACTTTAACAATAGTGTACGTAGAGGAGACTTCAGAATGAAGTGGTTGGATTTGGCATACGTTTGCTGGATTTGAAGAAAGGGAACGATGATGGATAGACCACGGCACTTGTGCTAATTTGAAATGACTAAAACAGGATGGCTTGATAGAGCCAATGAAGGTAATTACCTCTAGCGGACATCCGTTCTTCGATTTTCTTCTTGGAAATGGTCCATACTATTACTCTTGAAGTTGGTTTCGACTGGTGCACCGTGATTTGGGATAACCTCCCTTTGACTCGATATGGGATGGATGTACGCTGTAATGTCCCATAAATTTTTAATAATTTTATTTGTTTTATTAATATATTATTGAAATTTTTGTGAAATTTTAAATGATAAAATTTTGAATTGAAAATTTGATATTTGAAATACGTCTAATTTAACATAGCTAATGGTAAATTTTCATCGAAAAATATGGAAGTTTATTTTATGTAATTTTATTTAAATTCAAATCAGTTAATATTTGATGATAATAAAATGTTTTCCAAATCTGAATATTTTCTATAGAAAATTTGTAAATCATCTTCTGAGTGAGGCGTCAAATTTCGTTTCTCCAAATTTGGACTTCTATTGCTCCGTTTATCTTATTTCTGACAGATTTGCAGCATTTCCGGTACCAATTATCGACTTTTGATCGGATGATCGTGCCATCGATATTTGTATACCGTTTTGATCGTCTCGTCATGCTGATCTCAATAGTATATTCCTTTCTGTTTTTCGAATTCTGGTACGCCGTGAAATCAGTAAACGGTTAGCCGTGGTGGTTCGTTATTTTTAGCCTCATGGTTTCCAATTGACTATTCAATTACCCATCAGTTGAATATAAACAGCATTATCTTTTATTATTTTCTAGAATCAACAAATGACTTTCACAATTCCCTGGTTTCAACATTTATTCTGGTCTCAATATTGATTATTTCGGTTTTGTGCTATTGAAAAAATAATATAGAATATCAAACATTCATATAATGGTGTGCCAGTGCATTCTATTTCCTTTGGAACATCATGCTCGTTCATTTAAATGAAAAAAAAAGGAATGTTGCTCGTTCATTTTGCTTCGAATCACCAATCTCCCTTTTCTTCCTCTCCTTCCTTCCCTTTGCCGATTCCCACTGTCCTCCATCATTTTTCTCAGCCGAACTCACCAGCCCCATCGCCTCCTTCCTCCCTCCAGCCATGACCAAGCTCCCTTCCACCTCATCCCTTTCGGCCCTCCTTTCTACCACCCACCTCCATCGAAGCACGCAAACTCCTGAAGCCCAAAATCCGAGCTTCCTACTCTCTCTCCCATCTTCTGCTTGGCCTTTCATTTCCTGTCACCATTCCATTCAGGTAGCCTCTCCTCTTGATTTACTATATATGTTTATGTATAGTCAAAGGTATTATGTTATGTGTGTTAGTTTATATAATTTTATATTATAGTTTACATGTATTAGTTATATATAGGTATATATTAAATATAAGTTTACAATCTGTATTGTTTACAATATATATTATATATGAGTTTTATATATTATACCTTTTTGAGTTCTATTATATGAAACGGTATAAATATTTGAGTTCTACTATACGAAATAGTATATATACATTATGTGTTATAGTTTTGTTTAAATTTATATCTATAACCTTATATATATACGGTTAGCAATACCTAGTATGTGCATATTGTTAAATAAGTATGTGTGTAACAACCTGCATATTTATCGATTTTATATTTTTATATTTAAAATCGTTAATCGGATGTTAGTCCGAAAAGCTACTTTTTGCATACGGTCAAATTAGGACTCGAGACCACTCCCATTGAGTTCAAAATGTCGTTTGCAATCTTTTTAAGTGTAAACTTCGATATGTTTGGAGCTAGTCAAAAATTCGACCATTTTCACTTTGGGTTTGGGTTTGGTTCAGCCCTATGTTTTAACTTAACACTCCAAACTGAAACCCCCTCTTCATTCACTCCCTCCTCCTCTTCATTTCAGTTCTAAAGAGATTAATGGTGAGTGGAATGGGAAATTAAAACTCAAAAACCCTAGTTTCCATCTACAAATCAAGTTATAGCTCCAAATCAATAGAAGAAGCTTTGGTAAGTCTCCTCTTCTTCTTCCCCAACTCACTCTCTTATCAATTTCAGAAATTCCTAAACCTAATTTAGGAAATGTTTCTCTTTTTAGCTTAGAATCAAGCTTGTTGAGTTGGGATTGAAAAGAGATTGTCATTGCCATTGTTCTATAGCTCCTTCATACTTGTGCTTGTGTATAAAGGTGAGATTTTTATCTCACATCTAAGTCAATAATTATCTTCGATTGTTAGGTATGAATTCCTAACACTTATCCTTGTGCAATTCCTGAGTCGTTGTTGCTTGACCGATCGTTATCGATGTCGTTTGGCCATTTTTGGCCTAGGTTCAGGGAATGCCCTGAATAACAGTTTCAGCCGTCTGAACGTATGGTTCAGACGTCTGAATGGAATACTGGGAATTTTCTTCTCCCAGCATTCAGACGTCTGAATCAAAATTTCAGACGTCTGAATTGGTTCGTTTTGAACCAGAAAAGAAATAGGCTAAAAATGCCTATTTCAGACGTCTGAAGTCTAGGATTCAGACGTCTGAATTCTGTTCTGGAAAATAGTTTATTTTCCAGATTCAGACGTCTGAATTCTTGATCTCAGACGTCTGAATCTGCTGTGTTTTGCCTAGTTGTTTTTTTAGCTTGAATATCCAACTCTAATCAAACCGGGTTGATTCCCTTTTTGTTGTTATCATTTATTATCGGCCACTTTGTTAAGTCGCCCGCCTTTTTAAACTTAGGTCGCTTGTCTTCACTAAGTCGTACCGTTTTGACGGGGCGCTGCCCCGCACCCCGCCGTGGGCGCTGCCCCCTGGACCCCCGCGACCTGACCGGGCAGGTCGAACCCCGTATTACTCTGCGTAGGCAATCATATCCGAAAGCCATTTAACCGAACTTCTTACTTTGATGGTTTTGAGAATTGATTTCTTTGGATTTTATTCACATCTTCGAATGTGATCTTTTATAATTGATTGTTCCTACAATCACTTTTATGACTTGTCACTTTAAAGATATATGAAGGTTTCAATACTAATAGTAAATATCAAAACTCTTTCATCAAAGCGATTTCAACACTATTTTAAATATCAAAAGTTCGTTTTCTCAAACCGATTTTCAATCTACTAGTATATACAAGCCTTTACTTCACTCGAATGAGAAATCGACTTAAACGACTTAGTAAAACGGGTGGTATGAAACGCTTGCGTTCACTTCGTCGGTTAGCTCTTGGACTTGTTCGATTGAACCCTTTTTGTGACAATTTCCTAGTGAAGATTTACAGCTTGTTCGTAAATATTTAAGTTAAGCAAGTGGTTATGGGACATGAAGCTAAACTCATATATTTACTAGCTTGGTGTGATTGACACTTCCTTATGATCATGACGATCATTTTTGTGATTTAGACTAGCGATTGAGCGATGTCTCTTTGTCTACGTGGGAGACTATACCCCGATCATGTGATGTTTCGGCATCACATTTCTAGGGTAGCACCCTACGGTCTTCGGGCCATTCATGTGTTCGGAAAATTAAATGGATAGCTTCCATGAGATAGCTTCTCGTCATGTGTTTACGCGTAGGTGAGCTTCATGCTCCCATTCATGTGTTAGGCCTCCCCCCTTTTTTTATGTGTTTTCTGGATTTCTGATGATGATTTCTGGAATTTTGTGCTTCACCAATTTTTCGTGATTTTCATTGATATGATATCAGTTTTTGTGCATTGGTGAATTCATGTGTTATTGACTTGTTATGAATACAAGTTTAGGGTATGATACCCTACCTTATCTTTGAAAAGATTCTTGTGATATTGATTAATCTTTTGTTGATTATCATTTACATACTTATAGTAGTATGTCGTAATAGTTATTTCATGTTCATGTCATGCCATTTACTTTATACCATATCATCTGATATTTATAGTTAGACTGATCCGTTTATTATTTTCTTATAAATAATACTCGGGTCAGACCGAGATGTTACAGGTGCTTCTGCTTGACTTCTCTTCAGGATATTTCTGACTTTTGGCTAACTACATAGATTTGTAGTTTTTGGATGTACACCTTTGAGATATAGACTCTATGTTGTGTACTTATTCTTTTGTATAGCACGTGATGCTATTCTTTTGTATTATCGTGGATCTTTCTGACCACTACTCTGATGTACACTTTCATGTGTTATATATTTATTCATATCTTCTTCCGCCTTTGTGATATGGATGTCTGTGACTGATTTATGTTATGTTTATTTCTATATTTGTTTCCGAAGATTATATATAGCCACTGTGTGATAGCTTTGAGTTTGTATCGGTATGTCGGATTTCCTCCTTAAATGATATGCATTCTATACTATCTGACATATCGGTACTCGCACAAAGAAGTTACATGGATGGTCGCTCCTCAACAGCCTTATTCTCCGCGCTAGTTGACAGCATTACTCCGTAGTGTTCTTGGTTAGCGTGGGTATAGAGGTGGGGCGTCACAGCTTGGTATCAGAGCCAAACTTCGGAATAATGTAGATTAACTTAACAAGGATCATCGTCCTAAGTCCCACTTAGGAGTCTTGCCTTAGGATTTAATTCGAGTCTTTTTACCGATTCATCCTATTTCCTTTTAGGTATCCTTGTTTTATCTATCAAGATTTGCTTGATGATTATGTGGAGAATGACTTTTGTTCTTTTCTCTTTCTTTAGGAAGAGAATGTCTAGACCAGGCCGTCCCAGAGCTGGGACATCTACTGCGGCTCCTCGAGATGGAGTTTTTATGACAACTCAACAGCTTCTTGAGTTAGTGACGAATGCCCAAGCAGCTGGAGTTAACCCGGAACCTACTCACCCAAAGTCGGGATTTGCACGGTTGTGCAGCGATTACACCAATTTGGGTGGGAAGCCCTTCAAAGGTTCCGAACCTGTTATCGAGGTTCAAGCTTGGTTAAAATCATGCGATCGAATCTTCTCTCGCATGAACCTTATCGATCTGCACCGCGTTCAAGTGGCTTCCAGTATGCTCCAAGAGAGAGCATTGGATTGGTATGAACTTCTCACTTCCGAAATTAATGAAGCGGACCTCACTTGGGAGCACTTCCGAGAACGCTTCGAATCGAAATTCGTACCCGAGGCTGAAAAGGTAACGTTGGCTCGGCGATTTATTGACCTTGTTCAAGGTCAGGCTTCTGTGGCGGACTACGTCGCATCATTCGAATCCCTTTCCAAATATGGGGTCGAATATATAAATACCCCACTAAAGAAGAACCAGAGGTTCGTTTATGGCTTAAACAAAAGCCTCAAGAAGCCATTACTTCTGAAGTTAGAAGTTTCTTTCGACCAAATTGTAGATATCGCTCTTCGTCTTGAAGAGGCTGATAGAGAAAGTGATGTTGAGGTAGTAGCTTCCAAACCTGGCTTTAACAACAAAAAGAGGCCCAACAAATTTAAAGGTCCTTACCCGAACAAAAAGGGTAAACAAGCAGCCCCTACTGCAAAGACTTTTTCCTCTGATGATAACAAATGCTACAACTGTGGTGTTAAGGGTCATTATTCGAACAAGTGTCCAAAGCCCCGCTCTTGCCGCTACTGTAAAGGCACAGATCATTATATGCACCAATGCAAAAGGCTTCAACAGAAGGAGGGAAAGCTTAATGTGGCTCAAGCCCCTGGTAACACATCTGGCCGTCAAGGTATGTCACATTCTGTCCTTGATGGCATTATATTATTTCATGATCAACCAATTAGAGTTCTCTTTGATACGGGTGCGTCCCATTCTTTTATATCAAAAGAACTTGTCGATACTTTTTCCTTAAGTGTTACTGCATTAATGACTTCTTTAAGGATTGCGAATCCTGTTGGTGGTTCCGCAACTCTTAGTTTGCTTTGTACAGATGTGGAGATTATTTTATGCGATTTTTCTTTCCTAGCCGATTTGCATGTCATGCGTTACTTAGGCTTCGGAATGATATTGGGTATGGATTGGCTTACTCGTTATGAAGCTCATATCCTATGTCCTGAACGGACTATTTATCTCCGCCATCCGCAATCTGTTAATCAGATTTCTATTATTCTTAAAGATTCGGATTCCGCCTTGGTTGCATCTTTATATTCTTTAAATCCTCGTGATGATGACAATGATGATGAGGAGGATGTTATTTCTCTTATTCGCGTCGTTCGTGAATTTTCTGACATATTCGAGCCCGTCTTAGGATTACCACCTAAGCGAGCAATTGAGTTCAGAATTAATCTCATACCTGGAGCTCAACCTATTACCCGTCCTCCTTACCGCATGTCCAATAAGGAGAATGAAGAGATGCGCAAACAACTATCCGAGTTGGAGACGAAGCAACTTATTCGCTCTAGTTCCTCGCCTTGGGGAGCTTCAGCTATTTTCGTAAGTAAGTCCGATGGCACACTTAGGCTTTGCGTCGACTATCGCAAGCTTAATGATCTTACTATTAAGAATAAATATCCATTGCCTCGGATTGATGATCTGTTTGACCAACTTAGTGGTGCTAGAATCTTTTCACAATTGGACTTGGCTACCGGTTTCCATCAGCTTCGTATTGCAGAGGATAGTATTCCTTTGACTTCGTTCCGTACGCGCTATGGATCTTATGAATGGCTAGTTATGCCATTCGGTTTAACGAATGCTCCGGCTTATTTTGTTGACCTTATGAATAGAGTTTTCAAAGATTTTCTCGATCGGTTTGTTCTTATCTTTATTGATGATATTCTTGTGTATTCTAAAACCGAGGAGGAACACGAGAAGCATCTTCGTATTGTATTGGAAACTCTTAGGGGCAATCAACTAAAAGCAAAATTTTCTAAATGTCATTTTTGGCAATCTAGTGTGAAGTTTCTCGGTCATATTATTTCCGAATCCGGAATATCAGTGGATCCTTCAAAGATTGAAGCGATTCAAAATTGGAAGAGACCGGAGAACGTGACTGAAATCCGTAGCTTTCTCGGATTGGCAGGTTATTATCGTCGTTTTATAAAAGACTTTTCTAAGATTGCCGTTCCTCTTACTGGCTTAACAAAGAAAGGTGTTAAATACATTTGGTCGGACAAATGTGAAACTTCTTTTCAGAAATTAAAAGAACTCCTTTCAGATGCTCCTATTCTTATTATTCCCGAAGGGAATCAAGACTTTGTCGTTTATACCGATGCTAGTCGCGTTGGTTTGGGTGCCGTTCTTATGCAAAAAGAACGTGTTATTGCTTATGCTTCTAGGCAATTGAAGCCGGCCGAGACTAGATATGCCACACACGATTTAGAACTCGCGGCTATCGTGTTCGCCCTTCGAATTTGGCGACATTATCTTTTGGGAGAAAAGTTTATTCTTTATACTGATCATAAGTCTTTGAAATATTTGTTTTCTCAAAAGGAACTTAATTTGCGTCAACAGCGTTGGCTCGAATTTCTTGCCTCTTATGATCTTGACATTCTTTATACTCCCGGAAAGGGGAATCGAGTTGCCGACGCACTTAGTCGAAAACAACAAGCGGTTGTTTCCATGATGATATCTGAATGGAACGATCTCGAACTTTTATCCACTTGTGAAATTCGAGATCGCGTTTCTGAATTGTGTTCATCTCTTGTTTTATGTAGCCTTGAGGCTCGTCCTTCTTTATTAGACCGCATTCTTGAAGCTCAACAGCTAGATCCTGAATTGGCTTTGCTTGGCCAAAATCTTAAGGATAAAACCGATATTGAAGGTTCGAAAGACTTTGATATCGATTCTCGTGGCGGCATTCGAAAATTTGGTAGATTGATCGTACCCAATATTGGTGATCTTCGTAGAGACATTCTAGAAGATTCTCATCATTCCAAGTATTCTATTCATCCCGGTAGCAGTAAAATGTACGCTGATATGAAGCGACTTTATTACTGGGAGGGAATGAAATCTGATATCGCTAACTTTGTTAAGTGTTGCATGACTTGCCAACTTGTTAAGGCTGAACATCAAAGGCCTGGTGGGTTATTGCAACCATTGGAAATTCCAGTTTGGAAGTGGGATCAAATTTCCATGGATTTTATTGATGGCCTTCCCCGTTCTCGTTCGGGTCATAATAGCTTATGGGTGATTGTTGACAGACTTACTAAATCCGCCCATTTTATTCCCGTTCGGTCTAATCGGACCGTACCTCTTTTGGCCAAACTCTTCATCAAAGAAATTGTTAAACTACATGGAGTTCCTTCTTCCATTGTTAGTGATCGGGATCCATTGTTTACTAGTGGATTCTGGAAGAGTCTTCAAAAAGCTTTGGGAACGAAGCTTAATTTTAGCACCGCTTATCACCCCCAGTCCGATGGACAAACTGAGCGTGTGAATCAAACACTTGAAGATCTTCTTCGTTCTTGTGTGCTTGACTTTGGTGGAAGTTGGGAAGATCATATTTCACTCGTTGAATTTTCATATAATAATAGCTTCCAATCTAGCATTGGAATGGCACCTTTTGAGGCACTCTATGGAAGGCCATGCCGATCTCCCTCTTGTTGGCTCGAGGCCGGTGAGAAGCTGGTCTTAGGTCCAGACTTTATTCGGGATTCCACAGAAAAGATTGAACTTATTCGACATAGGATGAAAGAAGCCCAGAATCGACAAAAATCCTATGCCGATAACCGAAGAAGAAAATTAGAATTTTCTGTGGGAGACCTTGTATTTATTCGTGTTTCACCTATGAAGGGTGTTGTACGTTTCAGTCGATCGGGAAAGTTAGCGCCTCGATATATTGGGCCATTTCCTATCACCGAACGTATTGGTTCCATGGCTTATCGCCTTTCATTACCGGCTCAGTTTTCTGCTATGCATGACGTGTTTCACGTTTCTCAATTACGGAAGTGCCTTCGGGATTCCGATTCGATACTTGAGCCCGGTGTTGTGGAAGAGATTGAAGTTTCACCTAATTTGACTTATGAGCAGCATCCTGTTCGAATTATTGCTTCGGAGATCAAACGTCTTCGAAATAAAGATGTCCCGCTTGTTAAAGTTCAATGGTCCTCAAATCCTAAGGATTGCTCTTGGGAAACTAGAGAATTCATCGAGCGTACACATCCGGAATTGCTTTCTCCTGCTCTTTAAGGTAAACTTCTTAATTCCAATTTCTTTTGTGTTAATATGCTTTCATGGTTGTTACTTTTTATTTCCACCGTATATATTGCGAGGACGCAATTTCTTTAAGGAGGGGAGTCTGTAACAACCTGCATATTTATCGATTTTATATTTTTATATTTAAAATCGTTAATCGGATGTTAGTCCGAAAAGCTACTTTTTGCATACGGTCAAATTAGGACTCGAGACCACTCCCATTGAGTTCAAAATGTCGTTTGCAATCTTTTTAAGTGTAAACTTCGATATGTTTGGAGCTAGTCAAAAATTCGACCATTTTCACTTTGGGTTTGGGTTTGGTTCAGCCCTATGTTTTAACTTAACACTCCAAACTGAAACCCCCTCTTCATTCACTCCCTCCTCCTCTTCATTTCAGTTCTAAAGAGATTAATGGTGAGTGGAATGGGAAATTAAAACTCAAAAACCCTAGTTTCCATCTACAAATCAAGTTATAGCTCCAAATCAATAGAAGAAGCTTTGGTAAGTCTCCTCTTCTTCTTCCCCAACTCACTCTCTTATCAATTTCAGAAATTCCTAAACCTAATTTAGGAAATGTTTCTCTTTTTAGCTTAGAATCAAGCTTGTTGAGTTGGGATTGAAAAGAGATTGTCATTGCCATTGTTCTATAGCTCCTTCATACTTGTGCTTGTGTATAAAGGTGAGATTTTTATCTCACATCTAAGTCAATAATTATCTTCGATTGTTAGGTATGAATTCCTAACACTTATCCTTGTGCAATTCCTGAGTCGTTGTTGCTTGACCGATCGTTATCGATGTCGTTTGGCCATTTTTGGCCTAGGTTCAGGGAATGCCCTGAATAACAGTTTCAGCCGTCTGAACGTATGGTTCAGACGTCTGAATGGAATACTGGGAATTTTCTTCTCCCAGCATTCAGACGTCTGAATCAAAATTTCAGACGTCTGAATTGGTTCGTTTTGAACCAGAAAAGAAATAGGCTAAAAATGCCTATTTCAGACGTCTGAAGTCTAGGATTCAGACGTCTGAATTCTGTTCTGGAAAATAGTTTATTTTCCAGATTCAGACGTCTGAATTCTTGATCTCAGACGTCTGAATCTGCTGTGTTTTGCCTAGTTGTTTTTTTAGCTTGAATATCCAACTCTAATCAAACCGGGTTGATTCCCTTTTTGTTGTTATCATTTATTATCGGCCACTTTGTTAAGTCGCCCGCCTTTTTAAACTTAGGTCGCTTGTCTTCACTAAGTCGTACCGTTTTGACGGGGCGCTGCCCCGCACCCCGCCGTGGGCGCTGCCCCCTGGACCCCCGCGACCTGACCGGGCAGGTCGAACCCCGTATTACTCTGCGTAGGCAATCATATCCGAAAGCCATTTAACCGAACTTCTTACTTTGATGGTTTTGAGAATTGATTTCTTTGGATTTTATTCACATCTTCGAATGTGATCTTTTATAATTGATTGTTCCTACAATCACTTTTATGACTTGTCACTTTAAAGATATATGAAGGTTTCAATACTAATAGTAAATATCAAAACTCTTTCATCAAAGCGATTTCAACACTATTTTAAATATCAAAAGTTCGTTTTCTCAAACCGATTTTCAATCTACTAGTATATACAAGCCTTTACTTCACTCGAATGAGAAATCGACTTAAACGACTTAGTAAAACGGGTGGTATGAAACGCTTGCGTTCACTTCGTCGGTTAGCTCTTGGACTTGTTCGATTGAACCCTTTTTGTGACAATTTCCTAGTGAAGATTTACAGCTTGTTCGTAAATATTTAAGTTAAGCAAGTGGTTATGGGACATGAAGCTAAACTCATATATTTACTAGCTTGGTGTGATTGACACTTCCTTATGATCATGACGATCATTTTTGTGATTTAGACTAGCGATTGAGCGATGTCTCTTTGTCTACGTGGGAGACTATACCCCGATCATGTGATGTTTCGGCATCACATTTCTAGGGTAGCACCCTACGGTCTTCGGGCCATTCATGTGTTCGGAAAATTAAATGGATAGCTTCCATGAGATAGCTTCTCGTCATGTGTTTACGCGTAGGTGAGCTTCATGCTCCCATTCATGTGTTAGGCCTCCCCCCTTTTTTTATGTGTTTTCTGGATTTCTGATGATGATTTCTGGAATTTTGTGCTTCACCAATTTTTCGTGATTTTCATTGATATGATATCAGTTTTTGTGCATTGGTGAATTCATGTGTTATTGACTTGTTATGAATACAAGTTTAGGGTATGATACCCTACCTTATCTTTGAAAAGATTCTTGTGATATTGATTAATCTTTTGTTGATTATCATTTACATACTTATAGTAGTATGTCGTAATAGTTATTTCATGTTCATGTCATGCCATTTACTTTATACCATATCATCTGATATTTATAGTTAGACTGATCCGTTTATTATTTTCTTATAAATAATACTCGGGTCAGACCGAGATGTTACAGGTGCTTCTGCTTGACTTCTCTTCAGGATATTTCTGACTTTTGGCTAACTACATAGATTTGTAGTTTTTGGATGTACACCTTTGAGATATAGACTCTATGTTGTGTACTTATTCTTTTGTATAGCACGTGATGCTATTCTTTTGTATTATCGTGGATCTTTCTGACCACTACTCTGATGTACACTTTCATGTGTTATATATTTATTCATATCTTCTTCCGCCTTTGTGATATGGATGTCTGTGACTGATTTATGTTATGTTTATTTCTATATTTGTTTCCGAAGATTATATATAGCCACTGTGTGATAGCTTTGAGTTTGTATCGGTATGTCGGATTTCCTCCTTAAATGATATGCATTCTATACTATCTGACATATCGGTACTCGCACAAAGAAGTTACATGGATGGTCGCTCCTCAACAGCCTTATTCTCCGTGCTAGTTGACAGCATTACTCCGTAGTGTTCTTGGTTAGCGTGGGTATAGAGGTGGGGCGTCACAATGTGTCTGTAGAGGTTTGAATACGTTACATATGTTTTTCTTTTCCTTTTTCATACAATATGAATGTGTCATTTTTCGGTTATAAGAGGCATATAATAATAAATATTGTTGTATTAGCTTACATATAGTTGTATTTTGCTTTACAATGTATACTGTTATGAAGTATATAATTCAGAACTATATGTTGTGAAGGTTAGTTTATTTAAGTTTATAATATTTGATCTTATATATATATTTGTATAGTATACAATTCTGTTTTATATATTGACTAATGTAAGTTATATATGCAGTATTTTATATGTGTTCTATTCGTACTGTCAGCCTATATATATGTGTGTTTAAGTAAGTTATATAAAATATTATACATAAGTTTATATATTAGCTAGTTAATTTATATATAAGTATGTTTATACGTTAGTGTTTCTATATATCTGTAAGTACTTACAATATATTATACTTTTTTGTATAAAGGAAGTATATATATATATATATTAGTTTATATGTTAGTTTTATATATTTTGTTTGAGATATATATGGATTTATGTAAGTTTATATATGTATTAGTATATATGCATAGTAGTGTCGTATAATACATTTAAAACTAGTTTATTGCAATGTCATGATGGGGTCCCTGTAATACTCTGTTTCTTTGAAAGTACATATGTACACACGTCTGTAATATTTTGATTTTTTTCCAAGGTATATAAATATATGTAATATGTTATATGCATGTGTTATAAGTATTTAATTCAAACTCATATCCTGGTGTACTTTTAAATAATTTCAACAATATATATGTTTACGGTGATATGTGCAGATTTTAGGTGATTTCCTATAATATGTATGTGTTTAATGAATTTGATTTTAACTGTATACATATATAGATTCTGATATGTATGTAAATTATATTTACAAGCTTATAGATGATATATTGTATATATAATATATATATATATAGGTTATACATATGTTTAGTATCAGTATATATATAAGAACATATAAGTTTGGTTCAAGTATGTATATATATATAGAAATTTATTTTATATGGGTTCGAATTAAATATGGATTAGAAATTATATGCTTTGGAATTTATTTTAGAAAACAAATAAAAATATATATAATATAATAATGATGTATATATATATTTTCCGTTTATATCAAGCTGATTCGATTTGTTTTCATCGATTCCTGTTATTAGCTCTGTTCGTCGAATTCGTGCCAATCTAACTTTGCTTTGGGATTCATACTTGGATTCATAACTCATCTCATTCTCGTTCATCTCTAGCCTTGAAAGGTGAGCAATCACTCATGATTAATGTCCTTATATTTATTAAATTTGATTTCAATTGAAACGACAATTGAAATATACTATTGTTAGTTATTTACATTGCTATATATATGCCATTATCTGTATCTGCTCACCTGTGACATCTGACACCATTATCTGTTATTTATATTGATGATATATGCTTGTTATATTGTTATCATATCTGTTATCACTCTGCAAGTTCCCTATAAGTATAGAATTCACTATGGGTTGAAATGATACATACCCGAACGATCTGTAGAATAGAAGAAAATCGTTATGGGTTGAAATGATAAACCCAAGCGATTTTCATTTGAATTGAATTTGGGATTGCGGGTTGAAAAGATATATACCCGTATATATTTAAATTGCGGATTGAAATGATAAATATCCGTATCACTTGACTATAGGATAGAAAATTATATACAAACACCGTTGGTCTATATATAAATATTTTGAAAATGATTTTTATGGTTTTGAAAAGAAATATATGGTTTTAATAAATATTGATTTTAAAGATTTATTAAAGTTGATTTAATAAAGTTGATATAATATGTTTAAGTATTTATTTAATATCTATATTTTCAAATATAGAGTTTATAATGATTTTAATAAATTCAGATTTGAAATTTATTTGAAATTATATTTATTTAAGAATTATACTTAAATAAGTTTGATCTGAAATTTATTAAATTTGAAATTTTAAAGATATGTTTTATAACTTGAATTTGATTCAAATTTATATAAATATAAATGGGATATTTTGTTTATTTAAATTTGTAAATTGAAGTTGTGTTTAGATATTATTGAAATGATTAAGTAAATATTTCAAAACTAATAATAGTAAAGTGAATTTGATATATATATATATATATATATATATATATATATATATAAAATTATCGAATTTAGTTTTGAAATGTTGAATATATTGACATTGAAATATATTGAAATTTGAATGAATTATTTTATGGTTCAAATATGTATTTAAAATCGATAATTTGAAATGGTTTATTGAGAAACTAAATCGAGTTGAAATTGATGATTTAAGATTTGATTAAATTTGAATTTTGAAATTCGAGTTTATTTGAATCGATTTGTGAAATTTAAGGAAACTATTTTATTATATAAAGTATTTTATCTATATCTTAAAACTATATTTTATTTTACTTAATAAATTATTTTCATATAAACTATTTGTGAAATTTGATTTTTAAAGGACTTATGATTTCGAAAGCGTTATAACTTTGGAAAGTGATATGATTTTGGAAATGATATATTGAAGCGAAAACGATATCGTATTGATATGGTTTTGAAATGGAAATGATATTTTGGTTTTGAAGTATAAACTATTTTGAAATGACCACAGTGTTATAATAACGTTTGGTTGTTAAGGAGACCGTGATCGGATATGGGCATACTCTCTGTCGATACCGAAAACCACTTTAACAACTGTGTACATGGTGGAGATTCCAGAATGAAGTAGGTTGGTGGCGACGATTCTATATGAGGTATATACATGGACCTAACTTCCGTGAGTTGGCATAAGGTGGCTAAAGCAGGAGCAATCGACGGGCTAATGAGGTAGCATCTCTGATCGGACACACTCCATTGTATGCCATTCTATTACTTTGTGATTGATTTGGTGCACACCCTTGATTCGGGAGTGTGGCTCGAGGTGGGTGATTTACTGCGGCTCTGCGTTACCACCGGCCCGGAAGTGTAATTGGTATATCTACCCTGGCATTGCCTAGTTGTGCCGTGTCACCTACCCTAGCGTGCTTTACTACGAGTTTGATTTGTGTCGTACCTATGGAGTATCCTCTGGTAGCTCCAGTTTACGGGGTATTACGGTATTGTATAGGCTATTGGCACACCTAAAAATGTGTTAAGGTGGAAAATGTAAAGCCTTAACGCTATTTTTAAATAGTATACTTTACTGTAGACATTATTATAATAGTGTATATTACTACATAGTAGATAGTTTAACGGATCCTTAGAGGATGGTTATCCCAAACATCCTTTAAGTTACTTGTATTTCAGTTGATATTTCCCTTGAGTTGGATTTATTGATATAAAAATGTTAATCCTGACTCGAGTGTTTTGTGTTTTGCTTTACGCTCGAGTCAGACTGAGTGATACAGTATTCGAGACTCACCTTTGGAGTTGGAGCTTCGCTTGGAGACCCAGTTATCTATCCAGCTTCCAGTTATTCAGTTGATTCCAGTGATGTATTCAGATTGTGAATTTGACTATTATATTGATACATCTATGTATTCGAGACCTCTATTGTATCTTACTTAACTCTGTTATATATATAGTAGCTTCATGAACTACTATTCTTTTGTTTCCGCTGCATTATTGTTATATTACTCTATGTCTGTGATTCTGTGATTATTTATTTACTGTATATGCTTAGTTTTGCCAAATTTAAATTAACAATCTGATATTTTGAGCAATTCAAATCCGACATGTATGGATGCGAATGGTTGAAAATTTCAGGTTGTTACATACGCGGTGGGCGATCATTGCTACAATGCGTTACCACCAATCCTACGACCCGAACTGGTAGCATCCTTCCTTGGGCATTGCCTCACATGCCTTGTCATACTTTTATCCTTATACGAGACCACTACTAGTTTGGTTTAGCATTGTCGAATCACGGCGCATCCCTATCCCCCGACATGTTACTGGGGCGTTATATGCAAAGTGTACGACAATGCTTAAAAACGCGTTAAGGGGGATTAATGTAAAGCCTTTACACTAAGAAAAATATATATTTTACTGATTAGACATTATATATAGCGTATTCTACTTTATATAAATATTTTGACGGGTCCTTAAGAGATGGAAAATCCCGTAACATCTCTTGAGTTATTGCTCGCATGTTATACACTGGATATGAGATGTGAAATCCCATAAACATCTCCGACGCTATTACACTCATATTATATGTGATATTGATTTGACTCATATGAGGATATTTTAGTCATGACTCAAGTGTTTTGTCTTTTCATTACACTCGGGTCAGTCCTGGATTTTTCAACGCATAGAAGATTATTTTCTGGAGGACGAAGACAAAGATTTGGTAAATGATATTACTAGTATTATTTCACAACATTGTTTGTTCCGCTACGTTATTCTATTATTCTGTTGTATATATAACTCTGATAAATGTTGTAAAATTTTAATCAAATGTATAGTATAAACAGCTTCATGAACTGTTTATTTGCTTATTATATTTTGTCATTCCGCTGCGAGATTCTGTATTTGTTTTCTTCTTTCCTTATTTTTCTTAATTAAACCCATTGGTTATCTGTATTTTGGATTGTTTGAGTTGGACATGTGTGGTCATTATTGATTTAAACCATCTGAAATGTGGGTCGTCATAGTTGGTATCAGAGATTTGGTTTAGCGATAACCTTAGCTTTATGGGGTTTGACTCATTAGAGATAGGGTAGTGATACCCTAGAATGAATTGTTTGAGCGTATATATATGAGAGTGCATACTTGTAGTGTTATAAAATGTTTTATATTATATTTACTTATCCGTTGAGTTTTTTATGAATTCTGGTTGGTACGTGGGACGCCATGTTATAGATAAAGGTTTCTAAACACTTAAACGAGGCAAGTCGACATAATATTATTTCAAAATTGGGTAAATAAAATAATTTTACCTAAATTATATTTTGTATATAGAATGATTACTTTCATAAACCTGTATGATTATCAATGAATGTTTTTTGTTAGGAGATGATAATATTAGTTATCATCGATTATTGGTTGAATTAAACTAAAAACGAACACTCTATGAACTCTATTTTACGAAGCATTCAATAATTAAATTGAATTGAAATCTAATTACAGTAAGAATTGTTTACAATAACAAAGTTGTAAATTAACAAAATATTTTCATAGTAATGTAATGGAATTGTACAAGTATATTTATAATATAGCTTATAAATAGAAAGGATTTAAGAGCTGAGAATTTTAGAATTTAAATCCCATTGCTTTCAAAGTTGTTTTCAAAGCCTTCACAATTAATAATAATAATATTTGAAAGTGTTTTGACTAGAAATATATTTCGAAAAGGTTTTTGAAAGAAATAAAAGCATTGAACTCGCTTTAGACGCTGGGAGATAATTCTAGGGATGAATGCAGCATCGCCAGTATTCATTTTCGAGTTTCTGAATGGGAATTGCTACCGAAAGAAATTTATTTCTGGTTAAAACAAATTTGATTGTGAAAAAAATATTCCAAATATGTTTTGATTAATATATGAAAATAGTTTTGAACTTATGAATTAAAAATAGTATAGATAAGAAATAAGTTTATAATTGAACATGAAAGTAAGACCGAATTTTAAAATAGTTGACATTTTGGTTAAGCAAATAAAAGAATATTTGAATTTAAGATATGAAACAAAAGAATTAACCTAGAAATGTTAAATAAATTGAGTTAATGAAATGAAATAAACAAAATGAAGTTTAACTCAAGAAAGCTTAAATGAAAGTGAATTGTATTTCAAATGAATTAGATAAAATAATGAAATGAAATTTAGGTGAATAAATTTGTATAACTTATAGATTTGAGAAATATTAAGCTAAAAACAAATTTTAAATTTGTTGAATGTGAATGATAAGAAAAGAAAATTTAACTTAAATAAAGTTAAATAATCGGAGTAATGAATTAAATGAAATAGAGTTTAACTTAATAAAGATTAAATGAATTGAATTGGATTTGAATGAAACTAGATGAACTAGTAAAGTGAATTAGTTTTACGTAAGCTATAAAATGAATTAATAGAATGAATATGAACTTGAATTATAAAATGAAATGCAATTTGGGTGTGAAAAAAGTTGAAATTTGAATTATTGAATGAAATCTTAATTAAGTCAAATTGAATGGGATAAATTGTAACGACCTGGTATTTCGAACCATTCGCATCCGCACAAGTCGGACTTGAATTGCTCAAAACATCATATTGTTAATTTATATTTGGCAAAACTCAGCATATACGGTAAATAAATAAATCACAGAATCACAGACATAGAGTATTACAACAATAAGCAGCGGAATAGATAAATAGTAGTTCATGAAGCTACTATACAAACAACAGAGTTTGAAATAAAATACAACAGAATATCTCAAATAAAAATGAAGTCTCGAATACAAACAGATGACATCTCTGAACAAAATCAACTGGAAAAGCTGAATAGATAAGATAGATCTTCAAGCAAAGCTCTAATCTCCAAAGGTGAGTCTCAAACGCTGTGACACTCGGTCTGACCCGAGCGTAAAGCAAAACACAAAACACTCGAGTCAGGAATAACATTCTTATATTAATAAATTCAACTCAAGTGAAATGTCAATTGAAATACAAGTAACTTAAAGGATGTTTGAGATTTCCATCCTCTAAGGATCCGTGGAACTATCTACTATGTAGTAATATACGCTATTATAATATGTCTATAGTAAAGTAAACTATTAAAATAGCGTTAAGGCGTTACCAATATCCCCCTTAACACATTTTATATATTCCCATAGTCTATACAGTACCGTAACTCCCCCCGTAAACTGGAGGGCTATCAGAGGGCACTCTATAGGTATGGTACAAAACAAACTCGTCGAAGGCGCACTAGGGCAAGTGAATACGACACTCGAGGCAATGCCAGGGTAGATATACCAATTGCACTCCCGGACTGGTGGTTACGCATAGCAGCTACTACCGCCCACCTCGTGAAACACTCCCAAATCAAAAGGTGCACCCAATCAAATCACAAAAGTAATAGAATGGTATCGAAGAAATGTGTCCGATAGGGGGAATGACCCCACTTGGCCCGGTATAGCTCCTGTTTTAGCCACATCAAGCTGACTCACGGGAATCAGGGCAACGCAAATACCATATAGAATCGTCACCAAATCATCCTACTTCATTCTGGAATCTCCACCACGTACACGTTGTTAAAGTGGTTTTCGGTATTGGCAGAGAGTATGACAATATCCGATCCCGGTCTCTTTAACAACCAAACGTTATTATAACACCGTGGTCATTTCATTTCAAACAGTTCATGATTCATATCAAAATATCATATCATTTCAAACTATATCAATTTGGTATCATTATACACTTTAAATCATATTCATTTCCAAAATCGTAACACTTTCAAAATTATAACACTTTCAAAATCGTAACACTTTTGAAATCATAACATTTGGAGATCATAACACTTTGAAACCATAACACTTTGAAATCATAACACTTTCAACCTAAACAGTTTAGATGTTGAAAATAGTATATATATTAAAATACTTTATAATTTAAAATAGTTTATATATATAATAAAATAGTTTATATAATAAAATTAGTTCCTCCAATTTCGCAAATCGATTTAAATCATCTTAAATTCCAAAATTCAATTTGAATCAATTCCAGTTTAACCATTTCAATTTAAAGTTCAAAGACTCAAGTTTAAATATTCAAACATTTACAATATAAATTTCATTTATATTTCAACATTTAACTTTAAATTTATTCAAATTGGAAATTATTCCCATGACCATTTTTATAACAATTTATTTAAATCCCAATATATATATATATATATATATATATATATATTTAAATCAATATTAAATATTCAATCTCAATTTTATTCAATATTGAGAATATTCATTTAATCACTTTTACCGAATCAAGTTATAAACCAAGTTATAATCATATCCTTTCAAAATCTCAAAACTAATAAGTTTAAATCAATTCTTTCTTAAATTCAATTATTAACCAATTTAAATTCCAAGCCAACATTAATTTATCTTTCCAGCCTTTATTATTAAAGTTATAAAATCTATTTTAAAATATTAATATAAATTTAAGTAAATACTTAAACATATTATATACTAATTAAATTAAAACTTATTATTAAATTTATTTTTATATTAAATCTATTTTTAAAATAAATAAAATACAAGAAAAATCTTGAAATTTACATTTTTCAATTAAATATAATAGCATGTCTCACAAGTGAACAATTACAGATATGGTGATAAATTAAATAAATATATACAACAGAATATGGTGTCATATCTCACAAGTGAACAGTTACAGATAATAGCATATCATATATAGCAATTATAAAATTAACAGTTCAATTTAGCAGCATATTTCAATTGTCGTTTCAAGTGAAATCAAATTTAATAAATATAAGAATGTTAATCGTGAGTAATTGCTCACCTTTCGAGGCTAGATTTGACGATGAATTGGGTTACGAATCCAAGCACGAATTCCAAAGCAAAGCAAGATGGGCACAAATTCGAGGAACAAAGCTGATAAATTAGAATCAATGGAAAAAAAATCAAAATCATCCTGATATAACCGAAACGAAATATATTATATAAAACCAAAATTTAATCTAGAAATACACACTTTAAAAATAAAATTTCCATATTATATATATATAAACATAATATATTAACAAAGTCTATATATATTATATTACACAATCATTGTTTAATTCGAAACACATATATTTTAAAATCAAACATATATATATATATAACGGGACAGCATAGACTATCACTATGGTTCACTGAACTAAAATATATATATATATAACAAATAAAACTTATGCAATATAAATCAATGACAAGAATTTATAAACTCAAACCCTTTTCTCATATATATTAATAGAAGACTGGAATGGATAAATCAAACAAAGCAGCAGTAGTTATACCTAACTTATATACATTATATATGCAGCAGATTGTCTATAACAAATGTAAACTTCCACATTACAAATCGACAGACCATAGCTTAAAAATGTTTCGAATGAATATTAAACATAACATCTATATACGTTTTAAAATCATAAAATCCTTTTCAAATATGGACAAAACATATTGTATATATGTATACACTCCAAAATACGAAAATAAACACAATATATATATATATATGTATATATATTCTTCTTAACAATCATCAACATAAGTATAATATATATATATATAACAACAGAGAAATAGCTTATAAATCCTATATATATAATAACATATAATAGTTTGTAAAAAATTTATATACATATAACAACAGACCAATATAAACGCATATTAAACTTATACATAGATATGTAACTTCTACAAATAGGTCAGTTATATAAATCGTTACAAACTTGCACAATATAAACATCTGTATATATATTTATATATGTAAACAATTTAAAAGTCAATTGTTAATAAACAATTTATATATTGCCTTTCAACCCTTTTATATATACACTTAAAACAAATACACGTAATGCTATATAAACCATTCTATGCAAAACCAATATTTTTCTGTACTGTAACCAAACACAAAAGTAACTTCAATATAAATATAAGTTTATATACCTTCTTCCAATTTTTTATATACATATATAACAATAAGGAGTGGAATCTCGGTTGGAGGATGGTGCTCGGCGCACCGCTGGTGTTCGGGAAAAGGAGGTCGAAGGCTTGGTGGAGGGGAGTTGCGTGGGAAGCAAGTGACGAGGCTATTGAGTTCGGCTGTGGTGATGTGGTTTGTGTCAAGCAGGGATGCGAATGTGGATGAGAACAAGGTGGTGGCTGCTAGCATTCAAGAGGACAGTGGCTAGGCATGGGTGGCGATTGAGTTAAGGTGGAAGAGCGGGTGTCTAGAGTAGGGGAAATACAAATGAAGAAGCTGGTTATCAATAGAGAAATGGAAACGCACCTTTTATAAATATTCGTTAGAACAGAATTGGGAAAACAAGAGGGGGAAAGGGAAAAGCCTAGTGAAGGAAGAAGAGCAACAGGCTCTCCAACGAATATAAAGTAAATTAATAATATTAAATTTATTATTCCACAAATCAAGGACAGAATAAATGAGATGAATAGGCTTGAACGAATTAAAATCTGATTTCTGTTACACAGTGCCAGCAATTAATTTCTAGGTATTAAAAAGGCTAAACGGCTATATGCTTTAATACTGTGGAAATTGAAAGGAAAGAAAAACCCAAAAGTTTTAAAACGAGTACCGATACGGTTACTGTTTCCGCCGATTCCACCGCGTATCGGACTCCAAAACACACAAATGAATATACTGCGGAGAACAGCACAACGAGATGATCAGAACGGTGCACAGATATCGGCGATACGACCATCCTATCAAAAGTCGATATTCGGTACCGAAAATGCTGCTAAAACGCCGAAAATAAGATAAACGGAGCAATAGCAGTCCAAATTTGATGAAATGGAAAATGACGTCTCACTCAGAAGATGATTTACAAATTTATTATATAAAAATATTCAGGTTTGAAAAACGTTTTATTATCATCAAATATTAACTGATTTAATTTAAATAAAATTACACAACAAAATTAAACTTCCATATATTTTGATGAAAATTTACCATTTGCTATGTTTAAATAGACGTTTTCCAAATATTAAATTTTTATTTCCAAATTTTTATTATTTAAAATTTCACAAAAATTCAGTTAATTACGTTATTAAAACCATTAAAATTAACGGGTCGTTACATAAATTAATGAAATAAGTTAATGAAATGAATTATAAGATGAAAGTTAACTTAAGAAAAGTTAAATGAAATTGATTATGATAAAAAGAAGAATATTATTAATATGAATTTAAGTTATAAAATAAAATTTACTTAAGTAAAGTTAATAATATGAATTAATAAAATGAACTAATGAATTGAATCAATGAATTAATATGAGCTTAAGTTAAGAAGTAACAATAAACATGAGTTGTGTTATATAAAATGTTTATAGTAAACTTAAACGGTTTTATGAAATGGTTTATAAATGTATTAGTACTAAAGAGAATAGGTAATGAAATAAAAATTAACTTAATAAGGTTAAATGAAATGATTTTATAAAATGGTCCACATAAATGAATTTAGTATGAAATGTTTAAAAAAAGTGAAATAATTGAAGTTTGAATAAAATGAAATAGATGTAAATAATTGGAAGTAAACTTACTAAATGTTAATAAAAATTGAATGTTAATAAGAATGATAGTGTATAAATTAAATATTGACATTGGAAAATGTAAAGTGTGATGATTATGAATTAATTAGATGAATATTAATTGTTGAATGGTTTCTTTTGTTGTAAACCATTTTTATAACTGTTTTGGTTGCATATAATTATTATGGTTGGGTATTAGTGCTTGTATTTATGGTTTTGATT
The DNA here is from genome assembly GCA_030737815.1 of Allium fistulosum. NCBI lineage: Eukaryota > Viridiplantae > Streptophyta > Magnoliopsida > Asparagales > Amaryllidaceae > Allium > Allium fistulosum. The sequence goes on from CM060908.1 coordinate 370,971,109, forward strand.
CAGAATTCAAGTTATTTGGTTCTATTAAACTCATACATGCTTTCTATATCTTTTATATACAACTATTATTCTAGTTTGAGTTGAGATAGGTACACACGAAGGCCGTTTGGACGTATATGCAGATTTGATTTGCTTTTGCTTGCTTAATATGAGCGAAGTCATTCGTATTAATAATAATAAGGTACATATCTCGAATTACATACTGCACTTTTATATTTTTCCCTATAGGATGCCTCATCATTGAGATAAGATGTATATTTGGTTATATATTTGGTATATATATTATATTGTAAATTTTTACATCGAGCCGCGGAAAGGAGATGCTGCCAATATTTTCCGTAAATCCGGGTGTTAGAAAAATTTTGAGATTTAAAAATTTTCATAACTTGTTTTATAAATAAGTTTTAATTTCCGTAAAGCCGGTATCGGAATGACGTAGCGGAAGCATAGTAAAGGTTTTGCAAAAATATATTTTATGTTTAATAAGTTGATCATTTTGAATAAAATATATCAAATGTTAGATTCCTTACTTAACCCCTTTTCGAGGACAAAAGTTTTGAGTGAGGGAGAATATAATGACCCATATTTTTAACTATTTTAAATTTTTAAATTTAATATGATTATTTAATAAAAATGGTTATTAATGTAGTGTATTGAATATGAACCTGAATAAAATTTTGGAATAACTAATTTCGAAGATTTAGACAATAACAAGTATTGATATAAATTCTATGTATTGAATGTGTTTATAATCAATAGCTGGGATTGAATAATAAATGTTGAATTATTTATTAATGTAATTTGTTAGATAATTAAATTGTTTAAATTAATATTGGAAATTATTTGAATAATTTAATCTTGAATTTAATATGAATGAAAATGATGTCGAAAGATGATTTAAATTTTATTTAAATATAAATGAAGATTGTTTACTTTAAAATTGAATTTAAAGTGATTAAATTGATTTTGGAAATTTCTCGTTTTAATTAACGTGTAAAATTAGCCTTTCGGGCCACTGTCTCGGATTTCGATGAAACTGGTTTCATCGAATCCATAATAGTGAATTATTGTGAGATTTCAAGTTTTGTAGCGATCAGACTTATCGTTTGGCCGTGCGAGCTTGAAACGCATAGAAATTAATTAAAAGAAATTAATTAAAATAATTTGATTTTGAAATGTTATCTTCTGAATATGATGGAATTGGCTCTCGAAACTAGTTCCATTGTGTTCGGAATGAGGGTATAACATATAGAACATTAGGCGGCACGTCTCGTTTGGAGTTCGAGAATTTCAGACATTTTAAAAGTTAGACATTTGCTAGTTAGAGTAATATATATACCCCATAACTCAACACTTCGTACGCTACGCACACATTCATGTCTCTCCTTGTACCGTCCTCTCCTTTATCATTTCAATTTTGCAGACAAGAGAGAGATAAAAAACAAGAATGAAGCGCGCGACTGGAGGGCGATGGCGAGCGCGTGTTGGCGCGCGAGGAGGTGGGTAGGGCGGCATCAATGAGGTGGCGGTCGCGGTCTGGTGACCTGGGCTGGTGATCGATCGACGTCAAAATAAAAATAAAACTACGCGTGATGGAGATAGGCGGGGCCAATGTCAGGTACAGGCGACGGTGGGGCACGATGGTTTTGGCGTTCGTCGATCATAAGAGGGAAAAAAAGAAATCGTGAATAGAAAGAGAGCAGAGCACGTCACCAGGTAACGGGAAGAAGGTGAGGTTGTTTTGTTTTATTTATTTTGTTAATTTAATTTTAATTACCTCGTTATATTAATAAATTTGTATGTTGTTCGTATGAGGTTGGATTCGAGTGTGCCGTCTTTTGCGTTGGATTCGTATCAACGTCATCTACATCATGGAGTTTGTTTGTAATTTATTTGACTCTAAAAACATTTCAGTTTCAAATAAAGGTGAGTGTTTTATAATGCTCACGAAATACTAAAATAATTGTTATGTTAGTTAAATTGATATCATGAAGTAATTTAATTTTATTGACTGTTGTTTGGTAAATTTAGCTGACATTCAAATTTATATGAATTGAAATGATAGGAATATGAATTGACCGTTCAAATTTGGAATTTGAATTAAATTGCTAGTAAACTCCCAATTATTGATAATTAGTTAACTGTCGTGATTTATTGGCTATTTTGGATGTTGATTGTGAAGGATGACTATTGGTTGATATTTTGGATGATTGTATGTTTATTTATTTATATGTATATAATGTTATCACCCTGTAAATTATTTGACAGCATATAAAATTATAACTTGAATTATTTCTAATAAATTAAGAAATAGGTTGAAATGATATATACCTATGACACTTTGATTTGGATTGAAATGATATATACCTATGACACTTTGATTTGGATTGAAATGATATATATCCATCCTTGAAATTAAATTGAATAACTGATCACTTGGCCAAAGGATAGAAAGTTATATACAGACACCGGATTGGTTAAATTAAATAATTTTAAGTTCTTGGATCGAACTTATTCCAACGATTTTGTTTTATAAAAATAAAATTGAATCGAAATATGGGAATTGAATTAATTATGAATTCGAGTTTGAAATGTTGAAATTAAATTTAGTAAAAAGAAGTTGTTTTAAAGAATTTAATTGGAATTAGAAGTCATGATTGAAACATGACTTGAATTATTGAAATTGAATTGTTTAAAAGGATTTGAACTTTTACTTGAACTTCGAATTTGTTTTAAGTAAAAGCGATATATATGGATATTTCAAAATTGAGCTCGAAATCAAATTTTTTTGAAGATTTGAATCCAAAATTTGAACATTAAAGTTTATTTGAATTAAGTGGTTTAAACCGATATTCTGAAATTTAACTCGAACTTTATATAAACTGAAATAGTTCGAATGAAATCGAAATCGAATCTAATTCGAATTGAAATCGAAGTTTATTTGAATTTGAAATTGATTTAAATTGAAATCGAAATTAAGTCGATTTGAATCGAATTGATATTGAAAATGATTTGAATTTGAATAATTGAAATTGAATCAGTTTTATTGGAATTTGGACTTGGGTTCAGATTTGTTGAAATGGAAAGAGACAGTTTGATTTGAAATTATTTTCAGAATAAATTATTTTAATATAAACTATTTAAATTCTACCTTTTTAAACATTCAAATTATTTTGATTTTCCAAGCTATTTTACTATATAAAGCATTTTCAACACTCAAACTATTTTATATTAAACTAGTTTAACTTTTAAATTATTTAAAACTACTCAAACTATTTTCTAAAATTCAAACTGGTCAAGGTTGGAATGTTTATATTTAAATCATGGATTTAAATGCGAATTGGGTTAAGATGATGTTATAACCTAAATGGAAATTCAAAATGATTTTGGAAGTGAAATTTAGATATTGAGGCGAAAATGATTTTTGAAGTGAAATAGCGTTTTTGAAGTAAATATGATATTTTGAAATGAATGATATTTTGAAGCAAATATGATAATTTTGATATCAAGTATGAATCGTTTTCGTAATGTAAAAGAACCAACCGGTGTATAAAATGACGTTTGGTTGTTAAAGAGACCGGGGCCTCTTATTGGCATACTCTCTATCAATATTGGAACCATTTTAACAACTGTGTACGCGGAGGAGACTCCAGAATGAAGTGGTTGGATTTGGCGTATGTTTGCTGGATTTGAAGAAAGAGAACGATGATGGATAGACTCCGGCACTTGTGCCAATTTTAAATGACTAAAACAGGACGACTTGACAGGGCCAATGAGGCTACGTACCTCTAGTGGACATCCGTTCTTCAATTTTCTTCTTGGACTTGGTACAAACTATTACTCTTGAAGTTGGTTTCGATTGGTGCACCTTAATTTGGGATAACCTCCCTTTGACTCGATATAGGATGGATGTACTCAGTGGGCGATTGCGGCTACCATGCGTTACACCAACCCTGCGACCCGAACTGGTAGTATCCTACCTTGGGCATTGCCTCACGTGGCTTGTTATACTTTTATCCTTATCCTCTGACATACTATTGGGGTGTTATATGAAAACTGTACCACAATGCTTAAAAATGCGTTAAAGGGGATTAATGTAAAGTCTTAACGCTAAGAAAAATATTTATTTTACTGATTAGACATTATATATATAGCTTATTCTACTATATATAAATATTTTGACGGATCCTTAAGAGATGGAAAATCTCGTAACATCCCTTGAGTTATTGCATGCATGTTATACACTAGATAGGAGATGTGAAATCCCATAAACAACTCCGACGCTATTACACTCATGTTATATGTGATATTGATTTGACTCACATAAGGATATTTTAGTCCTAACTCGAGTGTTTTTCTTTTCATTACGCTCGGGTCAGTCCTGAGTTTTTTAGGGCATTGAAGATTATTTTTTGGAGGACGAAGACTAAGATTTGGTATATGATATTACTAGTATTATTTCACAACATTGTTTGTTCCGCTGCATTATTCTATTATCTATTGTATATATAACTCCGATAGATGTTGTAAAATTTTAATCAAATGTATAGTATAAACAGCTTCATGAACTGTTTATTTAATTATTATATTTTGTTATTCCACTGTGAGATTCTGTATTTGTTTTCTTCTTTCCTTATTTTTCTTAATTAACCCCATTGATTGTCTGTGTTTCGGATTGTTGAGTTGGACATGTGTGGATTATTGTCGATTTAAACCTTCCGAAATGTGGGTCGTCACATACAAAGTGTTTCAGAGTTACTGTAATTAATTTTGAAAGTTATAACAACTTGTCTTCACAAATGCTAATGATACAATAGTAATGCAACCGAAATAAATACTATAATAGGTAATCATCCAACTCATCTCCTTAAGCTCCAAACGTCCACAGCTAAAATCTAAAAATATACGCAGGGCTGACTCGAGCATTATAAGAAAATAACACCCTGATCGGTCTGGTTAACTAGCGTGAGAAACTTATAAAATATGAGTGACATGTGATAGTAACCCTTAAGACCATACAGATTCCCATAATGGTTTTCCTCTCAAAGAAGCTAACCATTTATTAAGTTTAACCTATAGTGATATGATAGATAATGTCTAGGGTGAAGCACATAAATCATATCAAATAGCTATTGTGTGAACGCCACAACAATAATAGGTATACAATCAATACCACTAAGGCGCGTTCATATATGGATTATTTTCTGCAGAGACGTCCCTAGTAAACTGAAGTGAATCTCCATTACAAGGATCAGAAACTATCTTTCGAGCTTCATATATCTCTAGATAGGACATGCTCTAAGTTAAACACAACTGGCCAAACAGTGAACTGCGTGACACTAAGTATAACCAACTCCTAAAGCTCAATAATCAAAATCATACTCTAGATCTGTAGTTGATATAACCTCATGAGTAAGCTAAACCTAAAATTGCACATCTTACTCTAGTTTTAGTAATTACTGATGTTAGGGCTACATTCGACATCTCTCACATGAGTCTTCATCACTTGAGTAGCACATGAATTCCCAAGTGGATTCCTTCATCTCGAACAGATCACTAATAACTATATGGATTCAAGCATCTTGAACAGATCTCGAACCTCTGTATAGGTTCCTCGCATAAGTCCTTCGATGAATGATAATGCTATCATCTCTCTTGAAATACTCCTTAAGATAGGCAGTATCCAACGATAGCATCGTTCGAAATGTTAATGCTGAACTTTCCCTTGGACTTAACCTTAGGATGGATAGTTATGCTCTAACCAAGAGTGCCATTTCATTCCCGTTAAGTCAAACAGGATGGCACCTGTTTTGACTTAGTTATTTATGAAAAATATAGTTAGACTACAAGGAGTTCCTAGTAGCATAGTCAGTGACATAGATGCTTTGTTCACTAGTGAATTCTAGAAGACTCTATAGGATGTGTTAGGTACCAAGCTTAAGATATGTACCGCTTATCACCCTCAGATAGATGGGCAAACAGAGGGAGTCAATAAGGTACTTGAGGATTTGTTTAGAGCTTGTGTACTAGATTTTGGTGGGTCGTGGGAAGACCATTTGCACTTGGTTTAGTTTTCCTATAATAATAGCTATCAAACTAGTATAGGAATAACACCATTTAAAGCTTTGTATGGAAGACCATGGAAATCCATAGTATGTTGGTTAGAGACCGAAGATAGATTGGTTATTTGTTTGGATTTGGTAAGAGAAGCTGCAGAAAAGATTGAGTTGATTCGAGCTAGAATGAAGGAAGCTCAGTCTAGGTAGAAAAGTTATGCAAATAAAAAATGGAAAGACTTGAAGTTCTTAGTTTGAGATCACGTTTTCAACAAGGTATCATCGATGAAGAGTGTAATAAGATTTGGAAAGTCAGGGAAATTGGCACCTAGGTTTGTTGGACCATTTCCTATTATAGAAAGAATCAAGAAACTCGCTTATAGGATTGAGTTACGGGGAAGTTTGGTAGGTGTCCACAATGTTTTTCATGTTTCTCATCTGAGGAAGTGTGTTCGAGATCTAGAAACTATTATAACTCTGACTACACTGGAAGGCTAAGTAGTGGAACCGGACATGACAATTAGTAGATAACCGATTTGTATTATGGCTAAGGATGGGAAAAAGATAAGAAATAAGATAGTCAGATTAGTAAAAGTCCAGCGGAGTGATGACAAGAGAGACTGTACGTAGAAAATAGAGGACAAGATTAGGGATACTTATCCTGAGTTGTATGATGGCATGTTTTATGTTTATGGTTATGATTGTTGTTGTGTACCTTATCGTAATTTCAAGGATGGAATTCTTTAAGGAGGAAAGTCTGTAACACCCCTAATTTTGATTAACATTATTTAGGATATTTAATGAGATACATTAAATAAAATAATATAGAATGTTAAGGAGATTGAGATTTGACAATTAAAATGGATCGTGCCTTAATTAATGAACTATTGGAACTAATTAGAACAATAACAAGAAGGAGGTCTTATGAGGAGGGAAAAATAGGAAAAGAGCACAATTCCTTATCTTAAACCTTCCTATTCTCATTCCTACCTCACTTCTTTCATTCAAACGAAACTAAAAGAGTAGGTCGGCCATTGCTAGAGAATTCAAGAGAAGATAAGCTAGGAAGAAAGATCAAAGCTTAGGAGAATCAAATTAAAATACAAATCTCAACCTTCTTTAACCATTCAAGATGAATAATAGTTATGCATCTCAAGTAGTTATTATTTTTGGTTTTAAGTATAAACCTGAATGTTTTGATGCTATTATAACATGTTTTAAAGGACTGAATGATTATATGCTTATTGATGAATATTTGGATTTATTTATGAAATTAGTTAATAGGTTTAAATATGAAAACCTATCATATGATACCTAAATGACTTGAAATTTTGATATGATGTTAGGAGCATTATTTTAGAAGTGGGTTTAAAATTTCTTAATTTTCCAAAAAAGTGAGAATTTATTATGAATTTTCTAAGTGGAGAAAATGAAATATTTTGGTTTTTAATTATTAAAAATAATTAAACATTATTTTTGGTCCCGAAATTTTTACAGGTTAAAAGATATAATAAATTAGATTTATTATGAATTTTTAGGATTTTTTCCAAATGTTTAAGATTCATTATGAATTATTTGACTTAGAAAGACTTAATTATTATATTAAGATATTAATATAAGATAAAAGATTTGCAAAAGTTTTGGATATGGTAATTCTGAACAAGGGCAGTTTTTTGAAAAAGATTTTGGTAAAGAAAGTAGTTATCCAATGGTAATTTGATAAATACAAAGAGTTGGTAAAAAAACTACTTTTAATAGCAAAATAGCAATTTTCATGATATTTATGACATCGCCATGCCGAAGCTAATGATGTCGCCTCTCATCGTGACGCGCTTTTGACCTTCAACGGCAATCCATTGCGATACATATGACACCAAGTACAGTTGGCGTGGAATGGATCGGTCTGGGTCGAAGGGCGAAGTCAAGCATTGAGTTAAACGTCATGAACTTCGGAGTGAGCATTGGTCACCGCTTGTTTCTAAAACGTCGCCGACCCTGTACTTGCAAAGTAACCTATAACGACGATAATGATGCCGCTTGTTTTCAAGAATGCCACAGACCCTATAAAGAAACTATGCCGCATTTTATCATCTCGACTTTATCCTTTGTAGCATGTTTTCAAAAAAGGCAATGATGCCGTGTTTTATCAATTTGACCTTCATGATTATTGACTTTAATCTTTAACACTTGTTTTCAAAGATGGCTATGTTGGTGCCTGTTATCAGTTTAGCCCTATTGATGCCGCTTATTTTCTTTAAGGCCTTGATGTCGAGACTCATCAATGTCGCTGCTATCATCTAAAATTTATAATATGCTATACGAAGTAGTTAGCTTCAACTTTATGCCCTTATGTTTCACCAATAAAAGCTTTTAACATGTTTTAAGGGGCAAAGACACTTGTCGGCTATATCCTTGCCATGTTTTATCAATACAAAGGCTTTATATTGTTTAGGTTTTATAGCCTATGATCTTGAAGTGAGATAACTTCCAAGTGATTACGATATTCATCAATATAATTTATAAAAGCATATATCATGGCATAAATTTTTTAGGATAAAGTAAAGGGCTATATTTTCATTTTAAATATGATTTGAAGGTTTAAATCATTTATAAAGAAATTGATTTCAAGGAAATAGAAAAGAGTATTTACCCAAGATTTTTACTAAAGAGATTATGTTCTTATCACTTTTGGACAGATTGTAATAGGATAAATTTAACGAGGAGATTAGAAAACCAGATGGAACTGGTGTAGAATAGCGCCCTATACTTCAGTTGTTAACCCCTAGCTGATATAAGTAAAAAATTCCAATGTGTAGGGCTTTGTCATGGGTAAGACTAAAAGTAGTTTTATGCACAAAAAAGAATACATGAAAATAAGATAGGTTATAGGTTGGCCTGCAAAATCTTTAGGTTCATAGTGAACCTAGCAAAACTATGAGATTGATAGATAGTCAGGTAAACACTAGGATAAGAGTATTTAGACAGACCGTCCAGTTTTCTTCTAACAGTCAGTTAGGAAATTTGGTATATCTGTTAGGCCTGAGTCAGCCATGTAGGTTTGTAGTTACCCTACGAAAACCAAACATTAGGATGGATAGTCTACTGATTTGACGGATAGTCATGATTAGCCATGTAGCATGCATGCACATGATCATTATATTGTCTATTTTAACCATTATGGTTGCAGGAGTTATTTTACAAAAGATATATTTTAAAAGGAATGTTATTGAAGGGAAAACCCATTCCGCTCAGCGGTGTGGTCCCATTAGATATTTATTAACCAAGATGGCATATTATTATTCACACCTGGCTTTATGTCTGACTCGAAGCTTATGTTTTCCCCTTAAACTCTCGGATGCCCAAAATTTGATTTGAGTAGGTCGAGAATAAGGGTTACAGGTTAACAAGGTTTTGGTGAGTAAATCTTTCGGAGACATGCAGAGGGAAAAGTTAGCAATGCAGAAGTCTATCTATATTATTAATCTACTGTGTTGAAGTTATTTCGTTGAAGTGTATGTAAAGAAAAATGTTATAACTATCTATTAGCAACTCTGATCAACCAAACAGGCATCTTCATATGTAACTCTTAGAGTATTTTGTAATAATTATATTTTATCCAACAACGTTTAGGATTATGTAATGAATATGAAATATTGTCTTTTAAATGAAATGTGAAAGTTGTTTTGAAACTGTGTTTAAATTATTTCATATTCTTATGCTTCTAATGTTATAGATACTATTAACATTTCCATATTTTGTCACCAGAGATTAATACTACATATGACTGCAGCATCTAGTTTCAGGCCTCAAAATGAGGGATGTTATAGTTTAGAAAGAGATAAATATAATATATTTATTGTTTGTCTCTTGATATCAATCATCAATGACACATCGATTTCAATTTTTGGGGTTTACACATCGTGGGTTGTGTTAAAGTAGAAGGTCGAAAGTGGTGGGTTGTAACATTGATACTTAAGTTATCGAGCCTTAAAAGTTTAAGTGGTTATATTTTGAGCCCTTGCCTGGGCCTTGAAGCAAAAACCTACCAAAAGGCTAGTTTATTGGAATGTAAAATTTTATATTTTTATGTCAATCTTTAACTAAGTTCATTTTAGTGTATTTCAATCAGTAAATAATTTTACCAAAATACATTGGTACAAATTTATATAATATTACATATGTTCTAACACTTGTTAAAATGGCTTATTATGTTTTTCTAATCAGTTTCCCACTAGATTTTACATCTCTTAAAAACCCTAAAGGAGATATGGGAGTTTCATATATTCTTCTACTGGTTTTAGGATCCATTTATCATGTTACGACCTTAAGAAGTACCAACAAATTGCAGCCCATATAAATAGTACATAACACATTACCAATTATATCGTATATGATTCCTAACCATCATCTTTGCCTAGGCCCCTACATGACCTTAGGGAGTACCAACAAGCCATGTAGTACATCGTTCACTTGGACCAACTATTTCATGACATATTAAGTATGAACTATATACCACTTGTGGAGTACCAACAAGGGCATATAACATACTCACCGGTGTAGGAACAATTTAAATACTGCTGTGCATATTATATAGCTTGGGGAGTGCACTATATATATATGCAAGTAAGCTACTTAAATGTAAATAACGTATGGCAACTTATATTCTAAAATTCAAAATTTTAGAGTATATTTAAGAGTGATATTGTTAGAAAAATAATGTATTTATTGATATCTAAAAGATATCAAAATCATTCATATATTATAATGCATATATGATATCTAATATTATATACATACATACATATATGCATGGGTGTGTGTTTATATTTTAAATCATAAATAGTTTTAAGTTTACATACATATATATTATTTATAGAAGATCTAATTTTGTTTATATCTTTTATAACTTAATTAATATTATATTTATATGCATTTATTTTATTAAATAAACTTTAAGTGATAATTAGTTAAATAGTTTGACTAATTTGATATATTGAAATATCAAAAAATTTAATTTCATCTATAATTCAAACACTTTGGAATAATTTATGGTTATACCTTTTATAGTTATTTAGTTTAGTTTGAACTCTTTTAAATTAATAATATATATAATTTTTATAAGTATTTAATTAAAACTTTTGAAATTCGAAATTCAAAAACCTTTTTAAAATTAAAATGTCTATCTAATTGCCAAATACCTATATTTGAACTGAGCCCAAAGCCTAAAACATTTTTGGGCCTTACATGTATGACAAACCTCAGTACTCAAATCGCCCAATGAGCAAGGTCAGGTGAATTGTTTGGTAATTTCCCATTTCATCTTAGTTAAACACCCTTTATTGACAGTCGTATCATGTGATCATTTCTTTAAGTGGACCCTAATTTTGCAATATATTTACATTAATACAAGCAGGCTATGATAACACTATTGCTTAGACCCAAACATATTTGTGTTGGCATAGCAAGATCCCTGATAAGTAGGTTTTATGTGTAGCTTCTCGACTCACAAATCCATTCTTGGGTCGTGTAGGGATAAGAGCAAATGATTCGCTACAGATCACACTATGAGAACCCCTTGTCACGTTGGTCTCAACCAAAGCTCCCTTTAATACCATTGTTGGATCGAGCGCATTGGGCAGTGGATAAATTAGGCCAAATTTCAAAAATACTCTCTAATTAATTAAAACGCTAGATATTATAGTGCGTTAATATTAATAAATTGGTGCATTAGATCACATTTAATACATTAAAAGGTATTTGAAAGGTTACATTTAGGTGTCTTAATCTAATAAATTAGTACATTAAATCATATTTAATGCATTGAAAGGTATTTTAAAGGTTATAGTTATAGTTATGTTATTTTTATTTTTCTTATTAATTCTTAATTATATGATACTAATATCCATGTATGTATATATATTCATGGACATTTGGTATCCACATATATATATATATGTGTGTGTGTGTGGATACCAAATATCCATGAATATATATATATATATATATATATATATAAGTATGTGTATTTATATATGTATATGTATGTATGTATAAATACCTAAATCTAAGTGTAGATGTGCATGTGTGAGCATACAATGTGTAGCTAAGTAGGATAAATTATGCTACAAGACATCGTATATATGTCTACATAAATATATAAAAATATAGTAATTAAGATTTAGAGCTATATTTTACACACAAACGCACAGTGTTGGACTTGCATTATTTAAGTGGAACTAGCATTACTTGAATACACACACACAGAGACAGACATACACCCACTCACTCTATTGGAACTTGCATTATTAAAATATATATACACATCTACATACATACATATATATTTATTTATTTATTTGTGTGCGCGCGTCAATCTGTGTGTGTTTATATAATATAAAATAATAAATGTAGTGTGAATTATCTTTATAATATTCAAACATGTATGTATATTTATTGATAACATATATTATATATATTTGTTTAAATATATACCTAATATATATAAATAAATGGTAGTTAATAGTAGTGAATGTTAGTGTATTTAGAATTTAAAATTTAAAATTTAAGTTTAAAATTAATAGTTTTCTAATTCAAACTTACTACCTTTAAAATTCATGCACATATGTTAATTTTACAATTAGATCTCAAACCATATTTTCACTTTTATGTTTTGCAATATGTTTAAAACATACATGTTAAATTTGTAATTACATCTCTGAACCTCTTTTTACTCCCATGCTTTTGCAATTTATTTTTTTAAGAGAAATGTGTGATCCTCTAAAGTAGAGGAGAGCACACATGTACATATATATATATATAACACCGATAATATAGGAGCTGCCAACATGCCTGGCAGGTAACCAATCAAAACACAAAAAACAAAGAAAACAAACTCAGGTAACTTCTTGAATGAGCTTCGGCAAAGCCACCGCCCATTACACCTCAATATCGAACCCCAACAAGGCCACTACCCGATAATGAAGTGTTAGAAGTACCCAAAATAATCATGGTGCATCCAAGTGCACAAATGTGATCAACAAGCAGCTCCACCAGAGAATGAACGCCTCACTGCAAACATCAATGATCCAGATCTAAAATATGAAATCTCTCCAAACAACGATCCTATGACTAGCAATCCTGCAATCCTGGCGACATCGACCCTGAAGCCCTGCAAATAGCATTCTAGCACCATATTTTACCTAAACCTTTACCTATAGATAAAACTAAATAAAATATAAGAATAATACTCATATATGTATATAAATAATATACATATACATATATATATATATATGTGTGTGTGTGTGTGTGTGTGTATTAATGAAATAAAAGTAAGAAAACTAAAGTTAAAACTATAAGATAGTAAGGAAAACTATACTAAGAAAAAGACTTATAAAAGGTTCAAAACTCATTATATAAACATCTGAAATTACTCTAATGATATGAGATAATGATCACGAACTCAAAAAGGCATAAAAATTAACAACATATTTAGTTATATACTTATAAATTTTAAAAAATTTAAAAATGTTAACATTATACTCCTTTAATCAAAAGAACATTATGATAATTGGTAGAATCATCAATCGAATTCGAATAAATGCTAACGCTGTAATTATTAAAGTTAAAAAAATTGTTTTTTTGTTTAAATAACTCAACGTTTTTCTAACCTTATTAAGATATTCTTTAAATGATTATTTTTAGCTAATTTATATTTTGAATTTGAGATCCAATTGAAATAAAATGATGCTATTGTAAATACCAATCTATTAATAATACTGTTATTATTATTAAATAATATTTGATTTAGTTCAAACCAAATATACCAACTTATTATAGTAAACAAAGTATCTAGTATAAACCTATTTTCCTTTTTAAATTTAAATCTTAAGTTATTCCAGTAAAAATCACAATCAGTAACTTTAGTTATAAGAATAAAGTTAAAAATATTAAAAGTATTATTAAGAATATACCAAGTATCCATACAATCATAATAAATATGATTAATATTTTCAAAATACAAGTTACAAAAAGTTCATTTATTATCAATTGGCAAATTCTTTCTTTTTAAAAGCTCAATGGTATTTAGCTTCCCATGCATGATTAACCACATATGAGTCTTAGCTTTTGGTGGTGCATTTGTTTTCCAAATAAGATCAAAAGTATTATTAGTAACTCCCGAGAAATTAAGAAATTTATACAAAGAATTAGAGGTGAATCTCTTACTTTTATCTCATTCCCAGTTAATAATATAATTTCGTTGTCAACGTTATATAAATTCAATCTTGTACATAATAAAGAGAATTGTCTTAAAGTTGTACCTTCTAAGATTCTATTAAAATTGAAATTCCAAGGAGGAACATTATCCGGGGAGCAAACATCTTTAATTAAAGCATTTTTAAATTTACTAATTTCGAAAAGCTCTTTAAATTCAACCCTTAGGGGAATGACTGATATCCAACGATCATGCCAAAAAGTTGTATTGTTTCCTGAATGAACAATCGTATTGGTACCAAGGTTATAAATATCATGACATTTTAAAATTGATTTCCAAAAATTAGACAATTTATTGTTAATCGAAGGTGTAATTTGGTATAAATAATTATTACCATTATAATAATGTTTAGATATAATTTATTTCCAAATAGAATTATCATTTATATCCTTAAATTTCCATAACAACTTCTCTAATAAAGACATATTCATGTTACGTAAATTAATAACACCTAGTCCTCCCTTCTTTTTGATTTACAAACGGTTTCCCAGTTTACTAAGCATTTTAGACTACTGTTAGAATTTTTGATGCTCCATAAGAAATCCCTTCTTATTTTATTAATTTAATTAATCACCCATTCAGGAAAAAGATGCATAGACATCCAATAAATTGGAAGTGCAAATAAAACAGAACTAATAAGAACTAATCTACCTGCTCTCAATAAAAACCTCCCACTCCAACTAGAAGTTCTATTTTTAATTTAACCTATTAAAATTAGCCAATCATCATGTTTAAGTTTAGTTAGTCTAATCAAAAATCCAAGATAATCAATAGGAAAATTATCTATTAAAATGCTTTTGCAATTTAGTTTTAAGATTATATTATTCTGACAAAAATGTTTTTTTAGGTCGAACCAAAATCACATACTCAAACACACTCTCTCTCACACACACACAGATATATATATATATATATATAGACACACACATACAAAAATAACACACGCATACATACATACATATATAAACACAAACTATAGCTTTAAATTCGTTACTTCATTGTTTTTTAACCAAGTTTACATAATCTATAGATTTGAATTCATGGTTTTGTAATTAATTATAATACCAAAATCATAAAGTAAAATTAAAGAGAATACATTATCTGGTTAGAGATGAATTACCCAGCTTTTTCCCACTTGTCAACATAATTGTGTTTTCCTCCTTGGAGATCTTCTACATTAAAGTAAAATTGCTAACTTTTTCTTGGCTAGTGTTGGCGTCAAAATTTGCCACCAACAACCAATTATGTAAAATCACCAATATCTAATCCAATCACAAAAATATGAAGAGAAATAAATGAAGAACAATATTAAAACAATTAGAAATCAAGTAAATAGAGACGCAGGTTTATAGTGGTTCGGCTAACTCCAGCCTACGTCCACTCTAAAGATTTTCCTTTTATTAGTATATATTGCTGATTACAGGTACAAGTCCGTGAAATTCAAGAATAAAATTAGTAGAGTATAGCCTAGGTAGAAGAACCTCCAGGCCATAACAAGGCCACCCAAGAATTTTCAAACCCATTGGGATCCACAATAGGGATCAATACCAATCCCTATTTTGGTGTCCAAATGGGGCACAATCCTCTGGGGTTTTCCCCATGATGTTAGCTACTTACCCTCCAAATTCCATGCCATTTAGACTTACAGTTTTTGAGGTATCGCATTTTCCATAAAGTGGTGTTGCTAATATTTTGATTTCAGCTGATCCCTTTGGAGGGATAGGGGCCGATCCTTCCAAACTCCTCCAAATGACATGTGATCCCTAGGAGAGGTTCTCCATGCTATATTATGTATAGCCTTCAAGTTTCAAGCCAATTGGATTAGTAGAACTCGAGTTATTAATCGATCTTTGTTGCAATATGGTGCGAAGGATTATTATAGCTAATCCCTCCAACTAGCTCCAAATGATGTGCGATCCCTATGGGGTGTTCCACATTTTGTAGTTAGCTTGTACTCCAAGTTTCATGTCAAGTTTCATGTCAATTGGATGTGTTAGGGAAGAGGGCCGATCCCTCCAAACTCCTCCAAAGGCCATGCAATCCCTAGGGTAGACTCCTTAGGGCACCCTCTTTCTATTTCAAAGTTTCACTTCATTCCGCCTTGTGGTTGTTGAGTTATGGAGCGATCATCATTGAGTTGTGTTGTGTGCATCCTGTTTAATCCAGTCCATTTATTTCGATCTCTCTATTTGATCCCTCTTCAAGGGGAAGTATTAGTTTCATACTTAGCCATTTTTTGAGTGCTGTCCACCTGAATCCATTCAACTATAGTCCATAGTTTAAAAAATAATCGATCTCTAATCCTGGTAACCATCTCTCCGGGCTTTCTGCCTTGATGATCATGAAGTTTGTTGGGTTAAATCTGCATGTATACTGCTTTGCCAAAAGGCGGGCTAACACTTTGCCTCCTAAAACATGCCTTGCGATAGGAAGGTGTACTTTGAATTTTCATAAATCCAAAATCCATAATCCATTGATAGTCGTGTTTTCCAATCCAGAATCCAATCCGAATCCATGGTCTCTTTGGATCATTCTATTCGAATCTGCATCCATTTAAAGTCAAATCCATTGCTGTTCGAAACTGATATCCAAATCCATGAGCTCTCCGGGTTGTTATCCTAATCCAAATCCTCAATCTTACTGGATCCAAAATCCATACTCGATGACCCAAGTAGGCCGATCCATCATGTTCGAGCGAAGTGACCTACCCCTTGCCAGGCATAGTCCATACCTCACAACCTTGATCTTTCCGGATCCTTGCCGACGACAAAGCATACTCGACGACCTGAGTAGGTCGATCCATCGCGTTCAAGCAAAGCAACCTACCCCTTGCCAAGCATAATCCATACCTGACGACCTATTGGGTTTTATTCTTTGGCCTCAATACCCAGTTTAGGACTTAATCCATGATTCTCGAGTCCATTTCGTCGTATTCACCCGACGAAAAGACCCGTGCCTTGCAATTGTTATCCCGTGTCTCCGGATAAGACCACAACCGCGACCTATGTTATCTATTACATTGATCCATATTTAAGCGTTCCTAGGTCCATTTGCCAAAATATAAAATAAGATTCCATACAACTAATAAACCAAAGTTCAAATAAAACTAAAAAAACAAGAGTTCAAAGCAAATATAAAGAAAAAAAATTTCACAAACCCAAGCACTACGGTTTATCATCATCTCAGAGCATGCCTAGGGACCGTTCTCGATCCAGCACATGTGTAAGTGACTTAGCCGTCCTACTACGAAGTTTGTTACTTTTTCCATGCCATCCCGATCAATTGATGACAAGTTGATGATGATGCCTTGATCCGGTGCCATTTTCATTCGAGGTGGACGGTGGCTGCTCCTGGTAACCCGCCGCAGCCCGAGTCCTTACATATTGTTGTAACAGACCATTCCTCACATGTTCCTCAATGATATCCTTCAAATGCCTGCATCCATTTGTATTGTGCCCATCCAGCTCATGGAATAGGTAGCGCTTTCCTGATGTCCGTTCTCGTTCGGAGGGTTCCCTCCTTGCCGGCCTTCAATACGAAAGGCGTCCTCAAGTATTCAGATATATCAATTCAAGGTTTTCATTCAATTCAAAGTAAGAAGAGAATTTGGGTTCTCCCCTCTGCCGCTTCAATCCATCGAAGCTATTGTCCATGTTCCATTTACCCTTGTCCTTTCCTGAGCATTCATCGAGCGATTCTCCACCCCGTATCGTATTAACTTTCATTATGCCTCTATTAGTTTTCGCATCTTCCTATCACAGAAACCTTTCTGCCTCATGGTAGAATTCCCCGAGATCCATCGGTGGATCCCGTATCAGTGATATCTTAAAATCTGAATTATCTGCAACTCCTGACACTGTCGCCATTAAAACCATCGATGGATCTGGTCGATCCACCGAAACAACTGCCACATTAAACCAGGTTAAGAAATTCTTGAGTCATTCTCTTGGTCATTGCTTTACTGATGTCAATGTCATCGCATTCTTGGGTCTCGTAATGTGAACCCGAAACTGCTTCATAAATCTTTCAACAAATTCCATTCATGTGCTAATAGAACCACTTTCCAACTGTCTGAACCACAGCGTAGCTACATCCGTTAAGTACAGGGGGAAGCGTCGTGCCAAGACTTCTTTCGATGCCCCCAGTACTTCCATGTGTCTTATATACCTCATCATATGCATAGTCGGATCTGAATTTCCATCATTAACTTCCAGTGTTGGTAGTTTGATTTCTGGTGGATTCCTAGCATTCCTGATCTTAGGAGCGAATGGACTTCTATTTACATCCACCAGATCCCTATTCACCAATCCTCCTTGCATAGCTCGCTTGATCATCTTTGCATACCTATCATTGTCTTATAGTGGTAGTCTCCTATTATCATGTCCAAGCTGCCCCCGAGTCTACGAGGGAATTCTGGAACGTATTCCTCCAAACGAGCATCCAAATTCTGATTCGAACCAAGCTCAATAGGACTGATCGCAGGTCCTCCAGTATCGTGATCAACCAGATCCTGGGGCTTGCACCCTTGCCTTTGGGGATTGGTACAGATCCCTTTGGAGGGATCGGTGCTGATCCCTCTAAGGTGGCCAAGGACTGCCCCGGCTGCTCTATTCTGTTCCATTATCCATTAGCTCCATTTCCATGTTCCCAGTTCTGATTTCCAGTGATTCATGCTGCTTCAACTCCTTGATCTAAGTTGTCATTAGCTCCTACCACACTATTCCCTTGATTTTGTGCTCCAGCTTGTCCAATCTATTGGAGTAAATTCTATATCATCTTCTCCTTTCTTTTTAGTATCCTCTCGTGCATAGCATCCATCATCGTTTCCATTTCATTCTTGGTGATGTAGATAGATTCTTGATTAGCTCTATCTCCTAAGGAAGCCTCCCGATTCCCTCCATGGTGGATCCTTTCCAGTAGCACTCTCCTTGATGATTGCCTAGCCATTGCTTCCTAGATCCAAGTATCTAAGCTTTTGAATCTAAGATCCTAGCTTCCAAATCTGTAGGTGCAAGCCTTCTCAGTGGAAGCACCAAAATTTTGGCGTCAAAATTGGCCACCAACACCTAATTATGTAAAAGCATCAATATTCAATCCAATCATAGAAATATGGAGAGAAATAAATAAATAACAAAATTAAAACAATCAGAAAGCAAGTAAATAGATACATAGATTTATAGTGGTTCGGCTAACTCCAGCCTACGTCCACTCCAAAGATTTTCCTTTTATTAGTTTATATTGCTGATTACAGTTACAAATCCGTGAAATTCAAGAATAAAGTTGGCAGAGTTTAACCTAGATAGAAGATGAAGTGAAGCAGGAAGAAGATCCTTTTTCTGACGTCGTTCCTGTTATATTTATAGGGGAAGATTTGCATGGACCGGGCTGAAATTTTGGTAGAACAACCTCCAGACCATGATGAGGCCACCCAAGAATTTTCAAGCCCATTAGGGTCCATAATAGGGATTGGTACCAATCCCTATTTTGGTGCCCAAATGGGGTGCGATCCTAATGTGGCGTTCCCCATGATGTTATCTACTTTCCCTCCAACTTTTGTGTCATTTTGACTTACGGTTTGTGAGATATCACATTTTCCATGAAGTGGTGTTGCATATATTCTGATTTCAGCCGATCCATTGGAGGGATTGGAGCCGATCCCTCCAAATTCCTCCAAAGTACATACGATCCTTAAGGGAGCTTCTTCATGTTATATTATATATAGCCTTCAAGTTTGATGCCAATTGGATTTGTAGAACTCGAGTTATTAATCGATCTTTGTTGCAATATGGAGCGAAGGCTGATTATAGTTAATCCCTATTGAGGGATAGGGGCCGATCCCTCCAACTTTCTCTAAATGATGTGTGATCCATATGGGTGTTCCACATGTTATATTTTGCTTGTGCTCCAAGTTTCATGTCAATTAGATATGTAGATATTGAGATATTAATCGATCTTTTTAATAAAGTTGGGTTTAGCCGATCCCTAAGAGGGAAGAGGGTCGATCCCTTTGGAGGGATAGGGTTCAATCCCTCCAAACTCCTCCAAAGGCCATGAAATTCCTAGGGTAGACTCCTTAGGGTCCCATCTTCCTAATTCTAAATTTCACTTCAATCTGCCTTGTTATTATTGAGTTATGGAGCGATCATCCTTGAGTTGTGTTGTGTGCATCCTATTTAATTTGATCCCTCTATTCCGATCCCTCTTCCAAGGGAAATATTAGTTCCAAACATAGCCATTTTTTGAGTGTTGTCTACCCAAATCCATTCAACTATAGTCCATAGTTTCAAATATAATCGATCTCCAATCCTAGTAACCATCTCTTCGGGCTTTCTGCCTTGATGATCACGAAGTATGTTGGGTTAATTCCACCTGTGTGCTGACTTGCCAAAAGGCGGGTTAACACTTATCCCTCAAAACATGCCTTACGATAGGAAGGTGTGTTTTGAATTTCCATAAATCCAAAATCCGAAATCCATATCCATTGATAGTGGTATCTTCCAATTTAAAATCCAATCCAAATCCACGGTCTCTCTGGATCGTTCTATCCGAATCCACATCCATCCAAAGTCAAATACGTTGTTATTCGAAACTGATATCCAAATCCATGACCTCTTCGGATTGTTATCCTAATCCAAACTCTTGATCTCACCAGATCCTTGTCGAGCACAATCGTACTCAACGACCTGAGTAGGTCGATCCACTTGAGTTGACTTTCAATTATGTGTTACTAACCTCCTATATCGAAGGAAATAAATCCTCTATTGGATAGTGCTTCACTATAAACAGTTCAGCATATACCCAAAAGGATCCATAACATGATCGTGATGCCATGAGTTGACTAAAATAAATACACAACCTCCTTGCTTATGCTATATTGTATTCTCATGTCTAAAGACTACCGCACGTCATTCATGTTGAGATTCTATGTTTTGACTTAGTTGTAGTTTGAAAGAGTCAAGGATGTGCCCTGAGGGAAATTATGTAAATAGTTATGCAACTCAACTCTTGTAAAACAATATCTTGTTTGAAATAAAATATGTTTTTAGTTTTATTTTCCATTATATGTGTTGTTGTATAGACATGTAAGTAATATCAGTATCACATTAAACATATATAAGTAAAAAAACTCTTAGAAGAAGTATTTTATCGATTGTACTTGTGAATGTATTCGGAACTTTGAGTATGTGATCAATATTTAAATATCTACTCCTTAAAAGTTCGTAGTTAAGATGTATCGATAAAAGGATATCGATACGTCCATTGAGACTAGTGTACGCCGAGGTTGTAAAAATCGCTAAGCGGGATGCAACCTATGGACTATGGATTAATTGTTTAGGCGCGGATTAATCAAGAATTAATCGAAGCTAGGAATTTTTGATTACTCATGTATTTTAGATAAAATTTTAGTATTTTGTTTAATGTCGGTTGATATGCAATGGAATTTTGGAATATTGAATGTGCTTAGGACTAATTAAGGAGGTAAGATTACCAAACACTAGCATATCAATACTTATATGTGGCATTGAATCTTAAATAATGCCTAACTAGTTCCAAATACACATTTTGATTCTTACATGAGACGGTAAACATTGTCTGGGTATGTCTAGACGAATCTAGGCGGTAAGCCTTGCCTAGCACCTAGACGAAGGGCTAGAAGGATTTTTACTACATTGATGTACGCAATCAGGTCCGGTCCAAGACCAAGGCATACAAGATATTAGTCTAGGGCAACAAGGAGTGAAGGGATAATAGATGAAAACAAATTGTTTATCAATCTTGCATCACAAGAACGATGACCTGCTCCTCTCGTGCACAACCATGGTCCACACCATACCTACTCCTCCTTTGCATGGCCACACCCAGGCTCCTACCATCTCACACCCTACTATTGTCGCGTGCGACCAAGCCATCCTCCCATCGTTGCTATAATTTCATGATGCAGAATGCAGCCCCAATTTTCCCCTAATTTCAATTTTCGTGCTACTGCCTTGTGTTGCGCTGCCGCCCTAACCTTTGATTTGAGGTGTAACTACTTTTACTGATTATAAAATGTAAGTTTTTAATAAATTTTTAAATATAAATATGATATTTGTTATGTTTTTGATTAATTGATTTTGTGTAAAATTGCAAATCAGTTCATTACAAATGAATATGATAAAGCTATGGTTGAATTTTGAGATTTCCTTTTTCTTACTTAAAATAAATTTAAAATTGAGCCTACTAATGATTTTTCTTCTTCTTGCATTGTTTTCTCTTCCTACTTCGATAAGCAGAATTTTTTTCCGAATCCTATATCAAATTGAGATACAACACAATATTATAAAGGATTGTTTTACCATTTCACACGTTTTAATTATTTTCAACTCAATTCTAGTAACTAATCATAATTTAATTCATTCACAAAAAGAATGAAATCAATGTTATTCATTTCCAAAAATTTAGTTCAGTCAAAAAAGAATGAAATCAGTGTTATTCATTTTCAAAAATTCAATTCATTCACAAAAAATGAAATCAACTCAATTCTATTTAATTCAATCATAATTTAATTCATTCAAAAAAAAAGAAATCAATGTCATTAATTTAACAATCATAATTTCATTCATTCAAAAAAGATTGAAATCAATATCATTAATTCAATCATTTTCAACTCAATTGTAGCTTGTTGTTTTTTTCAAACTTAAGTTAAAGAAATTAATTTTGAGCACGATGATATTGATTCCAATATCGAGATCATGAAGATAAAAAACTGATGAATGAGAATGTTGAAGTAGAAATTGAAGATCAAAATGCTGTTGAAGTTGTAAATGAGGAGAATGATGTACATGTTAATGTTGATTTCAACAATGAAGATGTTGAGGATGTGGCTATAATTGATATTAAAAAGAATGTTGATATAAATTACGATCCGGGATTATGGGAAAAAATTACCAATATGTAACGAATTATGTTAATTCAACATGGTCTCATTAAAATTATAAAAGAAAATGATATATTTCCAAGAAACAAGATTGATGGTAGACACTTTTCTTCTAAACATTACATTGGGGGCTATCCACGTAGAGAAGAGTATGAAATAAAATGGCTTGTGTATTCAGATGGATATAATGTAACAATCCGCCTTTCTTACCTTCAGAAGTCAACATTAATACATCCATGGTATTCATGTGTCAAGCATCTGAGTGCCGAAAAAACCGATTTTGGGGAAAAAGAAAGAAAAGACAGAACAGAATCTCACATCGTAACGAGTACTATATAATATATACAAGATCTTTTACAAAAAGAAATCATCTCTATTTATACAACAACATCAGGGTACACTAACCTATTATCAGCCTGGATAGTTATAATAGCCTGTCCTTATAATTACCAATAAATACAAACAAGAACAAAACAAAATAGAATAGCGGAAGAATATAAGGTACGTGAGTACGCCCTGGAAAATCCAGCTCATCTCCTGAAAGCTTAAAAGTGTCCAACTAAATCTAGAAAATATGCTCGGGCTGACCCGAGCATTATAGGAAACAATGCCCAGATCAGTCTAGTTAAACCAGTGTAAGAAACTCAAATCATAAGGAATTTTATTTATTTAACTTGTAAAACCCATTAAAATCAAATGTATCTTGTAAGACCACGCCGCAAATAAACACGAACGGGTTTTTACCTTATGATAACCAAAACATTTTCTATAGAAAATACAGTGGTATTATGATAATGTCTAGAATACAAATACATATTAATTATAACTGAAATTGTTACGTTATTAAATTCTAGCATAATAGGTTTACAATCAAGTCCACACGGCGCTTATTGGAGAATAGATTTCAACTATGGCAAGGTAAGGGACTACCTTCTGTACAATACACCTCTAGATAAAATGTACCCTAGGTCAGACCCTGAACTTGGTCCACTCCTGCCAACACAGAACCGGCTTACCCCTGAACTTGGATGGAACCGAATATGTCATCACCTCAAGTTGTTCCCAACCTTTATCGAGAGCTCTCATGCATAACCAAATCCATAATATGATAATCTAGAAAAGTGACGACACACCCTAATGGGAGCGATCCACATAGCCCTGCTGCATCTACCTTATTTTAGCCATTTTTCAGGTTGTGAGGCTTGTGGCAACACGTTTACCTTTCCTCTTAGCGGATCATCTTGGAATGCTAACACTGCCCTCCAAGCAGAAATGTAATGACATCATTCATCCATACAAGTTTATTCTGGGTCTGAACGAAACCGAAGGCACTACCACCACTACATCCATTTTGGGACCACCTTTGAGATTAGTAGCAAGTAACCCTTGCACTTCAAAAGATCCATCTTTGATTCCTTATTCTTTAAGATGTCTTCAGTTCAAAACACTTGAAAGGATCGAAGTGTTTTTCGGATAACATACCAATCCCGGTCTCTCCGAACTAGTGACCGATAATTTCCAGTTAACTCATTTCTAGTTCTTGCAGAAGTAAGCAGACTATACTAGAGTCCTAAAGGGATCTCTAATATATCCCCCAAAGCTAGAAACGTTTCACTCGAATGAGTTCTCCCAGAGGAACTCAAGCCGTATGAACACGCGAAGCTTCTATTTACTTCCTAAGTCAAAAATGGCCAAGATTTGATAGTCGGTTATTTAACTATCAAATACACAAACAACAACAATTTAGAGACGAAATTACCCAGAGCAACCACTAAGCCTCAAAATTAATCTTTCATTTATTTAAACCTCTTTCCAAAATATTTATCTAAATATTCTTACACTTATCTCATGGCATAAGTATATCCACAAAGCATTCTAAAAGATTCCTTACTTCAAAATCATATAAAAGGATCCAAATAAATGTTATTTCGATTGGAGATAAAGATAACCTCAAACACTATTCCTTCAGCGTTAAGTGTGGAACGAATGTCCATACGATCAAATTGAGAATGTCAGTTAAAAGAAATCCACTCTCAAATTCTTTTATAAATTTTATTCTATAAATCCTTTAAATAAATCTCTTTCATTTATGTAAGTCTCCTTTACTAAAATTCCATATCCATTTTTAAAACTCTTTATAGACCTCCAAGTTTATTTATAGAAATCTTTTATAAATATTCAAAGTCATTTACATAATTCCCTTTTGATAAATCTCAAAAATCTATTTATAAAATACTTTTTAACAAATCTCTGATTCTACTTATAAAATTCTATTTTATAAATCTCGAAAACCTATATATAAAACTTTCCCTTTTTAAATCTCTAAAACGTTTAAAAACCAAACTTCTTTTCCAATTCTAAGACCTCTTTCAAATTTATAACTCCTTTAATAAATTATTCTATTTAATAAACAACTTTATATAAACCTTTCCATTTAAAATGATTCTTTGTAAATAACTAGTTTATTATTTTTAAACACCTTTTCATAAAACAATTTATCATTTAAAATCACTTTTAAGTAAAATAATCAATTATCTTTAAACAACATTAGTAAAATAATAACTTTAAACAATCATTAATAAAATAATAAACTTTAAACGAATTCTGATAACATAATAAATAACCTTTAAACAAAATATAATAATAACATAAAAATAAAATACTTTAAACGTTATTAATACTTGAAATAATTGACTATAATATTTTAAAAATAAAACTTTAAACTCAATAATATAATAATTAATTAGATTTAAAACATTATTAATATAATGCAAAATTAATTTTAAAATAATAATATTATAATAATAAATTAACTTTAAAACAGTATTATTATAATAATAAATTAACTTTAAAACAATATTAAATACAATAATAATTATTTAACTTTAATCTTTTAAACATAATAAAATTAAATAACTTTAAAATATTAATAATATAATAAATAACTTTAAAATAAAATAATTAACTTTAAATATAAATAATTATCTTTAAATAATAACTTAAAATAATAATTAATTTTAAATAATTAATTAACTTAAAATAATAATTAACTTTCAATAATTAATTTTAAAATAATAATTAAATTAAAATAATAATTAACTTTAAATAATAATTATTTGTTTTCAATATGTTAATAGGTTTTAAAAGTTAATAATAATAAAACAATATAATGACTTTATAACCTTATTAATATAATAATTAATAAACCTCTAATCATCTTTCATAAGATAATTAGTTAATTTATCAAATTTAGAAAAGAGGCTTAGCGAACACTATGGTACTTAATCAAGTCACCATTTATTCAATTGAACTTTCCAAGTTAAAATCTGGGTATTTACATAAGCAGTTATATATGTAAATTAAATCCATACTTAACAATCAATTGCTAATACCACACTTATTCAATATTAAACCACTGAAATGTAAATAAGTGTCCTCGTTAATGTAATAGCAGAACGGGTTTTATTTCTGCTTAATAGATGTTCTAATCTAATCTACCCAGTGAATTATAGCCAAACAGTGATTTATTTTCCTAAACAGGGTCCAATAAATTTTTAGTTAGCGAAACCGTATTTTATTCCGCTAAACAAGTGTCCAAATTACCCTATTCAAATTACTTTATCAGAATGATGTTTATTTGGCCAAATAAATAACACCCATGAAGTAAAAATAAATGAAACTACGTAATTATCCAAATATACATAATTATAATAAGTCGGTATTAATTTGTCATTAAACTATACTATACAAAAACTAAAAACAATCTATATCAAAGTGTTTTATTCGTCAATACGAACTCAACGCAAAAACTCGCTGGTTAAACAAATTCAATATGAATGATGTATGAATTTTCTAAGTGTTAAACATATTTTATAAAACTTAACTAAACAAAACTATTTACTTTCTCGCTATATAGATTTTCAGGCCCACGACCCAAATCATTTAAAACCTACCAGCTATAGTTCCTTTCTCCTCCAACTCTATTTCCCAAATTTGAAAATCTCCCCCGCCTGTACATTCAAACCGTGAACATCAGTGCATGTGCACAAGGTCACCCATCCCCAATCTGATGAACGCCAACCACAGACACACTCCATCAAACTCGTCCTAACGCATTCATCCATGTTGCCTTCGTCCAACCTCAACGCTTTCCGACTTGAGGCCCTCACTACATGACAAGCCGAGGTCGCGATTCATCAGACGACATTGGAGCTTCGGCTACTACCACCGAACGATACACGCTACCCAAAGGA
This sequence comes from Allium fistulosum, assembly GCA_030737815.1. NCBI lineage: Eukaryota > Viridiplantae > Streptophyta > Magnoliopsida > Asparagales > Amaryllidaceae > Allium > Allium fistulosum. The sequence continues at coordinate 370,998,610 of CM060908.1, forward strand.
GCACGATGATGCACCTTGATTCACTTAAAATCTTCCATGATGACGAAAAGACGCAATGCTAGTTTGCTGACCTAAAAACAAGCAATCTCATTTCAATGTCGCACCCTTCAATATGAGTACCAAAATGAAGATCTCACTCCATACATCTCGAATATTTAACTTTTACATTTATTTGATTTTTATTCTAATTGTTTAAATATTTCAAAAGAGGATTTTACTTAACTTTTTTGTTTTCTTTATTGCTTCTGTTTGGGAAGAACGAAAATAGAAGGCAGGAAAAAGCCACAGATTTGATGAAATCATATGCTGAGGGTAAGAATTGTTGGGTTTGAATTATATAATTTTTTCGTTTTCCGGCATCTCACCGCATAGATTTTCGTTCGCGTACTGGCCCTGAATCGATAAAACAAAATATACGGTCATGCTCAGAACAGCGACACGATTTCAAAACAATAATAATATACACTTGTTATTAAATTCTGTAAAGTCACAAAAGTAATGCTATTTGGCGATAAATCTCAAACAATTAATTTAAACATTTTTCAAATTAAAAATTGTGGAAAAATCTAATAAATTAGATTAAAAATACGTCTATAAAAATCTTGTCGTAAAAATAAAAATAAAATTTTTGATTATTTATTTGAACCATTTATTACTGCAGATAAATTAACAAGATGAATTCACCGTTAATATTTATCAAATTAAAAGGAGTTAAACGAGTCCCTTAAATCCATAGGATTAATATAAAATCCCTATATTTAAATCACTATTCAAATATTTATTCACAATCCAAAGATTTTAAATAATCTATACTTTAATTCAAGTTTTAAAGCTTTTAAACCAAAATTTTAATAATTAAAATAATTTAAATATTCAAAATTAAATGACCAAAATTCTAGGTCGTTACATTCTCCCCCTTAAATGAATTTCACCCCCGAAATTGCCAAGGTAAGAAAAATGCCTTCAAACCCTTTAACTTTTCAAAATCAACTAGTTGAAACTTATTACCAAGTTTTATAAGTCCTTAAAATTACAGAAAATTTCAGCAGCGTCTCCTTTGCGCAGCTCGATCGGAAAAACTACAAATCGCTGCAACGAGCTCAATCCAACAAAATAAAACAAAAGCCAACTGGCCTCCCATATTTGAGGCATAAAACCATCAATTGAACAACAATATAAAACGCGTATCTATTTGTTGGACAAACAAACTAAACTTAAGAAACCAAAAGCATCAAACTAGCATTTGCTTCCACAAACCTGCATCTTACTTACTAATAATATCCAAACATATGATTCATAGCCATATAATTTTGCATTTCCAAATGTTAAACAAATAATTATAATAAAGTCCGAAAGATGCACATATATCATCCGTACGCAATATCAAATCCGATCACTGGCACGATCACACAAATTTCACTTTTGAACTAGTATCGCTCACTCTACTTCTCTAGTGCAGACTCTAATCCTGTTTCTTGATTAGAAACCATCGTTCTCTTGCATAGCCATATACTATGATAGAAAACTTTGGATTTAAATCAAAAATTCACATCAAGTGTTCGCCGTCAAGAATAGAGTGAAAAATCCTCGTTCAGACTGGTGTAAATTGCCTCAAAATCGTGTACTCGAAACTGGATCAAAGTAAGTTATGCTAATAAAATGATCCATGTGCAGCTTACGTATTTATTCCATTTGTTTCTAAATTATACCCAATTCTTTTTATTCACATTAAAGTTTAAATCACACATAATTTTTCAATAGTATTTCCATAATACTAAAATTCATTTACAAACCATATCATAAATCATTTTATTTAACTTTACTTAAAGTTAAATTTCCTCTCATAGCTCAATTTCAAATTTACTTTTCTTAACTATACCAATTATTTTTTTAATTCACATTTATCATTACTTAGTATATTCCCTTTAAAAGGCTAAAATTGTTTATAAACTATTCCATTAAACCATTACTTAAGTTCATAAACATTTTTAAAACACAACTTAGTTTTACTAACGCTTTAAAATTTTAAGTTCATATCCTTAATTTATGCTATAATTAATTTTCTGAGTCATTTCATAACATACTTTAAGCCTAAAAATCCTTTATAAAACTTATCTTATTAATAAAACATTTTCCAAGATTATAATTACCTCTTAAGGGATCATTATTTTACTTAAGAAATATTACTTAAGTCTATTAACATTCTATAACTCTAGTTTATATTTGCAAAATACTCTTATATTCCCTAAGAGTATATATACAATAATAGATTTGTTTTACTTAACATGAATGTTCAAAAAATTTAAAACGCGTTTTACATTATTATCATCATCTCAAATTCATAAGTTGCATAATTTATTTCTAAAATTTCTCACAACACTTAGCTTTAGATTTCTATATCAAATTGGAAGTTCTGACTATCCAAATCGTCGGAAATTCCATTTCATTTTTATAAATGAAAATTATCAAACCATATATCATAATAAGATGCAAAACCAAACTACTCTAATGCATAGGATACATGTAGCCATCACATGACTTCCTGAGAATCTTTAGAATGAACACTCGGGTTTTATTTCAAAGCATTTTGAAACAATAATAATACAATATATATGTATATATATATATATATATCTTTGTATATAAAAAATCATTCCTTTGGGATTTCTAATTCATGACCCGATTTTATCAAAACAACTCTAAACACATTTACCCTGGTAGTAATTCCCTACTTAGGAACTCGAAAATGAACACCGATGATGGTGTAGTCATCACTGAAATTATTTTCCAATGACCGACGTGGATTCAGTGCTTTCTATCTTCTTTAAAATCCTTTAATTATATTTCTATTCAAAAATACCACTAAATAATAACATTATTATTCATCTAAACTTTACAAAAATAATTTCCAAAATACCAGGATATGAGTTGTCAAATTCTCGGCTTAAATTCCTTATTTATAAACTATATTTATAAATCCTACTTTTATAATTTCACTTCATATATAAGATCATTTCATAATTGTTTCTCTTTGTATAGATTATAATAAATAACTTTTATCATAATTAAAATTCAACTTAATATTATTATCGAGCACCTTATAGTCAAATCGTGAAACTAAATTCATAAGGTGTTCGTTTTAATTTAACCAAACAAAATGCCCATAAACTATCTGAGCACAACTAATCAACAATAAATGATAATAATCAAATATTATCATTCTTTAATAACCAAACACACTATATATAACTGTATTAATTTCTAAAAATTATTCCTTTTATATATAAAATATAATTTAGGTAAAATTATTTCATTTATCCAATTTCAGAACAATATCGTATCCATTTGCCTTGTTCAAGTGTTTATAAACCGTATCGATATAGTTGTACATTCCGTACTGACCAGAATTCATAACCACTCAATCGATAAATCAACACAATATATAACATTTTATAGCACTAACAAATACGCGCTTATATATTTGGTATACTCAAACTCATCCTAGGGTCTCACTTACCCTATCTCAAATGAGTTACCCCACCAAAGCCTAGCTGTTTGCTCAACTTGAGCTCCAATACCACATGTAACAATCTGTCTTTCTTACTTTCAGAAGTCGATACTAATACATCCACGGTATTCATGAGTCGAGCATCTGAGTGCCGGAAAGAAAGATTGTTTAGGGAAAAGAAAGAAAAGACAGAACAGAATCTCATATCGTGACGAGTAATATATAATATACACAAGATTTTTACAAAAAGAAATCATCTTTATTTATACAAAACGTCAAAGTACACTAACTTATTATCAGCTTGGACAATTATAACAGCATGTCCTTACAATGGCCGATAAATAAAGACAAGAATAAAACAAAATAGAACAACGGAAGAATATAAGGAGGTGAATACGTCCTGGAAAATCCAGGTCGTCTCCTGAAAGCTCTAAAGTGTCTAGCTAAATCTGGAAAATATGCTCGGGTTGACCCGAGCATTATAGGAAACAACGCCCGGGTCAGTCTGGTTAAACCAACATGAGAAACTCAAATCATAAGGAATTTTATATATTTAACTTATAAAACCCTTTAAAATCAAAGGTATCTCGTAAGACCATGTCACACATAAACACAGATGGGTTTTTATCTTAGGATAACCGAAACATTTTCTACAGAAAATCCAGTGATATTATGATAATGTCTAGAATAAAAATACATATTAATCAAGTCTGCACGGCGCTTATTAGAGAATGGATTCCAATAATGGTAAGGTAAGGGACTACCTTTCATACAGTACACCTCTAGCTAAAATGTACATGGGGTCCGACTGAACTTTGTCCACCCCTGCCAACAAAGAACCGGCCTACCCTTAAACTTGGATAGTACCGAATATGTCATCACCCTAATTGTTCCCAACCTTTATTAAGAGCTCTAATGCACAACCAAAACCATAATATGATAATCAAGAAAGGGGATGACAACCCTAATGGGAACGACCCACATAACCCTACTGCATCTACCATGTTTTAGCCATTTCCCGGATTGTGAGGCTTGAGGCAACGCTTTACCTTTCCTCTTAGCAAACCATCTTAGAATTCTAACACTGCCCTCCTACCAAAAATGCAATGCCAGCATTCAACCATACAAGTTCATTCTGGGTCTGAACAAAACTAAAGGCACTACCTCCACTACATCCATTTTGGGATCACCCTCAGGATTAGTAGCAAGTAGCCCTTGCACTTCAAAAGCTCCCTCTTCGATTCCATATTCTTCAAGATGTCTTCATTTTGAAACGCTTGAGTTGGATCGAAATAGTTTTCGGATAACATATCTGATCTCGGTTTCCCCGAACCAACAACCGATAATTTCCAGTTGACTCATTTTTGGTTCTTTCAGAAGTAAGCAGACTATATTAGAGTCCTAGAGGGATCTCTAATATATCCCTCAAAGCTAGAACGTTTCACCCGACTAAGTTCTCCCAAAGAAACTCAAGCCGTATGAACACGCGAAGCTTCTATTTACTTTCTAAGTCAAAACTGGCCAAGATTTGATAGTCGGTTATTTAACTATCAAATACACAAACAACAACAATTTAGAGATTTAATTACCTTAGCTACCACTAAGCCTCAAAATAAATCTTTCATTTATTTAAACCTCTTTCCAAAATATTTATCAAAATATTCATACACTTGTCTCACTGGCATAAGTATTCCATAAAGCATTTTGAAATATTCCTTACTTCAAAATTATATTAAAAGGATCAAAATAAATGTTATTTAAATTGGAGATAAAGATAACCTCCTATTCCTTCACCGTTAAGTGTGGAACGAATGTCTATACCATTAAAATTAAGAAAGTCAGTTAAAGGATATAACGACCCGGAATTTTTGATGTCTTGAGCATTGAATGTTAATTTTTAATATTCAATAATATTGTATTTTAATCAAACAAAATCCCCGTTAAATAACAATTGACAATATAATACAGTTTTTAAGCCAAAAGAATATTTTTAGTTTCCAGATTTTTATTTGTAAAATAGGAGATTGATTTAGTAGAAATTTCTTATATATATGTATATATGTATAAATGTATTCAGGACAACGAAATTTATATATATATATATATATATATATTGGAAAGGGATTCATAGCGACAAAAAGAAAATATTTTAAATAAAAATGATTTTGGGCTTATGAACAATATAATATATTTTAAATAAAAGAGTTTAAAATTGGATTATTCTGAAATGTATGTATATATAAATGTACGTTCAAAAAAAATATAATACCTATAACACAAATGATTTTGCATTAAGAGAATATAAAAAGGTAAGTAAAATATATATATGGACTGGATAAAAATAGTTTATTAGAAAGTAATATTTTTATATATTGAAAAATGAAAGGAGGAATATATATAGATATGTATATGGTACATTTGAGAAAATCTAAAGAGCCATTTCAAAAGGGAGATCATTAACAAAGTAATGCTTTGTTAAAAATGCTATTTTATACCCTTGGAATAAAATAACAAAGTCTCCATTTTTCTTTTGAATTGTATAAGGGGAGGTATATATAAATATGTAAGCATTAGCATTGTCCAAAACCATTTTATAAGCCTTGTCCGAAGACATATATGTATATTTAAAAATCAAGTAAAGGGTAAGTTAAAAAGATAAAGCAGAAAAAGTAACAAGTAAAATAAACATTTTTTAGTCAAGCAAAGAAAAAGGTATGAAAAGGCTAATATATATATATATATATATATATACACACACACACACACACACACACATTACCTCAGTAAAACAAAGCTGGTAAGAAAAATAAAAATAAACATAGAGCAATTGAGTAAAATCCAATATAACCATATATATGTGTTTACATAGATATTGTCTGATCGAAAGAGGCAAAAACCAAAGCCTTTATTTACATTTCATCTCAATATCAACTCAAAGTCACCAATTTCTTTCCATCCATCACTGTACAAAATTTTGTACAGCAGCCACAATCTTCTTTAAAAAATAATAATAATAATATAAATAAATATATTATATGTATACATTATTTTCGGAATGTAAGTGTGTATATATAGGGAGGGTGTTAGCTTCAGTTTGAAGCCTGTAAACAAATAAACTCTGTAACTAAACTAAAACTGTGAGAAGAAGAAAAGAAGTGGAAGCCTCCATCTTAAAACTTAAATCCAAATACAAAGAAAATTCTTACAGGATTTCAGATCAAAGAATTTAAGGTTCAACTTGAAGTTTCAAAAATCAAAGCATGTGGAAGGTGAGAGTTAAATTAGAATGCCTGGATGTAAACTGTTACTCTGCCATTTTAACAGAGTTTAAACAAATCTTTTTACTCTGGTTTTCAAAAATCAATTTCTCTCCCTCCAATTTGAATTTGTAGATAGTGTAAACTAATGGAATGTTTATTTTTATGTATAGATCATGTTAAAAATAATTGGAAGCTTGTTTATTGTATATTTAGGGTGAAATGTTAGATTTACAGTAAGGGAGCAAGTTTTTGTCAAAATTCAATAAGTTTAAATCATTAAATCAGGTACGTACTCGTGATCGTCGCGTGAAGATAGGATTTTTAGAGTGGATATTGTAATTTTTAATAGCATAGGATGTGAGAAATGGCGAGATGACCAGTTTTCGTTTTAAAAATGATTTCTGGGTCGACGATGGACGAGGCAGCGGGTGGTGGTCTCGGCGTGACCGTAGATGCCTATGCAACATCTTGACCATGGGAATTCCGTTTTAAGGGTGTGGTTTGGGAGCGGCAAGGGAATTTAGGGTATGGGTTCGTTTTTTTCTACCTCTGAAACGCGGTGGGTTTGAGGGAGATGCGGTGGACCGAGCTTGGCCGAAGGTGGGGGACGTGGGGTTCATGTTGGTGGTAGTGGTGGGTGTTATAGTGGCGTGTGGTGGACGTGGTTGGCAAGGCAAGGCGATCGATGGTTCGGTTTTTTCCGGGTTGGTAGTTCGAGTTCGTTTTTTTTGAAACGAAGGCTCCGGCGCGTTATAGGTGGATGGGCATGATGGGTTGGTCAAGGAGAGTTGGCGTGGATGGTCAACGGCGAGGTTGGGTGCTCGGGGGTTGTGTACACGTGCACACGTGCACATAAATACAGGGGATTGCTTCAGCAATTAAGGGGCTCGATCGTGAAGAAGAGGGGCTGCTGTAGCCATTGGGCCTGGATCTCGAGTCGCGTGGAGTTGGTGGTGGTTATCGGCGGAGTGGCATAGGTTGGTCGGAGGATTTGGGTTGGTCGGTGGTCATGTTTTGTTGGTCGTCTGGATTTTGAATGGGAAGCAAGAGAGAAGGAGAAGAGAAGGATTTGGGAAGCTGTTCGCTTGTTTTTTTTACTAGTTTGGGCTTCGGCCCAAACAAATTTTAAGAAGGGAATTCAAGATTTAAAAATGTTTTTAATATATGAAAATATATTTTAGTCAATTTTAAAATGACATAGTAAATGCTTACCAAACCCGTTCAATGCAAAACGACTTGCAATGGGTTCGAATTGACGAGTATTAAGACGTCGTAAGAACTGTTGCTCAGTTTGTATAAGTGGTATTTTTCAGCAAATTAAAACGGAAAGGAATTTAAGTGATAAATTTAAACGAATATCGACGTGGAATTTTTATGATCGTATATTGAAGTGTTTTTGCCAGATAAAATAACGACGAGTTAATTTATTTAATTTCGATGATTTAACATCTAGTTAGTGGAATAAAACACTGTTCCGCTAATTATTTTCAATTGAACCCCTGTTGACAGAATAAGTCATCATACTGCCATTATCACTGAATATATCTGTTGTGAACATTTACTAGCAGGAATAAAACTCTGATCTGCTATTTTATTTGTACGAACATCTATTTATTTGCCTGATAATTATATTGGACAGTATGATGTTGGGTTGATTGTTAAAAGCTGATTAATAGGAATATCTATTCTGAACTGTGATGAAATAAAATGGTAACTTGATTAAGTACCATTAGGATTGTTAAGCCTTCTTTTCCGATTTGGGTTCACTTTCAACTAGAATTTGTTTAAAAATGATTATTATTTATTGATGATGTTTAAAAAGTTAACTGGTAAATATTTTGGTAATGATTTAAAGTAATTAAATTGTTTTTCTTAATATTTTATAAAAAAAGTATTGATTTCTGTTTTAAAGTTATTAATTATCTAAATTATTTAAAGTATAATAATTATTAATTTAAAAAGTTGATTTATAGTGATGGTTAAAAGTAAATTTTTACTTTAGTGTAGATTAGTATTAAGGTGTATATATATATATATATATCAAAGATAATTTATCAAATATTGATGATGTTTTAAAAATAATATATTATATAGTAAACTTTTATAAAAAGGGTAATTTACTTAATTAGAACTTGGAAAATTTATATTTGAACTTTATAAGTATTATTTTGGAAAATTATTAAACAAAGTTTCAGAAAGGTAAATGGTATACTCATGTGGCGTAAATCGGAGGCAGTGAGTGCCTGTGGCTAAGTCTTGAATTTCTCTGGAATAGAGACGTAACCATTGAGCTGTGATCCATGGTTTGATACCGCAGTGGTACTTTCCAGATTTGTTTTAAAAAGGGTTTTTTTTTCAAATATTTTGAAAATGAATGGTTTCATGGATATACTTATCCGGTGAGATAAGTATATGCTGTTGGATTAAGAAATTTTAATTTATTGGGATTTTAAATTAAATAAGGCTTAATGTTTGCAATGGGGAATGAAACTTTGGTTGAATTGATTGTGTATTTGATAGTTAAATAACCGACTATCAAATCTGAACCCAAATATAACTTTGGGAATATCTAGAGGAAACTCGGGAATTATATGGTGCAGTTACCGTTCGAGGTGTTATACTGTACGTATAAAATCGTTCGTTCTTCTAGGTCGATTATAAGGAAAACCGTCCACTAACGGTTAGGAGGTGATCTCCGATCTTATTCTCATATGTGTATTTCCTAGAGAACCGAGGTTGAGTTTACCAGAAATAGTGAATGTTGTTTCGAAGAGACCGGGATCAGATATTTGTGATCCGAAAACCACTTCGATCCAACGAGTACGTTTTCGGAATGAGGACAAGAGCTTGGAGTCGAAGATGGAGTAGTGAAGTGTAAGGGCTAATCGCTACTAATCCTTAGGGTGATTCCAAAATGGATGTAGTAGGAATAGTGCCTTCGGTTCCGTTCGGACCGGGAATAGACTTGTATGGATGAATGCTATCAGTACATTGTCATTGGAGGACGATGAGCATTCTAAGTGAATATTCCTAAAAAGGTAACGCTTATCCTCGAGCCTCATCAACCGGGATTGAGTGAAAATCAGGGGAGATGTAGCAAGGCTAAGTGGGTCGCACCTAAGTAGGGTAAGGTTACCCCTATCTAGAGTCCCTTTCTTTTATTCGGTTGTGTGGTGTAGTTATTGATCCCAACCATGGTGTAATCTTATTTGGGCTATCCAGCTTAAGGGGTAGTCCGGTCTTGTGTGGCAGGGGATCCTGGAGTGATCCTTGGTACGGTGTTTCTAGACAGGTACCGTAACAGGTGGTACCCCAGTGCCTAGTCATTCAGTTGGAATCCATTCTCCAATACGTGCCTTTACGGTTTGGATTATAGAGCCTAGTATTGCTGGAATTTAATTAATGTAACAATTTCAGCTATTTGAATAAGTATTTGTACTTAGACATTATTATAATATCAGAGGATTTTGATATGAAATGTTTTGGTTATCGTAAAGTAAAAACCCGTCGTGTTTATTTGTGATGTGGTCTTACGAGATACCTTTGACTTTCAAAGGATTTTGAAACTTTAATAATTCAATTGAGTGTGTTTCTCACGCCGGTTTTACCAGACTGACCCGGGTGTGGTTTTTTTTCCTATATGCTCGGGTCAGACCGAGCATATTCCCAGGTCTAGCTAGAAGAATGGAAGCTTCAGGAGAGGAGCTGGAGACCAGAGACGTATCCACGTAGATGATTATATTCAGTTACATTTGGTTGTGTTATCAGCAATTGTGAGGGCAGGGTGTTATAACTGTCTGTGCTGAATAGATGTATACTCTAATTGATGCCTTATATGTTTAAGTTACAGTTTTTTTTAATGTAAAGACTTGATCTATATTATAGATTATTCGTTCCGCTGTGAGATTCTGTGTTGTTCTATTTCCTCTTCTACCTCCTTTCTATCTTCTACCAACCTTCTTTCCATTACTATCCGCCTTTCCATGCAATTTGGCTGACCAGTGTGGTTAAAGGCCAGTTTAAATCTGTACGGAAAAGTGGGTCGTGACAACTGGATTCCTCAAATATATTAGTATTTATATATATATAAGTGTTGAATTATTGTGTGTTGAGAATTTTTAAATGATATAATGGCATGGAAATTAATTGTGGAAATATTAAATACCCTAGATATTATTTTAAATTTTAAGGAATTAGAAAGAGATTTTTAAGTTAAAATATATACATCGAAAATTGGGTATTTTAAAGAGACTGATTTGGTTAAGCAAAAATAGGTTTTTGGTCATGCAAAAATATGCGGGAAAATATTTTAAATAGAGAGTTTAAAATAAATTATATAAAGGAATTTTTAAGGACTGGATTTAAAAATGATATTCAGTAAAAAGGGTTGAAATCGATATTGAAAATAGATGGGCAAAAATAAATGGATATTTAAAGGAATTGAATTTATAAAATGGAATTTTATAAATGGGATTATTTTTAGTGGAACTCAAAAAGATTTATAAAAATTTATAAATGGAGTTTATACATAAAAGGGAAGTGATATTGGGTGATAAATTTGGAATATAAATTTTACGTAAAGAATTTATATTGGGATATGGAAATAGGGTGAGAAAAATAGTAGATACTATTTTTAAATGAAGATGGTTAAGGAGACCGGAATGGAAGAAATGTGATGAAAATCGAGAAGGGTTATAGACTGGGAATTTGATTATCCAGACTTGAAAATAAGTTTTTTTGAATAAGTTAAGTTTTAAAATTTTAAAAAAAGAAACTTTTATTTATTAAACTATGAAATTTTAAAGTTAGTTAGTATTGAATACTACAGAAATGAATTTTTTTTTAAAACTTGATATTTATTTTAAATAGAATACTAACTTTTAAATCTACTCTGATACCAACTGTAACGGACCGGAGATTATCGACCTCGAAAATCGACATCTAATGAACTAGTATTTCCGGCACTCGACTGCTCGACAGTCTATACAGTGGACATATAGATGTCGATTTTCGAGGTCGAAAATCGACGGTCCGTTACAGTTATGGAAATCCAATCTCCAATTCTTCTATAAATTTTCTACTATAAATCCTTTTAATAAATCTCTTACATTTATGGAAGTCTCCTTTACTAAAATTCCAAATCCATTTTCTAAACTCTTATAAATCTCCAAGTTTACTTATATAACTCTTTTATAAATATTCAAAGTCATTTACAAACCTCCAATTTTATAAATCTCAAAAATCTATTTACAAAATACTCTTTTACAAATCTCCAATTCTATTTATAAAATACTCTTTTATAAATCTCGAAAACCCATTTATAAAACTTTCTCTTTTTAAATCTCTAAAACATTTAAAAACCAAACTTTTTTCCCAATTTCAAGATCTCTTTCAAATTCATAACTCCTTTAATAAATTCTTTTAATAAATAAACAACTTTACATAAACCTTTCCATTTAAAATGATTCCTTGTAAATAAATAGTTCGTTATTTTTAAACACCTTTACATAAAACAATTTATCATTTAAAATCACATTTAAATAAAACAATCAATTATCTTTAAACAACATTAGTACAATAATAACTTTAAACAATCATTAATAAAATAATACACTTTAAACAAATTCTGATAACATGATAAATAACCTTTAAACAAAATATAATAATAAACTAAAAATAAAATACTTTAAACGTTATTAATACTTGTAATAATAGACTTTAATATTTTAAAAATAAAACTTTAAACTCAATAATATAATAATTAATTAGATTTAAAACATTATTAATATAATGTTAAATTAATTTTAAAATTATAATATAATAATAATAAATTAACTTTAAAACACTATTATCATAATAATAAAGTAACTTTAAATCAATATTAAATAAATTAATAATTATTCAACTTTAACCTTTTAAAAACAATAAAATATTATAACTTTAAAATATTAATAATATAACAAATAACTTTAGAATAAAATAATTAACTTTTAATATAAATAATTATCTTTAAATAATAAACTTAAAATAATATTACTTTTAAATAATTAATTAACTTAAAATAATAATTAACTTTAAATAATTAATTTTAAAATAATAATTAACTTTAAAATAATAATTAACTTTAAATAATAATTATTGGTTTTTAATATATTATTAAGTTTTAAACATTAATAATAATAAAACAATTTAATGACTTTAAAATCTTATTAATATAATAATTAATAAATCTTTAATCGTCTTTCATAAGATAATTAGTTAATTTATCAAATTTAGAAAAGAGGCTTAGCGAACACTATGGTACTTAATCAAGTCACCATTTTTTCAACTAAACTCTCTAAGTTAAAATTCGGGTATTTACATAAGCAGTTATATATGTAAATTAAATCCATACTTAACAATCAATTGTTAATACCACACGTATCCAATATTAAACCACTGGAATGTAAATAAGTGTCCTAATTAATGTAATAGTAGAACGATGTTTATTTATGCTTAATAGATGTCCAAATCTAACATATCCGATGAATTATAACAGAACAGTGATTTATTCTGCTAAACAGAGTCTAATAAATTTTTAATTAGCGGACAGTGTTTTTTTGCTAGACAGGTGTCCAAATTACCCTATTCAAATTACTTTATCAGAATGATGTTTATTTGGCCAAATAAATAACACCCATGAAGTAAAAATAAATTAAACTACGTAATTATCCAAATTTATGTAATTATAATAAGTCGGTATTAATTCGTCATTAAATACCAAAAATAAAAATAATCTATATCAAAGTACTTTATTCTTCAATACGAACCAAAGGCAAAAATTCGTGGGTTAAACAGATCCAATATGAATGAGATATGAATTTTCCAAATTTTAAACATATTTTATAAAACTTAAGTAAACAAAACTATTTATTTTCTCACCATATAGATTTTCAGACATAGGGCCCAAATCATTTAAAACCCGCCAGCTACAGCTCCTTTCTCCCCCAACTCCATTTCCCAAATTCGAAAACCTCCCCCGCCTGTACATACAAACCGTGCATGTGCACATGGCCACCCACTCTCTATCCAGCGAAACCCAACCATAGACACACTCCATTTCCTGAGCTCGTCCCAACGCACCCATCCATGTTGCCTCTGTCCAACCCTAATGCTTTCCGAATTGGGGCCCTCGCTACACGACAAGCCGAGATCACAATTCATCAGACGACGTTGGAGCTTCGACTATTACCTCTAAATGATGCACGCTACTCGGAGGAGCACGATGGTGCACCTTGATTCACCTAAAACCCTCCATGACGACGACAAGACGCAACCCTTGTTTACTGACCCAAAAACAAGTAGCCCCACTTCGATGTCGCACCCTTCAATATAAATACCAAAATGAAGATCTCGCTCCATACACCTCAAAGATCTAACTTTTACATTTATTTGATTTTTATTCTAGTTGTTTGAATTTTTCAAAAGAGGATTTTAATTAACATTCTTGTTTTCTTTTTCTTGTTGCTATTCGAGAAGAACGAAAAGAGAAGGGAGGAAAAAAGCCATAGTGATTTGATGAAATTGTATGCTGAGGGTACAAATTGTTGGGTTTGAATTATATAAATTTTTCGTTTTCCAACATTTCACCGCACAGATTTTTGTTCGCGTACACGCCCCAAATCGACAAAATAAAAATACGGCCGCGCTCAGAACAGCGACGCGGCTTCAAAATAATAATAATGTACACTAGTTATTGAACTCTATAAAATCACAAAAACACTGCTATTTGGCGATAAATCGTGAAACGAATAATTTAAATATTTTTCATATTAAAATTATGGAAAAATCAAATAAATTAGATTAAAAATACATAAATAAAAATCGAGTCGCAAAAATAAAAATAATTTTTATGATTATTTATGTGAACCATTTATCACTACAAATAAATTAACAAGATGAATTCATCATTAATATTTATCAAATTAAAAAGAGTTAAAAAAAGTCCCTTAAATCCATAGAATTAATATTCAATTTAAAATCCTAATATTTAAATCACTATTCAAATATTTATCACAATTCAAAGCTTTTAAATAATCTCTAATTTAAGTCAAGCTTCAAAGCTTTTAAACCAATATTTTAATAATTAAAACCAATTAAATATTCAAAATTAAATGACCAAAATTCCGGATCGTTGCAGATAAAGTTTATTGTTTGTTGTAAGCTATTTAAGCATATACAAAAGATGTCCAGATTAGCCAATGAAGGAATTAATGATTAACATAATTTATCTACTAAATTAAGAGAGCGTGAAGGCAATCCATTGCATAGTGAAAATCTAATCAAATGGGTGGATTTTCATAGAGGACTTCAACAAAATGCAACAATCGATAAAGCAATAGAAACAAAAATTGATCGAAGGAAACAATGTTGGAAAAAAGTAACCGTGCACATAATTGGTGTTGTCAAATCACTTTCTTGAAATAATTTATCATTTCGTGGATCAATTGAGAAAATTTATCAAAAAAACATTGGACTTTTTTGTCAACTTATAGAATTTATAGCTAAGTTTGATTCAATTATGGGAGATCATCATAGGTGGGCGAAAAATAATGAAAATCATTAATCATTATATAAATCACAAATTTCAGAATGAATTGATAAGTTTGTTGGCTAACAAGATCAAAGTAGCAATGCTTATGAAGATTAAGAAAGCAAAACACTTCTCTATTATCCATGATTGCACTCCAGATTTGAGACATAAGGAGAAAATGTCCATTATTATAAGATTTGTAAATGTTGATGATGCAAATGACATCAAGGTGGAAGAATATTTTCTAGGATTCATAAGGGTGGATGATACATCTAGGTTTGGCTTGTTTAAAGAACTTGAAAATATTTTGGTTGAGCTTAAACTTGATATTACTAATGTGAGAGGATAATGGTATGACAATGGTTCAAACATGAAACGTGATAATAGTAAATCAAACTTTTTCTTAAACTTGATTTTAATTGACAATAGTATTAAATAGTTAATTGAACTTAATGTAGGTAAACATTAAGGTATGCAAAAAATGCTACTTGATATAAATCCTAGAGCCTTCTACATTTGATGTGGGTGTCATAGTCTTAATCTTGCTTTATATATGTAATATGGAAAAATCATGTATGAAAGCTAGAAGTTTTTTTGCGCATGTGTAAAAGATTTATACTTTATTTTCCAGCTCAACTCATCGATGGAAAATATTTCAAAGCTATATGAAATGTTTTACTCCAAAACCATTATTGGCAACTTGTTAGAAAAGTCATATTGAAAGTGTTAAAGCAATAAGAACTCAACCATCGAAACTAAGAGATGCTTTAATTTATACTGTAAATAATTCTAAAGATGGTGTTGTGGTGATGAAGGCTAGGATTATGCCAAAATGGTCTGAAATTTTTTGAATTCTTGATTAGCTTGTGTATTTGTTGCACAATATTAGACAATATTAATCGAGTAAGTAAAATACTTCAACGAGAGGAAATGAATATTGAAGGCGCAATTACAAATATTAAAGAGCTTGTAGCATTTTTTATAAAAACTTAAAGAATGTTAATTTGAAATCATGATGAATGAGGCAAAAGAAATTGCAAATGAAGTTGGTATTGATCCGATCATTTTAGAATAGAGAGTTGTGGGTAGAAAAAGCAGTTTGATGAAGATATCGAAGAGAATAATGTTATGTAATCTACAAAAGATAATTTTAGAGTTACTAATTTTTTTAATATAATAATCAAGCTTTAACCTCACTTAGAGACCGGATTGAGTAATTTAAGCTTTATGAAGGAATTTTTGGTTTTTTGTTAAATTTGAATTTTAAAAATATCGATGATGGCAAGTTGAAGAACCATTTAAAATTATTTTTCATTTGTTTTTTGTTAATTTTAGAGTTGTGGTTTTTTGTTTTTACATTTAGAATTATTTTTCTTTCTTAATAAATAGGGCAAAATAAAATAAAAACGTAAAACTTGTCTAGGACATTGAATACCCGTGGACCGACCCAGCATGTAATGTTCTCCATACAGTGTACGACGAATTATTAATAATTATTAGGCAATTGATTTGTAATGAGAGTGGTTTATTGCTGCTAGTAAAAGCATCAACATGTTCTGATATGTAGGTTGCATGTCATGTAAATCATTTGAGACCTTAAATTACATACATTGAGAAGACTTCCAAACACTTGCTTGGTATAAACAACATTGACTTCTGAACAATTACTTGGAATATTTCATGGAATCAATCTTTCCAGTTGGCTCTACTCTTTTACACTACAAAAAAAATGACTCTAATTACACTCAAGAAAACTGGCTCTGAAAGAATGAAGGGTAAAAGAAAATCAATCATACTTATTTTGTAAGGTAAGCATAAAATAAATAAGAAATTACCTTCCATTACACTTTCTCCAATCAAATGGCTCCATTAGAAGTTTCCTATCCAAATGTACAATCCCTGTATTGGTTGATCTAAGCCCAACTAAACGCAGGTTCCTTTATTCCCATACTCATCCTTTCCTTCTCTGCATCATCCCAATTTCCTGCTTCAGAATACATATTCGACATTATCAAACTCGTTGGACGGTCTTCATCTTTCATTTTCATTATATGACTCTTTGCGACTTGTGCTAACTCGACACTACCATGCAATTTGCATGCTGCTAAATAGACTATCCAAACTGATACATCAGCTTCAAACGGCATATTTTCAATGAAGTCCTTCGCTTTCGCCAACATCCCAGCCCTACCATAAAGATCAACCATGCATGCATAGTGCTCCATCGAAGGCTCGACCCTATGTTTAGAGATCATTGCATCAAACAACCCTTTTCCTTCATCTATTAGTCCGCAATGGCTACATGCTGATAATATCGAGACAAATGTGATACGGTTAGGTTCTATACCTTGATTCTCCATCATCTTATATAGATTGATAGCTTCAAGCCCATATCCATGTTTGGCATATGCACTAATCATGGTGTTCCAAGAAACGACGTCTTTGCTAGCTAGTTCATCAAATAGCTTCCTACTATCTTCCAAAGCTCCACATTTTGCATACATGTCTAAAAGAGAGCTTTTGGTGAACTCATCCATGATCCCATGCTTTATGACACATGCATAAACGCATCTTCCTTGAGTTAAACCTATCGAGCTTCCACAAGCTTTTAGTACACTCGAAAAAGTAAAGCTGTTGGGCTTGGTTTCAGTAGAACACATGGATTTGAAATATATAAAAGCATCTAAATGGTGACCAAGTTGGGTTAATCCTGATATTACTGTAGTCCAGGAAATAACGTTTTTTACCTTCATTTTGTTGAAGAATTCTCGAGCTTCAACTGCAGAACCTTGTTTGAGAAGACCATCTAAAAGGGTGTTTTGGACCATTGAATTGGATGAGAAGCCATGCTTTATTGCATGCACATATACAGGCCATTCTCTTCCTTGACATGAACTTAACAGGACAACAAATGTAGAAAGATCAACTTCTTTTCTTAATTGCTTCATCTCTATAAAGAGGCTTATGGCTTTGTGGAAGTTTCCATTCTGCCCATGACCTGAAATCATTGAATTGTATGATATGGTGCTTCTCTCGTGCATCCCATCAAACAATTTACAACTCTGCTCTATTTTACCACACTTCATGTACATATCGGTTAAAGCAGTGGTACCGAACATATCTTGATTGAATTTGGATTTCAAAATAACACCGTGGACCATTTTTCCAAACTTATAATGCTTCAAACCACTACAGGCTTTTAGCAAACTAGAAAAAGTGCACTCGTTTGGGTTCAACTTTTGAGATATCAACTTGTTTAAATAGGTTAATGCTATCTCATTAAGTCCATTCTTTAACAAGGATACAATCGTAGCATTATATAATGCAATATCAATGCTTACTACGGTATCGAACACCTTTTGTATGCTTTCTATTTCTCCAAATTCACCATACATATCTACTAGAGAAGTGCCAATCACACAATTAGAATCAAATCCTAACTTTAAAATAAGTCCATGAAGTTGTTCTCCAACTTCAACACATAACCCTGAACATGCCTTACTCAAGCTACCAAAACTATACTCTGTTGGCTTGAATTCAAAATTCCTTCGAGTTTCATTTAATAACATAAGAGCTTCTTTGTTGTTTTCATTGGCTTCATAGCAAGTCATCATAGAATTTACTAATGCAGAATCGACGGTGGAACACCGTTTAAATACAGAAACTGATAACTCAAAATAATCACTCTTTGAATACATATCAACTAAGGTTGTACAAACAAATGGGTCAGACTGAAATCCTGAAACAATGATTTGGGAATGAACCTGTTGACCTAATGCAATGGAACCCAGCTTTGAACAAGCAGAAACAGCACTTGAGAACACGAACTGGTTAGGTGCAAAATCCAATTTTGACAATTGGGATACAAGATTTAGGGCTAGTTTTGGATCTCCCAATCGAGAGTTTGAAGTTATAAGAGTTGGATATGAAATTAGGTTTTTGTCGGTCATTTCATCAAACATTTTATGTGCATAATCCAGTTTGTGGAATTTGCAATACAAGTTTAGAAGATGGTTGCAAATAATTGGTTCTGGGTAGAATCCGACTTTGATTGTGAGTCCGTGAAGAGACTTACCGAGTGAAAATGAGTTGTTGATTATTGATGATTTTACCTTTGAAGTTATGAAGAATTTTGTGAATGTGGAAGTCATCTTGGATGGAAATTAAGAAACGTTAAGTAGTACCTATTAAATGTTTATCTTCCTCCACGTGTTCTCAATATCTTACATCTCCTGCTCATCCCGATGGAAATTAAGAAACAGGATGGCAGTGAGACAGATCATGGCCGCCGGCGGGTGTAACTCGGATAGCCAGCGACGTCGTGGCTAGTGACTACTGGCCAATTTTTAGGCTGAAGTCTCTTGTAAATTAAAGTCGAACGGGGTGCGTACTTCATATTACTCAATTTTTCTAAAAATTGTTATTCAACTGAGCCAATGTTATTTTAAGAATTGACATAATGTGACCGGTCTTCGTTATATCGATATGGATTATTTTAATTTTTTTCTTACTCGGAGATACATTATTGTTTGGTTACATACATTGATGGACGATATATTAACTTTGGTTTGATTTATTGAAAGGACATGTTATTATTATTTTTTTCTTTTTCTTTTCAGTATAAAGGTAACATATGAATATTACTATTATATTTACCTACACACTTTTTTATGACGCTTAAATGTTTAATAAAATTAAATAATAAAAATACTTTGGTAATTCGAGACTTGAAATTCATTCGGCACTTACGTTCTTTAGAAGATCATTCGGTAATTCAAGCATAAAGTTTATTCGGCGGAAGAAAAGCTCACCTGATCCGACAATCAAACTGGTTCGGTGAAATGATTTATTCGGCAGGCAAGAATTTGGTTCGGCTATTTCGGATAGTAAGGAATAACGAGAGCATAAGGCCCTTACTTATAGGCAAGCATAGGATAACCGGACCAGTTGGTTCAACACTTGGGCTGAATGAGAGAATCCAAACTGAAAAAAAAAAACAAAGCGCGACATATACATAAATGTTGGGCGTATTCTCACCACCGAACCAAGGCCCTACCGAACCACGCCCTACCAGACCACTCACTGCCGAGCCAAGGCCCTACCGAACCACTCCCTACCGATTCAATCACCTACTCCCACCACCGGACCAACCCATTTCTCCACTCACCACCGGACCAGGGCATCACCGGACCAACTCGCTTCCAAAGCCTAGTCGAATCAACACCAATCCTCTACTACCGGATCAATCCACGCCTCCACCCATGGCCGAACCAAAGCACTACTGAACCAACGTCGCTAGGCCAGATTGCATCAGCCCAGGCCCACCAGCAGCTACATACATCCAAAACCCCTACCCCCAACCTCACTTTATAAATAGAGGGGCAATGGTACAACAATGGTTGACAAGTTGGAGAGCTCAAGAACGGACAGAACTTTCAAACAACTTTCATACACTTGTAATCAAAGCTTTGTACTTGTAATCTGAACAGTAAAGGAGAATAAGATATAAAGTGGACGTAGGCACATTCTGGCCGAACCACTATAAACATGTGTGTCTTTTACAGTTTAGTCCCTGCTTTTTACATATTTGCATAAAGTATCCAGATCACTAAGAACAACAGAAAATCGACTAAATCATACGACTTGGAGGTGTTTGCCCATTTTTTGTGCAAACATACTCCAAATGACTTAGTTGGCCAATATTTTGTGATTCTCGTTTAATATATGGAAAAAAAAATTGTTTTTACATTTAAAATTATTTTTCTTTCTTAATAAATAGAGCAAAATAAAATAAAAACGTAAAACTTGTCTAGGACATTGAATACCCATGGACCGATCCAACATGCAATGTTCTCCATACAGTGTACGACGAATTACATCATTGAAGCCATCAAAGGGTTGCGTATTTTTGATTGTTTGAAACAATCACAAACAACCCAACTAAATTCTTGTATAGATTAATATACAACCAAATCAAAATAGAAGTTCTCATCCTAACGACGCGCAATAGCTTTCAGACTTAAGAATGCTGTCGACCTTAAGTAGCTAGGTTGTATTTTGATTAGGCTCAATCACAACATCGTTGGCCTGTTAAAGTTTACTAATACCTGGGCTCTTGACCAAAACCAATAACACAAGACACGCGTGATATTCAACCTCGTTAGATCTCTTTCGTCATTTGGCAAGATGTTTCTAGTTTCCATTGAATATATTTAATCTGCGTACGAGGGTAGGTACAAATACTTTATGAGAATAATTAAAGTTTGTACTATATATGGTGACTCATATCGCTCATAATGTCGTAGGACCTACACGAAAAGGACTGAAGTTTCATTTTACCCAACAAAGAGCATCTCCCGGTAGCGTGCAAATTATAATTATTTCTCTTTCTTAAATTGGAGATGAGATGGTAGGCATAAAGTAAAAATAAGATATGTTCTCAAACCATACCATTCCATATTTCATAATAGGACAAAAACTTGGGTTCGCCTTCAATCGAACAAGACAAATCGCATGAAGTAAGTTCTAATCCCATGGGCTATTATTTTATATTATTTGTCTAAGTACTTAGAATCGTTCCATATGACTTTAAAAGTTTAAAACTCCTATATAAATTCAAGTTTTGTACTACCATTAATGTTTTAAACTATTTGGTTGGTAGGCATCATCATCATCAATCAAGTTCCTAAGCATTTTTCAGTATGTATTAATGACTAAGTATAAGTAGAGAAAAATAAAAATAAGGAAACACAATAAAATGCCATTGACATATTCCAAGGAGAACAAGAAACAATTAAAGAAACTAGTTGCACATATTCATGAACAACATAAAGTAGTAGCTAATCCTTCTTTATAACAAAAGAGAACCTCACTAATGCAAAAAGCATCAAAACTAGCCCTACAAAATAATATTCTATTATCACTAATATATAATATTATGCTATGCACTAGAAAGTTGAAGGCTCTTAAGGCACCGCTGAGCTTCTGCTGCGGCCAAAGAACAGCTGTCTCTAGCACTAACACTTTCCTCGTCCTTGAATATTTGTTTGCTTCTGCATTCTTCGCTGCAGAATGCTCTATCACCCCTACAAAATCAAAAAATCAAAAAATAAAATAAAGTTAGAAATACCTTAATTGCCCTCGCTGCTCTCATTGTACAAATGTTTATAAGAAGAAAGGGTTAGGTTTATTCTCACCTGTACATGTATATGTCTTTGCCTACTAAAAGCTTGCGGTTGCAAAGGAAGCAGCGTTCTAAGAAAGGGGCGTAATGGGAATTAGGGGAGAAAGATTTTGACATTTTAGGCGTTAGGATTAAGCTGGTTTTGCTGAGTATTTGGGGGTATTTAGGTAATTTGGAATGGGATTCAAGGATCACGCTCAAACCCGCCATTAGTAGCGTTTCTTCTTTGTTAAACTAACTAATGGGGAGGAGTTTAGAGGGTGAATTTAAAGAGGGAGAAAGGGATGGGGTGAACCACGGAACAGCATAAGGAAACCGCGAGGCAGTAGCCAACGAGAAAAGTGTGCAAAGCGTGCAAAAGCAACTCCAATGCATGGTTAGTCTTTGTTTGTATAATGGACGAGTAGTTTAACGATTACAGGTACCCCTATGTGTAGGGATCTAATTTACAATTTTTATTTACTGGAGTTTTTTGTGTATTTTGAAACTTAGGAACCTGTGCTAAACTGTCCCAAAAACAAATCAGATTCATCTAGCCTTCCATTTGAATCGATGCCTCAGTCCATACCGATTATTTAGTCTTAGCTATGTCTCATGATTAGTGACTCCATCCTATGAAAACTGATCAATCTAAGATGAATTTATATGCACACTAATTTTAGGAATATGTTATTTTACATGAATTAAATGCTTAAAATTTGATTATAACTTGGTTTTCATATATGAAAAGTGGAATAGAATGAACGCTCAACTATGACTATTATTTCCTGCTTTCTCCTTCAATCCCGTTGATTTCTTCCTTTATTTTCCACCTGGCGTTCGTAAGGTCTCTCACATTCACTTACATTATTTATCACTTTTCCATGCAACCATAAAAAGATATTAAAAAAAAAACCTTTTCTATTCCATCAATGATGATTCATTTGTCTTACCTCAATTTCCATTGCCTCATCTTATTTGCCAAATTAGACGATAATCGATGGACAAATGAAAATGAATGGAGTTCTCTTTGACATAGATGATTTAGGTAGTGATATTCTATTCATGATTTCTATTTCATATAACTTAGTCTAAATGAATACGGCTCTTTTTTCACAATTTTACTTTTACCCTATAAATCGCGATCCTAATTTGCCTAATCCTACCTTGAATTCCATCATATACTTAACGACGTCTATATGTATAGTATATATATTGATTTTGATTTTAGGGTTGCACTTATGTAATCAAGGAGAATTGTCAAATTTGAAGCTTTTGATTGGATGGATGTTAGAGGTAACTGAATTTGAGACTTTAGGTCAATTTTATTTGTTTATTTTTCTTAGTAGGTATTATGTTGATGAGCATTTAATTCCTTCAGTAATTGGGACTCTTTTGTCTTTAGTTATAAGACATGATTTTTGCTTGGTTTTTTGGAAATTTTAATTTTAATTTGTTTATTTTTCTAAGTAGGTATTATGTTGATGAGCATTTGATTCCTTCAGTCATTGGGAATCTTTTGTCATTAGTTATAAGACATGATTTTTGCTTGGTTTTTTGTAATTTATATTTTCATTTGTTTATTGCTTATTTTTTGATAGAGGGATTTCTTTAAAGCACTTTTTACTTCCCTTCATATATAGAAGATGAGAGTATTTTTCGTCCTTAAGCTAACTTTACAATGGATAATATATGTTTAATTTTATATTAGAAGTTACTCAAAGTTAAATATCAATCTCTATACCTTTTATACCATATCAAGGGAAAATAATCGAATCAAATTCTTCAAAACTATTCAAAAATCAAATAAATCAACTTTAGTTTCTGTATCTACTATAAGAATTATGAATGAAGATGGTCTAACCATGCATACGCTCTCTTTAACCAAGGATGGTGAGAGATTATCCTTTTGTTCCTAAATATTGGTTTCCCAATGTATCTCTTCCAGTCATTTCATTTTTATTATATTAATTAGTTACAAGTTATGAATGAATTGTCATGATACAGTGGGGATATGTGGACACCATTTCAAATGCTTATGTTTTAAATTTATATTCGTTGACTATCTAAATTTTAAGTTTGTATCCACCTTTCTGTGCACGGAAAAACCTTAACATGGCTATATAAACTTCATTTTTGACTTTCTAGCACAAATAAATAAATATGGATTTTTTTTCTTATATTGAATTTAATGTTTAACTTTTTGTCTAAAGTAATACCTTTGCATTCCAAGTTTTTTTTATTGCACTAAAAAACCATCTATATTGGTGATGTTAAAAAATGATAGTATATAGCAACTAAAACAGGTATTTGAAAGATAACCCAGTGCAAGATGTGCAATTATAAAATCAGTGTGCAATTATAAAATCAGGGTGATTTTTCTTTTTATTTTCTCATTGATAAGGTTATTAATTTGTTTCTTCAAATATTAATCAAGTCCACATTTTGCAATGTTTATATTTTGTGTTGGTGTCCAAGGGTTTTAAATTGTTGAGTTTTTGTTGCAGATAATAATGTAGAACATATTAGTCAGTTCTTGAAGATAAGTTTCTATCATTTGGATCAATATGCTTCTGAAGAAGTTTTTTGGAAACCTCAATGAGAAGATATAATAAGTATTATAAAAAGTAAAATTTGTTAATTATAAATAAATGTGTATCATAATCCAGATTAGGTCCAGTGTCATATACTGATTCACCTATTAACAAAAAAGGTAAGTGATGTCCCTCAAGGCTCACTATCACTAAGTAATTAAAAAACATGAAGTAGAACATGTAGAATTATACGTTCTTTTTTGTTTTATATAAACATGCATATTGTATAATAAGATATACGAATCTGCACCATGGTGCAAATTCTTGGCTGCATTAACTAATGGAAATCATGGGGATGTGTACAAATTGATACTTGATTTAGTTTTAAATTTACACAATATCCCTTAATTTGCACGGTTGTGTCCACACCATGGGTGCATATCATTTTCTCTCTCAGGTAATATATAATGATATTTAGAGAGTGTGACATGATACTGAATAGTTGCTGGATTTATATTTTTTTCCTTGAATGGCAATGATTATGATCAATGGATATTGAATATTGCTCTAGAATTTTACTTCCAAGGTAAAACTAATGAAACAAGGAATTTACTTGAGTGTCTGCCTTTGACTTAAGTCCTTAATATTACAACCAACACATAATTACCATTTTCATTTATACACAAGTTGGGAGATAGCTTAGAAGTACCCACTAATTAATTGTTGATTAATATGATTTTTAGTTTCAAACTGATTAGACTACATTTCAGCCTCTCATTAAAATGCTTCAGGATGTTCAGTATTGGGTAAATTTTGAACAGTTGAAATATGAAAGGGAAAAATTGTCCCGAGCCTCTTTGCCAACCAAACCAAAATTTAAGTAATAGATTGTTTATTTAGTAATATAATGGTACATAAAGATGATATCCACGAGATAATATCTTTTATGTTGGGTCTTTCACATTTTATGACTATTGATAGTTGTCTTTGAAAATACAATTGAAAATATACCGGTGTGCAATGATGTAATAGTACCAGCAACAAAGAGAGAAGTAGGAATTGCCATTAGAAAAGAGCTCTTATTCTTTTTTCTTCTTGTGTGGAGATAGTTATATACTAAAATAATAGATGACATTAACCTGGATTATTTATCAAAATAACATATTGCGAGTTTTGACAAATTTACTGTTTTTGTAACGATCCGGAATTTCACTGCTTTGATCGGTGAATATTTAATAGATTTTATATATTCAATATATAGGTTTTATAATGAAAATAAACTCATTTTAATTAATTAAAAATCGTGATAAAATAATTTTCAATGTTTACCAAATTAAATAGTTCGTAGAAAAATAGAAAATGTAACCGAAGAACGTTTTTCAAAATTTCAACCTTTTGATACTGGAAAGTTGTCAAGAATGTTGTTCGTCTTTGTGCACCATATATACACATATATAAGAGTCAACTAACTAGATAATCATATACTTAAGAATATTATCTTATAATTAATTTTAAATAACAAGTGATGTGACAACTCATAGATTTAAAAATAATAAACATTATATATATAAGTATTATCACATCTTGGATATTTTAATAATGAATCATCATTAACCATAATTACATGGATGAGGTGACTAGAGAGTAGGGATGTGATGCATAAGAGGGAGGAAAAGATGTTGATTTGATTTTACATAATGATGACATAGAAAGAATTGCTTATAAATAGCTCCAATTTCCTCTCATTTTTACCACTTTTTTCTTCTACCATAACTTCTTCACTCCTACCTCAAATGGTGATCTTGTTTTTTCCAAATCACCTGAAATTTCAGTGGCTACAACATTCTATTTGACCACTTTTTCCAATCTCAAACATAGCTATGTCAAAATACCCAATCCTTGCAAAGCAATTCTTCACCCAGAATTTCAAGTCCGAAAATTACCCTTCTTCTTTTGATCATAACTTCTTCAAACCAAATCGAAAATGAGTCAATTCTTTCTTAAAATGAAAGAGAAAATAAATTCCAATAAGTTTCTCTTTGAGTGATTTTGAAATTTCGTGAGTAGTAGCCCAAAAATCAGTTGCAAAATGATCTGTTTTTGGGTTTATTATTGAGAATTCGCTGTTTATCCGAAGTCGCTCCACCTTACCAAAACAAGTCTCGCTTCCTCTTCCCTTCAAGGCCGAGCCTACCTAGTGCATTTTAGGGTTCCAGACTCTATCTTGTTGCTTAGAAATGGAAGTGCTATGTCATAATCTAATTTAGCGAGAGTTTGGATAGCTTTCGGTGAGTAAATTCCTAAACTTTTGGAAAGAACTTTCCTTTATATGTTGTGTTGATCCTTAGCTATATGTATGTTATATATATATATATATATATGTTGGATCTTGGCATGTTTGAAATGTGATGATAAGTGTTAATGTATGGGTTAGTGTTAGCACTCGAATGGATGTGTTATTGCAAAGTTAGTAATTGTATATATATTGGTATATGTATACAATTTGTTGTATGAATGTGATATTTGAATATAAAGGGTTGATGATGAACTTGACTATAGTCATGATGGGTTGAAAACAAACTTGAAACTTTGTATGTGGTCGTGACGGATTTGAGGTCGGATTTGAAATCAAACTCGTTTCAAGAGTTTAAAGTTTAGATTTTGGTTAAAGTTTGCATAAGTGGTTTTAAAGTGTGAAAATTTACTAAGGTATGTTTCAATCATGAAATAGTATGTTTTAGTAAAGTGGCTTCTCTTAAAGGTGGGTTAGAACAAACTGCAATCATAGCGACAGTCGCTATGGATGTAGTTCGACAAAAGTTTGAATTTCTATTTCAAATTTGTTTATTTTGAAATTAGTTTACATAGCTTTTCAACTTAATTAGTAACATTAAAAAGTGATTAAGTTTAGCAATTTATTTATTTAATTGATTAATTAATTAGTTAATTAAAAGTTAATTAGCACATAATTGGTAATTAAGAAGGTAATTAGAGGTTAATCATCACTTAAGTTAAGTTAATTAATTAATAAGGTTTTAGTTAGTAATTAATGGGGTTAAGAAGTAATTAAGTGATTAATAATTATTTAATTAAGATTAATGGTTAGTTAGCTATTTATTTAATTAATGGATTATTTAATTAATATTTAATTAATTAGGGTTTAACTCTTAAACAATTTGGTTTAACCTTAAGTAAGTTGCATTAGGAAGTTAATTAGTACTTAATCAAGTTCATTAAGCCTAATTAGAGTTTAATTATGATTTAATCTTGATTTAATTGGATTAATTAATATTTAGCTAGGTTTTAAGCTAATTAAATATACTTCTAACTTTTCAAAGATGATTTTAAACTAAACAGAATGTGTTTTAATAAATTTTCGTTTTTAAAGTAAATCAATTCCATATCAAATGATCTCTTGTCCAGACCCTTAAGTAACCCATATGATTAGGACAATTAAATGACATCCGTTAGCAGACAAAACACCATTCTGCTATAGTGTAAGTGATTTGATTGTGTTGACATGTGCTAAGTTGAATAAATCCTCGTTCTGCTATAAATTTATTGAATTGTTTGGACATCTATTTAGCAGGATAAATCACCATCATGTTGTTATGTTATTTGGACTTGTATATGCCAATTAGTTATATTGACATGTTATTCCCTGATTGGATATGAACTGTATTTACATATATGGTAGCTTATGTAAATAATTGTTACGTGACTTGGGAATCGAATTGAATTTAAATGGTAACTTAAATTAGTATTGGGATTGCTAAGCCTCGTTTGGAATTTATAAAGTATGGTTTTAAATTTACTTAAATTCTTTAATCCATTTGAGACTAAGGGTTTATAAATGGTTTTTCAAGTTATATAATTCTTATAAAGGTATTTATAAATGATAACTTGTGTATAGAAAGGGGTTTTGCTATCGGAAAGGGTTATTAAGGTGTTTTACAAATGATGTTTTGTAAATGATATTTATAAAGGAGTATAGAAAGATTTATATAAAGAGTTTTGAAAAATAGGAAAAAGGTTTATATATCATTTCGGAGATTTGGAAAGAGGTTTATAAATTAACTTAAAAGTTTAAAAAAGTGGGTTATAACTTTATTTTGAAAGTTATAAGTTAATTGAAATATGAGATGAGCTTTTAAAATGGAATTTTTGATAAAGGATAAGCAGAATGTTTTATTTGGAAGAAATTTTTGGGTATTTAATACGGGATTTGGAAAGAAGAAAACTTTGAAAGGTTTGTAAATATACTTATACCGATAAGATAAGTATATGATTTTATTTCAAGGCATGAAAAGTAAAATGTTTTGGTAATATACTTATACCGTTGAGATAAGTATATAAATGTTTCCCAAGTATAAAGAAAATGTAAGGGGTTTGGAAATAGGGTTTTGAAAAATCTTTTGATCAAGTTTTATAAAGTGGTTTTATTAATTAAAGAGAATTAATAAAGGCTTAATGGATCCCATATAGAAATTAAACCATGATTGGATGTTTATATTTGATAGTTAAATAACCAACTATCAAATCTGGACAAAACGTAACTTTGGAAATATTTAGGAAAAACACGAGAATTATATGGTACAGTTACCATCGAAGGTGCTATACTGTACGTATAAACTCATTTCGTTCTTCTAGGATGAACGATAAGATAATCCGTCCACAAACGGTTAGGAGGTGAACTCTGCTCTTGTCATTTGTCTGTTTATTCCCTAAAGAACTGGGGTTGAGTTTACCAAAAATATAGAAAGTTGTTTCGAAGAGACCGGGATCAGATATGCTATCTGAAAACCACTTCGATCCAACTCAAGCGTTTCGAAATGAAGACATCTTGAAGCACGGGATCGAAGATGGATCCATTGAAGTGCAATGGCTGCTTGCTACTAATCCCGAGGGTGGTTCCAAAATGGATGTAGTAGAAGTAGTGCCTTCGGTTTGTCCTTATCCTGGACAACTTGTATGGATGAATGCTGGCATTGCATTGACGCTTGGAGGGTAGTGTTAGCATTCCAAGATGGAATGCTATTCAGAAAGGTAAAGCGTAGCCTCAAGCCTCACAGCCGAGAGGAATGGCAAAAGTAGGGCATGCAGCATAGCTATGTGGTTAGCTACCATTAGGAGCAGTCGCCCCATTCTAGATGTCACCTTCAGAGTTGGTTTGCACGCAAATACCGTGATAGTATAAGGCCTCGGTGTCAAGGGGGTGAGGTAATCCGGTCTGCCATGTTAAAGGGGCAGCCGACTCTGTGTTAGCATCGGTGCATTTTCTAGAGGTGTATCATCGGAAGGTAGTTCCTTACCTTGCTATAATTGGAATCCAATCTCCAATACGTGCCTTACATTTTTTATTGTGGAGCCTAGTATGTTGGAATATGAGATGCATACATTTCAGCTATTTTATCTATTTACTTTAAACCTAGACACTATGATAATATAACTGGATTTTGATATCAAATGTTTTGGTTATCGTAAGGTAAAAACCCGCCCATTTTTATGTACGGTGTGGTCTTACGAGATACCCTTTGTTTGAAAGGTTTTCAAATGTAGAAATTAGTTTGGTTGTTACTTGTTATTGAGTTTTGCTCACATTGGTTTACCAGACTGACCCGGGCATTATTCCATATAATGCTCGAGTCAGACCGAGCATGTTTTTGTAGGATCGTTTTCACCCTAGAGGGGGGTGAATAGGGTGATACAAATAATACTAAAAATTAATGCGGAAATAAAAGCAATCACAGATAATAAAACAGAAGATAATACAGAAGAGATCACACACAAATTTACCCAGCTTCGGCAAAACCCTGCCTACGTGCTGCCCCTAAGGTTTCTACTAGACATTAAGTAGTCGGATGCTTACACATGTAAACTTACAACACCCGCTAATGACTAACCTAACTCTACGCTCAAAACCCTGCCACAACTCAGCCACTAAGTTGCGAATTCTCGAACTACACCACCGTAGTTCGTAACCTAGTTACACAACTAGAGTTTCACAAATTTAAAAGTAAAATTACAAAATAAATACAACTAAAACAAAACAAAACCCTATTATAAAAAGGGGGAATTAATTTAAAGGACAAAAATTTGTATATTTTTAGCCTCAAGGACACGACCTCAATATTTTAACCACAAAAACATTCTCCTAAAAATTAATCATAAGGACAAAAATTCTTCCAAAATTATTCATATGGACAAACATTCTTCCAAAACTGCTACCGAACTAAAAACTGATACCTAAAACTGCTATCGATAACTACAAACTGATACCTAAAAACTGCTATCAATAACTAAAAACTGATACCTAAAGAAAGTTGTCCTTCAGGCTAAAATACTAAAGGTCTGTCCTTGAGGCTAAAATGCTGAGAAATTTTGTTCTTGACAATAATTTCCTGTTATAAAAACTAGGCTAAAAATAAAGGCCGACCCACTAGAAATTAAATGAAGTTGCTCTTCCCTTTTTACTTTGAGAAATCTTCGGCCGTTCCCTTTATTTTGTGAAATTAATGTTTGCCTCCTTTTTCCTTTGCTCGCGAATACTAAGGCTTTGTAATTGAATTGAAGCGCCGCTCGTGATAATGATCGATTGCAGTGGCTATTGCATTGATTGGCTTCGTCAATCGATCTCTGGCTTTTACTTCCCTCGGCGGCTTCAATTTCTCGAGTTCGACTGAATATAATTTGGTATGTGAATTTTTTCTGTTTACTTGCTCTGTTGATTTGCTTTGGTTCAAGCTCGATTCGAGTTATTGATTTGGGATTTAATTTAAATCTTGGCTCTGTGATTTTTGCTTGAACTCGAAAGATTCACTGCCGATGATGATATGGGGATTTATATAGGCATTGAAACCATAAATTATCATTCGTATTTTCAATTTGAATTCTTCAAATAATTTTGTTCGACCATTCGTTTTTGCTTGAATGCTTGTGATGTATTCTTACTATTTTGATTCGTATGTTGCTTGAATTTCTTTGAGTCGGTTCCATTATTTGCTCCTTTGATTTTGGCATTTGAATTTGCTGACTTTGAGATAAAGAACGACTTCGACTTGTTCAACTCCTTTCTGCTATGACTTATTGATCATGTTGGTATACATATGAATTTGAGATGTCTTCGAGTATGTTTGACCCCTGTTGATTATTATCTCAGTCTACTGGTTTGAATTGCTACCGAGCTTGGTTCCTTATGCTTTCTGGTTTATGCTCCATTGTTTTCTTGTGCACTTATATTCATGGTTGCATTCATTTTTGTATGTTCATGCTGAAAGTTTTGCATTGCTTCGGTTACCATTTTGAGCTGCTTGCTTATTCACTGTCTGCATTTATATGTATATATCGTGTGAGTTACTTGCTACTTCTTAAAGTCTGGTTTGTGTGGTTCCTTTGTGTTGAGGCAGTTTCATTGATCTGGTGCACTTGATTGTACAGTCCTTGTGCTTCACTTTGCTATATCCATTCAGTTCACCACTTTCTTTTAACTGCACTGGCCTGGTCTTATTTTCACTTGAACATTTTGTTTTCATTCAAAATTTTGTTTCCTTGTACATTTTGCAGTCTGGACTTGTGATGTGCATTGTTTTCAACATGAAAGTTTGTTACTTCGACTGCATATATATATATATATATATTTTGAATATATTCCCTACTTGACAAGTTCAAAACTGCTGCTGTTTTGTTTTATATGAATGTAGTCTTCATTGGTCTTATGTACACTTCATTCTTGTGCCATATGAGCTCTGTTGTCACCTATGTTGCATTGTGTTGATTGAAGCTTCATTTGCATTTAAGTTGATCTTGTGGATAATGCCAAACTTGTATATATGAATTCTGCTGTAACTTGGTTGGTCATTAAAACTTGATGAAGTTGACCTGTCTGAAGCCTTTTAGTTGTACATGTTGAAGCTTATTGTGGTCGAGACTTGAACTGTATTGTAGTTGCATGCTCCATTTGTAGCTGAGTCTTGTACATACCATGAAGTCTGGTGTGTCTGGCCTCTGTTTCATGTGTACATGTGTGTATTTGTTTGATGAGTCTTCATGTTGGTTGTGCTTGAGCTTTTGAAGTGATATGTGTATCTGAACATGTTCATGCATTATCCTTTGTACATGTGACCACTTTGACTGTTGTATATGTTATCCTTGCACTTGATTGTTGGGGTCTTGTTGTACACACTGGTCTCTGGAGTGCTTGGTTCACTGAGAATCTGCTTCCAATGTGCTTTCTTTGTACATGTGTTGGTGTCTTCATTTCATATTGCTTCTGACCATGTCATGTTGAGTTGCTTCACATGTACATCATGTATGGTAGCATGTAGTATGTTGGTCTAGCTATGTTTGGTGTACTTTGAGTCTTATTGCACTGAACTGCTAGCTCGATCTGGTTTTGTCCTTTTGAATTTTGGTCTTTGGTATGTGTGGGTTTTTGCAGTTTCTTCGAGTCACCTGAGTTGAACCCACCATTTGGTTGGGTTTGACCTTGTGCTCACATGTCCCTGTAATTTTATCAACTGTATATCGGTGTGCACGGTCTTGTGGCATGTACAGTGATACACTGTGCATGTCACAAGTTGTTCGTGTATGATGGATTCAAACGAAAATGATGACGAATAACCCAAATAACCGAGGCAAATGATATTTTCAAACACACACTTTAATTTCCACTGCAAAATATTTCCTTTTTCAATTTTACTGCGTCAGTGTTTATTTTGCAGATAATTCAGATGTTGGATACAGGCTGGAACAAAGTTGAAGATAAAATACGAGTGTGAGTGAGTATATGTAGTGAGGTCAAAATTGTAAACTGAAATTTGTGATGTAATCGAAATTGTAATGTAATTCAAAAATGTATATATGTAGTGAGAGCTCAAATTTGTACTATTTAAATTTGTAATAAAATATTTGTTTGAATAAAATATTTGTTTGAATATGAATTCTGTGTTATTTATTTTATTCATCAAATAATTATTTAATTATGTGAAAAATAAATACAATAACAAATACATTTAAACGAATATATATATATATATATGTTTATTATCATCAGATAAAAATCATAGGCTATTGTATTCTACAGTTTTTCCCAAGTTAGCTGGATACTTTGGAGTTGGAGAGGAGCTGGATGGTCAAGACGTATTCACGTATATTTTTCTTCCCCTGTATTATAGACTTTGTATGTTTGTCAATGTAAGAACATGTTTCTATAACCGTCCAAATTTAGGATAAGTCTAGTGTACTCTGATGTTGTATATATGAATAAAGATGTTTCCTTTTTGTAAAGATCATTATTGTATTATATATTATTCGTTGCGTTGTCAGATTTTGTGTTCTTTAGTTTTCTTCTATCTTCTACCATCTTCTTTCACCCTAACAAATCGGTTATAACGACCCGTAATTTTTGATAATTAAATTTATTAATGAAATAATTTTGGAAATTGGTGTTATGAAAAAATTAAAAATTTAAGATTTAATAGTGAAAAAATAACTAGAATGAAATGTAATAATGTAAATGTAAGATAATGGATAACTACTTTAATGCAATTGCAATTAATTGAAATGATTGTAAATATAAAATTTGGTTATAGATTGTAAACAAGCAAATAAACCAAATGTTGTATTAAACGGTGAAATTGTATGTAATTGATTGAAATTGGTTAATATATAATAAATTAATCAGTATGTGAATTTATTAGCTTGGTTTGTAAATAATAAACATAGAAATGTTTGACATTGTAAGTTGTAACAAATTGTTAATTATAAATTTCACTATTTAATCCGTTGAAACTTAATTGTAAATCAATTGCAATAAATGTAATTAAATATTGCGTTAATATGAGTTAAGGTGATAATTGTAGAATATTAATGTAATAAGATATAAACCAATGATAATTATATCCATAGAGTAGTAGTGGATTGAATAATAAGATGAAAATAAAATAAATGGATTTATTGGAATTTAAAATAATAACCAATTGAATTTATTGCAATTGAAATTTGAACGCGGTAATTTGTGCAATATCTAAATACTGAATTGATATGGAAATTTGTTTTAAAGGATTATAAATTACTAAGTAATCAAAAATGATAAAATTTGTTAGTTATTAAATTTGAATTGAAAAAGTAATTTAATTAATTTAATAATAATTTATTTAATTAACGTGAAAATAGCCATTTTGGCTATTGTCTCAGATTTTGACGAAACTAGTTTCATTAGATCCGTAACCGTTAATTATTGTAGGATTTAAAGTTTCGTAGCGATCAGACTTGTCGTTTAATCATGCGGGCTCGAAATGCATATAAATCAATTTAATGAAATCAATTTGAAATAAGCTGATTTTAAAAACTAACTTCATCATACGATGGAATTAGGACTTGAAACCTATTCCATTGAGTTTAAAAATATCGAAAACGTCTATTTCGATATATTGGATGACCCATTTTCGTTTAGGGAATGAAACGAGCTTTTTAGGTCGTTGTTATCGTTTCAATCCAAATCGATCTGGTCCATCCTGTCTATTTCAGCTCTGCCTATATATAGGCTGTTATAAAATCTAATTGTTTCTCATTTCTTATTTCTGTATGTACTATTACTTCTACCAGTTCCTCCTTCTCAAACTACAAAATAGGAAACCCTAAATCCCAATTCAATTTCAAATCAAAATCAATTTAAAAAAAATCAAACTCCTCGGAACTATATCGAATTATATATCATTGGAAAGCTCTTGACGAGCGCAACTCAATTTTGTTATTCGTTTTTGCAATCAGGTTTTGGTCTGGCCAGAAATTGGCCGTTAATTCTCGACCGTTCATTGGGGTTTGATCGACGATGACGGATCGTCGAATCGAAGGTACCATCGCGTAGAGAGGGACACGCAGAGTTCATCGATGCAGTTCGTATGGTCATTGGGTGGTCAGAAAGTCGTCAAAAATTCATTAGGGTTTACCAAATCGCGGCGGCTGGCTTCGTTGCGGACCTGAGATGGTCTCGCGTGTTTGAGGGTGGTCGTGGCGTTCGATAGGGGCTCGTCTGGGGTGGCGCCTGGTCGTGATCGGCGTTGGGTCGATGTCGTGTGAGTGGTGGCCGTGGAGGGAAGTAGGCAATCACAATTTTAGGATAGGGTTTCGTTCGAATTCGAACAATGCTGACGTGTAACGTGTGACGTGGCTATGTTGAGGGGTAATTCTCTTTTTTATTTTTATTTTATTTAAATTTCAAATCAATCGTTCTAACTTACATATCTTTTGCATACGAGATCGGATTCACGCGCGGTTTTTTCCATTGGGTATTGAAATTCCGAACATTTTGGAACTGGTTTAGACGAATTCTGTGACTATTCAATTTTGGGTCTAAATTTGGATTTCAAATCGATTTGAAATCAAAGGTGAGTGTTTTAACCCACTCACAACTACTAAATTATCTAATGTTAGTTAAATTGAATTTGTGATGTGATTAGAATTTGATTGGTTGATGTTTGGCATATTTAAATTGTCATTCTAGTTAAATCAGACTTTTATTGAATTTAATCACCATTAATTTAATATTAAATTTCAAATTTCCAGTTAATACTTGTCATTGATAATCAGTCACTTGTTATTGTTTATAGGTTGGTTTAAATGATGATCGTGATGGATGGTTAATTGTTGATATTGGATGACTGGATGTTATATTTATATATTATTATAACACTGCAAGTTCCCTTAGTTTATTACTAAAAAATCCATATGGGTTGAAATGACACATACCCGAACGATCTGATATATTAGAGAGAAATCGTTATGGGTTGAAATGATAGACTCGAGCGATTTCATGGATTTGAAGTTAAATTCGGGATTACGGGTTGAAATAATATATACCCGTAAATTTTAAATTATTGCGGGTTGAAATGATATATATCCATATCACTTGACCATAGGGTAGAAAATTATGTACGGACACTGGATTGGTTAAATTAAATGTTTTTTAATTTATTAAATTTTGAATTTAATTAAATGATATTTTGAAATAGAATTTAATTTATATAAACCGAATTATTTTCGAAAATCTAAGCATTAAATGTTGAAATTGGAATTGATTTAATGAATTGTTTAAAGAATTAAAATGGAAATTTCAAAGTGGAATTTTTAAGCATAACTGTGTGAGGAATGCAGAATACAGATCTTAAGGCTAGAATGAACACTAGAGGGGGAGGGGGGGTGAATAGTGTTTATAAGAAATTACTAAATCTTTTTGAGTTACTGTTGATTTGTACACAAATGTATAAATATTCAAACACAGATATCATCACAGAATCAAACACAGATGCAAAAATAAAGTAAATGCAGTAAAGGAAAGAACACACCGGATTTTATACTGGTTCGGAGTTACCCTACATCCAGTCCCGCACAAAGTACGGATTTCCTTTCAAAAGCAATTCAACAATTACAACCCTCGATTTCAAGGCCACGAGGTGCACCCTCCAGAATCACAATCCTCTAGGTAGAGATACTTGATTTCCAGGCAACACGTTCACCCAATTGATTTCTCAAGGCTACAATCACACCTTTTCTTACTTGATTGATTTCCAAGGCTACAATCACACCTTTTACTCTATTGATTACAAAGAAAGCCTATAACTCTGAATAACACTGAGGATCTTGATGAGATAGTGACAGAGAATCAAATCAGATATGATCTAGTTAGATTCAATGTTGATTTCGGCAGAGTGATGATAGGATTTTGAATAAGAAAATGTGGAAGAAGAAGAGAAGTGAAAAACCAAAAAATATGATCTAAAATTCGTTGAAACTAACCCATATTTATAGAAGAACAACAACCATGTCTATTCATGAAAGGTTATGGCGAATAGACACTTCTTTTAAAATTCAAATTTTTGGTCCTAACTGACACTATGTCGACATGGGGTACTAGGGCATGTCGACATCCCAAAGCATTTTTTGAAGATTTGATTTTCTTTGAAAATAACCTTTATCTTATATTAAGAACTATTTAAACTTTATAAATATACTTGACTATAGATAAAATACATAGATAAATATAGAGAATAATATATATATAATTTTGCTATAATTTTATATTTAAATATAAGTATAAATATATTATAATTAAAAGATAGTTTAAAACAAACGAAGTTTAAAACAAACGAAGTTTAAAACAAGAGTTTTTTAAAAACAAAAACAAAGAATATTTTCAGGCTAAAACATCTTTTTGAAAATCATTTGAAAAGATAATTTTTAAGGCTAAAACATTTTGAAAAGCAGTTTTGAAAATCATTCTGAAGTAGTTTTGAAAATCATTTTGAAGTAGTTTTGCAAGCTTCTTCCTGCATAATATCTCATCACATCAGGACTCGAGAACTTGTTCAAAACCAGGATGCTCGTGGGTTTGTAAGCCACTTGTCGTAGGTTTGTAAGCTACTTGTCGTGGGTTTGTAAGCCACTTAAAAGGTAGAAATGGGTTCCATCCAAATGAAAATATGGAATGAAGATTTCAGTGCTATTGTGAAGTTTTAACATAATTCTAGACTCAATACTTATCTTGAAATCTTGAACTCTTGATAATCTTGATATTCTTGATACTCATGAGTCTTCAATCTTGATATCTTAAATCTCTATACTGTACAATCTTCATTATTGGTACCTGCATAGTTAAATCCTGCATATACATATATACCTAAACTATAATGTTAGTATTTATATTTTATAATCTTATTCTAAGGTTGTTGTCATCAAAACCATCAACTCATGGATTAACAATCTCTCCCTTTTTGATGATGACAACCTTTGTTTATAAAATATTACTTCTATCCTAATAACTCCCCGTAAAACTGATAACTCCCCCTTAATCTATACCTAACTCTTCTATTTTATATTTCTCCCCCTTTGTCATCAACAAAAACAAACTAACTCCAAACTATATAACTCTTAGTCTAATATCCTATATGATTATAATGATAGTGTTATCATACATAATCAATACTTACTTGTAAATCTAAAACTTAGTCCTAAACTACTAACATTCCTAACCAAGTACCTATATAATACTTATATATAACATATATAGGAATCATATATAAGAACACATAATATTTATTTATATATATATATATATGTTTATATTTACATTTTCGTACAACGTGACAAATATACACATAACGATGAAAAACGAAAAAGAAGAAACTACTGAGTATCTTTGACAATTGGAGATCTATGGATCGAACAATTTGGATAATGGAAATAGAAATTTCCACGTTGTTCAACCAAGTTTCCGTCCTTGTCAAAACATACTTCGCCAACGCAAATGACTTTGTCGTTGTCTTTCGCATGCTCTTCTTCCATTGGTTCTTCTTCTTCTTCTTCACTTTCCTCTTGTTCATGATCTCCTGAAGAGTCCTCATCAATCAAGATTGGATTAGCATGATTGTCCACTAGAAATTTTTGCAAATTTCTAAGGATTTTCCCTTGCCTTTCCTGTTCTTTTACCATTCGGAGTTGCACTATTTGAATTTCAGTCATTAACTGAATTGCATCCTTTAGAGAATCCTCCATTTTTGTCACTCGGGCGAGCGTAGTACGTTGGAACAGACCAAAGGTAGGAGAAGGGAACGAAAAGGTTGATTTTATGTTTGATTTGGAAGAGGAGGCCATTGATAAATTGATTTCAGAAGATAGAACAGAAAGAGAACAGAGAGAATGAAGAAAATTTCAAAAATAAGAAGAATATATAACCAATTATTTGAATTTTAGTGGGGAAAATTTTAAATTTAAAAAAAAAATGTTATATGTCGACATGGGTATAGGAGGGATGTTGACATGGTTCTCAATATTTTTACTATTTGATTTATTTTGATTTAATTTTTAATTATACTTTGTTATTTATATTTTATATTTCAGTTAATGAACAATTACCTAATTCTCTTCTTAATTTAGTAAATGTAGATTCATTTAAGGGTTTTGTTAAAATATCAGCAATTTGATTTTCAGAATTGATATAGTCGAGAGTAATTACTTCTCTACTTATATTATCTCTGAGAAAACGGTGTCTGATATTAAATTTGTTTAGTTCGAGCATGTTGAGTAGTATTTTTGGATAAATTTATTGCACTAGTATTATCACAATAAATTGGTGATTTTGAGATATTTAAACCAAAATCTTTTAAAGTTTGTTGCATATATATTACTTGAGAACCGGCCAAAGCAGCAGAAATATACTCTGCTCAGTTGTTGATAGAGAAACTGTGTTTTTCTTTTTACTAAACCAGGAAATCAGAGAATGCCCTAAAAAGTGACAAGTTCCACTTGTACTTTTTCGATCTGATTTACAACCAGCATAATCAGCATCACAGTAAGATATTAAGTCAAACGAATCATTTTTAGGATAAAATAAGCCATAATCAAAGGTGTGTTTAACATATCTTATAATACGTTTTATAGCTTTTAAGTGAGTTTCTTTAGGTTGGGATTGATACCTTGCATAGAGACAGGCACTATGCATGATATCATGTCTACTCGTAGTGATATAGAGTAGTGATCCAATCATTCCTTTGTATAATTCTTGATCTACATCTTTCGAGAGATCTTTTTTACTAAGGTACTCATTGGTTGCCATGGGAGTGGGTTTTCCACTCGCAGTAGTCAAACCAAATTTACTAACTAGGTCTTTAGCATATTTTTCTTGACCAATAAAGATACCATTATCTAATTGTTTTATTTGTAATCCTAAAAAGAAATTTAATTCACCCATATGACTCATCTCAAACTCTTTTGTCATTATTTCAGAAAATTCTTTATTCATTTCAAAATTAGTTGATCCAAAAATGATATCATCTACGTAGACTTGTACTAGTTGAATATCATTTTTATTTCTTTTAATAAAAAGAGTATTATCTACTTACCTATTTCAAAATTTGATTGTAACAAGTGAGATCTTAGTCTATCATACCAGGCTCTAGGAGCTTGCTTTAGACCATATAGAGCTTTCTTAAGTTTGTAAACATGATTTGGAAATTTATCATTTTCAAAAAGTGGTGGTTGTTCAACAAATACTTCTTCTTTTACAAAACCATTTAAAAATGCACTTTTAACATCCATTTGAAATAATTTGAAATTATTATGATTTGCGAAAGCAAGTAGAATCCTAATGGCTTCTAATCTTGCTACGGGGGCAAAGGTTTCATCAAAATCTATTCCTTCTTCTTGACAATAACCTTGAGCGACTAACCGGGCTTTATTTCTAACAACCTCTCCTTGTTCATTCATTTTATTTTTATAAACCCATTTAGTTCCAATTATTGTTTTATTTTCAGGTCTAGGAACAAGTTCCCAAACATCATTTCTAGTGAATTGATTTAATTCTTCTTGCATAGCCAAAATCCATGAATCATCAGTTGATGCTTCTTCTGAATTTTTGGGTTCAATAGTTGATATAAAAGCTACATTACTCATTTGACTTAGTTGGTTTCTAGTTTTAACAACAGATTGCATATCTCCAAGTATATTTTCTATAGGATGATCTTTTAAAAGTTTAATCCTTTTATTAGGATGATTTAATTCATTATTAGTTTCAGTTGACTCTTGGTTTTGAGTGATTAAATCCTCTTCATCATTTATTTCTTCAAATTTTTTGAAATTTTCATCAAATGAAACATGCATTGTTTCTTCGATGGTATTAGTTCTTAAATTAAATACTCTGTATGCTTTACTTCTATTAGAGTATCCGATAAAGATACCTTTGTCGGATTTAGGATCAAATTTATCTAAGTTATCTTTTGTATTTAAAATAAAACATTTACTTCCAAAAATTCTAAAATAAGATACCTTAGGTTTCTTTGAGTAAATAAGTTCATAAGATGTCTTATCAGTTAAAGGTCTAATTAAAATTATATTTAAAATATAAAGGCGATAGCAACTGCTTCTGCCCAAAAGTACTTTGGTAAATTACTATCAGCAAGCATAGTTCTCGCACACTCTTGAATCGTCTTATTTTTACGTTCTACTACTCCGTTTTGTTGTGGAGTTCTTGGAAATGAAAAATTGTGAATTATTCCCTTTTTATTGTAGAATTCTTCAAACTTTTCATTTTCAAATTCACCACCGTGATCACTACGGATGGTTATAATTTTTTGAGAAAGTTGATTTTGAACCCTTTTTGAAAAATTCTTAAAATATTCAAAAGTATCACTTTTATGTTTTAAAAATATTGTCCATGTAAATCTAGAATAATCATCTACAATTACAAAAACATATTTACTATTATTTATTGATAGAATTTGAGATGGACCAAATAGATCAATATGAAGTAATTCAAGAGGTTTCGTAGTAGAAACCATATCTTTTAATTTAAAAGAGCTTTTTCTAAGTTTTCCTAGTTGACATGCATCACATAGACTATCTACTTTAAAATTCATTTTAGGGAGGCCTCTTACTAGATCATGTTTTGACAGTCTAGATAAGAGTTTGAAATTCAAATGCCCAAATCTCTTATGCCAAATCCAAGGGTCACTTGCATTTGCCAAAAGATACAAGTTATCATTTGAAATTTTCATACTAAGAATATAAATATTCTTTTTCCTAATTCCCTCAAATATTATGGTTGAATTATTATCTTCAATGTGACACTTATCGTTTTCAAATTTAATTTTATATCCTTTATCGCATAGTTGACTTATACTTAGCAGATTGTGTTTCAGATTCTTAACTAGCAAAACATTAGTAATAATAGGAGTTTCAGAGTTACCGACTTTGCCGATGCCGATCACATAACCTTTTGAATTGTCTCCAAAGTTAACCAGTCCTCCGTCTTTGTATATTATATCATTCAGCATATCTGGATTCCCAGTCATGTGTCTAGAACATCCACTATCAAGTATCTATTTGTTCTTTTTGATCTGCACAATTTGTTTGTTCTGGATTAATTCCTCAACTCCCATAAAGCATGATTCCTACACATCAAACAATCTTAGTAGACAACTTGTATTTGAATATTGATTATATGCAGACTCAAGGGACAATGATGATCTGAATATTTCTAAACATGCATTAACAAATTTCTTAAATATAGCCATTTTTTTAAAAAAACTTTTTGAAAAATCAGATTATGAAACTTTTGAAAACCTTGCTCCGATACCAAATATGATAAATGCGGAATACAGATCTTAAGGCTAGAATGAACACTAGAGGGGGGGGGTGAATAGTGTTTATAAGAAATTACTAAATCTTTTTGAGTTACCATTGATTTGTACACAAATGTATAAATATTCAAACACAGATATAATCATAGAATCAAACACAGATGCAGATATAAAGTAAATGCAGTAAAGGAAAGAACACACCGGATTTTATACTGGTTCGGAGTTACCCTACATCCAGTCCCGCACAACTAAGTATGGATTTCCTTTCAAAAGTAATTCAACAATTACAACCCTCGATTTCAAGGCCACGAGGTACACCCTCCAGAATCACAATCCTCTGGGTAGAGATACTTGATTTCCGGGCAACAAGTTCACCCAATTGATTTCTCAAGGCTACAATCACACCTTTTCTTACTTGATTGATTTCCAAGGCTACAATCACATCTTTTACTCTATTGATTACAAAGAAAGCCTATAACTCTGAATAACACTGAGGATCTTGATGAGATAGTGACAGAGAATCAAACCAGAGATGATCTAGTTAGATTCAATGTTGATTTCGGCAGAGTTATGATAGGATTTTGAATAAGAAAATGTGGAAGAAG
Source organism: Allium fistulosum (assembly GCA_030737815.1). NCBI lineage: Eukaryota > Viridiplantae > Streptophyta > Magnoliopsida > Asparagales > Amaryllidaceae > Allium > Allium fistulosum. Next base: position 371,042,382 of record CM060908.1, read on the forward strand.
AAGAGAAGTGAAAAACCAGAAAATCTGATCTAAAATTCGTTGAAACTAACCCCTATTTATAGAAGAACAACAGCCATGTCTATTCATGAAAGGTTATGGCGAATAGACACTTCTTTTGAAATTCAAATTTTTGGTCCTAACTGACACTATATCGACATGGGGTACTAGGGCATGTCGACATCCCAAAGAATTTTTTGAAGATTTAATTTTCTTTGAAAATAACCTTTATCTTATATTAAGAACTATTTAAACTTTATAAATATACTTGACTATAGATAAAATACATAGATAAATATAGAGAATAATATATATAAAATTTTACTATAATTTTATATTTAAATCTAAGTATAAATATATTATAATTAAAAGATAGTTTAAAACAAACGAAGTTTAAAACAAGAGTTTATTAAAAACAAAAACAAAGAATATTTTAAGGCTAAAACATCTTTTTGAAAATCATTTGAAAAGATAATTTTTAAGGCTAAAACATTTTGAAAAGCAGTTTTGAAAATCATTCTGAAGTAGTTTTGAAAATCATTTTGAAGTAGTTTTGCAAGCTTCTTCCTGCAGAATATCCCATCACATCAGGACTCGAGAACTTGTACAAAACCAGGATGTTCGTGGGTTTGTAAGCCATTTGTCGTAGGTTTGTAAGCTACTTGTCGTGGGTTTGTAAGCCACTAAAAAGGTAGAAATGGGTTCCATCCCAAATGAAAATACGGAATGAAGATTCCAGTGCTATTGTGAAGTTTTAACATAATTCTAGACTCAATACTTATCTTGAAATCTTGAACTCTTGATAATCTTGATATTCTTGATACTCATGAGTCTTCAATCTTGATATCTTAAATCTCTATATTGTACAGTCTTCATTCTTGGTACCTGCATGGTTAAATCTTGCATATACATATATATCTAAACTATAATGTTATTATTTATATTTTATAATCTTATTCTAAGGTTGTTGTCATCAAAACCATCAACTCATGGACTAACAAAATGAAATTTATCGAAATTGAGTTATTGAAATATTTGAATATTAAACTTTGAAATCTACTGAATTTGAAATAGTTTAAATTTATAGTTCGAACATGGATTTGAAATCGAAATTGATTGAATGGTTTTAAATGATATTCTAAATTGAAAGGCATGCAGGTATGGTCCAGATTTGTTGAAATGGAAGAAATAGTTTAAATTTGATATTAATTTCAAATTAATTATTTTAATATAAACTGTTTAGAAATATATTATTTTAAATTCAGATTTATTTAGTTTTTCAAACCATTTTATATTAAACTATATTAAACCTATTTAACTATTTTAAACCATTTAAACTATTAAATCTATTTTAAGCTATTTAAAGTATTTTTAAACTATTTTAATCTATTTAAAACTATTAAAGCCATTTAAAACTATTTAAAACTATTTTAAAGTAATTTAAACTATTTTAAACTGTTTTAACTATATAAAACTACTTAAATCTATTTTAAAACTATTTTAAACCATTAAAACTATTTTAAAGTATTTAAACTATTTTTAACTATTTAAAACTATTAAACTATTTATAACTATCTAAACTATTTTCTGAATTTCAGACCGTGTAAGGTTGAATTTTTTATATTTAAATCCTTGATTTAAAAGTGAATATGGTTAAATGATGTTATAACTTACATTGGACTTTGAAATGATATTTTCTAGTGAAATGAGATATTTGAGTAAATATGATGATTTTGAAATGAGAGTTTAACCTATTTTGTGAATATGGTTTCAGAAGTGATATGATTTCAAATGTTATATGATTTCAAAAGTGAATATGATTTCGAAAGTGATATGGTTTGAATTGAATATGATATTTTTTATACCAATTATGAATCGGTTTTGGAAATGCAAAAGAACCATCCGATGTGAAATAAGCGTTTGGTTGTTAAAGAGACCACGATCAGATATTGTCATATTCTCTGCCAATACTGAAAACCACTTTAACAACTGTGTACGTGGTGAAGATTCCAAAATGAAGTAGGATGGTTTGGTGAACGATTCTGTATGAGGTATTAACGTAGCCGTGACTCCCGCAAGTCATCTTGACGTGACTAAAACAGGAGCCACGCCGGGCCAAGTGAGGATGCACCTCCAATCAGACATGCTTCTTCGATACCATATTATGACTTTGTGATTGATTTGGTGGCCCCACCTCGATTTGATTTGGGAGTGTGTACCGAGATGGACGGTAGTAGCTGTTATGCGTTACCACTAGTCCGGATCTGCAAAATGGTAGTATCATACCCTAGGCATTGCCTCGCGTGCCTTATCACATGCCTTATCTTGCCCATTACGAGTTTGGTATGTACCGTACCTATGGAGTGCATTCTGATAGCCCTCCAGTGTACGGAGGAATTACGGTACTGTATAACTACGGGAATATATAAAAATGTGTTAAGGGGGATATGGGTAATGCCTTAATGCTATTTCGATACTTTACTTTACTGATAGACATATTATAATAGCGTATATTACTACATAGTAAATAGTTTAATGGATCCTTAAGAGATGGCAATCCGAACATCTCTTAAGTTATTGCACGCACGTTAGACACTGGATAGGAAATGTAAAACCTCGTAACATCTCTGAAGTCGTTACACTCATATTTATTTACTGTTGATTTAACTTACATAAGATCTTTTAGTTCCGACTCGAGTGTTTTGTCTTTTCATTACGCTCGGGTCAGTCTGAGCTTTTCAGTGTATCGAAGACTATTATCTGGAGGACAAAGACGAAGATTCAGTATATTATTACTATTTATTATATTTATCCCACTGCATCATGTTGTTCCGCTGCATTATTTATATATTCTTGCTGTATGTATAACTCTGATTGTATTATAGAGTGTACTCAAATGTATTTGAAATACAGCTTCATGAACTGTTTATTTGATTATTATATTATGTTATTCCGCTGTGAGATTCTGTGTTTTGTTTTCCTCTCTTTTCTCTTCTTTTCTTATTTACCCCATAGCAATCCTCCCTTTTGAATGGTTTAAGTTCGACATGTGTGGTTTATTGTCGATTTGAACCGTCCAAAAACGTGGATCATTACATTTGGTATCAGAGCTTTGTTTTAGCGATAATCTTAGCTTTGTAGGGTCTGACTCATTCAAGATAGGGTAGTAATACCCTAGAATTAGTCGTTGAGTGTATATATATGAGAGAGCGTACTTTTTAGTGTTATAAAAATGTTTTTATATTGTGTTAATTTTTTTTGTTTAGTATTTATAAATTCTGATCGGTACATGGGACGCTATGGCACCGATAGGGATTTCCAAACACTGAATAGAGCAGACCGACACAATATTGTTTTGAAATATGGGTAAATAAAATAATTTTACCTAGTATTGTAGTTTGGATATAAAAGAATAATCTTTATAAATGTATATAATTGTATGTGATATGTTTGGTTGTTGTTAGGAAATGAAATTTATAATTATTAGTTGCAAAAATGGGATTGTAAATAAATTGAATATAAATTGGAAATTTGAGAACTTAAGTTCTGGAATTTTGAAAATTTCTTTCGAAGGATTTTGAATATAATATTATTATTATATGGAAGTTTTTTCAGATAGAAATATTTTCAATGTAATTTGAGAGAAATGTTTTAAAAGAATTTTTTTTAAAGGAAATAAATTATGTACTCCCCTCCCTGTCGTTGGAAAATAATATCGGTGACGAGTGCACGCATCATTGAAATGACCCTCCTATTTCTACCTTAATTTCATAAGGATTTTTTTTAAGAGATGATATATAGATATATCATTCATTACAAATACATTTTCCAAGGTCATTTTCTTTCTCCAATAAACAAAATATATCCAGGATCAAAATAATTTACCAATATAAATATATCAGTGTATTTCTAATAACATACACATACATATGAAGATGTATGTGTTCCTCTTGTTTAAAATCAGAGTATGCTTTTAATTCCATCTGTTAAACAAGAGTAGGCTGTTTGGTTTGGGTTAGTTTGGATTTGAAGAAATCTGCATATAGTTAATTACCTTGTTCTTTTGAATATTTGTAACAAGTCAGCAAATCCTATGCATATTTAATTTATATGAACTTGCTCATTCTAATTGATAGATTTTCATATCAATTTACCATGACAGTTAAATCTCAAGATTCTTGAGATTTTTATTTCAGATCATGGATCAAAGGTATTGATATTTGGCTAATGCCAGAAAAGATATAGTCACTTATCATTTTCCACTTATACACTTTCTTTAAAACCTTCTTATCTTGATTCAATTTATACAACTTGTCTGTTACAATCTTAACCTAGATATCACGCTGTAGATTTATCATTTACATATGAATTTACTATGACAAGGTTCTAAACTTCACTGGAAACATGTACTTTAGTCTATTATTCTAATTAAGAAATGATCAAGTAATAATCAGTGGAAAGCAAGCTTTTAATATGGATGATTGTGTTAAAGTCTGTATAGTATCAAACTTAGGCTAAAAGAAAGTGGATCATAAGTGAACACAAGCAACATCTAGGCGTAATGGAAATGCGCCTAACTTATACATGAGAGGTCACGAGTTCGAGTGCTATGCTGGTCGGTTCAAACACAATTTTTTTTTTTGTTTTTTTTTTCTCCTGTATGGTTTGAAATCTGATATCTACCTATATTTGCACATATATACTTAATTTTTGCCTATAATCTAACATACAAAACAATATTTCTTGCTTTATTATTTTTGAAACCCATTCCTACAACTGTTTTAGGAATTTATGTTTGTATTTTTGCCCAAATATCAACATGTACACAGATATACATGCACATGTCAATATCTTTGCTCATTTTCCAGAAAACTGGGTTCAAATGGTTCCTTGCTTCATTGATTTGAAGTGAACAATTTGCCTGACCTATGGTCTAACCATGTGGTTAATCTGACCATTCTTTTATTTGCATTTTTCCACTTAGAATCTACCTGAACTTCAGAGCATATGGAGTGTTGCCAGGTTTTGTTTGTTCAAACCAGTATACATTGCTTATCTGTCTTAGTCTTTTAAAGATGATTGTGGTGAAACAATTGCTAAATGTACTAAGCTTTTTGAAATGCATTTTTTTTTTCAAAATACAATCTATCATGATCAACCAATACATCATTTATTTGAAGCTGGTTAACTCATGTATCCTGTATCTGCTACACACTAGTTCAAGCAATGGAGATACCATTCATTGCATTCTGTCTGAAGCTTTTAAAAACATTTTACTTTTCTCAATACGATTCAGAAATGAATTCAAACTTATTTACAAAGCTTTTCAGTAAAAAGAAACTAAAATCCTTATAAGTTTACTTCTAGCTAAATCCAGATTTTATTCTAAAACTCAGTGTTCTGTTATGTCTCAAGATTAGCTAATACATAATATAAATTATGCAAAACAGTAGCTCACCTACATATGCATATTTCTTTTCCAAGCATCCATATCAATACTTAAGATCATTTCCTTGTTTCCCACTCAGATATTTCTTTTAGATTTTAAACCTTAGTGCATAACAATATATTTTAACATGATACAACTAGTCCATCTAACCGTAATAGAATTCATTACATAGCATCAGAATCAAACTCAACTATCTCACGAATACATGAAAATAACATCATCTTAAACTCTAAAAAAACTACAGGCATGTTCACTCAATTCTTTTCCATCAGTCACAACTTCACTTTCTACTAAAGCTTAGTACTCCCTGCAAGAACATTAGAGGCTGTCTCATTTTAAAGTGAGACACCCCCATATGCCATGAGCAAATAAGGGTCAGATCTATGATCTGGTATGAGCAACATCAAAATATTCATGATATTAAGCAACAGAGAATGTGAGAGTACTAACTTGTTATTTAAGCAAATTTCTGCAATCAATTACTTTAACATGGTATAAATAGGTTGATTCAGGTATGATATATTCATCTATCATTCTTCACTTGCATACATAATCATGCAAACATAATTATCTATCTGCAACATTTGCATTCACTGGAACCATCATGGTTCCATACCAACCAACCTAAGAAATATTCATATTCCTATTTCTTCATTTACAGGTTGTCTAATTCAATTTAAATTCCTGCCTCATCTGCTATTAAGGAATCACAGGGACACATTGCAATGAACTAATTCACATCATTGCACAAAGATCTCAGGGCTTAAACAAACCATGTGCCAACTTGCATACTTCAAATATGACAAGCATTCCAGCAGCCTTCTTGGCCTTCCCTTCCCTAGTTTATTTACTAGTGTATTGTCTTAAATCCTATCATCAATTATGCTAAGTGAACATGTCACTGCAAACATGGAAACATCCATAATCTTTCCTAGCATAATTCTCCTTAGAAATAAGCAGACAGTTATTTCCTAAATGGGGTCAATATGCCTTGATCTCAGTAAGATATAAGAATATTTTCAACTGTGAAAGAGGCATGGCATGCTCTTATTATATTGATCTGCAAGCCTTTATGATTGATTCAGATTCATGATCTGGTTCAATCATAATTTTAGCTTGTGAGTTTTTTTTTTTTTGATTTGATTAAGGGCTCAGCACTTAGAAAATTTCTATTGCACCCTTAACATTTTTCTTTTCAAGCCTCAGCACTTATACCAAGTATAATGCAGCTCCCAACATTTTTGTAAGTTTTCATGCCATAGATCTATAACAGTTGAGAGTATTCTCTATATAACTTTAAGATTCTGGACTTTAACATTTTTAAATAAAACAGTATGATACACATCCAAAGACAAATGTCTCAGCAAATCAAAGATCACCAAAATCATCCATATTAAATCATATCAGATTTAAAATAAGACATCCAAAAAAGCATTGATGAAATCATATGTATCAAATCCAGCAATATATAAATGGCAATATAAAAAGTGGCTGCCTCATCTCAGGTCTTAATGCCATGAACTCAGTGAGGTTACTCGCCTAAATATTTCTTCTTATTAATCCAGAAAAATCCTTGTATGAGTGTTTTCTCCTTCCTTCCAATATTTTTTTTCTTCCTTTCTTATTTTTGTGCAGCTCGGGGTAAAGATAATTCTACTGGCTAAAACTGCCTATTTATATGCATTTTTCCACTAGGGTTTTGTTAAAACAGAATTCCATTTCTGTCCTGGCTAGCATCATGCATTGTGTTTGCATTTTCTCATTTTATCCCTAATTACCCCCGGCCATATTAACCAATTAAAGGCTGCATTTTCTTTTCTTTACTTTTTCAGAAAATGGCCACTCTCCTAGTCATGTTAAAAGTGTGACTACCATATTTTATATTTTAATTATTTCTGAGAATCCCCTTTGCTATTTTTTGCCTACACAAGCCTATTGACTTGTATTACATTTCATGTCATTTTAATGTTTCCTTTTTATTGTTTTGCTTTAACACTTTCTGCTCACAGAAAATATATAGGTGCATAAGTGTACATATTTTTATTTGATTCCCCCCCCTTTTTTTTTACTGAAAATATCTATACACATATGTTTTATATTTTTAATTTCAGTATACAAATATATTTCTAATCTCACCATGTGCACATATTCAATTTTTACTGGGAATATTAAATTTTCATGCATAAAAAAAAACATCTGTAATTTGATTAATAATCTACATTTCAAAATCACATTTGAAATGCTTCCTTGCTCAGTTTATTTATTTTTATTATCATCATCATTTTTTTTTCAGAAATTTTTGAATCTTTTCCTTGTGCCATTTCCAGTGTGCATGTGCCCACATATCCTTGCACATTATTTATTTCCAAAAATTTCACCATATTTAAATCTAAATATTTCAAAAATTAAATCATTTTATAAAAATGATTTTTCACAAAATTTTGGGGTATTACATTCACCCCTCCTTTTAGGAATTGTGTCCTCACAATTTTTCTAACATTTATAACAAGCATCATCTTCTTTTCTAAAAACCTATCAAACATATGCATAAGCAAACAAATTCAACCACAGCAACCATACATATATATATATAATTCATTAATAAATATATTTCTCAGGGTAAAATTTTTTTTTTCATAAACAAACTTTATCCAAGATCAAAATTTTTACCAATATAGATATATCAGTGCAACCACAAAAATATGCACACACATATGAAGATGCATGTGCCCCTCTGGTTTAATCAAGTTATGGCAAACAAGAGGTTACAGTGATTGATTAAATTTAATCAATCCCCACATAGCTTAATTTCATTTTATTATTTAAGTAATGAAAATCTTATTCTTATAGGTAATAGTATGGTTTTTATTCTTTGATAGCTTACTGGATTCTCCATGAAATATGATTCATAGAACCCAGATAATTATGTTATGATTATCTGTAAAATCAATTGTATAGTGTCTGTGCTTTGAAAATGATATAAGCTTATATCATTTTCTATGTTTGCTTTCTTATAATATCTACCTTATATGCAAACTCATGTCTGGGATATTCTTAAGTGAATCATCATATTCCAGAAACTTGATTCCTTGATACCAAGGTACTAGGCTAAATGAAATGCAGTCCGGGGTGAGTTTCCTCACACATGGATACTTAGCAAATAAAATATGGATTAAACAGACTTTCTACTCCTATCTAGAGGCTGTTGTCCCTGGAAAAAAAAACATTTGAAGCTGCCTCATTTTAAATAAGACACCCCAGATGATATTAGCACACTAGGGTCAGACACATATCCGGTATGAGAAAATTCACAAAAACAATTAATTAATTAGGTTAAAATCAAGTTAAGTACATATACATAAAGTTCTGCCCTTTGGAAACAGGTAATACTTGTGTGCATGCTCTGTGTCATTGTGCATGTGCATATTTTAATCTTTCTTTCCAAAGACTACATATATAAATATGGTACATACATTCAAGCATACAATTCAATCATAGTCAAACAATCATTCACACCAAACAGGAAAATAACCAATATGAGTTAAATCATTTATTCCATCCTCATATTTCGATTCTGGAAAAACTCTAGTTTCCTCATCATATCAAATATTTTTCCCTTGGTATATTTATTTATCCTTTAAATCTTCATGGCAATCCAGTCAGTGAGCCATTCCACTAAAATAAGCATTCATCTCATAGCATTCCTCATCATTCATATAAATAAACAGAGGCAATTAAGCAATTTCAAGTATTGGTACTTATTAAAACATGTTCTTGCAATTTAGAAGAGGTATAGACAACTAGCATTGGTTTATGGCTCTATTGGGAATATTATGTTGCAAAACATCTGTGCTTTAGTTAAACTCAGATTGGCTAAGCTTCCTAAATCACAAAATATATTTGCTGGGTGGATATTGTATATATATATATATATATATTTTCTGAATCAAGAGTATCAGCACATAGGCAAGCCTATTACACTCCTAATTCCTTTTTATTAAGCCTCAGCACATATACATATGTATATTGCAGTCCATAAGCTTATCAATTCTTCTGGGCTGAGCCAAAACTAACACTACTTGCTTATATCATCATTTTATTATCATTTTTTTACAATCTGGAGACCATTAAATAATCATTCCTTTTGATAAAAAAATATATTTATTTACTCAGAAAACTTATTGTATTTTCTTTCTCATATCAAATATCCCTACTATTTGATATACATACCTCCATAAACTCACTATCCTGAGTTTTTGCTCCTTGTCTTTGAGGACAAGATTTTATGTGCTTCATTCAGTGATTTAATAAATCATTTAAAAGCATATACAAGCACACATCAACCACTCATCAAACCAGATCCATTACAAATATATACATACTGGCATGTTTCAGGTTAAAACATATGAAATCATAACTAGAGATATTCATATCATCATTTTGTCATATGATTACAGCTACATCAGTTAATATATTAGTTAATGTGCAGTGTTTGTATTAACACTAAATTTCATAAATTTTCAACCTATTGTGTTAAATGAACCTTTTTTTTTCAATTCATATATCACAGTATATTACATATATCAGAAATGATATGGTCATTTATCATTTTATTCACACATATCAAACACGTGTCAATCACAGATATGTAATCATAAAATCATTACATTCATACAACTCAGTCAAAACAGGTTTGGCAAAACATTTTAACTTGTGATCTACTTGTTTTCATCCAAACAAGTCTATGGGTGTCTATGTATATATATATATTCCAGTGAATCTTGTCTACAAAGGTTTCACATCCATATTATTTAAAGCAACCTAAACTGTTCAGGTTATTGTTACTGGCATTAAAAACAGTGAACATGGAGGTCATATGAATCAAATCTAACAACCAGCAAGGCATCCAAACATTTCACATAAATTTTATCACCACAAAGGAACTCATCCAACACATATATGGCTAACAAACTTATTTTCATTCATATAAAACTATCATACACCTAATCATAAGTAGCTATAAGTGTTCCTTTCATCTTCACTTACGTCATTGGGTTATATAAACTTGCAGGTAAATCACAGGGATTTTGCATATCAGAAAATTCTCATGTTTTTCATATTTTATATTACAATCAACATGTGACCAGAGATGTTTATATGTATATTTTTTTTTCAGGTTATAAACATAAGAAAATTTATCTTCCTCTAAGGGACATGTTTTATAAACTTCCATCACAAAGTTATATGCAATTATCAAACATATTCAAGAAATGCAGCTTAACAATTATGCATCCAAATCAGACAATTCACTTTTCAATGTTTATTCATATAATGACCTATTGCAATTGATACTGGCATTTGACATTTTTTTTTTGAGGTATTTTTTTTTTTGAAATTTTACCAAATATCAATATCACTTGCACCAGCTCACCATTGTGTTTATCAAGTTCTCAAACATATACTTATTAGTTATGGTGTAACAGTGGTGATTTCAGATCTAAATCAAAATAAATAAATACACCATCTACATTGAAACAAAGCAACACCCATGAAGTCCATAAAGAAGTAAAACTGTAATTTTAGCCATCTTTTAGATCAGGTATAAACATAGGTGTCTTAATCCAGTTTTTTTTCTTGTATTAGAAAACATTTAGAAATTCAAATTCTCTTATTTTAAATTTCTCCTTTCTAGCTTTACTCAAAAACAAGCTTTTATCTTATGATTTCTCTGCTTATGCAGGTCTAAACCAAATTAATCTCACTTAAATTTTTAATAAACATCATTAACATTGATGTAATCCAAATAGATCATCCAGAGCAATTAATTCAAACAATGCAACCAAAGCAGTCAATACAAACAAGTTCACACAAATTAAATTTGCTATGTTATCTACCAACATAGCTCTGATACCATCTGAAATGACCCTCCTATTTCTACCTTAATTTCATAAGGATTTTTTTTTAAGAGATGATATATAGATATATCATTCATTACAAATACATTTTCCAAGGTCATTTTCTTTCTCCAATAAACAAAATATATCCAGGATCAAAATAATTTACCAATATAAATATATCAGTGTATTTCTAATAACATACACATACATATGAAGATGTATGTGTTCCTCTTGTTTAAAATCAGAGTATGCTTTTAATTCCATTTGTTAAACAAGAGTAGGCTGTTTGGTTTGGGTTAGTTTGGATTTGAAGAAATCTGCATATAGTTAATTACCTTGTTCTTTTGAATATTTGTAACAAGTCAGCAAATCCTATGCATATTTAATTTATATGAACTTGCTCATTCTAATTGATAGATTTTCATATCAATTTACCATGACAGTTAAATCTCAAGATTCTTGAGATTTTTATTTCAGATCATGGATCAAAGGTATTGATATTTGGCTAATGCCAGAAAAGATATAGTCACTTATCATTTTCCACTTATACACTTTCTTTAAAACCTTCTTATCTTGATTCAATTTATACAACTTGTCTGTTACAATCTTAACCTAGATATCACGCTGTAGATTTATCATTTACATATGAATTTACTATGACAAGGTTCTAAACTTCACTGGAAACATGTACTTTAGTCTATTATTCTAATTAAGAAATGATCAAGTAATAATCAGTGGAAAGCAAGCTTTTAATATGGATGATTGTGTTAAAGTCTGTATAGTATCAAACTTAGGCTAAAAGAAAGTGGATCATAAGTGAACACAAGCAACATCTAGGCGTAATGGAAACGCGCCTAACTTATACATGAGAGGTCACGAGTTCGAGTGCTATGCTGGTCGGTTCAAACACAATTTTTGTTTTTTTTTCTCCTGTATGGTTTGAAATCTGATATCTACCTATATTTGCACATATATACTTAATTTTTGCCTATAATCTAACATACAAAACAATATTTCTTGCTTTATTATTTTTGAAACCCATTCCTACAACTGTTTTAGGAATTTATGTTTGTATTTTTGCCCAAATATCAACATGTACACAGATATACATGCACATGTCAATATCTTTGCTCATTTTCCAGAAAACTGGGTTCAAATGGTTCCTTGCTTCATTGATTTGAAGTGAACAATTTGCCTGACCTATGGTCTAACCATGTGGTTAATCTGACCATTCTTTTATTTGCATTTTTCCACTTAGAATCTACCTGAACTTCAGAGCATATGGAGTGTTGCCAGGTTTTGTTTGTTCAAACCAGTATACATTGCTTATCTGTCTTAGTCTTTTAAAGATGATTGTGGTGAAACAATTGCTAAATGTACTAAGCTTTTTGAAATGCATTTTTTTTTATTTTCAAAATACAATCTATCATGATCAACCAATACATCATTTATTTGAAGCTGGTTAACTCATGTATCCTGTATCTGCTACACACTAGTTCAAGCAATGGAGATACCATTCATTGCATTCTGTCTGAAGCTTTTAAAAACATTTTACTTTTCTCAATACGATTCAGAAATGAATTCAAACTTATTTACAAAGCTTTTCAGTAAAAAGAAACTAAAATCCTTATAAGTTTACTTCTAGCTAAATCCAGATTTTATTCTAAAACTCAGTGTTCTGTTATGTCTCAAGATTAGCTAATACATAATATAAATTATGCAAAACAGTAGCTCACCTACATATGCATATTTCTTTTCCAAGCATCCATATCAATACTTAAGATCATTTCCTTGTTTCCCACTCAGATATTTCTTTTAGATTTTAAACCTTAGTGCATAACAATATATTTTAACATGATACAACTAGTCCATCTAACCGTAATAGAATTCATTACATAGCATCAGAATCAAACTCAACTATCTCACGAATACATGAAAATAACATCATCTTAAACTCTAAAAAAACTACAGGCATGTTCACTCAATTCTTTTCCATCAGTCACAACTTCACTTTCTACTAAAGCTTAGTACTCCCTGCAAGAACATTAGAGGCTGTCTCATTTTAAAGTGAGACACCCCCATATGCCATGAGCAAATAAGGGTCAGATCTATGATCTGGTATGAGCAACATCAAAATATTCATGATATTAAGCAACAGAGAATGTGAGAGTACTAACTTGTTATTTAAGCAAATTTCTGCAATCAATTACTTTAACATGGTATAAATAGGTTGATTCAGGTATGATATATTCATCTATCATTCTTCACTTGCATACATAATCATGCAAACATAATTATCTATCTGCAACATTTGCATTCACTGGAACCATCATGGTTCCATACCAACCAACCTAAGAAATATTCATATTCCTATTTCTTCATTTACAGGTTGTCTAATTCAATTTAAATTCCTGCCTCATCTGCTATTAAGGAATCACAGGGACACATTGCAATGAACTAATTCACATCATTGCACAAAGATCTCAGGGCTTAAACAAACCATGTGCCAACTTGCATACTTCAAATATGACAAGCATTCCAGCAGCCTTCTTGGCCTTCCCTTCCCTAGTTTATTTACTAGTGTATTGTCTTAAATCCTATCATCAATTATGCTAAGTGAACATGTCACTGCAAACATGGAAACATCCATAATCTTTCCTAGCATAATTCTCCTTAGAAATAAGCAGACAGTTATTTCCTAAATGGGGTCAATATGCCTTGATCTCAGTAAGATATAAGAATATTTTCAACTGTGAAAGAGGCATGGCATGCTCTTATTATATTGATCTGCAAGCCTTTATGATTGATTCAGATTCATGATCTGGTTCAATCATAATTTTAGCTTGTGAGTTTCTTTTTTTTTTTTTGATTTGATTAAGGGCTCAGCACTTAGAAAATTTCTATTGCACCCTTAACATTTTTCTTTTCAAGCCTCAGCACTTATACCAAGTATAATGCAGCTCCTAACATTTTTGTAAGTTTTCATGCCATAGATCTATAACAGTTGAGAGTATTCTCTATATAACTTTAAGATTCTGGACTTTAACATTTTTAAATAAAACAGTATGATACACATCCAAAGACAAATGTCTCAGCAAATCAAAGATCACCAAAATCATCCATATTAAATCATATCAGATTTAAAATAAGACATCCAAAAAAAGCATTGATGAAATCATATGTATCAAAACCAGCAATATATAAATGGCAATATAAAAAGTGGCTGCCTCATCTCAGGTCTTAATGCCATGAACTCAGTGAGGTTACTCACCTAAATATTTCTTCTTATTAATCCAGAAAAATCCTTGTATGAGTGTTTTCTCCTTCCTTCCAATATTTTTTTTCTTCCTTTCTTATTTTTGTGCAGCTCGGGGTAAAGATAATTCTACTGGCTAAAACTGCCTATTTATATGCATTTTTCCACTAGGGTTTTGTTAAAACAGAATTCCATTTCTGTCCTGGCTAGCATCATGCATTGTGTTTGCATTTTCTCATTTTATCCCTAATTACCCCCGGCCATATTAACCAATTAAAGGCTGCATTTTCTTTTCTTTACTTTTTCAGAAAATGGCCACTCTCCTAGTCATGTTAAAAGTGTGACTACCATATTTTATATTTTAATTATTTCTGAGAATCCCCTTTGCTATTTTTTGCCTACACAAGCCTATTGACTTGTATTACATTTCATGTCATTTTAATGTTTCCTTTTTATTGTTTTGCTTTAACACTTTCTACTCACAGAAAATATATAGGTGCATAAGTGTACATATTTTTATTTGATTCCCCCCTTTTTTTTTTACTGAAAATATCTATACACATATGTTTTATATTTTTAATTTCAGTATACAAATATATTTCTAATCTCACCATGTGCACATATTCAATTTTTACTGGGAATATTAAATTTTCATGCATAAAAAAAACATCTGTAATTTGATTAATAATCTACATTTCAAAATCACATTTGAAATGCTTCCTTGCTCAGTTTATTTATTTTTATTATCATCATCATTTTTTTTTTCAGAAATTTTTGAATCTTTTCCTTGTGCCATTTCCAGTGTGCATGTGCCCACATATCCTTGCACATTATTTATTTCCAAAAATTTCACCATATTTAAATCTAAATATTTCAAAAATTAAATCATTTTATAAAAATGATTTTTCACAAAATTTTGGGGTATTACAATCATCGACGTTCATTTTCGAGTTTCAAAGTGGGAAGATCGATGTAGTAGTTTTACTACACATTTGTTTTGATAATGAATCTTAAATTTTAATTTCTAAATATGATTGGACATATTAGTTATGAGTATACATACATACATACATATATATATATATAATTTTGAATGGTATGAAATGTAACCCAGAGTTTAGTTCTAAAACTTTCTGATAATTAGTAGCTTTCAATTATTGAACGAATGAAATCTTGACTTTATTAATAATTGGAAACTACTGAAATGAGAAAATAAGAAATTAGATGCTAGGTGATTAATGAAAATATAAGAAATGGAAATTTGTAAATTGTAAATCAAAGATAAAGAAATTTTAAGAAAAATGTAAAGTATTGAACATTTGGTTAACTAAAATAAATAAGATTAACTTGTGTAACACTCAATTGCATTCTAAAAGACATATATAACTTACTAAGATGTTAAAAGTTGAAATGTTAATTGAAATATGTAATAGAATATTATACAAGTAAAACTTAGGAAATGAAAGTGTTCAATAGAATCATTTCTATAAATAAGAATTCTGATGTTATAAAATGTTATGAACTTGAATTAATAATTTGAAATGCTAGAAATTGAACTTACAGGAATACTGTAAGTAAATAATTATAAACTTAAGTTAACATTTTAAGCTACTTATAATTAGATTGAATAGTAAAGGTGAATCCTATATAAATTGAATGATTATAACTTCAGAAAATGTTGAAATGATTTAGAAATGGATTTAATATTCAATAATGCTATATATGGAAGAAATGAATGTGAAAAAGAAATAATCTATTAGTGGCAAATTAAATTACAAAGAGACTTACATAATAATGGATAATCTAAGTAATTGAAATGGAAATAACTTATGTAAGTAATGAGTGTAAGATAATGAAAAGAGAAAATGGCATTATATAAATGAATGGGAAATGAATTTTGTAAGTGATGAATGTAAATTGATTAAATAAGCATTGTATGAACGAATGAAAAAATGAACAGTAAATAATATGAAAGAAGATTAATAGGAATAAACTTAAACGATATTTGAAATTATTTTTTGTTTTGGCTTATGGGATGGTTGGGAAAGGATACTTCTAACTGTATAAAGACGTATAAATAATCTATTAAGTTTGATCTAAGACTGTTGAGTGTATGGTATATTAGTAGTTATTTATCATTTTACACTATTAAAAGTTTTTGAACTCGAACAAACCATTTGCTTTGGTTGTTTTGGATGGATGGTTGATTTCGTTGATTGCATGTGAGGATTGTATGGTTGTACTGTTTGTTTGCAGGTGATTGTTGTTATGCTGTGTTGATTTGTTTGTTATTAATTGAAACAACTTAAATATTTCTCTTTTACATAATTATTAACTTCTTTGGATTATATAAGTGAAATGCAAGTTATGGAAGCAATTGCTACTGCTTTTGGTTTCATAAATAAAGCGTTGTTTGCCTGACAAATAGGTACGTTTTCGGATTACGGTTTTATAGCGATTATATAGTTTTTCCCATGGTTTAGGATATTTTATTTTGAAATATGATATATATATATATATATTATTATTATTGATATTACTATTTCTCCCGGACCTCTCCGTACAAAGGAGATTCTATTGAAATTTTTCGGGAATTTTAGACTTAGAAACTTTTTGTGAAAGTGAAAATGTTTTTCAAACTTTT
Organism: Allium fistulosum; assembly: GCA_030737815.1. Lineage (NCBI taxonomy): Eukaryota > Viridiplantae > Streptophyta > Magnoliopsida > Asparagales > Amaryllidaceae > Allium > Allium fistulosum. Next base: position 371,059,625 of record CM060908.1, read on the forward strand.
ATTTAACTTGAATATAAAAGGATGTAATTGTTTATAAATTGATATATTTTATTTAAATTATTTAATTATGTAAATTAATTGTTTATAAATTGAATACAGATATAAGCACAAAAAAATATCAATCATGAAAATCTTCAATAGCCGTAAGATAATGGTTCTAATTTCTAACTTGTACCTTTTGTTCCTTCTAGACAATCAAAGTATGATCGTATACATTTCTTGTTCACAAACCTTTGAAAGTACTTTTGAATTCATATAATGTTCACACCATAAGTATTTAAACAAAATGTTCCCACTATTAAATCCCTGCGTAGGTTAAAAAGAAAGTGAAATCTACCTTTTCAGTATAAGGCAATAAGATAAAATCCATCTACATTAATTTATATTATGAGCCTAGAAGTTAATATGTTCAATTAGAGACCTTTATAAAACTGGAAATGTTCAATTGAATGACAATAATAAAACTATAAACTTATCAAATAGAAACAAAAAATATGCATAAGAGATATTCATTGCAAATGCTCAAGCCAAGATTTTAATTTATATATTCCAAAAGGAAATCAAATGCATTAGTTACTATACCTATCTTCTTTTAATTGATGGTAAGAAGCATAGCAATAAGAAATGCACAGTGGCCACCAAAAAAGGACCATGAGTCCAATCAAAGAAATATGTATATTATAAAATTAATAAAATCATGAGCGTACTATGCATAAAATTCTAATCAAGTGAAATGGGCATCACTCTTGTTTGCCTACCTAGAATTGGTTACCTCACCTTAAGATATAAAAATATAAAACCCAAGCACCCTATTAATGAAGATTCGGCACTCTAATTTATAGTTGAACTATCATATGCAACCAGTTTATTTCTAAATAAAACACAATCTATTTAGCTTTAAGGATTGGATTCTGATAAAAAAATATGGGTTTGAAATAAATAACAAAAATATTCATTGAAGTTTACAATACTGGAAAGAGATGTGTCAGTGATTACATAGAATAACCAAGGAAGAATATCAAAAGATGGAATGACAAAAGCATGGATTTTGGTTCAAATACGATATCCAATGACGATGCTTTTGATAAGAAAAGTTCAGTTCATATGTAAAAGACAACCATATCTACTCCAAAGATAGACAAAAACTGTAACCAACCGGCTTTTCGACCCTCAAAAATCGACACTAATAGGTCCACTGTATTATATGCCGAACATTTAAGTGCCGGAAATACTGATGTAACGACCCACCATTTTGGACGGTTCAAATCGACAATAAACCACACATATCGAACTCAAATCATTCAAAAGGGAGGATTGTTATTGGGTAAATAAGAAAAGAAGAGATAAGAGAGAAAAACAAAACACAGAATCTCACAGTGGAATGAAAAAATATAATAATTAAATAAACAGTTCATGAAGCTGTTTTTCAAATACATTTGATTACACTTTACAGTACAATCAGAATTATACATACAGCATGAATAAATAAATAATGCAGTGGAACAATATGATGCAGTGGGATAAATATATTAAATAGTAATAATATACTGAATCTTCGTCTTCATCCTCCAGATAATAGTCTTCGATACACTGAAAAGCTCAGACTGACCCGAGCGTAATGAAAAGACAAAACACTCGAGTCAGAACTAAAAGATCTTATGTAAGTTAAATCAACAGTAAATAAATATGAGTGTAACGACTTCAGAGATGTTATGGGGTTTTACATTTCCTATCTAGTGTCTAATGTGCGTGCAATAACTTAAGAGATGTTCGGGATTTCCATCTCTTAAGGATCCGTTAAACTATTTACTATGTAGTAATATACGCTATTATAATATGTCTATCAATAAAGTAAAGTATCAAAATAGCGTTAAGGCTTTACCCATATCTCCCTTAACACATTTTTATATATTCCCGTAGTCTATATAATACCGTAATTCCTCCGTAAACTGGAGGGCTATCAAAATGCACACCATAGGTACGATACAAACCAAACTCGTAATGGGCACGATAAGGCATGTGACAAGGCACGCGAGGCAATGCCCAGGGTATGATACTACCGTTTTGCGAATCCGGACTGGTGGTAACGCATAGCAGCTACTACCTCCCACCACGGAACACACTCCCAAATCAAATCGAGGGGTGGCCACCAAATCAATCACTAAGTCATAATGTGGTATCGAAGAAGTATGTCTGATTGGAGGTGCGACCTCACTTGGCCCGGCGTGGCTCCTGTTTTAGTCACATCAAGCTGACTCGCGGGAGTCAGCGCTACATTAATACCTCATACAGAATCGTTCGCCAAACCATCCTACTTCATTCTGGAATCTCCACCACGTACACAGTTGTTAAATTTGTTTTCGGTATTGGTAGAGAGTATGGCAATATCTGATCCCAATCTCTTTAACAACCAAATGCTTATTTCACATCGGATGGTTATTTTATATTTCCAAAACCGATTCATAATTGATATAAAAATATCATATTCAATTCAAACCATATCACTTTCGAAATCATATTCACTTTCGAAATCATATCACATTTGAAATCATATCATTTCCGAAATCGTATTCACAAAATAGGTTAAACTCTCATTTCAAAATCATCATATTTACTCAAATATGTCATTTCACTAGAAAATATCATTTCAAATTCCAACGTAAGTTATAACATCATTTAACCATATTCGCTTTTAAATCAAGGATTTAAATATAAACAATTCAACCTTACACAGTCTGAAATTCAGAAAATAGTTTAGATAGTTATAAATAGTTTAAAATAGTTAAAAATAGTTTAAATACTTTAAAATAGTTTTAATGGTTTAAAATAGTTTAAAATAGTTTTAAAATAGATTAAAATAGCTTTAAATAGTTAAAACAGTTTAAAATACTTTAAAGTAGTTTAAATTACATTAAAGTAGCTTAAAATACTTTAAAAAAGTTTTAAATGGTTTTAGTAGTTTAAAATAGATTAAAATAGTTTAAAAATACTTTAAATAGCTTAAAATAGATCTAATAGTTTAAATGGTTTAAAATAGTTAAATAGTTTAATATAGTTTAATATAAAATGGTTTGAAAATCTAAATAAATCTGAATTTAAAATAATGTATTTCTAAACAGTTTATATTAAATTAATTAATTTGAAATTAATATCAAATTTAAACTATTTCTTCCATTTCAACAAATCTAGACCATATCCAGATTTCAAATCAATAAACTCAATTTTGTCTTTCAATTTAGATTCTCATTTAAAACCATTCAATCAATTTCGATTTCAAACCCATGTTCGAACTATAAATTTAAACTACTTCAAATTCAGTAGATTTCAAAGTTTAAATATTCAAATATTTCAATAACTCAATTTCGATAAATTTCATTTATGCTTAAAAATTCAACTTTGAAATTTCCATTTTAATTCTTCAAACAATTCATTAAATCAATTCCAGTTTCAACATTTAACATTTGGATTTTCGAAAATAATTCAGTTTATATAAATCAAATTCTATTTCAGAATATCATTTACTGAATTCAAAATTTAATGGTTTAAAAATCATTTAATTTAACCAATCCGGTGTCCGTACATAATTTTCTACCTTATGGTCAAGTGATATGGATATATATCATTTCAACCCGCAATAATTTAAAATTTACGGGTATATATCATTTCAAACCGTAATCCCGAATTTAACTTCAAATCCATGAAATCGCTCGAGTCTATCATTTCAATCCATAACGATTTCTCCCTAATCTATCAAATCGTTCGGGTATGTATCATTTCAACCCATAGGGATTTTCTAGCAATAAACTAAGGGAACTTGCAGTGTTATAACAATATATAAATATAACATCCAGTCATCCAATATCAACAATTAACCATCCATCACAATCATCATTCAAACCAACCAACAAACAATAACAAGTGACTGATTATCAATGACAGGTATTAACTGACAATTTAAAATTTAATATTAAATTAATGGCGATTAAATTCAATAAAAGTCAGATTTAACTGGAATGATAATTTAAATATGCCAAACATCAATCAATTAAATTCTAATCACATCATAAATTCAATTTAACTAACATAAGATAATTTAGTAGTTGTGAGTGGGTTAAAACACCCACATTTGATTTCAAATTGATTTGAAATCCAAATTTAGGCCCAAAATTGAACAGTCTCAGAATTCATCCAAACTAGTTCCATAATGTCCGGAATTTCAATATGATCCCAACGAAACAAACCGCGCATGAATCCAAGTTCATATACAAAAGATATGTAAGTTAGAACGATTGACTTGAAATTTAAATAAAATAAAAATAAAAAAGAGAACTACCACTCAACCATAGCCACGTCACACGTCAGCACTGTTCGAATTCGAATGGAACCCTATCCCAAAATCGTGATCGCCTGCTTCCCTCCACGGCCGCCACTCACACGACATCGACCCAACACCGATCGCGACCAGGCACCACCCTAGACAAGCCCCTATCGAACGCCACGACCACCCTCAAACATGCGAGACCATCTCAGGTCGGCCACAAAGCCAACTGCCTCCGCGATTTGTTAAACCCTAATGAATTTTTGACGATGATCTGGCCACCCAATGACCATACAAACTACACCGATGAACTCCGCGTGTCCCTCTCCACGCGATGGAACCTTCGATTCGACGATCCGTCGTCGTCGATCAAACCCCAATGAATGGCCGAGAATTAATGGCCAATTTCTGGCCAGACCAAAACCCGATTGCAAAAACGAATAGCAAAATTGTGTTGCGCTCGTCGAGAGCTTTCCAATGATATATAATTCGATATAGTTCCGAGGAGTTTGATTTTTTTGAAATTGATTTTGATTTGAAATTGAATTGGGATTTAGGGTTTCCTATTCTATAGTTTGAGAAGGAGGAACTGGTAGAAGTAATAGTACGTACAAAAATAAGACATGAGAAACAATTAGGGTTTATAACAGCCTATATATAGGCAGAGCTGAGATAGATAGGATGGACCAGATCGATTTGGATTGAAATGATAACAACGACCCGAAAAGCTCGTTTCGTTCCCTAAACGAAAATAGGTCATCCAATATATCAAAATAGGCGTTTTTGATATTTTTAAACTCAGTGGAATAGGCTTCAAGTCCTAATTTCATCGTATGAAGTAGTTAGCTTTTAAAATCGGCTTATTTCAAATTGATTTCATTAAAGTGATTTCTACAAGTTTCAAGCCCACACGATCAAACGACAAGTCCGATCGCTACGAAACTTGAAATCCTACAATAATTCACCGTTACGGATCCAATGAAACTAGTTTCGTCGAAATCCAAGACAGTGGCCAAAATAGCTATTATCACGTTAATTAAATAAATTATTATTAAATTAATTAAATTACTTTTTCAATTCAAGTTTAATAACTAACAAATTTTATCATTTTTGATTACTTAGTAATTTATAATCCTTTAAAACAAATTTCCATATCAATTCAATATTTAGATATTGCACAAATTACCGCGTTCAAATTTCAATTGCAATAAATTCAATTGATTATTATTTTAAATTCCAATAAATCCATTTATTTGATTTTTCATCTTATTATTCAATCCACTACTACTCTATGGATATAATTAACATTGGTTTATGTCTTATTTCATTAATATTCTACAATTATCATCCTAATTCATATTAACACAATATTTAATTACATTTATTGCAATTGATTACAATTAAGTTTCAATAGATTAAATAGTGAAATTTATAATTAACAATTTGTTACAACTTACAATTTCAAACATTTCTATGTTTATTGTTTACAAACCAAGCTAATAAATTCACATACTGGTTAATTTATTCTATATTAACCAATTTCAATCAATTACATACAATTTCACCGTTTAATACAACATTTGGTTTATTTGCTTGTTTACTATCTATAACCAAATTTATAACGGACAAGGATCTTCGACCCCCGGAAATCGATATCAATACGTTCACTGTATTACATGTCGAACAGTCGAATGTCGGAAATACCCGATCGTTAGGGAAAAGAAGAAAGAGGTAGAAGAAGAAAATAGAACAACAACGTAGAATCTCACTATCACAGCAGAACAAAATATAATATATAACAACAGATTTCTATACAAAAGAATCTGTAACTGTTTAATACTTACAATCATCAGAGTATACAATCATTACATCAAATTTGGATAGTTATAACAACTTGTCCTCATACAACGGAAATATCCAAGTACGTGATATACGTCTCTGTCATCCAGCCCGTCTCCTGAGCTCCATAACATTCTATCCCGAATCTGTAATACTCGGTCTGACCCGAGCATCACAATAAAACAACACCCGAGTATGTCTGGAAAACCAGCGTGAGAAAACCACACTCAATTGGATTATTATATTTTCGAAAATCCTTTAAAACAAAGGTATCTCGTAAGACCACGTCACAAATAAACATGCTGGGTTTTTACCTTACGATAACCAAAACATTTTTATCAAATCCGTCTGATATTATAATAGTGTATATAGAAAGTAAATAAAATCTAGCCGAAATGCTTGCATCTCACGTTCCAGCATAGTTTGGCACAATCAAAACTATATGGGCGCTTGTTGGAGATTGGGTTCCATACAATGGCAGGGCTACTGGGGTACCGCCCGTCACAGTACCTGGCCTAGATTAGCGTACCAAGGACCACTCCCGATCCCCTGCAACACAAGTCCTAACTACCCCTTACTGGATAGCCCGGATAAGATCACCCCACGGTTGGGATCAGCAATCGCCACACAGTCGAAATAAAAGGGACTCTAGATAGGGATGACCTTACCCTACTTGGGTGCTACCCACTTAGCCTTGCTGCACCTCCCCTGTTTTAACCATTACCGGTTGATGAGGCTTGAGGCTAAGCGTTATCTTTTAAAGAACAGATTCACTTAGAATGCTCATTGTCCTCCAATGACGATGGTCTGATAGCATTCGTCTATACAAGTTGTCCTGGGTCTGGACAAACTGAATCACCGTCTTCATCATCTTCACGGTATTCATTCATTACGTTCAAACTGGATCGAAGTGGTTTTTGGATAATTAAATCTGATCCTGGTCTCTTCGAAACGATTAACGAAATTGGCCAAAATTTGATAGTCGGTTATTTAACTATCAATACACATCCATAACAATCATCAGACCTTATTATAAATTTTTCCAAAATTTATCTCAAAATATCTCTATAAGACATCACTTTCAGTTCCTCAACATTTGAAAACAGTTTTCAAACCCTTTTTATTTTCATGGAACATTTCCAACCCTTCCCAATTCCACTTAAGAATTTTCTTATAAATCATATCCACTGAATAATCCATTTTCCCGACTTCCGAGAAGGATTATAATAATTTAAAACATTCAAACTATGTATATACATATATATAAAAATAAGTATTTTAAAGAAAATAATAATAATTTATTTTTAGGACATTCAAATAATTATTGAAAATATTGGAACACCTTTTATAATATCACTTTCCAAAGCAGGTTTAAACGTTAGTATTCTACTTAAAATAAAATCAAGTATTTAAAACTCATTTCTGAAGTATTCAATACTAACTAACTTTAAAATTTCGTAGTTTAAATAAATAAATAAAAGTTCCCTTTTTAAAAATTAAAACTTAACTTATTGTTAAAAATATATCTTTAAATCTGGGTAACTAAATTTTCAATTTATAACCCCTCTCGATTTCATCACATTTTTCCATTCCGGTCTTCTTGACCATCTTCTTTTTAAAAATAGCTTCTACTATTTTTCTCACCCTATTTCCATATCCCAATATAAATTCTTTCCGTAAAATTTACATTCCAAATTTATTACCCAATATCACTTCCCTTTTATTTATAAACCCCGTTTATAAAGTTTTATAACTCTTTCTGAGTTCCACTAGAAATAATCTCATTTATAAAATTTCATTTTTATAAATTCAACTCCTTTAAAATCCATTTATTTTTGCCCATCTATTTTCAATATCGATTTCAACCCTTTTTCCCGAATACCATTTTTAAACCCAGTCTTAAAAATTCCTTTATATAATTTATTTTAAACTCTCTATTTAAAATATTTTCCCGCATTATTTAATATGATCAAAATTTCACCTTTTCTTATTTAAACCAACCTCTTTAAAATAATCCAAATTTCGTTGTAAAATTTTTTATATTAAAATTCTCTTTTTAATTCCTTAAAATTTAAAATAATATCCATGGTATTTAATATTTCCACAATTAATTTCCATGCCATTATATCATTTAAAATTCTACAACACACAATAATCTAGCATTTATATAAATATGAAGAATACTAATATATTTGAGGAATCCAGTTGGATCCCTCCAACCTGTTTTCCCTGCATCCACGGATGTTAGACAACAATAAAAATACCAATCCCACTTCAAGGGGGATATCGCAGTATATAGGGTCATCTGCTATTATGCGGGACGCATAGGGTCTCATCCGCTATAATGTGCAGGAATATCACTCCAAATACTAATATATATACACTACTATATATATAACCATCCAACAGATAATTAAATTTCCAATCAATCAAGCATCCAATGATTTAAATTTAAACATTTAAAATTTTAAAATTGTAATCCAATTGAGTGAGAGATTGTCACCTTAATTTATTTTGCAATCCATTTAAATTTTATTTCGTAGATCCACCACTATGAACCAACTCGACTGATTCGTGATTTTCTTGAACCTTGTACGAATGAGAAATTATTTTAATGAGCATTCAATTTTTATAAAATACATATTGTCACGACCCGATTTTCGACTCCCGAAAGTCGACATTAATACATCCACTATATTACTTGCCGAACAATCGAGTGCTGGAAGACCAGTCCATAGGGGAAAGAAAAAGAGGTAGAAGAAGAAAATAGAAAAACAACATCAGAATCTCACAATCGCAGCGGAACAACATATAATATATAACAACAGATTTTTATACAAAAGAAACTGTAACTGTATAATACTTACAATCATCAGAGTACAACACAATCCATAGCACACAACTGGACAGTTATAATAACATGTCCTCATAAAAGCTGACTATACAGCTTACTCTACACAGTGGAATATACATCAAGTACGTGTGATACATCTTGCCATCCAGCTCGTCTTCTAAGCTCCACAACATTCTATCCTGTATCTGTAATACTCGGTCTGACCCGAGCATTATAATAAAATAACACCCAAGTCAGTCTGGAAACCAGCATGAGAAATCACACTCAATTCAATTATTATAAGTTTTCTAAAATCCTTTGAAATCAATGGTATCTCGTAAGACCACGCCACAAATAAACATGCCGGGTTTTTACCTTACGATAACCAAAACATTTTTACCAAATCTGTCTGATATTATAATAGTGTCTATAGAAAGTAAATAGAATCTAGCTGAAATGCTTGCATCTCACGTTCGAGCAATAGTTGGGCACAATCAAAACTGTGCAGGCGCTTATTGGAGATTGGGTTCCATACAATGGCAGGGCTACTGGGGTACCGCCCGTCACAGTACCTGGCCTAGATCAGAGTACCGAGGATCACTCCCGACTCCCTGCAACATAAGACTGGAGCTACCCCTTATAGGATAGTCCAAATAATATCACCCCGCGGTTGGGATCAGCAACCGCCACTAAGCCGAAATCAAAAAGGGACATCTAGACATGGATGACCATACCCTAATTGGTTGCTAGCCACTTAGCCTTGCTGCACCTCCCCTGTTTTAGCCATTCCCGGTTGATGAGGCTTGAGGCTATGCGTTACCTTTTTAGAACACATTTCACTTAGAATGCTCATCGTCCTCCTGACAATGGTCTGATAGCATTCGTCTATACAAGTTGCCCTGGGACTAGACAAACCGAATCACCGTCTTCATCCTCTTCACGGTATTCATTCGCTACGTTCAAACCGGATCGAAGTGGTTTTCGAATAATTAAATCCGATCCCGGTCTCTTCGAAACGATCAACGCATTGGCCAATATTGATAGTCGGTTATTTAACTATCGAATTTAACAGTCATCCAACCAATTGTTTTATTACCACAAAAAGCACCAAGTCTTTAAAATTTAGATTTTTAAATAATTTAAATCACTTTATCCATATACACTTAATACATTTAAAATAAAACTGCTTAAATCACTTTGTTCCAAATATTAGTTATGAAATTCTATAATAAACTTCCAAGTAAAAAGCTTTAGCCAAAAACTATTCTTAAAATAAAACTATTGTATAAAGTACAAATACTTATAATTATCTTTAAATCATAATACTAATTTAACCTTTAAAAGTAATTAACTACTGCAATTAACTTAATAAATATTTACTTTTAAAATTTTAAAACAATTAAAAAATTTCCTAAAAACATTTTTTTAAAACACTTTAAAACCCTTCAACTTATTCTCAGAAACCTTCCTTTGAAAATACACTTAGCTTTTCGGGAAATGACACTTTCCATTCCATCATAACCGTCTAACCATTTATAAATCCTTCTCGATTTATTCCAGCTTAATTTATGTCCCAACCCCGTAAATTTTTCTTTCCAAAACTTTTAAAAATAAAACCACCTTTTTGTTTTTAAAACAAATTACCCTTTCCTTATAAATTTCCACCGTGAATTTATACTTTCAAATTTATCCACTGATAAATATTTTACTTTATTTATAAACCCAGTTTATAATCTCCATACCCTCATTTTCCTTTAAATCACAGTTTCCAAAACACTTAATCAATTTCCAAATCGATTCTCTGAATTAATTCCATTTAAAAATTTATTCTAATTTACCCAAACTTAATCCAAATCCATTAATTCCATATTCACTCCTTTATTATGATTTAAAACCTTATTTTAAAACTGAAAATATCCATTTCATCCTTTATTCGAAATTCCCCTTTTTATTTTTCCCAACTCATTTTAAACTTGAAATTTTAAAATAAATTCTTTTATCTTTAAACAATATCACTTAAGTCGTCAAATTCTTTTATTCCTATTTATACAAAATCTCCATTTTTCCCATATTCGGAATTTATTTAATAGGGTTTCAAAATCAAACTTTTTATTCTTCTCCAAATTCATTTCTTCAATTTATCCAAATTCACTATAGTTATTTTAATTAAAAAATTCCCTTTTTATTTTTCTTCAAAAATCCAATCTTTATTATTTTTGACATCTTAAAGTACAAAATATATTTAAACAATCATAGCATTCATTATTTCAATTTTCCAATATAACCAATATATTCTATCATGGATTATCAAATAAATCACATCACTGAATATGAAATAATTCAACATTTTGAGGAATCCAGTTGGATCCCTCCAACCTGTTTCCCTACATCCACAGATGTTAGCACAATATAAAATACCAATCCTACTTCGAGGGGGATATCGCGGTATAAAGGGTCATCCACTATTATGCGGGGCACATAGGGTCTCATCCGCTATATAATGCGGGAATATCAATCACTCCAATATATATATACTACTATATATATAATATTACATCCAGTCAATTCAAGCAATCAATCGATAATTTAAATTTAACTATTTAAATTTAAACGGTAATCCAAATGAGTGAGATTAACTCACCTTTGACTTTAAATTTGCAATCCGATCCAAACCGGCTTGTTTCCCATTATTTTTTTGACCTTGTATAAACATTATACGATTTGTTAACATTTGAATTAACCGAACAACCAATTTTCTTTCAATAGATTTAATTGATTAACACTTTTAATTTGAACTAATCTAATGATCATTTTCCTATTAGATAAATTTAATTAGCCAAATTATTCTATTAACTAATTTTTCCTATAATAAATAAATTTTTGAGTTACAAAAATAATTATTTAAGTTAATCTCCCTAATGCACTATTTTAAAATAATCAAGTAAATTTAAAATGTATAGATGTATATTTATTTTTCTCTTTCAAACTATATATATATATATATACTTATAAAACAACCTATATAGATTCAAAAATCAAATCTTTATATATAAACCTTCAATCATTCAAAATTATTTTCAAAATCTTAAACATATATTTTCAGTTTATTATTTAAAATAGGCATGCGAATATATATATATATATATATATATTTCCTTAAAACAAAACTTAGCTTACTGTAAAAAAAATTAAAACAGATTTTTTTCTCTTTTATATCTTACTGTAAATAATAATTAATTTTTTTCTTCCTGCATATACATATTCATATAAAAATTAATTTAAAGAACATATACCTCAGCCTAACCCTACTGCCATGGCCCCAATACGAACATGAACTCGCCGAGCTCACGCGCAATCGAACGCGATGATGCGACCCCGCTCTGTCTCTCATGCTACTGCACGCACATGCGCTTTGCGATGCTTCGCCACTGCTCCCTCGCCTTTCGCACAACCCAATTCGCGAGCAACCTTTCCGCGCGTCGCCCTACATCACGGCATCGCCCGAAACTTACTTGAATCGCCTCTCCTCTATCTAGAACGAGATCAGATCTCGTCTGGACTGAATGATTTGAAATTGCGAACGAGGCTGAAGGATTGAGGGGAAGAGGTTTGCGTTTTGGTATGGAACAGAAAGAAGAAGAGCGGCAATTAAAGGAAGATAGGCTCGAGATCGGGTTTTGTGGATTTGAATGACGAACGAATCTTGAGCTCCGGTATTTTCGTTGATTGAGTTTTTGAGTAAAGGGAATGGAGAACCTAGTTTTAATTTGAACGAGTTCGATCTGCTTAGTTTATTTTATTTTTATTCTGAGAATTGATTTGAGAATTCTGAAGGGAGGCAGAGGAAGAAAGGAGCATCCAGGAAGACGATTTTTGGTCGACATAGATTTCCAGTTTTCACGATGAATATATTTTTATTTGAAATGCTTTTTTTTGCGTGAGATTTATAAAAGGGAATTGGCTAGACAAGATTTGAACTCGAGGTGATGGGTTGCGTGAAGAATCTGGCTGCAGTGATTTGAAGAATGACAGAATAACAGCTGATGGGAGATAGAAAATAGGCTGATGGGAATACAGATTTTAATGCTGAAAAATATATATATATCTAAATTTAAATCGTCCCGAATCCGCAACTCAAAATCTCGACCTCCTATCTAGACATGCCGCTAGGTGTTTATAATGTTAAACCCCTATTCCGAACACAATGGAAAAGGCTTCGAGCCCTAATTCGATCGTATGGAGAAGATAGCTTTTTGAACCCAGTTATTATATTGAATTTTCGATATAAATTTCAGCTTGTTTACTTATCGTACGATCACACGACAACTCCGAATGCTTCGAAATTTCAAATCCGAAAATAATACAATATTACGGATCCAATGGAACTGGTTTCGTCGAAATCCGAGACTGGGCCCCAGAAGGATATTTTTAAATGTCAATTTAAACGATATATTTTTAAAACTGAACAAATCACAGTTAAATTCAATTTTAAAACTTCTATTATCTTCAGTACTATCAATATAAATTCTATAGGTTTTCAAATTATCTTAAATTTCCAGATTTCATATTTTACCCAATTTCCCATATTTATAATCAACAATTTAAATTATTCAATAAACAGTGATATGTGAAATTCAAGTTAAAATTTAACTTTTAAATATTTAAAATCAATTAAATATTCCAATTTCAAATATCTAAAATTCCGGGTCGTCACATATATTCATCTTAACTATAATTTATATTGACTAATTAAATTGAATTTTAAAAATTATTTTAAATAAAATCACCTTTAATCACCAGGCTAAACATCCTCCCAAAATCGCGATACCGCACTCGAACGCCCAGCCTGCTCCATCCCCTCCTCCACCGAGCTTGCTACCCCTGCCCACGTCGACGTCGTGCACGGTTGACATCACGACCAACGCATGAAACCCCTAATCGTGACTTTGACCCCCTTGCTGATAAGCACGATCGAGAGCTCATCTCTCCCCCTTGCCATTGAACTCCGGTCGAACTCCCCCTCTACCAAAGCACGCGAGCTCTCCTCCAGGTCGCGAGCTCGACCCTCTTCGCGCGCCTCCCACCTCGTCTCGGTCTCGACTTTGACTTAAATGAATTCACGTTGCCTTTTTTTATACAGACGATTATCAATTTGAATTTTGATTTTGGAAGAAAGGAGGGACGATCGGTTTTGATGGTCTGTAGAACGAAATGAGAGAGAGAAGAGACTCGATTTCATTAAACGTGAAAGGTACCGATTTGATTTTGTTTGAACTGATGAGAAGGGAAAAGACTTCATTTAAACGTGTAAGGTGCCTTGTACAGTATGGTGGCGTATTAGGGAAGGAAAACAATTGACTGGTCAATATATTTATATATTAAATTTCAAATCGTCTCGATTTTGAAGCTTAAAAACTCGACCTCCTATCGAGGCGTGCCGCCAGGTGTTCATAATGTTATCCCTCCATTTCGAACGCAACGAGTCCTAATTCGATCGTATGGAGAAGATAGCTTTTTGGACCTATTTATTATATTAAATTTTCGATATAAATTTCAGCGCGTTTATATTCCGTATGACCACTGTTTGCACCAAAAATGGTCACAAACCCCAAGTGTAATGAAAGCACCAGCGTATGAATACGAATCAACAGTATTCACACACAAATCACAGATCTTAAATAAGTAACAAGCAGCAATTAAGAAATAATGAACAGTGACACACAATTTATAGTGGTTCGGCTATCTCCGGCCTACGTCCACTTCAAGGTTTTTATGATTTTATTGCTCGATGCTTGAAGATTACAATTTCGTATGTTGTATTACAACTGATTTGCTGAATCAAATATGAATCTAAGGCAGCAATGGTGATCTGGAGTAAATCTGGCAGAATCTGGGCGATCTTTAGCTCTTGAAATTGTCCGACCTCTTTTCTGAATGACCAGGGGCTCTATTTATAGGTGTAGGAGGCTGATATTTCGCCTAAACTGAAGGGAGACCAGTTCCAGTACGTCAGGGGGCCCACATGCCCGCTCTCTGAAAATCCGGGCCCACTTTGGGATCGATTCGAAGCTATGTTCGAATCGATCAAGAAATTGTCCAATCAAGCTGAAATTTGGTGTGAACATTCTTCATCATGTGTTGAAGCTTCTGTGAAAATTTCATAGCATTTGGATGTGTAGATCTCAAGTTATGATCGATTCAAGGTTGCATTTCTGGTTGACTAGCCTGGTTCGAATCGATCTAGTTCGAATCGATTCGTTCGAATCGATCCAGCGCGCGCTTCTGGGATGACGTGGAGCGCTTCCTTCGAGTCGATCCTCCTTTTTCTCCTAGCTTTACTGAGTCGTGGCCGGGGTTTTAGCTATGTAGACGTGGTGGATTCGAAGAGAAGGATCTAAGGGTATATTCCTTCGATTCGATCAAATGTACGTTCCTTCGTATCGATCGAGGGACAAGTAGTTCGAATCGATCTTGTGTGCAAGTCTTCGAATCGATGGTTTCGAGTGATGTTGATCGATTCGAAGCTATGCATAGCTCCCGGATTCGAACAAATTGATGGATTCGAACCAAAGTTGGGTTTATGGTTTCGAACGTGAGGCTATCTTGTGGATTCGAAGGCGGGAATACTCTGATGGATTCGAACTAAGGGAGGCTTTGGATGGATACGAAGTAGATGGAGTCGAACATGATGGATTCGACGCAATGATCTTGTGATCGATTCGAACCATCCTTTCCTCATGGATTCGAGCCTAGCCTATTTCATCCATTTCCTTTTGGCGATATCTTGAGCATACGAACTCGGATTGACTCGAAACTTGGAACGTTGCTTCATCTGACCTTGCTTGACATGTCTTATCAATTGCAGCCCGATCCGGACTCGGACAAAAATTCATCGATATCCACGGTGAACCTATGATGCACAATCGATGTTCATGACTAATAATCATTGATTTTCAGTTAATCTTTGGGTATCTCGGCTTTGCCAAAAGTTGGGATAACATTTTGCCCCCCAAAATACGCCTTTTGTTAAAAGGCGTGTTTTGATCAGTCTCAAATTAAATGCAGTGAGTTCATGTGTATCTCATAGCTTATAGCATTTTTAATCAAGTCCATGGCTGTTCGAAGCCGAATTGTTATCAATTTCTTTCAGTGGAAGTTAAGAATGAAATTCCACGGTCTCTCCGTACTATTGATGGTCACTCCGGACCCTTGTCAAACCCATTCTAGATTTAGCGATTGAATAGAAAGATCCCATTGCACTCCGGCGTTGCTTTCTATCCCTTGCACTCTGGCCCCAGCTAGGGCGTATAGCGATGTCTTGGTCGTTCTTGACCGATCATAGCCTCTCCGGGCTCATGCTGGATCCCATCCTGTCACTCTCTGGTGAAGGGGAAACAACGTTAAGTGAGTCAATCCTGTCGCTCTCCGGCGAAGCGACTCACTTCCTGCACTCCGGTTCAGTGTTTCTGAACATTAAGCGATGTCATGGCCTAAATCGTGGGCCGATCATAGCCTCTCCGGGCTCTTATCGAATCCTGATCCAATCACTCTCTGGTGAATAGGAAACGATGCTTAAGTGAGTTGATCCTGTCGCTCTCCGGCGAAGCAACTCACTTCTTGCACTCCGGTTTAGTGTTTCTGAACATTAAGCGATGTCATGGCCTAAATCGTGAGCCGATCATAGCCTCTCCGGGCTCTTATCGAATCTTGATCCAATCACTCTCTGGTGAATAGGAAACGATGCTTAAGTGAGTTGATCCTGTCGCTCTCCGGCGAAGCAACTCACTTCTTGCACTCCGGACCCTGCCTTTCCGGGTAGGATCATAAAGCGATCATGTTTATATTGATATTTAATGTTTATCCTTTAACTCTCCGGTCAAAGGTTTATTTTAATAAGTGTTTCTTTATTAAATTCAAAT
The DNA here is from genome assembly GCA_030737815.1 of Allium fistulosum. Taxonomy (NCBI): domain Eukaryota; kingdom Viridiplantae; phylum Streptophyta; class Magnoliopsida; order Asparagales; family Amaryllidaceae; genus Allium; species Allium fistulosum. The sequence continues at coordinate 371,076,534 of CM060908.1, forward strand.
CCTAGATGTTCAATCTCAAACACCAGGAAAAACAAGATAATGCCTCTCCGGGCGGAGCGGTCTATTTCCATCTCAGAGCATGCCTAGGGATCTCTCCGGTTCCCGTACATGAGTAAGTGGGATAGCCGTTTTATTTTGGAAATCAAATCTAAGAAAACTAATCGACCAGAGTCCAAATCTTGAACTTGGCCCTTGCCATCATAATCAGTTGATGACGAGTCGTGATCCCGATCCAGGATCATTCCTGTTTGGTTGAGGCGGTAGTTGTTCGGGTCTAACCGCCGTCGTACGTTCTCTGACATATTGTGGCAATCTACCACTCCTAGCATGTTCTTCCACCTCATCCTTCAGGTGGCGGCATTCATCGGTAGTGTGCCCATCTAACTCATGGAATAGGCAATATTTTTCGGCTCTACGTTCCCGCTCTGTGGGATCTCTCCTTGGTGGCTTTCGATAGGGGAGTTGCCCCCGAGTTTCAGTGTAAATGCGTTCAAGTCCTGCCACCAAGTCTGTATACTGCCTGAATCTTGGCTCTCTGAATTTCTTACGTTTATCAGGAGCATCATGTGCGTCATCCTACTTTCTCTTTCCTTTGTCTGTCCTGGACTGTTCCCTGGCGGTTCCTTCGCCTTGTGCAACATTTATTTCCTACCTCTCGGCTCGTGATTCCTCTAATCGAATGAATTTTTCAGCTTCATGGAAAAACTCTCCGAGATCTTGCGGTGGATCTTTAGTCAAAGAGTCTTTGAATTCGGTGCCTTCTCCAACTCCTGCCACTACCGCCATCAAAATCATCGATGGGTCTGGGCGATCTACAGAAGTCACTGTCGCATTAAATCGTAACAAAAAATCTTTTATGGACTCTCCGGTCCTTTGTTTTATCGATGCCAAAGTCATCACGCTCTTAGGTCGCGTCACGTGGACCCTAAACTGCTTCATGAAGCAATCCACAAGCTCGCCCCATGTCCTGATTGATCCGGTTTCTAGCTGCCTAAACCAAAGCGCAGCCAAATCTGATAGGAATAAGGGGAAACATCGTGCCATCACTTCCTCGGATGCTCCCAGCACTTCCATGTGTCTGATATATCTGGTGATATGCATGGTCGGGTCTGACTTTCCATCATAAGGATTCAGCGTTGGTAGTTTGAACTTCGGAGGGTTCCTTGTATTCCTGATATTCGGAGCGAACGGACTCCGACTAACTTCTTCCAATCCTCCTCCTGAAAACCCTCCTCTCATGAGTCGTCTCACTAGGCCGATCATTCTTTCATCTCCATCCAGGGGTTGCCCCCTTGTCATGTCTCTGTCCTGTCCTCCGAGTCTTGTAGGGAATTCTGGTACGTACTCTTCGGGTGGCTCGTTAGCATTTGTGTTGGCCCTAGCCGGCTGAGCTCCTTCCAAAGGTACTTCTGCGTTGGATCCTGCGGGCCTGCCCCCAAGCCCATGTTGATTGCCTTCTGGTTCTGCATTCTGTCCTCCGTTGGGTTCCATAGCCCTAGCTCCTTGTTCCATATTCACAGCCACTGTAGCTGGTCCAGGGTTCTGCGTCCCTGCAGCTCTCATCTGCTCGAAGAAATTCTGCAGCATCTCTTGTTGGCTTTTCATCATTCTTTCCTGCATTAAGTTATTCATCGCTTCCATCTCATCTCTAGTAATGTAGATCGAAGCTTGTCCTTCTCCAGCGCCAGAGGATGCCTCTTGACTTCCTGCCTGTGGGCTCCTCTCAGTTCTTTGTCTAGTTTGTCGAGTCATTGTAGAGTCAGATCTGAATCCTTAAAATTCCAAATCTAAATTTTGAATTCGGTGTAGCGGGTGCTAGTTCCTCTCAGTGAAAGCACCAAAGTGTTTGCACCAAAAATGGTCACAAACCCCAAGTGTAATGAAAGCACCAGCGTATGAATACGAATCAACAGTATTCACACACAAATCACAGATCTTAAATAAGTAACAAGCAGCAATTAAGAAATAATGAACAGTGACACACAATTTATAGTGGTTCGGCTATCTCCGGCCTACGTCCACTTCAAGGTTTTTATGATTTTATTGCTCGATGCTTGAAGATTACAATTTCGTATGTTGTATTACAACTGATTTGCTGAATCAAATATGAATCTAAGGCAGCAATGGTGATCTGGAGTAAATCTGGCAGAATCTGGGCGATCTTTAGCTCTTGAAATTGTCCGACCCCTTTTCTGAATGACCAGGGGCTCTATTTATAGGTGTAGGAGGCTGATATTTCGCCTAAACTGAAGGGAGACCAGTTCCAGTACGTCAGGGGACCCACATGCCCGCTCTCTGAAAATCCGGGCCCACTTTGGGATCGATTCGAAGCTATGTTCGAATCGATCAAGAAATTGTCCAATCAAGCTGAAATTTGGTGTGAACATTCTTCATCATGTGTTGAAGCTTCTGTGAAAATTTCATAGCATTTGGATGTGTAGATCTCAAGTTATGATCGATTCAAGGTTGCATTTCTGGTTGACTAGCCTGGTTCGAATCGATCTAGTTCGAATCGATTCGTTCGAATCGATCCAGCGCGCGCTTCTGGGATGACGTGGAGCGCTTCCTTCGAGTCGATCCTCCTTTTTCTCCTAGCTTTACTGAGTCGTGGCCGGGGTTTTAGCTATGTAGACGTGGTGGATTCGAAGAGAAGGATCTAAGGGTATATTCCTTCGATTCGATCAAATGTACGTTCCTTCGTATCGATCGAGGGACAAGTAGTTCGAATCGATCTTGTGTGCAAGTCTTCGAATCGATGGTTTCGAGTGATGTTGATCGATTCGAAGCTATGCATAGCTCCCGGATTCGAACAAATTGATGGATTCGAACCAAAGTTGGGTTTATGGTTTCGAACGTGAGGCTATCTTATGGATTCGAAGGCGGGAATACTCTGATGGATTCGAACTAAGGGAGGCTTTGGATGGATACGAAGTAGATGGAGTCGAACATGATGGATTCGACGCAATGATCTTGTGATCGATTCGAACCATCCTTTCCTCATGGATTCGAGCCTAGCCTATTTCATCCATTTCCTTTTGGCGATATCTTGAGCATACGAACTCGGATTGACTCGAAACTTGGAACGTTGCTTCATCTGACCTTGCTTGACATGTCTTATCAATTGCAGCCCGATCCGGACTCGGACAAAAATTCATCGATATCCACGGTGAACCTATGATGCACAATCGATGTTCATGACTAATAATCATTGATTTTCAGTTAATCTTTGGGTATCTCGGCTTTGCCAAAAGTTGGGATAACAACCACACAATAACTCTGAAAGCTATGAAATTTGAAATCCGATAATAATACAATATTATGGATCCAATAGAACTCGTTTCATCGAATTCCGAGACTATGCCTCGGAAGGCTATTTTTAAATGTAAATTTAAACAATATATTTTTAAAGTTGAACAAATCACTTTTAAATTCGATTTTAAAAGTTTCATTGTCTTCAATATTATAAATATAAATTTTTTAAGCCTTTAAAATATTTTTAACAAGCTTAAAACTCCAGATTCACTATTTTAACCAATATTCAAAAATTACTTTTCAAAAATTACTTTAATAATTAAATTATTAAATAAATTGCTACACTTAAATTCTGAATCTATTTCTATAAATAAAAACCAATCTTTTATATTCAAAAATCAATCTATAATTCAATTTTAATATTTAAAACCTTTTAAATATTCACAATTAATGCCAGAAAAACCCGGCTCGTAAGAAATTTTATATTACAATCATTTCAATTAATTGCAATTACATTAAAGTAGTTATCCATTATCTTACATTTACATTATTACATTTCATTCTAGTTATTTTCTCATTATTAAATCTTAAAATTTTAATTTTTTCAAAACACTAATTTCCAAACCTATTTAATTAAGAAATATAATTATCAAAAATTACGGGTCGTTACACTCTCCCCCACTCAAAACTTTTCGTCCTCGAAAAGGGAAAGAAGGAATTAAGAAACTAATATATTTAATTCAAAGTTCGTATATATTACACTTTTTCACTTATATTACTATAATGATATATCAATGAAACAATGTGTTTAATGGTGTAACAACCCAAATTCCAGTGGGTCCGGATTTTTCGCAAAAATGCTAAAATCCAAGCCCACTGAAGCCCGAGTTAGGTATCTGGTATCCTGCAAATAGTTAAAGACAAATATACCAGAGCTCAATAAATATCTCATAGGGGAAATGACTAAAATATAATAGTAAGTAAATACTCACCAATATAATAACATTTTCCATACAAGTGTCTCAAAGTTGGATAGTTTCTGCCATCTACCTAACCTGTAGGATGCTATGAGGAGGGGGTCAGAACTAAAGTTCTGGTGAATGGACAAATTATACACTCCTAAGCTTAATTCTACATATACCGTTTTATTTCCATTTACTGTTTAGGTTCATTGGGTTTATAATACTCTCGCCTCTGTGCGTGAATCGTGCCCATCTACTCCATAGTAGATTAAAACCTGATAACTGAAATATATGTAGCTATATTCCCAATGACCGCATCGGTCCTAGGTACTACCCATTGTACCTTCTGTATCCCTCTCGCAATTGACTCCATCGTCTTGTTTCCATGGCGTTCTGTGACTACATCTATAAAGGACTGCCTCATAAGGCCTATAATACAGATGTTCTGTCGTCTACTATGAAAAGGTAAAACTGCGTCCGCACCAGTCTACACTAATGCTCGGACATCCACAATGTGCCACCCAGTGCGTACCTTGAGGACTATACGTAATCGTTCTGTCTACTCCATAAATCCCGCTTAACAAGATCTACCTTGTATGTAACTCAGTCGGGGATTTTCTATTTTTGTAAAGGACTGCCTCATTAGGCCTACAATACAGATAGTCTAGTTTTGTAAAGGACTGCCTCAATGGCCTACAATATAGATAGTCTAGTTTTGTAAAGGACTGCCTCGTTAGGCCTATAATACAGTTATTCTATTTGGTGTGTCTCTTTTCTTATCTTGGATATGGCCCCATGCAGCCACCCCTTAACTAATCGAAAGACCTCTAAAGAGCTAAGTGGCTATGCCCGACTGCAAATAATCTAAACATCCAATTGGCGGCGCCCATCATCCAATGTCTCGATAGTGAAAGTATCATTGGACTATTTGGTTTAACTCTAGTCTTTCCCGAACTCGCTCTTGGTTTTGATGCTGGCCCGATATCCCCATGCGACTATCCTTTGGGTCGTACCCACTAAACTTACTTGCAAGTACTGGGACATACGGATATCCTACTCCAAACACCAACCCTTTTTGACTGCCTACAATAGTCCTACCATGCAAAAAGCTGGTCAAGGCTACTCTTTTAATGGAAACCCGCCTCTGGAGGACTGCATCACTATGCCTACCCCAGAGGGCCATCCTAGAGTACCCTCACGTCCCGTTGAAGTCTCGTACTTCCTTCTAGCCCAAAATAACTAAGTTGGACGTGCTTCTTCTGTGCTGAAATCTGTGATGAATTGCTTCGTTAGGCTCCTCATCCTTTCGGCTGCTCCAAACGCATCTCACTCTTTTATTAGACCCTAATTCCAATCTTTTATTTTGCGTTTAGTTTACTTTGCTTATTCCGTTGGCTACTTATTTACCCTAATTAGCATAATCGTGTCCCAACCTCACCTAACTATGGTGAGACAATCAGTTCTTGACTGAAAGGGAATGCTGTTGGTATGAGCAACTTCTATTATCTTGCTTATCAACTTAATTTAAGTCTTAAGTTTATTAAAATAAGCCTCTTATATTATTCCTGCTTTATTTGCTTATTAACTTAATTTAAGTCTTAAATAAGCCTTTTCTGTTCTTTCTACTTAATTATAACCTGTTATAATTTTACTTGTAATTGTCACTTTTTTTATAATCTGTATATTATAAATATAATTACAAGCGTCTCTTTTCTATTCTAGTCTGTCTTCTTTTATTATGATATCGAATTCTCTTTAATTCTCTTTATATTATATGACATGCTTAGCTTTGGACTACGTCCGCTTGTCACAAATTTACTTATCATAATAACTACTTTACTTTTATACTATTATCTGCATAGTAAACGTAGATCTAGGTACATTTCTGTTTATAGCTTCTAGTCTTATCTAATAATTAACCTAATTCCTTCAATTCTTTGTTTTATCTTCTTATATTATAGGAAGTAGTTCTATTCTATTTGGTTGGTTACGAAAACTGTGCTAAAAATGTATTTCCATATTTTAATACTAAATAATGCTATAAACAATAATTCGTAACTGCAAGATATTTCTTTTATTATCTCTTTACTTTTTGGATACTGCAAAATACACTGGTTTCTCTATTTTACACTAATTCCCTTTTTCATTCTTTTATTCTTGCAATTACGTTTATCGTTATCTTTTTAAATATTAAACTATAGAAATGCATTCTATTTTCTAAACCAACCAATTAATCTATCACATGCTTCCAAATTAAATTATTAGATTTTTCTTAAAATTATTACTTCATTTTAGCATAATTACTGTAAATGTGTTCCTTCTAGGCTTAAGCCTTTTTCTATAACCGTTAAGCCTACTTTTGTACATATTTAAATGGATCTCTATCTTCCTTTTCCATATAAATAGTTAAATATAAATTACAGTCTCAGCATAATAAGTTTACAGAGTTAACTACTGGAATAAATGCTTAATTAAATAATTAATGGGAATCTAACGATAACATACCACAAACGAAAAAGGTATATAATTTAAATCCACTCTCGTGTCGTCCTTAGCATTGCTTGTGCTCAGCTTGGCTCCATGGTTCTTCTGGATCCCCTTCTAAGGTGTATAAATTTTTTATTGAGAAGATCTCCTCCCTAAAATATTTTCTTTTTAGGGTCCAGCCTCAGGCAATGAACCTAAAGAAATATTTTCTATATAGGTTCCAGCCTCAGGCAATGAACCCATTGGGAGACATCTGATTGTGAGAAGATAACTAGGCCTATAGTTCTATTTATAGTGGAGTTTGGGGATCTGAGACCGTTGGATTCTTGGATTGAACCTGGAGCCACCACGTCATAGGGTCGTTTGGAGCCATTAGATTAATCAACGTATGGCTCAGATCACTCAAAAATCAAATTTCAATTCGTTCGGCACGTACCTGGACGAAACTTCATCCAGGTAACAACGCGAGTCGACCCTAGGTCGACCTGTGTTCTCCTTGGGTCGACCTGGTGATCGACCTAGGAGTGCTCTGGGTCGACCCATATATTTCTTTTTCATTTTCTTTTCTCTGCTTTTTTTCACTTTCGTAATTTCTCCGTATAAACTCGGATTTTGACAAGTTATATATGGAAATTGATCAAAAAATCGCCACGGACACAATGGTATAAGTTTCGAGTCCATATTCTGACAATTTCAAAAATGTTTATTTTCACTATTCATTGTTATTTGATTATTTAATTATATAAAAATACAGGGTGTTACATTCTCCCACCCTTTAGGAAATTTCGTCCTCGAAATTCGACAAGGGTAAAATTATGTAATTCCTCGCATTAATCACAACCATTTTGTGTACATCCAATTTTACAACCATCCGCAAAAGTGTTATTAAATACAAAATATATGCATGTACATGAATTCCTAAGCAGTACCTCCTATATGAATGTTTTTCTTTCTTAAAATTTAATTTAAAAATACGATGCACACATCTTAGATATACTTTCAATTTCTATATGAATGCAATCTTTTAAAAACTCAAAGCATTTTTCATCCCATTTTTCCCACACTCCTACTGAATATGGGTGTAGTTCAACGAATTTTTCATACACATCCTAACACACAACTTTTAATATTCAAATTTCAGAAAAATCTAATTTTATGAATTTGATTTCTTATGTCAGAAAGAAGGTAGAAGACGGAAAAACTTCATATTTCTCTGATTTTCTTTTGCGCACATCTTTCTCCGTACTTGGAATTTAGGCTTACTCTATAAAATTTCCAATTTATTTTTCCCAAGCACAGTTTACATAAGAAAATATCTTTTAAAAAAATTTCAGTTGACGTTTCTGGCGCTTTCTTTAAATTTTTTATTTTCCTTTTAGTTATTCTTATATCTGCTTTTACTTTTCTTTCTACAATAATGTCTTATGTCCTTATTCTCTATTTGTAAACATCACAAAAACTCAGTGAAAAAGCATCAATACCGATTTACTACAATAAGAGTTAAATGCTTACATAATTGTACAATTTTATAACTAAAAGAGAAAAGCAAACCCTACTACAAAGTTATACTAGATAGGCAACAATAGTAGGCTAATACAACTATCATCTGGGGCAAGGAGGTCTAGTACGATGTCCACTCTGACACAGAAGGATCCTACTCTAGGAATCCAAGTAACTCATATGCTCCTCCTGCGTCTATTACTTGTTACAAACTTACGCTGTATTACTCATGACGAATAAGATCTATTCATCTCTACTATTCCATGCTCAAAAATGATTAATTAAGTCTCATTTACTGCAATGGATAAGGATTTCAATCTATGTAGTCTCTATCTGAAAAGGCAACTAAGCTTGGGAAAATTTTCTCTTTAGCTTTCATCTTTCCCCAACTAAGGTCTACCTATCCCAACCACGCGTGTCTTGTCATCTTACTAATATCATTTCACTATTCTTCTATAGTCTACACACATGAAGCAACATTTCTAGGTTTTCACTAGTGTCCTATACACCTTACGGGAACTTTCATTATTACTACTAGGAGTAATTACTGCTATAGCCTTATACTTTTCCCGTTACACCTAGGACATGATTCATATCTACTCCATATTTAAAAGTCTGGTTTGGTTTGGTATTTATCATTTTACTTCAAAAATTAAAGCTTCAAAAATTAAAGCTTCAAAATTTTATCTTTTCAAAAACTTATTTACTTTTCCACCAAACTATTTTTTAAACATGTCTTGCTTGTTCTTAAAACATTTTTCTTTTTTCTTGACTTTAAAAAAAAATGTCCTCGCATGTTTTCAAAATATCCTTCTTCTTTTTTATATAGATTTTCAAATTTACTAAAACTGGAGTAAACAAGAACAATTATTTTATCAAAAATCTCTTAGCTTTCCTACTCTTCCAATTACTTAACCTTGAAGGAGCTACTAACTTACTACACTTAATGGTTTTATACCTTAATGTATTAGAATTACTTTCTCTTATGTGAAACCATTTACGCTAAAACCTTCTATGAATCCTTTAAAGGAGGATTTCATGTTTATGTGAAATTATAAGGAATTTATTTTATATTTTATCGAAATAGGCTATACAAAATATGGTGCTTTCCATACCTTGTACATCTCTTTCACGTATTCCCTATAACTTTCAAAAACATCTTTATTTGTGATTCATAGAAAATTATATCATTATTCATTTCATTCCAATAGATTAAGGTATGTTTACTCTATATTTACTTACATAAGATATTTCCTACTAAATTCATTAATTTATCGTACATTATTTTTCGAAAGAACTCATTTTTAAAACTTCTTTATAACTAGAAAATATTTTCATATACTTATTTAAATAATAAGTGTACATACAAACCACTTTAGGGATTATCTCCAAAACTAATTTGGGTCAAAACATATGTTGCGTAAAACACCGTTACTACAACCCAAAAATACTAATATATGGATTCAATAAATATTAATAAATCCCGTATGCTATGTAAAAACATTTACTTTGGGAGTCACCTACTATAACAATAGTGTCATAGTCTATGCTTCCTTTATTTTTACTGAAAACATTTATTACAACAATAAATGTTGTAACCTACATTTTCGATACTTAACACAGTCTAGGTTTTTATATTTAAAATCTTTGTTTACCTACAAAGAAACTAGCGAGCTATACATGCTCTATAATTCTTCAAAAAGAATTTCACTTTTAACAAAATTTACATCATATAAAAACCAGTTTAAATTTCATACCACTTATTTTTTCAAAAACCCAATATTTACTTCCTCAAATATATTAACAATTATATTTTTCAACTTTTCAATTCAAAAGTTTCATTTTATTGGGCTAGACATAAAGTGGATTTTCTTTTTTTTACTAAAACCTCTTATTCCTTCCAAAATAAAAACACTCTCCCCGCTATCCCTAGGGGACTTCCCTACTTCCTATAATATATGGATACAAATGTTCTCTCAAAACATGGCTTATTTGTATGCTATAAATCGGTAATAACATAGGGCTCAACGTACTTGTGTCATCCCAAACCCAACTAGCAAACTAAGCATAAATATACTTCTAAAAACTTTCCATATGTTAAAATCTATAATTGGGGACTATTTGAATTTTAGTACATAATATATTTATATTTTATTCAAATATAAAAATACGTTCACTCACTATCTACCGAGGAATCCTAAACCTAGGCTCTGATACCAAATGTAATAGCCCGAATTCCAGTGGGTCCGGATTTATCGAAAAAATGCTAAAATCCAATCCCACTGAAGCCTGAGTTAGGTATCTGGTATGCTGCAAATAGGCAAAGACAAATATATCAGAGCTCAATATATATCTCATAGCGAAAATGACTAAAATATAATAGTAAGTAAATACTCACCAATATAATAACACTTTCCAAACAAGTGTCTCAAAGTTGGATGGTTTCTACCATCTACCTAACCAGTAGGATGTTATGAGGAGGGGGTCAGAACTAAAGTTCTGGTGAATGGATAAATTATACACTTTTAAGCTTAATTCTACATATACCGTTTTATTTCCATTTACTGTTATATTAGGTTCATTGGGCTTATAATACTCTCGCCTCTGTGCGTGAAATCGTGCCCATCTACTCCCTAGTAGATTAAAACCTGATAACTGATATATATGTAGCTATATGCCCAATGACCACATCGGTCCTAGGTACTACCCATAGTACCTTCCGTATCCTCCTCGCAATTGACTCCATCGTTGTCACGTACCGGAATTTTCGACTTTCGAAAATTCAACATCGATACTCACTTTATCGACTGCCGAGAAATCGAGTGCCGGAAACTCCAATAGTGATGGTTTAAGAAGAAGAAAAAGGTAGAAGAAGAACAGAACAACTTTCAGAACAGAAAACAATATCAGAATCTCACATATCGCAGCGGAACAATATATAATAGATAACACTAGTCTTTTAAAACAAAGAACTATATCAGTTTTATACATACATCAATAGAGTCAATATACAACTCAATACAACAATGGACAGTTATATAACTTGTCCTCATACAGAATACACAGCGGAATAAATACTATAAGATACAAATACTACGTCTCGTCCTCCAGCTTATCTCCAAAGCTCCAGAATATCCAGAATATCCTGATAACATAACTCTAGGCTGCCCGTGTGGAAATTTGTGGGCACCCAGAGTTTAGAAGGGAAACAATAAACTCCGAGTCAGTCATGGTGACTGGTGTGAGATCGTAAAACAGTTATTCTTTATAACAACAAAATATTTTTTAAGTCAATTCGAAATGCTTTTGGAAAATGAAACTATCATAAGACCTCCCACCACACACACAATGCAAACGCAGACTTGGAGGAGATTTCTTCTTATGATAGTCAAAGATGCTTACTACGCAAAAATCAAATCATTTTGGATATTATTATTAGTGCATAGTGGAAAACATTTCGGAAGTAGAATATAAATCTTAGCCAGCATAGGTACCATTATATTATGCCTGCTATAGCTGCCTCCTGAGGAGACAGGTTATACAATTGAAATCGTAAAGACTCGTATTGTTTCTTTGGATTTCCAACAAATGGTCAGGCTAAGGAACTTCCTATCCACGATGGGTACGTCCCTGGAATAGACGACCCGAGAACCTAACCGGATCTCTGCCAACACAAGGCCGGGTTACCTCTGCAAAAATAGGTAACTACTGACACGCGTATGTCATCCCCCGATCGTCACCGATCTTCCCGAGGATCCCCGATTTCCAACAAACCACATAGTAAAAATAATGCAGTAACCACAGAGGTTAAGTATCTGGGCTCCATACCATGATACCACCTTTATCCAGAAGGAATGACATACACTAAGGGGCGCTACTCCCTAGAACCTTGCCGCATCCTTCCTGTTTCGACCATTTCCGGGGTGTGAGGCTCGATGAAGTCTCATCCACAAAGCTACGCTTTCTCAAAAAGCCCTGCTTCGGGTCAAACAAAATGATCAACCTATGATCACAAAGATATAAGATCAAACAAAGATCATATCGCAAATGATCAAACACTGATCATTTCACAGCAACACTCAATATGCCACGTTACCAAATTGGGATATATCGCTGATAAATTTCAACTACATAACCTCTGAGCTCGTACGTCTCAGAGAAGGGTGTTAAGCTAAGAGAATAAATTCTCCGCCACCAACAGAAATGTATTTGAAAAGAATCAGCTTTATATCTCAAATTGTAACGTCAGACACACAATCCATACAAGTCTGTTCCGGGATCGAACAGAACCGAAGGCACTTCTCACGAAGCCCTTGCATTTCCGGATAATTTTCTAATCACGTCCGGACTTCCCGTCACTAAGGGTGATAAAACCTCTAAATCGGAGATCAGCCGATGTAGAGTAACGCGACGGTAATCCTTCCGTTTTCAAAAATATCCGGTCTTCAACACCGGTCTTCAAATGCGATTCATAACGACGTATCACATATTCGGAATGGGTTATACGACCCCATGGTCCTTTCCTGGCTAACCCGAATAGTGAGCGCTTATTCAAAAATAAGTGTGGCATCCAAATTCATCCAATTCACAACAAATACCATTCAAGGTAATTATTGATAGTCGGTTATTTAACTATCAATAAAGATGCGCAACATCATCAGATTCCAAATAATTTTCCAAATTATTTCATCTTCAAAAATATCTTTACTAGATATAAAATTTCCACACTTCAAAAATAAATCAACGTTTATTTTTCTAAACAGTTTCCCTTTCCTTTATAAATTCCGTAGTGAATTTATATTTCAAAATATCTACTGATATACGATTCTCAAATCGTTTTCAGTATTCAACTTCATTTTATCTTTAAGAAGATAAAATCTCAAAAACGTTTCTTTTCATTTTGGAAAACATTCCATACTTATTTAATAATAAGTGTTTCACAAATCTTTTATTTTCAACATTTGAAAATATTCGATATACTTAAATCAATATTAAGTACATATTCATTCTTTAAGGAAATCATTCTTTTTAACAACGTCTATTTGAGTCAAAACGAATGTTACGTAAAACATCGTTACGACGACTCAAAATCACTAGTATAGGGATTCGGATTTTAAGATAGATATATAAATCCCAATACTACATAAAAATATTTCCTTTCGGAAATCATTTACTATAACAACAGTGTTATAGTCCACCATTTCCTTATATTTCTCGAAAACGTCTATTTCAACAATAAATGTTGAAATCTATGATTTCGATAGTTCACACGTTTTAAAACATCTTTTAAAACAATTTACTTCATTTCAAATATCACTTTTCCAAAACCATATCCATTTTACTTAACAATATATTCACTGTCCAAAATCGTGAATATACTTCACTAATTACATTTCACTATTTTCTACACGTTTTATTTCAATAATAATTCGCTATCCAAAATCGCGAATATATCTTCTTTGATAATCTCCTATATTTAATTTATCAAATTCAATCGATTTCGAATTTATTTCTAATTCTACTTAAATTCCAAATCAATTAAAAATTGATTTCTAAATTTATTTTCACTACTAAAATAAATTCCTTATTCTTTTCAAATTATTCAATATCCTGTTTTTAAATGGATTCTTCAAATTGAAATCATTTTACATTGATTTCCCAAATATTTCAATTTACCGACTAAATTTCTAATTGGATTTCCAACTTATCTCCTTTTAAATAAATTCCTTTTAAAGAAAATAAATTTCAATTGTTTCTTTCAATCTATTTAAAAATCCAATTTTTAACTAAATTCTTCAATTAAAAATCACTATTTTACGAAATCCATTTATTTAACATTTTCACTTGATTCTGGAATTAATTCGATAAGATTATAAAAATTAACTTTTTATACTTTAAAATTCCTTTCTTCAAAATTTATTCAATTTCTAAAACTGATTCACTTAGAAATTTTCTACTTGAATTTCAAAAATTCAATTTCGTTTATCTTTGGAATCCAATGATGTCAAAACATCCATTCAGCTAAATTTTAGCTTTCAAACAATTTCCAGATATCAATATGATTAATAGCATCACTATAATCATTCACAGATTCATATCACAGTAGAAATAAATTCAATCAATGTGAGGGGTCCAGTTGGATCCCTCCAACCTGTTTCCCTGCATCCAAAGATGTCAGCACAATACCAATTCCGCTCCAGTACGGAATTATCGCGGTATATGGGTTTTTTTAAAAATCCGCTTACTAACGGCGCAATAGGGTCTCATCCGCTATACGAGGCGGGAAATCATCAATCCAATATATACATATGCCAATATGTATATATTGCTATATATATAATAGATATATCCTACTATATCTAATATCACACATCCAAACAGTCAAACAATCAAATCAATAACTGCGAAAATTAAATTTTCCTTCGAGTGAGAAAATCTCACCTTGCTTTTATTTGCAATCCATTTCCATTCACAGCTTGATCCTTTTGCAATGTTAACCTTGTATAAACAATTCAAGATTTATTACCATTTAAATTGATAGAACCATTAATTACTGATTTTATTTTCAAAATTAAAACTTGTTCATTTGTTTGTTTCCAAACCGATTTCTTTTAATAAATCTAATTGTCCAACCATTCGGCAAATTAAATTTACTAACAATTTAATTTACACAAAGGATTTTATTTCAACCCCATTTCTTTTATAAATTTATTTATCTCAAAATAAACCCCATTTTATTCTATATTTGATTTTCCACAAATTTTAGACCTTAAACAGAAATTTATATGATTTATTAATATTCAAATTCCTATATTTTCCCCAACGTCTCAATATACATATGTCAAATGTTAAAATAGAAAAACTTCTATTTCTTACTGTAATAAATTTTCGGTTTTAACTTTCACATATATATATATATATTTCTATCTTTAAGTATGTATATATATAGTTTAATCAATCTTAGAACAGAGATAACTATGCCAATAAACAAATTCGAATACCTCAAATCACCAGAAATATTGCACAAAAATCCACTACGACTCCAACTCTAAAGCCTTCTGCCATCGCCCTGAGTCCCACGCAGATCGACCTCGCGTGGCCACTCCTCCATCAGCCCATACCCTACGCGAGTCACCACCTTCAACGACGTCACAGCTCCGATCAGCACTCGTGAGAAACTCCCCAGCCCAAATCGCGACGACCTCCTTTCCATCCATACGCCAATCGCACGCCCTAAGTCGCGACCTCACAACTGTCGCGAGCACCACTAACTCCGGTTGCTGCCTCCATCGCGTTTGCCCACTTCTTCGTTCAACGCGATGAGCCTCTCCCAGATTCGCAAATCCCAGCATCTATTCGAACTCGCGACGTGTTGTCGCCAATCGATTTGGTCGAGTTCGAGTAATTAGGGGAAACGATATATATATATATATATTTTATACGGCCATTGATTTTTGAATTCAGAGAGAAAGGGGAATGAAAAGAACGAACGTGATTTTGATTTCACACGGCTATTTGCTTTTGAGCTCAGATTCCATCTCGCGACCATTTCTTTGCTTTGAACTGAAATTCAACTTTTTGGTTTTGAACAGATGAAGGAAGGAAGTATTAAAAATTGATTGAGGCATGGTTTACACGATCGTCTCCCCGTGATTAACGGCATGATTTATGGAAGAGAACGTGTTTTGATTTTGACCATAGATTTAAATTTTAAATCTCGATAAAAACTTCAATGCGTTTTCCCATCGTGTGCTCTCGTAACCACTTTGAAAAATATGAAATTGGAAATCCAGTAATAACTCAATATTACGGATCCAATGGAGCTGGTTTCGTTGAATTCCGAGACTGCGCCTCGGACGGCTATTTTTAAATATCGGTTGAACGATATAAATTTCAAAACTGATCAAATCAATTCGAAATTGGATTCTAAAGCTTCTGTTATCTTCAGAATTATCAATATAAATTTTACAAGCATTTGGAAGTATTTTTAATCGGCCTAAATTTGAAGATTTAAATTCTTATTCAGCATTCAATAGATTAAATTATAAAATTTAATCGCCAAATTCAAAGTTATATTCGGGATTCAAATTAAATCATCGTTCAAATATTTAAAATAAATTAAATATTTTCAATTTAATTTGTTCAAAATTCTGGGTCGTTACAGACTTACCTCCTTAAAAGAATTTCGTCCCGAAATTACAAGTTAAGAAAAATGATCCCTAACTCGTCTACTATTTTTCACAATTCAATAGTTTTATCAATTTATCAAAACCAATCTTTCTACTAAAGATTCGTTATTAATTCAACTAACTTTCCAACTTCAATTATAAGTTTCAAACAACATTGTTTTACTTCAAAACTCAAATTTAAATTCAAATTTTAACTTTCAAAATTTTCTAACACCCTAAATTTTCGAAAAATTTCGCCAGCGTCTCCTTTGCGCGGCTAATACGGCACGACTACAAAACGTCCCTACGGACTCTCAGATTTCAAAAAGAAAAAGAAAAAGCCAAACGACTAGACAAGAAATCATTAAAAACTCATATTATAATTCAAATACGTACCTTTTGTCGAGCAATTCAAATTATCTGTGAAATCAAATTCAATTTCCTTTATATCTGTATATCTACTAGCCATAATATCTAGTTATAACATCCAACTATTTTGCAAATTTTATTACAAACTTCTAATATCAACTTCTTATACCATTTCTAGTTTACTATTGAAGTTATATCCATTATCATTCAATTTCACATTTCACATTCATTTGAATTTAGTTTACCATTTCAACTAAATTTGGATTCAATTTACTTTCAATTCTGAAATATTGAATTTTATCAATTATCTGTCATTTACGACTGCACTATCTTAAATTAGTTCCAATTACTAATTCAAATTGATATCAATTCAATTTATTTTAATTCTACTTCGATTAAATCTACTTACATTTAAACTGGATTTCCAATTTCCATACGAATCTTAATTCATCTTTCATTTACAATTATTCAATTCAATTCATTTGCTTACGAATTCGAAATGAATTTCAACTTTCAGTTTCATTTTCATTCACTTACAATTGTAAATTCCGTTCATTTGAAATTTATTTCTACTTACTTGAATTTATTTGCAATTTCGAACCATTCTTTCATTTAGTTCACAATTCAAGGTTTAATTTCACTAATTTAACTTTCAATTTCGCTTTCATTAAATCACAATTGATTCACTTGTACTTACATTTATTTAACTTCATCTTTAAGTTAAATTTATTCTATCAAAATTCAATTGGTATAAGTTATCAACTTAGTAATATTTCATAAATATCTTTATATAGCATTCCAGAGTTTACCAACATTTCAAGGCCATTTTGAAAACAAATCAAATTTATCTTTTGAATTTCCAAAACAAAACCCAAATTTTTCAAACAACTTTCATTTAAAACAATTTGGCAGCAATTCCTCTTTTGGAAACCCGAAAATGAACACCGATAGTGTCGCGATCACCAATCGGAATTATTTTCCAGCGACGGAAAAGAGTTTAGAGCTTTTCATCTCTTCAAAATACTTTTCAAACCTTTGAAATTCATTTTCAAATCAAAGGATATTAAACTTTTCAAATTTCCAAAATTTTCAAATTCCTTTCAAAACATTTCCAAAACTTCTCTGGAATTCCGTTTTAAATTACAATTCACATTTATAATTTACATTCTTTTAAATTCATTTGTATATGGATTCATTTCTTAACTTTGGAGTTATGATTTGAATTTCTTATTCAATTTCAATAATAATGATGACATTTCAATATTATCACTTTCCTAACATCCATGCAACCATATACTATAGTAATTCATAGAAAAACATTTCTTTTCTATACAAAAATAGTTTTGGGTAAAATTATTTCATTTACCCTATTCAAAACAATACTGTGCCGAATTGTTCTATTCAAGTGTTTAGAAACCCCTTCGATACAGTTTTCCAAGACTGTGCCGACGAAGGTTCATATACCACTCAAAAAACCAATCATCACAATACAAAACAATTTTTTATATTCACTAACAAATACGCGCTCGTGTCTATTATTACACTCAAACTCAATCTAGAGTACTGCTGACTCTATCTCTAATGAGTAACACCCAACAGAGCAGGGTTGTCGCTTAACCATATGCTCTGATACCACGCTGTCACGTACCGGAATTTTCGACTTTCGAAAATTCGACATCGATACTCACTTTATCGACTGCCGAGAAATCGAGTGCCGGAAACTCCAATAGTGATGGTTTAAGAAGAAGAAAAAGGTAGAAGAAGAACAGAACAACTTTCAGAACAGAAAACAATATCAGAATCTCACATATCGCAGCGGAACAATATATAATAGATAACACTAGTCTTTTAAAACAAAGAACTATATCAGTTTTATACATACATCAACAGAGTCAATATACAACTCAATACAACAATGGACAGTTATATAACTTGTCCTCATACAGAATACACAGCGGAATAAATACTATAAGATACAAATACTACGTCTCGTCCTCCAGCTTATCTCCAAAGCTCCAGAATATCCAGAATATCCTGATAACATAACTCTAGGCTGCCCGTGTGGAAATTTGTGGGCACCCAGAGTTTAGAAGGGAAACAATAAACTCCGAGTCA
Source organism: Allium fistulosum (assembly GCA_030737815.1). NCBI lineage: Eukaryota > Viridiplantae > Streptophyta > Magnoliopsida > Asparagales > Amaryllidaceae > Allium > Allium fistulosum. The sequence goes on from CM060908.1 coordinate 371,095,387, forward strand.
GTCATGGTGACTGGTGTGAGATCGTAAAACAGTTATTCTTTATAACAACAAAATATTTTTTAAGTCAATTCGAAATGCTTTTGGAAAATGAAACTATCATAAGACCTCCCACCACACACACAATGCAAACGCAGACTTGGAGGAGATTTCTTCTTATGATAGTCAAAGATGCTTACTACGCAAAAATCAAATCATTTTGGATATTATTATTAGTGCATAGTGGAAAACATTTCGGAAGTAGAATATAAATCTTAGCCAGCATAGGTACCATTATATTATGCCTGCTATAGCTGCCTCCTGAGGAGACAGGTTATACAATTGAAATCGTAAAGACTCGTATTGTTTCTTTGGATTTCCAACAAATGGTCAGGCTAAGGAACTTCCTATCCACGATGGGTACGTCCCTGGAATAGACGACCCGAGAACCTAACCGGATCTCTGCCAACACAAGGCCGGGTTACCTCTGCAAAAATAGGTAACTACTGACACGCGTATGTCATCCCCCGATCGTCACCGATCTTCCCGAGGATCCCCGATTTCCAACAAACCACATAGTAAAAATAATGCAGTAACCACAGAGGTTAAGTATCTGGGCTCCATACCATGATACCACCTTTATCCAGAAGGAATGACATACACTAAGGGGCGCTACTCCCTAGAACCTTGCCGCATCCTTCCTGTTTCGACCATTTCCGGGGTGTGAGGCTCGATGAAGTCTCGTCCACAAAGCTACGCTTTCTCAAAAAGCCCTGCTTCGGGTCAAACAAAATGATCAACCTATGATCACAAAGATATAAGATCAAACAAAGATCATATCGCAAATGATCAAACACTGATCATTTCACAACAACACTCAGTATGCCACGTTACCAAATTGGGATATATCGCTGATAAATTTCAACTACATAACCTCTGAGCTCGTACGTCTCAGAGAAGGGTGTTAAGCTAAGAGAATAAATTCTCCGCCACCAACAGAAATGTATTTGAAAAGAATCAGCTTTATATCTCAAATTGTAACGTCAGACACACAATCCATACAAGTCTGTTCCGGGATCGAACAGAACCGAAGGCACTTCTCACGAAGCCCTTGCATTTCCGGATAATTTTCTAATCACGTCCGGACTTCCCGTCACTAAGGGTGATAAAACCTCTAAATCGGAGATCAGCCGATGTAGAGTAACGCGACGGTAATCCTTCCGTTTTCAAAAATATCCGGTCTTCAACACCGGTCTTCAAATGCGATTCATAACGACGTATCACATATTCGGAATGGGTTATACGACCCCATGGTCCTTTCCCGGCTAACCCGAATAGTGAGCGCTTATTCAAAAATAAGTGTGGCATCCAAATTCATCCAATTCACAACAAATACCATTCAAGGTAATTATTGATAGTCGGTTATTTAACTATCAATAAAGATGCGCAACATCATCAGATTCCAAATAATTTTCCAAATTATTTCATCTTCAAAAATATCTTTACTAGATATAAAATTTCCACACTTCAAAAATAAATCAACGTTTATTTTTCTAAACAGTTTCCCTTTCCTTTATAAATTCCGTAGTGAATTTATATTTCAAAATATCTACTGATATACGATTCTCAAATCGTTTTCAGTATTCAACTTCATTTTATCTTTAAGAAGATAAAATCTCAAAAACGTTTCTTTTCATTTTGGAAAACATTCCATACTTATTTAATAATAAGTGTTTCACAAATCTTTTATTTTCAACATTTGAAAATATTCGATATACTTAAATCAATATTAAGTACATATTCATTCTTTAAGGAAATCATTCTTTTTAACAACGTCTATTTGAGTCAAAACGAATGTTACGTAAAACATCGTTACGACGACTCAAAATCACTAGTATAGGGATTCGGATTTTAAGATAGATATATAAATCCCAATACTACATAAAAATATTTCCTTTCGGAAATCATTTACTATAACAACAGTGTTATAGTCCACCATTTCCTTATATTTCTCGAAAACGTCTATTTCAACAATAAATGTTGAAATCTATGATTTCGATAGTTCACACGTTTTAAAACATCTTTTAAAACAATTTACTTCATTTCAAATATCACTTTTCCAAAACCATATCCATTTTACTTAACAATATATTCACTGTCCAAAATCGTGAATATACTTCACTAATTACATTTCACTATTTTCTACACGTTTTATTTCAATAATAATTCGCTATCCAAAATCGCGAATATATCTTCTTTGATAATCTCCTATATTTAATTTATCAAATTCAATCGATTTCGAATTTATTTCTAATTCTACTTAAATTCCAAATCAATTACAAATTGATTTCTAAATTTATTTTCACTACTAAAATAAATTCCTTATTCTTTTCAAATTATTCAATATCCTGTTTTTAAATGGATTCTTCAAATTGAAATCATTTTACATTGATTTCCCAAATATTTCAATTTACCGACTAAATTTCTAATTGGATTTCCAACTTATCTCCTTTTAAATAAATTCCTTTTAAAGAAAATAAATTTCAATTGTTTCTTTCAATCTATTTAAAAATCCAATTTTTAACTAAATTCTTCAATTAAAAATCACTATTTTACGAAATCCATTTATTTAACATTTTCACTTGATTCTGGAATTAATTCGATAAGATTATAAAAATTAACTTTTTATACTTTAAAATTCCTTTCTTCAAAATTTATTCAATTTCTAAAACTGATTCACTTAGAAATTTTCTACTTGAATTTCAAAAATTCAATTTCGTTTATCTTTGGAATCCAATGATGTCAAAACATCCATTCAGCTAAATTTTAGCTTTCAAACAATTTCCAGATATCAATATGATTAATAGCATCACTATAATCATTCACAGATTCATATCACAGTAGAAATAAATTCAATCAATGTGAGGGGTCCAGTTGGATCCCTCCAACCTGTTTCCCTGCATCCAAAGATGTCAGCACAATACCAATTCCGCTCCAGTACGGAATTATCGCGGTATATGGGTTTTTTTTAAAAATCCGCTTACTAACGGCGCAATAGGGTCTCATCCGCTATACGAGGCGGGAAATCATCAATCCAATATATACATATGCCAATATGTATATATTGCTATATATATAATAGATATATCCTACTATATCTAATATCACACATCCAAACAGTCAAACAATCAAATCAATAACTGCGAAAATTAAATTTTCCTTCGAGTGAGAAAATCTCACCTTGCTTTTATTTGCAATCCATTTCCATTCACAGCTTGATCCTTTTGCAATGTTAACCTTGTATAAACAATTCAAGATTTATTACCATTTAAATTGATAGAACCATTAATTACTGATTTTATTTTCAAAATTAAAACTTGTTCATTTGTTTGTTTCCAAACCGATTTCTTTTAATAAATCTAATTGTCCAACCATTCGGCAAATTAAATTTACTAACAATTTAATTTACACAAAGGATTTTATTTCAACCCCATTTCTTTTATAAATTTATTTATCTCAAAATAAACCCCATTTTATTCTATATTTGATTTTCCACAAATTTTAGACCTTAAACAGAAATTTATATGATTTATTAATATTCAAATTCCTATATTTTCCCCAACGTCTCAATATACATATGTCAAATGTTAAAATAGAAAAACTTCTATTTCTTACTGTAATAAATTTTCGGTTTTAACTTTCACATATATATATATATATTTCTATCTTTAAGTATGTATATATATAGTTTAATCAATCTTAGAACAGAGATAACTATGCCAATAAACAAATTCGAATACCTCAAATCACCAGAAATAATGCACAAAAATCCACTACGACTCCAACTCTAAAGCCTTCTGCCATCGCCCTGAGTCCCACGCAGATCGACCTCGCGTGGCCACTCCTCCATCAGCCCATACCCTACGCGAGTCACCACCTTCAACGACGTCACAGCTCCGATCAGCACTCGCGAGAAACTCCCCAGCCCAAATCGCGACGACCTCCTTTCCATCCATACGCCAATCGCACGCCCTAAGTCGCGACCTCACAACTGTCGCGAGCACCACTAACTCCGGTTGCTGCCTCCATCGCGTTTGCCCACTTCTTCGTTCAACGCGATGAGCCTCTCCCAGATTCGCAAATCCCAGCATCTATTCGAACTCGCGACGTGTTGCCGCCAATCGATTTGGTCGAGTTCGAGTAATTAGGGGAAACGATATATATATATATTTTTTATACGGCCATTGATTTTTGAATTCAGAGAGAAAGGGGAATGAAAAGAACGAACGTGATTTTGATTTCACACGGCTATTTGCTTTTGAGCCCAGATTCCATCTCGCGACCATTTCTTTGCTTTGAACTGAAATTCAACTTTTTGGTTTTGAACAGATGAAGGAAGGAAGTATTAAAAATTGATTGAGGCATGGTTTACACGATCGTCTCCCCGTGATTAACGACATGATTTATGGAAGAGAACGTGTTTTGATTTTGACCATAAATTTAAATTTTAAATCTCGATAAAAACTTCAATGCGTTTTCCCATCGTGTGCTCTCGTAACCACTCTGAAAAATATGAAATTGGAAATCCAGTAATAACTCAATATTACGGATCTAATGGAGCTGGTTTCGTTGAATTCCGAGACTGCGCCTCGGACGGCTATTTTTAAATATCGGTTGAACGATATAAATTTCAAAACTGATCAAATCAATTCGAAATTGGATTCTAAAGCTTCTGTTATCTTCAGAATTATCAATATAAATTTTACAAGCATTTGGAAGTATTTTTAATCGGCCTAAATTTGAAGATTTAAATTCTTATTCAGCATTCAATAGATTAAATTATAAAATTTAATCGCCAAATTCAAAGTTATATTCGGGATTCAAATTAAATCATCGTTCAAATATTTAAAATAAATTAAATATTTTCAATTTAATTTGTTCAAAATTCTGGGTCGTTACAATCGTCTTGCTTCCATGGCATTCTATGACTACGTCTATAAAGGACTGCCTCATAAGGCCTACAATACAGATGTTTCGTCGTCTACTATGAAAACGTAAAACTGCATCCGCACTAGTCTACACTAATGCTCGAACATCCACAATGTACCACCCAGTGCGTACCTTGAGGACTATACGTAATCGTTCTGTCTACTCACTGCATCCCGCTTAACAAGGTCTACCTTGTACGAAACTCAGTCGGGGATTTTCTATTTTTGTTAAGGACTGCCTCATTAGGCCTATAATACAGATAGTCTAGTTCTATAAAGGACTGCCTCATTGGCCTACAATACAGATAGTCTATTTCTGTAAAGGACTGCCTCGTTAGGCCTACAATACAGGTATTCTATTTGGTCTGTCTTTTTATTATCGTGGTTATGGCCCCATGCAGCCACCCCTCAACTAATCAAAAGACCTCTAAAGAGCTAAGTAGTTTTGCCATACTGCAAATAATCTAAACATCCAATTGACGGTGCCCCTCATCCAATGTCTCGATAGTGATAATATCATTGGACTTTTGGTTTAACTTTAGTCTTTCCCGAACTCGCTCTTGGTTTTGATGCTGGCCCGATATCCGCATGCGACTATCCTTTGGGTCCTACCCACTAAACTTACTTGCAAGTACTGGGACATACGAATATCCTACTCCAAACACCAACCCCTTTTGACTGCCTACAATGGTCCTGCCATGCAAAAAGCAGTCTGGGCATACTCTTTTGATGGAACACCTACAAACCTGACTCTGCAGGACCAAAGTATCATTGGACTGTTGGTTTAACTCTAGTCTTTCCCGAACTCGCTCTTGGTTTTGATGCTGGCTCGATATACGCATGCGACTATCCTTTGGGTCCTGCCCACTGAACTTACTTGCAAGTACTGAGTCATACGAATATCCTACTCCAAACACCAACCCCTTTTGACTACCTACAATGGTCCTGCCATGCAAAAAGCAGTCTGGGCATACTCTTTTGATGGAACACCTACAGACCTGCCTCTTGAGGACTGCATCACTACGCATACCCCAGAGGGCCACCCTAGAGTACCCTCACATCCCATTGAAGTCTCGTACTTCCTTCTAGCCCAAAATAGCTAAGTTGGACGTGCTTCTTCTGTGCTGAAATCTGTGATAAGATGCTTCGTTAGGCTCCTCATCATTTCGGCTGCTCCAAACGCATCTCACTCTTTTATTAGACCTTAAGTCTAATATTTTATTTTGGGGTTTAGTTTACTTTCCTTATTTTGTTGGCTACTTATTTACCATAATTTGCATAATCTTGTCCTAGCCTCACCTAACTATTTTGAGACCATCAGTTTCTGACTGAAAGGGAATGCTGTTGGTATGAGCCACTTCTATTATCTTGCTTATCAACTTAATTTAAGTCTTAAGTTTATTAAAATAAGCCTCTTCTATTATTCCTGCTTTATTTGCTTATTAACTTAATTTAAGTCTTAAATAAGCCTTTTCTGTTCTTTCTACTTAATTATAACCTATGTTGTAATTTTACTTGTAATTGTCACTTTTATTTTCTTTTATAATCTGTATATTATAAATATAATTATAAGCGTCTCTTTTCTATTCTAGCCTGTCTTCTTTTATTATGATGTTTAATTCTCTTTAATTCTCTTTATATTATATGACAAGCTTAGCTTTGGACTACGTCCGCTTGTCACAAATTTACTTATCATAATAACTACTTTACTTTTATTCTATTATCTGCAGAATAAACGCAGATCTAGGTACATTTCTGTTTATAGCTTCTAGTGTTATCTAATAATTAACTTAATTCCTTCAATTTTTTGTTTTATCTTCTTATATTATAGGAAGTAGTTCTATTCTATTTGGTTGGTTACGAAAATTGTGCTAAAAATTCATTTCCATATTTTAATACTATAATGCTATAAACAATAATCCGCAACTGTAAGATATTTCTTTTATTATCTCTTTACTTTTTGGATAGTGCAAAATACAGTGGTTTCTCTATTTTACACTAATTCCCTTTTTCTTTCTTTTATTCTTGCAATTACGTTTATCGTTATCTTTTTAATTATTAAACTATAGAAATGCATTCTATTTTCTAAACCAACCAATTAATCTAACGCGTACTTCCAAATCAAATTATTAGATTTTTCTTTAATTTATTACTCCCGTTTTAGCATAATTACTGTAAATGTCTTCCTTCTAGGTTTAAGCCTTTTTCTATAATTGTTAAGCCTAATTTTATACATATTTAAATGGTTCTCTATCTTCCTTTTCCATATAAATAGTTATATATAAATTTACAGTCTCAGCATAATAAATTTATAGAGTTAACTACTGGAATAAATGCTTAATTAAATAATTAATGGGAATCTAACGATAACATACCATAAACGAAAAAGGTAAATAATTTGAATCCACTCACCTGTCATCCTTAGCTTTGCTTGTGCTCAGCTTGGCTCCATGGTCCTTCTGGATCCCCTTCTAAGGTGTATAATATTTTCATTGAGAAGATCTCCCTAGAAATATTTTCTTTTTAGGGCCCAGCCTCAGGCAATGAACCGACTGGGAGAAAATTTGATTGTGAGAAAATAGCTAGGCCTATAGTTCTATTTATAGTGGAGTTTGGGAACTTAAACCGTTGGATTCTTGGACTGAACCTAGAGCCACAGCGTCACTGGGTCGTTTGGAGCTATCAGATTAATCAATATATGGCTCAGTTCATTCAAAAATCGAATTTCAATTCGTTCGGCACGTACCTAGATGAAACTTCGTCCAGGTAACAACGTGGGTCGACCCTAGGTCGACCTGTGGTCTCCTTGGGTCGACCAGTGTTCTCCTTGGGTCAACTAGCGGTCGACCTAGGAGTGCTTTGGGTTGACCCATATATTTCTTTTTCGTTTTCTTTTCTCTGCTTTTTGTTTCTTTTCTCTGCTTTTTGTTTCTTTCGTAATTTCTCCGTATTAACTCGAATTTTGACAAGTTATATATGAAAATTGATCAGAAAATCGCCACAGACACAATGGTATAAGTTTCAAGGCCATATTTTGACAATTTAAAAAATGTTTATTTTCACTATTCATTGTTGTTGGATGATTTAATTACATAAAAATACGGGGTGTTACAAATGGAATATTAGCAGTATTCCAAATTGGAATTCCTATGTAAACAAATTATAGTTTTCCCATGCATGTATCTGTTCTTAATGGCCTATGGTATAAAAAAAAGATTTGAGCATTTTTTTTCAGTTGAAGAATAACTAAGCTTACCGAATCTAAGAGAAATAGATCAAAAATGCTATGGCTTTACATTATTTGCGGATGACTCATGATAAATAAGTGAGGTACAATGACAAAAATAAAGCATAAATTATCACCTTCTGACATGGATTTGGATGGTTGGCTTAATGGGAATTATAACAGAGGTACTTCAAAACTGGACAAGCTATTTATGCATTCTATAATTTCTAATGTTTTGTTCTGAATTAAGATGCCAATCTAAAAAGAATAATAATTTTGGGATCCATTATTTGTTAATGTTTTTTATGTTAATAAAATGTACATATGTCCTAATGCAATGAATAAGATCGTAATTATATTCTTGCTTTCGACGATGGTTTAATATGCTTTATTTTATGAAACATTTGTTTAACTTGTAGATCGAATTAGCAGAAACATTTGTATAATGATATTTACATAAAGTTACTAAAAGATTATAAATTATGCATTAAGAACCAATCATCATTCCCCAAATGACTATATATCGTTTCACCAACAAATCATGTTTTTCCAAAAGTTGACTACTGAATTTGTTTACGACATGGAAAAAATAATTGTATACAATCCATTAATAAACCAATGCTAAGGTGAAAACCGTGTGCGTAGCATGGGTTCTCCCTAGTTACTTTACCAATAACATTGGTAGATGATCATGACTCCACATGTAACCAATGACCATACATCGATGACCGATCATAATGGCGAATTTGCACAACTTTTTTTTGACTCGTCCCTGATTATTTATAAAAATGTAAAGTAATAACAAGATTTTCAAGTCAATGTCGGTAAAGAATAAATGAGCAGCATTATAATAAATAACATTGCAGATATCTTCTTATAATTTAACATATGTTCAAGATTGCTTATTATCACATTTAATGGTATATATTAATTAATATATCTGATATACCGGCATAACTCATCATTGCTTACCAAGTTGTTGGTAATGGTACAATAATGATGAATTTCCATTGCCATAGCAATCCTATAGCATATGTTTATTGGAGAAAATGATGCACTGGAAATGCTGACTTCGATAAGTTAATACTTAATGTTCCATTTGAATAAGTTAATACATAATTAAAGAGTCACGTTCAAAACTAAGTAAGGTGAGTAAAACGAGACTATGTTGGATATTTTTACATTAACTCTCCACAAAATGTTTAATATTTTAAAAATTTACAAATTAATGCAAATCAAACAATGATTTGACTTAAATTGCTGGGATAACTTTGGTTCTAATGATGTTTGATGTGTAGTTACTTATGTGTTTTTCATCATCTTTTTTGTTTTCATGATGTACTAGCATGTGCTAATATTTCATACATGGATCTTTCTAAAATATGATAAATAATATGTGAATAGATGAATAAGAAATGTTACATCAATTTAGTTTAGATGATCATAACAAATTCCCACATAACAGCCCTATAAACAATATAAATTAGTTCATCATATTGTGTTTTATCCAAATAAAATGCAACATTAAAGTCCAAATAGAAACTCTTTCAAAAACATATCAATGTTGAACCAACATGCATCTTATGCAACCAGGAATTAGAAGATATCAGGCACTTATTTTTTCAATGCAAGTTTGGAGCATTTTTTTGGAAGTGATGTAGAATAAAAATTAACTGGCCAGCATCCTAAATATAGATTCTCGAATTACAATGCGAAATTGAAAATATGATTTCGCATTTTAATCAGAGGTGTAGAAGCAGTGATATAGCTTTAATCGTATTTTCGAATCACATTTGGTCGATTTGGAAAGAAAGAAACAATAGAATGTATTGGGGTAAGCACAATTCAGTTTAATGTACATGCTGATTCATTTCAAACATAATAAAGGTACTCATATTAAAACCCAAACACATAGCTTATACGATCGGAAACAGCCTCTTCGCAACGCAAGGGAAATGTTGCGCATACATTATCGACCTCCCCCGAGCCCGCTATCGTGTGGAAGCCTCGTGCACTGGGTTCCACCTTATTTTATACATAGCTTATATGAACAATCAAGACACAGAAATCTGCAGAGAATGGGAATAGTCTAACCAACCACAGCTTCAGGTGGTGTCAATGCCATGATTGATCATACGTTCTACCGCCTTGCTCTGGTACCCTGGGTATGGTTGTGTTATCTGTATTAATTACATTTTTTTGTTCTTCCTCGCATATATTACAAGCATGAAAATAATAAATACAAGTATTTTCAATTAAATAAGAATAAAGCCGCATCGGTAGTCTTAACTTCTCAGAGATGCAGATCTGCAAATTATGATTTTCCAAGACGTACTAATGAAAGCGTCCGTGGGAGGAAATGAGCAAGCTTAAATCTTATGATGCATCACTTATCTGTTTTATGTAAGAAACATCGAGTTTTGTAACTGCGAACTCTAGATCTGCATAGATCTAGAATTAAGTAGTATAAATCTACACCTGCAACCAAATTTAGAAGCTTTGTAGAAAATTTTGAAAGGGTGTGGTTTAGATCCAGTGTTGTTAAGGGTTGTGGGTTGTTGCAGATTACTTGCGAAGTTCGTATCTTCGGGGAAAATCGGAGGAGAAGGCTACTTTTTTTTATTGGAGAAGTTTTATGGTAGCCATTTTTATTTTTGAAGATAGGGACTTTTATAGAATGAGATGGAATATTCTAGAGTAGTATTAAATGAAGAGTCGAGAAGGGGACATGTGTTTTATTATTAATGTTTGGTGGAAATGGTATATGTAAGTGTTTTTTGGCCTTGGGCCAAGTTGTAGCACATATAGTTCCCCATTTTGATAAAAATGGGTTGTAAATATTACTTTTTTTATTAGTAGTAAAGTATTTGAACTCTTATCCAAAAAAATATATGCAACATTAACATTATTACTATACGTAGTTGTCAATTAGCGAAAAATTATTCTTCCATCAGTATTTACTTCGAACCTATATTTTGTACAAAAGCATAACATCGTTGAGTGATTTAAGTTTAAGCTTGAATTTTAATAAAAGGTTTTATTCGCTTAGATTAATGGAAACATGATCTAACAATTACTTAAAAAAGTTCAATTACACTCAAACAATTAGCATCATTCCAATGTGGCGATACAACGGTATTATTTTTTAGCTTGCCAAATATATCTAGCAATGACTGTAACTTAATAGATAGGTTATTATATTTCATGTTTTATATTTGAATCAGATGTTATATGAACTTTTTTTATATAACATGGATTTAAACGAAGATTATTCAAAAGAGATATTTGAATGAGGTTAGGAATAACGGTATTAATGTACATTGTTTTCAAGAAGGCGCTTAATTTATGTATAAAATAAAATGACTCTTTTAAACTTAGAGCCTTTTAGCAAATATACACAGTTGGAATATATTCAGTATGTTTTCATCATTTCATGAACATAACATTAAAAGTGCTACGATAAAAAAATTTGGTTGCGTTTGCTGAACGCTACAATATGTTGTTTTTTGGTAGCGTTATGAAATTGCAGGTAAAGTCCTGGAAATTTTAGTTGCATGTCGTATAACAACGCTCTAAAACGTTAATATAAGTTATGGTAGCATTTTTTATGCGCTACTAAATCCATTTTTTTGGTGTAGTGATTCTAGATGAAAACGGACTAACTATGATTCATGACTCACACTTAAGCAAGGACTAGAGTCCTAAGCTATGACGGTTTGGAATGATCATAGGTTTGTCGGTGTGTCCAAAGGAACTTAATGATTCACCACAACTTGAATTAATGGATAGATGGAATGCTTGACTGTTGGAGGTTGACTATTGCAGAAAATTATTCTTGAGCAAAGCACACCTTACATTCATAAGGAGTACTTTGGGGGGCAAGTGTTAACCGGCTTTTTAACCAAGCAGATTTCAATTGGAATTAGAAGGTTAAAATGAAGATGGAACAACTCACGAACTTGGAAACATGGTTAGAAGGACAAAAGGATGATGTTGAGGAAGTTGTAAAGGAAACAGGTTAAAGTGGACCTCTTGGTATCGAGTAGTTTCAATTGACATCTTGGTACCGGGAGCTTTTTCTCTTCATTTTAAAGCTCCTGAACCCCGTGTACTTAAAGCACTACCTCAAGTGATTCTCGCGAAGTAATTTTCTCAAAGAATGTACATCAACCCAAAGGATTTTCGGACTGAAGGCAGGCAAGAACAAGCGGTACTAGAACCTCTTTGGAAGAACTATATCCCAAAGGAAAAGGATTCAGAACACAGTGGGTCGGAGATAGGAAGCAGAATGAAAGAAGAAGATGGAACTTCCGCCAACACAAATCTATTGATACCAAAAGAAATCTCTCGGCATCGAGAGGTTTCAATTGATGATTGGATCAACCGCGACTCTCCTGCACTTTCAGGCTTGGATTTGGATCTTCTCCTTCGTGGGCTTTCGAGTCTACTAGCGAATTCTTCTATAAATATCAACCGTATAGCAACTATGAGAGGACTTTTAGCACTTCTTCTTCTTCATCTTCAATCTCTCCTCCATTAAAGTCACTTAGGAAGCTATTATTTGCTGTTCTAAGACATAGATCAGTAAGTCCCTTGTATTGGTGACTTCCAAACCTCCAATAAATAAAATATAAAGTGGATGTAGGCCAAAGATTGCTGAACCACTATAAAAATCTTGGTGTTCCTTCTTCTTTACATTTATTTTCTACTAGATCTCGATATTTATATGGGTTTTTGGGTATTGTGCCATTTTTTTGTCAATACCCACTATAGGAGGACAAGCCAGTAGTTGATTTGACCTAACTACAGTAAGGGAGGAGGAGACTAGGCCTGGTGTTATATCTATTTATATTTATTGTCCATGTACTTTATTTTGTATTATGTTGTTTCCATTTATCAAACTTTATGTATTACTATTAAGAGATATTGTTGTATGGACCACGCTACTGAGACTATTATCTAATCTAGATTATTTTTAGTATTTATATTTTATTTCCTTCTGCCGTGAATCTAAAAGTGTATAATACTTGAAATTTTATATTAATATCTATATCATGATATTTTCTAAAAACCCCGATGTCTCGTACTTCTTGACACGAGGTGCGGGCTATCACAGAAGGTATCAGAGGTTAGGTTCACGATTCTTTAGGGATTAGGTGCTTATTGAGAGAGTGTACATGTATACTTTTAAAAGTTATTACTATATATGTATAAGTATAACGCAAACATACCCTTATAATTCAAGTAACGCTTAACACTATTTGGGGAAAGTTGATAATAATTCATATTTACATATAGCCCAGAATGAGCAATCAAACTGGAAATAGTTCTGATGAGGCAGCTGAGGTTTCGGGCATGAACATTCCTATATGGTTCCGCAGGTATCTTCAAGCAAGTGGCTAGACCAAACTCAACCTAGAGAGGAACCGCAGTGCAATCGCAAGTTGCAGCCCCAGCTCCTTCGCTTGCTTTGTATTTTCCCAAGCTGTGCAAGAATTTTCAGAGTTCGGGTGGAAATCATTATTATGGGATTGAATCATTTATGGAGACAAGGGCATGGCTGAGCAATTATGATAGGATTTTTGCTATGATGGGTATGGAGAATGTAGTGAAGAGACAGTTAACTTCATGGCATTTGCAAGGAGAGGCCTTAAACCGGTGAGAGATTATTATTACCGAGACAGATGAATATGGGATTGCTTGGACCAATTTTAATAGGTACTTTGAGACTAAGTTCATTTCTAAGGTGGAAGGGGAGTACAGTTATAGAAGTTCATTCATTTGAAGCAAGGCAAATGTTTTAGACCTTATTAATACACCAGCGGAAAAGGCAATGAAGTTTGCAAAGGGGTTGAATCCATCTTTGAGAGGTATTAATTTGATCCACGTACCTGCTGGAGCTTCTTCCGAGAGCTTAATGGAGATGGCATTGCTGAATTCAATTGGAAAGGAGGAACCTAGGAAGGAAGGGGTGAAGCAAGTTCAGTAAGACCACAACAAAAGTGGAATGGGAGCTCAGGGAAAGATAAAGAAGCCAAAGTTCAAGTGTAAGAAGTGCCAAGGCCAGGGGAATATAGCAGAGGATGCAGGGCGGGCATTGCAGAGACCAAATGCTGCAACTATAACCAATTTAGCCATATGAAGAGAGAGTGTCTGAATGCACCTAAGGCTTCTACCCAGGTGATTCCAGCATATGCACTAAATTCTATTCCTTGCTTGAGTGCTGCTCCAACCGTGGATAAAGGAAAGAAGGTTGTTTGTTGGTTGTAAAATTACGATCTTAAGGCTAGTTTAACGCTAGGGGTGAATAGAATTTTCAAACTTATGTAAATATTTTTAATTTTCTTTCAAGATTAATACGTAATTTTAGATTAATGATACAGAATTATACTAACAATCAACCACAGATGTAACCATAGATAAAAATAAAAGCAATAAAGTAAAGTAAGAGCTAGAGAGATGACACCATGTATTTTGTACTGGTTTGGATTTCTCCTACATCCAATCCCGTACAATTTTTTGTACAGAGTTCCTTTCAAATGCCAACTTTAAACAGATAGCAAGAAAACCCATTACAGTCTCGATTTCAAGGCTACGAGATACACCTTCCTGATTTCAGATGTCAGGGTAGACTCACTTGATTTGAATAGGCTACAAGTGCACCCACTTGATTTGAACAGACTACAAGCACACCAACTTGATTTGAACTAGCAACAAGCATACCCATTTGATTTTAATGGGCTACAAGGATACCCAAGCAAATATACAAATAGAGTTAATAGTTTCTCCAAAGACAAATTCTCGTACTTTGGATACAATGGATCCTATAGCCTCTTGGATAGAGGATAGCACTTTGATCTTTAAATTGAGAGAGAGAGATGTTTTTAAAACACTAAGAAAGTATTATTACATCAATACAATGAACTATGAATTGATTCTATATGATTTTGAAGATAATAAAGTATATTTTTCAATGGAATTTTCAAGGGAGTGAGGAGTGGGAAGAAAATAAGTAATTAGTTATCAAAAAATTTGTTTGCACTCATCTTTATTTAGCAAATCAACATACATGTCCATTCATGAAGAGTTACGACAAATAGACACTTAATTTAAAAATTTAAAAAACCAATTGGCTCCATGTATGTTGACATACTCTATGTCTATATGTCGACATATGCAAGTGTATTTTGAAAACTTGTTTCTTTTAAAATGTTTTGAAAATCCTATACTTTGTAAAATAATCTATTACTTTGTAAAATAGTTTGAACATAGTTTATAAACATTTTGAACCTTGAAAAACATTTAAAAAATATTTTGAAATATATTTTGAAAATATATTTTGTTTAAAAATATAAAAGATATAAAATAAGAGATAGAGATCAAAGATTGCTATCAAGGACTTTAACAATATAAGCTATGAATCGAAACACTAAACTATAATCTTGAAATCTTCATATCTTAGTTTTTGAATTCAAGAGTCTTCATGTCTATCATTTGAATCTTTATACTGTACAGTATTTGATTCAACATCTGTGTAATATTCTGCACTATACACTATATAAATTGATAAAATATCAGTATCTATATTTTATATAATTATATATGGTTGTTGTCATCAAAATTAATAAATGAGGTATTAACAATCTCCCCTTTTTTGAGGATGACAACCATTAAATATTCCTATATATAAAACATGATATAACACCCCTATGTATATGCATATGTACAATCTGTACTTTTTCTCCTTCTTTGTCATCAACAAAGATGGGTGAAAAATAAAAACTCCCTCTAAATAAAATACTTAGAAACTATAGAATCAAAATCAATAATTAAGCACTAAAATAAATGAAGCATTATATAATGAATAAATGATGATAATTAATACTAGATATATGAAATTATGGTATAATGATAAATAAGATAATAGAAATTATGTTTATTAATTCAAATTCATTTATTCAAATCATACTATAAATCCAATCATATAATCAAACTAAAAGTAAACAAATCCAAATATAAATCCAAACAAATCCAATCCTTAGTGTATTAATTTACACTTAATTAGTTATATATTTATATATTTATAATTTTAAAACAAACCAAATAACCAGACATTCCTTGGAACTTCAACCCAACCGTCAGATCTAAAGAGTGGATCTGCTTTGATTGCATCCCAATCTTCATTATCCTTGTTGTTAGAGCATTCTAGATTATTTGTTTGATCATCTTTGATTAAGGAAGAAATCAACCATCATAAGGCATTGAAATTCTTTTCTTGCCCTTTGATCATTTGCATTTGACTAAATCCTAAATGTCTTTGGTTTCTTAAGACACAGGTAAGAATATTCTTGAAAGATTGAAGTGTTTGTTCAAGGTTTTCCATAATTTTTGGTGTGGAGAAGATGTTTTTATTAAACAAAATTTAAGAATGAAAAGAGAGTAGAGAATAAAATGATGAGTGAGTTTTTCTGGAAGAAATAGGTTTATATAGGAGTGAAAAGTCATTTGGAAAGATTGAATAGGTGGTAGTTATTTTATTTTTAAATTTTGAATTTTGAATTTTTTCCAAACGGTTGACATATGTCAACATGTGCAATGTATGTATATCGACATACATTCCTGAAAATGAAAATCTTAGGGCCCGTTTGGTTTCATTTTGAGTTTTGTGTTTTGTGTTTTCAACCTACACTATAAAATACAAGAAAACATAAGAATTTTTTTTACAATTCTTAGCCGTTACAACGATGGACGGGAAATTGAGGAGAGGAATTGTTTTCCGTTCTTTTGTTATGTCTCAAAACACGAAAAATCAAATAAACTTGTTTTTTATTTTCTATGTTAATTTCATTTTTCAAAATTGCGTGTTTTCCAACAATGTATAAAAAATGCGCATTTTTGTTTAGACGAAAACACAAAACTAAAAACAGCAAACCAAATGGGGCCTTATATTTTTGTTATAGTTTTTGTTTTTATTTAGTTTCATTTTATTTTAATGACTTCTAGTGACTATTAGAACAATACGTAACAGCACGAACAATTTTTCATTGATAAGAAAAGATTGTACATAGCACAGAAGAAAATTATATAAAGATAACATGAACCAAACTAGAACAATACACCAAAATAAAAGCTAGACATCGTAAGGAAATAATTAGACAGGCTTGGAAAGATGTAGGCGATGACGACAAATTTCCACCAAGCTTGCGAATAATTTTTCCAAAGTATTTGTCCATTTTATTGGAGAGGTAAGTAAATTTTTTACTAAAGGAATGTTTAAGCTTCTTTTGGCTTTTAAGAAGCTTCTCTTGGTTCTTTAGAATCTTCCAGTTGGAAGGATGTGATGGTTTATCGAAGCTTTCTAAAGAAGTATCCATTTCCTCCTCTTCCTCCCCTTGATTATCCTCTTCTTCCATTTCCATTTCATCACATTCTTCCTTTTTTTATTGAATTTCTTTCTTCTCTTCCCATGCCAATCTTTCTTCTTTTTCAATAAGAGTTTCATACGGTTCGAAATAGGGAGGAATATGCATAAGAGAAATGTTTGCCTTGTTGAAAACTTTTAGAGGTAGAGTTGATTTTCCTCTTAAATCAACACCAAAATGTGACACCCTACCCCGAGACCCACACTAACAAAGAATATTACAAAGTAATATTGTCTGATATTGCAGAGAATAGGGCTGGTTAGGAGTGACCATCCATGAAATTTACTTTAAGCGAGCATCGATACATCGATTAATATGTTATACATTACTTTAATCAAGTGGAATCGACGTATACAATTCAAGCTTAAAACAAAACAATTGTGGCTATAATAAAAATCCAGAACATTATATGATAAATACAAATCATAGAATCATAGATCAGACATAGCGGAATACAGATAGATACAAGACTGAACAGACAAAAATAGATATAAGATGTAGTCTACATAAATACAAAAGTACTACCTCTCAAAGATACAACTATGTACATAGAAAGAGTCTAGTTCAACATAAGATACATCATAACATCAATATATACATGGTGATGACAAAAGTAAACAACTAGCTAACTGATAGGATTCCTCTCTAGAATCATCAAGCTGAAGAACCCGAAAAATCTCGGCCTGACCTGAGTATATAAAATAATAAACGGGTTAGTCTAGACTAAAATAAATGAGTTAGCAAGATGAATGATAGATAAAATGAACTAGATCTCAAATGTAGTCATCAAGTCATATATCGACAAATATCAAGCATACTTCTGTAACTTCATGCTAACCATATATTAAAACCAAAGGTAGTATCCCAAAAGCAAAAATCCCCAAAATAATTTGATGATAGCACAAATAGCATTAAATCTAGAAATCACAAATAGAAATGCAGAAATCTCACAAAAAGGGAGAGGGAAGGTGCCAAACTCCAAGATTGGTGAATAAATTCACCTACATGCAAACTCCAAGACAGACGTATAGGTCTATAAACTCCAAGATAGGTATGAGACCTATAAACTCCAAGATAGGCATGAGAACTATAAGCTCCAAGAAAGGTACGAGACCTATAAACTTCAAGATAGGTACATGACCTATAAAATCCAAGGGCGAGACATAAACTCGTCGATATAAGTGTTACATATTATCATATAGCAACCGGATAGGTAACGGCCTTGTGTCCAATACCACATGGGTTTACTCAAACGTTTACTTGACGATAATAAACTTCACATGTGTAGCAATGGTTCAGTCGAACATGTCCGGGAATTAACTCGTAAAACAAACTCGAGCATTCCATACCACTCATTTTATTTAACCAATTAAATCAATTCGTCATCCGATCGATGTTGTGTAATTTTATGAAAATATTTCACTTTAAAATCATTCTTGTAAAATATTTGTTTATAAGTGGAATATCTATATATAAGTACAATTTGTAAACAATTACTCCAAATCATCTTTAAAACCATAATTAATGAGAATAATTCACACACACATACATATATATCTTAAATTCTTTATATAGAAATTGTAACAACCCTGTATTTTGTGATTATTTTAATTGTATATTTTAATTATTTTAAATTGAATTTCCTGATTTGAAAACTTTATTTTATTTATTAAAAGTGGATTTTGGTCAAAATGGTCAAACTTTGACTTTTAAATTTAAAATTTAAATATTTGAAATTTTGAATTTTATATTTTATTATGAAAATAGATTTAATTTCAAGAATACTACTTTTCGTTTCGTTCAAATCGGATTAATATTGTGAAAGTTATGCTTTTTACAATATTGTGTGTAAATTGTTTTATTTAATAAATTTGTTTATTTTAAATTTATATAAATAATATCTTTGTTTGTAAAATCATGTTCTAATTTGTGTAACATGATATGTTTTGCATATATTTTATTTTTAAAACATTTTTAAAGTGTAGTTATAATGTTCAAATGTTGATTGTATATTGTTTTCAATCTTTAATTCTAGTTTCCATTAAATAAAGTATTTTCTTTATTTATTTCCTACTTTTCCTAAAACTATTTATTTATTCTTCATAATATCTATATCTACCTTATTTTTCTTATTTATACATTCATTTAGTAATTAAATGGATAAGTATTTAGATCCCTATTTATTTCTTGGAAAGAAATTTCATATATATATATATATATACGTTATTGTTTTAAAAGGCATACCTTTAAATGTTTATTTTAATTAATATAAGTAATATTTTTGGGTGATATATCATGTTATAATTGTGTATATATATATGTAACATTTCATGTTATGTATATATTTACAACATTTGTCCATTTTTGTTTCACTTAATTTGGATATATACTTTGTAAATTAAGTAACATACAAAGATGTAAATAGCAATTAATTTATACGTTTCTATAACCGTTTTCTTATTTATTTATATAGTGTTTATATAAATAGTATGTATTTATTGAATTATTTCTTTGGCATATATTTTATTAAATAGATGGGAAACAAATCAAATTTAGTTACGTTACCTATTTTTAATTAAAGGCTTACGTTACGTTTTGATTTATTACCTTTTTATCTTCCCATCCCTTGATTTTCTACCATAACTTCTCCTTGATAGCCGTGACTTTTTCTTTATGAAATTCACGTGAAAACATCTCTTCTTATCTCACTTCTCACGCCTATTTTCAGATCTGAGATAAAGGTAATGGCTTCCTCTTTTTTTTTCTACTTTTCTCTTCACTTTTCTATTGAATTTTCCATTGTTTTGCTTGATCTTCACGTGCTTTGCTTGGCCTAAACCCCTCACCACCTTCACCGACCACCACATCACCTCCTTCCCATCACCATACATGGCCTAACACCCTCCTCCTCTGACCAAAACTGGCCATGACCATTCCATGATGCAAACACCACTAAAAGTTGCAAAAACCCCTTGAAACCATGCATAGCCTAGCTAGTTTTCACCATACCCTTCATATGTTGCTTTGGCCACCCCCTTAGCCACCACCACCATCAAGTTCACCACCCTTGGCCTTCACTCCAGTCACCACCAGGTCTGTACATGCCAAGGCCGAGCCAATTCATGCATGGCCAAGCCTAAAAGTTGCACCAAAACTCCTCTTTTTGCCTTAACCTTTGATCTTCCTTCACTAGTAACTCCTACCCCTTCACTTTTACTTGTAGCCGTGCCTATATGAGTCCAAACTAGATCCATACTCTAGCAAAAACATCACCAAGGCTGAATCTATATAGCTTTGTGGCCGAGCAAAAGTGATTTGTAGTCAAGCAAAATCAATTAAAAAGTTTAGTGTTGTGTTTTGTAAACTATATTTCCATTTGTTCCAATAATTTTGGTATGTATTTATATTTATATATGGCTTTGTTTTGTTGTTGAATACAAGATTAACATCTTGGCTCTCTCTCTCCCCACTCAAATCAAAAGTCGTATCATGCTTTCTGGAATTCGTTTGTGTGTTTTGATTTGCTAACTCCAGCATAAAAGGTGAGTAATCACACCTGACATTCATACTTATATAACAGTGAATTGATAGCAAGTGAAGGTGTAGAAATAATTATATTATGTTATACTGCCTGTGATGTAAATTATATGATGTTAAACCCTGTAATTAACTTGTCACATCATCTGTTATGTTTTATTTTATTTGTACTGTTTATTCTATTATGTTTATCGCACTGCAAGTTCCCTGTAGAATAGAATCACTATGGGTTGAAACGATACATACCCGAATGGACTTTAGAATAGGGAAAAATCATTATGGGTTGAAATGATAGGCTTGAGTGATTTTTATTTTTTTTTATTAACTTGGGATTGCGGGTTCGAAATGATAGAACCCGGATTTTCTTTGTAAATTACGGATTGAAATGATATATTATCCGTATCACTTGACAGGTTAGAAAATAGTATACAGACCCGTGGTTATTTTATATATTTCTCTGGATATTTTTTAAGTATTTTAAAAATGTAAATTATGATAATTTGATTTAAATTGAATATAAAATGATTTAATAAAGGGTTAGTGATTTTTCTATAAGTTAAAAGTGTTAAATAAATAAATTCTAAAATGGAAATTTGGAAATTTAACTTGACTTGGAATTTGTGAGATTTGGTTTTAAAAATGGAAGTAAAGAAAATAAAATGGAAATTAAGTTTTATTTGTGAAATGATAAATTTAAATTAAAGTGTTAAGTGAATGTAAAGAATAGGAAAATCGTACACTTGAATTTAATAAGTGAAGTAATGAAAAATTTGATATTTATTTGTGGAATTTACTTTATAGAAATCATAAGTTAAAGGGTATTTAAATGACCATTTTTAAAGTGGAAAAATATGATTTTTATATAACTAATATGGTTTAAATTGAATTTTAATTGTTTCTAAAATTTTAGTGAAAATCTGGAAATTTAATTAGTAGCACTTCAGAAATGCTATCATTTCTGAATAATAACTAAAATCTGAACTAAAGTGAATCTGTAGCACTTTGTAAGTGCTGTAGTTCAGAAGTGAACTAAAAGGCTAAAATCTAACTAAGGACTATCACAGCACTTTGCAAGTGCTGTCTTTGCTGAATTGAACTAAAATCTTTATATTGAACTTTGAACTATTACAGCAGTTTTGTAAATGCTGTCTTTTCTGAATTGAACTATTTTCCACTAAAACTGAACTATTACGGCAGTTTAAAAATGCTGTCTTTGCTGAATTGAATTGTTTTCAAATATAACTTACCGCGGCACTTTCTAAATGCTGTGAAAGCTGGAATTTTAATGTTTTAATGTATTTAAGTGAATAAATGAACTCAGAAAAGGTTGAAATTTTGGGAATTTAATATTTGATTTGAATGTATAATGACTTCATCTTTTAATGGTTTTAAATGAACGATTTAATTCAGAATTATTAACCATTTTGAAATGTTAACCACCGGGACACTTCTCTATATGCTATTTTATTTCCTTGTGATTTATTTGGATGCACACCTTTGATTTGAGAGTGTGGCTAGAGGTGAGCGATTATTGCAGCTCTACGCTACTCTAGTCACATTAACACTATTATTTGCATTGTTTGCTTTAATATGGACATTTCTCTGATTTATTCCTGCTAAATTGTTTAACGGATCCTTAAAGGATGGGCGATCCCAAGCATCCTTTGAGTCATTGTGCATTGCTTTTACAGTTCACTTGAGTTGGTTTACATTGTATAAGTATGTATGTCCTGACTCGAGTGTTTTGTGTTTTACCTTACGCTCGGGTCAGCCTGAGAATCGCAGCTTTGGATTCACCTTCTGGAGCTAGAGATCTGTTGGAGCTTATTTATCTATCGGTTCATCGACTTCTATTTTAGTTATTTCCTATTCAGTATTGTCTCTGTATTATTGATTTATTTATCCTGACTTCTATTATATTTATTTTGACTATGAGATTTTGTATATGTTTTGAGAGTTTGTATATAGTAGCTTCATGAACTACTATAGTATTTTATTTCCGCTGCGAGTTATTCTGATATTCTGTGTCCGTGATTCTTTATTTGATTTTATTTTCTCCAAATTTTCTTGACAATCCACTGTTTTGAAGTATTCAAGTCCGACATTTGTAGATTTATTGTCGATTTGAATGGTCCAAAATAGTGGGATATTACAGAAATTAGATTAGATTTATACTGAAAGAATTTCAATAAAATAGCTTGATTTAGAAATCAGCCTTTTATAATATTCAAGTTGAAATGTGCATCAAAAAGAGCAATTCTATGGTATAGAAACACCAAAATGAATTCATCAATTCACAAATCAAAATATGGAAATGGCAATGAAATGGTTGTGAAATGCAACATCAAAATCAAGCAAACAACATCAGGAAATGTACTGGACAAATGGGCAATGAATGGAAGTGGTCGGGGACCAAAGCCACACAGCCAGGGGCTCAACCTCAAGTTGCGACTGCTGCACCGGTCATGTAGACCGGTCCACTAATTGCATTGACTGGGTTGATTCCCTAACAGCTCTAGCGGCTCTTTGAAGATCCGATTCCGTCCATTTCTTCTTCGTTGGTTCTCTAGAGGTCTGAGATACTGAATTAGCAACCATGCAAGCATATAAACACGTACAATTGGATGCAAATAATGATTATATAAAGTAGGTTTTCAACAAACAGAGAATCGATTCAAAGTGACAAAAGATTCAATAACCTATTGAGATTATCTTTATTATTGATTCAAACATTTTCATATATAAGCAACATATCCATTTTAGACTAGAAATTTTGAGATACTCACCTAAACAAATCCAAAATCGAAGATTATATCTTGGAACCTCCTATGCCTTTCTAAAATAGCTTCAACCTAGGCTAGATTCAAAGATTGGAGATGAATGATTAAAATCAGAAATTAAAACTGAAATTAATCAACAAATAAATACACAAACAGGTGGATGAGATTACCTTTTCATAATATACACTTGAATTAATCAAAAGCCCAATGATTTCTAGCTTTGATTTGGGGATTAGGGTTTTCAGGATATAGAATTTTTTTTGTTTTTCTTTTTACGTGATGAAAAGGAGAATGAGAAACTTGTACATATGTTTCTCATCTCATATTCCTTTTTTTTGGGCTAAATGGGTTAAGATGTGGATCCATTTGCCAAGTGATGCTAATTTTCTAAAAAGAAAGTGTTGCTAATTTGTTTTAATCCTCTATAAATATTAATTTGAACTAACAATGTTCTACTAAACTAACATTGATTTCTTTAAATTTTCCCAACATAAATAACATGCCAATTCTCATTTCTTATTAATGTTTAAATATCTTGCGAAATTAAATACAAGTTTAAAAATAAAAGTTATTCTCAATAGTTTTAATAAAATAAACTATTAGTTGGAAAAATCTCATTTTCAACATTAAATCTCCTTATTAATTAGTTATATTTAGTTATAATAAACTAATATAAATTCCCCAAATTTATCCAATTGTTTAGTTATAATTATCTAAATCATATATTTAAATTTTAAATTTCAGGTAATTACGACCAGGGTTGTTTGCAGACTCCTCCCTTTAAAAATTGCGTCCCTGCAATTCTATTAAGGAAAACGTCAATAACAATTCAAACGATGCATCTACAAAAGAGGATAAAATCATAAGAATAAAATAAATATAAAGCAAGAGTATCACCACTAATGAGTACGAGAAAATAACTCAGGATGTGTTCGCTCGATAAACTCTCTAGTCTCCCAAGAACAGTCTTTTTGATTGTTAGACCATTAGACTTTAATGAGCGGAACGTCTTTATTTCGAAGGCATTTAACTTCTGATGCAACAATATGGATAGGTCTATGCTCGTAAGTATAGCCAGGTGAGACCTCATGCTCCTCAAGAACTCTTGGCTCAAGAATAGAATCCGAATCTCAAAGACCCTTCAAAAGCTGAGAATTATGGAATACATCATGAATACCGAAGAATTAGGATGGAAGAGATACCAGAAAAGCAATAAGGCCAATATGCTCAGTGATTGGGTATGTTCCAATATATCTAGGAGCCAACTTCCCGGAACGACTGAGACGCATTACACGCTTCAATGGAGATACACGAATGAAGACCCGATTCTTTATAGATAATTCCAATACTTTCCTCCTATTATCTGCATAAGATTTCTATCTGCTCTATGCCTCTTTTATCCTTTGTCGAATGAGATTGATCTTCTCAGAAGCTTCAAGAATAGAGTCGGGGCCTAAGATGAATTTCTCCCCAGACTCGAGCCAACACGAAGGTGATCGACACGACCTTCCATAAAGAGCCTCGAAAGGAGCCATGCCGATACTAGACTGGAAAATATTGTTGTAAGAAAACTCAACAAGATACGATCTTCCTAACTCCCACCGAAGTCGAGAACATAAGCACGAAGTAAGTCTTCTAAGATCTTATTACTCGCTCCATCTGCCCATCAGTCTGTGGATGCTAAGCAGTGTGAAATTAAGCTTCGAACCCAAGGCTTTCTAAAGACTCTTCCAGAATTCGCTTGTAAACAAGGGATCCTAATCACAAACGATGTCATTACGGATGCCATGAAGTCTCATGCTCTCCTTAATATAGATTTTTGCAAGTTGAGAGGCAGTCCGATTGGACTTGACAGGAATAAAGTGGGCTGATTTAGTCAAATGATCAACAATCACCCACAAGCTATCATAACCAGCCCTTGAACGAGGAAGACCATCAATGAAATCCATAGAAACCTAAAAAGGAAAAGGAAGAACAAGATTATGATCAATACTAGATCGATACACAAGAGAATTCAAATATGAACTAAAACTCATAATACATGGTCCCATTTCCACATCGAGACTTCTAATGGTTGCAAAAGACCACTGGTACACTAATGCTCGGCTTTATCAAGCTAACAAGCCATGCAACCCTTCACATACTCCACCACATCCTGCTTCATTCCTTCCCAATAGTAGAGACGCATCATATCATCATCATCATCTTATTTCTACCAGGATGATTAGTATACTTGGAGCGATGACACACCTCAAGAATATCTCTCCAAAGATCACTGACATCTAGCACCAAAATCCTACCTCTCCTACGAATACAACCATGAGCATCAACTACAAAATCCCTCAACTCATCACTTTAGGAAACACCACTACACTGCTAAAAAAGATAAGATAGATCAGGATCATGCTTTTTGGCTTCTACAATCCAATCTAAAAGACTTGGACGTGCCTCCAAAATAAACGATAATATGGAAGAACTAGAATTTGGAATACGCCCTCTAATCTCACAAGAAGATAGGACCTCAAGATCTTTCCACTCAACTAACAACAAAGAAATAACTGTATGCTGCTTGCGACTAAGGCATTTGCTACTCGATTCCCCTTCTCCGGAGTATACTGGATATTGATATCATAGGAAGCGAGGAATTCAAGCCATCTCTATTGTCACATATTAAGCTCCTTCTGAGTGAACAAGTACTTTAACGACTTATGGTCGGTATAAAGCATAAATCTATCACCCGATAAATAATGACGCTAAATCTTCAAAGCAAAAACAATAGTTACGAGTTCCAAATCATGCGTGGTGCATCTCACCTCATTTGGCTTCAACTACCTCAAAGCAAAAGCAATAACACAGTTGTACTGCATAAGAACGACACCCAAACCAAATCAACTAGCATCCGTGTAGACCACAAGGTTATGGTTCCATTTCGGAACCACAAGAACATGAGCGTTGGAAAGGAGTTCCTTAAACTTTTGGAAAGAAGCTTCACATTTATCCGACCAAACATACTTTAATGTCAAAGAAGTAAGAGCCAAGATAATCTTGGAAAAGTCCTTTATGAATCGATGGTATCCCAGAAAACTACGAATCTCCGATACATTCTCTAGCGTTTTCCAATTCTGAATAGCTTTAATCTTTGATCAATGGAAATGCCTTCTTTAGAAACTACATGCCCCAAGAACTTTACTTTCCTCTGCCAGAAATAACACTTAGAAAATTTTGCTTTCAACTGATTTTTTTTAAGCGTCTCCAGTGCAATCCTAAGATGCTCCTTATTTTCTCCCTCGGATTTAGAATAAACAAGAATATCATTAATGAATATGAATATGAGAAAAAATCAATTAAGAAATTCCCTGAAAACTCGATTCATGAGTCCAACGAAATAAGCAGGAGTGTTTGTTAACCGGAAGGGCATAATGAGCCACTCATAAGATCCATAATGAGTACAAAATGATGTCATAGGAATGCTATCCTCTGCCACTCAAAGCTCATGAATCCCGATCGCTAAATCTAACTAGGAAAAGTCCTTAGTGCCTTAATGTTGATTAAATAAATCATCGATCCTAGGAAAAGGATACTTGTTCTTAATGGTAAGCTCATTAAGCTTGCGATAGTTTATGCAAAGCCTAAGAGTACCATCGGCCTTCTTTACAAACCCAACAGAAGCTCCCATGGAGAAGAACTAGATTGGATAAACTGCTTCGCTTCCAACTCTGACAACTGGTTCCTCAACTCCTCTTCTCCTTAGCAAACATCCTATAAGGAGGATGACTAACTGGCTAAGCTCCAGGGATGAGATCAATTTGAAACTTAATTTCCCGCTTGGAAGGTAATCTCAAAAAGGTTTCAAAGATATAAGGATAATCACAAACAACAGGGATTCGGGAGATGTCATCCTCTTCACAAGACTAAAGAGAAAATAAGGATGCTACCGAATCAGAATTGTCAATATTGAGAATAATAGAAATCCGCTCAATAGATTCTAGGTGTCGAAGGTAGATAGTTCTTTCAGGACATATGATATGGGCTTCATAACGGTTAAGCCAATCCATTTCCAGTGTCATTCCAAAGCCAAGATAGTTCATAACGTAAAGATCAACATGAAAAGAATGGCCGCATAAGATAAGCCCAACATCTCTATAAAGCATACCGAGAGTTGCAGACCCATCGACATGGTTCACAGTTCTCAGCGGAGTCACTAAGCACACAACATCTAATGATAGAGTATCTACAAGTTCCTTCGATATGAATGAGTGAGCTACACCCGTATCGAAAAGAAACCAAATAGGAAGATTCTAAAAAATAGTAACACCTTTAAGAATAGAAAGAGATATACATCGACATCGAGAAGATCCACCAGAAGCTTGCATAACATTAACTTCCCTTAATTGAGTCCTTTAACTGCTCGAGGACAAGATGCCACGATATGACCTTCCTTCTTGCAATATCGACAAATTGGAGCTTTTAGACAATTCTTAATGAAATGCTTTAGAACCACAATTAAAGCATTCTCCTTGAGATGGTTGTGTTGTTGTAGAACTTGAACCTCGCTTCTTAATCTTCTTATTAGGATGGAAAGGCTTGGACTTGTTGAATGGTTGATTCTTCTTCGGATGAAAGCTCTTCTTCTCCACTACGTCTTCTTCACTACTATCTTTCTCAACTACCTCAAGCCTAAGAGCCAAATCAACCAACTCCTCGAATGAAACCTTCATTTGCAACAACAACACCTTCCTACGATGATTCTTCAACCCATACACAAATTTCTGATTCTTCTTTAGCAGTGTATTTATGTGCTCTATCCCGTATTTGGATAATGCTTTGAAGGTCGATACAAACTCTGCTATAGTAGACTTCCCTTGCTTCAACTCAATAAACTTTTAGCCAACGAGGCCTTCTCTGATTCAGGAATGAATTTCAACTCAAAACGTTCTCTAAGTTGCTCCTAAGATAGAGTAGACTCATCCGTCTCTGCTATAAGAAGCTCATACCAGTCTAGAGCTCGCTTCTAGAGCTGACTAGATGCCACTTGAACTCTATGTTGATCAAAAAGTTCCATGTGAGAAAATATCCGCTCGCATGTCCTAAGCCATGCTTGCACCTCAATAACGCTCTTATAACCTCTAAAGGTCTTGCCACTAAGATGCGCAAAGTCATATACGTGCAAAACCTGACTTGCAAGAAGAAGAGTCCGAAGGAGATTCGAAAGGCTGAGTATTTTGAATGAGTTCCATGAGTTGCTCGACAAACATAAACACTCCATCCTAAGGAGGGCCACTGGATTGCCCACCGATAGAATAAGAACGTCTACCGCCAGCTATCTAAGATTTTGAAATGAATAAGATAAGATAACGGATTATTCAAAAGTTATATAATCCAAGATTACGAATTTCAAAGATAGACATTAAGGAATATACTACCATGAAAACCTAAAGGACGATTCCTAAGACTTGCCTAGGCCAAGATTCGTGTCCATGCCATCATATTTTGTTCTGAACTCAGCTCTGATACCAAGCTGTGATGCCCCACCCCAAGACCCACAGTAACAAAGAATATTACAAAGTAATATTGTCCCCTAGTACAGAGAATAAGGCTGGTTAGGAGCGACCATCCATGAATTTTACTTCAAGCGAGCACCGATACGTCGATTAATATGTTATACATTACTTTAATCAAGTTGAATCGACGTATACAATTTAAGCATAAAACAAAACTACGGTGGTTATAATAAAAATCCAGAACAACATATGATAAATGCAAATCACAATATCACAGATCAGACACAGTGGAATACAGATAGATCAAGACTGAATAGACATAAATAGATACAAGATGCAGTCTACATAAATATAAAAGTACCATATCTCAAAGATACAAATATGTACATAAAATAAGTCTAGCTCAACATAAGATACATCATAACATCAATAAATACATAGTGATGACAAATGTAAACAACTAGCTAACTAATAAGATGTCCTCTCTGGAATCATCAAGCTGAAGGACCCGAAACATCTCGGTCTGACTCGGGTATATAAAATAATAAATGGTTCAGTCTAGGCTAAAATAAATGAGTTAGCAAGATGAATGATTGATAAAACGAACTAGATCTCAAATGTACTCATCAGGTCATATATCGACAAATATCAAGCATACTTCAATACTTCATAGTTACCAAATATTAAAACCCAAGATAGCTTCATAAAAGCAAAAATTCCCAAAATAATTTAGTGATGGTACAAATAACATCAAATCCAGAAATCACAAATAGAAATCTAGAAATCTCATAAAAAGGGAGAGCGGAAGGCACCAAACTCCAAGATTGGTGAATAAATTCACCTACATGCATGTAACTCCAAGATAGACGTATAGGTCTATAAACTCCAAGATAAGCACGAGACCTATAAACTTCGAGATAGGTACGAGACCTATAAACTCCAAAGGTGAGTCATAAACTCGTCGATATAGGTGTTATATACTTTCATATAACTACCGAATAGGTAATGACCATGTGTCTCATGCCACATGGGTTTACTCAAACATTTACTAGACTATAGTAAACTTCACTTTTGTGTAGCAATGGTTTGATCGAACAAGTCCAGGAATTAATCAGTAAACCAAATGCGAGCGTTCCATACCACTCGTTTTATTTAACCGTTTAAATAAATTCCTCGTTCGATCGATGTCGTGCAATTTTACGAAAATATTTCACTTTAAATTCGTTCTTGTAAAATATTGGTTTATAGGTGGAATATCTATATATAAGTACACTTTGTAAAAAATCACTCCAAATCATCTTTAAAACCAATGTTAATGAGAATAAATTATATATACACACACACACATCTTAAATTCTTTATATAGAAATTAGTTGTATACTTAAATAGATTCCAATAAAATAGTTTGATTTAGAAATCATCCTTTTATAATGTTCAAGTTGAAACATGCATCAAAATGTTATGTATTACTCCTAAGACCCATAGAGCAATTCTATGGTATAGAAACACCAAAATGAATCCATCAATTCACAAATCAAAATCTGGAAATGGCAATGAAATTAATATGAAATACAACATCAAATTCAGGCAAACAACATCAGGAAACCTACGGCACAAATGGGCAATGAACGGAAGCGATCGGAGACCAAAGCAACATAGCCTGGGGCTCAACTGCAGGTTGCAACCGGTGCACCAGTCATGTATACCGGTCTACCAGTTGCATTGCCGGGGTTGATTCCCAGGCGGCTCTAATGGCTCCCGATGATCCGATTCTGTCCATTTCTTCTTCCTTGGTTCTTTGAAGGTCTGAGGTACTCAATTATCAATCATGCAAGCATATAAACATGTACAATTAGACGAAAATCATGATTATATAAAGTTGGTTTTCCCCAAATAGAGAATGAATTCAAAGTGACAAGAGATTCAACAACCTATTGAGATCATCTTCACTATAGATTCAAACATTTTCATATATCAGCAACACACATTCATTTTAGACTAGAAATTGTGAGCCTAAACAAATCCAAAATGAAGGCTATACCTTGGAACCTCCTATGCCTTTCTAATATAGCTTAAGCTAGGCTAGATTCAAATAACGGAGATGAATGATTAAAATTAGAAATTAAAACCGAAATTAATCAACAAATAAATACAGAAATAGTGGAAGGGATTACCTAATATACACTTGAACTAATCAGAAGCTCTATGATTTCTAGCTTTGATTTGGGGATTAGGGTTTTTGGGACTTAGGAAATATTTTTCGTTTTTCTGTGTGACGAGAAGGAGAATGAGAAACTTGTACGTATGTTTCTCATCACATATTCCTCTTGTTTAGGCTAAATGGGTTAAGATGTGGATCCATTTGCCAAGCGTTGCTAATTTTATAAAGAGAAAGTGTTGCTAATTTGTTTTAACACTTTATAAATACTAATTTGAACTAAACAATGTTCTACTAAACTAACACCGATTTCTTTGAATTTTCCCAACATAAATAACATGCCAGTTCTCATTTCTTATTAATGTTGAAATACCTTGTGAAATTAAATACAAGTTTTAAAAATAGAAGTTATTCTCAATAGTTTTAATAAAATAAACTATTAGTTGGAAAAAAAATCTCATTTTTAACATTAAATCTCCTTATTAAAATAAATAAGCAAATAAACCCTTGGAAAAGAACATATTTCTAATAATAAAATTATTTCCATATGATTTATTTACTCATTTTCTCCAAGATTGTTCTTCTATTATTAAACATAAGAATTAAACTACATAAATGACAATTCATTAAATTCCTAATTTATTCATTATCCTATATCCATTTAAAATTGGAAATACAATAAATATAAATTCCCCAAATTTATCGAATTAATTAGTTATAATTAATTAAATAATATATTTAAATTTTAAATTTTAGGTAATCTCAACTAGGGTTGTTACACAAAATATTTGAAAATTCTATTAAGATACATACCACGGTAGAGTGTGTTCTCATGTCTAGAAATATTCTTTGAACAAAGTCATCTAAGATGACTTGTGCCCAATTGATGTCATAGTTTCCGAAAATTGCGAAAAGAGGTTTAAATTTTTTTGAGTAGTGTTATTGTAATTACCCGTCCCTGGAGTTATATTTCATTGTAAAATGAGACACATAAGTCTCGATTTTGATAGGAGGTTTTTGTATTTAAAATCAAATTCTTCGTCGCTTTCGAAAATATCGTGAAATACTTCATGATTTTGTTCATTAATTTAAAAAGTGGAGAGGTCAATTCCATTAGATTTGCAACCAAGTATATGACCAAAAAGTTCACAATTTAAAACAATTTGAGTGTCATTTACACTACTTCAAATTTCTCCCTCTTCTCGTTGAAAATTTTTTCCATTCAAATTTGCATTCACATTTTAACTAAATCCGAATAACGTACAAAATCATTTTGAGAAGAGTCGACTAAACCTCGACTAAACCAAGAATTTCATTTTGAAAGAAAAGATCTTGAGAATCGTAAGAGGAAAAATCATCAAACTTTGCAGATCTTCCATGAAAAACTTTTTCGGAAGTAGCATACTCCATATAAATATCAATGGCTTCTTTGTTATTAAAAAGAAATCCTTTGGTTCTCTTTGAGAGCCTTATGGTTTTAGTTGTTTGACTTGAGGAGACCATTTTTAAGTTAGATAAGAGAATGATGAGTTTTTGAATTTTGAAATAAAGAGAGTGAATGAATGGATAAAGATAGATTGAATTAATAGAGAGTGAAGGGTCATGTTCTCTAGTAAAAAAGATACCTTTTAAGAACATTGGAATAAGAACAAAAAGAGAGAGAAATTCAAATTTTGAATTTGTAATGAAATTTCAATTTTTTGGCAGGTATGTCAATATATATGCTCTATGTATGTCGACTATGGGCCATAAATTTCAAAAAATAAAACTATATAAAATATTCCTATATATATCTATATACTTATATATGTCTAGTATTGTTATTAATCTATATTTTATTTCTAGATTTTATAGTAATAAAAAATTAATAAATAAAAGGTACCCTTTTTTCGCTTTTGTCGATCAATTTTGGCTAGTCTATTATTGTCATGAAACACATATTCACATCTTTGGCATCTAGTTCATTGTCACTTGAGGAAGTATCTGAATTATCCAGTGTTGCTGTATATGCTATTGATGTGGATAGTCTCTTAGTAGATTACAAGATTCATTACAGTTGAAACATCTTATTGGAGTTCCAATTTAGGAGTCTTGTTTTCAGGTCTTTGAAAGTTGTTCATCTTTCTATACTTTAGGAACTTTCTAAAATTTATGATCATGAAAGTAATTTCTACACCATTGTCATTGCATGAATCCTGATCGCCAGCTATTGCATTGAAAACAATGGATTTCTTTTCTATTGCCTTGCTTTCTCTTCTGCCCTGCAATTGTGCTTCATTTGATATTAAATTTCCTATTAACTCTTCAATTTTTTGAGTACTAATGTCATTAGTCTCTTCAATTGCTTGTGTCTTTTGATCCCACTTTGAAGAGAGTAAACTGAGAATTTTTCTAACTTGGTCCTCTTTAGAAATTTTTTACCTAGTGCTACGAAAGAATGCACTATATCTTGAAATCTACAATACATGTCAGAAATAGACTCATTTGGACACATTTTAAACAACTGAAACTGATTAGTTAACATGGGAAATTTTTGTTTGTTTCACTTTACTAATGCCCTCATGTGTAACTCGTAGTGTTCTCTAAATTTCATAAGCAGACTTACAAATAGAGGTTCTATTAAATTCATTTTTATTTACTGAGCAAAATAAAATATTCATTGTTTTTAAGTTATTCTATGCAGGTGCCTTTTGGACAGCAGTCCATTGTGCAAAGTTAGCCTGGGGTTCAGTGTACTCGTTTTTGTGAAATGTTCCAAATATCTAAACCATTGGACTATAAATAAATATTCATCCTACATGACCAATAAGCACAATTATTGCCATTAAAAAGTGGGAATCTAGAAATAGACTGTTCTTCGACAAAATTGTTAACAAATGTACTAACAGTGTTGCTAGCCATTAAAACTTTTCAAAAATCAAATTATGAGATTTTGAAAATCTAGTGCTCTGATACCAAATGTTGGTTGCGAAATTATGGATCTTAAGGCTAATTAACACTAGAGAGGGTGAACGGTGTTTTATAACTGATGTAAATCTTTTTAATTTTCTTTCATTAATATTAAATCACAGATTAACAATATAGAATTATACTAACAATCTGTCATGGATGTAAACATATATAAAAATAAAAGCAATAAAGTAAAGTAAGAGTTAAAGAGATTACAACAGGGATTTTGTACTGGTTCAGATTTATCCTACATCCAATCTCGCACAATTTCTTATATAGAGTTCTTTTCAAATGCTTACTTTAAATAGGCAGCAAGCAAACCCATTACAGTCTCGATTTCAATGCTGCGAGATACGCCTTTCAAATTCTGGAGTTTAGGGTAGACACACTTGATTTGAATGGGCTACAAGCACACCCACTTGATTTGAACGGGCAACAAGCACACCTACTTGATTTGAATGGGCTACAAGCACATCCAAGAAAATACAAATTGAATTGATAGTTTTCCAAAAACAAATTCTTGTACTATGGATATAATGGATCCTACAGCCTCTTGGATAACACTTTGATCTTTGAATTGAGAGAGAGATGTTTCCACAACTGTAAGAAAGTAGTATTGAATCAATACAATGAAGTATGAATTGATTCTATATGATTTTAAAGAGAATAGAGTATATTTTTCAATGGAATTTTCAAGAGAGTGAGGAGTGGGAAGAAATTAAGTAATTAGTTATCAAAAAATTCGTTTGCACTCCTCTTTAATAGTAAATCAACATATGCGCCCATTCGTGAAGAATAGCGACGAATAGGCACTTTATTTCAAAATTTGAAAAACCAATTGGTGGCACATGTCGACATACTCTATGTCTATTTGTCAACATATGCTAGTGTATTTTAAAAACTTATTTCTTTTAAAATGTTTTGAAAATCCTATAATTTGTAAAATAGTTAGAATATAGTTTATAAACATTTTGAACTTTGAAAAACTTTTATAAAATATTTTGAAACATATTTTAAAAATTTATTTTGTTTAAAAATATATAAAATAGGTGATAAAAATCAAACATTGCTATCTAGGACTTTAACAGTATAAGATATGAATCTACACACTAAATCCTAATCTTGAGATCTTTGTATCTTGGTCTTTGAATTCATGAGTAGTCATGTAAATCTTTTGAGTCTTTATACTGTACAGTTTCGATTCAACACCTATTAATATTCTGCATGATAAACTATATAACTTGATAAAACATTAGTATCTATATTTTATATAATCATATATGGTTGTATATGGTTGTTGTCATCAAAATCAATAACTGAGGTATTAACAGTGTTAACTCTTTTTGATTTGTCTTTCATACTTTATTTGGCACCGGGACATCACACTCTTTTATTTTGAGTAGACTAGTAGACGAATTGCTCTAAGAAACTAATATAATTACAAACCCAGTTATTGTATCAAACCTAGTTCGAGGATCGACTCACTTATTCGTGATTTTTAAGGGTTTGAAGTTGTATATTTTGGGTGTCTAAGTTGATCATGATGCTTTTATTTTGGATTTTCTAGGTTTGGTTTATTTTTGGGAATGGACTGGATGACTATGTATGGAGCAGTACTATATGATAGGAAGGTGGTTCATTTAGGTACATGTAGTGAGCACAACCTTGAGGTTTACTGTAACACCCCTAATTTTAGTTTAACATTATTCAAGATATTTAATTGGATAGATTAAATAGAATAATGCAAATGGTAAGGAGAATGAAATTTGGTTATTAACAAGGTCGTGCCTTAATAAATTAAATAATGAGATTGTTTTTAAAAATTTGACACATAAGAGAATACATGAGAGGGGAAAAATAGGTAGATCTATCTTTTAAACCTTAAACCCTCTCCCCCTCATATCACTCTCACTTTTCTTACACAAAAACAATCAAAAGAAGAACATAAGGAGGCCGACCATAACCTAAGGGAAAAGGGAACAAATTCAAAGGAGATTCACAAGATAAAGCTTAGTGAAACTAAAGCAACATCAAATCTCAATTCCAACATCAAATTTAAGGTGAATAATGATAAACCAACTCTCTATTCTTGTTTGAATTCGAATATGGGTAGTATTCAAATTATTTTAATAGATTTTGCCAAGTTATGGTAGATTATTCATTGTTTGGATAGAATAATGAATTACGGGATTTTATGAAATTATTTGAATGGGTTTTAAGGGCAAAACCTAAGTTTACAATCTCCAAATGCTTTGATTTTCTGGTATGTTGTGTAAAACATTAATTTGGAGATGGATATTTAATTTCACAATTTTTCGAGTTGAAATAAGTATATGAATCTCCTAAGATGGAAATTGGGTTTAATTCATGTTTTAATGATTTAAAATAATCAAATATAGTTTTTGCCCTGAAATTTTTACATGGTAAATAATAAGGTATTTTTGAATTTCTGAGATTTTTGGGAATTTATTAAGGTCATTAATTAATTAAGTTGGCAAATAATTATGGGACTCTAAAATAGGTTGCGGTAGTTTTTCTAAAAAGAATTTGCTAAAGTATTATATTATCCAGTAGAAATTGGACAAGAGTTAAGATTTGGTGAAAATAAATTGCTTTAAATGGTAATGAATCAGTTTTCACAATAATTACGATAATGTCATGCCGCTCCTAACAACACCGAGCTTAAGATAACACCTCAGCTATAAGATCAGCGTCGACATGGAGGGAAGCCTATGATAACTACATAGGTAGTTACGAAATGATTCCAAATACATCAAAGTCGACCTCGTCAGCAACCTATCATCGACGACATCGCAATCTTGTGATTCCTTCAAAGGTTTAAAGTTTAATGCTGAAATCATTGACGTTGCAAGTTTTCACCCTTATTCTAAATAACACCGCTTCACTTTTGTTGCCATCATTGATGCCGCCTGTTTTAACTTCGACCTTATATATTTGGCGGCATAGTAGCCAAAGTATACTAAGTATAATGTTTTATAATGTCGTAGCTAGTTTTGATGCCACTATTCATCAACGTCGGTAAGTTATTATATTGCATTATGTTGGCAACAATGCCGCACGGAATCGATGCCGCATTTCTTTCTTTTAATGTCGACGGGGCTTAGTTTATGTAAATTAAAGTTATGTTTTAAAGAGGCGATATAGACATTGTTCACGAGGGTCGACAACCTTATGATTTTGGCAGTTAGCCATATGATTTATAAAAATCTAAAGTTTTGTTTTAGAAGGTGTATAGCTTATATCATATGTATGTCGACAACCTTGTTTTCAACATAGAGTTTTATACTTAAAAGGATTTAAGCTTTTGGTTTCGACCCTGGGATAGAGGTTGAAATTTTTATTAACATCGAAAATATTCTCTACTATCCTAATTAACGGCGGCAAGCCTAATGTTGTATGATTTCGACTTTGATCGTTAGGGATGCTAATGTTTTACACTGCTATGTGATATAAGTATATGAAGTTGAAATTGTTTATTAGGGTTACCTAGATAAAATAAACTCAACACTAATCATTGGGGATACCAATATATATTTTTAATGAGTTCAACATAGATCATTGGGGATACAAATGTATATCGGTTTGAGATGTTATAGGTTTAAGGGGTATACAACATAATTAGGGACACCAATAGACATAGGTTGAACATCTAGGTTAAAACATGAATTAAATCGACAAGTGGTGGTTTCATAATCATCCTAGGAAAACTATGGGATGTGAGATGGATAGTCCACATCACACAGGAGATAGATAGTCTCTATATGGTTAATGAGGGGTTCATAGTCATCCTAGGAAAACTTTGGGATGTGTGATGGATAGTCTACATTTTTTTAAATAATTATTACATGTGAGATGGATAGTCCACATAACATTGATAACGGTACCATGTGTGATGGGTAGTCCATATGGTAGGAGGTGTGTAATCTAAATAATTACATGTGAGGTTGTTAGCCAACATAAGTATAATACGGATAGTCAATGAAAATTTAGATAGGCAATCTAATAATTTGGATGGGTAATCCATTGTATATTACATGTTTGCATATCATTATTTTATTATGTTATAACCATTGTGGATGCAAGAGTACAGTATATGGTTGATTTGTTTTGGTTAAGATACTAGAGAGGGGAAAACTCATTCCACTCAACGACGTAGTCACTAGATATCAATTGGTTCGAGATGGTTGGTTATTATCTACACCAGACTGTTTGTTTGAACCAAAGTATTTTTCCCCTTAAACTCTCAGGTACTCATTTGAGTAGGTCGGTAGTAAGGGCTTACAGGTACCTAGTTAGATGAATAAATTTTCGGAGACGTGCATGAGGCAATCTAGCTATTTAAGAGTAACTAACTAATCCGATGTGTTGTTTGGTTTTGTCTGTATAGATGTAAAGGAAAAGATGTATTATTGCCTAGTATTAAACTCTGATGAACCAAAGGGACATCATCGTATGTCGCTCTTGGATTATTTTGTAATAATTATATTTTCTCTAAATGTGGGCTTACGAATGGATTATGTAATGAATGTGAAAATCTTATTTTGAATTGCAACGAAGGTTAGATTAATGAAAAGTGTTTAGAATTTTCATATTTATGTGTTTTTGATATTATCAATATCAAGAACATAGCCGTATTTTGTCGTCAAAAATTAATACTATGGATAACTGCAGCATCCGTAGCACTTAGTTTCAGATGTCAAAATGGGATGTTACAAGTTGGTATCAGAGCATAGGTTTATGTAAAACTTGAAAGATTAAAAGATTTTTGAAAACATAATCCTAATGATTTAGAGAATAAGATTTTGGTATAGGATAATGCTATATTAATGTAACTGGTGTATTGTATCTCTATTCTCCCCTCTCTCTTAGACCGTTCTTCTGTATCTTATTAAGGCTCGTATGCAGATTACAAGAAAGCAAGGTATGTAAGAGTGAATCTAGGTGGCGGAGGCACCATAACCAACTGAAACGCTCGACCAACACTAGAAGGAATCCAGGTCGACAAGCAAATGCTAATCAAAACGAAATGCTACTGTAGGTGCTGGAACCTCTCCAGTAAATATGGGACTGTGTATCTGTCCTTTGTTAATCTGATGCAAGCTGGAGCAGCTACAAGAGTAGCTGGGGGCAATTGTGCTAATGCTGGAGGAGTTAATCTCGTAACGCCAGTTGGCAATAACTATTCTAAGCTGAACTAGATTTTACAAGTCTTGGTGGGAAAGCTTTTATCGGGATTGAAGATGCTATTGAAGTAAAGAACTGGCTGTTGCATTCCAAAAGAATTTTTGCTGATTTGGGCTTGAATGACAAGTAGAAAGAAGGTTGGCTTCAAGATAGTTGCAAGGTGCTATGTTATATTGGTGGATTGGGGGTGACCGTAGGGGTACCGAAGGAGGAATTGACTTCGGCAGAATTTCATAGGATATTTGATGAAAGATTTTTATCTTAGGTAGCCAAATCAGCCTTACTTAGGAAGTTCATGGAACTGGAGCAAAGGAAAATGTCTGCGTTGGAATAATCTGCTAAGTTTGATGAACTGTCTAGATATGGATATGCCACTATTTAGATCGTTTTCAAGAGGAATGAGAAGTTTATCCGGGGGTTGAGGCCGGAGATTGCTAGGGCAACTATGCCACATCTCAGGGATCCATTGAATGTAGTGGTGGAAGACAGATATTATTTGTTATTAGTGTGATAAGAAGGGGCACTATGCTAATGAGTATCGATTGGGTGATGGAAAGATGGTTGTGGGCAAGCAGAATGTGAAGTGCTTTAACTGCAACTAGGCGGGGCATTATAAGAACAAATGTCCAGAAGCGGCCAAGGATAACAAATGAAAGGTGTTTGCTTTGCAGCCATCTGCATCAAGACCGACTACTGTTGGGAAAGGGAAGTCTGTGATGGAAGGTACGCTTTTGACTCGTAGCATGCCATTAGAGTATTGTTTGATACTGGTGCATCACATTCATTTATCTCTCAGTGTTTGTTAGATAAGTTATGGTTAGAACCATCATACTTTGTTACTTCCTTAAGGGTAGCTAATCTAATTGAAGGGCACGCAACTCTTGGAATGAGATGTGACCATCTAGAATTTGAGTTGCTAGGATATACTTTTGCCTATAGTTTGTATGTGTTTGATTTTGCGGGCTTGGGGATTATTTTGGGTACAGATTGGTTGAGCAAATATAATGCTAAGATATTTATCCGAAATAGGAAATTAACAGTTAGACACCCTGATATTAGTGACAGAATTATATACTCGGTAGAAAACTCGGGTCTGGATG
This sequence comes from Allium fistulosum, assembly GCA_030737815.1. NCBI lineage: Eukaryota > Viridiplantae > Streptophyta > Magnoliopsida > Asparagales > Amaryllidaceae > Allium > Allium fistulosum. Next base: position 371,136,229 of record CM060908.1, read on the forward strand.
TCTATACTTTGTTGGGTGCAGGGGAAGTGGAAGACGAAGTAAATCGGGTGTTAGTTGCAAGAGAATTTGCAGATGTTTTTGAGCTGGCTATAGGACTACCACCGCAACGAGCTATTGAGTTTCGAATAGATCTTTCACCAGGAGCTAAACCCATAAGTAGACTACTTAGCAGGATGACACCTACCGAGATGAAGGATTTGAAGGTGCAATTAGTGGACTTAGAAGGAAAGAATTTTATTAGACCAAGCAGTTCGCCTTGGGGAGCAGCCCTGGTATTCGTAAAAAACTGGATGGGTCATTGGGATTATGTATTGATTATCATAAGTTGAATGAGAAGACGATAAGGAATAGATGTCTTTTGCCAAGAACTGATGATTTATATCCAATCATTTGAGTGGAGCCAAAGTATTTTCCCAATTGGATTTGGCAATAGGATTCCATCAATTGATGGTGCCAAAGGACAATATTCTTTTGACGACATTTCGAACGAGATATGGTTTGTACCAGTAGTTAGTGATGCCATTCAGATTGACTAATACTCCTACTTTCTTTGTAGACTTGATGAACCAGATTTTCCAAGAACACTTGGATAGGTTCGTATTGCTGTTCACTGATGACATTTTGATATATTCTAAGGATGAAAGAGGCCACAAGATTCATTTTAGAATAGTGCTTGAGATTGAGGCAGTGTCAGCTAAAAGCGAAGTTTTCAAAGTGTCACTTTTGAAAGAGAGAAGTGAAGTTTCTTGGTCATGTAGTTTTGGAGAAAGGGTTATCAGTGAATCCAGCTAAGATTGAAGCTGTAAATAATTGGAAGAGACCCAAGGCGGTGATCGAGATAAGGAGTTTTCTTGGATTGGATGGCAATTACCGGAGATTCATTAAGGATTTCTCGTGGATAGCAGCACCTCTAACTAAACTAACCAGGAAGGACATAAAGTTTATTTGGTCCGACAAATGTGAAGAAGCATTCCTTAAGTTAAAACATTTGTTGACCAATGCGCCCGTGTTAGTTGTTCTGGTTGGGAATCAGGATTTAGTGGTATATACAGATGCATGTAAAATAGGATTGGGAGCTATGTTGATGCAAAGGGGTAAATTAATTGCCTATGATTCTCGACAGCTTAAACCACATGAAGTTAGATATCTGACTCATGACTTGGAGTTGGCAGTAGTGATTTTCGCATTGAAAGTGTGGAGACACTACCTCTTAGGAGAACGATTCAAGTTGTATACGGATCATAAGTCTTTGAGATATTTATTCTCTCGGAAAGAATTGAATATGAGACTTTAGAGGTGGTTGGAATTTTTGACGGCTTATTATTTTAGTATTGAGTATACGCCAGGGAAAAGATATAGAGTGGCAGATTCACTTAGTAGAAAATATCAGAACATGGTGTTAGATATGTTGGAAGAATGAAAGGATTTAGAGGCATTGACTACTTGTAGTGTGCGGTTAAGATCGACTGCTAGTTCTAGTCAGAGCACCGCCATGTTGTCATGTTTAGAAGTTGGACCAGTATTGATCGAAAGGACTGCTTCTAAGTAGATTGATAATCCATTACTAGCTGAAAAGATTAGAAGGTTGGAAGGTGGAATTGAGATTGATGATTTGAAAGGTTTTAGTCTTGACCAGAGAGGATGGTTAAGGAAGAAGGGATGGTTATGTGTTCCAGATATTGGTGACCTAAGGAAGGAAGTTCTTTGGGAGTGTCATTGATCGAAGTTTACTGTGCATCCTGGAGGAACTAAGAGTATCAAGATATAAAGAGAAGTTTTTTTTGGGAAAGTATGAAAAGAGATGTAGGCTTATGGGTGAAGCAATGTGTGAATTGCCAGCAAGTTAAAGCCGAGCATCAGAAGTCGAGCGGATTGCTTCAGCCTTCAGATATACCAGTTTGGAAATGAGATTAGATATCCATGGATTTTGTTGACTGGTTGACAGGGTCGAATAGGGGAAATGAAAGTATTTGGGTCATAGTGGATAGAGACTAAGAGTGCATGTTTCATTCCTGTTAGGTCAACTAGGATGAAACTTGTATTGGCTAGGTTGTTTATGAATAACATTCTTAGACTGCATGGGATTCCTAGTAGTATGGTTAATGACAGAGGTGCCTTGTTCACTAGTGAATTCTGGAAGAGTCTATAGGAAGTGTTAGGTACCAAGCTTAAGATGAGTACTACATATCACCCATAGACGAATGGGCAGATAAAGAGAGTTAATAAGATACTTGAAGATTTATTGAGAGCTTGTGTACTAGATTTTGGTGGGTTGTGGGAAGACCATTTGCACTTAGTCGAGTTTTCCTATAATAATAGTTATCAGACTAGTATAGAAATGGCGCCTTTCGAGGCTTTTTATAGAAGGTCGTGCAAATCACCAGCATGTTGGTTGGAGACCGGAGATATATTGGTCCTTGGTCCAGATATGGTTAGAGAAGCCAAAGAAAAGATTGAGTTGATCCGACCATGGATGAAAGAATCTCAGTCTAGGTGGAAAAGTTACGCAGATATGAGGCGTAAGGATTTAAAGTTCTCAGTTAAAGATCATGTTTTTATTAAGGTATCACCGATAACGGGTGTAGTACAGTTTGGAAAGTAAGGGAAACTAGCACCGAGATCTAGAAACTAATATTGCTCCGACTACACGAAGATTTAGTTGTGGAACCATATCCGACTTTTGTAAGAAAACAAGTTCATGTTGTGGCCAGAGATAAAAAGAGACTAAGGAACAAGATAGTCAAGTTAATGAAAGTCCAGTGGAGTGACAATGAGAAAGACTGTACTTGGGAGACAGAGGATAGGATTAGGGATACTTTTGTTGAGCTATTACGATGGTATGTTCTATATTTGCTATATACAGACGTTATAGCGGTAGGATATACTAGCATTGTTTGTGTGGTTGATATGCTTGTTATGTAGTCCTTACTGAATTTTGAGGACGAAATTCTTTAAGGGGGGAGCCTGTAACACCCCTAATAGTTTAACATTATTCAGGATATTTAATTGGATAGATTAAATAGAATAATGAAAGTGGTTAAGGAAAATGATATTTGGTTATTAACAAGGTCGTGCCTTAATAAATTAAGCACAGAGATTGTTTTGAAAAACTTAACACATAAGAGAATATATGAGAGGAGCAAAATATGTAGATCCATCTTTTAATCCTTAAACCCTCACCCGTGCATATCAGTCTCATTTTTCTCACACAAAAATAATCAAAAGAAGAACATAAGGAGACAGGCTATAACCTAAGGAGAAATGGAACGAAATCAAAGAAGATTCACAAGATAAAGCTTAGGGAAACGAGTGCAACATCAAATCCCAATTCCAACATCAAATTTAAGGTGAATAATGATAAACCATCTCTCTATTTCTTGTTTGAACACGGCTATGGGTAGTATCCGAATTATTTTAGTAGATTTTGCCAAGTTATGGTATAGTATTCATTGTTTGGATATAATAATGAATAATGGGATTTTTATGGGTAAAACCTAAGTTTTCAATCTCCAAATGCTTTGATTTTTTGGTATGTTGTGTAAAACATTAATTTGGAGATGATTATTTAATTTCATAATTTTCCATGTTGAAATAAATATTTTATGAATTTCCTAAGGTGGAAATTGGGTTTAATAAGGGTTTAGTTGATTTAAAATTATTAAATATAGTTTTTGCCTTGAAATTTTTATATGTAAAGAATAAGGTATTTCTGAATTTCTGGGATTTTTGGGGATTTTTCCAAAGTAAATTCGAATTATTATGAATTTATTTTGCTATATAAGCATTTAAATTAATAATTAGTTAAGGTCATTAATTAACTAAGTTGGCAAATAGTTATAGGACTTTAAAATTGGATGCGACATTTTTTCTGAAAAGAATTGACTGAAGTATTGTATTATCCAATAGAAATTGGACAAGAGTTAAGATTTGGTGAAAAAAATTTCTTTTAATGATAATAAATCGGGTTTCACAATAATTACGAGAATGCCATGCGGCTTCTAATAACGTCGAGCTTAAGATGACGCCTCAGTTATGAGAGTCAGCGTCGACATGGAGGGAAGCCTATGATAACTACTTAGGAAGTTATAGAATTATTCCAAATACCTCAAAGTCGACCTCATCGGCAACCTATCATCGGTGGCATCGCAACCTCGTGATTCCTTTAAAGGTTTAAAGCTTAATGCCGAAATCATTGACGCCGCATGTTTTCACCCTTAGTCTAAATAATGCCGCCTCACTTATGTTGCCATCATTGATGCCGCCTATTTTAACTTCAACCTTATATATTTTGCGGCATAGTAGCCGAAGTACACTAAATATAATGTTTCATAATGACGCCACTAGTTTTGATGTCGCTATTCATCAACGTCAGAAAGGTTTTATATTGCATTGTGTTGGCAACGATGCCGCACCGCATTGATGTCGTATTTCTTCCTTTTAATGCCGGCGAGGCTTAATTTTATGTAAATTAAAACTTTGTCTTAGAAAGGCGATATAGCCAATGTTCAAGAGGGTCGACAACCCTATGATTTTGGCGGTTAGCCATATGATTTATAAAATTCTAAAGTTTCTTTTTAAAAGGTGGATAGCCTATATCTTATGTATGTAGATAACTTTATTTTTGACATAGAGTTTTATACTTAAAAGGATGTAAGCTTTTGTTTTTGACCTTGGGATTGAGGTCGGCATTGTTATTAACATCGAAAATATTCTCTACCGCTCTAACTAATGACGGCGAGCCCAATGTTGTATGATCTCGACTTTGATCGTTGGGGATACCAATGTTTTACATTGCTATTGCTATAAGTATACGAAGTTAACATTATTTATTGGGGTTAGCAAGATAGAATAAACTTTACACTAATCATTGGGGATACCAATGTATATTTTTAGTGAGTTCTATATAGATCATTAGGAATACCCATGTATATTAGTTTGAGATATTATAAGTTTACGAGGTACACAACCTGATTGGGGACACCAATAGACATACGTTGAACATTTAGGTTAAAACATGAATTAAACTGACAAGTTGTGGTTCCATAGTCATTCAAGGAAAACTATGGAATGGACGGATAGTCCACATCATGCCGGTGATGGATAGTCTCTATATAGTTAATGAGGGGTTCATAGTCATCCTAGAAAAACTATGGGATGTGTGATGAATAGTCCATATCTTTTTAAATAATTATTACATGTAAGATGGATAGTCCATATAACTTTGATAACAAAACCATGTGTGATGGGTAGTCCATATGGTAGGAGATGGGTAATCCAAATAATTACATGTGTGATGAGTAGTCCACATAAGTATAAGAAAGACAGTCAATGAAAATTTAGATGGGTAGTCTAATAACTTGGGATGGGTAATCCAGTGTATATTGCATATTTGCGTATAATTATTTTATTATGTTATAACCATTGTGGATGCAGGAGAACATCATATAGTAGATTTGTTTTGGTTTAGATACTAGTAAGGGGAAAACCCATTCCACTCAATGGCGTAGTCTCACTAGATATCTATTGGTTCGAGATGGTAAGTTATTATTCACACCAGACTGTTTATCTGACCCGAAGTTTTTGTTTTCCCCCTTAATCTCTCGGGTAATCATTTGAGTAGGTCGGGAGTAAGGGCTTACAGGTATCTGGTTAGACGAATAAGCTTCTGGAGATGTGCATGAGGCAATCTAACTATTTAGGAGTCCTAACTAATCTACCATGTTGTTTGGTTTTGTCTGTATAGATGTAAAGGAAAAGATGTTTTATTGCCTAGTATTAGACTCTGATCAACCAAGGGGGCATCGTCATATGTTGCTTTTAGATTATTTTGTAAAAATCTGAACGTGGCTTACGAATGGATTATGTAATGAATGTGAAAATGTTATTTTGAATTGTAACGAAGGTTCGATTAATGAAAAGTGTTTAGAATTTTCATATTCATGTGTTTCTAATATTATCAATATGATTAACATAGCAGTATTTTGTTACCGGAAATTAATACTACGGATGATTATAGCATCCGTAGGACTTTGTTTCGGGCCTCAAAATATGGGATGTTACAAGTTGGTATTAGAGCATAGGTTTATGTAAATTTAAAAGATTAAAAGATTTTTGAAAACATAATCCTAATGAATCAGAGAATAAGATTGGTTATGAGATAATGCTATATTAATGTACTTGTATTTGCTACATATAAGTATGTATTCTATCTCCATTTCCCCCTCTCTCTTAGACAGTTCTTTTGTATATTATTAAGGCTCATATGCAGATTATGAGAAAGTAAGGTATATAAGCAGGAAATGGAAGAGTGAATCTAGGCGGTGGAAGCACCATAACCAATGGTTCGACCTAACACTAGAAGGAATCCGGGTTGACAAGAAAATTCTAATCTAAACGTAAATGCTAATATGGGTGTTGGAACCCCTCTAGTAGATATATGGACTACGTGCCAGTTCTTCATTATCTGATGCAAGCTGGAGCAGCTACAGGAGTAGCTAGGGGTAATGCTACTAATGCAGAGGTGGGTGGAGTTCTTGGCATCATATGATTTTTAGTATCTCATATACTCCTGGAAAAAGCAATATCATAGGCAATGCCTTGAGTAGGAAGCATGCGACGTTGGGTTCTATGCTTTTGGAATGGAAACATTTGGAGTTCATTTCTACATTTGATTTTCGACCGTCATCCGACATTACTGTAGGATTGCCACCGACTTTAGATGTTCAACCTTCACTTACGGACCATATTGGTTTGAGTCAGAAGTAAGACAAGGAGTTGTAGGATATTTTTGAGAAGTTGAAGGGAGGAGAGCAATCGATTCATTTGGATCACTATTCCATTGATGCAAAATGGTGGTTGCAAAGAGATGGTATATTGTGTGTTCCTTTTAATTTGGAGTTGACTGACAGGGTACTAGCCAAGTCCTATCATTCTAGGATGACTATTCATCCTAGTGGTGACAAAATGTATCGTGATATGAAGAGTCTTAAATTGGCCTAGTATGAAGAGGCATGTAGTGGAGTTTGTTTCCAAGTGGGTGACTTGACAAAGGGTAAAGGCGGAGCAAAAGAAGCCTAGTGGAATAATACAGTTGTTGGGATTTTGTAATGGAATGGGTAAGTATCTCTATGGCTTTGTTGATAGGCTACTAGGAGTGGAAGGGAAATGAGAGTATTTATGTCACTGACCAAATGCGCTCATTTTATTCCAGCCAGAAGCATGAGGACAACTGCATCTTTGGTGACCTTATACATGAGAGAGATAGTTCGATTGCATGGAGTTCCTTCAGCATTGTCAATGACTAAGATCTAGTTTTCACTAGTGAGTTTTGAAGGTGTCTTCAGGAGGCGTTGGTCATTGAATTAAACTTGAATACTTCTTATCACCCATAGATAGACGGGCAGACTGAGAGGATGAAAAGGGTATTGGAGGACTTGCTTCGGATGTTTATTTTGGATTTTGGAGGTTCTTGGGAGGATGATTTACCATTAGTAGAGTTTGCATGTAAGAATAGCTATCAGGCAAGTATTGGAATGGCACCATTTGAGGCGTTGTACAAGAGACTTATAGATCGCCATCTTGTTGGTGAGACACTACAGATAGAATTATTCTCAGACCAGATATGATAAGGAAACTTCAAATAAAGTAGATTTGATCCATAGGAGAATGAAGACTTCTGAGGATAGGAAGAAATCTTACATTGAAAAGAGATACATGGAGTTGGAGTTTGTAGTGGGCGATGTGGTCTTGTGAAGGTCCCGCTACTTAGACACATTATGAGGTTTGTAACACCCTGAAAATTTGACTGAAAATTAATACAAAAATTAAATAAAATAAAACTAGGACTTAAATAAATTTTCCATAGAGGTCCGAATTTGACTACGAAACTTGCTCCATTGCGTTCGTAGCAATTTTCTAGAAGATTTTCATATATAGCACTTCGAAATCGAAGTTCGTACGGAGAAGTTACGGGCGTATAAAAATTTGAAATAAAATAAAACTTTGAAAATAAAAATTCACCAAAAATGCATGGTTGACCGGTCGACCTAGGAGGGTTGATGGTCGACGGGTAGTGGTCGACCTATGGGGGCAAGCAGTCGTCCGTTAACATTGTAAAATTGATAATTCTTAAGCTACTTGGAACGGTTGAGACGGGCTGCTTTATCGCTAAATTGTGATGACTGATCAAGGTGATAGGAAAGATTCTCCAGACCTAATCTAATGCCCCAAACTTGTCTCCAACCTCTATAAATTCAAACCTAAGCTAACCCTAAAATCAGTAGAAAAACTTGCTATACTAAAACTCTGCCAAAATCTAACTTCTCCTCCAAAACTAAAAATTCTTCAAAATCATATTAAAATTAATGTACAACCTATTGGATCTAGGAGGAGCTAGAATACAAAGGCCAATTCTTTAGCGGATCGTGCTGAAAAAGCTTGGGTATTAGGTGACTAGGAACAAATTTAATTAAATGATTACTACATTTAGATTTACTCTATTATATTTAACCTAGAATGTTAGAAATTCAACTGTAAACTGTAAAACCCTAAATTGAAACCTGTAATCTTAGGTAGAAATTGAAGTAACTATAAGTACATAAATTTGATGTTTAATTCGGTACACCCCTTTAATTATTTAACTGTTAACCTTCAAACTTGTAAACCCTAGATTAAACAATTGAAATTGAAATTGAAACTGAGAAATATGGACTGGTCAACATAGTTGCTTAGGGTTCACTATAAACGCTGCAATCAACCATAACTAACACTAATTAAAAATCAACATAAAACTACACGAACCCTAAATTTTAAACTACGATCAGTCGACCACTCGTCCCGGGCTGTCGACGGTAAGCGATCGATTGGTTAGGGCTAGCGATCGATCGGTTGTCCCCTGAAATGCACAATCTGAACCTTGGCCTAAGGCCCGGTTTAATAATATAAATTAATATAAATTTTAATTGTTTAATGGGCCTATTTAAGGCTATTTGGATGTATGTTAGAAGTTGTAAGGAAGCTAGTTCCCTATGAGAGGACGTTAGGTCGTTGCGGTTTTGGGTAAATATTTTTTACTCAATTAGGGGTCGAGTAATCGACCAAGGACAATTTTATTTTCACAAATTGCACTCACAGAGAGTTTCTACAGTGGACGCGCAACACCAATGGATGCCAGATGAGTGGGCCCGGTACCATGAGATTGCCGGTAGCACGGTTTCTGACGTGACATGTATAGTTCATATGGTGGATCCTGACATGTATAATAAGAGGCATACACTACAACTGAGAGGTGTATGTGGATGCAGACGGTGAGACACACCGACGAGTCGGCATTTCGATCTCTTCCTCTCCAGGCATAGTTGGGTTATGGGTAGTTGTAGTTAGGGGAATATCAGTTCCACAATAGCCTAGTGGTGGTAATATAAGTGGGGAGTAGTTCCCATAGTAGCATTACACGATGACATTAGTGGAAATTTATTTCCACCGTAGCCTAGTGGCGGTGTTTCCTAATTGGGTAGCCCTAGGAGGAGTGGTCGATCGTCAGTTGTGAGGTTTAATCCGTAGTTCGATCCTTGTAGTACCCTACACAAGTCATAGGGTAGATATGTATTAGATAAGAACCGTTAGGTGATGGACCTTAATTCATGGACGCTTGTAGTACATACTATGTTATCTAGATTAGGATTAAAGTTAACTGTACATGATCATCACATATTAAACTTGTACTCATTCACCAGACTTTTGTCCGACTCACTCCTTTTCCTTTCTTTTTCCCCACCACAGGTGGGCAGGGCAGCAGGTGATTGGTCTATTGTTGCTACTCGGAGAGGGAACTCATCCTTGGAGTTGCTTGTATCATATTTACTCTCCATGTATCTATCTATCTTTTCAGTACATTTTATTTCATGTATCAGACTTGGAGTGATACTTTCTGTGCACTTTATATTGGACCACGTGCTGATTTTCTAAGACCGTGATTTGGATATTTTTAGAGATGGATATTTTTCCGTGTCATATATTTTGTTCCTTCTCCCGTGAGTTCTGAAAGTGTAGTATATCCTAGATTATATATGTTTGTATTAGTCTCTGTAATGTTATAGAAACCCGGTTGCTCGTATTTCTCGGCATGACGCGATGCCGTAAGTCACACTAGGCTTTGGATCAGTGTGTCGAGGGATGAAGGTTGTTACAAGGTTTGGTAGTTTAGAAAAGTTAGGACCAAGTTTTGTAGGGCCTTTTCCAACAATGGAGGGGTAAGGAAGTTAGCTTGTAGAGTCGAGCTTCCAAAAAAGCTGGAGGAAGTTCATAATGCGTTCCATGTGTCACACTTGTGGAAGTGTCTACATGATTCAGCTATTGTGGTTGGTCAATTGGAAGAAGCTAAAGTGGAGAGAGAGTCGCTTGTTCGCCATGCACCAACCCGTATTGTTGAGCATGGGACAAGACGACTCCATAACAAAGTAATTAAATTAGTTAAAGTCCATTGGGGAGATGACCCAGTAGAGTGTATTTGGGAGCCGGAGGAGAAAATCCGACTACCCATCTTGAGCTCTTTTGCGTATGTTTTCATTTAAATTAGTATAATTATTAGGTCACATAGTATTTGTCTTAGTATATTCCATAGGTAGGAATGTTTGGATGCTAGGCATGGCTGTGAGCGTGCCGATATGATATATTTTTGATGCTGGTTGCTAATGGATGAATTTTATTTGTTAGTATTGCACGTACGGGCTGATATATTCTGGTTAGCCTACAAACACATCCCTCCTAACTCATTTTATTTTATCAAGTTATATGCATATGGCTGTTGCATATGTAACGAATGGTTGCTCATGCATATAAAATTGCAAGTATAATATTGCATGAATTTTGGATACATGAATAAGTACTTGCATTTTAGAAGGTCGACTAGTCCGGAGGACCGCCTAATTCTATATTACTTATATGTTCATATGCATTACATCATACCTATATGTACATGATACATTAGAAAATATGAATTTAAGGACAATATTTGCAAATGGTTGATGATTGAGTAGATGGTTGTAGCTATTGGTTGTATGGGCAAATTACATTTTTCCATCCTTAGAGATTTCAGGGACGAAATCCTTTTAAGGGGGAAGAATGTAACACCTTAGAAATTTTAATAAATAATTTAAACTAGTAATAAGGATGAAAATGTAATTTTACATTAAAGGTTAAAAATATAATTTTTTACAAAAATTGGAATTAGGCTATGGTGCCTATTTCATTTGCGTCCAGAAAGTCATTTACAATTTATAAACATATATAACCTGTTAAATTTGATAAAATTGATCAAAAATAGTGGAAAATATGACAAGTGACGTTTTCGTAAATACAGTTTTTGGGCCTAAGTTAGAAAACCATAGTTTTTAACTATAAATTAGACCCTAGCCCCCAATATTGCTCATCTGGAAACATCAGCTATCATATGTATGTACATTTCTTCTCTCCCAGAAAATCCTCAATCTAAAAAAACTTCTCTATATCTTCCAAAAGTTTCTATATCAAAATAAAAATAAAATAATGTAGAATCGAGGTAGTGAGAGAGAATTCAAATTATAAGAGAAAAAAAGAAATGAAGGCGGGTTAAATCAAGCTATGAGGAAGGTAGCTTCAAAAAGGTAAGTGAGTTGATTACTACGTTTATGTTGATTACAAGTAATTGAATTCCTTTATAGTCCTATATGATTTGAAAATAAAGTTTTGGAATTTGAATAATAATACAAACTTTAATCTATTTTGAATTACAATTTCAGTTACGAATTAAAAGGAATGATGATGGTGGAAAACCCTTGTTGTAAATTTAATTAAATAATTATTAAAAAAGGGAGAGGTTTAGATTAATGAAATTCATGTCGAATTCTGTGAAGATAAATCTTTATTTATAAGGTTTGGGTTGGTTGGGATAAATGAAAAAATCAAATACCCTTTTATTTCACTTGGTTTTATTTTGTAATTCGAAATATACGTAGAATTTTCATTAGAAGTGCATAAATAGTTTTAAATAACATGGTGTAAATATACGCATGAAATCATTGAAATTAACAAGTAAAGTTTGTATAAACAAAGGTACGAACTATACACAAAAATTTGGTTGAAAATGAACCTTAAGTCTATATTCGAAATCTCGACGAAGATGAATGAAAAGCAACCAAACTAAACAAATTCTAAAATCTAGAAACACCTTAACCAAACTTCTAAAAAGTCCACCGGCTGTATGAAAAATACAATAAGATGTCTGAATGGGGTTTTAGTCGTCTGGAATTCAACAAATTCCAACCCAAGATCAACAAGTTCAAACTTGAATCGATTCAGACATCTACATCTATTTTTAGACGTCTGGAATCGAACTCATACATCTGAATAAGGGAGTCGGACGTCTAAATACCTGGAAAACATTTTTTATATAAAGTGAAGGTTAGACGTCTGAAATTGATAACCAGACATGTGAATTGTTTCATAAATACAAGTTGATCCTAGACCCGGTGGAGTCCAAGTAAGGCAAAGTAAGGGAATTGTATCCCTCTATGTTGACTGTTAGAAGTTCGCATAGCTTCATGAAGCAGATGCAATGAGTAGTATCACTTCATTGTAGGCATAGCATGGAACTCGACAAAGCGGGCGTTAGCAGCGCAATTAGAAGCTCTTATTACACTAAAATATGCTGGGCTAAATGCTAAACATATAGGAATCAACGAAGGTGAGACGGTGGCATTTGCATAGTAGGGCTATACGCCTGGACCTACGAGGAAATCACTATAGTGATTTTTCTTTATACTTCAGGTTGAATGATAAAGAACATAGGACATGTCTACCATTGAGATGTTGACACGAATGCTTGGGTAGGCCATAATAATCAAAGCAGTATACTCGACGCAAGCCCAGGCATCATGATGTTTGCTCCGTGTGTAAGTGCGATATACGTAGTCTGTCATTAGGGAATGTTAACCCAATGTTAGTTAGAAAGTTGATCATCAGGATTCACATACTTGGAATTGGTATAGAATTGTTAGATGTTGGTTGCTTAACCCTTCGTTGGAAACTTTTGTAAGTTGTTTATGGTTGTAGGTGTAATTGCAATTATACCCTTGATTTTTAAAATAACTAAAGTTTATATATAGTAATTAAGCATAAATGGACACCCAAGATCATGTTAGTCATAAACAAAGTTAATTGCTTGTGAACACACAATTCATTCACCCGACTTTGTCTGATCCACCCATTTTCTTCCTGTTTTATACCCACTACAGAAGGACAGGCCAGTTGACGATTTAGCCTGGATACAGTTGGGGAGGATGAGACTAAGCGAGGAGTTATATCTATTTACTGTTACTCTCCATGTACTCTTTTCGTATTATGTTATTTATACTTATCAGAATCTATGTACTGTTATTTTGAGATATTATTGTATGGACCACGCAATGATACTACTATCTGATCTAGATTATTTTCAGTATTTATATATTATTTCCTTCCGCTATAAGATCTAAAATTGTAGACTACTTTAAATTTTATACTATTCTCTATATCATGAAATGTTCTAAAATAACCCCAATGGCTCGTACTTCTTGACATGACACGAGTTCGAATTTCATTTTTGGCTTTGAATCAGAGTGTCCGGAGGTGCAGGTTATCACACCAGGAAGCACATCCGTATGTACAACTTAACAATGCTTTCAACACAGACGCTGCTATAGCATATCATAAGAATAAATGCAGATATGAATGTGAGGAAGATAGAAATACGAAATATTTCCATTTTAGACAAGAGGCTAACCTTGCCAGTTGATAACCTTTTCCATCATTGATATGAGTGGAAACTTCTAGTCTACCCACTGATTTAATTAACTTCGCCTTTGTTGAGTACTTTTAATCAATTTTGCAAACCAAACTCCTCTTAAACTTAACTTCACTCTACTCGACACTTTGAACCTTCCCACCCTTTCCTAATAGCAAGCTTTATCCCTTGTTTTCGAAGTTACCGATGAAGAAGTTTATATAACCCTTTTCTCATTGAACTCTAACAGTTATGGTGGACCAGACGGGTTTAACTCTCTTTAAGAACTCCTAGAACACTATATCTACTGACTTTACGAGTGCAACCAAATTCTTCTTCAAAACGAACAAATTACTGCCTGACTAAATGCAACCAATATTGCATTGATACTAAAGATTGAAAAAACCTCTCTAGTCTCTCACTTTAGGCCCATTTCATGTGATAACATTACATACAAATGTATTTCTAAACTTCTTGCTACTAGATTACAATTAGTCCTCCACAATATCATAGCCTCAATCCAAACATCTTTCATTCTAGGTTGTTTAACTAGTAATAATGTGTTGCTTACACAAGAACTTCTTAGAGGCTACGGTTCAAGCTATGTTTCCCGAGATGTATGCTCAAACTTGACATACAAAAAGCTTTCGATTCAGTGCCGTGGGAAGTTTTAGCTGTAATCCTTTTAGAATGAATTTTCCATTACCTTTTATTGCTTGGATCCATACGTCTACTCCATATTATTCTATAATTCATAATGGTTGTGCATATTGCTTGTAACAACCCACATTTTTAACAATAAGATATTTAAATAATTATTTTAATTATTAAATCGTTAATAAATTAAAGGTCCAAAATCTTATTTTTTGCATACGGTCGACTTAGGACTCGAGACCAAATTTTTTGAGTTAGGATCGACGATGCGAATTAATATGAGTATAAATATCATTATGCTTGGAGTCATGGTATTTTTGCAATTTATGTTTTATTATACGTATTTTATAAATATACATGCGTAGTCGGGTCCAGTGGGATCTCAAGGCTGGTGATTTTGGGATGAGGACTTTATCATGAGATATATGGTTGAGGAATTTTTGGAATCGAGCAATCCAATCTCTAAAACGACCGTGAAATGCATGAAATTATTATCCTGGAGTGCTATCTCGGATAACGACAAATTTAATACCATCGAGACTGAAAAAAATGAGGTGATGTGTGTCAATGAGTTTCGTGCCGACCCAATGTGTTGTGTGATCGTACGAGCTCAAAGCATGTGGTGATTTATTTAATAAATTACTCACACACACACACTCCCACACACCCTTTCCTCTCTAACTTTTGTTTCTTCCCCTTTTATATTCTACTCCACTTCATCTCCTCAAAAACCCAAGGTCAAGATCACTTCCTCCCTCAAAACTGAGTGCTTTTCCTATCATTTATGGCTAGAAGCGGAGCTTGTATGAGGTGGCGATGGCATAGGGTTACCTTGGAGGAGGAGTAGCAACTTTAGCTTCGTGGTTGATTATGACTTAGCTAGGGAAGGAACTTGGTGGTATGTAGGATGGCCAGAGTTGGCCGTGGTGGGGGGAGGTTTGTTCAAAGTCGGGTCAAGGGTTTTGGGATTACGAGTTGCGATTTGTTTAAAGCGATCAGAGATGACAGCGTTGAGTGCATTAGACTCGTAGCACCGAGGGAAGCGTGAAGGTGAAGCTTGGTCGTGCTCTGGTGGAGTTTGGTATTGGCAGTGATGTGGGGAAGTTGGTGCAATGGCACATGAGCGGAAGTTTGAAAATTTAAGGGATGATGATTATAAGGGTACTTAGTTTATTAATTATAATTGATTAATTATTTGATTCATATTTAATTTATGTCTCTTGCATACGAGGTCCAATAGAGACACTGGCTTTGCTGTTGCACTCGTAGTGAGTTACTACGACATGGTATGGATTGGATTTGGACATTTGGAATTTATGGTTCATGTGAGCGGAATTGTTACTCTAAATTTATATTTTAGTATATATCCTCGTATTTATATATATTGAAAAAATTACTAAAAAGACATAGAAATATATATATATACATACATACATATATACATATACTTACATACATACATATATATACATACATACAAACCTATATATACATATACATATATATATAATTATTCCTTTATTTGATTGGATTGGTTTGAGAAGATATTCAGAATAATCGATTAAGATCTCGTTTATATAAATATTTGTTCTATTCGTATTGAATAGAGTTAGATGGAGTTGATATTAATTTATAACATGGTTATAAATTAATTAAACTACAACTTATAGATATATCGGTGATAGAAATATTATTAAATATTTTATTACTTTTATTTAGAATAGTAGATTATGATCCCGTATATATAAATATTTGTTCTATTCATATTGAATAAGATTAGATGGAGTTGATATTAATTTATAACTTGGTTATAAATTAATTAAGCTCCCATTTACTGTTATATTAGTGATAGATATATATTGTATAGGTTATTACTAATTAGAAGTTAAAATTATAACCTTCAAATGACTTATAAGGCTAAACTAATTATTTGGGCAGGTTAACTTATATTAAAATGGCTTTAAAGTTTACCTGGCTTTAATATTGGTTTCTATAGTGTAAACAATAATTAACTAATTAGTGAATTTCTATAAAGGTGATTTGAGAAATTAGAAATTACAAAAGAAGTATTTCATTATTTAATAGGGTTTGATTAAGGTTATAATATACCAAATATTGTTATAACATGATTTATTAACTTTAGACTCTAAGAAATGGTTTGAGATATGTGTATACATATATATAGAAATTATATACATGAGCTATATAATATTTTAAGGCCTTATTGATTGCTAAACTTAATTTTAATAGGACAATTAAGTGGAAATCAGCTAAAATATGATTGATAGGCAAGTATATTATTGCATAAAATGAGTCCGAGACTTCTATAAAATGATACGAAGGTGATATAATTTGAGTAAATAAATAAATGATATGATTGTTCGATTAATTACTCAATTAAATGCATTTGGGTTGAATTGGATGTTAGGATTTATCAGTATTGACTTCTTAAATTCAACACTTCCCATTCTTTTCATTTAAAACTTTTTCCCATGCTCTACAACGTGCATTTTCCAAAACCGCTTTATTAAACCATGGATTGATTCCTCTAATCGCTTATAAAAATCATATTACACAATTTTAAGGCTTATGGAAACTTATTTATTTTCTTTGATAAAAAAAATCTCATCTTTTAAAATTTATATTTATTTTCTATTATAAAATCCCAATTAATAAAATTCCCAAAAACCATTTTTAAACAACTCCAAGTTGCTTAATTTATTCACATGGATCTTTTTCCTCAAAATTCACATTATTAATATTAAGTCTAGAGTACATTATTATAAAACAAATAAATTCCGACTTACCAAATAAAATCTCCAATTCCTTTTTAAACAACCTAAAAACAATTAAAACATATTTTCGCCTTTATTAAATACATGTACTAACTCTATAACAATATTCTCTAATCTAGTCGTAACCTATTTTAATTATTTACAGAATTCTTCAATTCCAATATTAGTTCTTATTAACCGACCTTAATAGCTTTTCAAATTTCCATTTATTACAAAGTTAATGTTGTTTCCAATTTTGAATTATCAATACTAGTTCAAGACAATATATTTCCCATTAATAATCCTTAACTACCTAAAATATTTACATTTCAAAACAAGCCCTTAAGAAATAGTTAACCCTTCATTAATGATTGAATAATTAGACCAATGAAATCTTAGTATATCTTTTAATATTAAATAGTTAAAACTTACACATCTTAACTACTCCTTGTAACAAACAAGAGGATTTCCATTGTAACGACCCGTAATTTTTAACCATTTAAAAATATTAAAATTAATATAATTGTTAAATAAAAATTGTTAGAAATAATAAATTTATGATTTTATAAATGAAAATATATTAAAAGTGAGTCATGAACATAATTTGAATTCTAAAATGACAATAGATTGCAATAAGATAAAAGTTGTAACTTATATTAGAATTTAAATTAATGATATTGGTTGGTAAGAAAGTAATAACAGGAATTGAAATAACAAATGTTGGATTTAAATAAAGAATTGAATGGATGTTTAATAAAAGTAAAATATGGGTTTATTTATTTAAATTGTATTTTTAATAAGTTTGATTTCAAATTATAGGATAAACACTTAATTGGAAGTAATGTATAACTTGTGCTGTATGCAATAAATCGAATAAATATGTTTAAATTACTATGAAAAGAAAATAATTGTTTTATTGTTAGAAATCGTTTAAAATCTAATATTGAAATTAATTTATTGGAATCTTTTTGTTTATAAAGAAAGAGGAATGAATTGTAATTAAAAAGTTGAAATAAGTTAATATGAATAGAAATTAATTAGTCGGAAAAAATTAGGAAATATTTTCAGCTTCAATTTAATTAGAAACCGCTTTAATATTTAATTTCTACGAATATTCAAAAATTTAACGACCAAAGGGTTAACTTCCGTATTTGATGAAATTAGGTCCGGTAACTAGTTCCATTGAGTCCCGAATAGGGATATTTAGCTAGGAATGCAAGTGAGCATGCCTCGATTTTTCGGAGTTCGAAAATCTTCGGACGTGAATAGTGTTGGTTAGAATTGCTATACAAGGACCCATAACCCCTCATTTCTTTCAAAACACTTAACTAAACCCTAGCCGTTGTTTTAATCTCTCCACCCAATAGCTACTGTAGATCCATGCCGCTAGAGGCGTTATTAGGCGAAGTGTTCAACTAGGAAAGTGCTCGGCTTGATGAGATGTAGAGGATGACCAGTTGGATCATCGAACGGCGAAAGGAGGCAGCCGGAAATCGTCTATAACCATAGTGGCTTTGGTCGGGGTTAGCGACGCCATGGATGATCTTTAGCGATGGGCTATGAAGAGAGGATGAAGGGGATGGTGAGGGCTATCTTCGGTCAAAATTTGGTGGCCTGTCGACGACCAAGGCGGTGGGAATTTCAAGTTGATCGACGTTGTTCTTTTAGGTTCATTTTGGGATCGATGATGAAGAACTTAAGGTCGAGGCAGTTGCTGCAAGTTTTGTCGCAATCGAAGCTAGCTGCAATGATCAAGCGACGACCGATGGTGGCAGGATATGGCGTGGTAGGTGTTTTAGCGGATGTCGACAACGAGGTCGCGTTTAGGAATGAACTGTTAATGGCTAATCTTGGTTTAGATGGTATTTAATCTCCATCATTAATAAGTTAAATTGTTTGTTAAGTAAATTAAATTCAAATGTTAATTAATTCATAACTTTTACGTACGAGGTCAGATTTGGATGCCGTCTGTTGTGTTGGATTCGTATCAGTGTGGTCTTCATCGTGGATTTGGATTCATTATTGCTCACTCCTGTCATAATTTTCAGATCTGTTTAAAAGTTGAGTGCTTAAACCCACTCATGCAATACTAAAAATTCTATAGCAAGTTATTCTGATTCATGAAGTGATAAATTTTATTGTTTGCTGTTTGAAATTGAATTGATAAAATTTAAATTGACATTTTAATTGATATTGAAATTGAATATGACTACTAATTAAACAACCGATATTTACTAGCTAATGACTGTTGTGATATATGGTTGAATTGGTTGATTTGAATGTTGATTGCATATATGCTTATGGATGATGTTGTGATGGATGACAATTTGATTGGATGTATATTGTTTATTAATTTCGATATATCCCTGTTATCACCCGGATTATTATAATCATCATCATATGATTTTCCAAATCGACTTTTTTTCCACTGAATTGTGATATGAACCCTTGGACATCCTATTTTGACATGTGAGTGATAGGATGCATTGTTGAATGCTTAAGTAGGAATGTGATTGTTGGGATTTGATTGCCGTTTATGCAAAAATTTGAATGGTTTTTATAGTTGGATTTTAAACTCTAAAAGGTTTTCAAAATTTAGTTTTTAAACTTTAGAAATGATATGTTATAAAGATTTTAGTTTTTGAAATTTTGGTTAAATCGGATTTTCGAATAATTGTTTGGAATTTATTTATAAAATTTTAAATTCATTATTTAATAATAAGTATATTTTTGAAAAGGTTATTTAAATGTTTGAAAAGTTTCTAAAATTTTATAATCGCAAAAGAAAATGTTTTGCAAAAAAATCTGTATTTTAATCCTACCGTATAATGATTTTGGTGCTTTATATTTTAAAATGGAAGTTGGGGACTTTGAGAATTTGTAAAATTATTAAAGTAACTTGAAACTTTTCTAAAACTTCAGTAAGTTACTTGAAGAATATTTGATAAAAGTACCTGTATTTATTTCAATGATTGAATAGATTTAAAAATTTAAACCTTAAAGTCAAGCGTTTGAAATTTGTGACGACTATTAAATCGATTAGAAATTTGTGAAACTTAATGAAAATGCTGAAAAGATATTTGTAAGCTCTAAAAATTTCTATGAATTCTTGAAGTAAAAATGAAGTTATGTACACCCATAGTTCACCTGAGTCTGGTTCAACTTACATAAGAATTTTTAGTTCTGACTCGAGTGTTTTATCTTTTCATTACGCTCGGGTCAGCCTATGTATTTTCAGTGTTTCGAA
Organism: Allium fistulosum; assembly: GCA_030737815.1. Classification (NCBI taxonomy): domain Eukaryota; kingdom Viridiplantae; phylum Streptophyta; class Magnoliopsida; order Asparagales; family Amaryllidaceae; genus Allium; species Allium fistulosum. Next base: position 371,156,702 of record CM060908.1, read on the forward strand.
GATGTTGTTTCCTGAAGATGAAGATGGAGTTTTGTAACGATCCGTATTTTTTCGATAATTAAAATATTGAATTTAATAAGATTTTAGGGTTTAACATTATATGAAATTAGAAATTTATGATTTGTTAGTAAGAAAACAATTAGAATATAATTTAATAATGTGATTTAATGTAATTGATAACTATTTTAGTGTAATTTCAATTTATTTTAATAATTGTTTGAATGTAAGTTCCATTGATTGTAATAATATATGTTAATATAAGAATGTAATAATTTAAGAAATAAATGTTGGAATATATGAAATGAACAGAAAACAGTTGTGGTATAATGAGAATTCATTTGAAATCTAATATTGAATATAAACTGCAATAAGAGTTGTTGGAATCCTTTAATTGAAAAGAAAAGACAAGTGCATTGTAATTAGTAAGTTCAACATAAGAACTTACACTTTATATTAAATTAAGTTAAACATTTTAATGAAATTTAAGCTTTGACTTGAAAAGAATAAGTTGTATGTTTGTCTCTAATCGGAATAACAAATGTTGAATTTGAATAAAGGATGGAGTGATTGTTTTAATGAAAGAATAATATAAGTTGTTATTTGAAATGCATCTTGGAGAAGTTGATTTTCAATAAGATAAAACGATTACTTTGTAAAAAGTGTATAAATTTTGTTGTATACGAAATTTTATAAAACATGTTTAAATTGGTATAAATGAAAAGAAAATAGTGTTTTATAATTAGAATTTGTTTGAAATTAGTAATGAAATGAATTGGAATTAGATTAATTGAAATGTTTCAATTAAAAGGAAACATAAATGAAAGTGTAATGAATGATTTAATATAGGAACTTGCATTTTGTGTCAATATGGAATGAACATTTTGATTAAGATAATTGCATGTTTTGAGACATATAAAAATAAAACTTTCATTTTGAATAAGTATGATTTTGGAGAAAAAAATTGAATTTTAGAATAATCTATATACACACACATTAATATTCAAATTTTTAAACATATTAGAGAGTTTATGGTTGTGTAAATGTTGTGGAATCAATTATAATTACTTTGTATTAATAGTTGTACATTAACTACATAGGTTCACATATATTTATTTTTCCATTCACTACAAGAAAAACCATTTATAGTTGCAAAAATCGGTGGCGTTTTATTGTAAATGCAACAAAAAATAGATTACCAAATAATATAATCGTGGCAAAAAATAATTCACGTTTCCCGCTTCTAAAAAAAAGAGTCCGCGCGAACTAAATAAACGTAACCTATCATTTTACTCTCGTACTTAACAAAATTCTCGTCCCTAATTTGCTTTCTTCTTCAGAAAAAAAATTTCCCCTTTTAATCGTGTTAAATTTTCATCGCACTCAAGTATCATCGTCAACTCCGTCGTTTCCCCCTTACTCAACATCAAGTCGCGGCAGCCAGCAGATCTAGGTATATTTAGGTATGAATCTTTTAAATCGATTAGGTATATTTAGGTATGAATCTTTTAAATCGACTTTGTGATTCTATTTGGATTTTATATGAATTTGAATGCATCTTATTTTCGTATTTTTTCCTAAACTATTACTGAAATGGTTGATTTAACCCTAATTGCAATGATCTGTTGGGATATCTGCTTTGATTTCTTTGAGTATATGAATGTTCTGTTGAAGTGGTTCAGTGAATCAATGGTTGCTTGCTGAGAGGAGGTTGAGGTTGCGTGTTTCGGGAATTTGGTGGGTTCAAGTAGCATTGGTGGAGGTCGCGGGTTTGTTTGCGATTGGGTATTGGCTGGCTCGATGGTTGAGAGTGGTAAATGTTGGAGCATAAATAGTCTTTTGTGGAGTGGCAGGCACTGAAAATATGTCAGTTGTGTGGATGTGAGGTAGTGAAGAGGAGGCGGTGAAGTTGACTGTTGGTTTGGTAAGAGGAAACTGTTGGTTTGTACATTTTGAGGCTTTGAATTTATATGCAGTAATTCTATAATTTGCTAGACTTAGGCTTTGAATTCATGCATGGATTAATTATAAATACATGTAAATCTGAGGTTAAATGCAAAATATAAGTGTAAAATTTATATTTTTGGAAAAGTATTCTTTGCCTTTGTCTACTAAACCACCATGGTTATATGCAGTAGTGCTACAAGTATTTGTACTTCAACGTCTAGTTATTTTTTTGATTACAACAGATAACCAATTTATACGTCAAAGATTGGAAACTTATTTGCCTTCAAATGTCGATAATGGAAAATGGCTAGGTTTTTTTAAACAGGTGATAAAACCATGATTAACTTAATATGTATTTTGAGAATTAGAACATATAATCTAATACTAAAGCTCGATTTTTTTTACTTTTTTCATAGAACTAGTATAGAATTGGTACGTTTCTTGCATCTCAAGCAAAACAAGTATTTTATTCAAGAGAGAACGATGTTTCTAATTGGTACGTTGTAATGAAAGCACCATCAAGAAGTTTTAATGATATAGAGGAGCACGATTGCATCGAGGAAGATATTCAAGTGGTGGAAGATGAAATAACTGAAGCAGATGATGAAGATGTTTGCTATGTTAGAGAGGATTGCGAGGGCATAATTGAGTAGATTATATGTTCTACTTGAGCATAGTTGTTCATTTGCTTTAGTGATGGTTGAACTTATATATTAAATCCGGGCTATTTGGAAATTTCATTGAACTTGTATTGATTTTCTTTAGTGATTGTTGTTCATTTGCTGCACTAATGCTTTGTTTTTTTAATGTTGCGAATGGCTGTTAGTTTGCACCATTTAATTTTCTAATCCATTGCAAATGCATGTACCATTCAATTTTTGTTCTTTGTGTTTTGGTCTTTGTATACTTCCATAGACAAAGCATTATATGTTCTTATCAATTCTGTTTGCATATATTGCTTGATAATGAGTAGTGTTCTTATCAATTCTGTTTGCATTACATGTACATTTTCTCATAAAATTACAAATCTGTTCATCATCTCAAGGCTTTTAGGCCTGCTTGTTTGGTTTGCAAACTGCCACATCTCTTTTCAGCTACATGTTGATGATATTTAAGTGTTGTTTGTTAATATTTATCGCTGCTTATTGTTTACATGTGCTTATTGGTTTATACTGTGTTTTCTGTCACTTGCAGAAAAATATGTCTACAACATCTGTACGTACCCGCTTGCAGAGAAAGGCTGAAGAACAAACAGTCAAAGCTAAGAACAAACAGTCAAAGTGAAAACGTAAAGTTCCAGCTAGTATAAATGAAATAGAAGAACAACCAGACAATGCTAAGAAGCAAGCCACTGTTCACAATGAAGAAGACGAACAACCACTAGATGATATCCCCTCTGACCCAAAATGAAGGACTCCGCTCAGAAAATGAAACCCGTCCTGAATAAACTGCTGATGCCGTGCTGGAAATTGGGAAACAAAGTGAAGCTGAAATCGAAAGTACATCTCGGAAAAGAGGCGGTAGAGGTCCAGCAAAAGCAAAAAGACTCCCGTCATGCAGTCAGGATCGAATTGAATTTGAGTTCAATGATCTAGGTATACCAGTAGGGCAAGGGTCGGTATATTTATCCTCTTTTCTTGGACCGCTTGTGCGGGAGCAGGTTCCATACACCATTGATGATTGGAGGAATATTAGTGATGACTTAAAAGAAGTTTTGTGGCAGCCGGTTCTGGTATGAAGCAGGCATCTATTATTTAACATTCTGACTCTAATATGTTTTGAAAATGACTTCTAATATTGCATGGTCTTGCCAATTATAAATTGAAATTGCCATCTAATAACTTCTGGATAAATTGAAAAATAGTTCTTGCTAATTATAAATTGAAATTGCCCTTTAATAACTTCAGAAAACCTTTCAGATTTAATTAAATTTGTCGTATTTAAATTAAATAAATTTTACTAATATCATGTTTTGATGTATTGTTGTAGATTAGATTTAAATTGGAAGAGGAATGGCAAAGAAAAGCTATATTTCAACAAATGGGAGTACTTTGGAGATCGTCAAAAAGCAAATTTGTTCGAAATTTGCAAAAAGCGGAGAACGATGAGGAAAGACTTAAACTGAAACCTACGAACATAAAAAGCATAACCGATTGGAGGAAGTTTGTGAAGGCGAAAACAAGTCCGGAGTTTAAGGTAAATCATTCCTACTGAACTCGTCTGGCATGTTTCTGCAAATCCATCTACATAGTTAGCAACCGATAAATTTCTTTAGAAGTGAAGTCCAAGTGTTGGTGGATGCTGAGGGTTCCTGTTTAGGTATTAGCTGCAGGAACCTATGACAGTACAAAATACAAATGCATTATGACAAGCACAAGAACATTTTAAATAAAGTAAAAAAACACTTTGCAAGTTAGTTCAATCTATAAATATTATTAGTAGATATGGAATGCTGTATATGTCACTGAGTTATCCAGCATTAATAATACCAAATAAGTATATGACCATGATGAATTGATTTTCAAATAAATTGCAATCCTCACCATACATATTTACCTTGCATTATAAATATTAGATAGTTTTTCTTTTTATGATTTTGGTTGTTAAATTCTAGCATCTTTCAATATTTTCAGCAAAAAAGTAAGAAATATTCAGCCCTTAGGTACACACAACTTCCGCATACAACCGGTTGTGATATCCCGGGTTTTTGAGCAGTATAAATTTAATAATCTGTATTGATAATTTAATTGGATTGATAATTATCCTATGTAATTTAAATTTAAATTGGTTAATTTAATCTTTTAAAGGTAAATAATAAATACTTAATTTGGCAATATTAATAAGATTTGTTTGTTAAAGCTAATAAAATCTTATTCTATTTATAATATATATATTTGATATATATTGTGAATGGAAATATCTTTTGTTTTGTTTTAAAGATGAATTTTCAAATTTGTAATATATATGTATGAATTGTGATTTAAAGCTTTGTTTTAAAATTAATATTTTTCAAAAGATAATTTAAGTTTAATTCAATTGTTTTCAAAATATAAGATAATTGTTTATTTTAAATATGATAGTTTAAAAAAAAAGGGTTTAATCAAAGTTTTATTCTAGTTTTCTTTAAAGTGTTAAATTTTAAATGGTTATATAAATGTTCTAGATTTTAAAATACATGTATAAGGAATTTATTTATATTTATAATTAGTTTTAACATATATTCTTTTAAAGGTAAACTAACATTTATTAATTAAGTAACTTAAAAAGTAAGTTTATATTTACATTTAAATTAAATAAAATTTATTTAAAAACACTTAAGTAATATGTGTAAACATATTAACATGATTAAAGACACTTGTAAGCTAAATGGATGTACATGGACATTTGTCCAATTTATAAAATAAACAAGTGGCAAGATTTTATTTTCTTTAATATTTAATTAAATTAATTTAATGATACAAAATATCATGTGTTAGAGAAAACCTGGTTATTTCTTTCCAGTTCAAAAATTCTCAGTTCGAAATCTTCTTCCTCCATCTTCTATTTCTCTCCATCTATTCTAAAATCTAAAAGAAAACTAAAAACAAATCAAATCTGCAACTTAAATCTACTTTCCAAATGAAGTTCAACTACAAGTCATCTGTAGTTCAACACTTTTAAGCAAAAAGAAGATCTATAATTTCAAAACCTGAGATCAATGCTAAACAGCAACTTCAACCTGGAAACTAAATTCAAATCAAAGGAGAATCAAAAGCTTTTCAGAATTCAAAATTTAAAAGCCTGGAACTTATGCTCTCTGCCCTCTGTTTCTTATTTTAAGGTGAGTAAATTCTTTTAAAAACAGCTTTTAAAATCTGTGATTTGGCTTAAATGACTGTGATGAATCTCTGTAAAATATGATTGCATGTGTTTATATGTGTAGGTGTATGTATATATATATATGTATATGAATTGTCCCTGTTCTCTGTTTTATAACCTGTGAGTAAATATTTTTAAAAACAGTTTTATATCTGAGAAATTACTTTGATGTATGTGAAGAAATAGGATGTGTAGTGATAATGTATATATGTTTGAATGATGGTGTGTACTTGCTTGCATGTTCGTATATATGCAAATATCTGAATGTATATGTAAGTGTATAGGAAAATAGGCTCTGTTTTTAGTTCAGATTGGAAAATCAAGTTCTAAAATTCAAATCCTCTTTGTACAATCAATATTAGATATTGATTTGTGAATAAAAGAGAATTGTTACAATATAAATCCAATTTTAAAAATGGTTTCTAGAATTTATATCTGGCAATTATTTCTGAAAGATGAATACCAGCGATGATCTAAAATTTAGCCAAGAATCAATCTTCGTAATTTCAGAATTTGATTATAGAATTTGATTAGTAATAGAAAATGATGAATTTTAATATACATATCAAAAATTTTAGATTGATAATTCATGAGAATTTTAGAGATATTCGTTTTGGGTGTCTTTGTTGATTGCCGTTGATCAACGTGATGATCGGAGGCAATTTCTTGATCGAAGCTAGCTTGAGTGTTGGAGTTAATGGGAAAAATACTATCAAAATTTTCTAATGTCTGAATTGATTGAATTCGATCAAACTAGGGTTTAGTTGCAGTTTTTTTGTTGGCTTCATTGTCGTGATATTGGTGAGATGTATACTTGATCGGAGGCGATCGCAAGGCATGTTGGAGAAGCTGGATGTCGAGACGAAGTTGCAGAGTGGATGGTGAGGCTCCTCGAGGTCAGAGGCGTCGTAACGGTGAAGGTTTCTGGCCATGGCGATTTTAAAAATTTGACAGAGATGCTCGATTTCGATTTGCAAAAGGATTTTGGAATCTGGGTGTGGAGTAGTGATCGTGTGGGTTCGTGTGATTGTCGTTGAACGCTGCGATGAACGTTGGTGGTCGGAGACGTCGGTGCACGTGCACGTGCACGTTTGAATGTCTGGTGTATCGAGAGTTTGGAGAAGATGAAGATGGATCGGGGAAGTCTCGTGATGATCGCATGGAAGACTCGAAGCAGTTGAAGTCGCGAATGCCTCGAAGACGACTCGGGGTTTTAGTGTAGTTTACTCGGGGATTTTTAGTGAGTTGCTCGGGTTGATTTTGTATTGTATCTAGTTAAAGTTTAATGAAGTAAATTAGTTCCAGGCTTGTAGTTTTTAAATAAAACAGAATCCAGATTTATATTAAACAAAGGGAATCAAAGTTTAAAAGTAAAGAAATTTTTTACAAGTTTCAAAGATTTTAATGTTAAATTTGAATGTTTAAATTTGAGTAAATTTTATATTTTCAATTAAAATTGACTCCTAAGTGTTTTTCCAATGAAGTTTAATGATAGAAATTTATATGTAATTTAATTGAAAAGTTTATCTTTAAAGATTAAATTTTATTAAGGAAATTAATAAATAAATGGAATTAAAGGTTAATTACTATTTGAAATTAAGAATAATTACTTAATGAAGTAATTAGTGGAAATGAATGTAATTAATAAATAAATGAATTAGAGATTGAGGGATTAATTTAAGATAATCAATTTATAATTAAGTGAGTAAATTTCTTAATAAAGTAATTAATGAATAATTACTTAAAGTAATTAGGAGGAGTAAATTATTCATGGAAGTAATTAGTTGAAGTAATCACTTGTTGTAATTAATTAAGGAATTAATTAAGTTAATTGTTTAAAATTAATTATGGATTAATTAATTAAGAATTAAGAATTATTAATGATGGAATTAATTACATGTTAAGGTAATTAGTTTAGAGAGATCATTTAATAATTAGAAGATAATTACTTATGTAAGTAATTAAGAGTTAATTACTTAATTATTTTAGTTAATTAATTAATGTGATTAGTTAAATGTGTTTAATTTAAGATTAATTACTAAGTGTAATTAATTTAAAAGTAATTAATTAATAAAGTAATTAATTAAGGATTATTTGTTAATTTAAATTGATTAATAATTACTTAATGGAGTAATTAAAGATTAATTAATTAGATTAATTAATCAAGGTTAATATAATTAATTAAGGAGTTAATTAATTAAGATAAGTAATTACAAGTTATTAATTACTATTTATGATTAATTAAGGTAAATTAATGAATGTAGTTGATAAAAAAATTAATTATTTAATTAACTAAAAGGTAATTAATTAATGAAGCAATTAAAAGATCATTAATTAATATAATTAATGGAATTAATCAAGGTTGATTAATAAAAGTGATTAATTAAAGTATGATTAATTAATTATAATTAATTGAGGATTAATGCAAATAATTAATTAATTAATTATGGAAGTAAATGAAGAATCATTAAGTATTGTAATTTAATAATAGTAATTAAAGGTTAATTACTGTATATGGTTTAAGGATAATTACTTGAATGTAATTAAAATAATTAATCAAGGAGATTAATTAAAAGAAGATCATTAGGAGATGATTAGTTAATTAATTTGTAATTAATTAATGATAGTAAGCAGGATTTTGATAATCCAAGTAATTAAATTGATATGGAGTTAATCAATTCTGTTTAGATGATTGGTTAATATTGGATGATTGATATTGGGTGATTGGATGATATTGGATGATTTGGATATCTCTGATATATGTGATATGCTGCTTTGTGAGATGAATGTTTGATATAAAGTATCTGTGATAATGTGATTTATCTATCTGTTTATATCATCCTGAATATAAGTTAAATGTTTAAACCTTTAAACAACTTGGCTTTAAAAGATACGTTTTGGATTTCGATGAGACCGGGATCGGGTTTGCTACATTACAGCGTGATAGGGAGTTCTCGCTTTGCGTTAGGTGGCGAACGGGAGACTCTTACCCCTACATGTCCCCGGGGGTAGTATAAGGCCTTTTGGGGTTGGTTGCGACTCGAGAGGGTGGCCGTAAAAGCAAACCCGAGGTATCACTGTGAGCCACAGCGGGGCTGGGATGGTTGAAAAGCCTACCGGTCGTGAACCGTTGCTGAAGGTTGAAAAGCCTAGGACGTCACAGTTGGTATCAGAGCATTAGGTTGAGTGAATACCTTAGCTCTGGAGTGGTGTCTATCTTGAGAGAGCGTATTTGTAATTTTTAAAACTATATATATATATATATATCTACCTAATGTGTTGGATTATCTGTTCGGGTTTTCCAATATGAGTTATAAAGGTAGATAGGGTGGTGGTGTGTGTAACACGACTACCATTGGTTAAAGTTTGAATGTTGAGGTTGGAAGAGTATCTGTCGAGACTGTAGACCTAATACCGTCTCGAGTAAGTTTGACAGTATGGAGTAAGAATTTCTCGGATCTCTGAAGAAAATATTTTTCAAGATTCGGAGTCCATTTTTGGAGTATAAGTTTGGTTGAGCTCGGGTGAGCAGATTTTCTAGAATTTGGATCTGTCGGAAGTACAGAAGAAAGTGATGGTATCTTGGCAACTTCAGGAAGGAGGAGCTGTGTGATGAAACGCAGTATCTATGGATGTTCCCGAAGGAGATTTTCTTTTTGGAACAAGATTAAGAAGGTATTGGAGGAACAGTTGATGTCTACCGCAGGAAAGACTCGACTGTATAGGAATTCTCTGATATCAAGTAAGAGAGTTTTGTCTATTTTGAAGTATGGGACTAAGGTCGATTAGTTGTTCTTCGGACATGGTCTCATTGTTCCCTTAAGAAGAGTAAGTTATTGGCGATTGGTTTGGAGCCCGAGTTTCTTTTGGATGTCTGCCATCTCGGAGATTCGTTGAGAGGTTTGTTGATGGTTTTAGTTTTGAGAAGCCTTTGGATTAGAAGTTCTTGGTTAGCTGTGATAGCAGTGCAGCTCGGAGTGTTCGGTGTGCTGTCGAGATAGAGTTTGGAAGCAGCAGTGTGGTTTGTTTCTTCGATGGTTCCGGAATCTTTGTGGTTCTTCTATCAGCAGTCCGAGTAGATGGTGAAGTTTTTCTTGAAGGGTTAACCTTGTTTGGAAAAGCTTAAGGCTGTTTTAATTGGTAAAGAGAGAACAATATCTTTGGAATCCGAACTAGGTAGGATCGCAAAAGTGACTTGCGATTAGTTTGAGAGTTCATCTTGAGTAATCTTTTGTATGGAGTTGAGGCATCTCAAGAGAAAGTAAAAGTTATCGAAGAGGTCAAAGGTTGCCCGTAGGTAAAGATTTAGTTTATATCGATTTGTTCCTAGAGAAGGATTGGTGAAGCATCTTAGAATTTTATGGAGTATCTGTGTTTTCTCTTCTGTTTCTAATTTTGAGTTTCCTCTAGCTAAGGATAGCTGAAGACAGTACCATTGACCGAGGACTCGTCCATTCTTTGAGTAGTTGGCTATGTCTTTAAGATAACCAATGTTCCCGCTTGTTTGTGGATCTAGTTTGTGCTCGAGTTCATCGACATTCTCATCTATTTCAAAATCAGAGTTGTGCAGCGAAAGCAAAGGTAGTAGCTGTGCAAGAAAGGAAGTAACCTCGGATTTCTACAAGAAATTTATGTGAATTTCTAAGTGGGTATAGAATTTTCTGGAATCTGGGAGAAGGAAGTTCAGTCTTCTATTTCTTGTGGAGAAGAGTTTGTGGATTTCAGCAGATTTGAAGATCATTTTGTGCTTGGTTCATAATTTTTTCAAAAAGCATCAGCAAAGGTTGAGCTGATCAGGAAGAGATGAGGTAGCTCGGGATCGTCTAGTGAGTTATGCAAGAGATGAGACAGAGTTTGGAATTCGGAATTGGAGATTGGAAGTTGTTTAAGTTTTTCTCCGATTTAAGAGCTATAAGATTTGGTAAGTGGAAAGCTAGCACTGAAGTATTTTGGATTTTCCTGTGTTCTCGAGAGGAGTTGTTCTTTGATTTACAGGATTGAATGGCCAGTTTGGATAGCTGGAATTCATTGTATTTCACGTATCTCTGAGGGAGTACGTGTATGATTCATCGCTGGTTATAGGATCTGCAGTTCAGATGGATTTGGAAGTTTGAGCTGGACTTGGGTGTGATCTGATATTCTGTTCAGATTAGTGGATCTAGAGATAGGAAAGCTCTGGATTATGGGGTGTAGTTTGTTTAGATTCTGTAGAGCGGGTCTCCCGGTGATTTATATCCGGGGAAACTCTAGATAGTGTTAGTAAGATTTATTCTGATTTGTATCAGGATAATTAGTTAGGTTTAATTGTTTGATTGGTTGCTTTGGTTGTTAGTAATTGGATGATAGGTATGCTTTGCTGTTAGAGATTGAAATCTTTGCTGGATTATTAAATTAACTTTGTTTTTAATTTCGGGGACGAAATTATTTTAAGGGGGGAGGAATGTGATATCCCGGGTTTTTGAGCAGTATAAATTTAATAATCTGTATTGATAATTTAATTGGATTGATAATTATCCTATGTAATTTAAATTTAAATTGGTTAATTTAATCTTTTAAAGGTAAATAATAAATACTTAATTTGGCAATATTAATAAGATTTGTTTGTTAAAGCTAATAAAATCTTATTCTATTTATAATATATATATTTGATATATATTGTGAATGGAAATATCTTTTGTTTTGTTTTAAAGATGAATTTTCAAATTTGTAATATATATGTATGAATTGTGATTTAAAGCTTTGTTTTAAAATTAATATTTTTCAAAAGATAATTTAAGTTTAATTCAATTGTTTTCAAAATATAAGATAATTGTTTATTTTAAATATGATAGTTTAAAAAAAAAAGGGTTTAATCAAAGTTTTATTCTAGTTTTCTTTAAAGTGTTAAATTTTAAATGGTTATATAAATGTTCTAGATTTTAAAATACATGTATAAGGAATTTATTTATATTTGTAATTAGTTTTAACATATATTCTTTTAAAGGTAAACTAACATTTATTAATTAAGTAACTTAAAAAGTAAGTTTATATTTACATTTAAATTAAATAAAATTTATTTAAAAACACTTAAGTAATATGTGTAAACATATTAACATGATTAAAGACACTTGTAAGCTAAATGGATGTACATGGACATTTGTCCAATTTATAAAATAAACAAGTGGCAAGATTTTATTTTCTTTAATATTTAATTAAATTAATTTAATGATACAAAATATCATGTGTTAGAGAAAACCTGGTTATTTCTTTCCAGTTCAAAAATTCTCAGTTCGAAATCTTCTTCCTCCATCTTCTATTTCTCTCCATCTATTCTAAAATCTAAAAGAAAACTAAAAACAAATCAAATCTGCAACTTAAATCTACTTTCCAAATGAAGTTCAACTACAAGTCATCTGTAGTTCAACACTTTTAAGCAAAAAGAAGATCTATAATTTCAAAACCTGAGATCAATGCTAAACAGCAACTTCAACCTGGAAACTAAATTCAAATCAAAGGAGAATCAAAAGCTTTTCAGAATTCAAAATTTAAAAGCCTGGAACTTATGCTCTCTGCCCTCTGTTTCTTATTTTAAGGTGAGTAAATTCTTTTAAAAACAGCTTTTAAAATCTGTGATTTGGCTTAAATGACTGTGATGAATCTCTGTAAAATATGATTGCATGTGTTTATATGTGTAGGTGTATGTATATATATATGTATATGAATTGTCCCTGTTCTCTGTTTTATAACCTGTGAGTAAATATTTTTAAAAACAGTTTTATATCTGAGAAATTACTTTGATGTATGTGAAGAAATAGGATGTGTAGTGATAATGTATATATGTTTGAATGATGGTGTGTACTTGCTTGCATGTTCGTATATATGCAAATATCTGAATGTATATGTAAGTGTATAGGAAAATAGGCTCTGTTTTTAGTTCAGATTGGAAAATCAAGTTCTAAAATTCAAATCCTCTTTGTACAATCAATATTAGATATTGATTTGTGAATAAAAGAGAATTGTTACAATATAAATCCAATTTTAAAAATGGTTTCTAGAATTTATATCTGGCAATTATTTCTGAAAGATGAATACCAGCGATGATCTAAAATTTAGCCAAGAATCAATCTTCGTAATTTCAGAATTTGATTATAGAATTTGATTAGTAATAGAAAATGATGAATTTTAATATACATATCAAAAATTTTAGATTGATAATTCATGAGAATTTTAGAGATATTCGTTTTGGGTGTCTTTGTTGATTGCCGTTGATCAACGTGATGATCGGAGGCAATTTCTTGATCGAAGCTAGCTTGAGTGTTGGAGTTAATGGGAAAAATACTATCAAAATTTTCTAATGTCTGAATTGATTGAATTCGATCAAACTAGGGTTTAGTTGCAGTTTTTTTGTTGGCTTCATTGTCGTGATATTGGTGAGATGTATACTTGATCGGAGGCGATCGCAAGGCATGTTGGAGAAGCTGGATGTCGAGACGAAGTTGCAGAGTGGATGGTGAGGCTCCTCGAGGTCAGAGGCGTCGTAACGGTGAAGGTTTCTGGCCATGGCGATTTTAAAAATTTGACAGAGATGCTCGATTTCGATTTGCAAAAGGATTTTGGAATCTGGGTGTGGAGTAGTGATCGTGTGGGTTCGTGTGATTGTCGTTGAACGCTGCGATGAACGTTGGTGGTCGGAGACGTCGGTGCACGTGCACGTGCACGTTTGAATGTCTGGTGTATCGAGAGTTTGGAGAAGATGAAGATGGATCGGGGAAGTCTCGTGATGATCGCATGGAAGACTCGAAGCAGTTGAAGTCGCGAATGCCTCGAAGACGACTCGGGGTTTTAGTGTAGTTTACTCGGGGATTTTTAGTGAGTTGCTCGGGTTGATTTTGTATTGTATCTAGTTAAAGTTTAATGAAGTAAATTAGTTCCAGGCTTGTAGTTTTTAAATAAAACAGAATCCAGATTTATATTAAACAAAGGGAATCAAAGTTTAAAAGTAAAGAAATTTTTTACAAGTTTCAAAGATTTTAATGTTAAATTTGAATGTTTAAATTTGAGTAAATTTTATATTTTCAATTAAAATTGACTCCTAAGTGTTTTTCCAATGAAGTTTAATGATAGAAATTTATATGTAATTTAATTGAAAAGTTTATCTTTAAAGATTAAATTTTATTAAGGAAATTAATAAATAAATGGAATTAAAGGTTAATTACTATTTGAAATTAAGAATAATTACTTAATGAAGTAATTAGTGGAAATGAATGTAATTAATAAATAAATGAATTAGAGATTGAGGGATTAATTTAAGATAATCAATTTATAATTAAGTGAGTAAATTTCTTAATAAAGTAATTAATGAATAATTACTTAAAGTAATTAGGAGGAGTAAATTATTCATGGAAGTAATTAGTTGAAGTAATCACTTGTTGTAATTAATTAAGGAATTAATTAAGTTAATTGTTTAAAATTAATTATGGATTAATTAATTAAGAATTAAGAATTATTAATGATGGAATTAATTACATGTTAAGGTAATTAGTTTAGAGAGATCATTTAATAATTAGAAGATAATTACTTATGTAAGTAATTAAGAGTTAATTACTTAATTATTTTAGTTAATTAATTAATGTGATTAGTTAAATGTGTTTAATTTAAGATTAATTACTAAGTGTAATTAATTTAAAAGTAATTAATTAATAAAGTAATTAATTAAGGATTATTTGTTAATTTAAATTGATTAATAATTACTTAATGGAGTAATTAAAGATTAATTAATTAGATTAATTAATCAAGGTTAATATAATTAATTAAGGAGTTAATTAATTAAGATAAGTAATTACAAGTTATTAATTACTATTTATGATTAATTAAGGTAAATTAATGAATGTAGTTGATAAAAAAATTAATTATTTAATTAACTAAAAGGTAATTAATTAATGAAGCAATTAAAAGATCATTAATTAATATAATTAATGGAATTAATCAAGGTTGATTAATAAAAGTGATTAATTAAAGTATGATTAATTAATTATAATTAATTGAGGATTAATGCAAATAATTAATTAATTAATTATGGAAGTAAATGAAGAATCATTAAGTATTGTAATTTAATAATAGTAATTAAAGGTTAATTACTGTATATGGTTTAAGGATAATTACTTGAATGTAATTAAAATAATTAATCAAGGAGATTAATTAAAAGAAGATCATTAGGAGATGATTAGTTAATTAATTTGTAATTAATTAATGATAGTAAGCAGGATTTTGATAATCCAAGTAATTAAATTGATATGGAGTTAATCAATTCTGTTTAGATGATTGGTTAATATTGGATGATTGATATTGGGTGATTGGATGATATTGGATGATTTGGATATCTCTGATATATGTGATATGCTACTTTGTGAGATGAATGTTTGATATAAAGTATCTGTGATAATGTGATTTATCTATCTGTTTATATCATCCTGAATATAAGTTAAATGTTTAAACCTTTAAACAACTTGGCTTTAAAAGATACGTTTTGGATTTCGATGAGACCGGGATCGGGTTTCCAGATTTGGGATCCGAAAACCACATCGATCCAAATTAACGTTAGTCGTTAATCCAAGTGGAGCAAGTGAAGACTCGAGGTGTAAGAACTATTCTTTGTCAGTATAACTCTGTGGGTGATTCCGTAATGAGTTTGACGGAAATAGTACTTATAGGTTCGAGATGAAGATTCAGAGTGCAAGGGTTATTGTCGTTAACTCTGAGGGTGATTCCAAAACGAGTGTAACGAGATAATGCCTTCGGTTTCGTTCGAACCCGGAACGAACTTGTATGGATTGAATGCTTTCAGCACATCGTCAGGTGGACGATGAGCATTCTAAGTGATGTGTTCTGATTAAAGGTAATCGTAGCCTCAAGCCTCATCAACCGGGAATGGCTAAAACAGGGGAGGTGCAACAAGGTTAGTGGGTAGCACCCAAGTAGTATAAGATTCCCCTGTCTAGAGGTCCCTTCTTTTTATTTCGGCTGTGTGGGCGGTTGCTAGCTACAACCGCGGGGTTTCTTATGCGGGAATTATCCAGTAAGGGATGTTCCGACCTTGTGTTGCAGGGGAGCGGGCGTACTCCTCGGTACGGTGATCTAGGCCACGTACTGTGACGGGCGGTACCCCAGTAGCCCTGCCATTGTATGGAATCCAAAATCCAATAAGTGCCGTACGATTTAGTTGTGCCCAACTATGTTGGAACGTGAGATGTAAGCATTCCAGCTATTTCTGTATTTTATTTGAAAACCCTAGACCCTATTATAATATAATCGGATTTCCTATCAAATGTTTTGGTTATCGTAAGGTAAAAACATTTCCGTGTTTATGTGCGGGAAGTCTTACGAGATACCTTTTCTTTCAAAGGTTTTTCAAAGTTAAACAAGTTTAAACCGTTTACTCACACCAGACCCATGTCTGACCCAAGTGTTTATTTTCTGTTTTATTAAACTCTTGGGTACTCAATATTGTATTGAGTAGTCGAGGGATTCAGGTTAGCTTTGACGAATGCTGAAGGAGATTTGGAGCAGGTGGCTTCAACGTGTAGATATTATGGTTTCCGCTGTGTTAGAGTTGTGTCTGTATTGTATTGATATATAGAGATGTATGATAGACAGATGTTTATAACTGTCTAATGTGAGATGTATAGTTGTGTAACTCTGTTGTATATGATACTATGTAATATTTTATGTGATATATTATATTTCATTCGTTCCGCTGTGAGTATCTGATGTTGTTGTTCTCTCTTCTTTTCTCTTTTCTCACCCCTTTCTTTCTTCATAACGATGCGTTTTCCTGGGCATAGGAAGGCGGGTCGTGACACCGGTCGTAGGGGAATGGCTAGAAAGACCGAAGACATGGTAAGTTAATTAACTATAGCATTATTTAACATTATTTTATGCCTGTCAGTTTATTAATTTAATGTTATTCTATTTTTAGAAAAAAGAAAGTGTAGATCCATTGTCCATAAGTAGAGCTGATGTGTGGATTAGATCTCACATTAAAAAAAATGGTGAACCAGTGAGTATGGAAGCTGCGAATACTATTGTAAAATTGTTTTTAATTTTATTGGTATATTTTTTTTTGAAACTATGATATTTTTACCATTGTACATTATCTATGTGTATTTATTTATATAGGAGGAGATCAAAAAATATGGTAGCCTATCCCAATCCGGCTCGACACAAACTGATATTGGAAAAGATGCTCTTGTACATGTACTGGGACAAGATAAACCGGGACGGTTAAGGGCATTGGGTAGGGGTTGACTTTAACCAAGCTAGCTTTGGCCCAGTCCAAAGATAAACAAGTGTCTCGCTGTCGAGAGGAAATAGCAGAATTGAAGGGAATGATACATTACAGACTCTGATGGACCAGAAGGTAAATTTTTGGAAATTAATTTATATTCGTGCTTCGCTGTAGGGTAAAAAAAGTTCAAGAAGGAACTCACCTGATTCGGTAAAAATAATATTTATATTACTCAATAAATGGAATTTATATTTTAATTTTTTAATCCAGTAATTGATTTAATTTTCGGTTGATTAATTGTAGAGCGACGACGAAGTATGTTTGTTGTTGAATTGGGATGGAACCTCTAGAGTTGTTGCCCATGGGAGGCTGTTGTCCATGGACCCAGATGACGTTGTCAATGGCATTCGTCTTGGACCAAATGCTGGGAGCGTTGTTATAGATTCAGTGGATAAAGCAGACACTTATTTATGGAGGCCTACATCTGAAATGGCAGTCTTAGCAGACGCTAAGAATAAGGTAGTTGCCTGGCCATCAGTTTGCATCAAGGTCCCGCTGCGAACACGGTTGAACTGTAGTGCAGCCAGTACGGTAATTTTTTTCACGTTAAGTATATTAGTGTAATATGCTGCAAGCTTATTGATGTCTAAAATGCAGCGAGCACACCCCCCATCTGAATAAAAATTTAACACATATTCGTTGTTTTTGTATAGCATACTAAAGTCTTGAATTTCACTTCTCATTTTTAGAGTACCAGCATCATCGAAGACACTTGCAAGATTTACGGTTGGACAGAGGGTGAAGGTGTAGTTGCCGAAGAAAGAATCCACGCCACTGATCCAAAATATATTGTTAATGGTATTCCACTCGGTCCGTCTGCTATTGTGATTTGGGTGGACAAAGTAGTAAATAAAGATGCTTATTTGTGGCAACCCACATCTGATATGTCGTGCATTGGAGATGCAGTTGGTAGGAAAGTAGCATGGCCAAGATCAAAAGTAGAAGCTGATCAAGAAAAACTAGATGAGAGTCGTGATGATATTGAAAATGTTGTAAATTCTCCCATGAAATCCGCACATATGGTCATGAATAAATCGCAAAATGTAAGTATTAATTTTCAAATTTGAAGAAGTTAACTGTGTATGAAAGTTTATTTAATGTGCATGTATACATTGTGCATAATAATCTCTTTTCTTTCAGCCGATTGCAACCATGCAAAAGGATGCCAAATGCCAGTTGATCGATTTGGGTGGAGCAGATGTAGTGGCTGAAGGAAGTATTGCATCAACTGATCCGATAACGATGGTCCATTGTCGTCCATTGGGACGTAATGCTGTAAAAGTTTGGATTGAACTGGTGATAGTTCCAGATGCAGAGATATGGAGACCAACATCGGGTCTGACGTGCATGGATGATTGCTTTGGCGTTCCCATAGCTTGGCCAATGGAAACAATCATTATTAAGTCAAAATGAAAGGTATATAATTTTTTTTATATATACATTAGGAATGCTAGCAGCTAAAGTGCAGATAGATTTTTGGTAAAATGATAAAAGTACATAAGTAGGGGTGTTATATTCGAATTGTGATCGAATGATTGTGATTGGTGGTTCAGGTTCAGGGGAGGGAAAATAATTGATGGTGAGGAGTTATGTATGGATTGTGGTGGAATGTTAGTGATGCAGTTTTAAGTTCAGGTTTTGTTTTCTCACTCTTTTGTTCTGTTCTTTGTTGACAGGTAGTTCAGGTTTTGAAGACATCAGCAATGACAGGTAGTTCAGGTTTTTATGATGGTTCAGGTTTTTCTCGGTACTTTGGTTATTTCAGACGTTTATTTCAGATGTATATGTACGGTTATGACACTTATGGTAGTTTGGTTATAACACTTATGGTAGTTTGGTTGTGTATGTGTACGGGTAGCTTTTTGTCGACACCTATGTATGTGGATGTATGAATGTCTATGTATCTTATGGATCTTCAATGCGTATACGTATTTTGTAGTTGTTTAATATATTGTGTTCAAAAGTGTATGTGCTTGCGTATTCTGTTATTATATAATTGGATGCTAGATCAGGGGTAAATCTGGAGTAGCAGGTGGAGGGAAACAAACGCTACTGGATATTATTTATTTTGGTAGCATTAAAATGTCGCTACAAAAGAGTGATTAAAAACTCAAGTACACTTATGCTGGCATTTATTAAGCGCTACAAAAAATGTATATAACGCCATGAAAAGGTAACGTGGAGGAGAAAACCCTTTCGGTGGCGTTAAACAGGCGCTACAAAAAATTTAGATAACGCCATAAAAAAGTATCATGGAGGAGAAAACCTTTTCGGTGGCGGTAAATAGGCGCTACAAAAAAGGAATTCTATGGCGTTATAAAAACGCTATCAAAAAAACAAATTTGGTGGCGTTTAAAAAAGTGCAACTAATACTCGAGGATTTTTAGTGGCTTGTTTTCTCGTAACGATTATCGGAACGCCACTAAAAATACGTAGTGGCGGTTTTTGGGCGCTACAAAAAATCAATTTTCTTGTAGTGATTTTATATATGGTTAAAACTTGTAAATGGGTTGCATTAATGTAACCATTACAGTAATTAAAAAGTAAAGTAAATCATTTTTATGGTGCACAGATAGATATATATTCATTAATTAATAAAATTGGTTTGAGTAACGTAAAAAAAAATATAGATTGATTGGTTGATTAATTGATTGACTGATCGTTAATCGATTGATTACGTGCATATATATTAACATAAAATGAATGTTTTAATATTGAATTAAATGACGTAAATATGTGTATATTTGGGTTTCTTGATATGAATTAATTGGAGTAAGTTTTGGAATTTAGACCCTAAAGGTTTGTTTATAGGATATAGGTGGTCCCTTCATTTGCTTTACATTTATTATCACATCGCATTCTCTTTCTTTTCATTTTCAAGTTCTCCATATAGGTTTCACTTGAACATCCATTTTATTGTTAGATTATTCATTCATTTCTTATTAACTAATAGTTGCTTCATTTTATTTATTTATAATTAATACTTGCCTCATTCTTTTCATTTCTTTCTCATTTGTTCGTTTGCTCCTTTTTAGTGCTTTACCTGAAGTTTTTATTCCCATTATTTTTTTCCATTTTTAATGTGAACATCCAAATTAATATTCATGCCATCTAATTACCATTTGCTATTCTCCGTTTCTGAAGTTTATTTTGTTTATACGTTATTAGTTATTGTACCTTCCTTTAATTAGCAACTCTTTCTTCTGAAGCTTCATATTAAAGAACGAATGATTTATTTTTATCTTTATTCATATATTTATTCCTTTACTTCACCTCTTTCAATACTACCATTTTAGGGTTGTTCATATTTTTACTTTATTTCAAATTTCTAGTTTGTTTATAAATACCTTATTAGCTGTTCATTTATTTCCATCTTCATTCCTGTAGCCTCATTTCATTTTCAAATCTCATCTTCTGTAGCTTCGTTTTTCCAAACAAACTTCCATCTCATTTTCTCTCTCTCTTCAGTTTCCTCCTTCTTCATTTTTCTTCTTCTTCAAATCTCCTTCTTCTCTTTTTTTTCAAAGCTTCCTTTCCATTTTCAATTCATCATCTTCTTTAAATTTTTCTTCTTCTTTTCCAAACATTCTTCGTTTTCCAAACCCTTTTTTTCAAATCCAGATCTATACAAACTTCTCCGTCTCTTCCAAAACTTTCTATAAAAAGGAAGAAGATTAAGATAGTAAGGAAACAAATCAAAAGGAGGAAGTAGTAGTAGATCCAAATCCGACTAGAAAAGGGAAATCCATAAAGTGAGTGCTTAAACTCACTCACGAAATACTAAATATTTATTACAAGTTAAACCAGGTCATATAGTGATAAATTTTTGATTGTTGGTTTGGAATTTTAATTGATATTTAATTTGAATACCTAAACTCCAATATGTGATAAATAGTTATTATTTTGGCCTGTTATTGAATTGGTTGATTTGTTGAATTGGTTGATTTGAATGTTGATTGTATGTTGTGATGGATGCTATTGTGATTGGATGTGTATTGTTCATTTATTTTTATATATCCTTGTTGTCACCCTATAGTTTATTGTAATCATATAAATTTTCATACTGATTATTTGAACATTGAATAAAGATATAAAACCCATGAATTTCATATATTTACATGAGAGGAAAAAAACTAGTATGTTTAGATTTACTATTTGGACAATAAAAATGATTTTGAGAAATAAACCGTCGTTACCTTATTTGAAATTTTCAAAATTAAATTTTGAAACATTGGGAAGTTTCCATAAAATTGAATGTTGAAACTTTGGAACATTTTTATAAATCAAATCTCTTGAAATATGAAATTTAATTGGGAATTGTTCTATAAATTTGTAAGTTACTAGAATGGATCTATTTTGAAATCTATTGTATTTTGAATATGAAAACAATAATTTTTTCGGAAATTTGAACCTTCAAAATTGTAGTTATCTGCATTTCTTATTTCATCTAATTTTTATTTAATTTGCATAAGAATTTTAGTTCTGACTCGAGTGTATTATTTTCCTTTACGTTCGGGTCAGCCCGAGTATTTTCAGTGTATTGAAGACCATTTTATTTTGGAGGATTAAGACGAAGATGAGTCTACTAGTTATTATAATTATTCCACTGCATCATGTGTTCCTCTACATTATTTGTTTATTTCTGATATATGTATAACTCTGATTTGAACTGTAAAAGTGTAATCAAATGTTATTTATAAAACAGCTTCATGAACTGTTTATTTGATTATTATATTTTGTCGTTCCACTATGAGATTCTGTGACTTTTTTTCTTTCTTTTCTTATTTACCCCATTAACAATCCTCCCATTTAAATGGTTTGAATTAGACATGTGTGGTTTATTGTCGATTTAAACCGTCCAAAAAGGTGGGTCGTTACCAGTTTGAAGACCGTATTTACTAGTATATTTCTACTGCATTGTTTTATTACATCTGATATGTATAACTCTGATGATACTTAAAAATTGAAATCAAATGTATATTGTAAAACAGCTTCACGAGCTGTTTATGTATTTATTATATTTTGTCATTTTGCTATGAGATTCTGTATTTTGTTTTCTTGTATCTTATTTCTTTAGAATAAAACCCTTTAATAATCCGTATTATGAATGGTTTGAGTTGGACATGTGCAGTTTATTGTCGACTTGAATCGTTTTAAAAGGTGGGTCGTCACACTTGGTATCAGAGCTTAGGTTGAGCGAACACTTAAGCCTGGAGGGTAAAGTCATTAGAGATAGGGTTAGTAATACCCTAGAATGAGGTTGGTTGTGTGTGTATGTATACACGGGAGCGTGTATTTGTTAGTGCTTTAAATATGTTTTATTGATTTCGAAATTTAGAAAATAAATAATTTAACCTAGTATTATATTTGATATATAAAAGAATAACTTGTAAAATTTGATAAGGTTATTTATGATGTGTGTGATAATAAGTAAATATTATCACTTTACTGATTGATTGATTGAGATAGTTATATTTATTATCGTTTGTTGATTGATTAGTTGTGCTTAGCCAGTTTATGAGCATCGACTATTATTGTTAATTTTCAAAATGTGTTTATCCAATCATAAGTAATTTTTCTTTTCATCATGGGATGGATAGATGTTAATTTATTGGAAACATTGAATCAAACACCTTGTGAATTTAGTTTCATAGTTTGACTATAAGGTGTTTGGCAACAATGACAGGTTAAAATTTAATTGAATTTGATAAATGTTGTTTATTTTAATCTGAACAAAGGTTTACACTTGTGGAATGATTTTATTCAATAATGTGGCTTATATAAATATGGTTTATAACTTCAAAAAAAGGAAAAAAAGAAATTCAAACTGAGAATTTAAGAACTTAAATTTCGAGGATTTTAAATCCTCTTTCCAAGTTTTGGAAAGTAATATTAGCATTGTTTGGAAGTATTATGAATATAAATTTTTTCAAAATGATTTCAAAGGGAATAGAAAGTGCGGAACTCACTTCTGTCGCTGTAAAATAATTTCGGTGATGACTGCAGCATCGACTTTTATTTTCGAATTTCAAGTAGAGGATGCCCCACTATAGTAGCGTTGTTATGCAATTGTTTTGGTGAAATGAATTTTGATTTAAATCCCTGAAGTATGATTTGGTACACATAAGATATATGTATATATTTATTTCAAATAATTTGAAATAAAACCTGAGGATTTTTTCTCGAGTTTCAGTTAAGTGATATTATGGGGGCATGTACCACACGTATTAGGATAGTTTGATTGTGCATCTGTTTGTGATATTGATGAGTGATTTTCAATTATTGAAATGAAATGAAATTTTTTACAATTTTGAATAATCGAAAACTTTAAATTGAGATAAGAACTGAAGCCAATTGTTTTAGTGAAATAATATATAAAAAATTGAGTGTTGTAACTCTTAAATTAAAAGGATAGCAGAATTTACATCAAGTTTTAAACGGTTAAATATTCTTGTTAAGTAAAATGAATAAGAATATTATGTATTATACAAGTATGAAATTAAGTTTTGAAATGTTTTATAATGAAATTGTGTTTTAAGAAATGTTTATGAACTTAGCTAATGTTTTATAAATTCAATTTGTTTGGAAGTTTTCGATTCTTTTAAAGAGAACTTTATATAAGCATAAAGTTATTTCGAAGACTATTGATTTTGAAAGGTATTCGATTTAGAAAGTAATGATCTTATATAAATGGAGTTTATATAAGTATGATATATACGAAGTTTTGATATGAAAAGTGTACTATGTATAGTATGATATATATTGAAATTGAAGATATGGAAAAGCACCCTCCATGGGAATTGGAAATTAGAGATCCACTCTGTGGATTCAATTGAATTTGATGCAATTTGTTCGAACATAAACTCATGAGTTCTTTTGACCTTTGTTTTTCCTCATAGTGTAAATCGAGGGGCAAAGATTGCCTACAGTTACCATGGATTCGCCGGGATAGCGACGTAACCATTGCGTAACTTCGATCTATGAGGGGTTTTCTGGCATAAATCAAGGGGCAGAGATTGCCCACAGTTACTATGGATTCGCTAGGATAGCGATGTAACAATTGTGTAACTGCGATCCATGGAGTTTCATGGCATAAATCGTGGGGCAAAGATTGCCCACAGTTACTACGGATTCCCTGGGGTAGAGATGTAACCATTGTGTAATTGCGATTCATGATTGAAAAGTGAAAGTCGAGTGGTACTTTCCATATTTTTTTGAAAGATTTTTAGGTATTTTCACTGGATGTGGAAATAGGTCTACTAAGTACTTGGAGATTTTTAGTCTTGCGCCTGATCAACATATGACTAAAGTCTATAAGAACGAGGAGAAACCTGTTAAGACAGTGAGTTATAAAAAGTATTTTGATATAAACTTATTTGTCTTTTCTAAATCATTTAGAAATGTTAAAAGTTGTTTATTTATAATTAATATTGCCTAAAGGCTATTTATCAACATTTTAATATAGTGAAAAGTTATTTAAATAATTAATACTGTTTGAAGTTAATAATTATTATTTATTAATAATGTTTTAAAATTACTTATTTTATTTATTAAAAATTCCTTGAAAGTAAATTGTTATTTAGTATAATATTGTTTAAAGATCCAGCCATCTATTCTGCTTCCAGTATTCGATGATTCCAGTGATGTATTCTGATTTGTATCTGATGTATCGTATTACTCTTCTGTTGTAAACTCTGATGTATTTTATATATTCATATAGTAGCTTCATGAACTACTATCTCTTTTATTTCCGCTGCACTTATTACTCTGTGTCTGTGATCTATGATATTTTATTTACTGTATATGTTCAGTTTTTCCAAATTTAAATTAACAACGCGGTATTTTGAGCAATTCAACTCCGGCATGAGTGTCTACCAATACACTTATAATGGATGCGAATGGTCCAAAATGGCGGGTCGTTACAGTTGGTATCAGAGCTTTGGTAGCTCTAGGCAAAACTTAACATATAGGGTAAATGTAGTTACAGAATCACTCTCATTCGAGTTTCAATCTCTTCCTTTTGATTCGATTCCTTGAATTTTGGAACGTTCCCTCGGTTCCGAAATTCATTCTTGTCCCTCACTATTCATATTCGTCTGAATTCTGGAGTATCCAATAACTCCACTTTGAATGATCTCTATAATAACTTGGCGGTCTCGCCAAACTTCGAATGATTTGTAAAGTGGTGAAACTCCTTTAAAATAGGCATCGATTTACCGGAGATTTCTGTATCCTCGGTTTATGATGCTATCTATTCCCTGCTATACCTGAATTCTATCTCTTGAGATCGAGTGTTGATTTACCTCGGAATTCAACATCGATCTTATTCTTGAAGTTACGGATGACCCGGTTAAGGTTGCCCGTGAATTAAATAAACTCATCCATCTCCCGATTGTGGTAATTGAATTATCTTATCTTCTGTTTCAAACTTATTTTCAAATCAAAATTCTCTTTGATTTGAGTCCATCAAATTTGAATCTCTATCCTTGCTTTGAAATTCATTCTTGTATAGTCGAGCGAGGAAGTGTATTTGTAAATTAATATTAAAATATTAGTTTCAAATTTGGTAAATGAAATAAATTTGTTTGATTATATTGTGAAAATATAAGTAAAATTTTCTGAAATTTAATAGGTTAATTAAATTGTTTGTTTGAAATGATAATATTTGATTATCATTTATTGTTCTAAATAAATTTATAAATACGGTTTATAAATTGATTTGGAATTTGAAATGAATTTAGTTCAGAAATTTGAGAATTTATTAGTTTCCGATGATTTCGAACTTTGGTTCTTAGAATTTTAAAATATATAGTATTGAAAGTATTTTCGAATGAAAATCGTTTCAAAGAATTCTTTAAAATGTTGAAATCAGTGCTCTTCTCTTTGTCGCTGGAAAATAATTTCGGTGATGGCGGCCGCATCATCGACATTCATTTTCGAGTTTCGAAGTGAAGATACTATTCTGTAGCTTTGCTACGGTTTTGTTTTGAAAAATATTTTGATTTAAATTTCTTCAGTATAATTTGATATATATATATATAAGTATCTTATTTTAAATTTAAATTGATTTGATATAAATATATTTTATATATCTCTAAATTGTTTAAAGTTAATCGGAAATCTAATTCTTAAATTTTTTTTTAAAAGATGATTTTTATTATAAATAAAACCAAAATTTGGAATAAATATTTAAACTTGAATAATTGAATTGAGAAATTTTTTTTTGTATATTGTTCAACTGCATTCTAATACAACTTACCTAAATCATTCAGAAGTTGAATATGTAATTGGATAATATATAAAAAAAATGCCTTTGTAAATAAAATTTGAGTGTTTATAATAAATGTTATACACTAAATTTTGATTATAAAGATGTTAATAGAGTTAGATAGAATAATAAGTAAATTCAGTTAATAATGAAATAAATTTGTTTTGAAAGAATTAATAAATTTGATTTGAAAGAATTAATAAATTGAAATTTGATCAAATTATGAAAATACCTTGAATTTAAAAGCAATTAGTAAAAATAAATTAATTTAAATCGAAACCTTTACGGTTTAAAGTAATTTATATGGGTTAAATATGTATGATTAGATATATTAAGTATAATACATTTAACAGTAATTTGGAATAAAGAAGAATTTAAAATTGCTGAAAATATGATTATAATAAAAGACTATTCAAATTTATGGTTTTAGAAATTGTAAATTTAAGAAAATGGGATAATAAGATAATGAATTTAGAAATAGTTGAGATTGATTTTAGTGAAATCAAATGGATTAAATCAATTATTGAATATCAATTAATTTAAAATTTGAATTTATATGGTTTAAATTAATTGTTATTTTGTATTTCAAATCTGTTTTCTTTTTGGTTGTTTCTATTCTCCTACCTCGTTCCTTTTCGGGGACGAAAAGTTTTGAGTGGGGGAGAGTGTAATGACCCATAAATTTTAACCGTTTTAATAACGTAATTAATTGAGACTTTACGAAATTTTAAACGATAAAATTTTGAAATAAAATTTTAATATTTGAAATACGTCCAGTTAAACATAGCAACTGGTAAATTTTCGTCCGAAAATATGAAAGGTTATTTCGCGCGTAAATTCACTTCAATTTAATCAGTTAAAAAGCGATGAAAATAAAATATTTCCGAAACCAAAATATTTTTACATAGAAAAATTCTAAACCATCTTCTGAGCAAAATGTCAGTTTGTCGTTTTTCCAAATTCGGACATCTTTGGCTCCATCGATCTTATTTTTCAGCGTTTTTCTTGCGTTTTCCGCTATTGGAAATTTCGAATTTTTTTTTATTAAATCATACCACTGATACCTTTATACCGCTTTGATCGTCTCGTCGTGCTGATCTCAACAGTGTATTCGTTTGTGTATTTTGGAAACCCGGTACGTGATGAAATCTGTGAAATGGTTAATCGTACCGGTACACGTTTTAAACTTTTGGTTTCTACCCACCTTTCATATACCTACCGGTTGAATTCTAGCATGCTTGATGACCTTTCATTTGTCTACCGATTGAAACAAACCGTCATTGCTTTTATTACTTTTAGGAAATTGAAGTATCCATTTAGTATATTCATTAAATTGTTAGCTACTGTTCTTTCATTTTCCATAAGAATACTACACTGCTTTTCACGTTTCCTTTCCTCTGTTCATTCTTTCTTCATTTTTCTTATCATCTTCATTTCCTCTTTCCTATGTTTTCTTTCTTTTGGTTGTGGAATTATATGTGCGACATATTTAACCTTGCCGAGATGGTGCTCACCACCCATCAAAGCCAAACCCGCACCACCCCTATCAGCCGAGCCTGCCCACTTACACACCTCCGTGACCTGCCTCGCCCCTCCTCCTTGCTCATGCCGCCTTCCCAAACCCTTCGACCCACGGCTCTCCACCGTATACCACCGAACCACCACCAATCCTTCTGCCGAGCTAAACCTCCCACACTAGAGCACACAAGTGCAGCCGACAACCATCTCCCACCCTTCGCCGAAGCCAGCCTGCCTCCCTCTCTTCAGGTTCTAGTCGAACTGTATTTTCAAATTTGAAAGATATGTTATACTTGGAAGAAAACGTATATACTATATTATATTTTATACTATTATACTATATTACTTTATATCTTATCAAGAGTTTTGGCTGTGTGTTTTATATATATGACTCTATAGGTTTATACGCGTGAACTATACTGCGTAGTTTTAAATGTTTCCCAATTGGCCTTGGTCTGTCGTGTATTGGTTGTGAAGTGTATATGGTATATACTTTGACAGCTTGCATAAATAGATGATGTGAGTTTATATATAAGTAGATTTGTCAGGTGTGTTTACATGTTTATTTATAGAAATGAACAGTGTCCTTATGAATATTGGATTATGAGTCTAGTCTTATATATATAATATGTAAATATATATGTTAATGTATGTAAGTATATCGATTTTTGGAATAGCTTTATATACTATTTTAAGCATACAATATTACAGCTTTATATACGTATAATATAGTGATAGTTTTATGTTTAAGTATTCATACGCACCTAAGAGTTTGAGTTTTATTTCAAAAGTTGATATGTATGTGCTCGTCTTGGTTATTATACACGGTAAGGTACTTTATACTATATCTTTATAGCACGTATATTATAAAAGTATTATTATATATTATATTATGATGTTGATTGATCACTTTATCCATTGTTTGAGCCGTCATTTTTCATGTTATATATAGTATATACACTATACTAGTTGTCTATCTATATGAACTGTTAGTTAAAAATAATAAGTCTATTATGTAAGTTGAGTACATATATGAACATGCATTTATTTGAATTATAATATGTATGTACAGTTGATTTAATATATATAAGTATAACCTGCCGGTTTATTTATAGGTTGGATATAAAATACATATTTTCCTAAAGTGCATAAGGCTGTCGTGTCCTATATATATGTAGATATATGTGTATATTTAAAGTTTACATATTTGGGTATCAAGCTACGTTTTAAAAGAAATTGCTTTTGAAGTATGTATATATATTTGGTTTTAATGTTTGATTTAAACAACAATTTTTGAAATATATATATATTAGAATGTGTTGAATTGAGAATATGATTTTATAGTATATATAGTTATATATATATATTCACCTATACCATTTATCACCATCGATCCAATTCTGATTTGATTTCGTCTATTCCTTGTTATCAGCTTTGATCATCGAATTCGTGCTTGGATTCGTAACTCAATTTCAGTATCTGTATCTGTGTGCGTATCCGTGTCATCTCCTGTTCTCTCTAGCCTCGAAAGGTGAGCACTCACTCACGATTAACGTTCTTTTATTTATTAAATTTGATTTCTATTGAAACGACAATTGAAATATGCTGCTGTTAGTTAAGTACACTGTTATATATGCTATTGCCTGTATCAGTTCACCTGTGACATCTGACACCATTATCTGTTAATTATTTATGCGATGATAATACAGTTTAGCTGATAATTGATTGATTGTTGATGTTTATATTGGACGTTAAATTGTTAATGTTAAAATGATAAATAGTATGCAATTGAAATTGATATAGGATAGTTAAATGTTAAATTTGATTAACTGACATTTGTATAATATGACCCCTTTAACTGTTAAATTTATTGACACGTAGGATTTGTTTAATTACATCTTGAACCACTGCATGTATGTTGTTAAATTGATGATGGATGAAATTGTAATTGAATGACAAATGAAAACCGTAATGTAATAATCTTTAATCTACATGAAATGATAATGTAGATTCTAGAAATAATTATATTAATTCGTACAAATAACAATGCGAATTAATACGGTTATTTCGGGATTATTTGAATTGATTATTGGATTGATATTGATTGTTGTTATTGCTTGTTTATTTACTTTGACACCATCCCAGTTATCACACTGCAAGTTCCCTTTGCTATGTTTTGATTTTGAATTGAATTGGAATCGGGTTGAAATGATAAATACCCAAATTGAACTTTGACCTAGGATAGAGAATTAAATAAAATCCCGATTGGTCAATAATTTGATTTAAAAATAAACGAATATTTTATTTGAATAAATAATATGGTTTTGAAATGAAGTTAAAATTTGAATTTTAAATGAAAGAAAATGTTAATATTTAATGATCTGAAACAAAATATTAACAATGTAATTGATGAAAGAATGTTGTTTAATTTGAGAAATGATTGAATTAACTTTGAAATGATTTAATAATTAAGTTTGAAATGATCTAATAATTAAGTTTGAAATTGAATTAAGTTTGAAATTATTAAACTTTGAAATTATTTAATAATTAAGTTTGAATTATTTAATAATTAAATAAGATTGAATTATTTAATGATTAAATTGAATTGAAATTCTTCAATAAGAAAAATTGAACTTTTGAATAAGTGAATTTTATTTCGTAAATAATTGAAATTGAGTTTTCTTTATTAAGTAAGTTTTGGAAAATTATTTAAGTAAGTAAATAAGTGAAATTGAATTTCTTTAACAAGAAATAAAATGCGATTTATTGAAATTAATGAAAGACTTGAAATCTAAAGAATTTGATTTGACGAATTTAATTTAATTCAAAATTGTAAGTTTTGATTTAAGGAAGTTAATCTTAAGAAATTGATTTAACGAATTGGAAATTTAATGGAAGTTGTTTTGAATGACAAATTACTTAACGAATATTGAATGAAATCGATAAATGAATTTAAGTTTGATTTGAATGTTAAATTAAATTAATTTAAATGTTTTCGAAATGAAACTTATATACGAACTTGAATCAATATTTGAATGGTTTTAAATAAAGATTGAAATGGAATTATATGGTTTTGAAATGATAATTTGGAAGTTTTGAAACGTAAATTATTGGAAGTTGGGTTTGAAAGACAAATGAATGTTGATTTACGAATTCTATTTGAAATTGAAATTGATTTGGTTTTGAAATAAATAAACGACCAATCGGTGAAATAATTACGGAAGTTATTAAAGAGACCAGAATTCGGTTATGGATATACTCTCTATCTAAACCGAAAACCACGTTAATAACTATACGCGGAGTGATGATCCAGAATGAAGTGGTTGGATTGATGTACGTGTTGACTGAAGAAAGAGAACGATAATGGATAGCCTTGACACTTGTGTCAAATTGGAAATGACTAAAACAGGAGCTGTGCCGGGCCAATGGAGGATTAGCTACCTCAAGTGGACACACTTCTTCGAACTACTTATACTTGTTGTCGATTGGTGCACCCTTGATTTTGGGAGTGTTGTTTCACGGTGTTGCGGGCGCTGCGGCGTTGCGTTCTCACCAGTCCGGATCAGGCGAACGGTAGTATCACTACCTTGGGTATTGCCTCATGTGCCTTGTCATACTTGTATTCCATTTATGCGCGACCACTACGATTTTGATTTGTACCTTTAGTATATGGATTGCCCTCTGGTGACTTCCGATTTTGGGGAAACTACGGTCTTGTATATGCTTTTGGGAATAAAAATGTGTTAAGGGTGGAATGGGCCATGACTTAACGCTATTTTGATATCTTTTATATTACTGATAGACATTATCTACCTATCGTACACTACTACATAGTAGATAGTTTGACGGATCCTTAAAGGATGGTTATTCCAAACATCCTTTAAGTTACTTGTATTTCAATTGCTATTTCACTTGAGTTGGATTTATTAATATAAGAATGTTAATCCTGACTCGAGTGTCTTGTGTTTTGCTTTACGCTCGGGTCAGACTGAGTGCACCAGTATTTGATGCTCACCTTTGGAGTTGGAGCTTTGCTTGAAGATCCAGCCATCTATTCTGCTTCCAGTATTCGATGATTCCAGTGATGTATTCTGATTTGTATCTGATGTATCGTATTACTCTTCTGTTGTAAACTCTGATGTATTTTATATATTCATATAGTAGCTTCATGAACTACTATCTCTTTTATTTCCGCTGCACTTATTACTCTGTGTCTGTGATCTGTGATATTTTATTTACTGTATATGTTCAGTTTTGCCAAATTTAAATTAACAACGCGGTATTTTGAGCAATTCAACTCCGACATGAGTGTCTACCTATACACTTATAATGGATGCGAATGGTCCAAAATGGCGGGTCGTTACAGATTTAATTATATTATTAGTCTAAATTTAATAAATCATTGGATTCAAAGAACTTAATTTTAAAGCTTGTTTAAAATGCTTTTGCTATCAATTTCTGTTATTATTTTAAACTGTTTGGGACAAATCTTTGTATAAGACTATGAGAATATTTTATATATATATTATATTTAAACTATGTGAGAAAGTTTAAGTGTTTATAAGCCTACATATTGAAGGTATATCGAAATATTCTTTTCCTCTTCCAAACG
This sequence comes from Allium fistulosum, assembly GCA_030737815.1. Classification (NCBI taxonomy): domain Eukaryota; kingdom Viridiplantae; phylum Streptophyta; class Magnoliopsida; order Asparagales; family Amaryllidaceae; genus Allium; species Allium fistulosum. Next base: position 371,189,225 of record CM060908.1, read on the forward strand.
AATAACTAAAACAGAAAGGTTTTATTTATAATCAATTTTGTTTCAAATTTTAATTTTTTTATACTTGGCTTGAATTTATTTGCATACTTCACTTCCCTCTCGTTTTCCTTTTCCTTTTGAAATAATTATGAAATTGCGTAAATGTATATAAACTTAGAAATGTTTTAAGAAATGATTCATTGATGATTTTCATATTGAATGGAAATAAATTGTGTGTAAGTAAATATCAATTAATATGAGATGGTCTCATTTGTTGCATATAGTGTGTAACGAACTGGTATTTCGAATCATTCGCATCCGCACATGTCGGACGTCGGACTTGAATTGCTCAAAACAACAGATTGTTAATTTATATTTGGCAAAACTTAGCATATATAGTAAATAAATCAATCACAGAATCATAGACACAGAGTATTACAACAATAAGCAGCGGAATAGATAAATAGTAGTTCATGAAGCTACTATAAAACATCACGGTCTAAAACAAAATACAACAAAATATCAAATACAAATGAATCTCTAATACATAAGCAACTGACAAGTCTAAACATAAAAGACTGGAATAAACTGAAATAACTGGAAGCTGGATAGATAGATCTTCAAACAAAGCTCAAATCTCCAAAGGTGAGTCTCAAATGTTGTGTCACTCAGTCTGACCCGAGCATAAAGCAAAACACAAAAAACTCGAGTCAAGATTAACATTCTTATACCAGTAAATTTAACTCAAGTGAAATGTCAACTGAAATACAAGTAACTTAAAGGATGTTTGGGATTTCCATCCTCTAAGGATCCGTGGAACTATCTACTATGTAGTAATATACGCTATTATAATATGTCTATCAGTAAAGTAAAGTATTAAAATAGCATTAAGGCTTAACCCATATCCCCCTTAACACATTTTATATAATTCCATAGTATATACAGACACTGTAAACTCCACCCGCAGGTGGGCTATCAGGGAGCACCCCAGAGGTACGACACAAACCAAACTCGGAGAAGGAGCGATAAGGCATGCGACAAGGCACACGAGGCAATGCCCAAGGTAGATAAACCATTCGCGGATCCGGACTGGTGGTAAAGCAAAGCAGCTACTACCGCCCACCTCGAGACACACTCCCAAATCAAAGGTGCACCCAATCAAATCACAAAGCAATAGAATGGTATCGAAGAAATGTGTCCGATAGGAAGAATGACCTCACTTGGCCCGTCATGGCTCCTGTTTTAGCAACATCAAGTTGACTCACGGGAGTCAAGGCTACGTTAATACCTCATACAGAATTGTCGCCAAACCATCCTACTTCATTCTGGAATCTCCACCACGAGCACAGTTGTTAAAGTGGTTTTCGGTATTGGCAGAGAGTACGACAATATCTGATCTCGGTCTCTTTAACAACCAAACGCTTATTTCACACCGTGGTCATTTCATTTCAAATAGTTCATACTTCATATCAAAATATCATATTCATTTCAAAACCATATCAATTTGATATCATTATTCGCTTTAAATAATATTCATTTCCAGAATCGTAACACTTTCAAAATCATAACACTTTTGAAATCACAACACTTTCGAAATCATAACACTTTTGTAATCATAACACTTTCCAACTTAAACAGTTTAGACATTGAGAATAATATATATATTAAAATAGTTTATATATTAAAATAGTTTATATATTAAAATAGTTGTAAATTAAAAATAGTTTATATTTATTTAAAGTGATTATACTGAAATAGTTTCCAAATTGTTTCATCCAATTCCACAAATCGATTCAAATCAACTTAAATTCCAAAATTCAATTTAAATCAATCCCAGTTCAACACTTAAAGATTCAATTCAAATTCTAAATAAACCATTTCAATTTTTATCGATTTCAAATCTAGGTTTGAACTATCACTTCAATTCTAATAAGATTCAAAGTTTAAATATTCAAACATTTCAATATAAGTTTCATTTATATTTCAACATTTAACTTTATATTTATTCAAATTGGAAAATATTCACTTAATCATTTTAATAACAACTAAATAAAATCTCAATTTGTAAATTTTAAATCGATATTAAATATTCAACCTCAATTTTATTTAAAATTTAAATTATTCATTAATCACTTTTTATCAAATCAAGTTATCAATCATATCTTTCAAAGTTTCAAAATCAATAAGTTTATATCAATTCTTATTTAAATTCAATTATTAACCAATTTAAATTCCAAGTCAGCATTAATTTATCTTCCCAACCTTTATTATTAAATTTATAAAACATCTATTTTTTAAATATTAATATAAATTTAAATAAATACTTAAACATATTACAAACTAATTAAATTAAATTTTATTAAATTAAATCTTATTATTAAATGTATTTTGTATTAAATCTTATTTTATATATTTTAAAATAATAAAATTATAAGTAAAATCTTAAAATTTATATTTTCCAAAACTAACTTATAAATTAAAATTTCCAAAACATACAATTTTAAAAATCTAAATTTTACACATATATTAAATAAATTCTTTATATTATAATTTAAAATCAATACTTAATAAAATCCATATATTTTCCTTCAAACTTTGGCAACCATTTTTCAAAATAGACCAACGGTGTCCGTATATAATTTTCTATCCTTTGGTCAAGTGATACAGATATTTATCATTTCAATCCGCAATAATTTAATATTTGCGGGTGTATATCATTTCAACCCGTAATCCCAAAATTTCAAAATCAATGAAAATCGCTTGGGTTTATCATTTCAACCCATAACGATTTTCCCATAATCTATAATATAGTTCGGGTATGTATCATTTCAACCCATAAGGAATTCTAAACCAATTGGGAACTTGCAGAGTGAGAAAAAATATAATAATAATGTAACATATCAACAACAGGCATATATCATCAGTAACATTTTAAATATAATATATACAACAAGTTATGGTGTCATATGTCATAGGTGAACTATTGTAGATAATGGCATATCAAATTTAACAATTAAATAACTTAACAATTCAAATTTTACAGCATATTTCAATCGTCATTTCATGTGATTTAAATTTACTAAATATAAGAATGTTAATCATGAGTGATTACTCACCTTTCAAGGCTAGAGAAATTTGATAACGAATTGAGCTGCGAATCCGAGCAACAAATTCCAAAGTAAAGTACGATAAACACGAATTTGACGATCAAAGCAAAGCTGGAAGTTTGGAATTGACGGAAACAAATCAACACTAGTTTAATATAAACTGATCAAAATATATGCTATATATAAAATATTCTCTTAAATAAATTTAAAACATATATTTATTTTCAAATCAAAAATTAAATTTAAACACATAAAAATACCTCTATATATTTTTGAAAACCAACTCATGTATACGGATATAAACTAACATGTATATTATAAAAAAATTCAATGTCTATTGAAAAATCAATATAACTTACTTTATTATAATATGTAAATAAACCCAAACAGATCATTGTAAAATTATATATATATATATATACAAACAGCAGATTTTTTTTCATAACTTACATAAACTATATATATAAACTAACGTATGATATAACTTACGTAAACTTTATATATAAACTAACACATATATAACTTGCATAAACATATATATATATATATAAACTGATATAAATATATAACTTCTTTTATAATATAATATATAGTAAACACTTATATACAACAACATATAATAATATATATATATACCTTCATATATGTTCAAGAATGAGAAGAGTTGTAGGCAAGGCTGTCGCGTGGCAGGAGAACTGAGAGGGGAAGGGAAGAAGGGGAGGCAGACGATCAGATCCGTGGGTGGTGGAGGTGACTCGGCAGTCGGCAGTGTAGGTTTTGCGTTGTGGCTATGTTGGAGATGGTTGTGTAGCAACTTTGGTGGTGTTGCTTTGGAGCTGCTACAGTGGCTGAAGCTTGGTCAGGGGAAGACAACTCAGGTGGTGGGCAAGATCTTGGTGGCAAAGGTGGAAATTGAAGGGAGGGTTGTGCTTGTTTCGGCTGTTGAAGGTGATGGGGTGGTCCCAGGCGGAGGGGGCAGTCAGGCATGGTGGGGTTCGGCACTAGGTCAGGGGAGGCTAGTGGCGGTTGGTCGGAGCCTGCGTGGGAAGAGTTGCAAGATGGGAAGTGGGTGATGTTTGCGGTCGAGGAAGGGTTGGACGAGAGCAGCTTTGGGAAAAAGAGGGAGGAGCACGACAGTTTTACTATAGGGCTTGGTCGGGATGTATTTGGTAGGTGGAGGGAGGAAAGTTGATCGGATGTGGTGGAGTTTGTATGCGGTCAGGCCATTCGAGTGGGTGAAGGTGACAGGCACGGTCGATTGGTGAAGTGAGCAGGTGGAATCGGGGAAAAAGTCACGGTGAGCTGCTGGCGTGGTGTGTCGCGCATGGGAGAATACAGGGAATGGAAGGTGGTCGGCTTCAAAAATTGGGAAGTAGGTGACTGCTCTACTCATTCTCCAAATATAAATTGCAAGCTTTGAAATAATTTTTTTATATGAAATACGAAAAATGAGAGGAAGGAAGCAATGGACTCGGTAGCCATGAAGAGACGATAAGATATTACAGAGAGAAGGTGAGCATAAAGCTTTCGTGTATGATTAATATAACATATATATATATATATATATATATATATAAAATTTTTGAAATGACAAAATGAAGAATACCCAGAGAGAATGAAAGGACAGTAGTAAATATCCACAAGTAGGAATAGTGAAAGCCACATGCGAATCCAGGTAAATATTTATGGGTAATGACTATTCGTTTTACACCGTGTATAATAGAATGGACAGGGAAACAAAAGGTTGAAACGGTTATCAACACGGCAAACCGTTTTGTAGATTCCACCGTGTACCGGACATCGAAATGCACAAATGAATATACTACGGAGATCAGCACTACGAGACGATCAAAACGGTACAAAGATATTAGCGATACGACCATCCTTTCAAAAGTCGATATTTCGTTGCCAAACTCCTACTGATTTGTTGAAAATAAGATAAACGGAGCTCGAGCAGTCCAAATTTAGTGAAACGAAATACGATGTCTCGCTTTGAAAATGATTTACAATTTTATTGTATAAAAATATTCGGATTTCAAAGATATTTTATTCTCATCAATTTCAACTGATTTTAACTTGGAATTTAAAATTACACAACAGAACTAACTTTCATATTTTTTGATGAAAATCAGCCATTTGCTATGTTTCAATAGACACATAACCAATATCATATTTTCATTGTTAAATTTTATTGTGCAATTTCAAGCAAAATTCTATTAATTACGTTATAAAAACCGTTAAAATTTATGGGTCGTTACACTCTCCCCCACTCAAAACTTTTCGTCCCCGAAAAGGAACGAGATAGGAGATTAGAAACAACTAGAAAGAAAAGATAGATTGAAATACAAAATACAACAATTAATTCAAAATAATATAAATTTCATTTTATTTTAAATTGATTGATATTCAACTAATTTGGTTTAAATCCAATTTATTCAATCAATAAATATTCATTGTATTCACATTTGGTTGATTTCAGCTCAATATTTTTTTTCAATTGATTTGCTTTCAATTTATTAATGTTTGTTACAAAATTCCTTTCAAATCAATTTATATTTTACTTAGCTCATGTATTATTTATTCACTTAACACTTCTTATAACATAGATTTAGTGTATAAAAAATTATTATTTCAATTAATTTTTATTAAATTTCCCTTTAAAAAAAATTCCCTTTTGGACATCTTATTACTTACATTTATATTGTATATTATTCAATTACATTCAAACCCTTTCTAGGTAAGTTTTACTAATGTTTCATATGTAATTGAGCACTATACCAATTTACCTGTTATTTATAATATTTTGATTAAGCAAAATTAAATTTGAAAAATTTATTACCTAAGTTTTCTCTTGTATAACCTCAATTACATGTTCACCCTAACATTTAACCTTTTTGAATATTTTAGGTAAACTATATATATTAGAAAGCAATTAAATCTTATACAAATAAATTTTATCCCAATTCAACTGTTTCAAGGTGTTTTAAATTCCAATTTCAATTTTAAGCACTTCAAATATATCAAAAGTTTTTAATTCATTTCAATAATTGAAAACCCTAACTTAACATAGAATTTGAGAATTAAATTTCCGTTTCACTTCCAACCATTTCGAAATAAATATATACATATACCTATATATTTTATAAATCAAATCATACTCAAGAAATTCCAATCAAATCTAGCTTCAAAACAAAAAGTATAGCAAAGCTACTAAGTGGTCTCTCCATTTTGAGACTCGAAGATGAATGTCGATGATGCTACAGTCATCACCGAAATTATTTTCCAGCGATAGAAGAGGAGAGTACTAACTTACTTCTTTTAAAATTCTTTGAAAACAATTTCTATTCAAAATACTTTTAGATAATATATATTTTCCAATCTTTTAAAACCAATTTTTTTGGAAAGCACCAGAAATTTATTCTCAAATCTTTAATTTAAATTCATTTAACTATCAAATTTCAGAAAGTTATACCTTTATATATAATATAATCATACATAAATTTATTTAATTTACCAAATTTCGAAAAAAATATTGTGTCAAATTGCTCTGTTCAAGTGTTTTGGTATTCCTATCGATAGCGTTGGCCATACGAATCGATCGAAACCCAAAATTCAAACTTAACAACTCAAACAACGCAATAAAAAAACGTTTTATATTAATTACAAATACAATCCCTCACACGATGATTCAAGAATAGATCCAGAACAAGGATAGAGGTTCAATTTAGAGAGACCCTAGTCCAAGAGAATTATAATAAGATAGGCTCGAGGGGAAGATAAGATAATTAAATTACAAGAGAAGAAGATGGATAGACTTATATAAATCACGACGACCTTAACCGGGTCAACCGGGACTTAGAAAAGACAAGACAAACTTGTTGAGAACATCGCGGGAAAATGCAATTCATGGGATCGACGAAGAGGCAGGAGCATTAGTTAATCCATAAGGTATGACTAACCATTCATGAAAACCATATGCCCGGGACGAAGGACAACAGGTCGAGCTCCAAGAATATAATCGAAGCAGAATTCAAATTCCCGCTTGGGAGATGGAGAAGCGACTTCACCAAATATCAGGATAATCTCTAATTATCGGAGTGGAGTCAAGATTACAAGGGAATTACCCTGATCGTCTATTAGAGACGGTTTGGGCTTTGCAAGGAATAACAGCATCTAAACCTAGGACGTAGAAATCTTCTGTGAATCGACGCTTGTTGTAAAGGAGTTTCACTCCTTTTCAAATCATACAAAGGTTAGCGGGACAGAAATGGAGCTATGGGATGCTCCAGTATCAAAAGGAATACAAACAGGAGAAAACAAGAATGGGTTTCGGAACACATGAGAGAGTTTCAAAATCTGAAAGAAATCCTAAGCAATGAGAATCCTAACGAAGAAATTCAAGCTCGAACGAAGATGATTCTAGAATTAATTTTACTCCATATGCTAAGTTTTGCCTAAACCTCGCTCTGATACCACTGGTAACGACCTGGTATTTCGAACCATTCCATCCGCACATGTCGGACTTGAATTGCTCAAAACAACAGATTGCTAATTTATATTTGGAAAAACTTAGCATATATAGTAAATAAATCAATCACAGAATCACAGACCCAGAGTATTACAACAATAAGCAGTGGAATAGTTAAATAGTAGTTCATGAACCTACTATAAAACATCAGGGTCTCACTACACCATACTGTCCATTTTGCCACACCCCATGCGGAAATTTTGCCACGGTCATGAGCCATGGCAATTTTACCACGGTCTTGAGCCGTGGTATACTAAATTATAATGACTATAGACCGTGACAATTTACCCTCAGGTGTACAGTATACAACTCATTCCCAAATTTGCCCGCGTTCCCTAAATCAATTTCCGCCTGAAATATGCTAAATCTCGCGCCATAGCTTGTTAATCCATTCCCGCTTCCTACGCGCGCCCTAGCTAATCCTTTCTGTCGCTCCTGAATCACCCCGACCTCAATATCGATTTGAGCATCTCCTGAGTCGCTCCGACTTCAATATCGATTTGAGCATATAGTTGTAATCAACTCTTGTGTGTCACCTCAATATTCTGTGAATCGCTCTCGTTATTACATCTTTCTTATCAGGTATTTTATTTTTATTTTTTAATCAAGAATTTGGCTGTTCTTTTTATTTTTCTCATCGGTGTTCTCTTTGTTTTTTTTTGCCGTGGTTTATTTTTTAATCAAGAACAGGTTTACCCTCTCTTTGCTGCGGTTGGCGCTGCTACAGGGATCTGTGTGTTTTCACTTGCTCGTAATATTACCATCAATCCCGAAGTTAGGTATTGATTTTGTATGTACTTTGTTTATGTTTTTTTAGATCTATGTTACTGCTTGATGTGATTGTTATGATAGTTTAAAGTAGTATAATTATCATGACTTTATTATTAAATTGGTGTTATATATTCAGATCTGTATTTGAAGTATCATTGTAGAGGGGATTCGTGCAATTTGATTTTATGTTAGTTAGTGTGTTGATCGAAATTGTTGTATGATTTTATTTGCTTTAGGAAAATGAACACAAGCTTTTTAGTTCAATATTGTTGCCTCTTATCTTCTTATTTTCTTCTTCCATTTTTTGTATATAATCGCTGGTTTAAAAAGCTTATCTGCTTAAAACCCATTTGAGTACAACAATTTCTATAACCACTTAAAGTAGTTTTGATTTATAAATTTGAGTAGTTTTAGGTGAATAGTAGAAAGCAGAAGTGTTTGGATATGTGGAATTTTGATATACTCCAATTGTAAAAGATGAAATGTCCAGCATGTTTTTCATATTAATTTATTTGCTACTTTTAAATCAAAAATAGAACTATTTCAAACTCATTTGTTATTATCCATAAGTCACCAACGTGGCAAGTGCCAACACATGGTAAAGGTTTTTTCATTGATCTGTACAAATTAACTGTTATCAATCAAGTAGTATGTTGAGTATTAAACTGTGATGTTTATTTAATTTTTGTGATTAAATAGCTGTGTCATGTGTTTTTCCAATCCAACTCTACTGCAACTAAAATAGCTGTCTAGATTTTTGTGATAATACCTGCCACAGAACACAATTTTATTTAGGACCATATTCAGCAAGCCTGTCCTGGAATGGAAGATGTACGTTGATTTTTTTCGTTAATTAGGATGGTGATGAAAGCAAATGATGGTTTTCCATTTATTTAATTTAAGGCATGGTTTGTACTGATCAAAGTGTGTTTTTCTCAAATTAGTGCAATATTTTATTGTCCTCCTACCTTTGATTTTTCATGTTAAGGATTACCATTTATGTGCATGTTGTTTCATACTACATAACAGTAGTAGGAACTTAGCCATAATAGAGTCAGTTAAGGAAAGATTGATAAAGGGGCATTTATATAATTGTTAGTGAACCAATGATTGGTTTAGCATTTAATAATGGCTTATAACACCGGGTTAATGAGATGTTATAGTTTCCATCTGAAAATATGCATGAATGCATTTAACTAAACTAAAGTATGCTGATAGTGGAATAATATACAAGTTGTAGCAGAACAATTTGATCATGCCTGGAGTACCGGATCATCTCCGTCGGAAACCAAATTTTAGCAATAGTCAAACACAAACATTTGTATCTTTAGTCAATTTTCACACTATTTGTATCATTTTTCTCTATATATTTTACATTCTTACAATTTCGATTGTTTCTTTGCATGTTATGGATCATAACACTAATTACTCGCCATACGATTCTTTTAATAGGAACTAGATGTATCCTTTCTCTTAAATAAAAAAGCAAATAAAAATCAGATTGTTATGAAAATAATGTAGTTTGATTTGTATGAATGTTGAATGGGTTGTTTTTGGTTCTATGATATTATACTTTGAGTAGTATAAATTTGTTGTCTTGCTTGATTATGAGAGATAATAATTTATGTTTGCAAGAATGGAATAATAAATGTTGACTTCAGACTTATGCACAAAGGAAGCATGTTGCTAAAATAGATTTTGTTGATGTTCTTCCTCAAATTCTTTGCTTCTGACTTGTGAATCCACAAAACAGTTGTCATCAAAGATTAAATGTACTTGTGACTATTATCATTGCACACATCTTTCAACCAACTTCCTATAGACGTGGATACAATGATGTATCACTATTATAAAAAATAACGAATCAAGCACCCAGTAAATCAGCATGATATATGGAGAGAAAAATATATTATGATATTTCTTTATTGATTGCAAATACGATCTTATTTTTGTTGAATATAAATTCCTTTATTTTTTATGCATTGTTTCCTGTTAAATAAAACTGCCAGCTTAGAATGATTGAAGTTTCTTGACATCTCTCAAGTTTATCTAACTTTTCTTTGAAAACAGAAAGTTAAAAGTGTTAAATTTCTAATATACAACATAACATTTTATAAAGTTGAAATTTTATTTAATGAGTCACCATTAAATCAATTCATCTGCTATCCCTTGTAATTTTCAACGCATTACATGCTCAGTTGTCAAAAGTAGGTGACGTTTTAAGGTAATGTCAAGTGTATGCAAAAATTTGACTGAAAGACCCTTGACTTGTTAATGCAAGTTTATAATATAATATATGGTGTTGTCTCAAGTCTTAATGCATATTATAAAGTTTGATGGGCATGGGATACCAATAGCAAACCGACCTATGATAATCATTTATAGTTGCTGTCAACACTGTTATCTGTAGAATTAGAATAGTCATGCTTTAGACACTTGGTCCTTCAACAAGGACTTGTGCATGTATTCAAAGATTTGACTTCTATTCATAAAGTCATGGCAATAAACTTATTTGCATGGTCAGTTTTCCCCATTTTCATCGAGCATTTATAACCAGTGGACATTACTATGCAATGCATAATTGTTGAAAACATATATTCCCTTTTACATCACCTTTTTTTTTGTTGGTGGTGTCAGTATTAGTAAATGCGAAAACTTGTCTCAATGACTTATTTATCCTCTTTAGGTTTAAGGACACACATTTTACTTCGTATAAATGGCTTCATTTGTTTAATTTTATGCAAAGGATGATATTTTATCTTCTTTAAGTTCTTTGGATGTGTGCTTCAACATTGTTTGTTTTACTAACCTGGTTGTTTCCCATTTTCAGCTTTGACAGGGGATGTTGTTTGAAGAAAAAAAAATAGATGAAATTGTATGTGGCAAACCTTCCTTTACTCTCTGTCTAAAGCCTGAAGGTAACAACAACTTTTACTTTCCTCTTAAACTTTCTGTCTATGGTCTGTACCACTATTAAAATGTCTATCTAATTTGTAGCAATCAAATGATGCACACAATTAGCACTTGTTAAAGGCAAAAAAAGATGGAGAAGCAAGATACGAGGGAAACAAAAACATCACAGGTTCCATAATGTTGTGCATGTTCAATATCCAAGTAAAAGATCCAACCAGAAAGTGAAACAAATAGACAAAGATATTATACAACAAACTATGATTAACATTAATACATCTGCATTATTTCAAATTAATTGTAATTTTTTTAAGTATCACCAAAGAAAATGAATCCAAAACTGAAAATTCAAAAAAATAAAATAAAATGCGGGGCTTATGATATATGAAAACATTTGACTGCATGTTTGGTTACTTTAGTGTGTAGGTTCATTTTATAATCCCTTGCTTAAGTTTACAAATTTCATGACAGAAAGTTTCCATTTTTTTTTTAAAAAAATTCTTATTGGGCTTATGGCAATTGTTTTTATTGTTATTAAATTGGGTTGTATCTTACTTACAACCTCTCTTTTATTGGGGTTTTAATACTGTAGCAATGAGGTTTAATTATGCAAGAGAAGGAAGAAAACATGCTTTATCATTGCTTTTGAATACGGCTGTTGATTCTAAAAATAAGAATAGTAAGATGGTTTGTATTTGTGAATAAAAACATATATTTGGGCGTGCTTTGAAATCATAATATCCACATCAGAATTACATGTTTTTTTTCATAAAACATAGTAAGTATGTTAAAAAGAGCTTAAATCATTGCAGTGCACTAAGCTGAGTGCACCGCCTTGCACTGAGCTTAACTAAGTGCACATTTAGTTTAATTTTATATATTGATTTTTGGCTAGAAGTAGATATGTTTTTTATGATTTTTTTTCCAGTTACGCAAGTGTTACCTGATGCATGTATGTTCTTATTCTAATAATAGCTTATTAGGCCCATTTTCCATTTATTTTATGAATGCAGGCTTGTTTATGCGATGCTTAAAGGGAGATTGTGGATGGTGGTATTGTTGTAAAGGTAAAAATAATTTGATATTCAAGTAATTTTCAAATTAAACGTTGCATAATATAGTTTGGTAACTATTAGAATAGTTAGCTTATTAACTAATTCATCGTTTTATTGCACATGTACTCGTTTGGTTTGGTAATTATTGAAATTATCATTCAATAGGGGGAAAATTATTAACAATAACAAAAATCAGACATAGTAAAATGGTTTAAATGAACATACTATAGGCCATCGTTTCCTTCTATTTTTCAAAAGCAATTATACTATAGCTTCAATAAGAAAATTACTAGAATTACTATTCATATCTTTTATTTTGAAATGGTACTTTATATACAACATGTCACTGGGACAACATATCACATGTCAATAAACGTTCGAATCACGCTACGCAAGTTTCGAACTTGTGATCTCTCGCACCAAAGCCGAATCACTTAATCGCTTGGACGATGGTGCTTGTCACTATTCATATCTTTTCTTATAAAACATAGTTTAATTGCGAATAGTTACTTTGTGGTTGGGTGTGATCTCTTCTGGTATATTGTAAAACATAGTGTAAATGTGGATAGTTACTTTGTGGTTACTTGACAATAATATGTAGGAGTTGGACGTCGACTTGTTGCCTTCCTTACGAAAATATTTTTGCAATACATAAGTTAATAAGTTGGGAATATGATATTTTAATAATAGCATTACACAGGTCCTTGATTGCAGTTTATGTAGGCTCCAATCTTAGTTATGTTAATTAAGTAGAAAGTTCAGTGGAAGATAAGGCATATAAAGTGAAGTTGGAAATTGTGCTTTTTGTCGGTACTATCCAGCAATAATATGAAACTATATTATCAACTCATATATGATGTACACACATGCAGCATACTTCATATATGCTATATCATAGGAATTGTGGTTTCTGGTTTGACTTAATAGTTGATAGAGTAAGCTATGAATTGCTACTCTAAACCTATGCCCCAAATTGCAAGGAGCAGAATCAATACTTACTACAACACATTTAACTTCTGTTTTTCAGTTTGTGTACAGAATTAAAAGTCATTGTCCTAACTTTTGTTTGTGTACAGTTAATTTGAAAGTATTCTTACCGCAGCACATTTAACTTCTGTTTTTCCGTTAGGTATTTGTTTATTTTATTCAACGTGCCCATTTACTACAACACATACAGTCAAAAACAACACATACAGTCAAAAACAACATTGAGAAAATGCCTGAATTAATTGCCTCTAGAATACATCTTGGGTCGTGCATCTACCTCTAGAATACACATTGTGCTAACAACTTGTCTTAATTATTTCTTGTCTTACTTGTTTGCAGGTGAACGAACTTCACATAATACAGGATTGCAAACTCTCTAAACCCTTGGGCTGCAGCTTTCTTTCAGACTTTGATAAGAATCGATTAGTTGATGGGTTTCTTTTAATCATAATGTATATTTCAGTTAAACACTATCGTTTGTGTGACGACCGCCCATGACCTCTGCACCGAATCTAAAGATAGAGCGCTGTAGAGTGTGCCAGGCGACCATGGAAGATTGTCAAGGTAAGATTAAAACAACAGAATCTATCGTATTACTCACAGCGCATGGACAAAATACAATAGAACATATGTATAGTGAAGCTTTACAGAACAAAATGACATCATATAAAACTCCATAATAGTTGAATACAAGCATCCACATAGTCAATACATCAAGCCTCACTACATATCTCTCAGAGAATACAAAACAGCGGAATATCCAATACATATAATAAGAAGATAATATGCAACCCTCCAGCTCGTCTTCGATATCAGCATCGTGAGAAGAGAACAGCACCTGTCACCTGCTACCTTGTCTGCCCATCCCAAAATGGACGAACAGCCCAAGGCAATAAGAATTAAAACATAAAGCCTTGAGTCAGACAACAGTCTTAGTGAGCAGTAAATTAACTAACAACATACCAAAAGAGCATAAGGGAAAAGGAATAGGAATACAACCCTCCCACTCCAACCTCATTCTACAGTGATAGCCCCCAGACACACACTAAGCAGAAGCAAACATAGCAGAGCATACAATTTAAAGTAAAGCTACTATCACTCGAGTCAAGGGCGATGTTTTCCAAGTACCAAGGCCTAAATCAGATAAGCACCCAGAAAATACCGCTCTTGAGTCCGAATGACGATACAACCAAACATCCATGACTCTGGCTATCACTGTTATCATTGCTTCGATATCACCGTTAATTGAATGACCGGCACATTCTTTCAGCCGTCCGTCAAGGGCTAATGGAAACCCCGGTTCTAGACATAACTCCCGCACGTCGTCGCAACCCGTGCTTAGGACTGTCGAATCTGCCCAGAGTACTCGACCATCAACAGTTAGTCGTTGGGACTATCGAATCTGCCCAAACGTACTCTTGCTTAGAGCATGCTAGAACCTTCAACAACGATGCTATCCAAACCTCCTAGTCATCCTCCTCGACGACTATTCTCATATCCATTCATTATCCTCAACTCGAATCATATCACCGAGTTATCAACATGCTTGGAATGATCCCGTCTGGATTAGACCAAGTCTTCATCACATGATAGCCTCACTTCATCACATCCTCACGAAGCCTCATCTCAACATCACGTCATCGAATCTATGCATAAGAGCTTCATAATCCCGCTACATATGCCACGAGCAGCTTTCCCAATCCAAGAGCCTTTCCCTTAGCTTTTGAATCATCTTCGGTCTAAATCAAACCATCAATCATCTAATTCATATCAATCAATCAAATCAAACATTAATCCAAACAATCAAGCATTCAAATATGATCTAAGTAGACAATTATAACAATAATGGCATTTTCGTAATTAAAGAGTTGAAAGTCCAATAAGCATGAAAACATGAACAATATCTCTACAAACTTGATGAATGAACTTGCATAGGTTAACATGTGATAAAATGGATGTAACATCATCATGAACAATGGATCTACATGGATCTACACTTAGGATGAAGAAAATGCATGGAGATCACTATTTTAACACTAAAACGAGCCAACAATCCGATATACTCCTTTGGATCCGTGTGAGAGATAATCACCACTCACCAAATCACCTAAACAACCTCAAATCAACACACTTCAGATCTGGACAGCAAAGGGTCAAGCTTGATCTATCACGAATCCGCTTCAAACGAAGAAATCTCTCTTGAAAAGATGAAGATCTTCAATCTAAGCTCTTGAATCTTCAATTTGATCTTCAACTTGGATGGATGGAAGCACTAGATTAGAGTGGAGAAAAGAAGTGAAGAAGTGTAGAAGTCGAGCTCTCAAAATGGCAGCACTTCGTCGCTTCAAAATCCGGATCCCAAAAATGAAGAGAAACTCTCCTATTTATAGCTGAAATCCCTATCTCGTCTGCCTCCATGAGTCGTTTACGACTCACGACTCAAAGCCCTACGACTCAACGACTTAACACACTTCTGCCTATGACTCACGACAAAACAGTTATCTCCTAAGTCGTCTCCGACTTATAGCATGCGCCTACGACTCACCAGACCCCCTGTCTACGACTTAAATGCGCACGCCTTACTTGGTTAGACGACTCAACTACTAACTCGTATATGACTTATCGCAAAGGCTACGACTCATCCACTTGCGCGAGTTATCACCTACGCGCGACTCAACAGCTTACGACTCATCCCTTAACTCGTCTACGACTTAACTGGTTAGACGAGACAACCCATTCTACGACTCATCAAACAACAGGGATACGACTCATCAGATAACTTGGGTACGACTCATCAGATAACTTGGGTACGACTCATCAGATAACTTGGGTACGACTCATTAGATAACTTGGGTACGACTCATCTCCTAAGTCGTCTATGACTCAACACATAGGCTACGACTTAAAGGATACGACTTAACTGGTTAGACGACTCATCACTTAACTCAGTCAGCTCTTATGTCGTAAATCCCTAGGTCGGTCACTTACTTGAGTCGCCCAATTTCTTAAGTCGGTCATACGACCTATCCTATCCCACGACTTACTTCCTCCACGTCCTAAGTTACCAACCAATCTAACCCTTAAGTCCTCACCAACTTAAGTCTATTCCTTAGGTCGCCAAACCTTGGGTCACTCATCTCCTAAGTCGTATACGACTCATGACTTATGCTAAGTCATGAACGACTTAGGACTTGGGCAAAATTTGCCTAAAATCTGAAATGGCTCAAAATGCTAAGACTCCAGATTTGACGAACTTTTCAATCCGTAAAATACGGGTCGTTACATTCTCTCCCCCTTAGGAATTTCGCCCCCGAAATTCCAAACAAACAAAGCAATCGAAGACTATTCTGTACGCCTACCATCCATCGCAATCAACAAACCATGCATCCAATTCTAGCTTAGCGTACAGAATTCTAAAACTAGAACAAGTTACAATGTCGCGAGATGACACGACACCTTAGGGCCATACCTTGAAGAGTTCAGGATGAGCTGCCTTCATCCTCTCTTCCACCTCCCACGTACAGTCGTTATCATCATCACTCCATTGTATCTTGAGCAACTTAACTACCTTCCTCCTAAGCTGTTTCGTGTCGGTTTCAACAACACGAAGCGGCTTACGAGGTCTTCTATCGACTGGATCAACTTCGAAGTCTTCACAGCTATCAGCAGAAACCACTGTATTCGAGTCGTGCACATACTTCCGTAGATATGATACATGAAAAACATTGTGCACACCCGACATCTTCTCAGGTAACTCCAACCTATAGGCGAGCTTTCCAATTCGCTCGATGATCGGGAATGGTCCAACAAATCTCGGAGTCAATTTTCCTTTCTTCCCGAATCGAATAACATTCTTTAGTGGAGAAATCTTCACAAAAACCATATCTCCTGCGTCGAATTCCAAATCCTTTCGACGCTTATCAGCATAACTCTTTTGACAGTCTTGGGCTGCCTTCATTCGTTGCCGAATGATCTCTATACAATCTGAAGTCTGACGAATCATCTCTGGCCCAAGCATCAGCTTTTCTCCAGTTTCCAACCAACATGTTGGAGAGTTACACGGTCTTCCATACAATGCCTCATACGGTGCCATACCAATGCTTGACTGGTAACTGTTGTTGTACGCAAACTCCACCAAATGAAGGTGATCTTCCCATGATCCTTCGAAGTCCAAAACACATGCTCTAAGAAGATATTCCAAAACTCGGTTGACTCTCTCGGTCTGACCATCTGTTTGGGGATGATAAGCTGTACTCAAACACAACTCGGTTCCCAAGACTTCCTGGAAGCTCTTCCAAAATCCACTAGTGAACAATGGGTCTCGATCGCTCACTATACTCTTCGGAATACCATGGAATCGAACTATCCACTTAACATACAACTCAGCCAACTTTGATGCAGTCCTAGTCGATCGGACAGGAATGAATCGTGCACTCTTAGTCAAACGATCCACAATGACCCAAATCCCTTCATTTCCCGTTCTGGTTCTAGGCAATCCATCGATAAAATCCATCGACACTTGTTCCCACTTCCATGTAGGAACTTCTAATGGCTGAAGCAATCCACTTGGCTTCTTCTGTTCGGCTTTTACCAACTGGCAGTTCATACATTTGGAAATAAAATTTCCAACATCCTTCTTCATACCTTCCCAGTAGTAGGTTCTCTTCATATCCCGATACATCTTATTTCCACCTGGATGAATTGTCAACTTCGAGTGATGACTTTCCTTCAGAACTTCACTCCTCAATTCATCTATATCGGGAACAACTAGTCGTCCTTGCTTCCGAAGCCAACCCTCTCGATCGACCTCGAATCCTTTATCCTTTTCTGGATCCAATCCAGATTCTAAATCACGGATAATCCTGACAAGCTTATCGTCTCGCTTTTGGCTCTCGCCAATCCTTTCCACAAGAGAAGGTCTTATCGATAAGTTTGCCAACATCTCAGGTTCCAATTCACATCTAGGCCTGAAGTCAAATCCAACTAAATACTCGAGACTCTTCCATTCTGAAAACATGGCTCCCAATCCTGCATGTCTTCGACTTAACGCATCTGCCACTACGTTACCTTTTCCCGGAGTATAAGCTATACCAAAATCATATGATGCCAAAAACTCTAGCCAACGTTGCTGCCGAAGATTCAAATCCTTTTGGGAGAAAAGATACTTCAACGACTTGTGATCCGTAAACAACTCGAATCGAACTCCCAACAGATAATGCCTCCACATCTTCAGAGCAAATACAATCGCCGCTAATTCCAAATCATGAGTTGGGTAATTCCTTTCATGCGGCTTCAGTTGTCGACTGGCATACGCAACAACTTTATCCTTCTGCATCAGCACTGCTCCAAGTCCAGTACCACATGCGTCGGTGTAAACCACCATCTCATCATTCCCACTAGGAATAGTCAAAATAGGAGCACTCGTCAATCTCTCTTTCAGGATTCCGAAAGCTTGCTCACACTTAGCATCCCAACAGAACACTTGGTTCTTCTTCGTCAATCCTGTTAATGGTGCAGCTACCTTGGAGAAGTCTTTGATAAACCGTCGATAATATCCTGCTAATCCAAGAAAACTTCTCACATCAGATGCATTCTTAGGTCTAACCCAATCCTGGATTGCTGCCACCTTAGCGGGATCAACCGCTATTCCATTTCCAGAAATCACATGGCCTAAGAACCTCACTTCACTCTTCCAGAAGTGACACTTCGAAAACTTAGCTCTCAGCTGATGTTTCCGCAAGATTTCCAAAACAATACGCAAGTGCGTCTTGTGCTCCTCTTCCGTTCTGGAATAAATCAGAATATCATCCACGAACACAAGTACGAACTTGTTCAACTGATCTCTGAACACTCTATTCATAAGATCCACAAAATATGCTGGTGCGTTAGTCAATCCAAACGGCATTACCAGCCACTCAAAGAAACCGGATGGTGTCCTAAAAGCAGTCTTCGGCACACTATCCTTAGCCACTCTCAACTGGTGAATCCCGTTGCCAAATCCATCTGAGAAAACACCTTAGCTTCGTGAAGCTGATCAAACAAGTCATCTATTCTCGACAATGGATACTTGTTCTTCTTAGTCACCTTATTCAGCTCACGATAATCGACGCACAATCTCAACGACCCATCTGCCTTGGTTGCAAACACAACTGGTGCACCCCACTCGGACACACTACGCCGAATGAATCCTTTCTGTAAAAGGTCATCAACTTGCACCCTCAACTCCTGCTGTTCCCTAGGCACCATCCGCCTAAGAGGCATCACAACAGGTCTGGCTCCTTCAACTAGATCTATACGAAACTTGATCTCTCTATGCGGCGGCAACCCTTTGACTTCGTCAAAGACATCCTCGAATCCATTTGCGATTGGCACTAAAGACAGTCCATCCCGTGGAACAACTAGCGAATACATGAAGCTTATGAAGACGCCTTCCTCATGCTTACATCGTATCACAATCTTTCGCCCCTCCACATTCTCGACTGTCACCTCCAGCCTCTCACAATCAACCTTAGCCGCATACTTCCTAAGCCAGTCCATACCCAAGATAATTCCGAACCCCGCAAAGTTCAGAACAAAGCAATCACAAACAAAAGAGCAACCATGACTCGACACAACTAGACCACGGCATAACATACACAAACAGGACGAACCCCCAACTGGATTAGTCACAACCAATGGCCTATCAACAATATCCGGTGCCAAACCTAACCGGCCTACAAGTTCATTACAAACAAACGAATGCGACGCTCCAGTATCAAACAGAACTCTAACCGGAACACCACATAGGAAAAGAGTACCTTGAACAACCACACTCTTTCCCTTCTCTTTAGCAGTAGGAGCTTTTGAAGACGACGGAACAGCTCCCAAAGCATAAGCTTGCATGATCTGCTTGTCCTTCCTCGGTTCTGGACAATTCTTCCTGATGTGCCCTGGCTTGTCACAGTTGTGACACTTCATTGGCACCTTCGGATTCTTACAATCCTTAGAGAAATGGCCCTTCTGCTGACAATTGTAGCAAGTCACCTCGCCTTTCGGCTTCTTCTGGCCATCCTTACCCTTCTGCTGCTGCTGCTTCCTCTTCTGGTTTCCACTCTGCTGTGGTTTAGACTCTCCCTTGGTAACAGCAACAACAGGTCCTTCCTTAGGAAACAGACTCTCATGCCTAAGAGCTTTCTCCACAAGCTTCTCAAATGAATCGTCCAAATGATCCACCAACTGTCTCCCTAGATAACTGTCCAAGCCTGTCACAAACTTCTCATTCTTCTGATATGCAGACTCAATATATGACCGGGCATACTTGGACAAAGCTTCAAACTCAGAAACATACTCAAGAACTGATCTTCCACCTTGCTTGAGCTCCACAAACCTCTTGAACAGAACAGACTTCTGAGCTGTAGAAATGAACTTAGCTTCAAATCTGACTTGGAATTGCTCCCAAGTAATCTCTTCTTCCGGAGTATCGATGGTAATAGAGTTCCACCAATCAGAGGCTCTCCCCTGAAGCTTCCTTGATGCCAACTTCCTCTTAGTTTCATCATCAATTCCCAAATCACCAAAGATCCTTCTACAAGCATCTATCCATCTCTGGACTTCGATAGTTGATTCTGTTCCCAAGAAAACCTTTCCTCCAAGAGCAGTGTAGTCCTTACACAACTTAGCAAAATCCACCGGTTTTGGAGTTTGAATTTGAACTCCAACATCAACTGCCGCTCCCGGAACTGGTATCCTCCTCATGATCGAAGTCATCATAGCTTCGAACATGGCTGCATAATCAGCAGTCTCTTCAGTAGCACGGCCTTCCCTAGCAGCTGGTCTCCCTCTTCGACTCATTCTCAATATCTATAAAAAGGAATGATTAGAACATCTAGAGAAACAACTGCATAAAGGACTCAAACTCTACTAAGCTACTATATTATATATAGTAATCATCCATCAAAATACAATTACGTCTCTCATACGTAGTTACGACGGCGAGCGTTGGGTAAAATCGATTAACCAATGCTCTGATACCAAATGTGACGACCGCCCATGACCCATGCACCGAATCTAAAGATAGAGCGCTGTAAAGTGTGCCAGGCGACCATGGAAGATTGTCAAGGTAAGATTAAAACAACAGAATCTATCGTATTACTCACAGCGCATGGACAAAATACAATAGAACATATGTATAGTGAAGCTTTACAGAACAAAATGACATCATATAAAACTCCATAATAGTTGAATACAAGCATCCACATAGTCAATACATCAAGCCTCACTACATATCTCTCAGAGAATACAAAACAGCGGAATATCCAGTACATATAATAAGGAGATAATATGCAACCCTCCAGCTCGTCTTCGATATCAGCATCGTGAGAAGAGAACAACACCTGTCACCTGCTACCTAGTCTGCCCGTCCCAAAATGGACGAACAGCCCAAGGCAATAAGAATTAAAACATAAAGCCTTGAGTCAGACAATAGTCTTAGTGAGCAGTAAATTAACTAACAACATACCAAAAGAGCATAAGGGAAAAGGAATAGGAATACAACCCTCCCACTCCAACCTCATTCTACAGTGATAGCCCCCAGACACACACTAAGCAGAAGAAAACATAGCAGAGCATACAATTTAAAGTAAAGCTACTATCACTCGAGTTAAGGGCGATGTTTTCCAAGTACCAAGGCCTAAATCAGATAAGCACCCAGAAAATACCGCTCTTGAGTCCGAATGACGATACAACCAAACATCCATGACTCTGGCTATCACTGTTATCATTGCTTCGATATCACCGTTAATTGAATGACCGGCACATTCTTTCAGCCGTCCGTCAAGGGCTAATGGAAACCCCGGTTCTAGACATAACTCCCGCACGTCGTCGCAACCCGTGCCTAGGACTGTCGAATCTGCCCAGAGTACTCGACCATCAACAGTTAGTCGTTGGGACTATCGAATCTGCCCAAACGTACTCTTGCTTAGAGCATGCTAGAACCTTCAACAACGATGCTATCCAAACCTCCTAGTCATCCTCCTCGACGACTATTCTCATATCCATTCATTATCCTCAACTCGAATCATATCACCGAGTTATCAACATGCTTGGAATGATCCCGTCTGGATTAGACCAAGTCTTCATCACATGATAGCCTCGCTTCATCACATCCTCACGAAGCCTCATCTCAACATCACATCATCGAATCTATGCATAAGAGCTTCATCATCCCACTACATATGCCACGAGCAGCTTTCCCAATCCAAGAGCCTTTCCCTTAGCTTTTGAATCATCTTCGGTCTAAATCAAACCATCAATCATCTAATTCATATCAATCAATCAAATCAAACATTAATCCAAACAATCAAGCATTCAAATATGGTCTAAGTAGACAATTATAACAATAATGGCATTTTCGTAATTAAAGAGTTGAAAGTCCAATAAGCATGAAAACATGAACAATATCTCTACAAACTTGATGAATGAACTTGCATAGGTTAACATGTGATAAAATGGATGTAACATCATCATGAACAATGGATCTACATGGATCTACACTTAGGATGAAGAAAATGCATGGAGATCACTATTTTAACACTAAAACGAGCCAACAATCCGATATACTCCTTTGGATCCGTGTGAGAGATAATCACCACTCACCAAATCACCTAAACAACCTCAAATCAACACACTTCAGATCTGGACAGCAAAGGGTCAAGCTTGATCTATCACGAATCCGCTTCAAACGAAGAAATCTCTCTTGAAAAGATGAAGATCTTCAATATAAGCTCTTGAATCTTCAATTTGATCTTCAACTTGGATGGATGGAAGCACTAGATTAGAGTGGAGAAAAGAAGTGAAGAAGTGTAGAAGTCGAGCTCTCAAAATGGCAGCACTTCGTCGCTTCAAAATCCGGATCCCAAAAATGAAGAGAAACTCTCCTATTTATAGCTGCAATCCCTATCTCGTCTGCCTCCATGAGTCGTTTATGACTCACGACTCAAAGCCCTACGACTCAACGACTTAACACACTTCTGCCTATGACTCATGACAAAACAGTTATCTCCTAAGTCGTCTCCGACTTATAGCATGCGCCTACGACTCACCAGACCCCCTGTCTACGACTTAAATGCGCACGCCTTACTTGGTTAGACGACTCAACTACTAACTCGTATACGACTTATCGCAAAGGCTACGACTCATCCACTTGCGCGAGTTATCACCTACGCGCGACTCAACAGCTTACGACTCATCCTTTAACTCGTCCACGACTTAACTGGTTAGACGAGACAACCCATTCTACGACTCATCAAACAACAGTGATACGACTCATCAGATAACTTGGGTACGACTCATCAGATAACTTGGGTATGACTCATCAGATAACTTGGGTACGACTCATCAGATAACTTGGGTACGACTCATCAGATAACTTGGGTACGACTCATCTCCTAAGTCGTCTACGACTCAACACATAGGCTACGACTTAAAGGATACGACTTAACTGGTTAGACGACTCATCACTTAACTCAGTCAGCTCTTATGTCGTAAATCCCTAGGTCGGTCACTTACTTGAGTCGCCCAATTTCTTAAGTCGGTCATACGACCTATCCTATCCCACGACTTACTTCCTCCACGTCCTAAGTTACCAACCAATCTAACCCTTAAGTCCTCACCAACTTAAGTCTATTCCTTAAGTCGCCAAACCCTGGGTCACTCATCTCCTAAGTCGTATACGACTCACGACTTATGCTAAGTCGTGAACGACTTAGGACTTGGGCAAAATTTGCCTAAAATCTGAAATGGCTCAAAATGCTAAGACTCCAGATTTGACGAACTTTTCGATCCGTAAAATACGGGTCGTTACAGTTTGTGACTCTACTGTAGTAATATTTGAAATGTATATTAGTGTTTCAGTTGACTAAAATATTTGCCTGTACCTTTCATTTTGCATAATACTATCGATTTTATTTTTCAATGATATTTCAATTTTTTATCAAGAGTTTTAAGATGTGTCGAATTATATCCTGGAATCGAAATTGATATCTTTTTTTATTTTATGGTAAACTTGTCATTGGAATTTTTATTATAATTGAAATTCTAGAAAAAAATAGAATAATAGCATATGTATATTTTTCCACTGAATTGGACTGTGGCTAAAAAAAATTAGCCACGACCGAAAGCCGTGGCTAAACAAAAATTTGCCACGGCTCTAAGCCGTGGCTGAACGCATACTTGCCACGGCCTAAAGCCGTGGCAAATATGTACACAGCCACGGCTTAGGGCCGTGGCTAAATATTTTCCACTAGGCATTTCGCCACGGCTTCGGGCCGTGGCAAAATCACTTTACCACGGCTCAGAGCCGTGGCTAAATGGCTTTTCTGGTGTAGTGTCTGAAACAAAATACAACAAAATCTCAAATACAAATGAATCTCTAATACATAAGCAACTGACAAGTCTGAACATAAAATAATGTAATAAACTGAAATAACTGGAAGGTGGATAGATAGATCTTCAAACAAAGCTCAAATCTCCGAAGGTGAGTCTCAAATACTGTGTCATTCAGTCTGACCCGAGCATAAAGCAAAACACAAAACACTCGAGTCAGAATTAACATTCTTATACCAGTAAATTTAACTCAAGTGAAATGTCAACTAAAATACAAGTAACTTAAAGGATGTTTGGGAATTTTATCCTTTAAGGATCTGTGGAACTATCTACTATGTAGTAATATATGCTATTATAATATGTCTATCGGTAAAGTAAAGTATTAAAATAGCGTTAAGGCGTTACCCATATCCCCTTTAACACATTTTATATAATGTCGTAGTCTATATCGATACTGTAAACCCCACCCGCAGGTGGGCTATCAGAGAGCACTCCATAGGGATGTATTTGGCAGGTGGAGGGAGGAAAGTTGATCGGCTGTGGTGGAGTTTGGATGCGGTCAGGCCATTCGAGTGGGTGAAGGTGACAGGCACGGTCGATTGGTGAAGTGAGTAGGTGGAATCGAGGAAAAAGTCACGGTGAGCAGCTGGCGTGGTGTGTCACGCAGGGGAGAAGACAGGGAATGGAAGGTGGTCGGCTTCAAAAATTGGGAAGTAGGCGACGTGCTTTGCTCATTCTCCAAATATAAATTGCAAGCATTGAATTTTTTTTAAATGAAACATGAAAAATGAGAGGAAGGAAGCAATGGACTCGGCAGCCATGAAGAGACGATAAGATATTACAGAGAGAAGGTGAGCATAAAGCTTTCGTGTATTATTAATATATATATATATATATATATTATTTTAGAAATGACAAAATGAAGAATACCAAGAGAGAATGAAAGGACAATAGTAAATATCCACAAGTAGGAATAGTGAAAGCCACACGCGAATCTAGGTAAATATTTATGGGTAATGACTATTCGTTTTACACCGTGGATAATTGAATGGACAGGGAAACAAAAGGTTGAAACGGTTACCGACACGACAAACCGTTTTGTAGATTCCATCGTGTACCGGACACCGAAATGCACAAATGAATATACTACGGAGATCAGCACTATGAGACGATCATAATGGTACACATATATTAGTGATACGACCATCCTTTCAAAAGTCGATATTTTGTTTCCAAACTGTTACTAATTCGTTGAAAAAAAGATAAACGGAGCTCGAGCAGTCCAAATTTAGTGAAACGAAATACGACGTCTCACTCAGAAAATGATTTACAATTTTATTATATATAAATATTCGGATTTCAAAGATATTTTATTCTCATCAGTTTCAAATTATTTTAACTTGGAATTGACAATTACACAACAGAACTAACTTTCATATTTTTAGATGAAAATCTGCCATTTGCTATGTTTCAATAGACGCATACCAAAAATCATATTTTCATTGTTAAATTTTATTGTTTAATTTCAAGCAAAATTCTGCTAATTACATTATAAAAACCGTTAAAATTTACGGGTCATTACATCGTTGTTATAATGATTTTTAGTTGCATATAGTTTAACATCACTAGAGTTGCATGTAGAATTGCATCGTTTTGTTAGTTGCATCACATTGCCTTTTTGCATGTAGTTTTTATATTGTTATGTTGCTTGTGCTTATGATAGGAATAGCTAGTGTATTATTCTTTTGTAACGTTTGACTCTCTTTTGGATTATGTAAGTGCAATTCAGGTATATTTAAGAAAGACTAATTTGAGGATTATGATTTCATAAGTAAAGTTTTGTTGCCTGATAAATGGGTACGTATTTATATTGTTGGTTGGTTGATGATTTTCTACCCCTAATGTGGGGGGCCACTTGGCTTTTGTTTTCTTTCGATTGGTTTGGGCCCATAGGACTGTTTGTAGTTTTTCCAACTCAATCGCGCAAAGGAGGTGATGTCGAATTTTTTTGAAATTTTAGGAGTTAGAAATTTTTTGTAAAATAATAAAACTAAGTATAAGTTTAAGTGTTTATAAGTTGATTGTTTTAGGGAAAACATATCAACATGTCATATTTCTTTTCTTTATTCCTTTTCAAGGACGAAAAGTTTTGAGTGGGGGAGATTGTAACGACCCGTAGTTTTTAACCATTTAATAATATTAAAATTAATATAATTATTGAATAAAAATGGTTAGAAATAATAAATTTATGTTTTTATAAATGAAATATATTAATAGCGAGTCATGAACTTAATTTGAATTTTTAAATGACAACAGATTGCAATAAGATAAAAGTTTTAACTTATATTAGAATTTAAATTAATGAAATTGGTTGGTAAGAAACCTATAACAGGAATTAAAATAACAAATGTTGGATTTAAATAAAGAATTGAATGGATGTTTAATAAATGTAAAATATGGGTTTATTTATTTAAATTGTATTTTTAAATAAGTTTGATTTCAATTATAGGATAAACACTTAATTGGAAGTAATGTATAACTTGTGTCATATGCAATAAATCGAATAAATACGTTCGAATTACTATGAAAAGAAAACAATTGTTTTATTGTTAGTATTCATTTAAAATCTAATATTGAAATTAATTTATTGGAATCTTTTTATTTAAAAAGAAAGAGGATGATGTAACTACCCGTAATTTTTGATAATTAAAAAAATATTAAATTTAATAAGACGATGGTGTTTAATATTGGAAGAAATTAAAATTTGTGATTTATTAATGAGAAAAATAGCTAGAGTGAAATTTAATGATGTTAATTTAATGCAATGATGACTATTTTAATGTAATTCCAATCAATTTAAAGTAATTGTAAAGTTAATTTTGTGATAATTGTAAATAATAAATACAATTTAATGTTGAATTTAATGTTGAAATTATATGTAATAAATTGGAACTGGCTAATATTGAATATGAAATTAGTGATGTGTAAGTAGTCATAACATTTGTTTGTAAATAATAAAATTTATAAATGTGATTAAATTGCTTAATAGTAACAATGGTTTATTTTTCATCTCATTATTTAATAGGTTGAAATAACTTGCAAATCAACGAAAATTAAATGTAATTAAATATTATTGTTATTATCATAAAAAATGATATCCATGAAGTGATAGTTGATTGAATAATAAGATTTAAATCAAAATAACCTAATTTATTGGGATTTTAAATTATGATTAATGGATTCATTTCAATTGAAATTGAATGCTGTAATCAGTGCAATATTTAACATTGGATTTGACATGGAAATTTATTTTATAAGATTATAAATTATTAGGTAATCAAAAATGATAAAAATTGGCTAACTTTTGAATTTGAATTGAAAAGTGATCTAACTAATTTAATAATAATTTATTTAATTAACGTGAAAATAGCCATTTTAGTCACTGTCTTGGATTTCGACGAAACTAGTTTCATCGGATCCGTAACAGTGTTATTGTTAGATTTCAAGTTTCGTAACGATCGGACATGTCGTTTGATCGTGAAGGCTCGAAACACGTAGAAATCAATTTAATGAATTCAATTTAAAATAAGCTGATTTTAAAAGCTAACTTCTACATACAATGGAATTATGACCTGAAACCTATTCCATTGAGTTTAAAAACATCGAAAACATCTATTTTGATATATGGGATGACCTATTTTCATTTGGGAAACGGAACGGGCTTTTTGGGTCGTTACTGTCATTTCGAGCCAATTCGATATGTTTATTCATTCTTATCGGGCCTTGTCTATTGTAACGACCTGCCTTTTTGGACGTTTTAAGCAGATACACATGTCGGACTCAAACCATTCAAAAAGGCAGATTGTTATGGGGTAAATAAGAAGAAGGGAAAGAAATAAAACAAATACAGAATCTCGCAACGAAATGATAAAATATAATAATCAAATAACAGTTCATGAAGCTGTTTTATAAATACATTTGATTATTCTTTGCAACACAAACATCAGAGTTACATAACAGGAATAAATCAATAAAAAGATGCAGCAGAACAACATGTTGTAGCGGAATAAATATAATAGAAAATAATAGTACAACCTTCGTCTTTGTCCTCCAGAAATAAGGTCTTCAACCCTGAAATGCTCAGGCTGACCCGAGTGAATTGAAAAGACAAAACACTCGAGTCAGAACAAAAATATCTTATGTAAGTTAAATCAACGATAAATAAATATGAGTGGAACAGCGTCAGAAATGTTTACGGGGTTTGACATCTCCTATCCAGTGTCTAACGTGGGTGCAGTAAATTAAGATATGTTCGGGATTCACATCTCCTAAGGATCCGTTAAACTATCTACTATGTAGTACAATACGCTATTATAATATGTCTACAGTAAAGTAAAAGTATTAAAATAGCGTTAAGGCGTACCCATATCCCCCTTAAAACATTTTATATATTCCCATAGTCTATACAATGCCGCACACTCCACCAAACCGGTGGTTTACCCAGAGGACATCACATAGGTATGGAACAAAACAAACTCGTAGAACGCGCTCTAGGGCATGTGAACACGACACTCGAGGCAATGCTAGGGTAGATTTACCAATTGCAGAACCGGGCTGGTGGTAACGCATAACAGCTACTACCGCCCGCCTCAGAACACACTCCCAAATCAAAATCAAGGGGTGGCCACCAAATCATCACAAATGTCATAATATGGTATCGAAGAAGCATGTCCGATCGAAGGAATGACCTCACTTGGCCCAGGTGTAGCTCCTGTTTTAGTCACATCTATGCTGACTCACGGGAGTCAGGGTCACGTCATACGTTATACAGAAGTCGTTTGCCAAACCATCCTACTTCATTTCTGGAATCTCCACCACGTACACAGTTGTTAAAGTGGTTTTCGATATTGGCAGAGAGTATGACAATATCCGATCCCGGTCTCTTTAACAACCATATGCTTATTACACACCAGATGGGTCTTTTACATTTCCAAAGTCAATTCACAAATTATATCAAAATATCATCTTCAGTTTCAAATCATATCCTTTTGAGATCTATTCATTTCCAAACTATATTCACTTTCAAAATCATTTTCACTTTGAAATCATGTTCACCTTTGAAATCATATTGTTTCCGAAATCATAATTTCTTCAAAAAATCATATTTCCAATTAGGTTAAATCCTCACTTTAAAATCATCATATTCAATTAATTATAACATTTAAATCCCAACTTAGGTATAATATCGTTTAATCTTATTCACTTTAAAATCGAGGTTTTAAAATATAAACACATCCGCTTAATTTAGTTGAAATTTAGGAGGATAGTTTAGATAGTTATAAATAGTTTGACATAGTTGTAAATAGTAAAAATACTCTAAAATAGTTTAGTTAAAGATTAAAGATACTATTAAATTGATTTAAGATAGTTAAATAAATTTAAAATAGATTTAATATAATTAAAATAAATTAAATAGCTTTAAAATAGATTAATTAGATTTAAAATAAGTTAAAATGGGTTAATTAATTTTAAAATAAATTAAATGGTTTAAAATAGGTTAAAATGATTTAGTATAGTTAATATAGGTTAAAATAATTTAATAGTTTGAAAATATTAATAATTTAGAAATTTTAAAATAATATATTTTAAACAGTTTATATTAAAATATGAATTTGGAAATAGTATCAATTTAAATTATTTATTTTATTTCAACACATCTGAACCATTTCAATTTCCAAATCAACAAAACCCAATTTTAAATCTTTCAATTCAAATTCTTTCCAATCCATGTTTGAAATATCAATTTAAATTATTCCAATTTCAATACATTTCAAAGTTATATTTCAAACCAATTCAATAACTCAATTTCGATAAAATTTCATTTATACTTAAAATTCAACTTTAAACCTTCAATTTAATTTCTTAAAGCAGTTCCTTTGAACCAATTCACATTTCAACATAAAACTTGATTTTCCAATAATAATTCAATTTATATAAATCAAATTTTATTTCAAAATATCATTTAACTGGATTCGAAATCAAGGATTTAAAATCATTTAATTTAACCAATCCGGTGTCCGTATATAATTCTCTACCCTAGGGTCAAGTGATACGGATATTTATCATTTCAATCCGCAATTTAAAATTTTACGGTTATATATCATTTCAAACCGCAATCCCGAATTTAATATAAAAATCCATAAAATCGCTCGAGTCTATCATTTCAACCCATAACGAATTTCCCTAATCTATAGATCGTACCAGTTTATATCATTTCAACCCATAGTAATATTCCAAATAATAACTAAGGGAACTTGCAGAGTGATAACATTATATAATTCAAACAAGACATCCATCATTCAATATCAACAATCAAACATCCATCACAATCATCATCCAATTCAATTAATTAATATCAACAATTAACATATTATCATTTACAGGAAATTAACTGGCAATTTAAATTCAATAATAAATTAAATAACAATTTAATTCAAAATAATGCAAATTAACAGGAATAGCAATTTAAACATACCAACAGCCATAAATAAATTCCTAATCACATCATAAATTTAATTTAACTAACATAAGAAAATTTAGAAGTTGTGAGTGGATTAAAACACTCACCTTTGGATTTAAATCAAATTAAAATCCAATTTAGGGCCTAAATTCAAACGATCTCAGAAATCGTCCAAACTAGCATCAAAATGTCTGGAATTTCGATACGATCCCGGCGAAACAAACCGCGCGTGAATCCCAGTCCGTATGCAATAGTTATGCGAGTTAGAATGATTGAAATTTAAAATGAAATTAAAATAAAGTAATAATAATAGGGTACTTTTGGCACATGTCCTTATTAAGGTTCAAAATACACGAAAAGTCCTTCACTAAATTTCAGTGTAAATTAGGTCCCTGTTTTTTATTCACGATTATTGTAGAGCATGATGCAACTTTTCATAAAAGTTGCTGACATTTCCGCAACTTTTCTATACACTGTGAACATAGTGTATGAAAGTTTCTGAAATATCAGCACTTATTTATAAAAGTTGCTGACATTTCAGCAATATTTATGTACACTGTGAATACAGTGTATGAAAGTTGCTGAAATATCAGCACTTATTTATAAAAGTTGCTGACATTTCAACAATAATTTTTCTTTGTTTCTAGAAAATAGGGACCGGATTTACAATGAAACTTTGACAGGGAAAGTTGCTGAAATATCAGCACTTATTTATAAAAGTTGCTGACATTTCAGCAATAATTTTTCTTTATTTCTAGAAAATAGGGACCGGATTTACAATGAAACTTTGACGGGCACCCGCTTTACAATATGAAAGTATGATAGGGATGCCTCCCTAATTTCCACATAATAATAACTTATACCACGTCACCGTCAGAGCTTCTGCCCCTAACCCTCCTCCACGCGATTTACCACGTGGCCCTACCCTACCCATCAACACTCGAGCCGCCACCTTCGTTCAACGCGCGCTGCATATCGCTGGCCAAGGCGCCGACCCTGCCGCCGTTCCTCCCTAAGGCCGCGACCTCCTGGTATCGCGCGCGACCACCATGGGCCCACAATAACCCAGCGCCGCCGAATAACATCAAACCCTAATCAAGATTTTGCCGTCGATCAGGCCACTGCCAACCCAAACGATCCACCACGATGAACACCCCCACGACCCACACCACAATGCAGCACCCTCAAATCGAGGTATTAACGCCGATGATCAGCCACCCAATTGAACGACCGAGGTTGAATTGCCAAATTCCGTCCACACAGAAACCCAAAACGAGAAACAAACTACAGAATTGACTTGCACTCATTGAGAGCTTCAAATCGATATATAATTCGATATATTTGGAGGAGTTTTATTTTTTGATTTGGAATTTGATTTGAAATTGAATTGGCAATTTGTTTGTCTGCCATTGAGAAGGAGAAGTGGACAGATGAAATTGTACGTATAGAAATGAGGAATAAGAAATGACTAGGGTTTATAACAGGCTATTTATAGGCAGATCAGAAATAACAATGAATGGACAAGATTGATTTAGAAATTGAACGATAAACGACCCGAAAAGTCCGTTTTGTCTCCGGAACGAAAATGGGTCATCCCATATATCAAAATAGACGTTTTCAATATTTTTAAACTTAATGGAACATGTTTCAAGTTCTAATTCCATCGTACGAAGAAGTTATGTTAAAATCAGCTTATTTCCAATTGATTTCAATTGATTTAATTAAATTGATTTCTAGGCGTTTCGAGCCCGTACGATCAAACAACAAGTCTGATCGCTACGAAACTTGAAATCCTACAATAATTCACCGTTATAGATCCGATGAAACATGTTTCGTTGAAATCCGAGTCAGTGGCCAAAATGGCTATTTTTACGTTAAATAAGTAAATTAATATTAAATTAATTATATCACCTTTCAATTCAAATTTAATAATCTACAATTTCTGTCCTTTTAGATTACTTGGACATTTACCATAATTTAAAACAAATTTAGATATCAATTCAAAGTTAATTATTTAACCAATTACATTGTTTAATTTCAATTTCAGTAATTATAAATTCCAATAAATCCATTTATTTGATTTTAAACTTGTTATTCAATTAATTATCATCTTATGGGTATAATTGACATTGGCTTATATCTTAGTACACTAATATTCTCCAATTTCATCTTAATTCCCATTAACGTAATATTTAATTTCATTTAATTGCAATAACTCGAATTATTAAAATTTGAATTCCAATAAAATTGATCAACCTTGATTCCAATTCTTTTATTCAACCAATTGTCATATTATGAATAAAATTTACATTATCTCCAATTATTATCCTAATTTACATTAACGTAATTTTTAATTAGATTTATTGCAATTGATTTTTAATTTAATTTAATAGACTAAATAAATAGCTAGCATATAATAATTGTCACCATTGACTTTTAATCACATTTATAGGTTTATTATTTACAAACAAATGTTATAATTACTTATATAATACGATATTATTCAATTACCATTAATTTTATATTATTTCATTAATTGATTCAATATTTACATTTGTTTCCTTATATTCACTTTATAACGAAGTATAACATTTAAATTATTTCAATTAATTTAACTTTCATTCAAATTGTTAAATATTAACTTAGATTAGCATCATTACATTTCATTTTAGTTATTATTTCATTAATAAATCATAAATTTTTATTTCTTCCAATATTAAATCACAAAACTTAATAAATTAACTAATTTTAATTATCGAAAATTACGGGTCGTATATCTATATAAATAGATTTTTGTAAATCCTAGCAGCCTTTTTATTTCTTATCACTGTACGTATCTATCTATTCAGTCTATCTGCTTCTTCCTTCTTCTAATGGCTGTAGATTCCAAACCCTAATTCAATTTCAAATTCAAATCGAAAATCAAACTCCTCAAACTATGTCATATAATATATCGTTGGAAAGCCCTCGACGAACGTAATCTACTGCAGTGATTCATTTTTCAGTTGGGTGCATCATTTGATCAGAAATCGAGGATGAACCTCGACCGTCGAAATTAGGTTTTCGCGATTCAACGGTGGATCTCCATCCGATCGACGATCGGGAGGAGGAGTTGGGAAGATGAAGTCGAGCAGGTCCTTAAGGTGGTCTGCGCTCGTCTCAAAGTGGTCATAAATCGCCAAAAAAGGCCTTGGAAGGCACGGCGGTGCGATGCTCCAATGGACGATCGGAGGGTGGTCGGAGGCTCTGGTGAGGTCGGAATGTTGTGGCGAAGCACGGTTGATCTTGGTGGAGTGGCCTCTGGTGGTCGGTGATTTGAGTGTATGGTGGCGGCCTGCTTGCTTTTGTGCATTGTCGAGAGGAACGAATTGGCTAGGGTACGAACTTGTTTGAGGTGACGTGGCATCTTTTTTTATTTTACTTATTTTAATTTAAATTTGAGAATTCAATCATTCTAACATTAGTATCTTTTGCATATCAACTCGGATTTGCGCGCGGTTACTTCCGTTGGGATCGTATCGAAATTCCAGACTTTATAGAACTAATTTGGACGAATTCTAAGACTGTTAGATTTTGGGCCTTCGTTTGGTTTTTTTAAATCGATTTGAAATCAAAGGTGAGTGTTTTAACCCACTCATAACCACAAAATTTTCTTGTGTTAGTTAAATTAAATTTATAATATGACTAGAAGTTGATTGATTGTTGTTATATATTTAAATTGTCATTCCAGTTAAATCTGACTTTTACTGAATTTAACTGCCATTTAATTTAATATTGAAGTTTAAATTGCTTGTTAAAGACCTGTTAATGATAATCAGTTAATTGTTGTTGTTTATTGGTTGGTTTGAATGGTGATTGTGATGATGTTTAACTGTTGACATTCGATGTCTATTTTATATGATGTTATCACACTGCAAGTTCCCTTGGTTATTGTTAGGAAAATCACTATGGGTTGAAATGATACATACCCGAACGATCTATAGATTAGGGAAAAAGCGTTATGGGTTAAAATGATTGACTAGAGCGATTTTATGGATTTTGAATTTTAACTCAAGATTACGTGTTGAAATGATATATACCCGTAAATTTTAAATTATTGCAGGTTGAAATGATATATATCTGTATCACTTGACCATATGGTAGAAAATTATATACAGACACCAGATTGGTTAAATTAAATGATTTTGAATCCTAAAATTTTGAATTCTGTTAAATGATATTTTGAAATAAAATTTGATTTATATAAACTGAATTATTTTCGAAAATCCAAGCTTTAAATGTTGAAATTGAAATTAGTTTAAATGATTGTTTAAAGGATTTAAATTGAAATTTTAAAGTTGAATTTGAAGTATAAATGAAGTTTATCGAAATTGAATTATTGAAAATATTTGAATATTTAAACTTTGAAATCTACTAAATTTGAAGTAGTTTAAATTTATAGTTTAAACCTAGATTCGAAATCGACATAAATTTAAATGGTTTTATTGGGAATTTTAATTGAAGATAAAAATAGAGTTTGTTAATTTGAAAGCTGGATATGGTCCAGATTTATTGAAATAAAATAGTTTAATTTGATATCACTTTTAAATTAATTATTTTATTATAAACTTTTTAAAAATATATTATTTTAAATTCGGATTTATTTAGTTTTTCAAACCATTTTTTATTAGTAACGACCCGTATTTTTAAACATTTAAAAATATTAAATTAAATAAGATTTTTGAAAAAAATTGTTAGGAATAAAAAAATAAGATTTTACTGATACATATTAAATTATAATACAAGTTATGAGCTTAAGTAAAATTTCTATTAATGAAACATGTTTGCAATAATGTAAGGATGATAGCAAATGCTAATGTGTATCTTAATAACATTGGTTTGAGTGAAATTAACAATTGTCTAAATGTTAATTTCCAATTGATTGGAATAATAAATGTTAATAAAGAATAATAAATGTTACTATATTAAAGAAGAAATCATATGTTTATTTATTTGAAATGTTTGGTAGTTGAAAAGTTGATTGTAGAGACGAGAAACTATTATTTGGAAATGTAACGACCCTGAATTTTTGACATTTGAAAAGTGAATATTTAAATGAGTTTAAATATTCGAATGATAGTTTAATTTGAAGATTCGAATATCAAAGGGAATTTGACGATTTAATTATTGAAATTAATTATTGTATTTCATAAAGATTGAAATCTTTAGTTTTAAGCTGATTAAAAATAATCTGAAGGCTTAGAAAATTTATATTTATAATTCTGAAGGTACTGGAACTTTCAGAATTGAATTTGGAACTGTTCTGTTCAGTTTTGAATTTATATCGTTTAAATTGAATTTAAAAATAGCGGTCCGAGGCGCAGTCTCGGAATTCGACGAAACCAGTTCCATTGGATCCGTAATATTGTATTATTATTGGATTTCAATTTTCGTAACATTTGGAGTTGTTGTGTGAGCATATGATATATAAACGCGTTGGAATTTTTATCGAAATTTAATTCAATAACTGGTTAAATTTAAAAGGCACTCTAGCTAGATATTTTTCAAGCACGTATTCTCTTTAACAACACGTGTCACCTTTTCTCTGAAATTTTCAACACGCGTCCCCTCCTCGTTCTATTTTTATTTTAGCCGAGACTTCAAAATTTTTATAGTCGAGTTTCCTCCCTCTCCTCAACAAAATTCACGAAATCCTCTTCAGCAAATTCAAAAATCAAAACAAAATAAATGACTGATTATTTGTTTCGAAAAAAAATCGAACAAAATCCCTCACCCAAATCTCGAATTCAAAGCAGATCGATACTACCTCTCTGTTCAACCGAATTTTCAATTCTCCCTTGTCCCATTAGCTAGGGCTCGATGTCGAGCATCGCGAGTGACTCGCGAAGATCGTGGTGACTGAGGCGTACGCGAGCTAGGATGTCTGAAGCAGTTCAAATTTGGGGAGGCTCGCAGGGGTTCGAGCGGCGACCTGGCACTTGGCGGTGAGGGTTGTTCGACGTGAAGCTTGGTGGCAGTCGCGAGTTCTAGCGATGGTGGTTCGAGACGATTGGGGGATCGACGATGGTGCTTCGATGAGGCGTGTAAGCGACAGAGTCTGGGTTCGTTTTGGTTCAACGAGGTATTTAAATTTATTTCTTAAAATTTAGTTTTGATTCGATAAATACGTATTTACATTTGAAATTTATAGTTTAAAATACGGTGAAGTATTTAAATTCTAGCTATATACATGTATATGTATATTAGGGAAATTTTACAGTAAAGTAGGTGGTTTCCAATTTACATATATATATATAAACATTTTTCAGAAAAGAAAAATAAATAGATGAATATAGATAGAGGGTATTTTACAATGCTGTTTAAATTAATTTAAATAAATAATAATATATTTGGATTTTGAGTTTAAATAAGTTATTTTAATATATAAGTAAGGTTTCAAAGAAAAAAGAAATATTCTTGTTTCGAATCAAATTTTAATTTTAAAAAATTTAAATCATCGGCTAACTAAATTTATCAAATGAAGATGGATTATTCGATTGATTCGAATATTGATAAATCGTATAAATGTTTATACAAGGTTAATACAATGAAGAAATGATCAAAACGGAAATGAGATTGCAAAATAAAAGCTAAGGTGAGATCTTCTCACTCAGATTTAATTTTGAATTGCAGTTATTGATTGTGTGATTGCTATTGATTGTGATATTAGATATAGTAGGATATATCTATATATATAGCAATATATACATATTGGCATATGTATATATAGGATTGATTGATTTCCCGCCTCGTATAACGGATGAGACCCTATTGCGCCGTTAGTAAGCGGATGATTTTTATAAAACCCATATACCGCGATATTCCACCTCGAAGTGGAATTGGTATTGTGCTAACGTCTGTGGATGCAGGGAAACAGGTTGGAGGGATCCAACTGGATTCCTCAACTGTATTTATTTATTTACAGATATTGTGGTATATTCTGTTATCATATTGATATATGATGTTTGCTGTTGTGATTGACTAATTGGTGCTGTTGCATCATCGGATTCAGTTTTGAAGTTTAAAAATAACGACTTTTACTTTAAAAGGATTCTTAAAGTGATTTTTTGAAAGTAGACGTTTTATTGAATTATTGAATTGATTTATTTCAAATGAATAAACGTCTAAAATTTTAAAGTTATAAAAGTTAAGATTTTTGGAGAAATATAACCAAATTGTGATTTTTGAAATAAAGGTTAAGAAATTTATAAAATGGGTTAAATTGAGAATTTTTAAGTATTATAAACGGTTTATTGAAAAGATGTACAAAATTGATATTTATAACTTTAAAATTATTGGTATTATAAAACAAGTTTTTATAAGCGTTAAAATGAATTTTTAAGAATTCATAAGTAAATGAAATTTATAAATTGTGAACTTATAAATGGAAATGATTTTGTAAAATAAATGAATTATAAGTATTTAACTTATAATATGGATTTTTGGTATATACATTGAGTTATAAATTGAATTGGTCGTTAAAGGAGATTTATAAAATCGAAGTTAGAAAATAGAAATAGAATTTATAAACTTTGTTTTATAAATTTGAAATCAATTGAATTTGATAAATTAACTGTAGAAGGTTATTAAAGGAAATATATTCGTGATTTTGGATAGCGAATTATCCTTGAAATAAAATGTGTAAAGAGTATTGAAATATAGTTAAGTGAATTATATTCACGATTTTGGACAGTGAATATATTATTGAATAAAATGGTTATGTTTGGGAAAGCAATATTTGAAATGAAGTTAATTGTTTTAACAATGTTTTAAAATGTGGTAAATATCCAAATCATAGATTTCAACATTTATTGTTGAAATAGACGTTTTCGAGAAATAAGGAAATGGTGACTATAACACTGTTGTTATAGTAAATGGTTTCCGAAAGGAAATGTTTTTATATAGTATTGGGATTTATATATCTATCTAAATTTCGAATCCCTATACTAGTGATTTTGAGTCGTCGTAACGATGTTTTACGTAACATTCGTTTTGACTCAAATAAATATGCTTAAGAGAATGATTTCCTTAAAGAATGAATTTATACTTAAAATTGATTTAAGTATATCGAATATTTTCAAATGTTGAAAATAAATGATTTGTGAATTACTTATTATTAAATAAGTATGGAATTACTTTCCCAATATGAAACGAAGGGTTTGAAATTTTATCTTTTAAAGATAGATTGAAAAGTGAATATTTGAAAATTGTTTTCAAACGGTTAAGTGAGGAAATTTTATATCTAGTAAAGATATTTTGGAAAATAAATAATTTGGAAAATTATTTGGAATCTGATGATGTTGCGCATCTTTATTGATAGTTAAATAACCGACTATCAATAATTACCTTGAATAGGTATTTGTTGTGAATTGGATGAATTTGAATGCCACACTTATTTTTGAATAAGCGCTCACTATTCGGGTTAGCTGGGAAAGGACCATGGGGTCGTATAACCCATTCCGAATATGTGATACGTCGTTATGAATCGCATTTGATGACTGGTGTTGAAGACCGGATATTTTTGAAAACGGAAGGATTACCGTCGAGTTACTCTACATCGGTTGATCTCCGATTTAGAGGTTTTATCACCCTTAGTGACGGGAAGTCCGGACGTGATTGGAAATTATCCGGATTTGCAAGGGCTTCGTGAGAAGTGCCTTCGGTTCTGTTCGATCCCGGAACAGACTTGTATGGTTACGTGTCTGACATTACAATTTGAGATGTAAAGCTGATTTCTTTTAAATACATTTCTGTTGGTGGCGGAGAATTTATTCTATTAGCTTAACACCCTTCTCTGAGACGTACGAGCTCAGAGGTTATGTAGTTGAAGGTTATCAGCGATATATTCCCAATTTGGTAATGTGGCATGCTGAGTGTTGCTGTGTGATGATCAGTGTTTGATCATTTGTGATATGATCATTTTTTTGATCATTTATCTTTGTGATCATAGGTTGATCATCTGTTGACCCAAAGCATGGCTTTGTGACAAAGCATAGCTTTGTGGACGAGACTTCGTCAGGGCCTCAACAACCCGGAAATGGTCGAAACAGGAATGTTGCGGCAAGGTTATGAGGGTCACGCCCTTTAGGGTATGTCATTTCCTTCTGGAAAGGGGTGGTGTCATGGTATGGAGCCCAGATACTTACTCATGTGGATACACTTTCTTTATGATGTGTGATGATGCTACCGAGCGCTCGGATAAAGGTCCCAAAGGACCGGGTGATGACATATTCGTGAGTTACCTATTACAGGGGTAACTCGGCCTTGTTTGGCAGAGAGCAGTTTGTCTCTCGGGACGTCCAGCCAGAGGCGATCCTATTCGGCAGGAGGAAAGGAAGTTCCTTAGCCTGACCATTTATTGGAAAATCCAAAGAAACAATACGAACCTTGTATGGTATTAGTTGTAGAACCTGCCATTTACTTATGGTGGCGCCCTCTGTTTAGATGGTAGCTATAGTAGTCATAGTTCGGAATGTCTATGCTGGCTAAGATTAATATTATACTTTCGAAATGTTTTCCATACTAGACATTAATAATAATATCCAATGATTGGCGTAGTAAGCATCTTTGACTATCATAAGAAGAAATCTCCTCCAATTCCGCGTTTGCATTGTGTGTGTGGCGGGAGGTCTTATGGTAGTTTCATTTTCCAAAAGCATTGCGAATCTGTTTTATTTTCTTTGTGAAAATAACTGTTTTACGATCTCACACCAGTCACCATGACTGACTCGGAGTTTATTGTTCCCTTCTAAACTCTGGGTGCCCATAATTTTCCACACGGGAAGCCTAGAGTTATTTTTATCAGGATATTCTGGAGCTTTGGGGATAAGCTGGATGGCGAAGCGTACTTCCGTACTTGTTATTTATTTCCGCTGTGTATTCTGTATGAGGACAGATTTCTATAACTGTCCATTGTTGTATTGAGTTGTATATTGACTCTGATTGATGTATGTATAAACTGATATAGTTCTTTGTTTAAAAGACAAGTGATTATCTATTATATTTTGTCCCGCTGCGAAATGTGAGATTCTGATATTGTCTCTGATTCTGTGTTTTCTGTAGCTGTTCTTCTTTCTTTTTCTTCTATCTTTTCTTCTACCTCTTCTTTTAACCCTAATGGTTCGGTTTTCCGGCATTCGATTGCGCGGCATTTGATATAGTGGACGTATTAATGTCGACTTTCGAGCGTCGAAAAGCCAGACCGTTACAGGAAAGAAATGTATAATTCCTGTTTGTATCCAATAGTGTATAAATATGTTTAAATTACTATTAGATAGGAAATAATTGTTCTATTTCTCATTACATTTATTTTATCCATTTTGAAATTCACCTTTGAAAACAATTAAAATTAATGTAATTGATTAATTTCAATTAATGGTAGAGAGGACACCAAATTGTCAATTAATAGGTGTAATTAAACGTAGCTTATGTTTTGTGAAAATATAAGGAAAGTTGATTTAATGTAAAGAACATTTATATCAAATAAAATGAATGTTTCATTTGTGAATGTAGGTTTAATTTCATTAAAATAAAGAATAGAATGATTGATATAAAGGAAGAAACATATGTATATTTGAACTATGTTTTAGCATACAGATGGATTACAAGAGTAGGAAAATAATTTATTTAAGTAAGTTATTTATTACTCTACTGTATAAACAACAAATTTATAAAGATGTTTAAATGACTAAAGAAAACAATTATTCTATTTTTCATCCATTTTAGTTGTCTGTTTTGAAATTTAACTTTGTAAGTAATTGCAATTAATGTTATTGAAATATTTCAATTAGAAGTGAAGAAAATGTTGATTGCAATTGTCACTATCCAAATTTCAGCGTTCGAAAATCGACACCCGTACTTCACTTGTACTCATATGCTGCAGATTCAATCG
The DNA here is from genome assembly GCA_030737815.1 of Allium fistulosum. Classification (NCBI taxonomy): domain Eukaryota; kingdom Viridiplantae; phylum Streptophyta; class Magnoliopsida; order Asparagales; family Amaryllidaceae; genus Allium; species Allium fistulosum. The sequence continues at coordinate 371,231,373 of CM060908.1, forward strand.
TTGAAATTCGACTTGTGCCGGAGCTTATAACACAGTAAGTATAACAACACAGCGGAAGAAAGAAATGAATGATATCATATACAACTCCAACGAATACAATATCCAGAATGATATACAACAATGATATCAATATGATACAACAATATCAGAGACAAATAATAATGTTACAGCGGAAACAACAGAAGTGATAACTCCAAATGATCTTTAAAAGCGAATGAATCCAACAACTCCAACATCAAGCTCGAACCCCCATCACATTTCACAAAGATAAGCAAGTGCAGTGACGTGAACTCCAAAAACTAAACTAGCTCCAACTAATCTACTAAACCTGATTATCTGAAAAACCCAACTCTAGACTGCCCGTATGGAAAATTGTGGGCACCCAAAGTTTAGGAAGGGAACAATAAACTCCAGGTCAAACATGGGACTGGTATGAGTAACAAAACAGTTGCTTGAAATAAAAACAGTTCATAAGAGAAATCCAATAAGCTTTTTGGAAAATGAAACCACCATAAGGCCTCCCACCACACACACAATGCAATCGTAGAATTGGAGGAGATTTCTCCTTATGATAGTCAAACATGCTTACTACGCAAAAAAATAATTCTTTTGATATTATTACTAGTGCATAGTGTAGGATCTAGATTAACCCTAGAGGGGGGGGGGGAGAATAGGGTTATAGCAAATTTTCACGAATTTACTGAATTAAACACAATAACAAACTGCAGAGAAGTAAATATGCTGAAAAGTAAATCACACACAAAATTTACCCAGCTTCGGCAACCCCTGCCTACTGCTGCATTCCCAGATTTCTATTAGAATTAAACAGTCTCCCGCTTACAAACACTCTAACAGACTCGCACACCCTGCTACCGCCTATAGAGTTTTGCAAACTCGCAAACCCTATTTACTGAACTAATCCTAACTAGACAATCTGACACAACCTACACTCTAGGTGGTGATTTACCAAAGTTTAGACTTTAAAAATAAAAGCAGAAAATAAAAACCAAGAGCAAAATAAATAGACTTGAGTGAAATTGTTTTTTGCCCTTAAACAAAAATTAAAAGCTAAAGCCCTTATTAAATTATTAAGGCCGGTCCCCTTTTTTCTTTAGCCCGTTTCTTTCTTGAGATAATGGCGGCTCTCGTTCCTCTTAATTTTGGGCTTCTGATTTTTGACGATGCCGATTGTGGTTGTTGCTCTGTCGATTGATTTGCTCCTCTACTAATCAGTTGCTTGCCTCGAGATGATTGATTTATTCGTTCGTTGTTGCTGTTAAAGCTCGGCTTCGTTACTTCGAGTTGATCGAATTCGATTTTTCTCTGGTATGTTATTTGTTCCTTTTGCTTTCTGGATTGATTGCTTGAATTCGATGCCTTTTATTTGCCGATGATGATTGGTATTTATAGGGATTTCGAAACCCTAATTCTTCGTCTAATTTGATTTACTTGGCCTTCAAGTCGTTGAATCTTTCCATTTTTATGTTGTGCTATTTTGGGTATTTACGTTGAACCCACGGCTTTGATTTTGTGACGTCCGATCTGTTCTTTGATTTATATGCCAGAAACTTTCCTAATTTAGTTCTAACTTTTATTTTTGACCTTTTCAATATTTTTAACTTGATTATAACATACAACATCTACTCTGATCATTTTTCTTATAGCCTAAATTCCACGATGTTAATTCTTTTGTCTGCAGTTACATTTCTTCTTGAGTTCATCCCTGTCTTTGACTTTAATGTTCTCTGACTTTGTTTCAGTTTGATTTGAGTTCGATATGCACTGTAACCATTAGTTAGCTTCACTTTGGCATTTGAACTTGGCATTGTTTTTGTTCTGTGATCTGCGTACCCATACATCTCTGTAGCATTGCATTGGATTGCTTTGTGTAGCTGGTAGTACTCGAGTCTCTGAGTACATATGTGTGTATGCACTCTATATTGTTGTCACTTGAATTGTGGTACGATGGTTTGATGTTCTGGTTACATGTAGCTTTGAGTCAGTTTCCATTTAGTGCTTCACTTTGATATTGTTGTATTATAGTTGCTAGTTCCCTCTTCTCTGTGGCATATACATGTTTACTTTGTAGACTCGAGCCTTGTGATCTTCACTGCATATTTAACTATACCCTGTTGTATTGTATTGCTTGATACAAAGTCTGGTTCATGAGATTTGTTGCCAGACTTGTTCAATTCCTGTACTTGTGACTTGAGTCTGCATTGCTGTTTATGATTTGAAACTGCTTAGACCATTTTCCTGACCTTGTAGTTGTTTAGACTGCACATGCTACTGGTATCACTTCAGTTGCTTGTATATAGATTGTTGATGGTAGATTGGTCAACACTTTGCATTTAAACATATTGACTTCAGTGTTGTAATTTCCATTTACTTGAATCAGTGTTCCATCTAAACTTGGTGTTGTCTGCTTCGAGCATGTTGTTTACTGGTCTTTGGGGCATTGATATCACTGAGTTTGTTGTGCACTTGTGTAGACAGTTGATCATATATGTTGACTGGCCCTTGCATATGCTCTCTGTAGTATGATGTACTGTTGCATGCCTCCTCACTTGAACTTGTTGTATTGGTTCATTGCTGTACTATGTTCACCTTTCACCTCTGGCTTTGTACAACCTGAGCTTGATTCACTGTTGTCATGGTTGCAGTGATACTTTGAGTTGTTGATTGAGTTGCATTGCCATATTGTTCATGTGTACTGTATCACTATTGAGTTTTCTGATGTTGTGTCATGTTGATCGATCTGGTGCAGTTGCTCACTCGAGCTTCTAAATCACTTGTAACGCCCCACCTCTATGCTCATAATAACAAAGAGTTTTAAAAGAAATACTGTCTATTATTACGAAGAATAAGGCTGGATAGGAGCGACCATCCGTAGTTGGCCTTACACTAATATTGGTTATCTCGATAGGAGTGGTATATACTTTTTATTTTTCATCTATTATTTATTTACTCCCATCGACACACCCAATTATCAGTATAAAACAAACCACGATAGTTCATAATAGTTTAGGACATTAGATATAACAATAACACAGATAATATAATTGCGGAACACAGATAAAAACAAAAGTCTCATATATATATATAACTGATGACAGTTAATACATAGTTGACACAATACATACGATACAACTACAACTATCGACTCTAGAAGTTATATACACACGTACATTATCGACTAATATACATGAATACATATCGTTCTATACAATGACACGACTACTACAAAAGGACAATGACAACTTCAGAAGATGCGAAAAGTCTTCAAATCCCGAACAGCAACCCAAAGAAGAAATTCTACAACCTGAAATAACTCGGGTCTGACCCGAGTATTACATTCAAAAGAAAATAATACCCAGGTCAGTCTAATTCAAACCAGTTTATTAGTGCATATAGGCAGTAATAATTTAAATAGACGACAGTCACAATAATTCCCGTCCATCCGATTCTTTAAACAAAGAAACCGGATAACGGTCAATATAACACTTAACAGTGTTTAACAAAAATCAGCAGATTTAAATCATCAACAGAGATAAATAAACAATTTATCAAATCGACTAAATCAATTTAAAACTATCAAATCTGATAGGGCTGCAGTACACGCACGCGTGTACTGCCTAGCCACTATCGCAGGAGATACACAAAAGCTCAGTGAAAGTCACAAATGATCACCAGGTCAAACCCCGAAGTACCGGATTCAACTCAAGTGAATTCGAGAACAATTCCCAACAGGGGAAAAACTGCAAATAAAAGTCAGAGAATCAATGCAATGAAACCCAACAAGAAAAATCTCAACAATACAACACTGAAGCCACCACAAATGTTTTAGAGCAAGATTGCGACAATGAATGAAACAGTGCATCCAGTAAAAGAGGCAGCAAGGGATGTACAATGAATACATCATTAGAACAAGATAGACTGTAAGTCAAGTGCCAGCGTATAAGACGGCAAATAGAAAGTTGGGGAGTAGTTCTAGTGCCTGAACACCTAACTCAAAGGGATGAAGCACTGCTGTAAAATAAACTCAAGATCAGGAAATACTTATTTAAAATGCAGAGTCGCTAAATGTCAAACATATGAAGTGAAACCAGACCACAAAATCGAACAGTGGCAAATGCCCCAACATGACAGTAGGAAGTGCTACAAAACTACCCAGTACAACAGTCGAGTGTCAGTTCTCAATATACATGTTGAAGCAACCCAATTAAGTGTTTGCACTCCAGAAGCAAAACTCAAACTAAGGCAAGCTCGAGTCTAAAATCCCATAAGATAATCAAAGTCTACGAAAGTACATGTATGCACATACTCGAGTGCACATACATGTCCAAATCGAATGAAACAGCAAAAAGAAACTGCAACTGAAACCGTGATGTATAAGGACTGCAATTTCAAATGGAGACTCAACGATACATGCAACATCATGAACAACAGAAGTTCAAGCAACATCACAGGTGATGAACAACAGGAATGGTATGAAGATCATAAGGCTCAGTGATACTCAAGCATTAAATCAAACTGAAACAGTAATGAAAATGCAACCCAGTGACAACAATGGTTGAAGTGAATACAGAGAACACTTTACAGTGATACAGTACAACATACATGTGCTCAGATCAAATGACTAGAAGTTCAAGACTGATAATATGGAACATTAATAATGAAGACTGTGCTATCATATGTACAAATGCAAAGATCAATGAAGACTCCAAAGCAATGCAAAAAGCATTGTGACATCAAGGTCAAAACCAGAAACTACATGAGTACCCATCAGTGCAGACTTGAGCCAGGTACAAAGTGTACCAGGGGGAACACGATGCAACAGGAGGCAACAACAAGGTAATGACCAAACTTATATGCATCAAGTATGCCACATTCAAGAACAAGATTAAGTGTACATGACTGGAACAAATGCCACTATGATCTCGACAAATCAAGACAAACATGAATGTACAAATTGTAAACACTTAAAGAAAAATTGAAGCAACTCAGACAGTAAACAAGCAACAATATATGCTTACACACATACGAATAAATATATGCATATATGTACAGACATTTTTTTTTTCAAAGATCAAAGAAATAAGTGATGGCCGGAATCATGAAAAGGAACATGTCGAGTATGCTACAGAGAGTCAAAACCATGAGCATCAGAAAGCCAGGAAATCACAAAACAAAAACAAACAAAAATTCACAAAGTCAACTGCAGTTCAAAAGTTCGAAGTCAACAGCAGTATAATCGAAGGTGAAGCCGAGATATAAACAAATATCAATGCCGTGGAATACAAGCAACAAAAATATTTTCGTATTGAACAAGTCTATAGTTTCACAAAATCCAATATGGTTCCAGGCCAAAGTCAATAATTGAACAAGTCAAGATTTTTAAACTGCAGTATTATCAAGCAATCGAGTATTCGATGTCATTCAGAGAAACTCACGGAAGTAGTCAAATTCTAGAAAATTTCAAGTCGCAGTTACGAACTCATAGTTGAACAATTCAAAGCCGTGAGAAGCAGGCAATCAAAATATACAAATATTCACATAAGAATTAGTCAAGCCAAAATCGCAATCATCCAACAATTATCAGACGGCCAAAGCACAATTTGTGACTAAATCAAACGAACAAAATCGAGGGTTTCGAACCCTATAAATACCACTTATCATCATCGGCATTCCAACAAAATTTAAACTGTCGAAGCATCATACTACGCGTGAATTAGATGTGAGCGGGGGAGGGAACCACTCACCTTTTTATGAAGCGGTCGCGAGCGAAGAACGAAGAAACGAATCGATCGATCTTAGCCGGCATCCTCGATTTGAACGAGCTCTAGTTTGAAGACGACGAAGCTGAATCCCTAACTTGGACGAAGAAATTGATCGAATGCCGAAGCCCTAAATTTTTGTTCGCCATTTATTTTCTTCGATTGGTTAGGGTTGGTTTTGAACGAAAGAAAAAAAAATGAATTCCGGAAAAAGGGACGGGTTGCCTTTGTTAGATATCACGGCGAAATACTCAAATGAAGATGTGGGCTACTACTTTAACAAAATTTTCAAAAGAAGCTCAATAGATTAAAATTCCAACAGAAATAAACAACAATTTAATCGTCACTTTGACGATAATTATTTGTTATAAAATCTCGGGTTGTTACAGACTCCCCTCCTTATAAAAATTGCGTCCCCGCAATTTTCATAAGTCGTCCATAACAATTGTTTTTCTAACATAAACTGGTTAAGCTAGAAAATAAAAGACGGGAATACAAACGCCACAGAAATCTTTTATTTTCATAAAAGAAATTTTCAAATTCTCAACAAAATCTAGTTATCAAATAAATCACTGGAAAACACGAACTTCATAATTGACAAACTATAACTATCACAGAGATAGATATAGATAGAAACAACAATTCAATACAATTAACATATTCTAGAATCAATTAGAGACTAGGGAATTTCATAATCAACAAAATTTGCAATCAACCGATAGTCGATTATCCTAGATGATAATCAAATTTCCAATTCAACAAATATTCGATTATCAAAAACGATAATCAAAATTCAAATTCAAAAAATATTTAATTATCTAAAGCGATAATTAAATTCGAAATCAGCAAATATTTAATTATCTAAAGCGATAATTAAATCTCAAAGCAACAAGTATTTAATTATCTAAAGCGATAATTAAATCTCAAATCAACAAATATTTAATTATCTAAAGCGATAATTAAATTCGAAATCAGCAAATATTTAATTATCTAAAGCGATAATTAAATCTCAAAGCAACAAGTATTTAATTATCTAAAGCGATAATTAAATTCGAAATCAGCAAATATTCAATTATCTAAAGCGATAATTAAATCTCAAAGCAACAAATATTAAAGCGATAATTAAATCTCAAATCAACAAATATTTAATTATCTAAAGCGATAATTAAATTCGAAATTAGCAAATATTTAATTATCTAAAGCGATAATTAAATCTCAAATCAACAAATATTTAATTATCTAAAGCGATAATTAAATTCGAAATCAGCAAATATTTAATTATCTAAAGCGATAATTAAATCTCAAAGCAACAAGTATTTAATTATCTAAAGCGATAATTAAATCTCAAATCAACAAATATTTAATTATCTAAAGCGATAATTAAATTCGAAATCAGCAAATATTTAATTATCTAAAGCGATAATTAAATCTCAAATCAACAAATATTTAATTATCTAAAGCGATAATTAAATTCGAAATCAGCAAATATTTAATTATCTAAAGCGATAATTAAATCTCAAAGCAACAAGTATTTAATTATCTAAAGCGATAGTTAAATCTCAAATCAACAAATATTTAATTATCTAAAGCGATAATTAAATTCGAAATCAGCAAATATTTAATTATCTAAAGCGATAATTAAATCTCAAAGCAACAAATATTTAATTATCTAAAGCGATAATTAAATCTCAAATCAACAAACATTTAATTATCTAAAGCGATAATTAAATTCGAAATCAGCAAATATTTAATTATCTAAAGCGATAATTAAATCTCAAAGCAACAAATATTTAATTATCTAAAGCGATAATTAAATCTCAAATCAACAATTATTTAATTATCTAAAGCGATAATTAAATTCGAAATCAGCAAATATTTAATTATCTAAAGCGATAATTAAATCTCAAAGCAACAAATATTTAATTATCTAAAGCGATAATTAAATCTCAAATCAACAAATATTTAATTATCTAAAGCGATAATTAAATTCGAAATTAGCAAATATTTAATTATCTAAAGCGATAATTAAATCTCAAAGCAACAAGTATTTAATTATCTAAAGCGATAATTAAATCTCAAATCAACAAATATTTAATTATCTAAAGCGATAATTAAATTCGAAATCAGCAAATATTTAATTATCTAAAGCGATAATTAAATCTCAAAGCAACAAATATTTAATTATCTAAAGCGATAATTAAATCTCAAATCAACAAATATTTAATTATCTAAAGCGATAATTAAATTCGAAATCAGCAAATATTTAATTATCTAAAGCGATAATTAAATCTCAAAGCAACAAATATTTAATTATCTAAAGCGATAATTAAATCTCAAATCAACAATTATTTAATTATCTAAAGCGATAATTAGAAATAACAAATATCTGATTATCAAAAACGATAATCAGAACTCATATCAACAATTATCAAATTATCACAAGCGATAATTAGAAACAACAAATATCTGATTATCAAAAACGATAATCAGAACTCATATCAACAAATATCCAATTACCTGTAGATAATTGGAAGCAACAAATATCTAGAAATCAATTAAGAAGACTAGAAAATCAACATAAAAGCTTGGATCGATCCCATCAGATGGCGAGTTTTTAATTCGCCGCACGTGCAACAACATATGGCCGAAGCCTACCAAGTACTCAACATAATTTTGGCGCCCATCAGATTGACCCGGAGGTCCGCAGAGTGACCCGAAGGTCTAGTACTGGTATTTGACCCGAAGGTCCGTAGAGTGGCCCGAAAGCCCAACAAATGACCCGAAGGTCCGCAGAGTGGCCCGAAAGCCCAACAAATGACCCGAAGGTCCGCATAGTGGCTCGAAAGCACACGAAAGCATCAAAATGTTTCAATTAACGAGTCCGGAATTAACCGAAATAGCAAACGCACATGTCCCATACCACGTGTTTTACTAAATCGTTTGATTCTCTTCATCGTTTCCTTGAAAGTGTAAAATCATCAAATTCATCAAAACAACAGATATTCAATTAACGAGTCCGGAATTAACCGAAAAAGTAAAAGTGTGGTTCCATACTCCGCACTTTTGCTAAATCGTTTAATTCTCTTCATCGTTTCCTTGAAAGTGCAAAATTATGTATTTTGTAAAAATACACTTTACATTCTCAAACGGACAAGTCCGGAATTAAGCGAATCAGTAAAAGAAAGGGGTCATAGTCCTCGATTTTGCTGAAACGTTTAAATCGCTTTCTCATTCTTTTGAAAGCGTAAACTGTTAAATTTCTGAAAACAATTTTATTTATTTTGTAAAAATAACAATTCACCTTCTCAACTGGACAAGTCCGGAGTTAAGCGAAACAGTAAAAGAAAGGGGTCATAATCCTCGATTTTGCTGAATCGTTTAAGTCGCTTTCTCGTCCTTTTGAAAACGCAAACCGTTAAAAAATTTATAAAACAATTTTCATTTTTTTTAAACGAGTTTCCAATCACGTGATTAAAGCAGCAATATTAGTAACAATTTCGATAAGGAAATTGTACTTCTCAAAATACCGTAAAAATGGTTACAAATCAGCATTGCGGAATAACCGCTTGAAAATCCACTTTTAAAATTTGACGGTTACTGAAGCCAAAGCGACAGAAATTTTAAAACGCCAAAATCACATCAAAACAATTTACATCAAAATGTAATATCAGAGAATTTTCATTCATCAAAATGCCATAAAACACCGTGCTTCAAGAATTTAGCATTGGTGTAAAAATCCCGTTACAAAATAACGGCAACAAAATACGTTTCATAACCTAGCATCGGTTCAACGTAAAATAAATGCAGTAACGTGCAATTCAAATTGTGCACGTACTACAAAATGAACAAAGAAACTATTCGAAGGTATCTTCAATGAAGATAATTTAAAACAGCAAAAATCTAATCAATAGATGATTAGTACAAAAGAAAGCCAGCGGAAATTTCAACAAAAATCACCTATCTGCAATTTCTTCGAATCCTCAATTTGGATTCGAAATTCTCAAAGAAACAATTAATTACAGCTATGTAAACAACAATTGGAATTCATATCAATTTCGTATTTTGATTCTTAAATCAAAAAGATTATCAGTTGTACTCAGCGAAGACAGTTTCACTGTTTCCGCTGCGCACTCTGATAAATAGAACACAAATCAATCAAATCATCAGAACACAATTTCATCCAAACAACAAAACACAATTCCACTTTTATTTTTAAATAACGATATTTAAAAATTTCATCAAAATTTCAAAACTTTAGTTTTGACTCAAATCACAGATAAAACGTCGACTAATAGTTGTAACATATGTTCCATCCAAGTTATGTTTTATATTATGTCCATAAACCCCAAGCTCTGATACCAACTGTAACGCCCCACCTCTATGCTCATAATAACAAAGAGTATTAAAATAAATACTGTCTATTATTACGAAGAATAAGGCTGGATAGGAGCGACCATCCGTAGTTGGCCTTACACTAATATTGGTTATCTCGATAGGAGTGGTATATACTTTTTATTTTTCATCTATTATTTATTTACTCCCATCGACACACCCAATTATCAGTATAAAACAAACCACGATAGTTCATAATAGTTTAGGACATTAGATATAACAATAACACAGATAATATAATTGCGGAACACAGATAAAAACAAAAGTCTCATATATATATAACTGATGACAGTTAATACATAGTTGACACAATACATACGATACAACTACAACTATCGACTCTAGAAGTTATATACACACGTACATTATCGACTAATATACATGAATACATATCGTTCTATACAATGACACGACTACTACAAAAGGACAATGACAACTTCAGAAGATGCGAAAAGTCTTCAAATCCCGAACAGCAACCCAAAGAAGAAATTCTACAACCTGAAATAACTCGGGTCTGACCCGAGTATTACATTCAAAAGAAAATAATACCCAGGTCAGTCTAATTCAAACCAGTTTATTAGTGCATATAGGCAGTAATAATTTAAATAGACGACAGTCACAATAATTCCCGTCCATCCGATTCTTTAAACAAAGAAACCGGATAACGGTCAATATAACACTTAACAGTGTTTAACAAAAATCAGCAGATTTAAATCATCAACAGAGATAAATAAACAATTTATCAAATCGACTAAATCAATTTAAAACTGTCAAATCTGATAGGGCTGCAGTACACGCACGCGTGTACTGCCTAGCCACTATCGCAGGAGATACACAAAAGCTCAGTGAAAGTCACAAATGATCACCAGGTCAAACCCCGAAGTACCGGATTCAACTCAAGTGAATTCGAGAACAATTCCCAACAGGGGAAAAACTGCAAATAAAAGTCAGAGAATCAATGCAATGAAACCCAACAAGAAAAATCTCAACAATACAACACTGAAGCCACCACAAATGTTTTAGAGCAAGATTGCGACAATGAATGAAACAGTGCATCCAGTAAAAGAGGCAGCAAGGGATGTACAATGAATACATCATTAGAACAAGATAGACTGTAAGTCAAGTGCCAGCGTATAAGACGGCAAATAGAAAGTTGGGGAGTAGTTCTAGTGCCTGAACACCTAACTCAAAGGGATGAAGCACTGCTGTAAAATAAACTCAAGATCAGGAAATACTTATTTAAAATGCAGAGTCGCTAAATGTCAAACATATGAAGTGAAACCAGACCACAAAATCGAACAGTGGCAAATGCCCCAACATGACAGTAGGAAGTGCTACAAAACTACCCAGTACAACAGTCGAGTGTCAGTTCTCAATATACATGTTGAAGCAACCCAATTAAGTGTTTGCACTCCAGAAGCAAAACTCAAACTAAGGCAAGCTCGAGTCTAAAATCCCATAAGATAATCAAAGTCTACGAAAGTACATGTATGCACATACTCGAGTGCACATACATGTCCAAATCGAATGAAACAGCAAAAAGAAACTGCAACTGAAACCGTGATGTATAAGGACTGCAATTTCAAATGGAGACTCAACGATACATGCAACATCATGAACAACAGAAGTTCAAGCAACATCACAGGTGATGAACAACAGGAATGGTATGAAGATCATAAGGCTCAGTGATACTCAAGCATTAAATCAAACTGAAACAGTAATGAAAATGCAACCCAGTGACAACAATGGTTGAAGTGAATACAGAGAACACTTTACAGTGATACAGTACAACATACATGTGCTCAGATCAAATGACTAGAAGTTCAAGACTGATAATATGGAACATTAATAATGAAGACTGTGCTATCATATGTACAAATGCAAAGATCAATGAAGACTCCAAAGCAATGCAAAAAGCATTGTGACATCAAGGTCAAAACCAGAAACTACATGAGTACCCATCAGTGCAGACTTGAGCCAGGTACAAAGTGTACCAGGGGGAACACGATGCAACAGGAGGCAACAACAAGGTAATGACCAAACTTATATGCATCAAGTATGCCACATTCAAGAACAAGATTAAGTGTACATGACTGGAACAAATGCCACTATGATCTCGACAAATCAAGACAAACATGAATGTACAAATTGTAAACACTTAAAGAAAAATTGAAGCAACTCAGACAGTAAACAAGCAACAATATATGCTTACACACATACGAATGAATATATGCATATATGTACAGACATTTTTTTTTCAAAGATCAAAGAAATAAGTGATGGCCGGAATCATGAAAAGGAACATGTCGAGTATGCTACAGAGAGTCAAAACCATGAGCATCAGAAAGCCAGGAAATCACAAAACAAAAACAAACAAAAATTCACAAAGTCAACTGCAGTTCAAAAGTTCGAAGTCAACAGCAGTATAATCGAAGGTGAAGCCGAGATATAAACAAATATCAATGCCGTGGAATACAAGCAACAAAAATATTTTCGTATTGAACAAGTCTATAGTTTCACAAAATCCAATATGGTTCCAGGCCAAAGTCAATAATTGAACAAGTCAAGATTTTGAAACTGCAGTATTATCAAGCAACCGAGTATTCGATGTCATTCAGAGAAACTCACGAAAGTAGTCAAATTCCAGAAAATTTCAAGTCGCAGTTACGAACTCATAGTTGAACAATTCAAAGCCGTGAGAAGCAGGCAATCAAAATATACAAATATTCACATAAGAATTAGTCAAGCCAAAATCGCAATCATCCAACAATTATCAGACGGCCAAAGCACAATTTGTGACTAAATCAAACGAACAAAATCGAGGGTTTCGAACCCTATAAATACCACTTATCATCATCGGCATTCCAACAAAATTTAATATGTCGAAGCATCATACTACGCGTGAATTAGATGTGAGCGGGGGAGGGAACCACTCACCTTTTTATGAAGCGGTCGCGAGCGAAGAACGAAGAAACGAATCGATCGATCTTAGCCGGCATCCTCGATTTGAACGAGCTCTAGTTTGAAGACGACGAAGCTGAATCCATAACTTGGACGAAGAAATTGATCGAATGCCGAAGCCCTAAATTTTTGTTCGCCATTTATTTTCTTCGATTGGTTAGGGTTGGTTTTGAACGAAAGAAAAAAAAATGAATTCCGGAAAAAGGGACGGGTTGCCTTTGTTAGATATCACGGCGAAATACTCAAATGAAGATGTGGGCTACTACTTTAACAAAATTTTCAAAAGAAGCTCAATAGATTAAAATTCCAACAGAAATAAACAACAATTTAATCGTCACTTTGACGATAATTATTTGTTATAAAATCTCGGGTTGTTACATCACTGGTCATCATTTGTACATGTTATACATATGTTTTGATAGTCTGATTCATCTGTTTGTTGGTTGGTTGGTTGGTTGTTTTCACTTGAGTCTGACCAGTTGTCATTGCACTTGTACATTTGGTTCATTGAACTTGAATTTGTTAGTTTCTGTGCATTGTTGCTTATGCACATTTGCATTGAGTTCCTGTAGTCTTTACTTTTCACTTCTGCCTAGTCTCTGACCTGATCATGTCTTACACATTCGAGTTCTTTGAATTGTGTATTCATGTTGCAGCTTGCATTGTCCAGTTTGTAGCTTTGAGTACTTTATCTTGATGTATTGGTTTGGACTTGCAGTTTGTTTTCTGGTCTTAAGTTCTGGTTTGTTGAGACTGGTCATTCATTTTACTGTTGTCTTCATTGTTGTATTGAATTGAGTCATGATAGCTGTGACTTGACCTCTATTGCCCTGTGTTGAATCCAGCTTAAACGCTCGGGTTTGACCTTGCGCTTATGATGTGACTTTATTTATTTTGCACTTGAGTTGAACCCGGCTTTTCTTTTGGGTTTGACCTGTGCTCACCTGTCCCTGAAACATTATCAAGTGTACATTTTGGTGTGCACGGCCTTGTGGCATATACAGTGATACACTGTGCATGTCACAAGCTATTCGTGTATGATGAATTCAAATATGATGACGAACAACCCAAATAACTGAGGCAAATATTATTTTCAAAATCCATATTTTGTTTTATACTGCAAAAACATTTTATTTTCAATTTTACTACGTCAATGTATATTTTTGCAGATTGCTCAGATGCTGGATTCACATTGGAATGAAGTTGAAGATAAATACGAGTGTGAGTGATATGTAGTGAGGAACTGATGTAACTATGAAATTGTGATGTAATTGTATTGTGACTGAAATTTTATAGTTATAGTGAGAGCTTGAAATTGTACTATCAAAATTGTAATAAATATTTGTTTGAATAAAATATCCGTTTGAATTCCAATTCTGTGTTATTTATTTTATTCAGCAAATATTTATTTTATCTGTGAAAAATAAAATAGTATAATATCAAATACATTTAAATGGATGTATATATGTTTATTATCATCAAACAAAAATCATATACACGCATATTTAACACATAGTGTAGGAAACATTTCGAAAATATAATATTAATCTTAGCCAGCATAGGTACCATTATACTATGCCTACTATAGCTACCATTTTAAATGGCAGGTTCTACAACTAAAGCCGTACAAGGTTCATATTGTTTCTTTGGATTTTCCAACAAATGGTCAGACTAAGGAACTTCTATGCCACATAGGAACGCCTCTGGAGGGATGCCCCGAGAACCTACCTAGCTCTTTGCCAACACAAGGCCAGTTACCCCCTTCCCGGGAAGTAAACCTGAGATATGCCACCCTCGGTCGTTTGCGACCTTTATCCGAGGCGCCTCGAGCACAAAGCAACAATCACATAGTAAATGAGATTGGAGCAACCACAGAGGTAAAATATATGGGCTCCATACCATGATACCACCTTTTTCCAGAAGGAATGGACATACCCTAGGAGAGCTACCCCTGAAACCTGCCGCATCTTTCCTGTTTCGACCATTACCGGTTTGTGAGGCTCGATGAGGTCTCGTCCACAAAGCTACGCTTTACACGAAAGCCATGCTTTGATCAACAAATGATCAGCAACACACAGTAACACTTAGCATGCCACACTACCAAATTGAGAGTATATCACTGATAACCTTCAACTACATAACCTCTGAGCTCGTACGTCTCAGAGAAGGGTGTTAAGCTAAGAGAATAAATCTCCGCCACCAAACATAAATGTATTTGAAAGAAATCTGCTTTATATCTCAAAGTGTAATGTCAGACATACAACCATACAAGTCTATTCCGGGTTCGAACAGAACCGAAGGCACTTCTAAAGAAGCCCTTGCAATCCGGGTATTCACAATCCCGATCGGACTTCCCATCACTTAGTGAATCTCTAGACCGTAGCTACTCAGTGCAGAGACAATCGATAGGTTATCCTATCGTTCTCGCAAACACCCGGTCTTCAACACCGGTCTTCAAATGCTATCCATTTATGTCGTATCACTATTCGGAATGGGTTATATGACACAAAGTCCTCTCCCGGCTAAACCGAATAGTGAGCGCAATATTTTAAAACATATGGATATTGGGATTTCAGTTAAGTCACAACTTATTACCCAAAACTTCTCTTTCAAATGGTTTAAACAAATTACCATTTTAATCTTTTACACAAAAAGATTCATCTCACAAAGTTCACCCAGTTTCACAAAGATCTATTCATAGATTTTCAAATCGATTTCCATTTCAATTGGATTAACTCGTCCAATCTTTAAATCAAAGATTTAACTCATAGCTTTCAAAACAATTCCATTTCGACCTTTTATACAAAAGGTACACCTTTCCAATTTCAAAACAAAGTTCAACAATCTTTCACAAAGATTTATTCATAACTCGGAAAACCATTTTCATTTCAAACTTGAAATTCTTTTGACACAAATTGGAAATTCATTCCTTATATGAAAGCTTCTATTATTTGAAAATAAATAGTTTTCATTTCGGAAAATCTGATTCATTTATACGAGTTAAAGTCCTTGGGTTAAATTCAAATTCTCAAAACCATACTTTCAAAATGGTTTAAATTCATATAAACACATTTATAAAAACTTTAACCATAATTTCCAAACATGGAATTCAATTCCAAATTTTGAATTCAAATTAAAATTAAATTATTTAAATTGGAAACTTTACCAAGTTATTCAAAATAACTTTTATCTTAAAAACTCCTTTTCAAAAGCCTTAACATTTAACCCAAATCCATTTCCAAAACCAATTGAAACTAAAATTTCAATTTCAAAAATATTAAATTTAAATCATCTGTGACTTAACCGATTTCCTCGTGAAATCCATATTTATATGTGTAAAAGTATGGTCCAGGGGTTTTACATAGTAGTGCAACATTACAAATCATCACATCATCACAGATTCAAATACAACAATATATTTGATAAGCGGTATAACTATAACGCTTATATTTTATTCACAGATCACAGATATATATATATATATATATATATATATCACAGATAATAAATTGCAGTCATCCCAGATAAATAAATTACATTACAGATCACAACACAAATCAGGATTTATCACAAAGCATCACATATCAGGGATATCAAACAATTCACCCATTCAATAAAATCCAAACATTCACAAGTAAAATTTATTAATCCTTTGATTACTAACAAATAATTATACTCAAGTTACTAATCATCATTAAATTAATTACATCCAGTAATCATCTATTAATTACTTCTCTAAGTAATTTTACTTTCCAAATCGTCAAGTGATTATTCTAAATTAATTTAAAATTAAGTAATTAACTTGAACTAATCCAATTAAACTCAATTAATTACACTGAATAATTAATTCCTTAATTACTTCCATTAAGTAATTATACTTAAACAATTCCATAAATGATTATTATTAAATTAATTAATCTAAATTAATTAATTATGAA
This sequence comes from Allium fistulosum, assembly GCA_030737815.1. Taxonomy (NCBI): domain Eukaryota; kingdom Viridiplantae; phylum Streptophyta; class Magnoliopsida; order Asparagales; family Amaryllidaceae; genus Allium; species Allium fistulosum. The sequence goes on from CM060908.1 coordinate 371,248,441, forward strand.
AAATTTATCACATCAATAATTATTTAAAAAATCTTAGTCAATGACCTTCATTAACAATTTAAATTTCTTTAATTACTTTACTAAAGAAATTTACTTATATTAATCATTATTGATTTTAAATTGATTAACCATTAAGAACTCATTACTTAATTCTAGTTATTTGATTAATTAAATGTTAATTGTAACTTAATTAGTTCTTAATCACAATTTAATTGTTCCTTAATTAAATTAACCTAGCTTCACTCCATAAACTTAAACTTGTAATCACTAAGTTAATTAATACAAAATATTAATTATCCATTATACTTAACTTAATAGTTAATGAATTACAAATCATTCAATCTTTGTTTAAAAGTAAACTCATATTTATTAATGATTTAATTAACACTCACAAATATACTGAAAACACTGATTTTCAACTTGCTTTTAAATTCACATGTTAAAGTATTACTTTTGTTATAAAGAAATTTAAAAGATCTTAAATCAAATTCTCTTTGTATTCACATATTTAAAGTATAACTTTACATTTAAATTTACTTAAACATTTGACTTTAAAAAAAACTAGAATTCAAATTTAGTGTGAAGTCCAGGTTTTAAAACTTGGTTTAAATTCTTTCTTTACAAATTCAAATTCCAATTTAAATTCAAGTTCTTTTTGAATTACACTTAACTACTTAACATTTCAAGTTATTAAAACAATTTAAATTTATAAACTTTATTCCCAAACTAAACTTCAAAACTGATCTTAAATTTATATTTTAACTTTGATTTAAAATTCAATTTAAACTTTGATTTATAATTTAAATTTCAATTTTTAAAATCTGGAAACAAGACAGTGTTCTGGTTTAACCCTGTACAAAACATTACCTGAACCTCCGCTCTACTTGCTTCAAGACCAACACCAAAATTCTTTGAGTAAAACACTCGAGTTACTCGAGAAAAATCTCGAGTTCACCCTGCTTCGTCCCCAACTACCCAAATTTCCAAATCACCAGAACTCGTGCATGGTGCACATGCACATCGCTGATGATCGACTCCAAGCGACATCACATCGTCGAACAAGTCGAAGTCCATCCTCGAATCAATCTCTGATCGCTAGAACTCCACCATTCACTCGAATTCGAAATCGAGATTTCGAACCAAAACTTGGAACAATAGTCCCACCACCACCAAACCCTGGAAACGCCTCATCCTCGTAGCTCCGACCACCTGAAGGTCTACAACTCCGACCTCGACTTCGACTACCACCCAACTACCATTCCTCAAAAACTCGAAACACTCGATCAACTACTCACGACGTGATGATCAATTTACCAAACCCAGCTAAAACTAGGTTTACAAAAAGAAAATGCTCGTCGCCGCCGCCTCGATGATCGAGAGCAACTCCGGCTATTTTTCCCATCACCACAATAAGCTCCTCTATCGCCACGAGAAAAACCCGACCCCCCAAGCATCTCCGACCACCGGAATTCGCCCAAAAACCATTTTTCGTTCAACATCAAACTGCTCTTATACCACACAGCTAAAAATCATCATATTAGTTTTAGAAATCATGGTTTGGTTCAGGAATTCGATCTATGTTCCTAAAATTATGAATTAAGATGTTTGAAATTTTGCTTATATTGAGTTGCTCAGTTTTTTCTTGGTTTCCAGAGATAATATTAAGTTGTTTTAACCGGAATAAATTTTTAATCTAAACTATATGCTATAACAAACAAATTTTGTTTAAACCTTAAATCCAAATTATGCTTAAATCAAAAGGAAATGATTTTTTTCTTTCAAACTGATGTTTGAAACAAGAATAGGATGGTATAGAAGCCAAACATCCATCATCCAAATTTACTCAAGGAATCTATACACACACACACACACACACACACACACACACACAAGCATACTAATTCACAGATTAACATGCAACAGATTCATACTCTTAAATTTTAAAAAATGAGGTTACTCACCTTGGTTTCAGAAAAAGAACAGAGCTTTACTTTTCTTTGAAACAGGCTTGAACTTCTTTTTTTGATTTTTGGTTTGTATTGATTTGTTCTATTGTTTATGATTGAAGTTTGTTTAATTTTGAATGGTATTTGCTTTAGATTTTTTTTCTCAGTTAAAATGAACGAACTGGAATGAAGAGAAGTTGATATATAGGAAATGAGTTAACAGGTTGATAAATTATTTTGTACAAAGTGATATTTTTGTTTATACAATAGTCAGTGATTTTTACTAACAAATGGAGGCTGAGGTACCTTGCATTAATTATGATTGTCTTGTTTAACAAGCTTATACTTATCCTATTTATTTATACATAGATATTTATGTTTTTACTTTACTTTGCCTATTACTTACTTCTTGTCTTGCATTACTTGCTTGGCAGCTTTATGTACAAATACATACTTTATAGCATAAAATTGTTTTAGCCAATGTTATAAAATTTTAACTTAAACTATCAAATACTTAATTTACTTATTATTATTTCATACTTATGCTAATATTTATAAGATTTATTTTATTTTAATTTTTTTTTGAAAGACTTTATTTTAAATTTTCAAACCATAGCTTTCTTTCAAAATACACACACACATACACACACACACACATATATATATATATTTGAAATAACCATTTCTATTTATATTAAAATCCATTTGTAAAGACATTACATTATTAACATTGTTTAAAAATAACTCATTATTAAATTAAAATAATTTATAAAAGAAACTATCTCTTTATTAATAAATAACATATTTTTATTTGAATTTGAAGAAACTCAAATCAATTTACCAATTAATTTCAAAAAAAATTTATTCCAGAATTAAATTAATTCCCAATTTAAACTTATTTAAAATCCGGGATCGTTACAGTAATTAATAGATTTAATAAAAGAAACGCACCTTTTGTGTTAAACAGAAAGGATGTTTTAAGGGAAATAAAAGATCATTTCGGGTAAACCAAATTGAACATTTTCATTTTTAAGGTAAGTAATTTTATTTTTTATGCATAGATAAAAAAACTAAATGCGCACAAATTTGAATATTATTTGAGTTAATGAAGTTAATTTGGTTGCGTTTCACAAATTGAATTTCAAAAAGGGTGTGCGATGTACATGATCCCTTCATTTCTTTTGTTATTAATTGTTGCATGTACGTTTTAAAATAGTTACCTCATTATTAATACTTGATCCGTTCATTTCTCCTACTGTTTAATACCTGAGCCCAGACTTTTAGTTTGTATTTAGTTCTTGACACCTCATTTTCGCGTATGCAAAATTTTACTTTCCATTGGTTTGCACAGTTTTCCATTTCTACGTACATTTCTTTATGCATTATTAATGCCTGAAGCTTTCAAAATAAAACATGACATTTATTTTTGTCTCTCCTTCTTCATTTCCTAATTATTAAATAACCTGCAGCTTATTTCTTTCATTTGCAGTGTATATTTGTGTTCTTTTTTTTCTGGCTAAGTCTTATTGGGTTTGTTTTAGACTAATGGACACCTTAGTAAATCAAAATACCATAGGAACCCTAAGAGACTTTGGACCCTTGCTTTTCCCACCCATTGACCTTCTATTTTCTATCTGACTAAAACCAAGTACGTACAGAAATTTCTCATTTGAGAAACTTTCTGCATACTCTTCTTCTTCTTGCTCAAATCTCCAGAAAACTCCAAAATCTCCAAATCAAATTACATTCTTCCTCCTTCAAAACCCTAGCTTACCTCTCTCCTCTTGCCGCCACCCACATCCATCACCATCCACAACCCACGGTAGTAAACAATGGCCAAAGCCCCACCTTCCCGCTCCTCTTCTTTCTCCTTTTTCCCTTCTTTTCCCTTCCCTTTTTCCCTCTTTCTTCCACTTATTTCCATGGCTTCTATATTCCACTAAAATAATCCAAATCAAATAATTTAAAAAAAAATCGTGTATAATTTCAATCGGAACAGCTTTGTTGTTGAACTCTTCTTCCCATTTCGAATAATTCTATATCAAAAACACTATTTTTTAAGTCCTTTCTCGGATCCAGTTTTGACCGAAAATACCCCAATTGTATCGATCATATCTCCTTCATAAATGAATCAAATTATTTGATTCTTTTTTAAACCATTTATTTTTCTAGTGGCTTAAACTTTGTTTTAGATGAGTTCTTCAAATTCCTTTATTTTCTATGCAAAAAACTCAAATCATTTCGAAGTATTTTTGAACTTAGATTTTCAACTCAGAAAACACCTCTGTTTGTTTTTAGCATAACTTCCTCAGTACAGAAGATTTTTGAGTGATTATTTTTTTTGAAACTGGAGAGAAAAGAATTTGTAACAACTTTCTAGTTAGTCACTTTTACAGATTCAGTAGTATTCTGGTCCGAATATTTTCTTAAAATGACCTAGTTTCAGGTTTGTCTGTAGTTCTGATCTTGGGTTGTTTGGAAGTTGGAAGTAATTGAAACTTGTTTATTGATTCATGTTCATGTCTAAGATTTGTTGGATTTGCTTTGCATTTGGATCTTTGCTAGGAATCTCCATATTGCTCCATTTTTATCATCACCTTCGTAACCACGAAAGGTGAGCAAAAACTCACAACTACTAGATTTTCTTATGTTAGTTAAGTTGAATTATGATGTGATTAGAAATTGATTTGTAACAACCCTATATTTTGTGATTTATTTTAATTGTTTATTTTGATTATTTTAATTCCTGATTTTAATTTTTTTTAATATGAATAAATTTTGTTATCTTAAATATAAATTTTGATTTTTGTGTGAATTATAATTCCAAACCTGAACAAATAGAATATTTCCAGAAAAGTGGATTTTTGGTCAATCTGGTCAAACTTTGACTTTTAAGTTTAAATTTAAATATTTTAATTCTTGAATTTTATCTTTTATTATGAAAATATATTTAATTTCAAGAATACTGCTTTTTGTTTCGTTGAAATTGGATTTAAATTGTGAAAGTTATATTGTTTTCAATATTGTGTGTATATTGAGTTATTTAACAATATTATTTATTTTAATTTATATAAATGATATTTTATTTGACATATCTTATTCTAATTTGTATATGTATGTTATATTATATTTATTTTTCCTTTCAAATATTTTTAAAGTGATTATGAATTTTTTCCAAAGCTTATGGAATTTATTTCAAATTTTTAAAGCCTAGTTTGCATTTTTTTAGCTATTTTCTTAATTTAATTCTATTTAATTAAAATTTAATTATTTATTTTTATTTATGAGTTTTATCTTTATTTATCATTATTTTACATGTATTTAAATTTGCAAAAAGAAATAATAGAAATTTGAAAGGTTTGTGACCTTTTATTTGCTTAAGACTCTTTGTTTTCTCACCTTTTCATTTCCTAACTCTTGCATTCATTTTGGCCGATCCTTATCTCATTCTTTCAGCCGCATACCCACTTCATTTTCACTTAAAGAAAAACTTCTCAACACTAAAAACTTCGGCCTCCATCATCTGAACAAAAGTTGGTAATGTTCTTCTCCTTTTCTTCCCATTTTCTTCTTGTTTTTCTTATTCATTTGCACTTGTCTTCTCCTATATGGTTCGGCCATTGCTCCTCCTTCACCTTGGCTGCCTCCACCACCACCACAACCAGCCACCACCACCTCTTGTCCAGCCCCAATCCATGGCCGTGTACTATAGTTGACTAGATCCAACAAACTTTGAGCAAACTCCACCTATACATACCTAGCCGACCACCAAAGTGCTCCACCACCTAAAACACCACCTTGGCCGCCACTTGCACCACCATCTCCAGCCCCTACCTGACCTGAGATCCTCTGCCACATCTTCTCCAGTCCACTACAGACCTGGCCGTGCCTAGAATTGCATAGGGCCGAGCCTTATGTTGCCTTGAAATCCATTGTGTTGCCTTAGCTTGTGTTGTTCATCCATATCCACTTGTGCATCATCATTTCCATGCTAGAGCCGACCTTATTGACCCAAGACCATATCCAAACCCACACCATGGTCGTGTATTCTAACTTATGGCTGAGCCTAGGGGTGGTTGAAGGCAAGTACAAGTGATTTGGTGACTTGTTGTGCATGTATCTCTTGTGTTGTTTGATTTTGTTTAAGGGTATATTCATGTGTTGTATATTTGTTGTTGAATGTATTCAAGGAAATTAACTTTGGCTCTCCCACTCAAATCATTGTCGTGCTCTCGTGCCTTTGTGGATTCTGTGTTGTGTGTTTTGGTTATCATCTCCATCTTAAACAGGTGAGAAATTCTCACCAGACAATTTGTACTTATATAACTAGTAAACTAACACCATTTGAATCTGTAAAACTATATCATCATGTTATAACTGCTTATGTTATGATCATATGATGCTCACCCCTGTTATTACACATGTTATATTATCAGTTACTGTGATACGATGCTATTCTGTTTATTTATATTAGTTTATCACACTGCAAGTTCCCTGTAGATTAGAATCACTATGGGTTAAAATGATACATACCCGAACGGACTTTAGAATAGGGAAAAATCGTTATGGGCTGAAATGATAGGCCTGAGCGATTTTTTATTTTTTGTTATTAACTTGGGATTGCGGGTTTGAAATGAAAAACCCGGATTTTTGTTTTTTTAAATTACGGATTGAAATGATATATTATCTGTATCACTTGTCTTAGGTTAGAAAATAATATACAGACCCGTGGTTACTTTATATATTTCTCTGAATATTTTAAGTATTTCAAAAATGTAAATTATGACATTTTGATTAAATTTGAATTTAAAATGATTTATTAAAGTGTTATTGATTTTTCTATGAATATAAAATGTTAAACAAATGGATGCTTAAAATGGAAATTTGGAATTTTAACTTGACTTGGAATTGTGAGATTTGGTTTTAAAAATGGAAGTAAGTAAAAGAAAATAAATTGGAAATTAAGTTTTATTTGTGAAATGATAAATTAAATTAAAATGTTAAGTGAATGTAAGGAATAGAAAATTTGTATACTTGAATTTAATAAGTGAAGTAATGAAAATTTGATATTTATTTTTGAAATTTACTTTATAAAAATCATAAGTTAAAGGGTATTTTAAATGACCATTTTAAAGTGGAAAAATATGATTTTTATATAATTAAAATGGTTTAAATTGAAGTTTATTTGTTGCTGAAATTCTATTGTAAATCTGGAAATTCTTTTAGTAATACTTCAGAAATTCTATCGTTTCTGAAAATGAACTAAAAACTGAACTTATAGAATCTGCAGCACTTTGTAAGTGCTGTAGTTGCAGAAGTGAACTAAAGGGCTAAAATCTAACTAAGGGCTATCACAGCACTTTGCAAGTGCTGTCTTGAACTAAAATCTTTAAATTGAACTCTGAACTATTACAGCAATTTTATAAATGCTGTCTTTTTTGAATTGAACTATTTTTCCACTAAAACTGAACTATTACAGCAGTTTATAAATGCCGTCTTTGCTGAACTGAATTGTTTTCAAATATAACTTACCGCAGCACTTTCTAAATGCTGTGAAAGATGGAATTTTTATGTCTTAATGTATTTAAGTGAATAAATGAACTCAGAAAAGGCTAAATTCTTGGAAATTGAATATTTGATTTAAATGTATAATGACTCTACTTTTAAATGGTTTAAATGAGTGATTTTAATTTAGAATTTTAAACCATATAGAAATCTATAACCACGGGTACACTTCTCTGTATGTTATGTTATTTCCTTGTGATTTATTTGGATGCACACTTTAATTGGAGAGTGTGGCTAGAGGTGGACGATTACTGCAGTTGTGCGCTACCCTAGTCACATTAACACTATTATTTGCATTGACTTACTTTAATATGGATATTTCTATGATAGTGTTTATTCATGCTCAGTTTATGGTTTGACTGATCCTTAAAGGATGGACGATCCCAAGCATCCTTAAGTTATTGTGCATTGCTTTTACAGTTCACTTGAGTTGGTTTACATTGTATAAGTATGTATGTCCTGACTCGAGTGTTTGTGTTTTACTTTACGCTCGGGTCAGCTTGAAAATCACTGCTTTGGATTCACCTTCTGGAGCTAGAGTTTTGTTGGAGCATATCTGTCTATCTATTCGTCTACTTCTTCTAGTTAGTTCCTATTCTGTATTTGTCTCTGTATTATTGATTTATGTATCCTGACTCCTACTGTATCTATTTTACTATGAGAATTTTGTATATATTTTTGAGAGTTTGTGTTAGCACCAAAATTGGTCACTAACCTCGTTGAGAAAGATTATGTAGAGAGATTAATGAAGAAGATAAATTAGCTGAAAAATAGTGTAATTCAATGCCAAAAGAACAACAAAAACGAGAACACCAGATTTATAGTGGTTCGGCATAACTGCCTACGTCCACTTTGAGTTTTGATCTTTATTGCTTTCACAAGTAGTTGAATACAGATACAATCCGTACAATAATGTCTTAAGTACAAGTTTGAATTGAAAAGAGTGAGTCTTGAAAGTGGCGGAGTCTCCCCAGTGTTCTCGAAAAAAGGTCCCTCTCACTATGCCCCTGCCCCTCTATTTATAGACGAAGATGGGTTGGACTTCTCTCTTGGGCCTAGGAGTGAGATACCTCGGCCCGTGGCGAGTGACTTCTGTGTGCCGAGCCACAAATGCCGAACGAGGCTGGAATGCCGAACGGGGCAGGAATGCCGGTCGAGGCTGGAATGCCGGTCGAGGCATGAATACCGAACGAGGCATGAATGCCGAATGGGGCAGGAATGCCGGTCGAGGCTGGAATGCCGGTCGGGGCAGGAATGTCGGTCGATACTGGAATGCCGGTCGAGGCTGGAATGCCGAATGAGGCAGGAATGTCGAACGACCTTTGAATGTCGAATGAGGCAGGAATGCCGAAAGACCTTTGAATGCCGAACGAGGCAGGAATGCCGAACGACCTTTGAATGCCGAACGGTACCCCTAATGCCGAACGAGGTTCCGTGCCAAGCGAGGCTCTGTGCCGATCAAGGCTCTACGCCGAGGGAGACTCTGTGTCGATCGAGGCTCTACGCCGAGCGAGACTCTGTGCCGATCGAGGCTCTACGCCGAGCGATGGCTTTGCATGCTGAATGGGAACTCTATGCCGAGCCTCTCGTTACCAGGTCAAATAACCGGTTAACACTTGCCCCCCAAAGTACGTCTTGTTGCATACATGACGTGCTTTGAATCGAAGCAAGTTGGAGTCTCTAGAAAGAAATCCATCATATTTTCTGAATAGTCATTATTCTTCAATTTTATCCTCCTAAAGTGTCGTATCCTTCTTTGGTCGTCCCAACGTTTGGTCGATTTCCAATAGTATAAATTCAGGATTGTAGTTCATCAGTAGCCATCTGTGTCTGGTATTTTAAGGCTAGTAAACTTCGGCTATCTAGTCCAGTCTTTTCTTAATAACCCTATGTGAAAATCTAAATTCTGTTGATTTCAAGAAGTCGAATTTTATGACTATAAACGTGCACATTCAGGTACATGTTCTTGCCATTGGCTCCTGGATGCGTTTTATATTTTCGTGAGTTATCACCAATTCCTTCTAGTTTTAATTGAAATTCCTTGTTTATATTTTTTTTGTAATATCGGTTGTCATCAACCACTCAATGGGAGGGGACTTCAAATTCTACATAGATGATGGCCTTGGAGCCATAAGTAAGGGCGAATGGAATATGGCCAATCGCGAACTCATGGGTAGTTCTACAAGCCCATAATGCTGTTGAGAGTTCATACACCCATTTACCTCTAGCCTTTTCCAAACCTCTCTTCAGAATAGACTTTATGATGATTTTGTTCATAGCTTCAACCAATTATAATGGATCATGGAAGGTCATAAGGACAAATGACATTAAGGACAATGAAGTTGATTATTTTCTTCATCTTGGTCATGGTTAATAGTTCTTCATCTGCCCATTTGGTAAAGTAATCAACCGCTATGATGGCGTATTCCATGCCACCTTTAGGATCGGAAAGAAGACGATGATGTCAATGCCCCCAAGTGGCAAACGGCTACGGACTAGCCATTTGAGTAATTTCCATCGGCGAGGTTCCCAGATTTTAGCAAACATCTTGAACTCATCTCATTATCTAGCATGATCAACCGCATCTTGATTGATAGTTGGCCAGTAATACCCGTAACGGAGTATTTTCTTTGTCAAGGTTTGCCCCCTGATGTACTCGCCACATTATTCTTCATATATTTTGCTCAAGACTCATTTGATATCATTATGGGTGATATACCAAAGCATGGGAATGGATAAACTTCTTTCTACACATGACTTCTTCTTGGATGATTTGACATGAAGCTTTGAGGAGGATCTGTCGTTTTCCATTCCTCCATTCAGTAAGAATTTCTCATTGTGGATAGTCTTTGATAGGAGTCAACCATGACCCCTTTTATGGCTCTGTCTCCAAGATCTAGCCGATCTCTATCCGTCAATGCTTGGAATATTAAGTATTTCAATCAAAACAAAGTATGTTCGTTGCGCGTCCCTGAAATTGGCCAACATGGAAAGTGACTTAAATCTTTTCATTTCGATCGTTGAGGCTGTGTGTAATGATGTAATACGTGAAGTCGGCTAGTAGCTCTTGGACCCGGTCGAGATAAGAAGCAAGACAATGCCCCCTAGCAAGATCAACTTCCTTAACCTTGCATAATACTAATCAGGAATCACAAAAGATATGTAAAATTTCCACTCCAAGTCCTCTAGCAAGTTTGAGGCTGGCGGTCGAGGCGTCATACTAAGCATCATTGTTTGTTACAGGGAAATCGAGTTTCAGGACGAAGCAGATCGATCGTTCCTCAAGAGTCATTAACATAACTTCTGCGCCATAACACTAATCACTAGATGCTCCATCCGCGTACATTTTTCATCTGTTGGTTGGCTCTCTTCTACTCATCGAGTTGTCTTCTGATGCAGTGAATTCGAGTATGAGGTCTGCTAATTTCCGTCCTTGGATAGCCCTTCGAAGGAAATAAGTGATATCGAATTGGCTTAGTTCGATATTCTATTTATGTAGTCTTTCAGACGTCTCAGGTTATTGTATGCCCTGTCGTAATGGCTGGTAGGCATAGACGTTGATGGGGCGAGCCTAAAAGTAAGAGTGGAGCTTTCATGATGAAATCAATAGACATTGCACTAGCTTTTGTAGCTTCGGGTCGATATCCAATGCATGGCTCGCGATAGTCGGTGAAATCACACACGCATGTCAGAATGGGTCCAAGGGAACATATCATCATTTATTCAGAAAAATCCAACTACTTCTTTTATCATCCTTGCACTGAGCTGTGATCCGATCTTCAGCACCCGTGAAGGGTCGCCATGGCTAACTGTAATGTCGTTTGTCAGTTTAGCCAGTGCAATCTTGGATTCTTCGAGTTCAGATATAACTATTTTGCATAACATTCAATGTGAAATATGGTTGGGATGGTCAATGTTGATGGTTGCTCTGGTCGAATCCTAGAGTCTTGTCATGAGTTATTAAGTCTGATAGTGAAGGGCTCTGAATGCTCTGGTCGATTATTTTGAGTTTGGAGTTGCTTGTATATGCGAGCAACGCACTTTCCATTCAATGCATTCATGATCTTTTATCCATCCTTCGGGTTGGAGTGATAGTTAGTTGCCAACGAGCTTAGGCATCGATTCAATGATTCTATCGTTAGGAATTCTTTCGGTCATAGCCTTGAGTAACTGTAAGCACTATATATAAGTTTCAATATTGAGCTATAGTAGCTAGTCTATGGATGATCACGCTTCTGCTCCCAGTCTCGGGTTGACAAATGTGCTGCGTGGACGGTTGAGTCTCGCCCTAGCTATGTTTATATTCCCACCTAAACTCCAAAAACATAGAGTTGATCGGTGAATAGTCGGTTCACATTCATCCTACTTCTCACTCGTGCCCCGAAGCCTGGGGTATATACCGATAAGTAGGAAGGCCAACCATGCCCTCTTTAGCTTTACTCTCTTTCCCCTTGAATTGTGGGATCAGGTCAGTTGATGAAAGGCTGAGTCTCGCCTATCCTGGATTGTATTATGGTTTTTCATTCCAAGGGGAATACTCCGATGCGTCGACAGTTTATTGGCGTAAGTTGGATACTGGACGGTCAGCCACGTCCACTTTGGTTCATGTTCTGTAATCAGATCTTGGGGTAAAGTTGCCTCAAGAGCAGTCGGGTCATACTCATCCAGTTTCATACTCCTCCTGATGGATCGAAGAAGGGTGCTGTAGAATTAATGACCAAGTCTTCATGGTTTACTCTCCTTTCCACACTCTGGTGGTCAAAGTTTTTCAAGGGACATTCGAATCACATTCGTATGTGCTTGGTGTGGATCGATATTGATCCTCGATCCGAGGTATGATATAGTCGGACGTTCGTAGCTTTGGATGCCGTTCCGATTGGCTTTGTATTGAGGTTTCCTTGCAGTTGTTGCGTTAAGTTGTAAAGAACGCCAAACTAGAGCTGCAATGAGCTGTCGTATTCAGCTTTTAGTGATTTGTACTCTTGCTTCATACATTGATTTAGGCCGAAGTTTGCAAAATAGAGAGCGGTCGGATCCACTCATCTATTTATCAAAGTTTATACGCCACTCTACATTCTAGTGACTTAGAGTTATTATTCCCCCGGTCGGCTCGTGCCCAATTTGTGTTCATGCTTCGGTCCATGCTCCGGGGACGTAGAGATTTGTCGAATAGTTTATGCTCTAGTCCACAGTTCGGGACGTAGAGATTTACGTCAAGTCGTTAATACTCTGGTTTGCGCTCTGGGGACTCAGAATACTCTAGTCCGCTTCAGGGACTTAGAGATTTTCAAGTCGTTTATACTCTAGTCCGCACTCTAGGGACTTAGAGTACTCCAGTCCACACTCTAGGGACTTGGAGATTTTAAGTCGTTTGTATTCTAGCCCGCACTCTTGGGATTTAGAGATTTTCAAGTCGTTTATGCTATAGTCCGCACTCTGGGGACTTAGAGTACTCTAGTCCGCACTCTGGGGACTTGGAGATTTTAAGTTGTTTATACTCTAGTCCGCACTCTGGGGACTTAGAGTACTCCAATCCGCACTCTAGGAACTTGGAGAATTTAAGTCTTTTATACTCTAGTCCACACTCTGGAAACTTAGAGTACTCCAGTCCGCACTCTGGGGACTTAGAGATTTTAAGTCATTTATACTCTAGTCCGCACTCTGGAGACTTACAGTACTCCAGTCCGCACTCTGGGGACTTAGAGATTTTAAGTCGTTTATACTCTAGTCCGCACTCTGGAGACTTAGAGTACTCCAGTCCGCACTCTGGGGACCTAGAGATTTTAAGTCGTTTATACTCTAGTCCGCACTCTGGAGACTTAGAGTACTCCAGTCCGCACTCTAGGGACTTAGAGATTTTTCTCAAGTCATTTATACTCTGGAGGCTTAGAGTACTCTAGTCCGCTTCAGGGACTTAGAGATTTTTCTGAAGTCATTTATACTCTAGTCCGCTCTCTGGGGACTCATGTTAGTCTATAGGATAATGGTTTTGATGACAACAACTATAGAAGTGTTATAAAATATATATGTGCAGGAAATCTATATGCAGGTATCAACAAAAGAAGACTGTACAGTAAAGAAGACAAAGATCAAGAGTTCAAGATTGAAGACTCATGAGATTCAAGATATTCAAGAGTTCAAGACAAATAATATAGTTAGGTTAGATATTTGTTAAAACTCCTTGAAAGCACTATCATTCTTTTTTATCCAATTTACTCGTGGAATGGAATCCACTTCGTTCTTGTTAAAGGGATGGAACCCTAGTGAGATGGAACTCACGAAATATCTAGTGGAACGGATAGTAGCCCTATTTTGTTATCCACTAATTTTGATTCAAAATGATTTTCAAAATTATCTCTTGTTTCATAAAATGATTTTCAAATATTCCTTTTCAAAAGAAAAACCTTCGTTCGTATTTCCAAAAATGTTTTAGCCTCAAAATCATATTTATCATTTTGTTATATTTTGATTTCAAAATTGTCCTTGATATTTTAGCCTCAAAATATATTTTAATATTATATTTACTTTAGTTTATTTACCTTGATTTTAAATATATTTTAGTATATATACATATATATATTCATAAGTATTTCTACTTCTAAATACCTTATACAAATACATAGAGTCCATTTGAATAAAGTTGCATATGTTTTTAAATCATCATTTTCAAAGAAAAGCAAATCATCATTTTTAATAGACCATGTCGACATCATAGTTACTCGTCATGTCGACATGCTTCCCGTTATAGCAAAGGTTGTTTTTCAAAAGAAGTGTCTATTCGTTTAAATCTCTTTGAATGGACACATCCATTCATTCTCTATAAATAGAGACTGTTATGGACGTTTTCCAGTAACTACTTTCTTTATTTTCTCTCCTCTTTACTCTCTTATCTTATTTTCTAATCATCCTATCCATATTCTGCCGAAATCTTAAGTGAATCAAACCAGAATATCTCTAGTTTGATTCTCTGCCACTCTCTTCAAAGAATCTCAGTGCTTACCAGAGTTATAGATACATTTGTACTCAAAGAAACTTGTTTAGGGTTATAAAGGTGTGATCGTGTCCTTGGAAATCGATCGGGTGAACTTGTGTCCTGTGAATCAAGTGGTTCTACCCAGAGACCTGAGAATCTGGAGGGTGTACCTCGTTGCCTTGGAATCGAGGGATTGTAATCTAGATTATTATTGAATAGAAAGCCGTACGAGTTGTGCGGGACTGGATGTAGGGTAACACCGAACCAGTATAAAATTCCTGGTGTGTTCTTTCCTTTACTTGCTTTTTATTTATATTTGCATCTGTTTGTGATTCTGTGATTTGATCTGTGATTGTGTATTTGCATTAAGTTAGTTAAATCAATTTAAATCAAAGAAGTTTTAAAGAAATTCTTAAAACACTATTCACCCCCCCTCTAGTGTTAAATAGCCTTAAGATCATCTTCCGCGTCCCTTTCATTTGGTATTGGAGCAAGTTTTTCAAAGTATTCATAATCTGATTTTTGAAAAGTTCATGGCTAAGTTTGAAATGTTTCCTAAAAATAATTCTTTAATGATCAAATCATTGTGGTCTCATAAATTGATGCATGATAGTTATATAGAATCAGGTAATCTACAAAAGTTGCTCACTGTGCAGGAATCTTGCTTCATGGCGACAAATGAATCTATTCACAATGGACAAGTTGTGCAAATAAGGAAAAACAAGTGGATACTTGATAGTGGATGTTCAAGACATATGACAGGAAATCCAGAGATACTCAATGACATTATTTACAAGGATGGAGGATTGGTTAATTTTGGGGATAATTCAAAAGGTTATGTAGTTGGCATCGACAATGTAGGTAATTCTGAAACTCCTATTATTTCAAATGTTTTGTTAGTTAAAAATCTACAACATAATCTACTTAGTATTAGTCAGTTATGTGATAAAGGATATAGGATTAAATTTGAAAAAGACAAGTGTCACATCGAAGATAATAAATATAATATTATCTTTGAGGGAGTTAGGAAAAAGAATATCTATATTCTCAGTATGAAAATTTCAAATGATAATCTATGTCTTTTGGCCAATACAAGTGACCCTTGGACTTGGCATAAGAGATTTGGACATTTGAATTTTAAACTCTTATCTAGACTATCCAAACTTGATCTAGTAAGAGGCCTCCCTAAGATGCAATTTAAAGTAGATAGTATATGTGATGCATGTCAATTAGGAAAACTTAGAAAAAGTTCCTTTAAACTTAAAGATATGATTTCTACTTCAAAACCTCTTGAGTTACTTCACCTAGATTTATTTGGTCCATCTCAGATTCAATCAATCAACCATAGTAAATATGTCTTTGTAATTGTGGATGATTATTCCAGATATACATGGACAATCTTTCTGAAACATAAAAGTGATACTTTTGATTATTTTAAAAGTTTTTCAAAAAGAGTTCAAAACCAACTTTCTTCCAAGATCATCACTATTCGTAGTGATCACGGTGGTGAATTTGAAAATGAGAAGTTTGAGGAATTCTGTAATCAGAAGGGAATTACTCACAATTTTTCGTTTCCAAGAACTCCACAACAAAACGGAGTAGTTGAGCGTAAGAATAGGACGAT
Source organism: Allium fistulosum (assembly GCA_030737815.1). Lineage (NCBI taxonomy): Eukaryota > Viridiplantae > Streptophyta > Magnoliopsida > Asparagales > Amaryllidaceae > Allium > Allium fistulosum. The sequence continues at coordinate 371,264,549 of CM060908.1, forward strand.
TCAAGAGTGTGCTAGAACTCTACTTTCTGATAATAAATTACCAAAACATTTTTGGGCTGAAGCAGTTGCAACAGCCTGTTATATTTTGAATAGGATTCTAATTAGACCTCTAACCAATAAAACACCTTATGAACTTCTTTTCAATAAGAAACCTAAGGTATCTTATTTCAGAATTTTTGGAAGTAAATGTTTTATCTTAAATACAAAAGATAATTTAGATAAGTTTGATCCTAAATCCGACAAAGGAATCTTTATCGGATATTCTAACAGGAGTAAAGCTTATAGAGTTTTTAATCTAAGAACAAACACTATTGAAGAAACTTTACATGTTTCCTTTGATGAAAATTTCAAAGAAGTTGATCAGACTAATGATGAGGATGACTTAGTTATTTCTAATCATGAATCTGTAGATGCTACAAATGAAACTTTTCATCCAAATAAAAAGATTAGGCTTTTAAAAGATCACCCTGTAGAAAATATTCTAGGAGATATGCAATCTGTTGTTAAAACTAGGAATCAATTAAAAAGTATGAGTCATGTTGCTTTTATATCCTCAATAGAACCTAAAAATCCAAAGGAAGCATCAACTGATGATTCATGGATTCTTGCTATGCAAGAAGAATTGAATCAATTCACCAGAAATGATGTTTGGGAACTTGTTCCTAGACCTGAGGATAAATCCATTATAGGCACTAAATGGGTATATAAAAATAAATTAAATGAATTAGGTGAGGTCGTTAGAAATAAGGCTCGACTTGTTGCACAAGGTTATTGTCAAGAAGAAGGTATAGATTATGACGAAACCTTTGCACCCGTAGCAAGATTAGAAGCTATTAGAATTCTGCTTGCTTTCGCTAATTTCAATAATTTCAAACTTTTTCAAATGGATGTCAAGAGTGCCTTTCTAAATGGTTTTGTAAAAGAGGAAGTTTATGTTGAACAACCTCCACTCTTTGAAGATACAAAATTTCCAAATCATGTTTTTAAATTAAAAAAGGCCCTGTATGGTCTAAAACAAGCTCCTAGAGCTTGGTATGATAGACTTAGGTCTTATCTTTTGCAATCTGATTTTGAAATAGGTAAAGTAGATAACACACTTTTTATTAAAAGAAATAAAAATGATATTCAACTTGTACAAGTGTGCGTAGATGATATTATTTTTGGATCAACCAATTCTGACATGAACAAAGAATTTTCTGACATTATGACAAAAGAGTTTGAGATGAGTCATATGGGTGAACTTAACTTTTTCCTAGGATTACAAATCAAACAATTAGATAATGGTATCTTTATCAGTCAAGAGAAGTATGCGAGAGAGCTAGTTAGTAAGTTTGGCTTGACCAATGTGAGTGGAAAACCAACTCCCATGGCAACCAATATAGCGTTAAGTAAGGATGATCTATCCAAAGACGTAGATCAAACCTTGTATAGAGGAATGATTGGATCACTTCTCTATATAACTGCTAGTAGACCAGATATCATGAACAGTGTCTGTCTCCGTGCAAGATATCAATCTCAACCCAAGGAAACTCATCTAAAAGCTGTGAAACGTATCATTCGATATGTTAAACACACCTTTGATTATGGATTGTTCTACCCTAAGAATGATTCATTTGAATTAGTTTCCTACTGTGATGCTGACTATGCTGGGTGTAAGTCAGACCGAAAGAGTACAAGTGGAACTTGTCACTTTCTAGGTCATTCCTTAATTTCCTGGTTCAGTAAAAAGCAGAATACTGTTTCCCTATCAACAACTGAAGCAGAGTATGTTTCTGCTGCTTTAGCTTGTTCTCAAGTTTTGTATATGCAACAAACCTTGAATGATTTTGGTATATCTATCACAAAATCTCCAATTTTCTGTGATAACACTAGTGCCATTAGTTTGTCCAAAACCCCAACTCTCCATGCCCGAACTAAACATATTGACATTAGACACCATTTTCTAAGAGATAACGTAAATAAAGAGAAAATTTCTCTTGATTTCGTTAATTCTGAAAATCAAATAGCTGATATTTTAACCAAACCTTTAGGAGAACCTGTCTTCACCAAGTTAAGAAGAGAATTAGGTATATGTTCTCTTTCTGAAATATAGTATATAGTATAGACATAGGGTATATATGAATGATTTCTTAACCATAGCATTTTACAACACCATGTCGACATAGTATTCATGCGTCATGTCGACATGAAACGGTAAAAATGACAATTCGTTTTTCCCTCTAATTTTTGAATGGGTGGTTATTTAATTCACCCATTCCGAGTTTCTCTTCCCTCCAATCATTATTTCTTCATACTACTTTCTGGAAACATCAAATCCATGGCTTCCACATCCAATCCTAATCAAATTTCACCGGTTCCTTTCCCTTTTCCTTCACAAGGCCCTTTCCAAAACTCCATACTTGCTCGTGTCATCAAAATAGAGGAGAAAGTTGATGATTTGCTGCAGATGTTAACTGAAATGCAAGTTCAACAATTGAGAATGGCAAGAGAGCAAGAGAAACAAGGGAATATTCTGAGGAATCTTCAAAAATTCCTCATGGATAATCATGCCAATCCAATTGTAATTGAAGATTCTTCTAACATAGAAGCAAATGAAGAAGGAGAAGAAGACGAAGACGAAGAAGAAGAGGAAGAACCAATGGAGGAAGAAACTGATGATGAAGCAGTATGTGTAGGGGAAGTCTGTTTTGATGCTTATGGGAACATTGTGGAACAACATGGAAATTTCTGTTTCCATTACCCAAATTGTCCTGTCCACAAGTCTCCCATCATCAAAAACAACTGTTGAGTTGTTTATTTTCTTGTTTTAGTTCTGTGTTTATAAGTTTAAATAGTCATGTATATAGTAATATTGAAATGAATAAAATAATCTGTGGTTACACGTATTATTCTCATTCTTATATTACTCATATATATCATTCTGAGTATACAATATTTAACATTGTTATATCTAGTTTCAGTATTATTAATGATAACACTATCATTAATATCATAGATTTAGGGGGAGTTAATGTCATTTTTTTGTTGATGACAAAGGGGGAGAAGTATAAAATAGGTTAGTTAGGCATAGATTAAGGGGGAGTTATTAGATTTAGGGGGAGTTATAAGGAGAATATAAATATTTTATAAACAAAAGTTGTCATCATCAAAAAGGGGGAGAATGTTAGTCTATAGGATAATGGTTTTGATGACAACAACTATAGAAGTGTTATAAAATATATATGTGCAGGAAATCTATATGCAGGTATCAACAAAAGAAGACTGTACAGTAAAGAAGACAAAGATCAAGAGTTCAAGATTGAAGACTCATGAGATTCAAGATATTCAAGAGTTCAAGACAAATAATATAGTTAGGTTAGATATTTGTTAAAACTCCTTGAAAGCACTATCATTCTTTTTTATCCAATTTACTCGTGGAATGGAATCCACTTCGTTCTTGTTAAAGGGATGGAACCCTAGTGAGATGGAACTCACGAAATATCTAGTGGAACGGATAGTAGCCCTATTTTGTTATCCACTAATTTTGATTCAAAATGATTTTCAAAATTATCTCTTGTTTCATAAAATGATTTTCAAATATTCCTTTTCAAAAGAAAAACCTTCGTTCGTATTTCCAAAAATGTTTTAGCCTCAAAATCATATTTATCATTTTGTTATATTTTGATTTCAAAATTGTCCTTGATATTTTAGCCTCAAAATATATTTTAATATTATATTTACTTTAGTTTATTTACCTTGATTTTAAATATATTTTAGTATATATACATATATATATTCATAAGTATTTCTACTTCTAAATACCTTATACAAATACATAGAGTCCATTTGAATAAAGTTGCATATGTTTTTAAATCATCATTTTCAAAGAAAAGCAAATCATCATTTTTAATAGACCATGTCGACATCATAGTTACTCGTCATGTCGACATGCTTCCCGTTATAGCAAAGGTTGTTTTTCAAAAGAAGTGTCTATTCGTTTAAATCTCTTTGAATGGACACATCCATTCATTCTCTATAAATAGAGACTGTTATGGACGTTTTCCAGTAACTACTTTCTTTATTTTCTCTCCTCTTTACTCTCTTATCTTATTTTCTAATCATCCTATCCATATTCTGCCGAAATCTTAAGTGAATCAAACCAGAATATCTCTAGTTTGATTCTCTGCCACTCTCTTCAAAGAATCTCAGTGCTTACCAGAGTTATAGATACATTTGTACTCAAAGAAACTTGTTTAGGGTTATAAAGGTGTGATCGTGTCCTTGGAAATCGATCGGGTGAACTTGTGTCCTGTGAATCAAGTGGTTCTACCCAGAGACCTAAGAATCTGGAGGGTGTACCTCGTTGCCTTGGAATCGAGGGATTGTAATCTAGATTATTATTGAATAGAAAGCCGTACGAGTTGTGCGGGACTGGATGTAGGGTAACACCGAACCAGTATAAAATTCCTGGTGTGTTCTTTCCTTTACTTGCTTTTTATTTATATTTGCATCTGTTTGTGATTCTGTGATTTGATCTGTGATTGTGTATTTGCATTAAGTTAGTTAAATCAATTTAAATCAAAGAAGTTTTAAAGAAATTCTTAAAACACTATTCACCCCTCCTCTAGTGTTAAATAGCCTTAAGATCATCTTCCGCGTCCCTTTCAACTCAGAGTACTCTAGTCCGCTTCAGGGACGTAGATATTTTTCTCAAGTCGTTTATACTCTAGTCCGCGCTCTGGGGACTCAGAGTACTCTAGTCCGCTTCAGGGACATAGAGATTTTTCTGAAGTCGTTTCTACTCTAGTGCACGCTCTGGGGACTCAGAGTACTCTAGTCCGCTTCAGGCACTTAGAGATTTTTCTGAAGTCATTTATACTCTAGTCCGCACTCTAGGGACTCAGAGTACTCTAGTCCGCTTCAGGGACATAGATATTTTTCTGAAGTCGTTTATACCCTAGTCCGCGCTCTGGGGACTCAGAGTACTCTAGTCCGCTTCAGGGACTTAGAGATTTTTCTGAAGTCATTTACACTCTAGTCTGCTCTCTGGGGACTCAGAGTACTCTAGTCCGCTTCAGGGACGTAGAGATTTTTCTCAAGTCGTTTATACTCTAGTCCGTGCTCTGGGGACTCAGAGTACTCTAGTCTGCTTTAGGGACTTAGCAATTTTTATAAAGAGCAGTTGTATTTCCACCCATTTGATTTGTATTTCATTTACCGTATCGAGGCTAATATTGTCGAATGAATGATCAAACCACGTTTGCTCATGGAATGGGACTCTACCCCCAGCATCAAGGATGAAAACTTTAAAAATGGACGGTCGATTCTCGTCCGCTTGGTGATTATAGCTCTTCCAATCAAGTCAAGGAAGGAGGTATATGACATATGGTTGGATCACATCCATGCTGGGGTTGGATAATCAAGTCTCGCACAATTTACTTCGTATCTCTTTCCAGAAAACGAAGATGATGAATTACTGGGTAGACAAAGTAAGTTGCATATGTTTCACGGTGCAGTCGCGTCCATGTATTGAGAGCGATGGTTAACGAGTAGGCAGTCTATCACAACTATTTCCAGTCGGGCTTTCGAACCACCCTTTGTGTTCAGGGTAGGATTTGATGTGTAGATGATCAAATCATGTCCGCTCTAGTTAGATCCCAGCATCGCTGAGCTCTTGAGAGGCATATGTATTTTATCGAACTTTACTTTATGACCCGAGGATTGGATGATCGAGCCACATTCATTCCAAGCCATGTTTAGGTCTCCAAGGAAAACGTGGAGGTTGATGAATGGATGGTCGGTCATGTTGGCTTTGTGTTGGGCTCTGACCGTGATAGCTTTTCAATCTCTAGTCCTTGGCCCCAAATCAAAGGCACATGGTTGATGATGAGCGAACGAATCATGCTCGTCTTGATGAAACTCCACAAATCCGATTAAGGTCTACGTGGATTAGTTGGAAGCCAACTTTGAGTACTGGGTCACCTGCATCGTTTTGGAAGAAGTTTAGTTTAGGTCGATCATAATTTAAAGCACAATTGAAATAGAAATAGAAATAATCCGAAGAAGATTGGTATAAATCTCGTTGATAAGTGGAGCAGCATTGTGTGCTTTTCGACTCTGCCCCTAGCCCCTTCTAGCGGGATGTCGACTACCAATGGTTCAATTATTAATTAGAGTTCTTTGTTAATGGGCATCCGCGGTTCCTGGCTCGCCCTTCTAGAAGGCTTGCACGTACTATTGAAGCTTTCCTTTCCGAAAAAGCTTTTCGATCACACCTCGGAGGTGCTTGTAATCGCCAGTGTTAGGATCGGTGTGCATCTTGGAATATACAACATTCCCCTGATTTTCTCTGGACTTTGGTGGACTCTCTCGAGGTTGGTTTTCAGTACCACTCTGAGTCATGAGCTTCCAAGTAGAGGCTATCGATTGAATCTACTAAAGAGCATATGAGTCGAATTTTGAGATCTTGTTTTTGTCTACTAGAATCAGTGTCCTTAGCCGATGGGCCTGCATTGTTATTTTTCCTAGTCTGCTCCATTCCTCCTCACTTTGGTTCTGATTCATTTAATAAAAGAAACAATCCATAGTCGTAGGAGGCTCTCCAGCTAACTAGCTGCCAAAATATATCTGGAGGTCGACTCTCCTCAAACGCGATCAGTATGATATCCTTGATAGTATTTGGAATAAATTGGTTAGAGCCAAACATTGGTTTGCTTGGAGTCACTAAATTCGAAGTGCTGGGTCGGCGAAGAATGGTGCTCGGAGTCATCTTGGCGTTTGCTAGAGTCATATCATCTATGTTTTCCAACCTTTGGGAGTACCGTTCGAATAGCGGTTGCTTGTCCTTTCCCTTGATGTCGTTCATAAGCTATCGCCGGATCCTCTATGCCCTAGTCGATCATGGGATGTAAGGGAAGTGGATAGAATGTTCCTTTTTTAGCTTCTTTTTCAAAAATTTAGGTCGTACCCGAAAATATATTTTTTATGAAAATGGGGGTCGTATAAGAGACCGGTGTAACTTAAGTTTGGATTGGCTAAGCATGGCTCGGCCTGGATGCCGCTCGGCATAGGGATGCGGCTCGGCCTGGATGCCGCTCGGCATAGGGATGCAGCTCGGCCTGCATGCCGCTCGGCATAGGGATGCGGCTCGGTCTAGATGCCGCTCGGCATAGGGATGCGGCTCGGCCTGCATCCCGCTCGGCATAGAGATGCGGCTTGGTCTGGATGCCGCTCGGCATAGGGATGCGGTTTGGCCTGGATGCCGCTCGGCATAGGCTTGCGGCTCGGCCTGGATGCCGCTCGGCATAGGAATGCGGCTCGGCCTGGATGCCGTTCGGCATATATCGCTCGGCATAGACTTTTTCTGGAGCGGTCGGCATACGCCTTTTCTGGAGCGGTCGGCATACGTCTTTTCTGGAGCGGTCGGCATACGCCTATTCTGGGGCGCTCGGTTGAATTGCCTTCAGAGGAGGGTCGGCTTTCATTCAAATTGAGTGCAAACTTCAACTTCCAATCCCCATATCTTGCGTAGACTTGGTTTCTCTGACTATGGCTATCAGCTTCCTTTAGATTTCTTTCAAATCTGAGTAGAATAGCATGTTTGCTGGTAAACAACTGGATCTATCTCGCGAATAGGGAAATCCACTAGTAGACGATGAGATCCAATCAAACTGAGAATTCAATTCTCAGTGAAAGCACCAAAGTGTTAGCACCAAAATTGGTCACTAACCTCGTTAAGAAAGATTATGTAGAGAGATTAATGAAGAAGATAAATTAGAACTGAAAAATAGTGTAATTCAATGGCAAAAGAACAACAAAAACGAGAACACCATATTTATAGTGGTTCGGCGTAACTACCTACGTCCACTTTGAGTTTTGATCTTTATTGCTTTCACAAGTAGTTGAATACAGATACAATCCATACAATAATGTCTTAAGTACAAGTTTGAATTGAAAAGAGTGAGTCTTGAAAGTGGCAGAGTCTCCCCAGTGTTCTCGAAAAAAGGTCCCTCTCACTGTGCCCCTGCCCCTCTATTTATAGACGAAGATGGGTTGGACTTCTCTCTTGGGCCTAGGAGTGAGATACCTTGGCCCGTGGCGAGTGACATCTGTGTGTCGAGCCACAAATGCCGAACGAGGCTGGAATGCCGGTCGAGGCATGAACACCGAACGAGGCATGAACGCCGAACGGGGCAGGAATGCCGGTCGAGGCTGGAATGCCGGTCGGGGCAGGAATGCTGGTCGAGGCTGGAATGCCGGTCGAGGCTGGAATGCCGAACGAGGCAGGAATGCCGAACGGCCTTTGAATGCCGAACGAGGCAGGAATGCCGAAAGACCTTTGAATGCCGAACGAGGCAGGAATGCCAAACGACCTTTGAATGCCGAACGGTACCCCTAATGCCGAACGAGGTTCCGTGCCAAGCAAGGCTCTATGGCGGTCGAGGCTCTACGCCGAGCGAGACTCTATGCCGATCGAGGCTCTACGCCGAGCGAGACTCTGTGCCAATCGAGGCTCTACGCCGAGCGATGGCTTTGCATGCCGAATGGGAACTCTGTGCCAAGCCTCTCGTTACCAAGTCAAATAACTGGTTAACAGTTTGTATATAGTAGCTTCATGAACTACTATGGTACTTTATTTCCGCTGCGAGTTATTCTGATATTTCTGTGTATGTGATTCTATGAATGATTTTATTTGCTCCAAATTTTATTACAATCTGTTATTTTGAATTATTCAAGTCAGACATGTGTGGATTATTGTCGATTTCAATGGTCCAAAATAGTGGGTCGTTACATGATTGGTTGCTGTTTAGTATATTTTAAATTGTCATTCAAGTTAAATCTGACTTTTATTGAATTTAATTGTCATTTAATTTAATATTGAAATTTAAATTTCCAATTAAATACCGATTAATGATAACCAGTAAATTGTTGGTTGTTATTGGTTGATTTCAATGATGATTGTGCTGTATGTTCAATTGTTGATATTTGGGTAATTGGATGGATGTTATTGGTTGACATTTTGGACGATTGGATGTTATTTATGTCTGTATCTTTGTTATCCCTATGGGTTGAAATGATACATACCCAAACGATCTTATAGATTAGGGGAAAATCATTATGGGTTTAAATGATAAACCCGAGCGGTTTTCATTGATTTGGAAATGTTGATTTTTGATACTGGTTGAAATGACATATACCCATATAATTTATTGAATTTGGACTTTTCTTTGGAATTGAATTATTTGAAGGGTTTAAGTTAATTTAAACTTCGGATTTGTTTTAATTAGATGATTAAGATTGATATTTCAAATTATTTGAAACCCTTTAAATGACTATATTCACGTTGTACACTTGATAGGAGATGAAATCCTGTAACATCTATGAAACCATTACACTAATATTTCTATTTTATTTATTTTGATTTGACTTACATAAGATCTTTTAGTTCCGACTCGAGTGTTTTGTCTTTTCATTACGCTCGTGTCAGTCTGAGCTTTTCAGTGTATTGAAGACTATTTTCTGGAGGACTAAGACGAAGATTCAATATATTATTGCTATTTATTATTCCACTACATTCTGTGTTCCACTACATTATTTTTTATTTCTGATGTATGTATAACTCTGATTTGAATTGTAAAAGTGTAATAAAATGTTATTCGTAAAACAGCTTTATGAACTGTTTATTTGATTATTATATTTTGTCATCCACTGCGAGATTCTGTGTTTTGTTTTTTTTCTTGTTTTTTCTTATTTACCCCATTAACAGTCCTTATTTTTGAATGGTTTGGGTCTGACATGTGTGGTTTATTGTCGATTTGAACCATCCAAAAAGGTGGGTCGTTATAGTTGGTATAAGAGCTTTGGTTTAGACATACCTTAGCCTGTTGGGGTTAACTCATTAGAGATAGGGTAGTAATACCCTAGAATGAGTTGTCTAAGTGTATATATGAGAGCGCGTATTTGTTAGTGTTATAAAAATGTTTTATATAAGTTTTGAAATGAAATTATTTTTCCTAATATTATATGATATATATAAAGGAATAAATTTTTATAACTAATAGTTATTTGTAATGTGTTTGATTTATGAATTGGTAATATTTAGTTATTATCATTTATTGTTGATTAGTTGAGTTTTTGTCAGTTTATAAGCATTGGCTAATTATTGTTGATTGAATTAACGGACTAAACACTAGTTTAATAATGGTGTATTAAAGAGAATAAAATGAATAATTAGGATATTTTTTATGAAATTAAAACGTTGTTGTGAATTTTGTTGTTTGTTAACTAGTAGTTTCAACTATTGAAATAAAATGGAATATCAGGATATTTTGGATAATCGAAACCTTCTAAATTAATATACGAGTTAAAACTTAGAAATTGTGTTGAATTATGTAGTTGAATTTGATAACCTTAATGTGAAAGCAAGTGAAACAAGGTTTAATTTGTTATATCTATGTCTAGTAAATGAATAGAATTGTTGTATACATTCTTGGCATGTAATGTAATAATATACAAGTGTGAACTTTAAGCCTTGGGATGTTTAAATTGAAATTGTGATTAAGGAAATGGTGTAAATGAGATTGAATTGGAAAAAATTATGTTTATAAACTAATTAACATTTATGAAATGTGTCATAAATAAATTGAAAGGTAAAGGTGAAACTAAATGGGATAAGCAAATATGAATTAAAAGTGAAATGATTATAAATAAAGCCATGACTTGTAAATTGTTATGAAATAAATGGATGTTGCAATAAATGGCCATAAATAAAGTTGTGATAACTTTAAACTCGAACCATGTCTTATAAAAAGGAATTAAGCTTTTATAAATTGGTTATGAACTTTAAAAAATTCCTTATGAAATGATTTCCAAATAAATGTAGTAATGAGAAATATTACATGTGAAATGAGTGTAATTTAAAATGAAGAGAAATATAAGGAATGTTGTGAGAATGAATATGTTAATGTTTTGTGATTAATAGAGAAATTCTATGAAACAAATATTAAAGTATGAAGTGATACTTGTGTTAATCAATGAGATTAATAATGAATTTAATTGAAATGTAATTGTAATGAAACAAATTGGAATAATTATGTAAATTGTATGTATATTGTCTTATTCGCAAAATTAATTTGATCCGGATTTGAGTACACAAGTTCTATGTGAATTACACCACTTCGTGTTAGGATTTTTCATTCGATTCTTGATGGCGAATATTTGATATAGATTTTTGGTTTGATTCTAGAATTCTCTATCATAGTATATGAATATGCAAGGAGAATGATGGTTTCTAGTCAAGGAACCTTATCGAAGTCCGCATTAGGGAAGTTGAATGAAAAATACTAGTTCAAAAACAAACTTGTGTAATCGAGCGAGTGATCAAATGTGATTCTGCGAAATGATGACATATGTACATCTTATGTTCTAATATTATTGATATGCTTTGACGCTGAAATTGAAAGTGGGTTGGATATCTTTGTAATTTAAATTGGAATTTTCTTGTATGCAAAACTACTATTAATTTAAAACCATTTTACAAAACTATTTTCTTTTATTTTCTTATACAAACTATCAAACTATTTTATTTATAAACTATTTTATTTACAAAACTATTTTACAAACTATTTTACAAAACTATTTTATATACAAAACTATTTCACAAAATGATTTTATATACAAACTGTTCTAAATTCAAAACCATTTATAAAGCAAAGATGTTCAATCCTATATGGCTTTCCATACAGCGAAATTGATTTTGGAAAAATTTTGATTCTTCTATAAGACGGACTTTATATAAGTATAAGGTGACTTTGAAAACTGTTGATTTTGGAAGGTATTCGATCTGAAGAGATAAATCTTATATATAACAGAATATATATAAGAATGATTTGATATATTCGAGATTATTGATTTTAGAAAGTACTTTATCTGAAAATGAAATCTTATATATAATGGAATTTATATAAAGTGAGATATTTGAAGCTATGATTTTGAAAGGGAACTATATATGGTATGTTATATTTTGAAGTAAGAGGTATGGGAAGTACCCTCCGTGAAGAAGTATAATATGATATGCTTCGACCCAAATGGACTTGGGGAATCTAGGAATGGATTTGACCGATAAACCCTAATATACTTGGGTGAATTCAGAAATGGATTCGAACCGATATGGTTGTCCGGACTTAAACTCATGAGTTCCTCGATATTTTTTTCTAGGTAGAAGGTTCTTTAGTTTACCCACTGGAGGCGGTTTCGATCCTGGGATCTGTTGTTTATGGACCTTTCGGGAAGGAAGTGCATCCATTGCGTAAATCATTGAATCAGCAGTTACCACTACAGCAGGGGTCGATGGTCCCTTGTTTACGAAATGGCTACGATATTTTCTAGAATCCGGAAGGTGGAAGGATCTTCTGGAATGTTTTGTGTCCATTGCGTAAATACTGGATCAGCAGCAGGCCACTGCTATCATAACATCATCGTTTGACATCAAATTTTGAGCGGTACTTCTCATACCTATTTTTAAGTATTTTTTAGTAGGTGTTGAAACAGGTCTACTAAGTACTTGGGGATTTCTAGTCTTACGCCTGATTAACGTACGACCAGAGTCTGCAAGAACGAGGACAAATTTGTTAAAACATCGAGTTATAAAAGTATTTTGACAAAGGATTATATAAAATATATTTTGGTCATTTTTTTTCATTTCTAAGTACTTTAAAATGTTTAAAATATTGTTTATTTATGTACAACATGGTTTAATAGTAAATTATTAGTGTGGTAAATATTTTGAGAAGTTATTAATTAAATAAAACATATTTAAAGTTAATGCTTATTGATTTATTAATGATGTTTAAAAGAATTTTGAGATTTAAAACTAATAAAATTTATAAATAATGGATTTAAGGTTTTCAATAACTTCGTTTTAAATATAAGTAATGATGTAAATAATTGTTTTCAAATAGTTTACATATATTTATAAAGATGTTATTTAAAAATTTTAAATGGTATTTATAAATGAAGCATGAAATTTTACAGATGAATTTTTCCGTAAAGTATTAAAGTATTAAAGATGATTGATTTGCAAATGAAGTTTTCAAATGAATATTTCAAGTAAAATTTATATAAGTTTCTTTGAATGTATAATTTAAAGATATTATATAAATGGAAAAAAAATTAATTTGCGAAGTTTATTTATAGTAATATACTTGACAAATAAATTTGAATATCTATTTTGGAAGTATGGTTTGAAATATTTACTTGATTTCAAAGTACTAATAGTAAATTTATAGGTTTATTTACTATTTGAATTTCGTATTAAACCACAATAAATGTTTTTCCATGATTCGGATGTTCATTTTAAAACAAGTGTGTAAAATTAATTATGAAGATATGAAATTTTATACTTTGATTTGGATATTTAATGTAAGATTTTAGTATACTATTAGTTTCAGTTTAATAATCTAGATTTTATACTTATTTTAAAATAACGAGTCTAATAAATTATCGAATTTAAGGAACTTTATTTTTTTTTAAATGCTTATCATAATGTTTTGATATAAACTTCTAACATTGTTTAAACCTTTTGGAAAATCCTTGCAAAATGCTATGAGGATGTTTTAAATATATCTTATATCCTTACTAAGTGAATGCGGTTAAATGTTTTAATTGAATTTTAGATATATTAAAATATTTCTTTTCTCTTCAAGGGCGAATACCAAAAACTTAAATTTCTATTCTATAATAGAATTAAGTTATAAAATTAGGTAAGACAGTAGGAGCTTAAGTAATATTTTATGAAATGATTCATTAATGACTTAAATCTTTAATGGAAAACAAATTATGTAAGTGATTGATCTTTATATAAATAAATGAATGGGAAGGTAAATGATGAGAAAAAAACTAGTAGAATAAACTTAATTAAATTTAAAATTCTTGTTGTTTGGCTGATGGGAAGTTTGGGAAAGAATACTTCTAATTGTGTGAGGTTGTATGAATAATCTATTAATTATTTATCTAAGCCTGTTGAGCATAAGGTACACTTATTAGTTTATTTATCACCCTTGTACGATTAAAAGTTCTAAACCTGAACAAACCATTAGGTTTGGTTGCTATGGATGTGCGATGGATTCTTTGTTGCCTATGATGGTTGTATAGTTTTGTTTGCATATGATTGTGATACACTGTATGTTTTTTGTGCTATTGATTTGAAACAGCTGAAATATTATTCTTTCACATAATTTTAACTCTTTGGATTATATAAGTGAAATATAGGTAATGGAAGCAATAGCTACTGCTTTTGGTTTCATAAATAAAGTTTGTTTGCCCAACAAATAGGTATGTTTTCGTATTACGGTTTTATAGCGATATTATATTGTTTTCCCATGGTTTGGGATATTTTATTTTGAAATAATATATATATATTGAAATTATTGATATCGTTATTTTTCGGACGTATCCGCGCAAAGGAGACTCTGCCGAAATTTTTCGAAAATTTAAGACTTAGAAATTTTTTGTAGAATTTGAGTTATTTTCAAATTTTATTAAACTTAAATATGTAGGTTTAATTGTTTATAAATTGACCGTTTTAAATAAAATATAACAAATTTTTGGATTCCTTCTTGTTTCTTTTCGGGGACGAAAAGTTTTGAGTGGGGGAGATTGTAACGACCGGTATTTTTAAACATTTAAAAATATTAAATTAAATAAGTTTTTTGAATAAAATTGTTAGGAATAAAAAAATTAAGATTTTACCGATACATATTAAATTATAATACAGGTTATGAGCTTAAGTAAAATTTCTATTAATGAAACATGTTTGCAATAATGTAAATGATAACAAATGCTAGCATGTATCTTAATAACATTGGTTTGAGTGAAATTAACAATTGTCTGAATGTAAGTTTCCAATTAATTTGAATAATAAATGTTAATAAAGAATAATAAATGTTACTTTATTAAAGAAGAAATCATATGTTTATTTATTTGAAATGTTTGGTAGCTAAAAGGTTGATTGCGGAGCCGAGAAACTATTATTTGGAAAGAAATGTATAATTCCTGTTTGTATCCAATAGTGTATAAATATGTATAAATTACTATTAGATAGGAAATAATTGTTCTATTTCTCATTACATTTATTTTGTCCATTTTGGAATTCACCTTTGAAAACAATTGAAATTAATGTAATTGAATAATTTCAATTAATGGTAGAGATGACACCAAATTGTAAATTAATAGGTGTAATTAAACGTAGCTTATGTTTTGTGAAAATATAAGGAAAGTTGATTTAATGGAAAGAACATTTATATCAAATAAAATGAATGTTTCATTTGTGAATGTAGGTTTAATTTCATTAAAATAAAGAATAGAATGATTGATATAAAGGAAGAAACATATGTATATTTGAATTATGTTTTAGCATATAGATGGATTACAAGAGTAGGAAAATAATTTATTTAAGTAAGTTATTTATTACTCTACTGTATAAACAACAAATTTATAAAGGTGTTTAAATGACCAAAGGAAATAATTATTCTATTTTTCATCCATTTTAGTTTTCTGTTTTGAAATTTAACTTTGTAAGTAATTGCAATTAATGTTATTGAAATATTTCAATTAGAAGTGAAGAAAACGTTGATTGTAATTAATAGATTTAATAAAAAAAATGCACTTTTTGTGTTAAACAGAAAGGAGGTTTTAAGGGAAATAAAAGATCATTTTAGGTAAACTAAATTGAACGTTTTCATTTTTAAGGTAAGTAATTTTATTTATTATGCATAGATAAAAAAAATAAATGCGCACAAATTTGAATATTATTTGAGTTAATGAAGTTAATTTGGTTACATTTCGCAAATTGAATTTCAAAAAGGTTGTGCGATGTACATGATCTGTAACGACCCATAAATTTTCGATAATTAAAATTGTTCATTTAATAAGATTTTGTAATTTAGAGTTGAGAGAAATAAAAATTTGTAATTTAATAATGAAATAATAACTAGAATGAATTGTAACAATAGTAGTGTAAGTTAAATTTTAACAATTCCTATGGAATTCCAATTGACTGAAATAATGTAAATGTTATACTTGGCTATAATTTGAATATAAGAAAACAAACGTAAATATTGAATTAATTAATGAATTGATATATAATGAATGGTAATTGAATAAAATCAAGGTTCTGTAAGTAATTATAATATTGGTTTGGAAATGATAAACTTATAAAAGTGTGATTGAGAGTTAATGGCAACAATTATTATAAGTTACCTATGTATTTAATCCGTTAAATTGAATAGGAATTAATCGCAATAAATCTAAATTAAATATTATGTTAATGTAAATTAAGATAATAATTGGAAATAATGTTAATTTTATTCATAATATGACAATTGGTTGAATAAAAAGAATGGAAATCAAGATTTATTAATTTTTTGGAATTTAAATTATAATAATTGGATTAATTGAAATCAAATAAAATTAATTACCTAAATATTACGTTAATGGAAATTTAGATGAAATTGAGAATATTAATACAATAAACCATGAAACAATGCTAATTTCATCCATTTGATGATAATGGATTGAATAATAGGATGAGAGGTCAATTAAATGGTGTTTCCTGGAGATTTGGCCAGGCAACTTAGTACTCGGCATACCCATCGTTCGGCCCGACTGGATCGTTCGGCATCTCTTTGCAACCGTCATTCAGGAACGCTCGGCATCCAGGAGCGCTCGGCCAAAGGCATCGTTCGGCCAAAGACTTCGTTCGACCAAAGGCATCGTTCGGCCAAAGACTTCGTTCGGCCAAAGGCATCGTTCGGCCAAAGGCATCGTTCGGCCAAAGACTTCGTTCGGCCAAAGGCATCATTCGGCCAAAGACATCGCTCGGCCAAGGTATCGTTCGGCATACCAAGGACGTTCGGCAGTCAAAGATGGTTCAACATTCTCCCCAGCACGACCGGTTCTGATTGTTACTCGGCCTACTCTTCCTACATAACAAACGCATTGTTCGGCATGAAGAGGATGGTTCGGCATTCGCCCATTCGGCCTGTTCGGTTCGGCATACAGTGACCACTCCATTTGGGCCAAGGTATTCGGCTGCCAGGCCCGCCAGGGAAGTCCAACCCATCTTTGTCTATAAATAGAGAGGTAGGGGCACAGTGAAATGGACCTTTTTTTCGAGAACACTGGGGAGACTCTACCGCTTTCAAGACTCATCCTCTTTACTTAGCAATTGTATTCAAGTAGTTGGCAAATGGATTGTATCTGTAATCAATTATCTAGTAAAGCAATAAAGATTAACCTCAAAGTGGATGTAGGCAGTTACGCCGAACCACTATAAATCTGGTGTTCTCGTCTTTGCATTCAATTTAGCATACTGTTCCCTGTTTAAATTTACTTTCATTTTTTATCTCTCTACACGATCTTTCTCAACGAGGTTAGTGACCAATTTTGGTGCTAACACTTTGGTGCTTTCACTGAGAGTTGAATTCTCAGACCTCAAGGATCTGCTTTGAAGCTACTGGATTAAATAAATCCCCCAAAGAACATCTGATTCATTCGTAGGACGTTCGCTGATTCTACTCAGAGTTCATACCAATAACTCTACAATGGCAAGACCACGTACCAGATCAGCCTCTCATAATGCGGACGCCCATGAGACTGCTAGCGTACAACAAGCAGGGCCTAGCAATCAGCAAGCAATGCTAGGTGCAGGGACTAGCACCCAGGACCAAATGCCGGTTGTCACCAGAATAGAGTTCAACGACTTGATGAGAGAACTCAGGGAAAACGGGAGACAACTCGGAGAGTAGATGCAAGCCAACACCAACCTTATGGCACAACTCACTCAACAACAGCATCAGAATGCTGGGGGCAATCCCGCTCCTTATTCTTCATCCGACAGCTCAACTTCGTCCGATGAACCTCCCCGGCGTAGACGCCGTAAGACTGAAACTACGCAGGCAGGTGCTGCAGTCCGAACAGCTGGAGACCATGACCAAGCAGGAGCTGGAAACTTAGGAGCTGGAGTGCAGGTGGAGGCTGGAGGCCCAAATCATCAAGATGCCAATGATGTCGAACCTCAAGATGCACATTTGGCAGATCGCCCGCAGAGGAGGCATCAGCCTGATCAATCACGTAGAACAGTCTCCAACCTTCCACCTTCCATACAAACACCAGACCTGACAGCCATGATCAGACAATTGATGAAAGAGAATCAAGGCTTATCAAATGATGATTGGGGAGTGTCAAGAAGACATACTCCGTTCACAGACACTGTTCTGCAGGCAGCATACCCCATGAAGTTTAGTATGCCAACTATCCCGGCATATGAAGGAAAGACTGATCCCAGACAACATGTCATGAGATACGAATGGATGATGGATTCAGCTAGAGAAAATGATGCAACAAAGTGTAGATGATTTCCAATAACTCTATCTAGGATCGCTACCATGTGGTTCACTCGACTTCCTCCACAGTCCGTATCCAGTTTCGAGGAGTTGGCGAAGAAATTTATAGAACAGTTCAGGATACATACTACTCGTCCAAAGGACGTGATGTCTCTATCAAATGTAATCCAGGCTCCTGGGGAATCACTGAAGGAGTATTTGCAGAGATTCCATGTTGCGGCAACTGAAGTCAGCAATCCCAATGATCATGCAATTCTTATGGCTGTGATGCGAGGCGTGGATCCGGATTCAGAGTTTGGAGACTGGCTGGCAGGAAAACCTCCGACTACGCTAGAGCGTTTTTACTCAAAGGCACATCAGTTCATTAGAAGAGAGGAAGCCAGGTGGGTAAGGCGAGATAAGGCACCGGGGCCTGTCCAGGAGTCCGTGAAAAGCAACATTGCTGTGAAGCAGTCCGGAGACAACTCGGGAAAAGTTCAAGTCAATGTCCAGAACAAGCCCGGGCAACCTAAGGAATCCGGAGGAAGAAATCAAGGGAAGAAGAGAGAAGCGGGGAAGTGGAAGCCGAGAATTCCAACCTACAACGAGTATACCCCGCTGAATGCATCTCTTGAGAACATTTACCTATCAACCTGCAATACCTTTCAGTACAGAAAGCCACGTCCAAAGGAGTCAACCGAAGAACAAAAGCGGACTGGGAAATACTACCGCTTCCATGAGACTTATAGGCATAATACGGAAGAGTGCAGACACCTACCCGACGCTATAGAGAAACTGATTAGGCAGAAAAAGTTACCGGAGTTTGTAAAGAATCCGCAGGAAGGAGGACAGGGAACGTCCAATCCAGGTTGTGCACCAGCTCTGCGTCATCCCGAGGAGCCTGCCCGGACTGTGGGCAGACTAGTCATAAACACGATCATCGGCGGGCCTCACCCTGCGGATAAGAACTGGCAAGAGATGGAGCGGTATGCTAGTTCCCTGAAGCACGCAAATTTCGAGTGTTGTTCCAACGTAGAAGATGGGACCCCTGCTAAACAGCTGCACGTGATGACAGACGATATAGTATTCAGGAGCAGAGATGCTGACCAAGTAGAGGCTCCTACCATCGACTCGATAGTCATATCTGCAACAATCGGGCCGGCTTATGTTAAGAGAATTTTGATTGATTGTGGAAGTTATATCAATATCATCTTCAAGAAGGCTTATGACCAGATGAAGATGGAGACAAAGGATTTGAAACCGTCTAAAACTCGTATACATGGCTTTAATGGCGCAGTGACCGATGTAGTGGGGTATGTTGTGTTACCAGTTGAACTGGGACAAGGTGAGCGTAGGAGGGTGCGAATCCTACCCTTCGTAGTTTTGGATGTGGATTCTTCGTACAATGTGTTCTTGGGTCGACCGGCCCTGGCTGAGTTTAGGGCAGCATTAGCCCCGTGGTGCTTGACTTTGAAGTTTCCGACTGACAAAGGAGTAGGTGTTGTTCATGGCGACCAAGCGACTGGTCGTGCATGTTATGTGGCTGAGCTCCGAGAGGCCCATCGAAGGGAGAAAGGAAAGGTTGCGGACAATCCCGTCCGCATCCATGGTACCGACAGTTGACAAGTAATGCCCGAGCCCTGGCTCGGGCATGATTCTTGGATCTTCAGAGACATAGATCCGAGAGACGACGATGAGAAACCCAGGGAGGAAAAGGCAGCGCCGGCTGAATTGACAATTGACATCTCAGTCAGCTGAGATGATCCATCGCGAGTATTGAAGATCGGATCACAACTCAGCCCCGCAATGACTGAAGATCTCAGTGATTTCCTCCGAGCAAATCTCGATGTTTTTGCTTGGACACATTCTGACATCTGTGGGATTTCTCCCGCTATCACGAGTCATATGTTGAACATAGACCCGAAGTACGTCCCGGTTAAACAAAAGAGGAGAGGGATAGACCCGGAGAGGTCCGCTGCTCTCAGAGAGGAGGTGGACAAACTCAAAGCCAATGGGTTCGTCTGCGACGCCCTCTACCCTGAATGGGTATCAAACCCCGTGCTGGTGAAAAAGGCGAACGGGAAATGGAGAACTTGCATAGATTATTCTGATTTGAACAAAGCATGCCCCAAGGACGATTTCCCATTGCCTCGGATTGATCAGTTGGTCGACTCCACTGCAGGACACGAGTTGTTGTCATTCATGGATGCATACTCGGGATACAATCAAATCCCGATGCATATTCCGGACCAGGAACACACCAGTTTTGTCACGGACGTTGGGCTATATTGCTATGTAGTGATGCCTTTCGGATTGAAAAACGCGGGAGCGACCTATCAGCGTTTGGTGAATCGAATGTTCAAAGACCAGATTGGTAGAACGATGGAAGTCTATGTGGATGACATGCTCGTGAAGTCACGATAGTCAAACGACCACATTCGAGACTTATCAGAGATGTTTGATATACTAAGATATTATGAGATGAAGAACAACCCTCTGAAGTGTTCCTTCGACATTGCGTTGGGGAAGTTTTTGGGATTCATTGTTAATGCCAGGGGAATTGAAGCGAACCCGGAAAAGATTCAAGCTATTCGAGATGTGCAAGTGCCCAGAACAATAAAACAGGTGCAAAGCTTGAATGGAAAGGTGGCTGCGCTGAGTCGATTTATATCCAGAGCCACGGACAAGTGCATTCCCTTCTTCGATATAATAAAGAAAGGGAAGAGAAATTTCGAATGGACATCCAACTGTGAGGAAGCATTCCGAGATCTAGTAAGGCATCTGGAGAGTCCTCCAGTGCTTTCGAAACCAATAGACCACGAGATGTTGTACGTATACTTGGCTGTGTCCCCGTATGTTATAAGTGCGGCTTTAGTCCGCGAGGAGGACCATGTCCAAAAGCCGGTGTATTACGTTAGCAAGCATTTAACGGGGGCAGAAAGAAATTACCCTAAAATTGAGAAATTGGCCTATTGCTTGGTGATTGCATCACGTAAGCTGCGTCCATACTTTCAGGCACACTCAGTCAGTGTTTATACCGATCAGCCCTTACGGCAGGTACTCCAACGACCAGAAACTTCTGGAAGGATGTTAAAATGGAATATCGAGTTGAGTCAGTTCGATATTACCTACCTGCCACGAAGAGCCATACAAGGGCAAGCATTAGCAGATTTCATCGCTGAGTTTACTGTATCTGACGAACCGGACGACCACAGTGTCATTTCCCCCATTGAATGGAAATTGTACACCGATGGGGCATCAAACGACCGCTGCTCCGGAGCTGGAGTAGTTCTCGTGACTCCAGAAAATCGGTCGATTTGTTACGCTTTGAAGCTCAATTTCCCGGCTACGAATAATGAAGCAGAATATGAAGCATTGATTGCTGGTTTAAAGCTTATTGGAGAACTCGGGGTAAGGTCAGTCGAAATATTTTGTGACTCACAGTTGGTGGTCTACCAAGTGCGGGGAGATTACCAAGCAAGGGGATAGAAGCTTGCTCCATACCTTGGTCCGGTTCGGGAACTATTGGCGAACTTCGAACATTACGACATTTCGCATGTCCCGCGTGAACAAAACAATGAAGCCGACTCATTGGCAAAATTCGCAAGCATTGGCGATGCACAGCAAATAGGATTAGTTCCCGTCGAAACCTTACACACTCCAAGCATAGATGTGATGGAAGTCGATTTTGCGTTGGAAATGGAAATCGAGGAGGAGTCGTGGTTGACCCCGTTCAAACGATACCTGCTAAACGGGACTTTGCCCGAAAGAAGAAGCGAAAGGCGGCAGTTCATTCGCAAAGCCGCTCGATATGTAATGCAGGGAGGAGTAATGTATCGGAGAGTGTTCTCGGTCCCTTTACTATGGTGCATTGCCCGTGATGAGACAAAGCGGGTCTTGGAGGAGGTTCACGAAGGAGAATGTGGCGACCATACTGGGGGGTAGACACTAGTAGAAAAGATCCTCCGCTATGGATACTATTGGCCAACTGTAAATCGGGACGCTGCACACTATGCAAGAAAACGTGACAAGTGTCAAAGATATGCGAAAATCCCGAGAGCTCCACCAACAGAACTCACACAAATGTTTAGTCCCTGGCCATTTGCAATCTGGGGAATCGACATAATCGGCTCTTTGCATATATCCAAAGGTGGTGTAAAATACGCGATAGTTGCAGTCGACTATTTCACAAAATGGGCCGAGGCAGAACCTTTAGCCACAATCACCTCTAAGAAGGTCATTAATTTCGTTGTACGAAACATTATATGCCGCTTTGGTCTCCCTCGAACCATCATTACGGACAACGGAACGCAGTTTGAAAGCAGAGAGTTCAAAGATTTCTGTTTAAAGTACGTCGTTGAGAAGAAGTTCACCGCCGTTGCGCATCTGAAAGCTAACGGACAAGTCGAGGCCGTAAACAAAATAATCAAGTCCATACTGAAGAAGCGTTTGGAAAAAGCTGGAGGCAAGTGGGTAGATGAACTCCCAACAGCATTATGGGCTTACAGAACTACCCACAAGTCCGCGACTGGCCACACTCCATTCGCATTGGGATACGGCTCAGAAGCCGTTATACCCGTGGAGCTTGAAGTTCCATCGCATCGAGTGACATATTATGATCCTAGGACGAATCAGGATCTCCTGTTGAAACACTGGACTACATCGACGAAAAACGTGAAGAGGCTGAACTAAGGGCGGCAGCACATAGGCACTGAGTCAAGCGATATTACGACGACAAAGTCCGCCTAAGGATCTTTAATGTGGGTGATCTCATTTTGAAACGAGTTTTCCCGGTACCATCACGTATGAATCCCAACTGTGAAGGTCCATATGTCATTGAACGGAAGCTTGGAGAGGGAACTTTCAAGCTAGCGACCGTTGATGGCATGACACTCCCCCGCACGTGGAACAGTGAACATTTGCGACGTTATTACATTTAGCCTGTTTCTTTCCTGTTTTAGGTACAATTGTTTCCTGTATGTTTTTGTTCCGTTATCTCTTAGTTTCTTTTTGACCGTGTAATCAGGCAATTTAGTTGGTTTTCATTAATAAAGGCTTGAAGCCGTATTTTCCATGAATTACTAATGTTTCTATATCTCATAGTCGGGTGATGAACTGCTGGAGTTACATTATTCTGTATGATGTACGAACTCGTATAAACGACTTCAATCACCGAGTCACCTGAGTGCGAACCGAAGTACTCTAAGTCCCCAGAGCGTGAACTAAAGTATAAACGACTTCAATCTCCGAGTCCCCTAAGTGCGGACCGGAGTACTCTAAGTCCCCTGAGCGCGGACTAGAGTATAAACGACTTCAATCTCTGAGTACCCTGAGTGCGGACCGGAGTACTCTAAGTCCCCTGAGCGCGGACTAGAGTATAAACGACTTCAATCTCCGAGTCCCCTAAGTGCGGACCGGAGTACTCTGAGTCCCCAGAGTGTGGACTAGAGTATAAACGACTTCAATCTCCGAGTCCCCTGAATGCGGATCGGAGTACTCTAAGTCCCCGGAGTGCGGACTAGAGTATAGACATTCGAATCTCCGAGTCCCCTGAATGCGGACCGAATTACTCTAAATCCCCGGAGCGCGGATTAGAAAAAAATTCTAAGTACCCAAAGAATGTTCGAACAATGTAAGAATGGATTGGGAAATTATGCGACTCATAAGAACTTGAGTTTCGACCACAATTATACAGAAAGCTAAAAAAGCAAAAGAATCGTTCAAGTGACAAAGAAACTAAACTTTATTCAATAATCCAAAATGGGGTTACACAACTACTCCTCCAAAACTTGGAGTCAAAAAATCTATCTACATGAACTACGAAAACGAAAAAGTAAAAGTAGTTACAGGACCTAAGCAAAATCTCGTTGAACGAGTATAGCGACTATTTCTTCGGCTTCTTTTTCTTGTCTTCCTTTGTTTTCTCAGATGACTCCTCTCCCTCACGCTTCCTCTTGGTTTTTTTGCTTGCCAAGGAATCGGAGTCAAGAGTGGGAGAAGGAATATCAAGCGGTTTGGATTTTCCAGGGAGAATGATTTTCAGAGGCCTATTCAACGGGTCGGTAAGTTCCAATATTTGAGGCTCGAACTTGATCTCGACCTTCTTTTACTTCTCTTCTGCGAGTCGCTCCTTCATGCTCATCTTCGAAGTATGTTCTGAGGCGCCAGTGATCTCGATTTCATCACTCCCTTCAATGGGAGATGAAGTGTCAAACTTATCATCATCTAGCGCCCTGATCACTTGAGCGTCAGGGCCAGGAGTTACTCCCGCATGAGCGACATCACCTGTTTTCCCTGCCTCCTCCTTGGCGTCGTCGCTCCTCGGAGTTGGTTCAGGATCAGAGCGGCCTGCATAAAAACATAAAGAATGAACATTAGGACCAATAACCGCTAATAGAAAGCGACAGATCTTTGAAATTCTAGAAGAAGAGTTTTATATCGGTTTCTGGATGGCTATCAGCTGCGCGCGGAGTTTCACCCTCTAGAATAGGGGATAGCGCATGAACGCCGAGACCGGGATCTTCTGGATCGTAGCCGGCATGCTACTCAAATGGGTCGAGTACTGGCCGACCGGCCGGTTGGGTGGAAGGAGGAGCTGCAGCCTCAGCTCCAGATGGACCAGCGCCGTCGTCTTTCTCATTTAATAAGGGAGAGCTTTTACCATAGAGAGCCATAGCTGCAGACAAGTCTGATGGCTCGTTCCCACTGAGAAATTCTTTCACTAGACCCTCCTCATCGACTTCCTCAGTACCCGACTCGATCTTTCTGATCTTTATTAAAGTCTCCCAGGCCTCAGCTAGAGATTCAAGATAGCCCTCGCCCAAGAAAGTCAAGTCCCGGTGCATGAGGACGCGGGCGTTGTATTCGGCGATCAATGGGTCGAACATACACTTGACCTCTTCTCTACCGGCCTCTGCAGCTGCTTCAAGGCGGGAGTCGATCTCCTCAGAAGCTTTTCTCTTGCCCTCCTCACGAGCTTCGAATTTCAATATCTCAACCTTAGCAAGCTCATCATCGAGCTTTGCTTTTAAGAGTCGTGTAGCAACAATTTCGTTGCAATATCGTTGGGACTCTTCTTGAGCAGCTATTTTCTCTTCTTTCTCCTTAGAGAATAGCTCTTTCAACTCTCTGACTTGCAGGGCGAGTGCGTCCCTTTCTTTTTGGATAGAATCTTTTTCTAAGGCAAGGGCCCCGCTGTACTGGACTGCTTCATCAAGTTCCCTTTTATGGGTCACCTCTAGACGAGTGATGGCCTCGGCAGTGTCTTTTGCACTTTGTTCTACAGCCTCAAGCTTGGACTTATATGAAGCGAGCTCTTCATCTTGATTCTTGATGATGTCCTTGTAGAAGATAGCTTCGAGCTTCAAGCGGTCGATTTCTTGCTGACGCTCAATGGATACTTCTGAGACCTTTTCGACTAGATGAACGAACGCGTCATGTTGAACATAGACGTCATTGTTGCAGGCGATGGCACTCTGCTTGAAGTGCCCTGGAATTTGGTGAATAGCTGGGAGGAACTTCAGGCCATCAAAGCAGATCTTGGGAAATTTAGCCTTGAGATCGACCATCTTCTCTGCTATCGTTGGGTCAGCCGCAGTAACAAGGGGAGGAGGCTTTGAAAGTTCTGTTCTCTTCCGATGTTCCCGAGATTGCTGTGTGCTTGATGAACCTGAATGTTGATCTCGGGAAACATCGGGTTGAGACCCCTTTTGCGGAAGTTTTTCTCTATCTGGCTCAGTTTAAGGAGGGGGATCGCGAGAGTATGAAGACTGGGAATATGTTTTCTTTCGATAAGACGACTCATGGGGACGGTTGTCTCGATCTTCGTAATCGTCTCTGTCCCTACGTCTACCGGAGCCTGAATCCCGTCCCGGATGGTGAAATACAGAAGAACCGTGGAGGCGATCGAACCCGTGGGAGCGCCCCATGTCACCTGCATAGAATAAAAATAACAGCGAGTTAGGAAAAATTGGGGTAATGGCAAAAATTGAAGTGTATGGTGAAGTGTGTGTGTGCGTGTGTGTCCTAGTGTTCCCCCCGATGGACTAGTTCCTTTATCTCTACTGATTGGAGTATTATCTCCCTGGACTCGGGCTTGAACTCCCGTATTGCCTCTAGCGGGCGAATGAAACTTAAGGGCCTCCGGATCGTCGAAACCGTAGTTGAGTAGATCATCAGGAATGGTGAGGTTCGACAGACCCTTCAGAGAACTTTCTAGATGTTGTGAGGAAGCTTCTTTCTCCGTTGGGACAAGGGTAATTTTGGAAGTTCCACCAACTTTCTCCTTCCTCATCTTATACGTCGATTTCTTTTTCCCCTTCGAAGGGGAAGATGACGTTTCAATATCATGCACTTCGACCAGCGGATCCTGAGTAGGACCCACATTCTCGCCTTGTGTTTCAAGAGCTTCACTCTCTTTGATTTTCTCCCCTTCCTGTACATCAGGGGTATCGCGTGATGACGATTCAGCTAGTTTTTTCCCTTTACCGGATGCGGGCTTGGGAATGGAGACGCCCTCAGGAAGGCTAATCCGGCGACCTCCTGCTAACATTCCGAATCTCGATAATGACTCATTTGAAATGAGGGTTCAGATGTCCCGTTCCTCGGCAGGAAGAGCTCTAATGGATTCGACGGTCTCAGAATATCCTCGGCCCTCAGGACGTGGGTTGATACCTGAAAAGATGAAACAAGAAGTTAGAAAAAGCATAGCTCCGATTAGAGGGCGAATGTCGACTTAGAAAAAAAAAACTTACTGCCTTCAACCCATCTCCTCGCGAAACCAGGAGGGCAACGCACATAGAACCATTCCTATTTGTACAGGGCAAATTTGCTACATGCTCCGGTCAAAATTTGGCATTTGTGGTACGGCTCGAGGAACACAAAGGAGGGGCTATCTTTCCGCTTCTTAATCATATAAATATATCTGATGTCGCCGGAAGTTGGAGGCCTAGAGAAGACGACCATGAAAAGGAGGTAGGTCCCGTATATGAACGCGTGGCCGTTTGTATGCAGCTGCGACGGGGCGATGTCTATGTATTGCAACACGTCCCGAAGAAATAAATTGAATAGAGGCACGCTGCCCATCCAGCACATAAACTTATTACAAGCAGTATATCCAACTGGGGGCAGATGTGGGCGATCATGCCTCGACGGAACCAACACGTCGGCGAAAGGGATTCCGTGGATAGAGCATATTCGCCGAATCGCGACTTCGTTAATCTTCGAAGCCTGTGAATCGATCGGATCATCCAACAGAATCGATGCCTCCAGGGCATCAGGAGCGAAATTATGAGCGGGGGAAGTCGACGGATTTGAAGTGTCCGCGACTTCTTGCTTTGAAGACGGCCCGGGCCTATCTGAGATAGTGGCTGAGCTAGATTTTTTAGACATCTCCAATAAATAGTGAATCTGGCAAAGCACCTGTGAGAACTATACTTGAAAAATGTTCAACGTTAGAATTAACAACACGAATATTCCCCTTACATGGTGTGTGAACTAGTGCAATCAATCGTGTATAAGCGTTGAAATTTTGAAAGTCACCAGGTTACTGATATAAAACTGAGCTTCAAATCATCGCCTTCAAAGACCGTCATCGCTGACCATCTCCAAAAGCCTGCCTTATGGTGATTACAGTTTCAGATTCAGAAAACGTTAAAAGAAGTTATTCGATTATGTCAATCTAAGTTCAGGTTTATGTCTACTGAAGCTAGGGAGTTAATAGTCCGAATCAATTTGATATGCTAGTATGCTAGAGTCCTTGTCCTTGTTTTGTTATGTGATTAGGCAAGGAAATTGTTGGTTCGAAACTTATGATTGTTCGGCATTTATGATTGTTCGGCATTCACGTTGTTCAGCCTAAGTATGTTTCGGCATTTATCATTGTTCGGCCTTGATATGGTTCGGCATTTGTGATCGTTCGGCCAAGGTCCTGCTCGGCCAAGATAACGTTCGACATCCCCACTAATTCATGCCTCAACCCTAGCCTTCCATTCCACTGTTCGGCGTATGGTAAGACACGCCAAACCAGAGTTATGCCGAGCCTTAACGTTCGGCACTCCACCCTTGGCTACAGTTCCACTCCTCTCCTCCTCCATCCACACCGAACAACAATAACAGGTCGCTCGGCGAGTCATCCCAGATCATGTCGTTCGACATCCTAATCGCCTCCAACACTTCCTCTATTCTTTCTTTTCTCCCAGTCTCGTTCAGCACGAAGAAGTTAAGCTGAACTACCACACATCACCCAACAACTCCTACGTGCGATCATCCCTGGTCATTTCTCCTCGTCTCACATCATTCAGCCCTAAAGATATCCTAATCAAAGTTTGATTCCTCCATCCACGTAACCCTCTCGGCTACGGTTCTAATGCACAAAACCTAAGTCTCTTATTGAAATTGTTTAATCATGGAAGGGATTTAGATAGAAGGGATAATACCTAGTCGGTAGATCGAAACTTGGGAAGGATTGATTAGGCTTTAAGTATCCGATTAACAGGCAAGAATTGCAAGATTTTGGAGAATGGCAGAAGTAAAAGTGGAAAAGAGGGGAAGAGGGAGGACGCCTGGTTTTATAGGGAAGAAGAAGAAGTTGAAGAGGCCATAACTGGTAAAGCCAGTCAAGAAGGTATTGTTCGGCACACACAGAACGTTCGGCTTCGACTGTGTCGTTCGGCATTTACACTACGTTCGGCACACACCTCCATAACCGGCATTCACAAGAAAGCAACCCCTAAGAGTGATGAACCAAGGTTCGAAGCAAAGCATGGAGGATACGTAATTCAAAGCGTATCACGTTCGTTTACGTAATACACTTTGGGGGGCAAGTGTTTCCTGGAGATTTGGCCAGGCAACTTAGTACTCGGCATACCCATCGTTCGGCCCAACTGGATCGTTCGGCATCTCTTTGCAACCATCATTCAGGAACTCTTGGCATCCAGGAGCGCTCGGCCAAAGGCATCGTTCGGCAAAAGACTTCGTTCGGCCAAAGGCATCGTTCGGCCAAAGGCTTCGTTCGGCCAAAAGCATCGTTCGGCCAGAGAAATCGCTCGGCCAAGGTATCGTTCGGCATACCAAGGACGTTCGGCAGTCAAAGATGGTTTGCCTTTCTCCCCAGCACGACCGGTTCCGATTGTTACTCAGCCTACTCTTCCCACATAACAAACGCATTGTTCGGCATGAAGAGGATGGTTCGGCATTCGCCCGTTCGGCCTGTTCGGTTCGGCATACAGTGACCACTCCATTTGGGCCAAGGTATTCGGCTGCCAGGCCCGCCAGGGAAGTCCAACCCATCTTTGTCTATAAATAGAGAGGCAAGGACACAGTGAAAGGGACCTTTTTTTCGAGAACACTGGGGAGACTCTGCCGCTTTCAAGACTCATCCTCTTTACTTAGCAATTGTATTCAAGTAGTTGGCAAACAGATTGTATCTATAATCAATTATCTAGTAAAGCAATAAAGATTAACCTCAAAGTGGACGTAGGCAGTTACGCCGAACCACTATAAATCTGGTGTTCTCGTCTTTGCATTCAATTTAGCATACTGTTCCCTGTTTAAATTTACTTTCATCATTTATCTCTCTACACAATCTTTCTCAACGAGGTTAGTGACCAATTTTGGTGCTAACACTTTAGTGTTTCCTGGAGATTTGGCCATGCAACTTAGTACTCGGCATACCCATCGTTCGGCCCAACTGGATCGTTCGGCATCTCTTTGCAACCGTCATTCAGGAACGCTCGGCATCCAGGAGCGCTCGGCCAAAGGCATCGTTCGGCCAAAGACTTCGTTCGGCCAAAGGCATCGTTCGGCCAAAGACTTCGTTCGGCCAAAGGCATCGTTCGGCCAGAGAAATCGCTCGGCCAAGGTATCGTTCGGCATACCAAGGACGTTCGGCAGTCAAAGATGGTTTGGCTTTCTCCCCAGCACGTCCGGTTCCGATTGTTACTCGGCCTACTCTTCCCACATAACAAACGCATCGTTCGGCATGAAGAGGATGGTTCGGCATTCACCCGTTCGGCCTGTTCGGTTCGGCATACAGTGACCACTCCATTTGGGCCAAGGTATTCGGCTGCCAGGCCCGCCAAGGAAGTCCAACCCATCTTTGTCTATAAATAGAGAGGCAGGGACACAGTGAAAGGGACCTTTTTTCGAGAACACTGGGGAGACTCTGCCGCTTTCAAGACTCATCCTCTTTACTTAGCAATTGTATTCAAGTAGTTGGCAAACGGATTGTATCTATAATCAATTATCTAGTAAAGCAATAAAGATTAACCTCAAAGTGGACGTAGGCAGTTACGCCGAACCACTATAAATCTGGTGTTCTCGTCTTTGCATTCAATTTAGTATACTGTTCCCTGTTTAAATTTACTTTCATCATTTATCTCTCTACACAATCTTTCTCAACGAGGTTAGTGACCAATTTTGGTGCTAACACTTTAGTGTTTCCTGGAGATTTGGCCATGCAACTTAGTACTCGGCATACCCATCGTTCGGCCCAACTGGATCGTTCGGCATCTCTTTGCAACCGTCATTCAGGAACGCTCGGCATCCAGGAGCGCTCGGCCAAAGGCATCGTTCGGCCAAAGACTTCGTTCGGCCAAAGGCATCGTTCGGCCAAAGGCATCGTTCGGCCAGAGACATTGCTCGGCCAAGGTATCGTTCGGCATACCAAGGACGTTCGACAGTCAAAGATGGTTCGGCATTCTCCCCAGCACGACCGGTTCCGATTGTTACTCGGCCTACTCTTCCCACATAACAAACGCATCGTTCGGCATGAAGAGGATGGTTCGGCATTCACCCGTTCGGCCTATTCGGTTTGGCATACAATGACCACTCCATTTGGGCCAAGGTATTCGGCTGCCAGGCCCGCCAGGGAAGTCCAACCCATCTTTGTCTATAAATAGAGAGGCAGGGGCACAGTGAAATTGACCTTTTTTCGAGAACACTGGGGAGACTCTACCGCTTTCAAGACTCATCCTCTTTACTTAGCAATTGTATTCAAGTAGTTGGCAAACGGATTGTATCTGTAATCAATTATCTAGTAAAGCAATAAAGATTAACCTCAAAGTGGACGTAGGCAATTATGCCGAACCACTATAAATCTGGTGTTCTCGTCTTTGCATTCAATTTAGCATATTGTTCCCTGTTTAAATTTACTTTCATCATTTATCTCTCTACACAATCTTTCTCAATGAGGTTAGTGACCAATTTTTGTGCTAACAAATGGAATTATTGAAAATCACGTTTATAATTTTTTAATATATTGAAATTGAAAGTAAACATGGTAATTAGCGAAAAAAATTAGCATTGAATTAACATAGAAATTTGTTTTAAATTGTTATAAATGTTTAAGTAATCAAAAGTGATAAAATTTGTCAATTTTAGAATCAAAAATCGAAGAGTGATTTAATTTCATTAATTATTAATTTATTTAATTAATGTGAAATTAGCCATTTTGGCCACTGACTCGGATTTCGACGAAACCAGTTTCATCGGATCCGTAACAGTGAATTATTGTAGGGTTTCAAGTTTCGTAGCGATCGGACTTGTCGTTTGATCGAACAGACTCGAAACGCCTAGAAATCAATTTTATTAAAATCAAGTTGAAATAAGCTGATTTTATCATAACTTCTTCAAACGATTGAATTAGGACTTGAAACCTATTCCATTGAATTTAAATTATTTGAAAACATCTATTTTGATATATGGGATGACCCATTTTCGTTTCAGAGATAGAACGGGCTTTTCGGGTCGTTTGTCGTTCAACTTCCAAATCAAATCTGGTCCATTCTTTCTGTTTCAGCTTTGCCTATAAATATCCTGTTATAAACCCTAGTTATCTCTTATTCCATTTGTCTATACATACATTGCCTTCTCAACTCCTCATTCCAATGGCAGACAAACAAATTCCCAATTCAAATTTCAAATCAAATTCCAAATCAAAAATTTAAAACTGCTCAAACGATATCATATTATATATCGATTTGAAGCTCTTGACGAGCGCAAGTCAAACCTGTAGTCTGTTTCTAGATTTGAGTTTTTATGTGCCCAGAATTCAATAGTTTATTCGTGGCCATTCATCACGTTCCGATGTACTTCGTCTGATCGACAAATCGAGGGTACTGTTTTGTAGAGAGGACCGAGGGGAGTGCATCTGTGTAGTCTGTTTGTCGAACCAACGGTTGGATTTGCTTCGAAAATTGATTAGGGTATTGTGCATTCAATGGCGGCTGCGCAGGGGTCGGAGGTCGTGGGTGTTTGATCGATGAGGCCTAGGTCGAGACGCGGTGCTCTGACCAGGCTCGGCGGAGCTCGCGTTGAGGCGGCGTGGGCGCGATTGGATGTGGCCCGATGTGCGTGCGCGAGAATCAGTGCAAGGAGATAGAGCTGACGTGTACAACGGGTTTGATTATTTAATATATTTTTATTCAAATTAAATTATAAATTGTCAATGTTCTAACAATCATAACTTTTACATACGAGGTCCGTTTCACGCGCGGTTTGATCCGTTGGGATCGTATTGAAATTTCGGATATTTTGAAGCTGATTTGGACGAATTCTGAGATCGTTAAAATTTTTGGTTTAAATTGGATTTAAATTCAATTTAAATTCAAAGGTGAGTGTTTTAACCCACTCACAACTTCTAAGATTTCTTATGTTTGTTAAATTAAATTTATGATGTGATTACAAATTTATTTATGACTGTTTGGTATATTTTAAATCATCATCTCAGTTAATTTGAATTTATTTAAATTAAATCGTTATTTAATTTATTATTAAATATAAATTGCCAGTTAAATACCTGTTATTGATTATTAGTTCTATATTGATATTTATTGATTGATTTGGATGATGATTGTAATGGATGTTGATTGTTGATATTGGATGAATGGATATTTTATTTTAAATCGTTATAAACTGCAAGTTCACTATGGGTTGAAATGATACATACCCGAATGCTCTATAGATTAAGGAAAAATCTTTTTGGGTTGAAATGATAGACTCGAGCGATTTTATGGATTTTATTATTAATTTGGGATTGCGGTTTGAAATGATATATAACCGTAAATATTAAACTGCGGATTGAAATGATAAATATCTGTATCACTTGACCCTAGGGTAAAAAATTATATACGGACACCGGATTGGTTAAATTTAATGATTTTGAACTTCTACATTTTTGAATTACTAAAAATAATGTCTTGAAAAAATTTAATGTAAATAAATTGAAGTATTATTGGAAAATCAAGTTTTGTGTTGAAATGTGAATTGGTTTAAAGGGAATTGCTTTAAGAAATTAAATTGGAAGTTTAAAGTTAAACTTTTAAGTATAAATGAAATTATATCGAAATTAAGTCATTCAAGTTGTTTGAAAATAACTTTGAAATATTTTGAAATTGGAGTAATCCGAATTGATATTTGAACATATATTGAAACGATATGAAATTCAATAGTTTATTGAAATGTTAAATTGAAAGGTTTGGAATTTGGTTTATTGACTTGGAAATTTAAAATGGTCCAAATGTGTTGAAATGAAATGAATAGTATAATTTGATATTAATTCCAAATTCATGTTTTAATATAAACTGTTTTAAAAATATATTATTTCAAAATTTCTAATTATTAAGATTTTCAAAGTATTAAACTATTTTAACCTGTATTAACTATATTAAATCATTTTTAACCTATTTTAAACCATTTAATTTATTTAAACTAATTAACCCTTTTAACTTATTTTAAATCTAATTAATCTATTTTAAAGCTATTTAATCTATTTAATTATATTTAATCTATTTTAAATTTATATTAACTATTTATAACTATTTAAACTAATTTCTTCTAAATTCCAAACTAAGTAAAATGGATGGGTTTAATATGATAATTTTGAAATGATAGTTTAACCAATTTTGGAAATATGGCTTTTGAAAGGAAATATAATTTCGATCTATGATTTCAAAGGTGAATATGATTTTGGAAGTAAGTAATGATTTCGAAAATGAAATGATTTGAATTAAATATGATATTTTGATATCAATTATGAAATGATTTTGGAAATGTAAAAGAACCATCCGGTGTGTAATAAGCGATTGGTTGTTTAAGAGACCGGGATCGGATATTGTCATACTCTCTGCCAATACCCAAAACCACTTTGACAACTGTGTACGCGGTGGAGATTCTAGAATGAAGTAGGATCGTTGGCGACGATCCTATATGAGGTATATACGTGGACCTGACTCCCATGAGTTAGCTTAAGGTGGCTAAAACATGAGCAATTGACGGGCCAAGTGAGGTCATTCCTCCTATCGGGCACACTCCTTCGATACTATATTCTGACTTTGCGATTGATTTGGTGGCCACCCTTGATTTTTGATTTGGGAGTGTGTTCCGAGGTGGGCGGTAGTAGCTGTTATGCGTTACCACCGGTCCGGAAGTGTAATTGGTATATCCACCGTGGCATTGCCTAGTTATGCCATGTCACCTACCTTATCGAGACCACTACGAGTTTGTTTTGTACCATACCTATGGAGTGCCCTCTGACGACGTCCAGTACAGGCGGGATTACGGTACTGTATAGACTATGGAAATATATAATAATGTGTTAAGGGGAAAATGGGTAACGCCTTAACGCTATCTTAATAGTTTATCTTACTGTAGACATATTATAATAGCGTATTGTACTACATAGTAGATAGTTTAACGGATCCTTAGGAGATGTGAATCCCGAACATCTCTTAAGTTACTACACTCACGTTAGACACTGGATAGGAGATGTTAAACCCCGCAAACATCTCTGACGCCGTTCCACTCATATTTATTTACCGCTATTTTAACTTACATAAGATCTTTTAGTTCTGACTTGAGTGTTTTGTCTTTTCAATTCGCTCGGGTCAGCCTGAGCATTTCAGGATTTGAAGACCTTTTTCTGGAGGACGAAGACGAATATTTGTACTATTATTACTTATTCTATTATTCCATTGCGTTCATACTGTTCCGCTGCATTTGAATATTTATTCTCTGTTTATGTAACTCTGATTCTGTATTGTATAAGTATAATCAAATGTTTTGTAAACCAACTTCATGAACTGTTATTTGATTATCATATTTTGTCATTCCGCTACAAGATTCTGTTTTGTTTTTTCTTTCTCTGCTTTTTTCTTATTCACCCCAATAACAATCCGCCCTTCTGTATGGTTTGAGTCGGCTTGTGTGTCTGCTTAAAACGTACAAAAAGGCGGGATGTTACATGATCCCTTCATTTCTTTTGTTATTAATTGTTGCATGTACGTTTTAAAATAGTTATCTCATTATTAATACTTGATCCGTTCATTTCTCTTACTGTTTAATACCTGAGCCCAGACTTTTAGTTTGTATTTAATTCTAGCCACCTCATTTTCGCGTATACAAAATTTCACTTTCCTTTGGTTTGCACACTTTTCCATTGCTACGTACATTTCATTATGCATTATTAATGCCTGAAGCTTTCAAAATAAAACATGACACTTATTTTTGTCCCTCAATCTTCATTTCCTAATAATTAAATAACCTGCAGCTTATTTCTTTCATTTGCAGTGTATATTTGTGTTCTCTTTTTTTTGGCTAAGTCTTATTGGGTTTGTTTTAGACTAATGGACTCCTTAGTAAACCAAGAGACCCTAGGAACCCTAAGAGACTTTGGACCCTTGCTTTTCCCACCCATTGACCTTCTATTTTCTATCTGACTAAAACCAAGTACGTACAGAAATTTCTCATTTGAGAAACTTTCTGCATACTCTTCTTCTTCTTCTTCTTGCTCAAATCTACAGAAAACTCCAAACCCCAAAACTCCTAAATCTCCAAATCAAATTCCATCCTTCCTCCTTCAAAACACTAGCTTACCTCTCTCCTCTTGCCGCCACCCACATCCATCACCATCCACAACCCACGGCAGTAAACAATGGCCAAAGCCCCACCTTCCCTCTCCTCTTCTTTCTCCTTTTTCCCTTCTTTTCCCTTCTTTTCCCTTCTCTTTTTCCCTCTTTCTTCCACTTATTTCCATGGCTTCTATATTCCACTAAAATACTCCAAATCAAATAATTTTAAAAAAAAATCGTGTATAATTTCAATGGGAACAACTTTATTGTTGAACTCTTCTTCCCATTCCGAATAATTCTATATCAAAAACACTATTTTTTAAGTCCTTTCTCGGATCCAGTTTTGACCGAAAATACCCCATATTGTATCAATCATATCTCCTTCATAAATAAATCAAATTATTTGATTCTTTTTTTATACCATTTATTTTTCTAGTGGCTTAAACTTTGTTTTAGATGAGTTCATCAAATTCCTTATGTTTGCACAAAAAATGGACAAACACCTCAAAGTTGTATGATTTAGTAGATCTTATGTTGTTCTTAGTGATTTTGGAGGTTTATGCAAATATATGAAAAACAGGGGCTAAACTGTAAAAAGACACGCAGATTTATAGTGGTTCAGCCAGAATGTGCCTACGTCCACTTTATATGTTATTTCTCTTCTTTTGTTGTGATTACAAGTACAAAGCTTTGGTACAAGTAAAAGAAAGTTGTTTGAAAGTTCCTTCCGTGCTTGAGCTCTCAAACTTTTCCCCCATTGTCGTACCCCTGCCCCTCTATTTATAGAGTGAGGGTGGGAGCAGGGGTCTTGGATGTATATAGCTGCTGGTGGGCCTGGGCAGATGTGATCTGGCCTGGCACGTCTTGGTCCGGCAGCGTTTGGTCCGGTGGTAGGAGGTGAGTTGGTTCGGCGAAGCATGGGAGGTGAGTTGGTTCGGCGAAGCATGGGGATGAGTTGGTTCGGCGAAGCATGGGAGGTTAGTTGGTTCGGCGAAGCATGGGGATGAGTTGGTTCGGCGAAGCATGGGAGGTGAGTTGGTTCGGCGAAGCATGGGGATGAGTTGGTTCGGCGAAGCATGGGAGGTGAGCTGGTTCGGCGAAGCATGGGAGGTGAGCTGGTTCGGCGAAGCATGAGAGGTGAGCTAGTTCGGCGAAGCATGGGAGGTGAGCTGGTTCGGCGAAGCATGGGGATGAGTTGGTTCGGCGAAGCATGGGAGGTGAGTTGGTTCGGCGAAGCATGGGGATGAGTTGGTTCGGCGAAGCATGGGAGGTGAGTTGGTTCGGCGAAGCATGGGAGGTGAGCTGGTTCGGCGAAGCATCGGAGGTGAGCTGGTTCGGCGAAGCATGAGAGGTGAGTTGGTTCGGCGAAGCATGGGAGGTGAGCTGGTTCGGCAGAGCATGGGAGGTGAGCTGGTTCGGCAGAGCATGGGAGGTGAGCTGGTTCGGCAGAGCATGGGAGGTGAGCTGGTTCGGCAGAGCATGGGAGGTGAGTTGGTTCGGCGAAGCATGGGAGGTGAGCTGGTTCAGCAGAGCATGGGGATGAGTTGGTTCGGCAGGGTCGTTGCATGCGAAGCAGGTTGGATCGGCGAAGCTTTGGACCGGTGGTGAGAATCTACCCAACATTTGCCCCCCAAAGTGGGGTATATGCTGGCGTATGGCCTACTTTGTTTCCTCTTATTCGGTCGTTGAGCGCCGATCCAACTGGTCCGGCATCCTATATTTGCCCATAAGTAAGGGCTGTATACTCTCGTTATTCCCTTCCAATTCAAGATAGCCGAACCAAACGTTTCTGCCGAATCAAGCTCTCTGACGAATTGCTTCAGAATACCGAATCAAGTACTGCCGAACAAATTTACGTACTCTAAGTGCCGAATGATCATTTACTCTGGGTGCCGAATGAACTTTACCCTGGGTGCCGAATGAACATTCACTCTGGATGCCGAATGAACTTGATTCTAGGTGCCGAATGAACGTTCACTCTGGGTGCCGAATGAACTTGATAAACTTGATTTTTTCACTTGAAATTTCAGACTGCAGACACTTGCTCCTTTACTTCCTCTATTCTAACGACGTTCTTCTTTGTGTTTGCAGATAATGTCTCGTAAAGCGGAAACTCGATCAGACAAAAAGAAATCCGGGGGCGAAGGAGGTTCCTCCGCCGTGCCCCCAGCTCAGCCGAATCCAGAACGTCACGGACCTGCCCCGAGATAACTAGTGGATGGGTATGGCCCTCAGGAACTTCTGAACTCCCCGCCCGATTGCTTTCCTAGCTCCCTCAAGGAGGAGCAACTTGATGTTATTTCCCGATCTTTTGGAATTGATAGGGCGCACTTGCTGTTGCCAGGGAGAGAAGTTATGCCGTACGAACCTCCTGAAGGGTACCTTGCCTACAGCAGATACCACTGCATGTGTGGTGCCATTCCTCCTCTTAACGCTTGGGTAGCCAGCTTCCTCACATATCTAAAGGTGGCCCCATTCCAGCTTCAAACCAACTCCTATGCTATACTAGTGAGCCTCTTCGTTATTTTTCAGAGGAAGTGTGGTCGTGCTCCTTCCAACCGGGAGATCCGGTACTTATATAATCTGAGGGGCTATAAGAAGGGGTCCCCATACATCAGCTTGGAGTCGGCTGTAACCTTCAAGCCGGTCTTGGACCTGTATTCCAAATTCAGCATGTTCAAGAAGGAGTGGTTCTTCGACAGGGACGGCTCAGCTTCTTTTAGGCGCTTCACCTCTGGATGTAAGTCTACACTTTATTTATAATTTCCATTATAACTCCAGTGCTTTATCTTACGTGCTTTTATTTCTTGCTAGCGACAGGTGGGCAACAGGGCAGGGACAAGACTCCGACGCAGCCGGCTCCCTGATTAGACCTGGAAAATTCTTTTTGTGGACTTGACATGGCTGTATATGTTAGTCTTAAAACAGTAGAGTAACTTTTAGGTTGTAATTCTTGCTACTTGTAATAAATAGCTCTATTCTTGATGTGTAATTCTTTAACTTAAGCTGATTTTGTCGTCTCTTGAATGTTTGTTGCTATTTTGACATGTTGTATAGCTATGCATATTCTTCTAATCAAATTGTGTTTGATGTCAGGTTCTTGTTTAAAACATAATTTTATGACTTGCAATGTTGGCGTGAGGTGTGAATAGATTATAGTCATGTGTTTACATATGAAAGGAGGAAATACCGTCCTTTATATCTTTCTTGTAGATGGCAGCTTTGAATATCCTGTGTGACCGAGTAAGGGATGCGGTCCAGTATCTTGCTGTGAATATCCGTGTCTATTAGTGAGTGTCTCATGTTCTGTGTCCTGTACTTCAAGAATTGTTACAGAGGATAGGAGAAAGGTTTCTCAAGTAAAATTGAAATATGTGAAAGAGTAAAACTTCCAATCACGGAAGGCCTTCGGTGTGCTTAAGTTCGTGGCAAACGGGTTTTGTAGTCACTTTCCCTAGCTGTGGGTCTTGGAGACATTCGTCACCCATCTTACGCCTCCGCGGGGAGTTAATTCTTTTTTACCACAGCCGCACTTAAGACACATCGGAGCCGAGATCGCGCACAGTAACTACCCGGGCCATTATGGCCCGTATTCGTGGGTATTATTCGATTTACTGTGGCCGGCTAGCGTGGGTGCCGATCATCAACCGTGAACTGCCCCTGGCTGGCCACACCTTATGTTGGGGCTTATAATCGGTTCACAGTTGCCGGCGAGCCGAACGCCGTAATGAGCTGCCTCGACTATAGTCGGCCTTCTCGGTGGCTTATAATCAGCTCATTACAGTTGGCTTTAAGGGCCGTCGCGAGCAATGAGTTAACTCGCAGCAGAGGGATGCCGGAGCGAAAGTGTCTCATTGGCGAGGGCATAGATTCGCATAGTACCTGTTAAGTCTTGTCCAGGTGAAGTTGCACTGTGGAGTGCCTTGCATAGGATTTCGTTCAACAGAAAAGGATAAAGTTAACAAGCAGCCAAGATATGAAGGAACAAGTTAAAAAAGAGACAAGGTTTTTTAAAGTGGTTCGGCACGAAAATGCCTACGTCCACTGATTCTCTTTGTTAATTCGCTTCATATGGGCAGTACAAGTTAAGAAAAGTATCGACGGAGGTGTTGGATGTTCCATGCCCTCTGGAACACCTCTCCATCCACTGTTGACAAAATATAAGCTCCGTTCTTGTAAGGTGCGATGCTTGACTTCGGAGTTGTACTGTGCTGCCACTTTTTGTTTGTGGGCTGCTGCTTTAAGGACTGCATCATTTCTTCTTTCCTCAATTAGATCCAAAGACATGAGGAGGAACTCTTCATTCTCTTCTGGGTTGTAGTGGATCCTGCGGTGGGAAGGCACTATAGTTTCAATTGGGAGCATAGCCTCCGATCCGTATGCCAAAGAGAAAGGAGTATGCCCCGTTGATGTTCCGAAAGATGTGCGATATGCCCACAGCGCCGTAGGAAGTTCATCCACCCAAGCGCCCTTTGAATTTTCGAGTTTCTCTTTGATTAGAGTTTTGAGAATTTTGTTGACGGCTTCGACTAGTCCGTTTGCCTAGGGATAAGCTACGGATGAGAATCTTTTGTGAATTTCGTGCCCTCGGCACCAGTTGGCGTACTCCTCGCTGTCAAACTAAAGTCCATTGTCCGATGTGATTTTGAATGGGACTCCGTAGCTGCATAGAACATTTTTGATCAAGATGTTAATAACTTTGCTAAATATACTTTATTTAGGGGTTCTGCTTCCCGAGGGATGTGTTTGATTAAATAGTGATCCAATCGATTGAGGAGCAACTTGGTCTTCTTTAAATATGCTATGAGTCGTTCTTCTCGAGCCTGGAATTCTACTAGTATCAGATTTCTAAGGCAAGTTCTAATCCAGCTATCACTGCTTCATACTCTGCATCGTTGTTGGTGGCAGCGAATCCCAACCTTATAGCATAGTGTAGTTTATTTCTCTTGGGAGTGATTATTACCACACCTGCCCCCGAGCCTTGTTCGTTTGACGCACCATTTAAGGAGTGGCCCAGAAGCATCGGGACGATGGAGTACCTGCCTTAGTGGTTGATCGGTCAGAACTCTGATGGAATGAGATTGAAAATAGTGACGCAGTTTCCGTGATGTTATTAGTTGGCAATAGGCTAGCTTCTCAAGTTTAGGATATCTGGTTTCTTCTTGTGCGGGGGGGCGTTTGTATTTAACTTCGTCTTGAGTGGCCAGGAAGATGTTTTCGATCGTTTCATTTAAAAGGGTGTAAGCGTCAAATCTCGGTCCTGGACGATATAGACACTTTGCTTCTTTCTTGCCCCCAGCATTGTCTCTAGAATCATTTCTTCGAATGTCCTTTCCTACAGCGGGCGCGTCGCTGTGAGCCGCCTTATTTTATTGTCCTGTCTGCCTCTCAGCGGCAGCGTCTTCAAGTCTTATATATTTTCCAGCTTCATGGAAGAAATCGGGTAAAGTAGCTGGTTTTTCTTTGGTCAATCTTCTAGCAAATTTAGTATCCGGATGCACACCACTACAGAGGGCCATTAAGATAAGCTTCTCATCGGCATCTTGGATTGCGGCCGCTGTGGCATTGAATCGGGTTAAATATTGCTGCACCTTCTCTCCAGGTTTCTGTTTGACGCTGGATAAGGAATAAGCGTCCTTAGGTTGTTCCACATGGATGCGGAACTGACTGATAAACTTTTCTTTCAACATTTCCCACGAGCTGATGGATCCTTGGGGTAGATGGCAGAACCAGGAGGTAGCTAGATCTGCTAAGAATAGTGGAAAGCATTTGCACAGCACTCCTTCTGTCGCTCCACTCATGAGCATATGCTGTGTGTATCTCTGTAAGTGTACAACGGGGTCAGAGGTTCCTTTGTAAGGTTCCATTGTTGGCATTTTCCATTCTCGGGGGGTGATGGCAATTTCGATATTGCGGGCGAAAGGGCTGGTTACCCTAGCGCCTATCCCTCGATCTCTTTGTTCCCGTTGGATGCACTCTCTGAATAAGCGTGCCATCCTTTCATCAGAATTTGGAGCAGATAGAAAGGAGTTTGGTTCTTTTCTATGGGATTGATTCCGTCCAGATGACCTGTAGGGATGGTATCGTCTATCGTTCCTCATATTTTCCAGCGGCTGCCTTTGATCTTCTGGGAGCATGCTAGGGTCAGCTACAGTTGGCCCTTGCCTTGATCTTCCCCTGCTGGTTCTGATCTAAGCACTTCCTCGGGTCCAACTTCGGGCTGGACTCTAGCTCGGCCCCGTTCACCGGCGTTTCCATGGTTAGGCAGTATGACAGGCTCAGCTACAGTTGACCTCCGTCCGGTACCTCCCCCGTTGGGTTCGGTACCAAACGTTTCCTCAGGCCTAACTTCGGGCTGTGCTCGGTCTCGGCTCCTACCATGGCTACTTCTGCCGTTAGCTCCTTCGAAGAAGGAAGATCTTTGTTGTCTCTGAGATCCTCCAGACTGGGACTCGCCCAATGTTCCAGTGTTGCGGTTGGATTCTTCAGCATCCCTTAAGCGTGACATGAGATGGTCCACCAAGGCTTCCTGCTGGGACGTGAAGCGGTTAGTTACTTCAACCACAACTCTGTCCAAATCTGCCCTAGTAATTGCTGTAGGTTGTTCTGTGGCAGGAGTGGCCGGATTAGCCTGTCCTTCATTTGGTACTACTGGAGGAGGACGATTCACTTGATTCGTGACAGCTGGATCTGGAAGACTGCTGGATGCGATGTTTTTTCCTTTGTTAACATCTTTTCTCTTTTTGGGAGGCATGTTTTCCAAGTGGCGGACGATGCTGTTAGGAAAACTTGTTAAGTGGATGAAGCTGAAGCTTCGAGCTTCTAGCTCTCAATGAAAGCACCAAAAATGTTTGCACAAAAAAATGGACAAACACCTCAAAGTTGTATGATTTAGTAGATCTTATGTTGTTCTTAGTGATTTTGGAGGTTTATGCAAATATATGAAAAACAGGGGCTAAACTGTAAAAAGACACGCAGATTTATAGTGGTTCAGCCAGAATGTGCCTACGTCCACTTTATATGTTATTTCTCTTCTTTTGTTGTGATTACAAGTACAAAGCTTTGGTACAAGTAAAAGAAAGTTGTTTGAAAGTTCCTTCCGTGCTTGAGCTCTCAAACTTTTCCCCCATTGTCGTACCCCTGCCCCTCTATTTATAGAGTGAGGGTGGGAGCAGGGGGCTTGGATGTATATAGCTGCTGGTGGGCCTGGGCTGATGTGATCTGGCCTGGCACGTCTTGGTCCGGCAGCGTTTGGTCCGGTGGTAGGAGGTGAGTTGGTTCGGCGAAGCATGGGAGGTGAGTTGGTTCGGCGAAGCATGGGGATGAGTTGGTTCGGCGAAGCATGGGAGGTGAGTTGGTTCGGCGAAGCATGGGGATGAGTTGGTTCGGCGAAGCATGGGAGGTGAGTTGGTTCGGCGAAGCATGGGGATGAGTGGGTTCGGCGAAGCATGGGAGGTGAGCTGGTTCGGCGAAGCATGGGAGGTGAGCTGGTTCGGCGAAGCATGGGAGGTGAGCTGGTTCGGCGAAGCATGGGAGGTGAGCTGGTTCGGCGAAGCATGGGAGGTGAGCTGGTTCGGCGAAGCATGGGAGGTGAGTTGGTTCGGCGAAGCATGGGGATGAGTTGGTTCGGCGAAGCATGGGAGGTGAGCTGGTTCGGCGAAGCATGGGAGGTGAGCTGGTTCGGCGAAGCATGAGAGGTGAGCTGGTTCGGCGAAGCATGGGAGGTGAGCTGGTTCGGCAGAGCATGGGAGGTGAGCTGGTTCGGCAGAGCATGGGAGGTGAGTTGGTTCGGCGAAGCATGGGAGGTGAGTTGGTTCGGCAGAGCATGGGAGGTGAGCTGGTTCGGCAGAGCATGGGAGGTGAGCTGGTTCGGCAGAGCATGGGAGGTGAGTTGGTTCGGCGAAGCATGGGAGGTGAGCTGGTTCAGCAGAGCATGGGGATGAGTTGGTTCGGCAGGGTCGTTGCATGCGAAGCAGGTTGGATCGGCGAAGCTTTGGACCGGTGGTGAGAATCTACCCAACACCTTAATTTTCTATGCAAAAAACTCAAATCTTTTTGAAGTATTTTTGAACTCAGATTTTCAACTCAAAAAACACCTCTGTTTGTTTTGACCATAACTTCCTCAGTACAGAAGATTTTTGAGTGATTCATTTTTCAAAAGTGGAGAGAAAAGAATTTGTAACAACTTTCTAGTTAGTCACTTTTACAGATTTAGTAGTATTTTGGTCTGAATTTTTTCTTAAAATGACCTAGTTTCAGGTTTGTCCGTAGTTCGGATCTTGAGTTGTTTGGAAGTTGGAAGTAGTTGAAACTTGTTTATTGATTCGTGTTCATGTCTAAGCTTTGTTGGATTTTCTTTGCATTTGGATCTTTGCTAGGAATCTCCATATTGCTCAATTTTTATCATCTCCTTCGTAGCCACGAAAGGTGAGCAAACACTCACAACTACTAGATTTTCTTATGTTAGTTAAGTTGAATTTATGATGTGATTAGAAATTGATTGGTTGCCGTTTAGTATATTTTAAATTGTCATTCAAGTTAAATCCGACTTTTATTGAATTTAATTATCATTTAATTTAATATTGAAATTTAAATTTGC
The DNA here is from genome assembly GCA_030737815.1 of Allium fistulosum. Taxonomy (NCBI): domain Eukaryota; kingdom Viridiplantae; phylum Streptophyta; class Magnoliopsida; order Asparagales; family Amaryllidaceae; genus Allium; species Allium fistulosum. Next base: position 371,309,353 of record CM060908.1, read on the forward strand.
AGTTAAATACCTGTTAATGATAACCAGTAAATTGTTGGTTGTTATTGGTTGATTTCAATGATGATTGTGCTATATGTTCAATTGTTGATATTTGGGTGATTGGATGGATGTTATTGGTTGACATTTTGGATGATTGGATGTTATTTATGTCTGTATCTCTGTTATCCCTATGGGTTGAAATGATACATACCCGAACGATCTTATAGATTAGGGGAAAATCGTTATGGGTTGAAATGATAAACCCGAGCAGTTTTCATTGATTTGGAAATCTTGATTTTTGATACTGGTTGAAATGACATATACCCATATAATTTCTTGAATTTGGAATTTTCTTTGGAATTGAATTATTTGAAGGGTTTAAGCTAATTCAAACTTCGGATTTGTTTTAATTAGATGATTAAGATTGATATTTCGAATTATTTGAAACCCTTTAAATGATTATATTCATGTTGTACACTTGATAGGAGATGAAATCTCGTAACATCTATGAAACCATTGCACTAATATTACTGTTTTATTTATTTTGATTTTACTTACATAAGATCTTTTAGTTTCGACTCGAGTATTTTGTCTTTTCATTATGCTCGGGTCAGTCTGAGCTTTTTAGTGTATTGAAGACTATTTTCTAGAAGACGAAGACAAAGATTCAATATATTATTGCTATTTATTATTCCACTACATTCTGTATTCCGCTGCATTATTTGTTTATTTTTGATGTATGTATAACTCTGATTTGAATTGTAAAAGTGTAATCAAATGTTATTCGTAAAATAGCTTTATGAACTGTTTATTTTATTATTATATTTTGTCGTTCCACTACGAGATTCTGTGTTTTTTTTTTTCTTTTTTTTCTTATTTACTCCATTAACAATCCTCATTTTTGAATGGTTTGGGTCTGACATGTGTGGTTTATTGTAGATTTGAGCCATCTAAAAAGGTGGGTCGTTATAATATTAAACTATTAAGCTATATTAAACCTAATTTAATCTATTTTAAACTATTTAAACTAATTTATGCTATTGTAATCTATTTTAAACTATTTTAACTATTTTAACTACTTTAAACAATTTTTAAACAATTTTATTCTATTTTAAACTATTAAACTATTTGAACCATTTGAATCTATTTTAAACTATTTTAATCTAATTTAAATCTATTCTAAACCATTTAAACTATTTTAAACTGTTTTAAAACTATTTTGAAACTATTTATGACTATCTAAACTATTTTCAAAAATTCAAACTGTGCAAGGCTAAATTGTTTATATTTAAATCCTGGATTTAAAAGCGAATATGGTTAAATGATGTTATAACCTAAGTTGGGATTTGAAATGATATTTTCTAGTGAAATGACATATTTTGAGTAAATGTGAGTATTTTGAAATGAGGGTTTAACCTATTTTGAAAATATGATTTCGAAAGTGAATATGATTTCGAAAGTGATATGATTTTGAGAATATGATATTTTGATATCAATATGAAATGGATTTGGAAATGTAAAAGAACTATCTAGTGTGTAATAAGCGTTTGGCTGTTAAAGAAACTGTGATCGGATATTTTCATACTCTCTGCCAATATCGAAAATAACTTTAACAACTGTGCATGTGGTGGAGATTCCAGAATGAAGTAGGATGGTTTGGAAAATGATTTTGTATGAGGTATTTACGTAGCCCTGACTCCCTCGAGTCAGCTTGATGTGACTAAAGCAGAAGCCACGCCGGGCCAAGTGAGGTCGCACCTCCGATTGGACATGCTTCTTCGATACCATATTATGACTTTGTGATTGATTTGGTGGCCACCCCTCGATTTGATTATGGGAGTGTGTTCCGAGGTGGGCGGTAGTAGCTGTTATGCATTACCACCAGTCCGGATCTGCAAAACGGTAGTATCCTACCCTGGGCATTACCTCGCATACCTTGTGTAACGACCCTGAATTTCCGACCCAATTTTAAAAATTTTAGAACCATTATTTTAATATAAAATGTGAAAATTACATACGATTTCAATTAACGTCCAAACTTTGTTTATAAATTTCGCCTAGATGGCTATAGATATGGGTAAAGTTTCGTTGGAAAATACCGCAGTAAATTTCGTTCGCATTTTATTGCACATTAGTTCATTTTAAACGTGAAAATTTTATCTTCCGAACCTGAATATTTTTACATAGAAAAATTCTAAATCATCTTCTGACAAAGATGTCATTTTTCGTTTTTCAAAATTCGGACATCTATAGCTCCGTCGATCTTATTCTTCTGCGTTTTGCTGCATTCTCCGTAACAGAAAATTTCGAATTTTCACAAACAACTTCCATTGCTATTCAAACTTCACATTTGGAATGCGTCTAGATAGACATAGGCGTACGCCAAATTTCGTCGAATAATATGAAAGTAAATTTCGCTCGTCGCATTTACATATTAGTTTAAATTTTATATGTAAATTTTCTATCGTCCGAACTCAATTATTTTTCACAATGTTGCATAAGAAAAATATTCTGATCATGACGGCGCATTTCGTTTCGTCAAATTCCGCTTTTATTTGCTAGTTAAATTGTCGCTCGAGCAAATGGTTCAATAAGATTTAAAACTTCGCAAACAATGTCAAACCATCAATATCTTCATACCGTTGGGTTCGCCTCGTCGCGCTGATCAAAACGGTATATTTGTTTGTGTCAATCGGAGTTTGGCGTTGCGAGTTATAAATTGTTTGACGGAGTACAAACTGGTCCGTTACGCCACACAAACCGGTACCCTACTCTCCAACGCTCAGAGTTCTAGGGTTCTTTGGCCATTCAGAAACCCAATAGCCATCGCGTTTACCGAAAACATCATTGCCTTGACCTTAAACTCTGAACCCCTCTGTATATATCTACTACCCTCTGCCTGCATTAATTACTCAGTTCACTTCATATTGCTCACTGTGGTACGTACTTCCTTCTTCCTCTCTTCTCCCTCCTCTTCGTAATTCTTTTTTTTTCTTCCTTCTTTCTTCTCCAAAATGAAACTCCCCCCCCCCCCCCCGCTCCCCAGTCCGCCCAGCTTGCTTCCCCGCCTGCTCCCCAGCCCGCTCCCCAGTCCATCCCAGCTCGTCCAGCTCCGCCCAGTCAGCCCCCGCTCCCCAGCCTCGCCCAGCCGGCTCCCCAGTCCGCCCAGCCTGCTTCCCCGACTGCTCCCCAGCCCGCTCCCCAGTCCGTCCCTAGCTCGTCCAGCTCCGCCAAGTCAGCCCGCTCCCCAGCCCCGCCCGCGTCCCCAGCCCGCTCCAGCTTCCCCAGTCCGCCCAGCCCTGTGCCCCAGCCCGTCCCAGCCCCGCTCCCCCAGCCCCGCTCCGCCGTCACCGTTGTGCCTCGCATTGGCCGCAAATCGTGCTCAGTGCACCTCTGTTTTATATATAAGTATATATATATATATATATAAAACGGTTATATTATATGGCATTATATACTTTGGAATTTTAATTTGCTTATAACACAGTGTTTTACTGTGTTTATACTAGCTACTGCTTCGGGAACTTAGGCTTCCATTCAGATTATCGGATCTATCTAGTTCTTTACTTTGGTATGGTTTATATATATTCAATCGATATATATTGCAATGAACAGATTATTGATTGAATTATTTGTTTAATTGCAGTTGTATTCATTTTGCGTCGTGCTTGTTAGGGTCTATTTCATCTATTCGTCTTCGTGCTTTGTCATCTTCTCTAACCACGCAAGGTGAATATTTCATTCATGACTCAACCTATTATGCTATGAAAATCAAGTGATAATTGTTGTTAATATTAATTTGGATATTAAATTGTTGATTGTTAAAATTGTTGAAATAAAATTGCTATACAAGTTAAAATGGAGTATTGATAGAACTTAAATTTTCTAAATTGACACCATGTATTGCTAAAAAGATTTAATGTGATAAATTGTGATTTGATGTTGGTTTATGGTAAATTGTTGTGACGTTAAAAATTGTTATGAGTTGAAATGGGTTGTTAAAAATAAGCAATAATAAATCTGATATTGAATGTGATATAGGATAGTTAACGATTTAAAATGTATGATTGATGTAGTAAAGTGATAATAGACACCAAGTGAAAACCATAATGTAATAATCTTTAATCTGCATGAAACGATGGTGTGGATTCTAGGAATAATTATATTAATTTGCATAAATAACAAATGTAAGTTAATACGATTATTTCGGGATTATTTAAATAAATTGTTAAATTGTTATGTATGTTTGCTACTGCTTGTTTATTTACTTTGACACCATCCCAGTTATCACACTGCAAGTTCCCTTTGCTATGCTTTGTTTATATTGAATGATATTGGGTTGAAATGATAAATACCCAATTAAACAACTTGGCCTAAGATAGATAATTAAAAGTAAGAAACCCGATTGGTCAACAAAAATTATTTTTGAAATTGAAATCTATTTGAAATTAAGGAATGAACTTAACAATTTGTTTGGAAATTAAGTAACGAACTTAATGGATTTAATTAATGGATAAAATCGAAATAAATTAATAGGAATAAATTAATGGAGTTTAGTTGAAACGGATTGATAAACCCATTTAATTGAATAAAATGAATTGGCAAATTTATTTGAAATGAGATTTAAAAACAAGGAAGTTTTAGAATTTAATAATTGGAAATTTTATTAGGTTTGTTAGATTTAGATTTAAAATCGGTTTTAATTAAATAGATTTGAACCTTGTCATAAATTAAGTTTGAGATTTAGAAAATTTGACTTAAGTGGAATACGAAACTAACTAAAGTTTTATGGATTTAATTTAGTGATAATTTAAATTTAAAATGATTTTAAATTTAATAAAATTTATTTAATCAAATTTATGATTATGGTTAATGTAGCGATGAATGTAAATACGAATTGAAATGAATATAATTTGGTTTAATGATGTGAACTAAAATTTACCATTAAATCGAATTAATTGGAGTATTAACTAAAATTAGGAAGTGAAATTTAGATCTTATTAAATTGAACAGGAATACTTAATTTTATTGTTAACTCAATTGTTGAACTAAAATGGCATTTGGAAAGATGTTTTAATATCCGAAATAAATTGAATCGTGAAATGTCAAACTTTGGAAGTCAAATTTGCACCTTGACTTTTGGACTTTGATTGGTTTAAACGTTAAATTAACCGACCATCGGGTAGTGAATACGTAGTTATTAAAGAGACCGGGATCGGGAATGGACATACTCTCTGTCGATACCGAAAACCACTTTAATAACTATTATACGCGGAGTGTTGATTCAGAACGAAGTGGATGGTTTGGTGAACGCGTTGATTGAAGAAAGAGAACGATATTGGATGACCCCTGACATGACTAAAACAGTAGCCGCGCCGGGCCATTGAGGTTCTCCACCTCTAGCGGACACACTTCTTCGATACCATATCTATTACTTTGTGATTCGATTTGGGTCAACCCTTGATTTGGGAGTGTTGTTTCGCGGTGTTGAGGTAGTAGCTGCTATGCTCAACATCAGTCCGGATCACGCAACTACTAGTATCCTAGTTGGTATCGCCTCATGTACCTTGTCATACTGATTATCCTATTCGCGACCACTACGTTTTGGTTTGTACCTTTAGTATATGGATTGCCCTCTGGTGACTTCCGGTTTTGGGGAAACTACGGTCTTGTATATGCTCTTGGGAATAAAATGTGTTAAGGGGGATTATGGTAACGCCTTAACACTATTTTAATATCGTACTTTATTGATTAGACATTATCTATCTATCGTATTCTATTGTATATATAGATAGTTTATCGGATCCTTAGAGATGTTTATTTTCTTTAAGTTATGGACTTTTCCCTTGCACTTGATTTTCTTGTATAAGATTTTGAGTCCTGACTCGAGTGTTTCTTTTTGTATATGCTCGGGTCAGTCTGAAGCTATCCAGTTTGCTGATCAAGGTTGGTTGAAGATGCTGAAGGCTTAGCATTTATCTTTATCAGTCTATTTCTATTCCTGTATTGATGTCCTAGTCTGTTGGACACTTTTGTATTTTCTTTTAGTCACTGTATGTTATGACATTGTTGTATTTTATGTAGTAGCTTCATGAACTGCTATTATGACGATGTATTTTCCGCTGCATTATTCTGTGACTGATCTGTGTCTGTGATGTTGTATTGATTCTCATTTACATTTATGTATTTATAATCCCATAATGATTCGTGTTTTGTATTATTTAAGTTGACATGTGTGGATTATTGTCAATTTAAATGGTCCAAATATGCGGGTTGTTACAGTTGGTATCAGAGCTTCGGTTTCCCTAAAAACCTTAGTTTGGGGTTATATAAACTCATTAGAGATAGGGTAGCGATACCCTAGAATGAGGAGAATCGATTCAATATCCAAATCCTTTCATTTCAAACTTCTTTGATTCGTTGATTAGACTTTCCTTAAAATTCTATGATTTTCTATCCTTGGTTCTAAAAATCTCTTTTGGTATTTCAGGATGGGTACCAGAAGAAACAATAGGGGAGGAAGGGGCCATGGTCCTGCTCAGGCTGCACCTGCCGCTCCAGCTCCTGTCAAATTCACCACTCTTAGTAAGGAGTATACACAGCTGGGAGGTATTAAGTTTTCTAGATCCGAGAACATTATCGAGGCTCAGCAATGGCTTAAAGGCTTAGAGAAGATATTTTCCGGTTTGGAGATCACTGATGCTCAAAAGCGTTAGCTTGCTGCCTAGCAACTTCAGGATGCCGCACAAGATTGGTGGGAATCAGTTACTTCTCGTATCGAGGAGAACACCATCACTTGGACCCAGTTTAGGTATATAATTATTTGGATTTCATAGTCTAAAATTCTTCTTTTAATCTTTGGAATGTTATTCATCTAGTCTATCTTTTGATTAGGGATACTTTCTCAGCACAATGGATGCCAGCTGCTGGGAAAACCCATCTTTATATAGCTTTCATGGATCTTAAGCAAGGCAGTATGACCTTTTCGGAGTATGAGAGGAAATTCAACGAACTCTCCAAGTTCGGCCCGGGATTGATTGATACACCCCTTTTAAAGAACGAGAAGTTCATTTTGGGAGCAAGACCAGAGTATTATGACTTGCTTACTGGCCACACCCACTGCACCTTCACAGAGCTTGTTGACTATGCTCTTAGATATGAGGCGAAGCCTAGGGGACCTACTGCCAAGGCCACTCCTACTCAGCACTCCTCTAGCCAGCCTGGGAAGAGGAAGATGAACTTTGATCAACAAAAGAAAGCTTGGCTGAAGACTACTGGATTGGGATACGCCCAGAAAAGCCCAATCGACCTTGCTAATATCACTTGCTTCAAATGCGATAAGAAGGGCCATTATTCTAATAGTTGTCCATCTACTGGAGCTGCTGTTCCCCCACCTTCTATGACTAGGAGAGATTTATGCCATGTCTGCCTCCAGCCAGGACATTTCAAGAGAGACTGCCCAATGCAAAAGAGAGGCACACCATCAGGAGTATTTGCTATCACCACTCCTGCACCACCTCCACCACCTGCTCAGGATGACCAAGGTACCTTACGAAGTACTTTTTCATTACATGATTTACCTATTAGGGTATTATTCGATACTGGTGCTTCTCATAGCTTCATATCTATTGATCTTTGTAATAAGCTCAAATTAGAACCTACTCTTGCTACTACTTCCTTATGCGTCTCTAACCCTATTGGAGGACTTGCCAACCTCAGTAGAATTTGTAAAGAGGTTGTGCTCTTGTTTGGAAGATATCGATTCACTTGGGATTTTTATGCGCTTGGCTTTGTAGCATTCGACATCTTATTGGGTGCTGATTGGTTAAGGAAATTCGATGTTGTTATTTCTTGCAAAGCTCGTTCTGTTTCTCTAGTCAATGACAAGGGTCTTCCGCTTGTCATTGAATGGAAATCACCGCAGAAATATGCCGGAAGCTTCATATTCTCTCTTGATGCTCACCCGGATGATCTTAGTACCACCCCTATTGTCCAGCGGTTTCCCGATGTATTTAGAGAGGTCAACTCCCTACCGCCTAAACGGGAGATTGATTTCCGCATTGACCTTATTCCCGGAGCTACTCCCATAGTTCTCCCTCACAGAAGAATGGCTCCTAAAGAGAAAGCTGAACTTAAAACTCAAATTGATGATCTATTTGCTAGGAGTTTGATTAGGAGAAGTTGTTCTGAATGGGGCGCCGCAGTTGTATTTGTCACCAAATCAGATGGGTCTCTTCGCATGTGTGTTGATTACAGGGAACTGAACAAACGCACTCTCAAGAACCGCTATCCGATGCCTCGCATCAATGATTTATTCGATCAGCTCCATGGAGCTAAAGTCTTCTCCCAACTTGATCTTGCCACTGGGTTCCACCAAATTAGAGTAGCAGAAGATAGTATTCATAAGACAGCTTTCCGTACCGAAAATGGATTCTATGAATGGTTGGTTAAGCCATTCGGTTTGACCAACGCACCTGCTTATTTCGTCGACTTAATGAATCGAGTCTTCCGTGATGTCCTTAATAAGTTTGTACTGGTCTTCATTGATGATATTCTCGTCTTCTCTAAGGATGAGAAAGAGCATGAGACACATCTCACTTATGTTCTGGAAACTCTTCGAAATCATCAGCTAAAAGCCAAGTTCTCTAAATGCCACTTCTGGCAAGACGAAGTGAGATTCCTGTGCCACATAGTTTCTGAAAATGGGATTTCGATCGATCCAGCTAAGATCGCCGTAATAAATGTAAGTTCTATCCTATTCGTTATTTCTATTCAATCCCTCTTATCCCTTTCTAATTTGAAATTTATCTACAGGATTGGGAGACTACCAAAACTCCTACTGATATCCGTAGCTTCTTGGGCTTGGCCGGTTATTATCGTAGATTTATCGAGCACTTTGCCCGGATTTCTGCCCCACTTACGGCTTTAACTCGAAAAGATGTCAAGTTTATTTGGAGTGAGAAGTGCGAATCAGCTTTTAATAAGTTGAAATGTAAGTTAACTTCAGCTCCAGTTCTTGCGGTAATCGATGGAAGTGAAGGATTAACTGTCTATACAGATGCTTGCCGAGAAGGTTTAGGCGCTGTTCTTATACAAAACGGAAAGGTTATTTCTTATGCTGGCCGCCAGTTGAAGATCCATGAAGTAAACTATGCAACTCATGATCTAGAGCTTCTTGAAGTTGTATTTGCTTTGAAACTGTGGAGGCATCATCTTTTGGGAACTAAATTTGAATTATTCTCTGATCATAAGTCCTTGAGACATATCTTTTCTCAGAAGGATTTGAACCAGAGATAAGTCCGATGGCTCGAATTCTTAGCTGCATATGATCTCGACATCAATTATACTCCTGGGAAAGCAAATGTTGTAGCTGATGCTTTGAGCCGTAGCAAAGCATTGTCATGTTGTAATCTTGTAGAAGGCATTCTATTTCAGCTTGTTATCTCCCCATCTCTTATAGATCGCATCAAAGCTAAGACATATGAGGACACCTTGCTCTATCGCATGAAGGAGTTAGTTCTTGGTAGAGTTGGAAATGCTGACAGTAAAGTGGGAGCACAGACAGATAGTAATGGAGTTCTGAGGATTGACAACCGTATTTGTGTTCCTAATGTCGATGGATTGAGACAAGCAGTGCTTAGAGAAAACCATCAATCATCACTTTCATTTCATCCAGGTGTCACTAAGATGTACCGAAATATGAAGCGTTTATATTGGTGGAGTGGGATGAAGCGAGATATTTCTGTATATGTCAGTAGATGCACCACTTTCCAGCAAGTCAAGGCCGATCACCGGAAGACAGCAGGATTACTTCAACCCCTAGAGATTCCGTGTTGGAAATGGGATCAGATTCTATGGACTTCATTGATGGATTACCGAGGACCAGAAAAGGTAACGAGTGTATTTGGGTTATTGTTGATAGGTTGACCAAATATGCTCATTTTATTCCTGTTAAGACCACTCGTACTGCTTTGAGTTTGGCTGAGATGTATATGAGAGAGATTGTTAGACTTCATGGAGTTCCATCTAGTATTGTGTGCTATAGAGACCCTTTATTCACTAGTAAATTCTGGAAGGCATTTCAGGACGTCTTGGGCACTAAACTGAATCTGAGCATAGCTTATCATCCTCAAACAGATGGCCAAACTGAAAGGGTGAATCAGATTTTGGAGGATCTGCTCCGAGCTTGCATAATTGATTTCGGTGGATCTTGGGAAGACCATCTCCATTTGGTTGAATTCACTTATAATAACTGTTTCCTGGAGATTTGACCAGGCAACTAGTACTCGGATAAGTACTCGGCATCCATAGTGATCGGCATCCGTAGTGCTCGGCATCCAGAAAACTCGGCGTCAAGTAGTGTTCGGCGCTCGGCGTAATACTCGGCATCAGTAGTACTCGACATACAAAACTACTCGGCGTCAACTGGCACTCGGCGTCAACCAATGCTCAGCGTCAGCTAGCGTTCGGCATCAATAGAACTCGGCGATAGGAATACTCGGCGACAGGAGTGTTCGGCATAAAGCAGAACTCAGCAGCAGGAGTACTCGGCAACGGGCATACTCGGCATCCAGGAGACGTTTGGTGTACATTACTATTCAACATGACACTATCGTTCGGCCAGCATGCATCATTCGACCAAAAGCTTCAGATAGAGTTGCGATCGGCTTCAGCTGCAACCATCCTGCACTTCCCACACAATCGAACGAACCATCCAGCACAGAAAGGACTGTTCGGCATGGAAGGGACCGTTCGGCACGGAAAGGACTGTTCGGCGTCAAAGCATTCGGCATACCTGGTTCGGCATGCAGCGAACACTACACCTGGGCTAGAGCGTTCGGCTACCAAGCCCACTTGGGAAGTCCAGCCCATTTTTGTCTATAAATAGAGGGGCATGGTCACAGTGAAGAGGATCCTTTTTTGGAGAGAACACCGGGGAGACTCTGCCATTTTTGAGACTCATCTTCTCTACTTAACAACTTCATTCAAGCATTTGATTCACGAATTGTATTTGTAATTAACAATAAGGAAGATCAATAAAGTTTAATCTCAAAGTGGACGTAGGCAATTATGCTGAACCACTATAAATTTGGTGTTCTTACTTTCTGCATTTAAATTAGCATTGTCTTCTCTGTTTAATTTATCTTCATCACTTATATCTCTACACAATCTTTCTCTACGAGGTTAGTGACCAATTTTGGTGCTAACACTTTGGTGCTTTCATTGAGAATTGAATTCTCAGACCTCAAGGATCTGCTTTGAAGTTACTAGGTTGAACAAATCCCCCAAAGAAGATCCGACTCACTGATAGGACATCCGTTGATTCTACTCAGAGTTCATACCAATAACTCTACAATGGCAGGACCATGTACCAGGTCAGCTTCTCATAATGCGGATGCCTGCGAGACTGCTAGCGTGCAACAAGCAGGACCTAGCAATCAACCAGCGATTCCGAGTGCAGGAATTGCCGCTCAAGAACAGACTCCAGTTGTCACCAGAGTAGAGTTCAATGACTTGATGAGAGAACTTAGGGAAAGCAGGAGACAACTAGGAGAGCAGATGCAAGCTAACGCCAACCTGATGGCACAACTCACTCAACAGCAGCAACAGAATGCTGGGGGCAATCCCGCTCCTTACTCTTCATCTGACTGCTTAACTTCCTCTGATGAACCTCCCAGGCGCAGACGACGTAAGACTGAAGCTGCACGAGCAGAAGCTGATGTTCAAACGGCTGGAGACTGTAATCAAGCAAGAGCTGGAAACTTCAGGACCGGAGTGCAAACGGAGGATGGAGGCCCAGGCCATCAAAACGCTAACGATGTCGAACCCCAAGACGCGCGACTGGCAGATCACCAGGAGAGGAGGCATCAGCATGGACAGGCACGTAGAACAGACCTTAACCTCCCGCCTTCCATACAGACACCAGATCTGACAGCCATGATCAGGCAATTGATGAAAGAAAATCAGGGCTTATCGAATGATGACTGGGGAGTGTCAAGAAGTCATACTCCATTCACAGATGTTGTATTGCAGGCGGCGTACCTCAAGAAGTTTAGTATGCCTACTATCCCTGTGTATGAAGGGAAGACTGACCCCAGACATCATGTCATGAGGTACGAATGGATGATGGATTCAGCTAGAGCAAATGATGCCACCAAGTGTAGATGCTTTCCAATTACTCTCTCTGGGATCGCTACTATGTGGTTCACCCGACTTCCTCCGTGGTCCATATCAAATTTAGAAGAGTTGGCAAGGAAGTTTATTGAGCAGTTCAGAATACACACTACACGCCCAAAAGACGTAATGTCTCTGTCAAGTGTAATCCAAAATCCTAGGGAGTCATTGAAGGAATATTTACAGAGATTCCACGTTGCGGCAACTGAAGTCAGTAACCCCAATGACCATGCAATTCTGATGGTTGTAATAAGAGGTGTGGATCCAGATTCTGAGTTCGAAGACTAGTTGGCAGGAAAACCTCCGACTACGCTAGAGCGTTTCTACTCAAAGGCACACCAATTCATAAGAAGAGAGGAAGCTAGGTGGGTACGACGAGATAAGGCACCAGGACCTGTCCAAGAATCTATGAAGAGCAACATTGCTATGAAGCAGTCCGAAGACAGCTCGGGAAAGGTCCAAGTCAATGTCCAGAATAAGCCTGGGCAGTCTAAGGAGTCCGGAGGAAGAAATCAAGGGAAGAAGAGAGAAGCGGGGAAGTGGAAGTCGAGAATTCCAAGCTACAGCGAGTATACTCCGCTGAACGCACCGCTTGAGAACATTTACCTATCCACTTGCAATACTTTTCAATACAGAAAGCCACGTCCAAAAGAATCAACCGAGGAACAGAAGCGGACCGGGAAATATTGTCGCTTCCATGAGACTTATGGGCACAATAAGGAAGAGTGCAGACACCTGCACGACGCTATCGAGAAGTTGATCAGGCAAAAGAAGTTGCAAGAATTTGTGAAGGATCCACAGGAAGGAGGACAGGGAATGTCCAACCCAGGTCGTGCACCAGCTCCGCGTCATCCCGAGGAGCCTGCCCGAACCGTAGGTAGACTAGTCATAAATACAATTATCGGCGGACCTCACCCCGCAGATAAGAATTGGCAAGAGATGGAGCGATATGCAAGTTCCCTGAAGCATGCCGATTTTGAGTGTTGTTCGAACGTGGAGGATGGGACCCCTGCTAAGCAGCAGCGCGTAATGACAGACGATATTGTGTTCAGAAACAGAGACGCTGATCAGGTAGAGGCTCCGACCATCGACCCGATGGTCATATCTGCAACGATCGGACCAGCATATGTAAAAAGAATTCTGATTGATTGCGGGAGTTCTGTCAACATAATCTTCAAGAAGGCTTACGACCAAATGAAAATGGAAACAAAAGACCTGAAACCATCCAAAGCTCGTATTCATGGCTTTAACGGCGCTGCGACCGATGCAGTGGGATATGTCGAGTTGCCAGTTGAACTGGGACAAGGCGAGCGTCGGAGAGTGCGAATTCTACCCTTTGTAGTTTTGGATGTGGATTCTCCATATAATGTTTTCTTGGGCCGGCCGGCCCTGGCTGAGTTTAGGGCAGCATTAGCCCTGTGGTGTTTAACTTTGAAGTTCCCAACTGACAAAGGAGTAGGTATCGTCCATGGCGATCAAGCAGCTGGTCGTTCCTGTTATGTGGCTGAGCTTCGAGAGGCCCATCGAAGGGAGAAGGGAAAGGTTGCGGACAATCTCGTTCGCATCCTTAATACGGATAATTGACAAGTAGTGCCCGAGCCCTGGCTCGGGCATAGTTCTCGGATCTTCGGAGATATAGATCCGAGAGACGACGATGAGAAACCCATGGAAGAGAAGGCGGCGCCGGCTGAATTAACAGTTGACATTTCAGTTAGCCGTGACGACCCCTCGCGAATACTGAAGATCGGATCACAGCTTGGCCCCGCGATGACTGAAGACCTTAGCGACTTCCTCCGGGCGAATCTTGATGTTTTCGCCCGGACGCATTCCGATATGTGTGGGATTTCCCCCGCCATCACGAGTCATATGTTGAACATAGACCCGAAATACGTTCCAGTCAAACAAAAAAGGAGAGGAATGGATCCGGAGAGGTCCGCCGCTCTCGGAGAGGAGGTGGACAAACTCAAAGCAAATGGGTTCGTCCGCGACGCCCTCTACCCTGAATGGGTATCCAACCCCATGATGGTGAAAAAGGCGAATGGGAAATGGAGGACTTGCGTAGATTTTTCCGACTTGAACAAAGCATGCCCTAAGGACAGTTTCCCGTTGCCTAGGATCGATCAGTTGGTCGACTCCACCGCAGGACACGAGCTGTTGTCATTTATGGATGCGTACTCAGGGTACAACCAAATCCCAATGCATATTCCGGACCAAGAACACACCAGCTTCGTGACAAATGTTGGACTGTACTGCTATGTAGTGATGCCCTTTGGATTGAAGAACGCAGGGGCAACTTACCAGCGTTTAGTGAATCGAATGTTCAAGGACCAGCTGGGTAAAACGATGGAAGTCTATGTGGATGACATGCTCGTGAAGTCACGACGGTCAAACGACCACATTCGAGACTTGGCTGAAATGTTCGACATACTCAGGTTTTACGGGATGAAGATCAACCCTCTGAAGTGTTCCTTCGGCGTGGCATCGGGGAAGTTTTTGGGATTCATCGTCAATGCTAGGGGAATTGAAGCCAACCCAGAGAAGATCCAAGCTATTCGAGATGTGCAAGCGCCCAGGACTATAAAGCAAGTGCAGAGTTTGAATGGAAAAGTAGCTGCGCTAAGTCGATTTATATCCAGGGCAACTGACAAGTGCATCCCATTCTTTGATATAATAAAGAAGGGGAAGAGAAATTTTGAATGGACGTCTTGTTGTGAGGAAGCATTCCAGAATCTGGTGAGGCATCTGGAGAGTCCACCAATGCTGTCAAAACCAGTTGACCATGAAATGTTATATGTATACTTGGCTGTATCCCCACATGCGATAAGTGCGGCTTTGGTTCGTGAGGAGGATCGAGTCCAGAAGCCGGTGTATTATGTTAGCAAGCGTTTAACGGGGGCAGAGAGGAATTACCCTAAGATCGAGAAATTGGCTTATTGCTTGGTGATTGCATCACGTAAGCTGCGCCCATACTTTCAAGCACATTCAATCGGTGTTTATACCGATCAACCCCTGAGGCAAGTACTCCAACGGCCGGAAACTTCTGGAAGGTTGCTAAAATGGAACATCGAGTTGAGCCAATTCGATATCGCCTACTTACCACGGAGAGCCATCCGAGGGCAAGCGTTAGCAGATTTCATCGCTGAGTTTACCATACCCGTCAAACCGGATGATCACGACATCATTCCCCCCGTTCGATGGAAATTATACACTGACGGTGCATCAAACGACCGTTGCTCCGGCGCGGGCATAGTTCTTATAACTCCGGAAAACCGATCAATCTATTATGCCCTGAAGCTTGATTTCCTAGCTACAAATAACGAAGCAGAATATGAAGCACTGATCGCTGGCTTGAAGCTCATCAGGGAACTCGGAATCAAATCAGTCAAAATATTTTGTGACTCACAGTTGGTGGTTTACCAAGTACGGGGAGACTACCAAGCAAAGGGACGAAAGCTCGCTCCGTACCTTGTTCATGTCCAAGAACTACTCTCGAATCTCGAGCGTTATGACATTTCACATGTCCTGCGCGAACAGAAGAAAGAAGCCGACTTGTTGGCTAAGTTTGCGAGTACCGGCGATGCGCAGCAAATGGGATTGTATCCCGTTGAAGCCTTGCATGCCCCGAGCATAGACGAAATGAAAGTCGATCGTGTGTTGGAAACGGAGATCGAGAAGGAATCGTGGATAACCCCATTCAAACTGTACCTAACGATCGGAGCCTTACTAGAAAAAAGAAGCGAAAGACGGCAAATCCTTCGAAAGGCCGCGCGATACGTAATGCAGGATGGGTCAATGTATCGAAAAGGATTCTCAGTCCCATTATTACGATGCATCGCTCATGATGAGACAAAGCGGGTCTTAAGAGAAGTTCATGAAGGGGAATGTGGTGACCATACTGGGGGGCAAACGCTAGCAAAGAAGATCCTCCGCTATGGATATTACTGGCCAACTGTAAACCGGGACGCCGCAGACTACGCGAGAAAGTGTGACAAGTGTCAAAGATACGCGAAAATCTCGAGGACTCCATCAACGAAACTCACACAAATGGTTAGTCCCTGGCCGTTTGCGATCTGGGGGATCGACATAATCGGCTCTTTGCCTATATCCAAAGGTGGTGCGAAATACGCGATAGTTGCAGTCGACTATTTCACAAAGTGGGCTGAGGCAGAGCCTTTGGCCACAATCACCTCTAAGAAGGTCATTAACTTCGTTGTACGAAACATTATATGCCATTTCGGCCTTCCTCGCACCATCATATGGACAACGGGACGCAATTCGAAAGCAGAGAGTTCAAAGAGTTCTGTTTGAAGTACGGTATCGAGAAGAAGTTCGCCGCCGTTGCACACCCGAAAGCTAACGGACAAGTCGAGGCCGTCAACAAAATAATCAAGTCCATACTGAAGAAGTGCCTGGAGAAGGTTGGAGGCAGGTGGGTAGATGAACTCCCGACAGCATTATGGGCATATAGAACTACCCACAAGTCCGCGACCGGCCACACTCCATTCGCCTTGGCATACGGCTCCGAAGCTGTTATACCCGTGGAACTTGAAGTTCCATCACACCGGGTGACATACTATGATCCCAAGACGAACCAGAATCTCTTGTTGGAATCACTGGACTACATCGACGAAAAGCGTGAAGAAGCTGAATTAAGGGCGGCAGCGCATAGACATTGAGTCAAGCGTTACTACGACGGCAGAGTCCGCCCAAGGATCTTTGATATGGGTGATCTCGTTCTGAAACGAGTCTTCCCGGTACCATCACGCATGAATCCCAGCTGGGAAGGTCCGTATGCCATTGAACGGAAGCTTGGAGAGGGAACATTCAAGCTAGCTACTGTAGATGGCACGACACTCCCCCAAGCATGGAACAGTGAACATCTGCGGCACTATTACATTTAGCATGTTTTCTTTCTTGTCTTAGGCACTATTATTTCCTGCATGCTTCCATTCAGTCATAACTTAGTTTCTTTTTAAATTTGTAATCGAGCAGTTTAGTTGATTTTCATTAATAAAGGCTTGAAGCCGTATTTCCCATGAATCACTAACGTTTCTATATCTCATAATTGAATGACGAACTACATTATCTTGTACGACGTACAGACTCATATAAACAATTTCAAATCTCCGAATCCCCAGAGCGCGGAGCGGAGTACTCTAAGTCCCCGGAGCGCGGACTAGAGTATAAACGATTTCAAACCTCCGAATCCCCAGAGCGCGGATCGGAGTACTCTAAGTCCCCGGAGCGCGGACTAGAGTATAAACGATTTTAAATCTCCGAATCCCCAGAGCGCGGAGCGGAGTACTCTAAGTCCCCGGAGCGCGGACTAGAGTATAAACGATTTCATATCTCCGAATCCCCAGAGCGCGGAGCGGAGTACTCTAAGTCCCCAGAGCGCGAACTAGAGTATAAACGATTTCAAATCTCCGAATCCCTAGAGCGCGGAGCGGAGTACTCTAAGTCCCCGGAGCGCAGACTAGAGTATAAACGATTTCAAACCTCTGAATCCCCAGAGCGCGGATCAGAGTACTCTAAGTCCCCGGAGCGCAGACTAGAGTATAAACAATTTCAAACCTCCGAATCCCCAGAGCGCGGATCGGAGTACTCTAAGTCCCCGGAGCGCGGACTAGAGTATAAACGATTTCAAATCTCCAAATCCCCAGAGCGCGGAGCGGAGTACTCTAAGTCCCCAAAGCGCGAACTAGAGTATAAATGATTTCAAACCTCTGAATCCCCAGAGCGCGGATCGGAGTACTCTAAGTCCCCGAAGCGCAGACTAGAGTATAAACGATTTTAAATCTCCGAATCCCCAGAGCGCGGAGCGGAGTACTCTAAGTCCCCGGAGCGCGGACTAGAGTATAAACGATTTCAAATCTCTGGATCCCCAGAACGCGGAGCGGAGTACTCTAAGTCCCCGGAGCGCGGACTAGAGTATAAACGATTTCAAATCTCCGAATCCCAAGAGCGTGGAGCGGAGTACTCTAAGTCCCCAGAGCGCGAACTAGAGTATAAACGATTTCAAATCTCCGAATCCCCAGAGCGCGGAGCGGAGTACTCTAAGTCCCCGGAGCGCAGACTAGAGTATAAACGATTTCAAACCTCTGAATCCCCAGAGCGCAGATCGGAGTACTCTAAGTCCCCGGAGCGCAGACTAGAGTATAAACGATTTCTAACCTCCGAATCCCCAGAGCGCGGATCGGAGTACTCTAAGTCCCCGGAGCACGGACTAGAGTATAAACGATTTCAAATCTCCGAATCCCCAGAGCGCGGAGCGGAGTACTCTAAGTCCCAGAGCGCGAACTAGAGTATAAACGATTTCAAATCTCCGAATCCTCAGAGCGCGGAGCGGAGTACTCTAAGTCCCCGGAGCGCAGACTAGAGTATAAACGATTTCAAACCTCTGAATCCCCAGAGCGCGGATCGGAGTACTCTAAGTCCCCGGAGCGCAGACTAGAGTATAAACGATTTCAAACCTCCGAATCCCCAGAGCGCGGATCGGAGTACGCTAAGTCCCCGGAGCACGGACTAGAGTATAAACGATTTCAAATCTCCGAATCCCCAGAGCGCGGAGCGGAGTACTCTAAGTCCCCAGAGCGCGAACTAGAGTATAAACGATTTCAAATCTCCGAATCCCCAGAGCGCGGAGCGGAGTACTCTAAGTCCCCAGAGCACGGACTAGAATATAAACGATTTCAAATCTCCGAATCCCCTGAACGCGGATCAACTTACTCTAAATCCCCGGAGCGCAGATTTAGGGAAAAGTCCAAGTACTCGAGAGATGTAGAACAAGAAATATGCCACGTCTGGAGATGTTCGAACATCACGAAAATGGACCAGGAGATGATGCGACTCATAAGAACATGAGCTGCGACTACAGTTAATCAGCAGACAAAAGAAAAAGCAAGAGAGTCATTCAAACAAAAAGAAACTAAACTTCATTTCAGTAGTTCAAAATGGGGTTACACAGTTACTCCTACAAAACTCAGAGTTGAGAACTCATCTATACAAGCTACAAGCTACAAAGATAAAAACAACTACAAGACTTAAGCAAGATGCTCGTTGAACGAGCGTATCGATTATTTCTTTGGCTTCTTCTTCTTGTCCTCCTTTGTTTTTTCCGACAACTCTTCTCCCTCACGTTTTTTCTTGGATTTCTTGCTTGCTAGAGAAGCGGAGTCAGGAGTAGGAGATGGGACTTCCAATGGTTTGGACCTGCACGGGAGAATGATTTTCAAAGGTCTGTTCCGAGGATCGGTGAGTTCTAGAATTTCAGGTTCAATTTTGACCTCGACCTTTTTCTTCTCCTCTGCGGCGAGGCGGTCCTTCATGCTCATCTGTGAAGTATGCTCAGAGGCGCCAGTGATTTCAATTTTGTCGCTTCCTTCGGCGGGAGATGAAGTGTCAAGCTTATCGTCATCTAGCGCCCCAATCACTTGAGCATCGGGACCAGGAATCACTCCCGCGTGGACAGCATCGCTAGTTTTCTCTGCCTCCTCCTTGGCGTCATCGCTCCTCGGAGTTGGCTCGGCGTCAGAACAACCTACATGAAAACATAAAGGATGGGCTTTAGAATGAGTAACCACCGCTGAAAAATGACGGGATCTTTCAACTTTTAGAGAAAGAAGAATTTCCTACCAGGTTCCGGTTGGCTATCGGTGGCGCGTGGGGTTTCACCCTCCAGGATAGGGGATAGCACATGAGCACCGAGCCCGGGATCTTCGGGGTCATAACCAGCATGCTGCTCGAATGGATCAAGTGTCGGCCGACCGACCGATTGAGCACCGGGAGGAGCAGCAATATGAGGAGCAGAAGTATTGGCCCCGGACGGGCTAGCTTCATCATTTTTCTCTTTTGGAAGGGGTGAGCCTTTGCTATAAAGTACCAATGCTGCGGATAAATCCGATGGCACATTCCCCCTAAGGAACTCCTTCACCAAGGCATCCTCATCGACCTCTTCGGAGCCCGACTCGATCTTCCTGATCCTTATCAAAGTTTCTCAGGCCTCAGCTAGGGATTCGAGATAGCCGTCGCCCAAGAACGTTAAGTCGTGATGCATGAGGACGCGGGCTCCATATTCAGCAATCAACGGGTCATGCATTTGACCTCTTCCCTGCCAGCTTCTGCGGCCGCCTCGAGGCGAGAATCAATCTCCTCCGCAGCCTCTCTTTTGCCCTCCTCACGGGCCTCATCCTTCATTTTCTTAACCCGGCAAGTTCGTCATCGAGCTTCGTTTTCAGGAGAAGAGTAGCGACGATTTCATCACAGTATCGCTGTGATTCTTCTTGAGCAGCTACCTTGTCGTCCTTCTCCTTGGAGAGTAATTCTTTCAGCTCTCTGACTTGCACAACGAGTGCGTCCCTCTCTTTTTGGACAGAGTCTTTTTCTAGGGCGAGGGCACCGCTGCGCTGGACTGCCTCATCAAGCTCCTTCTTGTGAGCCATCTCTAAGCGAGTAACTGCCTCAGCAGTATCTTTTGCGCTTTGTTTAGCGGCTTCCAGCTTCGACTTGTACGAAGCGAGCTCTACGTCTTGGTGCTCGATGATGTTTTTGTCGCAGCCAGCCTCCAGTTTCAGGCGATCAATCTCCTGTTGACGCTCAACAGACACCTCCGAGATCTTCTCCACCAAGTGCACAAACGCATCATGTTGAACATAGACGTCGTTATTGCAGGCAATGGCACTCTGCTTCACGTGCCCAGGAATGTGGTGAATAGCTGGGAGGAACTTCAAACCGTCAAAGCAAATTTTCAAAAACTTGGCCCGAAGATCGACCATCTTTTCCGCGACAGTTGGATCAACCGCGG
Source organism: Allium fistulosum (assembly GCA_030737815.1). Lineage (NCBI taxonomy): Eukaryota > Viridiplantae > Streptophyta > Magnoliopsida > Asparagales > Amaryllidaceae > Allium > Allium fistulosum. The sequence goes on from CM060908.1 coordinate 371,330,309, forward strand.
GAGTAGGGGTAGGAGGCTTTGGAAGTTCTCCCCTTTTTCGTTGTTCCCGAACTTGCCTCGTACTCGATGAACCAGAGTGTTGTTCTCGAGGAGCATCAGAGTGGTAACCCTTCTGTGAAGTTTTCTCTTTATCCGGCACAGTTGGAGGAAGAGGATCATGGGACTGCGAAGATTGAGAATATGCCTTCTTGCGGTGAGACGACTCACGGGGACGATTGTCTCTATCTTCATAATCGTCTCTGCCCCTGCGTCTGCCTAAACCAGAGTCCTGTCCAGAGTGATGAAATATGGAAGAGCCATGAAGGCGATCGAGTTCGTGAGAACGCCCCATATCACCTGCAAAGAATGGAGATAACAACGAGTTAAGAAAAATCCGTGAGATAAGAAAAAACTTGAAGTGTATGATGGAATGCGTATGTGCGTGTGTGTCCCAGTGTCTCCCCCGACGGACCAGTTCTTTTGTCTTTGCTAATTGGAGTATTGTCTCCTTGGGTCGGGAGTTGAACTCCCGCGTTGCCTTTAGCGGGCGAACAAAACTTTAGGGCTTCAGGATCGTCAAACCCATAATTAAGAATATCATCGGGAATAGACAGGTTCAACAGGCCCCTCAGGGAACTTTCCAGGTGCTACGAGGAAGCCTCTTTCTCAGGCGGGATAGGCATGACTTTTAAAGTGCCACCAACGTTCTCCTTCTGAACTTTATATTTTAACTTCTTCTTTCCCTTCGAAGGGGAGGATGACGTTTCAATGTCTTGGACTTCGACTGCCGGATTCCAAGCGGGACCCATGTTCTCGCCTTGAGTCTCAAGAGCTTCGTCTTCTTTGCGCTCACCTTCTTCATGTGTATGGGGAGTGCGGCGCGACGACGATCCGGCCTGTTTTTTCCCTTTACCAGATGGAGGTTTGGGAATGGTGACACCTTCTGGAAGGCTGATCCGACGACTAGGGGCTAGCAAGCCAAACCCCGACAATGATTCATTTGAGACGATAGTTCGGATGTCTCGTTCCTCGGCAGGAAGAGCTCTAATGACTTCAACAGCCTCAAAATATCCTCGGCCTTCCGGACGCGGGCTGATACCTAAAAAGATGAAACAAAGAGTTGGGAAAGGCATGACTCCACTCAAATGCAAATAGTGACTCAGCAGAGAGACTTACTGCCTTCAACCCATCTCCTTGCAAAACCAGGAGGGCAGCGCACATAGAACCATTCCTGTTTATACAGGGCGAATTTACTGCATGCCCCTGTCAAGATTTGGCATTTGTGGTACGGCTCGAGGAACATGAAGGAAGGACTGTCTTTCCGTCTCTTGATCATATAAATGTATCTGATATCGCCAGCGGTTGGAGGTCTAGAGAAGATGGCCATGAAAAGTAAGTAGGTCCCGTATAGAAATGCATGGCCGTTCGGGTGCAGCTGCGACGGAGCTATTTCAATATACTACAATACATCCCGGAGAAATAAATTGAATGGAGGCACGCTGCCCACCCAACACATGAACTTGTTACAGGCGGTATACCCGACTGGGGGCAGATGAGGACGATCGTGTCGAGAAGGGACCAACACATCAGCGAAAGGGGTCCCATGAATGGAGCATATCCGTCGGAGAGCGGCTTCGTTGATCTTCGAAGCTTGTGAATCGATCGGATGTCTAGAAGAATTGCTGCCTCCAAGGCATCAGGTGCTAAGTTGTAAGCAGGAGAAGTCGACGGATTAGAAGTATCAGCAGCTTCTGGCCTTAATGACGGCCCAGGCCTGTCGGATATAGTGGCGGAGCTAGACTTTCTTGACATCCTCAATAAATAACGAACCTGGCAAAGTGCTTGAGAAAACTATACTTGAAAAACGTTGAACGTTAGAATTGGCAACACGAGTTTCCCCCCCCCATACATGGTGTGTGAACTAGTGCAAGCAATTGTGTACAAGCAATAAAAATCTAAAGATTTCAAAGATATAAAAATGTGCTTCGAATCGTCGCCTTCGAAGACCGTCATCGCTGACCGTCTCAAAAAGCCCGTTAAGTCTACTAAAAGCTAGGGAGTTAATGATCCGGGTCAGTTCCACATGTTGGTGTGCTTAGATCTTTGTCCTTGTATTGATTAGGCAAGGCAATTGTTCGTTCGGCATTTTACAGTGTTCGGCCTAGTATGTTTGTTCGGCAGGTCGGTTATTCAAAACGAATACTGTTCGGCATTTAAAAGGTATTCGGCAATTGTATCATTCGGTCTAAGTTCTATTTGGCATGTGCGTCTGTTCGGCAATTGTACTGTTCGAGCTAAGTTCTATTCGGCATGTTCGTCTGTTCGGCAATTGTACTGTTTGGGCTAAGTTCTATTCGGCATGTGCGTCTGTTCGGCAATTGTACTGTTCGGGCTAAGTTCTATTCGGCATGTGTGTCTGTTCGGCATGTTAGTTGTCCGGCACAAATACCTTTACCTCCTCCAACACCTTTACCTCCTCCAACACCTTCTTTCTTTTTTCTTCCCTTTAACTTTGGTTTGACACGAGGAAGCTAAGCCCATAGGTGAACCTGATCATTCCTCCTCGCATCATCGTTCGGCAGTGAAGACGCGGTAAAGACGACCTACTCAAAGGCCTTCTACGTGACACACTCGGCCATCTCGTTTGAAATCTACTTGAATCGTACGAGAAAAGATACCTAGTTTGCAGATTGGAGATTGGGATGGAGTAATTAAGTTTTAAATCCGGACGACTGAATAGAATTGAAAGTCTTCGAGGAACGGCAGAAGTAAAAAAGTAAAGAGGAGAAGAAGGAAAAGACCTGGTTTTATAGAGAAGGGAGGTGAAAGTCGAAGGGGCTATACCTGGTAGAACCGGTCAATACCACAGTGTTCGGCATCAGAGCAAAGTTTCGTTCGGCACATGAGGATTGTTCGGCTTCGAACGTATCGTTCGGCGTCCAGGCCACGCTCGTCACACACCTCCGTCACAGGCATTCTCGAGAAGGCATCACCAAGGAAAGTTGAACTAGATTCAAAGCGCATCACGTTCAGCCACGCGATACACTTTGGGGGGCAAGTGTTTCCTGGAATTTTGACCAGGCAACTAGTACTCGGATAAGTACTCGGCATCCATAGTGCTCGGCATCCGTAGTGCTCGGCATCCAGAAGACTCGGCGTCAAGTAGTGTTCGGCGCTCGGCGTAATACTCGGCATCAGTAGTACTCGGCATACAAAACTACTCGGCGTCAACTGGCACTCGGCGTCAACCAATGCTCAGCGTCAGCTAGCGTTCGGCATCAATAGAACTCGGCGATAGGAATACTCGGCGACAGGAGTGTTCGGCATAAAGCAGAACTCAGCAGCAGGAGTACTCGACAACGGGCATACTCGGCATCCAGGAGACGTTCGATGTACATTACTATTCAACATGACACTATCGTTCGGCCAGCATGCATCATTCGACCAAAAGCTTCAGATAGAGTTGCGATCGGCTTCAGCTGCAACCATCCTGCACTTCCCACACAATCGAACGAACCATCCAGCACAGAAAGGACTGTTCGGCATGGAAGGGACCGTTCGGCACGGAAAGGACTGTTCGGCGTCAAAGCGTTCGGCATACCTGGTTCGGCATGCAGCGAACACTACACCTGGGCTAGAGCGTTCGACTACCAAGCCCACTTGGGAAGTCCAGCCCATTTTTGTCTATAAATAGAGGGGCAGGGTCACAGTGAAGAGGATCCTTTTTTGGAGAGAACACCGGGGAGACTCTGCCATTTTTGAGACTCATCTTCTCTACTTAACAACTTCATTCAAGCATTTGATTCACGAATTGTATTTGTAATCAACAATAAGGAAGATCAATAAAGTTTAATCTCAAAGTGGACGTAGGCAATTACGCTGAACCACTATAAATTTGGTGTTCTTACTTTCTACATTTAAATTAGCATTGTCTTCTCTGTTTAATTTATCTTCATCACTTATATCTCTACACAATCTTTCTCTACGAGGTTAGTGACCAATTTTGGTGCTAACAATAACAGTTATCAGGTATGTCAAAATTTTCAATTTGAACAAGCAAATTTGAATTGGAATTTAACCACCTTTATATTCAGGCAAGTATCGATATGGCACCGTTCGAAGCTTTATATGGACAACCATGCAAATCGCCAGCTTGTTGGATTGAGCCTGGTGATCGATTGGTTCTTGGCCCAGATATGATTATAGAAGCATCCGAGAAGGTTAATGAGATCAGAAGAAAGATGAAGACCGCACAGGATAGGCAGAAGAGCTATGTAGATATGCGTAGAAGGGAGTTGGAATTCCAGGTTGGGGATGAGGTATTCCTTAAGGTATCACCTTTGAAGAATGTTATTCGATTTGGTCGTAGAGGGAAGCTTGCTCCTAGATTTGTTGGACCATTCACTATTACCGAGAGAATTGGTACACTAGCTTATAGAGTTGCATTACCAGAAAAATTTGAGGGCGCGCACAACGTATTCCACGTTTCACATCTTCGGAAGGTTGTACATGATCCATCCACGACCATTCCTATTGCTCAGTTAGATGAGGTTGATATTGAGCCAGATTTGACTATAGAGAGGAGACCATTTCGTATTATTGATAGGGATACGAAGCAGCTTAGAAGGAAATCTGTTAGCCTAGTCAAAGTCCAATGGAGTCCCGATGATCGTGATTGTACTTGGGAAACCGAGGAGAGTATCCGGGATTCAAATCTAGAATTATTTGTTGAAGGTAAATTCCATTCTATATTCTATAATTTGTTCGATAACCTATGCTATGTCCATCGTATCTCTTTTATCTATTCTTCCACTCTTTACCTTGTTTCTTTTCGAGGACGAAAAGTTTTGAGAGGGGGAGAATGAAACGACCCTGAATTTACGACCCAATTTTAAAAATTTTAGAACCATTATTTTAATATAAAATGTGAAACTTACATACGATTTCAATTAACGTCCAAACTTTGTTTATAAATTTCGCCTAGATGGCTATAGATATGGGTAAAGTTTCGTCGGAAAATACCGCAGTAAATTTCGTTCACATTTTATTGCACATCAGTTCATTTTAAACGTGAATATTTTATCTTTCGAACCTGAATATTTTTACATAGAAAAATTCTAAATCATCTTCTGACAAAGACATCATTTTTCGTTTTTCAAAATTCGGACATCTTTAGCTCCGTCGATCTTATTCTTCTGCGTTTTGCTGCATTCTCCGTAATAGAAAATTTCGAATTTTCACAAACAACTTCCGTTGCTATTCAAACTTCACATTTGGAATGCGTCTAGATAGACATAGGCGTACGCCAAATTTCGTCGAATAATATGGAAGTAAATTTTGCTCATCGCATTTACATATTAGTTTAAATTTTATGTGTAAATTTTCTATCGTCCGAACTCAATTATTTTTCACAATGTTGCATAAGAAAAATATTCTGATCATGACGGCGCATTTCGTTTCGTCAAATTCCGCTTTTATTTGCTAGTTAAATTGTCGCTCGAGCAAATGGTTCAATAAGATTTACCACTTCGCAGACAATGTCAAACCATCAATATCTTCATACCGTTGGGTTCGCCTCGTCGCGCTGATCAAAACGGTATATTTGTTTGTGTCAATCGGAGTTCGGCGTTGCGAGTTATAAATTGTTTGAAGGAGTACAAACTGGTCTGTTACGCCACACAAACCGGTACCCTACTCTCCAACGCTCAGAATTCTAGGGTTCTTTGGACATTCAGAAACCCAATAGCCATCGCGTTTACCGAAAACATCATTGCCTTGACCTTGAACTCTGAACCCCTCTGTATATATCTGCTACCCTCTGCTTGCATTAATTACTCAGTTCACTTCATATTGCTCACTGTGGTACGTACTTCCTTCTTCCTCTCTTCTCCGTCCTCTTCGTAATTCTTCTTTTTTTCTTCCTTCTTTCTTCTCCAAAATGAAACTCCACCCCCCCCCCACTCCCCAGTCCGCCCAGCCTGCTCCCCAACCCACTCCCCAGTCCGTCCCCAGCTCGTCCAGCTCTGCCCAGTCAGCCGCCGCTCCCCAGCCTCGCCCAGCGCGCTCCCCAGTCCGCCCAGCCTGTTCCCCAGACCGCTCCCCAGTCCGTCCCCGGCTCGTCCAGCTCCGCCCAGTCAGCCCGCTCCCCAGCCCAGCCCCAGTCCGCCCGCGTCCCCAGCCCGCTCCAGCTTCCCCAGTCCGCCCAGCCCTATGCCCCAGCCCGTCCCAGCCCCGCTCCGCCCAGCCGCTTCGCCGTCACCGCTGTGCCTCGCATTGGCCGCAAATCGTGCTCAGTGCACCTCTGTTTTATATATAAGTATATATATATATATATAACTGTTATATTATATAGCATTATATACTTTGGAATTTTAATTTGCTTATAACACAGTGTTTTACTGTGTTTATACCAGCTACTGCTTCGGGAACTTAGGCTTCCATTAAGATTATCGGATCTATCTGGTTCATTACTTTGGTATGGTTTATATATATATTCAATCGATATATATATATATTGCAATAAACAGATTATTGATTGAATTATTTGTTTAATTGCAGTTGTATTCGTTTTGCGTCGTGCTTGTTAGGGTCTATTTCATCTATTCGTCTTCGTGCTTCGTCATCTTCTCTAACCACGCAAGGTGAATATTTCATTCACGACTCAACCTATTATGCTATGAAAATCAAGTGATAATTGTTGTTAATATTAATTTGGATATTAAATTGTTGATTGTTAAAATTGTTGAAATAAAATTGCTATACAAGTTAAAATGGAGTATTGATAGAACTTAAATTTTCTAAATTGACACCATGTATTGCTAAAAAGATTTAATGTGATAAATTGTGATTTGATGTTGGTTTATGGTAAATAGTTGTGACGTTAAAAATTGTTATGAGATGTTGAAATGGGTTGTTAAAAATAAGCAATAATAAATCTGATATTGAATGTGATATAGGATAGTTAACGATTTAAAATGTATGATTGATGTAGTAAAGTGATAATAGACACCAAGTGAAAACCATAATGTAATAATCTTTAATCTGCATGAAACGATGGTGTGGATTCTAGGAATAATTATATTAATTTGCATAAATAACAAATGTAAGTTAATACGATTATTTCGGGATTATTTAAATAAATTGTTAAATTGTTATGTATGTTTGCTACTGCTTGTTTATTTACTTTGACACCATCCTAGTTATCACACTGCAAGTTCCCTTTGCTATGCTTTGTTTATATTGAATGATATTGGGTTGAAATGATAAATACCCAATTAAACAACTTGGCCTAGGATAGATAATTAAAAGTAAGAAACCCGATTGGTCAACAAAAATTATTTTTGAAATTGAAATCTATTTGAAATTAAGGAATGAACTTAACAATTTGTTTGGAAATTAAGTAACGAACTTAATGGATTTAATTAATGGATAAAATCGAAATAAATTAATAGGAATAAATTAATGGAGTTTAGTTGAAACGGATTGATAAACCCATTTAATTGAATAAAATGAATTGGCAAATTTATTTGAAATGAGATTTAAAAACAAGGAAATTTTAGAATTTAATAATTGGAAATTTTATTAGGTTTGTTAGATTTAGATTTAAAATCGGTTTTAATTAAATAGATTTGAACCTTGTCATAAATTAAGTTTGAGATTTAGAAAATTTGACTTAAGTGGAATACGAAACTAACTAAAGTTTTATGGATTTAATTTAGTGATAATTTAAATTTAAAATGATTTTAAATTTAATAAAATTGATTTAATCAAATTTATGATTATGGTTAATGTAGCGATGAATGTAAATACGAATTGAAATGAATAGAATTTGGTTTAATGATGTGAACTAAAATTTACCATTAAATCGAATTAATTGGAGTATTAACTAAATTTAGGAAGTGAAATTTAGATCTTATTAAATTGAACAGGAATACTTAATTTTATTGTTAACTCAATTGTTGAACTAAAATGGCATTTGGAAAGATGTTTTAATATCCGAAATAAATTGAATCGTGAAATGTCAAACTTTGGAAGTCAAATTTGCACCTTGACTTTTGGACTTTGATTGGTTTAAACGTTAAATTAACCGACCATCGGGTAGTGAATACGTAGTTATTAAAGAGACCGAGATCGGGAATGGACATACTCTCTGTCGATACCGAAAACCACTTTAATAACTATTATACGCGGAGTGTTGATCCAGAACGAAGTGGATGGTTTGGTGAACGCGTTGACCGAAGAAAGAGAACGATATTGGATGACCCCTGACATGACTAAAACAGGAGCCGTGCCGGGCCATTGAGGTTCGCCACCTCTAGCGGACACACTTCTTCGATACCATATCTATTACTTTGTGATTCGATTTGGGTGCACACCTTGATTTCGGAGTGTTGTTTCGCGGTGTTGAGGTAGTAGCTGCTATGCTCAACATCAGTCCGGATCACGCAACTACTAGTATCCTAGTTGGTATCGCCTCATGTACCTTGTCATACTGATTATCCTATTCGCGACCACTACGTTTTGGTTTGTACCTTTAGTATATGGATTGCCCTCTGGTGACTTCCGGTTTTGGGGAAACTACGGTCTTGTATATGCTCTTGGGAATAAAATGTGTTAAGGGCGATTATGGTAACGCCTTAACACTATTTTAATATCGTACTTTACTGATTAGACATTATCTATTTATCATATTCTATTGTATATATAGATAGTTTATCGGATCCTTAGAGATGTTTATTTTCTTTAAGTTATGGACTTTTCCCTTGCACTTGATTTTCTTGTATAAGATTTTGAGTCCTGACTCGAGTGTTTCTTTTTGTATATGCTTGGGTCAGTCTGAAGCTATCCAGTTTGCTGATCAAGGTTGGTTGAAGATGCTGAAGGCTTAGCATTTATCTTTATCAGTCTATTTCTATTTCTGTATTGATGTCCAAGTCTGTTGGACACTTTTGTATTTTCTTTTAGTCACTGTATGTTATGACATTATTGTATTTTATGTAGTAGCTTCATGAACTGCTATTATGACGATGTATTTTCCGCTGCATTATTCTGTGATTGATCTGTGTCTATGATGTTGTATTGATTCTCATTTACATTTATGTATTTATAATCCCATAATGATTCGTGATTTGTATTATTTAAGTTGACATGTGTGGATTATTGTCAACTTAAATGGTCCAAATATGCGGGTTGTTACAGTTGGTATCAAAGCTTCGGTTTTCCTAAAAACCTTAGTTTGGGGTTATATAAACTCATTAGAGATAGGGTAGCGATACCCTAGAATGAGGAGAATCGATTCAATATCCAAATCCTTTTATTTCAAACTTCTTTGATTCGTTGATTAGACTTTCCTTAAAATTCTATGATTTTCTATCCTTGGTTCTAAAAATCTCTTTTGGTATTTCAGGATGGGTACCAGAAGAAACAATAGGGGAGGAAGGGACCATGGTCCTACTCAGGTTGCACCTGCCGCTCCAGCTCCTGTCAAATTCTCCACTCTTAGTAAGGAGTATACACAGCTGGGAGGTATTAAGTTTTCTAGATCCGAGAACATTATCGAGGCTCAACAATGGCTTAAAGGCTTAGAGAAGATATTTTCTGGTCTGGAGATCACTGATGCTCAAAAGCGTCAGCTTGCTGCCTGGCAACTTCAGGATGCCGCACAAGATTGGTGGGAATCAGTTACTTCTCGTATCGAGGAGAACACCATCACTTGGGCCCAGTTTAGGTATAAAATTATTTGGATTTCATAGTCTAAAATTCTTCTTTTAATCTTTGGAATGTTATTCATCTAGTCTATCTTTTGATTAGGGATACTTTCTCGGCACAATGGATGCCTGCTGCTGGGAAAACCCAACTTTATAGAGCTTTCATGGATCTTAAGCAAGGCAGTATGACCTTTTCGGAGTATGAAAGGAAATTCAACGAACTCTCCAAGTTCGGCCCGGGATTGATTGATACACCCCTTCTAAAGAACGAGAAGTTCATTTTGGGAGCAAGACCAGAGTATTATGACTTGCTTACTGGCCACACCCACTGCACCTTCACAGAGCTTGTTGACTATGCTCTTAGATATGAGGCGAAGCCTAGGGGACCTACTGCCAAGGCCACTCCTACTCAGCACTCCTCTAGCCAGCCCGGGAAGAGGAAGATGAACTTTGATCAACAAAAGAAAGCTTGGCAGAAGACTACTGGATTGGGATACGCCCAGAAAAGCCCAATCGACCTTGCTAATATCACTTGCTTCAAATGCGATAAGAAGGGCCATTATGCTAATAGTTGTCCATCTACCGGAGCTGTTGTTCCCCCACCTTCTATGACTAGGAGAGATTTATGCCATGTCTGCCTCCAGCCAGGACATTTCAAGAGAGACTGCCCAATGCAAAAGAGAGGCACACCATCAGGAGTATTTGCTATCACCACTCCTGCACCACCTCCACCACCTGCTCAGGATGACCAAGGTACCTTACGAAGTACTTTTTCATTACATGATTTACCTATTAGGGTATTATTCGACACTGGTGCTTCTCATAGCTTTATATCTATTGATCTTTGTAATAAGCTCAAATTAGAACCTACTCTTGCTACTACTTCCTTATGCGTCTCCAACCCTATTGGAGGACTTTCCAACCTCAGTAGAATTTGTAAAGAGGTTGTGCTCTTGTATGAAAGATATCGATTCACTTGGGATTTTTATGCGCTTGGCTTTGTAGCATTCGACATCTTATTGGGTGCTGATTGGTTAAGGAAATTCGATGCTGTTATTTCTTGCAAAGTTCGTTCTGTTTCTCTAGTCAATGACAAGGGTCTTCCGCTTGTCATTGAATGCAAATCACCGCAGAAATATGCCGGAAGCTTCATATTCTCTCTTGATGCTCACCCGGATGATCTTAGTACCACCCCTATTGTCCAGCGGTTTCCCGATGTATTTGTAGAGGTCAACTCCCTACCGCCTAAACGGGAGATCGATTTCCGCATTGACCTTATTCCCGGAGCTACTCCCGTAGTTCTCCCTCACAGAAGAATGGCTCCTAAAGAGAAAGCTGAACTTAAAACTCAAATTGATGATCTATTTGCTAGGAGTTTGATTAGGAGAAGTTGTTCTGAATGGGGCACCGCAGTTGTATTTGTCACCAAATCAGATGGGTCTCTTCGCATGTGTGTTGATTACAGGGAACTGAACAAACGCACTCTCAAGAACCGCTATCCGATGCCTCGCATCAATGATTTATTCGATCAGCTCCATGGAGCTAAAGTCTTCTCCCAACTTGATCTTGCCACTGGGTTCCACCAACTCAGAGTAGCAGAAGATAGTATTCATAAGACAGCTTTCCGTACCGAAAATGGATTCTATGAATGGTTGGTTAAGCCATTCGGTTTGACCAACGCACCTGCTTATTTCGTCGACTTAATGAATCGAGTCTTCCGTGATGTCCTTAATAAGTTTGTACTGGTCTTCATTGATGATATTCTCGTCTTCTCCAAGGATGAGAAAGAGCATGAGACACATCTTACTTATGTTCTGGAAACTCTTCGAAATCATCATCTAAAAGCCAAGTTCTCTAAATGCCACTTCTGGCAAGACGAAGTGAGATTCCTGGGCCACATAGTTTCTGAAAATGGGATTTCGGTCGATCCAGCTAAGATCGCCGTAATCAATGTAAGTTCTATCCTATTCGTTATTTCTATTCAATCCCTCTTATCCCTTTCTAATTTGAAATTTATCTACAGGATTGGGAGACTCCCAAAACTCCTACTGATATCCGTAGCTTCTTGGGCTTGGCCGGTTATTATCGTAGATTTATTGAGCACTTTGCCTGGATTTCTGCCCCACTTACTGCTTTAACTCGAAAGGATGTCAAGTTTATTTGGAGTGAGAAGTGCGAATCAGCTTTTAATAAGTTGAAATGTAAGTTAACTTCAGCTCCAGTTCTTCCGGTAATCGATGGAAGTGAAGGATTAACTGTCTATACAGATGCTTGCCGAGAAGGTTTAGGCGATGTTCTTATGCAAAACGGAAAGGTTATTGCTTATGCTAGCCGCCAGTTGAAGATCCATGAAGTAAACTATGCAACTCATGATCTAGAGCTTCTTGCAGTTGTATTTGCTTTGAAACTGTGGAGGCATCATCTTTTGGGAACTAAATTTGAATTATTCTCTGATCATAAGTCCTTGAGATATATCTTTTCTTAGAAGGATTTGAACCAGAGACAAGTCCGATGGCTCGAATTCTTAGCTGCATATGATCTCGACATCAATTATACTCCTGGGAAAGCAAATGTTGTAGCTAATGCTTTGAGCCATAGCAAAGCATTGTCATGTTGTAATCTTGTAGAAGGCATGCTATTTCAGCTTGTTATCTCCCCATCACTTATAGATCGCATCAAAGCTAAGCAATATGAGGACACCTTGCTCTATCGCATGAAGGAGTTAGTTCTTGGTACAGTTGGAAATGCTGACAGTAAAGTGGGAGCACAAACAGATAATAATGGAGTTCTAAGGATTGACAACCGTATTTGTGTTCCTAATGTCGATGGATTGAGACAAGCAGTGCTTAGAGAAAACCATCAGTCATCACTTTCATTTCATCCAGGTGTCACTAAGATGTACCGAAATATGAAGCGTTTATATTGGTGGAGTGGGATGAAGAGAGATATTTCTGTATATGTCAGTAGATGCACCACTTGCCAGCAAGTCAAGGCCGATCACCGGAAGACGGCAGGATTACTTCAACCCCTAGAGATTCCGTGTTGGAAATGGGATCAGATTTCTATGGACTTCATTGATGGATTACCGAGGACCAGAAAATGTAACAAGAGTATTTGGGTGATTGTTGATAGGTTGACCAAATCTGCTCATTTTATTCCTGTTAAGACCACTCGTACTGCTTTGAGTTTGGTCGAGATGTATATGAGAGAGATTGTTAGACTTCATGGAGTTCCATCTAGTATTGTGTGCGATAGAGACCCTTTATTCACTAGTAAATTCTGGAAGGCATTTCAGGACGTCTTGGGCACTAAACTGAATCTGAGCACAGCTTATCATCCTCAAACAGATGGCCAAACTGAAAGGGTGAATCAGATTTTGGAGGATCTGCTCCGAGCTTGCATAATTGATTTCGGTGGATCTTTGGAAGACCATCTCCATTTGGTTGAATTCACTTATAATAACAGTTATCAGGTATGTCAAAAATTTCAATTTGAACAAGCAAATTTGAATTGGAATTTTACCACCTTTATATTCAGGCAAGTATCGATATGGCACCGTTCGAAGCTTTATATGGACGACCATGCAAATCGCCAGCTTGTTGGATTGAGCCTGGTGATCGATTGGTTCTTGGCCCAGATATGATTATAGAAGCATCCGAGAAGGTTAATGAGATCAGAAGAAAGATGAAGACCGCACAGGATAGGCAGAAGAGCTATGCAGATAGGCGTAGAAGGGAGTTGGAATTCCAGGTTGGGGATGAGGTATTCCTTAAGGTATCAACTTTGAAGAATGTTATTCGATTTGGTCGTAGAGGGAAGCTTGCTCCTAGATTTGTTGGACCATTCACTATCACCGAGAGAATTGGTACACTAGCTTATAGAGTCGCATTACCAGAAAAATTTGAGGGCGTGCACAACGTATTCCATGTTTCACATCTTCGGAAGGTTGTACATGATCCATCCACGACCATTCCTATTGCTCAGTTAGATGAGGTTGATATTGAGCCAGATTTGACTATAGAGAGGAGACCATTTCATATTATTGATAGGGATACGAAGCAGCTTAGAAGGAAATCTGTTAGCCTAGTCAAAGTCCAATGGAGTCTCGATGATCGTCATTGTACTTGGGAAACCGATGAGAGTTTCCGGGATTCAAATCCAGAATTATTTGTTGAAGGTAAATTCCATTCTATATTCTATACTTTGTTCGATAACCTATAATATGTCCATCGTATCTCTTTTATCTGTTCTTCCACTCTTTACCTTGTTCCTTTTCGAGGACGAAAAGATTTGAGTGGGGGAGAATGTAACGACCCTGAATTTCCGATCCAATTTTAAAAATTTTAGAACCATTATTTTAATATAAAATGTGAAACTTACATACGATTTCAATTAACGTCCAAACTTTGTTTATAAATTTTGCCTAGATGGCTATAGATATGGGTAAAGTTTCGTCGGAAAATACCGCAGTAAATTTCGTTCACATTTTATTGCACATCAGTTCATTTTAAACGTGAAAATTTTATCTTCCGAACTTGAATATTTTACATAGAAAAATTCTAAATCATCTTCTGACAAAGGCGTCATTTTTCGTTTTTCAAAATTCGGACATCTTTAGCTCCGTCGATCTTATTCTTCTGCATTTTGCTGCATTCTCCATAATAGAAAATTTCGAATTTTCACAAACAACTTCCGTTGCTATTCAAACTTCACATTTGGAATGTGTCTAGATAGACATAGGCGTACGCCAAATTTCGTCGAATAATATGGAAGTAAATTTTGCTCGTCGCATTTACATATTAGTTTAAATTTTATGTGTAAATTTTCTATCATCCGAACTCAATTATTTTTCACAATTTTGCATAAGAAAAATATTCTGATCATGACGGCGCATTTCGTTTCGTCAAATTCCGCTTTTATTTGCTAGTTAAATTGTCGCTCGAGCAAATGGTTCAATAAGATTTACCACTTCGCAAACAATGTCAAACCATCAATATCTTCATACCGTTGGGTTCGCCTTGTCGCGCTGATCAAAACGGTATATTTGTTTGTGTCAATCAGAGTTCGGCGTTGCGAGTTATAAATTGTTTGACGGAGTACAAACTGGTCCGTTACGCCACACAAACCGGTACCCTACTCTCCAACGCTCAGAATTCTAGGGATCTTTAGCCATTCAGAAACCCAATAGCCATCGCGTTTACCGAAAACATCATTGCCTTGACTTGAACTCTGAACCCCTCTGTATATATCTGCTACCCTCTGCCTGCATTAATTACTCAGTTCACTTCATATTGCTCACTGTGGTACGTACTTCCTTCTTCCTCTCTTCTCCCTCCTCTTCGTAATTCTTTTATTATTTTTTTCTTCCTTCTTTCCTCTCCAAAATGAAACTCCCCCCTCCCCCCGCTCCCCAGTCCGCCCAGCCTACTTCCCCGCCTGCTCCCCAGCCCGCTCCCCAGTCCGTCCCCAGCTCGTCCAGCTCCGCCCAATCAGCCCCCGCTCCCCAGCCTCGCCCAGCCTGCTCCCCAGCCCGCTCCCCAGTCCGTCTCCAGCTCGTCCAGCTCCGCCCAGTCAGACCGCTCCCCAGCCCCGCCCCAGTCCGCCCGCGTCCCCAGCCCGCTCCAGCTTCCCCAGTCCGCCCAGCCCTGTTCCCCAGCCCGTCCCAGCCCCGCTCCCCCAGCCCCGCTCCCCCAGCCGCTCCGCCGTCACCGCTGTGCCTCGCATTGGCCGCAAATCGTGCTCAGTGCACCTCTGTTTTATATATAAGTATATATATATAACTATTATATTATATGGCATTATATACTTTGGAATTTTAATTTGCTTATAACACAGTGTTTTACTGTGTTTATACCAGCTACTGCTTCGGGAACTTAGGCTTCCATTAAGATTATCGGGTCTATCTGGTTCTTTACTTTGGTATGGTTTATATATATATTCAATCGATATATATATTGCAATGAACAGATTATTGATTGAATTATTTGTTTAATTGCAGTTGTATTCGTTTTGCGTCATGCTTGTTAGGGTCTATTTCATCTATTCGTCTTCGTGCTTCGTCATCTTCTCTAACCACGCAAGGTGAATATTTCATTCACGACTCAACCTATTATGTTATGAAAATCAAGTGATAATTGTTGTTAATATTAATTTGGATATTAAATTGTTGATTGTTAAAATTGTTGAAATAAAATTGCTATACAAGTTAAAATGGAGTATTGATAGAACTTAAATTTTCTAAATTGACACCATGTATTGCTAAAAAGATTTAATGTGATAAATTGTGATTTGATGTTGGTTTATGGTAAATAGTTGTGACGTTAAAAATTGTTATGAGATGTTGAAATGGGTTGTTAAAAATAAGCAATAATAAATCTGATATTGAATGTGATATAGGATAGTTAACGATTTAAAATGTATGATTGATGTAGTAAAGTGATAATAGACACCAAGTGAAAACCATAATGTAATAATCTTTAATCTGCATGAAACGATGGTGTGGATTCTAGGAATAATTATATTAATTTGCATAAATAACAAATGTAAGTTAATATGATTATTTCGGGATTATTTAAATAAATTGTTAAATTGTTATATATGTTTGCTACTGCTTGTTTATTTACTTTGACACCATCCCAGTTATCACACTGCAAGTTCCCTTTGCTATGCTTTGTTTATATTGAATGATATTGGGTTGAAATGATAAATACCCAATTAAACAACTTGGCCTAGGATAGATAATTAAAAGTAAGAAACTCGATTAGTCAACAAAAATTATTTTTGAAATTGAAATCTATTTGAAATTAAGGAATGAACTTAACAATTTGTTTGGAAATTAAGTAACGAACTTAATGGATTTAATTAATGGATAAAATCGAAATAAATTAATAGGAATAAATTAATGGAGTTTAGTTGAAACGGATTGATAAACCCATTTAATTGAATAAAATGAATTGGCAAATTTATTTGAAATGAGATTTAAAAACAAGGAAGATTTAGAATTTAATAATTGGAAATTTTATTAGGTTTGTTAGATTTAGATTTAAAATCGTTTTTAATTAAATAGATTTGAACCTTGTCATAAATTAAGTTTGAGATTTAGAAAATTTGACTTAAGTGGAATACGAAACTAACTAAAGTTTTATGGATTTAATTTAGTGATAATTTAAATTTAAAATGATTTTAAATTTAATAAAATTGATTTAATCAAATTTATGATTATGGTTAATGTAGCGATGAATGTAAATACGAATTGAAATGAATAGAATTTGGTTTAATGATGTGAACTAAAATTTACCATTAAATCGAATTAATTGGAGTATTAACTAAATTTAGGAAGTGAAATTTAGATCTTATTAAATTGAACAGGAATACTTAATTTTATTGTTAACTCAATTGTTGAACTAAAATGGCATTTGGAAAGATGTTTTAATATCCGAAATAAATTGAATCGTGAAATGTCAAACTTTGGAAGTCAAATTTGCACCTTGACTTTTGGACTTTGATTGGTTTAAACGTTAAATTAACCGACCATCGAGTAGTGAATACGTAGTTATTAAAGAGACCAGGATCGGGAATGGACATACTCTCTATCGATACCGAAAACCACTTTAATAACTATTATACGCGGAGTGTTGATCCAGAACGAAGTGGATGGTTTGGTGAACGCATTGACTGAAGAAAGAGAACGATATTGGATGACCCTTGACATGACTAAGACAGGAGCCGCGCCGGGCCATTGAGGTTTGCCACCTCTAGCGGACACACTTCTTCGATACCATATCTATTACTTTGTGATTCAATTTGGGTGCACCCCTTGATTTGGGAGTGTTGTTTCGCGGTGTTGAGGTAGTAGCTGATATGCTCAACATCAGTCCGGATCACTCAACTACTAGTATCCTAGTTGGTATCGCCTCATGTACCTTGTCATACTGATTATCCTATTCGCGACCACTACGTTTTGGTTTGTACCTTTAGTATATGGATTGCCCTTTGGTGACTTCCGGTTTTGGGGAAACTACGGTCTTGTATATGCTCTTGGGAATAAAATGTGTTAAGGGGGATTATGGTAACGCCTTAACACTATTTTAATATTGTACTTTACTGATTAGACATTATCTATCTATCGTATTCTATTGTATATATAGATAGTTTATCGGATCCTTAGAGATGTTTATTTTCTTTAAGTTATGGACTTTTCCCTTGCACTTGATTTTCTTGTATAAGATTTTGAGTCCTGACTCGAGTGTTTCTTTTTGTATATGCTCGGGTCAGTCTGAAGCTATCCAGTTTGATGATCAAGGTTGGTTGAAGATGCTGAAGGCTTAGCATTTATCTTTATCAGTCTATTTCTATTCCTGTATTGATGTCCTAGTCTGTTGGACACTTTTGTATTTTCTTTTAGTCACTGTATGTTAAGACATTGTTGTATTTTATGTAGTAGCTTCATGAACTGCTATTATGACGATGTATTTTCCGCTGCATTATTCTATGACTGATCTGTGTCTGTGATGTTGTATTGATTCTCATTTACATTTATGTATTTATAATCCCATAATGATTCGTGTTTTGTATTTTTTAAGTTGACATGTGTGGATTATTGTCAATTTAAATGGTCCAAATATGCGGGTTGTTACACCTTATCACTTGCCTTATCGCGCCCATTACGAGTTTGGTTTGTACCGTACCTATGGCGTGCCCTCTAATAGCCCTCTAGTTTACAGAGGAATTACGGTATTGTATAGACTACGAGAATGTATTAAAATGTGTTAAGGGGGATATGGGTAATGCCTTAACGCTATTTTAATACTTACTTTACAGATAGACATATTATAATAGCGTATATTACTACATAGTACATAGATTAACGGATCCTTAGGAGATGGAAATCCTGAACATCTCTTAAGTTATTGCACTCATGTTAGACACTGGATAGGAGATGTAAAATCCCATAAACATCTCTGACGCCGTTACACTCATTTTTATTAACTGTTGATTTAACTTACATAAGATCTTTTAGTTTTGACTCAAGTGTTTTGTCTTTTCATTACGCTCGGGTCATCATGAGCTTTTCAGTGTATTGAAGACTTTATTTCTGGAGGGCGAAGACAGAGATTTGTATACTATTTTATTTCATATATGTTCCATCGCATCATATTGTTCCGCTGCATTATTTACTTATTTTTGTTGTATGTAAGTCTAATCTGTATTGTAAAAGTGTAATCAAATGTTATTTGTAAAACAGCTTCAGGAAATGTTTATTTGATTATTATATTTTATCATTCCGCTGTGAGATTCTGTGTTTTGGTTTTCTTTCTTCCTTTTCTTTTTCTTATTTCCCCCATAACAATCCTCAATTTTAAATGATTTGGATTCGACACGTGTGGTTTATTGTCTATTTAAACTGTCCAAAAAGGTGGATCGTTACATTTGGTGTCATAGCTTTGGTTTAGCAATTACCTTAGCTTTGTGGGGTCTAACTCGTTAGAGATAGGGTAGTAATACCCTAGAATGAGTTTGTTTGAGTGTATATATGGGAGAGCGTACTTGTTAGTGTTATAAAATGTTTTATATCGTGTTAATTTGTTCTGTTTGGTATTTATAAATTCTGGTCGGTACATAGGACGCTATGGCATCGATAGGATTCTCTAAAAATTTAATAGGGCAGACCGACACAATATTGTTTTTGAAAGGTAAATGAAATAATTTTACCTAGTATTATATTTTATATATATAAGAATAATTTTTATAGATGAATATAGTTGTTTGTGATATGTTTGTTGTTAGGAAGTGAAGTTTTATAAATATTGATTGCAAAATAAGATTTACAGATAAGGTAAATATAAATTGGAAATTTGAGAACTTAATTTTCGAGATTTTGAAATTTGTTTTCAAAAGATTTTGGAATATAATATTAGTATTATCGGAAGTATTTTCAGATATAAATATTTTCAATGTGATTTGAAAGAAAAGGTTTAAAAAGAATTTTTAAAAGGAAATAAGTTTTGTACTCCCCTCTCTGTCGCTGGAAAATAATTTCGATGATGAGTGCACGCATCATCAACGTTCATTTTCGAGTTTCAAAGTAGGAAGACCACCGTAGTAGCTTTACTGCACAACTATTTTGATAAAAAAAATTTAATTTTATTTTCTAAGTACGATTTGACATATATGAAAGATATGAATGTATATATATATATTTGATCTGAAAAGTAACCAGGAATTTAGTTCTTAAAACTTTTTGATAATTAGTGGTTTTCAATTATTGTAAGGAATGAAATCTTAACCATTTTAATAATTGGAAGCTTCTAAAATGAAAAATAAGAAAATAGATGCTAAGTGATTAATGAAATATATAAGAAATTAGAAATTTTTAACTTGTAAATCAAAAGATATGAAAATTAAGAAGATGTAATTATTGAACATTTTGTCAACTAAAGTGAATAAGATAAACTTGTGTAACATTCGATTGCATTCTCAAAACACACACACACAAACACACACACACACACACACACAGATATATATATATAACTTACCAGAAATGTTTAAAAGTTGTAATGTTAAATAGGAATGTGTAATAGAATATTATACAAGTAAAACTTAATTAATGAAAGTGTTCAAATGGAATTATTTCTATAAATAAGAACTTTGATGTTACAAAAATGTTATAAACTTAAGTTAATAATTTTAAATGCTACTAATTAACTTTAATAGAAAAGTGAATACTGTAAGTAAATGATTATAAACTTAAGTTAATGTTTGAAGCTATTTATAATTAAAGTGAATAGTAAAAGTGAATAATATGTATAGTAAATGATTATAACTACAGAAAATGTTGAAATGATTCAGAAATAGATTTAATATTCAGTAATACTGTATATGAAAAAAAATACATGTGAAAAAGAAATAATATATTAATGGTGAATTAAATTTGTAAAGAGACTTTCATAATATTTTAAGAATTAATTATGGATGATCTAAATAATTGAATGGAAATAACATGTAAGTAAACGAATGTAAATTGACGGAAAATTGCATTGTATGAATGAATGGGAAATGAATTTTGTAAGTAATGAAGTTAAATTAATAAAATAATCATTGTATGAATGAATGAAAACAGATGAATAGTAAATGATGTGAAAGGAAATTTAAAAAGAATAAACTTAAATGATATTTGAAATTCTTGGTTGTATGGCTTATGGGATGGTTGGGAAGTGATACTTCTAGTTGTTTAAGGTTGTATGAATAATCTATTAAGTTACTATCTAAGTCTGTTGAGCGTAGGGTACACTTGATAATTTATTTATCACCTTGTATGATTAAAAGTTTCTGAACCTGAACAAACCATTAGTTTTGGTTGCATGGAAGTATGATTGATCTTTATTGCATATGATGGTCGTGTTGTTTTGTTTGCATGTGACTATTGTTATGCTGGGTTGATTTGTTCTGTTATTAATTGAAACAACTTAAATATTTCTCTTTTTACATAATTATTAACTTCTTTGGATTACATAAGTGAAATACAAGTTATGGAAGCAATAGCTACTACTTTTGGTTTCATAAATAAAGCGTTGTTTGCCCGACAAATAGGTACATTTTCAGATCAAGGTTTTATAGCGATATTTTATTATTTTTCCCGTGGTTTGGGATAGTTTATTTTTGAAATATGATATATATATATAAATATATTGTAATTATTGATATTACTATTTCTTTCGGACTTTTCCGTACAAAGGAGACTCTGCCGGAATTTTCCATGAATTTTAGACATAGAAAATTTTGTGAAATTGGAAATATTTCCAAACTTTAATTTACTTGAGTATGAAGAATTATTTGTTTATAAATTGGTATATTTTATTTAAATACTTAATTATGTCAATTAATTGTTTATAAATTGAATACTTTGAATAAAATATATTAATCCCTTAAATTCCTTCTTTGCCCTTTTCGAGGACGAAAATTTTTGAGTGAGGGAGAGTGTAACAACCAGGAATTTTCGATAATTTAAAAAAATATTAGATTTAATAAGATGTTGGTGTTTAATATTGGAAGAAGTTAAAATTTGTGATTTATTAATGAGAAAAATAGCTAGAATGAAATTTAATGATGTTAATTTAATGTAATTGATGACTATTTTAATGTAATTCCAATCAATTTAAAGTAACTGTAAAGTTAATTTGATGATAATTGTAAATATGAAATACAATTTAATGTTGAATTTATTATTGAAATTATATGTAATTAATTGGAATTGGCTAATATTGAATATGAAGCAGTGATGTGTAAGTAGTTATAACATTTGTTTGTAAATAATAAAATTTATAAATGTGATTAAATTGCTTAATAGTAACACTGGTTTATTTATCATCTCATTATTTAGTAGGTTGAAATAACTTGGAAATCAACGAAAATTAAATGTAATTAAATATTATTGTTATTATGGTAAAAAAATATAACTGTAGAATATTGATGTAATAAAAGGTAAACTAATGTTAAGTATCTCCATGAAGTGACAGTTGATTGAATAATAAGATTGAAATCAAAATAACTTAATTTATTAGGATTTTAAATTATAATTAATGGATTCATTTCAATTGAAATTGAATGTTGTAATTAGTGCAATATTTAACATTGGATTTTACATGGAAATTTATTTCAAAAGATTATAAATTATTAGGTAATCAAAAATGATAAAAATTGGCTAACTTTTGAATTTGAATTGAAAAGTGATTTAATTAATTTAATAATAATTTATTTAATTTATGTGAAAATAGCCATTTTGGCCACTGTCTCGGATTTCGATGAAACTAGTTTCATCGGATCCGTAACAGTGAATTATTGTAAGATTTCAAGTTCCATAGCGATCGGACTTATCGTTTGATCGTGCGGGCTCGAAACGCGTAGAAGTATATTTAATGAATTCAATTTAAAATAAGCTGATTTTAAAAGCTAACTTCTGTATACAATGGAATTAGGACTTGAAACCTGTTCCATTGAGTTTAAAAATATTGAAAACATCTATTTTGATATCTGGGATGACCTATTTTCGTTTCGGAAACGGAACGGGTTTTTCGGGTCGTTGATGTCGTTTCGAACCAATTCGATATGTTTATTCATTCTTATCGGGCCTTGTCTATATAAATAGATTTTTGTAAACCCTAGCAGCCTTTTTATTTCTTATTACTGTAGGCATCTGTCTATTCAGTCTATCTGCTTCTTCCTTCTTCTAATGGTTGCAGATTCCAAACCCTAATTCAATTTCAAATTCAAATTGAAAATCAAACTCCTCAAACTATGTCATAATATATCGTTGGAAAGCCCACGATGAGCGTAATCTACTGCAGTGATTTGCTTTTCAGTTGGGTGCATCATTTGATTAGAAATCGAGGATGAACCTCGACCGTCGAAATTAGGTTTTCGTGATCCAACTGTGGATCTTCATCCGATCGACGGTCGGGAGGTGGCGTTGGGAAGATGATGTCGAGCAGGTCCTTAGGGTGGTCTTCACTCATCTCAAAGTGGTTGGAAATCGCCAGAAATGGCCTTGGAAGGCACGGTGGCGCGATGCTCCAATGGACGATCGGAGGGTGGTCGGAGGCTCAGGTGAGGTTGGCCTGTTGTAGCAAAGCACGTGGGGACGGTTGATCTTGGTGGAGTGGCCTCTAGTGGTCGACGATCTAAGCGTATCGTGGCGGCCTGCGTGCTTTCGTGCGTGGTCGTGAGGAATGAATTGGCTAGGGTATGAACTTGTTTGAAGTGACGTGGCATCTTTTTTTTATTTTACTTATTTTAATTCAAATTTGAGAATTCAATCGTTCTAACATTAATATCTTTTTCATACGAACTCGGATTTGGAACGGTTTCTTCCATTGGGATCGTATCGAAATTCCAGACTTTAAAGAACTAATTTGGACGAATTCTGAAACTATTAGGTTTTGGGCCTTCTTTTATTTTTTTAAATCGATTTGAAATCAAAGGTGAGTGTTTTAACCCACTCACAACTACTAAGTTGTCTTGTGTTAGTTAAACAAAATTTATAATATGATTAGAAGTTGATTGATTGCTGTTTGATATATTTAAATTGTAACGGACGGAGACCTTGAAAATCGACATTAATACGTACATTGTATAGAATGCTGAGTAGTCGAGTGCCAGAAATACCAGTTCATTATGGGTAAAGAATGAAAAGGTAGAAGAAAATAAACAACAACACAGAATCTCACAATCGTAGCGGAACAAACTATAATATATAATAACAGATTTTAAATACAAGAACTGTACTGTTAATGTACATACCATTATCAGAGTACAACAATTCAATACATCAAATCTGGATAGTTTAATAACTCCTCCAGCTCGTCTCCCAAGCTCCATAGCATTTTAACCTCGATCTATAATACTCGGTCTGACCCGACCATTATAATAAAATAACACCTGAGTCAGTCTAGAAAACCAGTTTGAGAAAACACACTCAATTTGAATTATTAACTTTTATCCAAAATCCTTTGAAAGCAAAGGTATCTCGTAAGACCACGTCACACTTAAACACGACGGGTTTTTACCTAATGATAACCAAAACATTTTTATCAAATCTGTATGATATTATAATAGTGTCTAAACCAAGTAAATAGAAAATAGCTAAAATGCTTGCATCTCACAATTCAGCATAGTTGGGCACAATCAAAACCGTACGGCACTTATTCGAGAATGGATTCCATCGAATGACTGGGCTACTATGGTACCGCCCACCACAGTACACCTCTAAAACAATGTACCGAGGACCACGCCGGGATCCCTTGCTACACAAGACCGGTCTACCCCTAACCTGAATAGACCGAATATGTTATCACCCCAGGTGTTCCCACCCTTACCATCGAGCGCTTCTTCTTTCGTGTATACCCATATCTAAGAAAAAAGGGGATTCCGAGGACATCTAGAAAGGTAATAACATACCCTACTTGGGTGCAAGTGTAACGACCTGGCTTTTGGGACGTTTTAAGCAGACACACATGTTAGACTCAAACCATTCAAAAGGGCAGATTGTTATGGGGTAAATAAGAAAAAGAGAAAGAAATAAAATAAATACAGAATCTCGCAGCGGAATGACAAAATATAATAATCAAATAACAGTTCATGAAGCTGTTTTATAAATACATTTGACTATTCATTTACAACACAGAATCAGAGTTACAGAAACAGTAATAAATTAATAATAAATGCAGCGAAACAACATGATGCAGTGGAATATAATAAATAATACTATTACAAATCTTCGTCTTCGTCCTCCAGAAATAAGGTCTTCAACCCTGAAATGCTCAGGCTGACCCGAGCGAATTGAAAAGACAAAACACTCGAGTCAGAACTAAAAGATCTTATGCAATTTAAATCAACGGTAAATATGAGTGCGATGGCGTCAGAGATGTTTACGGGGTTTGACATCACCTATTCACGTGAGTGCAATAACTTAAGAGATGTTCGGGATTTCCATCTCCTAAGGATCCGTTAAACTATCTACTATGTAGTACAATACGCTATTATAATATGTCTACAGTAAAGTAAAGTATTAAAATAGCGTTAAGGCGTTACACATATCCCCCTTAACACATTTTTATATATTCCCGTAGTCTATATAGATACTGTAAGCCGCACCAAACCGGTGGGATACTCAGGGAGCACTCCATAGGTATGGTACAAAACAAACTCATAGAAGGCACGCTAGGGCATGTGAACACGGCACTCAAGGCAATGCCAGGGTAGATATACCAATTGCGTATCCGGATTGGTGGTAATGCATAGCAGCTACTATCGCCCACCTCGGAACACACTCCCAAATCAAAATCAAGGGGTGGCCACCAAATCATCACAAAGTCAAAATATGGTATCGAAGAAATGTGTCCGATCGGAGGAATGACCTCACTTGTCACGGCGTGGCTCCTGTTTTAGTCACATCTAAGCTGACTCACGGGAGTCAGGGTCACATCAATACCTCATACAGAAATCGTTTGCCAAACCATCCTACTTCATTTTTGGAATCTCCACCACATACACAGTTGTTAAAGTGGTTTTCGGTATTGGCAGAGAGTATGACAATATTTGATCCCGGTCTCTTTAACAACCAAACGCTTATTTCACACCGGATGGTTCTTTTACATTTAAAAAAAAGTCAATTCACAATTTATATCAAAATATCATATCCAATTTCAAATCATATCTCTTTCGAAATCATATTCACTTCAAACTATATTCACTTCCAAAATCATGTTCACTTCTAAATCATATTCACTTTCAAATCATATTCACTTTTGAAATTCACATTCACTTTAAAATTTATCGATAAGTTCTGTTAATTAACTCTTCATTTCAAAATCATCTTATTCACAAAAATATGCCATTTCACAAAAGGGTATCAATTCCAAATTCCAACTTAGGTTGTGTCATCATTAAGGATTTAGATATAAATACTTCAACTTTACACCGTCTAAAATTTTAGAAAATAGTTTAGGTAGTTATAAATAGTTTATATAGTTTAAAAATAGTTTAAATAGATTTAAAATCATTTAAATAGTAGAACGGTATATATAGACTTAAATTTGATTTAATTAGATTTTAAAAATGATCTATATAGATTTAAAATTGATTAAATAGATTGTGACGCCCCACCTCTATACTCACGCTAGCCAAGGACACACGGGGTAATGCCGTCGACTAGGATGAAGAATAAGGCTGTTGAGGAGCGACCATCTGTGAAATTGCTTTGTGCGAGTACCGGTATGTCAGATAATATAACTTACATCTTATTTCAAGAGGAAATCCGACATATCAAATACAAACTCAAAGCTACCACACAGTGGCTAAGTGGCCTTCGGAAACAAATATAGAAATAAACATAACAGAAATCAGTCACAGACATTCATATCACATAGGCGGAATCAGATATGAATATATCACATAAAAGTGTACATCAAAGTAGTGGTCAATCTAGATCCACTACATCACAAAAGAATAGGTACAAGTGCTAGACAAAAGAATAATTATACATTAAGCAGTCTCTATCTCTAATGTATAATAACAAAATCTACAAAACTGTGTAGTTAGACAAAAGTCAGAAGATGGTCCCAGATAAGGAGTCAAGCAGAAGCACCTGTAACATCTCGGTTTGACCCGAGTATTATTTAATAAGAAAATAATAAACGGATCAGTCTAGCTATAAATATCGCATATAGAATGAGATATGAGTAGAGATATAACAAAAACGTATGACAACAATAATGTCAAACTGTGATAAGTATACTTTTAAACAACAACAAAATCGTACATTATCCCACGAATCTCAAAGCACCAAAAAGAATGTCATATTCTTTATTTTGTTCACCAAACCCAAAATATTGACAAACCTATCATTGTCAATCACAAAAAGAGGTGAAACACAAATTCTAGAAGTCATCAACTAGAAATCCAGAAATCATAAAAGGGGGAGAGGCCTATCACAAACGGGAGCATGAAAACTCACCAGCACGTGTATCAAAAACGGAACGCTATTCCATGGTCGCCAACCATAAATTTTGAGCCGAAGCTCCACAAACGGCCCGAAGACCACGGGTCGCTACCCCGCCAAATTTGAGCCGAAGCTCCACAAACGGGGTTTTTAGGCCCCACACAAACAAATAGACATCGCACATCGCTAGTCTAAATCACAAAATGATCATCATCGATCAATAAAAAGTGTGAATTACACTAAGCCAGTAAATATAAGAGTTTAGCTTCATGTTCCATAACCACTAGATTAACTTAAATATTTACGAACGAATTGTAGATTTCCACTCGAAAATTGTCTCAAGAGTTCAATCGAACAAGTCCAAGAATTAACCGACGAAGTAAACGCAAGCTTTTCATACCACTTGTTTTACTAAGCCATTTAATTAGATTTCTCATACGAATGAGGTAAAGGTTTGTATATACTAATAGATTAGAAAACGGTTTTATAAATGAGCTTTGTATTAAAAATATTGTTTGAAATCATCTTTGTAAAAGAGTTGAATATTTACTACTAGTATCGGAACCTTTGTATTTTAAAGTGACAAATCACAGAAAACGATTGTAGAAACAGTCGATCAACCAAAAATTCACATACGAAGACGTGAATCAAATCCAAAGAAATCGATACTGAATTCATTAAAATGGATATCCTCAAAAATCCCGAAAAAGAAGTCATCAGAGTAGATAATAAATGATAACAACAAATCGGATAATCACGAATCGATAAGAATTGGAACCTCAAGCAAAATAGGCAAAATAGACTGAAACAAGCAGGTCAGTCGACTGACACAGGGATACGAATTTTGTATCCCCAGGGTCAGTCGACTGACCCAGATGGTCAGTCGACTGATACAGACCCAGGCAAATTCTTGGGTCCTGGTTCAGTCGACTGACCCACTGGTCCAGTCGACTGAACATGCTTCAGAAGCATTTTTCATCTACTGGTTCAGTCGACTGACCTCCTGGTTCTATCTACTGAACCTACTTCAGAAGCATATTCAGTCTAGCCTTCTTGTGGGGCAAAATCAAATACATAGAACAAGAGCGAACGAGCGAGCAACATCGACTAGGGATTTACGCCACACGACAACCCAGCCTTGTATGGCCCTTCGAAACGCTCCACTAACGTGTTCAAACATCAAAGATTGGATTTTAAAATTTTTGAACTCGAAACACCAAAAATTGGAATATTCACCAATTCAATTCAAATCAAAAGCAAATGAACATAAATAACTGTTAGGAATTCATACCTAACAACAACGATATCTATAGAAATAGATGTGAGTTCTAAAACTCACCTTTAAACCCAAAAACGATAAAGGAGAAGCTTGAAAGCAAAGGAAGATCAACTACTCTACCACTTCAACTCTAGAAGCTCCAATCTAATGTCTAAAAGCAATAATTTCCCAAATTAGGTTATAGGAAATTTCTGAAATTGGAGAGAGATTGAGATGGAGAAGAAGAAGATGATGCTTACCTTAGCTTCTCTTTGAATTTGGAGCAAGAATTTGTATTTGCAAAGTAAACTAAGGTTTCGAATTTTAATTTCCCATTCCTCTCCCCATTTTTTACTGAAGCTTGAATGTTAGGAAAATAAGAATAAAGTGAAGAGGAGAGGTGGACTGAGCTAGGGTGTTATGATGGGTTAGTGGGCTGAAACCCAAGCCCAAACCCAAATCCAAAGCCCTAGTAGAAATATAGCAAATTCTACTCAACTCCAAACATATCGATGTTTATACTCAAAAAAGTTGTAAACGCCATTTTGGACTCAATGAAGATGGTCTCGAGTCCCAATTTGACTGTTTACAAAAAGTAGATTTTTGGACTTTAATCTTATTAACGATTCTATATTTAAAAAATATATTTAAATATTCAATCGTAAAATATGCGGGTTGTTACACACTCCCCTTCTTAAAGAAATTGCGTCCTCGCAATTCTTAAGAAAAAGAAATAAGAAGTAACAACCGTACAAAAGCATATCAACACAAAAGAAGAAATTTTAAAATGAGAAGTTCACCTTAATGAGCACGAGAGAGTAAGTCCGGATGTGTTCGCTCGATGAATTCTCTAGATTCCCAAGAGCAATCTTTAGGATTTGAGGACCATTGAACTTTCACAAGAGGAACATCTTTATTACGAAGGCGTTTAATCTCCGTAGCAATGACATGAATAGGATGTTGCTCATAGGTCAATTAGGCGAAACTTCAATTTCTTTAATAACACCAGGCTCAAGAATAGAATCAGAATCTCGAAGGCATTTCCGTAGTTGAGAGACGTGGAATACGTCATGAATAGCAGAAAATTGAGCTGGTAACAAAAGGCGATAAGCCATAGAACCAATGCGTTCGGTGATGGGGAATGTGCCAATATATCGAGGTGCAAATTTTCCCGATCGACTGAAACGCACAACACCCTTCATAGGTGAAACACGAATAAACACAAAATCTCCCATATAAAATTCTAATTTCCTTCTTCGATTATCGGCATACGATTTTTGTCTACTTTGAGCTTCTTTCATCCTATGACAGATAAGGTCAATCTTTTCTATGGCATCCCGAATAAAATCTGGACCTAAAACCCGTTTCTCACCGGCTTCAAGCCAACACGAAGGAGATCGGCATGGCCTTTCGTAAAGTGCCTTGAAAGGTGCCATACCAATACTAGATTGGAAGCTATTATTATAGGAAAATTCAACAAGAGAAATATGATCTTCCCAGCTTCCACCAAAATCAAGAACACATACACGAAGAAGATCTTCAAGAGTTTGATTCACCCGCTCGGTTTGTCCATCGGACTGTGGATGATAAGCGGTGCTAAAATTAAGCTTTGTTCCCAAAACTTTTTGACGGCCTTTCCAAAATCCACTAGTAAACAATGGATCACGATCGCTAACAATAGAAGTTGGAACTCCATGCAATTTAACAATTTTCTTGACAAAGAGTTTAGCCAAAATAGGTACGGTCCGATTGGACCGAACGGGAATAAAATGGGTGAACTTTGTTAGTCTATCAACAATCACCCATAGACTATAATGACCCGAACGAGAACGGGGAAGGCCATCGATAAAATCCATGGAAATTTGATCCCACTTCCATATTGGAATTTCCAAAGGTTGCAATAACCCACCGGGCCTTTGATGCTCGGCCTTTACGAGTTGGCAAGTCATGCAACACTTAATAAAGTTAGCAATATCAGATTTCATTCCATCCCAATAATAAAGTCGCTTCATGTCTGCGTACATTTTACTACTACTGGGATGAATGGTAAATTTGGAACGATGAGAATCTTCTAAAATATCCTTATGAAGATCAATAATATTTGGCATGATAAGTCTACCATATTTTCGAATACCGCCACGAGCATCAATATCAAAGTTTTTCAAACCTTCAATATCAATTTTATCCCTACAACTTTGGCTAAGGTGAACCAATTCGGGATCATGCTTTTGAGCTTCAAGAATGCGGTCTAAAAGCGATGGATGAGCCTCAAGACTACATAATACGAGAGATGAACATGAATTAGATTCACAATCTCGAATCTCACAAGTGGACAAAGCCTCAAGATTATTCCATTCGGATATCATCATGGAAACAACCGCTTGTTGCATTCGACTAAGGCCATCGGCAAAAAGATTCCCCTTTCCGGGGGTATAAAGAATATCAAGATAATAAGATGCAAGAAACTCGAGCCAACGTTGTTGACGCAAGTTAAGTTCCTTTTGAGAAAATAAATACTTCAAAGATTTATGATCAGTGTAGAGAACAAATTTCTCTCCCAAAAGATAATGACACCAAATTCTAAGTGCGAAAACAATAGCCGCGAGCTCCAAATCATGAGTGGCATATCTAGTCTCAGTAGGCTTTAATTGCCTAGAAGCATAAGCAATAACACGTTCCTCCTGCATGAGAACGACACCCAAACCAACACGACTAACATCGGTATAAACA
This sequence comes from Allium fistulosum, assembly GCA_030737815.1. Classification (NCBI taxonomy): domain Eukaryota; kingdom Viridiplantae; phylum Streptophyta; class Magnoliopsida; order Asparagales; family Amaryllidaceae; genus Allium; species Allium fistulosum. Next base: position 371,361,480 of record CM060908.1, read on the forward strand.
ATAAAATCCTGGTTCCCATCGGGAATCACAAGAATAGGAGCATCGGAAAGGAGTTCTTTTAATTTTTGAAATGAAGCTTCACATTTGTTTGACCAAATGTACTTAACTCCCTTCTTTGTCAAACTAGTAAGAGGTACGGAAATCTTGGAAAAGTCTTTTATGAACCGACGGTAATAGCCCGCCAATCCGAGAAAGCTACGAATTTCCGTCACACTCTCCGGTCTCTTCCAATTTTGAATCGTTAAATTATTGAAGGATCCATGGAAATTCCGGATTCAGAAATAATATGCCCCAAAAATTTCACACGAGATTGCCAAAAGTGGCATTTAGAAATTTTTTCTTTCAATTGGTTGCTCCTAAGAGTTTCCAACACAATCCGAAGATGATTTTCATGCTCTTCCTCAGTTTTAGAATAAACAAGAATATCATCGATAAAGATGAGAACAAATCGATCGAGGAAGTCTTTGAAAACTCGATTCATAAGGTCAACGAAATAAGCTGGAGCATTTGTTAAACCAAATGGCATAACAAGCCATTTATAAGATCCATAACGAGTACGGAACGATGTCAAAGGAATGCTATCCTCTGCAATACGGAGCTGATGAAAACCAGTTGCTAAGTCTAACTGTGAAAAGACTTTAGCACCACTAAGTTGATGGAATAAATCATCAATCCGAGGTAAGGGTTATTTATTCTTGATGGTGAGATCATTAAGCTTGCGGTAGTCAATGCAAAGCCTAAGTGTACCATCAGATTTCTTCACAAAAATAGCCGAAGCTCCCTATGGAGAGGAACTAGAACGAACAAACTGTTTTGCTTCCAATTCAGATAATTGTTTATGCATCTCCTCATTTTCCTTATTGGACATACGATAAGGAGGACGAGTAATAGGTTGAGCTCCAGGGATTAGATTAATTCTGAACTCAATTGCTCGCTTAGGTGGTAATCCTAGAATGGGCTCAAATATGTCATGAAATTCACGAACAATGTGAATGAGAGAAATAACAACTTCCTCATTATCATTATCGTCATCTTGAGGATTTAGAGAAAACAAGGATGCTTTTGAATTGGAATTTGAATCTTTTAGAACAAGAGAAATCTGCTTAAAAAATTGAGGATGCACAGGATATGGGCTTCATAACGGTTAAGCCAATCCATCCCCAAAATCATTCTGAAACCTAAATAACGCATAACATGCAAATCGGCACGGAAAGAGTAACCACATAAAATAATTTTGACATCTTTACATAGTAGACTGACTGTTGCGGATCCACCAACCGAATTCGCAATTCTTAATGAAGTCATCAAGCCAATAACATTCAAAGACAAAGCATCAACAAGTTCTTTTGATATAAAAGAGTGAGATGCACCCGTATAAAAAAAAACTCGAATAGGAAGATCACGAAATATAATAATGCCATCAAGGATAGAATGAGAAATACCTTGACCACAAGAAGTGTTAGCAGGGGCTTGTACAACATTTAGCTTGCCCTCCTTCTTGCCTTGAAGTTTGGGACACAAAGATATAGTGTGACTCGAACTCTTGCAATAGCGGCAAGAAAGAGACTTCGAACACATGTTTGCATATAGGTCCTTAGAACCACAATTGTAACATTCTCCAGATCGAGGGTTAGGAGTATTCGCTACCGAAGTTGTTTGCTTCCCCTTTTTGTTGGGATTAGGCTTGAATTTAAAGGTCTCTTCTTATTGATGTTTTGTTTGACCTTAACATCACTTTCTTTATCGGCCTCTTCGAGTCGAAGAGCAATATCAACAAGTTGGACAAAAGAAACTTCCAATTTCAAAAGTAATGGCTTTTTAAGGTTTTTGTTCAACCCATAAAAAAATCTCTGATTTTTCTTCAATGGGGTATTAATATACTCGACCCCATATTTAGATAGAGATTCAAAAGAAGCGACGTAATCCGTCATAGAAGATTCACCTTGAACAAGGTCAATGAAGCGTCGAGCTAGAGATACTTTTTCAGCTTTCGGCACAAATTTTAATTCGAACCTTTCCCGGAATTGCTCCCAAGTAAGATCCACTTCAATAATTTCAGAGATCAAAAGCTCGTACTAATCTAATGCTCTTTTTTGGAGCATGCTAGAAGCCACTTGGACTCGATGGAGATCATTAAGATTCATGCGAGAAAAGATGCGGTCGCATGTTCGAAGCCAAGCCTGGACTTCTATAATGCTCTCAGAACCTTTGAATGGCTTTCCACCCAAACTGGTGTAATCACTGCACAAGCGTGAAAACCCAGATTTAGGATGGGTGGGCTCTGGAGTGGGTATGATAGCTTGAGCATTCCTTACAAGATCTAGAAGTTGCTGAGCAGACATAAATACTCCATCCTGGGGAGTAGCACTAGATTGACCGACGCTGGGACGGCCTAGTCTAACCATTTCTCTTCTTTAAGAAAGAAAGAAAAGAGAAAAAAGGTTAATCTCAGAATGACTATCAAACAAACTTGATTGATAAAACAAGGCATCATAAAAAGAGATAGGATAGAACGGTACGAAGACTCGAATTAAATCATATGGCACGATCCCTAAGAAAGACTTAGGACAATGATCCTTGCTAGATTATTCTACATTGTTCTGGAGTTTGGCTCTGATACCAAGCTGTGACGCCCCCACCTCTATACTCACGCTAGCAAAGGACACTACGGGGTAATGCCGTCGACTAGCACGAAGAATAAGGCTGTTGAGGAGCGACCATCTGTGAAATTGCTTTGTGCGAGTACCAGTATGTCAGATAATATAACTTACATTTTATTTCAAGAGGAAATCCGACATATCAAATACAAACTCAAAGCTACCACACAATGGCTAAGTGGCCTTCGGAAACAAATAAAGAAATAAACATAACACAAATCAGTCATAGGCATTCATATCACAAAGGCGGAATCAGATATGTATATATCACATAAAAGTGTACATCAAAGTAGTGGTCAATCTAGATCCACTACATCACAAAAGAATAGATACAAGTGCTAGACAAAAGAATAATTATACATCAAGGAGTCTCTATCTCTATAATAACAAAAACTACAAAACTGTGTAGTTAGACAAAAGTCAGAAGATGGTCCTAGATAAGGAGTCAAGCAGAAGCACTTGTAACATCTCGGTCTGACCCGAGTATTATTTAATAAGAAAATAATAAACAGATCAGTCTAGCTATAAATATCGCATATAGAATGAGATATGAGTAGAGATATAACAAAAACGTATGACAACAATAATGTCAAACTATGACAAGTATACTTTTAAACAACAACAAAATCATACAATATCTCACGAATCTCAAAGCACCAAAAAGAATGTCATATTCTTTATTTTGTTCACCAAACCCCAAATATTGACAAACCTATCATTGCCAATCATAAAAAGAAGTGAAACACAAATTCTATAAGTCATCAACTAGAAATCCAAAAATCATAAATGGGGGGGAGGCCTATCACAAACGGGAGCATGAAAACTCACCAACACGTGTATCACAAACGGAACGCTATTCCATGGTCGTTAACCATAAATTTTGAGCCGAAGCTCCATAAACGGCCCGAAGACCATGGGTCGCTACCTCGCCAAATTTGAGCCGAAGCTCCACAAACGGGGTTTTTAGGCCCCACACAAACAAATAGACATCGCACATCGCTAGTCTAAATCACAAAATGATCATCATCGATCAATAAAAAGTGTGAATTACACTAAGCCAGTAAATATAAGAGTTTAGCTTCATGTCCCATAACCACTAGCTTAGCTTAAATATTTACGAACGAATTGTAGATTTCCACTCGAAAATTGTCACAAGAGTTCAATCGAACAAGTCCAAGAATTAACCGACGAAGTAAACGCAAGCGTTTCATACCACTTGTTTTACTAAGCCGTTTAATTAGATTTCTCATACGAATGAGGTAAAGGTTTGTATATACTAATAGATTAGGAAATGGTTTTATAAACGAGCTTTGTATTAAAAATAGAGTTTGAAATCATCTTTGTAAAAGAGTTGATTATTTACTACTAGTATCGAAACCTTTGTATTTTAAAGTGACAAATCACAGAGAACGATTGTAGAAACAATCGATCAACCAAAAATTCACATATGAAGACGTGAATCAAATCCAAAGAAATCGATACCGAATCCATCAAAATGGATATCCTCAAAAATCCCGAAAAAGAAGTCATCAAAGTAGATAATAAATGATAACAACAAATTGGATAATCACGAATCGATAAGAATTGGAACCTCAAGCAAAATAGGCAAAATAGACAGAAAAAAGCAGGTCAGTCGACTGAACCAGGTGGTCAGTCGACTAACACAAGGAATACGAATTTTGTATCCCCAGGGTCAGTCGACTGACCCAGATGGTCAGTCGACTGATACAGACCCAGGCAAATTCCTGGGTCCTGGTTCAGTCGACTGACCCACTGGTCCAGTCGACTGAACCTGCTTCAGAAGCATTTTTTATCTACTGGTTCAGTTGACTGACCTCCTGGTTCAGTCGATTGAACCTGCTTTAGAAGCATATTCAATCTAGCCCCCTTATGGGGCAAAATCAAATACACGAAACGAGAGCGAATGAGTGAGCAACATCGACTAGGGATTTACGCCACGCGACAACCCAGCCTTGTATGGCCCTTCGAAATGCCCCACTAATTTGTTCAAACATCAAAGATTGGATTTTTAAAGTTTTGAACTCGAAACACCAAAAATTGGAATATTCACCAATTCAATTCAAATCAAAAGCAAATGAACATAAATAAGTGTTAGGAATTCATACCTAATAACAACGATATCTATAGAAATAGATGTGAGTTCTAAAACTCACCTTTAAACCCAAAAACGATGAAGGAGAAGCTTGAAAGCAAAGGAAGATCAACTACTCTACCACTTCAACTCTAGAAGCTCCGATCTAATGTCTAGAAGCAATAATTTCCCAAATTAGGTTATAGGAAATTTCTGAAATTGGAGAGAGATTGAGATGGAGAAGAAGAAGATGATGCTTACCTTAGCTTCTCTTTGAATTTGGAGCAAGAATTTGTATTTGCAAAGTAAACTAGGGTTTTGAATTTTAATTTCCCATTCCTCTCCCCATTTTTTACTGAAGCTTGAATGTTAGGAAAATAAGAATGAAGTGAAGAGGAGAGGTTGACTGAGCTAGGGTGTTAAGATGGGTTGGTGGGCTGAAACCCAAACCCAAAGCCCTAGCAGAAAAATAGAAAATTCTACTCAACTCCAAACATATCGATGTTTATACTCAAAAAAGTTGTAAACACCATTTTGGACTCAATGGAGGTGGTCTCGAGTCCCAATTCGACTGTTTACAAAAAGTAGCTTTTCGGACTTTAATCCGATTAACAATCTATATTTAAAAAAAAATATTCAATCGTAAAATATGCGGGTTGTTACATAGATTTAAATGATATTAAATAGATTAAATAGATTTAAATTATATTAAATAGATTTAAAATAGATTAAATAAATTTAATTTGTTTAAAATTGGTAAAATAGATTAAATTGGATTAAATAGGTTACAATAGATTAATATGAATTAAAATAGTTTAAATTGATTAAAATAGTAATTTAATGAAAATAGTTTAAAATAGATTTTTAAGTTACATCCAAACATTTCAATAACTCAATTCCGATAGATTCATTTATTTTTGCTACTTCAACTTTGAAATTCCAATTTAAATCCTTTGAACAATTCATTAAATCAATTCCAATTTCAGCAATAACACTTGGATTATCGAAATAGTTCAGTTTATATAAATCAATTTCTATTTCAAATTGCCAGTTAACTGAATTCAAAATTTAAGGAATTAAAAATCATTTAATTTAACCAATCCGGTGCCCGTATATAATTTTCTACCCTATGGTCAAGTGATACAGATATTTATAATTTCAATCTGCAATTTACCATTTTACGGATATATATCATTTCAAACCGCAATCCCGAATTAAATAAAAATCCATAAAATCGCTCGAGTCTATCATTTCAACCCATAACGATTTTTCCCTACTCTATAGATCGTTCGGGTATGTATCATTTCAGCCCATAGGGAACTTGCAATATTATAACAATATAAACTACAACATCCAGTCATCCAATATCAACAATCAAACATACATCACAATCATCATCCAAATCAATCAATAAACATCAATAGATAACGGATAATCAATACAGGTATTAAATTGACAAATTAAAAATTCAACATTAAATTAAACGATGATTAATTGCAATAAAAGTCAAATTTAAATAGAACGACAAATTGACATTCCAAACAGTAATCAATAAATTTCTAATCACATAATAAATTTAATTTAACTAACATAAGATAATTTAGAAGTTGTGAGTGGATTAAAACACTCACCTTTGATTTCAAATCGATTTGAAATCCAATTTCGGGCCCAAAATCTAACTGTCTCAAAATTAGACCAAACTAGTTTCAAAATGTCCGGAATTCTGATACGATCCCAACGGAGAAAATCGCGTGTGAATCGGAGCTCGTATGCAAAAGTTATTAACGTTAGAAGATTGGAAAATTTCGACTCCATGTCTTACTTCGAGTCGCCGCCTCAATTACGTGGTGCTTGCTCTGAGTTTTTTTCCAAAATGACCTGAGTCATTTGGCTCCTGACCCGAAGTCGCTCCAGGGTTTTCGCCTCTGGAACTCGAAGCGCGCCCAGATCCGCCTTGTTTGGCCTCGAACTCTCTCTGGCCCCAAGTCACTGCAGGGTTTTCTCCTCTGAAACTCGAAGTAAACCCGGAGCAACAAAAAATTTTGGTTTTTTTTAAATTAGGTTTTGGAATTTGGGAAATAGGTTTGAGAAGAGGAAGAAGATGTACGTACAGAAATAATAATATGAGAAACAACTAGGGTTTATGACAGCCTATATATAGGCAGGGTTGGATCGAAACGACTACGCGACCCAAAAAGCCCGTTCTGACCCCGAAACGAAATTAGGTCATCCCATATATCAAAATAGATGTTTTCAATGTTTTCAAACCCAATGGAATAGGTTTCAAGTCCTAATCCCATCGTATAAAGAAGTTAGCTTAAAATCAGCTTATTTCAAAGTGATTTCAATTAAATTGATTTCTACGCGTTTCAAGCCTGTACGATCAAACGACAAGTCCGATCGCTACGAAACTTGAAAACTTACAATAATTCACTATTTTGGATCCGATGAAATTGGTTTCGTTGAAATCCGAGAGAGTGACCAAAATGGCTATTTTCCCATTAATTAAATAAATTAATATTAAATTAATTAATCACTTTTAAATTCAATATTTATAAACTAACAAATTTTCATCCTTTTTGATTACTTAGACATTAACAATAATGTAATACAAATTTTCATGTCAATTCGGTGTGAATTATTTTACTGATTACGGTGTTTAATTTCAACTGTAATAAATAATACAGTGGTTATTACCTAAATTTCCAATGAATCCATTTATTTGCCCTTTCCTCTTGTTATTCAATCAATGGGCATCTCATGGTTGTAATTAACATTTTTTTATCTTATTACACTAATACTCTACCATTATCATCTCAGTTTTCATTAACGTAGTATTTAATTAAATTTAGTTGCAATAAATCCATTTATTATAATATAAATTCCAATAAATTGATCAAACTTGATTTCAAACTTTTTATTTAATCAATCATTATTCTATAGACATAATTAACATTTGTTTATATCTTATTACGTTGGTATTCCACAATACCAACTTTTATTTATTAATTTCAAATTTCCAATTATGTTGAATTTTGTCAATTATATTATAATTTGGAATCTCCATAAATTAATTTATCTTTGTTTCACTCCTTTTATTACATCAATTATTGCCTTGTAAATAAAATTAACATTTCTATTCCTTTTATTACATTCACAATTTACAGTTATTGTCTTGACTCACGTTAATGTAACATTTAATGACATTCAATTGCTATTGATTTAAATAAATTGGTAACAAATAACAAGTGTCACCATTTCTACATTTTATAACATTTGTAAGTTTATTTTTTACAAATAATTGTTATAACTACTACTGCCCACTACTATTATCAATTACAATTAATTACACCTTATTTCATAAATTAATCAACATTTGAATTATCAATTTACTCTTTTACTCCAATTTATCAATTAATACATATTACTAAAATTTATTTACAACCTATATCAATTATAACTTTTAAATCCTTTTAATTAATTGTAATTACATTTAAAGCAGTTATCAGTTACCTCAAATTAATACTATTTCTCTTTATTTCAGTTATATTCTTATTATTAATTCAAAAAATTTATTTCTTCCAACACTAAAATACAAAACTTTATTAAATTAACAAATTTTAATTGTCGAAAATTATGGGTCGTTACAACGACCCACTTAGCCTTGCTGCATCTCCCCTGTTTTAGTTATTCTCGGTTGATGAGGCTCGAGGCTAAGCATTACCTTTCAAGGAATGATTTCCCTTAGAATGCTCATCGTCCTCCAATGACGATGTTCTGATAGCATTCGTCCATACAAGTTGCCCTGGGTCTGGACAAACCGTATCACCGTCTTCATCATCTTCACGGTATTCATTCGTAACGTTTCAACCGGATCGAAGTGTTTTTCGGATAATTAAATCTGATCTCGGTCTCTTTGAAACGATTAACGAAATTGGCCAAAATTGATAGTCGGTTATTTAACTATCAGTACACATCCATAAATAATCATAAGGCCTTATTATAAATTCTCCAAAATTTATTCCAAAACATCTTTATAAGATATATATTTCCAGTACTTCAAAATTTGAAAATAGTTTTTCAAATCCTTATATTTCCAGCGGAACATTTCCAACCCTTCCCAATACTTAGAATATTTTCCCCACTTCATTTTATATTTAACACTTAGAATGTATTCCTTTTACTTCCTATTTCTTTTTCTCAAAATCATTTACAATTTTATTTGTAAATTCCTTGACTAGTTTATAACGAATTCTATAAATTTCAGAATTCTTTAATTAATTTCCTTAATATTTTCAAAGCCAATTTTACTTGCTTATAAATTCAGTTTTCCCTTTGTACTTCTTTATGAATTCTATTTTCATTTTCGAAGTTCACTTTTATTTTTTCACTTCGGGAATTTTCTTACTTTTCTTTCCAACTCTATTTTAAGATTTCCTTATAAATTCCATATACTGAATAACCCTATTTCCAGACTTCCGAAAAGTTTATTGAATACATTCAAAACATTTCAAAAACTCTATATATATATATATATATAAATATGTGAATAAAAATAAGTACTTAAAAGAAAATAATAATAATATGCTTTTAAGAAATATTGGAATAATTATTTAAAATATTGAAATACTCTTTATACATCACTTTCCAGAACAGGTTTAAAAATATGAGATTTATTAAATAAATATTAAGCATTTGAAAATTTTACTTCTGAAGTATTTAAATACTAACCGACTTTAAATTTCATAGTTTAATAAATAAAATTTCCTTTTAAAAACTAAAACTTAACTTATTGATAAAATATATTTTCAAATCTGGATAACCAAAATTTCAATTTATAACCCCTCTCGAATCGCATCACATCCCTCTCATTCCGGTCTCCTTAACCATCTCCACTTTAAAAAAATAGTATCCACTATCTTTTCTCACTCTATTTCCATATCCAAATATAAATTCTTCCCATAAATTTATATTCCAAATTTATCGTCCGATATCACTTTCCTTTATAAATAAACTTTGTTTATAAATTTTTTATAACTCCTTTGAGTTTCACTAAAATAATCTCATTTATAAATTCCATTTTATAAATTCAATTTCTTATAAATTTCATTTATTTTTGTCAATCTATTTTTAATATCGATTTCAACTTCTTTCTATATTTTCCGAATTATCATTTTAAAAATCCAATCTTTAAAAAAATTCTTTATATAATTTATTTTAAATTTCCTATTTAAAATATTTTTCCACAATATTTAATACGATCAACAATTCATCATTTCGTATTCAACCCAATCTCTTTCAATCCCTTAAAAATTTCAAATAATATTTATAGTATTTAATATTCCAAAATTAATTTCCATGCCATTCTAACATTTAAAATTATACAACACATAATAATCCAGCATTTTATATATATGAAAAATACTAATATATTTGAGGAATCTAGTCGGATCCTTCCAACATGTTTCCCTACATCCACAGATGTTAGACAACAAATAAAAATACCAATTCCCACTTCGAGGGGGATATGGCGGTATATGGGGTCATCTGCTATTATGCGGGGCGCATATGATCTCATCCGCTATAATATGCGGGAATATCACTCCAAATACTAGTATATATACTACTATATATATAGTCATCCAACAGATAAATATAAATTTATAAATCAATCAAGCATCCAATATTTTAAATTTAAACATTTAAATTTAAAAATGGTAACCTAAATGAGTGAGAAATTCTCACCTTTTTTTCGAATTTTGCTGACCGACCCAAATTTTAATTCCAACTTGTATATTTCTCATCCACGGATACGACTCGTCTTGATTTCATTTATTTTGGACCTCGAATGCAAATTTTATTTAAACTTTAATTAGCTATCAAAATTTTATATTCTTAATGAACTAAATTAATTATATAATTTAATCCAAAAACAGAAATACCTCTCCCTCTAACAGCAACATCTGCTCGTCCCAGGTTCGAGCTCGACTGTCATCGAGCACTTCTCCAATCGCCCTTTAAAATTCGCGACTGCCATCCTGAGTTCGCCGTGCCTACCCACTTGCTGCCTCACGCGCGAATGCCTCCACGTCCACACAACCGAACCCTAGCCTCAAACAACCTCGCGTCCTCCACTGTCGTTGCGTGTACCGAGATACTTACCCCAAAACCCGTGTTCGCCACCACCAGATTCCTTCACGAAGACACCCTTCGTCGCAAGTCGCGACTTCCCCTTGTGTTGCCATCACCGCCCCCTCTCTAGACTCCAGGTCGCGTCGCGGCTCCGATCGACATCCTCCCCTTCTCACCGCGTGCTTCCACGGTCGCGATTCGATCGCGACAATCTACCTCGCCTGCGCATCTCACGCGAGCGTGATTCGTTTATGATTGAGCTGTTCATTTCGATCTCGTTTTAATTTTTTTATAGCCGAAGTCGATTTCGGCCATTACTCTTTTTTTTTGAATTGCTTTGTTTCTCGATTTTGAACAAGAAAAGGGGATGAGAATACACGATTTAATAGAAAGAATGAAGGCGGGACGTCGTCTCAATAAAACGTGTAGGAGAAGGTATGCACGATTTGAAAAGACTAGGGTCGGCTATGATGACCTTGATTTGATTTTTACTTTATTAATATTCAAAATTTACCGCTTTGCATAACTCAGAATTTCGAACCCCTATTGAGGCATGCCGCTAGATGTTTATAATATAATTCCCCTATTTCGAACGTAATGGAAAAGTTTCTGAGCCCTAATTCGATCGTATGGAGAAGATAGCTTTTTGGACCAAATTATTATATTGAATTTTGATATTAAATTCAACGCATTTATATCCCGTACGATCAAACGGTAACTCCAAACACTATGAAATTTGAAATTCGACAATAATATGCTATTACAGATCCAATGGAACTAGTTTCGTCGAATTTCGAGACTGTGCATTGGAAGGCTATTTTTAAATGTCAATTTAAACGATATATTTTTAAAACTGAACAAATCACTTTTAAATTAAATTTAAAAACTTTTATTATCCTCATTATTATCAATATAAATTTTACAAGCCTTTAAATTATTTTTATCGAGCTTAAAACTCAAGATACAAAAATTTAACCAATATTCAACTATAAAATTTAATAATTAAATTATTCAATGAATCGCTATATTTAAATTCTGAATTTATTTTATAAATAAAAACCCAAATTTTCCATATTCAAAATCAATCTATAATTCGAATTCAATATTTAAAACCATTTAAATATTCAAAATCGAACAACGAAAAATCCGGGTCTTTACATAAATTGTCGTTCTAGTTAAATCCGACTTTTATTGAATTTAACCACCATTTAATTTAATATTGAAGTTTAAATTGCTTGTTAAAGACCTGTTAATGATAATCAGTTAATTGTTGTTGTTTATTGGTTGATTTGAATGGTGATTGTGATGGATGTTTAACAGTTGACATTCGATGTCTATTTTATATGATGTTATCACACTGCAAGTTCCCTTGGTTATTATTAGGAAAATCACTATGGGTTGAAATGATACATACTCGATCAATCTATAGATTAGGGAAAAATTATTATGGGTTGAAATGATAGACTCGAGCGATTTTATGGATTTTGAATTTTAACTCAGGATTACGGGTTGAAATGGTATATACCCGTAAATTTTAAATTATTGCGGGTAGAAATGATAGATATCTGTATCACTTGACCATAGGGTAGAAAATTATATACGGACACCGGATTGGTTAAATTAAATGATTTTAAATCCTAAATTTTTGAATTCAGTTAAATGATATTTTGAAATAAAATTTGATTTATATAAATTGAATTATTTTTCAAAATCCAAGCTTTAAATGTTGAAATTGGAATTGGTTTAAATGATTGTTTAAAGGATTTAAATTGAAATTTTAAAGTTGAATTTGAAGTATAAATGAAGTTTATCTAAATTGAATTATTGAAAATGTTGAATATTTAAACTTTGAAATATACTAAATTTGAAGTAGTTTAAATTTATAGTTTAAACCTGGATTGGAAATCGACATAGATTTAAATGGTTTTATTGAGAATCTGAATTGAAAGATAAAAATAGAGTTTGTCAATTTGAAAGCTGGATGTGGTCCAGATTTGTTGAAATGGAAATAGTTTAATTTGATATCACTTTCAAATTAATTATTTTAATATAAACCATTTAAAAATATATTATTTTAAATTTGGATTTATTTAGAATTTCAAACCAATTTATATTAAACTATTAGGCTATATTAAACCTATTTTAATCTATTTTAAGCTATTTAATCTATTTTAAACTATTTAAACTATTTTAAGCTATTGTAATCTATTTTAAACTATTTTAACTACTTTAAACTACTTTAAACTATTTTAATCTATTTTGAACTATTTTAATCTATTTTAAACTATTTTAAAGCATTTTAAACTATTTTATAACTATTTTTTACTTATTTTGAAACTATTTATGACTATCTAAACCATTTTCAAAAATTCAAATTGTGCAAGGCTAAATTGTTTATATTTAAATCCTGGATTTAAAAGCGAATATGGTTAAATAATGTTATAACCTAAGTTGGGATTTGAAATGATATTTTCTAGTGAAATGACATATTTTGAGTAAATATGATGATTTTGAAATTAGGGTTTAACCTATTTTAAAAATATGATTTCGAAAGTGAATATGATTTCGAAAGTGATATGATTTTGAGAATATGATATTTTGATATCAATATGGAATGGTTTTGGAAATGTAAAAGAACCATTCGGTGTCTAATAAGCGTTTGGTTGTTAAAGAGACCAGGATTGGATACAGTCATGCTCTCTGCCAATACCGAAAACCACTTTAACAACTATGCACGTGGTGTAGATAACAGAATGAAGTAGGATGGTTTAGCAAACGATTTTGTATGAGGTATTTACGTAGCCCTTACTCCCTCGAGTCAGCTTGATGTGACTAAAACAGGAGCCGGGCCGGGCCAAGTGAGGTCGAACCTCCGATTGGACATGCTTCTTCGATACCATATTATGACTTTGTGATTGATTTGGTAGCCACCCCTCGATTTGATTATGGAAGTGTGTTCCGAAGTGGGCGGTAGTAGCTACTACGCGTTACCACTAGTCCGAATCCGCAAAACGGTAGTATCCTACCCTGGGCATTGCCTCACGTGCTTTGTCACATACCTTATCGCGCCCATTACAAGTTTGGTTTGTACCGTACCTATAGAGTGCCCTCTGATAGCCCTCCAGTTTACGAAGGAATTACGGTACTATATAGACTACGGGAATATATAATAATGTGTTAAGGGGGATATGGGTAACGCCTTAACACTATTTTAATACTTACTTTACTGATAGACATATTAAAAAGCGTATATTACTACATAGTAGATAGTTTAACAGATCCTTAAGAGATGGAAATCCCAAACATCTCTTAAGTTATTGCACTCACGTTAGACACTGGATAGGAGATGTAAAATCCCATAAACACCTCTGACGCCGTTACACTCATATTTATTAACTGTTGATTTAACTTACATAAGATCTTTTAGTTCTGACTCGAGTGTTTTGTCTTTTCATTACGCTTGGGTCAGCCTGAGCTTTTCAGTGTATTGAAGACTTTATTTCTGGAGGACGAAGAAGGAGATATGTATACTATATTATTTCATATATGTTCCACCGCATCATATTGTTCCGCTGCATTATTTATTTATTTCTGCTGTATGTAAGTCTGGTCTGTATTATAAAAGTGTAAGCAAATGTTATTTGTAAAACAGCTTCATGAACTGTTTATTTGATTATTATATTTTATCATTTCACTGTGAGATTCTGTGTTTTATTTTTCTTTCTTTCCTCTTCTTTTTCTTATTTACCCCATAACAATCATCCATTTTGAATTGTTTGGATTCGACGTGTAGGGTTTATTGTCTATTTAAACCGTCCAAAAAGGTGGGTCGTTACAAATGAATTGTAATTAATATGTTGAAATAAGTTAATTTGAATAGAAATTAATTTGTTAGGAAAAAATTAGAAAATATTTTCAGTTTCAATTTAATTAGAAACCGGTTTAATATTTAATTTAGGTGAATATTCAAAAATTTGACGACCAAAGGGTTAACTACTGTATTCGATGAAATTAGATTCTGTAACTAGTTCCATAGAGTCCGGAATAGGGATATTTAACTAGGAACGCCAGTGAGAATACCTCAATTGGAGTTCGAAGATCTTCGGGCGAGAATAGTGTAATTTAGAATTTCTATATAAGGACCCATACCTCCTTATTTCTTTCAAAACCCTTAACTAAACCCTAGTTGTTGCTTAGCTGCTATTTTAATATCTCCATCCAACGGTCACTATAGATCCATGCCGTTAGACGCGTTATTAGGTGAAGTGTTCAACTAGGAAAGTACTCGGCTTGATTAGATGAAGATGATGATCGGTTGGATCGTCGAACGGCAAAAGGAGGCGTCCAGAAATCGCCTATAACCACAGCAGCTTTAGTCGGGTTTAGCGGCCCCATGGATTATCTTTAGGCGATGGGCTATGAAGAGAAGATGAAGGGGATGGTGAGGGCTATCTTCGATCAAAATCTGGTGGTATATCGACGATTGAGGCAGCAAGATTTTCAATTTGATCGGCGTTGTTCTTTTCGGATCATTTTGGGATCGTCGGCGAAGAACTTGAGGTCGAGGCGGCTGTCGAAAGTTTTGTCGCGATCGGGGCTAGCTGCAATGATCAAGTGGTGGCCGATGGTGGCAAGATATGGCGGCGGTAGGTGTATTAGCGAATGAAAACAACGAGGTCAGATTTGGGAACGAACTGTTAATGGTTTAATCTTGGTTTAGGCGGTAATTAATCTCCATCATTAATCGGTTAAATTGTTTGTCAATTAAATTAAATTCAAATGTTAATTAACTCATAACTTTTACGTACGAGGTCGGATTTGGATGTCGTCTGTTGCGTTGGATTCGTAACTGCGTTGTCTATATCGTGGTGGTAGATTCGTATTGTTTGCTCCTATCAGAGTTTTCAGATTCGTTTAAAAGGTGAGTGCTTAAATCCACTCACGTAATACTAAAAACTCTACCGTAAGTTAACCCGATTCATGAAGTGATAAATTTTATTGTTCGCTGTTTGAAATAGAATTGATTGAAATCGAATTGATAAAATTTAAATTGACATTTAAATTAACATTTTAATTGATATTGAAATTGAATATCACTGCTAATTAAACACCCGACATTTTATAACTAATGACTGTTGTGATATATGGTTGAATTGGTTGATTTGATTGTTGATTGCATGGATGCTTATGGATGATGTTGTGATGGATGATATTTTGATTGGATGTATATTGTTTATTAATTTTGATATATCCTTTTTATCATCCTGATTAATATGATCATCATCATATTGACCCTTTGGACCACTGAATTGTGATATGAACCCTTGGACATCCTATTTTGACATGTGAGTGATTGGATGTATTGTTGACTGCTTAGGCAGGAATGTGATTGTTTGGATTTTATTGCCGTTTAGGCATAAATTTGAATGGTTTTTATAATTGGATTTTAAACTCTGAAAGGTTTTCAAAATTTAATCTTTAAACTTTAGAAATTATATGTTATAAAGAATTTAATTTTATAAATTTTGGTTAAATCAAATTTCCAAATAATCGTTTGGAATTTATTTATAAAATTTTTAATTCATTATTTAATAACAAGTATATTCTCGAAAGGGTATTTAAATGTTTGAAAAGTTTATAAAACTTTATAATAGCAAAAGAATATGTTTTGTAAAGAAATCTATATTTTAATCTGACCGTTTAACGATTTTAGTGCTTTATATTTTAAAAATTGAAGTTGTGGGATTTTGAGAATTTGTAAAATTGTTAGAGTAATTTGAAACTTTTCTGAAACTTCAGCAAGTTACTTAAAGAATGTTTGATAAAAGTACTTGTACTTATTTCAACGATTGAATAGATTTAAAATTTTAAAACGTCAATCGTTTGAAATTTGTGACGATTATTAAATCAATTGGAAATTTATAAAACTTACTGAAAATTCTAAAAAGATGTTTAAAAGATCTAAAATTTTCTATGTATTATTGAAGTAAAAATGAAGTTATGTACACTCATACTTCACATGAGACTGGTTTAACTTACATAAGAATTTTTAGTTCTGACTCGAGTGTTTTGTCTTTTCATTAGCTCAGGTCAGCTTGAGTATTTTCAGTGTTTTGAAGATGCTGTTTCCTAAAGATGAAGATGGAGTTTGAAGATCGTATTTACTAGTATATTTCTGCAACATTGTTTCATGATGTATGATCTGTATAACTCCGATGATATTGAAAAATTGAAATTATATATATATATATATATATTGTAAAACTACCTCATGAACTGTGTATATATTTATCATATTTGTCATTCCGTTGAGAGATTCTGTATTTTGTTCTCTTGTATCTTATTTCTTTAGAATAAAACCCTTTGATAATCCGCCTTTTGAATGGTTTGAGTTGGACATGTGTGGTTTATTGTCCACTATAATCGTTTTAAAAGGTGGGTCTTCACATCCATATATTTCAATACTTGAGAATCAAATTCCTCATTTATGTTCCCAATTTAAATCATTATTGATTTTATTAAGGAAATTTTAAAATCAAGGTTGTTACATACTCTTCCCTTTAAAGAAATTATGTCCTCGCAATTCCATTTCTGAGTGAAGTTTATTACGTAAAGATATTGCTATAAGTATTACATTTATGGTTCAAAATATACATTGTACCTCAATAGCAATTATTAAAAAAAAATCATATTGTAAAGTTATTCACAAAACTTCTCTATTTATTCTAACATATAAGATACATTCTCAGTTGTTATCCAATAGGAATAACTTTCCATTAAAAATCATTTGAAACGTATAAGTATAATGATTTATGGACATATATATATTTAAATGATTTCCAAGAATTTTGTTTCCCTTAGCCAACTTTTCCCCTCATATTTTAATGTAAATTTACAATTAATTCGTTCTAGAGATATTCTAAGTTAAATCTTACAATCTTCTTTTACAGAAGTCAACTCTTTCTAAAATAATATCTTTAAAATATTTTATAATTTTCTGGTTTAAAAAAAATATGTTTACACAAACTTTTCATATTCCTTTCCAATAAAATACCTTTTGCAAATTAGAGTACTAAACATTTTGTGATGTAGTACGATATTCAACTTCGTTTAACTCTTGATAAAAGGAAGTGAATCAATTCAAGGATTTCTCCTGAGATTGAATTTTTATAATTTCATAATATAAATTCATTTTATTATGAAAATTCTTTTCTCAAATAATTACTTTCCATAAATTGAAAAATGCACAAAAATCCAATTATTACTTAACTTCCAATTTTTTTCCTAAAATAAATTTTTACATTTGAAATTCATAGATTGGGGCTAACTTCTAATTAGAAGTTGCATATATACAAACTAAAGGACTTATACTTCATACAATTTCTTTCTCTTTTTCTCGATATACTTCCTTCGTTCTTTTGCTATATAAAAGTGGACTTCAGCTATTAAAATATTTTTGTTAGAACCTTATAATTATTCCTGGAAACAAGTGCTACATTTTAAACTCGAAAACCCTACCATTAGTTTTTAAATGACTTCAAAATTAAAAGTCCCTTGGAAATAGATAATTTCTTTTATATTATATATACATACACACTCCTCCTTTATTATATGTAAAATATATAGTAAATATTAATAAAAAAATTTAATGAATTTTTTTAATCTTTGAAATGATTTCAAACATTTTATATAACACAATGTATAACACCATTATTTATAAATCCCAAACCTTATTCCCACAATTCCCCTTTTCTTTGTTTTTATAAAGGTTCTTCTATATCTTATTATAGAATCCTATAAAGCCTTATCAAATAAAATATTCTTTATTCACTAAAAATTTGGAGTATTCAAATAATTGATCAACTTAATTCAATTATATAAAGTTAGAGCTATAAAGTCCATCCTTTCATTAGAGAGATAATTTATAAGGTTTAAAGAAATTACTTTATTTATAGTTCATTATAATTTTCACTTTCACCAAAGTTCCAAGAATGTCTTTTTTTAAGTTTTTCATTATAAAACTTGCCTTCCAACTAATATTGTATTAGGCAAATATTCTAATAGTCTTGGTTATTTTCCCATGATATACTTATTCACATTCACATCTTATATCTTTCTTCATCGAGTAAAACTTTTCCTTGAAAGGTTAAACAGTATACCCACCCTTTTTAATAAAAAGGTAATTATAATGTTAAATAAATTACTCCCTAATTTTTTTCACAAGGTTCATTTATAACAACTTCTATTTTTCTACGAATTTCCAAAATGCTTTTTAATTTATGAATATCTCATTCTGGATAAATTCCTTTCTCCTTAACAAGTCCATAACCTTGTATTTACAAATAATTCTTATGCTTCCCAAAACTTCTTCATTATTAAAATTAATTTTGTTTACATAGTTTGTTTCCTCCAAATCATCAAAATTCAGAGCTACCTTTACATCAATATTTCCTTAATCTATAATCTTTCAAAACTTGTTTACATAAATATTTTACATCCTTTTATACCACCAATATATTTTACAATTTAAAATATTAAAATTTGAAGGGGTTCACGATATTCAATTTCCTTTAGTATCTTGATTTATAACAAGGAAGTGAAATGAAGGGAATACCTCTACATAAATATTTTAAGCTTTTATAATTCAAATAGTTCTAATCTAAAAATATTTATGTTTAATTTTGGGGGGGGGGTTACCTTACAATCAAATAGGGTAAACACAATATACTTCTCTTTATTTAACATCAACACCTCTTTGAATTAATTCTACTTCTAAAATTCCAAAATTGCAATATGCTAATCTTCTAAAATTGAGTTGTACTTATAAATCTATATTTCCGTAAATGTCTTTTGTTCACAAGAAAAATTATACAAAGTTCATTGTCTTAAATTAATTAAGAAAAGGGATCATATTTTAATACCACTTCCTTTAATTTAGAACTTGTAAGGATTTTATGCTTTATCGTTTGCTTAGATCATAACAGAATATGCATAACCTATCAAAAGTATTATTTCAAATTCATTTTAGTACAAATCTTATAAATGCTCCTATAAAAATTCATATATCCAAACGATATGACGATGTTGCTTTGCCATTCATCTATAGCGAATAATGGTGTTAAATAGGCTGTGATGTAGATTGTGAGACCAATATCGCCTCGCCACTGATCTCGACAATCACTAATATTTGGTTGCTGCACTTTTTATTGGTACATATAATATATCTCTATTGTCTTTATTAACAATACTTTTTAACCATCAAAATTAAAATGTATAAATTCATATATGACTATTCTTATATATACATTTTCCACCCTTTACATTCTAAAATAACTTTTCATATAGTATTATTCCATCTTAACATATATTTTCTCTTATAAACTTTATATAAGCATATATATATAACTAATTTTATATGTTTATTATTATTATTACTATTCTTTTTCTCATCCTCAAGGTATTTCTGTCTCAAAACTTTGTATTTGTAAACATATATGTTTTCAAAACATTATTTCATTTTAGAGTAACACCTACTTTAAACATATATTTCCTCTTTAATTCATTACTTATACATTCAAGGTATCATAACTCAAAACATTGTTCTATTACTCAAAACAACATGTCCCATTGTCTCATTCAAATGTTTAGAAATCCTTATCGACAATGTTGGTTAGACATCTCGATCAGAATTCTTAAAGCACTCGAAGGGAAATTTGGCACATGTACATATACATATATATATATATATATCTAATATATATATATATATAATATACATATATCTTTTACAATCTTGCCTTTACAAATATTAGCATGCTTATACTAATCATAATTGAACACCCCATATAGATATGTTCTTTATCCAGAGAAATTTTAATTCAATTAGATGACTGCTTTTTACTAAAATACTTGTAAATTAACCTCATTGTTTATAAACAACCAATTAATCACACATATAAGAAGACAAACTGGCTAGTGAGCTCAGTGGAAAACAGTTCATCTGCTTCTGCTATGCAACTCCAGTCACTTAGGGTTCATGACACGATAATTCACTAATAAGTCTTTTAAGGTCTAATATTACACAATCTACAGTAATAATTCTAAATCTCTAACCAAAACTCCCCAAGGGATGGGTTTCTAAGTCTGTCTAGGTCAAGATTTGTGTCTTAAATATTATGTATTGTTCTGAACTTAGCTTTGAGACCAAGCTAAGATGCCCCACCTCTATACCCACACTAACAAAGCATACTGTTAGATAATACTGTCTGTTAGCACAGAGAATTGAGGCTGGTTAGAAGTGACAATCCATAAATATTGCTTTCAGCGAGTATCAATACGTCGAACTAGGTGATTAATTTTTTTTCTTATGAGAGTGGATTCGACGAGTATGATCCAGGCACAAAACAATACTACAGTGGTTTAAAACAATCCAGAACAATATAAAATATGACAGATCAAAGAATCACAGAGCGCAACAGAAGAATATACATATCACATAAAGCAAAAGGGAACATGTATATAATACATGGAGTAATCTACTAAATGGTGGTCATAATTGTTCCACATCATACATATAATACACACATGTCAGCCCAAAATAATATACATAAAAAGGAGTCTCTATCTCAACATACAAAATAAGCTACTCATAGGCCTAGGCAAAATAATATGCTAATGTATATATAACTAACTCTAAGCTAATCCAACTCTAGGGTCATCATGCTGTAGTACCTGAAATATCTCAGTCTGACCCTTGTATTATAAAATAATAAACAGGTTAGTCTAGTTTTAATTCAAATTATAAGAAGTTGTTATGATGATTTAATAAATCTCAAAGTTTGAGACAGCCAATACAATGTTGAGCCATAAATAGTGTTTCATGTGTCATGAAATCAAATCACCAAAAATCACAATTAATAAATCAACCGTTTATAAGCAGATTTCAAAGCAGTTTTGGTGAAAAGTCAATTCTCATAAAAATTCAAAAATCAATAATAGGAAATCCAGAAATCAAAAAGGGACACATCTGTAAATGTGTCAGATAGAAGATGAGCCTGTAAACTCATCGAACACGCCTGTAAACTGTCAACATGCCTGTAAACATGTAAAAGATAGGCCTATAAACCTACCAAACTCGCCTGTAAACAAGTACTCAAGAATGGGCTTATAAACCCATTTAATCCTCCTATAAACAGGTCAAAGAAGACGAGCCTGTAAACTTGATGAAATAAGTGTTATATACTTCCGAATAATAATTGTTCGAGTAATGACCATGTGTTCCTTACCAGATAGGTTTACTTAAACATTTACTATAAGCTATTAAACTTCACTCGCGTGTAAATAGTAGTTCAATTGAACAAGTCCGAGAATTAACCAATTGTAACGACCTGGTATTTCAAACCGTTCAAATCGACAATCATCCACTCATGTCAGACTTGTACTTATCAAAACAACAGATTGTTTATTTATATTTGGCAAAACTTTACATATACAGTAAATAAATCAATCACAGAATCACAGACACAGAGTATTACAACAATAAGCAGCAGACTAGATAAATAGTAGTTAATGAAGCTACTATATATACATCTAAGTTAAAACAAAATACAACAGATCTCTCGAATACACAGAAGTTACTAATACAAATGCAAATGAAAAGTCTAGAAAAAACAAATGGAATAAACTGAAGTAACTGGAAAGCTGAACAGACATAGACCGATCTTCAAGCAAAGCTCCAAACTCCAAATGTGAGTCAAAAATGCTATTACACTCAGTCTGACCCGAGCATAAAGCAAAATACAAAACACTCGAGTCAGGATTAACATTCTTATACCAGTAAATTCAACTCGAGTGAAATGTCAACTGAATTACCAGTAACTTAAAGGATGTTTGGGATTTCCATCCTCTAAGGATCCGTAGAACTATCTACTATGTAGTAATATACGCGATTATAATATGTCTATCATTAACGTAAAGTATTAAAATAGCGTTAAGGCGTTACCTATATCCCTCTTAACACATTTTATATATTCCCGTAGTCTATACAATGCCGTACGCTCCACTAAACCGGTGGTTTATCCAGAGGACACTCCATAGATACGGTACAAAACAAACTCGTATAAGGCACGATAAGGCATGCGACAAGGCACACGAGGCAATGCCCAGGAAAGATATACTGTTTGCGGATCCGAACTGGTGGTAACGCATAGCAGCTACTACCGCCCACCTCAAGACACACTCTCAAATCAAAGGTGCACCCAATCAAATCACAAAGTAATAGAATGGTATCAAAGAAATGTGTTAGATAGGAGGAATGACCTCACTTGGCCCGACATGGCTCCTGTTTTAGCCACATCAAGCTGACTCGTGGGAGTCAGGGCTGCGTTAATACCTCATACAGAATCGTTCGCCAAACCATCCTACTTTATTCTGGAATCTCCACCACATACACAGTTGTTAAAGTGGTTTTTGTTATTGGCAGAGAGTATGACAATATCTGATCCCGGTCTCTTTAACAACCAACCGCTTATTTCACACTGCGGTCATTTTTTAAAATCGCTTTTATATTCATTTTAAACAATTCATACTCATATCAAAATATCATATTCATTTCAAAACCATATCAATTCGATATCATTATTCACTTTAAATTATATTCATTTCCATAATTGTAACACTTTCAAAATTATAACACTTTCGTAATCATAACACTTTTGAAATCATAACAGTTTTGAAATCATAACACTTCTTTAATCATAACAGTTCCAACTTAAACAGTTTAGATATTGAAAATAATATATATTAAAATAGTTATAAATTAAAATAGTTTATATATTAAAATAATTTATATATTAAAATAGTTATAAAATAGTTTATATTTATTTAAAGAGATTATACTGAAATCGTTTCCCAATTAGAATTGTTTCATCCAATTCCACAAATCGATTCAAATTAACTTAAATTCCAAAATTCAATTTAAATCAATCCATGTTCAACACTTTCAATTTAAAAGGTTAAAGATTCAATTCAAATTCTCAATAAACCATTTCAAATTTTATCGATTTCAAATCCAGGTTTGAACTATCCTTTCAAGTCCAATAGGATTCAAAGTTAAATATTCAAACATTTTCAATATAAGTTTCATTTATATTTCAACATTTAATATTAATTTTATTCAAATTGGAAAATATTCACTTAATCATTTTAATAAAAATTAAATAAAATCTCCAATTACACCTTTAAATTAAACTAAATATTCAATTTTTAAATTATTTAAATTTGAAAATATTCATTTCATCACCTTTTATCAAAATAAAGTTATAAAATCCTATCTTTAAAATCTCAAATTCAATAAGTTTTAATTTTATTTAGTTCAATATTAAACAAATTTAATTATAAATCAATTCTTATTTAAATTCAAGTCTTAACCCATTTAAATTACAAATCAATTCTTATTTAATATGTCTTCCCAACCTTTATTTATTTAAAGTTATTACAAAAATCTATTTAAATAATGATATATTATATATTTTTAAAACATATTATATATACTTGATGTGCACGTAAATGTGCATATTTTTACCACTATATTTAATCTATTTAAATTAAATAAATGATCGTATCGGGTATTTTAACTTGTTTAAACCAAAATTCAAATTATTTTCAAATTGACACATATTCATCTTCATATAGGGTTAAAATGGTCATTTTATGCATTTATTAAATTGTGAAAATTTACTTGGAATTTTCTATGTTGTTTTGTAGGAAATTTGGTGAATTTTACAAGTGGCTTCATGATAATATATGCAAGCACAAAAGTGAAGAGAACAAATAAAGATGGAAATAATTCAAAGTGATGATCATAGAGGACCCCACCCACTTACCTTGATTTTCAATTAGGAACTAAGCACATGATAAAAGGACATTAAATCTTCATGTACATTTAAGTAGGGGATTAGTGGATGTTAATGATTGCTTGGCCACCACACTATCTCAAGGGCAATTTGGGCATTCTCCAAAAATATGAATTAGGGTTTAACACATGTATAAATACCCCTTATGTTTCATGTAACCTTCTTCTTTTTAGTCTCTCTTTAGTTTAGTTTAGGCTCACAAATAAACAAGCTCTTCTCTCTCTTTTCATGGCTACTTAGCCATTTTTATTTTCATGTAATTTTCTTTTCTTTTTTTATGCAATTTAATATATGATCTTTTCCCTTTCTTGTTTATTTCCTTTCATGTTGTAGTGTAGATTTACATTCATGCAAGTAGAATATTTCTAATTCTTGTTAATTAGCTCTCTTTTTCATTAAGCTTTCATTTTCCTTTCATTTTGCTTTCATGTTGCTAGCTATATTTGTTAATAAAATGACAAATATGAGAGGCTAAACCCCTTCAATTTATGGGTAATGAAGCTCTCTAATTATGTAGCTTTAACTATTTGTTAATTCATGTTCTCTTTTTTTGCTTAATGAAGAATGCTTGAAGTGGTTTAATTGTTGTTTTTGCCTTGAATTTGATAGTATATATTGTTGACACCAAATAGGCTATGCTTAAATAATCACTAACACTAATCGCCTCTTCATCAAAATATGATTATGGAAAAAGAAAGCAATTTCAAATTAAAATTTGATGGTCTATATTTCTAATCAATAGTTAATAGGCCATACTTAAAATAGATTTCATTTTCATTATCAAGTTTTATGAAGGTTAGTAAGTGGTTTAAGGGGTGTGTCAAAGTTTGATGGCTTATGTTGGCTAACTAATAGCACAAATATGCCATACTTATGATAGGCACATCAATTAAAGCACTAATGACCATAAAATAGAGATCATGATTTCATATGTGTTGAACTAAATGATCTAGAGAGTGGATTTATTCTTTAAATTGTCATTTAACTCTTATATTTGCATCTCTTTTCTTTTAGTTAGTTAGCTAATTTGCTAATTCTCTAGCTTAACTTTCACTCGACTTTGGTTTAATTTGATTGAATAGAATTTTAAGATCATTAATTCCATGCGGATCGACCCGTACTCGCCACGTACTTCAATAGTACGCCGTGCGCTTGCGGTTATATTTTATTTCAAAAAATTTCGACGGTTTTATAACTCGATAGAAATTCTGTCGATTAACAAGTTTTTGGCGCCGTTGTCGGGGAATTGTTTTGATTTCAATTTTCTATTCTTCGAATTATTATTTTTTTGTTTGATTTTAGTGTGTGTTTGTGTGTTGAGTACATTAAATTTTTTTTGTGTGTGTTTGTGTGATTTGTTCTTGCATTTGTTTGTGTGCATCTCTTGTTTTCTACTTTCATTTGGCATTTGCATTTCAATTTTTATATAAAAAATAGGATCCACCATTTCTTTCCAAAATAATTTTTTTTATTATTATTCATTTTCATTTGCTTTCACTTTTACAGCTTTCTTTTTTACATCATTCAAAAAAAATTTGCATTTGCATTTGAACTGTATATTCTCTGTCACAAAACTGTAGTTTCAAGGCCTTCAACCATCTTCTTACATACATTTCAAACTGCAGCCTCCACAAACAAGTGCACAGCCTCAAGATAACATTTCATTTCTCCAAACTGTGCTTCTTCAACTTACCTGTACCACTTCTTCAAACTGCCACAAACATTTCAACCAACTTCCTCCTCAAACCCGAAGCTACTGAAACATCCGCCTACAGCCTCCTCCTCTTCCACTGTTTCTGCCGACAACTCATCACTAATTCACTCTCCCTTGCCTGCATCAACCAATACAGCTTCACAGACCATAACAACTCTATCTTCATTTCTACCCTGTCACATACAAAATGTCTTCCTATACACAACAACCAGTCAACCACCTCTGATTCACATCCACATCCACTTCACATCACATCCCACTGTCAGTTAGACCCTCTACCATCTGCCTTATCACAACTGACCTTGCTTGACAGTTTCATCAAGACTATGCCCTTCAAATAGCCTCCCAAACATACAACCACTCAACCACACAAGCTACTCAACCACTCAACAACCTCTACAACTTCACATTCCACAACAACTACCCCGCTTTCCTCCTAAAACTGCTATAAACTCAACCCTTGCTACTGCTAACCAACAGCCTTCCCTCCACCAAACATTGCTTCATTGATCCAACTTCTCCAATCCCTGCACTTCCCAGTTCAACCACCATTGCTGCCACTTACAAAAGCCACAACCATTGTTGCACTGTTTCTTTGCCACCATACAGACATCAATCACACCTCTTAAATCCACAAAACTGCCACACACCCTTGCTTGCTCCACAGCATCACATTTGCATCAGCTAACAACAGACCCGAATCCATACAACATCACTGCATCCCCTCCTCTGCTCACTACTGCCCTACATCAGCAGCCAACCAAACTGTCTATCACCTCCGAGAATCGCCACAAGCCTTCCCCGACCATCAACATAACTGCACTCAACACGCAACGCTTCATCAGCTTATCTATGCCCAAAAATCCTCAAACTACCATCGAACCACCCGGCTCTCCCCACTATATACCATTTCACCACTGCAATCCATCTCCTTCAATGTTCAGCATCACCTTCGAAGCTGCTGCCTTCTATCAACACTTCATTGTGCACGTTTCAAAGCAATCAACTACCGTTCCACCCTTTATCATTCCTCCAAGCAAACAAATTTCTTCATCTAACCTATTCCCAGTCAAACCCACATCCAACATCGCCACTATGACTTCACGACTACAAACGGCAACCTAGTCACAAACCAAAACCCTCCTCCTCAATTGCAGTCACCATCACCTGAACATCAGCGATCACCTACGCTCACCACCACCTACAACCATACATTGCTCGCGACTTCCAACTCACCCCTACCTCATATCGACGTCCACTCACTACATCGGCAACCATCATTCATCGCGACAACAATCGAACAATCGAACAACAACATCAACATAGAGCCCAATTGAAACACCATTGCTACTTCATCACTTCGGCAATTCCTCTAACCCGCAACCTGAACCCATATCGCCTGCCACCTAAATCGCGACTTCAATCGCCACATTCTCATCCTTGCCGATCCGCTGTAGCCCAATAACCGAATTCGAACTCGAACACAAATCGTTGAACAAGTTTTTGGAATCGAAATTGGAAAAAGATATATATTTTTTTCGGAATTGACATTGGAAAATTTTAGGCGTGTTCTGTGTGTTATTTTGATTGAGAAAGTGTGAAACTGTTTTCCTCTATTTATTATAAGTGGGCCAGGTAAATTTTTTTGGGCTGGGGTTTCATTTGTTTTTTTAGTTAATTTCCTTTTGTTTAATTTTTTTTATTTCCTTTTGTTCTACTTGAAAAAAAAAGTTTCCTTCTTTCATTGTTTAGTTTTGTTTCATATTGATTTCACTGTTTTTATTTTCTTTTGTTTTAGTTTTTTTTAAGAAAAACAGAAGAATACAAAAACATAAAAAAACTGTATATATCTTGTTTTTACTTTCAGGTTGCCAAAGCAGAAAATCGCAAGGAGGAGAGTAGCTTGCTGAAAACTGCTTCGCTTAGCTTGCCAAAAAAATAACTGCTTGTTTATTTATAATTTTCTTTTTATTTGCCTTGCATTGTCTATATCTATTGTTTTTGTTTGTCGGTTGCTTGCATTTTATTAAAAAAACAAAACCAAAATTTCAAAAACCAAAATAAAAAACAGAAATTTCATTCATAGTTGCATTGTTAATATACGTTTAATTTCTGCTTTGTATTTCATCTTAGAATTTTGATTAATAATAACGGTTAGAAATCAATAACACTTAATTGTATATTGACAAGTTGTCTTCTTTGAACAATTTACTTTCTTGGTGTCTAGGCTATGACAGAGTGATAACCATTTTTAAATATTACGGTGATTTGTAAATATTATAGTGGTTGTTCCTCTGAAGGTACTTAAACCTTCGGCTGCATTGCTACGGTGATTCGTGGTGCACCGATAAATCCTGTCCGTGACCTGGCTGAGAACTATCTTGTTGATTTAAGACAGAGTGTGATTATACAATTTTGGGTTAACTTAGGGTAGATCATTTGTAATTAACCCTTGCATTCATTTAGTTTCATTAGTTCATGCTTATTTTTCTTTAAAAAAAAAACAAAAAAAGTTTCAAAATTCAAAACTAAAAAATAGTGTAAATATTCCTTTTCTTTTTCTTCGAAATTTTTTTCCTTTTCCTTTGAAATTTCAAAAAATCCAAAAAAAATTTAGAAAAACAAAAAAAATCCAAAAAGAAAAAAATATAAAATCTTTCAAAAACAAAAAAAAATTTGAAAAACCAAAAAAAAAACAAAAAATCAATTTTCCATTTTGAAAAATAAATTCTTTTTGTAAATATTTTTCCTTTATAAAAAAACAAAAACATTCTTGAAAATGTCCGAGTTTCCCCACTCATTTGAATTTTACAATAGTTGTGAAAATCAATATAATTCATATGATTTTACTCCAAATTCGTATGGATATTTTAACGACAACTATTCTTTAAACAATTCGAATTTTGAACAACAAAGTTTTCAAAACGATGACCAACCCTTGAATCTCGAAAATAGCATTTTATCTCTACTTGAAATCTCTACACAACAAAATCAAATGATAAATGATTTGTGTAATTCATATTTGTGTAATAACTCGAGTCAAGGTTTTCAAAATTTGAATTCAATTCAAAATTCAAACGATTTCGGTTATAACCCATGCTAATTCAATTTCGGACTACAAACTGAATTTCAAACTCAAAATGAAAATGGAAACAACTTTTTTGGCAATGGGAATAATCTTAACCACGTTACGATTGAAAAACTTTGTTCTCAACAATTTCAAAATGAAAATCCTCATAACTACAAATTGGATTTTGTTGAGCAAATGGATGAAATTTATAATGATTACACGGATTTGTTGATTGAAACATATATGAAACAACGTGATAAACAAGATCAAATCCTGATGTGTGATGAGTCAAGTGATAATCCACCTTTTACCCAAATCGACGATTTTCAAATAACAACTTTTGAAATTGAAAACGAAAATCTTAACAAAGTTGTTGAAAATTTGGTAATTGAGTTGGATTTCAATTCTTTTGAGGGTGTGGAACCAAATTTAGAATTCGATCTTCCTTTTCTGAATTTCAAAAATTTGAATACAACAACTTTGGATTTTGAACTTGAGATACGCAATGAAGTTGTTGATAATCCAACAAAGGAAGACGAATTTAATGAACACGAATTTTTCGGACTTTTGGATGACGAGTTGTTAAATTCCGACCGGGAAGATTTAAATCATCACTTTGATTTTGAAATCAATAATTTTGAAGAAGTTTTCAATGATAAGCTTGAATTTCAAATTGGTGAAAATGAACTTGAATTTCAATCAATTGTTTTATCGACCCCAAAAATCATCGAAAAGGAAACAACTCGTAAGATTTTCAATAAAACGATATTCGTTTTTCCAAATCAACATTCAACTTTGAAATCTTTTACGATTTGGTTTTTCGAGCTTAAACTATGTCTCGCATACTTGACGAGGCAAATGAATCGGTTTTTGGAAGACCGTTTAATTTACGCTTTGACGATATACTTTTTGATCCCGTGTAAATACCATTCATTTTCATATAAATAAAGGCCATTTTTATTTTTATTTTTCTCCTTTCACTTGGGTTGACTGTTGGGACACAGTCAAAATCAAATGTGGTGGGAGACTCATCATCATTTTCGATTTTTCATGGTTTATTTTTAATTTTTCTTTCCAAAATTTAAAAAATAATCTCAAAAACAAAAAAAACAAATTTTATTTTTAAGCATTTTTTATTTATTTTTAAAGAAACACTATAGGATAAATATATGGTTTTGGTTTATTAAATTGAAATTTTTGAAAATTTATTCGTCTTAACAAAAATAAAAATGAAGTTTGATTACAAATAAAAATGGTTTAACTAGTATATACGAAGATTCATACGTGATAATTTTAAAATATATCCTAATTGAAAATCTTTGTTTTAAAAAGCGGTGAATTTAAAGTAAAGGATACAACATTTTTTGTCTTCTAAGTTAAATGGTGCTAGGACGATTTTGCAAAACTCTCTCTTCAAAAAAAAATCAAAAAGAAAAAAAAAACAAAATACAAAAAAAACATTTCTTGTGTATATGTATAGTTTTTAATAAACACCTATAGTCATGTGTTCACACTCGTGTGTTCACTCGCCATGCTTTGTACCCTTCTCCGAAAGGCCGTGCACGATCGGTATATCTTGCCTCAGTTTATCTGAGTTAGGTGTGTATATAAAAATTATTTTACTAATAATGCCTACAGTCAATAAGTGTTCACACTTGTGTGTTCACTCGCCATGCTCTGTATTCCCCTCACATCAGTCCGCAAGGCAGTGCATGGGTAATATATCTGGCCTCGGTTTATTTGAGTTAGGCATATGTAAATATTGCTAATATCAAACAAAATTTTCAAAAGAAAAAATGGAGAGAGTAAGCAATTGAAATCCAAGCACTATTTTAACTTATTTGATTTGACTTGTTATTGAAAAGAAATAAAATTACCACTTTAATAAACTTTGATAATCAACTAAGGATCCATTTTATAATTACACTTTGTTATCTACCGAAACAACGAGTTAAACTACAGTCTATTTGTTATGATAACTTAACTTTGGATGGAAATTTTGACAAGTAAATGACTTAAAATTTCAAGATAATGACCAAAACCTATATTTAACTTATTTGTGTCAATTTAAAAGTAAATCCTTCATTGTAAATTTTTTTTTAAAAAAACTTGCATTCATCTCTTTGTAAATAAATATTGCATTTTGTAAATACTTTCATCCTGCATTTGGATTTTATGGGTAGTATCCGCTGAAAACCGTCATGAGACATCACTCGTCCTACTGGGGACACCCAAAGGTTTAATGGCTTGTTGCATACGCTCAATGCAATCGTGCTCCCTACGAAAACGGATTTATCTTAGTTTTCCTTTATTCAAGGACGAATAAAAAGATAAGTGTGGGGGTATTTGATGTGCACGTAAATGTGCATATTTTTACCACCATATTTAATCTATTTAAATTAAATAAATGATCATATCGGGTATTTTAACTTGTTTAAACCAAAATTAAAATTATTTTCAAATTGACACATATTCATCTTCATATAGGGTTAAAATGGTCATTTTATGCATTTATTAAATTGTGAAAATTTACTTGGAATTTTCTATGTTGTTTTGTAGGAAATTTGGTGAATTTTACAAGTGGCTTCATGATAATATATGCAAGCACAAAAGTGAAGAGAACGAATGAAGATGGAAATAATTCAAAGTGATGATCATGGAGGACTCCACCCACTTACCTTGATTTTCAATTAGGAACTAAGCACATGATAAAAGGACATTAAAGCTTCATGTACATTTAAGTGGGGGATTAGTGGATGTTAATGGTTGCTTGGCCACCACACTATCTCAAGGGCAATTTGGGCATTCCCCAAAAATATGAATTAGGGTTTAACACATGTATAAATACCCCTTATGTTTCATGTAACCTTCTTCTTCTTAGTCTCTCTTTAGTTTAGTTTAGGCTCACAAATAAACAAGCTCTTCTCTTTCTCCTTTCATGGCTACTTAACCATTTTTATTTTTATGTAATTTTCTTTTCTTTTTTTTACGCAATTTAATATATGATCTTTTCCCTTTCTTTTTTATTTCCTTTCATGTTGTAGTGTAGATTTACTTTCATGCAAGTAGAATAGTTCCAATTCCTGTTAATTAGCTCTCTTTTTCATTAAGCTTTCATTTTCCTTTCATTTTGCTTTCATGTTGCTAACTACATTTGTTAATAAAATGACAAATATGAGAGGCTAAACCCCTTCAATTTATGGGTAATGAAGCTCTCTAATTATGTAGCTTTAACTATTTGTTAATTCATGTTCTCTTTTTTTGCTTAATGAAGAATGATTGAAGTGGTTTAATTGTTGTTTTTGCCTTGAATTTGATAGTATATATTGTTGACACCAAATAGGCTATGCTTAAATAATCACTAACACTAATTGCCTCTTCATCAAAATATGATTATGGAAAAAGAAAGTAATTTCAAATTAAAATTTGATGGTCTATATTTCTAATCAATAGTTAATAGGCCATACTTAAAATAGATTTCATTTTCATTATCAAGTTTTATGAAGGTTAGTAAGTGGTTTAAGGGGTGTGTCAAAGTTTGATGGCTTATGTTGGCTAACTAATAGCACAAATATGCCATACTTATGATAGGCACATCAATTAAAGCACTAATGACCATAAAATAGAGATCATGATTTCACATGTGATGATCTACATGATCTAGAGAGTGGATTTATTCTTTAAATTGTAATTTAACTCTTATATTTGCATCTCTTTTCTTTTAGTTAGTTAGCTAATTTTCTAATTCTCTAGTTTAACTTTCACTCGACTTTGGTTAAACTTGATTGAATAGAATTTTAAAATCATTAATTCCATGCGGATCGACCCGTACTCGCCACGTACTTCAATAGTACGCCGTGCGCTTGCGGTTATATTTTATTTCGAAATATTTCGACGGTTTTCTAACTCGATAGAAATTCCGTCGATTAACAATACTAATTAAATTAAATTTATTAAATTAAATCTTATTATTAAATTTCATTTTATATTAAATCTTATTTTAAATATTTTTAAAATAATAAAATTATAGGTAAAATCTTAAAAATTATATTTTCAAACTAACTTATAAATTAAATTTCCAAAACATATTATTTTAAAAATCTAAATTTTATACATATATAAAAAATAGCATTTATATATTATATTTTAAAAATCAATATTTATTAAAACCCATATATTTCCTTTCAAACTTTGGAAATCATTTTCAAAATATAGACCAATGGTGTCCGTGTAAAATTTTCTATCCTATGGTCAAGTAATACAGATATTTATCATTTCAATCCGCAAATTAAATATTTATGGGTATATATCATTTCAACCCGCAATCCCAAAATTCAAAACCAATGAAAATCGCTTGAGTTTATCATTTCAACCCATAACGATTTTCCTTTAATCAACAATATTGTTCGAGTATGTATCATTTCAACCCATAGGGAATTTCTAAACTAGCAGGGAACTTGCAGAGTGAGAACAAAAATGATAATAATATAACATATCAACAACATGCATATATCATCAGTAACAAACTTAAATATAATATATACAACAGTTATGGTGTCATATGTCATAGGTGAACAATTTCAGATAATGGCATATCATATTTAACAATTAAATAAATTAATAATTCAAATTTAACAACATGTTCAATCGTCATTTCATGTGAATTAAATTTACTAAATATAAGAATGTTAATCGTGAGTGGTTGCTCACCTTTCGAGGCTAGAGAAATAACAAGAACAAGATGAGACAATCCAAGCACAAATTCCAAAGCACTGCACGATGAACACGAATTTGACGAGCAAAGTTGATAGCTTGGAATGATGAAAACAAATCAAAACTAGCTTGATATAAACTAGACAAAATATATGCTATATACAAAATTTTCTCTAAAATCAATTTTAAAGCATGTATTTAAGATAAAATCTTTATATATTTTCAAATCACGTATAAAATAAATCTCTATATATATTTGAAACCCCAACTCATGTATACTTATATACACTAATATATACAGACTAATATAGACTTACATACATGTTATATTTTAAAAACAATATATATTATAAAAGTCAATATCAACTTACTTTATTACAATATATGTGTGTGTGTGTGTGTGTGTGTGTGTATATATATATGTATGTATGTATAAACTCAAACAGACCATATATATACACTTATATAAAATTATATATACAACAACTAGATTATATACAACTTATATAAGCTTATACATAAACAACAAACGATATACAACCTATATAATTTATATATATAAACAACATACAACTTATAATATATATATATATATATAAAGTATTTTGATAAGACTGGTCCTATATAAAAGTGTGTGTGTGTATATATATATATAAGTATATATAAAAGCAAAGAGGAGTTGCAGCCGAGGCCAAAATGATGGGCTGTGGGCTGCACGGGTCTGCCAAAGGATGTGTTCTGTTCAGGTTGGGGTAGGTGTAGGCGGATTGTCAGGTGAATGGGGCGGCGAGGCTGAAAGGTTTCGGTTCAGCAACACGAGGCTGTGTGCTTCGGCAGTCAGCGGAGTTCGATTTTATGAGGGAAAAATGCATGCGAGAGGGAAGGAGGATGCTATGGGGTGTTTGACCGTTGCTTGTGTGTGCTAGGGGATATGGTCGGTGACAGGCGCTGATGGATGGGAGATGCTATCAGGTTGTGGGGTGGTCAGTGGTTGATAGGCGGGTCTGCTGAGGTGGAGGATCTGCTGCGGTGGTGCACTGAGGGGTTATGGAGTTTTGGGTGGAAGGTTGACGTCAGAAGGATGGTAGTGGAAGGGAGGGAAGCGGATGCGGCTGTGCATCGGAGGGAAACAAAATAAGGAACGATGATGATCAGGCAATATCTAAAAGCTTTGATATAAATAATATGCCACGAAGATGAACAGTTATAATGGCAACTTTATATATTATTATTTTTGCTTTATGAAATGTAAGAGAACAAAATAAAGAAAAGGGAGATGGCCGAGCCAAGATTGGGTTACAGGAAGAAACAATGTTTATGAATGCTTTCGTATTATTTTTATTTTATATTTTACTTCTCTTCTGAAAAGCAAGGAACAGAGCAAAGAGAAAGTGGAGATAGTGAAAGGTCGAATGACAATGTATATTAAAATTTTGGGAATAGTAAAGGACATCGGTTGAATTCATAAATTACTGAAAGTTAGTGGCTATTCGTTTCAGCTGAAGGACAACGAATGGACATATTGAAACCAAAACGGGTACCGATACGGCTAATCGTTTCGTAGATTTCATCGTGTACTATACACCGAAACACAGAAATGAATATATTGCAGAGATCAGAACGATGAGACGAACGGAATGGTACACAGATATGAACGATACGACCATCCTATCAAAAGTCGATAATCGCTGCCAAAACTGCTACTAAATCGCCGAAAATAAGATAAACGGGGCTAGAGCAATCCAAATTTGACGAAACGAAATATGACGTCTCGCTCAGAAAATGATTTACATTTTTATTATATAAAAATATTCAGATTTCGAAAATATTTTATTTCCATCGGTTTTAATTGATTTTAAATTGAAACTGGAAATTTCACAACCGAACTAACTTTCATATTTCCCAATAAAAATTTACCATTTGCTATGTTTAAATAGACGCATTCCAAATATCAAATTTTCATTTCAAAAAGTTTATTATTTATTTTACACGAAAAATTTAGTTAATTACGTTATAAAAGTAGTTAAAATATTCGGGTCATTACACTCTCCCCTACTCAAAACTTTTCGTCCCCGAAAAGGAAGGAGGTAGGAGAGTAGAAGTAACAGAAAGGAAAGATAGATTTGAAATACATATTATCAGATACACAATAAATTCAAAACCATATAAATTTCATTAGTTTTTTTATTGATTTATATTCAATTAGTTTGGTTTCAATCCATTTTATTTAATTAATAATATTCATTTATATTCATATTTGTTGATTTTCAATTCCAACTATTTTCATTCAGTTTGATTTGTTTCAATTTATTAATATTTGTTACAAAACTTTCTTTCAAAACAAAATTTATTTGATTTAACTCATTTATTTAACCTATTTATCTTCAGTCGAGTTGATTCCACTAAAAATTCAATTTCAACTATTCTTAAGTCCATATTTATTTACTTAAATAGTATTTTTCTTTTATTATTTAATTTATTTCACTCTCATTAATTATAACATCAATTGAATGTATAAAATTTCATTATAACAATCAAATTTTTATTTATAATTTCCATTAACCAAATTTCATTTCTGGATATCTCATTACTTACATTTATTACATATTATTCAATTAGATATTCTTATTACATCCAAACTTTTCTCAGGTAAGTTTTATTAATATTTCATATGTAATTGAGCACTATACCAATTTACCTGTTATTTATAATATTTTTATTAGGCAAAATTTAATTTGAACAATTTATTACCTAAGTTTTCTCTTGTATAACCTCAATTACATATTCACCCTAACATTTAACTTATTGAATATTTTAGGTAAATTATACATTAGAAAGCAATTTAGTATTATATAAATAAATTTTATCCTATTTCAACTGTTTCAAGGTGTTTTAAATTCCAATTTCAATTTTAAGCACTTCAAATATTTCAAATTTTTTTATTCATTTCAATAATTAAAAACCCTAACTTAACTCAGAATTTAAGAATTAAATTTCCAGTTTCACTTCCAACCATTTTGAAATAAACCTTTACATATACCTATATATTTCATAAATCAAATCATACTCAAGAAATTCCAATCAAATCCATCTTCAAAACAGAAGTGTAGCAAAGCTAGTAAGCGGTCTCTCCACTTTGAGACTCGAAAATGAATGTCGATGATGCTGCAGTCATCACCGAAATTATTTTCCAACGACAGTAAGAGGAGAGTACTTACTTACCTCTTTTAAAATTCTTTAGAAACAATTTCCATTCAAAAAAAATTTTTCTTCGAATAATATATATTCAAGACTTTGAAAACCAATTTTGAAAAGCACCAGATTCTCAAATCCCTAATTTAAATTCATTCATTTGCAAATCAGGTTTATAATCCATGTTTATAAAATTTCAACTTCTAATAACATGCAATAATAGTTAATGGTTTAGAAATGATGACAAAACAATAAATTATAATATAGTATTATCATTTCTAACTACCAGTTCATTTAACTATCTAATTTCAGAAAATTATACTTATATATATATAATATAATCATACATAAAATTATTTCATTTAC
Source organism: Allium fistulosum (assembly GCA_030737815.1). Lineage (NCBI taxonomy): Eukaryota > Viridiplantae > Streptophyta > Magnoliopsida > Asparagales > Amaryllidaceae > Allium > Allium fistulosum. The sequence goes on from CM060908.1 coordinate 371,399,329, forward strand.
CAATTTCAAAACAATATTGTGTCAGTTTGCTCTGTTCAAATGTTTTGGAATTCCTATCGATAGCGTTGGTCAGACGAATCGATCGAAACCCAAATTCAAACTTAACAACTCAAACAACACAATATAAAACATTTTTATATAAATTACAAATACACCCTCTCACACGATGATTCAAGAATGGATCATAGAACAAGGATAGAGATTCAAATTTAGAGAGACCCTAATCAAAGAGAATTTTAACAACGAAGATAGCTTGAAAGGATAAAAAGATAATGTAATTACAAAAGAGAGGAGATTGATAGACTTATATTAATCGTAGGCGACCTTAACCGGGTCAACCGAGACTTAGAAAAGACAAGAATACCATCAACGAAAAATGGGACAAACTGGTTGAGAACATCGTGGAAAAACGCGATTCAAAAGGTTGACAAAGAAAACAGGAGCATTGGTTAATCCAAAAGGTATGACTAACCGTTCATAAAAAAACCATTCGTTCGGAAGGAAGGACAACAGGTCAAGCTCCAGGAATTAGATTGATGCGGAATTCAATTTCCTGCTTAAATGGGAGAGATGTGACTTCACCAAAACATCAAGATATTCCCTGATTATCTGGTGGGGTCAAGGATCACTAAGCTGAGACTCAAATGAAAAGATAAACTACCTGTAAAATCCTAAGGCAATCGACATTCGATCAGAAGAGAATTACCCGAGTTGTCTTTTAGAGAAACAATTCGGGCTTTGCAAGAAATAACAGTATCAAAATCGAGGACATAGAAATCTCAGGTGAATCGATACCTGTTGTAAAGGAATTTCACCCTTTTACAAGTCATACCAAGGTTGGCGGGACCGCCGATGGATTAGGCACACATATAAGGTCGAAGTTGATAATTGAGGTTGGAGCTATGGGGTGCTCCAATATCAAAAAGAACACGAACAAGAAAGACACAAATGAATTTCGAAGCGAAACGGAAGGTTTCATAATTCTAATGAAGTCCTAAATCAGGAGGATCCAAACAAAGAATTTAAAACTCGAACAAAGATGATTATGTAATTAATTTTACTCCATATGCTAAGTTTTCCTAAAACCTGAGCTCTGATACCACTTGTAACAACCTGGTATTTCGAACCGTTCAAATCGATAATCATCCACTCATGTCAGACTTGAACTTCTCAAAACAACATATTGTTTATTTATATTTGGCAAATATTAGCATATATAGTAAATAAATCAATCACAGAATCATACAAACAGAGTATTACAACAATATGCAGTGGAATAGATAAATAGTAGTTCATGAAGCTACTATATATACATCTGAGTTAAAACAAAATACAACAGATCTCTCAAATACACAGAAGTTACTAATACAAATGCAAATGACAAGTCTGGACAAAACAAATGGAATAAACTGAAGTAACTGGAAAGTTGAACAGACAAAGACCGATCTTCAAGCAAAGCTCAAAACTCCAAAGGTGAGTCACAAATGTTGTAACACTCAGTCTGACCCGAGCATAAAGCAAAACACAAAACACTCGAGTCAGGATTAACATTCTTATACCAGTAAATTCAACTCAAGTGAAATGTCAACTGAAATACCAGTAACTTAAAGGATGTTTGGGATTACCATCCTCTAAGGATCCGTGGAACTATCTACTATGTAGCAATATACGCTATTATAATATGTCTATCAGTAAAGTAAAGTATTAAAATAGCATTAAGGCGTTACCCATATCCCCCGTAACACATTTTATATATTCCGGTAGTCTATACAATGTTGTACGCTCCATCAAACTAGTGGTTTACATAGAGGACACTCCATTGGTATGGTACAAAACAAACTCGTAGAAGGCGCGATAAGGCATGCAACAAGGCACATGAGGCAATGCCCAGGGTAGATATACTGTTTGGATCCGGACTGGTGGTAACGCATAGCAGCTACTACCGCCCAACTCGAGACACACTCCTAAATCAAAGGTGCACCCAATCAAATCACAAAGTAATAGAATGGTATCGAAGAAATGTGTCTGATAGGAGAAATGACCTCACTTGGCCAGGCATGGCTCCTGTTTTAGCCACATCAAGCTGACCCGCGGGAGTCAGGGCTGCGTTAATACCTCATACAGAATCGTTTGCCAAACCATTCTACTTCATTCTGGAATCTCCACCACGTACACAGTTGTTAAAGTGGTTTTCGGTATTGGCAGAGAGTATGACAATATCTAATCCCGTTCTCTTTAACAACCAACCACTTATTTCACACTGTGGTCTTTTTTTTTAAAATCGCTTTTATATTCATTTTAAACAATTCATACTTCATATCAAAATATCATATTCATTTCAACACCATATCAATTCGATATCATTATTCACTTTAAATAATATTCATTTCTAGTAGGGGTGGGCATTTAACCGACATAACCGATTTAACCAACTTAACCGACATCATTCGAACCGATCCAACTGATACTTTCGATTAGCTGACATCATTAGTTAACCGACCAACCATAACCGAACATTTTCGGTTCAATTAACGGTTAACAAAATATGGTCGGTCGGTTAACCGTTAACTGACCAAAAAAATAATTCTCTTATCGTAGCCCAAAACCACTATTAGCCCAATTGCTCAATTGTAAACAACCCGAACCGATAACCAGCGTGCCCTAGTGTTCTTCCTTTTAGATTCAATTATCATTTCCAGATCCAGATAAAGTAAAAAAACAAGAAAAGTCGAAACCTAAGATCTACTCAGAGCTCATCTCGCATGCTAATCTCCAACATTAATCGCGCAGCTCCACACTAATGGCGACCACCATCTAAGTTGTTGCTGAAATTAATGGCGTTAAGAAGGAAGAGAAAGCATTTAGGTATACTTTAGTGTTCGGTTAGTTTCTAAATTAGTGTAATTACTACTTACTACGTTCGATTTTATTAATGTATTGTACATACTTGAATTAATTTCTACTATTTTAGTCTGATTACTTGTCCAATTGAGTTACATATATATGTAATTTATTTGTAAATTAGTGGCTTAACAGATGAACCTCTGATTTGCTAAATCTAGTTTGATATACAAATTTATGTTTTTGATTTATTCGGCAACTTTGCCTTGATATTTTAAATAAATAATTGATGCGGGTTGGAGTTTTCTATTAACAGATGCGGGTTGAAGTTTTCAGTTAAAGAGATTAAAGATACTTTGCCTTGATAGTTTAAATAAATAATTGATCACTAATTGTTGAATTTATTTATTGTACGTAATTAAAGACAAGTGGTTCAAAAAATTTAGCAAGATGCTACATTATCCAAGTGTTTGAAGCTCTTTTTGGGGGTATTAAGCATATGAAGTTTTCTTGGCATTGTATATTCTGTCTTGTAATACTTGGTGTAAAATTGATGTATTGGTATTATGAAAACATGGATTACGGGTATTGTGAAACTATGATGTTTAATAAATGATGTTTTTAATTATTTATTATACATATACACACACACACACACACACACACATACATACATATATATGATTGATGTTTGAATTTGATTTGAAAACGTTGTATGTACTGCTACTGTTAGGGACATGCTTATGTGAAAATAGAATAGGATACAAAATCAGTAAAAGCAAAAGACTGCCTTTTCTAAGTGCTGTCATAACCCTAATATAAATCATTTTTGACAGCATAATATATTGTATCCTAAGTGATTGAATTTGCTCCTAAATGGTTATACAAATCTATATAGCATTGTCTTTAAACATGTTTCTCTATTTTGTGTTAATCCTACTAATTGGTAAGAAATTATGTAATGCTACTTGCATTTATTTTTGATAAGGAATTCTACAATCTTTTGGTAGTAGATGAATATTTTTTTCAATTGTAAGGTCTGCAACTAAGTTATAGTGCCACTTGCACTATATTATATTTTACCATTGGCTGACGTTTATTTTTATTGTAAATATGTTTTTGGTTTCATCAATGGTTATGCCATGTTGTGAATCCATGTTTTCTACCTAGTAGGAGGCAATTTATTTGATATAGGCCTACTAACTTTGCAAGACGGTGGCGTTTTTGGTCTAATAAAAATATTAATCCTGCTGATTGGCAAGAAATTATGTAATAATGCTTACATTTATTATTAATAAGAAATCCTTACATCTTACAGTAACAAATGAATAATTTTTTCAATTGTAAGGTTTGCAACTCAGTTATAGTGCCACTTGCATTGTACTATATTTTACCATTGGCTCACATTTATTTTCATTCTAAACATATGTATCAGTGTCCAGACTCCATATACATGCTATAGTATGTGTACATGCAACTAATAATTACTATCCAAACAATTACTATAATATATACAATATTGCATCAATTTTCAGTTCATGGAATGCAACTTGCTGGTCTTCGTCATGGGGTCTTGCTTTCAGCTGATGTAGTGATGCTATGCTGTGAACTATCTTAACAATGGAGTATTTTAGGCTGTGATAGTATATGTATCTATTAATTTTCATTCCCTTGCCGATATTTTAGTCTATGAATTTTGTATTGCTTCTTTGTAGTGTATTTCACTATGTACTACTGCTAAACATTTGTATTCATGTATTATGTTTGCTGACTGTCTTGCGCTGATGCTATTTGCCGAACTGACTTGAACTGGTTTGAGCTAAGGCAATTTTGTATTATTCAGTATAGGCTATTTTGAATTGAGACAATTTTGTGGGTATTGGTTAATTTTTAACTATTAAAATGGGCTAAAAATCGATTACCAACCGATTAAAACACATCGGTTAACCGTTAAATATTTGCGGTTAACCGTGGTTTAAATTGGACGGTTCGGTCGATATGAACCGTCCAATTATATTTTCGATTTGGTTAACCGAACTGAATCTTTTGGTCGGTTAACTCGGTTAATTAACCGATCGGTTCGATTAACCGACCGTGCCCACCCCTAATTTCCAGAATCGTAACACTTTCAAAATTATAACACTTTCGAAATCATAACACTTTCGAAATCATAACACTTTTAAAATTATAACACTTTTGAAATCATAACACTTCCATAATCATAACAGTTCCAACTTAAACAATTTAGATATTGAAAATAATATATATTAAAATAGTTATAAATTAAAATAGTTTATATATTAAAATAATATATATATTAATAGTTATAAAATAGTTTATATTTATTTAAAGAGATTATACTGAAATCGTTTCCCAATTAGAATTGTTTCATCCAATTCCACAAATCGATTCAAATCAACTTAAATTTCAAAATTCAATTTAAATCAATCCATGTTCAACACTTTCAATTTGAAAGGTTAAAGATTCAATTCAAATTCTCAATAAACCATTTCAAATTTTATCGATTTCAAATCCAGGTTTGAACTATCCTTTCAAGTCCAATAGGATTCAAAGTTAAGTATTCAAACATTTTCAATATAAGTTTCATTTATATTTCAACATTTAACTTTAATTTTATTCAAATTGGAAAATATACACTTAATTAATAACAATTAAATAAAATCTCCAATTACACCTTCAAATCAAACTAAATATTCAATTTTTAAATTATTTAAATTTGAAAATATTCATTTCGTCACCTTTTATCAAAATCAATCTATAAAATCCTATCTTTAAAATCTCAAATTCAATAAGTTTCAATTCTTATTTAAGTTCAATTTTAAACAAATTTAATTATAAATCAATTCTTATTTAAATTCAAGTATTAACCTATTTAAATTACAAATCAATTCTTATTTAATATATCTTCCCAACCTTTATTTATTTAAAGTTATTACAAAAATCTATTTAAATAAGGATATATTATATATTTTTAAAACATATTATATATACTAATTAAATTTATTAAATTAAATCTTATTATTAAATTTCATTTTATATTAAATCTTATTTTAAATATTTTTAAAATAATAAAATTATAAGTAAAATCTTAAAAATTATATTTTCAAACTAACTTATAAATTAAATTTCCAAAACATATTATTTTAAAAATCTAAACTTTATACATATATAAAAAATAGCATTTATATATTATATTTTAAAAATCAATATTTATTAAAACCCATATATTTCCTTTCAAACTTTGGAAATCATTTTCAAAATATAGACCAAAGGTGTCCGTATGAAATTTTCTATCCTATGGTCAAGTAATACAGGTATTTATCATTTCAATCCAAAAATTAAATATTTACGGGTATATATCATTTCAACCCGCAATCCCAAAATTCAAAACCAATGAAAATCGCTTGGGTTTATCATTTCAACCCATAAGGATTTTCCTTTAATCTACAATATCGTTCGGGTATGTATCATTTCAACCCATAGGGAATTTCTAAACTAACAGGGAACTTGTAGAGTAAGAACAAATATGATAATAATATAACATATCAATAATAGGCATATATCATCAATAACAAATTTAAATATAATATATACAACACTTATGGTGTCATATGTCCTAGGTGAACAATTTCAGATAATGGCATATCATATTTAACAATTAAATAACTTAATAATTCAAATTTAACATCATATTTCAATCGTCATTTCATGTGAATTAAATTTACTAAATATAAGAATGTTAATCGTGAGTGGTTGCTCATCTTTCAAGGCTAGAGAAATAACAAGAACAAGGTGCGACAATCCAAGCACAAATTCCAAAGCACGACACGATGTATACGAATTTGACGAGCAAAGTTGATAGCTTGGAAATGATGAAAACAAATCAAAACTAGCTTGATATAAACTGGACAAAATATATGCTATATACAAAATTTTCTCTAAAATCAATTTTAAAGCATATATTTAAGATAAAATCTTTATATATTTTCAAATCACGTATAAAATAAATCTCTATATATATTTTAAACCCGAACTCATGTATACTTATATACACTAATATATACAGACTAATAAAGACTTACATACATGTTATATTTTAGAAACAATATATATTATAAAAGTCAATATCAACTTACTTTATTACAATATATATATATATATATATATATATGTATAAACTCAAACAGATTATATATACACTTATATAAACTTATATATACAACAACCAGATTATATACAACTTATATAAGCTTATACATAAACAACAAACGATATACAACCTATATAATTTATATATATAAACAACATACAACTTATAATATATATATATAAGTAAATTGATAATCCTATATAAAAGTGTGTGTGTATATATAAAAGTATATATAAAAGCAAAGAGGAATTGCAACCGAGGCCGAAGTGATGGGTTGTGGGCTGCACGGGTTTGTCGGAGGATGTGTTCGGTTCAGGTTGGGGTAGGCGTAGGCGGATGGTCAGGTGAAGGAGGCGGCGAGGCTGAAAGGTTTCGGTTCAGCGGCATGAGGCTGTGTGCTTCGGCAGTCAGCGAAGTTCGGTTTTGTGAGGGAAAATTTCATGCGAGGGGGAAGGAAGATGCTATGGGGTGTTCGGCTGTTGCTGGTGTGTGCTAGGGGATCTGGTCGATGACAGGTGCTGATGGAGGGGAGATGCCGTCAGGTGTGGGGTGGTCAGTGGCTGATAGGCGGGTCTGCTAAGGTGGAGGAACTGCTGCGGTGGTGCACTGAGGGGTTGCGAAGTTTTTGATGGAAGGTTGATGTCAGAAGGACGGTGGTGGAAGGGAGGGAAGCGGATGCGGGTGTGCGTCGGAGGGAAACGAAATAAGGAACGATGATGATCAGGAAATATCCGAAAGCTTTGATATAAATAATATGCCACGAAGATGAACTGTTATAATGGCAACTTTATATATTATTATTTTTGCTTTATGAAACGTCAGAGAACAAAATAAAGAATGGGGAGATGGACGAGCCAAGATTGGGTTACAGGAAGAAACAATGTTTATGAATGCTTTCGTATTATTTTTATTTTATATTTTACATCTCTTCTGAAAAGCAAGGAACGGAGCAAAGAGAAAGTGGAGATAGTGAAAAGTCAAATGACAATATATATTAAAATTTTGGGAATAATAAAGGACATCGGTTGAATTCAGAAATTATTGAAAGTTAGTGGCTATTCGTTTTAGCTGAAGGACAACGAATGGACATATTGAAACCAAAACGGGTACCGATACGGCTACTCATTTCGCAGATTTCGCCGTATACCGGACATCAAAACACACAAATGAATATACTATGGAGATCAGCACGATTAGACGAACAGAATGGTACACAGATATGAACGATACGACCATCCCATCAAAAGTCGATAATCGCTGCCAAAACTTCTGCTAAATCGTCGAAAATAAGATAAACGGGGCTAGAGCAGTCCAAATTTGATGAAACGAAATATGATGTCTCACTTAGAAAATGATTTACATTTTTATTAGATAAAAATATTCAGATTTCGAAAATATTTTATTTCCATCAATTTTAACTGATTTTAAATTGAAACTGAAAATTTCACAACCGAACTAACTTTCATATTTCCCAATAAAAATTTACCATTTGCTATGTTTAAATAGACGCATTCCAAATATCAAATTTTCATTTCAAAAATTTATTATTTATTTTTCATGAAAAATTTAGTTAATTACGTTATAAAAGTAGTTAAAATATCCGGGTCGTTACACCAATGAAATAAACGCAGGTGTTTCATACCACTTATTTTTCTAGATCATTTAATTCAATTTCTCATTCGACAATAGGCATGCATTTTTATAGAAAATAGTTTTATTTTGGAAATTTATTTTGAAATATTAAGTTCAAAAGGGCTAGTGATAAATAGTGCGAAAATATAGTTTTTATTTGTACATATATATAAAATGTTGCTTTGCAAACCCGTTGAAACTATGAATATTTATACATATATTTACCATTAAAAAACATTTCTATTAATATATATATATATAGTAAAACAATTTGTTTGCAAAATATTTCCTTTGAAAACCTATGCAATCAAATAGTGTGTTTGGTAATGTACCCATGGAGTAGGCCTCTATGGAAATAAAAACATTAAAACAGAATTTAGAAACCTGGAAATAAGCAACAAAATCATCACAAAATAAGGTTCAAAACAATGCAGGTGACAGAGTAAACAACAGAACAAAGTGCAAGAGAAGTGAGAAAGGTGGGAAGGAGTGGAATGGCCTGGAGTATGCGCCAAGGCCATGACCGATCGACCCTCACTAGGAACTGTCGACCTTGACCAGTCGACCGACCTTATTCTTCGGTTAACCTTTCGTGATGTCTAGAGCATATTGCTCTAGGCAGCCCTTTGGTATTCACATTTCCGCCTCGGTTTTCTAAACTTGCATCTACAGATCATCCAGTAAATTGCATGCACATTAGACTATTGTATATGTCAACATCCATAGGAGGAGATAATGTTTGGTGATTACAATAATCAGAATCGAGAGCAACAACAAGTTGAACTTATAGAGCACAATCAATAGGCATCAAATCATCAACAATTATCCACTAACTTACCAACCATTCGAACAATAACATGCATAAGAATTAAAACTAGATTTCTGAAGGCTACTCACCTTATTTTCCTATGATTCCTTAGTGATTTCGAACACTGAAATGGACTTGGTTCTTTTCTCGAAGTAAACCCTAAAACTTGATTTTACAGAGAAAACACAAGGAGATTCAAAACTCAACAAAATATGACATTGTTTAATCAAGGGGTAGACAAGGGCTTGAATTACATATCTTGATTTTCTCATAATTTTCAAAATTATCTTTGAAATTTAAAATGGCAAATTTGGTTGGACATTGAAAGAGAAGATGGTAACCTTAGCTACCATTTTTAATTTCCTAAATTTTGATACGTACAGTTTCTTGAAAATAAGAAGGAAGCTTTTTCTTATTTACTCTAAAGTGTACATGGGTTTCAATTAGGCCCATCCAAAATAAAATGAAAATCCTTTTATTATTTATTTTACTTCTTAGATTGAACACTTCCCATTCTTTTCATTTAAAACTTTTTCCTATGCTCTACAATGTATATTTTCCAAAACCACTTTATTAAACCATGGATTGATTCCACTTTGCTTACAAAAATCCTATTACATAATTTTAAGGCTTATCGAAACTTATATGTTTTCTTTGATATACAAAAATTTCATATGTTAAAAGTTATATTTATTTTCTATTATAAAATCCCAATCAATAAAATTCCCAAAAAACATTTTTAAACACCTCTAAGTTGCTTAATTTATTCACATGGATCTTATTTCCTCAAAATTCACATTATTCGTCTTAAGTCTAGAGTTCATCATTATAAAACAAATAAATTCCCACTTACCAAATAAAATATCCAATTCCCTTTAAGACAACTTAAAACCAATTAAAACATATTTTGGCCTCTATTTAAATACATGTACTAACTCTATGACAATATTCTATAATCTAACGTAACCTATTTCGGTTATTTACAAACTTCTTTAATTCCTATATTAGTTCATATTAACAAGCCTTAACATCTTTTCAAATTGCCATTTATTACAAAGTATGTTATTTCCAATTTTGAATTGTCAATACTAGTTCAAGACAATATATTTCCCACTAATAATCCTTAACTACCTAAACCATTTACGTTTCGGAACAAGCACATAAGAAAATTTTAACCTCTTATTAATGATTGAATAATTGGACCAATGAAATCTCAATATTTCTTTTAATATTAATTACTTAAAACTTACATGTCTTAACTACTCCTTGTAACAAAACAAGAGGATTTCCATATATTTAAATATTTGAGAATCAAATTCCTCATTTAAGTTCTTAATTTGAATCATTATTGATTTTATTAAAGAAATTTTCAAATCAGGGTCGTTACATTTAGGAATTTCAAGTCATGGCTTTGGGAAATATTTTGAGTTAAAAATCCTTATGGGAGCATGGGATTATTTTGATTTGTTGTTTAAAGGAAATTGTAAATTATAAAAACTTATTTGGTATTGTCATTTTGAAACTATTAAGAAGAGTTTCGAAGTTTATGAATTATTTTTGAAAGGAGTTTAAGGAATTTGAAATATAATAAATGCTTATAATATAGATTTTCTTGTAATTATACAAGAGAATTTTTAAATAAAGATTTCAGAAAGGAATAAGGTTTTATTATTTAAACTTCTTTGGAAATTAGTATGTTTCTTTTCGAAATTAAATCAAAAGTTTTGAAATTGGAGATTCTATTATAAAACTTTTATGATTTATAAATAATGAGAGTATGTGATTTGTATGGAATTCTATATTATGAGATCTTCTGGGTAAACAAATTAGATTGTAAAAGTAACCAAGGAAGAATGAAATCTTCCGAAGGTCTAGAAGAAGTAGATTTGTTAGATTCAACCAAAACAGTAAAAAATGATAAAGGACTAGGAGACTTCTCAGAAGAGAGCTTACCTGACAAGTGTTATCTGGCCTTTTGATGCGGTGATATCTGAACTGATTGGACAAGTTCGATTCGACTATCGTCAAGGCTAGTAAATCCAGGGCAATTATTATGGGGTCCAGAAGTCAAGTACAAATGGTAATAGGAAGCCATGATCGAATGGAATTGAGAGATATAGGATGTAGAATGTTCAAAGTATAGAATATGGTTCAACATATAGGAGGGATCAACTATAATCAACCTCCAAAATAGGGATCGGTATGTTTCTGGAAGCAAGTGCACTTCAATAGAAAGCAACCAATATCTCGAGATCCATAAGTCCAATCCATGTGAAATTTTGTGAGCAAGATGTGGGGACCTTAGAGAGCCTACCCTACGGATTGCACCTCAAAAGAATAAAATAGAGGGATCAGCCCTCTTCCCTTAATAGGGATTGGAAAAAATTAGAAGGCAACTCACATTGAAGTAAAGATCGAGCAAAAACTTAAGTTCCACTAATCCAATTGGCATGAAACTTGGAGGCTGAGCACATTTCAACATGGGGAAACTACCATCGAGATTGCAACCCCAAATTCCTCCAAAATAGGGATCGATACTGTTTGTACCAAAATTAGGCACAACACTCTTCGGAAGTGTTTGAAGAGATAAACTAAAGAAAATAAATGTAAAAAGAGGATTATCTAACAAACACTCCAGAAAATAATCAGAAAAATAGCAAAGAACACAGAGATATAGAGTGGTTCGATGTGTTGCCTACGTCCACTATGAAATGATTGATCTTTATTAACTTTTTCTTGTTGGTTACAGTTGATTACAACAATAGATCTTGAGTACAACAGTGAAATTCAAGTACAATGGTGAATTCGGCAGAGTCTGGACGTCAAAGAGCAAAAAGATCATTTTCTGTAGGCTCTGGGATGCTATTTATAGGCGTAGGCTGCAAATATCTCGCTCAGATCTCGAGAGACCTCTTTTGGCACGTGGGTGGGCCCACGCGATCGATCCCATGTGGTTTGCACTCGGCCGGTGATCGATACGAACGAATTTCGTATCGATCAGGATTTGGCCCAATCGAGTCGAAATTGAGCACGAACATTGTTGATGATGTACGCAAGCTCCTGTGAAAATTTGGTAGCATTTGGACTTGTAGATTCTGAGTTATGATCGATACAAATTTGTGTTTTTCGGTTGTCGTTCTCTTCACATCGACGTTGTTCGAATCGATCATTTCGTATCGATGATCATGCACGTGATGCCAGTCGATGTGGCGCTTCCTTTTAGGATCGATCCGAGGTTTATGCCGAATCGATCGAGTCTTCCCAATATTTGCGCTTCGTTCGTATCGATTTGACTTGGTCTTGTTCGTAGCAATCAAAGTTATTTTGTTCGTATCGATTACCGTAGCTTTGTTCGTTCGATACCCATGGGCTATTTCGTATCGATAGCTGAGGGCCATTTTGTTCGTATCGATCATTGATCGATCGATACAAACTGTGCGATTGGTATTGATGCGAATTGACTCTAATTGATCGATACGAAGTTGAATCAATTTGATGGATGCGAACGATCGAGGCTTGATGGATACGAAAAAGACCTTTCAGCTGATGGATACGAAGAGCGCAGTTCCCTTGATTGATACGAAGACGAGCACACTTGATGGATTCGAACAAAAACGATACGAAGAAGGACTTTTGCCAGTTGCTTGATGGATACAAACAGATCGGCTCGAACATAGTTTTTCGATGGATACGAATGGCTTGATCACTGGAGCTGTATCGATTATATCTTGAGCATACCAACTCTAATTGACTTGAAACTTGGAACGTTGGCTTTTATAGCTTTGCTGGTCCTATCATATCAATTGTAGCATGATCCAGACTCGGATAAAATTTATCGACATCCATAGTGAACTTGTGTATGACTAATCCTCGGGATAACTATCCTCAGTTTTCAATTAAGTCTTTGGTATCACGGCCTTACCAAAAGGCTGGATAACATTTGCCCCCTAAAGTACGTCTTGTGTGAACATGACGTGCTTTGAAAAGCTGCAATCTTTATTCTGAATAACTTTATCTTATTTGTTGAATGGTTATTGTCTTCTCGTCGAAAGATATAACCTTTGATTGATTTTTCAGTAACATTAACTGTTGACTGCCAAACGTTGTACCGTGCACTGTTGTAACTGAGTGATGAATGATAGTGAACCATTGTTTGTCGTAGTTATCAAACTAGTATTCAATTCCTGTGAATTTTAAAAATTGGACGTTAGCCCGCTATACATGAATGCATGTTAACCTGACTCTCGTTAACGTTCGTATGCTCACGAGTTGTTATCAGTTTTTTTGTATCGAATTTCGTATCGATCCTCTCCTGAATCGGTGCGAAATTCGAGTTGCAGCAACGATCGATAGTCATTTAAGTAAAAAACTTTTTTTGCATCGATCCTCTCCTGAATCGATTCGAGAAGTCGGAATGCACGTTTCGTATCGATGGCTATCGATACGAAATGGACAGTCTTCGATGATGTTCTGTATTGATGGATACGAAGCGTTGGGCCTCGAAGTTGGTGGATACGAGGTTGGTGTTTCATATCGATAGAGTTGGTTTATCCAGACATAATTTCGCAGTGGTCTTCGTATCGAGGGACTTATGATGGATACAAATAGAGCAGCTGATCCTCTGAGTATTATTCGTATCGACGGATACAAGTCTTAAGATCTTCAAATGGAGGGAGACGAAATTGGCATTTCGTATCGATGGGGTTGAGTAGTTCTAACAATTTTCTGCCTTTCATTTCGTATCGATGCGAATTGCATTTGCTTCGTCTTAGTCGCATGATGGATACTAGTTACGCTCCGTATCGATTTCCTTAGTGACTGTTGCGACCGGTAACGATGACTGAGAGACGAACAGTCATTCCTAGGTATATAAAGGCTTGGTACTTAGCCATCTTCCCACTTTCTCATTTTCTTGCCCCCCGCCTTCGTTCCTATCTTCGTATCACTCAGTTGCTTGGGAAAATAAATCTCTCGCCTTCGAATCCAATCAACCCATTAATTCCGCGAATCAACTGCTCGAACTAGGTAACTAATCGATAAAAATCCAACATAGAATGATGAGACTTGAATTTTCATGCCATTTTATACGCATTCACGAACGATTATGGTAGGGTTACTGCCATGGATGGCCGGAGTGAGGTTGAGGATCGAAAAGCTGGTTTCTTCGAAGCTTTCGGAGAAGATGAGTTTGGGATACGAAGGACTTGTGGAGGAATGGCTTGGCCTTCGCTTTGCATCGATGGAGGAGGAAGGATGGGTCGTATCAACCCGGAGTAGGAGCGTTCGAATCGATCTGGGTAATGAGATTTCGTAACGAAGAAGTGGAGATCTTCGCATCGATTGATGATAGGGCTTCGTATCGATTCGAGGTGATCGATACGAATGCTTGGACTTACTGATCGATACGAAGGTGTTGTACTTGATCGATACGAATTGCTTGTCAGGAGATCGATACGAATGTTTTTTGATGGATACGAATAGCCCCCTTGACTGATACAAATTGGAGCTTTGGTGATCGATAAGAGTTGAATCTTGACGAACTCGAAGCCCCTTGTACATTTGAACACATGACTCCGATGAGCTTCTGCCTTGCATAATTTGACTTAACCAATCCACTGCATATTTGACTGCCTTTCGAAGCTCGTCGATGGAACCGTAACTTAACAAAATTTTAACAAACTTTAACTCGGATCGGTCTTCAAAGTCTAAATGGCACGGCTGTGACGGTCAGCGATAACGGTCACTCTTGTTGAAATTCGAAGTCTTGTAATTTTAACATATTTTAATCCCGTAGAATCTCTCAAGTATTATGTAGCACTGCACTACACAACACGTTCACACACTTCACACCGGGGAACACATGGGCTTATTATCATCTAATGATGGTTTTTAATAAGTTGATTAGCTATGGAATTCGCAAGTTCACAACGGTAGGAGCTTCAGAGTGCATTTCCCTTAGTAATAGAGATTTCGGCCATCGCAGCCGAAGTTATAGATCCAACTTCGGACGAGCTACCTGGTGCCACGTTTATCATGAATCCACAAGATTCTGTGCCGTCTAACGCCTCCGAAGATATGTTGGACGAATATGTCTAAGGCATGGTCTACCGTTGGACGACGTATTATTACCAGGACCGAATGATAGACCGCATGCTCCCCAGAGGGGTTTACGGCCTTTAATCGCCATGCATGTACAGTGGGAACACTTCCTCCGTTTAGCCAATACATTAGGGAAGTGTTGTCTTTCTTCGGAATCGCCCCATCACAGTTACACCCGAACGGATATGCTCTGCTCAACAGTTTGTTCATTGTATTTATGGAGCATCTTTTCCGACCTCCTATCCCGATCGAAATTAGATACTTATTCAACGTTAAGAGTCGGGGAGATAGTCCCTCGTTCACATTCCTAGAGGCAGTCTGGAATTGTCAAGTCGCGACAGGCTCCTGGAACAGACTGAGTTACTTTAAAACCGAGTGGTTCTATGTCCGATGCCCTTTAGGATTTGCTAGCCGATGGTTAGTCAGACGTAAGTGCTGCAATCTTTTCCTATAGTTAACGAGATAATCATAGCTGATATTAAAACTAATGTCTTCTCTCCTTTATTGCTGTAATTCCATGACCTGAGGGCGTGCATTTTAAAGAAATTGTACGGGTCTTCCAAGAAGTTCCAGGCGAGATGAGAGAAATCGAGTCGGTGCTCACCGATAGGAACTTAAGAGTTCTTGGATTAATCGAACGAAACCAAAGTATCAGACTAGAGGGAACACTTAGGGCAGTCCTGACAAAGCGGGTAAAGCACAAAGCGCCCGGGGTCATAATTGGTGAGGAAGGTGATGAAGAACACACGCCTACAAATGATGAACCCGTGGCCGGGCCTTCTGACAGTCCTCAGGATTCAGAGGGAAAGAGAAAAGGCAAGGCAGTTGCTCACAAGCGCCCTAAGTCTTTGAGGTGGAAATCAGTAGTGGTGCCTTTGCCGGCCTCCGGCGTTAGAATCTCAGAGGCCACTCCCTCGCCAATAGAGAGTCCTTTTGAAGGGCTTGCCGACATTCCAATTCTGGACGACGTGTCGCTCCAATACGACATTGGATTGGAAGGGCTTCATAACGCCTTAGATTTAGGCGAGGCACTTCCTGCAAGTGTAACCAATATAACCGGTCGGTCGGGGGGTTTACACATACATGCATTCTCTTCACGACACTACACAATTTCCCATCCCGAGCTATTCACTTCCAAAGATCACGTACTCTGTTGTTCTTCCCTTTTTACAAATTTAATGAGTAGGCGAGAGTCTATGCTCGGCAGTCTCTGCTCAGCGCGCCAATCATCGATCTCGTATTATGAGTCCCATCGGAGGGAGGATGATAGAAACCGCAATCGCAGTTATTCTAGTCAGGAACGCTACGAGAGGGATAGAGACAGAGATTACAGAGAGCATAGATATCGATCCCGATCACGTTCTCTACCCCCTCGACTCCCTACTCAACCTCCTATTCACAGCTCACATCCCTTGGAGCCTCCATGTCAAAATCCATCTTCCCATGCTCCAAGGTCTGAGTTGCAATGCCACAAAACTGAGGTTAAGCCTCCAGTCATCGCTGAACAAGCTATCACTGAGCCTACTGGCGAAGGGGCTATTAGAATTGCTCAGCTGAAGAAAGATTTTCCAAATATATGTTTTGATGGCTACATCTTCCCCCCTTATTTGAAGAAGATTCCCTCAGAAGCGGAGAACACAATGCATGATTATATTCACGACATTTATACCCAGTATAAAGAGTGGGCGAAAGCTGTAGAAAAAGCATCAAAGGTGGACTTTGAGCAGGCAAAAATGATCGAGAAACTAGAAACTAAACTTGCTCAAAAATACCGGATCATTCAAGTGCTTAATGATGAAGCCGAATCCTCTTGGAAATCAGAGATAGAGGCCACCAAAAAGGCCGACGAGGTGAACTTGGCTATGGAGAGGATGAGGCAGACACACTTCACTTTGGTGGAGCATATGGGCCACCAGAACACCACTGTCACAGCTGAACGAGATGCTGCTTTGAAAGAGCTCGCTGAGCTTAAAGCTAAATTTTCCAAAATCATCAAGGAGAAGGATGATGCGAATAGAGCAGCTCAGGAAGCATCTGAACAGGCCGTAGTGCTTCGGGGCGAACGGGATGCGGTAACGACGAAGGTTCGGGAGGTGGAGACTAAGGTCGAGGAGGAAGTCCCAATGGCGGAGTCCAGGCTAGAGGCTGATATTGAAGATCTCCTCATCACTTACAATGCTAACGTCTTGAAGCATAGGAATCTAACCTGGCTTGAAAATTATCCGACACATCTATACAACACCTGGGGCCGATTGGTAGGAGATGAAAAGGCTGCCCGCCAAGCTGAATCAATTGACGAGTTCGAGCTTGAGAACCGGGTGTTGAGCGAAGACGAGCGGAAAGTTCTCCACGATGCCATGATTTCATATGAGAAGGAGAAGCTTGGTGCTCAGCATTTGGAAGTTGGAGAGGGTTCCGACGTGGAGCACCATGATACAAGTTCTGAAACTCCCATGTCGACTCAGCCCGAATCCATACTGGCGGCTGATCCTCAATCCATCCTACTTACAACCTGGATCAGCCACAGTTATCTCAAGCTAGCGTGCAAATTTCTGAGGCCGTTCAGCCGCCCACAAGTCAAACTGAGGAAGGTACTCTGAACATTTTGTACACTTTTCCCAAAACCGAAAATGCACATGAAGTGATATTAACAGTTCTTCTTTTGTTTTTATCTAGTGATTGATGCTACACCGGTCGTGCCTCCTGCCACTCAAGAACCACATCACATGCAAGACGCCATTATAACTGAAGCGACCACCACAACGACCATGGAACCGACTGATGGAGTGTAGGGGAGCACACTTATATTTGATGAGCAGATGATGGAGGAACTCCTCGGTCATCATAGTGACCCCTTTGCTGACATGCTGTTCGTTATGGGTGGAAGCATTCCAACGACAAGTTCTTCGGCTCCAACTGCGGGAGTCTCCAGCGGTGCGCAAACACTTCACGAGGAGGAAATCCTAGCTGAAATTGATGTTGAGATGTTGGCAGCCGCACAGGGCAGCGGTTTTGGCGGTGGAATGGCTGGACCTGGTCCGGCTCCTTTGCAGATGATATCTCCTAGAGGGACGGTCATTGAGATGAGCGCGCCTGCCTCACCTACTTCTGTTGATCCTGTCCCTCCGACTCTGCCTGCAAGAAGTGTTCCAATACATTTGAGTTCGAAGGAGGATGTTGATATAATGGCCCCGATTGGAGATCGGCCGCCGAAAAGCAAGGCCTCAAAAAGAAAACCGAGTGAGAGCTCCAGCGGGTCCACATCGAAGAGGAAACCGAAGAAGAAAAGAGAGTAGATACGCCTTTTCGGCTCGTTTTTGAGTAGATAGGAATTTCTTCTGTTCTTTTTGCTAGCCGTGTATAGATGCGGGTTCGGCCCCTGCTAGTAGAATTATTTGGATAAACTTGTACTTAGTTTTCTTCTACAAACAGTTGAATTGAAATTCCATTTTGTCTTTAACTCAATTATTGTTTATTTGTTTAAGTTTTCCAGCATTTGATCTCCAGTCCAGTGTACTTGTTGAGTTTCGACCTTTGGATTGGACCCAAGTTTAGTCGTTAAGTCCTGAAATCACGACTATGAGTGATGACTGAACGTTAAAATGGACTCTGATGCTGCACTGTCTCAATCAGTGATCGATGCTTAAGTTCTACCCCCAGTTTCAGGGACGAATTGCAAGACCAAGTGACAATCACACTCCGCTTTCAACTCATCGAGCGTAACCTCGTCGAACTGATGTTGGAATAAAGAAATTCGAGTGGTCGAATCGCACACGCTCGTTTATCGTCGATTGCATCCACACTCCGGGGATTTGCATTCGTGCGTCGACGGTCGAGCATGCCTACTTGAGCTTCAAGGATATGTCCACGCTCTGGGGACTTAAAGTTGTTTTACGGACGGTCAATCCCAATCTGATTTGTGTTCAAACTTCAATCCACCCTCCGGGGATTTTGAGTCAACGTTTATACTCCAATTCACACTCTGGGAATTTGGAGTTGGTGTTTATGTTGACACTTCGGTTCACACTCTGGGAATCCGGAGTTAGTTAATGTTTATACTCTAGTTCGCGCTCCTGGAACTTGGAGTTAGTCAACGTTTATACTCCAGTCTGCACTTTGGGAAATTGGAGTTAACCGAAAGATGGTCAGTCACATCTGTTCAGGCTTTAGGGTTTCGTTCGCACTTCGGGAATGATGAATTTATCAGGATCGTGGATGCTCGGTTCATATCCACCCCGATTTAACAAGCGAGGTCGTTAGATGGACGGATCCATTTTCCTCAAACTTGGTCAAGGTACGGGCGAAGTCGTTAGGTGGACGGATCCACCCTCTTTGAAACCGTATTGGTAAGTTTATACTCTAGTTCACACTCTGGAAATCTTGAGTTGGTTGAAGGATTGTCGCGTATCAATCCTTTTTTAATTTAGTGTGATGACTTTCCCCCGAGCTCGGGTATCATCAGCGAGTAACCGGTCGTATCACAGTCACTCCCTATTTGAATAAATTCCACCGTCGGGTGGAATTTAGCTCTCCGTGCATAGTGATAGTTGTATGACGCATTCGATAAATCACAGCTCTGGCTCGAAGAGATTGCATTTTATTACTGAAATAAGAAAATACGGAAAAATCAGTTGCCTTATTACAAATTCAAATTTCGAAATGCACAAACAAATTGCAAATGAAAAATAAACCGATAACAGAGCCTGTCATGTGTAGTAGTGGCGAAGACTTTCGCTGTTCCAGGCTCTCGGAAGAGTGAGACCGTCAACGGTCGATAGTTTGAATGTACCGTCTCCGAGCTTTCGTTCAATAACATACGACCCTTCTCAAGTTGGCTTCATATGCGAAGGGACCGGATAAATTATCTTAAGGACGAGATCGCCGAGTTCAAAGGTTTGGGGTCAAACCTTGACATTGTATAATCAGGCGGCTCGACTTCGGTATGCGGCTGCCCTCAAATCAGCCTCTTCACGCTTCTCATCCAATAAATCCAGAGATTCGGCAAGTAATATAGCATTCATCTTCGAATCATAGTATGTCACATGATGAGAAGGCACTTCTAATTCGACTGGAATAACAGCCTCTGAACCATAAGAAAGAGAAAACGGAGTATGGCCGGGCGCGGACTTGTGGGTTGTTCGGTAAGCCCATAAGGCCATAGAAAGTTCATCGACCCATTTTCCCCCGGCCTTTTCCAGCCGTTTCTTCAGAATAGACTTTATAACTTTATTAACAGCTTCGACTTGTCCATTCGCTTGAGGGTGTGCGACTGCGGAGAATTTCTTCTGAACGTGGAATCGTTGATAGAAGTCTTTAAATTCAGCATTGTCGAATTGGGTCCCGTTATCAATGATGATAGTGTGTAGGAGACCAAATCGACAGATGATATTGCGCACTACAATGTTGATCACCTTCATTGTTGTGATTGTAGCAAGGGGTTCAGCTTCCGCCCACTTGGTAAAGTAATCAACTGCTACGATGGCGTACTTTGCACCACCCTTGGCTAGAGGTAGAGAGCCAATAATGTTAATGCCCCATACTGCAAACGGCCATGGACTGACCATTTGAGTTATTTCGGTAGGTGGGGCCCTTGGAATCCAAGCATGCTTCTGGCATTTGTCACACTTTCTGGCATAATCTGATGCATCGCGATTTACGATTGGCCAATAATATCCATATCGAAGCACTTTCTTGGTAAGGGCTTGTCCCCCAATGTGGTTGCCACATTCTCCTTCGTGCACATCACGCAACACTCATTTGATTTCATCGTGAGCGATACACTGGAGCAAAGGAACAGAGTACCCTCTTCTATACATGACTTCATTCTGAATAGTGAACCGCAAAGCTTTTCGAAGAATTTGTCTCTTTTCACTTCTATGCTCTGGCAGGGTTCCACGTTCGAGATAATTTCTGAACGGAGTCATCCATGACTCCTTATCACGAACAACCTCAAATATCCAATCTGTCTCCATTCTGTCGATGCTCGGGGAAGCTAATGTCTCCACGGGAACAAGTCCCATTTGTTGTGCCTCACCTGTGCTGGCTAACTTCGCTAATGAATCGGCTTTTTGATTGTGCTCTCGGGGTATGCAGTAGATGGCATAATAATCAAACTAATTTAATATCTCCTAAGCCCGAGCAAGGTAAGCAGCCAGTCTTCGGTCTTTGGCCTGGTATTCCCCTCGAACTTGACATATGACCAATTGCGAATCACAATAAATCTCTACAGCAATGATTTTCAAATCTCTAGCAAGCCTTAATCGGCATGCAAGGCTTCATACTCAGCTTCATTATTGGTCGTGCAAAAATCAAACTTTAAAGCATAGCATATAGATCGACCTTCAGGGGTTTCAAGCACAACTCCTACATCGGAGCAACGGTCATTAGATGCACCATCAGTATGCAGCTTCCACATATACTTGGGAGATTCACTCGTTTCGAGCAAGTCCTCTGGGATGGTAAATTCAGCTATGAAATCTGCTAGGACTTGTCCCTGGATGGCTCGCCTTGGAGTGTAAGTAACATCAAACTGACTTAACTCGATATTCCATTTGAGTAACCTACTAGACATCTCAGGCTACGTAAGGACCTATCGTAACGGCTGGTCGGTGTAAACGGTGATCGGATGAGCCTGGAAATACGGATAGAGCTTCCTCGAGGCAATAACAAGACAATAAACCAACTTCTCTAGCTTCGGATAATTTCTCTCAGCCTCGGTTAGTTGTTTGCTAATATAATAGACTGACTTTTGTATTCGATCTTCCTCCCGAATTAGGGCAACACTGATCACGTTTTCTGATACCGCCAAATAAATGTACAATTTTTTGTGATCGATGGGCTTCGACAAAATTAGCGGTGTGGAGAGATGTTGAATTAATGCTTGGAATGCGCCCTCACATTCCGTAGTCCATTCAAAGTTTTGTTTCCCTTTTTGGATCAGATCGAAGAAGGGAATGCATTTGTTAGTAGATTTTGAAATGAACCTGCTCAGTGCTGCTACTTTCCCGTTGAGACTCTGGACTTGCTTTATAGTTCTCGGAGTTTCAAGATTTCTGATCGCCCAGATACTTTCAGGATTGGCTTTGATTCCTCGAGCGTTGACGATAAACCCAAGGAATTTTTCGGATGCGACCCCAAAATGACATTTCAACGGGTTGAGCTTCATTCTGTATTCTCGGAGGATATTAAACATTGACTCCAGGTCTCTAATGTGATCAGTGGAAAATGGTGACTTGACTAGCATGTCGTCCACATACACTTCCATTGTTTTTCCAATATGGTTAGCGAACATTCGATTAACCAACCTTTGATAAGTTGCCCCAGCATTCTTGTGTCCAAAAGGCATAACATTATAGCAATAGAGCCCCATATTGGTTACGAAGCTGGTGTGCTCCTGGTCAGGCAAATGCATGGGTATTTGATTATAGCCAGAGTACGCATCCATGAAAGATAAGAGTTCATGTCCGGCCGTTGAATCTATGAGTTGATCAATTCGAGGAAGTGGAAAATTGTCTTTACGGCAGGCTTTATTCATATCAGAGTAATCGATGCACGTTCTCCATTTCCCATTTAGCTTTTGGACAAGTACAGGATTTGACACCCATTCCAGATATAATGCATCTCAAATAAATCCATTCGATTTAAGCTTGTCTACTTCTTCCTTAGGGGCGGTAGATCTCTCTGGATCTATACCATGCCTTTTTTGTTTGACCGGGACGTGTCGCGGATCAATGTTCAATGCATGGTTTGTGATGTCCGACGAGATCCCACACATGTCAGAATGCGTCAAGGCAAACACGTCAAGGTTTGCCCGGAGAAATTCAACCAATTCCTCTTGCATTTGTTGGCTTAACTGAGATCCAATCTTTATCATTCTAGAATCATCGCTATTATCGATCGGAACATCGATCGTCAGTTCGGCCGGAGAGGCTTGACTGTCTTTATTTTCGTCTTCACTTTCGGTGTCTCTTGGGTCAAGATCTCTTTGGAATTGGTTGGGGTGCCCAGGCTTAGGCCCAGGCATCAATTGTCAATTATGAACAAATCGGACGCAGAGAGATTCCTCTACGCCCTTCCCTTTCTCTTTTCGCTGCGCCTCGCGCAGCTCAACAATATAACAGGCTCATCCATCAGCCTAATCTCCTTGAACGACTCCAACTCCACGATCGGTGGGGAACTTTAGAGTCAAAAACCATGTGGCAATGGCAGCCCTGAACTCAGCTAGGGCCGGTCGACCCAAGAAAGCATTATATGGCGAGTCTATATCCAAAACAACAAACTGCAGTATTCGGACTCTCCAGCATTCTCCAATACCTAACTCCACTGGCAATTCCACCACTCCAGTGGGTATAGTTGCACTCCCATTGAAACCATGGATACGGTACTGAGAAGTTTTCAAATCTTTAGTCTCCATTTTCATCTGGTCATAGGCTCGCTTGAACAATATATTCACAGAACTTCCACTGTCTACCAAGATCCTCTTCATCCAAGCAGGACCTACTTGAGCTGATATGACAAGTGGATCGATGGTTTGGGCTTCGATCCTATCGGCATCTCTGTCTCGGAAGACGATGTCGTCAGTCATCATCTTTTGTTGCTTGGCCGGAGCCCCATCTTCCAAACTACTACAACACTCGAAGATCGCATGCCTGATAGAACTGGCATACGACTCCATTTCCTTCCAGCTTCGGGCTGCTGGATGAGGACCACCACTAATGGTATTTATCACCAACCTCCAGCCAGTACGAGCGGGTTCCTCCTGTCTTGCCTGATTCGGTGTATGGTTCTGATTCGATGGGCCCGCATCTCCAAACTGCGGCGCCCGCACAAAATGTTCTAACTTCCTTTCACGTATCAACTTTTCAATAAGATCCTACAAATGACGGCACTCATTTGTGTTATCCCCGTAGCTTTCACGGAATCTACAAAATTTTCCTGTTTGAATCTGTTTCTCCGATGACTGTTTCGGAGCAGGTTTCTTGTACCGAATAATATTGCAGTTCTGTAAATACACATTCTCCAACGACGTATTCAAAAGAGTGTAGTTATCAAACATAGGAGCCCTATGTCGTGGACCACGGTTCTGATTCCGTTTTCTATTTTGGTTACCATTGCTTTTCTGCCGATCTTGTTTGTTCTGAATGTTCAATTGCACTTTCCCGGAGCTCTCCCCGGATTGTTTATCAGCAATATTACTCTGAATTCTTTCCATACTAGGCCCCGCATCATCCTTCTTCCTAGACTGTTTCGCATGCTCCCTTCTCAAGAATTGGGCTGTCTTGGAATAGAAACGGTCAAATGATGCAGGGGGTTTTCCAGCCAACCAGTTGCCGAACTCAGAATCGGGATCAATCCCCTTAGTAAGTGCCATAAGAATAGAGTTATCATTTGGGTTGCTGATCTCAGTGCATGCAGCATGAAATCTCTCTAAATAACGCCTGAGTGTTTCTCCAAGAGCTTGAGTGACACTAGATAAAGTATTAACATCCTTCGGTCTTGCGACATGCATGCGAAATTGTTCAATAAACTTTATTGCCAACTGGTCAAAACAAGAGATAGACCGAGGTGGCAGTCGGGTAAACCACATAGTCGCTATGCCCCACAGAGAGATCGGGAAGCTTTAGCACTTGACTGCATCATCAGCTCGTGCAGCATTCATCAACCATTCATATTTCAAGATATGTTGATTAGGATCTGAGCTCTCTTCATAAACGGGTAAAGTCGTCGTTCTGAATTGTCGAGGTGTTTCAACATAAAGTATCTCATTAGTAAAAGGAGTATGACTTTGAGAGATTCCCTAGTCGGCATTGCTAAGACCCTGACTTTCACGGATCATTTGTTGGATCATTGTCGGCAGATCGGGCATCTGGACATTTTGAGCATGTTGGGCCAAGGTGTGGTCGGGTTCCACAATGCGAGGAGGGGCTAGTCACTGTCGACGGTCCATGTCTCGCCTCCTTGGTTCTACGTCTTCGGGGACGTAAGGTTCAGGAGTATGGTTGCGTTGATGGTGGGTCGGATCCGTTCGGTTTCGAGCGTCAACTCCCAAATCAGTAGCCGTGGCAGTACGGTTATCAGTAATGTGGTATGGGGTAGCGCCTCATCGGTAGGAGGGTCCAGTCTAGTGGCTGGTTGACGGGCCAACTCTCGGTTGCCCAAGACTCAATGTATTCTGATGCCCAGTGGCCTGTGTGTAAATTCCATCCAATCACGGGAGCGTGGATCTATGATGATAATCAGAAGAGGCCAAACTTTCGGTGGATGAATATGAAACCTGATCCCTCCTGGATCTCCTTTGTCTTTGCCGGTTTAGCTGGTTGGTCAATTTCGCATTAGCACGGAGCTGTTGAGTGAGTTGCTAGCGGCTCTGATTCAATTCTTGCATTAGCATCTGGAGTTCTTCCCTGGTAACAGGGCCTTGCGGATCTGATGGTCTGGAAGCATTCTGATCGGTCGTAGGCAGTTGTAAGGAATTCTGCCTGTCTCATCCTTCTGGATCTGCAGCTGTAGAAGTAGTCCTTATGTTAACCATGATGAATAGTCAAGCTCTTTCCTAGACTTGATGCAAATCTAATAGGATGGAAGAACTTTAAACTTTGAGATCTGGATCTTCTTCTTAGATTTATGCAATCCGATATCGATAGTAGATTCAACAAGCAGGAGAAAAAACTGGTTTTTCTCAGTGAAAGCACCAAAGTGTTTGTACCAAAATTGGGCACAACCCTCTTTGGAAGTGTTTGAAGAGATAAAATGAAGAAAGTAAATGTAAAAAGAGGATTATCTAACAAACAATCCAAAAAATAATCAGAAAAACAGCAAAGAACACAGAGATTTAGAGTGGTTCGGCGTGTTGCCTACGCCCACTATGAAATGATTGATCTTTATTAACTTTTCTTGATGGTTACAACTGATTACAATAGTAGATATGGAGTACAGTAGTGAAATTCGAGTACAATGGTGAATTCGGCAGAGTCTGGACGTCAGAGAGCAAAAAGATCCTTTTTCTGCAGGCTCTAGGATGCTATTTATAGGCGTAGGCTGCAAATATCTCGCTTAGATCTTGGGAGACCTCTTCTGGCACGTGGGTGGGCCCACGCGATCGATCCCATGTGGTTTGCACTCGGCCAGTGATCGATACGAACGAATTTCGTATCGATCAGGATTTGGCCCAATCGAGTCAAAATTGAGCACGAACATTGTTGATGATGTACGCAAGCTCCTGTGAAAATTTGGTAGCATTTGGACTTGTAGATTCTGAGTTATGATCGATACTAATTTGTGTTTTTCGGTTGTCGTTCTCTTTGCATCGACGCTGTTCGAATCGATCATTTCGTATCGATGATCATGCACGTGATGCCAGTCGATGTGGCGCTTCCTTTTAGGATTGATCAATGTAAGGAATCGATGCAAAGTGTACCCCTGGAATCGATGCAAAAAAGGAACACGAACGTTATGGATATGAACGAGCACGAATACAGATGCGAGCGAAGAATGCCCACGTCTCCAGGAAAGAAGCGTTCAACGCGGCAAGAAGAGCGGATCCGGCCTTGGAAATAGCGCCACGTAGTCGACGCGCACGTATTCCTGATCGATGCAAAGAGGATCGACGCAAAGGCATGGATTCGAAGACAGCAGTCAACGGAAAACACGATCTTACATCGATCATATCTCACAAATCACTGATCCAAATGCAATGAAATTTTCACAGGAGCTTACGCACAAGGTAAAGAATGTATCTGCCAAGTTTCAGCTCGATTGGATCATTTTTTGATGGATACGAAATGGTTTCGAATCGATCACAGATCGAGTCGAAACTTGGTGAGGTCGGTCGCGTGGGCCCCCTCACGTGCCAGAAGAAGTCTCCCGAAGTTTGAGCATGATCTCAGCCTCCTACGCCTATAAATAGCTCCCCAAAGCCTACATAAAAAGGATCTTTTGGCCATCCAACGTCCAGACTCTGCCGGATTCGATTCCACTTCTTTCCACTGCTGTTGTACTCGAAATTCTTCATTTTAACTGCTGTAATCATCTGTAACCAGCAAGGATAATCAATAAAAGATAAAACTTTAAAGTGGACGTAGGCCGGAGATAGCCGAACCACTATAAATTGTGTGTCACTGTTCATTATTTCTGGATTGCTGTTTGTTGCTTGCTTAGATATGAGATTTGTGTTTGAATATTGCTGATTTGTATTCATACACTGGTGCTTTCACAATACTTGGGGTTTGTGACCATTTTTGGCGCAAACACTTTGGTGCTTTCACTAAGAAGGACTAACACCCGCTATATTGGATTGAAGTTCAGATTTGGAAAGCGTGAAGAGTTGAGATTTGAAAGACGATGACTCGACAAACAAGACAGAGAGCTGAGAGAAGTCAACAAGGAGGAAGTCAAGAGGCATCCTCCGGAGCTGGAGAAGGACAAGCTTCGATTTACATTACTAGAGACGAAATGGAAGCTATGGCAAATTCATTGCATGAGAGGTTGTTGAAAAGTTAACAGGATATGATGCAGGCTTTCTTCGAGCAGATGAGAGCTGTAGGTACACAGAACCTTGGACCAGCTACAGCGGTTGTGAATGTGGAACAAGGAGCTAGGGCTATGGAACCCAATGGAGGACAGAATACAGAACCAGAAGGCAATCAACAAGGGCTTGGGGGCAGGCCCGCAGGATCCAACGCAGGGGGACCTTTGGAAGGAGTTCAACAGGCTAGAGCCAACGTTGCTGCTAATGAGCCACATGAAGAATATGTGCCGGAGTTCCCTCAGGAGCATGGGGGCAACCCCTCACAGGCAACGCTGGATTAGTGGAAATCATCAGGAAGACTATGCGTGGAGGTTTGACCAATAGAGATTTGAAAGGAGTGAACAGGAGTCTGTTCGCTCGGGAAATCAGGATAGCTCAGAATCCACCTAAGTTCAAGTTACCTAGCGTGGAAGTATATAATAGCAAGGCTGACCCGACTGATCACTTGATGAGATACACTAGACACATGGAAGTGCTGGGGGCATCAGAGGAAGTGATGGCCAGATGTTTCCCGTTGTATTTGACATATCTAGCTGCAATGTGGTTTAGGCAGCTGGAAGAAGGATCTATCAGGACTTGGAGGGAATTGGTGGATAGGTTTTTGGAACAGTTTCGGGTCCATATCAAAAGACCTAAGAACGTGATGACGTTAACATCGGTAAAGCAAAGGACGGATGAATCGCTTAGAGCATTTCTAACTCGATTCAATGCGGCAGTTGCTTCGGTGGATCGGCCGGATCCATCGATGGTTTTAATGGCAGCGGTATCGGGAGTTAGAGAGGATTCGGATTTCAAGGTATCTTTAATACGAGACCCACCTCTGGATCTCGGAGAATTCTTTCATGAGGCTGAGAGGTTCCTCCGACAAGAGGATGCATGTTCAGATTTAAAGTTAAAGGAAGTGAATGCAACTAAGGGTGGAGGACCATCCAGTAGAGGTTCGGATAAAAATAAAGAGAAAAGGAAGTTGGAAGATGATTCTGAAAAGCCAGGAAGCGATGGAAGGATCCAAAGTTTTCCACATACACGGGATTAAACGAGACACTGGAGCGGATATACTTGGAAACCGGAAATCGCCTTCCTTATCGGAGGACGGCTAGGAGAGAACCATCCGAGCGGGAAAGGGCATCAGGAAGGCACTGTCTCTACCACGATTTGGATGGGCATGATACCAACAGCTGCAGGCACTTAAAGGACATAATTGAGGAGCATGTGAGGAATGGACAATTGAGGCAGTATGTTGGGGCTCGGAATGCAGCGGTGGAGCAGGAGCAACCACCACCTACCTCAAGCCATGAGGGTGTGAGGCCCAGGAATGATGGTCGATTGGTCATCAATTTACTGGGGTAATATGAAATAAGTAACAAACCATTGGCGAGCAACCAAGTCATTTACACATGTATGGGGACGGAGATAGCCCCTAGGCATGCTCTGAATGATGATAAACCGCGAAGCCATGGTTTTCGAAATCTGTCTTATGTTTTTTGATTGGACACTTGGTTTTCTGGTTTGGTTTTGGAGTTTGGTTTGAACTCCTGGTTTTGTTTGTTTTCTGTTTTGGATTTTCGTTTGGATGACTGGTTTCTGTTTTGGATGCTGATTTGGATTTCTGATCTTTTTGGTTTGACTTGGATTTTTGATTGGATTTTGACTGGATTTTTGTTTGGGTTTTGATAAAATGGTTGTCGGGTATGGATTATGCCTAGCGTGGGGTGAGTCGTTTTGCCCAAACGTGGTAAAGTGACTCATTCAGGTCATCAAGTATGGACTATGCTCGATAAGGGTCCGGAGAGACCAGGATTCGGCCTAGGACTTAGGCCCCCGGGTTTATCAATTATTGTTTTAGGTCGTTGGGTATGGACTATGCTCAACAAGGGTCCGGAGTGACCAGGATTCGGCTTAGGACTTAAGCCATGGCGTTACTTACGTCTAGGGACACTGGACCAAGGTCGTCAAGTGTGGATTGCGCTTGGCAAGAACCCGGAGAGGTTAGCTCAACGTCCAGGGATACTAGACCACGGTCGTCAGGTGTGGATTGCGCTTGGCAAGAACCCGGAGAGGTTAGCTCAACGTCCAGGGATACTGGACCACGGTCGTCAGGTGTGGATTGCGCTTAGCAAGAGCCCGGAGAGGTTATGGATTTGGATATCGACCCGGAGAGGTCTTGGATTCGGTTATTGGCTATTGACTAAGGATGGATTACAACTCGGTTATCGAGTTTGGATGGACATGGAATTGGCTATGGACTTTCGATATCGGATTCGGAGTTATTCAAAACACGCCTTATTATCGTAAGGCATGTTTTGGGGGGCAAATGTTATCCCACCTTTTGGTCAAAGCTAGAATATTAACAAATTGGCAAGGAACGATGGATACCAGGATTGGGGATTGATTAGGAACAAGGTTGCAATGGATGTCGTCGGGATTTGACCGGGCTCCGATCAAGGCAAAATCGATTGGAGGTGATGATCAATGCTAGAAAAGGCTATGTTTCAAGTTTCGGGTCAATCGGAGGTCGAATACACAAGATACAGATGGATAAAGGTACGTTAGGCATGGTTCGTATCGATGCATTTCGCATCGATCGGCAGATGGTGTTTCGAGTCGATACGGTTCGTATCGATCAGGTACAGGGCGTAGTGGTGGACTTCAAATCGACATTGTTCATATCGATCAGCATGGACTTGGCTCAATGACTTCGTATCGATCAGGTAAGCAGGCAGGTGGGGCTTTGTTCGTATCCATCAGGTAGAATACTATTTGCATCCATCGGGTAATGCTTCGTTCGCATCCGCTAGGTAAGGTCTTGTTCGTATCCATCATAAGGATAGGCTTCGTACCCATCCTCGTCACAACCACTTCGTATCGATGACTCCTATGCTCGCTTCGTATCGATCAATGTAAGGAATCGATGCAAAGTGTACCCCTGGAATCGATGCAAAAAAGGACCACGAACGTTATGGATATGAACGAGCATGAAATACGGATGCGAGCGAAGAATGCCCACGTCTCCAGGAAAGAAGCGTTCAACGCGGCAAGAAGAGCGGATCCGGCCTTGGAAATAGCGCCACGTAGTCGACGCGCACGTGTTCCTGATCGATGCGAAGAGGATGGACGCGAAGGCATGGATTCGAAGATAGCAGTCAACGGAAAACACGATCTTACATCGATCATATCTCACAAATCACTGATCCAAATGCAATGAAATTTTCACAGGAGCTTACGCACAAGGTAAAGAATGTATCTGCCAAGTTTCAGCTCGATTGGATCATTTTTTGATGGATACGAAATGGTTTCGTATCGATCACAGATCGAGTCGAAACTTGGTGAAGTCGGTCGCGTGGGCCCCCTCACGTGCCAGAAGAAGTCTCCCGAAGTTTGAGCGTGATCTCAGCCTCCTACGCCTATAAATAGCTCCCTGAAGCCTACATAAAAAGGATCTTTTGGCCATCCAACGTCCAGACTCTGCCGGATTCGATTCCACTTCTTTCCACTGCTGCCGTATTCGAAATTCTTCATTTTAACTGTTGTAATCATCTGTAACTAGCAAGGATAATCAATAAAAGATAAAACTTTGAAGTGGACATAGGCCGGAGATAGCCGAAGCACTATAAATTGTGTGTCACTGTTCATTATTTCTGGATTGCTGTTTTTTGCTTTCTTAGACCTGAGATTTGTGTTTGAATATTGCTGATTTGTATTCATACACTGGTGCTTTCACAATACTTGGGGTTTGTGTCCATTTTTGGCGCAAACAGATACGAAGAGCGCAGTTCCCCTGATCGATACGAAGACGAGTGCACTTGATGGATTCGAACAAGAACGATACGAAGAAGGACTTTCGCCGGTTGCTTGATGGATACGAACAGATCGACTCGAACATGGTTTTTCGATGGATACTAACGGCTTGATCACTTGAGTTGTATCGACCATATCTTGAGCATACAAACTCCGATTGACTTGAAACTTGGAACGTTGGCTTTTATAGCTTTGCTGGTCCTATCATATCAAGTGTAGCATGATCCGGACTCGGATAAAATTTATCGACATCCATAGTGAACTTGTGTATGACTAATCTTCAGGATAACTATCCTCGGTTTTCAGTTAAGTCTTTGGTATCATGGCCTTGCCAAAAGGCAGGATAACAGATACCGATCCATATTCTTTAGGATTTGGGCCATGTGATCCCTTTTATAGGTCTATATGGTCTTGGAGGTCCTTCTGCCAAATTTTCAGGAAGTTATTTTGCCATCTTTGTCTATAAATACAGGCATGGTTGTTCATTTTCGGGACCTCTACGCTACTAGTTGCTTTGTACTCTATTGTATATAAGGATTTTCATCTGATCCCTATTGTACTCAGTTTACAAAGTGATTAATAAAGTAATCTATTCAAAGTGGACATAAGCAAACAATGTCGAACCACTATGAATCATTGCGTTCTTGTTATTACTTTAATTTTCTACTATTTCATTGCGATATTCCTCCATTTTCATAAGCAAACAGTGTTGAACCACTATGGATGTTTTTTCCAATTTTTGGTGCAAACATTTTGGTGCTTTCATTGAGAGGGCTAGATTCTCAACCCTATTTGGATCCTTTTGTTGCTACTGGATTGCATAAATCCCTTGGAGAGATCCAGAATTATCTTCAAGAAGCTTGTTGTTCTATTCATATTTCCAAAAGTCCAAGGAAAACTATCAACAATGGTTAGGAATACTAGATCTACATCTCAAAATGATGAAGGAAAGGAGAATGCTAGTATCCAGAAGGGAGGCATAAGTAATATACTAGTGGATTTGAATGCTACCCATCCAATTGATGTCTAGAATCTAGCTGATTCCACGACAAGAGCTAAATTCCAGAATCTGATGAGAGAGCTAGTGAATAGTCGTCGATGGTTGCATCAGCAGATCCAAACCAATATCGACCTAATGAACTAATTCAGTCAGCAACAGCATGGGAAAGCTAGAAGGGACCCTACCCCTTATTCTGCCTCGAAGAGTTCTAGTTCATCAGATGATTATCATAGATGCAGGCATCGCAGAATTGGTGGATATCGTGCTAAAGCTTCAGGACATCAGCAGGCAAACCTACCCAGTCAGTTAAGACTGATTGGTGCCGATCCCTACATAGGGATTAGTACCGATCCCTCCTCTAGAGGAGGGAGCCTACCTTTCCATGTCCAAGCCTAGGCTGGAGCTGCTGCAACTGATTTGGATGTCGAAGTTTCGGTGGATGCAGACCAGTTAGTTCCCAGGAATGACGATGAAGTGAATGTACGTGATATACATCGAGAGGATGTTAAGCCAAAAAGGCGTGGAACGGTCGGTAGACATCGACCAGACCATTCACGTGAGGTGGAGCACGACCATTGCTTGGCTCCCACTATCCAAACACTAGATTTGTCAGCTATGGTTAGATGACTAGTGAGAGAGAGAGAGCCAAGTTTTGACTAATGATGATTGAGGGATCTTGAGAAGTCATATCTTGTTCACTAATAATATCTTTCATGTCGAGTATCCATGGAGGTTCAGTATGTCGTCGATGCCTGCCTACGAGGGAAAAACCAACCCTAGGCATCACATCATGAGATATGACTGGCTGATGGATGCAACAAAAGTTGATGGATGCAACCAAGTGTAGATGTTTTCCAATCACTCTCACTGAAATAGCAATGATGTGGTTTACGAGATTACTCCTACGGTCCATCTCTAGATTTGATGATTTAGCGACGAAGTTTGTGGAGCAATTTCGTATGCATGCAACTCACCCCAAAGATGTGATGTCCCTATCCAACGTGATCTAGGCTCTGGGAGAATCACTGAAAGATTATTTAGAGAGATTCCATACAGCCGTCACGGAAGTCAGTAATCCAAATGACCATTCAATATTAATGGAGGTAACAAGAGGGATTGACGCAGATTCTGATTTTGGTGATTGGTTAGCTGGCAAGCCACCCACAATGTTGGAGCATTTCTATGCAAAAGCAGCTCAATATTTGAGGAAAAAGGAAGCCAAACGCTCTAGGAAGAAGAATGTTGTGGGACCATGTGGAGAGGAAGTGCACAGTAACATTGCGGTGAAGTAATCTGATGATATTTCTAGAAAAGTTCAAGTGAGTGTCCAAAATAAACCGAATCAGCATAGGAAAGGTGAAGATAGGAACCATGAACGAGAAAGGGATTCTGGAAGAGGAAAGCCTAAGATTCCAATGTATGATACCTACACACCACTGATTGCTTTTCTAAAGAACGTCTATTTGTCTACCTGCAATACCATGCAGTATAGAAGGCCACCTCCGATAGAATCGACGAAGAAGTAGAAACAAAATGGAATATATTGCTGGTTCCATGAATGCTATAGTTATAGCACGAATGAATAAGCATCTCTAGGAAGTTACAGCAGTTTGTTAAAACTCCGTAGGATGGCGGCAAGGGACATCTGATCCCAACCAAGGACAAGTTCCACAAAAGGCCGAGGAGCCTGTGTGGACTGGTGGAAGATTATTGATCAATACAATGGTTGGAGGACCGTATCCAGCTGATAAGAGTTGGCGTGAGATGGAACGCTATGCTAGTGCGATTAGGCTTGTGAATTTTGTGTTGTTCGAGTACAAAAGATGGAGCTCTGGCAAAACAGCATCGTACAATGGCCGACGACATTGTATTTAGAAACAGAGATGTAGATAAGGTGGAGGCACCGACAACCGACCCAATGGTCATTTCGGCCATGATCGGCCCCGCCTTAGTTAGAAGGATTTTGGTTGATTGTGGAAGTTCCGTTAATATAATTTTCAAAAATGCTTACGATCAGATGAGGATGGAAGCCAAGGACTTGAAACTGTCTATAGTCCGCATTCATGGCTTTAACGGTGTTGCGACTAAAGCAGTCATATATGTCAAATTGCCTATGGAGTTAGGGGAAGGTGACCATGGGAGAGTGAAGATTTTACCATTTGTTGTCTTGGATGTTGACTCTCTGTACAATTCTTTTCTGGGCCGACCAGCCTTAGCTGAATTCTAGGCAGCTCTTGCCCCATGGTGTTTGACTTTGAAGTTCCCAACTGATAATGGTGTTGGAGTTGTGCATGGTGATCACGCAACCGAAAGTGCCTGTTATGCGGCTAAGTTGAGAGATGCTCAATGGAGAGAGAAAGGTAAGGGTGTGGACAAATCTCTTCGCATCCGAACCACCGAAGATTGACATCGACGCCTGGACCTTGGCTCAGACGTCACAGTTGGTTCTATAAAGACGTAGATTTAAGGGATGTTGAGGATGAGCCTAAAGAGACCAAGGCTGCACCAACTGAGCTGACGATTGACATCATGGTCTGCCACGATGACCCGTCATGAGTTTTGAAGATCGGATCACAGCTCATCCCCCCGATGATGAAAGAACTAGCTGGTTTTCTCCAAGCGAATCTCGATGTGTTCACTTGGACTCACTCTGGCATGTGTGGGATCTGGCCTGCCATTGCGAGCCATGCATTAAATATCGACCCAAGACATGTCCTGGTCGAACAGAAAAAGTGTGGCATGGATCCGAAGAGATCTGCTGCCCTTAAAGAGGAGGTAGATAGACTCAAAGGCAATGGTTTATTCGCCACGCCCTCTACCCTAAATAGGTATCTAATCTTGTACTTATGAAAAAGGCGAATGGAAAGTGGTGGATATGCGTTGATTATTCAGACTTGAACAAGGCGTGCTCGAAAGATAGTTTTCTCTTTCCAAGGATCGACCAGCTGGTAGACTCAATAGCAAGACACAAATTGCTATCTTTCATGGATGCATACTCTAGATGTAACCAAATCTCGGTGCACATTCCTCATTAGGAGCATACCAGCTACGTTACCGATGTTAGATTGTATTGCTATATGGTAATGCAGTTTGGATTGAAGAATGCTAGGCGACCTATCAGCGCCTAGTCAATAGAATATTTAAAGATCGGATTAGAAAGACGATGGAAGTATAAATGGAGGATATGCTTGTGAAATCACAACGATGAAGCGACCACATTAAAGAATTGGCAGAGATGTTCGATATCCTCCGATATTACAAAATGAAGATCAATCCTCTGAAGTGTTCTTTTGGCATTGCATCAAGAAAGTTCTTGGGTTTCATCACCAATGCCCATAAAATCGAAGCTAATCCAAAAAAGATTCAAGCAATTCGCAACATCCAAGTGTCGAAGACCATCAAAAAAGTACAAAGCCTAAATAGGAAGGTTGCCGCCCTAAGTCGATTTATTTCTAGAGCCACTGATAAATTCATTCCTTTCTTCGATTTGATTAGAAGAGGGAAAAGGAACTTTGAATGGATGCAGGATTGTGAAGACGCATTCCAAGTTTTGGTGAACCACCTAGAGAGGCCTCCCATCTTGTCAAAACTGGTGGATCACGAAGACTTATATATCTGCATGGTCGTGTCAGTGCACGCTATAAGTGCTGCACTGCTTAACGAAGAGAATCAGATCCAGTGACCGGTCTATTATGTTAGCAAGCAATTAACAGGAGCTGAAAGGAACTGTCTGTAGATAGAGAAATTGGCGTACTGCTTGTTGATTGCCCTGTGAATGCTCCGCCCCTATTTTCAGGCTCATTCTATCAACATTTACACCACCAACCATTACGAAAGTTCCTACAGCGACCTGAGACATCTGGGAGGTTACTCAAGTGGAACATCGAAATGAGTCAATTTGACATTTCTTATCTCCATTAGAGAGCTATCTAGGGATAGGCACTGGCAGACTTTATAGCAGTATTCACTCCACAAGACGATCTCCTAGAGAGCGGTGAAGCCCCTACCATTCGATGGAAAATGTATATGAATGGAACATTGTTCTAGAGTCGGAATCGTGTTAGTGACTCCGAAAGATCGGTCAATTTGCTATGCGTTGAAGCTTGACTTCCCTTCAATGAACAACGAAGCTGAATATGAAGCTCTGATTGCTGGACTTAAACTTGCCAGAGAATTAGGGATAAAATCTCTCCAAATATTTTGCGACTCACAGGTGGTAGTATACCAAGTCAAGGGAGATTACCTAAGCTAAAGGACAACAACTCGTCTCATACCTTATCCAAGTCCAAGGGTTATTGACTGGCTTTGAGTATTGTGACGTCACGCACATTCCCCGGGATCAAAACAAAGAGGCTGACTCGTTGGCAAAGTTTGCTAGCACTGGGGATGCACAACATATGGGCTTGGTTCCATTTGAAGTACTAGACGCTCCAAGCATAAAACAGATGGAAATTGACTGGGTACTAGAGATGGAGCCGGAAAAGGAGTCGTGGATGACTTCGAATAAAGACTATTTGCTACAGGGAGTCTTTCCCAAATGAAGGAATGAAAGGAATCAATTCCTTCGCAAAGCTTCGTGATATATCATTCGGGAAGGAGTTATGTATATAAAGGGTTTTTCTGTTTCCCTTCTCCGGTGTATCACTCACGATGAAATAAAGTGAGTCCTAAAGGATGTTCATAAAGGGGAATGTGGCGATCACACTAGAGGGCAAACCCTAGTGAAGAAAATACTCCGTTATGGATATTATTGGCCGATTGTCAACCGAGATGCTGCTGATTATGCTAGGCGATGTAACAAGTGCCAGATATACACAAAAGTTCCAAGAGCTCCACCAACAGAAATCACACAAATGGTCAGTCCATGGCCATTTTCCATATAGGGCATAGATATTATCGGTTCCTACCAATCTCTAAAGGTGGTGCGAAGTACGCCATCGTTGCAGTTGATTACTTCACCAAATGGGCCCAAGTGGAACCTTTAGCCCCGATCATGACAAAGAAAATTATCATATTTTGGAACATCATCTGTCGTTTGGCCTTCCACGAACCATTGTAACTGATAATGAGTATCAATTCGACGACACTGAATTCAACGACTTCTACCGTCGGCATAATATTGAGAAGAGATTTGTGGCAGTGGCTCACTCTCAAGCAAATGGACAAGTCGAAGCAGTGAACAAAATTATAAAGTCCATTATGAAGAAGTGTTTGGAAAAGGCTAGAAGCAAGTGGGTGGATGAACTGCCAACAGCACTATGGGCTTACAGAACAACCCACAAGTCCGTGATTGGCCATACTCCGTTCGCCCTTGCTTATGGCTCTGAAGCCGTCATTCCTGTTGAACTTGAAGTTTCTTCTTATCGAGTGACCTATTATGATCCCAGAATGATTAGGGATATCCTTTTGGAATCTCTAGATTTTATAGGTGAGAAGCACGAAGAAGCTGATTTGAGGGCAGTTGCACATCAACATCGAGTCGCTCGATACTATAACACTAAAGTCTGACCAAGAACCTTTGAAATCAAATATCTCATCCTGAAACGGATTTTTCCTGCCCTATCACACATGAATCCTACTTAGGAAGGACCGTATGTTATTGAACAGAGGCTTGGAGAGGGAACTTTCAAGCTAGCAACTGTTGATTGCATCGCACTCCCAAGGGGATGAATAGCGAGCGCAACGACGCCATTTCACTTATATTTCCTTTTCATTTAGTTGTATTCAATTTTTGTATTTTCTT
The DNA here is from genome assembly GCA_030737815.1 of Allium fistulosum. Classification (NCBI taxonomy): domain Eukaryota; kingdom Viridiplantae; phylum Streptophyta; class Magnoliopsida; order Asparagales; family Amaryllidaceae; genus Allium; species Allium fistulosum. The sequence continues at coordinate 371,437,947 of CM060908.1, forward strand.
TAGCATTTCATTTTCCAAAATATGTAATGAGACAAATTATGTCATTTCTTTCTGTTTGGAAAATAAAGTTTGAAATTTCCATCATACCTATGATTGATGTAACATTACATATTAGTTGCGATACCCGATTAACTAATATTGATATGTCCGAGCAGGTTCCCAGAGTTATGAGCTAGCCGATTACATAAGTTCACGATTGAACTAAACAAAATGAACATGCCCCGACCGCTCATCCGAGGATTCTCACTCACAACCTATCGACGGAGCACATAACGAGCAGTTGATGTGACTTAACCATCTTATAATCAACTAATCCCACCAAGCGATGGGACATACATGAATCAAAACCGATCATGATGCGACCGATCACTCGCTAAGTTAAACCCCGGACTTGGGGGTAAATCAATCAATTTAGGAAAGTACGGTCCGACTATTTTTCGACGTAACTCTAAGTCCCCAAAGTGTGGGCTGGAGTATAAACACAAGTTAGGTGCAATTCAACCACCCGCTAACTAACTCTTATCCCCATAGTGTAGATATGAGTATAAAAAAATAGATGAGTGCGGTTCGACCACTCACTATTCCATAAACTTCAACCTGATACGGACAAGAAGAGTATAAACTCGTTAAAGATGGAGTTTGACCATCCAATATCTGACTCCGCTAACCCGAGACTGGGGGCAGGAGTATAATCACTCAGACTGCTGAATCCGACAACGTAGCATTAGGGCTTGAGCCAGTGTCTGATACAACTTAAGGCAACGACCATATGGAGGCCTTGAGTGTAAATTAATGGACGATTTTCCAAATTAACGAGCAACGAATTACAAGTACATTGAATGGAAAAGTAATAGCTCGACTACTTAGACAAAATTCACATAAGAGTTCGACAGTAAACAAAGAACTTTTATTTGCATATTAAACTTCAAAATTATGGTACAAGTTTGTTCAAAAATGGGGGCCGTACTCGCGCAATCACGGCCAACAAAATAGAAAATGACTATACATTATGTATACAAACCAAGCTGAAGTGACGGCTATTTCTTCAGTGTTTTCTCCTTTTTGGGTTTTTTGGGAGTGGATCCACCTTAACCTTTAATCGTCCTATTTTAGATCCTCGACCACCCTTGGCGGGAGAGCTTTGAGACATTGGAGGGCATTCTCTAGGAAATGACCTGCCCGGTGGAATGACTTGTAATGGGACGAGATTTGGATCGTTGATGTCCACGTTAGCAGGCTCATCCTTAGCTATTTTCTTCATCAACTCCTTTCTCTTGATGCGCTCATTTAAGCTAAGTTCATCGATACGTTTGGTGACACCAGTGATCACAACGTCATTTGATTCATCTAGCAATGGCGGGTCATCAGCTTTTTCATCATCAAGTGCTCCGATAATTTGAGCGTCGGGCCATGGAATGTCAGTGGCTGCCGAAATTTCAGTAGATGTCAATTGTTGCTCCACGGTGGCACCACTTCCTAGAGTCTGGCTGGGACTCGGAAGACCTGCAGATTCGTGAAAACAAAATGATAAGCACATGACTATTGGGCACGAGGAACGAAATCTCTTGAATAATGGAGAATAAAGTAGGATACCTATATCCAGCTGACTTTCAGTTTTCGTCGGAGTGCTCCTCTCTAGAATAGGAGTTAGCACCTTTGGTTGATAGCCGGGTCTGTCTGGATCGTAGCTCAGATCCTGTGTTGGGTCAAGAGAAGCTAACGCTCCAGCCATTTGAAGTGTAGGGAGACCTTTTGGATCGAACTCTAAAGACTGAACAATGTTTTTCCCTCTGCTGGAAGGTGCTAAAATATCAGAGTATCGAAGTCTCGTAGCAGTAAGGTCTAAAGGTCCTACATTCGGAACACACAACCTTCCTTTCTTCCTCAACCACCCATTTTGGTGAACACTGAAATCCTTTAGGTCATCGCTCTCTATTCCTTCCCTCAACCTTCTGATCCGTTCAGCCAAAACTAGATCCTCCTCCTGTTTAGAAGCTATCTTCTCAATCATTACTGGTCGAATTTCTAAACAAGACAACATAGCACTTCCCACACTTGAACCTACCTCGGATCTAAACTGCACACTACAAGCTAATAATGCTTCCAAATCTTTCCATTCAGCAATCATATCCAATACTATATAGCTAACTCCAAGTCATGCGTTGGATACCTAACTTCATGTGGTCTGACCTGTCTAGAAGCATAAGCAATCACTTTACCTCTTTGCATCAACACAGCTCCCAATCCAGTTCCACACGCATCAGTATAAACAACCAAATCTTGATTCCCCTCCGGAACCACTAACACCGGTGCATGGGTCAATACATTTTTCAAACTCTGGAATGCTTCCTTATACTTATCAGTCCATACGAACTTCACATCTTTTCACGTAAGCTTAGTCATTGGTGTAGCTATCCACGAAAAATCTTTTATAAACCTCCGATAATATCCAGCCAATCCAAGAAAGCTCTTAATCTCGGTCACCGTCTCGGGTCTCTTCCAATTATTCACCGCTTTAATCTTAGTCGGATCTACAGACAACCTTTTTTATGAGCAGCTTCTAAACGGTTAACCGCCTCAGACGTTTCTTTAGCGCTCTTTTCTACCTCGGTTAGCTTTACTGTTAACTCTGAGATCTCATTGTTATAATGTTTAATAATATCATTATCATCGATCGCCTCTAGCTTTAGAAAAGCGATTTCATGTTGTCCTTCGATAGACACCTCGGAGATTTTTCGACTAGATGCTGGAATGATTTGTGATGCACGAAATCGTCATTGATGCACGCACGGGAGCTCGCTTTAGCACTCCCTGGAATTGTATGAATGGAAGGAAGGAACTTAAGCCCGTCAAAGCAAATATTCAAAAAATTGACTTTAAGTTCAGCCAGATTTTATACTGTGGAAGCCTTAGGACCTGCAGTAGGCAAAGCAGGATCAAAAGTAACAAGTGGGCGTTCTCTTGACCTACAATCGTGGGACTGCCTAGAACCAGATGAACCTGAGTACTGCTCAGGCGGTACAGCAATTTAAGGAGCATGGAAAGAAGTCTGATCGCCGCTGTGTACCGGAAGATTAGACTATGCTACCTGATGAGACGATTAAGATTGGGACTTATGTTCGGAAGATGAAGACTCACTTGAACGACGACTTCTTTTCCGACGGTCATCTATCTATATGCCTACCTGATTCTGGACCACGACTGGATCCATACTAAGTTAAAGAGCCTCTAAAGCAATCGAAGGTGCGGGATTGAGGCATAGCACCTGCAAACCAAACAAGAATGCATAAGTGACCATCGAACAAAAGATAGACGAAAATAGTGTAGTGAAGCATGCGTGATAGTAAGTGTCCTAGTGTCCCCCTGATGGACCAGTTTCTGTAGCCTTGCTCATAGGGGTTTTCCCCCCACTACTAGTGGGAGGAATGTTGTCACCACTCCTGGTGGGAGAATTGAGCTGCCCAATACTGATGTTAGGGAAGTCATAAGTTATGATATCATCAAGAATCGAAAGATTCGAGAACCCTTCTATTGAACTTTCTAAATGTTGAGAAGAAGACTCTTCATCAACTAAAGTGATAATAAACTAAGGTTCTTTAGCTGTATTCCTCTGTGGAGTTTATACGCAAGCATGTGAGATTGTCCACCCTGTGATGGTTCACCATGGGCGCATTGCTCGGACCCACATCACATCGCCAGGTTTGTTGATTTTAGCACCTCTGATTTCGCCCTCTTCGGCGTCGTCTGGAACTCTCTCGACTGGGGGCACGACAGGATTATTAGCACCGCCTTCTTGTTCCACTACAGTTCTTGGTGGTGTAGCGCTTGCTGGAAGCCCAATGTTGCGACCTTCTTCTAGCAGCCCAAAGAGGGATAACCATTCATCGGTTACAGGGGATCTAATGTCCCTGTCTTCAACCGGGATGACACCAATTGTAGAAATCTCCCTTGAGAAACTATCGCCTTCTGAATGTGGATGGACACCTATAGATTTTCAAAGTATTAGTTAGTTCAGGATATGACTTGGGCTAAGGAATTCAAGAATAAAGTGAAGACAACACTTACGTCCCTCTAACCATCGCCTCGCGAAGCCAAGCGGACAACGAACATAGAGTCATCATGTTTAAAGAGGCCGAGTTTGTTCCAAGCGCTAGTTAAAACTTGACAATTGGGTAGGGGCTTGAGAAAAGTGTAGGAAAGGCTCCCTGTTCGTCGTTTGAAATTGTAAATAAACCTGATGCCCTTAGGAGATGGTGAGTGGAACAGAACATCCATGAATAACAAGAAAGTGCCATGAATGAAGGCATAGCTGTTCGAATGTAGTTGAGAAGGATCCATTCCAAGGTAATTTAGCATCTCCCAGATAAAAGAATTAAAGGGTGGCACGCATCCAACCCAACACATGAATTTATTGCATGTCGTATATACCTCTGGGGTAAAATGAGCCCGATCATTCATTGGGGGGACTAGAACATCTCCAAATGGAATCCCATGTTTAGAGCATAGTCTACGAAGAGCAACCTCGCCAATTCTGGAGGCTTGGAAATTCGTCGAGTTATCTAGAAATATAGCACCTTCTACAGCATCGGAATAGGACTTATATCTTCCGCCGAAAGGACGAGAATATTGGAAAAAAGGTCGATCGATGGGCCAAAAACCACCTGTTGCTCAAATTGAAGATTAGGAGAAAGTTTGCCGAAACCAGCTGCAAAACTCGACTCGGCTCCGAGATTGGTAAGTTGATAAGGTTGTCAAGAAGGCATTGTAGTCAAACGCTCTAAATGTCTAGAGCCCATATCAACTAAACTCAGTAGATAACCGAGATTAGAAAAATATACATGTCTCCCCTTGCTAAGTGTAAGCTAATGTAATGTAGTGTTGTGCAGTGCAGAGATAAATAGTTCAAAATTAAAAGAAAAGGTAAATGACGAGATTTTGGATTTTGACCAGAGTGACCGTCATCACTGACCATCTCAACTAGCATTTAGATTAATCGGTTGTGTAAGCTTTGGGATCGACCATCGGCATGTCAAAGTGTGAAGTCCATTATTAAAGTCCATATGAAATGTTTTGGTTCACGTTCTAAGTCCCAGGAATTTGGTCGTTCAATTTCGAGCTTGATATTGGATATGTAAGCCCTATTGTTCATTATCGTAATATGTTCAAGTTCATTAGGATGAGATTGGTTCTAATTGTTTATGCGAATGAATATGGATTGGTTTTCAAGTACAATTCAAAGCTTAGAATCGGCTAAGTACCCATAGCCGATCCCTCTATCTAAAAAATAGCCAAACCTTATCTAGTCGACCCCATTATGCAAAACAACTGACCCCTATTAAAGGATTACAGCCGATCCCTATTCCAAAGCAAAACATTGATCCCTCTATCCACAACACACCACTGATGATAAATCTACTTGGGCGCATTCATAACTCTCCAACATTCCAACCGATCCCTCCTCTACTTAGCGAAACGATCGATCCCTTTTTCAAGCTATTCACTAACCACCCCTATACCACATAATAGCTACACTGATCCCTCCATCCTCATGCAACAACATCACTGATCCCTCTACTTCAACGCTTTCACACTTCCATCAAGCATTCACTCTGATCCTTTTCCTTCACCAACGCATGCCCAATCCTTTGAATCCTTCATCCTTCACTCTTTTCTTCCTCCTCCTTTACTACTTTGTAGAACTCTACATCATCATCGTCCATCTGGTCTCTGCCCCAACCCATGAATTAACGTAATCGAACCTAATATCTCGTTATGAATAAAAGGTTAGAGATAAGAAAAACTACCAAAGTATGTAAAGATCGAGTTGCTCAAGAGAAAATGATGGATTTTGATCCGAGTTATGGATGAAGCATCGGTCTAGAACAAGATAGAAATGGTGAGCCTGAGGAAGAAAGTGATATATGACTTAAGAGGGGGGATCGGGTTTTCAAGATTGGAGGAGGAGGGTTCGAAATCGAACTTGAAGAGAAGGAAGTTGAAGGAATGAAATAAAGTAAGAAGTGGTAGAAAAGTGTTAGTCTATATATTAAAGATGAGGGTTCGACCTGCCTTGTTTTCTTTATGAAGTCAGAAGAAAGGAAGAAGGGATCGTCAAGGAGAATTCTAATCCCTATGAATATATAAAAAGGAAAGGGGATCATCTAAAACAATGTCAATCCCTACACACGTAAAAAAAGAGAGATCGGCCATGAGCCTATGTGCATGCAAACAAGGACATGGGAGTTATGTAAAGAACATATATGCAAAATGTAATGAAATTGCATCTAATTCAACGAAAATTGGCGACGACCCATGAGCATGCAAACATGTTCGGAAGCCTACGATAAGAACATGTACTCGAACGTGCACGTGTATATTCTAAAAGTTCGATTTTTGAAAGCGATAAAAATTGGATTCAAACCTGAAGCTTTCAAGGTCGAGACCAGATCAAATAGCCAAAGCTTGCTATACTCGTAGAATCAGACATAGATAGAAATTGATGGAATATAATCCTGAACTTATACTATTGGAAGTCGACCAAGTGTCATGACGATCAAGAAGATGTCAAACAGTTTGGGAAAATAATTCGAGGGAAGGATAGTGACTATTCTAAGAACTGGATGGATTTCTTTCTAACAACTCTAACTAGCTTCGATTCAAAGCATGTTATGTTCAGCATAAGACGTACTTTGGGGGGTAAGTGTTATCTGGCATTTTGACCCGACTATATTTGAACTGATTGGACAAGTTAGATTTGATTGCCGTTAAGGCCAATAAGTCCAGAGCCATGATTGTGGGGTCCAGAAGTCAAGTACAAATTGTAACATGAAGCCATGATCAAACAAAATTGAGAGATACATATGTAGAATGTTCAAAGTATGGAATATGGTTCAACATATAGGAGGGATCAGCTATAGTCAATCCCTAAAATAGGGATTGGTATGTTTCAGGAAGCAAGTGCACTTTAATATAAAACAACCAATATCTCGAGATCCATAAGTCCAATGCATACGAAATTTTGTGAGCAAGATATGGAGACCTTAAAGAGCCTATCCTAGGGATCACACCTCAAAATGATGAAATAAGAGGGATCGGGCAATTCACATTGAAGAAAAGATCATGCAATAACTCAAGTTCCACTAATCCAAATGGCATGAAACTTGGAGGTTGAGCACATTTCAACATGGGAAAGCTAGCATAGGGATCGCACCCCCAAATTCTTCCAAAATAGGGATTGGTACCGATCCCTATTCTTTGGGATTTGGGCCATGCGATCCCTTTTATAGGTCTATATGGTCTTGGAAGTCCTTCTGCCGAATTTTCAAGAAGATATTTTGCCATCTTCGTCTATAAATACAGGCTTGGTTGTTCACTTTCGGGACTTTTACCCTGGTAGTTGCTCTGTACTCTATTGTAACAAAGGATTTTCATCTTATTCTTATTGTACTCGGTTTACAAAATGATTAATAAAGTAATATATTCAAAGTGGACCTAGGCAAAAAACGCCGAACCACTATAAAACTTTAATTTTTTGCTATTTAATTGTTATATTCCTCCATTTTCATTTTATATTCTTCATTTATTTCTCCATAATATTTATATTAGGTGTTTGTGCCAATTTTTGGTGCAAAAAACAACTTTACTCTAGCAAAGATATGTTTGCCATAACTCACTCAGATGCGATCTGATAGATCCAGCAATTAAGAGCCATGCTCTAAATACAGTTCTGAATATCGTCCCTATAAGATAGAAGAAAAGGCAGTTTGATAAAATTTGGGCTAATAAGGAATCAGTGGGAGGTTACTTAAGAATGGATTCATTAGAAAAGTCTTTTACCCAAAATGGTCGGCTAATCCAGTACTAGTTAAAGATTCTAAAGAAAAAGGTTGAAAGTACTTCGATTATACCACTCTAAATAAGGCATACCCCATAGATTGCTATCCTTTACCTAGAAAAGGTCAATTGATTGATGCAACAAGTGGACATTAGGTAACTTACTACTACAAAATAATGCCCTTTGAGTTGAAAAATGTGAGGGTTACATATCAAAGGATATTTAGTAAATGCTCGAAGAATTAAGGCCAATCCTGACCAAATCAAGTCAATTATGGGTAAGGAAGAGGAAAAAACATATAAACATATTTTCTTTTGATTGAATTCCCTTGTTTGAGCTCACCATTCCCAACATGGTAATTAATATGACTTCTTAGGTCGAAGATGTCACCGGGCCCTCATATTGGATCAAATCCCAAAAGGGTTATCTTTGTAAGCCCTCTAGCTTTCGAAAACCCACTCTTTAGAGTTCCATGATTTTCTCAAGCCTATTACCCAACCAAATAATGTGGGATAATACAAACCACCCTTTATTTTGATAAAATATTTTCATTTTTAAACCCTATTTGTCCAAAAGAAAGAGTTTTGGGAGTTTTTTTACTTTTGAATATTCTGCTAATTTAAGGAAATTTACACATTACTATTTCAAAAGTAGTTTGGAAAATAGTATATAGTTTTTATTGCGTTGGCCACAATTTTATTCTGAAGGATGTTTTAATAAGGTTGTCTCTAAAATTTTCTAAAAAATTGCATAATACCAATAAAGACAAAAAAAGAGTAGCTAATTGCAAAAATAGCTCATGGGATTTCAAGGCCAGAATTAGGATTTCAGAAAATAGATACAGAGTCCCTTAATTGAGGCATCAAATTTCTTTAATTGCTTAAATAGCTTATGAGAAGTTGAAAGACAGAGGAGTCTTCATTGAAAACCATAGTTTTGAACAAATCGAAAGGGCAAATTGGTATGAAAGTAGGATTTTTAATCTTCAAATCTCGAGTATCGATAATAAATTTATATATGTAAAGAAAGGAAAATCCAATGCCATTAATGGATCGTCCTATAGTTTTGGCATACTAATAATTAAAGACGTCACTTCTACTTTAAAAAAGGAAAGATTCGAGAAGGATTAAGTAACTACCATCATCAACATATGGGAAATAAAGTGGTAATGGCAACTGAGTAAATGAGTGCTAGCCTAAGATCAAGGGACATTGGGAATTGGAACGATAGATATATATTACCACACCATGGTCAAGAATAATCTTTCATCTATAAGAAGCAGCTCAAGAGAAATGAGTGGACCTGTAAGAAGAAATTCAAAAAGGATTTTTATACGGATCATTCGAGTCACAAGAAGTAAGGAAAGAAACAAGACAAGAAGTCATTAGCCACAAAGCAAGTCAAAATAGAATAGTTAATACTTTGAGACGAAATAAGTTCTTTGTAATCTAATATCACTCCAGGTCGAACCTGCAACTTTTGATGGAATAGAAAACTGCTATTTGACTCAAAAGAAAGAAAATTTTAAGTAACAATCAATTATTTGTCCAACCAATTGGAGGTTAAATCATCATCCAACACAATAATCCTTAAACTCTACATACAACAATGTTGTTAATTATGGAATTCAGTTTGAACTCAGGAAGATCATCCAAAAATGAAATAGCCAAAGTTCTATCTTTGAAATCTCAAATAGTAACAAAGTTGTAGAACCAATACGGAATGTCATAAATAACTATTGAATTTTAACAAAGATTAACATCGACGGTATGTAAGTTCCAAGGTACTGATTATCATAGAACGATCTTTACATAATCTCAATATGGATTATCGACAAAATCATTAAATGCAATCGAAAATATTATCCACAACATTAGAAAAGAGAATCGGGTGGAGGAACTACCGCTGATATCATGAACTTATCAAAAAATCACATATATACCTGATCTTTATCAAAAAGAAAGAAAATAAACCGAGAAAACCAAGAAGGAACCATTCATAAAGAAATAAATTGCAAATATTAGAATAATCGGATGATACCCATTGTTGAAATACTTGGTGAAAGAGGGAATACCAAAGGACAAAAGAGAAGTTAAAAAGAAAGACATCGAGCTCCAACCTTTACCGTGTTGAAAGAAACACTTTAATAAAAAATATTCGTCCGCTTACACGAAGCATGTTAGCCCAGGAAATGGCTCAAAATTATTAAGAGAAGACCATGAAGGATTTTTGAGGGAATTGTTCTAATGACATAAAGTTCGCCAAAAAAGTCATCGGATAAGGTTTTTGTTGGTCCAATATGAATAACGATGTTGAGAATTATATTACCAAATGAGTTAACCCCATTTTCGAGTTCATGACCCTTCGATATATGGGAACAGACTTAATAGGACTCTGACCTATGTCAAAAGGCAGAACCATTCACAGTAATAGCCATCGACCACTTTACCAAATGGGTAAAGGCAGAACCAATACCAAATATAACATCAGGAGAAGTGCTAAAGTTTGTGAGTAAAAACATATTTACCCAGTTTGTAATACCACATAAGATAATATCCAATAATGGAATTCAATTTGGAAGTAAGGAATTCACCAGATTCTACAACAAGGGTGGAATATTCAAAAGTTTTTCGCCTGTAGCTTATCTTGAGGCTAATAGAACCGTTGAAGCTGCCAACAAAACTATTAAAACTATACTTAAGAAACGACTGGACAAAGCAAAAGAAAATTTAGTAGAAGAACTACCGCTAGTACTTTCGGCATATAAAACTTCTACTAAGACCGCAACAGGACACATACAATTTTCTTAACATGTGGATGCGAAGCAATGCTTCTAATTAAAATTGAAGTTCCATCTCATCAAAAAATTGCATATGCATTTGACCCCAATCAAAAACCGAGGAAAGAATCCTTGGATTTAATCAATGAATCAAGTGATGAAATGGTCGAATATCAACAAAGGACATCAAGGTATTACAACTCTAAAGTTAAAGGAAGATCGTTTCAAAATAGGGATTTGGTTCTCCAAAAAGACATGGGGAATACCAAAAATCTGGCAGACGGACCACTTGGACCAAATTGGGAAGGACCCTTTGTAATTCATGAAGTAATTCCACCAGGGACTTATCGGTTGTGCTAAATTGATGGCAACATAATAGCAAGAACTTGAAATGATGAGCATTTAAGGCCTTACTTTCTAACAATGGATGAATAAAGGAATTGAGTCAAGTAAGTCTACTAATTCGATAACCAAATGAAAGGGGGAAACTAGAAGGAAAAGCCTAAATCATTACCTATAAGGTAATAAGGGGAAAAATAAAAGCCTTTGATCCCACCACATGGGCCTGGTCAAGCACCTTCTAGAGGGAGGACAAAGTAAGTCATTGGCCTTTCCTAAGACGGCCTGGCCAAAGCATTGCAAGCCTTCGGTTCCGCATATGTGACTTGGCCGGAGTGCCTCCTTTAGGGAGGACAGAGTAAGCCTTTGGTCCCCCCCTAAAATGGCCTGGCCAAAGCACTGAACCAGCCTTTAGTTCCGCCTATAATGACTGACTGGAGTGTCTTCTAGAAGTAGGATGGGTAAAACTTTGGTTCTGCTTAAGATAGCTAACCAACCACACCAACCAACCTAAATCATTACCTATAAGGTAATAAGTAGCTCAATCGTTTCCAAGAAGGTGATAAGGAGCAAAAGAGCTCAATTAAATCCTAAATCACCACCTAAAAGGTGATAAGGTTGATCAAAGCCTAAATCACCACCCGAAGAGTAGTAATGGGTGAAAGAAATCAAAGCCTGAATCACCACCTAAAGAGTGGTAAGGGGCAAAAGAAATCAACCAGGCAAGTTCAAATATGCCCTAAAGATGGGTCAGAACAATCTTCTAGGGAAAGAATAGTCAAACACATTTAGTTCTGCACCAAAGCAAGGTTAAAGAAATCTTTAAAGGAAAGATCGAAAACTATCCAAGATTTTGGCTCCAATATGAACGTCCAAGTTCCAAATCTCATATAAACCTAAGGCTTCATTCTTAAGAAATTCAAGAATTGAAATAGTTCTCATTCTTTTATGGAATTTAAATTCTCTAGTGAATAGAGGGAATGACATTATTACTCAGATTTCTAGTCTCCTACTAGTTATTACCAGATGGATTTTTGGTCTTCTATTCAGATAAAATTGTAGTATTATTAACAGATGAATTTCTAATCTTTTATTCAGATAAAATTATGGTATTATTACTAGATGGATATCTAGTCTTCTATTCAGATAATATTATGGTATTATTACCAGATGTTTTTCTGGTCTTTTATTCATATAAAATTATGGTATTATTAATGGACGAGTTTCTGGTCTTCTATTCGGATAAAATTATGGTATTATTACCAGTAGAATTTTTGGTCTTCTATTTAAATAAAACTATGGTATTATTTCCAGATGGATTTCTGGTCTTCTATTTAGATTAAATTATTGTATTATTACCATATGGGTTTCTCATCTTCTATTCAAATAAAATTACGGTATTATAACAAAATGGGTTTCTGGTCTTCTATTCAGATAAAATTATGGTATTATTACTAGATGGGATTCTAGTCTTCTATTCATATAAAATTATAGCTAGAAGGATTTATGGTCTTCTATTCAGATAACATTATGGCCAGAAGGATTTCTGGTCTTCTTATTAAAGAGTGTTTATGGATTTCTTACCAGATGGATTTTCTGAATTTCTAACCAGATGAGTTTCTAGTTTTCTTACTTCTAGACTTCTTATCAAATGAATCTACAGGATTCTTTCTAGTTGGATTTCTGGTTTTCTTATCAAGTGAATTTATGGAATTCTTATCAAGCATATTTCTAGTCATTTAAATTAAAACCTAGCACTACATTGATATATCAAAAGCTCCTTTATGTGAAGAAGAAGATAAATTCATGTCTTTACCAAATCCAAAAAGGTTTGTCTAAAATTCAATTTAAATAAAATAATGAAAGTCATCATCTTTTACTATATGTTTTTCAAGAGAACAGGATTGAAAAGAAAATCTCGCAGAATGTTGAAAAGGTAGGAAGATATCGAGTTTTACATTAACGTGTATAAAGCTTCTTTTATGTACGGAGGGGGAAAAATGTTATCCATATATTTTTTGGCTATTATGCTTGAGGAATAATTAAGGAAAAAAGAAAAGACTACATCGACAAGTGGGTATAAAACATTGAAAAATGGTGTTACAATAAACATACCAATCAAGTAACTAGTGTGAAGAAAGTTATCGAACTCCTACTCAACAATTAAGTAGGTTAAAGGATGATGAACAATGATGATTCGTGGATGTCGAATTACAAGGAGTGTCGAATTTAAAGATGGAGGGATGTCAAATCTCTAAAGGTAGAGGAGATGGTGTCGAGCCTTAACAACCATAAGTTTTATTGAGCACATAAAATGAAAGAGGAAAGCAAACCTGAAGCAATTATAAGAAGATGCTGAACTTCTAATAGTAAAGGAGACACCGAACATAGAAAGCAAGGGAGATACTGAGCAAGAGGAGAAGCCAGAACTTCACAACAAACTGGGATGCCAAGCATCTAAATAGAACATGAAGAAGTACATAAGCTTTATGGGATAGCGAGCATTAAAGGAAGAAAGCGTTATCAAGTATTCACAAAAAGGACAAGATGTCGAACCTTAAAGAAAAGCATATCGAGCACCAGATACCCAAAAGGTGTTGGGGTTAAAGAAAAGATGGGAAGTAAAGTTTATACAACATAAGGTGTCATGAATATACAACAAAAGAAGAAAATCACGCCAATAAAGCATGTTAAACATATAAGAAGATGATAGGTTTAGAAGAGATACCGAGTTCCAAATGGGTATCAAGCCTCTACAACACAAAGTGTTGTAGAGAATATAATAAAGAAGGAATGTCGCATCACTAGGGGATGTCGGCCTATTAAGGCAGGATGGATTGTTTTTACGATCTAAGAGACGATGTATGTCCACGATCTAAGAGATGATGTGTATATGCAATCCAAGTGATGGCGCTTATCAATGAATTGAAGGATGATATCTACACTATAGAGGATTGCGGCTAACAACAATATGAAAGATGTCAATCTATTAAGGGAGGTGTATGTCTATAATCTAAAGGACGGCGTGTATCTACAATTTAAAGGATATCAGGTCTCACCAATATAAAGGGTATCGTATATCTACAATATGAAAGATGTCGAATATTTACAACGAGCAATGAAATAATGAATATCTGCATTATTATATAGGATGTCGAATTGCTATAATGTACATGGAGATGGCAGATATCTACAGTACGAAGAAGGGTAGTAGGTATCTGCAATATCAAGAGTATCGAACAACTACATATGAAGGATGTCGAGAAACCACAATGAAATTGAAGATGCCATATTTCATCAATGTAGCAAACAATGCCTTAAATAATCAATATGGCAAGGGTGCCGTTAATCATCAATATGGCAAGGATTACGTAAATCATCATTAGGGTAGGATGCTGCATTTCAACAATATACAAAAGGTTGTCGCATATTATCAATGCAATGAACAATGCCAAAAATCAAGGATGCCAAAGGACGGGTGGTGGCCAAGCCACCTATCTCCATCCCTATAAGTATGGAACTAATGGCAAACTGAGAAGGGTGAATTCTTCTTTTCTCCTTCTTACATTTTAAAGTTGTAAACCCTAAATTGAATTGGGGATTCTAGAGACGATTGTACTTTGTGAACATTTTTCTCATAAGGACTTGAACAACAAACATTGCATAGCTTACTTCAACCGAAATAAAGATATTCTTCCAATTATTTAACTTATGACATATATATAATTTCTTGCACTTAAATATGGACATGCCTACTTCATTCTATTGGATTTAGATTTTGGATTCTATTTTGCATACTTATCCCAAGCTTTATATAAGGCTACTTAAGCCCTTATTTTGAACTAGACTTGCCTCATCTTGCATATTTGAGGTTAACAAAGAAATTTGTTAACACATATACAATAGGAAGCTACTAAGACACAGTTGGTCCTCCCCACAGATGTGGCTCAAGAGAAATTCAGACTGCCCAAAAACAAGTAAGTAAACTCATCCCAATGGATAGGAAAATATACCATACAACTATTGTAACCATAAGGTTAATCCATCATAAATAAAATGTCGTTACTATAAACTGGCATACATATCAATGAGATATAAGCTAGATCCTAATATATGAGTGTAGAGTTAATTCTGCATGCACTCTAGACAAGTGGTGATGTAGGCATACTAATCTAGGTCTACCTCTAATGAAAAGTAAATAATACAAGCATATAGGAACTTCACAAATGAACCATACCACCCACTATATATCGCTAACCGTCTATTCATAAGAAACATCATAAATCGCCTCCAATACAATATACTATTAACCGTCTACTATACAACAGACTACAACCATCTACCAAGATATACTACTAAATATCCACTATATTCTATACTACTCTTTACCTATACGACAAACCTGCCAATTAATGGCAAGTGGGGTCCTTAGGGTCTCCTATGTAATTGACCTTCCATTGACTACCCATTGGAGAACAAACTAGAATAAGTTAGTATCTAAATATATAATAGACTCCAAGTCGAATCACAATGCAATAAACTCTTATAGATCTCACCTTGACCTCGACTATAGGCATAGGTGATATATGATCTATTCTAGATAGTCATCGCCATCTCTTTCCAAACATGCTTTGAGATCTCGTATGCAAGTCGTGCAATTCTCCAATGGTAGCATTGATCATAAACTAAATCAGTATGTGTAACGACCCAGAATTTGGCTATTTTAACTAGGCAATTATATATATTTTATATAGTCAATAAATAGATTTTTATTAATAAATAAACTCATTTTATTTAATTAATAATGAGGGAAAAATTGTTTTCAAAATTTGTTTACCAAATTAAATAGTTCGTAGAAAAATAGAAAATGTGACCGAAGAACGTTTTTCGAAATTCTGACCTTTTGACACCGGAAAGTTATCGGGAATGTTGTTCGTCTTTGTGCACCATATGTACACATATATAGTAACTAAATAATAATACACTTTGGAATAAATTATCTTATGTTAATTATAATTAAAAAGTGAAGTGACAATTCAAAACATTAAAAATAATAAACATTATATATAAAGATATATTATTAAGTGTTGTAATATCTTAATATTTTCATAATTAGACATCATTACTAATTACGTTATTAAAACAGTTGAAATTTACGGGTCGTTACAGAGAGGAGTAGGAAGGTGATGTGACTTTTCAAATTTCATGACATATTATGTTAAATCATTAAGGGATAGTTTAGTAATTTTCTCCAAATCTTTTTGCCTTTAAATATACATCCACACACACACATTCTCATTTGCTTTCTCCTCTTCACTTTCTAAAATCTCCTCTCCAAAATATTCATGGCTTCTATAGTTTGTAAAATTTAGGAAAAAATCAAGTTTTTCCACTACAAAACACATTTTCCTTAGCTAAAACCCTTCTATTCCACCTTACACACCCTCCTTCACTAAGAAACTACTCACATTCCCACCCTACACCCCAGGCCGAGCCAATAGAACATCAGGCCGAGCCCATTAGTAGCCAAAAATCTAAGAAAGCAACTTCCATTTCGAGTTCTAGGGTCATTAGCAAGGTCTAGTGAAAGTTAGAGTTGAATCCGTGGAATTTCGGTGAGTAAACTACCTTATTTTGGAAAAGATTTTACTTTATTATTAAGTCATTATTATAATGATAATATAGTGTAGAAGTTGAATGGTAACCATGTGGTTTGATTATGATTTGGATGGTTTATTATAGCTTGATTTGGTTATGGAAATCGATGTTGTATTATAAAGTTAGTAAGCATGTATATATGGATGTATACTTGCAACCAATGATAAAGACGGTTTGTGTAAGTAATGTGTTGATTGTAAAACATGAGCAATGGAATGAGTTTTGGTAAAAAAAAGTTAGCTACTTTGTGTAAATACGACGGATTTGAGATCCGGGTGGAATCGAAGTTGTTTTTCGAAGTTTAAAGTTTTGAAAGAAATTAAAGTTTAGAGTTTAAATTTTCTAAAGAATGTTTCAAACCATGAAAAAAAAGTATGGGGTTGTGAAGTGGTTCACTAAGAATATGTTAGAGAAAACTGCACCCATAGCAATAGTTCCTACAGATGTAGTTCGACGAAATTTATCGATTTGAGTTTCAAGTAGTTTTAACTTCAAATTGTTTTGTAAACGTTTTCAAAACAAACTTAATTAGTAATTAAAAAGTAATTAAGTTTTGTAATTTAATTAATTAAGTTAATTAGCCTTAATTAGTAATTAAGAAGGTAATTAGTAATTAATCAACACTTAAGTAAAGTTTTTTTGAGAAAAATGTGTGATCCTCTAAAGAAGAGGAGAGCACACATGTACATATATATAACACCAGAAATAAAGGAGCTGCCAACAAGCCTGGTAGGTAGCCAAAACCCCCCTACAAAATGAAGAAGAAAAAAAACCCCCCAAAAGTCTAAAAACTAAAGACACACTCAAAAAAATCTACAGAAGAAAACAGAAACTATCAACAGGAACGACTCAACAAAAAGAGCAACCTACAACAACAACTCCACAACACCAGCCTCGACAACCAGAAATGGCTCCACGTAAAGAGTAGCCTACACCAACAACTCCACAACACCCACCACAACACCAAAACCTAAAAAGTCACCAAATAACAAAACACATAAACTCTAGCTACAAACAGATACCAAAACAACAAACACCATAAAAACGCCTCCAATCAAACAACCACCCTCAAGCAAAAGACCTAGAATCCTTAAGTTTAAGTCTGGGACTTCTTCTAATGCTAACAGATGAACTACTCCTACTACTTCTATTATGAGCTTTGGGAATAGGAGTAGAAACATGAGCATGAATAGAAGATCTTCTAAGAGATGCTAGGTAGCAGTATACTATAAATCTGAAAAGATCAATGTAAATATAAATGATCTTGCTAGAATCGCATAGCAAATCCCCAATAGAACACAGTCTCCCTAAAATGAATTCCAAACCCAACCATTCCTGAAGCCTTCTCACCCTATTAATAACAATGATCCACGAATTCAAATTCTTGGTCATCAAAAAAGACCCACCTATCTCTATAACATTACTCAAAAAAGAAAACAGCTTAAGTAAAGTTAATGACTATTGTTTGATTAATTAAGTTTTAATTGGTATTTAACTTCGTTAAGAAGTAATTAATGGTTAATAATTATTTAATTAAGTTAATTAATTATTATTTAATTAGTGATTATTTAATTAATATTTTAATTAATTAGGGTTTAACTAATGATGATTTGATTTAACCTTAATCAAGATGCATTAGGAAGTTAATTATGGCCCAACTAAGTTCATTAATTCTAATTAGAGTTTAATTATGATTTAATCTTGATTTAATTTGGATTAATTAAGATTTAATTAGGGTTTAAACTGATTTATTTATTTATTTAAATCTTTTCCAAAGGTGATTTTAAATTAAAACGAATGTGTTTTAAACCAATATTCTTCTCAAGGTGAATTGATTCCAAACCAAATGATCTCTTGCCTAGACCATTAAGTAGCCGTATGAATTAAAGTAGTGATTGAAACTATTGACTCGTTTATGGTAAGTAAGTGACTTGTGTTTAGCACAAATGTTGGATATCGGAATTGTGATAATCTAAGTATGGAATATGTTTCCATATGTTAATCTCCCACCTGATAGTGAAGTTAATCACTATCAATAACTTGACCCTTTTAAATTATCGAATGTTGGTTTGAAGAGACCGGGATCGGATGACAAGCTGTTATCTGAAAACCACTTCAAACCAACGTAAACATTCGAATTAGAAGTATTGAAGTCATGATCAAGATTCAAGACTTGAAGTGCAAGGGCTATTTGCTTCTAACCCTGAGGGTGATTCCAAAATGGGTGTAGTGGAAATAGTACCTTTGGTTCGTTCATATCTTGAATGACTTGTATGGACGAATGCTGACATTGTGTCAACATTGGAAGGCAATTTTAGCATTCAAAGAGGGAAGTGCTATTGAATGGTAAAACGTGGCCTCAAGCCTCATCAACCAGGAATGACTAAAACAGGGGATATGCAGCAGGGCCATGTGGGTCGCACCCATTAGGGTATTGATCATCCTATCTAGAACGAGTCCCTTTTCTCATAATTAAGTCCCAGAATGGTTGCTGATCCCAACCAAGGTGATGATCACATTTGGTACTATCCAATAAGGGGTAGGCTAGTCTTATGCTAGCAGGGGTCGTTAGGTATAACCTCGGTACATTTTCCAAAGGTGTACTATGACGGGAGTTACCCAGCAGCCCAGTCATTAGTTGGAATCCATTCTCTAATACGAGCTTTACAGTTTTGATTGTAAACCTAATATGTTGGAATGTGAGATGCAAGCATTTCAGTTATGTTCTCTATTTACTTTAAACCCTTAGACATTATAATAATATCATCAATTTTATATAGAAGGTGTTTTAGTTATCGTAAGATAAAACCCATCCGTGTTTATGTGCGACGTGGTCTTACGAGATACTCTTGTTTCCAAAAAAAGTTTTCAAATCAATATTCTATTGTTTGAGTTTACTCACACCAGACCCATGTCTAACACCGAGTTTATTTTCTTTTCCTTAAACTCTTAGGTACTCAATTTTTATGAGTAGTCAAGTGATTCAGGTTTCTCTCGAAAGCATGATGGAGGAGCTGGAATAGATGGCTTCACGGATAGATATTAATATTATTAAGTATTCTGTTGTGTATGTATGTATGTATCTATGACTTATGTCTTTTGTGGACAAGCAGTTGTAATTGTCCTAGTTTAGAACTTGTATCATTGAACTCTGTTGTAATATTTTTGCTTTACTATGTAATATACTACATTATCTATTATATGTTGTTCCATGCGTGGTAAGATTCTATGTTTAATTAGTCTTTCTCTTATCTTTCTTATTTCTTCAAACCATAATGATTCGTCTTTCGAATGCAAGAAAGGCGGTTCATTACATTTGGTACCAGAGCATTAGGTTAAGTGAACCCCTAGTTATCTTTGGGTTAGGGTCAACTCCAAGAGAGCATATTTGTAATTTTACTAATATATATAAATATATATCTCTGATAGGTAGATCAGCTTTGATAGTTTGATTAATCCTCTCCTTTTTGGAATTTATCTCATTCAAGGTATTCTAAGAAGAATCTTGCAATACCCAGGTAGTAAGAAATGAGCACTAGAGGCAAACAAGGTAGTGGAACTAGCAACACTATAACCACCAATGGTTGGACTCAGACTGGAAGGGTTGAAACCATCGAAGAGCCAACACCAGGGCTGCCATGGGTGAATTTTGCAACTTTATGAAAGGATTACACAAATCTAGAAAGGAAACCGTTTAAGGGAACTGAGTATATCGTAGAAGTTCAAGCTTGGTTGCGCACTTGTGAAAAGGTTTTCAAATGTCTAGATCTATCAGATGAGCAGAAGAGATTTTTAGCATCATGGCAATTGCAGGACGGAGTCGTAGCTTGGTGGGACTCGCTCATAGCCAATGTTCCAGAAGAGGAGTTTACTTAGTCTCGTTTTATGGAAGTATTTGAAAATCAGTTCCTAGGGTAAGACTCGGATGTACATAAATTTCATAGACTTGAAGCATGGTGATTCATCTGTGGCAGAATATGAGACAAAGTCCAACGAGCTACCTTGTTTTGGATCGGAATTGATAAACACCCCACTAAAGAAAAATGAGAAGTTCGTTTTGGGAATGAGGGAGGATTTCCGTGAGAGTATGACTGCCCATGTTAAGGGTTCATTTGTGGACTTGGTAGACATGGCATTAAGGTATGAAGTCTTGGACAAGAAGAAGTGTACCCTAGTAGCAACAAATGATAATGTCGACAGCAACAGTTCAAATAAAAGGAAGTTCAACCCGAATTGGAGTAAGCAGGGTAAAGGAAAAAGAAATCTAGGAGGGAATAAGTGGAACAAGTTTAAGGATACCACTTGTTATATCTGTAAGCATAAGTGTCATATTGCCAAATTCTGTAAAGACTCTGAAACTTCCAAGTAGCTACCAGGACCTATCTCTCCAATAATTCAGAAGATGTTATGCTTCAATTGTCACCAGCCTGGACATAAAAGGACTGCCCACTCATGAAGAAGGTGCAGCAGGCTAAAGTGTACGCGGTTAAGGATGAGCCATCAACCTCGGGAGAGGCGAAGGGAAAGGGCATTCTTGAAGGTACCCTATTAATTAATGGTATTTTTGTTCGAGTTTTGTTTGATACTGGCGCCCCCACAGTTTTATCTCTTTAGAAGCCGTAAAGAAATTTCATTTTATCCCAAGTATTATAGAAAACCATATGTGCGTATCTAATCCTATAAGGGGTGTAACTCATTTGAACCTAGTATGTGAGGATGTGCCAATTTCCTATCTTTCCCATCATTTTACTTGTGATCCATATATCTTAGATTATAAAGGATTTGACCTTATCCTTGGTATGGATTGGTTATCGATGTATGGAGCTATCTTAGACTGTAAAGAAAGAACTGTGACATTAATGGCAAAATTAGGAGGCATTGCTAAAGTACCTTGTGAGGACCCTGGTATTCATACATGTAGGTTCATGTATACTTTGGAAGCATCTCAAGAAGGGTTAGGATCTATAGAGGTTGTTAAGAACTTTCTTGATGTGTTTGAAGAAGTTAGGAATTTACCCTCACATAGGGAGATAGAATTTCACATTGATCTAGTTCCTGGTGCAAGACCCATAGTCCAACCTAAGAGAAGAATGGCTCCAAGGGAAAGAGACGAGTTAGTAAAGCAAACCCAGGACTTGATGGAGAGGGAATAGATTAGACCTAGTCAGTCGAGCTAGGGATCAGCAGTAGTCTTCACGGCTAAGTCAGATTGATCTTTAAGATTGTTTGTGGACTATAGAGAGTTGAATAAGTTGATTCTTAGAAATAAATATCCCTTGCCCCGTATCAATGACTTATTTAACCAACTTCATGGAGCTACGGTATTTTCCCAAATGGATCTAGCCACCAGATTTCACCAATTAAGGGTTGCTAAGGATAGTATACCTTAACTGCCTTTAGGGGCCCAGACTTATTTGAATGGTTGGTTATGCCTTTTGGGCTGACCAATCCACCCGCATATTTCATGGATCTTATGAATCGTGTTTTTCGAGAAGTTCTAAATAAGTCCGTGCTTGTTATTATCAAAGACATTTTAATTTACTCTAAATCGGAAGAGGAACATAGATATCACTTGGAAGTAGTTTTAGAAACCCTAAGGAGGCATGTTTTGAAAGCAAAGTTTTCTAAATGCCATTTTTGGCAATCAGAGGTAAGATTTTTAGGGCATATTGTATCGGGAGATGGTATCTCAGTGGACCCGATAAAGGTGGAAGCAGTACAGGAATGGAAGCGACCTCGGACTCCTACCGAAGTTTGTAGTTTCTTGGGATTGGCCGGTTACTATAGAAGATTCATTCAGGATTATTCTAAGAATTGCTCACATTTGACTAAGCTAACGAAGAAGGGTGAAAATTTTATATGGACTCCAAAGTGTGGGGAGGCATTTATGGAATTGTAGAAGAGGTTGACCAGTGCCTCAGTCTTGGCTATCCCAGATGGGTGTAATGGATATACGATTTATACCGATGTGTGTGGAGTGGGATTGGGTGCTGTTCTGATGCAGAATGAAAGGGTAATTGTGTATGCTAGTAGATAGTTAAAGCCTCATGAAAAGAATTATGCTACGCATGACTTGGAATTTTTGGCTATGGCCTTTGCATTGAAAATGTGGAGGCATTATTTGTTAGGTAAATTCTTTCCTTCTTCATTGTTTCCTTCTTTCTTCTTTCTTTAGATATTCTAGTAAGTAGGATTTTCTTCTTCTTCAATTAGGTGAAAAATTCGAGCTCCATCCTGATCATAAGTCCCCGAAGTATCTTTTCACCCTAAAAGACCCGAATCTCAGACAGCAAAGATGGTTAGAGTTCTTGGCGGCATACGGCTTGGACATTCTTTATAAGCTGGAAAAAGCTAATGTAGTGGCGGACGCCTTAAGCAGGATTGCAGTTTTGTCTCTTTTGGAAGTTACCCCGACTCTTCAGCTAAGGATAATGGAGAACCCAAGGAAGGATAGTGCTATGGAGAAGTTAATTCGAGGAATCAAGGAAAGTCGATGTATAGATTTTAAGATGGATCACCAAGGTGTTTTAAGAATCAAGGGAGGATTGTGCATTCCGGATATAGATAAACTGAGACAGGACGTGCTATCGGAATGTCACAAATATAAATTGATATTCACCCTAGAGTCCATAAGATGTATAAGGACATGAGGAGAGTCTTTTGATGGCCAAGAATGGAGAGGGATATCTCCACCTTTGTGAGCAGATGTGCAAGTTGCCAACAAATTAAGGGAGATCATTAGAAAACGGCTGGATTACATCAACCTTTGGAGATCCCTAAGTGGAAATGGGAGATGATATCAATGGATTTCATAGATGGTTTACCCAGAACTAGGAAAGGAAACGAAGGAGTGTGGGCCATTGTGGACCGGTTAACGAAGAGTGCATATTTTATCCCGGTCAAGCCAACTAGAACGACATCTTCATTGGCAGAAATTTATATGAGGGAAATAGTTCATCTACATGGAGTTCCTATAAGCATAGTAATTGATCGAGATCCTATCTTCATGAGCTAATTCTCGGGAGCTCTGCAAATAGCTTTGGGAACAAAGTTAAGTCTAAGTACTGCCTACCATCCTCAAACCGATGGCCAGACTGAAAGAGTTAATCACATTTTGGAAGATATGCTGAGAGCTTATATTATTGATTTCGGAGGATCATGGGAGGACTATATTTACTTGGTTGAGTTCTCTTATAACAATAGCTATCAAGCTAGTATTAGATGGTGCCTTAAGAAGCTCTATACGAGAGACTGTGCAAATCGTCTATGTATTGGGTAGAATATGGAGGTTGTTTAGTGCTTGGTCCAGATATGATTCGAGAGGCGATGGAGAAAGTTGAAATGGTTAGAAGAAGGATGATGGAAGCTCGGGATTGCCAAAAGAGTTATGCTGACAAGAGAAGGAAGGATTTGGAATTCTAAGTCGGCGATGCTGTGTATGTGAAGATAAATCCCATCAAAGGAGTCATTCGATTTGGAAAAGCTGAAAAGCTAGCACCGAGATACATTAGACAATTCAAGATCATGGAAAGGATTAGACCACTCGCTTACAGAGTTGAGTCGCTCAAAAAATTGTCAGGAGTTCACTATGTGTTCCATTTAAGGAAAAGCGTGCATGATCCATCTTCAGTGGTGGAAACGTCAGTTCAAGAAGACTTGAAAATAGAACCGAACCTGACGATAGTTAGGCATCCAGTCAATATTGTGGATCAAGATAAGAATAAATTGCGCAACAAAGTGATGCGACTGGTTAAGATTCAGTGGAGCGATGATCCCACAGATTACACTTGGGAAACCGTGGATCACGTAAAGGAAACTTATCTTGGATGGATGTTAGGATAGTTGTTGTGTACATGTCATGGATGTATTGTTGTTTTGGATGCTTTTATATCTTTTATGCGAATTTATGGTATGAATATATGATTCCTTTTGTGTTAACTGTTGTTAGTAATTTTGAGGACGAAATTCTTTTAAGGGGGGTAGAATGTAACGACCCTGAATTTGGTCATTTTAACTAGGTAATTATATAAATTTTATATAATCAATAAATAGATTTTTATTAATAAATAAACTCATTTTTATTAATTAATAATGAGGGAAAATTCATTTTCAAAATTTGTTTACAAATTAAATAGTTCGTAGAAAAATAGAAAATATGACCGAAGAACGTTTTTCAAAATTTCGACCTTTCGACAGCGGAAAGTTGTCGGGAATGTTGTTCGTCTTTGTGCACCATATGTACACATATATAGTAGATAATTAACTAAATAATAACACACTTAGGAATAGATTATCTTATGTTAATTATAATTAACATGTGATGTGACAATTCGTAACATTAAAAATAATAAACATTATATATAAAGATATATTATTAAGTGTTGTCATATCTTAATATTTTCATAATTAGACATCATTACTCATCATGTGCTTAAGGATTTGACTAGAGAAGGTAGGGAGATGTGACAAGAGAGAGTGTAACGACCCACTATTTTGGACCATTCAAGTCGACAATAAATCCACACATGTCGGACTTGAATAATTCAAAACAATAGATTGTTAATTTAAATTGGCAAAACTCAGCATATACAGTAAATAAAATAATCACAGATCACAGACACAGAGTAATATAACAGTAATGCAGCGGAAACAAAAGAATAGTAGTTCATGAAGCTACTATATATATAACAGAGTTAAACAAGATACAACAGAGGTCTCGAATACATAGATATCTCACTACAATAGTCAAATACAAGATCTGAATACATCACTGGGATCAACTGAATAACTGAAAGCTAGATAGATAGCTGGATCTCTAAGTGAAGCTCCAACTCCAAAGGTGAGTCTCAAATACTGTATCACTCAGTCTGATCCGAGCGTAAAGAAAACACAAAACACTCGAGTCAGGATTAACATTCTTATATCAATAAATCTAACTCAAGTGAAATAACGACTGAAATACGAGTAACTCAAGGGATGTTTGGGATAACCATCCTCTAAGGATCCTTTAAACTATCTACTATGTAGTAGTGTACGCTAAGTAGATAATGTCTAATCAGTAAAGTACGATATCAAAATAGCGTTAAGTCATGGCCCATTCCACCCTTAACACATTTTTATTCCCAAGAGCATATACAAGACCGTAGTTTCCCCAAAACCGGAAGTCACCAGAGGGCAATCCATATACTAAAGGTACAAACCAAAATCGTAGTGCTCGCGAATAGGATAATCAGTATGACAAGGTACATGAGGCGATACCAACTAGGATACTAGTAGTTGCGTGATCCGGACTGATGTTGGGCATAGCAGCTACTACCCCAACACCGCGAAACAACACTCCCAAAATCGAGGGGTGCACCCAAATCGAATCACAAAAGTAATAGATATGGTAACGAAGAAGTGTGTCCGCTAGAGGTGGCGAACCTCAATGGCCCGGCGCGGCTCCTGTTTTAGTCATGTCAGGGGTCATCCAAAATCGTTCTCTTTCTTCAGTCAACGCGTTCATCAAAACCATCCACTTCGTTCTGGATCAACACTCCGCGTATATTAGTTATTAAAGTGGTTTCGGTATCGACAGAGAGTATGTCCATATCCGATCCCGGTCTCTTTAATAACTACGTATTACTACACCGATGGTCATTTAATAAAATTTCAAAATAGTTATATTTCAAAACCGATAGATCATTGCCATTTCAAAACCATATCAATACGATATCACTTTCACTTCAAATAAATCCTTTTCCAAAATCATATCACTTTCCAAAGTTATACCGCTTTCGAAATCATAAGTCTTTTAAAATCATAACACTTTGGAAATCAAAACTTGAAATTCATAACACTTTGAAATCCTAACACTTTCCTCTTAAACAGTTTAGATATTAAAATTTGTATATGTAGAAAAATAGTTTATAAAATAGTTATAAGTTAAAATAAAATAATTTATATTGAAAATGGTTTATATTAAAATAATTTATATTAAAATTTATAAAGTAAAATATAAATAGTTTTAGATATAGTTTAAATACTTTATATAAAAATAGCTTCCTCAAATTTCACAAATCAATTCACATAAACTCGAATTCCAAAATTAAAATTTAATTAAATCTCAAATCATCAATTTCAATTCAATTTAGTTTCTCAATAAACCCTTTCAAATTATCGATTTCAAATGCCTATTTGAACCATAAATAAACCATTTCAATTTCAATATATTTCAAAGTTTAAATATTCGACATTTCAAAACTAAATTCAATAATTCAATTTATGTCCCAATTTAATTTCATTACATTTAGTTTTCTGAAATATTTCTTTAATCATTTCAATACATCAAAATACAACTTCAATTTACAAATTTATATAGACAAAATATCCCATTTAAATTTATATAAGTTTGAAATATTCATTTAAGCCACTTCTTAATTAATTCAAGTTATAAAACATATCTTAAAATTTCAAATTTAATAGATTTCAAATCAACTTATTTAAGTATAATTATTAAATAATTAAGAATTCCAAATCAATTCAAATTTATCTTTCGACCTGAAGCATTATAAATTCTATATTTAAAAATATAAATTTTTACATAAATACTTAAACATATTTCATATTGATTCAAATCAACTTTATTAAATCAACTTTAATAAATCTTTAAAATCGTTATTTATTAAAACCATATATTTCTTTCAAAACCATAGAAATGTTTTTCAAAAACATTTATATATAGACCAACGGTGTCTGTATATAATTTTCTATCCTATGGTCAAGTGATACGGATATTCATCATTTTAATCCGCAATTTAAAATATATTCGGGTATATATCTTTTCAACCCGAAATCCCAAATTCAATTTAATTTGAAAATCGCTTGGGTTTATCATTTCAACCCATAACGATTTTCTCCTATTCTAAAGTCCGTTCGGGTATGTATCATTTCAACCCATAGTGATTCTATACTAACAGGGAACTTGCAGAGTGATAACAGATATGATAATAATATAACAACGGTAACAGACATATATCATCAGTATAAATAACAAATAAGGGTGTCAGATGTCATAGATGAACAGATACAGATGATGGGATATATATATATCAATATAAATAACAGATAATGATGTCAGGCGTCACACGTGAACAGATACAGATGATGGCATAGATATAGCAATATAAATAACTAATAGTAGCATATTTCAATTGTCGTTTCAATTGAAATCAAATTTAATAAATAAAAGAACGTTAATCGTGAGTGATTGCTCACCTTTGAGGCTAAAGAGAAAAGACAATGGGATGAGTTACGGATCCAAGCACGAATTTCAGAGCAAAGTACAATGGACTCGAGTTCGACAGACAAGCTGATAAACAGAAAGTAATAAAACGAATCAGAACCATTATGATATAACTGAAACAAAATATACGTTATAAATTTTTCTTTGAAACCAAAATTTTAAAATACACATTTAAAATAATATCTAGAAACTGCAATATATAGATCTATGCACAACAGAATGAAATGTATACTCAACGTGTAATATAACTAATATAAACTTATATACACTTAAATACCCATTATCAATATATATATATATATTGTATTTAAAGTCAATATCTATACACACATACTATACAATGAAACACGTATTATATAAACATATAGCCATCATAGATTGCACGGTATAAACAACCTTTGTATATTAAAACTAATATCTTATGTACACATCTATATTAAACAAGACTCGGACAACTACTATATAATATAATATATATAATACTTATATTTTCTCTCAGCTAAAGGTAGACAGCAAAGCAAATGTACATTCTTAATAAAATAATGTGCTCAAAATCCAACACAACGTATTAAACTTTCCTTTTATATGAATCTCTTATATAATATACTTCGGTATATAACTGTAAATATACATGCATGCGAAATCATTTATTTCATGCAATATACAATACTGTCACAACAATATATATATATATATATATATAAACCAATCCAAAAATAATTTATATTGTTTAAGGTATTTTTAAAACTATACTTATATAAACTTTATAAGCTATATGTAACTTTATATCTAACCAACATAGTTTACAATTTATATAAATAAAATAACACAAACAAAACCAATATACTCATATAAACAGACAGTTAGCTATATCACTTTACATGACCAATAAAATACTAGTATATAACTTGTATAAATTTATATCTATACATATACACAACAGACAATTATCATATAAAACTATATATATGTTCATATATATATACAACTTTTCAAGAGAACAACAAACAAACCCAATCTTATATGTATACCAACTCAGGTAAAGCTTACAATATGACATATACTTTGAAAATAAAACTGCTGTTTCAATTTTATATATGTATAATACATCCTATATGCCGACTAGTTTATATAACTTCTTATATATTATATACATCGACATGTTATAAAATACTTACTTACACTTACACATATACATCTAAATCCAACAGCAAACTAATATAACTATAAATAACTTGTATAAAACCTCATGCGAACAACAAACTTACATATACTACCAGATATGTATACATTTTTATATATACTCAAATATATTTATACATACCACTTTAAAGCAAAAATTAAAACATATATACGTAAGTTTATACATATCAAACAAATATATATATAGGACATATATAGTACTTATAAAACATACCTTGAAACCATGCAAGCTCGGCTAGGAAAGTGGAATGTTTGGGTTCACGGCAAGGAAAAGGGTGATGAGGGGGTCTCGGCCGAAGGGGATAGAGGATTGGGGAAGTCGAACAGAGAGGGTGGTAGCAGGTCGGATCGGAGGGTGGAAGTTGACGATGTGCTGCGAGGGCGGTGATCTCGGTTGTGCGCGTGGGTGGAGGAATGCATGGTGGAGCGGAGCACGTGAGGTGGCTAGTGGGTCGGGCCGTGGTGGATGAGGGGAGAAGAAGGGTTTTGTTGGAAGCCAAACATGCATGGGTAGAGGAGGGTGAAGAAGAAGAGGAATAGATGCTCTGCAAAAATGAGAGGCACGAAATTTGCTATAGGAAATAATAATATGCAAGCTGTACGTTTAATTATAAATTTCGTTTCTCAAATGAAATGAGCACTGTACCCGAGAAATAAAAGCAACCAGTGGGAAAAGCAAAAGTCATATCTACTACAGTGGTAAAGCAAAGGTCACATCTACCGAATTCAAGAATTTTAATGACCAACGGCTAATTAATGTATACGGTGGAAAGTGAATGGTCATTGCAAACCAAAAGACGTACCGGTGTGGTTAACCGTTTTACGGGTTTCGCCACGTACCAGACATTAAAACACATAATTGAATATACTGCGGAGATCATCACGACGAGTCGATTAAAACGGTATACAGATATCAGTAGTATGGTTGAATTATAAAAAAAAATCGAATTTTCTACTAGCGGAAAATGCAGCAAAAACGCAGAAAATTAAGATCGACGGAGCTAAAGAAGTCCGAATTTGGAAAAACGAAAAACTGAAATCTTGCTCAGAAGATGGTTTAGAATTTTTCTATGTAAAAATATTTAGGTTTCGGAAACATTTTATTTTCATCGCTTTTTAACTGATTAAATTGAAGTAAATTTACACGCGAAATAAACTTTCATATTTTCGGACGAAAATTTACCAGTTGCTATGTTTAACTAAACGCATCCCAAATATCAAATTTATATTTCAAAATTTTATCATTTAAAATTTCACAAAATTTCAACTAATTACGTTATTAAAACAGTTGAAATTTACGGATCGTTACAGAGAGGAGTAGGAAGGTGATGTGACTTTTCAAATTTCATGACATATTATGTTAAATCATTAAGGGATAGTTTAGTAATTTTCTCCAAATCTTTTTGCCTATAAATATGCATCCACACACACACATTCTCATTTGCTTTCTCCTCTTCACTTTCTAAAACCTCCTCTCCAAAATATTCATGTCTTCCATAGTTTGCAAAAGTTAGGAAAAATCAAGTTTTTCCAATTCAAAACACATTTTCCTTAACTAAAACCCTTCTTTACCACCTTACACACCCTCCTTCATCAAGCAACTAACCACATTCCCACCCTACACCCCAGGACGAGCCAATAGACCATCGGGCTGAGCCCATTAGTAGCCAAAAATCCAAGAAAGCAACTTCCTTTTCGAGCTCTAGGGTCATTAGCAAGGTCTAGTGAAAGTTAGAGTTGAATCCGTGGAATTTCGGTGAGTTAACTACCTTATTTTGGAAAAAATATTTACTTTATTATTATGTCATTATTATAATGGTAATATAGTGTAGAAGTTGAATGGTAACCATGTGGTTTGATTATGATTTGGATGGTTTATTATAGCTTGATTTGGTTATGGAAATCGATGTTGTATTATAAAGTTAGTAAGCATGTATATATGGATGTATACTTGTAACCTATGATAAAGACGGTTTGTGTTAGTGATGTGCTGATTGTAAAACATGAGCTATGGCATGAGTTTTAGTAAACAAAGTTAGCTACTTTGTGTAATTGCGATGGATTTGAGATCTGGGTGGAATCGAAGTTGTTTTTCGAAGTTCAAAGTTTTGAAACGGATTAAAGTTTAGACTTTAAATTTTCTAAAGAATGTTTCAAACTATGAAAAAAAAAGTATGGGGTTCTGAAGTGGTTCGCTAAGAGTATGTTAGTGTGAACCGTGCCTATAGCGATAGTCGCTATGGATGCAGTTCGAAGAAATTTATCGATTTTAGTTTCAAGTAGTTTTAAATTAAAATTGTTTTATAAAAGTTTTCAAAACAAACTTAATTAGTAATTAAAAAGTAATTAAGTTTTGTAATTTAATTATTTAATTAATTAGTTAAATAATTAAAGGTAATTAGCCTTAACCAGTAATTAAGAAGGTAATTAGTAATTAAATAGCACTTATGTTAAGTTAAATACTATTATTTGATTAATTAAGTTTTAATTGGTATTTAAATTGGTTAAGAAGTAATTAATGGTTAATAATTATTTAATTAAGTTAATTGGGTAATTAATTATTATTTAATGAAGTGATTATTTAATTAATATTTTAACTAATTAGGGTTTAACTAATAATGATTTGATTTATCCTTAATCAAGATGCATTAGGAAGTTAATTATTGCCTAACTAAGTTCATTAAGTCTAACTAGAGTTTAATTATGATTTAATCAAGATGCATTAGGAAGTTAATTATTGCCTAACTAAGTTCATTAAGTCTAACTAGGGTTTAAACTGAATGATTTATTTATTTAAATCTTTTCCAAAGGTGATTTTAAATTAAATCGAATGTGTTTTAAACCAATATTCTTCTCAAGGTGAATTAATTCCAAACCAATTGTTCTCTTGCCTAGATCATTAAGTAGCCGAATGAATTAAAGTAGTGATTGAAAATGTTGACTCGTTTATGGAAAGTAAGTGACTTGTGTTTAGCACGAATGTTGGATATCGGAATTGCGATAAACATAAGGAGGTTATTTTCGTTAAGCGGGTCATGATAACCTAAGTATGGAATATGTTTCCATATGTTAATATCCCACCTGATAGTGAAGTTGTTCACTATCAATAACTTGACACTTTTAAATTATCGAATGTTGGTTCGAAGAGACTGGGATCGGATGACAAGATGTTATCTGAAAACCACTACAAACCAACGTAAACGTTCAAATTGGAAGTATTGAAGTCGTGTTCAAGATTCAAGACTTGAAGTATAAGGGCTATTTGCTTCTAACCCTGAGGGTGATTCCAAAACGAGTGTAGTGGAAATAGTACCTTCGGTTCGTTCATCTCTTGAACGACTTGTATGGATGAATGCTAACATTGTGTCAACATTGGAAGGTAATGTTAGCATTCTAAGAGGGAAGTGCTATTGAAAGGTAAAACATGGCCTCAAGCCTCATCAACCGAGAATGACTAAAATAAGGGATATGTAGCAGGGCCATGTGGGTCGCACCCATTAGGGTATTGATCATCCCATCTAGAACGAGTCCCTTTTCTCATAATTAAGTCCCAGAATGGTTGCTGATCCCAACCAAGGTGATGATCACATTTGGTATTATCCAGTGAGGGGTAGTGCAGTCCTATGCTAGCAAGGGCCGTTAGGTATGACCTCGATACATTTTCCAAAGGTGTACTATGACGGGAGGTACCCAACAGCCCAGTCATTAGTTGGAATCCATTCTCTAATACGAGCTTTACGGTTTTGATTGTAAACCTAATGTGTTCGAATGTGAGATTCAAGCATTTCAGTTATGTTCTCTATTAACTTTAAAGACTTAGACATTATAATAATATCATCGATTTTATATAGAAGGTGTTTTAGTTATCATAAGTTAAAAAACGTCCGTGTTTATATGCAAAGTGGTCTTATGAGATACTCTTGTTTCCAAAAAAATGTTTTCAAATTAATATTCTATTGTTTGAGTTTACTCACACCAGACCCATGTCTGACCTGGAGCATATTTTCATTTCCCTAAACTCTTGGGTACTTAATTTTAGTGGTCAAGTGATCCAGGTTTCTCTTGAAAGCATGATAGAGGAGCTGGAGCAGGTGGCTTCATGGATAGAATTAATATTATTAAGTATTCTTCCATGTATGTATGTATGTATGACTTATGTCTTTTGTGGACAAGCAGCTGTAATTGTCCTAGTATAGAACTTGTATCATTAAACTCTGATGTAATATTTTGGCTTGACTATGTAATATACTACATTATCCATTATATGTTGTTCCATGCGTGGTAAGACTCTGTATTTGATTATTATTTTCTTATATTTCTTTTTTCTTCAACCCATAATGATTCGTCTTTCGAATGCAAGAAAGGCAGTTCGTTACAGTATGTACCCATACTATGTGGATATCTCCTGTGGTGTCATGGATCAAAAACTTAATTAGTATGTATCCATACCATGTGGATAACGAGCGCATCCCGTATAACATGTTCTCGATAGCATAACTCAGCACATCAAAGCCATATAAAACATATCGTCTCTTCAACATAGGTATCACACAACTAGAGTTATTATATAACTCTAGTTCCACCGAATGAATCGTAGTTTCATCACATCTCGCGGATTACGTCTCATTCGCATCGAATGAAAACATCACACAAGTTCCACATTGTTCTAAGAATCGTTTCTTCCATTCGAGACCACATGAGGGTCTCGCATTGCTTTGCATCGAATCTAGTGGTTCATGGTACCCATAAAGGTCTCCTAGAGCCTATAAAAACAAGTATCGAAAGGATCAGATCGAGATCGGGGTGCAAGTCACTCTGGAACTGGGCTTATTTCCCATTTCAGCCAGTGACCGAGTATTAACCAAATGTTGTTTCGACTACATTCGGTATGTTATCCTGCTTCCGGTACTCAAAACATGATCCTCGATAACTAGACTACGAACTTTGGCATTTTTATCCTTTAATTAATTAGCTCATCCAAATATATTTCTTTAATATTATTCAACTAGAACAAGTCCCTTTTCTCATAATTAAGTCCCAAAACGGTTGCTGATCCCAACCAAGGTGATGATCACATTTGGTACTATCCAGTAAGGGGTTGGCCAGTCCTATGCTAGCAGGGGCCGTTAGGTATAACCTCGGTACATTTTCCAAAGGTGTACTATGACGGGAGGTACCCAGTAGCCTAGTCATTAGTTGGAATTCATTCTTTAATACGAGCTTTACGGTTTTGATTGTAAACCTAATGTGTTGGAATGTGAGATGCAAGCATTTCAGCTATGTTCTCTATTTACTTTAAACACTTAGACATTATAATAATATCATCGATTTTATATAGAAGGTGTTTTAGTTATCATAAGTTAAAACACGTCCGTGTTTATGTGCGAAGTGGTCTTATGAGATACTCTTGTTTCCAAAAAAATGTTTTCAAATTAATATTCTATTGTTTGAGTTTACTCACACCAGACCCATGTCTGACCTAGAGCATATTTTCATTTCCCTAAACACTTGGGTACTTAATTTTAGTGAGTAGTCAAGTGATCCATGTTTCTCTTGAAAGCATGATAGCAGAGCTGGAGCTGGTGGCTTCATGGATAGAATTAATATTATTAAGTATTCTTCCATGTATGTATGTATGACCTATGTCTTTTGTGGATAAGCAGCTGTAATTGTCCTAGTCTAGAACTTGTATCATTGAACTCTGATGTAATATTTTGGCTTGACTATGTAATATACTACATTATCCATTATATGGTGTTCCATGCGTGGTAAGACTCTGTATTTGATTATTTTTTTCTTATATTTCTTTTTTCTTCGACCCATAATGGTTCGTGTTTCGAATGCAAGAAAGGCAGTTCGTTACAGTATGTATCCATACTATGCGGATATCTCTTGTGGTGTCATGGATCATAAACTTAATTAGTATATATCCATACCATGTGGATAACGAGCGCATCCCGTATAACATGTTCTCGATATCATAACTCAGCACATCAAAGCCATATAAAACATATCGTCTCTTCAAAATAGGTATCACACAACTAGAGTTATTATATAACTCTAGTTCCACCAAATGAATCGTAGTTTCATCACATCTTGCGGATTACGTCTCATTCGCATCGAATGAAAACATCACACAAGTTCCACATTGTTCTAAAAATCGTTTCTTCCATTCGAGACCACATGAGGGTCTCGCATTGCTTAGCATCGAATCTAGTGGTTCCAGGTACCCATAAAGGTCTCCTAGAGCCTACACAACAAGTATTGAAAGGATCAGATTGAGATCGGGGTTCAAGTCACTCTGGAACTGGGCTTATTTCCCATTTCAGCCAATGACCGAGTATTAACCAAATGTTGTTTCGACTAAATTCGGTATGTCATCTTGCTTCCGGTACTTAATACACGATCCCCGACAACTAGACTACGAACTATGGCATTTTTATCCTTTAATTAATTAGCTCATCCAAATATATTTCTTGAATATTAGATTCAACTAAAAAAATTTCTATGAGCTTACTTTGTATATATACATAATATGTATAAATGTATACACATTATTTATCGTAATTTGCACATTTAACTTATTTAAATGCTTAATATAATCCATACATACATAACACACAATTATATCGACTAATCAGCCAATTCACACCATTAATAAATAATAAAAGGATTTTCATTTTATTTTGGATGGGCCTAATTGAAACCCTCATCCACTTTAGAGTAAATAAGAGAAGGCTTCCTTCTCATTTTCTAAAAACTTTACGTATCAAAATTCAGGAAATCAAAAACAGTAACTAGGGTTTCCATCTTCTCTTTCAAAGTCCAACCAAATTTGCCATTTTAAATTTCAATGAAAATTCTGAAAATTAAGAGAAAATCGAGGTATGTAATTCAAGCCCTTTTCTACCCTCTTGATTAAACAATTTCAGATTTTTTTGAGTTTTGAATCTCCTTATGTTTTCTCTGTAAAATCAAGTTCTAGGGTTTACTTTGAGAAAAGAACCAAGTTCATTTCAGCTGCAAAATCACTAAGGAACAAATCTAGTTTCAATTCTTATGCATGTTGTTGTTTGAATGGTTGGTAAGTTATTTGGATAATTGCTGATGGTTTGATGCCTGTTGCTTGTGCTCTATAAGTTCAACCTGCTGTTGCTCTAGATTCAGATTACTTTAATCACCAAACATCATCTATTCTTATGGATGATATATACTATAGTTGAATGTGCATGCAATTTAATGGACGATCTGTAGATGCAAGTTCAGGGCACCAGAAGGCGGAAATGTGAATGGCCGAAGCATTGCCTAGAGTAATACGCTCCAAGCATCACGAATGGTCGACTGGAGCACAAGATCGGCCGACCGGTCAAGGTCTACCATTGCAAGTGATGGTCAACCGATCACGGCCCTGGTGCACACTCTAGGCCATGCCACTCCTCCCCACCTTGCTCACTTCTCTTGCACTTCGTTCTGTTGTTTTACTCAGTCACTTGCATTTTTTTGAAGCCTGTTTTGTGATGATTTCTCTGCTTATTTTCGTGTTTCTAAATTCTATTTTGATGTTTTTGATTCCATAGAGGCCTACTCTATGGGTACATTACCAAACACACTATTTGATTGCACATGTTTTCAAAGTGTTTTACAAAGGATATGTTTTGAAAACAAATTGTTTTTCTATATATATATATAGAAATTGTTTTGAAAGGTCAATATATGTATGAATATTCATAATTTCAATGGGTTTGCAAAGCAAGATTTTATATATATATATATATATATGTGTGTGTGTGTGTGTGTGTACGAATAAAACTATATTTTCCTACTATTTATTACTGGTCGTTTTAAACTACATATTTCAAAACAAAACTATTTTTCTATAATAATGCACGCCCTCAGTTGAATGAAAAGTGAATTAAACGGTCTAGAAAATAAGTGGTATGGAATAATTACGTTTACTTCATCGGTTAATTCTCGGACTCGTTCGATTAAACTCCTATTTAAACATTAGTGGAGTTCACTAACTTATAGTAAATGTTTAAGTAAACCGGTGTGGTATGGGACACACGGTCGTTACTCGAATGATTACTATTCGAAATTATATAACACTTATTTTGACGAGTTTACAGGCTCGTCTTCTTTGACGCGTTTGTATGCAGATTAAATGGGTTTACAAGCCCATCCTTGTGTACTCATTTACAGGTGAATTTGGCAGGTTTATAAGCCTATCTTTTACATGTTTGGAGGCATGTTAATAGGTTTACATGCTCGCTTTATGGTAACACATTTACAGGCGTGTTCGATGAGTTTACATGCTCATCTTCTATTTGATGCGTTTACAGGCATGTCCCTTTTTGATATTTGGATTTCCTATTATTGGTTTCTGGATTTTTATGAGATTTGAGTTTTCACCATAACTTCTTTGAAATATGCTTATAAACGGTTGATTTATTGATTGTGATTTTTGGTGATTTGATTTCATGATACATGAAACACTATTTATGGCTCAACAATATATTAGTTGTCCAAACCTTACAGATTTATTAAATCATCATAACAACCTCATTACGATTTGAATTAAAGCTAGACTGACCCGTTTATTATTTTATAATACTCAGGTCAGACCGAGATATTTTAGGTACTATAGCATGACGACCCTAGTGATGGATTAGCCTAGAGTTAGTTATATATACATTGGTATATTAGTTTTTCCTAGGCCTATGAGTAGCTTATTTTGTATGTTGAGATAGAGAATCCTTTCGATGTATATTATTTTGGGTTGACATGTGTGTATTATATGTGTGGTATGGATCACTCATGACCACCATTTTGTAGACTACTCCATGTATTATATACATGTTCCCTTCAGCTTTATGTGATATGTATATTCTTCCGTCGCGCTATGTGGTTTGTAATATTTTATATTGTTTTGAAATTTTATTAAGCCACCGTAATATTATTTTGTGCCTGGATCATACCCGTCCAATCCACTCTCCAAAGAAAAAAATATCACCAAATTCGAGGTATCAATGCTCGCCTAAAGCAATATTTGTGGATGGTCACTCTAACCAGCCTCATTCACCGTGCTAACGGACGTTATTATCTAACAGTATCCTTTTTTAGTATATGTATAGAGGTGGGGCGTCTATTAAATCAATACTTTAAACTCTTATTCACTTTCAAATTTTCCTTTTAAAATATTACCATCGAGAAATGATTAATCAACCCAAAGTTCTCTTTTATAATAATCTTCAAATATTTAACATTAAAAATTGATTTGCCAAATTCATTTATATAACAAAACACCAAAATTTCCCTTCCTATAATAATCCAATTCAAACATTTCCAAATATATATATCCAAACCACTTGGAAAATAAATTTCCTTTTGTTTTTAAAACAATTAATTACTGAATGTATATTACTTCCAAAATCATTTTGACAAAATGTACTTTGTCAATAATTTTTTCCATACAATAACAAACCACATTTATCTTATTATTTTTCGAAAATGTTTTCTTTTACTAGACTTCCCAATAAACCATCATTTTTACATATAAATTTTAGATACCCTTCCATAAAAATCCTTCAAACATTTTATAATAGTGTATATATATGTAAATGTTTTGGAATGTATATTAGCTTAAACAATTCCTAGAAATCATCACTTACTAAATAATCTTTATTCGCATACTTCTTAAGAATAATTTTAATTTTAGATATAAATCATTTTAAAATTCATTATTTATTCAAAAGAATTTATTTCTTTCAAATCTACACCTTTCAATTCTTTTATCTCTTTTCGATCAATTTCAAGTGTTGAGCTTTGACTTGTCACAGTCTCTGTATTTTCTAAATTGAAGTTCTGAATGACATTGTCCTTCGGGGCTGTCTGTTATACAACTTCTTTATTCCAAACATTAAATTTCTTGGTCTTTATTATTTTCCTAAAACAAAATTTCACTTTATTAGTTTTCAACGTAAGAAAATGATGACCTGGAGGTTCGAGCCCTCTTTCTAGCGCCAAAATGTTAATAAATTTACTTGTTAACCCCAAATATGCAAGATGAGGCAAGTCTAGCTCAAAATAATGGCTTAAGTAGCTTTATATAAAGTTTGAGATAAGTATGCAACGTAGAATCCAAAACTAAGTCTAATAGAATGAAGTAGCCATGTCCATAACCAAGTACAAGAAATCATATATATGTCGTAAGTTCAATAATTAAAAGAATATTTTATTTCGGTTGAAGATGCTATGTAATGTTTGTTCTTTATGTCCTTATGTGCAAAAAGTTCCCAAAGTACAATCTTCTTTAAAATCCCCAATTTAATTTAGGGTTTACAAATTTATAATGTAAGAATTGAGAAAAGAAGAATTCGCCCTTTCCAAGTTTCCATTGGGTCCATACTTATAGGGATGGAGGTAGACGGCCTGACCGCCACGTGTCCTTCGACATCCTTGACTTTCGGCATCATTTGTTGCATTGTTAATATGCAGCAACCTTCTGTATATTGTTGAAATGCGGCATCCTGCCTTATTGATGATTTATGGAATCCTTGCCATATTGATGATTTACGGGATCCTTGCCAAATTGATGATTTATGGCATTGTTTGTTACAATAATGAAATACAACATCTTCATTTTCATTATGGATTGTCGACATCCTTCATATGGTAGTTGTTTGATACTCTTAATATTGTAGATACCTACTATCCCTCTGCATATTGTAGATATCCACCATCTTCTTATATGTTATAGCTATTTGACATCCCATAATATACTTTAGATATTCATTATTTCATTGCTCATTGTAAATATTCGACATCTTTCATATTGTTGATATACGATACCCTTAAGATTGTTGGGACTTGATATCCTTTAATGTAAGGACCCACCTTTTTGGACGGTTTAAATCGACAATAAACCACACATGTCAAACTTAAACCATTCAAAGGGAGGATTGTTATGGGGTAAATAAGAAAAAGCAGAGAAAGAAAGAAAACAAACACAGAATCTCGCAGCGGAATGACAAAATATAATAATCAAATAAACAGTTCATGAAGCTATTTACAATTAACATTGGATTATACTTTTAAAATACAGATCAGAGTTACAAACAACAGGAATAAATAAATAAATGCAGCGGAACAACATGATGCAGTGGAATAAATATAATAAATAATAGTAGTACAAAATCTTCGTCTTTATCCTCCAGAAAGCAGTCTTTGATAAACTGAAAGCTCAGGCTGACCCGAGCGAATTGAAAATACAAAACACTCGAGTCAGAACTAAATGATCTTATGTAAGTTAAATCAACAATAAATAAATATGAGTGTAACGGCGTCAGAGATGTTTACGAGGTTTGACATCTCCTATCCAGTGTCAAACGTGAGTGCAATAACTTAAGAGATGTTCGGGATTCCCATCTCCTAAGGATCCGTTAAACTATCTACTATGTAGTAAAATATGCTATTATAATAGTGTTTATAGTAAAGTATTAAAATAGCATTAAGGCGTTATCCATATCCCCCTTAACACATTTTATATAATGTCGTAGTCTATACAGATACTGTAAACTCCACCCGCAGGTGGGCTATTAGGGAGCACTCCATAGGTACGACACAAAAAAACTCGTAGAAGGTGCGATAGGGCATGTGAACACGGCACTCGGGGCAATGCCAAGGTAGATATACCAATTGCAGATCCGGACTGGTGGTAATGCATAGCAGCTACTACCGCCCACCTTGGAACACACTCCCATAATCAAAATCGATGGGTGGCTACCAAATCATGACAAGGTCATAATATGGTATCGAAGAAGTGTGTTTGCTCGGAGGAATGACCTCACTTGGCCCGGCATGGCTCCTGTTTTAGTCACATCTAAGCTGACTGACGGGAGTCAGGGTCACGTAAATACCTCATACAGAATCGTTCACCAAACCATCCTACTTCATTTCTGGAATCTCCACCACGTACACAGTTGTTAAAGTGGTTTTCAGTATTGGCAGAGATAATGACAATATCTGATCCCGGTCTCTTTATCAACCAAACGCTTATTTCACACCGGATGGTTCTTTTACATTTCAAAAGTCAATTCACAATTGATATCAAAATATCATATTCTCAAAACCATATCATTTTCGAAATCACATTTACTTCCGAAATTATGTCACATTTGAAATCATATCACTTTCGAATTCATATTTCCAAAAATAGTTTAAATCCTTATTTAAAATCATCATATTCCTTAAATATGTCATTTAAATCCCTACTTATGTTATAACATCATTAAACCTTATTCGCTTAAAAATCAAGGCTTTAATTATAAACATTTCCACTTTACACCATCTGAAATTTAGAAAATAATTTAGATAGCTATAAATAGTTTAATTAGTTTACATAGTTTTAAATGGAGATAAATTAGATTGAATAGGTTTAAAAATAGATTAAATAAATTTAAAATAGATTAAAATACTTTAATTAGATTTAAAATTGTTTAAATTGTTTAAAATATATTAAATAGGTTTATTATGGATTAATTAGATTTAAAATAGATTAAATGAATTTAAAATAGATTAAATAGTTTAAAATAAATTAAAATAGTTTAAAATAGATTTAAATAGTTTAATATAGTTTAATAAAGTTTAAATGATTTAAAATAAATTAAAATATATTAAAAGATTAAATAAATTAAAATAGATTAAGATAGGTTAAATAGGTTAATTAGTCTAAAATAGGTTAAATTAGATTAAAATAAATTAAATAGTTTAAACTGATTAAGTTGGTTTAAAATAGATTAACTTATTTTAATAGTTGAAAATCTTAAAATAAAAATTTAAAAGAACATTTACAGTTTATATTGAGATAATGCATTTTGAAATTAACCTCATATTTAACCATTTCTTCCATTCCAACATTTCAATAACTTAATTTCGATAAATGTCGTTTATACTTCAATTACAACTTCAACATTTCAATTTAAACCAATTCCAATTTCAACATTTAAAACTTGAATTTTCGAAAATAATTCAGTTTATATAAATCAAGTTTTCTTCAAAAGATCATTTAACTAAATTCAAAATTTAAGGATTTAAAATCGTTTAATTTAACCAATCCGGTGTCCGTATATAATTCTCTACCCTATGGTCAAGTGATACAGATATTTATCATTTAAATCTACAATTTATAATTTTACGGGTATATATAATTTCAACCCGAAATCCCAAAATTTAATTTCAATGCATGAAATCGCTCGAGTCTATCATTTCAACCCATAACGATTTCTCCCTAATCTATCATATCGTTCGAGTATGTATCATTTCAACCCATAGGGAACTTGCAGTGTTACAACAATCTAAAATAAAACATCTAGTCATCCAATATCAACAATCAAACATCCATCAAAATCATCATCCAAATCAATCAATAAACATCAATAGCTAACTGATTATCAATAACAAGTATAAACTGATGAATTAAAATTTAATATTAAATTAAATGACGATTAAATGCAATAAAAGTCATATTTAACTGGAATGACAATTTAAATATACCAAACATCAATCAATCAATTTCTATTCACATCATAAATTTAATTTAACCAACATAAGATAATTTAGTAGTTGTGAATGGGTTAAAACACTCACCTTTGATTTTAGCCTATAAAAATCCAAACAGAAGCGCAAAAACTCAACAGTTTCCAAATTCAACTAAATTAATTTCATGTTGTCCAGAATTTAAATATGAATCCAACAGAAGAAATCGCGCGTGAATCAAAGTTTATATGCAAAAGATATTCATGTTATAAGAAATATGATTAAAATAATAATTAGTACGCATAAAAAAAACAAATTTTAATACTTACGTTTCTCTCAAGATGAGGCTTAAAGAAAAGATTGAAGAACAACTAAGATGAGGACAGGACATGTACGGAAAAATGAAAAAAAAAATCATGTTTCATAAAAGAAAGCTTTTGGATTTGCAAGAATAAGAGCTTTTGAATATGAAGTGTTGGGAGAAAAAAACGCAAATGAAGAAATAAGTTGCAGGTTATTTATAATTAGGAAATGAAGGTGGAGGGACAAAACAAATGTCACGTATTATTTTGAAAGCTTCAGGCATTAATAATGCATAAGAAAATGTGTAACGACGCACTATTTTGGACCATTCAAATCGACAATAAATACACACATGTCGGATTTGAATTGCTCAAAATATCAGATTGTTAATTAAATTTGGCAAAACTCAGCATATATAGTAAATAAAATAATCACAGACACAGAGTAATATAACAATAATGCAGCGGAAACAAAAGAATAGTAGTTCATGAAGCTACTATGTATATATAACAGAGTTAAACAAGATACAACAAAAGTCACGAATACATAGATGTCTCAATACAATACTCAAATACAAGATCTGAATACATCACTGGAATCAACTGAACAACTAAAAGCAGGATAGATAGCTGGATCTCCAAGCGAAGCTCCAACTCCAAAGGTGAGTCTCGAACACTGACCACTTAGTCTGACCCGAGCGTAAAGCAAAACACAAAACACTCGAGTCAGGATGAACATTCTTATATTAATAAATCCAACTCAAGTGAAATATCAACTGAAATACAAGTAACTTAAAGGATGTTTAGGATAACCATCCTCTAAGGATCCGTTAAAGTATCTACTATGTAGTAATATTTCGCTAATATAATAATGTCTATAGTAAAATAAACTTACTTTTAAATAGCGTTAAGGGGTTACCCATATAGCCCTTAACATAAAATAGTCCCAGTAGTCTATCCAGTATCAGCGTACCCCCAGATCGGGAGCTACCCTAAATACTCCACAGGCTACGGCACAAAACCAAACTCGTAGTAAAACTCGATATGGTAGGTGACACGGCACAACGAGGGAATGCTAGGGTAGATATACCAATTATGCACACGAGCTAGTGGAAACGCATAGCAGCCACTACCGCCCACCTCGGAACACACTCCCAAATCAAAAATCGAAGGGTGGCCACCAAATCAATCACAAGTAATAGAATAGTATCGAAGAAATGCGTCCGATCAGAGGTGCTACCTCATTGGCCCGAGATCGCTCCTGTTTTAGCCACCTTATGCCAACTCACGGGAGTTGGGTCCATGTATATACCTCATATAAGATCGTCGCCACCATCCTACTTCATTCTGGAATCTCTACCACGTACACAGTTGTTAAAGTGGTTTTCGGTATCGACAGAGAGTATGTCCATATCTGATCCCGGTCTCTTTAACAACCAATCTTTATTATAACACCGTGGTCATTTCAAAATAGTTTATACTTCAAAACCAAAATATCATTTCCATTTTTA
The DNA here is from genome assembly GCA_030737815.1 of Allium fistulosum. NCBI lineage: Eukaryota > Viridiplantae > Streptophyta > Magnoliopsida > Asparagales > Amaryllidaceae > Allium > Allium fistulosum. The sequence continues at coordinate 371,482,390 of CM060908.1, forward strand.
AACCATATCAAAACGATATCATTTCAATTCAATATAACATTTCTAAAATCATATCACTTTCCAAAGTTATAACGCTTTCGAAATCATAAGTCTTTTAAAATCAAAACACTTTAGAAATCAAAACCTTGGAATTCATAACACTTGAAATCATAGCTTGATATCATAATATTTTGGAATCCATAACACTTTCCTCTTAAACAGTTTAGATATTAAAATTAGTGTATATAATAAAATAGTTTATAAAATAAAGATAGTTTATATAAAATAGTTATAAGTTAAAATAGTTTATAATAAAATAATTTATATTGAAAATGATTTATATAAAATAGTTTATATTAAAATAATTTATAAAGTAAAATATAAATAGTTTTGGATATAGTTTAAAAATACTTTATATAAAAATAGCTTCCTCAAATTTCACAAATCGATTCAAATCAACTCGAATTCCAAAGTTCAAATTTAATAAAATCTCAAATCATCAATTTCAACTCGATTCAGTTTCTCAATAAACCATTTCAAATTATCGATTTTCAAATACATATTTGAACCATAAAATAATCCATTTCATTTCAATATATTTTCAACTTTATTAAATCAACTTTAATAAATCTTTAAAAATCAATATTTAATAAACCATATACTTCTTTCCAAAACCATAGAAATCATTTCAAAATATTTATATATAGACCAACGATGTTTGTATATAATTTTCTATCCTATGGTCAAGTGATACGAATATTTATCATTTCAATCTGCAATTTAAATATATACGGGTATATATAATTTCAACCCGCAATCCCAATTCAATTCAATGAAAATTGCTTGAGTTTATCATTTCAACCCATAACGATTCTCCTATTCTACAGATCATTCGGGTATGTATCATTTCAACCTATAGTGAATTCTATACTAACAAGGAACTTGCAAAGTGATAACAGTAATGATAATAATATAACAATCAGTAACGGGCATATATCGTCAATATAAATAACAGATAATGGTGACAGATGTCATAGGTGAACAGATACAGATAATGGCATAAATATAGCAATGTAAATATCTAACAGCAGCATATTTCAATTGTCGTTTCAATTGAAATCAAATTTAATAAATATAAGAACGTTAATCGTGAGTGATTGCTCACCTTTCGAGGCTAGAGATGATTTAGCGATAAAATGAGTTATGCATCCAGGCACGAATTTCATAGCAAAGCACGATTGAACACAACTTTGATGAGCAGAGCTGATCGCTCGGAATTGACGAAATCGAAGCACTGGATTGATGAAGATCAATGGTGTAAGTGAATATATATATGACTATATATAACTATCACTACAACAAAATATCAAATTTAAGATAGTTTTTAGGGACCCGAAACATTATAGTCTCTATGTCAAGTCTAATTAGAGACAAAATATTTGTGTCACTGATAATTAATAAAATAATTTAAACCATAGTCTTTAATGGGTCACAACGGGAAAAGCTTTCAATTATGCTGTAGATCGTTCCTTACTCCTTTAATTACTCACCTTACCTCCACGTAATCACCCACTCGCATTTCTTCCACAAATAAAATACCTAGTTATGCGCCGCCACAGATAAAAGTTTTCTCCCCCAAAATTTTCAAGACCGCAATCCACCTCAAGAAAAACCCTATTGCTCTGTTTGCGAATCAACAGATGCTCCAACCTATCGACGTATATACTTGAAGAAAACAATGGTTCGTTTTTCAATTTACTTACTTTTGCTGCTTTTTCTGTGTCGATTTATTTGATTTGAATGTAATCGGTTTAATAAGTCGACCTGCATATAAATTAATAGTAGGTTGCTAAAACTGAACAGAAGCAAGATTTTATGGATATTATTACTAGATTACAAGCATTAATTTCTGATATATAGAATATTTTCGTAGGAACTAGCACAGTTTTGGCTATTAGGAGTTCTGTTAGTGCATTTTAGACCGTTAGGATTTGTGTCTTATTGCCGAAATCTGATATCATGTCTAAGAACGGTTTATTTTTGCAACAAGAGAAATGTAGTTACCACATATAGAATGCAAAACAGATTAATCAAGGAAAAGTATTCATATGGAGTTTGAAGTCGAAATGTAGCCAGTTTGTGCCACTAATCAATAAATAAATGAACCAAAACTCCTTTCTAAAGCAAAGTTCTGAATATACTAAGCGCTGTAAGCATTAACTACCTCAAAATACCATGAATAATAAAGATGTACTTCTATTCACTATGATGTTAATTAAGATTACTGGCTAGGAAAATGGTTTACCTCGTGCTTTACGATATATCTTCAAAACTTTTTCACCAATCCAAATTTCAGGGGGAAGGAGTTATGCTTTCTGCTTTTGGATTATTTAGCCATCACGGTTGGTAATCTATACGTACATGAATAACAATGTGTTTACAAATGACATCAATACTCAAAGAAATAATGTTAAGAAAATATAAGAACATATACAACAATATTGATGGTTAATCAGTGCCAAAAAATTCATAAGTATATATGAATTATTTATCATAATGGTACATATACAGTAATGTACAATTTCAAACATGTCTTTAAATAAAAAGGAAAAAATAATTCAATTATAACAAAAGGAGAATATACATCATAAATTTTCTAGTTTAACAGACTAATGTAATTCAAATGAGCAACACAATTAAAGTTATACAAGGTAGAAATTCATTAATTACTGTGGTATTGGAATTATTGGCAGTAAGTAACATGCAGCAAATCTTGAATAGAAAGCCGGTTATCGCAATGTATCATCAATTGCGAGTGGAAAAAAGCGGATTAAAGTGAACAAGAACAGTAGACATGACCAAGTATAGAAATGGAGGACTAGGTTCAGATAATAGAAAATCAATACTAAAATATATAATACCGAAATGTCAAATATTGAAATACTATTGCTGGCACAACAAAAAATAAGAATGCACTTTACTTGAACAAATCTTCAACAGATCAAACTTTTTAAGATGAGAACATCTTTCATCTACCACCAAACAATCCTAAAACTCTCTCCACTGATTATTTACTTGAAATTTAAGAAATGTAAAATATGATATATATATATCTGTGTGTGTGTGTTTATATATATATATATATATATGAAAAATAGTTATCCTATCTAATAAATAGTGGGGATTGAAGTAGGCATACACCTTAATGGAGTCATAAAATAAAATAAAAATCTTGGTTAACGGTTACTTTTTTAAATACAGTTAGATCCACAATAATACCGAAGTATTCGTTCTGGATTTTTTTAGCTTTATCATAAGTATAACATACGATTAACATATTTAATGAGTTTAAGGTATCTCAATATTTCTGGCTCTTTATTAAATAAATATTCAAGTTGTAACATTTCCCTATTTTCATTTTAAAAACTATAATCCTCATTTTGCAAACTACTTACCCCTTTATGCAACACATGACATTCAAGTTGTGCATGTCTTTCTACATTATTATTTTGTTTCTCAAATGCACTTATAATTTCGCTTTGCACACTATCATTAAATTATACATAATGCATTATGCGATTTGCCAATGACTGGGCTGAAAGCAAATTTTTTTAGCAACGAATTGTCCACCGATGATTTATGATTAGATTACCTTTTGTGTAGCCACTTCAAGCTATTTGTCAGAACTTCAGTAATTACCTTCTATTGTAACAATTTGTTGACCTTGACAGTGATAAGTTTAATTTAATCTCAAGTTAGCTACAACGTGCATGCGTGTATGAACATACAGTTACCAGATTGCAGCTAGACCACCAGTGAGGCAATTTGCAGCATCTTAAAATTTAATTTTAATTATCTTGCTTTTTTTGCAGAGGGCATACACTTATGAAGTTATTTATGAGCACAAAGTTTATGAGATATGGCAAAAGACAGCAGCTTCTATCTTGAAAAAAAAACTAAATCGTGCACGACAAAGAGCCAAAAGATTAAAGCAAACCACAAAGATGACCGACTGTCGAGACACCCCTCCTGCATGGATACAAGCAGATGTATGGAATAAAATGATTGATATTGAATGGCACAAAAGCGCATATGATGATAAATGTCAGAAGATGAGAGCCAATCGTTTAACACCAAAAGAAGGGACACACACACGTCACACCGTTGGATCTGTGTCCATTGTTTCACATGACGCGCAAGTGGTATGTATTTAATTAAAAGTAACAAAATAACTTCATATTTTTATGAGTTACATTGTGTTTACTCAATCTCGTATTTGAATTTAGATTACATTTGTCTCTCTGAAATTTGAAATTTCACCCTGATAAGCGTGTGATGACTTATACATTTATAAAGCTACTTTACAATAGTTTAATTCTTACCGTTGATTATTTTAAAAATTGAACAAATTTACATATAGTTCTTTGTTTATGATTTGTTACAGAAAAACTAACTTCCACGAATAGGCCAATACAGGAACGATTAACAGTGCGGATAATTCTGATTTATCTATTTATAACTTATTTTATTCAACATTGTGTTTGCTTTAAAAACTAACCTCAAATGAAAGCTGAGATTCGATTTATGCACTGCTGACATTTTTTCAATTTAAATGCATCGCTATCATTTTGTGTTGGTGCTCAATTTGTACTTATTCTCTTCCCTATTTCAACTGCCACTATAATTTTTAACATTGCAGTTTTGACTATTTTACAAAAATAAAACAAAAGCAATGAACCACTTTAACATCCATATATTTTTCTGGCATTTTTCTCTCTTCTTTATTAATTACAGTGTACTCATAGACTGACATATACAAAGACCCATTACAATGCAACATCCATAGTAAACTATTTCCAGCTTTCTATACGGCTTTCCTTTGTAACAATAGTGCTATACTACGGTATTATTTATCTCTGTTCATTAAATACTACCGGCTGTCAGCATTTACTTTTGATTGCTGCACGGGTTCCCTGTATTGCTCAGAACCATTTTTAAATATCTACCACGCAGTAACATAAATAGGACAGTAAATAAAGTAATAAAGCTTATGCTAATTAGTTGATATGTATGGAAATCGAGAGAAAATTTTCCTAAACATATAATAATCTATGGACTTAATTATTTATCAGATTTGTTGTAGTTTAACATTTAATTTACCATATGCTCATAAACATCATATTCAGCATCATATTAGTCGTTCCATATAAAAACGGCAAAGCACTAACTAAATAGTTCATTATTTCTTTACTGCAATTTTAAATGCTACATTCCTTATCCAATAGTTAGTACAAACACTCAGAATTACATATTAGGTAGAAGGTGGGAATAATAAAATCTATCTATAATCCTCAACATTATGAGAAAATACAAAATACTAGCATATTTCAAATGCTACTTTTCTTCTTGCATACTAAGGCCAACTCATGAACTAAATAATCATATTTGTATATGTATATAGCACAAGTGCTTGCTGCATTATTCGGTATTTTACTAATCTCAGTATCCTCTATTTATAGGAACTTGAGACAGGTAAACCAATGAGTTTTGAGGAAAGTTTTGTGGCTTGGCATACTAAGAGAGAGAAAGCTAAGGAAAAGGGTAAAGCAAAGTTAGCTTCAGTATCAACTTGCGAATTTGTTGACAACAAGTCGCGGAAAGTCTATGTGAGTTATTTTAAATTTTATTAGTCTTGTTATGTTCTTTTGTAGGTTGAAATCTAAACTAGTTACATTGTTCGTCATTGGAATTAGCATGCATATTTTCTTACTATGATAGCACAAAGTATAGGCTTTAATTAGTGCTTATGAAGACATTATAAATCAAGCCTTGTTCTTGAGACAGTATAAGTCATAGGTTGTGCTGCTCAACCTGAAACAGTATTGCCAAACAAACTGTACATTTCATGTAAATCAATATATTTCATATTGCCAAACAAACAGTATTGCCAATCAAACTGTACAGTTTCATATTCGTCTATGGTATAGTTACGAGTGTTGTACTAAATAATTTTTTTAGTAGCTTATATTGTTAACTCTGCTGGCATTGAACTGTTTTGTCAAATATGACATCAGATGTTTTGTGGTAAACATACAACTCATTTTTCATGAAAGTGTCATATAAAAAGTTTTAAAAGGTTACAAGTTACGATAATTTAGTTTTTCAATAAGTGCTAAGTAATAAAGTTATTAAAAGCAAGGTATTTATAAGGTACGTACAACATCCCATTAGTACTGTCATATGCATACATGAACCTGTACAGGGAGAAAATAATTGTCTTTAACATTAACATTTTTGTGCTTGGGACTGGAGACATGTAAAGAGCTTACCCCTTGCTGCCTAATCTAATCTGCTTTATAAGTAGAAAATCTATACTGATAGGTAAAGAGGGACCGAGGTCTATTACCAGTACGTACAAAGAATAATGCATCTTAAGATCCTAAAAGTAGGGAATTTTTTTTCCTGATACCAAATTGTTGTAGCAATGATATTGGCATGTTCAGCCCTATAACATAGGTTATCAAGAAGCTTTGATCAACAAAAAATTTAAGGATCTAGCAAATATCATCAACTTATTACTAGTTTAAGACTAAAACTCAGAGATGTCTACAAAATAATGCAATGCGATTAATCAGTCCAAAAAAAAGTGAAAAATAAAACATAAGGAAAAGATAACAAACACTGTCTGATAATCGCTACAAAAATAAATTATATTTGAACTCGGTTTAAAACTCAGACAGAGTTTTAAACTCATTTTAGAACCGAGTTTTAACTGGGTTTAAAACTTAGTTTTTAAATCTTAGTTGTAAAACAACTAATTTAAACTCAAAGCTTAAAACCGAGGTTTTAACTCAGTTTAAATCCGAGTTTTAAACTTAGTTTTTGAGTTTAAATTGATTTTTAAACTCAGAAAAACTAAGTTTACAACTTAGTTTTACACTGAGTTTTAGCTCATTTTAACTCAGTTTAAAACTTAGACAGAGTTTTAAACTCAGTTTCTGAGTTTAAACTGAGTTTTAAACTCATTTTAAAACTAAGTTTTAAACTCACTTTAAAACTGAGTTTTAAACTTAGTTTTTTAATCTCGGTTATAAAACAACTAATTTACCTAAGTTTAAACTCTATTAATTAAAAACACCTCTAATATTTAGATGGGAATATTCTCATTTTATTCATCCAGTGGGTAAGAAGCATAACGTACTGAAATCTACATTTGTTTTGACTTAGTACAGACATTAGATTAGTATACATGTCCAAACAGGATACATGAAGTCAGGATTAGGCCGAACCTGCTATAGACATGAAAACATATAGAGACATGCAATGAAACTCCTGTTACTTAGGTTTAAACATCAATTAATCAAAAACACTTTTAATTAAGTACCCCTTTAACAAAACTGCTCTGTTCATACTGAGTTTATTACACACTGCTCTGTTACTTACAAATGAGACATGAAACTCCTATTACTTATGCAATGAAGCTCCTGCTACTTGGGCTTTGTTATCCCACCTTTTGGCAAGGCCGTGACACCAAAAAATTGACTTGAAACCAGAGGCAGTTCGTCCCGAATATTGGTCATACACGGATTAGCTATGGACATCGATGAATTTTGTCCGGGTCTGGATCAAGCTACAATTGATATGACATGTCAAGCAAAGCTACGAGAGCTAACGTTCCAAATTTCAAGTCAATCCGAGTTCGTATGCTCAAGTTACGATCAATGCAAATTTGGGTGAAAACTCGCTCCGCCGTGACTCGCTCCGCCGTGACTCGCTCCTCCGTGACTCGCTCCTCCATGACTCGCTCCTTCGACTCGCTCCGCCGTGACTCGCTCCGCCGTGACTCGCTCCGCCGTGACTCGCTCCTCCGTGACTCGCTCCTCCGTGACTCGCTCCTCCGTGACTCGCTCCTTCGTGACTCGCTCCTCCGTGACTCGCTCCGCCGTGACTCGCTCCACCGTGACTCGCTACATGTTAGCGCCACATCACCGAGTCAAACAGAACCGAGTTGAATGAAAAGCGAGTCGAAACAAAAACGAGTCGAACCAAACAGCCTACCGAGAATCCCAATTCGTATCGATCATATCTCCCAATCTACAAGTCCAAATGCTATGAAATTTTCACAGCAGCTTAAGTACAACATGAAGAATGTTCCTGCCAAATTTCGACTCGATAGGAGCAAGTCTTGACCGAGTCGAAATTTGTTCGTATCGATCGCGGATGAAAAAACTCCAACTTGCATCGATCATATCTCATGATCTACAAGTCAAAATGCTATGAAATTTTCACAGAAGACTACGTGCATGCTAAAGAATGTCCATGCCAAATTTTGACTCCATTGGATGAAATCTTGATCGAGTCGAAATATGTTCGTGTCGGTCACGGATCGGACCGAAACTTCACGGGCTTGGGCGTACGGGCCTGGTCACGTGTCAGAGAAGGTCTCCCGAGATCTGAGCGAAATATCAGCCTCATACACTTATAAATAGACCCCCAAAGCCAACAGAAAAGGGGTTCTTCTTCTTCTTGGAGATCTCCAACGTCCAGACTCTGCCAGATCCAAATCCAAACTCCATTGCTACTGCTGCTACCAATGAATTCCATGGCTGCAAATCATAATTATCTGTTGTAATTCATTGAATTCACTTGTAAAATATCAATAAAGCAAACTACTTCAAAGTGGACGTAGGCAAGATCGCCGAACCACTATAAATCTTGTGTCTCAATCTATTTCTTTCTGTTTTAAGTTTATTATTCTTCATTTTTATCCTCTACAATACTTAGGTCTGAGATCTGTGATTATATACTGCTGATTTGTGTTTATACACTGGTGCTTTCACGATATTTGGGGTTTGTGACCAATTTTGGCGCAAACACTTTGGTGGTTTCACTGAGAACTGAACTCAGGATTCTATCATTTGGAAATTGAATTTGAAGGTTTAGAGAATTCAGATCCAAAAAGCTATGACAAGGCAATCAAATAGAAGACAAAGGCTAGAGAGAGGTCAGCAGGAAGGGAGTCAAGAGGCTTCCTCAGGTGCAAATCAGACATCAATCTACATCACCAGGGATGAGATAGAGACAATGATGAAAAGACAAGAGGAAATGATCCAGAACTTGCTTCTTCAAATTGGGCAACTGGGAGCGCAAAATCAAGGAGCAACCAGAGTTCAAAACGGTGCAGGACCATCTGGCACAGCCCCAGAACTAGGGGCACTTACCCAGAGCGTGTTGACCCGATCCCAGGAGCAGTACCAGGAGGAGCCGCGCAGCGCGGCGTTGATAGAGAAGCAAATGCTCGTTCAGGAGAGCAGACTACAGGAATCCCTCGTGAACTCGGGGGGAAAATCAAAAACGACGGACCAGGACTACAACTTGGAGATAGTGATAGATTGGCAGAGATGGTCAGACGAGCCATGAGAGGCGGACTAGTGAATAGAGATCTGGAGGATGTGAATAGGAGTCCCTTTGCTCCTACGATCAGGCAAGCTAGGAATCCACCAGAATTCAAGCTACCAACATTGGAGACGTACGATGGAAGGACAGATCCTGCAGTGCATCTGACATGATACATGAGGCATATGGAGGTATTGGGGGCATCAGAGGAGGTCATGGCCCGATGCTTCCCATTGTACTTGACAGAAATTGCAGCGCTTTGGTTTAGACAACTGGAGAGTGGCTCCATAGGAACATGGACCGATCTGACTGAGAGGTTTATGAGGTAATTCAGAGTTCACATTTCGAGACCTAAGAATGTGATGAGTTTGGCAGCAATGAAGCAAAGAACCGGGGAGTCTTTGAGGAACTTTCTAACGCGATTCAATGCAGCGGCGGCGTCAGTGGATCGACCCGACCTGTCCATGGTCTTGATGGCAGCTGTATCTGGCATAGCTGATGGCACAGAATTCAAGAATTCGTTAACAAGGGATCCACCTATGGATCTAGGAGAATTTTATCATGAAGCTGAAGGATTTTTACAATTAGAGGATGCAAATGCTGAAAGAGAAGAAGGAGAAGGAGTTGATGTTTACGCCGTCAAGGGTGAAAATCTTTCTAACGCGGATTCAAGAACTGACCGAGGGAAACGAAAGGCTGAGGACAATAGTGATGGACCGATGCGACCATGAAAGGAACCAAGATTCACCTCTTACACGGAGTTGAATGAGACTTTGGAGCGAATATACCAGGATACTAGGGGGCAGATTCCCTACCGAAGGCCGATGAGAAGGGATCCAACCAACAATGAAAGAAGATCCGACAAATATTGCTCATTCCACGAGCTGAACGGTCATAACACGAATGACTGCAGACACTTGAAGGATGAGGTTGAGGGACATATCCGGAATGGTATGCTATCACAGTATGTAAGAAGGGGAACGACAATGGTGGAACGGGAGCGACCACCACCTACACCTGCCGGGGATGGCTTAGGATCGCAGCGTCAGCTTGTCATCAATTGATTGGGGTAATGACGAATAAGTAGCAAAATCCACACCAATGCGGTTAAGTCATTTACACATGTACAGGACCGCGAACGATCCTCAGGCATGCTCTGATACGACTACTAATCGCAACGGTGTGAGCGTTTACACTTCGACGTCCTTGTTTTCCTTTTATTTTCCATTTCTAGTATTTGAAACTGATTTTGCTGAACATTTCTGTTAAAAAAAATCGTTTTCAATAAAAGCATGCCATTTGTGGTACCATGACGGCTAAGCCACTTACACATGTAAGGGATCGCGAACGGTCCTCAGGCATGCTCTGAGACGGCGATAAACCGCCACCACAAACAACTCAGAAACTCACTCGAACGTGAAATCTGACATTGTTAACACTAAGTCCCCCCCGAGCACACAAAATCGCCGCGAACGGCACCCGACCGCGAACGGTCACAAATTGCCTCGAACGGCACCTGACCTCGAACGGTCACAAATCGCCGCGAACGGCACCCGACCACGAACGGTCACAAATCACCGCGAACGGCACCCGACCACGAACGGTCACAAATCGCCTCGAACGGCACCCGACCGCGAACGGTCACAATTCGCCTCGAACGGCACCTGATCGCGAACGATCACAAATCGCCTCGAATGACACCCCGACCGCGAACGGTCATCATTCGCCACGAACGGCATCCGACCGCGAACGGTCATCATTCGCCGCGAACAGCATCCGACCGCGAACGGTCACATATCACCTCGAATGAAATACGATCCCGAACGATCGTCATTCATGGTCAAATAAAACTATCAATTTCTTTGCAGGTCATCAACAGGATATGAACATCCAGCTTATGGCATTACAAAACACACCTTCTTATCACAAGGCATGTTTTGGGGGGCAAATGTTATCCCGCCTTTTGGCAAGGCCGTGAAACCAAAAAATTGACTTGAAACCAGAGGCAGTTCGTCCCGAAGATTGGTCATACACGGATTAGCTATGGACATCGATGAATTTTGTCCGAGTCCGGATCAAGCTACAATTGATATGACATGTCAAGAAAAGCTACGAGAGCCAACGTTCCAAATTTCAAGTCAATCCGAGTTCGTATGCTCAAGTTACGATCAATGCAAATTTGGGTGAAAACTCACTCCACCGTGACTCGCTCCGCCATGACTCGCTCCTCCGTGACTCGCTCCTCCGTGACTCGCTCCTTCGACTCGCTCCCTTCGACTCGCTCCTCCGAGACTCGCTCCACCGTGACTCGCTCCTCCCTGACTCGCTCCTCCGTGACTCGCTCCTCCGTGACTCGCTCCGCCGTGACTCGCTCCTCCATGGCTCGCTCCTCCGTGACTCGCTTCGTTGTGACTCGCTCCTCCGTGACTCACTCCGCCGTGACTCGCTCCACCGTGACTCGCTTCGCCGTGACTCGCTCCACCGTGACTCGCTACACGTTAGCGCCACGTCACCGAGTCAAACAGAACCGAGTCGAATGAAAAGCGAGTCGAAACAAAAGTGAGTCGAACCAAACAGCCTACCGAGAATCCCAATTCGTATCGATCATATCTCCCAATCTACAAGTCCAAATGTATGAAATTTTCACAGCAGCTTAAGTACAACATGAAGAATGTTCCTGCCAAATTTCGACTCGATCGGAGCAAGTCTTGACCGAGTCGAAATCCGTTCGTATCGATCGTGGATGAAAAAACTCCAACTTGCATCGATCATATCTCGAGATCTACAAGTCCAAATGCTATGAAATTTTCACAGAAGACTACACGCATGCTAAAGAATGTCCATGCCAAATTTCGACTCCATTGGATGAAATCTTGATCGAGTCAAAATCTGTTCGTGTCGATCACGGATCGGACCGAAACTTCACGGGCTTGGGCGTACGGGCCTGGTCACGTGCCAGAGAGGGTCTCCCGAGATCTGAGCAAAATATCAGCCTCCTACACCTATAAATAGACCCCCAAAGGCAACAGAAAACGGGTTCTTCTTCTTCTTGGAGATCTCCAACGTCCAGACTCTGCCAGATCCAAATCCAAACTCCATCGCTGCTGCTACCAACGAATTCCACGGCTGCAAATCATAATTATCTGCTGTAATTCATTAAATTCACTTGTAAACATCAAAGAAAGATCAATAAAGCAAACTACTTCAAAGTGGACGTAGGCAAGATCGCCGAACCACTATAAATCTTGTGTCTCAATCTATTTCTTTCTGTTTTAAGTTTATTATTCTTCATTTTTATCCTCTACAATACTTAGATCTGAGTTCTGTGATTATATACTGCTGATTTGTGTTCATACACTGGTGCTTTCACGATATTTGGGGTTTGTGACCAATTTTGGCACAAACAGGCTTATAATTACAGAATTAGTTTTGTTACTTATACTAATTTTGTAAGCTGGTTTAAACCTACCAAACTGCTCTGTTACTTACAAATGAGACATGAAACTCCTGTTACTTATGAAATGAAGCTCCTGCTACTTGGTCTTATAATTACAGAACTAGTTTTGTTACTTATACTAATTTTGTAAGCTAGTTTAAACATACCAAACTGCTATGGTACTAAGTTTACGCTCAGTTTGAAAACTAATTTTAAACTTTGATTACAATAAGTCACATCAATTTGATTGGCATTTGTAAGTATAGTTAGCACAATAGCTCGTCCACATTTTTAACTTTTGTTTGCCAAAATTTTAATTTATCTCATTTATTAGTCTATATCAAAATAAAAGCTTATATGTTGCTATCCAACAAGCCTATATGTTGTACCCTTTTAACCTTTTCAGGAAACATATATGAAGAAAAAGGCCAAGCTACAAGAAGATGAAAATGTATGGAATCCAAGACTTTGGGTTGAGTCAACTGGAGGCCTTACAAGAGGAAGGGTTTACGGAGCACCTTATGTTGATACAAATACTATATTGCGTAATAGTTCTCAATCCAACTGTCAAGCAGATCGTGCAAATCAAGAACAATCTGTAATGTCCAGTGGTATGTTATTAACATCGGAGCTTAAATCGATAATAGAAAGAGAAGTGCAATTGACAGTAACTAGCTTGCTTGGTTCAATGAACCGGACCAATCTTCAAAGCATAAATCAACAATCATGGTCGTTTAACCAACCATCCGGTCAAACACAAATCTTGGGTCAGTTTTCTGTGCAGCCGCCAAGTCAAATCCCACAACCGCTTGCTCAGCCATTCGCACCACCATCTGCTCAACTGTTACCACATCCACCAAATCAACTGTTGCAACATCCTCCTCAACCATTTCTACAACCTTCAAGTTTTCTCTCGCAGCCATCATGTCAAATCCTACAACCCTGTGATCAACCGTTTCTACAAATTTCTAATCATATCCCGCAACCATCAAGTCAGTCTTCTCAACCGCTTTATCAAATGGTACAACCACCAGTTGCTTGTCAACAAACACCCAAACAATATTAAACAACGCATGTGCCTTTTCAATCAACTTTTGGAAACATTTCAGAACAAGTTGGATCGTTCATGCAACTATTGAGACCTATAACACAAGATCAACCTGATCATAATCAACTTGGAAATAACCAAGCATCAAACACACAAGGAAACGTTCGATCGGGTAATGAAGATGAGGCATGAATTTCTTATTAGATTCTGAAAGTATCAAGTAGGCACTGTTGGAAAACTTGTTTTTTCTTTTAAACTTCTATGTTAGTTTTTGTTTTGTCTGGATCTTGTTTCAGGACTATAGTTTGTAGGATCCAAATTGGATATGTTGTTTTTTTTGGTTGACTTTTGTGCTTTGGATATTATGTAATTTTCTTTTCTTGCAATGAACAATTGGTTACTTCTTTTGTACATGAGCTCTATATGTTCTATATGTTCTGTTAGAAATTGTATTTTTTTTCTAATCATTGATTTGTGATGAAACTGTACTAAAATTTTATTTTATTTCTTCCGTCCAACTGGTTTATAATAACCACTTTATTTATGACTGATTTGAAACTTTGAATATGGTCTCTACAGTTATGCAAGAGACCCATAAAATTGTCTCGAACTAGTCTTTAATGTAGGCATGTATTTGAGACCATTGGTGAGGTTACTAATATTTTAGAGATGAATGTTTGTGGTCTCTGATTATTTAGAGACCTGATTTTAGAGACAATACTTATCTGTCTTAATTGGGTTACAAATATAAATTAGAGACTAAATCTTGCATTTAGAGATGAAATATAAAAGTCTTTAAAAATCCATTTTTTTGTAGTGTATAATATATAAATCATGTTTTTAAATTCCAAACATATAGTTTTTCAAATATATACTGTACAGTACTACACTAAGAATTTAACAAATTTCAAATCTTCTAAAATTCCATAAATCTAACATTCAACAAAATTTCAAATATATACGTTTGACTGTACAATGACAAATAAATTTATACAAACCTATTATGTTATAAAATAAATTACTATAAAATATACATATAATTATAAGCTAGTATAACATATGTGCTTTTATAAATAACCAGACATATATATATTAATATACAAATAAACGTAATAACTCGATATATATAAAGTTATATAAACCTAATTAGATAATATACAAACATACTTATATATGTAAGAGATCAAATCTTCTCAGGCAAAACAAATCGGTAAGCTATATATTAACACAAAGTAGATACACTCTTATATAGACTTGCATATAAACTCACAGATTAGGTAACTAAACTTGCCTATATTTTGTATTTATATATATAACAAACAACTCACTTTAATAAACTATATACCATACGACAGATCATTGAATAAACTAACCTTATATATATATATTAGCATGTACATGTTACATTTATAGATCAGTATACAAATAGTAACAAATATATAATAGCTTAGTTAGATACATACGTTTGATAACTGATTTTATGCACAAATCGAATAGTACTGCTAATATGACCTTTACACTTTATATACTTTATAACAAATTTTATTATAGAGTATAATATATATATAATACTATATAACACCAAAATATTATAAAATACAGTATAATATATATATATAAGTATAACTACTCTAAACACACGTATATTCAAAATAAAATTATATATCATTCTATCTAAATCAACGCCTAAATAACAGATCATAACCTATAATATAATAAAAAATGTAAACTTGTATATATACTGATTGACATATCAGATATAACAAACTTGTATATAAATCTAACCAGCGCTATTTATATAAAACAAATATACTTTTACAGACAGTATATATACATAGTAGGCTAATACAAGGTCATATACTCCACTATAACTATGCACATAGACTTATAGATTAAAATAAAACATACACGTATATATAGTTGCAATATATAAATATACATTCAAAGTGTGTGACCAGATGTATGCGCATATACTTACATATACAGGCATAACATATACATACAATTTCTTACAAGGAGATATATGTATCAACTATAACAGTTATTTGCAAAACAATCGTATTAAACAAATATATGCAGACAAACTGACCCTTTACAAGATATATCTACATGCAGACCTATTCACTATATACTAACGAGCTACCTATGAATATAACTTTACAACAATATATATGAAATAGGACGGGAATAAACTTTGAAGACATATATATTTATAAACTGACCTATATACACACATACGAACAAAAATATATATATAAGATGAAAATATTATAAAACTTACATGAACTAAAATATATAAAATGATATATGTTATACCTTAAAATAGAAACCAAGTCTAGGCTTGGGTTTGCTTGGGATGCGAGGCCAAGGAGGAAAGAAGGGCGGCTGTTCCCAGGTGGTGGGGCTAGTGGCCGCATGGGAAGTGGAAGATAAGAGAGGGTGGGGAGGAGAGGGCTTGCGTGGCTGCTAAGGAGAGGAAGTGCAGCAAAATTGATGGCTGTTGTTAGAGGAAGAGATGAGAAAGTGAAGTGGAGAAGTCAGGCAACACAAGAAATACGCACGCATAAAAACGTGCAGGGAAGCCAAGAGTTTTTGAACGTGTAATTCAAAGATAAACGTGTACTTTGATATTGAACAAGTGGCTGATAGCTTGCACGATGGAAAATGAATAGACGAGGGAAACAAAAGGACTCAGAAATGAAAGGACTCAAAAAGGGGTACCGATGCGATTAACCGTTTCGTGGTTTCCGCCACGTATCGGACTCCAAAACACAGAATTGCATATACCGTAGAGATCAGCACGACTTGATGATCAAAACGGTATATAGATATGGGTGGTACGATCATCCGATCAAAAATCGATATCGGTACCTAAATGCTGCTAAAATGTCAGAAATAAGATGAACGAAGCAATAGCAATTCAAATTTGACGAAACGAAATATGACGTCTCACTCAGAAGATGATTTACAAATTTATTATATAAAAATATTCATGTTTGGAAAATATTTTATTATCATCAAATATTAACTGATTTAAATTGGAATAAAATTATACAAGAAAATAAACTTTCATATTATCAGGTGAAAATTTACCATTATCTATGTTTAAATAGACGTATTCCAAATATTAAATTTTTTTATTTCCAAATTCAATTATTTAAAATTTCACAATAATTCAATTAATTAAATAAATAAAACCACTAAAATATACGGGTCGTTACACTCTCCCCCACTCAAAGCTTTTCATCCCCGAAAAGAAACGAGGTAGGAGAATAGAAACAACCAGAAAGAAAATAGATTTGAAAAACAAATAAGCAATTAATTTAAACTGTATATATTTCAATTTAAATTAATCAATATTCAATAATTGATTTACTCCATTTGAGCTCACTTAAGTTAAATCAATCTATCTATTTCTAAATTCATTATCTTCTTGTCTAGTCATCCTCAATTAACAATTTCTAAATTATCAATTTGTATAATTATTTATTATACTCATATTTTATTCAACAAATTTAATTCTTTTATTCCAAATTATTATTAACTTTATTCCACTTAATATATCTTATCACATATATATTTAAACCATATAAATTTCAATTTAAATTAATTTATATTCAATAACGATTTTAAATTCAAGGTATTTCAATAAGTTAATCTAATTTCAATTTTTTAATTCCTTCAAACCAAATTTATTTTATTTATCTCATTTATTATTCAATTAACTTATTATTCTATTTATCTCTATTAACATTTTATAATTAATATTAAGTGTATAACATTTATTATAATCACTAAAATTTTATTTACAAAATCATTTTTATATTGTATATTATACAATTACATATTCAACTTCTGAATAATTTAGGTGAGTTGTAAGTTATATTAGGATGTAATTGAGTAGTATACAAGTAAAATTTTCCTAATTCAATTTATTTCAAGTTTAAATATTTATTCAAAATTTTTGGATTTATTTTGTAATTAAAATCATCCTTTAACAAAATTTAAGAATTAAATTTCCAATTCACTTCAAACCATTTAGAGATAAATATATATATATATATATACACTATATATATCAAATCAGATCTATAATCATATAGCAATATATATTATAAATCAAGTTATAATTTAGAAATTTAAATCAATTTATTTTCCAAAATAGAACCGTAGCAAAGCTACAGAAAGGTCTCCACTCTGAAACTCAAAAATGAATGTCGATGATGCGGCCGCCATCACCGAAATTATTTTCCAGCGACAAAAGAGAAGAGTACTGATTTAAACATTTAAACATCTTTGAAAACAGTTTCTATTCGAAAATACCTTCAATAATATATATTTTAAAAAATTTAAAACCAAAGCTTAAAATCACTGGAAATTAAATTCTAAAATTCCTGATTTTTAAATTCATTTCAATTTCAAATCAATTTATAAACCATGTTTATAAATCCATTATAGAAAACAATAAATGATAATCAAATATTATCATTTCAAACAACTAATTTAATTAACTTATTAAATCCCAGAAACTTTTACTTATATATATATATATCATATAATCAGACAAATTTATTTCATTTACCAAATTTGAAAATAATATTGTGTTAGTTTGCTTTGTTCAAGTGTTTTTGAAATACTACCGATAGCGTTGATCAGACAAATCGGTCGAAAACCAAAATCAACATCATCAACTCAAACAACACACTATAAAACATTTTAATATTAATTACAAATACACTCCCTCACTCGATGATACAAATGGATTTCAAAACAATGATAGAGATCCAAATTCAAGGAACTCTAATCAAATAGAATTTTACTAAGGAGATAGGCTTGAATGGGAGATAAGATAATTGAATTACAAAATAGGGAGATGGAAAATACTAATATTAATCTAGAGTGACCTTAACCAAGTCAACCGTGACTTCAAGAATACGATTGATGTAGAATCCAGAGCTAACTCGACATCTGATCGATAGAATTCGGGCATAGCAAAAGATAGCAGTATCGTAAACCGAGGACATAGAAATCTCCGGTGAATCAATGCATATTGTAAAGGAGTTTCACCCCTTTACAAATCAATCAGAGATTGGCAAGACCGCCAATTTATTATAGGGATCATTCGAAGTGGAGTTATGGGATACTCCAGAATCAAAAGACACGAATAGGGGAGACAAGAATGGACTTTGGAACCGAAGGGAACGTTCCAAAATTCAAAGAAAACCGAGTCAAAGAAGAAGGAATTCAAGCTCGAACGAAAGTGATTCTGTAATTTAATTTTACTATATATGCTGAGTTTGCCTAAAACTAGAGCTTTGATACCACACTGTAACGACCCACTATTTTGGACCATTCAAATCGACAATAAATCCACACATGCCGGATTTGAATTGGTCAATATATCAGATTGTTAATTTAAATTTGGCAAAACTCAGCATATATAGTAAATAAAATAATCACATACTGTAACGACCCGAAATTTTCGATCCTGAAAATTTCAGATAGTTAGAAAAAAAAAAGAAAAGAGATAGAAGAAGAAACAGAAAACAAGTCGCAGAATCTCACATTCGCAGTGGATGAAATATAATATCAAATAATAACAGTTATACAAAAGAATACTATATCTGTTAATTTATATCAATACATCAGAGTTACAACATTTATACATACACTGGGCAGTTAAAATCAACATGTCTCAGATAAACAGTAATATATCACAGCGGAAACACTCCATACGTTCCTGCCATCCAGCTCGTCTCCTGAGCTCTCGAACGTCCTTACCTGAAAATCTATAATACTCGGTCTGACCCGAGCATTACATCAAAGTAACACCCGGGTCAGGCTGGAATCCAGCGTGAGTAAATCCATACAATTTGAAATATTAAGTTCGAATTTAACAGAAACCCGGGTAACTCATTCATCACTACAAGTTCACAGCTTGTTTTAGTCAACACATAATTCCACAAATCAATCCCTAAATACCTTTACTTAGTTTTTAAAATAGTCCAGTCATTGAGATTATTCCCTTACAGCCTGTCGATCTCCTATATCAACCCATATTGTAGTATACAAATCAAAGTGGGTTCGGGAATTACTGATACCCGATTCCGGACTCTTCGAATACAATATTATCCTAACCCAAGTTATTTTAATGAAATACGATTCAACTTTATATAAAGGGTGTCACAATAATTTATCATTAATAGATAATCATATCATTACTGTTTAAACAACATCATATCCTAACCTTTCATAACAGAAGATATCAACCAATCATTTATAAGCAAGGGTTATCAGTTCCACCATTTTGAGTCAAATCAAGTTAATTCCGTTGGTCACCTTAAACCTTGCTTACTTAATAGAGTTGATTACAAACCGTTAATTGATCATTCCTTAATAATTCTCTCTAATTACCTTAAGTAATTTCACCCCTTCACACTTATTTCATTATCCTTAATTATCTAATCAAGTTTTTACTCAATAATCACTTATAATGATTTATTGTCCTTAGCTAAACACATTCATTAAGTGACCAATCCTTAATAAATTTCCGTAATTAAATCAATCTCTCAATTGATTACACTAAGTAATTAATCCGTAAATTCCCTTTTTATTACTTTTATAAGGTAATTATCCTATTGGTTAGTTATTCTCGAGTAATTAACCTTTGATTATTAATTAATTAATTAATTTTCAATTACTAATTAATTCTTAACAAATTAATCTTTAGTTAGGTAATTATCATCTAAGAAATTAATCTCTAATTACTAACCAATTCATCTCATATTACCAATTAATTAGTTAATTGATAACCCTAAATTTTGTGTTAGAACATAAGTCTTTTAGTTATACACTTAATTATATTTTAACTTAAGAACTTAACTAAATTTAAGTTAAACAAGACATATATCCTTCAAGTTTTATTTACCTTAACAAATTTTAAAATATTACTCTTCACATTTTTTCTTGAAACTTGTCCATATCCTTAGTTTGTAAACTTAGCATAATATTCGACTTATAGGTTAAATCCTGAAAAAAAAACAGTCAATACTTCCTTATCACAGACCGAGTTAGAATGCAAATTTAAGAATACAAACTCGAGTCCCTCCTAGTTCCATCTGCTTCGAGTCATCGCAATAAAATACACGAGCCCGCCCCACGTCCAGACCTTCTTCCCAAACATCCCTCTCCTCCTGATATTCAAGTGTATATGGTGCACATACATGAGTGACTGGGCGTCGCAGCCACCCTGTCGACGACGCTTCCAAGTCGGCGATCACCTCGTTACCACGTACGAGCTTCCAGATCGTTCCAACTGTCATCCACACGAAATCGAGCTATCTGGCGACGGCATGACCAATACCATTCTGCCAAAACTAGTTCGCCACGTCGATCACGCAGCTGGAAAACTCCGGCCTTCCTCCCAGAGCATCACTACGATTCCTCGACTCTGTCCCTTACCCTGCGATCGAACTCGACACTTCGTTTCAGGCGAAATCACCCCTCCGTTAAACTCGACAGAACCACACTCCTAAACCCTAACATCCTCACGACTGGCCATCCCGCACAACAACAAAAATCAAGCTTATTTTTCCCATATGCGTCTTTGCCTGCCCTTTCCCCCTGCCCAGCCTCGAGACACGAAATTGAACTAGCGATCGGAATTTGGTCGAAAGCCTAAATCTGTTCATCCCCGATTTCCCATCATAATACCCCATTAAAAATTTCAAAATCACCTTCAAAAATCATCATTTGTGATGACGAATCCATTTATATAAGAAAAATCAGAAATTATAATGTTCGAAATTTCGCAATATTTGTTTGTTTACAGTAAAGTATTCTTTTTACTGTCTATACTTTGCCATTTCTAAGTGGAATGATTTTCGAAGTAAACTACACTGACAATCGATCAATTGTACTTTTGAAATCATAGTCTAGAATTATATGAATCAAGAGATATGTTTTATTTTACCTTCGCAATCTGTTAGAGAACTTAAGAAGAAGGACTGAACATTTTGAATACAAATGCAAATAGTTGTACTTAACATCAGATCCAAATAATTCACTCAACATTATTTTTACTTATCTGAGTATATTTAGTAACAAAATAAGGCTATGATTTACCCACAGGTATAAACAGAGAAGCCCTTTTTTTTAAATGATCCTGGAACTATACTTTTAATATATATATATACAAGTATGGTGGCACGTCCGTTGGACGTGTGCAAAAAAGAAAGTGACGTATTTTGTCTTTGTTACAATTATAATATTGTGAGAGATTATAGTAATGTTTTCGTTAATTACGTGCGCAAGAGGGACTGACAATAAAAATACCGTTATACGATTTTTTGGATCTTACAAAATGACTTTGACGTGTAAGTAATGTTGCATTTTTATGCATGTACATACACATATCAACCATTTATCAAAACGTGAATGAGACTACGTTATTTTAGAAAATGATTAAATATGTAAAGAAAGTAATCAACTATTACTCAAGTGGGTATAGCTAAATTGGTACTCAAATTAACTATATTTTTTAACCTTTAATAGTCAACTACAATCCTATCTGATGACTATTAAACTGCATAATTTGTACTTAAAAGCTCACTTATGTGCTTACATAGTTATTTATTGATTTATTTTAGATAAGTGCTATAATTTCTGAAAGCTAGGGCATGGGATGATGCAGGAGGATTGGCAGTCAAATTGAACTTAATCTTAACTCTTTCTCTTCTCTTTATTCCGCTTCATATCCAAAATGTACCGTAGGTTTCAAATCTTGTAGTTTTTAATTTTTAAAATTTTGAAAGTCATATCCAAAATGGGCTGTAGGTTTCAAATCTTGTAGTTTTTAACTTTTAAAATTTTGAAGGTGTAGTCAACCATTATTTTAAGATTAAAGGAACAAACTTTAAAAGCATTTAGTTTTATTTATTTCATAGGTATTCAAGTACAAATAGGAATTTCATCGGCTAAATTACAAATAAAATGTAATGGACTCAAGAAGATTTTAGATGCACATGCGCAGGTGTAACTGGTATTAAAAAACACCATCTGTAAGCTTTTTTGGATTTTACAACATGAATTTGAAGTATACAAAATTTTGTATAATTTCATGATATACATTCACAAATCAACCGTTTTTCGAAACACTGATGATTGATAAATGGTTTTGGTTTTTAATTTAGTTCACTTTTTTTTTAAATATTGTGGTGTTTTCATACTTGATATATTTTGTCCGCATGTGAATAATGCTTGATAAATGGTATAATGTTTGATAAATGGTAATAAAGTAATTAAGCATATGAATAACTTCACCGAGTTTGTAATGTAATTTTAATTAATTTACTGTTTCCAAGGCAGTTTGTTGTAATACTTATTTTAGCAACACAATAATTTAGGGGTAATAGTTGCTTCAACACGACTGTTTGAAAATCCAAAAAAAATCCACGTAGCAGCAAACTTTTAAAATTCAAGGTAATGGTGCAATTATAAGTGAGCGCACTGTTGAACATGCTATAAAGTGATATATTGTACTGTCGAACACACTATTTTGTAATAAAAAACAAATGCATTAAATCATAGGCTGATAACAGATGTAGGTACAAACAGCAGGAAAGTTGCAAGGACAGAGATAAAGATAAATTTTTACAACAGAAGCAAATTAATACATAGGTCATAAATCACAAACCGAATAGAAAAAAAAAAAGTGGAGGAAGAAGAAACAAACAAATCAAATGTGTATATAATAGAACCTATCCCATGTAGGTATTTGGTAGCCCATTCAATTCAGCACCTATTGTGCAGCCTGGTCGGGAACGTACATCAGACACAACACATGTCTCGCCGACTGTTTGCTCCAGTCTTCAGCCCGGACTTATACATTTTGTCCATCGAACTTCAATTTCTCACAGCAGGCTAGCTTCATTCTCCAGCACGCCTTGGCCATTTCATCTTCAACAGGTTCATGAACGTGCACCCCAGACCATGCTTCTCCCATCAGTTTGCACACGCACCTGTTATTTGAAGTCCAGATCATGCAGCGTGCGTTGAAGCTACTCCCTGTCTTTCACCTATTATTTGAAGCCTGCAAGCATTGTTTTGAATCCTACAACCATTACTGCAACACATGTATTACTTGAAGCCTGCAACCATTATCAAATGACGCCAATCATTTTATGTTGTCACTATAAGATTTATTAGTTTCTACAAAAATCCACTATCTGGGTAACACATCTAGCAAATTTGCTAGCAGTAAGCACAAATGTCAATGAAAATATCTAAAAAAATCCACTATCTAGGTAACACATCTAGCAAATTTGTAAGATGAAAATATCAATAATGAATATATCAAAAAATTAAAATATTGATTTGAAAATTATTGCAAATGAAACATTAATAGTAAATACAAATCTGGCACATTAATATGTCTAAAAATGGATTCATAGATAAAACTAATAATCATCTATGAATCTTTACAGTTGAAATTGTGCATTTATCCAAACTAAATAGGCATGATCATATAAAGTTCGAAAACTGGCTTTCATATACTGAAGAAACTTCATTTATTCAGAAAGCTGATATGTATTGAAAATTAAGTGCTTTTTGACAACTCGTACAGTGATATTTGAAATTAAGTGCATGCATACATGAATTCTCATATATCTAAAATATGTTATATTTCAAAAACTAAATCTATGTGTATCTTACAAAAATCAATATAATCACATTTTGAAACTCAGGATTTTGATATGAAGCCAGGTCATTTGTCAAATCAAATTTCGTTGAAATTATTTTCCTTTTACACTGAAAGTTCTTGACATTGGGATTAATAAATAAATTGGAAGTTTTCAAAATTAATTTTCAAAATCAAATTCATGGAAACACAAAGTTCTTTTGAAAACTCAGTCGTATGAAGAACTTGGTACAGTCAAAACTGGTGTCTTTATGAAACCCATACATACATATAGAATTTGTTATTTTTCCAAGAAAGGTGTCTATTTGAAAATTCATAAATATACACTTTAAATTATTCAAAATCCAGATGTTCAAAACTTTTATATTCAAAATTGGTCTATATTTTAGAAATCTGGTGCATGTCTAAAATTCAAATATTTACAATCAAATTTGACTTTTACGAAGTCTGTACGGTCTTAAAAGAAAACTGGTGCACATCTGAGATCACATACTTGAACATATGCCTGATCATTTTGGAACCTATACATGTATATATGCTATTTTTAGAATCCTATCATGAACTCGTGTATTCCAAACTAATACATTTGCAGCCTATTGATCAAACTTGATATGTGTATTTAAACTCGATACGACTGATACTTGTATGTTTGAATTATGAAAACATATAATCATCTGAAATCAGTGCATATAGATGAGATCTAAGATATAAAGGCTGATATGCTTAAAGTTGGATCAAATTCCTTTGTGTCACATAATTTCAAAACTACTCACACACACACATACACGCGTGCACAGAATGTATCTAAAGTGAAGTATATGGAACCAATCCTCTGTATTAGTACGCTCGTTGTAGGAAAATTATTTTAGTATTTAATAATTATAGTGACATATAATTTCTCTACATATTGGCGTTTACCAAAGAAGAAAATATAGTAGTTGCATGGTTAAGATTATAATAATACCATAAATTTGAGATATTACTGTGACCAATTTTAGTTTACTATAATCGCAGCATCGCTTTGACAATCCCACGATTTGTAGAAAATGTAAGCAAAAAAGATAATGATAATAATAAAACAATAACATTAGCTGTTATGAAAATTTAGACGTACTTGAGTTTTTCTTTTTCTAAGTCCTTGTATATGCATTAAATTAGTTAAACAACAGCTTTTCTACCTTACAATTAATAATAAAGGAGTGGAATTTGGGTAAACAATACAGATAACATTTCAAAAGATAAGTGATGCTGGCTGTTAATTTTGGCCCAAAAAATAGAAAGAGGCAGTAATTAACTGTTTGATTATTACATTTGAAATTTCATCAGCTAATATCTGTACTATCAATATCATCAAGTAATGGTGTTCTGTAGCTACGGTTAAGATATATTGGTCAAAGCTATTTAGTGATCTAGATTAATATCCAAAATCACAAATTAATTTGTGAAACTACAAATGAAAATCAGTTTTAAATAGACCCAAAGTACATTAATTGGCAAAAATTATTCAAATAAGAGAGCATCATGTCATTATAGGATTTGAAGCAGACAAAGAGTTTATTCACGAATGGGTTACACAGAAATCATACCAAATCTTGGAGAAAGAAAAACCAACTGTGATCATAGTTCCTGCTTTCTTTTTGTGTAGTGCCTTTAAATTCAATATCCACGATTTTATATCTAAAACGTGTTGGAAAAAAACCAAATAAATCATTTTGCAAACCCAAAAAGGAATCAAGCATGAACTAAGCATATAGTAAAATAAGATGAAAATTCAGATCGAACATAATTCAATTTGTTCGATATACCTCTCGTGATGGGTTGTTCCCATCCATTTTGTTCCCAACTTGGTCTTAGAAATCTGAAGGGTATCAGTCTCCATAGTGTTGTCAATTGTCATGATTCCTGCAAAATTCATATAGTTCAAATTAGGTTTTCTAAAATAAACAGATTATAAAAAATAATTATCGTATTAAGAAAATGAGTACGAAGGGAGAAGATAGTTCACGTTTGTTGATGCATAGTTGAAAAAGACGTGGAGTAATGGGAAAACAGTGGGTTGAGAAAAATAACGATTCGGTTCTCTGATATTGTGAAACAGTTATTGTATAACTGCTTCAAAAAAGATACAAAAATTGTGTTCAGAACTTGCTCATTCATATAAATAGCAAGGCAATATCGATTTTCATCCATATGAGTGCTAAACATCATCATAATATTTAATTTGACTTTAGTTAAACCGCAAATGGCTTTGAACTTTACCAAATAAAATATAGTAAAAAAAACAGTGAATAAATAAGATATATTGTTCAAACCTTTTAGTTCAATGAAAAGTATATCTATAAATATGTTTAAAATCTTACATGGGTTGGAAGAATGATTAAAAAAACGTATAGATATGGTGACCATGGCCGACAAACGAAAACAGTAATAATAATATATAATTCACATGCATGTGGACTGAGATGCGTGGGGATGCGCTCAATATGTATATTTGAATGGCAGTAAAGATGAATATGCGGTAGCTGTTATCATCTTCTATGTTGATTCTTGCATCACATATATAGTTGAGTTTTCTATGCCTGATGATTGGAAACAAAGATAAAGTGGAGTATACAGACCTTTAAAAGAAACCAATTACTAAAGTACGTATAGTAGAAGTATGTAACTCAAATGGGAAGAGCGAAAGAAAAATGCATGGAAGAGACATTAAAAATAATAGTCTACTCACATACAAAGCCTACTTATATACGGGAAGTAATAGTACTGTTAATGGTTATATGATATATGGCAACCGTAATATGGTATTGGTAATAACAGTTAAGTTACTAAAACTAATATATATAAAGCTTTTACAATGGCAAGGGATTAATTTTTTAAAGCTTATAAATTAGTTTACATAAATTTAATTAAAAGCTGAGCTCACAAACTCTCAGGCTATATAGCACATATACACTAACTCTGTCACTACGCATGAGCTCACTCATATAAATCAACTCACAGATGCATGAATAAAAGGCAAAGCAATGTTATTTAGTGTTAGGATGCATTCACACACCAAGGAAAGCACACGCACCCAAGAAAGCAAGAAATAGCTGGTCTAAAGTGTCACTCAGATGACCTGACCGGTCCACCGGTCAACCGGTCAGAGCTTGCCCGGGGAGTGCTGCTTCAAGCTAAGCTCTTCATGTATGTTGTATGTATATATATTAGATATAACAAAGTCGATTCAGTAGCATCATCTTAATATATAAATATATGGTCTGTTATACTTGATTAGCGCATATGTTGGTGACTAAAGATAGCTCACCTGA
Organism: Allium fistulosum; assembly: GCA_030737815.1. NCBI lineage: Eukaryota > Viridiplantae > Streptophyta > Magnoliopsida > Asparagales > Amaryllidaceae > Allium > Allium fistulosum. The sequence continues at coordinate 371,510,259 of CM060908.1, forward strand.
TGGTTGCGTAAACATCTTCTACACTGGTTTCTCTCGTCTTTGAACGCGCACATTAAAGGTCCCAAATCTTCAATGAAACCCAATTCTCTTTAAACAGCTATGTCTCCATATGAAGGAATAACCCCAAATCATCAAATCTCTTACTGTCGTTCTTCGGAAGAGCATAAAATTGCAAAATCTGAAGGTCACAGTTATGTATCTTAGGCTTTAGTAAAAGAAGATTGGTAAAGCTCACAGTAGGGAAAATGGCACCAATTGGATTCATTTGCCTCAACTGTCATTCGAGCAAACCCTCATCTCTGTATTCTTCATATAAGACTGGATAAACTTTGTTGTTCCTGTAGAAATTTAGATACTACTTAACTAATATAGTTATAGGTATAAGGTGTTGTTATAACCCATCCTTGTTACAAAATATTGTAAAAATATTTGGGTATAACCATAAAAGCATTTAACGTCAGAAAACTAAAATAGTTATGGTACATGAACATTTACTCGCATAGTAAATACTGAATAGTATATTCAACATATCCAATAACTATACCTGTTATTGATACACTTTGCTAAATGCTACTTATTACAAATTGAGCTTATAATGGGACTAAGTCAAACTTGGACTAAATGGAACATCAATTCGTTGAGCTTTTAAACTTGTACTTCTTTGATGAGATGTTTTTTTTAATAATGAGGGTCTTATAGTTCTGTTAATAGGAGACTCTAGAAATTTTTTTATTTTAATGAGTACCTTGGCACTCATAACTAACTATACATGCACTATCATGTATTAATAAATTATTTTCTGGTACAAAGAGTTTGCTTACCCTTAAAATAACTTTTTAGAGATCTTCATGTCTCCCATGTCATTTCCAGGAATCCTGCTTTAGTTAGAATATTGAAAAACATTCATATTCACGAAGGAAACAAAATAAAAGTGTGTGTACCATTCAATCCTAGTGACAACTATAAAGTTAAAGAATCTTATACATATATATTGCACAAAATAAACAACTTTCTCTATCAGTAATATCAACTTCATGCATAGATATCACTGCCTTGTTATCACTAAAGTAACCAACATCATAGAACACACACATGCTATGCATAACAAATACATCATACAAATATCCTTGCATGCAACTCTAGTAATAAAAATTAGTACTGAATTTATAGAGTGGGATATACACACGCACACACGTTGGCACATGCGATGCACATGCGTAGGAGTTACTTGTAGTAAAAAACAACATTTGTAAGGTTTGTTGATATTTCAAAAAAGGCTTTTTTAGAATATAACAAACAATTATGTTAATTTATCTCGTACACTGAAATTTTTCTACACGGATGTATCTGTAGCAAATGAAACAGATGTCTTCCTTTCATGATATTCCTCTTGTTTAGAACAAAGTAATATCGTAAAAGCGGTTTGTTTTGGGCTAGTTGAATATGTTTTACAATTCAGAGATGCTAGTTTAATTTTATGATACATAACCTCTTGAATTATTTCCATTATTACAACATATATCCTACTACAATGAAAACTCATCTTATTTAATCACAAAATTGAATATTTTACCTTGAATTGTGGTTGAATTGCCTTATCTGATATTTCCTCCAACCTTTTCCTCAACTTGAACCAATTCATACAAACATCTCTGACATTCCATCAGCTACCACAATTGGACTGAATACCTAAAAGTATTCAAATAAAAAGTATAAAGCAAATGAAAATGAAAATAAAAATTGAGCTTTAGTGAAACCAAATAATTTCAGATCGATAGTTACCTTCTGAGTACGACTACAGTCATTTACTTTGTCGAATGCTTGTTTACTGTCATCATGCAATTACAGAGCATGATTAGATATTAAAATTTAGGGAAACCAAGGAATTTGAAGATCTTACCTTTGAGAAATATATTAGGCCTTTGTCAATGTCGGAAATTGAAAATAAACCTACGGAACGACCTCCTCCACTGCCCCATCGTACATCACCCACATCCACGTCAAACTTCCATGACAGACGTTGTGTCTTCAGCATTCACATGCTACCTGGAATGACATCTCCGTTGCAATTTCCATCTCCTTCATCTGTGCCGTCGACAGTCGGTCCGAACATCAAGCGCACACCTTTGAACCGCTAGCGCCCCAGGCGTGCACCTTCTCTACGTCGCCCTCCTCTCGAAGCCACCAGCCTTCATCCTCCTTTGTCGTTTATGTTGGGTGATGCTGATTTTTTTTCCATTTTCGAGGCTAGGGTTGAGTGAGAGAAGCGAAGGAGAGAGAGGGATATAGTGATAATGGGTGAGAAGGGAGAGAACGTGTAATAACTAACCTCCGCTATTTCGTCCAAATGACAAAAGCGTCCTTGTTGATGAGATGCAGCAGTAAATGAAAAGGGGCATTTTCGAAAATGCCAAAAAGGCTTCACTTTGACCGGTTTGACCAGGTATTTGCATTATAGTATAGATATATTATTTGAATTACACCATCACATCTAAATTCCTTTAATCATAATATGCTAAAGAAATCAGAAAAAAAAAATTCAAATTTCTTTGAACATAAATCAGAAAAAAAAAATTCAAATTTCTTTGAACATATTCAGTCTGTCATGATAAACAGAGATTCACATAGGTGCACTCAGGCATGCAAGTCAGAGTTTCTATCTATAGACTAACAATCATTATCCCATTCATGCACATCAATTTAAAGTTATTTTCATCATCAATTGAGGCATGTGCAAATTTTACAGATGATTTTAACTTAAAAGAATTGAAGTCTACTCACCTCAGTATAACTTGAACAGAAAACAGAGAAAAGGAATTCTGGTCTGGACTGTCTCTATCTTAAACTGAGGCTCGTTTGATTACTTGATGTGTTTGATCTTGAATTTGTTTTGCTTTGAGAATTTGATTGCTTCAGGTTTGAGTTTTTCGAATGAATATATAAAAATAAAGAAGACAAAGTAGAGGCATATATAGAGAAGTGGGATGCCTTCTACAGCAAGCTTTTGTTTGCTTTTCTCTATATTTTTTTTTTCTCTTCTTTTGGTCAGCAAATCTAGGGCTGTTATGGTAATGGTTACCGTTACCATTTCACAAATACCGTTACCGTACCATTTTTACTGGTAAGCGAAAATTGCTTACCGTTACCGTTACCGATAGGCTGGTATACCGAAGACTGGTATACCGATAATCTGGTAACCGTGACACTGGTAATGGTAAATTACCATTTGTCTAAAAAAGGTTAGTAACATAACACGTATTCACACCATAACGGTGCTTCATTATACAATTTATAGTGTTACTTAATAAAAGACATAAATGAGAAAGAAGTGAAGTGTATTTAACATTATTTCACCTGGTTAATAAACTAAATTTAATCATTTGCTTGGTTTTGAACGCCTATAATAAAGCATGTTACATGAATATACATGTATTATAAATTAGCTGGTAAAATTACCATTACCGCTGGTATTGAAGAAATGTTATCGATGATTTACCGTAGAAAATGGTAAATTTACCGTTACCATACCGATTAAACTGGTATACCGATTTCACTCGAAAATGGTAACCGATTGGATGGTAATGGTATGGTAATGGTAAACTTACCGTTACCATAACAGCCCTAAGCAAATCCCCTGATATGATTTGTGTAACCTGAAACTGATTTTTTTTTTCGATTTGTATGCTTAGATTTGATATACTGTGAGCTTGAGAGGATATGCATTAAATGCAATGTCCCCCTTGTATGCTTACATGTATCTCTATATGAATTGATATGTATATATGTCCTTATACATATACTTGCCCTTCCATTCCTTGATAGTGTACCAACACATGTATGCCTACATTTATATATTTATATTTTGTTTATTTTGTTTTGTACATTTTGCATTTTATTCTTTTCTTCTTATATTTATCCTATTTTCAACTTAAACCTTTATTTCTATAGTTTACGTATTTCTTACATAACCTATCAATACTTAATTTAAAAGTTACTTATTGTTAAACTTGTCAATATCATAAACCTCAAAAATTAATAGGTTAGAGTTTACTTATTAAATGTGGAAAAAAATAGATTTTATTTTTAGAATATTTAGAGACTCTAAATTTTCAATCCAAAACCATAACTTCTCCCCAATACACATATATATTTATTTATTTATTTAAAATAATAAGTTGCATTTTATTTACTTAAATTAACTATTTGTTAAAATAATACTGCCAAAAATCCAGGGATGTCACATTCCTCCCCCCTTAAAACTTTTCGTCCTCGAAAAGGAACTAAACTAGAATTTATGAAAATGCTTAAAATCGGATAAATATTCTTTGATCATTTTTAAAATATTTGTAAATATTTATATAATGTTATTCCAAAGTAGTTTTTACAAAAATACTTTTATAACTTGATGTTTCAACAAGTCCATCCTCATTCTCATAGAGATTCGGTCATACGTTGATCAGGCGTAGGACTGAAATCTATAAGTACTTAGCAAACCCATTTTCAACATCTAGTGAAAATACTATAGAAAATAATTTTATTGAAAATATAGAAAACATATTTTGAAAACAGAGGAATATCTTTGGTGAGAATGCTCTGGAAATCATCACCCCCATCCATGGTCGCAGTTACATCCTGGGTTACCTTGCCATCGCAGCAAATGTCCATGTAAATGTAGGCACTCTGCGCCCCTCAATTACGCCATGGAACCCACAACAGATCGCAGTTACATTCCAGGGTTACGTTGCCGTCGCAGCAAAAGTCCATGTAACTGTTGGCTCTCAGCGGCCCACACGATTTTTGCTGTCAAAATGAAACTTCTCCACTCTAACATAGGTCGCAGTCTACCGATGTAAAATCAAACGCAGACTGTTGGCTCTCAGCGGCTCACGCGACTTTCGCTATGTTACCATAGTGTCGCAGTCTACCGATATAAAATCAAACGTAGACTGTTGACTCTCAGCGGCACACACGACTTTCGCTATGGTCTGCAGTAGATCGCAGTGACATCGAGTTACACTGTCGTCACAGCATAACCCAAATGCCTCTATAGGCACCAGCCCCTCGACTTTCGCTACACAATAATCCTCAGGAACTAGTTTTGTCCGGACTCCTCACAGGATCAACTTTAGAACCTCCCCCTTAAAGGCTCAAGGCAGTACCACCCTGTGGCACTCCTGAGAAGTTCATTTCAAGGGAGCCCCTTTTTCCCTAGAGCCAATCTCAAAACACTTTATACTATACACATATAGTATTTTTCAAATCATACACCTAGTATGAATTTCATATAAGTGCCTTTACACAAAATCGATTCCCAAAATCGATCATTCTCAAAGTAGGCTTTCCAAACTTTCAAATTTGATTTTCCTCAAAAATCAAAAGCCTTTTTCAAATCCAAAGGTTCCCAAAACCTTTTCTCAAAACCATTTCCATAAAAACTTTTATATATATATACATATATATAATTTTCTTGGGAAATCTTTAAATCACTTTATACTTATATAAGTTTCCTTTGTATACTTCAAAAACTTTCAAAAACCTTTTTGTTCTAGCAATGGATTCAATAAGGGAGGTTTTATCATATATAACAAAGATGTAATCTAATAATTACAGAGGGGTAATTACTGTTATGATTAAGTGGGGTTAATAAATGGATGTAGTTAATTAATTATTTCCATTATTTGAGATAAATTGCTTTATGATATGATATGTTGGTTGAGCAACCTATCAATTATAAATTGTTGTGTAAAGGTGTAATCCAATAATTAAAGTCGAATTTTATTTAATTGGATAACTTGTGTTAAGATGAACTGAATTCGAAGAGACCGGCGTCGGGTAGTAGTTAATACCCGAAACCACTTCGATTCGTTACAAATTGATGCGTGGAATCAAATAGTCTGGAATGAAATGATTTAAGCGAATTAGACTATTTTATCTAAGTTCTGGCACTTAGAAATTGCTTTTTGAAATAAGTGATGTCTATAACAACTTGTGAAGTTGTAAATTGATATAAGTACCCCGGGTTGATATGAGTGTATACTTTTGCATTTCATGCTTGATGGGTTTACTCACGCTGGTTTCCAGCCTGACCCGGGTGTTACTTTGATGTAATGCTCGGGTCAGACCGAGTATTACAGATTTTCAGGTAAGGACGTTTTGGAGCTCAGGAGACGAGTTGGATGGCAGGAACGTATGGAGTGTATCCCGCTGTGATATATTGTTGTATATTTGGACATGTTGATTATATATGTCCAGTGATTGTGTATATGTTGTAACTCTGATGTATTAAAGTGTAATTTAACTGATATAGTTTCTTTGTATAAATGGTATTATATGATATTATATTTTGATCAGCTGCGAATGTGAGATTCTGTGACTTGTTTTTTGTTTCTTCTTCTTCTATCTCTTTCTTCTTTTCCTAACTATTTGGAATTTTCGGGATCGGAAATTTCGGGTCGTTACAGATCACAGACACAGAGTAATATAACAATAATGCAGCGGAAACAAAAGAATAGTAGTTCATGAAGCTACTATGTATATATATAACAGAGTTAAACAAGATACAACAGAAGTCACGAATACATAGATGTCTCAATAAAATAATCAAATACAAGATCTGAATACATCACTGGAATCAACTGAACAACTAAAAGCAGGATAGATAGCTGGATCTCCAAGCGAAGCTCCAACTCCAAAGGTGAGTCTCGAACACTGAACCACTCAGTCTGACCCGAGCATAAAGCAAAACACAAAACACTCGAGTCAGGATTAACATTCTTATATTAATAAATCCAACTCAAGTGAATATCGACTGAAATACAAGTAACTTAAAGGATGTTTGGGATAACCATCCTCTAAGGATCCGTTAAACTATCTACTATGTAGTAATATTTCGCTAATATAATAATGTCTATAGTAAAATAAACTTACTTTTAAATAGCGTTAAGGGGTTACCCATATAGCCCTTAACATATAATAGTCCCAGTAGTCTATCCAGTATCAGCGTACCCCCAGATCGGGAGCTACCCTAAATACTCCACAGGCTACGGCACAAAACCAAACTCGTAGTAAAGCTCGATATGGTAGGTGACACAGCACAACGAGGCAATGCTAGGGTAGATATACCAATTACGCACACGGGCTGGTGCACTACGCCATAAATGACCTTCTGCAACATTTTTGCAAGGTGTTGCCAGCTAAAATGTTGCGATAGATATAAAATTTTGGTCCTACTGCAACATTGTATTTTTGGTGTTACCTTAGCCATAAAAATGTGTTGCTCTAGCTAAACAAGTGTAACACGATGCAACTTTTTTATAAAGTGTTGCTATAGATGTATTCAAATTAAAAGATTAATAAAATTAGTAATCCGCGTGAAAACGATCCAACGGTCTATATTTAATCTGATTGTAAAAATGGATCACCGCTACAATTTGCCCCAAATTTTCGTTTTCCCGCCTGAACTCCATTAGATCCCTTTCGGTTTTCATTTCTCAAATCAAAAAGCAAATAGAATACTTCAATGGAATTTCGAAAATCCTAAATTGATTACTCGCACTGTGTTCATCGATTTGAATCACAAACATCACCGTTCAAATCATGGAATCTGTAGCCCTCTCCTCTTTCAACACCCTCTTCTTCTGCCGCCCAATTTCTCAAATCGCGAAAAGAACGTGTATTTCTCAAATCGAAATAAAAAACACTCAATCCAAACTTGTTCGCACCCAGACAAAATTCTCAATCAAAATAAAATTGTTTGATTCAGGCGACTTAGGTGATTTAAGGTTTAGGGTTCGAAGAATTTGAGGTTGCGGTTTAAGAGTTTCTGGAATTAGAGGGGGCACGAAGGTGGTTTTAGATTTGGAGATCGTGAATTGGGTCTGGTCGCGAATGCAATCGGCGATTTGTGGCTTGATGATTTGTGGTTTGAATGAAGTCGCTAATGGAATCCGGTTCAGGTCGTTTGGATTTTTTGTGTTTTTTTGTTTTTTTTTGAATTGGTGGTCGGGATTGCTGAGAAGATGGTCGATGTAGACAGAGTGAAGGCTGTTGTGGTGGTAGACCGTGAATGTAGGTGTCGTGAATGCTGTGAGGTGGTTTGAGGGTTTGGGTAGTTTCAGGTGGGATGAAGGAAGTGTTGAATGGTGATGTATGAAGGCAGTGCTCAAATCAGAAACACATTGATTGGTGAAGGTGCTCTTGTTCGTGTAATTCAAGACTCTGCTTCATTATTAAGGCATTTTCTACTTAGCTGGTGTTGATTATTTTCCAAATTATTCAATGCAGTGATGGAGCAATTCCTGCTACCACTCTGATAATGGGAGGAAACCCTATCAAAGGTGAAGTTTTTATTAGTCAAGCAATGTTTCTTTTTTATAGAAAATGATGTGATAAAAATTATGTTTTTAATAATATGATTTTCAGGTTTAAGGGGATCAAACCTTTGCTTATCGCTCATATTTGGAGTTCTAGCTGTTCGTTATATTTTGCTGCCTTTATTCGGCATAGTTATAGTCAAGGGAGCAGTGCATATAGGACTTGTGCATGCTGATTCATTTGTGCATCATTTTACGTCGTTTAAAAGAAGGCTCGATCTTCCGAAATCGGATGAATCGGGCGGTGCCCACTTGTTCGACCTAACCGGATGGGACTGCGGTGCCCCGGACCCCCGCAGGCGCTGCGCCCGGACCCGCTTCTCGGCTCGCCTTCGGCTCGGCATATATTTGTCAGTGTCGGTGTCTGTATAAATTGAAACTGCATATGTAATGAGTGAATTGAGTGATGTAGTGAGGAATATCTGTATATGTGAATATCGGTGTTATATATCATTGAATTGTAAAATAGTGGAGTCAGGAATTTGTACTATTTCAAATGTTGAAATAAAATATTTATTTAAATAAATTACTGTTTAAATATCAAATTCTGTGCAATAGCATTTTATTAAATAAATATTTATTTTTATTAAAAAATCAAATATGCTCTACATTGTGGGCCCCACAAATTCAAAAAGTTGATATCTATAGCAACATTTTGGAATGTTGCTACAGATACCTATGGGTGTTGCCATAGACCCAAATAGGGTTCTATTGCAACAATATTACTTATGTTGCCTTAGATAGTCAAAATGTTACCTTTGAGGTCTAAGGCAACGGCAAAAATTGCATCACCCTAAAAGTGTTGCCATAGACCTATGGCAACATTTTTCGGGCCTGAGCCAACATTTTTTTTGTGTTGCAGTAGGCCATTTATGGCATAGTGGTGGAAACGCATAGCAGCCACTACCGCCCACCTCGGAACACACTCCCAAATCAAAAATCGAAGGGTGGCCACCAAATCAATCACAAGTAATAGAATAGTATCAAAGAAATGTGTCCGATCAGAGGTGCTACCTCATTGGCCCGAGATCGCTCCTGTTTTAGCCACCTTATGCCAACTCATGGGAGTTAGGTCCCTGTATATACCTCATATAAGATCGTCGCCACCATCCTACTTCATTCTGGAATCTCCACCGCGTACACAGTTGTTAAAGTGGTTTTTGGTATCGACAGAGAGTATGTCCATATCTGATCCCGGTCTCTTTAACAACCAATCGTTATTATAACACCGTGGTCATTTCAAAATAGTTTATACTTCAAAACCAAAATATCATTTCCATTTTTAAACCATATCAAAACGATATCATTTCAATTCAATATATCATTTCTAAAATCATATCACTTTCCAAAGTTATAACGCTTTCGAAATCATAAGTCTTTTAAAATCAAAACACTTTGGAAATCAAAACATTGAAATTCATAACACTTGAAATCATAGCTTGAAATCATAATATTTTGGAATCCATAACACTTTCCTCTTAAACAGTTTAGATATTAAAATTAGTGTATATAATAAAATAGTTTATAAAATAAAGATAGTTTATATAAAATAGTTATAAGTTAAAATAGTTTATAATAAATTAATTTATATTGAAAATGATTTATATAAAATAGTTTATATTAAAATAATTTATAAAGTAAAATATAAATAGTTTTGGATATAATTTAAAAATACTTTATATAAAAATAGCTTCCTCAAATTTCACAAATCGATTCAAATCAACTCGAATTCCAAAGTTCAAATTTAATCAAGTCTCAAATCATCAATTTCAACTCGATTCAGTTTCTCAATAAACCATTTCAAATTATCGATTTTCAAATACATACTTGAACCATAAAATAAGCCATTTCATTTCAATATATTTTCAACTTTATTAAATCAACTTTAATAAATCTTTTAAAATCAATATTTAATAAACCATATACTTCTTTCCAAAACCATAGAAATCATTTCATATTTATATATAGACCAACGGTGTCTGTATATAATTTTCTATCCTATGTGTGACGCCCCACTCCGAGACCACATTAGCAAAGAGTATTACTAGGTAGCACCATCTGCTAATGTGAAGAATAGAACTGAATAAAAGCGACCATCTATAGCCTTGTCTTAATTATCTATTGAATACGCCGACAATAGCCACTTCTTTCTCAAATGGATCGACATCTTCAATAAATACTTAATACAAAGCCATAGGTGGCTGAAGGATCTATCAGAATAAAATATAACAACTCAAATGTAATACACATCACAGAACAGTAGATCATCACATACATTTACACATATATAGATACATTACAGAGTATACGAAATGATACATGTCAAGTGGTAAAGCAAACCACAATATACAGGCGAGTCAAAAGAATACATATTAGAGTTACAGCCAAAAAGGACTACACAAAAAGCTATAACAAAAAGCTGCTAGCAGACTAGTCCATGCGGAAGCAAAATAGGCTAAGTCCAATGTACCTAACCTGAAACATCTCGGTCTGACTCGAGTATAAAATACACGGGTCAGTCTAGCTAAACAAATCAGTTAGATAACTAGATGATAATGAACATACAAGGTCATAAAGTACCATAAATATGTCCAAAAGAGATAACCAGATCATCTAACAAAAGATGAATCAAAACAAGCCTCATATCATCGGCAACTCAAATAACAAAGGATATCCTATCCCAAAACAAGCCAAAAGGGCAAATAACAAATACCAATAAAGGTAATACAAGTTTCCACAAGGTAATCGCTATATATTGTGTGGTTCAAAGAACCTACACCGAAAGGCAATACACTAGGGAAATATAATTGTCAAAGAAACAAAAGATGCTCGAGCTCAGTACTGTATAACAAGGATCCATACGCCCGAAGGCAACAAACCCCGAAGGCTCAAGCCCGAAGGCAACAAACCCCGAAGGCAACGCCCGAAGGCAACAAACCCCGAAGGCAACAAAACCCGAAGGCTCAAGCCCGAAGGCAACAAACCCCGAAGGCAACGCCCGAAGGCAACAAAGCCCGAAGGCAACAAACCCCGAAGGCTCAAGCCCGAAGGCAACAAACCCCGAAGGCAACGCCCGAAGGCAACAAACCCCGAAGGCTCAAGCCCGAAGGCAACAAACCCCAAAGACAACAAACCCCGAAGGCTCAAGCCTGAAGGCAACAAACCCCGAAGGCAACGCCCGAAGGCAACAGACCCTGAAGGCTCAAGCCCGAAGGCAACAAACCCCGAAGGCAATGCCCGAAGGCAACAAACCGTAGTGGCGAACGTCCGGAGACCCAGTACTGGACACCACTAACTGGTAGAATGTGTCACAACTCTCAGAAAGGAACCCAAAAAATGTTAACGTGAGTCCTATACCACACGTTCGCACTAAACGGTTTACTAACCGTTAATCAATTTCACACTTAAAGCAGTACAAAGTTCACCTCATCTCATCGGTAAACCAGACCCAAAGGTCAAAACGGTCAAACGAATAGATTAGGAATTAACTGAAAAGATAAACTCACGTGTTCATAGCACGCGTTTTATTTAATCATTTAATTCTCCTCCCGCTTCGCCCGAAGTGCAAAATTGTGTGTATTTTATATAGGAATTATAAATTGGAGAAACGAGCTTTTAATACAATTTTAAAAGATCATTTTATAAAAACCCGTGTATGAAATCAAATCAAGGTCAAAAATGCGATAACAACTGATTGGATCGACACGAATCGATCAAAATTGGAAACTCAAGCAAAATAGCAAATTGGGCTGAGACAAGCAGGTCAGTCGACTGAACCAAAGGTTCAGTCGACTGGCCTAGTGCTTGGAAACTTTATGTTTCCAGGTCAGTCGACCGACCCAGGGTGTCAGTCGACTAACACAGGGGTACGAAATTTTCTGCCCCTGATTCAGTCAACTGAACCAGAAGGTCAGTAGACTGATACAGACCCAGGAAAATTCCTGGGATCTGGTTCAGTCGACTGACCTACTGGTTCAGTCGACTGAACCTGCTACCAGAGCAGAATCAGCCTAGCCCCCTTGTGGGGCAAAATCAATAACACGGATGGAAGCGAACGGACGAGCAACTACGACTGAGGATTTACGCCAAACGACAACCCAGCCTTGTATGGCCCTCCGAAACACTCCACTAACGTGTTAAAACATCAAAGATTGGATTTTTCCCAAAATTGGACTCCAAAAACCCAAAATTGAAAAATTCACCAAATCGATCCAAATCGAACACAAATGAACATGGATAGATGTTAGGAATTCTTACCCAACCACGACAAAAGCTATAGGCTTAGATGTGAGTTCAAAAATCTCACCTTTCAACTCAAAAACAAAGATGAGAAGCTCAAATGCAAAGAAAAGGTCAACCACTCTTCACTTCTACTCTACAAGCTTCAATCTAAGATCAAAACAAGTATTTCCTAAATTAGGTTATAGGAAATTTCTGAAATTGGAGAGAGAGAGATGCAGAAGGTGAAGAGAAGGCTTACCTAAGCTTCTCTTAGATTTTGGAGCAAGAATTCGAGTTTGCAAAAGAAAACTATGGCTTGGAATTTCTATTTCCCATTCTCTTCCCCCATTTTCAGTTGAGCTAGAGCAAAACGAAATGATATGAGTGAATGGATGAAGAGTTAGAGAGTTAGAGTAATAAGTAGGGTTAGTGGGCTGAAACCTAAAAGCCCAAATAGAAAATAGCGAAATTTAACTCACTCCAAACATATCGATGCTTATACTAAAAAAAGTCGCAAACACCATTTTGGACTCAATGGAAGTGGTCTCCAGTCCTAGTTCGACTATTTGCAAAAAGTGACATTTCGGACTTTAATCCGACCAACGATGCTATATTTAAATAAAATATTTAAATATACAATCGTAAAATATGCGGGTTGTTGCAGACTCCCCTCCTTAAAGAAATTGCGTCCTCGCAATACTTAAGAAGAAAATAAAGAGTAACAACCATAAAAGCATATCAACATAAAAGAAAATTTGAAATAAGAAGTTCACCATAAAGAGCACGAAAGATTAAGTCCAGATGTGTTTGCTCGATGAATTCTCAAGATTCCCAAGAGCAATCCTTAGGATTTGAGGACCATTGAACTTTCACAAGAAGAACTTCTTTATTTCGAAGGCGTTTAACCTTCGAAGTAATGATACGAATAGAATGTTGCTTATAAGTCAAATTTGGTGAAACTTCAATTTCTTCAGTTACACCGGGCTCAAGAATAGAGTCGGAATCCCTAAGGTATTTCCGTAGTTGAGAGACGTGGAAAACGTCAAGAATAGCAAAAGAATTGAGCCGGTACTAAAAGAGGTGATAAGCCACGGAAACAATGCATTCGGTGATGGGAAATGGACCAACATATGGAGGTACAATTTTCCCGATCAACTGAAACGCACATCACCCATCATAGGTGAAACACGAATGAACACCAACAAAGTCTGGACTTAAAACCAGCTTCAAGCCAACACGAAGGAAATCGGCATGGCCTTCCGTAGAGTCCCTCGAAAGGTGCCATACCAATACAAGATTGGAAGCTTACTATAGGAAGAAAACTCAACAAGAGACATATGATCTTCCCAACTTCCACCAAAATTAAGAACACATGCACGAAAGAGATCTTCAAGAGTTTGATTCACACGCTCGGATGGTCCATAGGATTGAGGACGATAAGCGGTGCAAAAATTAAGCTTTGTTCCTAAAGCTTTTGAAGACCTTACAAAAAACCACTAGAAAAAAAATAATGGATCACGATTACTAACAATAGAAGTAGGAACTCCATGCAATTTAACAGGACATAGAGTTCAGCCAAAAGAGGTATAGTCAAAAAAGAGAAGGACGAGCCTCAAGGCCACACAAAACGAGAGATGAACATGAATTGGATTCACGATCTCGAATCTCACAAGTAGATAAAGTCTCGAGATCACTCTATTCGGATATCATCATGGAAACAACCGCTTGCTGCTCTCGGTTTAAGGGCATCGACAACACGATTGCCCTTTCCGGAAGTATAAAAATATCAAGATCATAAGATGCAAGGAACTCGAGCCAACGTTGTTGACGCAAATTGAGTTCCTTTTTGAGAAAACAAATACTTCGAAGATTTACGATCGGTGTAGAGAAAAAATTTCTCTCCCAAAAGATAATGATGCCAAAATCTAAGAGCGAAAACAATAGCTGGGAGCACCAGATCATGAATGGCATATGTGATAACTCGGATTTTGGACGTCTGTTAGTCGGGAAATTAACTAATTTTATTTTTGAAATATTAATATTAATTAGTTAATCGAATAAATTTTTGATAATTAAAATATCGAGATATATATAAATTAACTTTAAAGCTATAATAAATATTGAATTATGAAATCTCTGGAGATGGTAAATCTTATAGTAAATAAATAAGTAATATATTTGTGACAACCGGGATTGTGGCAATATTATTTTAATATGAATTTAATCTAATAAACTGAAATACAAACCTATCATTTTAAAAACAACTATATATATATATGTATATTTGGAAGAAATTATGATTAGGAAATAGAAAATAAAGAGTTTTAAAAAATTCAAAGTTAAATTTAGCTTATTCACCTTAAATGAAGTAAATCTTATTAATGTGAAGCAGGCGTATAAAATAAATATATGTAACATAAGAAACTAAAATATAAACATAAGTATAAAACAAAATATATGGTTATAAAATCTATATGAATATATATATATATATATATATTAAAACATGTGAACTATAAATGAACATAAGTATTAATGTAAAATAAATGTCTCAAATAAATTTTAGTTATGTAAATATAGAAATAAACACTTAGTATAATCCTTATATTAATGTGTATACAAGTGTGTACACAAAGAAAAATAGGATAAGCACAAGCTGGTAAAATAGGACAGGGGTAATTAATGATAACACGCCTTCAATCCTTTCAGCCTCCATATTGCAAATAAAAATCTCTGGCCAAAGTATAAACAAAGTATTATTAGTACATAAAAATCTTGCATCAACATCATATTCAGCCTGTACAACAACTTTGTATATATCATCTTCATAATTCCAGTTCGTTCATAATCAACCTGAGCATCTAAAATAATAATAAAGGAAGAAAATAGCAATCTGAAGAAAATTCAAGATTCAACAACTTCAAATTTAACTCGGTTCAAAACAGATCAAAGCAAGAGCAAGTTCCAGATTTTCAAAACCTCGGGACTTCTCTGTTTACTTTTGGACTGTGAGTAAACTACTTTTAATTTGATCTATAACCTAATGTTGTAAAGTGAAGCTGTGAGGAATGTTTAAATGTATGTAATTATGCCTGCATATATATATTTACATGTGAATAATGTGTGCATGTCTGTATATTCCTCTGTTCCAGGTTTTTAAGTTTCAAACCTGTTCAAAAAAATTCAAAAGCTCTTCTCTAAATCTTTTTAGGCTATATGATCTAAACAAAATATGTTTGTATACTCAAGATCTAAATTCTAAAAATATTTTTAAGTAAAATTTGAAGAGGATTTGGCTGGAAGAAGATAAACAGTAAAACTCAAAACAATGTCAAAATTCGAGTATCATATTTTCTCGATTCACCTATATCATCCAATTCGTCTTGAAAAACTATGAATTTTAAAAGAAGTATCATGATTTTTAAGTTTAAATTGAGGTAGGAATCGTGAGTTGAATGGAATCACATATTTCATCAAATTCTGGCAATCGAAGAGGAGATGGGTCTCGTGATCGTAACTGGAGCATGCTGGGTGGTAGGGGATCATCAGAAAAATACTCGATGAATTTATAATTCATCGATGCGGCGGTATGTCGAGGGTTTAGGGTTTAAACCCATTTTGAGGTCATGGTCGGAATTTGATTTTTTGCAGTGTCGTCAAGGCACCGAAAGTGATCGCACCGGTGGGAATCGAGGCGTAGGAGTTAGGCGGAGCACTGGTCGAAGTTTCGTGATCTCTGGTGGCCTGAGGCGGCGGGTCGAGGTGGTTGTGGGTGTTTGGGTTTGTTCCAGTGGAGCTTTAGTAAGCTCGAAGTCGTTTCCTTGTTCATGCCAAAGTATTGGGTGGTCGAAAGCATAGAGGAGGTCGTCGACATCGTGTTGGTGGTCTCAGCGAGGACTAGAGGTGGTCGGAATTCTCGTGCACGTGCACACGTATGATTGAGTATCTGGGTATTTTGTGATCGAGGAAGAAGATAGGGTTGCTCGAGTTATGTCTCGAAGTCGTGTAGTGGTTGTCTCGAAGGAAAGAGGTTCGCGAGTAGCTCGGGAATGTGTTCAGGTTTGGATCGTTTGGGCTCGGGTTTAAGTATTTCGAGCCAGGCTTTTTGAAATTTAAATGTAAAACGTTGTTTAGGTTTAAAAATTTGAAGTAAATAGAGTTTCAAAGATTTAAAAGCAAATAAAACCAAGTTTTAAAGGGTTTGGAAGTTTAAAGCTATTTAAAATGATTTGTTTCAAAAGCAAAATGTTTCCAACAAGTTTTCAAAGTATTTAAAGATTTTTAAGCTATTTAGATAATTTGATTTCAAAGAGTTTGAATAAGTTTAAAGTTTGGAAATTTTGGAAGTACTTTAGTTTTTAAAAAAAATGTTTAACTAAGTTTTTAATATATTTAAAATGAATAAGTTTTTAAAGGGAATGATAATCAAGTTTTCAAAGATTTAAATAATTAAAAGATAATTATTTAGAGCAAGTAATTAATGGGTAGTTAATGTTGGGGTCATTAACTAGTGGTTAAGAGATGAGTAATTAATTTAGGTAATTAATTTAAGAAAATTAATTGGTTTAATTAATTAAGGATAAACTTGAAATTAATTAAGTGAATTACTTAGTGTAAGTAATTAATGTGTAATTGCTAAATGAAATAAATTTAAGAGGATAATTACTTTATGAAAGTAATTAAGGAAAGTAATTAAGGATTAATTACTTAGATAATTAATTAAGGTTAATCAAATAATTTAGAGTTAATTAATGAATGTAATTAATTAAGGTTAATTAATTAATGTGATTAATTAATGATTAATTAATGAAGATGATAAATAAAGAGATAATTACTTAATGAGGTAATTAGTGGTTAATTAATAAAGGTAATTTGAGGGAAATTACTTAATAGAAGTGATTTGAGGTTAATTAAGGGAAGCAATTATGGAAGTTTTATGGGTAATTAAAGGATAATTATTTAATGGTCTGTAATTGATTAATGATAAGTAAGCAGGATCTAAAAGGTGATTGAAGTGGTTAATTTAATTTATTTAAATTAATTAGAATGGTATGACGAATTAATCTTGCTTATGAATGGCTGAATGATTAAATGAGATGGTATGCATAGATTAGTTGATATCCCTGATATGTGATTGGGTTAAACTATGATATGTCTATCGGAGATAAATAGCTATGTAAGTACGAATTCTGGATATAAATGGAATTGTATTCACTCAAATAACTCGAATTAAGATGACATGGAATTCAAAGAGACCAGAGTCGGATATTAGTAAATACCCAAAACCACTTCGATTATAATCTACTATAATTCTATATAGATTTGATATGTTAACTCAATAGGCTGAAATGGAACAATTTAAGCAAACTGGACCATTGTAACTAAGTAATGATACTTAGGGATTGATGTGTGAAATTGGTTTTTGACTATAACTGATAATGAACTCGTAGTGATGCACGAGTTATCCTGGGTTTTAAGTGTGCTTTGTGCATTAGAATTTCATGTTAGATGGGTTTACTCACGCTGGTTTCCAGCCTGACCTGGGTGTTACTTTGATGTAATGCTCGGGTCAGACCGAGTATTACATATTTCCAAGTAAGGACGTTTTGGAGCTCAGGAGGCGAGCTCGATGGCAGGAACGTATGGAGTGTATTCCGCTGTGATATATGGTAGTTTGTCTGGGACATGTTGATTGTATTTGTCCAGTGATTGTGTATATGTTGTAACTCTGATGTATTAAAGTGTAATTTGACAAGTACAGATTTCCTTTGTATAACTGTTATTATTTGATATTATATTTTGATCCGCTGCGAATGTGAGATTTTGTGTTTTGTTTCGGTTTCTTCTTCTACCTTTTTCTTCTTTTTCCTAACTATCTGGAATTTTCGGGGTCGAAAATTCCGGGTCGTTACACTTGGTATCAGAGCGAAGGTTAAGCGAGAACCTTGGCTCTGGTGGGTTTACTCATCAGGGATAGGGTTAATACTACCCTAGGATGAGTTGAGTATATATATACGAGAGAGCGTACTTGTTATTTTTTTATAAAGATTTTAAATGATTTTAAGTAAGGATATATTTTGATATATATAAAGCAATATTTCTTACTAATAAATGTTAAAGTAATTGGTTGTTAAAAATTATTGGAATAAAATAAAATAATGAGAATTAAGTGTTAATAGTAATACAACCAAATTGAAATTGAATGAAGATAAATTTGAAATGGATCCAAACTGAAATTAAAATCCTGAATTTGTAGAAATGTTTTCAGAATAAAGATAATAATAAATTGGTTTCCAGGTATGATAATCTTGGTTATTATCATAAATGGTTGTTGTGTTTAATAATGAAGTGTTGTTAATGAGTAAGCAAGATGAAATGTTTTAGGGAAGTAAAACATTTAGGCAAGTATGACTTATAAATTGGAACTAAAGATGATATAAATTGTGAAGTTTTAGATCTGAGCCTAGAATTTGAAAATTTGTTTCAAAATGATAAAGAAATAATAAATAATATTATTCGAATGATAAGGCTTGATTCAAACAGGAATTGTTTGGAAATTTAAAGGAATTTGTTTTGAATTAAAAACCAAAAGTGGTTTAAATTTTAAGGATAACTTGGTATGTAAAGGAAATAAATATGTATATATGAGGGATATACATGGTATCAAAAATGGGTTGAAATAAACTCTAAATGTTGAGTTTTAAATTTGGAATGTAATGTGAAAACCCAAGGTGATAAGTTTTTGAACTTATAAGATTTATTAATGTGAAGTTTAAAATTTGAAGTGGGAATTCAAATTTGAGTAAGTTTGACGAGATTAAATTGAATTTAACTTAAAGGAAGTTAAATAAGTTTGGAACAAACAACCTGAATTGGAAATTTCAAGATGAAATTGAGATTTAACTTAGGAAAGTTAAATGGGTTGATTTGGTAGGGAATTATATGTGATCTCAAATAGGTTTGAGATTTGGAATGGGTAGTGGATGATGAATGTTTTAAATAAATTGGATGATAGATTGGGGTAATATCTATTCCAATATTGGAATTAAATGGAATTAAACTTTAATTTGAAATTACTTAAGTAATTTTGATTTTAAAGATAAAAATTAAACTCGAGAAAATGAGATCACTTTGAACATTAAGATTTGAATGTTTAAAATGAACATGTAAACTGAAATGATTAAGGATGGGTTCCAAGATTGGATTTGGGTAATAAATTGAATTTCAAAGATTAAATTGTTTTAATATAAATATATTTTTCCAAACTATTTACTACACAACTTTTCTTTTTAAAACCTAAAACTATCTTAAACTTGTTTTACAATTACTTTTGGAACTATTTAACTATTTTACAACTGTTTTGTAAACTGATTACTATTTTTCTACTATTTTATAACTGATTACTATTTTACAATTATTTTACAATTACTTAACTATTTTACAGCTATTTTACAAACTAATAATTATTTTTCAACTACTTATCTATTTTTCAAAATTTTCAAGCTATTTTCTAAATATAAGCTGGTCGGAGTTCAAACTGTTATTGATTAAATACCCAACTGAGATAAGAAGTGAAGTGGTAATCCAAGTGGGGATTAAAGCAAATGTGAATAAGTGAATAAAATCAAAGTGAGGGTGAATAGAAAGGAAATTGATTTAACTGATAATCAATGAAGATAAATACGTAGGATGTATGTATGTTATTCTATTCGCATAGTGATTTGATTCAGATTCGAGCACAGAATTTTGAGATAATATTGTCGATCCGAGTTGGGATTTTTCGCTCGATATTCGACGGCGAACCTGGATATGGATTTTTGATTGGTTCTGGATATTCTCTATCATAGTTTTGACTATTAAAGGAGAATAACGGTTTCTGATCAAGAAACCAAATCTGAGTCCGCACTAGGAAGTCGGGTGGACAATACTAGTTCGGAAGTGAAATTATGTGATCGAATAGGCGATCAAATTGATATTGCGTACGAATGATATGTGGACATCGTACGGGTTTGAATAAAATTAATATTGAAATTTGTGGATAAGAACTGTAAATGATTTTTGAAATTGAAAGTATATTTTTGTGAAATATATGATGAAGTAAAGTGGGAATTGAACATTTCTATGATTAAAATTTACTTTATGAAAGCAAGCAATATGGAGAATGACTTTACAAAAGAGTAATCAAAATTTGAATATTGATTTGGGCTAAACAAAGTTATATATCTTTGTTATATATGGAAAACTCCCCTTGTTGAATTTATTGCCAGAAGAAAATGATTTTTGAAAGTATTTGAAGTATAAAAGTGAATTTATACAAGTACAAATTGATTCAAAGATTTTTCAAAACTTTTATATATATGTAGATATAAAAAGAATTTTGTGAAAGTAATTTTGAGGAAAGGTTTTGGGAACCTATGGATTTCTGAAAAGGCTTTTGATTTTTGAGGAAAATCAAATTTGGAATTTGGAAAAGCCTAATTTGAGAATCATCGATTTTGGGAATCGATTTTAAGAAAGGAGCTTTATATGAGATTCATACTTGGTGTATGATTTGGAAAATACTATGTGTGTATAGTATAAAGTGTTTTGAAAGTGGCTCTGGGGAAAAAGGTGCTCCCTTGAATGAACCTTCTCAGGAGTGCCACTGAGTGGTACTGCCTTGAGCCTCTAAAGGGGAGGTTCTAAAGTTGATCCTGTGAGGAGTCTGGACAAACTAGTTCCTGAGGATTATTTGGTAGCGAAAGTCGATGGCGCTGTTGCCTACAAGGGCATTTGGGTTATGCTGTGACGATAGTGTAATTCGATGTCGCTGCGATCTACTGTGTGGACCATAGCGAAAATCGTGTGGAGGATGAGTGCCAACAGTCTACACTTGATTTTGCCGGGATGGCAGCGCAACATCGGTAGACTGCGGTCTATGGTCAAGTAGAGGAGTTTCATTCTTTTGGCAGCGAAATTCGGTGGCGTTGATGCCTACAGTTATATGGGTTTTTGCTGTGATAGCAATGTAAGGCCCGGGTATAACTACGATCTGTAGCGGGTTCCATGGCGTAATCGAGGAGCGCGGAGACCTACAGTTATCTGTGGATTTTGCCGGGATGGCAACTTAATCATCGGGTTAACTGTGACCATGGATGGGGGTGATGATTTCCAGAGCATTTTTACCTAAGATATTTCCTCTATTTTCGAAACTGTTTTCTATATTTTCCATAAAATTATTTTCCAAAGTATTTTCACTGGGTGATGAAACGAGTTTACCAAGTACTTATAGATTTTCAGTCCTACGCCTGATCAACGTATGACCGAATTTCTATGAGAACAAGGATAGACTTGTTGCAACACCGAGTTATAAAAATATTTTATAAAAACTAATTCGGCAATATTATATAGATTATAAAGTATTTTAAAAATGATCAAAGAAAATTTATCTGATTTTAGGCATTTTAATAATTCTGGTTTCGTTCCTTTTCGAGGACGAAAAGATTCAAAGGGGGGAGGAATGTGATAACTTGGATTTTGGACGTCTGTTAGTCGGGAAATTAACTGATTTTATTTTTGAAATATTAATATTAATTAGTTAATCGAATAAATTTTTGATAACTAAAATATCGGGATATATATAAATTAATTTTAAAGCTATAATAAATATTGAATTATGAAATCTCTGGAGATGGTAAATCTTATAGTAAATAAATAAGTAATATATTTGTGACAACCGGGATTGTGACAATATTATTTTAATAAGAATTTAATCTAATAAATTGAAATACAAACCTATCATTTAAAAACAACTATATATATATATATATGTATATTTGGAAGAAATTATGATCTGGAAATAGAAAATAAAGAGTTTTAAAATATTCAAAGTTAAATTTAGCTTATTCACCTTAAATGAAGTAAATCTTATTAATGTGAAGCAGGCGTATAAAATAAATATATGTAACATAAGAAACTAAAATATAAACATAAGTATAAAACAAAATATATGGTTATAAAATCTATATGAATATATATATATATATATATATATATATATATATATTAAAACATGTGAACTATAAATGAACATAAGTATTAATGTAAGATAAATGTCTCAAATAAATTTTAGGTATGTAAATATAGAAATAAACACTTAGTATAATCCTTATATTAATGTGTATACAAGTGTGTACATAAAGAAAAATAGGATAAGCATAAGCTGGTAAAATAGGACAGGGGTAATTAATGATAGCACGCCTTCAATCCTTTCAGCCTCCATATTGCAAATAAAAATCTCCGGCCAAAGTATAAACAAAGTATAACTAGTGCATAAAAATCTTGCATCAACATCATATTCAGCCTGTACAACAACTTTGTATATATCATCTTCATAATTCCAGTTCGTTCATAATCAACCTGAGCATCTAAAATAATAATAAAGGAAGAAAATAGAAATCTGAAGAAAATTCAAGATTCAACCACTTCAAATTTAACTCATTTCAAAACAGATCAAAGCAAGAGCAAGTTCCAGATTTTCAAAACCTCAGGACTTCTCTGTTTACTTTTGCACTGTGAGTAAACTACTTTTAATTTGATTTATAACCTAATGTTGTAGAGTGAAGCTGTGAGGAATGTTTAAATGTATGTAATTATGCCTGCATATATATTTACATGTGAATAATGTGTGCATGTCTGTATATTCCTCTGTTCCAGGTTTTTAAGTTTCAAACCTGTTCAAAAAAATTCAAAAGCTCTTCTCTAAATCTTTTTAGGCTATATGATCTAAACAAAATATGTTTGTATACTCAAGATCTAAATTCTAAAAATATTTTTAAGTAAAATTTGAAGAGGATTTGGCTGGGAAGAAGATAAACAGTAAAACTCAAAACAATGTCAAAATTCGAGTATCATATTTTCTCGATTCACCTATATCATCCAATTCGTCTTGAAAAACTATGAATTTTAAAAGAAGTATCATGATTTTTAAGTTTAAATTGAGGTAGGAATCGTGAGTTGAACGGAATCACATATTTCATCAAATTCTGGCAATCGAAGAGGAGATGGGTCTCGTGATCGTAACTGGAGCATGCTGGGTGGTAGGGGATCATCAGAAAAATACTCGATGAATTTATAATTCATCGATGCAGCGGTATGTCGAGGGTTTAGGGTTTAAACCCATTTTGAGGTCATGGTCGGAATTTGATTTGCTGCAGTGTCGTCAAGGCACCGGAAGCGATCGCACCGGTGGGAATCGAGGCGTAGGAGTTAGGCGGAGCACTGGTCGGAGTTTCATGATCTCTGGTGGCCTGAGGCGGCAGGTCGAGGTGGTTTTGGGTGTTTGGGTTTGTTCCAGTGGAGCTTTAGTAAGCTCGAAGTCGTTTCCTTGTTCGTGCCAAAGTACTGGGTGGTCGAAAGCATAGAGGAGGTCGTCGACATCGTGTTGGTGGTCTCGGCGAGGACCAGAGGTGGTCGGAGTTCTCGTGCACGTGCACGCGTATGATTGAGTATCTGGGTATTTTGTGATCGAGGAAGAAGATAGGGTTGCTCGAGTTATGTCTCGAAGTCGTGTAGTGGTTGTCTCGAAGGAAAGAGGTTCGCGAGTAGCTCGGGAATGTGTTCGGGTTTGGATCGTTTGGGCTCGGGTTTAAGTATTTTGAGCCAGGCTTTTTGAAATTTAAATGTAAAACATTGTTTAGGTTTAAAATTTTTGAAGTAAATAGAGTTTCAAAGATTTAAAGCAAATAAAACCAAGTTTTAAAGGGTTTGAAAGTTTAAAGCTATTTAAAATGATTTGTTTCAAAAGCAAAATGTTTCCAACAAGTTTTCAAAGTATTTAAAGATTTTTAAGTTATTTAGATAATTTGATTTCAAAGGAAAAGTTTGAATAAGTTTAAAGTTTGGATATTTTGGAAGTAATTTAGTTTTTTAAAAAAAATGTTTAACTAAGTTTTTAATATATTTAAAATGAATAAGTTTTTAAAGGGAATGATAATCAAGTTTTCAAAGATTTAAATAATTAAAAGATAATTATTTTGAGCAAGTAATTAATGGGTAGTTAATCTTGGGGTCATTAACTAGTGGTTAAGAGATGATTAATTAATTTAGGTAATTAATTTAAGAAAATTAATTGGTTTAATTAATTAAGGATAAACTTGAAATTAATTAAGTGAATTACTTAGTGTAAGTAATTAATGTGTAATTGCTAAATGAAATAAATTTAAGAGGATAATTACTTTATGAAAGTAATTAAGGAAAGTAATTAAGGATTAATTACTTAGATAATTAATTAAGGTTAATCAAATAATTTAGAGTTAATTAATGAATGTAATTAATTAAGGTTAATTAATTAATGTGATTAATTAATGATTATTTAATGAAGATGATAAATAAAGAGATAATTACTTAATGAGGTAATTATTGGTTAATTAATAAAGGTAATTTGATGGAAATTACTTAATAGAAGTGATTTGAGGTTAATTAAGGGAAGCAATTATGGAAGTTTTATGGGTAATTAAAGGATAATTAATTAATGGTCTGTAATTGATTAATGATAAGTAAGCAGGATCTAAAAGGTGATTGAAGTGGTTAATTTAATTTATTTAAATTAATTAGAATGGTATGACGAATTAATCTTGCTTATGAATGGCTGAATGATTAAATGAGATGGTATGCATAGATTAGTTGATATCCCTGATATGTGATTGGGTTAAACTATGATATGTCTATCGGAGATAAATAGCTATGTAAGTACGAATTCTGGATATAAATGGAATTGTATTCACTCAAATAACTCGAATTAAGATGACATGGAATTCAAAGAGACCAGAGTCGGATATTAGTAAATACCCAAAACCACTTCGATTATAATCTACTATAATTCTATATAGATTTGATATGTTAACTCAATAGGCTGAAATGGAACAATTTAAGCAAACTGGACCATTGTAACTAAGTAATGATACTTAGGGATTGATGTGTGAAATTGGTTTTTGACTATAACTGATAATGAACTCGTAGTGATGCACGAGTTATCCTGGGTTTTAAGTGTGCTTTGTGCATTAGAATTTCATGTTAGATGGGTTTACTCACGCTGGTTTCCAGCCTGACCTGGGTGTTACTTTGATGTAATGCTCGGGTCAGACCGAGTATTACAGATTTCCAAGAAAGGACGTTTTGGAGCTCAGGAGGCGAGCTCGATGGTAGGAACGTATGGAGTGTATTCCGCTGTGATATATGGTAGTTTGTCTGGGACATGTTGATTGTATTTGTCCAGTGATTGTGTATATGTTGTAACTCTGATGTATTAAAGTGTAATTTGACAAGTACAGATTTCCTTTGTATAACTGTTATTATTTGATATTATATTTTGATCCGCTGCGAATGTGAGATTCTGTGTTTTGTTTCTGTTTCTTCTTCTATCTTTTTCTTCTTTTTCCTAACTGTTTGGAATTTTCAAGGTCGAAAATTCCGGGTCGTTACAGCATATCTAGTTTCAACAAGCTTTAATTGTCAAGAAGCAAATGCGATAACACATTCCCTTTACAAGAGAATGACACCATGATGCAGCGCGATCTTCCAATTTAGGTCGCTCACGACCTAGTGGAACTTTAGGTCGCTCACGACCTATGGAAGGTCGCGCACGAGTTAACGGAGTCAGTGTTCAGGCATGTGAACGTGCTAACGAGTTAAAGAAAAAGGCGCTCCAACGATCTAACGAATTACTCATTTCTTTAGGTCGCTCTGATCTTTCGAGTACCAGTTTTTACGAGCTACGACCTATGCTAGGTCGTGGGAAAGAGTTACGACCTATGTTAGGTCGCGGAAGCAAGATACGACCTATGTTAGGTCGCTGATTTGGATGCCGCTTTATTTTAGGTCGCTGCCTTCTGTTGTTAGGTCGCTCACTACTACATTTCGTTAAGTCGCTCATGGGGTAGGTCACATGAAGATTTCCAAAAAGCTATTTCTTAAGTCGCATGAAGTGTTAGGTCGTTAACGACCTATACTAGGTCACTGATGGAGGCTGATGTATGGAAGTTAGGTCGCGTGAGTTGTATTTTAGGTCGAGGCCGATCTATGTGTTGTAAATATGTGATATTGTAATGTGCTATGTTTCGTACTGTATTGCTGTGTTGTTTCTTTAGGTCGCAAACGACCTTAGTTAGGTCGTAAGTCGTAAGTGTTAGGTTGTTGCCGACCTAAGTGTTGTCCAGAATTGAGTCGTGTTGAGTTGTAACTTCTATAAATAGCGGAGTGTGGGTCATTTGTAAGGTGGTGGATTTTTGAATAAAAAAACTTTTGTTTGTTAGCTTTGTGCTTTCATTAAATTGGTAGTTGAGTGTAATCTCCTATCTCCTCTTTCGGCATTCGAGTACGCTCGTATCAACGATCGTAGAAGCCAATTCACGGTATCAAGTGCGCTTGATCAACGTCTGAAGAATTGCAGATCTTCTTTCACGGTATCGTGCGCGATCAACGTGACGAAGATAGCTAGAATTCGGTATCTTCGGATCAACGAATTTGGGCCATTTAGTATTTTCCATTCCATCGATTGCTACTTTTACAGAATCATCATTTTGTTATTCCGCTGCTGCATCATTTGGTATCGGAGCTAGACTTAGCCAATCATAGCTAAGCCGAGTCTTGGAGCCAATATTCTATGGAAGAGTTTAAGCCGTGCATCACTTTGTTGTTCAAAGCCGAGAGTTTGAAGTTAGAGCCGAGCCGAGTTAAAGTGTTGAAGTTCAAATTTGAAGTTGAAGGTCGTGCCTCATTTGGTATCATTTTTATTCGTACAAGCCGAGAGTTGAAGTTTGTTTCATTTGACAATGCTGCCAAGAAGAGCTAATCGCCATCAGAATGTTGAAGCTTTGTATAGAAGAGAAGAAGCTGATGAGATGGAGCAAAGAATAAACAAAAACTTTAGTGAGAAGCTTAATGAAGGGATTGGTCGATTAGAGGAAATGATGTTGGAGGTGAATCAAAATCAGAGAAGGGTTTCACCTGAATCGAGCCATGGGAGAAGTAGAGTTTCAACACATTCAAATCGAGAGAGAAGTGTTGATAGTGATCATAGAAGCATGGATCAAGATTGTGATAGAAATGTTGATGATCGAAGTCGTGATAGAAATGTTAATGATCATGATCGGAGGAATGTAGATCGAAGGAATGTTGGTGGAAGAAATGGTGGAAGTAGAGATGTTGGTGGTCAGGATCGACAACGATATACATCAGATTTTGAAGAGGAGTTTGATGGTGGTAGTGTTCATGGACGAGGACGAGGTCAAGGAAGAAATCATTCAGAATATGATCACAAATGGGAGTCCGGGATGAAAACTGAAATACCGGAATTCAAGGGAGGTATGCAGGCCGAAGAATTTCTTGATTGGCTAGCTTATGTTGAGGAAATTTTTGACTTCAAGGAGGTTCCGGAAGATCGTAAAGTGAAGTTGGTTGCTACTAGGTTGAGGGGGAGAGCTATGGTGTGGTGGCAGCAAACCAAACTTACTAGAGAGCGAATGGGGAAGTCAAAGATTGTTGCTTGGGAGAAAATAAAGAAATTGATGAAGGCTACTTTCTTACCCTACAATTACCTATCACTAATGTATCATAGATTACAGAACCTGAGGCAAGGGACGAAGACTGTTGCTGATTATGCTGATGAGTTCTACCAGTTGATTGCTCGAAATGACGTTATGGAGACAGAAGAACAATTAACCGCTAGGTTTGTGGGTGGACTTAGAACACAGATCCAGGATATGGTGAACATGTTCGACCCTAGATCTGTGGCAGAAGCACATCAAAAGGCGTTGGCTTGGGAAAAACAAGGAAGACGTGGGGGAGGTGTGTTTCCAAGTTTTACAGGGCAGAACAAAGGAGCGGGTAGTAGTTCTAATGCTCCTAAGGCATCGAATAAGCCTGTTGTTCATGAAGTGGCTAAGCCAAAGGTCAACACCAATTTCAAATGCTATAATTGTCAAGAAGTGGGTCACAAGAGCAGCGAATGTCCGAAACCGAAGAAGAGAACTATGATTGCTGAGGTAGAGGAAGATGAGGTAGAGGCTGACTGTTCTAATTCACTGCATGATGAGGAGGAAGAGAATGTGTCAGGAGATGAAGGGTATTCATTGATGATGAAGAGATTGTGTTTAACACCAAAACAGGAGGAGGAAACTAGCTGGTTGAGGAGTAACATCTTTCAATCAACATGCACTATCTCGGGAAGGGTTTGCAAGTTTGTCATCGATACGGGAAGCTGTGATAATATTATCTCTACAGAAGCTGTGAAGAAGTTATCATTGAAGACGTCGAATTTTTGCCAACCGGGGGAGGATGATGCAGCGCGATCTGCCAATTTAGGTCGCTCACGACCTAGTGGAACTTTAGGTCGCTCACGACGTAGTGAAGGTCGCTCATGACCTATGGAAGGTCGCGCACGAGTTAACGGAGTCAGTGTTCAGGCATGTGAACGAGCTAACGAGTTAAAGAAAAAGGTGCTCCAACGATCTAACGAATTACTCATTTCTTTAGGTCGCTCTGATCTTTCGAGTACCGGTTTTTACAAGCTACGACCTATGCTAGGTCGCGGGAAAGAGTTACGACCTATGTTAGGTCGCGGAAGCGAGATACGACCTATGTTAGGTCGCTGATTTGGATGCCGCTTTATTTTAGGTCGCTGCCTTCTGTTGTTAGGTCGCTCACTACTACATTTCGTTAAGTCGCTCATGGGGTAGGTCGCATGAAAATTTCCAAAAAGCTATTTCTTAAGTCGCATGAAGTGTTAGGTCGTTAACGACCTATACTAGGTCACTGATGGAGGCTGATGTATGGAAGTTAGGTCGCGTGAGTTGTATTTTAGGTCGAGGCCGATCTATGTGTTGTAAATATGTGATATTGTAATGTGCTATGTTTCGTACTGTATTGCTGTGTTGTTTCTTTAGGTCGCAGACGACCTTAGTTAGGTCGTAAGTGTTAGGTCGTTGCCGACCTAAGTGTTGTCCAGAATTGAGTCGTGTTGAGTTGTAACTTCTATAAATAGCGGAGTGTGGGTCATTTGTAAGGTGGTGGATTTTTGAATAAAAAAACTTTTGTTTGTTAGCTTTGTGCTTTCATTAAATTGGTAGTTGAGTGTAATCTCCTATCTCCTCTTTCGGCATTCGAGTGCGCTCGGATCAACGATCGTAGAAGCCAATTCACGGTATCAAGTGCGCTTGATCAACGTCTGAAGAATTGCAGATCTTCTTTCACGGTATCGTGCGCGATCAACGTGACGAAGATAGCTAGAATTCGGTATCTTCGGATCAACGAATTTGGGCCATTCAGTATTTTCCATTCCATCGATTGCTACTTTCACAGAATCATCATTTTGTTATTCCGCTGCTGCATCACACCAAAACCAATACGACTAGTATCGGTACAAACAATAAAGTCTTCGTTCCCTTCGGGAATCACAAGAATAAAAGCATTTGAAAAGAGTTCCTTTAATCGATTCTCTTTCCCAAAAAGCTAAGACTTTCCAAAATTATAATTAACTTTATATATATTCATCTTTTTAGAAAAATCAACTTTTTACAAGAATTTACTGTGTTTGACTATCTCATCATAGCGTTTAGGAGATTCCTATCGATAACGTTGATCAAGCGCATCGACCAGAATTCTTAAAGCACTCAATGGGAAAAACAACACAAAATCATCTTCTATATGATAAACAAGTCTCTTAAAAAAGATTTACAAATATTCTTTGCTCGTTTAAGAACAAACCCAATCATACTTATAAATATCTTATTAAAAAGATTTTCAAATTTTAAATTGTTGTTTTCATCCATAATCAATAAATACCAAGATAAACTAATCGAGATATTCATAGAATACTTGATTCACAAAATGGATGAAATAAGGTAGAAGGTTCGTCATACCGAATGACATAACACACCAAACACAAAAATCACAACGAGTGTGGAATGTGGTAAGAGGATGCTACCTTCCGCAACTCGTAGCTGATGAAAACCGGTGGCAAGGTTGAACTAAAAAGACCTTAGCACCACTCAAAAGATTTCTTAGGTGATAATTCTAAGACAAATCTCAAAAACACCGGAAAACTCACAAACTACTTGAATGAGAGAAATAACACTTTCCTCATCAAGTGGGTTTAAAGAATAAATGATGCCACCGAATTTGGAAATCGGAATCATTAAGAACAAAAGAAATCTTCTTAACAGATTGAGGATGTCGAAGATATATAGTCCACTCAGGACATAGGATATGGCTTCATAATGATTAAGCCAATCCTTTCTCAAAAATCAATTCCAAAGCCTAAGTAACGCATAACATGCAAATCGGCTCGGAAAGAATAATCACATAAAATAATCTCGACATCTTTAAGAGAAACGACTGAGTGTTGCGGATCCACCAACCGGATTCGCAATTCTCAAATAATTCATCAAGCCCAAAATATTCAAAGAAAAAAAAAAGAATCAACAAGTTCTTTTGATAGAAAATAATAAGATGAACCCATATCAAAAGAACTCGAATAGGATAATCACAAAACAATTAATGCCATCAAGGATAGAAGGAGAATTACCTTGACCAAGAGAAGGGTTACCAGAAGCTTGCGCAACATTCAGCTTTCCCTCCCTCCTACTTTGAAGTTTGAGACATGAAGATAAACGGTGACCCAAACCTTTGCAATAGCGATAAGAAAAGGGTTTTGGACACTTATTTACATGGTGGTCCTTAGAATCACAATTGTAGCATCGTCCACGACTAGTGGTAGAAGTCTTTGCTATCGAAATTGACTGCTTCCCTTTTTGTTGGGATTAGGACTTTTGAACTTAATATGCCTCTTCTCATTGACGTTGAAGTTTTGTTTGGCATCCACAACTTCAACATCATTATCTTTATCGGCCTCTTCAAGTCGAAGAGCGATATCTTCAAACTGGTCGAAAGACACTTCTAATTTCAGAGGTAAAACCTTTTCAAGGTTCTTACTTAAAGCACAGATAAACCTTTGATTCTTTACAAGATCCAAAAGTTGTTGAGCAGTCATAAATACGCCATCCAAAGAAGGACTACTGGATTAACCGGCGCTGGGACGGCCAGATCTAACCATCTCTTCTTCTTTAAGAAAGAAAGAAAAAGACAGAAGAGGAAAAAGGTTATTCCCAGAATGAATATCAAACAAACATGATTGATAAAACAAGACATCATAAAAAGAAAATAGGATAGAACAGTACGAAGACTCGAATTAATTCCTATGGCACGACGATTCAAAGATTCGTAACATTCGTACTACACTTTGATGTACCGTAATATGTGTCTCTGTTCTATGTTTATCATATTTTGTTCTGAACTCAGCTCTGATACCAAGTTGTGACGCCCCACTCCGAGACCCACATTAGCAAAGAGTATTACTAGGTAACACCGTCTGCTAATGCGGAGAATAGAGCTGGAGAGGAGCGACCATCTATAGCCTTGTCTTACGTATTTATTGAAGATGTCGATCCATTTGAGAAAGAAGTTGCTACTGTCAGCGTATTCAATAGATAATTAAGACAAGGCTTTAGATGGTTACTCCTATCCAGCTCTATTCTCCGCATTAGCAGACGGTGTTACCTAGTAATACTCTTTGCTAATGTAGGTCTCGGAGTGGGGCGTCACACTATGGTCAAGTGATACGGATATTTATCATTTCAATCCGCAATTTAAATATATACGGGTATATATCATTTCAACCCGCAATCCTAATTCAATTCAATGAAAATCGCTTGGGTTTATCATTTCAACCCATAACGATTTTCTCCTATTCTACAGATCGTTCGGGTATGTATCATTTCAACCCATAGTGAATTCTATACTAACAGGGAACTTGCAGAGTGATAACAGTAATGATAGTAATATAACAATCAGTAACAGGCATATATCATTAATATAAATAACAGATAATGGTGTCAGATGTCATAGGTGAACAGATACAGATAATGGCATAAATATAGCAATGTAAATATCTAACAGCAGCATATTTTAATTGTCGTTTCAATTGAAATCAAATTTAATAAATATAAGAACGTTAATCGTGAGTGATTGCTCACCTTTCGAGGCTAGAGATGATTTGGCGATAAAATGAGTTATGCATCCAGGCACGAATTTCAAAGCAAAGCACGATTGAACACAACTTTGATGAGCAGAGCTGATCGCTCGGAATTGACGAAATCAAATCACTGGATTGATGAAGATCAATGTTGTAAGTGAACATATATATGACTATATATAACTATATATATAAATCATATTTTTAAATTCCAAACATATAGTTTTTCAAATATATACTGTACAGTACTACACTAAGAATTTAACAGATTTCAAATCTTCTAAAATTCCACAAATCTAACATTCAACAAAATTTCAAATATATACGTTTGACTGTACAATGACAAATAAATTTATACAAACCTATTACGTTATAAAATAAATTACTATAAAAAATATATATAACAATCATTTATAAGCTAGTATAACATATGTGCTTTTATAAATAACCAGACATATATATATTAATATACAAATAAACGTAATAACTCAATATATATAAAGTTATATAAACCTAATTAGATACTATACAAACATACTTATATATGTAAGAGATCAAATCTTCTCAAGCATAACAAATCGGCAAGCTATATATTAACACAAAGTAGATACACTCTTACATAGACTTGCCTATAAACTCAAAGATTAGGTAACTAAACTTACCTATATTTTGTATTTATATATATAACAAACAACTCACTTTAATAAACTATATACCATACGACAGATCATTGAATAAACTAACCTTATATATAAAAATTAGTATGTACACGTTACATTTATAGATCAGTATACAAACAGTAACAAATATATAATAGCTTAGTTAGATACATATGTTTGATAACTGATTATATGCACAAATCCAATAGTACTGCTAATATGACTTTTATACTTTATATACTTTATAACAAATTTTATTATACAGTATAATATATATAATACTATATAACACCAAAATATTATAAAATAAAGTATAATATATATATAATTATAACTACTCTAAACACACGTATATGCAAAATAAAATTATATATCATTCTTTCTAAATCAACGCCTAAATAACAGATCATAACCTATAATATATTAAAAAAATGTAAACTTGTATATATACTGATTGACATCTCAGATATAACAAACTTGTATATAAATCTAACCAGCGCTATTTATATAAAACAAATATACTTTTACAGACAGTATATATACATAGTAGGTTAATACAAGATCTTATACTCCACTATAACTATGCACATAGACTTATAGATGAAAATAAAACATACACGTATATATAGTTGCAATATATAAATATACATTCAAAGTGTGTGACCAGATGTATGCGCATATACTTACATAAACAGGCATAACATATACATACAATTTCTTACAAGGAGATATATGTATCAGTTATAACAGTTATTTGCAAAACAATCGTATTAAACAAATATATGTAGACAAACTGACCCTTTACAAGACATATCGACATGCAGACCTATTCACTATATATATTTTTTTAAAGAGAAAGAAATATATAAACAATAGGAGAAAAACCGCCTTTCTCCGGAGGCTCACAAAAGAAAAGGCGAAGCATATGAAGGACAAATGCCTCCCAGGACTCGAAGATCACAGAACAAAAAACGAAAAAAAACGACAAAAACAGAAAGACAAGGACACAACAGACATCGCCACGACAAACATCATAGAAATCAGAAAAAGAAAAAGAAACCACCAGCAACCACCAACCCGCCTTTACCAGAAGGTAAAGGCCAGACCACCAAGCCAGACCACATAGAAATCACACCGAAATACAGCAAAGGCAGCTAAACCAGAGTATGCAGACTCCTAGAGAAGGAGCTAGAGCCGGATGAAATGAAGAGCCAACTCGGAAGAACCACGAAGGGACCCACAGAAGCAACAGAACAGGACGGAAAATCTGGAAGAGCCACGAAAAGTCCGCCGCCAGTCGAAAAACCTCCTCGAGTGCCGGCAAAGCCACCGACCAATGTAGATGGCTACGGAACCTCGTACAGAGCAAAGCGAGGGAGGAAAAAGCCTAAGGCCCTCCAAAGATAACCACTTCAAGCACACAAGGAGAGGAACGACAGCGGAATAAGACGAAACAAAGCTCGAGCAAGCAGCCATGGAAGACACCAGAAATTACCCGCTGAACCAGCCCAAGCGAAATCCAAGCCAAGAAAAAACCAAATACTCCTGAAGAAAAGACTAGCAAACACATTAAAAATAAAAATGGGGGGAGGGAGGGGGAGGGAGAGGTGTGTGAAGGACACCACCGCACAGCGAAGGCTCAACCAACTCCTAGTCTAGCGGCCGTTAGAGAACAGGAGTCCCACTAGCCGCCCAGACCGTTGGCTCATGGGTCCCCTGAAGGGTCTTCCACAGAAAGCCAGGAAGACATCATTCCTCACACGCTGGATAATGGACTACGGATCCATAGGTGTGTTCTCGAAGATGGCCTTATTCCGCGCGCACCAGACGTGCCAGCAGATGAGACACGGGATTAATCTGAAAACGCTAGACCGAAGAGATTTTCCCGAGCTCCCAGCCCACCAAGAACTGAGAAGAACATAAGGGATTCTTGCATTACTTCGAACACTAACCAGATTCCCGAAGTAATTCCAGCAAGCTCTGGCAGTGAAGCCACCGAAGAACAAATGGTTCGAGGATTCCGTTTCCCCGTTGCCACAGCAACGACAATGGGAGACAAAAGGGATGCCGATCTTTTGGAGATTCTCGTCCAGTGGAAACCCATCGTGGAGGATTCGCCACATCAGAAGAGAGACCTTGGGAGGAATACGAGAATCCCATATGAGCGAAAAATCAGGACGATTTGGGGAGGGAGTTCTGATCGAGGACCAGGCTTTCAGGATGGAGAACGAATCGCCATCCCAGCCCGTCAAGCCGCCGTGAGAGTCAGATAAAGGCTTCACCGACTGCATATGCTTCCAGGTCTCACTAGCATAAGACGGAGAGCCCAAAAAATTAGAGCCCGCAAGTCTATGGTACTTAGATCGGAGAAACGACGCCCATAGGGAGTCGTTAGCCCCAAACCGATACCACAACTTACAAGCAAAGGCCTTGCAAAGGTCTATTGGGTTTCGCAGGCCTAAACCACCATTTTTGGGGCGACAAACCACGTCCCATGACACCCAGTGGTGTCGGCGGCCGTTTAACTTGTTTCCCCAGAAGAACGAAGATGCCAACGACCGGTAAGACCGAAAGAAGGAGGATGTAGGGGTCATAGTCGTGAAAATATGAGTTCCCAACGAATCCAAAACTGACTTGATAAGAACAAGTCTGTCGGCCTGGGAGAGAAGAGACGCATTCCAGCGTAAAATCTTGCCCCTCACTTTGTCGGTCAAAGGGTCGAAAAGTGCATTAAGCTTTCTGCCCCGATATAGGACAATACCAAGGTAAGTGAGGGGAAGGGATGTTTCCTTGAAACCAGAGATAGTCTCAATCCAGGAAGCGCTAGAATGAAACAAGTCCTTCGAATGGACGAAGAAACATTTGGAGGGGTTGACGAGTTGACCCGAAGACCTCTCGTATTGATGGATAAAGCTAAGAAGCCGCCGAACTGAGGAACGGCTGCCATTAGAGAAAATTACAATGCCATCTACGAAGGATAAGGAGGAGATAAGGGGACAACCCCTCGGGATACCGAAGCGTTGGATTTGACCATAGATGGTTAAGGATTGGAGACCGCGAATAAAAGCCTCCGCCGCAATCACAAACAAAGAAGGCGAGAGCGGATCTCCCTGATGCAATCCCCTTCCAGCTTTGAAGTACCCATGGGCTGAACCGTTAATAAGGACAGAGAAGCAGCAGTTGGAGATAAGCCTCCACACCATGTCAATCAAAGCCTCCGAAAACCCGAAGGTCCTTAAGACCTTGATGACGAAAAACCAGGACATGCGATCGTAGGCCTTAGCCATGTCCAGTTTAAACACTACATTAGAACCCCTAACCTTCCGATCAATTTGAGAGATCAGTTCCTAGGCGAGAATGACGTTATCAGAGATAAGACATCCTTTGACAAAACCTGCTTGAGACGGGGAAATGATACGCTCAAGGAAAGGCGCCAGACGGGTGGCCAGGATTTTCGAAATAACCTTGTTCGAAAAGTTGCAAAGGCTTATAGGACAGAAATCCGCACAAGACCTTGGGTTTTCGTACTTAGGTATGAGAATCAGGTTGGTGGAAGTCCATCTAGCTGGAAGGTTCCCCCCAGAGAAGAAGGATTGAATAGCAAGACAAAAATCAGCCTGGATAATAGACCAGGCAGACCTATAAAAGACACCGTTGAAGCCATCAGGACCACTGGCACTATCCTTGCTCAGAGCAAAAACACAAGCGCGAATCTCCTCAGGGGACGGGAGATCCGTGAGCACTGCACTCTCCGTAGAGAGGACCATAGGAGGGATGAAAGCTAATAGGGCTGGGTCTGTAACCGAGACAGACGGGGAGCCCAGAAATGAATGGAAGTGGGAAAGAATGATATCTTTGACTTCTTCTGGCGAAGAAGCCGAAGAGAGATCAGGATGCATAATCTCACGTATCGAGAGAAGGCTATTCTTCTTACGAATAGAAGAATGGAAGAATTTGGAGTTCGCATCACCGTCGACCGCCCACTGGACCCTCGCCTTTTGACGGAGGTAGTCATTCTCGACACGAAGTTCCGAAGAGAAGGAAGATTGGGCAAGGGCCCACGCCTCCTTGTTGGTAGCGGACGGATGCTCGTCAAAAAAAGATTCGGCAACGATAAGCACCTCTTCGGCCAAACGAACGCGATCGAAAATGTTCTTGAAAACTTCAACGTTCCACACCTTAAGGCACGCCTTGAGACGCGTCATCTTGCGCCCGAAAGCAGCACAGGGAGAGGCAGAAACAGGATCGCTCCAAGAGCTAGAAACCACTTGAAGGAACGAGTGATGGGACCTCCACATGCTCTGGAACCGAAAGGAAGAGGGCCCCGAGATCGATAGTGGAGAACAACGAACAATCAAAGGGGCATGGTCCGAGAAGGACCGATGGAGATGAGCAATTGAGAAGGAGAATGGAAGGCGAAACCAATCCTCCGAACCGAAAACCCGGTCCAGTCTAGAGAGGATACGAGTCGGGCCCTCTTGGTTGTTAGACCAGGTGAAAGCAGATCCAACAAAGGGAAGCTCCGAGAGGCCAGAAGAGACGATGAACGAGTTGAAATCCGCCATTGCCCCTCGGTTGATGGCCGCTCCACCCCGTTTTTCCGCTTGGCACGCGACGATATTGAAATCGCCGCCAATCACAGAAGAAGAGAAGCCCAAAGATTCGAGAGCAAGAATATCAGACCAAAGAGCTAATCTTCCCAAACGATCACATTTGGCATAGACTGCCGAGAAGAGAAAAGGGGGGACAAAGGAGGAAGACGAACACACCACGGAAAAAAGCCGAGAGGAATCGAAAGCGGGATGAACCACAAAAGATTTGGACCACAAAATCCAAATCTTACCCGAGACATTCGCCGAGCCACCGCCAAATCCTAAGGATAAGACGATCCTGGAAATACTAGCCGGATCAATCAGGGGTTCCAGGAGAGCTACCAAACCAACAGAATGCTTCCTGACAATGCATTTTAGCCTAGCCAAAGACGCATCGTTGCCAATACCATGAATATTCCAGAAGAGAAAATTCGCCATGAATAAAGAAAGGAAGTGGGCGAAGAGAAAAAGTCGAAAAGCAACTCAAACTCAGACCAGATACAGAGAGAAACGAGCCGATCGATCGATCTGCTCGGACGCCGCTATAGAGCGTGTGCGAATGGTGCGAGGGGTAGAAATGGCTCTCCGCGTCCTGCGACGAGTCGAGCGAGGAGGAGGGTCGGACGGCTCAAACATCACCTCACCCTCGGTCCCTACCAAAGGAGACATGGAGGAGCTGACCAATGAAGACGAAGGAGAGGAGTTCCTAGCCAAACAATCTAGACGCTCATTAAGGAGCGCAATCTCTGCCTTGCTCATCAGAGGAATGGAGATGGAAAGAGGGCATGCAGAGGAGGAAAGGGAGCACTCCGATGAGCAGCGCAGGGGAGAAAGGTCCACACGGACCGGTAGATCATAAGGAATCCGTAAACAAGAAGGGATGCGTACCACTTGCAAACAAGACTGCCAGATGAGCCAGTCGAAAGAAGGCGCGACATGCACTGCGATGTCGGATGAAAAGCCGATGGAAGAGCAAACAGCAGAAGCAACCACCGAATCTATCGACGAATGATAAGAAGAGATAGACGAATGGTCGGGAAAACCAAAGCAGTGAAAACCAGACGGACGACGAATAAGTGTGGGAGAGCAAACAAGTTGCTTCCCAAGTTGCTGTGGGAGTCCTACCACTGCCAGACTGTCACTAATCAGACAGCCCCGCGTTGCGGGTAAGAGTCTCGGCTCAGCCCAAGTGGCGAGATCAACAGAGCAGCCTGAAGGTGGCTGGCAAAAACCCAACCTGCCCGTATAGCGGTCATAGACGATCGCTATACGACCAGAGCTGGGAGAAAGCCCACGCCGACCGCACCAGGCCTGTAACATCCATCGAAAAGTCCGATGGGTTGCCGACCGGGATGAAGCACAATAAAAGGATAAGGTCACAGACGACACAGTAAAGGTCTCGTTATGACTGAATACAAGAATCCAGCAAGCGGATTCCAATCGGTCGCTCCATACACGAATAAAAGTATGGACACTACCGATATGACAGTGGGAAGCCTGCAAACCAGTCAGAGACCAAAGTTTCTGAAGCAAGCAGCAGGATAAGACACCACGGCAGGACAAGGCAAACCGAGGAAAGCAAACGGGACCTGACGGGGTACCAGATAGTGGCGATAAAACCAAGTCAGGAGTGATGTCAGGGAGCACACACAAACGTGTGACAAAGCTCAGGAAATCAACACCGGCCTCTACGGCCAGCAACCCAACCAATAAGTGGTAACCATCAAAAACAACGAAAGAGGAACAAAAAAAAGCAGAAAAACAAACCTGCCTGCACAAGGCGACACCAAACTGCCGACACAAAGACAGAGCCAACAACAGTAAGGAACTGGGATGTTCCTTAACGACAAAGACCCGATCAGACGGTAAACCATCTCCTGCAAACAAAGGCACCAAGGATGCTTCGCCCGAGAACATAGGCGTACTACCAGGCAACAAATCACAGGGAACGTACCCAGAAACTAAATTACGATCTGAAAGCGGAGGAAAGGTGGTCAAATCCATTTCCCCACAGTCACCGACTATTCCAGCAGTGCCAATCGACCCAAAAGCACAATCAACCTCACGCAAACACACAGAATCCAAGAACAGAGAGACGAGGGACAAAGCAAGTGGTAAAATCTCGCTTAACACTCGAAATAGATCCACCAAAACCGGAACCAGATCCGACCTCAAGCGAGCCAAAGCACGACCCAAAATGGTGCAGAGCCAGGTCTCCCACCGCTTCCCCGAAGTGGAGGCTCGGTTCAAATCGGGTGATGAAATCCCGACCACCGATGGCCGCCGATAAGCAAGGGAAGGGGGAAAATTGCTCACTCGCAGCAACAGCTCTAGGAAGCGAGTCAGGGATGGACGAACCACGCACTGAATACGAAAAGCAAGGTAAAATCTCCATGAAGAGCCCACCCACAACCAGAAACTTGAATCGAGACAAAGCCGAAGACGACAATTGGGAAAACACGCAAATCTCAACCGAGCAAGAACTGGTGAAGCAAACCGATAACGGCGGGGCCACTACTTCCAAAAGAGCATCAGCTAAATCAACAAACGAGGGACAATTGCTCACGAAATCGCCTCGAAAATAAAAAATCCCCAACTCCATACGAAACCCTAGGTATCACAGCGAACGAGGGAGACGAGCGCGCTCTGTTAAAGAGAGCACGAATGAATTAAAGCAGAAGAAAAAGATGGAGAGGAAGAAACAGAGATTCGCAGTAAGAGAGATTTTAGCAGGAGGCCATTGAAAATAAGACCGTTTGAAAGCAGTTGCAAAGATACGACCTATTCACTATATACTAACGAGCTACCTATGAATATACCTTTACAACAATATATATGAAATAGGAAGGGTATAAACTTTGAAGACATATATATTTATATACTGACCTATATACACACATACGAACAAAAATATATATATTGTTGAGAGTTTTCTATTGGTTAGAAAAGCACAAATTTTAATTAATTCTACAAGCGCACAGATATGTAGTATGCAGGTCGAACACAGGGAATTGTATTTTTAAATGTTTGAAATCCATATTTAAATCTTAGGCATGTTAAACAAATTCGATGATGGTTTTGAGCGGATAAAAACAATAATAAAAGCAATCACCCTGAGATTCCAAATTTCACTGAAACTAATCAACAAAATTTACTGTAGAATTCAGAGTAAAAAAAAATAAAAAGTACGGAAGGGAAATAAGCAGAGTGAACAACTGGAAATCAAACGAACTGAATTTAAATTGCTGAAATGAAAAGAGTACTGACAAATAACTAAAAACCAGAATAAAAAGACTGCTAAAACTAATTAACAATTCTGTCCATTCTTTGAAGAAATAAATAACAATGCTGAAAAATAAACTAAACT
The DNA here is from genome assembly GCA_030737815.1 of Allium fistulosum. NCBI lineage: Eukaryota > Viridiplantae > Streptophyta > Magnoliopsida > Asparagales > Amaryllidaceae > Allium > Allium fistulosum. Next base: position 371,551,538 of record CM060908.1, read on the forward strand.
AGAAGAAAGAAGTGCTAGGAAATAATGAGATGCCCCTCTCTGTTTTGCTCTATGCTATATTTATAGCCTTCAGCTCCGAAATCAAGTCCTGCTTTTCGGGTCCACATCACTTACTCTGCCGAAATATATGTATTGACCTGTTCAAGCTTCAATTGGTGAAAGAAAATAATGTGGCCACGTGGCAATTGCTTGAATTGGTACTCACGTTACCATGTTTTGAGACATATAATGAAGCTTTGAAATATGGGATACAAAGAGTAAGTGAGCTGCTCCTTGCAATGGTCCCACCTTACTTGAAAATGTGACAATGCTTTAAATCTTAAATGAAGCCCAATTACACACGTGAGCTAATCTTGAATTTTTCTCATTTTTAACCAAACGTGACCGTGCTTGACAAAATATGAAGGTGAGCTGGTATTTTTGAAATGATATGTGCTTTTTTCTTTGATTTATTTGGTGCTCAAAATGTTGCTCTCTTTGCTGCGTGACTCTTGAACCAATGGACGGCACAACCGGTTAATTTCAACGTTGCACTTCAGAATCTATAATCTGCAAAACCACAATAAAATACACGTATAATACCGCTTTATTAAAATAAAAATATATGAAACAAACGGTTTAAAATGCAGAAAAATACGTTCATCAAATACCCCCACACTAGAACTTTATTCGTCCTCGAATAAGTAAGAAAATAAAAACTAACGAAATCCTTTTTCATAGGAAACACGATTGCATTGAGCGTATGCAACAAGCCGTTAAACCTCTAGGTATCCCTAGTAGGACGAGTGGTGTCTCGTGAGGGTTTTCAGCGGATACTACCCACAAAATCCAAATGCAGTATGTGATGATTCTAATGTACTACATGAATGCAAAAATTTTAAACAAATGGAGACTCGATTTACTTCATAACAACAAAATAATGTATATCGGTTTGAGTCAACTTCTAGAAAAAAATTTTTTTGGTTCCTCACTAATCACAAATTTCAATATAACTCGAGTTTTCATACATTAGATTTTAGTTTGGCCAGTTGTTTCGGTCGATAACATAGTGCAGCCATGAAATAAATTCTTTATTGTTAATCATAGTTTTTCAAAATGGTATTTTTCATTTCCATTTGTATAACAAGCCAAATCAATAAAGTCAAGAAGTGTTTGGGTTTCAATAGCTTAGTCTCTCTTTATTAAATTTTTTATATATACACCTAACTTTTGGACCAAGGTATACCACCCATGCACTGCCTCGCGGGCTTACGTGAGAGTTGGGACAGAGCTTGGCGGATTGTGCAAACCGACGCTGACTATGTCAGAAAAGGTCGGTAATCCTTAGGTTTTTATTTATTTAACTTCTTTATACACCTAACTCAGAATGCTGAGGCTAGATATACCATCCATGCACTGCCTTGCGGGCTTACGTGAGAAGAGTACAGAGCATGGCGAGTGTACACACTTTCATAAATGTGTACACCTATTGACTCTAGGTGTTTCTTAAACCATTTTTTATATAAAATGAACTGAAGAGAGTTATGCAAATCAACTTAACACTACTTAACTTCAATGATTTGAAATGTCAACGCATGTACTTTAAATCTACCGTTTTTTTAAACAAAGACTACAATTTAGAAAGGATTTCATAACCATCACCTACGAATCCCCCTATATACTAACCTCACTATTATCGCTTGTAATTCAACTTTTCATTATACTTTACGTTTGAAATTAGTGATTCACAAAAAAAATTCATCAATTGACTTCAACAGTTTACTTACTTTGTCTTGACTAGTTAAAAATAAATCAAAGTCCTGAGAATAATGGAAAATGAGATGAAGCTTGAAAAAATTGAAAACAAAATTGAAAACAAATTTTGAAAACAAAATTGAAAACAAATTTTGAAAACAAATAATGAGATGATTTTTTTTTTAAAAAAATGATGCCACACAGTGAAATATGAACAAACAGAATGAGATATGCGTCCCCTCCACACTGGAATGAGACAGTGTCCCAACTGTCAAATGGAATGCAAATGCAAAACAGAAAAAGAAAAAAAAATATACAACCTGATATGTACAAGATAGTGAGTGGCTCATGCCGAATAGCTAGGTTCGTGGAGATCCACGAACTCGTCGTCCTTGTGTTGTTCGAACTCTAGAAATGGCTTCAAGCGTTGTCCATTGACCTTTGAAATGGAACCGTCCCTAGGATTTTCAATTTCAACTGCACCATAAGGGTATACGGTTTTCACAATATATGGACCTGTCCATCGAGATCTCAATTTGCCCGGAAATAAATGAAGTTTGGAATTATATAAGAGAACTTTCTGCCCTACTTCAAATGTCTTACGAAGTATGAATTTATCATGATAAAATTTAGTTTTCTCTTTATAAATCTTTGCATTTTCATACGCTTCATTTCTTAGTTCTTCTAATTCTGACAATTGTAATTTACGATGTGATCCGGCTTTTTCCATGTCAAAATTAAGATATTTGATTGCCCAAAGTACACGGTGCTCGAGCTCAACAGGTAAATGACATGCTTTTCCAAAGACTAATCGGTATGGTGACATTCCTAGATTGGTTTTATAAGCTGTGCGAAATGCCCAAAGGGCATCTGTCAATTTGGATGACCAATCTTTTCTGTTGGAGTTAACCGTCTTTTCAAGAATTTGTTTAATTTGTCTATTAGAAATTTCGACTTGACCGTTAGTCTGTGGATGATATGGAGTAGATAGTTTATGAGTGATAGAGTATTTCTTAAGAAGAGATTCAAAAGCACGATTACAAAAATGAGAACCGTTATCGCTTATAATAGCTCGAGGTGTACCAAAACGAGAAAATATGTTTTCTTTCAAAAATTTGACAACAACTTTATTGTCATTCGTTCTGGTAGGAATGGCCTCAACCCATTTAGACACGTAATCTACTGCAAGTAGGATATAGAGATTTCCAAACGAATTAGGAAAAGGGCCTATGAAGTCGATGCCCCAAACATCAAAATTTTCGATGACAAGTATTTGGTTTAGGGGCATCATGTTACGTTTGGAAATACGACCTGTTTGCTGGCATCTAACGCATTTGGAGCAAAATTCGTGAGCATCACGAAAAAGAGAAGTCCAATAAAAACCACATTGTAACACCTTGGCAGCGGTTTTCTTTGCTCCAAAATGTCCTCCACATGCTTGATTATGTGAAAAAGAGAGGATACTATGGAATTCATGTTCGAGGACACATCTACGTATGATTTGATCGGTGCAATATTTGAAGAGATAAGGATCGTCCCAGTAAAAGTTTTTAACATTGGAGAGAAATTTTTGTTTATCTTGTTTTGACCTTTGGGGAGGTGTTTCATTTGTGACAAGATAATTTACGATGTCTGCATACCATGGTGCACTGGATATGGAAAGAATTTGTTCATCGGGAAAATGATCGTTGATTTGAGTGTTATCGATGTTTTCATGAACTATACGAGAAAGATGATCGGCTACGACATTTTCAGAACCCTTTTTGTCTCGTATTTCTAGGTCAAACTCTTGAAGCAGAAGGATCCAACGGATTAAGCGGGGTTTGGCATCCTTTTTCGTAAGTAAATACCGTAATGCGGCATGATCGGTGTAAACGATGACCTTAGAACCCATGAGATATGATCTAAACTTATCGCGGGCAAAGACAACTGCTAAAAACTCTTTTTCTGTGGTTGAGTAATTCAATTGAGCTTCATTAAGAGTTTTACTAGCATAATATATGACTCGAGGAAGTTTATTTATTCGTTGACCTAAGATGGCTCCAATGGCATAATCGGAAGCGTCACACATTAATTCAAAAGGCAAGGTCCAATTTGGAGATTGGATGATAGGTGTAGTGGTCAAGATCGATTTAAGGGTTTTAAAAGACGTTTTACACTCATTGGAAAATTCAAATTTAACGTCTTTAGCCAGTAGGTTTGAAAGAGGTTTTGAAATTTTTGAAAAATCTTTAATGAACCTCCTATAAAATCCTGCATGACCGAGGAAAGAGCGAATGTCCTTGACGGACTTTGGAGGAGGAAGGTTAGCAATAAGATCAACTTTAGATTTATCAACTTCTAGGCCATTTTTAGAGACAACATGGCCTAAGACTATTCCTCGCTTAACCATAAAATGACATTTTTCCCAATTAAGCACAAGAGATTTCTCCTTACATCGCTTTAATACATGTTCTAAACGAAGGAGGCATTGATCAAAAGATGACCCATAGATTGAAAAATCGTCCATGAATATTTCTAGGAAATCCTCCACCATATCGGAAAATATACTCATCATACATCTCTGAAAGGTGGCGGGGGCATTACAAAGACCGAAGGGCATGCGACGATAAGCGAAAGTTCCAAAGGGACAAGTGAACGTCGTTTTGTGTTGATCCTCTAACGCTATGGGAATTTGATTATAGCCGGAGTAACCATCAAGAAAACAATAATATTCATGACCGGCTAAGCGTTCGAGCATTTGATCAATGAAAGGGAGGGGAAAATGATCTTTTCTTGTTGCTGTATTGAGTTTTCGATAGGCGATGCAAACTCGCCATTTTGTTTTGACTTTTGTGGGAACAAGTTCGTTATTTTCATTTGTGGTCACGGTGATTCCAGACTTCTTTGGTACAACTTGTATCGGACTTACCCAAGTACTGTCAGAGATAGGGTAAATAATGTCATTGTCTAAACATTTGATAATTTCTTCCTTTACCACTTCTCTCATGTTAGGGTTTAATCGCCTTTGAGCTTCGCGAGTGGGTTTAGCCTCATCGATTAAATGTATTCGATGTTCGATGATTGATGGACTGATTCCCTTAATGTCGACGATTACCCATCCTAATGCCTCTTTATTTTCCCTTAAAATTTTCAAAAGTTGTTCTTCTTGGTCCTTAATGAGATCGGCGGCCAAGATTACTGGGAAATTTTCCGAAGAATCTAAGTATGCGTACTTAAGATCGTTTGGAAGAGGTTTAAGTCTAACTTAGGGCGCTCTTCTTTTGAGGTTTTAGTAGACATCAACTGATTAAATTCTAGTGAAGTATGAAAAGAGTAGAGCATATCATTTAATTCAAAAATGTATCCATCATCATTGAAGTTGGAATTAAAATGATCTAGGCACATGTTAAGAGACTCTGTAGTATCACTAAAATCATTTTCTACAGTCGTTTGAATCATGTCAACTTCTTCTATTTCAAGATCCCTTGGTTGTTTGTTAAGATTGAAGATATTTAGTTCGATGGTTAGGTGTCCAAATGAAAGTCGTAGTTGACCATTCCTACAATTTATGATAGCATTTGATGTTGCCAAGAATGGACGGCCTAATATCAAGGGAATTTGACTGTTCGGATTTGAGACGGGAGCGGTCTCTAGGACTATGAAATCGACTGGGAAATAGAATTGCTCAATTTGTATCAAAACATCTTCAACTGTGCCTAATGGTTTTTTGACAGATCGATCAGCTAGTTGAATTGTGATGTTTGTAGGCTTTAATTCCCCTAGTCCAAGTTGACAGTACACAGTGTAAGGTAGAAGATTTACACTCGCTCCAAGATCAAGTAGGGCATGACTAATGTGAGTGTTACCAATTTTACAACCGATTGTAGGACAACCGGGGTCCTTATACTTGATTGGGGAGGGATTCGAAAGAATAGAGCTAGTATTTGCAGTAAGAAATGCGGTCTTTGGAACGTTCGTGGCACGTTTTTGAGTACATAGCTCTTTAAGACACTTGGCATATTGAGGAATTTGCTCAATGGTATCAAGAAGTGGAATATTGATTCGAACTTGTTTGAAGATTTCAAGAATTTGGTCAAAATTAGCGAGCTTCTTCTTTTTGTTGAGTCTATGAGGAAATGGAGCTATGGGTTTATAGACTCGTTCGGTAGTTTTTTCATTTGAAGAAGAAGGTGTTATACTAGAGGGTGAAGATAAAGAAACTGGAATGTTGGGGTTGCCAACATCAGAAGGTGAAGAGTGGTTGGGATTGCCAACCTTGGATGAAGAATGAGAGTTGATAGGATCGACAACAGTGGGTGTCGACTGAGTCTCAGAATTTTGAACATGGGTAGATTTAGGGAGGATGTCGGGGTTGCCGACGTGGTTGTCTACCTTCTTTCCAGACCTCAATGTGGTGACAACATTAACTGGATTTATATTTTCGTCCTCACAAGAATTTGCTCCTCGAGTGTTATACTTTGGATTCACTTCGGGTTGACTAGGCAATTTACCTTTCTCATTGATTTTCATAAAGTCCTTCATCATAATCAACAATTGTTCATTTTGTTTAGTGATTTGCTCAATTCTCGCATCTTGGTTAGTGATTTCTTTTTCTAATCGAGCAATTTCTTGTGATGGTTGAGAAGGTTGGGCTGATGGATTGAAATTAGGATGCCTGTATGGTTGATTCGAAGGTTTTGTTTGAGGAGTTGGTTGAGAATTTTGAGCATTAGAGGTTGGGGCTCGATAATTCGGATTTGGTATCATCGGATACATATGCGATGGATTAGCCGCATTGTTAGGATTCGACCATGAAAAATTTGGATGATGCTTCCAGTTAGGGTTGTATGTGGATGAGTAAGGACTGTTTTGAGCTATAGCATTGATTTGGTCTTGTGTGTAGTAATGGGGTAGTCCTTCTCCTTCTTGAGGAGTTTGGGCTTCTATAGGAAGATGTGATGGGTCAATGGCATGTACTCCTCTGTTTGGAGTACGAATTGGAACACGAATTGTTTCCCATTGCATATCCTTTTTCGAATACTCTTCTAAAAATTCCCAAGCTTCCTTGTCTGTTTTTGCCATGAATTCTCCTCCGCACATTGATTCGAGTTGGGATCTTGTTTGATAGTTAAGCCCTTCATAGACGATTTGGCACAAGACGTATCTAGGGATTGCATGATGAGGGCAACTATATAACAATTGATTGAACCTTTCAAAATATTTTGAAAAAGTTTCTCCTTCATTCTGAGAGAATTGATTGATTTCAGTTCGAATTTTAAGTGATTTGTGGAAAGGAAAAAACTTTTTCAAAAATATAGTGACGAAATCGTCCCAACTTTTAATTGAATTTTTAGGAAGAGAATTAAGCCATCTTTTTGCACTTTCTAGAAGTGCAAATGGAATAAGCCTTAGCTTGATGGATTCATTAGAAAGTTGTTGCATTTTAGTTGTAGAAGCGTATAACTCAAATTCACTGAGAAATTCATATGCATTTTCAGACCCGGTGAATTTTGGTACCCCTTGAATAAAAGAATGTTTTAGCTCAAAATTATTTCCTTCGGCGGGTGGAAATGAAATAACCGAAGGTTGAACGGTCCTGGTTGGATAGCATCGGTCTCTAAGGGATAAAGGTCGATTCTCATGAAATTCATTATTTCCAACATGTGATTTAGGTGACGATTTTGGTGAACTGTGATGTGAACTGTGATGTGAACCGTGATTGCTCATATTTGTTTGATTTGAAATTTCCGTTGTTTTGTTTAATGAGATATTTTGGCTTTCTAAACGGTTAAAATTATTTCTTGCCCAAACGCGCATAAACAAATCAAGATGTAATAGCCAAAAGTAAATTTAAACAGTTTTCAGTTTGGTTCCTGTAGAGTAGAAAATTACTTACGGAGGAGTATGGTAATCCGTCCAGTGCAACTGAGTAGCGCTAACAAATGGTTGAGATTTATTGAGTTGGAGCTATTTGAGCTATTTTGAGTTGCACGGAATGTCTGCAGCTGCTGTAGTTCGTGGCAGTGCTGGAATGAACGTTGGATGTGCTTGCAAATCCTTTAACTCTGGCTGTGCTTCACTGTCGATATTTAAAAGACAACGTGAGTGGAATATATGAGCAGCTAACGTATATAGCAGCTAAAATTGTGAAAACGCGGGAGAAAGATAATTGTGAAAACGTGAGTGAACGTGAGTGGAATATACGTGAGTAGCAGCTAACGTATATAGCAGCTAACGTGAGTGTGCAACTAATTTATGCAGGTTATTTTAACTAACGTATGCATGAATGTGGAAGTGCAAGTAACCAAACTAACGTGAATATGAGGTATGCAAATATGTACACAAACTAAATTAATGCAAGTAACCAAACTAACGCACGAATGAAAACGTAACTGAATTATAAAACATGCATATTCAGATGGTTACGTGAAAACAATGCAGTGAACGAAATTCTTCTTTTTTTTCTTTTTTTTTTAAATTATTTGTGCCAACTAACGTAAAATGTGAAGGTGGAAAACTTACTTTGATGAAATAAAAAAAATGATATATGAAAATGCAGCTACAGAAACTAATGGTTACGTGCTTGAGTAATATGAAAATGCAAATGGCACTGGATAGAAACGTGAATGGTTAGAGTGGTATTGGAACGTGAAAATGTATGAGATGATTGGGAATTCATGTGTGAGTGAATGTAACGGTAAAAATGGTCGTGAAAATAAGACGATACTAGTAGCAACAAAATGAACATGAAAAAGAATGCAAACAAATTTCTGGTATGGAAACGTAAAAAAAACAAACAAACTGATGAATGCAAATGGAAAAGGTAACTAACTGAGAAACTAAAATGGTTACGTAAAATGAAGCAGTGCTGAGTGACAAAATCCAAATCTTACCCGAGACATTCGCCGAGCCACCACCAAATCCTAAGGATAAGACGATCCTGGAAATACTAGCCGGATCAATCAGGGGTTCCAGGAGAGCTACCAAACCAACAGAATGCTTCCTGACAATGTGTTTTAGCCTAGCCAAAGACGCATCGTTGCCAATACCACGAATATTCCAGAAGAGAAAATTCGCCATGAATAAAGAAAGGAAGTGGGCGAAGAGAAAAAGTCGAAAAGCAACTCAAACTCAGACCAGATACAGAGAGAAACGAGCCGATCGATCGATCTGCTCGGACGCTGCTATAGAGCGTGTGCGAATGGTGCGAGGGGTAGAAATGGCTCTCTGTGTCCTGTGACGAGTCGAGCGAGGAGGAGGGTCGGACGGCTCAAACATCACCTCACCCCCGGTCCCTACCAAAGGAGACAAGGAGGAGCTGACCAATGAAGACGAAGGAGAGGAGTTCCTAGCCAAACAATCTAGACGCTCATTAAGGAGCGCAATCTCTGCCTTGCTCATCAGAGGAATGGAGATGGAAAGAGGGCACGCAGAGGAGGAAAGGGAGCACTCCGATGAGCAGCGCAGGGGAGAAAGGTCCACACGGACCGGTAGATCATAAGGAATCCGTAAACAAGAAGGGATGCGTACCACTCGCAAACCAGACTGCCAGATGAGCCAGTCGAAAGAAGGCGCGGCATGCACTGCGATGTCGGATGAAAAGCCGATGGAAGAGCAAACAGCAGAAGCAACCACCGAATCTACCGACGAATGATAAGAAGAGATAGATGAATGGTCGGGAAAACCAAAGCAGTGAAAACCAGACGGACGACGAATAAGTGTGGGAGAGAAAACAAGTTGCTTCCCAAGTTGCTGTGGGAGTCCTACCACTGCAAGACTGTCACTAATCAGACAGCCCCGCGTTGCGGGTAAGAGTCTCGGCTCAGCCCAAGTGGCGAGATCAACAGAGCAGACCGAAGGTGGCTGACAAAAACCCAACCTGCCCGTATAGCGGTCATAGACGATCGCTATACGACCAGAGCTGGGAGAAAGCCCACACCGACCGCACCAGGCCTGTAACATCCATCGAAAAGTCCGATGGGTTGCCGACCGGGATGAAGCACAATAAAAGGATAAGGTCACAGACGACACAGTAAAGGTCTCGTTATGACTGAATACAAGAATCCAGCAAGCGGATTCCAATCGGTCGCTCCATACACGAGTAAGAGTATGGACACTACCGATATGACAGTGGGAAGCCTGCAAACCAGTCAGAGACCAAAGTTTCTGAAGCAAGCAGCAGGATAAGACACCACGGCAGGACAAGGCAAACCGAGGAAAGCAAACGGGACCTGATGGGGTACCAGACAGTGGCGATAAAACCAAGTCAGGAGTGATGTCAGGGAGCACACACAAAAGTGTGACAAAGCTCAGGCACTCAACACCGGCCTCTACGGCCAGCAACCCAACCAATAAGTGGTAACCATCAAAAACAACGAAAGAGGAACAAAAAAAGCAGAAAAACAAACCTGCCTGCACAAGGCGACACCAAACTGCTGACACAAAGACAGAGCCAACAACAGTAAGGAACTGGGATGTTCCTTAACGACAAAGACCCGATCAGACGGCAAACCATCTCCTGCAAACAAAGGCACCAAGGATGCTTCGCACGAGAACATAGGCGTACTACCAGGCAACAAATCACCAGGAACGTACCCAGAAACCAAATTACGATCTGAAAGCGGAGGAAAGGTGGTCAAATCCATTTCCCTACAGTCACCGACTATTCCGGCAGTGCCAATCGACCCAAAAGCACAATCAACCTCACGCAAACACATAGAATCCAAGAACAGAGAGACGTGGGACAAAGCAATTGGTAAAATCTCGCTTAACACTCGAAAAAGATCCACCAAAACTGGAACCAGATTCGACCTCAAGCGAGCCAAAGCACGACCCAAAATGGTGCAGAGCCAGGTCTCCCACCGCTTCCCCGAAGTGGAGGCTCGGTTCAAATCGGGTGATGAAATCCCGACCACCGATGGCCGCCGATAAGCAAGGGAAGGGGGAAAATTACTCACTCGCAGCAATAGCTCTAGGAAGCGAGTCAGGGATGGACGAACCACGCACTGAATACGAAAAGCAAGGTAAAATCTCCATGAAGAGCCCACCCACAACCAGAAACTTGAATTGAGACAAAGCCGAAGACGACAATTGGGAAAACACGCAAATCTCAACTGAGCAAGAACTGGTGAAGCAAACCGATAACGGCGGGGCCACTACTTCCAAAAGAGCATCAGCTAAATCAACAAACGAGGGACAATTGCTCACGAAATCGCCTCGAAAATAAAAAATCCCCAACTCCATACGAAACCCTAGGTATCACAGCGAACGAGGGAGACGAGCGCGCTCTGTTAAAGAGAGCACGAACGAATTAAAGCAGAAGAAAAAGACGGAGAGGAAGAAACAGAGATTCGCAGTAAGAGAGATTTTAGCAGGAGGCCATTGAAAATAAGACCGTTTGAAAGCAGTTGCAAAGATACGACCTATTCACTATATACTAACGAGCTACCTATGAATATAGCTTTACAACAATATATATGAAATAGGAAGGGTATAAACTTTGAAGACATATATATTTATATACTGACCTATATACACACATACGAACAAAAATATATATATTGTTGCGACTTTTCTATTGGTTAGAAAAGCACAAATTTTAATTAATTATGCAATCGCACAGATATGTAGTATGCAGGTCGAACACAGGGAATTGTATTTTTAAATGTTTGAAATCCATATTTAAATCTTAGGCATGTTAAACAAATTCGATGATGGTTTTGAGCGGATAAAAACAATAATAAAAGCAATCACCCTGAGATTCCAAATTTCACTGAAACTAATCAACAAAATTTACTGTAGAATTCAGAGTAAAAATAAATAAAAAGTACGGAAGGGAAATAAGCAGAGTGAACAACTGGAAATCAAACGAACTGAATTTAAATTGCTGAAATGAAAAGAGTACTGACAAATAACTAAAAACCAGAATAAAAAGACTGCTAAAACTAATTAACAATTCTATCCATTCTCTGAAGAAATAAATAACAATGCTAAAAAATAAACTAAACTAGAAGAAAGAAGTGCTGGGAAATAATGAGATGCCCCTCTCTGTTTTGCTCTATGCTATATTTATAGCCTTCAGCTCCGAAATCAAGTCCTTCTTTTCGGGTCCACATCACTTACTCTGCCGAAATATATGTATTGACCTGTTCAAGCTTCAATTGGTGAAAGAAAATAATGTGGCCACGTGGCAATTGCTTGAATTGGTACTCACGTTACCATGTTTTGAGACATATAATGAAGCTTTGAAATATGGGATACAAAGAGTAAGTGAGCTGCTCCTTGCAATGGTCCCACCTTACTTGAAAATGTGACAATGCTTTAAATCTTAAATGAAGCCCAATTACACACGTGAGCTAATCTTGAATTTTTCTCATTTTTAACCAAACGTGACCGTGCTTGACAAAATATGAAGGTGAGCTGGTATTTTTGAAATGATATGTGCTTTTTTCTTTGATTTATTTGGTGCTCAAAATGTTGCTCTCTTTGCTGCGTGACTCTTGAACCAATGGACGGCACAACCGGTTAATTTCAACGTTGCACTTCAGAATCTATAATCTGCAAAACCACAATAAAATACCCGTATAATACTGTTTTATTAAAATAAAAATATATGAAACAAACGGTTTAAAATGCAGAAAAATACGTTCATCATATATAAGATGAAAATATTATAAAACTTACATAAACTAAAATATATAAAATGATATATATTATACCTTAAAACAGAAACCAAGTCTAGGCTTGGGTTTTCTTGGGATGCGAGGCCAAGGAGGAAAGAAGGGCGGTTGGGCCCAGGTGGTGGGGCTAGCGGCTGCATGGGAAGTGGAAGAGAAGAGAGGGTGGGGAGGAGAGGGCTTGCATGGCTACTAAGGAGAGGAAGTGCAGCAAAATTGATGGCTGTTATTAGAGGAAGAGATGAGAAAGTGAAGTGGAGAAGTCAAGCAACATAGGAAATACGCACGCATAAAAACGTGCAGGGAAGCCAAGAGTTTTTGAACGTGTAATTCAAAAATAAACGTGTACTTTGATATTGAAGAAGTGGCAGACAGCTTGCATGATGGAAAATGAATAGACGAGGGAAACAAAAGGACTCAGAAATGAAAGGACTCAAAAACGGGTACCGATGCGATTAACCGTTTCGTGGTTTCCGCCACGTATCGGACTCCAAAACACAGAATTGAATATACCGTAGAGATCAGCACGACGTGATGATCAAAACGGTATACAGATATCGGTGGTACGATCAATTGATCAAAAGTCGATATAGTACCGAAATGCTGCTAAAATGTCAGAAATAAGATGAACGGAGCAATAGCAATTCAAATTTGACGAAATAAAATATGACGTCTCACTCAGAAGATGATTTACAAATTTATTATATAGAAATATTCATGTTTGGAAAATATTTTATTACCATCAAATATTAACTGATTTAAATTGGAATAAAATTATACAAGAAAATAAACTTTCATATTATCAGGTGAAAATTTACCATTTGCTATGTTTAAATAGACGCATTCCAAATATTAAATTTTTTTATTTCCAAATTCAGTTATTTAAAATTTCACAAAAAAATTCAATTAATTAAATAAATAAAACCACTAAAATATACGGGTCGTTACAAAATGTACGTAGGAATGGAAAAGTTTGCAAACCAAATAAAAGTTAAACTTTGTATACGTGAAAATGAGGTTGCAAGAATTAAATACAACCTAAAAGTCTAGGCTCGGGTATTAAATAGAAGGAGAAATGAACGGATCAAGTATTAATAATATGGTAACTATTTTAAAACGTTCATGCGACAATTAATAACAAAAGAAATGAAGGGACCATGTACATCGCACAACCCTTTGAAATTCAATTTTTTTGAAACGTAGCCAAATTAACTTCATTAACTCAAATAATATTCAAATTTGTACACATTTAGGTTTTTATCTAAGCATAATAAAATTTTTATACTTACCTTAAAAATGATAACACCCTTTTTATCTAAGCATTTGGTTTTCCCAAAATGATCTTTTATTTCCATTAAAACACCCTTTTTGTTTAACACAAAACGTGCATTTATTTTATTAAATCTATTAATTGTAATCAACGTTTTCTTTCCTTTTAATTGAAATATTTGAATTACATTAATTGAAATTACTTACAAAGTTAAATTTCAAAACAGACAACTAAAATGGATGAAAAATAGAACAATTGTTTATTTAAAAACGTTTATAAATTTGTTGTTTATACACAAGAGTAATAAATAACTTTGAAATAGATTATTTTCCTATTCTTGTAATCAATTTATAAGCTAAAACACAGTTCAATAAACATATATTTCTTCCTTTAAAATCAATCATTTTATTCTTTATTTTAATGAAATTAAACCTACATTCACCAATGAAACATTCATTTTATTTGATGTAAATGTTCTTTTCATTAAATCAAACTTTCCTTATATTTTCACAAAACATAAGCTACTTTAAATTACACCTGTTAATTTACAATTTAGTATTCTCTCTCCTATTAATTAAAATTTTCAATTACATTTATTTCAGTTGATTAAGTTTCAAAATGGACCGAATGAATGTAAGGAGAAGTAGAACAATTATTTCCTATCTAATAGTAATTTAAACATATTTATACACTATTGGATACAAATGGTAATTACACATTTCTTACTAAATAATAGTTTCTCATCTCTACAATCAATCTTTCAGCTACCAAACATTTCAAATAAATAAACATATGTTTACTCCTTTACTAAACTTATTCATTTTTATTCTTTTATTTTGATTTACACTCCTACTATTAAATCAACCAATAACTTATGAAATTGTTAACATAGGTTTCTTTCTTGTTACCCTTATTTTCTACAATTGACGCCTTTTCTTACATTAACCAGAATATTTAATTACATTAAATTCCAATTAATTATATTCTAATTCCAACAAATTGGTTTAATTAGATTTCAGTCTTTTTATTTAATCAAACATTACTCTATGGACATAGTTAACCTTGGTTTGTATCTTATTACGTTAATATTCTCCAATTTCATCTTAATTTCCATTAACGCAATATTTAATTACATTTATTGCAATTTATTTCCAATTTGATTTCAACAAGTTAAACAAATAGGAAACAAATAACAATTGTCACCTTTAGCTTAATTTATCACATTTATAAGTTGATTGTTTACAACAAATGTTATAATTATTTATACACTACTAATTTTATTCAATTACGATTTATTGCACACTATTTCATTTGTTAATACAACATTTAAATTATCAATTACTCTTTTAATCCAATTACCAATTAATACACACATTATTACAATTAATTTACAATCTATAACCAATTATAACTTTTTAATCATTTTAATTAATTGGAATTACATTTAAAGTAGTTATCATATACCTTAAATTAATACTATTACATTTCATTCCAGTTATATTCTTACTATTAAATAACAAATTTTTTTCCTTCAAACATTAAATCACAAAAACCTTATTAAATTAACTAATTTTAATTATCGAAAATTACGTGTCGTTACATTTAAATTGTAGACACATGATGTCCTTTAGGTTATAGACATACGCCATCCTTAGTGGATCGACATTTTTCATATTTTTGATATCTGCAATCCTTTGTAATGTAGATATCCAATATCCTTTAGTTCATTGATAAGCGCCATCTCTTGGATCGCATATACACGTCATCTCCTAGATTGTAGACACACGTCATCTCTTTGAACGTAGATACACACCATCCTAGCTTAATAGGCTGCATCCCCTAGTAATGCGACATCCCTTCTTCGTTATATGTTTAACAACACTCTTCATTGTAGAGGCTCGACACCTCTTTGGAACTCAGTATCTCTTCTATGCCTGTCATCTTTTTATACGTCTGACATGCCTCATTGGCGTGGCTTTATTTTTTAGTATATTTATGACACCTTATGTTGTATAAACTTGACATTCCCATATTTTCTTAAACCCCGACACCTTTTGGGTATTAGGTGCTCGATATGCTTTTCTTTAAGGCTCGACATCGCGTCTTTCTTGTAAATACTTGACAATACTTTCTTGCTCTAATGCTCGCTATCCTGTAGAGGTTCTATACTTCTTCATGCTTTGTTTAGAACTTCGACATCCCAGTTTATCGCAAAGTTTCGGCTTTACCTCTTACGCGGTATCTTCATTTCTTTATGTGTCCAACATCTCCTTTGTTGTTAGAAGTTCAGCACCTTCCTGTAATTGCTCCTTGTTTGCTTTCCTCTTTTTTTATATGCTCAATAACCCTTGTAGGTATTACGGCTTGACACCATCTCCTCTATCTTTAGAGATTTGACATCCCTCCATCTTTAAATTCAACACTCCTTGTAATTTGACATTCCTTGATCCTTGCTGTTCCTCATCCCTTAAACTACTTAGTTATTGAGTAGGAGTTCGATAAATTCTTCACATTAGATGCTCGACATGTATGTTTATAGTAACACCATTTCTCAATCCATTTATACCCACTTGTCGATTTAGTCGTTTATTTTTCCTTGATTATTCCTTAAGCATAATAGCCAAAAAATATGCAGATAGTAATATTTATAGAGCTTTGATGTACAGTAGTTTGAAATAGTTCCCCTCACATCAGGCTTTATGTCTGACCTATGTCTTATCTTTGTCTATTTATGTTATGACAACTCTTGGGTACTTGATTGAGTAGTTTGGGAGTTTGGTGCTTTTAGGGATAGGCCTGTAGGATAGCTGGAGCATTCTAGAGGTGTGAAGTCATTATATTAGATATGTATACTTATTGTCGATGTAGTATATGACAGATAGAATATTTTTTATATGAGACCGATGATATCAGATATTGTATTCTTACTTTCTATATTAATATTAATTTATCAGTTTCTTCTACTAGTACAGTTTCTTGTATATTGTTTATCGTGTTATGTTCGTGTATATTTAGCATATTATAAGTGAAATGACCCACTTAAATTTTTTTTTATATAAATATTCAGTGGCCATTTAATCAAGAAAATACTTAATTCCAATTTTCTTCTATCCAGGACCTTTCTGCCAATATAAAAATATTGGTTTACTCATTTTATCTTGAACTTATATATGTGAAGATATATAAGTCATTTTCTACTTAAATCAGAGTACAGAAATTTGAAAGTAGAAATCTGTTTGAGTATTACTTAAAGGAAATACTCTCTACATAGCAACAGTGTTTCTCAAAACTAGATTTTTCCAAATAAGTTGGGTTAATGCATGACTATTGATCTTATGTCTCAAGACTTATCATTTTACATAAATTCCCCTAATTTTATTACTGGATAAACTGTGCTTTTACTTGTGCATGTGTGTGTGCATGTTTCTGTGCATGTGTGTGTCAGTGGGCAATTCAGGTGCCTTATCTTTCTTGTTAACAAAATTGTCTGAGTTTGTCCTATACTTTGGGTTATGAAACAGACCTGAAAACTTAATTTAAAACCCTTGGTTGGTGGCTTAACCCAGGCTCAAGAAAAATGGCTATTTTAGCCCTATTCAGTTTTGCACTATTTTATAACAAAATACATGCTATTTTGTTTTCTTTTCAAAGCAACTCAAAATCAGATTTTTTTTTTGGACTTAAACATGGATTTTCTTATGTCAATTCTTTAGATATACATACAAACCACAAATCCTTTCAATCTCAGATTCTCAACTATTTAAACTAACTGCTCTTTTTTTTAAAAGTTTTAGAATTTCATTCCTTAGCAAAGCATTTTACAAAACAAAGCACATAGTTTCAGTTGATACATATAAGTTCAACAACTGCAAAATAGTAAATAACAATACATTGGTTTTTTTTCTTTTTAAGCAACTTAACCAAAATAGCTAATTTAACTTCAGCAAATTCTTTAAAATAGCATCCAATTCCTTAAGCAGCTAACTCATCCAAGGCATGCTTAACAAAATTCCTATTTACCTGCATGATCACCATGAACTGCCTCATATAAATATGAGACACCCAATGGTGCATAAACACAAAAGGGTCAGACTATTTGTCTGGTATGAATAATCTAACCGAAAACATGATCTTATTCAATTCTATTTATATTCCAGTACTTTGCATGAATAAGAAACTCAGTATCTTCTGTGTACATGTTTTTGTGAGGCATGTGCATTCATATCAGTGTTAAATAGATTATATATGATCACAATGATTTAGTTCATAGAAAACAATCATAAGATTCATCAATAAGACATCATAAACCAACCAATGCCATCATCAATTCAGTCATCATGCCCCTTTTATAATTTTACTGGCCATCAGGGATTTTACCCAAGCCTCTCCTGAACCTATTTCTAAAGTTCACTATCAAATATAATAGGGTCTTTAGCTACTTTCTCTTTTTAAACACACACTGCCTGGGACCACTCTCTGTTAACCCAGCACACTCAGGCCCCTGGGTATAAACATACCATGTGTGAGCTTGCAATGTTCCCCTTGCCAAGCTATATTTTTGGTAGCCCTAAGATCCCAAGTCCTTAGTTAAATTACTAAGTGTTATTTCCTTTTCATAACTGTGCTAATCCCTTCTGCATCTCACTTTTTGATCAGAGAAATATAAACAATGCAACCAACATGTATTCATCCAGAGTTTGGTAAGTTATATTCTCAGAAGCAAACATTTAATCATGAAAAATAGATGTGATTTCTTAGCACATTATTTTGCCTATGGGTTTCAATGGATCAAGATGTAAGCATATGGTCCTAAGTAATTTACTAGTAATTTTTTCTTACCTCTGGTTCAATCAGATTTATGATTTGGCTAAACCATAAGTATATTTTGATTTGGGTAGTTCATAAAACATAGAAGCTCAGCACATGCACAACATTGCACTTCTACATTTTCTTTTGTTTTAACTAACATGAGACATAAGCAACAACACAATGTTACAGCCCCATATTTCTTTCTATCTTCAGACCTGTTTGCACAAAAAATGGACAAACACCTCAAAGTTGTATGATTTAGCAGATCTTATGTAGTTCTTAGTGATTTGGGTGATTTATGCGAATATATGAAAAGCAGGGGCTAAACTGTAAAAAGACACGCAGATTTATAGTGGTTCAGCCAGAATATGCCTACGTCCACTTTATATGTTATTTCTCTTCTCTTGTTTTTATTACAAGTACAAAGCTTTGATATAAGTAAAAGAAAGTTGTTTGAAAGTTCTCTCCGTGCTTGAGCTCTCAAAAACTTGTCCCCATTGTTGTACCCCTGCCCCTCTATTTATAGAGTGAGGTTGGGAGTAGGGGTCTTGGATGTATATAGCTGCTGGTGGGCCTGGGCTGACGTGATCTGGCCTGGCAAGTCTTGGTCCGGCAGCGTTTGGTCCGGTGGTAGGAGGTTGGTTCGGCATGGTCTGAAGGAGGTTGGTTCGGCATGGTCTGAAGGAGGTTGGTTCGGCAGTCTGGAATGAGGGTTGGTTCGGCAGTCTCGAGAGGAGGTTGGTTCGGCAGTCTGGAATGAGAGTTGGTTCGGCAGTCTCGAGTGGAGGTTGGTTCGGCAGTCTGGAATGAGAGTTGGTTCGGCAGTCTCGAGTGGAGGTTGGTTCGGCAGTCTGGAATGAGAGTTGGTTCGGCAGTCTCGAGTGGAGGTTGGTTCGGCAGTCTGGAATAGGGTCGAAACGTACCCAACATTTGCCCCCCAAAGCGGGGCGTATGACGGCATACGTTGTGCTTTGTTTTGTCTCGAGTGACCGTATTCGGTACCTGAGCCGAACCGGCTGGTCCGGTCATTCATTCTTCCCTTATAAATAGGGGGCTTAGCACATCGCTTTTCCTATCAAGTGATTTAGCCGAACCAGGTATGATTATTTCTGCCGAATGAACTGTTGAGTTGTACTACCGAATGAACCATTGATTTGTGCCGCCGAATGAAACTATTGAGTTATACGACCGAATGAACTATTGATTTGTGCCGCCGAATGAAACTATTGAGTTATACGACCGAATGAACTATTGATTTGTGCCGCCGAATGAAACTATTGTATCGAGTGAACATGTGTTTCATACTTCGAATTTTTAAGCGAAATTCCAGATTACGCTGCTTGTATATTCTAACGATATACTTTTCCCATGTTTGCAGATAAATGTCTCGAAAAGTTGAAACCAGGTCAGATAAGAAGAAGTCTGGGGGCGAAGGAGAGTCCTCGGCCGTGCCTCCAGCTCAACCAGGATCGGAGCGTCATGGGCCCGCCCCAAGGTCATTAGTGGATGGACATGGTCCCCAGGAGATGCTGGATTCCCCGCCTGACTGCTTTCCTAGCTCTCTCAAAGAGGAGCAGCTCGATGTTATATCTCGTTCCTTTGGGATCGATAGAGCCCTCATGCTGTTGCCGGGCCCAGGAGTCATGCCATACAATCCTCCCGAAGGGTACTTTGCTTTTAGTAGGTACCATTGTATGTGTGGTGCTATCCCGCCTCTCAATGCTTGGGTAGTCAGCTTCCTCACGTATCTAAAGGTGGCCCCATTCCAGCTTCAGCCCAACTCTTATGCCATACTGGCGAGCCTTTTCGTCATCTTTCAGAGGAAGTACGGGCGCCCTCCTTCCAACCGGGAGATCCGGTACTTATATAATTTGAGAGGCTACAAGAAAGGATCCCCATACATTAGCTTGGAGTCAGCCGTGACCTTCAAACCGGTCTTGGATCTGTACTCTAAATTCAGCATGTTCAAGAAAGAGTGGTTCTTTGTTAGGGACGAATCCGTTTCTATCCGGCGCTTTACCTCCGGATGTAAGTTGATGCTTTTACTTATAATTTCTATTCCGATTGCGATGCTTCTTCTCATACTTTCTCATTTTTGCTAGCGACAGGTGGCTTTCCGGTTGTGGAGACCGACCGCCTGGTTCAGACGGCGGCTGAGATAGAAGCCATTCTTGGGAAATATAGATCATCTGCCTTCTTGATTAGAAATGTGATTCTTCTGGAATATAACCTAATCCTTCCGCAGCAGTCTGTAGTTAAGTTGAGGGAAACGGCGGAGGAGAGGGCGGCTGCTTGCTGCTGAAGAGGCAGGTGTGCAGGTAGAGGATGACGACCAGGACGGTCAAGAAGCAGGTGCTGGTAACTCTTCCTTTCTAGTCTTTCCGTTAACTTGGTTACTCATCACTAATGAATCCTTTTTATGACCGGGCAGGCGGGCAAAAGAGCAAGGACAAGACTTCGACGCAACCGGCTCCCTGATTGGACCTGGAAAATTCTTTTTGTAGGCTTGGCACTGCTGTATCTGTTAGTCTTAAGACAGTAGAGTAACTTCTAAGTTGTAATTCTTGCTACTTGTAATAATCAACATTATTCTTGACGTGTAATTTTTTAACTTAAGCTGATTTTGTCGTTTCTTGAATATTTGTTGCTATTTCGACATATCGTATGAGAAATGTGGCTATGTATATTCTTGTAATTAAATTGTGTTTGATGTTAGACTCTGGTTCTACACCATGATTTTATGACTTGCAATATTAGCGTGTGGTGTGAACAAATTATGGTCATGTATTTGTACATAAAAGAAGAAAATACCGCCTTTCATGTTTTAATCATAGATGGCAGTCTTGAATATCCTGTAGGACCAAGCATGGAATGTAGTCGAATGTCCTGCCACTGTGAGTCCCTACACCCATTGGCGAGTATCCCCTACTCTGTATCATGTACTTTAGGGATTGTTATGGGGGATAGGAAAAAAAAAACTTTTTAAGTAAAATTGAAATACGTGAAATAGTAAAACTTCCAATCACGGAAGGCCTTCGATGTGCTCAAGTTCGTGGCAAACGGGTTTTGTAGTCACTTTCCCTAGCTGTGGGTCTTGGAGACATTTGTCACCCATCTTACGCCTCCGCGGGGAGTTAATTCTTTTTTACCACAGCCGCACTTAAGACACATCGGAGCCGAGATCGCGCACAGTAACTACCCGGGCCATTATGGCCCGTAATCGTGGGTATTATTCGATTTACTGTGGCCGGCTAGCGTGGGTGCCGATCGTCAACTGTGAACTGCCCCTGGCTGGCCACACCTTATGTTGGGGCTTATAGTCGGATCACAGTTGCCGGCGAGCCTAACGCCGTAATGAGCTGCCTCGGCTATAGTCGGCCTTCTCGGTGGCTTATAATCGGCTCATTACAGTTGGCTTTAAGGGCCGTCGCGAGCAATGAGTTAACCCACAGCAGAGGGATGCTGGAGCAAAAGTGTCTCATTGGCGAGGGCATAGATTCGCATAGTACCTGTTAGGTCTTGTCCAAGTGAAGTTGCGTCGTGGAGTGCTTTGAATAGAAATGTTGTATACTCAGGATTTTGTTCAACAGAAAAGGATAAAGCTAACAAGCAGCCAAGATACAAAGGAACAAAAAAAAAAGAGACAAGGTTTTTTAAAGTGGTTCGGCACGAAAAGGCCTACGTCCACTGATTCTCTTTGTTAATTCACTTCATATGGGCAATACAAGTTAAGAAAAGTATCGACGGAGGTGTTGGATGTTCCATGCCCTCTGGAACACCTCTCCGTCCACTGTTGACAAAATGTAGGCTCCGTTGTGGAGATCTTTATGAATTACATATGGTCCATCCCAGATTGGGTCTAGTGCTCCGGGGCGAGGGAAGATTCGCTTGAGGACAAGATCCCCTTCCTGCAAGGTACGATGCTTGACTTTGGAGTTGTATTGTGCTGCCACTTTTTGCTTGTGGGCTGCTGTTTTGAGGATTGCATCCTTTCTTCTCTCCTCGATTAGATCCAAAGACATGTGAAGGAGTTCTTCGTTCTCTTCTGGGTTATAATGGATCCGACGATGGGAAGGCACAATAGTTTCAACTGGGAGCATAGCCTCCGATCCGTATGCCAAAGAGAAGGGAGTGTGCCCTGTCGATGTTCTGAAAGATGTGCGATAGGCCCATAGTGCCGTGGGAAGTTCATCCACCCAAGCGCCCTTTGACTTTTCGGGCTTCTTTTTGATTAGGGTTTTCAGAATTTTGTTGACCGCTTCGACTTGTCCGTTTGCCTGGGGATATGCTACGATGAGAAGCTTTTATGAATTCTGTGTTCTTGGCACCAGTTGGCGAATTCCTCGCTGTCAAATTGAAGTCCATTGTCTGATATGATTTTGAGTGGGACTCCGTACCTACATAGAAGATTTTTGATCAAGAAGTTAATAACTTTTGCTGAAGATACTTTATTTAGAGGTTCCGCTTCCACCCATTTGGTGAAATAATCAACTGCCACTATAGCATATTTGGCCCCGCCTCGGCCCATTGGTAGCTCGCCGATTAAGTCAATTCCCCATATCGCGAAGGGCCAAGGGCTGGTCATCTGAGTAATCTCGGTTGTTGGTAGCCGAGGGATCTTAGCAAATTTTTGGCATCTGTCACACTTCTTGACGAAATCTAAGGCGTCCTTGCTTAAGGTGGGCCAGAAATATCTGTATCGGAGTATCTTTTTTGCTAATGTTTGCCCCCCGGTGTGATCTCCACAGCTCTCCTGATGGATGTTGGATAAGATTTCCTTGGCTTCCCTTCCGGCGACACACCTTAATAATGGGTTAGAGAAACCGCGCCGATAGAGGATGTCTTCTTGTATTGTATAGCGGGATGCTTTCCTCAAGATTTTCTTGACTTCATTACGCCCGCTGGGTAGTGTGCCACTTTGTAGGTAGTCTCGGATGGGAGTCATCCAAGTTGCTTCTTCGGCTGCGGCTATCAGATTCACTTGCTCAAAACTTGGGACCGTTTGCTTTGAGATGGTTACTGCCCCGAAGATGGCGATGTCTCTCATACTCGCTTGCTTTGCCAATTCGTCGGCCTCTTGGTTCTCTTCCCGAGGGATGTGTTTGACTAAGTACTGATCCAATCGGCTGAGAAGCAACCTGGTCTTCTTTAGATATGCTATGAGTCGTTCCTCTCGAGCTTGGAATTCTCCTAGTATTTGATTAACAATAAGTTGAGAATCGCTGTGAAGACACAAAGAATTGGCTCCGATTTCAATGGCAATTTCTAGTCCAGCTATCACTGCTTCATATTCTGCATCGTTGTTGGTGGCAGCGAAATCCAACCTTATAGCATAGTGCAGTTTATTTCCCCTGGGAGTGATTATTACCACACCTGCCCCCGAGCCTTGTTCGTTAGATGCACCGTCCACAAAGAGATTCCACTTGATATCTTCTGATATTTTCAGTTGCTCCTTATCCTCGTTGGTAGTGAACTCTGCAATGAAATCAGCCATGGCTTGTCCCTTGATGGCGGTGCGAGGGTGATAGGTGATGTCATATTGACTCAGCTCGATACACCATTTAAGTAGTCGCCCGGAAGTGTCGGGACGATGGAGTACCTGCCTTAGTGGCTGATCCGTCAGAACTTTGATGGAATGGGATTGGAAGTAGTGACGTAGTATTCGTGAGGTGATTAGTAAACAGTATGCTAACTTTTCAAGTTTAGGGTATCTGACTTCTGCCCCAGTAAACCTTTTACTGACGAAGTAAACCGGTCGTTGCGTGCGGTTGTCTTCCCTTACCAAGGCAGCGCTTAAAGCGTGAGATGATACAGCAAGGTATAGGTATAATTCTTCGCCTTCGCTTGGGGTCGAGAGCACCGGTGGTTTCTGGAGGTGTTCGATTAGGTTAAGGAAAGCGGTTAAGCACTCGTCCGTCCATTCGAACTTTCCTTTATCTTTCTTTAGAGCTTCGAAAAAGGGGACGCACTTGTCCGTCGCTTTGGAGATGAACCGGCTTAGGGCGGCCACTTTTCCATTTAGGCTTTGCATTTCCTTTCGGGTGGAAGGTATCTTGATATCCCTTAGCGCTCGGACTTGTTCAGGGTTTGCTTCAATCCCTCGGGCATGGACGATGAACCCTAAGAATTTTCCCGATGACACTCCGAAGGAGCACTTTAGTGGATTCAACTTCATTCCATACTGTCGAAGTACCTGGAACATCTCGCCTAGGTGGCTTACGTGATCCTTGGCCTTCCTTGACTTTACCAGCATGTCATCCACATATACTTCCATAGTTTGTCCTATTAGCCCGGCAAACATCTTGTTGACGAGGCGCTGGTAGGTGGCTCCTGCATTTTTAAGTCCGAAGGGCATCACTTTGTAGCAGTATAAACCCCGGTCAGTGATGAAACTAGTGTGGTCTTGGTCGGGAGCATGCATAGGAATTTGGTTATATCCTGAGTATGCATCCATAAAAGATAGGAGTTCATGCCCGGCTGTGCTGTCTACAAGTTGGTCGATTCTGGGAAGCGGGAAACAATCCTTTGGGCAGGCGTCGTTTAGGTTGGAGAAGTCAATGCAGGTCTGCCACTTCCCATTAGCCTTCTTTACTAGTACCGGGTTGGCGACCCATTCTGGGTACACAGCTTCTCGTATGAAGTCATTGGCGAGTAGATTCTTTACTTCTTCATCGAGGGCTGCTGATCGCTCTGCCCCCATACTTCTCTTTTTTTGTTTTACAGGCGCCTTGGTAGGATCAATGTTTAATACGTGGCATGCTATGTTGGGGGGAGATTCCGGTCATGTCAGCGTGTGACCAAGCGAACACATCCAAGTTGTGGCGGAGAAAATCAATGAGTTGTTCCTTCAATTCAGCTTTCAGCTGCGACCCAATTTTCAGTAGCCTACTTGAGTCGTGCTTGTCTACAGATATAAATTCCATAGCCTCTGCAGGCTCGGCGGTGGCCTCCTCCTCTTTGTCCCTAGGGTCTAATTCATTGAAAGGGTCGCTGGTGTATCGAAGAGGAGGGGCTTTCTTTAATTGCTATGCTTCAAGGCTTTTTGTGCAGAGGGCAATCTCTACACCTTTCCCTTTATCTTTCCTGTGGTTGTTGCGAAGTTCGGTTACATAGCAGTCTCGTGCAATGTCCTGGTCTCCTTCCACTTCCCCTACCCCATTGTCTGTTGGAAACTTCATTTTCAGGCACCATGGGGCTAGGACAATCTGGAAGTCAGACAAGGCTGGTCTTCCTAAGAAGGCGTTGTAGGCCGAATGGTTTTCTATCAGCACAAACGTCTGTTTCCTTACAACGGAGCGGGGATGGCTTCCAATCTCAACAAAGAGGTTCAGCTGCCCGAGGGGCATCTTCGCATCTCCAGTGAAACCGTGTAGTGGTTTATCGCAGGGAGATACATCCTTCATTGATAGCTTCATTTTGTCGAATGCGTGTTTGAACAGGATATTTACAGAGCTTCCAGTGTCTACCAGGATTCGGTAAACTTCGGCGGGACCGAGTCGGGCTGAGATAACCATGGGATCCATGTGAGGGTACTGTCTTCCTTCTAGGTCGCGTTTACTGAATATGATGTTATCGCTTTCTTTCCGCTTTGGGTGGCGCTCTTCTATAACCGTATTGACATAGTCTTTATTGTCTCTAAGCGACTTCCCATATCTTTCCATCTCTCTCCAACTTCTGTTTGCGATATGCGGACCTCCTGAGATGGTATGGACCACTATCTTCTCCTGACTAGAGCTGCTAGCATTGTGGTTTCCTCTGTCGGTCCCTGGTGAGGGTAGCCTCGGGTTTTCATTGGCCGGGGCTGAAGTCCTGTCTTGACTTTTTACATAACGTTCCAGTTTCTTCCTTCTGATGTGTTCCTCAATCAGATCTCGGAGATGATGGCATTCATTGGTATCATGTCCGTGAGATTCGTGGAAGCGGCAGAATTTTCCAGACTTCTGTGCGTTATCTGATTCCTTCTTGTATGGTGGGCGTTTGTATCTAACTTCGCCTTGGGTGGCAAGGAAGATATTTTCGACGGTCTCGTTCAAAGGGGTGTAAGTGTCGAATCTTGGTCCTGGCCGATATAGGCGCTTTTCTACCTTCTTGCCCCCAGTATTGTCTCTGGAATCATTTCTTCGAACGTCCCTCGCCACAGCAGGGGCGTTGCCATGGGTCGTCTTACTTTGCTGTCCTGACTGCTCCTCAATGGCAGCATCCTCAAGCCTCATGTATTTCCCGGCTTCATGGAAGAAATCGGGTAAAGTGGCTGGTTTTTCTTTTGTCAATCTTCTAGCAAATTTAGTGTCTGGATGCACCCCACTGCAGAGGGCCATTAGGATAAGCTTCTCATCGGCATCTTGAACTGCGGCTGCTGCGGCGTTGAATCTGGTTAGGTATTGCTGCAGCTTTTCTCCAGGTTTCTGTTTGACGCTGGATAAGGAATAAGCGTCCTTAGGTTGCTCCACATGGATGCGGAACTGACTGATAAATTTTTCTTTCAACATCTCCCATGAGCTGATGGATCCTTGGGGTAGATGACAGAACCAGGAGGTAGCAAGATCTGCTAAGAAGAGCGGAAAGCATTTGCATAGTACTCCCTCTGTTGCTCCACTCATGAGCATATGCTGCGTGTACCTCTGTAAGTGTACAACGGGATCGGAGGTTCCTTTGTAGGGTTCCATTGTTGGCATCTTCCATTCTCGGGGGGTGATAGCAACTTCGATATTGTGGGCGAAAGGGCTGGTTACCCTAGCGCCTATCCCTCGATCTCTTTACTCCCGCTGGACACACTCTCTGAATAAGCGTGCCATCCTTTCATCAGAACTTGGAGCGGATAAAAATGAGTTCGGTTCTGTTCTGTGGGATTGATTCCGTCCAAACGACCTGTAGGGATGGTACCGTCTATCATTCCTCATATTTTCCAGTGGCTGCCTTTGATCTTCTGGGAGCATGCTTGGGTCAGCTATAGTTGGCCCTTGCCTTGATCTTCCCCTGTTGGGTTCTGATCTAAGCACTTCCTCGGGTTCAACTTCGGGCTGAACTCTAGCTCGGCCCCGTTCACTGGTGTTTCTGTGGTTAGGCAGCATGACAGGCTCAGCTACAGTTGACCTTCGCCCGGTACCTTCCCTGTTGGGTTCGGTACCAAACGTTTCCTCAGGCCTAACTTCGGGCTGTGCTCGGTCTCGGCTCCTACCACGGCTACTTCTGCCGTTAGCTCCTTCGAAGAAGGATGATCTTTGTTGTCTCTGAGATCCTCCAGACTGGGACTCGCCCCATGATTCAGTGTTGCGGTTGGATTCTTCAGCGTCCCTCAAGCGTGACATGAGATGGTCCACCAAGGCTTACTGTTGGGACGTGAAGCGGTTAGTTACTTCAACAACAACTCTGTCCAAATCTGCCCTAGTGATTGCTGCAGGCTGTTCTGCGGCAGGAGTGGTTGGGTTAGCCTGTCCTTCATTTGTTACCGTTGCTGGAGGAGGATGATTTACTTGATTCGTGACAGCTGGATCTGGAAGACTGCTGGATGCGATGTTTTTTCCTTTGTTAACATCTTTTCTCTGTTTGGGAGGCATGTTTTCCAAGTGGCGGACGATGCTGTTAGGAAAACTTGTTAAGTAGATGAAGCTGAAGCTTCGAGCTTCTACTCTCAATGAAAGCACCAAAAATGTTTGCACAAAAAATGGACAAACACCTCAAAGTTGTATGATTTAGCAGATCTTATGTAGTTCTTAGTGATTTGGGTGATTTATGCGAATATATGAAAAGCAGGGGCTAAACTGTAAAAAGACACGCAGATTTATAGTGGTTCAGCCAGAATATGCCTACGTCCACTTTATATGTTATTTCTCTTCTCTTGTTTTTATTACAAGTACAAAGCTTTGATATAAGTAAAAGAAAGTTGTTTGAAAGTTCTCTCCGTGCTTGAGCTCTCAAAAACTTGTCCCCATTGTTGTACCCCTGCCCCTCTATTTATAGAGTGGGGTTGGGAGTAGGGGTCTTGGATGTATATAGCTGCTGGTGGGCCTGGGCTGACGTGATCTGGCCTGGCAAGTCTTGGTCCGGCAGCGTTTGGTCCGGTGGTAGGAGGTTGGTTCGGCATGGTCTGAAGGAGGTTGGTTCGGCATGGTCTGAAGGAGGTTGGTTCGGCAGTCTGGAATGAGGGTTGGTTCGGCAGTCTCGAGAGGAGGTTGGTTCGGCAGTCTGGAATGAGAGTTGGTTCGGCAGTCTCGAGTGGAGGTTGGTTCGGCAGTCTGGAATGAGAGTTGGTTCGGCAGTCTCGAGTGGAGGTTGGTTCGGCAGTCTGGAATGAGAGTTGGTTCGGCAGTCTCGAGTGGAGGTTGGTTCGGCAGTCTGGAATAGGGTCGAAACGTACCCAACAAGACCATATATCTACCACATGAATCCGGGGATTTTTATAAACAACTTTATAAAGAAAACTTATAAAAGAAATCACTCCATCTCAAAGTTAACCCATATCACAGATAAACATTTTAAACCATGAATCCACGACTCTTATCTTTCTGGGTAAATCAGAGAGGGGTTTTACACTTAAACAGATCATTAACAAACCAAAGTCATCAAATCATAAAACATAACTTGTAAAAGAAAATGAATGATTAGTTCAAATAGGCTGCCTCAATATTCAGGACTTAATGCCAAAGTTTTCAGTGAGGTTACTCACACTCAATTCCTTCTTCCTGAGCTTTGCCTTCCTTTTGATCCTCTGCCTTCCTCTAACTCTAATGGCTGGTACTTCTTATTAATTAATTTTTTTTTCTAGGTTAATGAAGAGCAAAATGTGTATGGTCTCACTATACTAAGCCTTTTATATAAATCTTGGCTGTTACTAAGGTTTATGGAATTACCCAATGTCAGTTCTACCCCATACAAAACATAGCCTGCCTCTGGTTTGATTCAAGAAAATAAAAGGGTATGTGGTCCTTGTCTTCCTTTTCAGAAATCAGTTTCTCCCTTTTAATTTTCCCCCGGTCATGCCATATGCATGACTTCTTATTTTTCTTAATTAAAGAAATTACTGAAAATAGATAAAGTGTTTGTTTAAGGACTCATGCCATTTCCATGTAACTTCTGTTTTCTTCCAGAAATTGGTTGACTGTATACATGTATAACATATGTATACCTAAGTCTTTTATTTTTCTTTCTTTCTTTAAATAATTTTAAGTTTATTTCAGCCTAGATCTTATTTTCTTTGTACTATATTTTATTTAAAGACAAAATTCTATCTTCATGCATATGTATTTCTAAATTAGTTATTTTAATTTATTTATTGATTTCTGCTAAATTTTATTACACAGAAATCTGTGTACATGTGTACACTGTCTTGTGCACATGTACATGTTTTAAACCATGTACCTGCAATTCAATTTCCCATTCCTATCTTTTCAATGTGATTTTTAAACAATTATAAACTAAATTAACTTATGAAATTATTCACAAAAATCAGAGTTATCACATATACCCCTCCTTTTAGGAATTGTGTCTCACAATTCTTGCATACTTAACTTAAGTATCATTACTTCAGAAAAATGAATTTTCTGATTTCAAAACCATTCTCAATCCAACCACTTATTTAAGCACTATGCATATCAATACAAGATAAAAATCACAATGCATATTCAATCAACACATTCATTAGTATATATATAAATTTACCTTTCAATCAAACAGTTGTGGATAATCATTTCTGATTTTATCCTCCACTTCCCATATGCAATCATTTGGGTCTAGACTCCATTGTACTTTTACTAATTTAATTTCTTTGTTTCTCAATTTCTTGGTTTCTCTCGAAACTATGCCCACTGGCTCCTTTTCATAGATCATTCTAGGATCAATCTGCACATCCTTAGAGGATTCTAGGATTGCCTCCTTATCATGAACCCATCTTCTTAGTTGAGACACATGAAAAACATCATGCATTGCTCTCATTTCTTCTGGCAATTCTAATTTATAGGCTACTGTCCCTATTCTTTCTAGAATTTTATATGGTCCTATATATCTAGGAATCAACTTTCCTTGTTTCCCAAACCTTAGAACCTTTTTCATAGGTGATATCTTGATGAATACATAGTCCCCAACATCATATTGTACTGCCTTCCTTCTTTGATCTGCATATTTCTTTTGCCTATCCTGGGCAGAAGCAAGTCTTTTTCTGATCAAAGCTATCTTTTCAGAAGTCTCCTTCACATTTTCTGGTCCTAAGACCACATTTTCTCCAGATTCATGCCAACTTGAGGGTGATAAACATGGTCTCCCATAAAGTGCTTCAAAGGGTGCCATGCCTATGCTACTATGATGGCCATTGTTGTATGCAAATTCAGCTAAAAAGATATGATCCTCCCAACTTCCTCCCCAATCCAATACACAAGCTCTCAACATGTCTTCAAGCAATTTGTTCACAATTTCTGTTTGGCCATCAGATTGAGGATGATATGCTGTGCTTAAGCATAAATCAGTCCCCATTGCTTTGTGAAAACTCTGCCAAAACTTTGAAGTGAAGATGGTATCTCTATCACTTACTATAGTCTTTGGTATACCATGCAGCCTGACTACTTCTTTAATAAACAATTGGGCTAGTGTACTTGCATTTCTTTCTGATTTTACTGGTATAAAGTGGGCTGACTTGGTTAACCTATCAACCACTACCCAAATACTATCATTTCCCCTCCTAGTTCTAGGCAAACCATCAATGAAATCCATTGATATGTCTTCCCATTTCCACTGTGGTATTTGCAAAGGTTGAAGCATCCCTGAGGGTTTTTGATACTCAGCCTTCACCTGTTGGCAAATCATACATTTAGATACATAGGTTGCCACTGCACTCTTCATTCCACTCCACCAATAATTTCTCTTGAGGTTGTGATACATTCTTGTGCTTCCTGGGTGTATAGTATATTTGCTTTTGTGGTAAGCATCCAAGATTTCTTGCTTCAACTCATCAATTGCTGGAACACATATTCTTTCTCCTTTCTTCAAATGGCCTTGATCATTCAACTGAAAACCTTCCACTGCCTCACCATTTAATATTTGAGTCTTCTTTTCAAATAAAAATGGATCTTGGTTTTGTAGCATTACAACTTTATTCTTCAATTCGGATCCCAGAGTAATAAAACTTAATTTTCCCATTTCTACATTCCCACTGCATAAGCTCATATTTTCTATGTTATTACTTTCTATCTCTGAATCAATTAATAATGATAAAGTGTTAAACTCTTCTATCATTAATCTAGCCACTTTAGCATGTTGTCTACTTAAGGCATCTGCTACTTTATTAGCCTTACCAGGTATGTACAATATTTCAAAATCATATGAGGCTAAGAGTTCAATCCATCTTTGCTGCCTCATATTTAATTCTTTTTGTGAAAACAAATATTTAAGTGATTTATGGTCTGTATACACTTCAAATTTTGCTCCTAACAAGTAGTGTCTCCATAATTTAAGAGCATACACTATGGCAGCCAATTCAAGGTCATGAGTAGCATACCTTACCTCACTTGGTTTCAACTGCCTAGAAGCATAAGCTATTACTTGATGTTGTTGCATCAACACTGCCCCAAGCCCTTGTCCACTTGCATCAGTATACACCACCAAGTTTTCATTTCCTTCGGGTACTTTAAGAATTGGAGCTTGTACCAATGCTTCTTTTAATTACCCAAAGGCTTTTTCACATTCTTCAGTCCAAGTAAACACTTGATTTTTCCTAGTCAATCTGGTTAGTGGAATTGAGATTTTTGCAAAATCTTTTATAAATCTCCTATAGTAACCAGCCATTCCCATGAATGATCTGACTTCAGTGACATTAGTAGGTCTTTTCCAAGCTTGCACTGCAATGACTTTATTGGAATCTATAGATATTCCTTTTTCTGATATAATATGACCTAGAAAATTCACTTCATTTTGCCAAAAAGTGCATTTTGAAAATTTGGCTTTTAATCCTTCCTGCCTTAGTTTCTTGAATACCATATGCAAATGATTTTCATGCTCTCTAACTGACTTAGAATAAATTAGTATATCATCAATAAATATCAATACAAACTTATCCAAGTATTCTCTAAAAATCCTATTCATCAAATCAACAAAGTAGGAAGGAGCATTTGTCAAGCCAAATGGCATCACTAAAAATTCATAAAGTCCATATCTGGTGTTAAAGGCTGTATACTTAATGCTTTCCTCTTCTACTTTCATCTGATGAAAGCCTGAAGCTAAATCAAGCCTAGAGAATATCTTTGCACCACTCAATTGATCAAAGTGATCATCAATTCTTGGTAAGGGGTATTTATTTTTAACTGTGACTTTATTTAATTCCCTATAGTCAATACATAATCTAAGGGATCCATCATGTTTCTTAACAAAGACTACTGGTGCTCCCCATGATGAGCTACTGGGTCTAATAAAACCTTTTTCTTCTAGTTCAACCAATTGCTTTTTCAACTCCATCAACTCCTTAGGCCCCATTCTAGTTGGTCTTTTAACCACTGGGTTAGCTCCTGGAATTATCTTGATTGAAAACTCAACTGGTCTGTGGTTTGGAACTCCTCTCACTTCACCAAACACATCAACATATTGATTAACTATGGGGATCTCTTCTAATGCAGGCATGGGTTTTTCATTTGACAATGTAGAAAGGTTGGCTATACTTCTATTTTTGTTTGCCTCACAGAGAACAACTATTCTTTGTCCATCAGAAACTTTCAATGATATGGTGGATGCCTCCATATTAATGATAGCCTTATATCTACTCAACCAATCAACCCCTAAAATAATCCCTATGCCCGGATATTGCAACACATATAGGTTTGACTCAAACACATGTCCCCCTATGTTTAATCCCAGTTGCTTACATATCATACCCAGAACACATGAACTACCTATAGGGCTTCTAATTAATAGTGGCTTATCAACAATCATACAATTTAATTTTAGTTGTTGTACAATATCATGGGAAATCAAGGAGTGTGTAGCCCCAGTATCATACATTACTACAAAAGGTATTGAGTGAATGAGCAAAGTACCTTCAACTTGGCCATGGTTCTCAACATTTGGTCCCTCAGTTGCTTTACCTTTCCCTTCCAAGGTTCCTACTTTTCCTTGCTTAAACTCTGGACAGTTCCTCCTTATGTGACCCTCCTTTCCACACTGGTGACACTTGAAGGATGTTGGTCTAGGATTGGTGCACCTATTTTTCATATGCCCCTCTTGACCATAGTTGTAACAAGTGATTTTCTTCTTAATTTCAGTAGCCCTGACTTCTTCTGGTTTCTTGGTGGAAGCTATGTCTGTTTTCTTCTTATCATAAGGGTGAAATTTACCCTTTCCCTTCCTGTTTTGATTATTTTTGAATGCCCTGAAATTCTCTCTAGCTTTATCATGTTGTTCAATGCTCAGAGTCAAATCCAAAACTTGATCAAAAGTCTTATCCTTGTATGGTAGCATGGCTCTACTAAGGCTAGGGTTCAACCCTTGAATATATCTGCCATTCTTAGCCTCCTCAGTAGTGATGAGCACTGCACCATACTTTGCCAATGATTCAAACTTCTAAGTGTACTCAGTGATACTCATAGTCCCTTGCCTCAATTTGATGAACTCCTCCAGTAAAGACTCCTTAGCTGATGCAGGGATAAATCTGCCTTCCAACATTGCTTTAAATTGATCCCATGTCACTTCTCTTTCAGGTCTTCCAGCTATGATAACCTCCCACCAATCCAAAGCTGCTCCTCTCAATTTCCTGGATGCAATCTGCCTCTTCCTTTGGTCTTCAACTTGCATGTCTGCAAAGATACTTTCCAAAATTCTAAGCCAATTTTGAACCCCCATAACTCCTTCTGTGCCATCAAATGTTTTGCCTCCAAGATTGGTAAAAGTCTTGAGTAGTTTGGAAAGTTCCTCATGTGGATTTTCCTGCCTGTTGCCTACTCCATCTCTTATGGCCCTCATGAATTCTTGCACATTCACCATGGGTAGTTCACTTGTTCCTACATTTTGATGTCTGGGTCCTACCATAGCTCTATGAATATAACACTTAGGTTAGTCTGTTTTGCCTAATGCTCTATAGATTAATTCATTTTAATCTATCACTTATTCTGTCATAATAGATATCAATAGTGTAAACATTAACAAACAAAACATCCAAAGCAGTAAACACTTCTATACATCCAATGCAAACAAATTCATACAAAATTTTTGCTATGTTATTCAACAACATAGCTCTGATACCAAATGAAATGACCCACTTAAATTTTTTTTATAAATATTCAGTGGCCATTTAATCAAGAAAATACTTAATTCCAATTTTCTTCTATCCAGGACCTTTCTGCCAATATAAAAATATTGGTTTACTCATTTTATCTTGAACTTATATATGTGAAGATATATAAGTCATTTTCTACTTAAATCAGAGTACAGAAATTTGAAAGTAGAAATATGTTTGAGTATTACTTAAAGGAAATACTCTCTACATAGCAACAGTGTTTCTCAAAACTAGATTTTTCCAAATAACTTGGGTTAATGCATGACTATTGATCTTATGTCTCAAGACTTATCATTTTACATAAATTCCCCTAATTTTATTACTGGATAAACTGTGCTTTTACTTGTGCATGTGTGTGTGCATGTTTCTGTGCATGTGTGTGTCAGTGGGCAATTCAGGTGCCTTATCTTTCTTATTAACAAAATTGTCTGAGTTTATCCTATACTTTGGGTTATGAAACAGACCTGAAAACTTAATTTAAAACCCTTGGTTGGTGGCTTAACCCAGGCTCAAGAAAAATGGCTATGTTAGCCCTATTCAGTTTTGCACTATTTTATAACAAAATACATGCTATTTTGTTTTCTTTTCAAAGCAACTCAAAATCAGATTTTTTTTTGGACTTAAACATGGATTTTCTTATGTCAATTCTTTAGATATACATACAAACCACAAATCCTTTCAATCTCAGATTCTCAACTATTTAAACTAACTGCTCTTTTTTTTTAAAGTTTTAGAATTTCATTCCTTAGCAAAGCATTTTACAAAACAAAGCACATAGTTTCAGTTGATACATATAAGTTCAACAACTGCAAAATAGTAAATAACAATACATTGGATTTTTTTTCTTTTTAAGCAACTTAACCAAAATAGCTAATTTAACTTCAGCAAATTCTTTAAAATAGCATCCAATTCCTTAAGCAGCTAACTCATCTAAGGCCTGCTTAACAAAATTCCTATTTACCTGAATGATCACCATGAACTGCCTCATATAAATATGAGATGCCCAATGGTGCATAAACACAAAAGGGTCAGACTATTTGTCTGGTATGAATAATCTAACTGAAAACATGATCTTATTCAATTCTATTTATATTCCAGTACTTTGCATGAATAAGAAACTCAGTATCTTCTGTGTGCATGTTTTTGTGAGGCATGTGCATTCATATCAGTGTTAAACAGATTATATATGATCACGATGATTTAGTTCATAGAAAACAATCATAAGATTCATCAATAAGACATCATAAACCAACCAATGCCATCATCAATTCAGTCATCATGCCCCTTTTATAATTTTACTGGCCATCAGGGATTTTACCCAAGCCTCTCCTGAACCTATTTCTAAAGTTCACTATCAAATATAATAGGGTCTTTAGCTACTTCCTCTTTTTAAACACACACTGCCTGGGACCTATCTCTGTTAACCCAGCACACTTAGGCCCATGGGTATAAACATACCATGTGTGAGCTTGCAATGTTCCCCTTGCCAAGCTATATTTTTGGTAGCCCTAAGATCCCAAGTCCTTAGTTAAATTACTAAGTGTTATTTCCTTTTCATAACTGTGCTAATCCCTTCTGCATCTCACTTTTTGATCAGAGAAATATAAACAATGCAACCAACATGTATTCATTCAGAGTTTGGTAAGTTATATTCTCAGAAGCAAACATTTAATCATGAAAAATAGATGTGATTTCTTAGCACATTATTTTGCCTATGGGTTTCAATGGATCAAGATGTAAGCATATGGTCCTAAGTAATTTACTAGTTATTTTTTTCTTACCTCTGGTTCAATCAGATTTATGATCTGGCTAAACCATAAGTATATTTTGATTTGGGTAGTTCATAAAACATAGAAGCTCAGCACATGTACAACATTGCACTTCTACATTTTCTTTTGTTTTAAATAACATGAGACATAAGCAACAACACAATGTTACAGCCTCATATTTCTTTCTATCTTCAGACCATATATCTACCACATGAATCCGGGGATTTTTATAAACAACTTTATAAAGAAAACTTATAAAAGAAATCACTCCATCTCAAAGTTAACCCATATCACAGATAAACATTTTAAACCATGAATCCATGACTCTTATCTTTCTGGGTAAATCAGAGAGGGGTTTTACACTTAAACAGATCATTAACAAACCAAAGTCATCAAATCATAAAACATAACTTGTAAAAGAAAATGAATGATTAGTTGAAATAGGCTGCCTCAATATTCAGGACTTAATGCCAAAGTTTTCAGTGAGGTTACTCACACTCAATTCCTTCTTCCTGAGCTTTGCCTTCCTTTTGATCCTCTGCCTTCCTCTAACTCTAATGGCTGGTACTTCTTATTAATTAATTTTTTTTTCTAGGTTAATGAAGAGCAAAATGTGTATGGTCTCACTATAATAAGCCTTTTATATAAATCTTGGTTGTTACTAGGGTTTATGGAATTACCCAATGTCAGTTCTACCCCATACAAAACATAGCCTGCCTCTGGTTTGATTCAAGAAAATAAAAGGGTATGTGGTCCTTGTCTTCCTTTTCAAAAATCAGTTTCTCCCTTTTAATTTTCCCCCGGTCATGCCATATGCATGACTTCTTATTTTTCTTAATTAAAGAAATTACTGGAAATAGATAAAGTGTTTGTTTAAGGACTCATGCCATTTCCATGTAACTTCTGTTTTCTTCCAGAAATTGGTTGACTGTATACATGTATAACATATGTATACCTAAGTCTTTTATTTTTCTTTCTTTCTTTAAATAATTTTAAGTTTATTTCAGCCTAGCTCTTATTTTCTTTGTACTATATTTTATTTAAAGACAAAATTCTATCTTCATGCATATGTATTTCTAAATTAGTTATTTTAATTTATTTATTGATTTCTGCTAAATTTTATTACATAGAAATCTATGTACATGTGTACACTGTCTTGTGCACATGTACATGTTTTAAACCATGTACCTGCAATTCAATTTCCCATTCCTATCTTTTCAATGTGATTTTTAAACAATTATAAACTAAATTAACTTATGAAATTATTCACAAAAATCAGGGTTATCACAATAAGTTATCATCCAATTGTGAGATTGCATCAATGTACCTTGGTTCGATGTCTGATTTTAAATTTTACCCCAATGAACTATCTTTTATGGTGTCCAGGAGTCAGTCGTTGTCATTCGACATTGATTCAGGGTATTATGAAGGGCGGGTCATTACATTTAGAATTAGAGCTTAGGCTCATCACTCAGGACCAAGTAGATTAGTTTGAGTTTAGCAACCTGGTAGGTGGAGATACATTGAGAGTGCATACTTGTATTTTTCTACTGTATAATGCTGCACACACCACTTGTCTCCTGAACTTTGATTTATTCAGTCAATAGTTACTAAAATATATTCATTTAAGGCTATCTATATTAGCTAACTAGGGGCACAAGCGACTGAAGATAGGCAGCTAGAGATGATGGATTGGTTCAAAGACTTTTTGGAAATCATTTGGGATGTTCCACCGCTCGTGAACATTCTATTAGTTGCAGTGGGTGTTGGAGGTAGTGTAGCCTTTAGGGCATGGTAGTAGAAGTGATTGACGAGCATGCCATGAATTGGATTGATCCTAGATATCGCTTAAAATTTTGATTTATTTTTTAGATCGAAAAGGATGTGCAACTTAAGCGTTTCATCCATTTTTAACAGGGTAGCTTGTCAGTGAAAGAACAAGTTAGCCAATTTAACCTTTTGGATACATTTAGAATGGAAATGGTTATTTCTCCATTATAGCAGGCAAGGAAACTTGCTTAGGGTCTTATTGCATAGATTCAGGATTTATTGCTTGGTCATATCCCAAACCTGACCCTTGTAGGTTAGGTTATTTCCTTTGTAATGATTAATCTTGTATGGATAACCTTAACTGTTAAGCTAAGGTACAATAGCCGAGGGAACTGCCATTCAAACTCGATGCACGAGCTTTCGAGTAGAGTGGGCTATCAGTGAAGTGTAACTTGGATTTTGTATTCGAATAGGATCCAGTAGTTTCCTAGGAATGAGCAAGGACCGGGAAGATGACTTCTACATTTTGCATTGAGTTATTCCCGTTAGAAGTGTTTGACCTTATGTTAGCACACTCAAATGACGGGATTAATCCCATATGTTGATGATGTTTTTTTAGGGATCGATCCATTCACGTACTGGTTCTTAACACCTAGTTTGTAACGATACGATCTTTCGACGCCCGAAAGTCGACATTAATACGTCCACTATATCAAATGCTGCACAATCGAATGCCGGAAAACCGAATCATTAGGGTTAAAAAGAAGAGGTAGAAGAAGACAGAAGAAAAAGAAACAACAACAGAATCTCACATTCGCAGCGGAACAATATATAATAGATGAATGAATAATCTTTAAAACAAAAGACTATCAGTTTATACATTACATCATATCATCAGAGTTTACAACAACACACATCACTGGATAGTTATATAAACTTGTCCATATAACATAATACACAGCGGAATAATACTAATGTAAGTGATACGTCTCGCTATCCATCTCGCCTCCAAGTCTCCACAGCAACTTTTGAATTCCAGAATGACCTGATAACCTGACTCTAGGCTGCCCGTGTGGAAAATTGTGGGCACCCAGAGTTTAGAAAGGGAACAATAAACTCTAGATCAGTCATGGGACTGGTGTGAGATCTTAAAAACAGTTATTTTCACAAAGAAAATAAAAATTGTTCGCAATGCTTTTGGAAAATGAAACTACCATAAGGCCTCCCGCCACACACACAATGCAAACGCAGAATTGGAGGAGATTTCTCCTTATGATAGTCAAACATGCTTGATACGCAAAATTCTTTTTAATATTATTATTAGTGCATAGTGTGGAAAACATTTCGAAAATATAATATTAATCTTAGCCAACATACAACCATTATTGTATGCCTAATATATCTACTATGTTCAATAGCAGGTTACCGCCACATTCCATAGCAGGTTATACAACTAAAACCGTACAAGGTTCGTATTATTTCTTTGGATTTTCCAACAAATGGTCAGGCTAAGGAACTTCCTATGCCACATGGAAACGCCTCTAGAGGGACGTCCCGAGAACTAACTAGCTCTTTGCCAACACAAGGCCGAGTTACCTCACGCTTCTTGGTGCAATGAAGCTATAACTAGATAACTCCACACACGAGCATGCCATCCCCCGGTCGTTTGCGACCTTTATCTGAGGGCCCTCGATCACAAAGCAACAATCACACAGTAAAATAAGATTGATGCAACCACACAGGTAAAGCATCTGGGCTCCATACCATGATACCACCTTCTTCCAGAAGGAAATGACATACCCTAAAGGGCGTGACCCTCATAACCTTGCCGCATTTTCCTATTTCGACCATTTTCGGTTTGTGAGGCTCGATGAGGTCTCGTCCATAAAGCTATGCTTCTTCACATAGCCATGCTTTGATCAACAAATGATCAGCAACACACAACGACACTTAGCATGCCACACTACCAAATTGGGAGTATATCATTGATAACCTTCAACTACATAACCTCTGAGCTCGTACGTCCCAGAGAAGGGTGTTAAGCTAAGAGAATAAATTCTCCGCCACCAAACAGAAATGTATTTGAAAGAAATCAGCTTTATATCTCAAAGTGTAGTGTCAGACATACAACCATACAAGTCTGTTCCGGGTTCGAACAGAACTGAAGGCACTTCCAAAGAAGCCCTTGAAATCCTGGTATTTACAATCCCGATCGGACTCCCCATCACATATGGAGATCTCTATACCGGAGCAACTCAGTGCAAAGACAATCGATAGGTTATCCTATCGTTTTCACAAACACCCGGTCTTCACACCGGTCTTCAAATGCTATCCATTTACGTCGTATCATTATTCGGAATGGGTTATATGACATAAAGTCCTCTCCCGGCTAAATCGAATAGTGAGCGCAATATTTTAAAACATATGGATATTGGGATTTCAGTTAAGTCATAACTTATTATCCAAATCTTTTCTTTCAAATGGTTTAAACACATTACCATTTTAATCTTTTACAAAAAGATTCATCTCACAAAGTTCACCCAGTTTCACAAAGATCTATTCATATATTTTCCCAATCAATTTCCATTTCAATTGGATTAACTCATTAAATCTTTAAATCAAAGATTTAATTGATAGCTTTCAAAACAATTCCACTTCGACCCTTTTATACAAAAGGTACACCTTTCCAATTTCAAAACAAGGTTCAACAATCTTTCACAAAGATTTATTCATAACTCGGAAAACCATTTTCCTTTCAAACTTGAAATTCTTTTGACGCAAATTGGAAATTCATTCCTTATATGAAAGCTTCTATCATTTGAAAAAAAATAGTTTTCATTTCGGAAAATTTGATTCATTTATACGAGTTAAAGTCCTTGGGTTAAATTCAAATTCTCAAAACCATACTTTTAAAATGGTTTAAATTCATATAAACACATTTATAACATCTTTAACCATAATTTCCAAACATGGAATTCAATTCCAAATTTTGAATTCAAATTCAAATTAAATTATTGAAAAACTTTACCAAGTTATTCAAAATAACTTTTATCTTAAAAACTCCTTTTCAAAAACTTTAACATTTAACCCAAATCCATTTCCAAAATTAATTGAAATTAAAATTTCAATTTCAAAAACATTAAATTTAAATCATCTGTGGCTCAACCGATTTCCTCGTGAAATCCATATTTGTGTGTATGGTGTGGTCCAGGGGTTTCACACACAATAGTGCAACATCATCCAATCATCATAGATTCAAACACAGAATTATAGTTGATAAGCGGTATAAACTATAACGCTTATCTTTTGTACACAGATCACAGATAATATACAAATGTATCACAGATAATAAATTATATCACAAGGAATTAATTACATTCATCCCAGAGAAACATATCACAACACAAATCAGGATATATCACAAAGCATCACATATCAGGGATATCAAACAATTCAATCATCCAATATAATCCAAATATTCATAAGTAAAATTAATTTAATTATCTGATTAATTTAAATCAGATTAATTTCTATGAATAAATTTACTAGTTATGGTAAATTAATAACCAATTAATTACAAAACATTTGATAAATTGACCTTTAATTAATCATTAATTAACCCTTAATTAATAATTAATCTTTAATTAATTATTCTTAATTAATTACAATAACTAATTAATTACTCCTTAATTAATAGTTATTCTTAATCACTTATTTTTTTAATTAATTACAATAAGCAATTAATTCCATAAAGTAATTACACTTACACAATTTCATAAATGATTATTATTAAATTAATTAATCTAAATTTATCATTAAAAATTTAATCACATTAATTTTATTAACCTTAAGTTAATTACATAATTAATTAACCTTAATTATTTACCTTAATTATCATTTAAATCTCATTTAAATGAAATGTAGGTAATTAATTTATTCAAAACACTTAAGATCTTTTATTAATTAAAGTTAAATTACCCTCATTCTAATCATTTACCCAATTTCATCCCTTCATTTTGAAAGCAAATATAGACTAATTCTTCAAATCAAAACCAACTAAATTTCAAACCACATAACTTTATGTTTATATTGAAATTGATAAATACTTTTATCTTGAACTTGTTTAACTTTACTTTGGAACTTAGCACATTTATTTTGAAACTTATTTCATTTGGATAAACTTTAAACCAAATCATGTTTCAAAAAGAACATGGTTATAAGATTTTGAATACCCTGAACCATATTTCTTCTCAAATTTAAAACCTGGTAACCATATTTAAAACTACTCGAGCCCATGCAAACGGAAGTATGAGCCAACTCCCAAAATCCCCGAGATTATCACTCGAATGCTTCGAGTCCTCCCCGAGAATCCACGTCTTCCCCAACAGCCAAACCATTCAAACCTCACACGTACACGCGTACACATGTACAGGACAGCCATTCCTCTTCCACACGGTTGCTCTCAAGTCATCGTCGACCACCCTAATCGATTCGAGCAATCCAAGTTACGAAACCATCACTGAATCAAAATCGAGTGAATTCAAGGTCAATCCTTTTCTTCCTGAACCCATTCGATCGCCAAAATTCGCTTCGTCCCACCGCGTGACGATGTTGGAATCCACGTGAGCTCGATCAAACCTCCGCCACACCATTATGCATCGATCCCCTGGGGTGCGATCGCTTCCAGTTCGCCAATGGCCACCCAATTGTCTCGGTTTCAACGTTGATCAAAAACAGCAATCAAACCCTATTTCGACCTGATTTTCCATCCACACTAACTTATAAATTCTACGAACATTTTTCTGATAATCTTCTACCTCCCAGTAAGCTACGATTTAAATCTCGAGATCCAATGTCTAGCCGATCGCCGAATTTAGTGAAAAAGGCGATCCCGTTCAACCTTGAATTCCACGCTCATTTCTTCATTAAAAATTCCAATTTAAAATTTAAAATTCATGATTTCTGATAAAGATCCAGGTTATATAGATGAATCAACAAATTACGATGTTTGAAATTCCACTTCTATATGCATTTGCACTGTTGGTTTTGGGTTTACAGAGTCACTCATGCTTTATTTTGTCTAAATTAAAATTTCAAACCTTAATCTATGTTAAATCAAACATCCTTTGTTTGTAAACTTAGTCCTAACAACAATTGGTTCCAAAGAAATTGAATTTAAATTACAACAGAAGAACTGGAACCATAAACAGAGTAACTTCTATGGGAAACAACATACATACATCATACATATATATACACAGCAGATCCACCC
The DNA here is from genome assembly GCA_030737815.1 of Allium fistulosum. Lineage (NCBI taxonomy): Eukaryota > Viridiplantae > Streptophyta > Magnoliopsida > Asparagales > Amaryllidaceae > Allium > Allium fistulosum. The sequence goes on from CM060908.1 coordinate 371,595,069, forward strand.
AATACAAATTTAGTTCAACAACACTAGCATGCAACTACCTATTGCTTTAAAGTTTAAAAGTGAAGTTACTCACCTTGTTTTTAGGAAGAAGAACAGAGCTTCCATTTATGTTGAAATCTGGTCTTCTTTGATTCTCAGATTTGCATTGATTTGTTTTGTTGTTTTAATTGAATTTTTTTCTTTTATAATACTCAGGTTTAAATGAATCGAACTGAGATGAAGTTGATGTATATAGGAAGTGAATTTACTATGTGATGATATGTTTTGGTACTGTGTGATATTTTTGTTTGTGCAAGTTAATAAATTTATGTTGTACAATCATCAGAGATTTTTTTATTTTTGTGGCTGATATAACATTGTTGTGGTGGCTATAGGATATGGCATTTATTACTTGTACAATTTACATATAATTATCTATATACTATATCTTCCTTTGCAAGCCATTCACCTATTTACTTATCTACATACTTATATTTATTTGTTCTTTTCCTTTGTCTTATTACTTTATAGTATGAATAAACTTCTATTTTAACATGTTGTTAAATTTTATTTAAGTGTTACTTCATTTTTTTATAGTTTATATAATTTACCTTATATTTCATAATTTAACCTTTACATATTTATTTCTAGCTTAAATTTTTTTTATTAATTTATTTTTTTTATTTCTAACATAACCCATCAATTTCAAATTTAAAGTTATTTATTTTTAAACTTGTATCAATTATCTATATTTTTATATTTATCTTTAAACCATTTATATTAAGATTTAAATTCAATTATCAATATATATATACATATATACACAATTTGAATTCAAATGATTTAACGTCTATTTTATTTGAATTCGGAGAAACTCAAATCAATTTACTAATTAATTTCACCATTTTTATTCTAAAATTAAATTAATTAACAAATTTAAACTTAATAAAATTTGGGATCGTTACATAGTTCGAGCGTGGCGTTTCTAGGTGATATGCACCAGTTGAGCAAGGGTTGTTCACTCGATTCTTAAAGGTGAGCGCTCGAGTCGGATTCTTGAGGTAACTAGGAGATTTCCCAGAATGCGGCTGTGGTCGTGCGAGGAGATTTCAGTGGTCGAACCAAAGAACCAGATTAGAGTTTGCATGAGAGGAGTCAGGTGACGACCTTAGTTTAATAAAGAAATCATGCTAGTGAACAAAGGATTGGATCGAACATCGTATATTATTCGGATGATCTTTATTCATTTTTAAATTTTATATAGTTTAGTTATGATAGCTTACGATAGTTCGAGGAAGGACTTCTCGACTAGTTTTGTGACAGTTCGGATAATCTTCTAAGCAATGATATAATACTTTCCTAGGCGAGCATCGCCATACACTTAGTATATTATCCTTATTATCATTATGCGGTTGAGGTGAGTTTGAACTCGAGAGAGCCCAAGCATTAGTAGATTATTATTTAATAATGATTTAATTAGTAAAGTTTTCTCTTTTAGAGGATGAGTTATATTCAGAGGGAAAGGAATGTTGGGACTTAGATTGTTGGATTCATTCGAGAGTGTTGGGGATCGGTGATCCAGCATATCATATAAGTTTTCCTTTTCAAAGTAGGAGGCATGTCTTTAATGTATTGTATTATTGAAAGGAGTTTCGCCACTAAGGCACTTGGGTCATCTTGGATGTCAAACAAACTCATGAGAGTTTACAGCTTGACATGCACACTATGACTATTATTGGTTACGTGCGTGTTATTATAGACTCCTTTTGAATGACAGATTGTTTGAACAGTAATCGTTGCTGATTTTTTTTGTTCATCAATGTTTGTTATCGCTTATTATTGTTTGTTGTTGCTTGATTATTATTATAGCCAAATTTCTTGTAGACTTTGAACAGACTCAAACAGATAAACTGGACTAAGGAATGTTGAAGGAACGGACCCAGAAATTTGGAAAGCTATCAAGAATGAAGAAATAAAGGAGTATAAGTGTTTGGGAGGATTCCAAGAAGACAAATCAGGTCGGTACTGACCTAATTTGATTGGCGCCGACATGATTTTGAGATTTGAAATGGCAAGAGATCGGTGAAAAGGACTTAGACTTATAGGAAAAACGGGTTTTTGATACCCAAAATCAAATTGGTACCAACCTGGTCAGGTCGGTACCAACATGATTTTCTTCATGATATTCATGCGGTGTAACCTGGTCTTCATGTTGGAGTATCGGATCTTGAAGATTTGGATGCTTTTAGAGCTGGATTTCGAGATCTACGCTAGGATTCAGCTATAAATATGAGGGAACTTGCAACTAAGAAAGGAACATGCATTTTTGGGATCTAAATGTTATCTTCTACAACCATTAGTCTTAAAATTCATATCATATCCGAGATCCACAAGATTGTGGTCAGATTTGCATTGTATTTCTTTGTATTTCGAAGAGAATGAAAAAGATAATAATATTAAATTGGACGTAGGCGGAGTATTTGCCAAACTAGTATAAAAATTTCTTCTATGTTCTTATTTTCACTACTTTGATACTTGTGATACTTAGATCTATTTGCCTTCATCTAATTTTGGGGTATTATGCGATTATTTTTTGTGCTTTCATGGAGAAGGAGAGAATTTGAAGCTTGGATCTGAAGTTTGGAAGAGATGATGTGGCCTACAACCATAGCGATTGCAGGGTCAAGTAGTCAGCCATAACATGGGGACAACCAAGAGGTGTCCTCAAGTTCTAATCCATCAGTCTATGTGACCAAAGAAGAGTTGGAGAGAATGATGGAAGAGGTTTAAGATGGAATGATAGACAAGATGAAATGCTGGAGGGATTCTTTTAAAGGATGGGACAGCAAGGAATAACTGGAGCAACTGGAGTCTAGAACCAAATGCCAATAACAATGAAGGAGAATTTGGAGTTGGAGAAGAGAAAACTGAAACAATGAGTCCACTGCCATAACAGGTCGGTACCGAGATGAATTTACTCGGGGGCACTGTTGGACCAGGCTTAGGATAGGTTAGGATCCTAAGTGTGGACACTGCTGGAGCCAAAAACGTAGATCATAATGCGAATGCACAAAAACAAAATGGGTATGTGCTAGTGTTTGCTCATACGAATAAGGGGTAGAGTGAAGATAGAGATGCAGATCAGAAAACAAATGTGCAATCAGATGAGTATGTGTCGAAGTTTTCCCGTAGGAATGACGGGCCAAATGTTGTTGTAGATCAGAGGCATCTGTTTGATGCAACTTACAATTAGTTGGAATGAGAAGAAGGAGCTAAGGGGTGGACCTTTAGACCAAAATTTAGAGGAAGTCAAAAGGAATCCATTCACCCCTAATATTTAATATGCGAGGAATCCACCCAATTTCAAGCTACTGACGTTGGAAGTGTATAATGGGAGGACAGATCTAACCGTTCATCTGATGAGATACATCTGACATATATAGGTGTTGATTGTATCCGTAGAAGTAATGGGATGGTGCTTCCTATTAAATCTGACCGAGTTGGCTGCGATGTGCTTCAAACAGCTAGAGAACAGGTCCATAAGCACATGGGTCGAATTGGTTGACGATTCATGAGCCAGTTCAGAGTTTATATCTCTTGATCAAAGAATGTGATGATACATTCAAACTTGAAGCGAAGGGCCGGAGAGACCTTGAGAAGCTATCTGATGAGTTTTAATATAGCAGCCGCTGGGGTTGATTAATTGGATCCATCGATAGTCCTGATGACGGCAGTGTGTGGAGTTACGAAGAAGACCGACTTCAAGGTTGCATTGGAAAGAGATCCACTGACGGATCTCATAGAGTTTTATCATGAATCTAAGAGATATTTATGACAAGAGGATGTAGAAGCAGATAATGTCGAGGTTAATGCTATGGATGATGGAGGACCATTCGTAGCAGGGTATGGTAAAGACAAATGGAAACGAGAAGATTGTGATGGCTTTGGATCACCTAAACGACAAAGGAGGGAATAGAAATTTTATTCTTATATTGATCTAACTGAAAACTCGGAGAGAATTTATCTGAATATTAGGGGGCAAATCCCATATCAAAATCCAGCTAAGAGAGAACCCATGGATCGAGATAAAAGATTTGTGATAACTCGCACCTCCCGACGCACTGATCCAATGCCTAGGGTGACTTTCAAACTTGCATCGATGCTGAGAAGCACGAGCTCTTTGGCTGTTTATAAGATTACAGAGACTAAAGATATACATATATGATGTTAAACATTCTACACTTTCAGATGCCACAACAGAAGGAAATAAATATAATATAGTAAATGACCATCTAAGAAAATATCTCAAAACACGGTCCTAGAAAACAGTATGCAGTCAAATCCAGAGTACGCAGAAATATGATACATAGTCAAATAAAATACTAAGTACTGAACATGATAGAAAGTTAGATGGAAAGAAATATAAAATAACAAGCAATTCCAATGATGAGCACACCTCTCTATATACTAATCACGGGCCTATCATTTGTTGCCATGTCATCCTGTGGCGGGGAAAAAGAAAGAAATAGGGGTGGGTCAGACAAAAGTCCGGTGAATGAGTACATTATTATTATATGGTGATCACATGTAGTTGACTTTAATAATACTCTATGTGACCTAGAGTGTTCTATAAATGTCGGCGAATTACTAGATTTTTTTTACTTAAAAGGTTTAGCTAAATACATACCTACACTAACTACTTATGTAGGCTCATACTTAGGCTCGAACAACTGATCAAACCTCGAGACATCTACTGATCGGCTAATTGCTACAGGAACTATTCCAAATAGTGTTACCCTGACATTCCCATATTACGACTACGCATTACTATTCTAACACAGGTTTCCTTACAATCTCTACTATGGGACAAAGTTTCCTTCATCTATGACTACATGTACCCTCGTTACGCATTGAAGGGAAGCCCGCAATTTTGACTTGCTAAAGTGTCTCATCGTTTACATCCGTGTCCACTTCTCAATGGTAACATAACGCCTCTTATTGCATGCGTAGGGATCCAACAACAACATAGCATTACATCACGTCAAAATTCATGAATACCAAGAAACTCCTATTGTGCCCGACCATACACTTCACTAGGCATCAAGCAATGCTGCATGTCCACTGTAAAGCCTTCTGCGAGTTCCATTTGTGATAGTATTGTCCCCAGTTGAATATCAACCCTTAATGGATAAAGTAAATTTACCCAGCACCGTAACGACCTAGTGTCATCTCATAGGGAACTAGCTTCCCTACTCCTAACATCATATATATATATATATAATACATATATACACTACTAATAAATTTATTTAAACCTAGGCCTTAGGTCGAGGTTCAAATCGCTTTAGGAAACGCCAACCGGTCGACCGCCTGCTCTTGGAGCGGTCGACCCCTTGTTGTCGACTGCTCTAGATAGCGTGGTCAATCGGTCGTCGCTAGTTAATGGTTTTTATTTTTGATTTTAGTTCGTTTTCATTCTTTAATTTATAATTAATCATCTCTTCCTAAGTTTCCATTATAGTGATGTATAGTCTGATGTTAGAGCAATTACGGTTAATCCTAGATTTGTAGTTATCAAAACTTCTTATTCATATTCAATTTATGAATTTACACAAAAACAGTCAACGTGGGGTTACTATTAACATCCATATTAACAGGTTATAGGAATTTCAATTTGATTAGAAAAGGGGTTTAATCTTAGATCAATTCCTATTTAACAGGTTTGCGTTAATTTAATTTATTATTCAATCTCATATGTAAACAATATGATTCTCAATTTAGTTTCTAACAACCTAATCATATAGGGTATATTAAAATTAACTACAAATAATCATCTTATTAAAATTATAACCACTCACCTCAGATCTAATCTTTCATTTGAATTCCATTTGGAAATGCCCCCGTTCATTAGTTATTTGCTTAATTTGATTTGCTTTAATTTATTCTTATTTATTTGAAGGTTTTTATAAGTGGAGGAGAAAAGAATTGGCAGAGTTTCGGTACACAGATAAATTTCTAATAAATTAGGGTTTATGTTAGCTGTGTATTTATAGAGGTTTTGGATTAATACTGACCGTTGATCCACCCTAGGAGAATATTTTATTTACATCCTATATGCTAATCTTTTACTTAAACATAAATTAAAAATATTTCATTAAATCCGGGCTGTTGCAGCTCAAAATTCTGAATTAGACACATCAATTGGCCGATTGCTATATATGGCGGTGGTCGACCACTAGGGGTCGACCGATCCCCATAAGGGTGTCAATCGGTGAAGCTATTTATTTAAGGATATTTTAATTTCCTTATTTGTTTATTCAATTAATTTTGTTTACAAATTTTAAAACATATGTAACTTCTCCAAGCTAGCTCTGATTTCAAAATGTTATATATGAGAATCGTCCAAAAAATCGCTACGAATGCAATATTGTAAGTTTCTTAGCCGAATTCGGATGTTGTGTAAAAATTCCATTTTTGCCCTTATTATATTAAATTAAATACTTTTATTGAATTTTTGCTTAAATTTTCTGGTTGTTACAGTCTCCCCCTTAAAAGTATTTCGTCCCCGAAATCTCCAAGGAAGGAAAAATGTAACTAATACGTGCAAAAATCAATAACTACAACCATCTACTCACCATCATCCACCGGTAATCATTGTCCTTAGTTAAATTTCTTATGCAGTATGTAGAGGAAAATATGGAATGCATAGGAACTTATACTAATGCAGAGAGTAGGCGGTCTCCTGATCTAGTCGACCCCCTTTAATGCACGTGCTTATGGCCTATATCCAAAATGTATGCAACATCCTATGTAAATATACATACAATTCTGCATGCATAAACAACCATTCAATACATATGCAGCAACCATATGCATATAACTCAATAAAATAAAATAAGCGATGATTTGATTATGGGTGCTAACTAGAAGATATACTCACCGAAGCGTGCAAAAACCAATCCAATAAATACATCCACTAGTATCAATCATGCATAACATGTCCTAATGACATGTCCGCAACCATTCCAACCATCCAATGGTCTCTTTCTAAGGGGTATACTAAGCTAAATCCTAACACATCATTTGTCTATACTTATTCGATTAAATTGGAAACGTATCAAAAAAGAGTTGTGGGTCGGTAACTCAGATCCCCTTCTCTAGCTCCCATTTTATCTCTGCTGGTTCTTTTCCCATTGAACTTTAACAAGCCTGATAACCTTACTGCAGAGTCGCTTTGTACCATGATCAAGAATACAAGTAGATGCACGATGAATAAGTGACTCCCTCTCAACTTCCACCTCCTCTAGCTTACTTGCTCGACTACGGCAGCTATATCATATAAGCACTTTTGCAAGTGCGACATGTGGAAAACGTCATGTACTCCCGCTAACTTCTCAGAGGGCTCTACCCTTTAAGATAATTTTCCAACACTACCAATAATCATAAATAGCCCTACAAACCTCAATACTAGCTTTTCCAAACTATCAAATCTCATGACATGCCTAAGAAGTAAGACCTTCACAAAGACTATGTCGCCCACTACACTCTCCAATTCCATGCGTCTCCTATCAACGTAAGGTTTGAGTCTATCCTATGCAGTTTTCATCCTCCTATGGATCAAGTCTACCTTCTCTGATGTCTCCTTTACCATGTCTAGCCTAGTAATAATTTTATCCGTAGTGCCCCACCAAAATGACATGATTTATAACGTCTCCCATATAATGCCTCGAATGATGCCATCCCTATACTCTCTTAAATGATGTATTATATGTGAACTCTACTATTGGCAAGAGATCCTCCTAAGAGCCTCTAAAATCCAGTATGCACATTCGAAATAAGTCCTCTAACACTTGGTTCACTCCATCTCTCTGTCATCCATTCGTCTATGGGTGATAAGCGGTACTCAAGCTCAACTCGATGCCAAAAGCCTCCTGTAGACTCATCCAAAATTTGCTGATGAAAAGCGGACCTCGATTGCCCACAATGCTAGAAGGAACTCCATGTAACCTAACGATCTGTATTACGTATAGTGTCACCAAAGACGCCACGATCCTCATACTCCATACTAGAATAAAATGAGTGCATTTGGTCAGTTGGTCGACCATGACCAAAATACCCTCATTCCCTATCCTACTCCTAGATAGTCCATTAATAAAGTCTATAGAAATACTCTCCCACTTCCACTGAGGAATATCCAGCAGTTGCAATAATCCTCCCGACTTCTTCTTCTCTGCCTTTACCCTCTGGTAAGTCATACATCGGGCCACATACTCTAGCACTTACCTCTTCATACTAGGCCAATAAAAAAACGCTTTTTGTGTCATAGTGCATTTTATCTTCGACGGGATGAATGATCATATAACAACCCACACCTTAGTGGGCTCGAATTTTGACTAAATCAAACCCCAAGTCCATTAGGGCACAGGTTATTGGTTTTAGTAACTTGTAATAAACACAAGTATATCAAAGTGCGATCAATGTAAACTCACAGCAGAATTTAAAAATATAATATAACCAACGTATTGACTAAGGCTACCACCTTGGAATATCATTCCTTAGGTATTTAATTGCCTTGTCAGTTCCAAATATGAATAAGAAGACTTCAACATCTACCATTCCTGTCTCACTCCATTATCCAGTCCTTCTAATTCTAACTTATGGGTGGTTATGAGGAGGGGGGTCAAAACAACGTTATGGTGATTAGAAAATTACACACTTTACCTGTCTCATTAATTTATGCCGATTGATTTCCATTTAAGTGTTATGTTAATTGTTTACGGCTAAGCCGTTAAATCTTATGTGCACATAAGATATGCTTAACCTAAACTTCTTTAAGGTATTAGTACATATATGTGCTTATATCCATATTTATCTAACCATTTGACTACCCAAAAATCCCAGCCACTTAATACTTCTTAAATAGGGAGAAGGTAGATCCAACGATCATTTAATACCTCAAGTCCCCAAAGCATGCCCTCTGCAACATAACCGCTAGTCAACCGGTCCTAGCTACAGAGACCGATGACACCTAGATAAGGCTTTATAATACAATTTCCATATTACTAATGCATCTCAACTCTACAACTTACCCTCAAGTGTAGGTCAAAGGCCCTTCCCAATCCTATGCAACTACCGTCAATCATGTTCTAACAATATAGGAGATAGTACCAAAGTGACTTGATACCTTTTCAATGGGAGCTAGGTAGACACTGACAATTTAATACTTATATTTTAGGTAGGTACCGGTCACTTAATACATATCCCAATGTCGAGTCATCTCCTGTACTATCTAGTTGACATTGCACGAATCTCATATGGCCACTTAATACTTCTTTATGGGAGAGGCGAACCTTATAATAACTACTTAATACCTCAGACCAGAAGCGAACCCTTCCCGAGATATCCAATACTGTGCCTAACCACTAACCCCGACCATCTAATACTTCCTGTAACGACCCGTAATTTTCGATAATTAAAAATTGTTAATTTAATAAAGTTTTGTGATTTAATGTAGGAGGAAAATAAAAAATTTGTTCTTTTATAATAAGAATATAACTGGAATGCAATGTAATAGTATTAATTTAAGGTAATCTATAACTACTTTAGATGTAATTCCAATTAATTAAAATGATTAAAAAGTTATAATTGGTTATAGATCGTAAATTAATTGTAATAATGTGTGTGTTAATTGATAATTGGATTTAAAGAGTAATTGATAATTTAAATGTTGATTTATTAATGAAATAATGTGTAATAAATGGAAATTGGATAAAATTAGTATAGTTAAGTTGTTATAACATTTGTTTGTAAATAATAAACTTACAAATGTTATTAAATGTAGAAATGGTGACAATTGTTATTAGTTACCAATTTATTTAATCAATTACAAATAAATGTAAATATATGTTGCATTAATGTGAGTTAGGACAATAACTGCAAATTGTGAATGTAATAAAATGTATAGAAATGTTAATTATATTTACAAGGCAATAATTGATGTAATAAAAAGAAGTGAAATAAGGATAAATGGATGTATTGGGATTTTAAATTATAATAAAATTGACAAATTCAATGTAATTGAAATATTGCAACTAATATGGTAAAAGATGATGATTGTAGAATATTAGTGTAATAAGATATAAACAAATGTTAACTAGGTATATAAAGTAATAATTGATTGAATTATAAGATTTAAATCAAATTAAATTTATTGGAATTAGATTATGATTAATTGGATTTAATTACGGTTGTAATTAAATACCGTAATCAGTAAAATAATTAACATTGAATTGACATGAAAATTTGTATTATATTATTGTAAATGTCTAAGTAATCAAAAATGACAAAATTTGCTAGTTATTTAAATTTGAAATTAAAAAGGTGATTTAATTAATTTAATAACAATATATTTAATTAATGTGAAAATAGCCATTTTGGCCATTGTCTCAGATTTCAATGAAACTAGTTTCATCGGATCCGTAATGGTGAATTATTGTAGGATTTCAAGTTTCGTAGCGATCAGACTTGTCGTTTGATCATACGCACTCGAAACGCCTAGAAATCAATTTGAAATAAGCTGATTTTTAAAGCTAACTTCTTCATACGATGGAATTAGCACTTGAAACCTGTTCCATTGAGTTTAGAAATATCGAAAACATCTATTTCAATATATGGGATGACCCACTTTTGTTTCGGAGGCAGAACGGGCTTTTCGGGCCGTATTCGTCAATTCTAATCTATTCGGATGTTTATTCATTTCTTATCGGGCTTCGTTAGTATATATTGTTTTGTTCTAACCCTAGCAGCCTTTTTATTTCTTATCTCAGTACGTACAATTCCATATGTTGCTTCTCCTTCTCAATGGCAGTAAACAGATAAATTACAAACCCTAAATTTCAATCTCCGAATCAATTTCAAAATCAAACTCCTCCAAACCATATCAAATTATATACCGATTCAAAGCTCTCAACGAGCGCAACTCAGATCTGCTATTTGTTTTTGCTATCGAATCATTGTTTGGCTAGAAATCGAACCTCGGCCGTCCATATTGGAGTTTTCGATCCAACGGTAGATGTGTGACGATTCGTCGATCAGGTGGTACTGGAGCGTAGAGAAGGTCGAGAGTGGTTGATCTATGTGATTAGTTGGTCATAATGGCCAGAAATTCGCCAGAAATCGACCAACTAAGGCTGACGGTGGCGGAAAAGGGGGACGTCCGGTAACGATCGCGGTGGTTCAGGTAGGGGCAGTCGGGCTTGAGGAGCATGATGCTGACAAGCAATCGTGGTGGAAGCACCCCTAGCGGCAGCGACGAGCGCATGTATGGTGGCGGATGATGGGTGCTAGGGCTTGCATGAAGGGTTCGATCGCGTTCGAATCAGTGAGGTAGCCGACGTGTATATTGGTATTTTATTATTTTATTTGTTTTAACTATAATTCGTATAATCTTCTAACTTCAATATCTTTTGCATACAAACTCGGATTTACGCGAGGTTTGTTCCACTAGGATCGTATCGAAATTTCAGACATTTTGACTCTTGTTTGGATGAATTCCAAGACTGTTCAATTTTGGGCCTTTATTTGGATTTCAAATCGATTTGAAATCAAAGGTGAGTGTTTTAACCCACTCACAATTACTAAATTATCTTATGTTAGTTAAATCAAAATTTTGATGTGTTTTGAAATTTATTGATTGATGTTTGGTATGTTTAAATTGTCATTCTAGTTAAATTTGACTTTTATTGCATTTAATCATCGTTTAATTTAATATTGAATTTAAATTGTCAATTTAATACCTGTTATTGATTATTAGTTATCTATTGATGTTTATTGATTGATTTGGATGATGATTGTAATGGATGTTTGATTGTTGATATTGGATGACTGGATGTTGTATTTTATATTGTTATAACATTGCAAGTTCCTTATGGGTTGAAATGATACATACCCGAACGATCTATATATTAGAGAAAAATCGTTATGGGTTGAAATGATAGACTCGAGCGATTTTATGGATTATATTTAATTCGGGATTGCGGTTTGAAATTATATATAACCGTAAAATTTTAAATTGCGGATTGAAATGATAAATATCCGTATCACTTGACCATAGGGTACAAAATTATATACGGACACCGGATTGGTTAAATTAAATGATTTTTTTCTTTTAATTTTGAATTCGATTAACTGGCATTTTGAAATAGAAATTGATTTATATATTGAATTATTTTCGATAATCCAAGCATAAATGTTGAAATTGGAATTGATTTAATGAATTGTTCAAAGGATTTAAATTGGAATTTCAAGTTGAAGTGTCAAATATAAATGAATTATTGAAATTGAGTTATTGAAAATGTTTGGATATAACTTTGGAATCTATTTTAAACTAATTTAAACTATATTAATCAATTTAAACTATTTTTAATTTATTTTAATCTATTTTATCTCTTTAATCCAAATTAATCTAATTTATCTATTTAATCTATTTTAAATTTATTTAATCTATTATAAATCTATTTAAATATATTTTAAATTTATTTAGTCTATTTAAAATCTATTTAAGATAATTTAAATCTATTTAATCTACTTTAAATCTATATAAATCATTTTAAATCTAATTAAATCAAATTTAAATCTATTTTAAACTATTTCTACTATTTAAACTATTCTAATCTATTTAAACTATTTTTAAACTATTAAACTATTTATGCCTATCTAAACTATTTTCTAAAATTTCAGACTGTGTAAAGAGAAAGTAGTTACATTTCAATCCTTGATGATAATACAACCTAAGTTGGGTTTTGAAATTGATACCTTTTTGTGAAATGACATATTTGAGTAAATATGATGATTTTGGAACGAGAATTTAATTAACCTATCTTATCGATAATTTCATAAGTGAATATGATTTTTGAAAGTGAATATGATTTTGAAGTGATTATGGTTTTGGAAGTGAATATGATCTCGAAAGTGATACGGTTTGAAAATCGAATATGATATTTTGATATTAATTATGAATTGACTTTTGAAATGTAAAAGAACCATCCGGTGTGATATAAGCGGTTGGTTGTTAAAGAGACCGGGATTGGATATTGTCATACTCTCTGCCAATACCGAAAACCACTTTAACAACTGTGTACGTGGTGGAGATTCCAAAAATGAAGTAGGATGGTTTGGCGAACAATTCTGAATGAGTTTTTTACGTGACCCTGACTCCCGTGAGTCAGCTTGATGTGGCTAAAACAGGAGCCATGTCGGGCCAAGTGAGGTCATTCCTCCTATGGGCACATTTCTTCAATACCATTCTATTACTTTATGATTGATTTAGTGGCTACCCCTTGATTTGATTTGGGAGTGTGTTCCGAGGTGGGTGGTAGTAGCTGCTATGTGTTACCACCAGTCCGGATCCGCAATTGGTATATCTACCATGGGCATTGCCTCGCGTGCCTTATCGCATGCCTTATTGCGCCTTCTACGAGTTTGTTTTGTGCCATACCTATGGAGTGCCCTCTGGGTAAACCTCACGGAGGAGCGTACAGTACTGTATAGACTATGGGAATATATAAAATGTGTTAAAGGGGATATGGGTAACGCTTTAATGCTATTTTTATACTTTACTTTACTGTAGACATATTATAATAGTGTATTGTACTACATAGTAGATAGTTTAACGGATCCTTAGGAGATGTAAATCCCGAACATCTCTTAAGTTATTCCACTCACGTTAGATACTGGATAGGAGATGTCAAACCCCGTAAACATCTTTGACGCCGTTACACCCATATTTATTTACTGTCAATTTAACTTACATAAGATCTTTTACTTCTGACTTGAGCGTTTTGTCTTTTCAATTCGCTTGGGTCAGTTTGAGCTTTTCAGATTATCGAAGACTACTTTCTGGAGGATGAAGATGAATATTTTGTACGATTATTATGTATTATATTTACTCCACTGCATCATGTTGTTCCGCTGCATTTATTTATTATTTGTCCTTGTTTTATGTAACTCTGATCTGTATTATAAAGGTTTAATCAATGTTATTTGTAAACAGCTTCATGAACTATTTATTTGATTATTATATTTTGTCATTCCGCTGCGAGGTTCTGTATTTGTTTTTTCTTTCTCTGCTTTTTCTTATTTACCCCATAATAATCTAACCTTTTGAATGGTTTGGGTTTGACGTGTGTGTCTGCTTAAAACGTCCAAAAAGGAAGGTCATTACACTTCCTAAATAGAGAGGAGGCAGACCCTATAATACCTACTTAATACCTCTATCCCAGAAGCAGATCCTACATCCTGCGCCTATCCCTTCCCCACAGATCCTATGGTTGGAGAAGTCCATATCAGTAGTAATTATACATAACTGATGGTAGCCTCTAGGTGAAGGGAAGACTTCTGTTGTGTTACTCTACTGACCACGCATTCTAATCCATAAACCATACCTAGCACTCAAAGCTTAAGTGTTGGGCTAGGCCCACTAATTCACATTTGTCCTAAACATATAATTTAAGCTATATAATTTCCTACTATTAAAATTATATTGCTTTCTACATATATAATAATAGTATTAATACTTACTTATTTGCTATGTTATTATTCCAAATTTATGCACTCAAGCTTTAGTTTCCTTGTAATATCTAATAAATGTCTACTACCCATAATAATTGATCATTAATGTCAAAATTGGACAATCTCTAGTAAATCCTCATTTAATTCATTTAATCAATTTATCAGATTCGAAATCCACTTATTATGCCTATTCAATTGCTTCATAAATACCATATTATATTCCCTAATCAGTCCCCATTCAGTTCCTTTTTAACTCTCTATTAATTACAAATTTACTACTCAATAAATCTATAATTTATGTCCATAAATCCTAGTCCTATAATTACTACGCTGTTAACAACTAATAAGAATATCATTGTAGATAAAGCTATTTATATATTTTTACGTTTTTAAACATTAAACGTGGTTATACTCTATGTGTGTGTCTATATATTATTTCTAATTATTAATTCCTAAACTAGTATATTCCTTTCCACATTTTAATTTATCAGAGACATCCTTCTAAAAAGTAGGCAGATGCATGGGTCAATCTGAAGGGCATGACTAACCATTCATAAAGTCCGTCGGGGATACAAAACGCAGTCTTCTGAATACTATTCTCGGCTATGCACAATTGATGGAATTTGGTAGCCAAGCCAAGCCGAGAGAACACCTTCGCTCTAACCAACTGATCAAAGAGATCATTTATGTGGGGTAATGAATAACTGTAATGATCCTGTAACGATACCGAATTTTAATTAATTTTGAATTGATAATTAAATTTATTTTTTTAAATAAAAAATTTCAATATTTATCGGTAATTAGATACGAGTTTCCCCGAAACGAGTAAGTGTTTGTTTCGAACAAATATTTGAAACAAATTTTAGTTATATAAAATAGAATATGAACAAATATAATGTTTATAGTTAAAACCTTTAAATAGAACTAAAACAAACTTTGTAATAAAATCACATAGTTATAAAATGTTAATAACTAAAACAGTTTTCATTTAGCAAGACCAGGCAAGGAATAAACAAAGTAAAGAGAAAAAAACAAAGAAAAGTGATACAAGTACAAGACAATTTATGCCATACCTCTAACACATCTCAGCCCATGATGCAAGCATCTTTAGCATGCTTATTGTACAAATATTATACTGCATAAATCTTTTTATATGCAACAATCCTCACTTCAGTTCGATAATCACAACTGAGTAAAATGAAAGCAAACATCACCTAAAGACTCAAACAAGCTTCAACTTAAAACATATAGCAGCAAATTTAAACAAGAACAGATCATCATGATCAAAGTAAGTTCTTCAACCCGATACTGATCTGAGGCATGCAAATGCATCTTAGTCAAGCATGTGGATGATCAGATTCAACTGAGCTAAAGGTAAATTTAAAAGCCTGAAGCAATGTCAAATTTTTCAAAAAAAACATTTCAAGCCTGGGAACAAAAGCTTCCCTGTATCCTCTGCTCTTCATACAGGTGAGCAAACCTTCTTTGTTTCCTTTACCTGTGAGTAAAAATCAAGTTTAAAATTTTAAGTTTAATTAGATTCAGTTCAGGATAGTTATTGATCTAGGTAGTATGTTATGAACTATGATGTGCATGTTGATCTTGTATATATGAGTGTTAATACCTGTGTATATGTCTGGAGACAGGCAAGAAAAACTTGCCTCTGTTCATCATTTCCAGGTTTTAAAACCTATTTTAAAACTTAAATCATCCCAACCCAACCACATTATGCTCTGATAGCTGAATGAAAAATGTTTATATGAGTATAATATTACTTATAAAAATGTAATTGAGTGTATTTAACCAACGAACTACTGGAAATTAAAGAATAACAGTAATAAGCTAAAAATGGTTAGAAAATTTATCATCTCTATATTAAGTTTAGATTATGGGGATTAATTCATATTAGAAAATTGTGATTTTTGAAAATCATTTCATCATTTTTAAATCTATCATCGTTGAAAAATTTGTGATGAACAAATTCCAGTTTTTCATTGATCCACGATGATCGACGACGTTATGACCATCAAGATCAAGCTGGAAGAAGTCTGGGATGATGTTGAATATAGGAAAAATACTTAGCAATTTTCCTGATGATTGGGGTGGTAGAAAAATGATAAACTAGGGTTTTATTGTAGTTTTGTTGGACGAAGAAGACGTGGCAATTGTGTCGACTGGGGTGCATCGAGTTCGATCGCACCTAGGGGAAAGTGTTCGTGAGTCGTAAGAGAAAACTTGGACGCGATGGCGGGGATGCAAATGGCTGGGGTCATCGGAGATGGTGGTCTTTACGATGAGGGTGGGGTTCCTGGTGGGAACCGATGAGCTCGATTTTGATTTGGCATCGATTGCTTCGAACTGGAAGATCGTGTTGGTCAGTGAAGTCGATGGCGATCTGTGGAGGGGCTCGGCGACGATCAGAGATGATCGGAATAATGGTGTACATGCACACGTAAATATAGTAACTGATGTAGTTGCAAGATTTGGGGGAGAAGAAGCAACAGACTCGAAGTCGTACTCAGGGAGATAGCGGAATGGCTCGGGGAAAATTGTGTTTGGCTCGAGTAGTTTTAAGTTTTATTGGGTATAAAAATAACTTAAACAAATTTTAAAACAAAATTTAAAGTGCCTCGGGTAGATTTGGGGAAAACTCGAAGTAAATGGGCAATTGGCTCGGGTTTGACTCGGGGAGATTTAAAACAGCTTTCAAGTTTTAAAATAAATTCAAGTTTTAAGCATGTTTTAAATTATTCTTTTAAAAATAATTGTTTTATTTGGAAATGGGATTAGCAAAGGTTCAAGTTAGTTATTTTGAAAATAATTAAGTTTAATTGAATAGAATTATGACATTATTTATTAATTAATTATTCTAAATAAATAATGGAATTAATTAAGATAAATTTATATTTTTATTAACCTTGATTTCTTGAATAAATTAATGTGTTAATAATGATAAATTGTAAGGTTATTAATTGAAGATTTTGATATTAATGAAGATAATTAAGAATAATCACTTATTGTAATTAATTAAAGGTAATTAATTAATGTGATAAATTAATTTAAGAATAATTAGTTAAGTAAAGGTTGATTAATTAATGAAGGTGATTAAAGAATGATAATTAATTGAGGAATAATTAATTGAAGAAATTAATTTAAGATAATTAATTAAATGGTGAATTAAATAATTAAAGGTTAATTATTTAATAATTAAAGGTTGATTAATTAATAATTAAAGGTTAGTAAATTTATTATTAATGGTTAATTAATAAATGATTAAAGAATAATTAATCAAAATGATTTGTAATTTATTAATTGAGGCAAATTAATTTATTATTAAAGGTTAATTAATTAAAATAAAATTTGTAATTAGTTAATGTTAATTAATCAGGATTAGTGACTAATCTGATTTAATTTAATCAGATAAATAAATTGACCTTACTTATGAATGTTTGGACTTGATGGTTGAATTGTTTGATATCCCTGGTTTGTGATGCTTTGTGATACATCCTGATTTATGTTGTGATCTGTAATTTACTTAACTGTGTTATAAGCTCCGGCGACTCGGATTTGAACGGTCGAATCTATGGCATTCGAGTACGATGTAAAGTATGGGTGTCGATTTTCGAGCGCGAAAAACCCGAATCGTTACATTTGGTATTAGAGCTAAGGTAAAACTTTAGCTCAGTAGTATAACACATTAAGTAGCTCATTAGAGATAGGGTGAAGTATCCCTAGAATGAGTGTATCCCTAAGATATCCGCCTGAATGTCTAAGTAAATTCTCTTGTTATCCACTGATAGTGAGTATGAGTGCAAGAAGAGGACGAGATAGGGGACATGGGAGTACGACTACAAATGGTCAATACCCTGCAATAGTGGAAACAATCTTTCTCTATCAATCTTCTTTGATTCGTTTCCAAATTCTTTTGATTTCTTCGTACCAGCTACAAGAAGAAGTTTCGGTGTGATGATGGCTCTACGAATCGTTGTAGAAAATCCTTACTTAGTATCTTCATCGGTTTCTTATCAGATTTTTGATTCAAACTTTAATAAATTTGAAATTTGAAGTTGGAAATTTTAAATAAATTGGAAATTTTAAATTGAGTTAAATTGATTAATAGAATATGGGGCTAAAATTTGAATTGTATCGATAAAACGATTTCATTTAAAACCAAATTTGAAATTTTATTGTAATTTCTTGTGAATACCAAAGTCCAAAGAGGGACAAATTGGTATGTATTCTGAGATATTTCGACTTGAATTTGGAATTCATATCTTAAGTTTGAAGAATTATAGAAGATCGAATCTGTCTATCTCTGTGTTATTTTTCGTGCCTGCGAATTTCGAGGACGAAATTCTTTTTAAGGAGGGAAGTCTATAACGATCCCGAATTTTAATTAATTTTAAATTGACAATTAAATTTACTTTTTTAAATAAAAAATTTCAATATTTATCGGTAATTAAATACGAGTTTCCCCGAAACGAGTAAGTGTTTGTTTCGAACAAATATTTGAAACAAATTTTAGTTATATAAAATAGAATATGAACAAATATAATGTTTATAGTTAAAACCTTTAAATAGAACTAAAACAAACTTTGTAATAAAATCACATAGTTATAAAATGTTAATAACTAAAACAGTTTTCATTTAGCAAGACCAGGCAAGTAATAAACAAAGTAAAGAGAAAAAAACAAAGAAAAGTGATACAAGTACAAGACAATTTATGCCATACCTCTAACACATCTCAGCCCATGATGCAAGCATCTTTAGCATGCTTATTGTACAAATATTATACTGCATACTTCTTTTTATATGCATCAATCCTCACTTCAGTTCGATAATTACAACTGAGTAAAATGAAAGCAAACATCACCTAAAGACTCAAACAAGCTTCAACTTAAAAACATATAGCAGCAAATTTAAACAAGAACAGATCATCATGATCAAAGTAAGTTCTTCAACCTGATACTGATTTGAGGCATGCAAATGCATCTTAGTCAAGCATGTGGATGATCAGATTCAACTGAGCTAAAGGTAAATTTAAAAGTCTGAAGCAATGTCAATTTTTTCAAAAAAACATTTCAAGCCTGGGAACAAAAGCTTCCCTGTATCCTTTGCTCTTCATACAGGTGAGCAAACCTTCTTTGTTTCCTTTACCTGTAAGTAAAAATCAAGTTTAAAATTTTAAGTTTAATTAAATTCAGTTCAGGATAGTTATTGATCTTGGTAGTATGTTATGAACTATGATGTGCATGTTGATCTTGTATATATGAGTGTTAATACCTGTGTATATGTCTGGAGACAGGCAAGAAAAACTTGCCTCTGTTCATCATTTCTAGGTTTTAAAACCTGTTTTAAAACTTAAATCATCCCAACCCAACCACATTATGCTCTGATAGCTGAATGAAAAATGTTTATATGAGTATAATATTACTTATAAAAATGTAATTGAGTGTATTTAACCAATGAACTACTGGAAATTAAAGAATTACAGTAATAAGCTAAAATGGTTAGAAAATTTATCATCTCTATATTAAGTTTAGATTATGGGGATTAATTCATAGAAAATTGTGATTTTTGAAAATCATTTCATGATTTTTAAATCTATAATCGTTGAAAAATTTGTGATGAACGA
Source organism: Allium fistulosum (assembly GCA_030737815.1). Taxonomy (NCBI): domain Eukaryota; kingdom Viridiplantae; phylum Streptophyta; class Magnoliopsida; order Asparagales; family Amaryllidaceae; genus Allium; species Allium fistulosum. Next base: position 371,615,251 of record CM060908.1, read on the forward strand.
ATTCCAGTTTTTCATTGATCCACGATGATCGGTGACGTTATGACCATCAAGATCAAGCTGGAAGAAGTCTGGGATAATGTTGAATACAGGAAAAATACTTAGCAATTTTCCTGATGATTGGGGTGGCAGAAAAATGATAAACTAGGATTTTATTGTAGTTTTGTTGGACGAAGAAGACGCGGCAATTGTGTCGACTAGGGTGCATCGAGTTCGATCGCACCCAGGGGAAAGTGTTCGTGAGTCGTAAGAGAAACCTTGGATGCGATGGCGGGGATGCAAATGGCTGGGGTCATCGGAGATGGTGGTCTTTACGATGAGGGTGGGGTTCCTGGTGGGAACCGATGAGCTCGATTTTGATTTGGCATCGATTGCTTCGAACTGGAAGATCGTGTTGGTCAGTGAAGTCGATTTGTGGAGGGGCTCGGTGACGATCAGAGATGATCGGAATAATGGTTCACGTGCACACGTAAATATAGTATCTGATGTAGTTGCGAGATTTGGGGGAGAAGAAGCAACAGACTCGAAGTCGTACTCAGGGAGATAGCGGAATGGCTCGGGGAAAATTGTGTTTGGCTCGAGTAGTTTTAAGTTGTATTGGGTATAAAAATAACTTAAACAAAATTTAAAACAAAATTTAAAGTGCCTTGGGTAGATTTGGGGAAAACTCGAAGTAAATGGGCAATTGGCTCGGGTTTGACTCGGGGAGATTTAAAACAGCTTTCAAGTTTTAAAATAAATTCAAGTTTTAAGCATGTTTTAAATTATTCTTTTAAAAATAATTGTTTTATCTACAAATGGGATTAGCAAAGGTTCAAGTTAGTTATTTTGGAAATAATTAAGTTTTAATTGAATAGAATTATGACATTATGTAACGACCCGTATTTTTATGGATCGAAACATTGTAAAACAGTTATTATTAGACTGTTAGTGTTGTTGATAAGTTGTCTAGAGTCTAAGTCTTAGGTCGTATGAGAGTTTGGAGCGACCTAAGGAAGTTGGAGAGTTAAGGAGTAGACGACTTAGTGAAGTGGAGCGACCTAAGGTAGTTGGCGACCTAAGGATTTTGGGGATAGGTCGTATAGAAGATAAGTCGTATGGTGGCTTAGGTCGTGGGGTAGGATTAGGTTGGATGAGCGACTTAAGAGGTTGGAGCGACCTAAGAGAGTTAGCGACCCATAGGAGTTAGTAACCTACAGTATTTAGCGACCTAGTAGTGAGCGACCTAGTGGTGAGCGACCTAGTGGTGAGCGACCTAGTGGTTAGCGACCTAGTGGTGAGCGACCTAGTGGTTAGCGACCTAGTGGTTAGCGACCTAAGGGATAGCGAATTAGCGTAGTTAGGTCGTTAGACGACCTAAGGAGTTAAGTCGTGAGCCTCTGTGTTGATTTAGGTCGTAGGCGACCTAAGTTAGTTAGGTCGTGAGCTTCTGTGTGTGTTAGGTCGTAGGTCGCGAGGAAGCGCGTGTGTGTTAGGTCGTAGAGGCACGCATATGTTAGGTCGTTAGGTCGTATAAGCGCGCATGTGTTAGGTCGTAGGTCGCATGGATGCGCGGATCTGGGTTAGGTCGTAGGTCGCATGAATGCGCTGATCTGCTAAGTGTTAGGTCGTAGGTCGTAGAGGCGCATTTGTTAGGTCGTGGGGTTTTTAGGTCGTAGGGTTTTTAGGTCGTGGACGACCTAAGAGCGAACGACCTAAGGTGAAATTAGCCTATAAATAGGAGGGTTTTTCTTCATTTTTGGGATCCGGATTTCGAAGCGACGAAGTGCTGCCATTTTGAGAGCTCGAGTTCTACACTTCTTCACTTCTTTTCTCCACTTTAATCTTGTGCTTCCTTCCATCCAAATCGAAGATCGAATTGAAGATTCAAGAGCTTAGATTGAAGATCTTCATCCATCGAAGAGAGATTTCTTCGTTTGAAGCGGGATTTTGATAGATCGAGTTAGATTCTTCGCTGTCCAGATCTGAAGTGTGTTGCTTTTGGGGTGTTTAGGTGATTTGGTGAGTGGTGATTATCTCTCACACGGATCCAAAGGAGTATATCGGATCGTTGGTTTGATTTGGTGTTAAAGTAGTGATTTTCATGCATTTTTGTAAACTTAAGTATAGATCCATTGTTCATGATGATTTGACATCCATTTTACTACATGTTAACCTATGCAAGTTCATTCATCAAGATTATAGAGATATTGCTCATGTTTTCATGCTTGTTAGACTTTAGACTCTTTATTTACGAAATTGCCATTATTGTTATAATTGTTCATTAGATCATATTTGAATGCTTGATTACTTGGATTAATGTTTGACTTGATTGATTGCTATGAATTAGATGATTGATGATTTGATTTAGACCGAAGATGATTCAAAAGCTAAGGGAAATGCTCTTGAATTAGAAAAGCTGCTTGTGGCATATGTGGCGGATGAGGAAGCTCATATGGATAGATTTGATGATGATGTTGAGATGAGGCTTTGCTATGATGATGATGAGGCGAAGCATGATATGAGATAGCCTTGGTCTAGTCCAGACGGGATCATTCCAAGCATGTTGATAACTCGTTGATATGGTTCGAGTTTGAGGATAATGGTTTGCTCGAGAGGCGCTTGAGCTAGTATGGAAATAGTCGTCGAGGAGGATGACTAGAAGGCTGAGATCTCATCGTTGTTGAAGGTTATAGCATGCTCAAAGCAAGAGTACGTTGGGCAGATTCGATAGTCGCTGAAGGCTACTGATTGGTAGTCGAGTACTCTGGGCAGATTCGATAGTCCTAGGCACGGGTCACGATGACGTGCGGAGTCATGTCTAGAACCGGGGTTTCCATTAGCCCTTGATGGACGGATGAAATAATGAGCCGGTCATTCAATTAACGATGATATCGAAGCAATGATAACAGTGATAGCCAGAGTCATGGATGTTTGGTTGTATCATCATTTGGTCTCAAGAGCGGTATTTTCTGGGTGCTTATCTGATCTTGGTTTAGGCCTTGGGGGTTTGTACTTGGAAAACATCGCCCTTGACTCGAGTGATAATGGCTTTATTTTAAATTGTATGCTTTGCTATGTTTGCTTCTGCTTAGTGTGTGTCTGGGGGCTATCACTGTAGAAAGAGGTGGAGTGGGAGGGTTGGATTCCTATTCCTTTTTCCTTTATGCTCTTTTGGTATGTTGTTAGTTAATTTACCGCTCACTAAGACTGTTGTCTGACTCAAGGCTTTATGTTTTAACTCTTATTGCCTTGGGTTGTTCGTCCATTTTGGGACGGGCAATCTAGGTAGCATGTGACAGGTGCTGTTCTTGCTTTCCACGATGCTGATGACGAAGACGAGTTGGAGGATTGCATATTGTTTTCTTACTATATGTACTGGATGTTCCGCTGCTTGTATATTCTCTGAGTGTTATGTAGTGAGGCTTGATGTATTGACTATTCAGATGTTTGTATTCAACTATTATGAAGTTTTATTGATGAGATTCTATTCTGTGAAGCTTCACTATATATATATTCTATTGTATTTTGTCCATGCGCTGTGAGTAATACGATAGATTCTGCTGTTTTAATTTACCCTGACAATCGTCCATGGCTGCCTGGCACACTTTACAGCGCACTATCTCTAGGTTCAGTGCGGGGGTCATGGGCGGTCGTCACATTTGGTATCAGAGCATTGGTTAATCGATTTTACCCAACGCTCGCTGACGTAACTACGTATGAGAGACGTAATTGTATTTTGATGGATGATTACTATATATAATATAGTAGCCTAGTAGAGTTTGAGTCCTTTATGCAGTTGTTTCTCAAGGTGTGCTAATCATTCCTTTTTATTGATATTAAGAATGAGTCGAAGAGGGAGACCAGCTGCTAGGGAAGGCCGTGCTACTGAAGGGGCTGCTGATTATGCTGCTATGTTCGAAGCTATGATGACTTCGATCATGAGAAGGATACCAGTTCCGGGAACAGCAATTGATGTTGGAGTTCAAGTCCAAACTCCAAAACCAGTGGATTTTGCTAAGTTGTGTAAAGACTATACTGCTCTTGGAGGGAAGGTTTTCTTGGGAACAAAATCAACCATTGAAGTCCAGAGATGGATAGATACTTATAGAAGGATCTTTAGTGATTTGGGAATTGAGGATGCAACTAAGAGGAAGTTAGCATCAAGACAGCTTCAAGGGAGAACTTCTGATTGGTGGAACTCTATCACCATTGATACCCGGAGGAAGAAATTACTTGGGAGCAATTCCAAGCCAGATTTGAAGCTAAGTTCATTTCTACAGCCTAGAAGTCTGTTCTGTTCAAGAAATTTGTGGAGCTCAAGCAAAATGGAAGACCAGTTCTTGAGTATGTTTCTGAGTTTGAAGCTTTGTCTAAGTATGCCCGGTCGTATATTGAATCTTCGTATCAGAAGAATGAGAAGCTTGTGATAGGCTTGGACAGTTATCTTGGGAGGCAGTTGGTGGATCATTTGGACGATCCATTTGAGAAGCTTGTAGAGAAGGCTCTCAGGCATGAGAATCTGTTTCCTAAAGAGGGATCTGTTGTTGCTGTGACCAGGGAAGAGTCTAAACCACAGCCGGGTGGAAACAAGAAGAGGAAGCAGCAGCAGCAAAAGGGTAAGGATGGCCAGAAGAAGCCGAAGGGCGAAGTGACCTGCTTCAATTGTCAACAGAAGGGCCATTTCTCCAGGGATTGCAAGAATCCGAAGGTGTCGGTGAAGTGCAACAACTGTGACAAGCCGGGGCATGTTAAGAAGTATTGTCTGGAACCGAGGAAGGACAAGCAGATTGTGCAAGCTTATGCTTTGGGGGCTGTTCCATCATCTTCGAAAGCCCCTACCGCTGAAGAGAAAGGGAAGAGTGTGGTGGTTCAGGGTACTCTCTCCATTTGTGGTGTTCCAGTTAGAGTGTTATTTGATACTGGGGCGTCGCATTCTTTTGTTTGTAATGAACTTGTAGGCCGGTTGGGTTTAGAACCGGATATTGTTGATAGGCCATTGGTTGTGACTAATCCAGTTGGGGGTTCGTCTTGTTTGTGTATGGTATGTCGTGGTCTGATTGTATCGAGTCATGATTGCTCTTTTGTTTGTGATTGTTTTGTTCTGAACTTTGCGGGGTTCGAAATTATTTTGGGTATGGACTGGCTTAGGAAGTATGCGGCAAAGGTTGATTGTGATAGGTTGGAGGTGACAGTCGAGAATGTGGAGGGGCGAAAGATTGTGATACGATGTAAGCATGAAGAAGGTGTCTTCATGAGCTTCATGTATTCGCTGGTTGTTCCACGGGATGGACTGTCATCTATGCCAATCGCTAATGGATTTGAGGATGTCTTTGACGAGGTCAAAGGGTTACCGCCGCATAGAGAGATCGAGTTTCGTATAGATCTAGTTGAAGGAGCCAGACCTGTTGTGATGCCTCTTAGGCGGATGGCGCCTAGGGAACAGCAGGAGTTGAAGGTGCAGGTTGATGATCTTTTACAGAAAGGATTCATTCGGCGTAGTGTGTCCGATTGGGGTGCACCAGTTGTGTTCGCAACCAAAGCAGATGGATCGTTGAGGTTGTGTGTGGATTATCGTGAGCTGAATAAGGTGACTAAGAAGAACAAGTATCCATTGCCGAGAATAGATGACTTGTTTGATCAGCTTCACGAAGCTAAGGTGTTTTCTCAGATGGATTTGGCAACGGGATTTCACCAGTTAAGAGTGGCTAAGGATAGTGTGCCGAAGACTGCTTTTCGGACACCATCCGGTTTCTTTGAGTGGCTGGTAATGCCGTTTGGATTGACTAATGCGCCAGCATATTTTGTGGATCTTATGAATAGAGTGTTCAGAGATCAGTTGAACAAGTTCGTGCTAGTGTTCGTGGATGATATTTTGATTTATTCCAGAACTGAAGAAGAGCACAAGACGCACTTGCGTGTTGTTTTGGAAATCTTACGGAAACATCAACTGAAGGCTAAGTTTTCGAAGTGTCACTTCTGGAAGAGCGAAGTAAGGTTCTTAGGCCATATTATTTCTGGAAATGGAATAGCGGTTGATCCCGCTAAGGTGGCAGCAATCCAGGATTGGGTTAGACCTAAGAATGCATCTGATGTGAGAAGTTTTCTTGGATTAGCAGGATATTATCGTCGATTTATCAAGGACTTTTCCAAGGTGGCTGCACCATTAACAGGATTGACGAAAAAGAACCAAGTATTTAGATGGGATGATAAGTGTGAGCAAGCTTTCAGAATCCTGAAAGAGCGACTGACAAGTGCTCCTGTTTTGACTATTCCAAGTGGAAATGATGAGATGGTGGTTTACACCGACGCATGTGGTACAGGACTTGGAGCAGTGCTGATGCAGAGGGATAAAGTTGTTGCGTATGCAAGTCGACAATTGAAGCCGCATGAAAGGAATTATCCGACTCATGATTTGGAGTTGGCGGCGATTGTATTTGCTCTGAAGATGTGGAGACATTATCTATTGGGAGTTCGATTCGAGTTGTTTACAGATCATAAGTCGTTGAAGTATCTTTTCTCCCAAAAGGATTTGAATCTTCGGCAGCAACGATGGTTATAGTTTTTAGCATCATATGATTTTGGTATAGCCTATACTCCGGGAAAGGGTAACGTAGTGGCAGATGCGTTAAGTCGAAGACATGCAGTATTGGGAGTCATGTTATCAGAATGGAAGAATCTCGAGTATTTAGCTGGATTTGACTTCAGGCCAAGATGTGAATTGGAACCTGAGATGTTGGCAAACTTATCGATAAGACCAACTCTCGTGGAAAGAATTGGCGAGAGCCAAAAGCGAGACGATAAGCTTGTCAAGATTATCCGTGATTTGGAATCTGGATTAAACCCAGAAAAGGATAAAGGATTCGAGATCGATCGAGAGGGTTGGCTTCGGAAGCAAGGACAACTAGTTGTTCCCGATATAGATGAATTGAGAAATGAAGTTTTGATGGAAAGTCATCACTCAAAGTTAACAATTCATCCAGGTGGAAATAAGATGTATCGGGATATGAAGAGAACCTATTACTGGGAAGGTATGAAGAAGGATGTAGGAAATTTTATTTCCAAGTGCATGAACTGCCAGTTGGTAAAAGCCGAACAGAAGAAGCCAAGTCGATTGCTTCAGCCATTAGATGTTCCTACATGGAAGTGGGAGAAAATATTTATGGATTTTATCGATGGGTTACCAAGAACAAGAACGGGAAATGAAGGGATTTGGGTCATCGTAGATCGTCTGACTAAGAGTGCAAGATTCATTCCTGTTCGATCGACTAGGACTGCATCAAAGTTGGCAGAATTGTATGTTAAGTGGATAGTTCGATTCCATGGTATTCCGAAGAGTATAGTGAGCGATCGAGACCCATTGTTCACTAGTGGATTTTGGAAGAGCTTCCAGGAAGTTTTGGGAACCGAGTCGTGTTTGAGTACAGCTTATCACCCTCAAACAGATGGTCAGACCGAGAGAGTCAACCGAGTTTTGGAAGATCTCCTCAGAGCTTGTGTTTTGGATTTCGGAGGATCATGGGAAGATCACCTTCATTTGGTGGAATTTTCGTATAATAACAGTTACCAGTCAAGCATTGGTATGGCACCGTATGAGGCATTGTATGGAAGACTGTGTAACTCTCCGGCATGTTGGTTAGAGACAGGAGAAAAGCTGATACTTGGGCTAGAGATGATTCGACAGACTTCGGATTGCATAGAGATCATTCGGCAATGAATGAAGGCAGTCCAAGACCGTCAGAAAAGTTATGCTGATAAGCGTCGTAAGGATTTGGAGTTCGACGTAGGTGATATGGTTTTTGTGAAGATTTCTCCATTGAAGAATGTTATTCGATTCGGGAAGAAAGGAAAATTGACTCCGAGATTTGTTGGACCATTCCCGATCATCGAGCGAATTGGAAAGCTCGCCTACAGATTGGAGTTACCAGAGAAGATGTCGAGTGTGCACAATGTTTTTCATGTATCATATATACGGAAGTATGTGCACGACTCGAATACAGTGGTTTCTGCTGATAGCTGTGAAGATTTCGAAGTTGATTCAGTCGATAAGAGACCTCGTAAGTCGCTTCGTGTTGTGGAAACCGACACGAAACAGCTTAGGAGGAAGGTAGTTAAGTTGCTCAAGATACAATGGAGTGATGATGATAACGACTATACATGGGAGGTGGAAGAGAGGATGAAGGCAGCTCATCCTGAACTCTTCAAGGTATGGCCCTAAGGTGTCGCGTCATCTAACGACATTGTAACTTGTTCTAGTTTTAGAATTCTGCATGCTAAGCTAGAATTGGATGCATGGTTTGTTGATTGCTATGGATGGTAGGCATGCAGAATAGTCTTTTGATTGCTCTTTTTGTTTGGAATTTCGGGGGCGAAATTCCTAAGGGGGAGAGAATGTAACGACCCATATTTTTACGGATCGAAACATTGTAAAACAGTTATTATTAGACTGTTAGTGTTGTTGATAAGTTGTCTAGAGTCTAAGTCTTAAGTCGTATGAGAGTTTGGAGCGACCTAAGGAAGTTGGAGAGTTAAGGAGTAGACGACTTAGTGAAGTGGAGCGACCTAAGGTAGTTGGCGACCTAAGGATTTTGGGGATAGGTCGTATAGAAGATAAGTTGTATGGTGGCTTAGGTCGTGGGGTAGGATTAGGTCGGATGAGCGACTTAAGAGGTTGGAGCGACCTAAGAGAGTTAGCGACCCATAGGAGTTAGTAACCTACAGTATTTAGCGACCTAGTAGTGAGCGACCTAGTGGTGAGCGACCTAGTGGTGAGCGACCTAGTGGTTAGCGACCTAGTGGTGAGTGACCTAGTGGTTAGCGACCTAGTGGTTAGCGACCTAAGGGATAGCGAATTAGCGTAGTTAGGTCGTTAGACGACCTAAGGAGTTAAGTCGTGAGCCTCTGTGTTGATTTAGGTCGTAGGCGACCTAAGTTAGTTAGTTCGTGAGCTTCTGTGTGTGTTAGGTCGTAGGTCACGAGGAAGCGCATGTGTGTTAGGTCGTAGAGGCGTGCATATGTTAGGTCGTTAGGTCGTATAAGCGCGCATGTGTTAGGTCGTAGGTCGCATGGATGCACAGATCTGGGTTAGGTCGTAGGTCGCATGAATGCGCTGATCTGCTAAGTGTTAGGTCGTAGGTCGTAGAGGCGCATTTGTTAGGTCGTGGGGTTTTTAGGTCGTGGACGACCTAAGAGCGAACGACCTAAGGTGAAATCAGCTTATAAATAGGAGGGTTTTTCTTCATTTTTGGGATCCGGATTTCGAAGCGACGAAGTGCTGCCATTTTGAGAGCTCGAGTTCTACACTTCTTCACTTCTATTCTCCACTTTAATCTTGTGCTTCCTTCCATCCAAATCGAAGATCGAATTAAAGATTCAAGAGCTTAGATTGAAGATCTTCATCCATCGAAGAGAGATTTCTTCGTTTGAAGCGGGATTTTGATAGATCGAGTTAGATTCTTCGCTGTCCAGATCTGAAGTGTGTTGCTTTTGGGGTGTTTAGGTGATTTGGTGAGTGGTGATTATCTCACACACGGATCCAAAGGAGTATATCGGATCGTTGGTTTGATTTGGTGTTAAAGTAGTGATTTTCATGCATTTTTGTAAACTTAAGTATAGATCCATTGTTCATGATGATTTGACATCCATTTTACTACATGTTAACCTATGCAAGTTCATTCATCAAGATTATAGAGATATTGCTCATGTTTTCATACTTGTTAGACTTTAGACTCTTTATTTACGAAATTGCCATTATTGTTATAATTGTTCATTAGATCATATTTGAATGCTTGATTACTTGGATTAATGTTTGACTTGATTGATTGCTATGAATTAGATGATTGATGATTTGATTTAGACCGAAGATGATTCAAAAGCTAAGGGAAAGGCTCTTGAATTAGAAAAGCTGCTTGTGGCATATATGGCGGATGAGGAAGCTCATATGGATAGATTTGATGATGATGTTGAGATGAGGCTTTGCTATGATGATGATGAGGCGAAGCATGATATGAGATAGCCTTGGTCTAGTCCAGACGGGATCATTCCAAGCATGTTGATAACTCGGTGATATGGTTCGAGTTTGAGGATAATGGTTTGCTCGAGAGGCGCTTGAGCTAGTATGGAAATAGTCGTCGAGGAGGATGACTAGAAGGCTGAGATCTCATCGTTGTTGAAGGTTCTAGCATGCTCAAAGCAAGAGTACGTTGGGCAGATTCGATAGTCCCTAAAGGCTACTGATTGGTAGTCGAGTACTCTGGGCAGATTCGATAGTCCTAGGCACGGGTCACGATGACGTGCGGAGTCATGTCTAGAACCGGGGTTTCCATTAGCCCTTGACGGATGGATGAAATAATGAGCCGGTCATTCAATTAATGATGATATCGAAGCAATGATAACAGTGATAGCCAGAGTCATGGATGTTTGGTTGTATCATCATTCGGTCTCAAGAGCGGTATTTTCTGGGTGCTTATCTGATCTTGGTTTAGGCCTTGGGGGTTTGTACTTGGAAAACATCGCCCTTGACTCGAGTGATAATGGCTTTATTTTAAATTGTATGCTTTGCTATGTTTGCTTCTGCTTAGTGTGTGTCTGGGGGCTATCACTGTAGAAAGAGGTGGAGTGGGAGGGTTGGATTCCTATTCCTTTTTCCTTTATGCTCTTTTGGTATGTTGTTAGTTAATTTACCGCTCACTAAGACTGTTGTCTGACTCAAGGCTTTATGTTTTAACTCTTATTGCCTTGGGCTGTTCGTCCATTTTGGGACGGGCAGACTAGGTAGCAGGTGACAGGTGTTGTTCTTGCTTTCCACGATGCTGATGACGAAGACGAGCTGGAGGATTGCATATTGTTTTCTTACTATATGTACTGGATGTTCCGCTGCTTGTATATTCTCTGAGTGTTATGTAGTGAGGCTTGATGTATTGACTATTCAGATGTTTGTATTCAACTATTATGAAGTTTTATTGATGAGATTCTATTCTGTGAAGCTTCACTATATATATATATATATTCTATTGTATTTTGTCCATGCGCTGTGAGTAATACGATAGATTCTTCTGTTTTAATTTACCCTGACAATCGTCCATGGCTGCCTGGCACACTTTACAGCGCACTGTCTCTAGGTTCAGTGCGGGGGTCATGGGCGGTCGTCACACATTATTTATTAATTAATTATTCTAAATAAATAATGGAATTAATTAAGATAAATTTATATTTTTATTAACCTTGATTTCTTGAATAAATTAATGTGTTAATAATGATAAATTGTAAGGTTATTAATTGAAGATTTTGATATTAATGAAGATAATTAAGAATAATCACTTATTGTAATTAATTAAAGGTAATTAATTAATGTGATAAATTAATTTGAGAATAATTAGTTAAGTAAAGGTTAATGAATTAATGAAGGTGATTAAAGAATGATAATTAATTGAGGAATAATTAATTGAAGCAATTAATTTAAGATAACTAATTAAATGGTGAATTAAATAATTAAAGGTTAATTATTTAATAATTAAAGGTTGATTAATTAATAATTAAAGGTTAGTAAATTTATTATTAATGGTTAATTAATAAATGATTAAAGAATAATTAATCAAAATGATTTGTAATTTATTAATTGAGGCAAATTAATTTATTATTAAAGGTTAATTAATTAAAATAAAATTTGTAATTAGTTAATGTTAATTAACCAGGATTAGTGACTAATCTGATTTAATTTAATCAGATAAATAAATTGACCTTACTTATGAATGTTTGGTCTTGATGGTTGAATTGTTTGATATCCCTGGTTTGTGATGCTTTGTGATACATCCTAATTTATGTTATGATCTGTAATTTACTTAACTGTGTTATAAGCTCCGGCGACTCGGATTTGAACGGTCGAATCTACGGCATTCGAGTACGATGTAAAGTATGGGTGTCGATTTTCGAGCGCGAAAAACCCGAATCGTTACAGATCCTGAACTCGGCCTTCGAAAATTGGCACCCGTACTTCACTTGTACTCGAAATGCCACAGATTCAAACGCCAAATCTGGTTCACCGGAGCTTATAACACCATTAAGTATAACAACACAGCGGAATAAAGAAATGAATGATATCATATACATCACAAATGATACAATATCCAGAATGATATACAACAATGATATCAATGTGATACAACAATATCAGAGACAAATAAAGATACAGCGGAAAACAGAAGTGATAACTCCAATTGATCTTCAAAATAAAATGAGACCAACAACTCCAATATCAAGCTCGAACCACCATCACGATGCACTAAGCTAAGCAAGGACAGTCCATGAACTCCAAGAACTGAACTAGCTCCCGATAATCTACTAAACCTGACTATCTAAAAAAAACCCAACTCTAGACTACCCGTGTGGAAAATTGTGGGCACCCAGAGTTTAGGAAGGGAACAATAAACTCCGAGTCAGCCATGGGACTGGTGTGAGTAACGAAAACAGTTTATCTTTAAACAAATAACAAAAGAATTTTTAACATTGAAATCCGCAATGCTTTTGGAAAAAGAAACTACCATAAGACCTCCCGCCACACACACAATGCAAACGCAGAATTGGAGGAGATTTCTTCTTATGATAGTCAAACATGCTTACTACGCCAAATCATTGGATTATTATTATTAGTGCATAGTGGAAAACATTTCGAAAGTATAATATTAATCTTAGCCAACATACAACCATTATTGTATGCCTACTATAGCTACTATGTTCAATAGCAGGTTACCGCCACATTCCATAGCAGGTTATACAACTAAAACCGTACAGGGTTTGTATTATTTCTTTAGATTTCCAACAAATGGTCGGGCTAAAGAACTTCCTACTGCCAATGGGTACGCCTCTGGAGGGACATCCTGAGAACCTAACCGGATCTCTGCCAACACAAGGCTGGGTTACCTCTTACACTAGGTAACTACTACTCGAGTATGCCACCCCCCGGTCCTTTGGGACCTTTATCCGAGGCCTCGATCACACAACAACAATCACACAGGTAAATGAGATTGGAGCAATCACATAGGTTAAATATCAGGGCTCCATACCTGATACCACCCTTTTCTAGAAGGGAATGACATACCCTAAAGGGAGCGACCCTCATAACCTTGCCGCATCTTTCCTGTTTCGACCCATTTCCGGTTTGTGAGGTCCTGATGCGGTCTCGTCCACAAAGCTATGCTTTTTCACAAAGCCATGCTTTGATCAACAAATGATCAGTAAATGATCATCAACACACAGCAACACTCAGCATGCCACACTACCAAATTGGGAGTATATCACTGTTAACCTTCAACTACATAACCTCTGAGCTCGTACGTCTCAGAGAAGGGTGTTAAGCTAAGAGAATAAATTCTCCGCCACCAAATAGAAATGTATTTGAAAGAAATCAGCTTTATATCTCAAAGTGTAATGTCAGACATACAACCATACAAGTCTGTTCCGGGTTCGAACAGAACCGAAGGCACTTCCAAAGAAGCCCTTGCAATCCGGGTATTCACAATCCCGATTGGACTTCCCATCACTTAGGAAATCTCTATACCGGAGCAACTCAGTGCAGAGACAATCGATAGGTTATCCTATCGTTCTCGCAAACACCCGGTCTTCAACGCCGGTCTTCAAATGCTGTCCATATACGACGCATCACTTATTTGGAATGGGTTATATGACACAAGGTCCTCTCCCGGCTAAACCGAATAGTGAGCGTAATATTTAAAAACATATGGATATTGGGATTTCAGTTAAGTCACAACTTATTACCCAAAACTTTTCTTCAAATGGTTTAAACACATTACCATTTTAATCTTTAACACAAAAAGATTCAATTCACAAAGTTCACCCAGTTTCACAAAGATCCATTCATAGATTTTCCAAATCAAACTTGAAATTATTTTGACACAAATTGGAAATTCATTCCTTATATGAAAGCTTCTATTATTTGAAAACAAATAGTTTTCATTTCGGAAAATCCGATTCTTTTATACGAGTTAAAATCTTTGGGTTAATTCAAATTCTCAAAACAATACTTTCAAAATGGTTTAAATTCATATAAACACATTTATAACATCTTTACCCATAATTTCCACACATGGAATTCAATTCCAGATTTTGAATTCAAATTCAAATTAAATTATTTAAATTGAAAACTTTACCAAGTTATTCAAAATAACTTTTATCTTAAAACTCCTTTTCAAAAGCTTTAACATTTAACCCAAATTTATTTCCAAAATCAATTGAAATTAAAATTTCAATTTCAAAAACATTAAATTTAAATCATCTATGACTTAACTGATTTCCTCGTGAAATCCATATTTGTGTGTGTAGAAGTGTGGTCCAGGGGTTTCACACAATAGTGCAACAATATTCAATCATCACATATTAAAATAGAGAAATATAGTTGATAAGCGGTATAACTATAACGCTTATCGTTCATTCACATATCACAGATATATAAATTACAGATAATATATTACATTCATCCCAGATAAATAAACTACAATACAGATCACAACACAAATCAGGATATATCACAAAGCATTACAAATCAGAAATATCAAACAATTCAACATCCAATGTAATACAAACATCCATAAGTATGATCAATTTAATTATCTGATTAATTTAAATCAGATTAATTTCTATGAATACATTTGCTAGTTATGGTAAATGAATTACAACATTTAATAACTTATCCTTTAATTAATCATTAATTAACCATTAATTAATAATTAATCCTTAATTAATTTTCCTTAATTAATTACAATAACTAATTAATTACTCCTTAATTAATAGTTATTCTTAATCACTTATTTTTAATTAATTACAATGAGCAATTAATATCTTAATTACTTCCATAAAGTAATTACACTTACATAATTTCATAAATGATTATTTTTAAATTAATTAATCTAAATTAATCACATGAAACTCAATTAATTACATTGAATAATTAATTCCTTAATTACTTCCATTAAGTAATTACACTTAAACAATTTACAATTTTATCTTAAATTAATTAATCTAATCAAATATCAAAATTAATCACATTAATTCATTATTAAATACAAATTAATTTATCTTTAAAAATCCATTTATTCATCTCTAATTATAAATTAATCTAAATCATTAATTTATAAATTAAATCAATTACTCATTCTTTAATTACCTCATTAAATCAATTTAAAACCTTAATTATCTCTAAGATAATTCCTTTCCTTTATTTATGACTTAATTGACATTAACATATGTATTTCAAAACATTTTACTTTTGAATTTACATTTACGTTCCATTTTGAGTTTAAGATTCAAAATGATTAGCCATTTTAAACTTTAATCAAATTTAAAAAAAATTACTTTATAAATCTTAAAATAATGTAAAGAACATTCATTTCTTATAAAAAGTTATATAAGAAAAAGGATTTAAACTAAATTATCTAATTATAAAAAAAATTATTTTTTATTTAAATACCTGTTTTAAAACCTGCTTTCAAATTTACAATTTAAAATTAAAATTAAAAACAGAACAGGTTCTGTTTAAACCCTGTACAATTGTCTACCCTAGCAGGCCTTTGCCTGCTTCGAGTCCCACACTAGACCACTTCGAGTAAAATACTCGAATTACTCGAGTAAACTCGAGTTCAAATGCCCTGCCTTCAACCCAGCTACTCAAATATTCCAGATCATTAGAATATGCGCACCGTGCACGTGCACGACCACGATGACCATCGCCGATCAACGTCGAGGACACCGAAACCTCATCTTCGATCACCTGAACCAATTCGAACAACCAAAAATCCAAAACTACTACGTAATCAAAATCGAGCTATTTTGAATCTCCTGGAACCAAATGTTCATCTGAAAAACTCTCATCCTCGCCGCTATGAGCCACCAGAAACCATGAAAATTCAACCGAAGCTTCGTCCCGATCTCACGCCGCTATCTCCACCGGAGCGATCAACTCCGGTGGTCTGACGAAACCACGACGATCACATCTTCTGCTTCATCCAAAATGTGGGTTAAAACCCTAGATCCTTGCCGTGCCAACATCACAATGAAATAAAAAAACTATCGAGCATTTTTCTGACAAACTCCGACCTCCCAGTAAGCCATGACCTCGATCTCGAAACCCAAAGACCCATCGATCACTAGAAAATCGAGAGAACCCATTTTCTGTTCATCCCACAATTACCACCTTAGTACGCAACTATAAATTCTAGTTTTTGTTTTGAAAATCATCATTTTCGAAAGGGTTTTAGATGATATAATCAAATCTGGATTTCGTGCAAATCAAAATTTGGATAAATCTTGAAATTTTCACTGTATGTCCTTCATTCAGGCAAACCACTCCATATTATATTAAGAGTATACTTTAAAAATTAGATTTTGACAATTTTAATCATATCTTATCTTTACATTTTTTGGCTAAAGGTGATCAGAGCAATTAGAATTAAATTTTGAACTACTATATATCCTGAAATTTTCATAACAGGGCCTTATTTCCTGTTACCAGAGATATGCCTAGGATATTCATGTATATAAGCACATCACACAACCATTCAAGCATAATTTTTATCCATAGCTTCAGATCCAATGCAAATCAAAAAAGAATCAAACAGATCCAGGTCAAGTAAGTGGGTTTACTCACAGTGAATGGAAGAGCAGAGAGGAACAAAGGACCTGCTTTCGCTTGTTGAGATACCTGATGCTTTGCTTGATATTTTCTCAGATTTCAAATTTTGTGTTTCCAGCTTTCCAGATTTTAAATTTGCAATTGCTTCTCTTTTTTTTATCTTTTCTGACCTTTGATTTCTTTAAACTTCCAGACTTTGATTTACTTGCTCACAGGCTTTTTTTTCTCTAGCTTTCATTTTTGTTTTAGGAATTTTAGTTTGAAAGAAATTTTTGAGTTTTGTTTTAAGTTTAAGATGATATTACTCAGATGCTACTCAGTTTTGAAAATGGACGAACTGATGATAAGAGTGTTATATAGAAAAGAACAGCTTACAGGGTATTATATTATTTGTTTGTACAATCTTGAGAGATATTTCTTTCTTTACCTTTCTTTTATCTGGCCAAGCAGATTTGTGGAGGCTGAAATGATATAGGGTAGTGTACTAGAGACATTGGCATTAATTAGGCTTGTACAATATTTATATTTTCCTTTCTTCATTTCGGCTGATACATGTATGAAGATAATTTTGATGTGGCTTCTCTTACAAGCTTCACTATATATTATTTGTTTACACTTGAATATATGCTTTCTTTTGCAAGTGTATATACTTGAATGTATTCTTATTTTATAGCTTCACTATATATTATTTTACACTTTAATATATAGCTATGTATATTTATTCACACTAGAATATACTTGAATGTATTCTTATTTTATTTTCTTTTCTTTTCCAATATCACTTTAAAATATAATAAATTTCCATTTTAATTTTGCTTTACTTTATAATATTCATTTTTATAGTTTATATAATTCTAGAATTATTTAATATGTTCATTTCACATTTTATATAACTATAAATCTATTTAAAATATTTGTTTAACATTAACACTTATTTGAATTCTATAAATATATTTTTATAAACTCAAATTGTTATTATTAAACCATTTATTTTAGATTTAAACTCAAATTCAATATATATATATATATTCATATTTACTCATATATGCACATATACATATATATTCACACATATATACAATATTTAACTCTAAATGATTTAACACATTTTTATTTGATTTCGGGGAAACTCGAATCAATTTAACAATGAATTTCACAATTTTTATCCAAAAATTAAATTAATTATCAATTTAAATTTAACTAAAATCCGGGGTCGTTACAATAACGATTCTTTTTTGTCAATTTATTCAGCTCCTTAAAATCAACATAAAGCCTTAGAGAACCATCCGCCTTGGTGGCAAAGATGACTGGTGCTCACCACTATGAAATGCTCCTCTTAATAAAGCCCTTCTCCAATAGCTCGCTCACTTGCTTGTTCAGCTCACATCTCTCCTTAAGAGCCATGTGCCTTAAGGGTAAGATAATAGGTCTGGCATTCTCTACAAGATAAATTCGGAACTTGATCTCTCTCTAGGGTTTGGGAGATCGATAACCTTGGAAAAGACATCTGAGTAACCTCTAACTACAAGTACTGAATCCGACCCACTATGTGATAGTCTAATAAATATAGCAACTCAACATAAATGAACTTTGAGAATCGCAATAAATCTCTAGCACTACACCATACAACTCAATTTGTCATGCCCAGATGCGCAAAAATTGTCGCGGTCTTAAGCCGTGGCAATTTTACCATGGACCAGAGCTGTGGTAAAATAAATTACCACGGTTACAGACCGTGGCAATTTTGGAATGGCCTTAGACCATGCCAAAGTTATCAAAAAAAAATTCACCCACCCGTGTAACAGATCTCAGCATATTTCACGCCTTCTCCAAAAAAATTAGAACGCCCTTTCCTAAATCTCATCCATTATCCTCCTGCACCGCCCTAAATCTCAATGGAGAAAATAGAAATCACCGTTGACGTTGCTTCTGGAAAATCAACGTATTCATTTTTGCTCCCTCTAAAACTAAATCAAATCCCTAATCCCCAAATCATTGGCTCGTGAAAATCCCAAGCAAGCATGGCCCAAGCAGCGTTGCGACGAGGGTGTTGACGATCAAGATTTTTAGTGGCCGCGACCTGGCACGTACGTACGATCGTTGCATGGTGGAACAGCGCCGTAAGGAAGGTCAAGGCGGATGGACATAGCAGCTTTTGGCAAGGTGATCGAGGATTCGGAAGTGATTTCGATTTTTATAGCGATGATTTAGGTGAGTTAAATCTCACATCTCTCTCTAAAGTAAAATCATTTGCTAGTGTGTTAATGGATATCTTCTTGAATGGATTCATGGTTTGCCAGATCCTTGATAACTTAATCTCTTTACTGTTGTTGATTTTTTGTTTTCATCCGATCATTCAACATTTTTCATAGCGTAGTTAATTAAGAATCCTTCTCTGTCTAAAGTATTGGTGATGCTGAATGTCTATGGTGATATTATCAGGATATCTGGACTGTCTAGAATAACGTAATGGGATTGAGTTCTTGCTGCAGTACTGGTGGAAGAGGCATTTGCTTGGCAGAGGCTGTGCATGGTACTGCTATAGATATTACTGTTTCTTCTGGGATCAGTAGTGATTCTTCGTCATTTGAATTTGACGGCCAAAGCCGATGTCATCCAAAATGAAATACTTAAACCAATGGCTGATAAATAAGTACAGAACTGGTGAACTTGGAGGTACAGTGCTGTTGGAAATGTTTTGATACGAAATAAAAGATTTTTTTAAATTTAGACCAATTTTAAAAACAAATTACAATTTTATGTCAGTTTTAATACTTATTACAAAAATTGACCATTTTGTGTCACATTAGCCGCAACGTGTACTGACGGCATTTGAAGTCAGTACAATTTAAAAAAAATTAAACTGTGGCATTTGAGATACAGCTAGCGTGCGTCTTTTCAAATGCCGCACAGATATTTTGGATCTGATAGTAGCCAGCCCCCACTTCCATTTCTCACTTTATCTTCTACAAACTTAAAATCTAATTCTATAAACAATCTGATAGCTACTGTGATATCTTATATCTAGTGGGAATATATATAAGATAATAGCAACTGTTGTAGAAACATGTAAGAAGTTTGGCATTAGCACGAGGACTTATATTATGTATCTTTTGATTTATATACATAGTATACTTGCCAGTTGAACTATTTCTTTCTTCCAAGTTTCCAACATCACACGTAAAGAAAAGGATATCTTGTTCAATTTGACAAACAACCTGTAAATTACAATGCACACCAGCTAACATTTTTTTGTACATTTTGAGGGTTGTTTTGCTAATTTACCTTTATATAAATCATCGACATTAATTACTTAATTGATGCAATTGGTAAAAGTAAGAAGGTATAGACAAAAATTCATGACCGTGACTGTTATCAAAATCTCAATAGGGTCGTGTTCATGTCATTTTCTGCTATGGACTGTGAACCAGTATTTTTATACAGCTGTATGCACAGATCAATAGTTTGGTTAAAAAAGAACCAACAAAGAAAAAAAAGAAATTGTACGATCAAGACAAGTGAAAGTGGTGATGTAGTCCAAGTGGATGAAGTTGTTGTAATTAGTTTAACGCATTTGTTTATGAAGTCCAGCCGAATCAATCATAAATTTAAAGGAAATTGGAAATTATTTACAGTCAAATTGAACATGGCTGATAGCTTGATACTAGACTCATATAAGCATTATTAATGAGATTATTATGATGCACATTTTCTACGATGAATGAAAGCCTCTTCCATTCATTTCAAAATAAATTTCTGCTAGCTGCTCTTAATTTCCTATATTTGTTATCAAGCAAACTGGTAGTACACACGGTGACTATACATGATCTATAATAAATTCTGATCTTATTGTATAGAAGGGAACGAAATTTATTTTCTTCTTTATAATGCATTATTATTTATTGTAGTTCTATGTGCATGGCAATAAGGACATGGCTCTTCAATTCTACTAGTGAAAGGGTAGTTGCACAACTGAGAAAAAACCTATTTTCTCATCTTATTAACCAAGTAAGTAGTAACAGTTTCAGAAACATCTTTTCATTTAGTACAACATTTGTACTTTATCAACATTTTGTTATGTTCCTTTACATAATTTCTAGGAAATTGCTTTTTTCGATGTAACATGAACTGGAGAACTCTTAAGTATATTATCTGGAGATAAGTAGATCAATAGAATTGTTGTAGCAACTAATCTCTCTAAAGCACTACAGAATCTTACTACCACAATCAGTGACCTTGGCTTTATGTTTACTACATGAAAATTAACATGTTCGAAATGCTTTAGCGCTCAGTTTAACAGTTATGTTTCAAAAATAGTTTGTGATGCAAATATTACTCTCTATTATTATTTTTAGTGTTGGCATTAGTCATCTACCAGCTATATCAGTTGCTGTATGCAAATTTAGATGGTGCCTTCGTGAACTTTCTCACAATAGGCTGCAGTTGTGGTAGCTGCTTCAATTGCTGAGGTATGTTCCATCATATTTCTAGTATTGTTTTTATTTGTCTACTAGCAACAATCCGGTGATGTCTTTGTTTTGATTTGATGCTCATATTTTTCCAGTACTTCAATTAAGAAAACTAAAGTTTACATTGGTGTGTAGTATTAAATTTTAGTAACATTTTTCCATCTAGGAATCATTTGGAACCATACGAATAGTCAGATCGTTCCCACAAGAAGAATATGAAGTATCGCATTAACATTGAAACTTAGGCTGAAATAGGTTGTATACTTGTATGTCTCAACCGATCAACATTATTTGGTTTATATTTCACAAAAATGCAAACTTACATATAAATTTCCATAGTATAGAAAATTGTTAGTATGTTTGTTGGAGGTAAAAATGCAGCAACTACTCTATCAGTTGTCATAGTTGTAATTTACAGAGCTAGTCTCACCATCAATGGTTCAAAAACACCTAGGTCACTTGCATATTTTATTCTTTGCAGCCTTAAGGGTGGGCTTTAACTACAATACTAGGTTTCAAAGTCCTGTGCATTTTTTAAAATGATATCGTGGTTGTAGTAGGCAGTTCTGTCTGTGGTACGTTATCCGGACCATATACAATAACAATGAAATCTGCTAGTGCAAGCGAAAGAGTATCCAGCTTCTCAGTTAAGCATCTTCGGTGGAAAAATCAAGAAATAAGTTTTCCATTGGGTATACATCCATTTATATGCCTAATTTACTGTTACATTCATAGCAGATTGAAATTTGATGCTTGTAATGCTGCTAGGGAACATGATGGAGATGTTGAGTTGGGTGACGTCTAGTTTGCTTATCCATCTTGACCTGATCAAATGGCACTCAAGGTATTCAAACTATAATTTCACTAGATAGCTTCATTTCCATATAATCACATGCAGATTTCTGTGGCATTGCCTTGTTTATTTTGAAGTGATAAACCAATTTATATTAGAAATATGTGGGACGACAAAAGGCATCACATATGGTATACTAATATACTAATCCATATAAACTGAAATGTGTCATGTATGTTGCTTGATTCATTGTCTATGCCTAAGAATAAGTTTTCAGGAAAAATATTTCAGTTGCAACCAAAATGTTTGATCCATATAAATGTAGAATTTTTTTGGTAGCATCAAACCCGATATATGCGAAATTTATCTCTAAATGAATTCATTTAAAATCATATTTAATTTATAAAATGATGTAAATAAAATATAAAGTTTGGTTGTGATACTTTATTATGCAAGTATTTTATACATATGCTCTATATATGTGTATTATATTTTCTTTATATGAACTTCCAAGGACACAATAATTCTTACAGCCCGAATTTCTATATGCTTTTTTTATAAGACCAGCATGCAATGTGGTAAATGGGTAAATTTCAAAAAAATTATTCAATTTGTATCTTGTCGCATCCATAAAGTCTAAATTTATTTTAAATAAAATCAATACTTGGTTTAATTTACAAATAAGGTTTTAATTAACAGTCACCCAACTCAACATCTCCATCCTGTTTGAATTTACAGTGTAAATTAACATGGCTGATAGCTTGATACTAGACTCATATAGTGAAAATTAACTCATATAGTGTCTACTAAACTCATATAGTTTCTGATACTAAATTGCGACTGTTTATTAAACTGATATAGTTCAAACTCATATAATTAGTTTAGCAGTTTAATCCTTATTAAAGTGTGTATTAAACTATGAATTAATTTACTTACACTTAATTTGTATTTGATTAACTATGTATTGCATATGAACTAAATTGCCCTTCTTCATTTTTCTTCTTTAGTTACATCTAATTTACATCTGTATTAAACTGTGCGTATAAACTGTGTATTGCATATGAACCGGTATACATGATAACCGACATATGCAACTGATATAAAATAAAATTGACAATTATTTCATGATATTCAATTTGATGATTTTTTTGTAGTTAAAAAATTGTTTTCAAACCGATATTATTGGGCTTATTTTATTACTGCCATTTGTAGTCCACGTAGAATTGGTTATTATCTGTTGTTACATGTAAGTATATGCATACTACAGTTTGGATGTGTGCATGAAAATCTAAATATATGAAAGAGAATACATTTAGAATTATATGAACTGATATAACAGTTCATATATATGAACTGTTATATATCGTGTTAACTAATATATCATATATATGAACTTATATATAATTATATCATATATATTAACTAATATATATAATATTATAAACAGTTACATATCAGTTCATAATAGTAAATTCATAATATCAGTTTGAATTGAAATTATATTAAATTCGAACTGAAATTATGAACTGATATATACGATAAATGAACATAAATATCATATATATGAACTGATATAATATCAGTTTGAATATTGTGAATTTTATCCACTATAGAAAATATAGCATTTTGAATATTACTAATTGCAAAATATTGGTTTGATGTGTGAATATTATGAATGATATTTATCAGTTTGAATAATGTACGTTCGAAGATTATTTCTACTTTGTTTGTTTTAAAGATATGAAGTAACTTTCAATTGAAAAAATTCCTACTTTTCAATTGATATGAAGTACTAATTAAAAGGGATTTTCACATTATATTCGTGCTAAAATGACTACTCGGTATTAAAAATTCAAGCATATATTTAGTAATCAAGTCTGTCAACTGGCAGAAAAAATACCTATCTATTGAAAAAAATTTGTTGAAAGTATATATGATGACATTTTCATTTAATTTATATTGCTTGAACCATGCTGTTGATTTCAAATTGTGATACTGTTTATTCTTATAACCCCTTTAATGTGTGGAATATCTTTATCTTGAACATTTACATTGAATGATGAAACACATATGATAGTTAAACTTAGCGTCAAAAATTGAAAGTCTAGAACTGTCACGTATCATATTCGAAAATCATTTCTAGTTAGAATCACCATCATGAGTAATGTGAAATAGTCTATATATATCCAACTACCACTATCTACCTGATCATAAACTCTTAACTTGATCATAAACTCTTAACTTAAATATTCATCAATCTTTGCTCAGTTCAAAATTCTACAATGGCTACCAGCTACCAAATTCAAAGCTCAGAAAAGAAAATAGGCACTCGAAGTCCACTGCCAAAAAGAGGTCAAATCAAGGCAAAAATACTAGGCGAAGTGATTTCTGCAATTTTGGGAGCGGGTAAGAAAGCAGGGTATGAAGAAAAGGAGACTAAAAATGATGGTGTACGGGACGTTCCTTCAGTTTAAAGCAAAAGCAATTCAAATGCATGAAAAGTGATTTTACGTGCATTAACTTTATATAAGCTTCCTTTCTGTAGCTCTGTACCCATTACCATTACCTAAAGATATGAGATGATTTTCCCGTATTATTCACTTCTTCTGTAAAACAAATGTTATAAACTATGTTTATGTTATCTTTTTATTCGTGGTCATCCATTCACACACATATGAGATTGCCTGTTTATGTTCGTCAACATAAATTTTTGATCGTTGTTGCCAAAATAGTCCTTTTATTCTAGTCTACTATAAAACTAATAGCTAAAATTTGATTGGGATGTCAAAGGGTTATTCCAGTAGATTTAATTTTGATATTAAAAAGAAATGCAAAGAGTTTGTTTATAACTATTGGATTTAAGTTATACCGACTACAAGCCTATTAGTATTTTTATTTCCTACGTAATCTTTTTTTTTCTCGATTTACTGTGGCCACATCGATTCAAGTCCGCTTGTCATCGATGATTCAAGAAATGCAAATAGCCACGGTTTAAAGCCGTGACAAAATTTTATTCAGCCACGGCTCTGAGCTGTGGCTGAATAAATGTTTGCCACGGCTCGGAGCCATGACAAAATTTTTGCCACTCCTCATTTTGCCACGGCTTTGGGCCGTGGCAAAATTATTTAGCCACGGCACAGAGCCGTGGCAAAATGGTTTTTCTGGTGTAGTGTAGACTATGCCCACTACAAGTACCCAACCTAACAACCTTTCTACCATAATTTATAATCGCCCCATAGTCGTCATCCTATCCATGCCAAAAGTTAACCCAAACCCAGAAAATTCCAAGACAAAAGCATACAATTGAACTCAACTCCCAAAATAAACAATTTAAAATCTCTATATATCATAAACAAATAAGTCGATTCTCCAACAGGGTTTGATACAACCAAAGGGTCTATAACTATGCTAGTGTCTAAGTGTAACCCATCTACTAGTCTATTGGAAATAAAAGAGTGTGATGTCACTGTATCAAATAAGCTATGAATGGATATACCAGATAGAGTGAGCACACCTTCAATCATGACCTTGTTCCCCTTGTCCGCTACTGGAGTTGCACTCGAGCTAGGAACTACATCTAATGCATAAGCTGGAACCACCTAGGTAGAGATGTTCTGAGGTGCTGGACACGCCCGCTTCATGTTCCAAAATTGATTCTAGTTGTAGCACTTAATCCTTGGACTGCCCACCTTGCAGTATTTAGCAAACTGTCCCTTCTTACCATATCTTCTCCATTGTACATCCTACTTCTTAATCTTTCCCTTAGGTCCCATTCCTCATTTACACTGATTCTATTGTGATGCCTTTCTTCCATACTTCTTGGGTTCTTCCTTCACTTCCTCCTTAGAGACGGTATTCATCAAGGCCATCTCCACCAGACCCTCATAAGTCGTACCTACGGGAATATGACTAAGAGCCAAACTTTAAAGAGGTTGGTTGAGGCCCTTTACAAAATTCATAGCCTTCTTGTAAGGGGTTTTGCTCAGCTCCATCCCAAACCTAGCTAACTCATTGAACCGATTCACATATTCTTTCACCGATATGTCTCCTTGCTTCGGATGAATTAACCTCTCCAACTGTACTCCTTCTTAAGCTCTAGACGTAAACTTAATCTCAAAAAGTCTCCTAAATTCCCCCTGAGCGATCTCTCCCTCATCAATCTCTGCCACAACTACCTCCTACCAATTCAGCGTCTCTCCCTGTAAATGCCAAGTACCAAGCTATCTCCTTGCATCATCAGTAAGACCCATTATTAACCCAAAAAATGGATCAACACCTTGGATTGAGTGTGAAAGCTCTAGCCGTATTCTTACAAAGCAATAATATAGAAAATAAATGTAAAAGGAGCAGAAATAGTAAAAAGACAAGAAGATTTTTATAGTGCTTCGACTGTTAATGAAGCATACGTCCACTATATAACTTTCTATTAACTGACTAATATTACAAGTTGAATCGGATTACAATCTAATTGAATCTTCTAAGTTAGATCAAGTCACAAGTACAAGAGTTCATTGAAGAGTCACAATGAACCCCTAGATGACTATTGTATAGGTAATGGATCGCTAGAGATCCATGTAATTAGTTTATTTTTGAGTAATCTCCATTTGGTTGTCTTCATATCTTCTATTTGAATGCCTTGTACAAATATCAAATCGTTTGGATTTGTTTTATCATCCATCTTCATGGGTCATTTGGTCTAGAAGAATTATCTATAACTTACTCAAAGCTTAAGGAAATGAAACAAAACTTTGCAGAAACACTCTAGAGGGTGGCTGGGACCTATACTATGAATTTAAGGCATGGGACCAAACTACATGGGTCGCTAGCGATCCATCAAGATGGATCACCAACGATCCATCAAGATGGATCGCCAACGATCCAACATATCTCCTCCAATCATGCTCATTTTTTCTGTGAGCCTTCTTTTCTGTCTTCTAAGTGCTTCTCCTAATTCCAAGTCAATCTGATTCCATATGTGTTCTCTAGGTCCATTTTAAGCTAGCTGCTTTGGTCGAAAAGCAGGTAAACAACAGCTTGAACCAGATGAGTCTTTACTTCTTAAACTATACTACTTGGAATGCTATGAAACTTGGCAAGTATTCTTAAAAGAGATAGTATATCATGGTGCAAGAGGTTAGGATGGCTTCCAATGCATCCTTAGGGATTGCTAGCAATCCATAGGTGATGGATCGCTAGCGATCCATCCACTTAGTGTATTCTCAAGGTCCATTGACTTGTTTTCTTGATAGCTTCAGTCAAGTTTCAAGTCATTCTGGCTTAGTCTGAACGTTCTAACTCCTTTAGATTCTTACTTGGGTAAAAACTTAGTTAACACCCATCAATCCAAAAATCCTCTCACAAGTATGAATCCATGTCCTTTAATCTACAAATGACCCGATCCCTACATATAGCTTCCCTCCTAGGCTCACAAATTCCTTACATAACTTAGCAAAATCAATGGCCAGTTGGTGAGCATAAACCGCACCCATCCCTCACTCCGTGGGTCCTGTATTAGGGTTAAGCTCGGTTTGTCCCCTTGCTTGAAGATACTAGTGGAACCAAATTGGGATGTTCACACCCAAAATCTCAACCGCGCCGCCTGAACCTGAACCGCTCATCTTCTATCTATGATTTAAGTATTTATTAGCAAATTTTCACGGCTAGCGTTGCAATAATAAGGGAAAGAGTTATTCGCGTTATACTTATATAAAATCTTTTGAAAAGCTTTTATCTATACATACATATATATTGGAAACTTATTTTGAAACTCTTTTTGGAAAACCTTTAAAAAAACTTTTAGAAAGCATTTTTTATTTTTTTTTAAACCATGTACTCTCAATATGCCCCTAATCCCTAAGGGATTTCAAATCTAGGCTCTGATACCAACTGTGAAAATCCATATGTAATGATCCTAATTTTGACTAACATTATTTAGAACATTTAATTAGATAAACTAAATGAAATAATGTAGAAGGTTAAGAGATTGAGATTTATTAATCAAAAAGAGGGGTCGTGTCTTAATGAATATATAAGTAAAAGAGAATTAAGGATAAGCAAGTAGGAGGAGCATGATAAGGGAAAAATAGGAATAGCCTTTATTCTCATACCCTAAACTCTTTTACCTTTCCTTTCTCATTCATTTTAACATTCATAAACAAAACTAAAACCCCTAAGAGCTTGGCCGGCCACCATTAAGAGGAACCAAAAGAAGATAAGTTAGGAATCAAGTAGAAAGCTTGAAGAAGTTAATCAAAGGGCAAATCTCAACCTTCTTAATGTCAAGCTAAGGTGAATAATAGATTTATATCTCATTTTGACTATGATTTCGATTTTATGATTATAGCCGAATTACTTTGCAAGATCTTGTGCCATGTTATGTTTGACTAAATGGATATATATATGTTTGTTAATGATTTATAGTGTTTCATATAAATTTTATGATAAGTTTAGGTCGAAAAATCCATTAAATGACATCTAAATGACTTACGTTTTTGATACATGGTCAAAAATATTATTTTAGAAGTGGCTTTCAAGTTTCATAATTTTCTAGATTATTGTGGATTTATTATGAATTTTCTATGAGAGAAAATGACTAATATTAGGTTTAAATTATTTATGGCAATTTTATATTGATTTTGGATCAGGAATTTAAATATGTTAGAAAATATATTAAACTGAATTATGGTGATTTTTGGTGAATTTTCCTAAGCATTTTATTATAGTTATAAAATTATTTATGGAGAAGGGCTTATTTGTTAAAACGTTTTTAATTCAAAATTCTTAATTCGGTAGCACTTTTGGAAAAGGATTTGATAAAGAAAAGGCAACCAATAACATATTAACAAATAAGGCAAGTAGGTGAAAAGAAATTTCTTTTAAAGGCAAAAAATTAGTTTTGCTTGAATTACTACTACGCAACTTCCATCTGTTAGCTTTCGACGCATACCCCTGCTAAAGACCTATTCGAAACCAATGCACATGGTATCAAGCAATTGATACGTAGTGCACTGGTGAAAGGCGGAAGGGATAGTGTCAAAACGTTGCTTTCAAAGAGGTTGAAACCAACTATATTAGCTTTCGAATCAATCCACTTGCCTTTGTTTTGGAAAAGAGCTTTCGAAAGAGTTGCCGCTTTTTTATTTTTAAAAATAAGCTTTCGAAGGGATAGTCACTTTGAACCCATTCGAAGCCTCTGTTGCCGCGTTCATACCTTTAGAACTAGTTAAGGCCACTTTTCTTTACAGCCTTAACACAATGTATTTGGAAGGGTGCTTTCGCCTTTGTACTTTGAAGCTGCCTTCTTAATTCTTTCGAAAGGGCATGTAGTTGTTTTCGAAATAGTTTCGAAAGGAATAATTATTAAAGGTTTCAAAGTAATGTTTCTACGTTCTTTTACTTGAACCCAATTCTTTTGAAAGGTATATAATATGTGTTTCGAAGGGGAAATCCCTAATGTTTTTGAAAGGTTTATTTTAAGTGTTTGAATGGAGGGTTCTAATGCCTTTGAAAGACAAGTTTAAATGGTTTTGAAAGAGGATGTCTAAGGTCTTAGTAAAGCTTTCAAAATGGTTGTTCTCAATGATTTTGAAAGGTGTTGTTTAAGGTTTTTTTAACAAAGGTTCGAAGGTTTTACCTTGGCTTCATGGTCAAAAGTCTTTTAAGTTAAAAAGGGTTTTAACTTACTTTCAAGGGACAGATAATCCCATTGATTAGATTTCATTAACATTGTTTTGTGTAAAGTATATATCGTGGCATATGTGTTTTGACTAAAGCAAAGTATAAGATTTCCTTCTTTTATAAAGATATGATTTTAGGGGTAAATCATTTGTAATGATTATTTGCAAGGAAATGAAATTTTAACAGGACAGTTAACACTAAGTATAAAACAAGAAACGAGTGAATAGAGTAGTTAACCCTAAGTTTATGACTCGGATATTAGAAGACCAAATGGGACTGGTATGGGGTCGTGCCCTATACTTTAGCTATTAGCCCCTAGCTAAAATAAGTCCAAAATTCAAGTGTGTAAGGCTTTGTCACTGACGGGACTAAAATGAAGTTACACACAGAAGGGAATATACAGAGTAAAGATAGGTTATTACCGAGCCAGAAAAACCTTTAGGATCAATTGACCCTAGAAGAAGATATATAAGGGCAGATGGCCTAGTATACGTCTAACAGAAGTTAGATTGTTGATTATGTTTGGTAGGACCGAGTCAACCAATGGTTAATAGTTAGCTAGATAAAACTATAGTGTGGACAGATGGTCCATTGATTTCCTGATTATTTTGCATATATGTATTTTCTTTTATTGTATTAATTAGTTTGATTGCAGGATTCTGATTTTCAAAAGATATGCTTTTAAAAGGATATTAGTGAGGGGAAAATCATTCCGCTAAGCGGCGTGGTCTCACTTAATATCAGTTAACCGAGATGTATTAGAATTATTCACACCAGGCTTTTCATCTGACTCGAAGTTTATGTTTCCTCTTAAACTCTCGAGTGCTCAAAATTAATTTAAGTAGATTGAGAGTTAGGGATTTTTAGGTTTAGTAGGTTGGACGAATAAACTTCCGAAGACGTGCAAGAGGCAAAGCTAGCTATATAGGAACTATTTAATAGTATTTCCGCTGCAATGTATTTATAACTGATATTTCTATCTAGTACTCTAATAATCCAAAGGAACGTCTCCGTATGTTGCTCTTGGCATAATTTGTAATAATTATATTTGATGAAATCTTGGGAATCGATTTGGGATTATGTATTGAATATGAAATATTAATTGGAAATGTAATCGGAAAATTTGTTTTTGAAATCTGTGTTAATTTTATTTCATATTTATGTGCTTCTGATATTATGGATACCATTAACATTACCGATTTTGTCACCAGAAGTTAAAACTATAGATTGCTGCAGCATTTGTAGCGTGTAGCTTCAAGCCTCAAAGTAGGGGATGTAACAACTTGGTATCAGAGCATAGTTTTATGAAAACTTAAAAGAAATTTCGAACTTAAAATGATTTTGAAAACATAATCCTAAAGAATTAGCAAAAAGACTGGGCTATGGGATAATGCTATAGTAACGTAGTATTTGCTATATATATAAGTATACGCTTTATCTCTACTCTCCCATATCTTTTAGGCTATTCTTATGTATCTTACAAAGACTCGAATGTAGATTTTAAGGACATAAGACATGGATGCTAGGAGTGGAAGAGTTAACAATGTGAAGGAAGCACCACAACCAATGGAAATGCCAGACCAAGCACCAGAAGGAATCCAGGTCGACCACAAGCTGCTAATGTGGGTGTTGGAACACTACAAGTTGACATGGGAGCTATGTATCAGTTCTTTGTTAACATGATGTAGGCTGGAGTTGCTGCGGGTTTAGCTGGAGGAAATTAGGAAGCTCCGGTGGTCAATAACTATGTAACATTGAGTAGAGACTATGCTAGGCTGGGAGGAAAACTGTTTATTAGGAGTGAGGATGCAATTGAAGTAGAGAATTGGTTGCTTCATTGTAAAAGGATCTTGGCTGATTTATGGCTTAATGATGAGCAGAAGAGGAGACTTGCTTCTAGGCAGTTGCAAGGAGCAGCACTGTACTGGTGAAACAGTGTTACTTTAGGAGTTAATGAAGAGACCATGACTTGGGCAGAATTCAGAAAGAGGTTTGAGGAAAGATTCATGTCAGAGATTGCTAAGTCAACTCTGCTCAGGAAATTTATGGAGTTGGAGCAGGAGATATGATCGTGCTTGAGTATGCAACCAGATTTGAGGAGCTATCAAGATATGGATATGCTACGGTTGATACGGTCATCAAAAGAAATGAGAAGTTCATATGTGGACTGAAACCTGAACTTGTTAAAGCAACTTTGCCACATATTAGGGATCCATGTGATGTAATTGTTGGGATGGCTATGAGGCAAGAGGAGATGTTTGCTTTTCATGATGGCAACAAAGTAGGGGAAGCGCAAAGTGGGCAGAACCAAAAGAGAAAGCTTTTCCATAAGAAAGGCGCTCAAAAAGGAGGAGCGGCCAAGAAAAGGAAGGCCGATGTAGTTTGTTATAAGTGCGACAAGAAGGGACGCTATGCCCGTGAGTGTCTGACAAGCAAGTGGAAGAAGGTTGCTATAAGAAAGAAGGGAGATGCTTCAACTGTGGTCAGATTGGACATTATAAGAACTAGTGCAAGGAACCGGCTATGGATGGAAAAGACAATATGTTTGTATTAGAACCAGCTACCTCAAGACCAATGATAGAGGAGAAAGGGAAAGCTGTGTTGGGAGGTACGCTTTTGATTCATGGTGTATCAGTTTGAGTTCTATTTGATTCACATTCTTTTATATCTCATTGTTTGGTAGATAAGCTAAACCTAGAACCCTCATACCTAGTTACTTCCTTACATGTTGCGAATCCAATAGGAGGGTATGTGACTCTTGGGATGAGATGTGACCACTTAGAGTTTGAATTGTTAGGTCATATATTTGCTTACAGATTACATGTATTTTATTTTGTAGGGTTCAGAATTATTTTTGGTACCACTTATCTTCCTATTTCCATCAAAGATAAATATTTGGTACCACTAAGAATATAAATATTTTTCTTCCAAATTCCTTAAGATAATATTTGATTTATTATCTTCGATGTGACACTTATCCTTTTCAAATTTAATTTTGTAGTACTTATCACATAGTTGACTTATGCTAAGTAAATTGTGTTTTAGATTACTAACTAACAAAACATCAGAAATAGTAGGAGTTTTAGAGTTACCGACATTGTTGATGCCAATAACATATTCTTTTGAGTTGTCTCCAAAGTTGACCAGTCGTCCATCTTCATAAATTATGTCATTCAATATCTCCGGATTACCAGTCATGTGTCTTGAACATCCACTATCAAGTATCCATTTGTTTTTCATGATTTGCACCATTTGTCCATTGAGTGTTGATTCTTCAAAATCCATGTAACACATCTGTTCTAGCATAATAAACCAATTCGATAGATAACTTGATTTTCTATAATAAAAATATGCAGATTTATGAGACAATGATGATTTGGACAATTTTGAACTAGTGTTAACGAAATCTCCAAAAATTGCCATTTTAAACTTTTTCAAAATTCAGATTATGATAACTTTGAAAACCAATGCTCCGATTCCAAATGTAGGAAATGCGGATTACGAATCTTAAGGCAGAATTAACACTAGAGGGGGGGTGAATAGTGTTTAATGGATTTTGTGGAATTTTTGAAATCTTTTCTAATTAAACACATACAGATGCAATTTCACAAACATAGAGACAATCATAGAATCAGACACATACGCAAGTAGTAAATAAAAGCAGTAAGGAAAGAACACACCAGAATTTTATACTGGTTCGGAGTTACCCTACATCCAATCCCACACAATTTCTTGTGCATATTTCTTTTCAAATATAATGTTGATATTACAACCTCGATTTCAAGACAACGAGACACACCCTCCTGTCTCCCAGTCCAGGGTAAACTCTCTTGATTTAACCAGGCTACAAGATCACCTAATTGATTTATGGGCTATAATCACACCCAATTGATTTACAGGCCACAATCACACCGTTTCCAATATCACTTTGATAGATAGAGAGACTCGATACACTTCTTTGATTATAAATAATCCTATAACTTCGAATAGCACTTAGATCTTTGAGAGAGAGTGACCGGGAATCAAACTAGAGATGATCGAGTTCGATTCACTTAGGATTTCGGTAGAGTTGTTAAAATATAAGAGAATATCTGAGTGGAGAAGAAGGAGTGAAGAAATGAATAAAAAGTAACTTAAAATTCGTTGAAAACAACTGGTATTTATAGGAGAACAACAACCATGTCCATTTGCGAAAGGTTATGACGAATAGACACTTCTTTTGAAAATTTAAAAATTGAATTTCTACGGTCACCATGTCGACATGGGGGGATGAGGTATGTCGACATGCCTATGTATATTTTGAAAATTAATTATGCTTTAAAATGATTTCTATTCTAAAACTTGTCAAAACAATTTCTAAACTTTGTAAACCATTTTGAATATAGTTTAAACTTATAAAAGAGATTTAAAAATTAATCTTAAAAATATATAATCTATAATATAAAAGTAATATTAAAAACTAGCTATAGAATATATTTTTGAGATTTAAAGCTATAATATTAAAACCAGGAGATAGTTTAAAAACAAGAGATGATTTTGAAATCAAAATATAAAAGATGGTAAGAATAGTTTAAGGCTAAAATATTTAAACCGGGAGAGATGACTTTTAAAAAGATAGTTTTTGGAAAAATAGTTAAAATAAATCATTTTGAAAATTTCGTGGATTCCATTCCACTAGAGAAGGTCGTGGGTTTCATCCCACTAAAGAGGTCGTGGGTTCCATCCCACTATTAAAGCGAGAAGGTGGATTCCATTCCACAATTAAAATCCGAATAAAGATTTTAGTGCTATTATGAAGTTTTAACATAAATCTAAACTCTATTACTTATCTTGATATCTTGAACTCTTAAACTCCTGATAATCTTGATACTCATGAGTCTTTAGTCTTGGTTTCTTCAATCTTGAATTTGTCAGTCTTGAATCTCTATACTGGCCATGAATCTTTATACTGTACAGTCTTCATTCTCAGTACTTGCATATATATATATATATATATATATATATATATATATCATGCATATGCATATATATCTAGACAAGAATATTAGTATTTATATTTTAAAACAAGTCTTAAGGTTGTTGTCATCAAAACCATCACCTCAGGAACTAACAGGAACCTCTTCTAGCATTTGGTTGGGAATTTCCATTAGTAATGGTGCTATCTCCTCCAAGGTTTACTCTGCCTCTTCTTCTTTCCATATCTATATTCAAACCTCGTGAGATACAGATGAATAGCCTACCTAATGTAGGAGTCTAGAGATATAGTGTATACATACATACATACATATATATGTATATATACATATACAGCAAATACAAGTACGTTACTATAGCATTATCCCATACCTCGATCTTAACTCAAATTTCTAAGGATTATGTTTTCAAAAATCATTTTTAGTTAAAGTATTTCATAAACCATGCTCTGATACCAAGCTGTAACATCCCCTATCTAGAGGCCCAAAACTAAGCACTATAGATGTTGCAGTCATCTATAGTATTAGCTTCCGGCGAATAAATACGGCTATGTTAATGGTATCAATAATATCAGAAGCACTTGAATATGAAACAAAACACAAATTACAAAAACAACTTTTACTTCATTACATTTCAAAACCAATTGTTTCACAATCATAACCCATAATCCCAAATCGTTCCCAGGCACAGGTCAACATAATTATTACAAAATACACCAAGAGCGGTATATGAAGATACCCCCTTGGTTGATCAGAGTCATATGGTCATAATAGACCTAATACAAAACAACACGGCGAAAAATCCAACAAAACACAACAAGAACTATAACTCCTAAATAGCTATCTGTTTGCCTCCTACATGCCTCCGGTAGCTTATTCGTCATCCTACTAAAACCTGAAAAAGACCTTAATCCCTCAGCCTACTCAAATTAATTTTGAGCACCCGAGAGTTTAAAGGGAAAACATAAACTTCGAGTCAGACATAAAGCCTGGTATGAATAATACTATACATCCCGATTAAACATGTTAAGTGAGACCACGCCGCTTAACAGAACGGGTTTCCCCTCACTAACATCCTTTTAAAACATATCTTTTGCAGAACCATTCATAAAACCATATACGATGCCCATGCATCAACAATGGTTAAAACATGTATTTATAAAACATTATGGTGATATGCATACTTGAAAACAATTAGGATTTCCCCATCCCCAATTAGAGTTTAATTATATCAAGAGGGACAACCTATTCAACATTCATTTTGCTTAAGTTGATGTAGACTATCCATCTCACATCACATAGTTTTCGTAGCATGACTATGAACCCATCATTTTGCCACTTGATTCATGCTAGCCCCATGAATCTAATTCTTTCATGTTAGCCCCATGAATTTAATGATCTCATGTTAGCCCTATGAGTTTGTTTAGATCATGTTAGCCCCATGATTCTATTTGAATTTGCCATTTGACTCATGCTAGCCTCATGAATCTATTTGTATCATGTTAGCCCCATGATTCCATATATATATATATATCATGTTAACCCCATGGTTCTATTTATATCATGTTAGCCCCATGATTAACCTATTTCCATCAGTATCCCAAACTTAGGTTATATTCCTTTATTGTTTCCATTGGTACCCTCAAAACCCTTAGAAATCAAAACCTTTCGAAACCATTGAAACTCAACGCTTCAAAACCATTGAACCTCAAACCTTTCGAACCCATTGAACTTCAAACCTTTCGAACGCAATAAGACCTTAGACATCCTATTTTAAAATGACTTGAAACATTGCCTTAAATTTTTTTGGAAATCCTTCCATTTAAAACCTTCCAAAATCATTCAAAAACTAAACCTTTCGACCTAGTTAGAAGCTACCTTTCGACCTCTTTTAAAACCATTCAGTAAACTAATCCTTTCGAAAGCATTAAATCTTCTTTAACATAACCTTTCAAAAACTTTTCTGGTTCAGTTTAAAATTGGTGGGTTTAAAATCTTTCGATTCCATTGGAAGCAACCTTTAGGCTAAGTTGAAAGCTCTGCTTTGAAAGCTTTAAAACATCTTTTAAAATAATTCTTTCGAAAGCTTTGGGTTATAGTTCAATTTATAAAACAAGGGTAAATAACCTAAGTCAAAAGCTTCCTTTCGAAAGCATGTAGAAGCGGCTAGTCTTTCAAACAAGTAAACCTTTCGAATTTAATCAAAGTAAACCCTTTGACTTTGCCGGAAGGTTCAAAACACAACATTTATATAAAGCGGCAGTAACCTTTCGACTATGTCGAAAGGTTTCAAAACAAAGTAGCAGCAGTAACCTTTCGACTATGTCGAAAGGTTTAAAACCTTTCTTTTAATAATTTTGACCTGGTCGAAAGCAACCAAGTCGAAAGCTCTAATTCAATAGCAAAGCAGGTGAAAGCTTTTGGTTTATTTAACAAACATACTCCAACCTCTTTGGCCATCAACCTTTCAACTAAGAACCCTTAAACTCCGTCCAATTCATTACATACCAAGTAGCTTGATACCATATGCATTGGTTTGACCTTGTCGAAAGCTTAGAACCTTTCGACCTTGTTGGAAGGTCTGAGTCGGAAGGTTTAGTGCTGTAATAGGCTAAAACATGCTAAAAGTATGATTTCTTTGTTTTTAACTTAAAAAGGATAACTTTTCAACTAACCTGCCTTTATTTGCCAAATTCTCATGGGTTAACAAATTCTTTTCAGAAATATGCTGCCACTATTTTAAAAATTAATAATCATTTTATTTTACAAAATGCCCCTTCTTCTTAATTAAATATATAAAACATTTAAGTCCCATACCTTAAATAAATTTGTATATCATCAAAACACTTAGGAAAAATCCCCAAAAATCTATTTTAATATGTTGCCCAACATATAAAAATTTCAACCCCAAATAATTATTATTTTAGCCGAAAATAATTTATAACCCAATAAACAATTTTCTTCACTAGAAAATTAATATAAAATCCACCTTAATTCAGAAATTATGAAAATTGAAACCCATCTCTAGAATATCATTTTCGACCTATATTTAAAGTTTTCATGGCATTTGGATGTCATCAATAAGGGTTTTCATATCAAACATATCATTTAAAATAAGTATGAACATGCATAATTCACCAACAAACATGCATGTAACTTTTAATCCTTAAAACATGGAAATTACTTGCAAAAACATTTTGGATCTTAGTCTTAAATCTGAAAACCAAAAGAAAATGGGATGTAGTAATTATTCACCTTAGCTTTGAGATTTGATGTTGATTTAGTTGATTGTTTCCCTTCTCTTAAATCCTAGCTTTAATCTTCTTCTTGAGAGTGAAAATGGTGGCCGACCTGAGTATTTTTAGTTTGATAGAAATGAGAATGAACGTGCATTCTATCTCCTAAGGATTTAGGGTATAAGCTCCACCTATTTCCCATATTGCCCTAGTCATTTCCTAACACCTTTGTTTAGGTAATTTTATATTAATTAACACACTATCATGGCACGGCTACCCTTAGCTAAAACAAATCTCAATCCATTAATCTCCACATTATTTTATTTAATTTTGGCTCCCAAATAATGTTATAAAATATGGGGTGTTACAGACTCCCCACCTTAAAGAATTTCGTCCTCGAAATTTCGATAAGGTATACAACAAAACAATCAAAGGTAAAACATACCACTAAATAAGTAAGGATAAGTATCTCTAACCCTGCTCTCCATTTCCCAATTACAGTCTCTAGCATCATCACTCCATTGAACCTTTACTAACTTGATTGTCTTGTTCCTCAACTTCTTCTCATCTCTGGCCATAATCTGAATTGGCTTTCTAACTATGGTCAAATCCGGTTCTACTACTAAATCTTCTAAAATTGTAGGTGCTATAGTAGTCTCTGGGTCTCCAACACATTTCCTAAGATGAGAAACATAGAAAACATCATGGACTCTAGCCAAACTACTCGGTAACTCTATTCTATATGCGAGTTTCCTAATCCTCTCTACATTACAAAAAGGACCAATGAATCTAGGTGCTAACTTTCCTGACTTTCCAAATCTAATCAGACCCTTCATCGGTGAAACCTTAATAAACACATAATCTCAAACAGAAAATTCCAAATCCTTCCTTCTTCTATCAGCATAACTTTTCTGCCTAGATTGAACTTCCTTCATCCTAACTCGGATCAACTCAATCTTCTCCGTGGCTTCCTTTACCAAATCTGGACTAAGAACCAATCTATCCTCGATCTCTAACCAACATACGGGAGACTTGCATGGTCTTCCATCCAAAGTTTCAAACGGTGCCATCCCAATACTAGTCTGATAACTATTGTTATACAAGAGCTCGACTAGATGAAAATGGTCCTCCCATGATCCCCCGAAATCCAATACACAAGCTCTTAACATATCCTCCATGAATTTGTTAACTCAGTTTGTTTTCACATCAGTCTGCGGATGGTAAGCGTTACTCATGTTGAGCTTGGTTCCTAATGCTTCCTGTAGACTTTTCCAGAACCCACTAGTAAACAAAGAATCTCTATCACTAACAATACTACTAGGAATCCCGTGCATTCTAACTACATTCTTTATAAATAACTTTTCCAAAATAGGTGCCGTCCTAGTTGACTTTACCGGAATGAAATGGGCACTCTTACTCAATCTATCTACTATGACCCATATGCTTTCATTTCCTCTACTAGACCTTGGCAACCCATCAATGAAATCCATAGAGATGGAATCCCATTTCCATAATGGAACTTCTAACGGTTGAAGCAATACACTAGGCTTCTGGTGTTCAACCTTTGCTTGTTGGCTATTCAAGCACTTCTTAACACACAAACCAATGTCCCGTTTCATACCTTCCCAGAAGAAATTTCTCTTCATATCCAGATACATCTTCGTTCCTCATGGATGGATAGTGAACTTCGAACGATGGCACTCATCCAAAACTTACTTCCCCATGTCTCCTACATTCGGAACACACAACCTTCCTTTCTTCCTCAACCACCCATTTTGGTCAAGACTGAAATCCTTTAGGTCATCGCTCTCTGTTCCTTCCCTCAACCTTCTGATCCATTCAGCCAAAACTAGATCCACCTCTTGTTTAGAAGCTATCTTCTCAATCATCACTGGTCGAACTTCTAAACAAGGCAACATAGCACTCCCTGCACTTGAACCTACCTCGGATCTAAACTGCACAGTACAAGCTGATAATGCTTCCAAATTTTTCCACTCAACAATCATAGCCAATACTGCACTCTGATGTTTTCGGCTGAGTGCATCCGCCACCTTGTTTCCTTTTCCAAGTGTGTACTCAATTCCAAAATCATAAGCAACAATAAACTCCAACCATCTCTACTGTCTCATGTTCAGCTCCTTCTGAGAGAACAAGTACTTCAACGACTTATGATCAGTATAAAGCTCAAATCGCTCTTCCAAAAGATAATGCCTCCACACCTTCAAATCAAATATAGCGGCAGCTAACTCCAAGTCATGCGTTGCATATCTAACTTCATGTGGTCTGAGCTATCTAGAAGCATAAGCAATCAATTTACCTCTTTGCATCAACACAGTTCCCAATCCAGTTCCACACGCATCAGTATAAACAACCAAATCTTGATTCCCCTCCGGAACCACTAACACCGGTGCATGGGTCAATAAGTGTTTCAAGCTCTGGAATGCTTCCTCACACTTATCAGTACATACGAACTTCACATTTTTTCACGTGAGCTTGGTTATCGGTGCAGCTATCCGCAAAAAATCCTTTATAAGCCTTCGATAATATCCAGCCAATCCAAGAAAGCTTTTAATCTCGGTCATCATTTCAGGTCTCTTCCAATTATTCACTGCCTCAATCTTAGTTGGATCTACAGACAACCCTTTCTCTGAGATGACATGACAAAGGAACTTCTTCCTTCTTCCAAAAATGACATTTCAAAAACTTAGCCTTCAATTGATGCTCCCTTAACGTTTCAAGCACAACTCTAAGATGAACTTCATGCTCCTTTTCATCCTTAGAGTATATCAAAATGTCATCTATGAAGACCAACACAAATCTATCCAAGTGCTCTCGTAAAATTCTATTCATCAGATCCACAAAGAATGCCAGCGCATTAGTTAGTTCGAATGGCATAACTAACCATTCGTACGATCCATATCTTGTCCTAAACGCCGTCAAAGGAATGCTATCCTCTACCACTCTAAGCTGATGAAATCCTGTTGCCAAATCCAGCTGAGAGAATACCTTTGCCCCACTTAACTGATCGAACAAATCGTCAATTCTTGGCAATGGATATCGGTTCTTTATTGTCTTCTCATTCAACTTACGATAATCGATACACAGCCTCAACGATCCTTCCGGTTTCTTAGCAAACACCGTTGCACCTTCAACTCGTTCATCTCTGTAGGTGTCATCCTGCTCGG
This sequence comes from Allium fistulosum, assembly GCA_030737815.1. Classification (NCBI taxonomy): domain Eukaryota; kingdom Viridiplantae; phylum Streptophyta; class Magnoliopsida; order Asparagales; family Amaryllidaceae; genus Allium; species Allium fistulosum. Next base: position 371,656,202 of record CM060908.1, read on the forward strand.
TGGCCTACTCACCGGCTTTGCTCTAGGCACCAAATCAATCTGAAACCATATGGCTTGTTTCATTGGCAGTTCAACTACCGGCTCAAATACATCAGCAAATTCTCTAACTACAAAGACTCGATGCAACTCATCTTCCAACTCCATGATACCCAATAAAGCATTCACTTCACAACTAGGGTTCTTTACAGTATAAACTATCCGATCACTCCAATCTAGGTGACTAAGTGATATTTTTCTATCATAGCAAAATATCCTAGCATCATATTTACTTAACCAATCCATCCCAAGGATAATCCTAAATCCCATAAAGTCAAACACATGCAAACAACAATCAAAAGTATGGCCTAGCAAATCAAATTCTAAATGGTCACACCTCATCCCAAGCGTTGCATACCCTCCTATCGAATTTGCAACCCTTAAGGAAGTAACTAGATATGAGGGTTCTAGGTTAAGCTTATCTTCCGAACATTGAGAAATAAAAGAATGAGATGCTCCGGTATCAAACAATACCCTAACTGGTATGCCATGGATCAAAAGCGTACCTTCCATCACAGACTTTCCTTTCTCAGCAGTAGTTTGTTTAGAAGATGATGGCTCCAGAGCAAAGACCTTTCATATTCCTACCTTGGTGGCTTCAGGACTATTGTTCTTGTAATGCCCCATCTGGTTGAAATTATAGCATTGTACATTCTGCTTCCCCACAACTGACTTTCCATCTCCCGAACGACACTCATTAGCATAGTGACCCTTCTTATCGGACTTGTAGCAAACTATATCTGCTTTCCCTTTCTTGGCTGCTCCTTCTCTCCCAACGCCCTTCTTCTTGAAGAACTTCCTCTTCTTCCCTTGAGGACCATGGAATTCAACTGGCTTCTCCCTAGCCGAAACAGCAAGCATTTCCTCATGGCGAATGGCCATTTCCACTACCACATTAGAAGGATCTTGGATATGGGCCATAGTCATTCTGCCAAGCTCTGGCCTCAATCCTCTAATGATCTCTCATTCCTTCTGACATTCGTGTCAACCAAAGCATAACCATATCGAGATAGCTCATCAAACCTAGCAGCATACTCGATCACATACATCTGTTCCTAGACAAGATCCATAAACTTTCTCAGTAATGCCGACTTGGCCACCTCAAACAAGAATCTCTGCTCAAACCTCCTCCTGAAGTCTACCCAAGTCAACTCTTCCTCTGGAACTCCGGTCGTCACATTGTTCCACTAATGAAGCGCTAACCATTGCAACAGTCTTGAGGATAGCCTTCTCTTCTCCCCATCATTCAAGCCTAGATCTGTAAAGATCCTTTCACAGTTCAACTACCAATTCTCTACTTCAACGGCATCTTCCATTCTAGCAAACGGCTTTCCTCCCAGACTGATATAGTCTCTACTCAGTTTAGCATAGTTATATCCAACTGGAACTACAGGATTTGCCCCCACCAACATTTCCAGCAACTCCTACTTGCAAAAGGTTTGACAACAACAGATATAAGGCTCCCATATCCACTTGAGGAACCCCAGCACCCGCATTTTCGGCTTGAGCCTGACCGGAACTGTAGGAAATGTGGATTACGGATCTTAAGGCAGAATTAACACTAGAAGAGAGGGGTGAATAGTGTTTAATGGATTTTATGGAATTTTTGAAATCTTTTCAAATTAAACACATACAGATGCAATTTCACAAACATAGAGACAATCACAAAATCAGAAACAGATGCAAATAGTAAATAAAAGTAGTAATGGAAAGAACACATCGGAATTTTATACTGGTTCGGAGTTACCCTACATCCAGTCCTACATAATTTCTTGTGCGGATTTCATTTCAAATATAATGTCGATATTACAACCTCGATTTCAAGGCCACGAGATACACCTTCCTGTCTCCGAGTCCAGGGTAAATTATCCTGATTTAACCAGGCTACAAGATAACCTAATTGATTTACGGGCTATAATCACACCCAATCGATTTATAGGTCACAATCACACCGTTTCCAATATCACTTTGATAGATAGAGAGACTCGATACACATCTTTGATTACAAATGATCCTATAACTCTGAATAGCACTGAGATCTTTGAGAGAGAGCGACAGAGAATCAAACTAGAGATGATTGAGTTCGACTCACTTAGGATTTCAGCAGAGTTTTGTTAAAATATAAGAGAATATCTGACTAGAGAAGAAGGAGTGAATAAATGAATAAAAAGTAACTTAAAATTCGTTGAAAACAACTGGTATTTATAGGAGAACAATAGCCATGTCCATTCGCGAAAGGTTATTACGAATAGACACTTCTTTTGAAAATTTGAAATTTGAATTTCTATGGTCACCATGTCGACGTGGGGGATGGGGTATGTCGACATGCCTATGTATATTTTGAAAATTAATTTCGCTTTAAAATGATTTCTATTCTAAAACTTGTCAAAACAATTTCCAAACTTTGTAAACCATTTTGAATATAGTTTAAACTTATAAAAGAGATTTAAAAAGTAATCTTAAAAATATATAATCTATAATATAAAAGTAATATTAAAAACTGAGAATAGAATATATTTTTGAAATTTAAAGCTATAATATGAAAACTAGGAGATAGTTTAAAAACAAGAGATGATTTTGAAATCAAAATATAAAAGACGGTAAGAATAGTTTAAGGTTAAAATATTTAAACCGAGAGAGATGACTTTTAAAAAGATAGTTTTTTGGAAAAATAGTTAAAATAAATCATTTTGAAAATTTCATGGATTTCATTCCACTAGAGAAGGCCATGGGTTCCATCCTACTAAAGAGGTCGTGGGTTCCATCCCACTATTAAAGCGAGAAGGTGGATTCCATTCCATAATTAAAATCCGAATAAAGATTTTAGTGCTATTATGAAGTTTTAACATAAATCTAGACTCTATTACTTATCTTGATATCTTGAACTCTTGAACTCTTGATACTCTTGATACTCATGAGTCTTCGGTCTTGATTTCTACAATCTTGAATTTGTCAGTCTTGAATCTCTATACTCAGTCTTGAATCTTTATACTGTACAGTCTTCATTCTCAGTACCTATATATATATATATATATATATATATATATATGTTTGCACAAAAAATGGACAAACACCTCCAAGTCGTATGATTTAGTTGATTTTATGTTATTCTTGTGATCTGGGTGATTTATGCAAATATATAAAAAGCAGGGACTGAACTGTAAAAGACACGCAGATTTATAGTGGTTCGGCCAGAATGTGCCTACGTCCACTTTATATGTTATTCTCCTTTACTGTTCAAATTACAAGTACAAAGCTTTGATACCAGTATATGAAAGTTGTTTGAAAGTTCTATCCATGCTTGAGCTCTCAAACTTGTCCCCCATTGTTGTACCCCTGCCTCTCTATTTATAGAGTGAGGCTGGGGGTAGGGGTCTTGGATGTGTATAGCTGCTGGTGGGCCTAGGCTGATGTGATCTGGCCTGGCACGTCTTGGTCCGATAGCACTTGGTCCGGTGATGGGTGATCCGGTCGTGTCCTCCTTTGCTTTTGTTTCGGCAGTGGATGGAGGTAGCTGGTTCGGTAGAATTCTGGTTCGGCTATGCATGGAAGTGGGGTTTGGATCGGTAGTGCTTGGAGAGGAGATGGTTCAGTGGTTGGTTGGTTCGGTGGGGACGTGGAGAGGAGATGGTTCGGTAGTTGGTTGGTTGGTTCGGTGGTGATGTTGGTTCGGTGGTGATGTTGGTTCGGTGGTGATGTTGGTCCGGTTTGAGGTGATTTGGTGGCTCGTCCCTTGCTTCCTCGTGTTGGTTCGGTGGCGGTAGAAACGTACCCAACATTTGCCCCCCAAAGTAGGGCATATGTTAACATATGTCGTGCTTTGTTTCAGTTTGAACAACCATATTCGGCCCGAGAACCGAACCGGCTGGTCCGGCAATCCAACTTTCCTCTATAAGTAGGATCCCTAGGCCTTCGTTTTTCCTTACCGAACGAGATAGCCGAATCAATTTCTGAACTGTCGAATCAATACGTGCCGAACCAATCTTAGCTGCCGGACCAGGCAAGTTCTCTTCTGTCGAACGACTTCTTAAAGTCCTTTATTTTACCGAATGAACTCAATACCGAATGGATTTGATACCGAATGGACTTGATACCGAATGAACTTGATACCGAATGAACATGAAAAACTTGCTTGTTTTATATTTCTACATCCTTCGTTTTAACAACGTGCTTTTCTGTATTTGCAGATAAATATCTCATAAAGTGGAAACCCGATCAGAAAAGAAGAGATCCCAGGACAGAGAAGAGCCTTCTGCCGTGCCCCCAGTCCAATCAGGACCGGGACGTTATGGGCCCACCCCGAGATCATTGGTAGATGGATATGGTCCTCAGGAGCTTCTGAACTCACCTCCTGATTGTTTCCCTAGCTCACTCAAAGGCGAGCAACTTGATATTATTTCTCGTTCCTTTGGGATTGACAGAGCACGCATGCTATTGCCGGGGGAAGGAGTGATGCCGTATGACCCCCCCTGAAGGCTACTTTGCTTACAGCAGGTATCACTGTATGTGTGGTGCCATCCCGCCTCTCAATGCCTGGATAGTCAGCTTTGTCACATATCTGAAGGTGGCTCCGTTCCAGCTTCAGCCTAACTCCTACGCCATTCTGGTGAGCCTTTTTGTTATCTTCCAGAGGAGATACGGGCGTCCTCCCTCCAACCAGGAGATCCGGTATTTGTACAACTTGAGAGGCTATAAGAAGGGGTCTCCATACATCAGCTTGGAATTAGCCGTATCTTTCAAGCCGGTCCTGGACTTATATTCGAAGTTCAGCATGTTCAAGAAAGAATGGTTTTTTGTTAAGGATGACTCTGTTTCCATCCGTCGCTTCACCTCAGGCTGTAAGTCGAAGTTTATTTATGATTTCTATTCTGACTACAACGCTTCTCCTCATGTGTTTTTATTTCTTGCTAGCGACAGGTGGCTTTGCGGTCGTAGAGAATGACCGCCTGGTTCATATGGCTGCGGAAATAGAAGCCATCACGGGAAGGGATAGGTCGGCCTCTTAGTTTATTAGGAACGCTACACTTCTGGGGCACAACCTGATCCTACCACATCAGTTTGTGGTCAAGCAGAGAGACATGGCGGAGGAGAGGGCTGCCAAAGCCACAGGAGGGGCCACGGCGAAGAGCGGCAAAAGAAGACCCTTCTCGGCGCATCCAGTCGCCGGAGGGAAGAAACTCAAGAAGTCTGATGGACCCTCTCCCAGCACACATCTAGATGTTCAGGAGGAGGGTAAAGTGGAGGGGGAAAAGGCAGGGATGAAGGAGGTGAGGCGGAGAGCGGAAGCGGTGGAGAAGGTGACGGTGATCGTCACGGCAATGTTGGTGGCGAAGGACAGGGCGGTGATGGAACCGGGGCTTTGCCTCTTGGGCAGGCGGGCGTGATCCAAGAGTGGACGGATGATGCTCTCCGCCAAGCCTTTGAAGAGTTGGAGGAAACGGAGAAGTCCAAGAAAGCTGATAAGGTTGGGACCGGCGTCGATTTATCTTCCGGGAGTGCTTCTACTGAGGCAACTTCTGCGGTTCAAGGTGAATTTCTCTCTATTCTTTTTAATTCTCGAATAATGGCTCAATGCATGCTGGTGACACTTGATTTTTATTCCAGGAGCGGGCAAAACGGCCAAGACCTCAGATCTTCAGCACAGGCTTGAACAATACAAACTCCTCAAAGCTTCCGCCAAGCCGAAGCCTCCTACTAATCGTCCTGGAGACGTAGTCAGCTATCGTCCCCTTCTTGGAGTTATTGAAGAAGATATACAAAAGAGGAAGAGGAGTCGATCTACGTTTGAATCTCTTCCTGGCCTTCCGGCCCCACTCCAGCCTATTCATGATATTGAGGAGGAGGACACCGAGTTTATACCTTCCCCACATCTATCTGAGAATCCAACCGTCACCCCGATAGAGCACCCTGGCCTAGTTCGCAATCCGTTCGCGGGTCATCCGGACCTGGACCCGGCATCTCATGACATCTCCTTCGATGAGGTTACTGGTGAGCATCTTCTCCCTTGCAATCATATGGTACGGGTGCTTGACGAAGCTAAGTTCCTGGACCTTGATTTGCTTACTACCCGGGTTGTAACTCTGGGGGATGAGGCTAAGGCAAATATTGACCGGGTTGCTGAGGAGACCAGGAAATTGATGGGGCACCACGCCCGACTGGTCAAGGCTAGGGAAGAGATAGGGAGCGCCAACATTCGGCTACGGTTGATGGTTTCCGACCAGGCTAAACAACTTGCCGACCAAGCCATCCAAATCTCTCAGCATGAGGCTGCATCCAGACAATTGAGGAAGACTATGGAAGAGGCCAGTAGGGTAGAGTTGCGGAAGATGGAGGCCGTTTGTAAGGAGCGGATTGACATGGCCATTGCCACGGTGGATGAGGTTCGGCAAGCGGACCTCGAGCGGGTAGAGGAACTATCGGGGAGACTTGAGGTCGCGGAGCTTGCTCAGGCCAAGTTGAAGGAGGAGATGGAGGCGATGAGGAGGTCCCTTCAGGCTGACCGTTCACGGTATCGATCGGAGAGGGATGCTGCCGTTGCAAAGCTGCGGGCTTCTGAGGTCCGAATGAGGGAGTTTGAGGAGAACGAGGGGATGATGGATGAGATGCTCCAGGATATGTACTTCCGTACTTGGAGGCAGGGTAACTTGTCCTGGATGGATGATTACCCCCGGGTTATGGCTAGGATCTATCTCAGGGCTCTAGAGGAAGCCAAGGCTGAGGCGGATAAGGAGGGTGGCGTGGCCTTCAGGATGGATGTGGTTATTGCCCAGTTTACCAAGGAGGAGAAGGTGGCGGTGAAGGAGGGCATGCGGTTGCTTGCAGCTGAGGAGGCAGGTGTGCAAGTAGAGGATGATGATCAAGATGATCAAGGATCAGATGCTGGTAAGTCTTCCTTTCTAGTCTTTCCGTTAACTTGGTTGCTTATCATTAATGAATTCTTCCTTTGACCGGACAGGTGGGCAACAGGACAAGGATAAAACTCCGACGCAGCCGGCTCCTTGATTTGACCTGGATATCTTTTTGTGAACTTGACATTGTTGTGTATGTTAGTCTCAGAACAGTAACGTAACTCTTAGGCTGTAATTATGCTACTTGTAATAAACAACATTATTCTTGACGTGTAATTTTTTAACTTAAGCTGATTCTGTCGTTTTTGAACGTTTTTTCTATTTTGACATGTTTTATGAGAAATATAGCTATGCATATTCTTGTAATTCAATTGTGTTTGACGTCAAGTTCTTGTTTAAAACATAATTTCATGTCTTGCAATGTTAGTGTGATGTGTGAATAAATTATAGCCACGTGTTTATACATGAAAGAAGGAATACCGCCCTTCATATTTTTCTTGTAGATGGCAGCTTTGAATGTCTTGTGTGACCGAGTATGGAATGCAGTCCAGTGTCTCGTTGTGAGTACCCGCTTCCATTGGCGAATGTCTCCTATTATGTGTCTTGTACTTTAGGGATTGTTACAGAGGATAGGAGAATAGTTTTTTAAATAAAATTGAAATATGAGAAATAGTAAAACTTCCAATCACGAAAGGCCTTCGATTTGCTTAAGTTCATGGCAAACGGGCTTTGTAGTCACTTTCCCTAGCTGTGGGTCTTGGAGACATTTGTCATTCATCTTACGCCTCCGCGGGGAGTTAACCTTTTTTACCACAGCCGTACTTAAGACACATCGGAGCCGAGATCGCGCACAGTAACTACCCGGACCATTATGGCCCGTAATCGTGGGTATTATTCGATTTATTATGGCCGGCTAGCGTGGGTGCTGATCGTCAACCATGAACTACCCCTGGCTGGCCACACCTTATGTTGGGGCTTAAAGTAGGTTCACAGTTGCCGGCGAGCCGAACGCCGTAATGAGCTGTCTCGGCTATAGTCGGCCTTCTTGGTGGCTTATAATCGACTCATTACAGTTGGCTTTGAGGGCCGTCGCGAGCAATGAGTTAACCCGCAGCAGAGGGATGCCGGAGCAAAAGTGTCTCATTGGCGAGGGCATAGATCCGTATAGTACCTGATAGGTCTTGTCCAGAGAAGTCGCGCTGTGGAGCACCTTGAGTGAAAATGCTATTTGCACAGGGTTTTGTTCAACAGAAGAGGATAAAGTTAACAAGCAGCCAAGATATAAAGGAACAAGTTAAAAAAAGAGACAAGGTTTTTTAAAGTGGTTCGGCACGAAAATGCCTACGTCCACTGATTCTCTTTGTTAATTCACTTCATATGGGCAGTACAAGTTAAGAAAAGTATCGACGGAGGTGTTGGATGTTCCATGCCCTCTGGTACACCTCTCCGTCCACTGTTGACAAAATATAAGCTCCATTGTGGAGATCTTTATGATTTACATATGGTCCATCCCAGATTGGATCTAGTGCTCCGGGGCGAGGGAAGATTCGCTTGAGGACAAGATCTCCTTCTTGTAAGATACGATGCTTGACCTTGGAGTTGTATTGTGCTGCCACCTTTTGCGTGTGGGCTGCTGCTTTGAGGGCTGCATCATTTCTTCTCTTCTCAATCAGATCCAAAGACATGTGAAGGAGTTCTTTGTTCTTCTCTGGGTTATAGTGGATCCTACGGTGGGAAGGCACGATGGTTTCAACCGGGAGCATAGCCTCCGATCCGTATGCCAAAGAGAAAGGAGTATGCCCCGTTGATGTTCTGAAAGATGTGCAATAGGCCCACAGTGCCGTAGGGAGCTCATCCACCCAAGCGCCCTTTGACTTTTCGAGTTTCTTTTTTATTAGAGTTTTCAGAATTTTGTTGACGGTTTCGACTTGTCCGTTTGCCTGGGGATAACCTATGGATGAGAAGCATTTGTGAATTCCATGCTCTTGGCACCAGTTGGCGAACTCCTCGCTATCAAACTGAAGACCATTGTCCGATATAATTTTGAATGGGACTCCGTACCTGCATAGAATATTTTTGATCAAGAAGTTAATAACTTTTGCTGAAGATACTTTATTTAGGGGTTCTGCCTCCACCCATTTGGTGAAGTAGTCGACTTCCACTATAGCATATTTGGCCCCTCCTCGGCCCATTGGCAGTTCGCCGATCAAATCAATTCCCCATACTGCAAAGGGCCAAGGGCTGGTCATTTGAGTAATCTTAGTTGTTGGTAGCCGCGGAATCTTAGCAAACTTCTGGCATCTGTCACATTTTCTGACGAAATCTAAGGCATCCTTGCTTAAGGTGGGCCAGAAATATCCATATCGGAGTATCTTTTTTTCCAAAGTCTATCCTCCAGTGTGATCTCCGCAGCTTCCTTGATGAATGTTGGATAAGATTTCCTTGGCTCCCCTTCCAGCGACACACCTCAATAAGGGGTTAGAGAAGCCGCGTCGATAGAGGGTGCCCTCTTGTATTGTGTAGCGGGAAGCTTTCCTTAAGATTTTCTTGACTTCGTTATGCCCGTTGGGCAGTGTGCCACTTTGTAAGTAGTTTCGGATGGGAGTCATCCAAGTTGCTTCTTCGGTTGCAGCTATCACATTTACTTGCTCAAAACTTGGGGTCGGTTGCTTTAAGATGGCTACTGCTCCGGAAATAGCACCGTCTCTCATGCTAGCTTGCTTTGCCAATTCGTCGGCCTCTTGGTTCTCTTCTCGAGGGATGTGTTTAACTAAATAGTGGTCCAATCGATTGAGAAGTAACTTGGTCTTCTTTAAATATGCTATGAGTCGTTCTTCTCGAGCCTGGAATTCTCCTAGTATTTGATTTACAATAAGTTGAGAATCGCTATGAAGACACAAAGAATTGGCTCCGATTTCTAAGGCAAGTTCTAATCCAGCTATCACTGCTTCATACTCTGCATCGTTGTTAGTGGAAGTGAATTCCAACCTTATAACATAGTGCAACTTACTTCCCCTGGGAGTGATTATTACCACACCTGCCCCCGAGCCTTGTTCGTTTGATGCACCATCCACAAAGAGGTTCCACTTGATGTCTCCTGCTATCTCTGATTGCTCCTTACCTTCGTTGGTGGTGAATTCGGCAATGAAATCGGCCATGGCTTGCCCCTTGATGGCGGTGCGAGGATGGTAGGTAATATCATATTGACTTAGTTCAATGCACCATTTTAGTAGTCGTCCGGAAGTGTCGGGACGATGGAGTACCTGCCTCAGCGGTTGATCGGTTAGAACTCTGATGGAATGGGATTAAAAATAGTGTCGCAGTTTCCGTGATGTGATTAGCAAACAGTACGCTAGTTTCTCAAGTTTAGGATATCTGACTTCTGCCCCTGTAAACCTCTTACTTACAAAGTATACTGGCCGCTGCGTGCGGTTGTCTTCTCTCACCAAAGCAGCGCTTAGAGCATGAGACGATACAGCAAGGTATAGGTATAACTCTTCGCCTTCGTTTAGAGTCGAGAGTACCGGCGATTTCTGAAGGTGTTCGATTAAGTTAAGGAAAGTTGTTAAGCATTCACCAGTCCATTCGAACTTTCCTTTGTCTTTCTTTAGAGCTTCGAAGAAGGGGACGCATTTGTCCATTGCTTTGGAGATGAATCGGCTTAGGGCGGCCACTTTCCCATTCAGGCTTTGCATTTCCTTTCGGGTGGAAGGTATTTTGATACCTTTTAGAGCTCGGACTTGTTTAGGGTTTGCTTCAATCCCTCCGGCGTGGACGATGAATCCCAAGAACTTTCCTGATGACACTCCGAAGGAGCATTTTAGAGGATTAAGTTTCATTCCATATTGGCGAAGTACCCGAAACATCTCGTCCAGGTGGCTTACGTGATCGTTGGCTTTCCTTGACTTTACCAGCATGTCATCCACATATACTTCCATAGTTTGTCCTATTAGCCCTGCAAACATCTTGTTGACGAGGCGCTGGTAGGTGGCTCCTGCGTTTTTAAGTCCGAAAGGCATTACCTTGTAGCAGTACAATCCCCGGTTAGTGATGAAACTAGTGTGGTCTTGATCGGGAGCATGCATGGGAATTTGGTTGTATCCTGAGTATGCGTCCATAAAAGATAAGAGTTCGTGCCCGGCTGTGCTGTCTACAAGTTGATCGATTCGGGGAAGTGGGAAGCAATCTTTTGGGCTGGCGTCATTTAAGTTGGAGAAGTCAATGCATGTTCGCCATTTCCCATTAGCCTTCTTTACCAGCATCGGGTTGGCGATCCACTCTGGGTAGATGGCCTTTTGTATGAAGTCATTGGCAAGTAGATTCTTTACTTCTTCGTCGAGGGCTGCTGATCGTTCTGCCCCCATACTTCTCTTTCTTCGTTTTACGGGCGCCTTGGTAGGATCAATGTTTAGTACGTGGCATGCTATGTCAGGAGAGATTCCGGTCATGTCAGCATGTGACCATGCAAATACATCCAAGTTGTGGCGGAGAAAGTCAATGAGTTGTTCCTTCAATTCTGCTTTTAGTTGGGACCCGATTTTCAATAGTCTACTCGAGTCATGTTTGTCTACAGATACAAATTCCATAGCCTCTACAGGCTCGGCGGTGGCCTCCTCCTCTTTGTCCCTGGGGTCTAATTCATTGAAAGGGTCGTTGGTATATCGAAGAGGAGGGGCTTTCTTTAGTTGCTATGCTTCCAAACTTTTTGTGCAGAGGGCAACCTCTACACTCTTCCCTTTATCCTTCCTGTGGTTGTTGCGAAGTTCAGTTACATAGCAGTCTCGAGCAACATCCTGGTCTCCCTCTACTTCCCTTACTCCATTGTCCGTTGGAAATTTCATCTTTAGGCACCATGGGGCCAGGACAATTTGGAAGTCAGACAAGGCTGGCCTTCCTAAGAAGGCGTTGTAGGCCGAGTGGTTTTCTATCAGCACAAATGTCTGTTTCCGTACAACGGAGCGGGAATGGCTTCCAATTTCAACAAAGAGGTCCAGTTGCCCGAGGGGCATCTTTGCATCTCCAGTGAAACCGTGTAGTGGTTTATTGCAGGGAGAAACGTCCTTTATTGATAGTTTCATTTTGTCGAATGCATGCTTGAATAAGATATTTACGGAGCTTCCAGTGTCTACTAGAATTCGGAAAACTTCGGCTGGACCGAGCCGGGCAGAGATAACCATGGGATCCATGTGAGGGTACTGCCTTCCCTGTAGGTCACGCCTACTGAATGTGATGTTATCACACTCTTTCCGCTTCGGGTGGCGTTCTTCTATAACAGAATTAACACAGTCTTCATTATTTCTAAGCGACTTTCCATATCTTTCCACTTCTGCCCAGCTTCTGTCGGTGATGTGCGGTCCTCCCGAGATGGTATGGACCACTATCTTCTCTTGACTACAGCCGCTAGTGTTGCGATTTCCTCTGCCTATCTATGGGGAGGGTAGCCTTGGGTTCTCATTGGCAAGAGCTGGAGTCCTGTTCTGACCTTTTACATAGCGTTCCAGTCTCTTCCTTCTGATGTGTTCTTCAATCAAGTCCCAGGATGATGGCATTCATTGGTATCATGCCCATGGGATTCGTGGAAGCGGCAGAACTTTCCAGATTTTTGCGCGTTATCTGATTCCTTCTTATACAGTGGGCGTTTATATCTAACTTCATCTTGGGTGGCAAGGAAGATGTTTTCGATGGTTTCATTCAAAGGAGTGTAAGTGTCGAATCTCGGTCCTGGCCGATATAGGCGCTTTTCTCCCTTCTTGCCCCCAGCATTGTCTCTAGAATCATTTCTTCGAACGTCCTTTGCTACAGCGGGCGTGTTGCCGTGGGTTGCCTTATTTTGTTGCCCTGACTGCCCCTCAGTGGCAGGGTCTTCAAGCCTCATATATTTCCCAGCTTCATGGAAGAAATCGGGTAAAGTAGCTGGCTTTTCTTTTGTCAATCTTCTAGCAAATTTAGTATCCGGATGCACACCACTACAGAGGGCCATTAGGATAAGCTGCTCATCGGCATCTTGGACTACGGCCGCTGCGGCATTGAATCGGGTTAGGTATTGCTGTAGCTTCTCTCCAGGTTTCTGTTTGATACTGGATAAGGAATAAGCGTCCTTGGGTTGTTCCACATGAATGCAGAACTGGCTGATAAACTTTTCTTTCAACATTTCCCACGAGCTGATGGATCCTTGGGGTAAATGACAGAACCAAGAGGTAGCTAGATCTGCTAAGAATAGTGGAAAGCATTTGCACAGTACTCCCTCTGTTGCTCCACTCATGAGCATATGCTGTGTGTATCTTTGTAAGTGTACAATGGGGTCGGAGGTCCCTTTGTAAGGTTCCATTGTTGGCATCTTCCATTCTCGGGGGGTGATAGCAATTTCGATATTGCGGGCGAAAGGGTTGGTTACCCTAGCACCTATCCCTCGATCTCTTAGATCCCATTGGACGCATTCTCTGAACAAGCGTGCCATCCTTTCATCAGAATTTGGAGCAGATAGAAATGAGTTCGGTTCTGTTCTGTGGGATTGATTCCGTCCAGATGACCTGTAGGGATGGTATCGTCTATCATTCCTAATATTTTCCAGTGGCTGTCTTTGGTCTTCTGGGAGCATGTTAGGGTCAGCTACAGTTGGCCCTTGCCTTGATCTTCCCCTGCTGGGTTTTGATCTAAGCACTTCCTCGGGTCCAACTTCGGGCTGGACTCTATCTCGGCCCCGTTCATTGGTGTTTCTGTGGTTAGGCAGTACGACCGGCTCAGCTACAGTTGACCTCTGCCCGGTACCTCCCCCGTTGGGCTCGGTTCCAAGCGTTTCCTCAGGCCTAACTTCAGGATGTTCTTGGTCTCGGCTCCTACCATGGCCGCTTCTGTCGTTAGCTCCTTCGAAGAAGGAAGATCTTTGTTGTCTCTGAGATCCTCCAGACTGGGACTCACCCCATGATTCAGTGTTGCGGTTGAACTCTTCAGCATCCCTTAAGCGTGACATGAGATGGTCCACCAAGGCTTCCTGCTGGGATGTGAAGCAGCTAGTCACTTTAGCCATAAGCCTGTCTAGATCTGCCTTAGTAATTGCTGCAGGCTGTTCTGTGGCAGGGGTTGTCGGATTTGCCTGACCTTCATTTGGTACTGATGTTGGAAGGGGACGACTTACTTGATCTGTGGCCACTGGATCTGGAAGACTGCCGGTTGCGATGTTCTTTCCTTTGTTAACATCTTTCTTCTGCTTGGGAGACATGTTTTCCAAGCAATGAACGACGCTGTCAGGAAGAAGGTTAAGTGGTAGAAGCTGAAGCTTCGAGCTTCTTGTTCTCAGTGAAAGCACCAAAAATGTTTGCACAAAAAATGGACAAACACCTCCAAGTCGTATGATTTAGTTGATTTTATGTTATTCTTGTGATCTGGGTGATTTATGCAAATATATAAAAAGCAGGGACTGCACTGTAAAAGACACGCAGATTTATAGTGGTTCGGCCAGAATGTGCCTACGTCCACTTTATATGTTATTCTCCTTTACTGTTCAAATTACAAGTACAAAGCTTTGATACCAGTATATGAAAGTTGTTTGAAAGTTCTATCCGTGCTTGAGCTCTCAAACTTGTCCCCCATTGTTGTACCCCTGCCCCTCTATTTATAGAGTGAGGCTGGGGGTAGGGGTCTTGGATGTGTATAGCTGCTGGTGGGCCTGGGCTGATGTGATCTGGCCTGACACGTCTTGGTCCGGTAGCACTTGGTCCGGTGATGGGTGATCCGGTCGTGTCCTCCTTTGCTTTTGTTTCGGCAGTGGATGGAGGTAGCTGGTTCGGTAGAATTCTGGTTCGGCTATGCATGGAAGTGGGGTTTGGATCGGTAGTGCTTGGAGAGGAGATGGTTCGGTGGTTGGTTGGTTCGGTAGGGACGTGGAGAGGAGATGGTTCGGTAGTTGGTTGGTTGGTTCGGTGGTGATGTTGGTTCGGTGGTGATGTTGGTTGGTTCGGTGGTGATGTTGGTCCGGTTTGAGGTGATTTGGTGGCTCGTCCCTTGCTTCCTCGTGTTGGTTCGGTGGCGGTAGAAACGTACCCAATAATATATAAATCCTGCATATACATATATATCTAGACAAGAATATTTGTATTTATATTTTATAACAAGTCCTAAGGTTGTTGTCAACAAAACCATCATCTCAGGAACTAACAATCTCCCCCTTTTTGATGATGACAACCTTTGTTTATAAAATCTACTCCAACAAATTTGGATTCTACTCCGACTCCCCCTTATTCCAACAACTCCACCTTAATCTACTGACTCCTCCTTAATCTAAGCCTATCTAACCTATTTTATAATTCTCCCCCTTTGTCATCAACAAAAAATAAGCCTAAACTACATAACTCCCCCTTAAACTAATACTATGGAACTAAATGTTCATAACGAAGTATAATAAGCGAAAACATAAATCTAATTTATTATATATGTTGTTATATTACATAAACATATACACAAATATATACAAGTACACAATATATAAAAACTTTATCATAAAAACAATCTAATGAGAGTCCTTGACAATTGGTGACTTGTGAATCAAACAATTAGGGTAATGGAGACAAAAGTTTCCACGTTGTTCGACCAAATTACCATCTTTGTCAAAACAGACTTCTCCAACACAAATAACTTTATTGTCCTCGTCCATTTGCACTTCATCCTCTTCTTCTTCTTCTTCTTCGTCATCCTCTAATGGATTATGAATATGTATGTTAGAGGAATCATCTTCAAGCACAATAGGGTCTGCATGATTATCCATTAGAAGTTTTTTGCAAATTTCTAAGAATCTTGCCTTGTTTCTCTTGTTCATTTTCCATCCTTATTTGCATGACTTGTAATTCAGTCAACATTTGCAGAGAATCCTTCATGATTTCCTCGATCTTCATCACTCGAGCCAATGTAGTTCGTTGAAATGGACCAGAATTAGGAAAAGGGAAGGAAAATGTTGCATTTTGGTTTGATTTGGAAGAGGAGGCCATTATTTTATATTTTCAGAAGTTTATTACAGAGAAAATGAAGAGAGAAGACAGAAGAATTCGAAATATTGTGGTTTATATAACCACCAAACTGATTTTAGAGGGAAAATCAAAATTCAAATTTTACCGTTGTATGTCGACATGAGGGGTAGGGGCATGTCGACATCCTTATGAAAATTTTGACAATTTTGTTTTTCTATATTTATTTAAATATATATGTTACTATATCTATATTCTATATCTCAGTTATAAAACAAATACCTATCTCTCTTCTTAATTTAGTAAAGGTTGATTGATTCAAGGGTTTGGTCAGAATATCAACTCAGGGTTGATAAATTCAAGAGAAATAATCTCTTTACTTATATTATCTTTGAGAAAATGATGCCTGATATCAATATGTTTTGTCCTGGCATGATGAGTACGATTTTTGGATAAATTTATTGCACTTGTATTGTCACAATAAATTGGTGATTTTGAAATATTTGATCCAAAATCCTTTAAGGTATGTTGCACATAAATAACTTGAGAACAAGCCAAAGCAGCAGAGATATATTCTGCTTTAGTTGTTGATAGTGAGACAGTATTTTTCTTTTTACTAAACCAGGAAACCAGAGAATGTCCTAAAAAGTGACAAGTTCCACTTGTACTTTTTCGGTCTAATTTACAACCAGCATAGTCTGCATCATAATATGAGATTAAATCAAATGAATCATTTTTAGGGTAAAATAGGCCATAGTCTAAAGTGTGGTTAACATATCTTAGGATACGTTTAACAGCTTGGATTTCTTTGGGTTGAGATTGGTAATTTGCACAGAGATAGACACTATGCATATAGCAGGCCTACTCGCAGTTATATAGAGTAGCGATCCAATCATTCCCCTGTATAGTTTTTGATCAACATCTTATCACATGTCTTCTTTATTTAAAGCTTCATTGGTTGCCATGGGGGTGGGTTTTCCACTCGCAGTGGTCATACCAAATTTACTAATTAGATACCTAGCATACTTTTCTTGAATAATGAAAATACCACTATCTAATTGTTTTATTTGCAATCCTAAAAAGAAAGTAAGTTCACCCATATGCCTCATCTCAAACTCTTTTGTCATTATTTTAGAATACTCTTTGTTCATTTCATTGTTTGTTGATCCAAAAATTATATCATCCATATAAATCTGTACTAATTGGATATCATTTTTGCTCCTTTTAATAAAAAGAGTATTATCTACTTTACCAATTTCAAAATTTAATTGTAATAGGTAAGATCTTAGTCTGTCATACCAGGCTCTAGGAGCTTGTTTCAGACCATATAAAGCTTTCTTTAATTTGTAAACATGATTTGGAAACTTTTCATCTTCAAAAAGTGGGGGTTGTTCAACATAAACATCCTCTTTAACAAAACCATTTAAAAAGGCACTTTTGACATCCATTTGAAATAATTTGAAATTGTTATGGTTTGCGAAAGCAAGTAGAATTCTAATGGCTTCTAATTTTAATACGGGTGCAAATGTTTCATCATAGTCTATTCCTTCTTCTTGATAATAACCTTACGCGACTAACCGAGCTTTATTTCTAATGACCTCACCTTGTTCATTCATTTTATTTTTATAAACCCATTTAGTTCCTATTATAGTTTTGTCCTCAGGTCTAGGATAAAGTTCCCTTACATTATTTCTAGTGAATTGATTCAGTTCTTCTTGCATAGCAAGAATCCATGAATCATCAGATGATGCTTCCTTTGGATTTTTGGGTTCAATAGTTGATGCAAAAGCTACATTACTCATCTTGATTAGTTGAATTCTAGATCTAACAATAGATTCTATATTTCCTAGTATATTTTCTATAAGGTGATCTTCTAAAAGCCTGATCCTTTTATTGGGATGAACAGTTTCACAATTTGTTTCATTTGATTCATTATATAAAGTGACAAAATCATCTTCATCATATTTTTGAACAAAATCTTTGAAATTTTCATCAAAAGATACATGCATTATTTCTTCAATGATATTAGTTTTTAAACTGAAAACTCTGTATGCTTTACTTCTATTAGAATATCTGATGAAGATTCCTTTGTCGGATTTAGGATCAAATTTATCCAGATTGTCCTTTGGGTTTAAAATATTGGTTAAAGGTGTTTTATTGGTAATTAAAATTCATACGGTGTTTTATTGGTTAAAGGTGTAATTAAAATTCTATTCAAAATGTAACAAACTGTAGCGACTACTTCAGCCCGAAAATTTCTTGGTAATTTACAATCTGAAAGCATAGTTCTTGCACACTCTTGAATCATTCTAATTTTACGCTCTACCACTCCGTTTTGTTGTGGAGTTCTTGGAAAGGAAAAATTATGAGTTATTCCTTTTTTATTATAGAAATTCTCAAAATGTTCATTTTCAAATTCTCCACCGTGATCACTATGAATAGTTTTGATTTTTAAAGAAAGTTGATTTTGAATTCTTTTTGCAAAAGTTTTAAATAAATCAAAAGCATGACTTTTAAGTTTCAGAAAAATTTGCCATGTAAATCTAGAGTAATCATCTACAATTACAAAACATATTTACTGTGATTTATTCACTATATTTGAGATGGACCAAACAGATCTAAATGAAGTAACTCAAGGGGTTTTGAAGTTGAAATCATATCTTTTAATTTGAATGAACTCTTCCTAAGTTTTCCTAGTGGACAAGCATCGCATATACTACCTACTTTAAAATCCATTTTAGGGAGACCTCTTACTAAATCAAGTTTTGAAAGTCTAGATAAGAGTTTGAAATTCAAATGCCCAAATCTTTTATGCCAAATCAAAGGGTCACTTGTATTAGCCAAAAAACATAGGTTATCATTTGAGATTTTCATACTAAGATTATAAATATTTTTCTTCCTAATTCCTTCAAAGATAATATTTGATTTATTATCTTTGATGTGTTACTTATCCTTTTCAAATTTAATTTTGTAGCACTTATCACATAGTTGACTTATGCTAAGTAAATTGCATTTTAGATTCCTAACTAACAAAACATTAGAAATAGTAGGAGTTTTAGAGTTACCGACATTGCCGATGCCAATCACATATCCTTTTGAGTTGTCTCCAAAGTTGACCGATCCTCCATCTTCATCAATTATGTCATTCAGTATCTCCAGATTACCAGTCATTTGTCTTGAACATCCACTATCAAGTATCCATTTGTTTTTCATCATTTGCACCATTTGTCCATTGAGTGTTGATTCTTCAAAAGCCATGTAACACATCTGTTCCTGCACAATACACCAATTCGATAGATAACTTGATTTTCTATAATAACAATATGCATATTTATGAGACAATGATGATTTGGACAGTTTTGAACTTTAACAGAATCTCCAAAAATTGCCATTCTAAACTTTTTCAAAATTCAGATTATGATAACTTTGAAAACCAATGCTCCGATACCAAATGTAGGAAATGCGGATTATGGATCTTAAGGCAGAATTAATACTATAGGGGGGATGAATAGTGTTTAATGGATATTATGGAATTTTGAAATCTTTTCAAATTAAACACATACAGATGCAATTTCACAAACACAGAGACAATCACAGAATCAGACACAGATGCAAATAGTAAATAAAAGCAGTAAAGGAAAGAACACACTGGAATTTTATACTGGTTCGGAGTTACCCTACATCTAGTCCCATACAATTTCCTGTGCAGATTTCTTTTCAAATATATTGTTGATATTACAACCTCGATTTCAAGGCCACGTGATACACCCTCCTGTCTCCGAGTCTAGGGCAAACTCTCTTGATTTATCCAGGCTATAAGATCACCTAATTGATTTACGGGCTACAATCACACCTAATCGATTTGCAGGCCACAATCACACCAATTCCAATATCACTTTGATAGATAGAGAGACTCGATACACTTCTTTGATTATAAAAGATCCTATAACTCTGAATAGCACTAAGATCTTTGAGAGAGAGCGACAGAGAATCAAACTACAGATGATCGAGTTCGATTCACTTAGGATTTCGGTATTGTTTTGTTAAAATATAAGAAAATATCTGAGTGGAGAAGAAGGAGTGAAGAAATGAATAAAAAGTAACTTAAAATTCGTTGAAAACAACTGGTATTTATAGGAGAACAACAGCCATGTCCATTTGCGAAAGGTTATGACGAATAGACACTTCTTTTGAAAATTTGAAAATTGAATTTCTACGGTCACCATGTCGACATGGGGGGATGGGGTATGTCGACATGCCTATGTATATTTTGAAATTTAATTTTGCATTAAAATGATTTCTATTCTAAAACTTGTCAAAACAATTTCTAAACTGTGTAAACAATTTTGAATATAGTTTAAACATATAAAAGAGATTTAAAAAGTAATCTTAAAAATATATAATTTATAATATAAAAGTAATATTGAAAACTAAGTATAGAATATATTTTTGAAATTTAAAGCTATAATATTAAAACCAGGAGATAGTTTAAAAACAAGAGATAATTTTGAAATTAAAATATAAAAGATGGTAAGAATAGTTTAAAGCTAAAATATTTAAACCGAGAGAGATGACTTTTAAAAAGATAGTTTTTGGAAAAATAGATAAAATAAATCATTTTGAAAATTTCGTGGATTCCATTCCACTACATAAGGTCATAGGTTCCATCCCACTAAAGAGGTCGTGGGTTCCATCCTATTATTAAAGCGAGGAGGTGGATTCCATTCCACAGTTAAAATCCGAATAAAGATTTTAGTGCTATTATGAAGTTTTAACATAAATCTAGACTCTATTACTTATCTTGATATCTTGAACTCTTGAACTCTTGATTACTTGATACTAATGAGTCTTCAGTCTTGATTTCTTCAATCTTGAATTTGTTAGTCTTGAATCTCTATACTCGGTCTTGAATCTTTATATTGTACAGTCTTCATTCTCAGTACTTGCATATATATATATATCCTGCATATACATATATATCTAGACAAGAATATTAGTATTTGTATTTTATAACAAGTCCTAAGGTTGTTGTCATCAAAGCCATCATCTCAGGAACTAATAAGAACCGCTTCTAGCATTTGGTCGGGCATTTCCATTAGTAGTGGTGCTATCTCCTCTAAGGTTTACTCTGCCTCTTCTTCCTTCCATATTTGTATTCAAACCTCGTGAGATACAGATGAATAGCCTACCTAATAGGAGTCTAGAGATATAGCGTATACATACATACATACATACATACACACATATATATATATAGCAAATACAAGTACGTTACTATAGCGTTATCCCATACCTCGATCTTAACTCTAATTTCTAAGAATTATGTTTTCAAGAATCATTTTAAGTTAAAGTATTTCATAAACCATGCTCTGATACCAAGCTGTAATATCCATTATCTAGAGGCCCAAAACTAAGCGCTACAGATGCTGCGTCATCTATAGTATTAGCTTCCGGCGACTAAATACGGCTATGTTAATGGTATCAATAATATCGGAAGCACTTGAATATGAAACAAAACACAAATTACAAAAACAACTTTTTCTTCATTACATTTCAAAACCAATTGTTTCACAATCACAACACATAATCCCAAATCATTCCCACGCACAGGTCAAAGATACCCCCTTGGTTGATCAGAGTCATATGATCATAATATACCTAATACAAAACAACACAGTGAAAAATCCAACAAAACACAACAAGAACTGTAACTCCTAAATAGCTATCTGTTTGCCTCCTGCATGCCTCCGGTAGCTTATTGGTCATCCTACTAAAACCTGAAAAAGACCTTAATCCCTCAGCCTACTCAAATTAATTTTGAGCACCTGAGTGTTTAAGGGGAAAACATAAACTTCGAGTCAGACATAAAGCCTGGTGTGAATAATACTACACATCCCGGTTAAACATGTTAAGTGAGACCACGCCGCTTAGCAGAACGGGTTTCCCCTCACTAACATCCTTTTAAAACATATCTTTTGCAAACCCTTTCATAAAACCATATACTGTGCCCCTGCATCAACAATGGTTAAAACATGTATTTATAAAACATTATGGTGATATGCATACTTGAAAACAATTAGGATTTCACCATCCCCAATTAGAGTTTAATTATATCAAAGAGGGACTACCTATTCCACATTCATTTTGCTTAAGTTGATGTAGACTATCCATCTCACATCACATAGTTTTCCTAGGATGACTATGAACCCCTCATTTTGCCACTTGGTTCATGCTAGCCCCATGAATCTAATTATTTAATGTTAGCCCCATGAATTTAATGGTCTCATGTTAGCCTCATGAGTTTATTTAGATCATGTTAGCCCCATGATTCTATTTGAATTTGCAATTTGACTCATGCTAGCCCCATGAATCTATTTGTATCATGTTGGCCTCATGATTCCATATACATATAATATATATATCATGTTAACCCCATGATTCTATTTATATCGTGTTAGGCCCATGATTAACCTATTTCCATTAGTAACCCCAACTTAGGTCATATTCCTTTATCGTTTCTGTTGGTACCCTCAAAACCCTTAGGGATATTAGACGGTCTGAACCAGTATAAAAATCTCACTATGTTAATCATGTTAACATAATCATGCTGGACGTAGGGATATTATATTGCCCGAACCAGTTATCAAAACAAAGCTGCATATAACGCAGCCTGACTTTTTCAACCAAATAAAACTAGATGTAGGGATATTGGACAGCCTGAACCAGTATAAAAACCCATTTATGTTAATGATATTAACATAGCCACACTGGACGTAAGGATATTAGATAGCCTGAACCAGTGCAAAAGACCATGCACATGATTTGAAATGGTTGTAAGACGCTATCTAACTTCACAGTCAAACATCAGTCTTCCCCAAATAGCGGAGCGGATCGTGCTAAGTGCACGAATATGAAACTGCACCCAAACAGTTAGGTAGGTCATACCAAGCGTGCAGCAAAACATGCGTGCTAAAAATCAAGCTCAGAAAGTATGAACTACACAAGAAGTAATTCAGGAAATGGCAAGGAAAAGCAACACTTGGAATGTACTATAGCCTATCAATCAGGTGCAATTCAAGAAACTACTTAAAGCTTGCCAAGTAAACATCAAAAACAAGGATTTTCCTATATTTACTAAGTCTTGCTAGTATACACTAAATACTGCGCTCATATGTACACGACCCGTACTTCTACATACACTTTAAAAAGTGCAAAAGAAAAATAATGCGCTCCAATTAAACAGAACCGCATTACAAGTCTAACTCAGACTCATAGGAAGAACTAGTTATAATCCTTATCCGATGATATAATCTACGGGAATGCAGTGCTGAATGTCGAGGAGAACTGCCCTCAAGTTGAAGAGTTGGAGGTGAGTCGT
This sequence comes from Allium fistulosum, assembly GCA_030737815.1. Lineage (NCBI taxonomy): Eukaryota > Viridiplantae > Streptophyta > Magnoliopsida > Asparagales > Amaryllidaceae > Allium > Allium fistulosum. Next base: position 371,679,421 of record CM060908.1, read on the forward strand.
TCAACTCAATAATGACAACCGATGAACGATTGGAGGCAGCGCGACTGTAAATAGTATGAGGATCGTAACTGGCATCGGCCCAATGGTCACTGTAGTCATGATGATCAAATTCATAGTCTATACGATTGTATAAGAAATTTAGATCAAACCCTAGCCAGAAGTGAGTGAAAACGTCAGTTGCATGCTTCACACCGATCTTTGTCTTAGCTTTTCCTATCTTCATATCGTGAAGCTTTTCCAAAAGGATTCCCTATCTAACCCCCTCAAGAAACTGCGACAGAGTCCAAGCAAGCTTCACACTCTAGGGTTAATATTTTATTCCCAAGGGCATTCACACGTCCCATAGAAACCATCCTAGTTTGTTCGATCTCACACAAAAGTTGATCCCTTGTTTTCTTAGTGGTCCTAGAAAAAGGACCAAAGAGCTCTTGCATAGAAGAAAGGTAAGGTGAAGCGCGTGTTTCAGAAATTCCCAATTGCTTCTTATAATGATCCTCCAACACATTAAACTTAGTCTCATAATAGTTTTTCAAATCATTCTTTCATTTGAGAACATCGTCTGGATCAGCCCCAAAAGAGGGTGCAGGGGAAGAACCTGGTCTAGAAGTAGCGCTAGATTCAAGGCTACAGAGGGGGCACCATCAACACTAACCCGCTTTGCAATCTGCCCATCTAATTCTTCAACTTTATGTTCCAAAGCTTTAATTTCATCCATGTAGACAACCTCGTATACTCATTCCACATCTTTCTATAAATCTTACAATTTTGCAACTCTAGCCAAAGCAGAATTAACCATCTTTTTAAAAATGGCCATCTCTGGGTCTTGATCAAAAGAAGTGGGCTGAAAATTAAACGAGCCCACACAAAATGGAACTAAAGAAAAAAAACAACCAGGTGAAGCGCTCACAAGAAACACATAAACTCTACAAAAAACTCTAAACCTACCTAATATAGTTACAACTTAGGAGAAATATTTATCCACATAGAAGCTTTGCTAAGATAATGTCCAAATGTGCAAATTTACAAAATCATATTCTTACGCGATTTCCAACAATATTACCCTAAGACACCTAAGACATAGTGGCTAAAGGCGGGACTGAACTAATAGGGAAAGTCCTTTAGGGGTCATAAAAAGCTCCAACCCAATGGTTCATTGGTCCTTTCGCATTTACTTCAAAACCCACAATTTTACATAAGAAATTATGATCAAGTGAAGGGTAGAAATATTCAAGGACATCCCTGGCATGTTGTAGGAAAATCTACCCCTTCTTGCCCTCAATTCTCTCCCGTCTATGTTTTTCTGAGGAGGTGATCTTACCTCTAGCGTCATGCAAGGAATCCTCAAGTTCATAAATCTTCAATATGGCTTTCTCTCTTGTGTTTTCCAAAGTATTAATCAGCACTGCTTTAGTTTGTTAGTATTCCTCGAAAAGCCTCTAAAGAATTTATGAGCATCAGCCTTCCATCCTTCGCTTCTTGTTTGAGAAAAATTCTTTGCTTCCCCGCCTTCAATGTTTTCTTCTCCTCCAATTTGGCGAGCGATTTGCGTAGACATATCCTCTATAGTTTTTGCAAGCCGTGCTATTTCACCCTCATAAACAATGCCATAAAGCTCCTCACCATCTTTCAAAGACTGTTGTATTCCTTCCAACTTTGATTCAGCATACTCGACCCTTGCATGCAACTTAGTGTTAAGGCATGCTAACGTTTTAGTGCATCTTTTGCTTCTCTAAGTTCCTCATGGGCACCTTTCAACTCCCTCTCAAGCCTCCCATTATCCAACATCAGACAAATGTTTTCCTCTTCTAGAGACTCGGTAGAGGTCATGGCTGAACCTCGAATTCAGTCATGCTCATGTCATCAGAACCGTAAATGATGAGGGCAGAAGGAATGTCAAATTCAAAGGCTTCTTTAAATTCAAACACAGTCTCATGGGGGCCAACCTAATAGGTAATAAGTTAATTTTGACTCAAAGAAAATAAAGAGTGCATCGGATAAAAATCAAATAAAAACATCTATTATTACTTACATCGATTTAATAAACCTATATATAAAGAAAATAAAAAAGTTAAGTAGAATTCAATCCTTGTGTAAGTTTCCGAGCCTACGCCTAAACAACTCAATGTGAGGACCGTTAGGTGGAAAAGAGCCACTTTCTAGGTTGTAATGCCATCGACGTAGTACAAAGTCACTAAGGGCTTCCTTCACTTTAACTACCTGATCAATTTTGGAAAGTAACCCTTGAGCCTCATCCCTAAGTGTTGTAAAAGGTTCATCTAATTCTTTCTCGTGCCTAATGATAGCCGCAGCACCAAGATCGAGATGGCCTAGGGTTTGTGTTTTAAGTCTAACTTCGCTTTCCTTTAACAGTTTAGTAAACATAACTTCTTCAAAAGACTAAAACAAACAAAGTAATAAAGTTGACGTGTTCATTTACAAGACAATAACTAAATAGAAATAGCTATGTAGAAAAGCCAGTATGATAAAAATCGAAAACAACTTTCATTGCATATTGAAAGAAGTCACAAAATTCACATACAAAAATTAAATGTCTACATGAGGATTTGGAATAACCCTAGTTTTCTTAGACCCCTTGGCACCTTTAGATGGTTCTTCTTCCCATATTTCCTCCTCATCCTCCTTAACTATTTACAAAGAATCGGGGGAAATGGCAATCTACGTAGCAACCTCCTCATCCCACTTAGTTTGGCAGTAGGCATAAGCTTTATCGATCAAGGCTGAGTCCCCTAGAAAATCAAGTTTGACCGCCTCCTTGAACTGATGCCGAGCTGGGACGTACAGTTTGTAGAACAAGGTGGAAGTACTCTCCTTAAGTCTCTTCCACAACATTGCCAGCTCCACACCCTTCTCCTTCAACCCCACATCCTTCTCCTAAAGCTCATGATCCTTCAAGGCCTATGTAACACCCCTAATTTTTGATAACATTATGTAGGAGATTTAATTAGATAAATTAAATAGAATAATGTAAGAATTAGAATGATAAGGGGATTGAGATTTGAAAATATAAATTAAGGTTGTGCTTAATAATAAGATAAATGGGCTAAAATGGTTTTAAGCTAATTAATTTAGATATGGGCATAAAAGTAAATAGCTGTATAATAAACGGCTATGCATTTTCAATTGCCCATTCATGTTTCACTTTCTCATTTTTCACGTTCGTTCTAAAAACCTAAAACCGCAAAGTAATCAAGAGGAGCCGGCCATTGCTAGGAAGAAAAGAGAAGAGAAATCAAAGTAAAGCTAAGGATTAAAGCTAGGGGAATAAATCTCAATCTCATTCTAGTCTCCTTATCATAATCAAGGTGAATAATAATTTATACCATCTCAATTTTTTTTATGATCATATGTTTTTGGATTTAAAATTAAATTCATTTTTATGATGTTTTGGATGATGATATGCTTGAATTTATAAATTGTTTAATTTAAACAATGTTGTTTAAATGAGGATTTATGCGGTTTTAGGGCAAAACCGATTGTTAGTGATCTTTGAATGTCATGGAAAAAATTTATGTTATGTAAAACATGATTTTGGAGTTGGGTTTTAATTTTAATAATTTTCCAAGCAATGGAAAGATTATTATGAATTTTCAAAGAAAAATATGGTTAATTGGGTTTAGAAATTAATTTCATAAATTATATTGAGAATTTGGGTCTGAAATTTTGATATGTTAGATAACATGATGAAAGTGAATTTCTGTAATTTTTAGGGATTTTTCTTAAGTGATTTGCTATGGAAATTAAATTATTTTAGAACGACTTATTTGCAACATTGGTTTTGCTTAATGGAAGGGCCTATTTGCTAAATTAACCTTGGTTTAGATCTGAAATTAAGCGACAGTTATTTTGGTAAAGAATTTGAAAAGTTAAGGTAACCAACCATATGCTTACACGTGGGCAGGTTAGTTAGAAAGTGTTTGATTTAATTGGTATTAAATCAGGTTTACCTAGAAAAGTGAGTTCCGCCTCTATTTAGAAGCACCTTTCGACTCCAATGCTTCCGCTCTATCTCAGTCAAAACCAACCCAGGCCGAAATTAATACACAAGGTATCACTTAGATGGTACGTAGTGGATGGAGAAAGGTGGAAGGTTTGGTACTGAAAGATTGCTTCTGATGGAGTCGATACCTTTGTTTGTTTTAAAAAGTTAAGCGCCTGCCTTTGTTTTATTAAAGATTTCGAAGGAGACAAAACAAATGCTTTCGAAAGGGGTTTTCTAATAGCTTTCAAAGGGGTTGCCATCTATGTTTTAAAGTATAAGCTTTTGAATGGGTTTCTTTACTTATAAAAATGATGCTTTCGAAAGTAGTGGTTCCAACTAGGTCAAAACCCAGCCGCTGTTCTTTTTCCTTTCGAGTGTATTGGAGTCATCAATGCTTTCAAAGGGTAACCTTTGTTTTAAACTTATACTAAGCCACTTCCTAAATGCTTTCAAAAGGGTCTAATGGTTTCGAAGGCAATGGCCTTGAAAGGGGGTTTCTATGCTAACTTTCAGTGTTTTGTTTAAATGATTTGAAGCTTTCGAAAGAGGTGGTGTCGAAGGCATCATGTTTTCCCCTAAATACTTTTATATGATAAAGAATGGTTTTGAAAGAGATACTTTCTTTTATATTCACTTTGACCCAAATGATATTTTCAAACATGAACCCAATGGTTTCGAAAGAAGGAATTTCAATGGTTTCGGAAGGGATACTTCCAAAGGTTTCGAAAGGGGTACTTTCAATGGTTTCAAAGGTATGCTTCTAAAAGTTAATAAGTAATACTTTTTTACATTCAAAAGGTTTTGAAAGAGAGGTTTTAAAGTGTTTCGAAAGGCAAGGGCCTAATGTTTTGAAAAGAGATTTATGTGCTTTTGAAAGAGGTTATCCAGTGAGGTGGAAAGCAAGGTTTTGAAGGTTTCGAAAGCATTAGTTTTCAAAACAGATAACCCAATCTCATTTTAAAAGAAAACCATGGCATAAATAAATAAAGTGTTTTGAAAAGGAGTTTTAGAAGAAGTTTTCTTTGATTAAAAGGTTAAAGGGATTAACCAAGTTATTGTGTTTGCTTCTTCATATATGTATATATTCACATTGTAATGGACCCATAGATGTATTTGGGGAAAGGGCAGAATAACCAGCTAGATTGACCCAGTGGTGAATATAAATTAAGTTAACTCCTGAATGAGTAGAATTGCATCCAGGAGGTCAGAAAGACCAGAATAAAGGATGCTAAAATATTAAAGAAAGATATTGGCAGGGGCCAATAGGTTCATAGTAAGCCCATGAAAACTATATTTGAATTAAGATATTGACAGATGTCAATAGGTTCCTAATCAGCCCATGAAAAGTAGGATAAGAAGAAAAGATATTGGAGTTACCAATAGGTTCCTAGTCAGCCCATAAAAACTAGGATAAGAGTAAAGATATTGGAGTTACTAATAGGTTCTTAGTGATCCCATGAAAACTATGTAACTGGACAGGGAGTCCATAATCATTTTACCAGTTATTATTCAGCCTATGAAACTATTATGTTAATAGTAATCATAGAAACTATAACTGAGACAGATAGTCAAAATGAATGGGGATGGGGAATCCAGAATTGATTCACTTATTTTTCATATCATCATATCATAATGTTTTGAATTGTTTTAACCATTGTGGATGCATGAGCATAGTATATGGTTTTATAAAGGTTTTAAGATACTAGTGAGGGGAAAACCCGTTCCGCCAAGCGGCGTGGTCTCACTAGATATCTGAATAGTTTGAGATGGTAGATTATTATTCATACCAGGCTTTATGTCTGACTCGAAATTTATGTTTTCCCCTTAAACTCTCGGGTACTCAATTGTTTTTGAGTAGTTTGAGAGTTGGGGTTTTTAGGTACCTCTTTAGACGAATAAGCTTCCGGAGACGTGTAGGAGGCATGATAGCAACTTAAAGTTCTCTTTTATTTTGATTCTGTTGTGTTGGTGTTGTAATGGCAAAGTTGTTTAATTGCCTATATACTCTGATCATCCAAGGGGGCATCTTCATATGTCGCTCTTAGCGTATGTTGTAATAAATATATTTCCTCTGAACGTGGTTAACGATTATGGGATTATGTAATGAATTTTAAATGTTTTGAAATGGAATATGGATCTTGTTTGATGTTATAAAAAATTTCCATATTCGTGTGTATCAATGTATCTAACATTGCCATATTTGGTCACCGTGGTTTATTAATTATGGATGACTGCAACATCCACAACCGTTAGTTTTGGGCCTCCAAGTAGGGGAATGTTACAAGTTGGTATCAAAGCATAGGTTTATGAAACTTCAAATGAAATTTAAACCTAAAAGATTTTTCAAACATAATCCAATGAATCAGATAATAAGATCGGGGTTTGGGCTAACGCTATAGTATCGTATCTATATTTGTTATTTAGTTATATATAAGTACGTATTCCCCGCTCTCTTAGACCGTTCTTCTGTATCTTACTAAGGCTCGTATATAGATTTACGAGAAAGGAGATATGGAAGCAGGAAACGGAAAAGGACATCTCGGTGGAGGAAGCACCACAACCAATGGAAATGCTCGACCCACCACTAAGAGGAACTCAGGTCAACCGGATAATGCTAATAAGCAAAATGCTGATGCTAATGTGGGTGCTGGGAATCCACCAGTAGATATGGGACGATGTATCAGTTCTTCGTCAACATGATGCAAGCAAGAGTTACTGCTGGAGTTGCTGGAAATGTTGGAGAAGCTAATCTTGTGGCTCCAGTTTGGAATAATTATGCTAAGCCAAGCAAGGACTATAGTGGTCTGGGTGGAAAGCCATTTGTGCGCACAGAGAATGCCATTGGGGTAGAGAATTGGCTATTTCATTGTGAGCTTATCTTTGCTGATTTGGGTTTAAATGACGGACAAAAGAGAAGGTTGGCCTCTAGGAGGTTACAAGGGTCAGTGCTTCATTAGTGGAATAGTGTTACTATCGGAGTTTCGGAGGAGCAGTTGACTTGGGCAGATTTTAGAAGGAGATTTGAGCAGAAGTTTGTGTTCGAATTTTCTAAATCAGAGCCGATGAGGAAGTTTATGGATCTAGAGTAAGGAGAGATGTCGATTGTTGAGTATGCCACTAAGTTCGATGAGTTGTCCTGTTATGGACATAATACTATAGGCACTGTCATCAGAAGGAACGAGAATTTCATTAGAGGATCGAGGCCCGAGATTGCTAGGGCGACCCTGCCACATCTTTGCTATCTTAGTAATTTAGTTGTGGAGATGGCCATTCGCCATGAGGAGATGCTTGCTAGTTGTGCTAGAGAGAGGCCAGTGGAAATTCAAGGTTTTTAATGGAAGAAGAGAAAGTTATTTAAGAAGAAAGGAGCCTGGAAGGGAGATACCTCCAAGAAGGCAAAGGCATAGTTAATTTGCTATAAGTGTGATAAGAAGGGTCATTATGCGAATGAGTGCCGGTCAGTTAATGGGAAAAAGGCTGCAAATAAGAAGAATGTGAAGTGCTTCAACTGTGATCGAGTTGGGCATTACAAGAATCAATGTCCAGAGCCAATCAGGGCAGACAAAAGGAAAGTTTCTGCTATTGGACCAGCATCAGCTAGGCCTACTATAGCTAATAAAGGGAAGACTGTGATGGAAGGTACGCTTTTGACTTAGAGTATTCTAGTTAGGGTACTTTTTGATACCGGTGCATCACATTCATTTATATCTCAGTGTTTGTTTGATAGATTATGCTTAGAACCCACCTACCTTGTTACTTCCTTAAGGGTTGTGAATCAAAGAGGATGGTATGCAACTCTAGGGTTGAGATGTGACCAGTTAGAACTTGATTTCTTAGGTCATAAGTTTGCATGCAGCTTGTATGTTATTGATTTCACAGGTTCTGTTATCCCACTTTTTGGTCAAAGCTGGAATATCAACAGAATTGGCAAGGAAGGATGAATATCAGGATTAGAGATCAATTGGAAACAAGGCTACAAATGGATGTCGTCGAAATTTGGTCGGGCACCGATCGGGACGGAATCGATTGGAGATGATGATGAGGACTAGAAAAGGCTATGTTTCAAATTTCAGGTTAATTGGAGTTCGTATGGACAAGATATGATCGATACGAGTTGGAGGAGATATGCAGTTCGTATCCATCAAAAGGTCGAGGTGATGGTCCATTCGAATCCATCAGGTTCGAATCCACCAGTATGACATCACCTCACTCTATTCGAATCCATCGGGTTCGTATCCATTGGAAGGGCCATACGATCGTATCCATCAACTTCGTATCGATACTCATGTTTCGTATCGATCGCCTACCACCCACTTCGTATCCATCGGTTGGAGTGCCTGTCGTCTCTAGTTCGTATCCATCAGGTGGCCATACTTAACTGATTATTCGTATCCATCGAGCCACAGCTAAAACTGCTTGTTCGTATCCATCTACTCTGGTCGATACGAACAAGAGTTGGGTTGATGGATGCGAACGAGGCTACCTGAACATCTCCACCGATCTAACATATGCAACGGTCATCGATACAAACGAGGCGAAGTTCATGGATGCGACACGGTCATCTCGGAGCAAAAGGCGGATCGATGCGAGGGGTGCGCGCCACGTCACTGCAAACCACGTGCATTATCGATGCGAAGGTCGTCGATACGAAACCATGGATTCGAACAAGGCAGTGCACACGGAACCTTGATCCCGTATCGATCATATCTCACAAATCCCTGATCCAAATGCCACGAAATTTTCATAGTAGCCTCCATACAAGGTAAAGAACCCCCTGCCAAGTTTCAGCTCGATTGGAGCATTTTTTGATCGATACGAAGTTGTTTCGAATCGATCACGGATTGAGTCGAAACTTGGTGGGACCGGACGCGTGGGCCCCCTCACGTGCCAAAAGGAGTATCCCAAAGTTTGAGTGCGATCTCAGCCTCCTGCGCCTATAAATAGCCCCCTGGAGCCTGCAGAAAGGGGATCTTTTTTGGCCTTTAAACGTCCAGACTCTACCGGATTCAATTCTACTTCTTTTCATTGCTGTTATACTCGAATTCACTCATTGTATCTGCTGTAATCATTTGTAATCAGCAAAGAACATCAATAAAAGATAAAAACCTTGAAGTGGACGTAGGCCGGAGATAGCCGAACCACTATAAATTGTGTGTCACTGTTCATTATTTCTGGATTGCTGTCTGTTGCTAGCTTAGATCTGAGATTTGTGTCTGAATATTGCTGATTTGTATTCATACACTGGTGCTTTCACAATACTTGGGGTTTATGACCATTTTTGGCGCAAACACTTTGGTGCTTTCACTGAGAAGGACTAGCACTCGCTACGCAAGATTTGAAGTTCAGATTTGAAATCTTGAAGGTTTGAAAGACAATGACTCGACAAACAAAACAGAGGGCTGAGCGAAGTCAACAAGGAAGAAGTCAAGAGGCATCCTCCGGAGCTGGAGAAGGACAAGCTTCGATTTACATTACTAGAGACGAAATGGAAGCCATGGAAAATTCATTGCATGAGAGGTTGCTAAAGAGTCAACAGGATATGATGCAGACTTTCTTCGAGCAGATGAGGGCTGCAGGAACACAAAACCTTGGACCAACAACAGCGACTGCAAATGTGGAACAAGGAACTAGGGTTGCAAAACCCAACGGAGGACAGAATACCGAACCGGAAGGCAATCAGCAAGGGCTTGGGGGCAGGCCCGCAGGATCCAACACAGACGGACCTTTGGAAGGAGTTCAACAGGCTAGGGCCAACGTTGCTGCTAATGAGCTACATGAAGAATATGTGCCGGAGTTCCCTCGGGAGCATGGGGGCAACCCCTGACAGACAACGCTGGATTAGCAGAAATCATTAGGAAGACTATGCGTGGAGGTTTGACTAGCAGAGATTTGGAAGGAGTGAACCGAAGTCCGTTTACTCAGGAAATCAGGATAGCTCAGAATCCACCCAAGTTCAAGCTACCTAGCATGGAGGTATATGTTGGCAAGGCTGATCCAACCGATCACCTGATGAGATACACCAGACACATGGAAGTGCTGGGGGCATCAGAGGAAGTAATGGCCCGGTGTTTCCCTTTATACTTGACGGACTTAGCGGCAATGTGGTTTAGGCAGTTGGGAGAAGGATCTATCAGGACTTGGAGGGAGTTGGTGGACAGGTTTTTGGGACAGTTTCGAGTTCATATCAAGAGGCTGAAAAACGTGATGACGCTGACATCGGTAAAGCAAAGGACGGATGAATCGCTTAGGGCTTTTCTAACTCGGTTCAATGCGACGGTAGCTTCGGTGGATCGGCCGGATCCATCGATGGTTTTGATGGCGGCAGTGTCGGGAGTCAGAGAGGATTCATATTTTAAGGTATCTTTAATACGATACCCACCACTGGATCTCAGGGAATTCATTCACGAAGCTGAAAGATTCCTTCGGCAAAAAGATGCATGTATGGACTTAAAGTTAAAGGAGGTGAATGCGACTGAGGATGGAGGACCATCCAATGGAAGCTCGGATAAAGATAAAGGAAAAAGAAAGCTGGACGATGATTCAGGAAAAGCCAGAAAGCGATGGAAGGACCCAAAGTTTTCCACATACACAGGATTAAACGAGACGCTAGAGCGGATATACATGGAAACCCGGAATCGCCTTCCTTACCTGAAGGCCAGCTAGGAGAGAACCTTCTGAGCAAGAAAGGGCATCAGGTAGGCATTGTCTCTTCCATGATTTAGACGGACATGATACCAACAGCTGCAGGCACTTAAAGGACATAATTGAAGAACATGTGAGGAATGGACAATTGAGGCAGTATGTTGGGGCTCAGAATGCAGCGGTGGAGTAGGAGCAACCACCGCCTACCTCAAGCCATGAGGGTGTGAGGCCCAGGAATGATGGTCGATTGGTCATCAATTGACCGGGGTAATATGAAATAAGTAACAAACCATTGGCGAGCAACCAAGTCATTTACACATGTATGGGGACGGAGGAAGCCCCTAGACATGCTCTGAATGATGATAAACCACGAAGCCATGGTTTGCGAAATCTGTCTTTTGTTTTTGGATTGGACACTTGGTTTTCTGGTTTGATTTTGGAGTTCGGTTTGAACTCCTAGTTTTGTTTGCTTTCTGTTTTGGATTTTCGTTTGGATACTGGTTTCTGTTTTGGATGCTGGTTTGGATTTCTGATCTTTTTGGTTTGACTTGGATTTTGGATTAGATTTTGACTGGATTTTTGTTTGGGTTTTGATAAACGGTCGTCAAGTATGGATTATACCTGGCAAGGGGTGAGTCGTTTTGCCCGAACGCGGTAAAGTGACTCATTCAGGTCGTTGAGTATGGACTATGCTCAACAAGGGTCCAGAGCGACCAGGATTCGGCTTAGGACTTAAGCCATGGCATTACTTACGTCCAGGGACACTGGACCAAGGTTGTCAAGTGTGGATTGCATTTGGCAAGAACCCCGAGAGGTTAGCTCAACGTCCAGGGACACTGGACTAAGGTCGTCAAGTGTGGATTGCGCTTGGCAAGAACCCGGAGAGGTTAGCTCAACGTCCAGGGACACTGGACCAGGGTCGTCAGGTGTGGATTGTGCTTGACAAAAGCCCAGAGAGGTTATGGATTTAGATATCGGCCCGGAGAGGACCTGGATTCGGTTATTGGCTGTTGGATAAGGATGGAATGGAACTCGGTTATCGAGTCTGGATGGCATGGAATTGGCAATGGACTTTGGATATCGGATTCGGAATTATTCAAAACACACCTTATTATCACAAGGCATGTTTTGGGGGGCAAATGTTATCCCACTTTTTGGTCAAAGCTGGAATATCAACAGAATTGGTAAGGAAGGATGAATATCAGGATTAGAGATCAATTGGAAACAAGGCTGCAAATGGATGTCGTCGAAATTTGGCCGGGCACCGATCGGGACGGAATCGATTGGAGATGATGATGAGGACTAGAAAAGGCTATGTTTCAAATTTCAGGTATTGGAGTTCGTATGGACAAGATATGATCGATACGAGTTGGAGGAGATATGCAGTTCGTATCCATCAAAAGGCCGAGGTGATGGTCCATTCGAATCCATCAGGTTTGAATCCACCAGTGTGACATCGCCTCGCTCTATTCGAATCCATCGGGTTCGTATCCATTGGAAGGGCCACACGATCGTATCCATCAACTTCGTATCGATATTCACGTTTCATATCGATCGCCTACCACCCACTTCGTATCCATCGGTTGGAGTGCCTGTCGTCTCTAGTTCGTATCCATCAGGTGGCCATACTTAACTGATTATTCGTATCCATTGAGCCACAGCTAAAACTGCTTGTTCATATCCATCTACTCTGGTCGATACGAACAAGAGTTGGGTTGATGGATGCGAACGAGGCTACTTGAACATCTCCACCGATCTAACATATGCAACAGTCATCGATACAAACGAGGCGAAGTTCATGGATGCGACACGGTCATCTCGGAGCAAAAGGCGGATCGATGCGAGGGGTGCGCGCCACATCACTGCGAACCACGTGCATTATCGATGCGAAGGTCATCGATACGAAACCATGGATTCGAACAAGGCAGTGCACACGGAACCTTGATCCCGTATCGATCATATCTCACAAATCCCTGATCCAAATGCCACGAAATTTTCACAGTAGCCTCCATACAAGGTAAAGAACCCCCTGCCAAGTTTCAGCTCGATTGGAGCATTTTTTGATCGATACAAAGTTGTTTCGAATCGATCACAGATTGAGTTGAAACTTGGTGGGACCGGACGGGTGGGCCCCCTCACGTGCCAGAAGGAGTCTCCCGAAGTTTGAGTGCGATCTCAGCCTCCTGCGCCTATAAATAGCCCCCTGGAGCCTGCAGAAAGGGTATCTTTTTTGGCCTTTAAACGTCCAGACTCTGCCGGATTCAATTCTACTTCTTTTCATTGCTGTTATACTCGAATTCACTCATTGTATCTGCTGTAATCATTTGTAATCAGCAAAGAATATCAATAAAACATAAAAACCTTGAAGTGGACGTAGGCCGGAGATAGCCGAACCACTATAAATTGTGTGTCACTGTTCATTATTTCTGGATTGCTGTCTGTTGCTAGCTTAGATCTGAGATTTGTGTCTGAATATTGCTGATTTGTATTCATACACTGGTGCTTTCACAATACTTGGGGTTTGTGACCATTTTTGGCGAAAACAGGTTCCAGAATCATTTTAGGTATGGATTGGTTGGGTAGGTATGATGCTAGAATATTTTTCTAGGATCGGGAGATATCACTGAGACATCCTGATAGTCCTAACCGAGCAATATTTTCAATGGAGAATTATGACCGGAGTAGTTGTGCTTTATTAAGTGCAATGGAAGTGGAAGAAGAGCTAAGTCAGGTTCGAGTAGCAAAAGAGTTTGCAGATGTCTTTGAGCCAGTCACGGGACTACCACCGAAACGAGCTGTTGAGTTTCGGATAGATCTTGTGCCAGGAGTTGAACCTGTGAGCAGACCACCTAGTAGGATGACACCTATCGAGATGAAGGAATTGAAGGTCCAGCTAGTGGGTCTATAAGGAAGGAATTTTATTAGACCAAGCAGTTCACCTTGCGGAGCGGCTACGGTGTTCGTGAAGAAACCAGTCATTGAGGATGTGTATCGACTATCGTAAGTTGAACGAGAGGACGATAAAGAATAATTATCCTTTGCCGAGGATTGATGATCTATTTGATTAGTTGAGTGGAGCAAGAGTGTTTTCCCAGTTGGATTTGGCGATAGGATTTCATGAGTTAAGAGTGGTAGAGGACAGCATTTCAAACTAGATATGGTTCGTATGAGTGGCTAGTAATGCCATTCGGGTTAACAAATGCACCTACTTTCTTCGTAGATTTGATGAACCGAGTCTTCCGAGAGTATTTGGATAGATTCGTGTTGGCGTTTATAGATGACATTTTAGTATACTCTAAGGATGAAAGAGAGCATGAAGATCATCTTAGAGTTGTGCTTGAGATGCTAAGGCAGCATCAGCTAAAGGCGAAGTTTTCCAAGTGTCATTTTTTGAAGAAAGAGGTGAAGTTTCTTGGTCACGTGGTTTCAGAGAAGGGCTTGTCAGTCAATCCAGATAAGATCGAAGCTGTTAATAATTGGAAGAGACCAGAGACGGTGACTGAGATTAGAAGTTTTCTTGGACTTGCTGGCTACTACCGGAGATTCATCAAGGATTTCTCGCGGATAGCAACACCTTTGACTAAGCTAACTAGGAAGGAGGTGAAGTTTGTTTGGTCCGATAAATGTGAGGAAACATTCCTTAAGTTAAAGCATTAGTTGACCAATGCACCAGTGTTAGCAGTTCCAAACGGAAACCAAGGGTTCGTGGTGTATACTGATGCATGGGGGACTGGATTAGGAGCTGTGTTGATGCAGAAGGGTAAAGTGATTGCCTACGCTTCACGACAGCTTAGACCGCATGAAGTGAGATATCCTACTCATGATTTGGAGTTGGCAGCGGTGATCTTCGCATTGAAGAATAGGAGACATTATCTCTTAGGAGAGAGAGAGAGGTTTGAGCTATACATATATCATAAGTCTTTAAGATACTTATTCTCTTAGAAGGAGTTGAATATGGGATGGCAGAGGTGGCTGGAGTTTTTGGCTGCTTATGATTTTGGTATAGAATATACTTCTGGGAAAGGAAATAAGGTAGCGGATGCTCTTAGCAGAAGAAATCAGAATGTGGTGTTAGCTATGTTGGCAGAATGGAAGGATTTAGAAGCTTTGACTACTTATAGTGTGCAGTTAAGATCGACTGCTAGTTCTAGTCAGAGTACTGTCGTGTTGTCCTGTTTGGAAGTTCGACCAGTGTTGATCGAGAGAATTGCTTCTAAGTAGAAGGAGGATCCATTATTGGCTGAGAAGATTAGAAGGCTTGAGGTTGAACGGAGATTGATGACCTAAAAGATTTTAGTCTTGACCAGAGGGGATGGTTGTGAAAGAGGGGACGATTATGTGTTCCAAATGTTGAGGACTTGAGGAAAGAATTTCTTGGAGAATGTCATCGATCCAGGTTTATGATTCATCCTAGAGGGACCAAGATGTATCAAGATATGAAGAGGAGCTTTTATTGGGAAGGTATGAAGAGGGATGTTGGCTTGTGGGTTAGGCAGTGTGAAAACTGTCAACAAGTGAGCCAAATATCAAAAGCCGAGTGGGTTGCTTCAGCCTCTAGAGATTCCAATTTGGAAATTGGATTCGATATCCATGGATTTTATAGACGGGTTTCCAAGGTCAAATAGGGGAAATGAAAGTTACGGGTCGTAGTGGACTAAGAGTGCCCATTTCATTCCAGTTAAGTCAACCAGGACGGCACCTGTTTTAGCCAAGTTATACATGAAGAACATAGCTAGACTACATGGAGTTCCTAGTAGCATAGTCAGTGACAGAGATGCTTTGTTCACTAGCGAATTCTGGAAGGGTCTACAAGATGTGTTAGGCACTAAGCTCAAGATGAGTACTACATATCACCCTCAGACGGATGGGCAGACAGAGAGAGTCAATAAGGTACTCGAAGATTTGTTTAGAGCTTGTGTATTGGACTTTGGTGGATCTTGGCAAGATTACCTACATTTGGTTGATTTTTCCTATAATAACAGTTATCAGACTAGTATAGGAATGGCGCCTTTTGAAGCTTTGTATGGAAGGCCATGCAAACCACCAACATGTTGGTTGGAGACAGGAGACATATTGGTCATAGGTCCAGATTTGGTTAGGGAGGCGACATAGAAGATTGAGTTGATCCGAGAAAGGATGAAGAAAGCTAAGTCCAGACAGAAAAGTTACGTAGATAAGAGGTGTAATGACCTAGAGTTATCAGTTGGAAATAGGGTTTTCATTAAGGTATCACCGATGAAGGGTGTGGTACAGTTCGGAAAGTCGGGGAAACTGGCACCGAGATATGTTCATCCATTCCAGATTATAGAGAGAATTGGAAAGCTCGCATACAGAGTAGAGTTGCCGAGCAGTATGGCAGGTGTCCATAATGTATTTCATGTGTCTCATCTTCGTAAGTATGTGCATGATCTAGAGACTACTATTCCTCCGACAGGGTTGGGAGATTTGATAGTAGAGCCTAATTTGACTTTTGTTGGACAACCAGTTCGGGTTGTAGCGAGAGATGAGAAAAGACTGAGGAACAAGACAGTCAAGTTGGTGAAAGTTTAGTGGAGCGACAATGAGAAGGACTGTGCTAGGGAAACAGAAGACAGGATTATAGATACTTATCCTGATATGGTTTAAGGGTAAGTCTATATTAGATTTATATAGATAGTTTCTAGTCATGTAGGCTAGTATGGTTGTTAGGAGTTGTTACAGATGATTGCTATATTTAGTATTTAGTCCTTACTGAATTTCAAGGACGAAATTCTTTAAGGGAGGAAGCCTGTAACACCCTTAATTTTTGATAACATTATTCAGGAGATTTAAGTAGATAAATTAAATAGAATAATGTAATAATTAGAACGATAAGGGGATTGAGATTTGAAAATATAAATTAAGGTCGTGCTTAATAATAAGATAAATGGTCTAAAATGGTTTTAAGCTAATTAATTTAGACATTGGCATATTAGTAAATAGCTGTATTATACACGGCTATGCATTTTCAATTGCCCGATCACATTTCACTTTCTCATTTTTAACGTTCATTCTAAAAACCTAAAAACGCAAAGTAATCAAGTGGAGCTGGCCATTGCTAGGAAGAAAAGAGAAGAGAAATCAAAGTAAAGCTAAGGATTAAAGCTAGGGGAATAAATCTCAATCTCAATCCAATCTCCTTGTCATAATCAAGGTGAATAACAATTCATACCATCTCTATTTTGTTTTATGATCATATGTTTTCGAATTTAAGATTAAATTCGTTTTTATGATGCTTTGGATGATGATATGCTTGAATTTATAAATTGTTTAATTTAAACAAGATTGTTTAAATGAGGTTTATGCGGTTTTAG
Organism: Allium fistulosum; assembly: GCA_030737815.1. Taxonomy (NCBI): domain Eukaryota; kingdom Viridiplantae; phylum Streptophyta; class Magnoliopsida; order Asparagales; family Amaryllidaceae; genus Allium; species Allium fistulosum. Next base: position 371,696,395 of record CM060908.1, read on the forward strand.
GGCAAAACAGATTGTTAATGATCTCCGAATGCCATGGAAAAATTTTATGTTATGTAAAACATTAGTTTGGAGTTGGGTTTTAATTTTGATAATTGTCCAAGCTATGGAAAGATTATTATGGATTTTCAAAGGAAAATATGGTTAATTGGGTTTGGAAATTTATTTCAGAAATTATGTTGAGAATTTGGGTCTGAAATTTTGATATTTTAGATACCATGATGAAAGTGAATTTCTGTAAGTTTTGGGGATTTTTCCAAAGTGATTTGCTGCGGAAGTTAAATTATTTTAGAAGAATGACTTATTTGCAATATTGGTTTTGCTTAATGGAAGAGCTTATTTGCTAAATTAACCTTGGTTTAGATATGAAATTAAGCGGTAGATATTTTGGTAAAGAATTTGAAAAGTTAAGGCAACCAATCACATGCTTACACATGGGTAGGTTAGTTAGAAAGTGTTTGCTTTAATCTGTATTAAATCAGGTTTACCCAGAAAAGTGAGTTCCACCTCTATTTAGAAGCACCTTTCGACTCCAATGCTTCCGCTCCATCTCAGTCGAAACCAACCCAGGCCAAAACCAATACACAAGGTATCACTTAGATGGTACGTAGTGGATTGGAGAAAGGAGGAAGGCTTGGTATCGAAAGCATTGCTTTCGTTGGGGTCGACACCTTTGTTTGTTTTAAAAAGTTAAGTGCTTGCCTTTGTCTTATTAAAGCTTTCAAAAGAGACAAAACATATGCTTTCGAAAGGGGTTTTCTAATAGCTTTCAAAGGGGTTGCCATCTTAGTTTTAAAGTATAAGCTTTCGAATGGGTTTCTTTACTTATAAAAATGATGCTTTCGAAAGTAGTGGTTCCGACTAAGTCGAAACCCAACCGCTGTTCTTTTGCCTTTCGAGTGTATTGGAGTCATCAATGCTTTCAAAGGGTAACCTTTGTTTTAAACTTATAATAAGCCACTTCCTAAATGCTTTCGAAAGGGTCCAAGGGTTTCAAAGGCAATGGCTTCAAAGGGCGTTTCGATGCTAACCTACAGTATTTTGTTTAAGTGATTTGAAGCTTTCAAAAGAGGTGTTGCCAACCCCATCAAGTTTTCCCCAAATACCTTTATATGACAAAGAATGGTTTCGAAAGAGATACTTTCATTTATATTCACTTTGACCCAAATGATATTTTTAAATATAAACCCAATGATTTCGAAAGAGGGACTTTCAACGGTTTCGGAAGGGATACTTCCAAAGGTTTCGAAAGGGGTACTTTCAATGGTTTCGAAGCTATGCTTTTAAAAGTTAATAGGTAATACTTTATTACATTCGAAAGGTTTCGAAAGAGAGGTTTTAAAGTGTTTCGAAAGGCATGGGCCTAGTATTTTGAAAAGATATTTATATGCTTTCGAAGGAGGTTATTCGGTGAGGTCGAAAGCAAGATTTTGAAGGTTTCGAAAGCCTTAGTTTTCAAAACAAATACCCCATGGCATAAATAAATAAAGTGTTTTGAAAAGGAATTTTTGAAGAATTTTTCTTTGATTAAAAGGTTAAAGGGATTAACCAAGTTATTGTGTTTGCTTCTTCATATATGTATATATTCACATTGTAATGGACCCATAACTGTAAAAGGGCAGAATAACCAGCTAGATTGACCCAGTAGTGAATATAAATTAAGTTAACTCCTAAATGAGTAGAATTGCATCCAGGAGTCAGGAAGACCAGAATAAAGGATGCTAAAATATTAAAGAAAAATATTGGCAGGGGCCAATAGGTTCATAGTAAGCCTATGAAAACTGTGTATTAGAAAAGATATTGGCAGGGGCCGATAGGTTCATAGTAAGCCCGTGAAAACTATGTATAAATGAAGATGTCAGAAAATCAGGTTCATAATTAGCCCATGAAAACTATGATTTGATATTGAAAGGGGCCAATAGGTTTGTAGTTAGTTCATTAAAACTATATCCGGATTAAGATATTGACGGATGTCAATAGGTTCCTAGTCAGCCCATGAAAACTAGGATAAGAAGAAAAGATATTGGAGTTACCAATAGGTTCCTAGTCAGCCCATGAAAACTAGGATAAGAGTAAAGATATTGGAGTTACTAGGTTCTTAGTGATCCCATGAAAACTATGTAACTGGACAGGGAGTCCATAATCATTTTACCGGTTATTAGTCAGCCTATGAAAACTATTAGGTTAATAGTAATCCTAGACACTATAACTGAGATAGATAGTCAAAATGAACGGGGATGGAGAATCCAGAATTGATTCACTTGTTTTGCATATCATCATATCATAATGTTTTGAATTGTTTTAACCATTGTGGATGCATGAGCATAGTATATGGTTTTATAAAGGTTTTAAGATACTAGTGAGGGGAAACCCGTTCTGCCAAGTGCCGTGGTCTCACTAGATATCTACATGGTTTGAGATGGTAGAATATTATTCATACCAGGCTTTATGTCTGACTCGAAGTTTATGTTTTCCCCTTAAACTCTCGGGTACTCAATTGATTTTGAGTAGTTTGAGAGTTGAGGTTTTCAGGTACCTTTTTAGACGAATAAGCTTCCAGAGACGTGTAGGATGTATGATAGCTACTTAGAGTTCTCTTTTATTTTGACTCCGCTATGTTGATGTTGTAATGGCAAAGTTTTTTAATTGTCTATATATACTCTGATCATCCAAGGGGGAATATTCATATGTCGCTCTTGGCGTATGTTGTAATAAATATATTTTCTCTGAACGTGGTTAACGATTATGGGATTATGTAATGAATTTTAATTATTTTGAAATGGAATATGGATCTTGTTTGATGTTTTAAATTTTTTTCATATTCATGTGTATCAATGTATCTTACATTGCTATATTTGGTCACCGTGGTTTAATAATTATGGATTACTGCAACATCCGTAGCCATTAGTTTTGGGCCTCCAAGTAGGGGGATGTTACAGCCTAGGCCATCTCCGTATTCTTCTCTTTTTCCTCCACCTGAAGATGGTATGCATCAAAGTCTTCTACAACCTTAGCCCTCTTAGAAGTGACCGACTTAAGGCTTGCTTTAAGATCGGCAATGCAAGCCAAAGACATGACCTCCTCTCCCTCCCATCTCTTCCACACCTCGGTTGTCAAAGCCCAAAGCTAAAAATAAAACAGAATTATAATAAATATAATAATAAATAGGTAAGGAACATCTAAATGAATATGGGAAAAGAGAGAATCTGAAGAAAAAAACTCACAAAGGACCAAGACCTCTTCATCACGGCCATAAAATCAGAGGAGCGAAGCATGGGAAATGGAAGGGGAAGAAGAGATAAAGGAGATGAGGCAATAGTAGATAAATTATCCAGTGCAGTCTTTTCGATCCTCTCGGCAATTTCAGAGACGGTGCCTTCGAGTAGAGGCAAATACCGAGTGCTAGGATCAACAATACACGGCAGAGGGGGAACAGCAAGAGCCACTAAAATAGAAATGAGGGAAGCCGGTGAAGGAGGAGGGGAAGTGGAAATGACCAACTTCTTAGAAACTTGGTCAGGGCCCTTACGTTTTCTTTTATTCTTCTTTGATAGTTCACTAGGCGATATGAGCGTGTCCACGAGATCAACATCCATTTTCCCTACATATAAAAAGAATTTCAAGGTTTCTTAAAGGTCAAAAACATAAAACAATGGATCTTTAATCCATTTTTAGCAATTCATACCCTTAGGCTCATCCGAAACTAGAGGAAGCTTAAAAATAAAACAAGAGAATTTGTGATTTGGGCTAAGAAAACCATCCTTTTTCCCGCATCTCTTTAATGAAAAACAATTCCATTTTCCTCTCCTTCACCCCTAGTCCTAGGATTTGGTTCCTATGAGAATCGTACAACTTGGTGGCATCATAAAAAAAAATAAGCCAAGTAGGACGAGGGCGAAAGGAAAGAGGAAAATCGTTAGAATTTGAAATAAAGAAATATAAATCAACCCATCTCTGAGTCTTATGGGGGACGAACGTCACGATCCCCGTCTTAACTTGAGCACAATAAAAACCAACATCGCCCACTAAAGGGCACTTGTTGATATTAAACAAGAATCGATGCTCCTTATAAGAGGGAGTATAACCATTCTCAGCATAGAGAATAAAAGTGGCGGTCATGAGAGAATACGAAAGAGGAACAAGTTGAACAGAAACAAGGTCAATGACAGTCAGCCACTGACGAAGGATTTGGTTTCGGGGAAGATAGAGCCTGCATCATATATGTTCGGAAGTAAGGAGGTAAACCTATCTAAAGGGGTATTAATATGCTCGTGAAGTTCAGGAACCCTAACCTTGTAACCTACTAACCCATTGATTTAAAGCACCCTCAACATATTTTAGGTGGGTTATCCTAGAGGGCAGAGACAAAGGAGAAGAAGAAGAGAGCATTTCAAAATTATGAGATTAATTGCGAAAAAATGCTTAAACAGAGAGGCTTATTTAAAAAACAAGATTCGTACTTCGATTCAAAATGAAAGTCTAAACTCGGGAAAGGAATCGATCAAACGGGTGAAGATCTTCTCATGTTATTTCTTTTTTTCTGTTGTGCTAATAAAACGTAAAAGAATAAAGAAGAAAAGGAGAAAAGATATATATGTACCTTAATTGAATGTTTACCACACAAATGAAATGATGAACAATTCCTAAATCACCAGTCGATCGATTAAACAGCAAGAATAATGAGCACGAAAATCAAGATAGATTAGCCTATTAAATGAAGAGATTGACATTGCATCTCAATAGAAGCTCAGCCAACAAGGAAGGGACACGTGTGCAAGAGCATTAAATGTGAAACTACTATTAAGACTTTTTTCATTTTCTTAAAAAGAAATAAATAGACGTGATGGGATGGGAAGACCAAAAACAAGTCCACACCCATCTATGATCGCTGCGGACTTAGGGGAAAGTGTTATACCTGTATTTCCCCAACCCCGTTAAAGGCGAGATGATGCAAGCACCAAAATCAAAGAAGACTGCTCTCACAATGAAGTTAGACTATAAGAAGTGGAAGTAAAGACTAAGAAAAAAATCTAAGGAATACTGCGCTAAATCTTTTAAACATAGCCTTAACACTATACCCAAAAATGGCTGTCACGTATGTGGTCAGATAAAAAGAAGTACAACACAATTCAAAAGTAACAGCAAAACAAACATACTGCGCTACCCAACCAAAAGCTGCACTGACAATGTCAGAGTACAACACATCCCCCTGAAAGTTTATATACTAAAAGAAGGAATAACATCGCAGTCCAACATCAAAGCTAGGATAATGAATAAGTGCACCGCCATCAGAATAAGCAACTACCATCAGAATGGGCCAAAAAAGAAATGCACCACCATCAAGACGCAACAAACACGGAAATGCAAAGAAAGGGATAAAAGAAGAGGACCACGCTACAATCAAAAGGCTAAATAAGTCCTAACGTTACTCCTAAAGCTTATGCATTGCTAACATTTTCAAGTACGGATTTGTGTTGCACTCATTAAGGACTCCTTAAGCAATATCACATAGAATCAAAAAAATTCCAAAAAATTCACACAGGGCCAATCAGATAGCGCTACAGCGTAGGTCCATACTTAACAGTAGGCAGCAAAGGTATAAGCCTCCCTAGTCGATAACTTGTGTAATCCTACATCAAAGCCAGGTCAGTATGGACTAGTATAAGGCGAATACCTCCACAAACGGCAATTCAACTCCTCTTGCCAAATAACGCAGTTTGACTCCGACTATCTCCATCCCCAGGGCAATATCATGCAAAAGTGGCACACTAGACAACATATTCCAGCCACGTAAGTATCAACAACATATAAGGCAAAACAAAGGCACGATCTTTTATACCCTTGTGGTAAAAATGATGAAGGAAGAGCTCGTCCAAATTTATGTTTTCCGCCCCAATTTCAAGCGTTCCCACTTCAATTTCAAATCTCTCGCCAAAGTCCATAATTAAATCGTTCAAATCATGCTTTCCCGTCGAAGACACGTTAGCGATCAATGCACATCAAATGAGCAACATAATTGGTTGACACATGGAATGATCCAAAGGTGGAAATCAGAGTAGCAGGAAAGAGATTGTGGCGATCCACATGCATATCTATACTAAAAATAGAAAAGGCGCTATAGCTAGAAAGGGATCTTTTTCCAATTTGTTATTTTTAAGGTTGAGATAGCAAAAGTGTTGTACTCTCTGCCATTAAAATCTGTACCAAGAAATATAAGGAAGAAAGTGACATTTTCCCATGGACGTAAGATTCCTTAATATCTAAACCATGTAAATTCTGTGTCTTTTACTTTTCTGCACTTTTTTTTGCCTTCACCTAGATTTTAGTGTTAGATTTTGTCCCGTCTTTACTTGGATTAATTACTAATCGACTTGATATTTTTAATAAACAATTAAAGTGCGACTTCATAATTGTGTAAGCTTATAGCAGCGTAATTACTACTTAAAAGCAAATTTTGTATCACTTAAAAGAATTTCGTCCCTAAAATTGTACCACAACTCTAATTCCTAAAAACACTTCAACTATTCATCAGTCTGTATGAGATACATAGATCATCCCTATGTAAAATCCGATTTGATCATTCACTCGAACACATAACTTCACTTTTGAACTAGTATCGCTCGTCCGACTTCCTAGTGTGGACTTTGATCAGGCCTCTTAAGTTAGAGACCTTTATTCTCCTTGCATGGCCATAAACTATGATAGACAACTTTGGTTCCACATAAGAACCCTCACCAATGCTCGCCGTCAAAAACCGTGTGATAAATCCTTATTCGAAATGCTGTAAAACGCCTTCAGTCATATACTCGAATCTAGGATCGGGAACTATGTAAAAAGGAGAAATGATCCTCATACAACCTACATCTTGAAACTAAGTCGACCAAATCAACCTCTTTACCGTAATTTTCTTGGTAAGTAGCTAAGAAGAGTAGGATGTTGGTATCCAAACTCCATCCTAGATTCTACTTTTCTCTTAGACACTACTAAGGTAAAAATGTCTATTAGCCGGCCTAATAACATCAAATAATTTTTCACATCCTAGATGTTAAAGTCAAAAGACACAGTTAAAATTTAAAAAATTCCTTAAACCTCCTTATTAAATTTAACCTAACTAAACTTCATTTATTAATCTACCTTTTTAATCAAAATATCATTTTATTTTGAAAACTCTTCCTTTTAAGGGATCCAGGAAAACACTAGCAGGGTTTTATTTCAAAAACCTTTTGAAAACATACATATAGCCCGAGTAACTCCAAAATGATGTCAAGGAATTGGGTGCTGCCAAATATTAACATATACCCCTTTACTAAGAAGGGCAACACTCAAGAGAAGTGTTTGCCATCCAAACACATCTCTTGCCCATTTTTAGTCATTTCCAAGACACTCGAACTAGTTAATAAAAATATTTCACTTTTTTTTTCAAATTTCTTCTCGAAATAATATTATTTATAGACAAATAGTTTTTAACAAAGTCATCCACTTGCTTTGGATTCATTCGGATTTGAACTCCTCCTAATTGTACAATGATAAAGAGAATAATTTACTAAGTGCACCATCATATCTTTCTAAGAAAATATTCGATTGTCACTTAGAAGATTATTCTGATTGTCACAAAACAGATCAAGACTTATTCCCGAACTGTCCAAAGAAAACCATACTCTCAACTTTATTTTTAAATATCTATATCTTAAAATATCTTTAAGAAAGATTACTACTATTTTCCAAAATCATTTGGAATTTATCAAAGCCACTGGGATTTAACATTCTCAAAAGCTTTTTCATTTTTAAAACATATTTAATAGTTGTAAAATCATTTCTTTTAATTCATCTTATAAAACTATCTGAAGATTTTCTTTTAATAAACACCTTTATTAAAATTCAATTTTTAACCTTACATATCATCGAACGTCTTATAGTCAAATTATGAAACATAATTCACAAGGTGTTCGATTCAGTGTTCCTACAAATTCTATCTACCCAACCCATGATGGAAAAAGGAAATCTACCATTAAATCTGACAATAGTCAATGCTCAAAACTGGACGAGCATGACTAGTTAAACCCTAAATGCTAATAATTTAAATATTATTAACTCCTAACCTATTCTCCTCATAGATAACTACATAGATTTTGAAAATCATCCCCTTTTTATATATAGAAAATAAATTCCTTGGTAAAAAAATTTCGTTTACCAAATTTAAAACAATATTATGTCAATTTAACTTGTTCAAGTGTTTAGGAAATCCCTATTGATAACGTTGATCAGGCGCATCGACCAGAATTCTTAAGCCACTCAACAGGTCAAACAACACAATAAAAAACACTTGTATTCAATAATAAATATGCACTCATATATACATATTACATTCAAACTCATTCTAGGGCACTACTGACCCTATCTATAATGAGTTTACCCCACCAAAGCCTAGGTGTTCACTCAACCTAAGCTCTGATACCAAATGTAACGATCCACCGTTCTTACTACCAAAGACGACACTTAATACATCCTCGGTATTCGTGTGTCGATCATTTATTCGTTTGGAATACAGGTCATTAGGGGTGAAAGAAAGAAAAGATAGAAAAGAAGAAACTAAACAACACAGAATCTCATAATGCAACGGAACAATTTATACTACTCAACATAATATATTGCAAAGTCATTTTAAAAATGTTACATCAGAGTCATACTAATACAAATTCTATCCTAGGACAGTTATAACAACATGTCCCTACCTAGCGGATACCATATACATATAATACAGCGAAAGAAAAAGTAATATCTAGCTATCGATGAAGCCACCTGCCCCAAGCTCCTCCAAATGAATCTGCGGAAAAACCCGATCTACTTGGCTGCCCATTCAAATTTAAGAACCCAAGAGTTTAAGAAAAAAACTCTGGGTCGGACATGGGTCTGGTGTGAGTAAAGCATAAGTCTTTAACTTTATAAAAACCTTTAAATCAAAGGCATCTCGTAAGACCACGCCACACATAAACATGGACGGGATTTTACCTTACGATAACCAAAACATTGTATATAAAAATCCAATGATATTATAATAATGTCTAAGATACAAATACTTATTGATCTTAGCCGAAATTATTACATTATTAAATTCCAGCAAACTAGGTTCTACAATCAAAACCGTAATGGCATGTATTGGAGATTGGATTTCATACTATGACAAGGTAAGGAACTACCTTCCGAAGGTACATCTCTAGGTAAATGCACCGGGGTCTGACAAGAACTTCTTGTACCCCTGCTACACAGAGCCGACTGCCCCTTTAACATAACAAGTCGGATTACCCCATCCCTTTTTAACACCGAGGCCTTATACTACCATGGTGTTTGCATGCAAAACAATTCGAATAAGGACAATCTAGAATGGAATGGCGGCTCCTAATGGTAGTTGACCACATAGCTCTGCTGCATACCCAGTTTTTGCCATTTCCCGGTTTGTGAGGCTCATGAGGTCACATCTTTACCTTCTTCCTCTTAACATACCATCTTGGAATGTTAACACTACCCTCCAAGCAGAGATACAATGCCAGTATTCATCCATGCAAGTTGTTCCGGGATCGAACAAACATTCCACATTACTATCTTCCTTATGGAATCACCCTCAAGAAGAAGAATATAACTCCACAGCATACTTCAATATGATTTAACATCGTTCGTTATTAGTTAGGAGTGGTTCGGATAAATCCAAGGACCGATATCTCCAAAACTAAGCGATAACTTCCGTCTAACTCAATTTCGGTTCTTTTGGAAGTATACACTAGCAATCGAGTCCCTATCGGGGAACTCGAATATACTCGACATATCTCCTGAGTCAAAATAGTTCCAGATTTGATAGTCGGTAATATTATCAAATAACAAATAACAACCAATTTCATTTGAGATTTATATATCCATAGCAACCACTGAGCCTCAAATCAAATCTTTATTTAATAAATCTCTTTTCAAATGTTTGTTTAAAACATTCATATACTTATCTCTCTGACATAAGTATATCCACAAAACATTTGGGAATAACTTCTTACTTCCAAATCTTGTTAAAAAGGATTAAACAATTGTTGTTTAAATTGTTGGTAAGGACAACTCTAAACACTATTCCCTTGGTGTTAAGTATGGAACGAATGTTCCATACTACCATTTTTGAAAGGTCGGTTTAGAGAAACCCATATCTATAATTCTTTTTATACTTCTTTCGATAAATCCTTTTTAATCAAATCCATTTCATTCATGAAATCTCTTTTGCTTGAAATCCAAATCCATTTCAAAATACTCTCCAAACTCCCAAATTCATTTATAAAACCTTTTATAAATATTCAAATCATTTATAATAATTGCTTTCGTAAATATCCAAACTTTTCATATAAATTTCTTATAAATATCCAAACCTTTTTATAAACTCCCTTTATGAATATCCAAGTCATTTTCTAAAACTTCTTTTATAAATACCCAAAATCATTTATAAACCTTCATATTCAAGATAACTTCATAAATAACCTTAAACCAAATTAGCTTCCTTTAATAAGCAAATCCATTTTATTAATCTCCCTTATTTATGAAATCTTCTTTGCTTAAAAACTCAAATCCATTTTGCCAAATTGTCTTATAACTTTCCAATCATTTATAAACTCTTAATAAAAACTTCTTTTTATAACATGGAAAACTATTCCCATTAGTTAAAAACATCTTTAGTAAACCATTTGTCAAATCATTTTCTTAAATGTCTTCTTTAAAATACAATAACTTTGCAACCATTTCAAAAAGAAAATGAAATATTTATCTTTACAAAATCAAACGGAGGCTTAGCGACCAAAATGGTGCTTTTAATTTGGTTTTACTTATCCAGTTTAACATGGCATCATATAATAACAGGTATATAAGGGGTCAACACATAACAATCCATCAACTTAAGTAAATGTCCGAGTTAATTGTAATAGCAGAATGGTGTTTTGTTCTACTAATGGATGTCATTTGGTTTTTCTAATCATATGGGGTTACTTAAGGGTAAGCGACACAGAAATCCCTTGATTTAAAACAATTTTGAAAAGAATATAGTTTAAAATAAAACTTTAAACTCAAAGCGGTTTTAAAATAAATTAAAACCCTTGTAAATGAGAATCAAATCCTTATTAAATAGGAATTAAACTCTAATTACGTGTAATTAATCATTAATTAAATCTTATTAAAACATAATTAAATTTAATCAAAGATTAATTAAATAAAACCCCTTATTAAACTTATTAATAATTATCTTAAATAATTAATTAAATAATAGTTGATTAATCCTTAATTACAAATTAAATAATAATTTTCTTTAATTAAGTAACAAATCATGCTTAACTTAATTGATTAACATTTAAGTTTAAAAACCATTATTAGCAAATGATTAAATATTAATTAATTAATCAATTAAATAATTGTTCTCTAATTACTTAATTAGAGTTAGAAAACATTTTCAAAAATATTTCTAAGTGAAAACAAGTTTAGATTAGAAAAATAGTTAGATTTCCCAAACTGCGCATATAGCGACTATCGCTACACGGACCCGTAATTTCAAATTTTGGTTTTTAAGCAAAGTAACTTCAAAACTCTATTTTCACACTTTAAAACTTATAACCAAGTTAGAAAACACCTTTCAAAAAGTTTCTAGGTGGAAACAAGTTTCCGATTTGGAAATAGTTTGGTTTTTGCGAACGGCGCGTATAGCGACTATCGCTATACAGACTCGTAATTTAAAACATGAAATTTTACTTTTTAACTTTTAAAAAATCCGCTTTTGAACTCTTATACTCTTTGAAACATTAAAATAAACTTTTGAAAACCAAATCAAAGCTTTAAACTCGAAAACTTTTCACTTTGAAAACAAAAATCAAACTTTCGACAAAAAAACGGATTTCTACGTCGCTTTTGGTTAGCGGGTCGCTTACTTCATGTCACAAACTCATATGCAACAAATAACTCATTTAAAACACCATACCACAACATACATCATAACACTAATATAAGAAATAATATTTTTTTCATGATAGCTGACAAACTTTTTCTCAAAATACAAGATAGAGACTGTCTTGCATACTCAAACTTCGGCGTACACAATTATCACCAAATCATCACAGAATCAAGCACACATCATATATACCATTCATACATCAAAATACATTATAGATTTGCTAGCTTTAATAAAGTTAGCTAATTTTTTAAAAAAGCTTTAACTTTACTCACCAAACTTTCAGTAAATCAAGGCAAACTTCTACCGAACTTGAATATACTCCTAGCAAACTGCATTAACTTAAAAATATGACTTTGTATGGCCTTGGAGGGACAAGTTTGGCTTGGCCTAGGTTAGTTTGGGGATGATGGAGCTTGTTTTGGGGAGGAGTGATATTCGAAGTGAAGTAGGAAGGTTTAAACTTGATTTTAGAAGTGTATACACAATATTTTGACTTAGGAATTTAGCTAAGAAGCCATGGATGGATGGATGGAGATATGAAGAGGGTATTAGGAAATGAAGAAGGACGATGTAAAGTAGAAATATGAGAAGGAGGTGGAGTATATATAGGCATATAAAACAAAAAATTACCAAACTAACCTTGTATACATAATAATATATATTCATGTCATGAAAACATGGAAGCCCATACTCCTCCCCACCCTATTATACACGTTAGTTATGGCCTCCCCCTCCTTTAAATCATGTTAGCACCATGCCTTGTACTTAGGTGCTTAAATTAAGGGATTTGCTTAGTTTTTATAATATATATATATATATATATATATATATATGTACATTAAAGGTCAAATCATGCATGTATGTGTATATATACTAAGTATTCATGTATGTATACATGCATATGCATGTATATTATTTACAAATTCGATCAACCCCTAGTTTATAAGTGTTTGCATGTTGAAACAAATGCGCACGACGTTTTTCAACGACTTTTCGGTGTCAAAAAATTGAATTTTCGAAAAACGATTTCAGGTCACATTTTCTATTTTTATTTGAACTATCTATATTGGTAAACAAATTTTTGAAAACTATTTTACCATCATTATTAAATAATTATTATAGGTTAATTTTCTAATAAAAATACATTTATTGATTATATAAAATATATTTAAATAGCCTATTTCAAAGTGGCAAAATCCTAGGTCGTTAGAAATCTATTTACCATCATTTGTTATTATTTAAAAGATTCATATTATTTTTAATTTATAAAATCTATTATTTGAATACATAAAATTTATTAAATATTCACAAATTAAGGCAGTAAAATTCTGGGTCATTACAATTACATTAATATATATATATATATAGTTAACTAGTATTTATATATATACATAAATATTATCTTCGTATTTTTTTCAAATTTCATGTCATAATTATTTATGAACTAATATTTAAAATAGTTTTGAGATTTAAATAAATGTGTGTGTATCTATGTACGTATACATATGTATACATATTTATATATATACATACTTCATAAATGTTTTGTATAAATTATTTACAATTAGTATGTCATAATATATATATATATATATATATTGCGACACTTGCCATTTCGACTCTCAAAAGTCAACACTAATACATCCACGGTATTCACGTGCCGAACATTCAAGTGCCAAAAAGGCAGATTGTTGGGGTGAAAAAAAAAGACAAAACAAAATCTCACATCATGACGAGTAATATATAATAAACACATGATCTTTACAAAAGAAAACTATAATGTACATACATCAATCAGAGTAAACTAACATGTCATCGGCCTAGACAATTATAACAATCTGTCCTTACAAATGTTGATAAATACAAAATAAGAATTACAGCGGAAATAAAGATACGTGAATACATCTTGGAGGCATCCAGCTCATCTCCTGAAGCTCCAACGAATCCATAACTAAATCTGGAAATATGCTCGGGCTGACTCAAGCATTATAAGAAAATAACATCCGGATCAGTTTAGTAAACCAACGTGAGAAACGTAAATCAAATGGATTTTTAACGTTATAAAACCTTTCTAAAATAAAGGTATCTCATAAGGTCATGCCGCACATAAATACAGACGGTTTTTACCTTACAATAACCGTGCCATTTTTATTAAAAAATCCAGTGATATTATAATAATGTCTAGAGTTTAAAATAAATATTTAACATAGCCAAAATTGTAACACTAATTACATTTAACGGTATAATTAGCATACAACAAAGTCTGTAATGGCACGTATTGGAAAATGGATTCCATACAATGAACAGACTACTAGGGAACCACCTACTATAGTATACCTCTAGAAAAATGTACTGAAAGCCTTAACTAACTCACTGTGAACCATGGGGGCGGGCCACAAGCATACAAAATTTGAGAATATCAATCTAGATACAGGTGATGACCATACCCTAATGGTAGCGAACCACATAGCCCTGAAGCATATCCCCTATTTTAGTCATTACCAGGTGTGAGGATTGAGGCTATGTTTTACCTTTTTAGCAAATTCCACTTGGGATGCTAACATTGCCCTTCAGGCAACAATGCAATGTCAGCATTCATCCATACAAGTTGTTTAGGATATGAACAAACCGAACACACTACTTCTACTACATCCATTTTGGAATCAATCTCAGGATTTGTAGCAAGTAGCCCTTGCACTTTAAAGAACTTTGTCTTCGATTCTATCATCTTCAAGATGTTTCCAATTCGAACGCTTATGCTGGTTCAAAGTGGTTTTCAGATACCATATCTAATTCCAATCTCTCCGAACCGACAATGATAGTTTTAAAACTACCAAGGTTTGATAGTCGGTTTAACTATCAAATAAACAACAACCAAACAGAGATTTAATTTCCTGTGGAAACCAACCATGGTTAAGCATATAAGCAACCACTAAACCTATTTAACTACTGCTTTCATTAATTAAAATCTCCTTTCAAATATTCGTATTAAAATACCTTTTAAAAAATATATATTCACAAACCCTCTCTACTTTTTTCAATACTTGAAAACTATTCATAGACTTATCTTAACTGTATAAGTATACTCGCAAACCATTTCACTTCCAATACTTAGAAAAGTATTTATACACTTATCTCAATGGTATAACTATTTTCACAAAACAATAGACTTTCAATACTTAGAAAAGTATTTATATACTTATCTCAATGGTATAAGTATATTCACAAAATCTAAAGAAAGATTTCACGTTCAAAACCATTCTCATTTAGGTTAAAACAAATGTCATTTAAAACATAGATATCTATAAATCCAAAATACTTTTGGTATAA
Organism: Allium fistulosum; assembly: GCA_030737815.1. NCBI lineage: Eukaryota > Viridiplantae > Streptophyta > Magnoliopsida > Asparagales > Amaryllidaceae > Allium > Allium fistulosum. The sequence continues at coordinate 371,711,684 of CM060908.1, forward strand.
GTAAATGGATCGTATGAAAATTAGACCAAGTATACATACCCTTACTTTTCGATTTCAAACTTGCACTATCCCTCGATTAACAATATAGTCGGACAAGTTAGCATACTATCCTGGCATCGAGATACATTCTTAATTCTCAGGATATGGATAAGTTTCCATACCCACAGAATTTGGTGGTATGAAAAGAATACTTTCCATACCACAATAAGTTATAAAGATCATATATGGAAATCAAATTCCATTCCTTTTATAAAACGCCCTTTATAAATTGCTTTTATGTTTATAAAACTCCTTTTATAAATCTCCTTTATAGAACTCCTTTTATAAATCTCCTTTCTAGTTATAAAAATTCTTTTATAAATCTCATTTCTATTTATAAAACTTCTTTTATAAATCTCATTTCCATTTACAAAACTTCTTTTATAAATCTTCAAATTTATTTATAAAACTCATTTTATAAATTTTCTTTCTATTTAAAACTACTTTTATAAACCTCGATTCTACTTATAAAACCACTTTTGTAAATCTCATTTCTATTTCCAAAACTTCTTTATAAATCTCCAAATTCATTTATAAAACTCCTTGTATAAATCTTTTTTATAAAATCCCTTTTATAAATCTCATTTCTACTTTCCATAAAACGATCATTCCATATATCATTATAAATTCACAAATATGGTTTATTATTTTAGTTCCTCAAAATGATATTATTTTCCCTTTTTATAAGATATCATTTATAAATCTATTCTATCATTCAACAGTTTATATAAAATGTTTCACCAGTATTTATTCCAAAATATTTCTATCTACTATTAAAATAGAATCACTTATAATAAAAGATAAACCCCTTTTGTTTGTTGAAAATAAACATTCGTTATTATATTAACTTTTCTGTAAAACAAATACTTCCTAAAATACTTTTTAAACATTTCCAAAAGGTTGTACTAATATAGAGAAGTTCAAAAAAAATTCTAAATAAAATACCAAAGAAAATTCCAAAAATGTCATCTAAAATCATTCTCCGAATCAAAATTAATTTCAAATCAAAAACAACAAATAATAGTATTTCCAAAATACTATAATGGGGCCTAGAGTACTATAACAAGTGCTTTAAGTGACCCACACTAAAAGAGTTCAACTTTTGTGACATATCAAAGTCACATCAAATAAGGTCAACTACCAAACTTTAACATTCAACGATTTATAACATAAGTATATAAATGAAATTAACATTAATAATGGCAAGGAATCCGGATCCCTCTACAAAATTATCTGTGTTACCTGTATTTCATTTTATATGCATCCATTTTTACAAAATGGGAATTCAACCAAACCAATACAATAAATCATTTAAACATGCAAACAATAATTTATAACAATACATATATCCTATAGTGCTCATTCAACGGTGAGTTAACTCACCAAAATACCAGTTGATGCCTAAGCATTCCCATTCGATCAAAATTCGAACGACGTTCGATTGTAGCCCAAGATTATACTAGCTCCAACCTGAAAAAATCAATTATAGTGCGTAGATAATGCTCTTATGAGTGTAACGCAAAAGACCGCGTCAAGATTGGACCTTGTTTGAAGAAGTTATTGATTTTATAAAAAAAATTGAGTTAATCAAAAAAATTAATTACTTTAATTATACACTAATTACCCTCACTGATCCTTCTCCTCCATCCCCAAATTCGTGCATGCACATGTATAAGCACACAACCCGACAAGGCAGAATCCCCTCTCTCCTCTTCTCTTCCTCAATACTCCACGAGAACATGCACAACCTTCTCTGTTCGACTCCACTACACGAGCACTCCCACCCCTCCACTGCGAGCTCGACCCCACCCTTCAAGTCATGACCTGATGGTCCATAAGCCGCCAAACAACATGTCGCACCTCCCTTCCCTCGACTGCAACCCACCAAACTTTAGGGAAACATGCACGTCGCTAAGTGAAACGTGTTCACACACTCTGTTTCACCAATCGTCGCCTAAATCTTCGCCAACATCAAACCCCAGGCATGACCAAGCTAACGTGATCACCTCTAATAACAACCACACCCCTCAATCTCTATATGGATTTGAAGCTTATCTCCATATGAGTTCAAAGGATCCAATTTCATGATTTTTTGCGAATTCTAGCTCTCGATTTTGATTTTTAAAGGAGGAGGCTTGATTTCATTTACAGTAAAAAGGAGGAACGAAAAGTAAAAAGGAAAGGATGAAAATGGAGAATAGTCTAAGTGTGGGGTGAGTATATTTTATAATTTTCGATACTACGCTACACAATATCATGTTTGCGTATGAACCGCGAATGACAAATATAAAAATACGATCATGCATAATAATATGACATGATCACAAAACAACAATAAAATACAACGATTACCTTATTCTGTGAAATTTCAAAAATACCCACATTTGCCGCAAAATACATCAAACGATAATTTAAATATTTTTCAAATTAAAAATTATGGAGAAATCCTATAAATGGAAATAAAAATACGTCATTAAAATCAAGTCGTTTTATTAACAAATGATTTTCTTATCATTTGTTATATTTGAATCAGATTTGAATGTTTAAATAAATTAAATATCCAAATTCGAAACGTTAAAAATTACGGGTCGTTACATCTTCCCCTTCTAAAAGAATTTTGTCCTTGAAATTCCCAAAGGAAAAAAAATATCTCCAAACCCTTAAACTTTATAAGCCAATTAATTAAAATGGGTTATTCAGCTTATAAAGTCCCTTATATTGTAGAAAATTTCAGCAACTCCTCCTTTACACAGCTAGGTCTGAAAGAGTCATAATATCAATATAAGCCCATATCTAGGACCTTCCATATCTGGGGACAACACAACAATAATATATACTTATGATATACCTTATAGAATTTGTATGACACATAGTAAACACACCCGTTAAGCATAAACACATACCATTTTGCGAGCAAGCTAACTTCACTCATGAAACCAAAAGCAACAAGCAAGCTTTTACTTCCATGTACCTGAATCTCACTTACATAACCCAAAAGAGAGTTAAATACAACAAATGAAATAATACAACAACTCACACATCATATATCGTGAATCTAAGCCTACTAAATCATATATAGCAGTCATCTCAAACAGTGTAACTTGCCTTCTAATGTAAGAAGCATCCAATATATTGAAGTTCGTACGATATACATATGTAATCTGTATGCAATATATCACTTTCTCAATCACTTAAACTTCCCTTCCAAGCTAGTATCGCTCACTCGACTCCCCTAGTGCGAAGTCCGATCAGGTTCCTTGATCAGAAACCTCTGTTCTCTTTACATAGCCATATACTATGGTAGAAAACTTCAGAATCATATCAAGAATCCACATCAAGTGTTCACCGTTAAGAATAGAGTGAAAAATCCTTTTTCATATTGGTGTAAATCACCTCGAAATCATGTACTTGAATCTGGATCATGAACAGTTATGCGAATAAAATGATCTACGTATGACTTACATATTTATTCCATTGATTTCTTAACTACGCCAATTACTTTTCATTTTAAATCACATCTGATTACATTGGTAGTATTTCATTCAAGGCTAAAATCATTTATGAACCATTTCATAAAACCATTACTAAAGTCTATTAACATTTTATACCTCAAGTCCATATTCATATAATACTCTTCAATATTGTAAGAGTATATACAAAACATTAGATTTTTTTTACTTAACATGAATGTTCAACAATTTAAAACTTGCTTAAGTTCATACTATCTTTCCATACTAAAGCTCCAAAACTCTACTTTTATATTTTCACAAACACTTAGCTTCAAGTTCTCAAATAATTCGAAAGTTTTCGACTGCCCAAAATCGCCAAAAATTACATTTCATTCCAACAAATGAAAACTACTGAACAACATATCCTAATGAGATGCACAAACCAGACTGCCCTAATGCATAGGATATATATGACCATAAAATAATTTAGCGGGAAACTTAAGAACTAAACATTGGGTTTTATTTCAAATCATTTTGAAATAATAATATACATATCTCCTTTTGTATATCAAATCATACTTTTAGGATTAAGTCAAAATCTATTTTACCCAAAACAACTATGGTTAGCATCCCTCACTTAGACAATTGAAAATGAACGCCGATAATGATGTCGTCATCATCAGAATTATTTTTCAGTGACAGAAGTGAGTTCAATGCTTTAGATCTTCCTTTAAAATCCATTTAAAATATTTCTATTCATAAATAATTTCAAATGACAAAACATAGTATGAACTACATGGAACCAAGTACCAACAAATCCTGCTAGCATCATCTATAAGCATCTCTAGATAATGAAGTTGATATATCCTCAAAGGTTAGCTAAACCCGAGATTGTACATCCTACTTTGTGTTTAGCCATTCCCGATGTCTAGGTCACATTCGATATCTCTCACATGAGTCTTCATCACTCGAAAGAACACGGATCCCTAAATAAATTCCATTATCTCAAATAAACTACGAATCGCTACATGGATTCTATCATCTCAATTTAGACCTTGAATATCCATATAGATTCCCATATATGTCCTTTGGTGAATGCTAACGTTGTCCTCTCTCTTGGAATACTCCTCAAGTTAGACAGTCCCACACGATAGCATTGTTTAAACTATTAACGCTGACTTCTCTCTTAGACTTAACCTTAGGATAGACAGTTTAACTCTATAACATTTCACTTCACAACTGCTCTTAAAACATAGAACTCGTATACTGGTTTTGAAGTTGTATTCAATAAGTAAAACACTTACCGATCTCGGTCTCTTCAAAGCCAATTTGATAAAAAAAATTCGGTTAATTCAGTTCCGGTTCTTTCAAAAGTAAGCGAAATCTAGAGATGTTTCGTACCAATGCTCCTCCCCAGGGGTTCTCATTGGTATGAAATTGAAAAACCTTTTGATACTTCTTGAGTCATATTTGGTTAAGTTCAATAGTCGATTGACTATCTAGTCAAAAACAACTGCTTAAACAAATCAATATTCATATACTTAACTCGTTACCAACATTCCAACTTAACTATTCCTTGTCCAAGAGTAAAGCCATGTAAATTAGAGCACTGATTGCATATCAAAGCCTTACCTAGACACTTCATTCTCAAATCTCACAAATAGATAAATCTACCTTGTCGGCTTTTAGTGTTAAGTATAGTATTAATGGTTTCCATAAAAAGGTAAGAAATCAACATGATTAACGCGTTTCTGACATTCCCGATTTAAGTATTCCTCGGTCAAGAGGGAATCTGCTAGGTTAGAGCTCTAATGCTTATATCTTTACTCGAATATCAATATTAACTCTCACAAATAGATAAGCCTACTTTGTCGGCTTTTAGTGTTAAGCATAGTTAATTACTTTTCAAACAAGTAATTAAACAATTAACCATTCCTAACCTCTTTCTAAACCTTTTGTTTATACTTTTAAAACTCTTTTTAAAATGATTTATGTATAGCAATTTATTTATAAAATTAGATATTTAATGGACCATTTTTAGAAGATATTTATTACATAAGATATAAAATAGGCAACACATTTTCTAAAAACTATATATACTTAAAAATGCTTTTAAATTACTTTATAATACTTATAATAGGTTTCAAAACATTTATTCAAAATATTACTTGAAAATAACAACTTTATAATTTACACAAAAATTTGGAAAAACATGTTTTATATATATTTATAAGTAAAACCACTTCTATAAAAATTTATAACTAAGTCTTAAAAATTCATAAAAATCTCAAACCACTTTTAAAATAATCTAATATGAGTTAGTAAATACTTGCATAAAGAATGAAATAAAATACTTAAATTTAAATGTCTTTTCAAACCTTTAAAGTCCAAAAATCAAGGCCAAACAGGCAGTTTTGCACAAATAATATTTTGGTCATTTTTCAAATTCTACTTAACTTTTTACTATCCAAACTTTTTATGGAAGCAAGCATACATATCAAAAATAATAAATATGGTGAGAAACCCCTAAGGATCTCTCTACAAAGTTCCATAAAAATCGCCAAATACAAGGAAATTCCTAAGTGCATACATAGCGACTATCGCTATAAGTGCACTTTCAAATCCAAGTTCAATCTAAACCAAAGATCAATTACAACCTATATGCTTTATTTTAAAGCCTTGTTATAGGTTAAATAAGTCCATTCAAGTCCGTTCGTATGGATTACATATGTCATTTGCTTTCAAAGCAAGAATCAAAACCACTATTTTAATTTATGTCAATATCAATTCAAACAACTTAAACACAATCGAACACAAACATATATGGGTTACATTTTCTTTCAAAGTGATGAGTTAACTCACCTTTAACCAAACAAACAAACAAGTCTAAGATAACCAAGCCCAACCTCACCTTGCAACCACCTTTCCCTTCTTCTTTCCCCTTGCTTTCACCTTCCTTTAGCTCAAAATGGACTAAATTGCTCACGGCCAAAGGGGATGGGGGAAGATTGGCTCTATTTCTTCAAAATCTAACTTGGTAAAAGGTGTTGTAATGTTGTCTCAAGGCTCTACTTCAAATTTGAGTTCATTTGGATGAGTTTAGAATTTATTTTCTTTAGAACTTTTGAGAAGAAGAAGACGTGAAAGTGTGAAAACTTTTGCTTTGTAAATTCGTGAATTATAATCAAGGGTATGCCCCTCCTTATATAGGCTTCAAATGGTGCTCTTAATCCTTATTCTCACCCTCCTTTCGTGCCATGCAAGGCTCACCCCCACTTGCCCCATCACTTCTCCTTTACATCACTTCTTTTAGCAAATTTCCTTTTTACCCTTAACAAAATAATATCTCTTATCCACTTAGAACATTTTAGAACGTTCTATTTTCTTTATGAAGAGAAGTGTTAATTAGTTACTAATGTGTTCATTTGATCATTAAGTAAGTGCACAAGAGTACAAACAACTTATATTGATGAAAAAGCTGTTTATCGATAAACCGATTTTCGGTCACATTACCGATTTTTCATCGAATAATATATTTTTGTAAACAAATTTAAAAAACAATTTTTTTTATCATCATTCATTAATTAAAATATGTTTAACAAGGTTATAAAATCACATTTATAACACTTAACTGTATTTTAAATGTTTCGATATTCGAAAACGAAGTGTTCGAATTTCAGAGTTGCTATATTCCCCCCCCCCAACTTAGAACATTTTGTCCTCGAAAGTCAAACAAGAACTATAATCAAAGGAGATAGAAGAACAAGATACACATATAACATATTGCTGAAATTGTATATAAGCTAAATTGCAACCAAAATGCATAGTAAGCGACAACACCTCAAGCGGAGAGTGCACTAAAAGAGATATAGGATAATAAGATATGAAGGAACCCTTAGTCTATAGGTAACTCTGAATGGATCTACCTCAAATTGTCCTCTATTTTCTTTGTACCATCCTGAGCATTCTTGCTCCATAGCACTTTATAACCTTAACAAAGGAACAAGCACAAAAATACTCAAATAGCATTTACAATCACTGGCAACCAATGCTCATGTTTTACTCAAGTTCAAAATTATCCCATTGACTAAGGAAGATAAACAATTTACTAAGCATACCTTTATGCTCAACAGCCTTAGGTTATCACTTAGACGATTATTCATGCTACCTCATAATAAATTGAAGAGTCATTCCCCAAACTCTTCATAAGTCAACATAAAACATCATACAAATGTATTAAAGCCCATACGATGCAGATGGACCATCCGTACGCAATATCTGATCTGATCACTTACTCAATCATATAAATTTCACTTCCAAACTATTATAGATCACTTGACCTCTCTAGTGCGGACTTCAATTTGATTCCTTGATTAGAAACCTTTATTCTCCTTGCATAGCCATATACTATGATAGAAAACATCAGGATCGTATAACGAACCCGTATCAAGTGTTCCATGTCAAGGATCGAGTGAAAAATTCTTGTTCGGACCTGTGTAACTACCTCGAAAACATATAATCAAATATTGGATCAGAAAAGTCATGCGAAAAAAACAATTTATGCCTTACGTACTTATCCTATTTGTTTCTGAACTACACCAATTCCTTTACCTTACATTCCTTTATACAAATAGTATGTCATTAAATACAAAAATCATTTACGAATCATTTCATAAAAGTATAACTTCAAGTTCATAAAACCTTTTTATAACTTAAGTTCATACTCGTATAATACTCTACTACATCCCAAGGGTATATACCAAAACATCAAATTTGTTTTGCTTAAAAAGTATGTTTAACCATTTAACACTTATTTTATCTTAGTACCCTCTCAATTCAAGTTTTATATAAACTCAACTTTATATTTTCAAAACACTTAACTACAAGTTCTATATGACTTGGAAGTTCTCGATTATCCAAAATCGTCGTAAATTCCATTTCATTTTAACAAATGAAAACTACTAAACAACATATCATAACTTAACAAAGTTCCAATTTCTTTAAAGAAAAACTTTAGAACTAAACACTCAGGTTTTATTCCAAATCATTTTGAAATAACATAAACTTTTACTTTGTATATGTCAATATCCATTTTACCAAAACAATTTTATAGCATCCCCTACTCAGAAACCCAAAAATGAACGCTGATGATGCTGCAATCATCACCAAAATAATTTTCAAGCGACATAAGTGAGTTCAGTACATCCAAACCATACTTTTGGTACTTAACCAAAATCACTTCAAAGTGGTATCAAATACTTTGTACAATAATACTGAGTATTATGATTTCAATTTTGTAAACCAATTTCCTAAATTTTTACTTTCAAATAATACTATTATTATTTTATCTAAAATCTTGAAATACATTTCCAAAGACACCAAGATTTAAGTTCTCAAATTCTCTATTTAAATCATTTTTGTTTATAAACCATATTTTATAAACCATACTTATACAAAATCACTTTCTTGTATAAATCTTTTCATAAATATTTATTTCTAAAATATTCTGTCTTTCCTTTTGATTATTGTAAACATGTTTTTGTTAAATTTTAACTTCTAGCCCAACATTATCACTGAATGCCTTATAGTCAAATCATGAAACTTAATTCACAAGGTGTTCGTTTTAGTGTACCCACAATTACTGTCTACCCATCCCATGCGATGAAAAGGCAAAACTGCTTATAAACTGGTCGAGCATAAATCAACAACAAATAATAGTCAATGCTCCTAAACTGGCTAAGCATGATTTAAAGGTTTCGGTAAATGAGATATGAGAAGCACAAGCATCAAACTAAACATGAATAGGAATTCCAGAAACAAATAGTATACCTTCAAGAATCTACTTCTCCTTCTCAGCTGCAGAAGAGGAAGGTGCTCTAGAATAGCAAATACTCTAGGCTGCTCCTCTTTCTTAAGCATTGGACAATCTCTAGCAAAATGACCACGCTTATGACAACTGTAACACTCCCTCAGTGCCTTAACCATCTGTCCCCATCTACCCAACCTACACTTATTAGAAAAGTGACCCCTCTTCCCACACTTGTCGCTAATAAGGTTAGACCTATTCAGCCAAAACTTGCGCTTCTTATCCCCAGCTGGTGCAGAAACAATAGGCCTTGGCGCCAAACTCTCAAACCTTAAACCTATATTCACCAAATTCACAAAAGACCCCATAAGGTGATCAGCCATTTCTCTCTGAAACTAGAGACACATACCTGCCATAAACATCTCATTCTTCTTCAGTGACATGTCAACCAATCCTAACCCGAACTGATAAAATTGAATGAACCGATTTTCATACACCGCCATGGTCATGGCCCCATGTTTCAGATCCAAGAAGCTTCTAAATAACAAAGACTTTCCAGCTTTAGAAAAAAACTTCATCTCAAAATCATCATTAAATTAGGCCAGGAGAAATCATTCTCTTGGACATCAGTTGTAATAGAACTCCACCAATTCATGGCCGCATCTATCAGAAGTCACGACAGCAGCCTATGCTTTATTGCATCATCTAGCTCCATATCTCCAAATATTCGGTCACATAACCTAAGCCAAGTCTGGACTTCTATAATCGTCTTTGTGCCACCGAGCTTCTTACCTCCCAACCTCCCATAATCATGATAGAGTGAAGCAAAAATCATCTAAGGCCTAACTTGCACGACCTCCTCTATGACATTCTCCTTCGGTTCCTCAAATGGAGCAACATACCTCGGTGCTTGATTCCTACCATTCGCGACAGTACTATACCGACCACCTCTAGCATTGGCAGCTCTAGTACGCATAGTTCTTACAACCTAATCAAAGTAAAACTTCTTCAGGACATGAAAGGATAGAGCTATTTCAAAGAGAGGGTTACTGAGAAAGAGATATTTCAAAGGAATAATTTTAAAAGTCTAGTTTTCAAAACATAAATACGCCCTCATATGTATAATACACCCGACTCATTCTAGGTTGTCACTTACCCTATCTCTAATAAGCCATATCCAACTAAAGCCTAGGTGTACACTCAACCTTAGGCTCTAATACCAAATGTAACAACCCGACTTTTCAACCCTCGAATGTTAACACAAGATACATCCATGGTATTCATGTACCGAACACCCAAGTGTTGAAAAGAAAAAAAGTTAAGGTAAAAAAAGAATAGAACAAGAAAGAAAGATACAACATCATAATCTTATAATGGAATGATAATATATAATATCAAAAGAATAGTACAAAAGGTTACTCTGAATACAAAGATTTCAAAGTTACAAAACCTAAGTACTATCATCAACTTGGACAGTCATAACTATATATCCTCACAATGCTGATATATACAATAAAGTAATGCAGCGGGAATAAGAATACTACAGTAGGTAATCATCCTCTCTTCCCCATAAGCTCCAAAGCGTCCAAAGTTAAATATGGAAATATACACGGACCCGAGCATTATAAGAAAATAACACCCGAATCAGTCTGGTAAACCAGTGTGAGAACTCAAGAAATATGTAACATGAAACAATAACTATTAAGACTGTATAACAGTTTTTCCTTAAATGAAATCAACCATCCGATGAGTGAATATATCAGTATAATAGATAATGTCTAGGGTAAAAAATATATATCATAAAAGAGCTGATGTGCATATAAAACAACAATAATAAGTATATAATCAATACCGCTAAGGTACATTCGCATAATGGATTTTCCATGGAGACGCTTCCTGTAAACTGAAGTGGACCCCATGATAAGGATCAAAAACTACTTTCCAAGCATTGTATATCTTTAGAAAAAATATATCATAAGGAAAACACAACTGGCCCATCGTCATAATATAATATGAACTGCGTGGAACCAAGTACCAACAACTCCCGCTAGCATCATCTATAAGAATCTCGAGATAATGGAGTTCATATACCCTCAAAGGTTAGCTAAATCTGAGATAGTGCATCCTACTCCGTGTTTAGCCATTCCTGATGTCGAGGTCACTTTCGTCATCTCTTACACAAGTCTTTATCACTAGAACAGAACACGAATCTCCAAATGGATTCCATTATCACGAACAGATTATAGATCACTACATGGATTCGAGCATCTCGATCAGATCTCGAATCTCCACGTAGATTCCCGCATAAGTCCTTCGATGAATTCTAATGTTGTCCTCTCTCTTGAAATAATCCTCAAGATGGACAGTCCTACTTAATAGCATTGTTTGAAATATTAACGCTGACCCCTCCCTTGGACTTAACCTTAGGATAGATAGTTCAACTCTATAACATTTCACTTCACAACTGCTCCCAAAACATAGAACTCATATACTAGTTTTGAAGTGGTATTCGATAAGTAAAACACTTATTGATCCCATTGAAAACAATCCGATGAATTTCCAATTAAATTAATTCCGGTTCCTTCAAAAATAAGCGAATGCTAGAGACATTTTGTACCAATGCTCCACCCCAGGGGTTCTCATTGGTATGAAATCATGAAGCCTTTCAATACTTCTTAATTCATATTTGGTCAAGTTCGATAGTCGACTGATCGACTATCTAGTTAAAAATAATTGCTTATACAAATCAATATTCATATGTTTAACTCATTTCCGACATTCCAACTTAACTATTCATCATCCAAGAGTGAGGCCAAGTAAGTTAGAGTAATGGTTGCATACCAAAGCCTTACCTAGACACTTCATTCTTGAATCTCACAAATAGATAAGTCTGCCTCGTTGGTTTTTATTTTTAAGTACAGTATCAATGATTTCCATAAACAAGTAAGAAACTAACATGATTAGCACGTTTTCGACATTCTCGACTTAAATATTCCTTGGCCAAAAGGGAAGTTGGTAGGTTAGAGCTCTATTACTTATATCCCTACTCGGACATCAATCTTAACTCTCACAAATTGATAAGCCTACTTCGTCGGTTTTTAGTGTTAAGCATGGTTAATTACTTTTCAAACAAGTAATTAAACAATTAACCATTTAGCCATTAAGCAATTCCTAACCCCTTTTTAAACCTTTTGTTTATACTTTTAAAACCCTTTTTAAAATGATTTATGTATGACAATTTATTTATAAAACTATATATTTAATAAACCATTTTTAGAAGATATTCATTACATAAGATATAAAATAGTTAACATATTTTCTAAAAACTATATACACTTAAAAATGCTTTTAAAATACTTTATAGCACTTATAATAGGTTTTAAAACATTTACTCAATATATTACTTGAAAATAACAACTTTATAATTTAATTAAAAACTTGAAAAAAACAAGTTTTCTATATATTTATAAGTAAAACCTCTTATTTACAAATTCAAAACTAATTCTTAAAAATTCATAAAAATCTCAAATCACTTTTAAAATACTATAATAAGAGTTAGTAAATACTTGTAAAAAGAATGAAACAAAATACTTAAATTTAAATATCTTTTCAAACCTTTAAAGTCCAAAAATCAAGGCTAAATGGGGCAGTTTTGCACAAGTGAAGTTTTGGCCACTTTTCGAAATGTTACTTAAATTTTTATTGTCCAAAATTTTTATGCAAGGAACAATACATTTAAAACATAATAAATACGATGCGAAACCCCTAAGATCTCTCTATAAAGTTCCATAGAAATCACCAAAAACAAGGCAATTCCTAAGTACATCCATAGCGGGTATCGCTATAAGTGCACTTCCAAATCCAAGTTCAATCTAAATCAAAGCTCAACTACAATCTATATGCTTTATTTCAAGGCCTTCCTATAGGTTATATGAGTCGATTCAAGTTCATCAATATGGATTACATATGCCATTTACTTTCAAAGCAAAAATCAAAACCAATATTTCAACTTATGTCAATATCAATTCGAATAACTTAAACATAATCAAATAAAAACATATATGAGCTATATTTTCATTTAAAGTAGTGAGTTAAAACACCTTTAACCTAACAAATAAGCATGTCCAAGCTAACCAAGCCCAACCTCACCTTGCAACCACCTTTCCCTTCTTCCTTCTTCTGGCTTTCACCTTCCTTTAGCCGAAAATGGACTAAATTCCTCACGGCCAAAGAGGATGGGGGGAGATTGGCTCCTATTCTTTAAGATATAACTTGGTAGAAGGTGTTGTAATGTTATCGCAAGGCTCTACTCTTAATTTGAGTTGATTTGGATGAATTTTGAATTTATTTTCTTTAGAACTTTTGAGAAGAAGAAAACATGAAAGTGTGATAACTTTTCTTTGCAAATTTGTGAATTATAATCAAGAGTATGCCCCCTTATATAGGCTAAAAATGGTGCTCTTTAGCCTTATTCTCATGCTACTTTCATGTCATGCAAGGCTCACCCCCACTTACCCCATCACTTCTCCTTTACATCACTTCCTTTAGCAAATTTCCTTTTTACCCTTAACAAAATAATATCTCTTTTCCACTTAGAACATTCTAGAATGTTCTATTTTCTTTATGAAGAGAAGTGTTAATTAGTTGATAATGTATTCATTTGATCATTAGATAAGTTCACAAGAATTTCTAACAACTTATATTGATGAAAAAGCCGTCAATCGATAAACAACTTTTCGGTCACCTTATCGATTTTTCTTTGAAGAATATATTTTTGTAAATAAATTTCAAAACAAGTTTCTTATCATTATTCGTTAATTAAAATATGTTTAAAAAGTTTATAAAAACCCATTTATAACACTTAACTGTACTTCAAAATGTTTCGCTATTCGAAGATCAAGTGTTCGAATTTCAGAGTCGTTACATCCTATTTGGCCAATGGTTATTCGGTAACTAAAGGTCCCTAGCCGAACCGAGAAATAAAACATGTAAACATTCCTAGGAGAAACTCTTACACCTAGGGTCAAAAACTTCCAAAGGTATGTACTGTGTGAATCCTAAGTTCCCACAGTGTCAAAACCCTCTATCCAAACTCCACCGAACAAAGCAATGGGTCACTAAGAGGATCAACAACTAAATTAATACATTAGGCATTAAAATTAACAAGGAGGAAATCGTAACTTAACAAATTGCAGAAGATACTGGAGAAAATTGAAGTTGGAGGGGATTCAAAGGAAGATCTAGAGCTCTAGTGTGACAAATGGGCCCAGATACCGTAGGAGGCTAAACAAATGAGGCAAGGTGTGGACGATGGGGGCATAGCTCTATTTATAGGAAACCTATATGACCTTGTGCTGAACCAATAAGGGTCGGACACAATATTCTATTTGGTAGGCTTCTACTAGACAAGGATTTATAGAACTAAGGCAAATGCCAGACCAAAGCCTACACTGAACCAAGGAGAATGGTGGGTCAGGGGCTTGTGTGTTTGATGGTTATAGCCAAACAAGGATTCTGTGTATGGAATAGAGAAGTGAGAGGAAACATAAAATAAGATATACAAGATGAAGGAAAACCCTAGAGAGAGCGAAGAACAAAGCACACTTCCACGAAGCGTACTTTAAAGGGCAAGTGTTGTGGGTGTTTCCACCCACGATGTAATATATGCAAATAAGTCAAGCCAAAATAAGGACAGTTGAGATGCATGGCTCAACTTATCTAAGCGACCCTAGTTGGAGAGGCAAGAACCTCTGGATGCAACGCACGTGGAGACAGGGAGAAGGCAAAGAAAATGGTCACTTGGATATTCATTCGGTGGACACACTATCGAATAGGAATTCCTGTTCGCGAATCACAATATCAAACAGGAGTTCCTTTTCGATAGTAGAACTATCGAACAAGATTTCTTATCCAATACTGTAACCATCGGACAAGACTTCATATTCAGTGCATGGGAGAAGGCTTAACCAAGAAAGTGTAAAGTTTGAATATGACCAGGAAACTATCTAGGTTCACCCATCAAGCAAAGTATTATCGAACTAACCATCAACCACTAAACCAGACAACATATTTAAAAAAAAAGAAAATCTTGGATATATGGAAGTTTTGGATTGTATCTTCTGTATATGAAAATAACCAAACTGAGAGTGTTATACAAGGAAACTGCCAAACTTATCGGTCTGACCTCCATATCTCTTCACTTCTATAAATATCCAAGCTTCCAGCAATAATGAAAACAATTTATGGGAGCTACCAAATGGTGCTGGGCAGAAATTACTGAACAGACTATTAGGAAGCCATATCTCATTTCAAATTATTGTATATCGCTTTCAAATAAATATAAAGCTAATATATAAAATGGAAATAAAAATGAACAGTGGATTTAGGCATGTTCGGACCGAACCGCTATAAATCTGTGTGTATTTTAGTTTGCTTTCTTTTCTACTTTTCTACCACTATAAATCAATTGGAGGTATTTGTCCATTTTCTATGCAAACATTTGGCAGTTCCATTCATGAGTTATTCGATCCACGAATGGGGAAGTCGTCCTTTAGGGTATGCATGCCTCATTTAAATCTGAATAATCAATGTATGTCCATCACTTTCCATTAGACTTCCTAACCATCGTGGGATTAGCTACCTATTCTGGATATATGCTTCTCAGATAAAGTTTTTTTCCAATAGTTTGTCCACTTTTTCCTCCAGGCATCGGATCTCTCTAGCTCCATATCACATCACTAATGTTTCATCTGAGCGAATGCTAGGTTGACATTCAATACATAGCACCCAACTTCAGGTGAAATCCTGCACATGTCAGAATGAGTCCATGTGAACACATCTCGATTTGCTCTCAAGGACCCAGTTAGTACCTTCTTTATCCTCAAGCTGAGTTGTGGCCCAATTTGACAACCTTTGTTAGATCATCTTCACCGCCAAAATGTCATCCATCAGCTCCACTGGTCCTACCCTTGCATTTTTCGAATCTTTTCATGGGTCCATAACTTATGCTTATTGCTAGTGGTCCTATGCAAAGGCTTGGATGGTAATTGCTATGTACTTTGAGTTTCGACATAGAGAGTTTTCTTTGCACCTTCTCCTTTTTCTTTACATCTTGCTTCCACAATTCAACAATGTAGCACTCCCTTCCTATACTTCGACCGCCTTGGAATACCCTGACTCCGTTATCTAAGGGATATTTCATAATCAAACACCATAGAGCAAGGGCAATCCTAAATTCAGCAAGGACTAATCATTCTGAAAATGCTTTGAGGCAAAATATCCCTCCACCATAAGGAGGTTTTGTACCCATGTCACCCTACGGGGTTTTTCTCCTAGTTGCACCATTAGCTTTATATATTGCATCTCTGATAAAACCCTGAAGGTGTGATTTACAAGGTAGCAAATCTTTCTTTTCCAGCTCCATCTCATCAAAAGCCCTTTAAATAGAATGTTCATCGAGCATCCACTGTCAACACACGAAGAATGGTAGTTTTCCCAATCACGACTGTTATCATCATCAGATCGAAAGTTGGTGCTTCGATCCCATCATCGCCTCTATTCTTAAATATGATGTCATCATCTATTCACCTTGGATGTTTAATGGGAGTATTGTTGTCGATAGCATAACACATTTCTTATGAAGCATGCCTTAAGGAACTCCCGCATCGTTCCATTTCATTCAAGCTCTTCTCTGAAGGATGCGAACCTTTGAAAATTGTATTTATCACCAATTCCTACCTAGGCGATCTTGGACCTTCTCTGCTGGTCCCTTCCATATCACCCCAAGGCTGCCGCCTTGGTTATTGATTATTCCTCTATCCATCATCTTGCAGATTCCTTATGTATTATTACACTTGCTTATTTTCGATTAACTTCTCAATCATGTCTTGAGATATCTATACACATTGGTATCGTGCCCATGAATCTCATGGAACCGACAGTAATTCCCAAAGCATTTTTCCTCTTTGGCAGCCTATCTTGCAGTAGACTTTTTATACCCCACGGTCGTCGGATAAATATTCTTAATAGGGTCATTCAACTTTGTATATATACCATTTCTAGAAAACCTAAAGCATTTTATGGGGTCCTCCTTCTTGCCCATAGTATTATTATTCTTTCCTTTATTTCTCTTGTTGTTCTTATTATTATTTTTGTTGTTACCATCTTTCCTAACAACTTCATCGCACTACACGACACTTCTCGTTCCAGTGTGATTACAAGCATTCAATCTTTTCTCCATTTTTGCATGTTCCAAGCACAGAAATTAGTTCGTACATAAGTTAGTTTTCCTTTTCATAAAAGTCCTTCATCGAGGCCCACTTCTTCATAGTTAGCCACTTCCGAAAATCAGAGTCATTGTCCACTTGTAACACCCTATATTTTGAAGGGACCATAATATGAGCAATTAAATTAAATTAAATTAATAGTAATAAGATATTATTAATTGGATAAATAAGATAATTTAATTATAAGAATTGTCTAAGGGGGATTTGATTAATTAAGTGTGGGATAGTTTATAAAGTTAAATGAATGGGCCAAGGGTAAATAGAGCGATTAAGGTTGGTCTTGTTAATAAAAATAAATTTAAATTTTGAATGGGAAGATTTGTGTTAAGGGAAATGTAATAGTGTGACTAGGCTAGAATGAGGTATTAGCCCAAGCCAAAAGAACTAACCCACTTTCTTTAGTCCTAACCTCTCATTTATTCCATTTTCATTTCATTTCACTCACAAAAACAAATCCTTAAACTCAAGAACCATGGACAGGCACAAAATCTCAAAGAAAAAGAAGATTTCAAAGCTAGAAGATTAAAACTTTCAAATTTAAGAAAAAGGAAGATTAAAACAAGGTTTCTTAAATTAAGGTGAATAAAATCTTTCTCTAAAACCTATCCTAATCCGTTCGGTTTGGATTTGATTTTCATATGAATGTTTCGGTGATGTTAAAGATGTTTGAATGATTAAACATTATTTGGTTATGCTTAGAAATTTAAATAAAGTAAATTTAATTATGTTTTAGGGTAAAACATGAATTAATCTAAGCTAATTGATTCAAAATTAAAATATGATGTTTGTAATGATGAAATAGGGATGGGTTTTTAATTTCATAATTTTGGAATTAATACGGATTTTTTAAGTTAGGAAAAGAGTTAATTTTAGGAAATTAATTATTAAAAATAATAAAAATAATTATTTTGATCATAAATTCTGGAAAAGGCGGAACATGATAATTGGTGAAATTTTTGGATTTTTCCCATTAATTTTTAATCTTATATGAATTATTTTGTGAAGGAAAGAATTAATTAATTAAAGGAAAGTTAATTAATTAATTAGGTAGTTAACAGATTCTAAAAAGAAAACTGAAAAACAAGAAGTTGACTAATGAAAATTTGACATCACGTGGGATTAGATGTAAAGTGATTACTTAGTAAGGAAATAAATCAGTTTTCAATATAATTATGAGAGTGCCATTTAACACATGAAAGCTCTATTTATACCTCTCTCACGTAAACTAAGTAGGGAATATATCACGATGACACTAAGGCCTTTGACCTACAATGACCCCAAATGGGTTTATATGTGATGACAATTGAAGTCATCTACCCACGAAGGTTAAGTATATGACATAACATGCAATAGCTCAAATAGAATTAGCATGCGATGGCTATGAATAAGATAGCTCATGAAGGCTTTGGAAGGGAAAACTCATGATGGTTTCAAGTAGAATGGCATGCGATGACTGGTATGATGATGAGGCGTGATGGCTTTGAACGAGATAGCACACGATGGCTAAGTATGGAATAAGGTGCGATGACTATGGACGAATAAGGCTTGAAGGCCTAGGTAGAAATAATGCACAAAGACTCCTAGTGGAATCGAACGTGATGGCTATAAGTGTGGTGGTGCATGATTGGCTTTGGTAGATTGCTTGCGATAGTTTGGTTGGAAATAACATATAATGTGTGACGACCTGGAATTTTTGAGCATTTGAAATTGAAATATTTAATTGATTTTAAATATTTAAAAGTTAAATTCTAACATGAATTTCAAATGCCACTATTTATTGAGTGATTTAATTATTTAATTAAATAATTGGAAATTGGGTTAATGGTTGAATCTGGAGTTTTAAGCTTGTTAAAAATAATTTGAAGGCTTGTAAAATCTATATTGATAATACTGAAGGTGATGGAACCTTTAAAATTGAATTTAAAGGTGTTATGTTCAGTTTTGAAAATATATCGTTTAAATCGAAATTTAAAAATGGCCTTCCAAGGCACAGTCTTGGAATTCGACGAAACCGGTTCCATTGGATCCCTAATAGTGTAATATTATCGGATTTCAAATTTCATAACGTTTGGAGTTGTTGGTGAGTGTACGACATATAAACGCGCTGAAATTTATATCGAAAATTCAAAATAATAACTGGTCCAAAAAGCAATCTTCTCCATACGATCGAATTAGGACTCGAAACCTTTTCCATTGCGTTCGGAATAGGGGTATAACCTTATAAATGCCTAGCGGCACGCCTTGACAGGAGGTCGAGATTTCAAATTGTGTTTATCGAGACAATTTGAATTTAAATTTATATATATATATATTTATATATTAGTCAACCTCAGCTGTATTTTTCTTCACATCAGCTGTTTTTTTATCATTTCAGGCTACTGTAGCTCATCTGCTACACGTAAAATATTCTCCATGCAAACATCTTTTCCCCTTCATTTCAATGCCGAACGCAGACAAACCAAAAAGCAAAAATTACAACTATTTAAATCACGTGGTTCTTCATTTTCTTCTGCTATTCGTAAAATACACAAATGGCCAAAATAAAATCGCGTCTCCATTCCTTTTCATTTCAAAACAAAGCCGAGCCTCTTCTTTTTTTCAAAACCAAATTCAAATCGAAAATCAAATTGATGAAGGTAGTTCGAATCTAAGCGCGTGAAGGGGAAAGGGATGCGCGACCGAACGAAGGTAGGCTCGATGACCTCAGGCGCTGATCGTGGCGTGGCAAAATCTACGCGAGGCTAGTGTTCGAGTCACGGCGGAGGCATGGGTCTAGCGGAGCATTTGGGGTTTGGCTCAAATTCGATCGAGTGAGTGGAATTGCGACTGAAGAGATAGAGTTGAGGATGGAGGAGGCCGATGGGAGCTCGCAACCTGGAGGTGAAGACGAGCGGCGAGCGGTGGTTTCGACGGTTAGGTATAAGTCTTTTTTTTAATTTAATTTATATGTATATATATATGCACAGAAAAAAAATATAAAATAAAAATAATAATAGTAAGGTATATATCAGTTAGTAATATATATGTATATAAGTTTACAGTAAAGGGAAAAGTATAATATAAATATATATATATGTATATAGATACACACATATTTTAATATATATAGGAAAACAGAAAATTAGTTTATATTGATAAAGTTTGGAAAAAATAGGAATTTTAAAATTTGTTACAAAGTTTATATAAAAAGTTAGATTTTTAGATGTATATAGGTTATTTTTTAAGTATATATATGTGTTTTCAAATTTGAAAGATAAAATAAATATACATATTCACATTTTAAAAACTACTAGTTTATTTTAAAAAAAGTATTATGGAGATTAATTTGTTTAATAAACTTACTTAATTATTTTAGTCACTAGAGAATAATTTGCAAAAAAGAAAATTAATTTAAAACTAAATCATTTGTAAATTAAATTATTAAATGGTAATTAATTGTCTGATTGTTTCAAATATTAGTAAATCATATAATGCTTATATAAGGTTGAAAACCGTGGAGCCAAGTCGAAATTGAAGTGGATTGCAATCAAAAACAAAGGTGAGATTTTCTCACTCGTTTGGATTTCCTGATTTAAAATTAAAATGTCAAATTAAAATCATTGGATGTTGATTGATTTATCTATTGAATGATATTATATATAGTAGTATATATATATATATTGGTGTGATTGATTCCCGCATTATATAGCGGATGAGACCCTATGCGCCGCATAATAGCGGATGATATTATATAAACCCATATACCGCGATATTCCACCTTGAAGTAGAATTGGTATTGTGCTAACATCTGTGGATGCAGGGAAACAGGTTGGAGGGATCCAACTGGATTCCTCAAAATTATTTAGTTTGTTCTAATAATTCTGTGATGAATTATATTGATAATTGGAATATTGGATGCTATGGTTTGATTTAATATACCTTTCGGTATACTGAGTTATCAAAATATATAGAATTGGATTTTTGAAGAGGAAATATAAGAGAAAATTTTTAAGTAAAATAATTGTAGAGAATTTAAATAAATTAAAGAATGAATTGGGAAAGGAAAAGTGATTTTAAATTCTATTAAATAAATTCCGAGTATGGGAAAGCAGGTTTTGAATAAAAGGGAAAATAATGAATTTTAAAACTTAAGTGATATTATTTTAAAGAATAAAGAATTTATTTTAATTCAAGGTTTAAATTTAATTAAAAGGAAAAGAAAAGGAATTTGGGAAATCTGAAATGGGTATTCCCAGTTTAATGGGATTTTTAAATCATAATAAAGAAATGAAATTTAAAGTTAATGGATTTTGAAATAAATATACCTTTCGGTATACTGAGTTATCAAAATATATAGAATTGGATTTTTGAAGAGGAAATATAAGAGAAAATTTTTAAGTAAAATAATTATAGAGAATTTAAATAAATTAAAGAATCAATTGGGAAAGGAAAAGTGATTTTAAATTCTATTAAATAAATTCCGAGTATAGGAAAGCAGGTTTTGAATAAAAGGGAAAATAATGAATTTTAAAACTTAAGTGATATTATTTTAAAGAATAAAGAATTTATTTTAATTCAAGGTTTAAATTTAATTAAAAGGAAAAGAAAAGGAATTTGGGAAATCTGAAATGGGTATTCCCAGTTTAATGGGATTTTTAAATCATAATAAAGATATGAAATTTAAAGTTAATGGATTTTGAAATAAATGAAGTAAGTAAGGAAATTTATTTCAAAGTGAAGTAAATTGGAAATCAATTGGAAATTGATTTAGGTGTTTAAAATTGGAATTTTAAAAGAGAAGTGAGATTTTGGAATTTATAAACTGGGTTTATAAAGTGAAATATAATATCGGTGGATATTTGGAAATATAAATTCAAGGTGGGAATTTATAAAGGAATGTGAATTTGTTTAAAAATAAATAGTGATTTATTTTTAAAGATGTGAAAGAGAAGCGTATCTCCCTGGATAGCCATGTACGTTTCAAAGCAAAATTTAAAATATAAGTTAAAAGTTTTAATGTTGTTTTAAAAAGCATGTTTTAGAAAATTTATTTTTAAATGTTTAGATTTAAAGTAAGTATTTCTCAAATTTTATTATAGTGGTAATTATTTAAAGGTGACTTAAAATTTTGTTTTAAAGGGATAAAACTTTAGTTTTTATATTTTATAAAATAGCTTCATTTTAAATATTCTTAAAGTATATTTTTGAATAAGTGTTAAAGTAGTTTTAACTTAAATGTCTTAAAGGATATTCTATAATAAAGAGTTTTAAATTATTTTAAAAATCTAAAGTTTTTGTACTTGGTGTTTCCAGTGGTAATAAATATTTGGGAATTTATTCCATAAGAGGAGTGTGGTTTGAAACTGTTTTCAAAAGGGTTGAAAATGGAAATATATCTTGCGAAGATATTTTGAGATTAATAAATAATTTGGAAAATTACTTATGTTTGTTGGATGTTTGTGAATGTTAATTGATAGTTAAATAACCGATTATCAATATTGGTCAATGCGCTGATCGTTTCGAAGAGACCGGGATCGAGATTAATTTCTCGAAAACCACTTCGATCCGGTTTGTACGTTTTCATGGAAAAACGAGTTCGGAATCGAAGATGGGGCAGTGAAGTGCAAGGGCTAGTCACTACTAATCCTGAGGATGATTCCAAAATGGATGTAGTAGGAATAGTGCCTTCGGTTCCGTTCGAACCTGGGACGGACTTGTATGGATGAATGCTTTCGGAACATCGTCGGGTGGACGGTGGGCATTCTAAGAGATATGTTCTAAAAAGGTAACGCTTAGCCTCGAGCCTCATCAACCGGGAATGACTGAAAATCAGAGGTTATGCAGCAAGGCTATGTGGGTAGCACCCATTAGGGTGAGGTCATCCCTGTCTGGATGTCCCTTTTTATTCGGCTTAGTGGTGCGGTTGCTGATCCCAACCGTGGGGTGATCTTACTCGGAATTATCCAATAAGGGGTAGTTCCGGTCTTGTGTTGCAGGGGATCGGGCGTGGTCCTCGGTACGCTGATCTAGACCAGGTACTGTGACAGGTGGTACCCTAGTGCCTAGTCATTAGTTGGAAATCCATTTTCCCTACGCGCCTTTTACAAATTTTGTTTGTATAACCCACTTTGTGGCTAGTATGCTGGAATTTAATCATGTAACAATTTCAGCTATTTGAATAAGTATTTTTATATAGACACTACTATAATATTAGAGGATTTTGATAAGAAAGTGTTTTGGCTATCGTAAGGTAAAAACCCGACATGTTTATTTGTGGCGTGGTCTTACGAGATGCTTTTGATTTCAAAGGGTTTGGAAAACTTTAATAATCCAATTGAGTGTGTTTTCTCACGCTGGTTTTCCAGACTGACTCGGGTGTTATTTTATTATAATGTTTGGGTCAGACCGAGTATTATAGATACAGGATAGGATGCTGTGGAGCTCGGGAGACGAGCTGGATGACGAGACGTATCACTCGTACTTGATGTATATTTCGCCGTGTTGTATATTCTGTGTACTCTGTTAGTGGGACAAGTTAATATAACTGTCCAGTATTTGATTCTGATGGTATTGTACTCTGATGATGTAATGTATAAACAGATAAAAATTCTTGTTTAAAAGATTAGTGATTTATCTATTATATTTTATTCCGCTGCGATGTGAGATTCTGATGTTGTTTCTATTTTCTTCTTCTACCTCCTTCTTCTTTGACTCAAATGGTTTGTATTTCCGTTCACTTTGAGTCTATTGTTGGAGAATAGTGTCGATTCAAGGGTTACGGAACTACAGGTGTCACACTTGGTATCAGAGCTGAAGGCTAGCGATAACCTTGGCTCTGGTTGGGATTACTCATTAGAAATAGATCTGTAGTACTCTAGGAATGAGTTTGAGTGTATTAATAGATATGAGCGCGTATTTGTTAGTGAATGTAAAATGGTTTTATATTGTGTTGGTTGATTTATTGAGTGTCTTATGAACTCTGGTCGGAATAGTCCGTACAATTGTACCGATAGGGGTTTCTAAACACTTGAATAGAACAATTCGACATAGTATTACTTTAAAATAGGGTAAATGAAATAATATTACCCAAATTATTTTTGTATATAAAAGAAATAATTTTTCATAAATTATTATAGTTATATATGATTGCTTGATTGTTAGGAATGATAATATTAAATTATTATCATTGTTGTGTAAAATCTGAATAAGAAATTGAAATCATAACAAAAGGCTAAGAAATAAATTCATATACAAATGGAATTTGTAAATGTGATTTATAATTTGAAATAGAATTCCAGAGGAATGTTTGAAAATAAATTGAGATGAAAATTCCAGAGTAATGTTTGAATATGAAGTGGATGGATTTGGAATTTGAAATTTTGGGAAAAGTTTAAATTCCTTTGAGTTTGAAAATGTTTCCAAAGGTTTTGGAAAAATAATAACGGTATTATTTGAGAAATATTCTTGGATTGGACTTGAAATCTGGAGAGATTTGAAACTAAAAATATTTGAAAATTGTTTTAAAGAGATAAAAGCACTGAACTCTCTTCGATCGCTGGAAAATAATTCTGATGATGATCGCGACATCATCGGTGTTCATTTTCGAGTTTCCAAGAGAGGGATTGCTACCTGGATGTTTTTGATTGGTGTTTGTTTGCAAAAGTTGGGTTTGATTTTAGTTGTGCAAAGGATTTTGGATATAATTGATTTCAAAGGTGATTTTGAAATGTTGAAGCTTTGGTTTGGTAAAACCGCTTTGATTTTTGAAATACTTAAGAGATTGTTGAAAACTCTAGAGTTGGTTTAAGTGTTTTGGAATGTTTAAGAAAATGTTGCTTAAACTCTGGAAGGTAATTTAAATTGCTTATGGAATTTAAATAAGTCCGAAACTTAAGGAAGTTTAAAATTTAGAAGGGAAATTGTAGATTTTTTTTTTGCCCAAGGAACTAAAGAAGCGAAAGTCTAGAAATAAACTTTTTAATTAGATTTGTAAGTTGAATTTGATTGAAAATGGATTAAGCTGGTAAAGAAAATCAATTAGATAAAATAAATTAAAAGGATTTGTTAATAAATGTAATTAGATAAAGTAAACTAAGAAAAATTAGTAAAGTGGAATTGGAAAATATAGTTTGAGTGGATTGAAAGAACAAGGTTCTAAAAAATTAAAAATTTATGGGAATTTGAAATAAATTAGTAAATGTAGCTAATTTAAAGTAGGTTTGGAAACGAAAAATTAGAAGAGTAAGTCGAATTTAATGAACTTAAGCTAAGTTTAATAATAATATGATTGGATTTGAATTAAAGTTGAAATATAATTGAGATGGAATGTGTCGAGCTAAATAAAATGGTTGTGAATGAATTATAATGGAATGGAATTAAATATAAATTGAGTTGGAATCAATTTAAAATGGTTATAAGCTTAAATAATTATTTATTCACATGAATATAGTTGAATTGCGTAGAAATAAATTGCCGTTTGACGGAAACAAGATTAAATAAATTCAATGAATTGATAGAAGTGAAATAAAATTGATTTTGAACTCAATTGAATTGAATATGAGCTTGTTTGGTTTAAAAATGAATTGAATGTAAGAAATTGAATTGTAAACCCTTAAAATTGAATGAAATGGCATATAAATTGGTGGGAAGCAATTGAATTAGTTTTGAAATCATATGAATTGCTCGTGGAAAGTGTTTGGTGTATGTTGCTTATGAAATGCATGTGTTTGGCTATTGAAAATGAGTGAAATGTGAAATAAATTTTCTATATATGGCACTTACATATTTGAATTGAGTTAGTACAGGTATAGGGAAGCCGTGTGGCTGGATTTGGTTGCGCTAATTGCTAAAATAATAAGCCGCTTGCTTAAAAATGCTAAATAAAGGTACGCATACACAATAAAAAGATAGGAAATACGAACTTTGTTTGTCTTTTTGTGTTCCGACCGTGTGGGTCGATGTATATATATTTATATCACTTGCCAAACTGCAAAAGCTCCTCCGTACAAAGGAGACTCTGCCAAAAATTTCCAAAAAATTTGGGAGTTAGAAATTTTTTAAAATTTTCACTAACAACAAATGATTTCAAATTGGAATTTGAGATAAAGGTAAATAGAATTCAATATCTAAAATGAAGTAAATTGAATTCATATGGAATTGGAGATCCAGTTTAAAAATAAGTGATGTAAAGACTAAAGTGGTAGAGTAATAATATAAGAGTATATTAAATGCTTATATTAAACTTAAGAAATGAATGGTGAAACTCTTAAGTAAATTGGTATTGGGAATATACTAAGTAATTTTGGAATGGAGAAATATACTAAGTGAATAATAGAATGAAGATTAAAACTGAAAGTTGTTAAATGGGATAATTGTGGATAAGTGAATAACAATCAAAATGAATGTGAATAAAAAGGAAATTGATATAGTTGATAACCAATGGATATAAATACGTAGGATGTACGTATATTATTTTATTCGCATAGTGATTTGATCCGGATTCGAGCACGGAATTTCGAGGTAATTATACCGATCTGAGTTAGGATTTTTCACTCGATTTTCGACGGCGAACCCTGGATATGGATTTTGATTGATTCTGAATATTCTCTATCATAGTTTGTGGCTATGCAAGGAGAATGACGGTTTTTGATCAAGAAACCAGATCTGAGTCCGCACTAGGAAGTCGGGTGGACTATACTAGTTCGGAAGTGAAATTGTGTGATCGAGTGAGCGATCGGATTTGATATTGTGTACAGATGATATATGTGCATCGTACGACTTAAGTAAAGCAAATATTGAAAATTTTGATAAGGAAGTGAATAAAATGATTTTGAAAGCTATGATTGGATGTTATTGCTAAGTAGGATATTCGGTGTTAAAAGCAAAAGAGAATTGGAATTTTTGATTTTTGAAGATAAATTGAAATTTGCTCGGCAAAGGTATGTGTTTAAATTTCTATATGAAATTTGATAATTTGGGGGCCCGTAGAGGCATTTTGTAGTTGTACCGAGCTAGCTGCGCAAAGGAGATGCTGGCAAAAAATTTCAAAAATTTAAGGAGTTAGAAAATTTTTGAGAAAGTTTTGATAATTCAAAATTTGGTTTCAAATTTAAATTTGAATTGATAAGTAAGTGATATTGTTTGAGACTTATGGATAAGTTTAGAAAGTTAATAAGAGGAATATCGTGTCTTTAATAAAAAGAATGTTTTAAGAAGTTGTGTGAAACTGTTTGGTTTTGGGAAGTAATAAACGGGTATAGGACCATTCTTCCTAACTAGTAATTTCAGGGACGAAATTCTTTTAAGGGGGGAGGAATGTGACAACCCGGAATTTTTGAGCATTTGAAATTGAAATATTTAATTGATTTTAAATATTTAATTGATTTTAAATATTTAAAAGTTAAATTCTAACATGAATTTCAAATGCCACTATTTATTGAGTGATTTAATTGTTTAATTAAATAATTGGAAATTGGGTAAATGGTTGAATCTGGAGTTTTAAGCTTGTTAAAAATAATTTGAAGGCTTGTAAAATCTATATTGATAATACTGAAGGTGATGGAACCTTTAAAATTGAATTTAAAGGTGTTTTGTTCAGTTTTGAAAATATATCGTTTAAATCGATATTTAAAAATGGCCTTCTGAGGCATAGTCTTGGAATTTGACGAAACTAGTTCCATTGGATCCGTAATAGTGTAATATTTTCGGATTTCAAATTTCGTAACGTTTGGAGTTGTTGTGTGAGTGTACGACATATAAACGCGCTGAAATTTATATCGAAAATTCAAAATAATAACTGGTCCAAAAAGCTATCTTCTCCATACGATCGAATTAGGACTCGAAACCTTTTCCATCGCGTTCGGAATAGGGGTATAACCTTATAAATGCCTAGCGGCACGCCTTGACAGGAGGTCGAGATTTCAAATTGTGTTTATCGAGACAATTTGAATTTAAATTTATATATATATATATATATATTTATATATTAGTCAACCTCAGTTGTATTTTTCTTCACATCAGCTTTTTTTTATCATTTCAGGCTACTGTAGCTCATCTGCTACACGCAAAATATTCTCCATGCAAACAACTTTTCCCCTTCATTTCAATGCCGAACGCAGACAAACCAAAAAGCAAAAATTACAACTGTTTAAATCACGCAGTTCTTCATTTTCTTCCTCATCTTTTTCTTCTGCTGTTCGTAAAATACACAAATGGCCGAAATAAAATCGCGTCTCCATTCCTTTTCATTTCAAAACAAAGCCGAGCCTCTTCTTTTTTTTCAAAACCAAATTCAAATCGAAAATCAAATCGATGAAGGCAATTCGAATCTAAGCGTGTGAAGAGGAAAGGGATGCACGACCGGACGAAGGGAGGCTCGACGACCTCAGGCGTTGATCGTGGCGTGGCAAAATCGACGCGAGGCTGGTGTTCGAGTCATGGCGGAGGCATGGGTCTAGCGGAGCGTTTGGGGTTTGGCTCGAATTTGATCGAGTGAGTGGAATTGCGATTGAAGAGATAGAGTTGAGATGGAGGAGGCCGATGGGAGCTCGCAACCTGGAGGTGAAGACGAGCGGCGAGCGGTGGTTTCGACAGTTAGGTATAAGTCTTTTTTTTTAAATTTAATTTATATATATATATATATGCATAGAAAAAAAATAATAACAGTAAGGTATATATCAGTTAGTAATATATATGTATATAAGTTTACACTAAAGGGAAAAGTATAATACAAATATATATATATGTATATAGATACACGCATATTTTAATATATATAGGAAAACAGAAAATTAGTTTATATTGATAAAGTTTGGAAAAAATAGGAATTTTAAAATTTGTTGCAAAGTTTATATAAAAAGTTAGATTTTAGATGTATATAGGTTATTTTTTAAGTATATATATGTGTTTTCAAATTTGAAAGATAAAATAAATATACATATTCACATTTAAAAAACTACTAGTTTATTTTAAAAAAAAGTATTATGGAGATTAATTTGTTTAATAAACTTTCTTAATTATTTTAGTCACTAGAGAATAATTTGCAAAAAAGAAAATTAGTCTAAAACTAAATCATTTGTAAATTAAATTATTAAATGGTAATTAATTGTCTGATTGTTTCAAATATTAATAAATCATATAATGCTTATACAAGGTTGAAAACCGTGGAGCCAAGTCGAAATTGAAGTGGATTGCAAACAAAAACAAAGGTGAGATTTTCTCACTCATTTGGATTTCCTGATTTAAAATTAAAATTTCAAATTTAAATCATTGGATGTTGATTGATTTATCTATTGAATGATATTATATATAGTAGTATATATATTGGTGTGATTGATTCCCGCATTATATAGTGGATGAGACCCTATGCGCCGCATAATAGCGGATGATATTATATAAACCCATATACCGCGATATTCCACCTTGAAGTGGAATTAGTATTGTGCTAACATTTGTGGATGCAGGGAAACAGGTTGGAGGGATCCAACTGGATTCCTCAAAATTATTTAGTTTGTTCTAATAATTCTGTGAAGAATTATATTGATAATTGGAATATTGGATGCTATGGTTTGATTTAATATACCTTTCGGTATACTGAGTTATCAAAATATATAGAATTGGATTTTTGAAGAGGAAATATAAGAGAAATTTTTTAAGTAAAATAATTATAGAGAATTTAAATAAATTAAAGAATGAATTGGGAAAGGAAAAGTGATTTTAAATTCTATTAAATAAATTCCGAGTATGGGAAAGCAGGTTTTGAATAAAAGGGAAAATAATGAATTTTAAAACTTAAGTGATATTATTTTAAAGAATAAAGAATTTATTTTAATTCAAGGTTTAAATTTAATTAAAAGGAAAAGAAAAGGAATTTGGGAAATCTGAAATGGGTATTCCCAGTTTAATGGGATTTTTAAATCATAATAAAGATATGAAATTTAAAGTTAATGGATTTTGAAATAAATGAAGTAAGTAAGGAAATTTATTTCAAAGTGAAGTAAATTGGAAATCAATTGGAAATTGATTTAGGTGTTTAAAATTGGAATTTTAAAAGAGAAGTGAGATTTTGGAATTTATAAACTGGGTTTATAAAGTGAAATATAATATCGGTGGATATTTGGAAATATAAATTCAAGGTGGGAATTTATAAAGGAATGTGAATTTGTTTAAAAATAAATAGTGATTTATTTTTAAAGATGTGAAAGAGAAGCGTATCTCCCTGGATAGCCATGTACGTTTCAAAGCAAAATTTAAAATATAAGTTAAAAGTTTTAATGTTGTTTTAAAAAGCATGTTTTAGAAAATTTATTTTTAAATGTTTAGATTTAAAGTAAGTATTTCTCAAATTTTATTATAGTGGTAATTATTTAAAGGTGACTTGAAATTTTGTTTTAAAGGGATAAAACTTTAGTTTTTATATTTTATAAAATAGCTTCATTTTAAATATTCTTAAAGTATATTTTTGAATAAGTGTTAAAGTAGTTTTAACTTAAATGTCTTAAAGGATATTTTATAATAAAGAGTTTTAAATTATTTTAAAATTTTAAAGTTTTTGTACTTGGTGTTTCCAGTGGTAATAAATATTTGGGAATTTATTCCATAAGAGGAGTGTGGTTTGAAACTGTTTTCAAAAGGGTTGAAAATGGAAATATATCTTGCGAAGATATTTTGAGATTAATAAATAATTTGGAAAATTATTTATGTTTGTTGGATGTTTGTGAATGTTAATTGATAGTTAAATAACCGACTATCAATATTGGCCAATGCGCTGATCGTTTCGAAGAGACCGGGATCGAGATTAATTTCTCGAAAACCACTTCGATCCGGTTTGTACGTTTTCGTGGAAAAACGAGTTCGGAGTCGAAGATTGAGCAGTGAAGTGCAAGGGCTAGTCGCTACTAATCCTAAGGGTGATTCCAAAATGGATGTAGTAGGAATAGTGCCTTCGGTTCCGTTCGAACCCGGGACGGACTTGTATGGATGAATGCTTTCGGAACATCGTCGGGTGGACGGTGGGCATTCTAAGAGATATGTTCTAAAAAGGTAATGCTTAGCCTCGAGCCTCATCAACCGGGAATGACTGAAATTAGGGGTTATGCAACAAGGCTATGTGGGTAGCACCCATTAGGGTGAGGTCATCCCTGTCTAGATGTCCCTTTTTATTCGGCTTAGTGGTGCGGTTGCTGATCCCAACCGTGGGGTGATCTTACTCGGAATTATCCAATAAGGGGTAGTTTCGGTCTTATGTTGCAGGGGATCGGGCGTGGTCCTCGATACGCTGATCTAGACCAGGTACTATGACAGGTGGTACCCTAGTGCCTAGTCATTAGTTGGAAATCCATTTTCCCTACGCGCCTTTTACGAATTTTGTTTGTATAACCCACTTTGTGGCTAGTATGCTGGAATTTAATCATGTAACAATTTCAGCTATTTGAATAAGTATTTTTATATAGACACTACTATAATATTAGAGGATTTTGAGAAGAAAGTGTTTTGGCTATCGTAAGGTAAATACCCGACATGTTTATTTATGCCGTGGTCTTACGAGATGCTTTTGATTTCAAAGGGTTTGGAAAACTTTAATAATCCAATTAAGTGTGTTTTCTCACGCTGGTTTTCCAGTCTAACTCGGGTGTTATTTTATTATAATGCTCGGGTCAGACCGAGTATTACAGATACATGATAGGATGCTGTGGAGCTCAGGAGACGAGCTGGATGGCGAGACGTATCACTCGTGCTTGATGTATATTCCACTGTGTTGTATATTCTGTGTACTCTGTTAGTGGGACAAGTCAATATAACTGTCCAGTATTTGATTCTGATGGTATTGTACTCTGATGATGTAATGTATAAACAGATAAAAATTCTTGTTTAAAAGATTAGTGATTTATCTATTATATTTTATTCCGCTGCGATGTGAGATTCTAATGTTGTTTCTATTTTCTTCTTCTACCTCCTTCTTCTTTGACTCAAATGGTTCGTATTTCCGTTCACTTTGAGTCGATATGTTGGAGAATAGTGTCGATTCAAGGGTTACGGAACTGCGGGTCATCACATAATGGCTATGGGGAAGATAACCCACGAACGTTATTAAGGAGTAGTGCTTAATAGCATGGGAAGCTATTGCTCCGCGATGGCTATGGATAGCCAAATATACTATAAAATAACCTAACATTCGAAAGCTATGGGATAGTTAACTTATAACGGTCTGCCTTTCTTGCACATAAAGACGACACTTAATACATCCTCGGTATCCGTGTGCTAATCATTTAAGTGTCCGAAAGATAGGTCATTTGGGGTATAGAAAGAACAAAATCTCACATCCTGACGAGAAATATATAAGATACACAGGATCTTTACAAAGAGAAAACATATTTATTATATACACAACATCAGAGTACACTAATTTATTTTCTTACTGGACAGTTATAACATCATGTCCTTACAATTTGATAAATACAACAAACAGACATCAAGAACAATTAAACAGCGAAATAATACTAGATACATGAATACGTCTTGGAGAATCCAACTCATCTCCTGAAAGCTCCAAAGAATCCAGCTAAATCTGGAAAATATGCTCGGACTGACCCGAGCATTATAGGAAAACAATGCTTGGGTCAGTCTGGTAAAACCAGTGCGAGAAACTCAAATCAGAAGGAATTTTATTTATTTAATTTGTAAATCCCTTTAAAATCAATGGTATCTCGTAAGACCACGCCGCACATAAATATGGATGGGTTTTTACCTTACAGTAACCGAAATATTTTCTATACAAGTGATATTATATTAATGTTTAGAATACAAATACATGTTAATCATAATCAAAATTGTTACATTAATTAAATTCCAACATAATAGGCATACAATCAAGTCCGAAGGCTCGTATTGGAAAATGGATTCCAACTATGAAAGAGTAAGGGTCTACCCACCAAATTCGTACACCTCTAGATAAAATGCACAGGAGGCTACAATACATTTCACCTCAGCTACTCAGGATTGGCCCTACCCTTACTGGATTGCACCAAATATGATCACCCTATGGTTGGTAAACAACCATAATGGGCCCTGAAGCATACATAAATATCGACTCTAGATATGGAATGATGATACCCTCATGGAAGCGACCCACTTAGCCCTGCAGCATGTCCATACTTTAGTCATTTTCCCGGTTGATGAGGCTTGAGGCTACAATTACCTTTTTATATAGCAAACCATCTTGGAATTCTAACACTACCGTCCAAGCAGAAATGCAATGTCAGCATTCATCCATACAAGTTCATTCTGGGTCTGAACGAATCCGAAGGCACCACCTCTACTATACCTGTTTTGGAATCACCCTCAGGAATAGTAGCAAGTAGCCCTTGCACTTCAAAAGCTCTGTCTTCAATCACCTTCAAGATGTCTTCAATTCAAACGTATATGTTGGCTCGAAGTGGTTTTCAGATAATATAGTTGATTCCGGTCTCTTTGAACCAACAACGATAATTTCCGATAAACTCAACCCCAGTTCTTTTGAAAATAACTAGACGGTACATAGGAGCAGGGATCACCCCCTAACCGTTTAAGTGGATGGGTCTCCCTATCATTTGTCCTAGGAGAACAAAATAAGATTTATATGCACAGTACAACATCGTCGAAGATGACGGTGCCATATAACTTACGTGTTTATCCTAGATATCTCCATAGTTATATTTTGGTCCAGATTTGATAGTCGGTTATTTAATTATCAATATAAACAAATCAATCAAACTTTAATTTCATAGGAAACTAAACTCGCTTAAGCCCACAACAACCACTAAGCCTCTTTAATTAATATTTTTATTAATCGAAACACTTTGTAACTACTTGGAAATCATTCTCATATACTTATCTCAACGGTATAAGTATATTCATAAAACACTAAATTTTCGATACATAGAAAACATAACTATATACTTATCTCAACGGTATAAGTATATTCATAAATGATTTCATAATTTTCTCAAACCATATTAAATCGGTCGAAATAGGTGTCATTTAAAACTTTGTTTACTATAAACCTAAAACACATATCCTTCTCTTGTTTAAAACATTTCTTTAAAATCAATTACTAAATAATTATTAAAATATATCAATAATTCCAAACCCTTCTTAAATTGATTTTTCAATTTTCCAAAACTTACTTGAAAAGAGTTCTCAAATATCAAAGGTAGATAACTTTTCCAATGTAAAGAAATCACCGAGTTTTCAAAACTACATTCATAGTGACTATTGCTATATGGACCATAACTTTTAACTTGTTTATAATTAAATATCATTTAAACTCCGTTCATTTATTTATAAAATATCATTTATAAATCCTTTCCATTTTGTTTATAAATATACTTTATAAAACATTTCCTTTATTTATAAAATATCATTTATAAATATGTACTATTATATTTATAGAATATCATTTAAAATCATCTCCTTCATTTATATGATATTATTTATAAACTCTTATAATAAATCACTTTATTAACTTAGACAAATTTAATTAAATCATTTAATTAGCTTAACATCATTAATTTCAATGATTAAGTTTCTTTTAAATACCATTAATTAAATAATTAATTATTTAAATACCATTAGTAAATAATTTATTTATTTATGTTATCCTTGTTAGTCCATGAGTTGATGGTTTTGATGACAACAACCTTAGAATAAGATTATAAAATATAAATACAAACATTACAGTTTAGATATATATGTACATGTAGGATTTAACCATGCAGGTACCAAGAATGAAGACTGTATAGTATAGAGATTCATGATATCAAGATTGAAGACTCATGAGTATCAAGATAATCAAGATTTCAAGATTTCAAGATAAGTATTGAGTCTAGAATTATGTTAAAACTTCACAATAGCACTGAAATCTTCACTCCATTTTTCTTTTGGGGTGGAACCCATTTCTACCTTTTTAGTGGCTTACAAACCCACGACAAGTGGCTTACAAACCCACAAACATCCTGGTTTTGTACAAGTTCTCGAGTCCTGTCATGATGAGATATTCTATAGGAAGAAGCTTGCAAAACTACTTCAAAATAATTTTCAAAACTACTTCAGAATGATTTTCAAAATGTTTTAGCCTTAAAAATATCTTTTCAAATGATTTTCAAAAAGATGTTTTAGCCTTAAATATTCTTGTTTTTAAACTTTGGTTGTTTTAAACTATCTTTTAATTATAATATATTTATACTTAGATTTAAATATAAAATTATAGTAAAATTCTATATATTATTCTCTATATTTATCTATGTGTTTTATCTATAGTCAAGTATATTTATAAAGTTTAAAATAGTTTTAATATAAGATAAAGGTTATTTTCAAAGAAAAACAAAACATCAAAATTTCCTTTGGGATGTCGACATGCCCTAGTACCACATGTCGACATAGTGTCAGTTAGATTCAAAAGTTTGAATTTCAAAAGAAGTGTCTATTCGCCATAACCTTTCACGAATGGACATGACTGTTGTTCTTCTATAAATAAGGGTTAGTTTCAACGAATTTTACATCAGTTTTTCTGGTTTTTCACTTCTCTTCGTCTTCCACATTTTCTTATTCAAAATCCTATCATTACTCTACCGAAATCAACATTGAATCTAACTAGATTATCTCTGGTTTGATTCTCTATCACTATCTCAACAAGATCCAAGTGCTATTCAGAGTTATAGGCTTCTTTGTAATCTATCTAGCGAGAAAAGGTGTGATTGTAGCCTTGGAAATCAATCAAGCGAGAAAAGGTGTGATTGTAGCCTTGGAAATCAATTGGGTGAACTTGTTGCCCAGGAAATCAAGTATCTCTACCCAGAGGATTGTGATTCTGGAGGGTGTACGTCGTAGCCTTGAAACCGAGGGTTGTAATTGTTGAATTGCTTTTGAAAGGAAATCCATACTTAGTTGTGCGGGACTGGATGTAGGATAACCCCGAACCAGTATAAAATCCGGTGTGTTCTTTCCTTTACTGCATTTACTTTATTTCTGCATCTGTGTTTGTTTCTGTGATTATATCTGTGTCAAAATATTGCATACATTTGTGTTCAAATTAACATAAACTCAAAAAGATTTAGTAATTTCTTAATAACACTATTCACCCCCCCTTTAGTGTTATTCCTAGCCTTAAGATCCATATTCCGCATTCCTCTCATTTGGTATCAGAGCAAGGTTTTCAAAAGTTTCATAATTTGAATTTTGAAAAGTTTTCAAAATGGCTACCAACACTAGTACTGTTATTAACACTAGTATCCCTGTCACTAGTTCATTTGTAGAAGGTCAGTCTACTGCCAAACCACCATTTTTTAATGGCAGTAACTATGCATATTGGGCATGTAGGATGAAAATATATTTACAATCTGTAGGATTAGATACTTGGAATATCACACAAACTGAATATTCTGAACCCATAACTAATTTTGCACAGTGGACCACTGAGCAAAAGACTGTTGCATAAAATAATTCTAAAGCAATGAATATTCTGTTTTGTTCACTTGAAAGAAATGAATTTAATAGAGTGTCAGTTTGTAAGTCTGCATATGAAATCTGGAAAACTTTGCAAGTGACTCACGAAGGAACAAGCAAAGTTAAACAGACCAAAATTTCCATGCTCACAAATCAGTTTCAGTTATTTAAAGTGAATACTAATGAGTCTATTTCAGATATGTATTGTCGATTTCAAGATATTGTGCATTCTTTAATATCCTTGGGAAAGGAATTTTCGGAAGAAGATCAAGTCAGAAAATTTTTAAATTCTCTTACTCCAGAATGGGATCAAAAGACACTTGCAATTGAAGAGGCAAATGACATCAGTACTTTAAAGATAGAAGAATTGATTGGAAATCTAATGTCATTTGAAGTCCAAATGATCG
This sequence comes from Allium fistulosum, assembly GCA_030737815.1. Lineage (NCBI taxonomy): Eukaryota > Viridiplantae > Streptophyta > Magnoliopsida > Asparagales > Amaryllidaceae > Allium > Allium fistulosum. Next base: position 371,749,128 of record CM060908.1, read on the forward strand.
GGAGAAGAGAAAGTAAAGCATCTGAAAAGAAATCAATGGCATTCAATGCATTAACCGATGGATCAAACTCAAACAGTGATGATGATGAAGAGATAGCATTTATGACCAGGATTTTTTGGAAATTCCTGAAATACAGAAAGATGAATAATCTCAAGAGAAACAACTATCAGAATGCAGTGCCAAACAATGTCAAATGTTTCAACTGTGATGAACCAGGTAATATCAAAAGAGACTGTATGTATCCAGAAAGGCAGAAGCCTCCTATAAACAATGATTCAGTAAAGAAACGGAAGCGTGCATTTACTGCTACTCTAGACGACTCAGACTCGTCCTCAAGCGATGATGATTAGAAGACAGATAACTCAAATTTGTGTTTTACGACAGTTCACGACTTCAACAAATTCAAGGAAACGGACTCAGAAAAAGGTACACATTTACAATACAATTGATTGAAATTGCATGCTTAGAATTAGATGATTGATTGCTTGATTTTGGATTGGTGTGTTGATTGAATTTTAAATTTATTTTTTATTATTTTATTATTATTATAATTTTATTATAATTTTATTATAATTTTATTTTTATTTTTATTTTTAATAGTATAATAATATTTTCTGGAATATACTATAATTCTAATAATATTCCAGATATATATATATATATATTAAAATAATAAATATATATATATTAGAATACTTAGGAAAAATAAATCATAGAAATTCACAGGCACATGTCGACATGGTCCCTACCATGATGTCGACATGGGTACAAATTTTGAAATTCAAAATTTGAATTCAAATGCTTGAATTCCCCTCCACCTTTTCACTTCATTCAATACTCTGAAAAGGCATCTTTTGACCAGAGAACATGTCTTTCAAAAATCTATTTAGTCACTATCTTTTATCACAACTTTTCACTTTCATTTTCAAATTCAAACTCTCTCTTCAAAACTTCAAGCTCTCTACTCTCTACTTTAATGGCTTCTTCAAGCAACCCCTCCACCATGAGACTTTCCAGAAACTTGAAAGAGCAACTCCTCAATAATCCGGAGGCAATAAAAGCATACATCAATTATGCTAATTATGGAAAAGTCCATCCCGGAAAGTTGCTATTTTTCAAGATTTTGCTTCTTATGAAAGTGATACTCTTTTTACAAACAATCAAATTCTTAGTCTTGTTGATTCTTCTCAAAATGATTTTGTTTGTTACCCAAATCTTGTTAAAATTTTCTATGCAAATCTCAATCGAGAATTTTATGAAGGAGATGATAATGAAATTTGGAGTAGTGTCAAAGGCACTAGAATTGTTTTAAATTGTGATCTTTTTGGTACCATTCTCAATTGTAAGAATACGGGAATGGATCTTTCCAGTTTTCAAATCGATGAACATGATCATGAGACATTTCATCATATTTTTGAAGGAGATGAAAACTTTGAATTTAAAAACCGAAACTTTCATCCTAAAGCAAGAATTGTCAATCTTCTTTTACAACATACTTTGACCCCAAGATCGGGAAATTTTAATAATCCTACTTCAAAAGTGTGCAAAGCACTTTTTGCTATTTTCGGAAATTATGATATCAATTGGGCGCAAGTTATTTTGGATGAACTTCGTCCTAAAAATTTTGAAATGGGAGAAAACACTTTATATCATGGAATTTACCTTACTCAGATTTTCAACTATTTTGGAGTAAATTTCAAAGGAGAAGAATTTATTTCAAGAAAAGTTTTTAATATCTCAAACATTTCTCTCATGAAAATCCCATATGTTTTTCAACCTTATGAGACTCTTGCCGAAAAGGAAGAGCATTTGGCTCATGAAGAAATGGAAGAGGAAGAAGAAGAAGAAAGGGATGAAATCGAAATAGAAGAAGAAGAAGAAGGAGAAACATCCCTAGAAAGTATTGAATATCCCTCCAATCCTACCAACAAAACCCTTCTCAAAAACCACAAGATTATTGTTGAGAATCAACGGGTTCTTAAAAGATCCGTTAGTAAGAAGTTGGACAAAATATCATCCAAGATGAACAAGTTTTTCTCCAAAGTCAGCAAGAAACTTGGATTATCTTCATCTTCATCATCCTCTAACTAGTTCTATATCTTCATATCATGTCGAATTAGTTTAAGTTTGTTTTTGAGTGTTTATGTAGTTGTTTATGATTAATCATTGTATCACTCTTCTATGCAATGAAATTGAATTTTCTTTCTGTTATCTAGCTTACCTTATCTCTTGAATAAATGTTAGTATATTATATAAATATATATATACACACACAATTATTCACAAAATCAAAATGGTCATCAAATTTCACTACCTCATGTCGACATCCCCCCTTGACCATGTCGACATGTACTGGTCAGAAATGACAATTCATTTTTGAATTTGAAATTTGAATAACTACCATATGTCTATTCATTTCAAACGAATTTCTACACCTATATATACCCATTTCTTCCCGAATTCATTACTGAATATTATTTCTAATCTATTCTATCTCTCATTCCTATCACAATTTCAAAAATGGCTAATCCAATTCATAACTTATCCGAGAATCTTGAAGAAACTCTTAATTCATTCAAGAATATTCTCTCGTTCATTCTTCGTAACCAGCGACACTTAGAGTTAAGTCAAATGCAGATGATCAAGGAGCAAGAAAGGCATTTCGATGCAATTTGATGGATGATTTCTTCCCTGCACAAGGATGATAACGAAGCACATCCTCCTGTCTCTCTCACAAATGACAATGAAAATTGGGATGCCATCAAAGCAGACCCTATTTTTGGAGAAGAAGGATGGGTGGAAGTTCCCCGTAACGTTTAATTTGTTTGCTTTATTACTTTGTTTGAATTGATTGTTTTGATTGAAATTGGTTGTTTTGATTGATTTGATTTATACATTGGTGTGGTTTGATGATTGTATAAATATACATTAATATATTTATAATCGTTGATTGAATATCATGTCTATAAGTATAGTTATTTCTTATATACTCTATTATATAGTTTATTAATGCAGGTACTTGAGTACAAGAATGAGGGGGAGTTGTATAGTTTAGACTTTGTTTGTTTTTGTTGATGACAAAGGGGGAGAAATATAAAATAGGAGAGTTAGGCATAGATTAAGGGGGAGTTATTAGATTTAGGTGGAGTTATTAGGATAGAAGTAATATTTTATAAACAAAGGTTGTCATCATCAAAAAGGGGGAGTTGTTAGTCCATGAGTTGATGGTTTTGATGACAACAACCTTAGAATAAGATTATAAAATATAAATACTAACATTATAGTTTAGATATATATGTATATGCAGGATTTAACCATGCAGGTACCAAGAATGAAGACTGTACAGTATAAAGGTTTAAGGTATCAAGATTGAAGACTCATGAATATCAAGATAATCAAGAGTTCAAGATTTCAAGATAAGTATTGAGTCTAGAATTATGTTAAAACTTCACAATAGCACTGAAATCTTCACTCCATTTTTCTTTTGGGATGGAACCCATTTCTACCTTTTTAGTGGGCTTACAAACCCACGACAAGTGGCTTACAAACCCACGAACATCTTGGTTTTGTACAAGTTCTCGAGTCCTGTCATGATGAGGTATTCTACAGGAAGAAGCTTGCAAAACTACTTCAAAATGATTTTCAAAACTACTTCAGAATGATTTTCAAAATTGTTTTTCAAAATATTTTAGCCTTAAAAATTATCTTTTCAAATGATTTTTAAAAGATGTTTTAGCCTTAAATATTCTTGTTTTTAAACTTCGGTTGTTTTAAACTATCTTTTAATTATAATATATTTATACTTAGATTTAAATATAAAATTATAGTAAAATTATATATATATTATTCTCTATATTTATCTATGTATTTTATCTATAGTCAAGTATATTTATAAAGTTTAAAATAGTTTTAATATAAGATAAAAGTTATTTTCAAAGAAAAACAAAACATTAAAATTTCCTTTGGGATGTTGACATGCCCTAGTACCCCATGTCGACATAGTGTCAGTTAGATTCAAAAATTTGAATTTCAAAAGAAGTGTCTATTCGCCATAACCTTTCACGAATGGACATGACTGTTGTTCTTCTATAAATAGGGGTTAGTTTCAACGAATTTTACATTAGTTTTTCTGGTTTTTCACTTCTCTTCTTCTTCCACATTTTCTTATTCAAAATCCTATCATTACTCTACCGAAATCAACATTGAATCTAACTAGATTATCTCTGGTTTGATTCTCTATCACTATCTCAACAAGATCCAAGTGCTATTCAGAGTTATAGGCTTTTTTGTAATCTATCTAGCGAGAAAAGGTGTGATTGTAGCCTTGGAAATCAATCAAGTGAGAAAAGCTGTGATTGTAGCCTTGGAAATCAATTGGGTGAACTTGTTGCCCCGGAAATCAAGTATCTCTACCCAGAGGATTGTGATTCTGGAGGGTGTACCTCGTAGCCTTGAAACCAAGGGTTGTAATTGTTGAATTTCTTTTGAAAGGAAATATGTACTTAGTTGTGCGGGACTGGATGTAGGGTAACCCCGAACCAGTATAAAATCCGGTGTGTTCTTTTCTTTACTGCATTTACTTTATTTCTGCATCTGTGTTTGTTTCTATGATTATATTTGTGTCTAAATATTGCATATATTTGTGTTCAAATTAGCATAAACTCAAAAAAATTTAGTAATTTCTTAAAAACACTATTCACCCCCCTCTAGTGTTATTCCTAGCCTTAAGATCCATATTCCGCATTCCTCTCAATCCTTATAAATCAAAATAATCAACTTAACCCTCATTAATTGATTAATTTACTTAAACCCCTTTGATTAATGAAATTAATTAACCTTAAACCTTTTTATTAAAATAATAAATCAATTAAAACATTTTATTAGAATAATTAATTAAGCTTAAAAATACCTTAATAAATAATTAACTAGCTTCAAACATTATTTAATAATATAATTAATAAACTTAAACCTTATTAATTAAAACAATTTATTAAACTTAAAAACATCCTTAATTTAAATAAAATTAACACTAAAATATCATTAATAAAATAGTAATTGATTTAAGTATTTTTAAATAAAATAATCAATTTTAAAACATTACTAAATAAAATATAATTAACTTTAAAACATTGTTAATAAAATATAATAATTCTTTAAAACATTTTTAAATAAAATATTTAGTAAACTTTAAACATTGCACAAATCTAAGGCTTAGCTACTGGTACTTAAACAAAATACCGTTTATTTTCATATCACAAAGGGGTCCATATGTCGATGTCATATTCAATATGGTTAGGCTACCAAGCTTCTGGAACTCAACAATTAACAAACAAGAGTTAATTCACATTTGAGCCATATTAATCAATCCATATATTAATTAATTACACAAATTAACATTTTACTTGGCAAACATAGAACGAGGATTTATTCTGCTCGATAGATGTCCATAATAATCTATTCAATCCAATTTAACTTAATAGTATATTATTCGGCCAAATAAACATCATCGATTTAAGGTATATAAATTTAACGGCGTTGTTATTTTTAATAGCGTCATTAAATTCTTGTTCGTTTTTATATGCCATAATTTTTAAACATTTCAAATCTACCAACGGATTTCACTACGACATTATATTCGACAATACGAGTACAACGCAAAAATTTGTGAGTCAATTGGAACTAAAACGAGCAATTTATGCAAAATCTAACTTAGCGCACATTTTTATATAATTAAATTAACAAGATATAAAATAAAATGCCTCACCCATAAGCTATTGGGCTAGGCCCAACTCCTATACCCGACGCGCACCACCTTCTCTCCCCTTTCTTCGTCTTCTCCCTTCCTCTTCAAATTCAAACTTCCCTATAGCTCAACCAGTGCACAGTGTGCGGGTGCACCACACATTCGGCCACCAAACTCCATCATCGACATTTGCAATCAACTCCATATCACACGCCAGTCCTAATGCCTATGGTTGCTTCCCCTCCACCGTGCCCTAGCGGTTTCTGACCCGAAGCCCCTTTCTTCCCGACAAAAATGTCTTGTTTCGTCCTGAAGCACCGCACGCCACCATCTTCTGCCGCGAGTTGCACCCTGCCATGATGAGCACCAAACCATCCTCCGAATCACCCCTCGATGACCATAGCCCTTGAAAAATTTAACCCTGGTTGTCCTTGAGTTCGTCCAAGGCCATCCCAACCTCCCAAACACAACCGAACCACTCAAAAATTCTACTAGCATGTAGATCTTGCCAAAATAAGAACACCTAAGTTGATTTCGGGTTTTTTAGTTGAGTACAGAAATTGCATTTGACATTTAAACTTCCCTTGCCTTTGTTTGTTTACTGACTTTGCCTTTTCCCCTTTTTTCCATTTTTATTTACTGACTTTGTGATTCTTCTTTTGTTTACTACCATTGCTTTTTACTTGATTTTTGAAAAGAATGAAGAACAAGAGGACTCGTGAAAGTTGCTGGAAATGGAATGATGAAGCTAAAGCAAAATGCAAATGAGCTTCTTCTCTCTAAGTGTTGTTGTATTTATAAAAATTCCTACGCCTTCTTTTTCAAGTGTTGATTTTTTTATTTTTTTACCTTTTTATTTATAAACAAACATTACTTAATCTCTAAGCTAAACAATTTCTATAAGTTATCAAAACCTCACAAGTCAACACTCAAATCAAGCTTTCAACCATTTTAAACCCAATGGATATTAGGGTGAACTTGTACCCTTGTTTGATTACATGGAGGATATTAACATGAGCTTGTACTTTTGTCCGCTTACCTAATGATAACATGGAGAAAAATAGAGTGTTTTAGTACCTTTTACTTAAGATTCCAAATCCACCTTTTCAATGTTATTAAATATATATATATATATATATATCTTATTATTGTTATTTTACTTAAAAATACTTGTTTACCCACATTTCCCTTAATCATTTTTGAATGTTGTCTTTAATATATAACTAAAGGTACTACAACCTTTAATAAATTTTAGTTCGATAAAAGATCGAAATTCAAAAAACAGTTTCCGGTCACTATTTCAATTTTTCATCGAACTAACTATTTTTGCAAACAAAATTCAAAAATAAACTTTTCTATTATAAATTATAAATTTAAAAAGGCTTTTAAAGTATTAAATCCATCATTTAAATATTTAAAATAAATTATTCCCATATTAAATCGATAAAATTCCGGGTTGTTATATAATTCACGATGACTAATCATAACTCATGAAAGCATGGGATGTTAAATTTGCTAAGTAAAATAAGAAGATGCTTAAGGCACTTTAGAAGATTATTTCCAAGTGTTATTGAATTATTTCATATGGATGAAATAAAAGAAAGATTTTTATAAGTTAAAACTGTATTCACTTATTTTGAAATAGAACAAAGCTTAGAGAAGCTAATAAATAATAGGTATCACTTAAATGAAAGATAAAGATGTTTTATCTAAATGTGTAGGGTACCCAACTAATGAATGAATGAAATGGATTAAACTATGATCGTAAAGATATACCAGCTCATGGAGTTATTGGATGGTAGGGTGCCTTAGTTATTAATCTAAAGTCCAATGGTGTATGGCAAGGTAGCACGATAGAGTTCAATCCTAAATTATTTATAAACTCTAAAGGGGAGTTAAGGCAGGGTGCCAAAACATCAGGATGTTGTTTAAATCAAATGAATAAATAGGCTAAACGATAGCGGTTCATGGACTAAGAGGGTTATTGACACTTAGTAAGGATGCTTACTAGAATATATTTAGGGTGCTTACATTTAACCTCTTAGAAGAGTCAGGGTGACTTCTATTGGTGGATATAGTGGCCATTTCATTGAGTAACGTTGTTTGAGAAAAGATGAATTAGTGATAGATAGACCTAGGGAAGTAATCACCAAATAAGTTAATGACAACTGAATGATGAAAGCTTAAAATAAAAGATTAGGTGATGATTGAATGGATGATGAATGATTGTATGACATGGTTCATGACTGATGATAAATATAGGGTATGCTTAACTTGAATTGATATATGATATGGTTCATAACTAAATAATAAATGTAGGGCACACTGTTTGAGTGGATATGCATATAGTTGCTTTTTATGTAATATTTGTTTACATGATGTGATATATTATGCTATAATGATAAAGTGAGGGAAAAACCCATTCCACGTTAGCGACATGGTCCCACTATGGATGGCTAGGGTAAAGGTTTTACTCATACCAAGCTTTATGTCTAACTCACGTTTTTATCATTTCCAATAAACACATGGGTACTCATTTGAGTAGGCCGAGTTTATGGATTAGACAAGTATATTTTAAAGGACGAATCAAGAGTTCGAAGATGAATTAGGAAGCTTGTTGTTTATAATAATTATTATTTTGAGATTCCACTATGTAAAACCAGAATCTATAATTAGTTATGTGTTGTATTGGCATCTTCATATGTCAGACACAACACTACTCTATCTATATTTTATTCATATTTACCCTTGTATAGGCAACGATTCGGGTTAAAATGATGTAATGAATTATGTAATTCAAATGGATGTAATGAAAACCTATTTAGTTGTTCTATTTACTTATGTTGTGTAAAATAATATTGAACTCACTTTGTCGTTGGAAAATGATTTCGATGATGGCTACAGCATCATCGATGTCTATTTTCGAGTCTCAGAGTAGGGGTGTTACACTACTCTACCAACTACAACCATCAACACCAAGTTATCCTCTACATTTCTCACTTCTATCGCTGCTACATTAAATGTTTTCAGGTAATTTTTTAATTCCTAAAAATTTGCTAATGACAGTGCATCCTTAGGTTGCACGGAGTGAACTCAAAATTTATTCAGAAACTTATTCGTAGTCAATCCTGGCTCAACGAGCATTCCAATAATCCGTCAATCTATTATAAATTGTCGTTGTCAACATCACAAATTTCATCGGATACTCCACTGCCCTAATATCCGCTGTAAACAGATTCCAACTATAGACAATCTCCCAATTACCCTCTTAGAAATTTATGGATTGCCTTATTAATCATCTCATCAGTTCCTTTGTTTTGTCGTGGATGACAATCATTGAGAGCATCACTGTGTACTTGGTTTTGCAAGGGCCCATTACGACCACTGCCCGAGCGGTCACAGCTAACATCACGATGCCTAAGTCTCCCTAGCTCTGGGGAGTCCATTTGTCTTGTCCTTCTATGACGTCAGTCGTGACTGCATTCCCTAGATCTACTTCTCTTTTGTACATTTTGTTAGCGTTTCTTCCTGATCTTTCACTGGTAAAACTCACTGCACGACCAACACCTTCACCAGCATCGATCCTTGATGGATCGACACCGATCGATCCTAGAGCACGGTGTTGGCTCCAGCTCGATTGTTGTTTCTTCCCTATTTGCATCTCTATCTCCAGCTCTTTACCTTTATGCTCTGGGCCTTCCAGCAGAACTTCCTTCATCCGATCTAGTTGGAGATCCTCCTCTAACTCCATGATCTATTGGGCGAGATCCATCTCCTTGAAGAGATTGCCTTATCGATGTAGATTTTTTAGCTGACTCGTCCATGATAGCATGCTGCGTTGCTTCCAACTTTTGATTCGCAACAACCATAATTCCATCCAACTCTTCTCTAGTCACAAGATACGATGGAGGTTGATTAATTTAATCATTTCTATTAATGTCTCCAACGTTCCCACCATTCTTTCTTCATTGACTGGTCTTCCTTGATTCTTCTTCGGTCCTGTCTTATCAGATCCCTTTGGATAATTTATCTAAATCCTAATAGTAATGGAGATCTAATCTGAATTCAATTCTCAGTGAAAGAAAAAGCACAAAAAATTTAGCCAATAAATTGGTCTAACGCCCTCAGAGTCGTAGATTCATAGAGATAAAAATCCTAGATCGTAGAATTGTATCTAAAGATAGAAAATCGATAAAACAAGCGTAAAAAGTAAAAAGAGCGCTAAAAAGAAAGAAAAACATAATTATTATAGTGGTTTGGAAAATCTCTAACCTACATCCGCTTTATCAATGCTTTATTTATGGATTCACACTAGATCTACCAAAAAGTACAAGTGCAAGATGAGTTTATGTTTCAAGGTTAGTAATGGCAAAGCCCCCTAGGTGTGAGTAAGCAAAGGGCCAAGATCCAAAAGTCCATTTTATGCCGAATAAAGCTTTTTAGTTATAACTATAATATACTATCTTTGGACCTTAGATCTGTCAGATCGCACTAGAATTCGTTAATCAGTTGGATCCAATATAGTAGGAAAGACGTCAGGAAAGAATGGGCCAAATCCCAAGATCTCGATAGATTAGTACCGGTCCATGGTCTTCGTCTATTTTGATCTCTTCTTCTATATTCTTTAGTCTTGAATGCTTCGTTCAATCTTTCTTTGATGCTTTTGAGCTTGTTTCTTCAATATACACTGATAAAATTGACTATATCGAGGGAATCTATGGATCGACACTAATCCACAGACATAGCCAAAATTCCATATTTTCTTTTATTCCTTGATATTATCATCATTTCCAATAGTTTGGAAGGGGGAAATTGTCATTTTGATGGATCGATATCGATCCATTAACTCAGGCAATGTTGCCTCCATTTCTTCGTATGTTGTTCGTACTCGATCGTCTTTTTGTCTGGCCTCCATTCCTTCATCCCATCAAAATATTGCTTAGGAAAATATCGGATAACAGCCACTTACAAATCATTTAGGTGAAATCTAATTTCTAGTATTTCTTAAACTACACCCTACGTATGATATTTTGTGTATATTTTCTTTTTGTCATTAGTATATTTCTAAGATATCTAGAGTTTGATCAAAGGTCAAAAACTCTAATAATATATGCAGTTAATTACGTAGATTCACTTTAAAGCCTTTGGTTCAAACCGGTAGCATTTATCGATTAACCAACTCCAATAATATGTGTAGTTAATTGCGTAGTTCCACTTTAAATCCCTTGGTTCAAACTGATAATATTTATCGATTAACTGATTTAATCTGTCCAAAGATTTTGACTTAAAGTTGACTACCAATTACAGTGGTTCTTACCTTTTACAATGATGGAGACAAATCTTCCCTTAAGTCGTGTTTCACTTCAAGTGGTTTAACGTCTACCCGACTATGGTCGTAGCATGATCATCACATTATGTGACTGACCATAACCAAAGTATAGTCTAAATACTTAAGATCAATAGTACTCTCGTCTCAAGACTACTGCACATCGTTGCATGAGATCTTCTATTTTACTTAGTTGTGTTGACCTATAGAAAATTCTCATTGAGTCATCCCATGATTGTGCCAAACAATCACAAGTACGAAACATTTGGTGTCTCCAACGATCATGAGTAGTTCAACGTATGGAGAACATTACGTACACTAGTCACGATGTATGTACGATATCCTTTGTTTCGATATATTTTGACTAATAACATTTTAATGATATGTATTAAAATATTCAATTTAATACTCATGGTTATAAATACATTCACAACTTCAATCGATTAAACGCTTTTCCTAAGGATTTTCTATTTGTATATATCTAATATATTTAGATCTCGTTACTTATATCACAATATAATAATACATACAATAGAAAACAAAACCAAAAGAATACTTTATTCCGAACAAGATTCTCATGCAGAATTAAGTTATAAAATAGATTACATAGACACATCCTTAACTCTATCAATCAAATGCTACAATGCAACAATGTTTAAAGGAAGATCTCCAACTTTTTTTTATAAGTAGCACGTATAAAAACGTTACTACACGGTAGCGTTATTGGAAATATTTTAAGAAAAATAAAAAAATGATATTGAACGCTTGGAAAAAATGCACCTATAAATAATGCAATAAGTGCCAAAAGCAAATAGTAGCAAAATGTAACATTAAATCATAAGAAAATAAATAAAAAAAGCAAAAAATAAAATAAAAAACTACATGCTAGCATTATTGATGGGTAGACGAGGATACTCTAATGTTCGAATGCGACGTGGCAAAATCTGATTAAAGTCAAGTAGAAGTTTTGTGGATGAAAAATGGTTGAAAGACATTTATCGCCATTTTTAGGAAAAAAACAGAGAGTTTGATATGGCGGTGTAAATGAAGTAGGGTTGTAATGTTTGTTGCTGAAGATTCAATAGTTCGGGTATGGTTTGAGGCGGGCCTATACTTGATTTGCGAGCAAAATGTATGGTGTTAGGCCGGGTAAAGGTGGGGTTTGGGTTTTGGCTTGTTTTATTTCTAAACGTAGTAAATAATTGTATAATTTTAGTTGGCAATAAAGGAGAATTTGAATCTTTTGTTCAATTTTTTTTGTACTACATGCTAGCATTACTTCATAAACAGCTTAAAAGATTCTAAAACACTTGAATAAATATTATATTTAATTTTACTATAAGATAAGATAGCATTGTAACATTTAATACCATATTTAATTTCACATAATATTATTATAACGAATATTAAAACATGAAGTGATGCCACAATTTTATAAAAATCATAAAATGCTATTAGAAGTTATAGCTATAAAAGAATTTAATTCATTTATAAATGCTACCACAAGTGGCATTATGAGTTAATACACACATTTTATCTAAAAATGCTACCACAATCCATAAAATGTTGCTACAAAATAACATTATAATCTAAAATATACATATTTCGTCTAAAAGCGCTACTATAATTCACGAGTCCTAATGGCACATGCACCGCTCGTGCAGAGCAAAATATTTGTTACAAATAATATGTATTTGCATTTATAAAACAAAATATATGACACACAACATACAGGTGGATGCATAAGTCAAAATAATTTAACAACAATAATAATAATTAAAATTATAATTTGAAATAAAATTAAAATTGTAAACCTCTGAAAAAGAAACAAAGGTAGAATGAAAAAGTTTGTGTTTTAAACTTCAAGAAAAATGTAAATTCTCGTTTATAAATTAAAAACCATAAAGCGTACCTGTGATTTGATGATATTAGTGTTTTAAACTTCTAAGAAAGAGCAAAGATAGATTTAGGGTGATACTGCTTACATCCACTTAAACATTCTCTCGTATATTTATCCTCTCACCTAATAAAATACTTAATTCACCCACTACATCCACCTTTTCTTTAATTTTCTTACAACAACAACTTGACTTTTCCTTTCTCTTCCTCTTCAAACAATGAAATACAAATTCCTTCGTTCAATTTTTTCATGGTCAAGTTCTTTTTTTCATATAATGCTTCATCAATAAACATGAATTCAACTAAATTGATTATAACAATGGTGTTATCGACTTTAATTGTGTAAAAATTATTATTTTTTTCGTAAATTATGTAAGCCTAAATAATATTAACATAGTAAAGAATAACTTACAGTTTAAATTTAACGCTATTGTAAAACATAGTAAAGAACCTTTATTATCACTACAATCACAAATAAAAATATCTGATCATTTTTACTTTTGTTGCTATTTTAACAAAACAAATATAAATGCGATGAAACCAATTGTAATAAAAAGCAGTATCATCGAGTCAAGTATATTTAGTTATCAGTATCATTATCTATAACATTAACCGAGTCAAAAAAAATATTGATTCATCAATCCTAGTATGAATTGATAAAATATTTTTACTTGTGTTGTTCATCTCATTTTTTGTCATTAACTAATAGTTAAGAGGTTGGAAAATAATTATGTTTGAAGTTTACATTTCATTTTATTTCTACCTACTTACTTCTAAACCCTTTTTCAAGTTTAAGGTGCGTGTTTGAAGTAATTTTTATGATTTAATTTCATTAAATATTTAAGTGGCGTTAGTGATTGTTTAGATGAGTGTAAATAACAATCCTCTAGTTCTATAATTCATTTAATAACCATTTAGCTTTAAAAAAAATTTAGAATGTAAAACTACGTGAAAAAGAAAGAAAAAGGAAAGAGTATCGTTATTGATACTCCAGTTTTGAATATGAAATGGTCAAACTTTATAAGTACTCCCTACAAAATTAATTTGGCAGGAGGAGTACACATCCTATTAATCAAACATATATTTTTACATTTTTTGTCCTTAATTAAAATATCAAAATGCTAAACACTTTCGTTTACTTTTTTATTTTATTTTCTTTGAAAAGGAAAATAAGACGAGAATAAAAAATTCATTTTAATCTTTTGTATGATTATAATTCTAAGCAAGTTCTATTTCAACTCGAGTATTTAATTAGTAGTCCCCAAAAATAAAAAAAGTCTGTACACCCAAAATATAACTTTGTAGCCCCCTATCATTTCTAGAACTACCATTCCCATCACGCAAAACGTGAAAAATTATATTTTTTCTTCACTGATTTAGAAACTAGGATTATAATTTTCACTTCATCGATTTAGAAACTTAGTAGTGAAAAATTGAATTTTATTCTTAGTAAAGTTTGTAAACCCAACAAATAACTTAGTAGTAAAAAATTGAATTTTTTCTTCGCTGATTTAGAAATACAATTCATATTTTCTTCAGAACTACAATTAAAAAAGTCTGTAAATCCAAAAAATAACTTAGTAGTGAAAAATTGAATTTTTTCTTCACTGATTTAGAAACTAGGGTTTTGAAGAAGCGGTGGTTTAGACAGTAAGAAACTGACGTAAAAAGATAATGGAACTGAAAAGAAAGAAAGTACACAGCTTACATAATTCCATTATTCTACGAGGGGAGATTAGTATCACCCATGCTAAAATAAACTTTTTTAACAAAAAATACACTCCTAACGTCGAAAAGTGGGCTCAGTGACAATCTAAAAGAACAAGCAAAAACTAAAAGATGATGATAGTTCTATCGTTCATTCAAACCTTTAAAATTTTCGCAAATCAAATCCAGTTATAAACAGAACCAAATGAATATGCATAATATAAATTGACCAAATCTGAAAAGGATGAATGCCGGCAGCGCAGCGAAGCTGATTGTTGAGGCCCTACTGCAGCGTTTCCTCCCTCTAGCTCGCCGCCGCATCGAGACTGCGCAAGCCCAGGTCACCATTCTTCGAAGCCCTAATTCAATTCCAGTTTTGTTTGATTTTGTATTTTGTGTATGTATTATCATTCCAATTAATTTTTTAATTCGAATAGGATGGGCAATATCTTCGACCATCTGATCCTGCTTATGAACAAGTATTAGATTCACTGGCTATGGTTGCCAGACACACTCCTGTGCCGCTTCTTGAAGCTCTTCTTCGCTGGAGAGAGAGGTTGTTTACATATGTACTGATTTATGTTCAGCAAATAGAGTAGGATTGTTGCTCTCAGAATCCTTTACATGGCATTACCATACTTAGTAGTAGGAACTCATTCCATTTTCCTCATGATATAAGCACAACTGAGTATATTGCACCTTCTAAAAAAAAAGTGTCAGTAAGTCATAGGTAGGGGTGAAAATATGCAAATGAATTGATGGAGGGAAAAGAGATCTCGGTAATAGAGAATGATGTGTGGTCATTGTGCATATATACTAGCAATATTTAAGATGAATGATTTGATATAGATAGTTGTAGTTTGCATGGTAGAACTTAAATTGATTGCCATATCATATCAGCATATGTATAAACATCAAGAAGAGTTCCTAATCTATCTTATTTTCAATAGTTTGGTTGCGTCTGATGACCAACCTGCTGACTTGTACATATTTAAATCTTTTTGTGCTCTGTTAAGGATCTCATTGCTTACATTAGGTGTAAGAGTATCCAGCTGGGCTGCATCAAGATTTTAAGTAGTTTGTAGTTAGCTTTGCTAGTTTTATGATAATGAGAGCATAATAAGTGCCCTTGTTGTCCATTTTTCTTTTGTTATGACATTAGTCTTGCACAGTGCAATATCTTCCTTTATAAAAAGTATAAAAATATTTTTTTTTCTTTCAACATCCACTAATATGAACATGGCTTTGGAATATGGGTATTGACATTTTCACTCATCTGCATCTTTTTGTTACAATCGAATTTCAGTGAATCGCCAAAGGGTGCAATTGATGCTTCCACATACCAGAAAAAGGTGGGGATAGTATATTCCCAATCTCAATGTTTCTTTTCATTTTTCAAACTTTACTGAAAGTCGTGTATGTGCTCCTTGTAGTTTTTATTCATCCCTATCTAGCTTTTTATGAATGTTGATTAAACTTATTAATATGTACAGTATGTCATGGTACTAGTTGTTTTTGGTAACCTTGCTTTGTAATCATAAAATTTTGCTTAATTATTGGATGCAAAAACATGCTGTATAAACAGTGAGATCTTCTGATCAAGTGACATAAGTGGCATACATATGACATGCTAACTGTTGATATTATTTCAGTCTTTCAGACCCTTATAACATACTTTACAAGCAAAGCCAAAGCCTCAATGATTGGAACAAAAACAACCAATAAAATGTCCGTATATTATATTGTTTAAATTCTATATTGAACTATAAATAACAATATGAACACCACAAAATCCTTATATGAAGCATTATTGTTGGTTGGCAGATATCAAATAATCATTAATCTTATTTTCTTTTGCTTTATCCAAATACATGTGGTACTTACAATATGCCAATGATGCTATTTTTTTTTAATGGAATGTCATCTCTTATGTTGATCACTTCAAAGAAATAAAATGAATTGAATTGGGATATAAATGGAATATGATGAAACCGAGCCACTGTAAGCTCTCCTATGAAATGAGGCATGGAACGAAGCCACTACAAAGAGTTTCCTGGAGTAAAACTTGTTACTTTTGGTTCCTGCATTAAACAAAACAAAATGGTGTGGGGGTATATCCAGTTGATCTTCTTCTACCCATCTCACACAAGCATATTTTGGTCCAGTTCATGTGAATAACAACGTAGAAACATGTTGATGTGTAACATCTTTTATGCTTTATAAATTTAAACCATGTGTTACTATATGATTTATTATACAATGATTAGATACTTCTTGCTTCAAAAATACTTATTATGTACATCAGAATTGTAAAACTCTAGTTAAGTCATATCACTATCTGTAGCTAATGTACGCACAGTATCAATGTACATGCATTAACGTATCTTCTTGTGTTCCCAACATTGTGCCATTGTCAACGCGCTGTAGAAAAGTTGAACGTGCACAACATTTGTTACCTTGCATAACCCATTATATCTGGCATTACATGCTCAATTATTGGGTAACACATAATTTTAGCCGATTGCTATAAATTTGCTATATTAGTTTTGGTTTTCCCCCTTTTAGACTATGCATCTGTACTGTATATGTTTAAGGATAGTAGTTTATGCGCATGGCCTTTTGTCTTCATGTATTCATATTATTTTTGTAATCAAATCGCTATGAATCTGAAGTCCACATGTCTTATCTGAATGAACATGTTTGTCGTGTAAGCACGCTTGCTTTATCTGGTCAACAGTTATCTTATCCTTGTGAAATTGTTCTCATTAAAATAATTGTGCAGCTTTCGGTTGAATGCATATTCTGCTCTGCATGTATTCGCTTTGTGGAGTGTTGTCCCCAGGAGGGCATATCAGGTTATTAAACAACTACACATTTTTTTGTGATACAAAGCATCTTTGATCTTGACCTTCCAATTATTTCCCTTTCCCACAGAAATGCTATGGTCTGGTCTGGAAAATTTTGTATTTGATTGGTTAATCAATGCAGACAGGCAAGATAACTAACCATGTTAATTTTAGTCTTTGCACTCTAATATGTGTAACTTGTCTTACTAAGACCTCAATATGTACGTGTCTACAACATGGTTGTGTTGCTTCTTTTCATGTGCCTTTTTTTAGTTTCCTTTTTAACGTGATTGCCTTCCACTATTAATGCATGTAAATCTTTTTACCTTCAATTTTAGCTTTAACTCTATGCTACATTTTAAACCAATTATCTTTTTCTATGTTCAGTGACGTGTGCAAAATTTTCTATCAGTGGGACAGACTTTGATAGAAATTTTCTTCATATATATATCTTCATAATAAAAGTAAACTGTATTTAGTACCTATACTTTTATACTGAAATTTGATATAAGCATAATGAAATATAACAATGTCACTTGGATCAACAACCTTTCTCTTTTCTATTAATGTTACAAGGATTAGTGCTCATTTCTAATTCAAGATCAGACGGATACTTATCAAAATCACCTTCTAATAATCAAGGAGGTGGTGTAGAAAAAGAAAGCGGAAGCGTAGGTGGAACACTGTTAGATCTTGAGCCTTTTTTATTTTTGAAGTAGTTCAACATACTATTATCCAAAATCCAAATCCAAGCAATTCCAATCCAAAATCAATTTATTAGTTTATTTTGAAGCAAATATATACTTTCAACTATTCTTATTACTGCAAATGCTACATCTGATTGTACCAGTAACATCAAATGAGGATTTGAAGAGAAAATTTTATTTTGTGGCTTCAAATTATTATCCATTTTTATGTTGCACATCAACTGGTGCCCATTGAACCTCTGTCAGCCCATCAACGCTCCGCTTTTGTGCCATTGAGCTCTTTTATGTTGTGTTTGATATCTTTATTAATAGTTGACTTGAAAGCGCAATTTTGGTCCGACCGTGAACTTCCCAAAATATCCTTCACTCTTATATAATTCAATTATTATCTATATTATTCTCTTTACAACCACCTAAAACAAAAAATAATTTCTGTAATTTCACACCTATTATTTCTACGCTTGATCGGAACAATTCAAACCAAGTTAAAACTTTAATATTTCAATAAATATATTTCTAGGTTTGCGTGTTCATTAAAATGAGAATATATCAAATACGCACATCGGATGATAAAAGATTCTTCTAAATAATTTAACACATCTTTAATGATAGTTATAATACCTTTGGTGTCATATTTTTTTGGTATCGGCATAAACTACAAAAGAAATGCTCATTTATTTTAATATCACTTAAAAATTTGATCCAACTTCTTTTATAAATTCAAAATTCCCCGCTATAAATATTACCAAATCTTAATATCCCCTAAATATAGGATATAATAAATAAACCTCCATAAATATTATTTAATCTTAGTGTAGCTTAAATATAGTGTGCAACAAATAAATTTTCTTTACAAATTCAAAACTTCTTTTTACAAGTATTACCAAATCTTAATACTACTTAAAATAAGTTCTACAAATTAATAGAAACAAGAATTTAAACCACCACCGATGTAAATGTTGCAACTAAGATAGAATTAGAAGAACAAAAATTCAAACTAACAACAAATAAACTTTTTGAATATGTTAAACATATTCACTTTATAGAAAAACAATTCACGCATAAAACGCGTGCCATCATCACGCGTGAAG
The DNA here is from genome assembly GCA_030737815.1 of Allium fistulosum. NCBI lineage: Eukaryota > Viridiplantae > Streptophyta > Magnoliopsida > Asparagales > Amaryllidaceae > Allium > Allium fistulosum. The sequence continues at coordinate 371,768,447 of CM060908.1, forward strand.
CGCGTGCTGTAACGCTCGTTGTAAATAAGGAAAATAAGTTTTTGAAGGAGAATATATGTAATTTTAGAGTAGTTGCGTCATTTAATCCACAATCACTTTGTAATTGAAGCCCATGTATTATCATGGAATCCAAGTCCATTTTACCAGTTGGGTAGGTGGACCCTATGGTCCTAAGCTATATCCGTCATTGTGCATGTCTGTGCAGTATTGTCTTTTGGGTCATATTAAATCTTGGGAGGGTGACTGCTTGATCCGTAAACAGTTACCACACCTGCTGAAATTTTGTTTCATTATAGCTAACTGTGTTTTGACTTGAGTAGAGAAATGCTACTCATTAATTATGTTGTTTTTGGGGAACAAACTTTAAATCAGTTGCCTACAAGACACAAATGAAATAGGCAATAACTTCTTATAACCTGAAAGTTAATAACTAGTATGCTTCAGATAACAGGTTAGTTGGCTGGTTGATTTGTAGGTATTAGTTCTGCGTTACAACTTTTGCATATGCAACTACATTACATGTTTGTGCATTTACTATTTTTGTCTTCATGGATCTGGCCTTGATCATAATGAGAGAGATGCAATTTTATACTGGGATTCTAGACTATGAATTATGCTGAGAATCGTTCTAATTGGTAATTTTATTTGCAGAGTTGTAAGCCAGGTCGAATATCCTTCTTTAGTAGATTTGCGAGGATTGCTTTTAGACCATGTAGCACAACTATTGGGCGCTTTGTCTAGAATCAGGTTGGCAAATGCTCTTTCATTTTGTGAAATTTTAATGCGTAAGTATATAATGTCTATGGCCTTAGATGGAAGTCAAAGTCCTTTTGTACTCTGTTTTAAAATCCTATGCTCTACATACGAAAGGACAATGACAGAAAACAAAATTTGTGCTTGATTGGAAGGACAGTCTATTATAGTTATACATAGTAATGTTGCTGTTTCACATCAATAACAGGTTCAGTTCAGTGACCGAGCGGTTTTTCATGGAGCTGAATACACGCTATGTCGATTCCAGTGTTGCAAGAAGTGAAACATTAAGCATAATTAATGGAATGCGCTATCTTAAATTAGGGGTATGCATCGATTGTTTTCTTCTCAGCATATTTTAAATGTTTATCTGTTGGTTAAATTTTATTACAGAACGATTTATGAAACTCTGGATTCTGAATGGCGTATTGTTGTGTTTATGTTCTTATTGTGCTGTTAGTACAAATATCTAGGGCGCGTTTTGGTAGGAACACGGATAAATGATGCAACCGTTGTTGCATAGTGACATAAATAGTGATAATTAGCAAATTGCGTCTATGTTCTCTTCGAATATCTGTTGACACAGTTATTCATCATCGTTTTTTTGTTTTTTTTTGTTTTTTAGGTTAACAATTGTTGGGTGCAAATTGCTAATGAAATGTGGTTTTGCTTAAAGTTTAGTATAAACTGTTTTGTGAGAATTATCGGTTGACAAACAAAATAAAACCGCATAAAAAGTGAAGTACACAGCTCTAATCTGGTTCAATCTATGACCTATGTCTATGGATTAGAAGATGATGAGAAGTCGAATTTTAGATTATCGATTTTCTGAATTCAAGACCTTCATAGCTTAGTCTGCTATAGGTTCTATTTATAAGGGATATTGTCGATATGTAAGGAAGTATCTATGAGTTAAACCAAATGTTTTGATCTATTCATTTACTGGATCGAACAAGTTTTCGGGTATGCGAGTAGCTCTAAGTGTTCTCTACACAATGTTTGAACAATGTGGATAGCTCTTACAAGAAGTTACCACCTTAAAGGCGTGGTTGTCTTGTCTTCGAGCAAAAAAACTTAAAACAATTCCTTGCGGAACTGCAACGTACCACACGTTTTTTTATACAAACTGACATCATTTGCTTGTGCAGTCCATGTTGCCCAGAAAAAAAAAGCATATTTCATTTATGAAAAATGGTGATAACAATTGTTGTCCTAAATCCTTTTTCGTGCTGATACATAAACTTATTCATCCAGATTCTAAAAGATTAAACTGTTATATCAGCATTTATGCAGTTACATGTATCATTTTCTTGTTCATGAGTTGTTTGCTTTTTTCAACCATCTTTTGTTTCGGATCCTTTTGATTTGCTGGTATAGTCACTTCAGGGTATTAAACACATGAATTCTTGGCATCAATACGTTGTTTTGTCTTTAACTTTTCCATGTGCCAGGTTGGTCAAACGTGTTTCAAGTTTTCCCTTCATTTCTTAAGGGACAGTTTGGCCAAAAGTCCCTATTAAGTTTCAAAATACACCAAACACATTGCCAAAAAAATTATGTAAATTAGGTCCCTAGAATTAAGTTAATGAATTGCAGACATTTATGCAATTATATCCAAAAATTGCAGACATTTCTGCAATTATTCACTGAAAAATTGCAGACATTTCTGCAATTATTCAGTAACTTAATTCTATGGACCTAATTTACAATCTTTTTTTGGTAGGAGTTTTCATTATTAAGTTTGATTTTAAGGACCTGAGCCTAATATTCACATTTCTTAATCCATCTTCAATCTTCCTTCTACTTCATCAAATAATCTGCTTTTACGATAGAGGTGCTCTAGCATTTAAGGGCGTGACATCTTTCCTTGGTTAGTGTTTCCTTTTGTTGTCTGCGGTACTTTGAGTAATTTCAGATTACGAGAAGTCGAATTTCAGATTATTTGACTCTGAGAAGATAATGAGAAGTCAAATTTCAGATTATTTGAATTTGAACTCCTTTTTGTACATATCTTATCTTTATTTGTAGATGAGATATTTTCCATAACATAGTCTGCTATGGATTCTGTTTACAAGGATATTATCGTAAGAAAATATGTATAGTTTGAATCAGCTGTTTTGACTTATTGCTGTATTGAGTTTATTGGATTTTGGAATAAGAAAGCAGCTTTGGGTGAACAGTATTCGAACTGTGTTAAACAGCTTTTGCAACGATCTACCAACATTGATCGTTTGGGCATTGTCTTCAAGGAGGACAAGTCGGACAACTCCTTACGAGAGTGTAACTTACAATACGTTTCTTTAGGAACTGATCTCGTTTGCTTTGATTGCTAGCTTGTGCAGTCCAGTTTTACAGGAGTATTAGCATATTTCATTGTTGAACAACGGTATTTACGTGCATAGTGACATGAAATGTTGATGTTCCCATTATGCGTTTCAGTTTCCTTTTTTTTATAATAATGAATGGTACAACTCAATGCACAAGGCCTTTCCCTATGTGAGCATCTAAGTAAGATCGCCATTATGAACTAAACTAGCTTTAAATTTTGAAAAGGGGTTGTATTTCTTCACCATTAGCTCATTTTTTTTCATATTATTTATCTGCATTTAATGTATTTGTAAAATAATTAATGGTTGCATTAACTAATTAACCAAAATTACATTATTTCTATAGAAAAAACTTAATATAGCATTATTACATAACAAATTAAAACACGGAAATAGAAAGTAATTTAATCACCACCCTTCCTATATTTTCACCCCACAACCATCATCACCACGCAAATATCATATACTTCAAGCGCTAAAACTTTCAAGCTTAATCACTATCAAACAACCTAATTAAATACCTCTTTCCTTTGTTGATTAGAATTTGATATGCCTTGTATGTATCAGAAACTTCTTTCGATTATGTAGTACATTGCAAGGTTTGAGGTTTCGACCGAAACACCGAGATTTCGGTCGTTCCGTTTAGGTTTCGGTAGGGACCGAAACGAAACCAACCCGAAATTCCGATTCAATAAAAACTATTGAACTTCAAATTTTACAACAAAAGGAAGTTTCGAAAAAGAATTAATTTGAGTTCCAAATGCATGAATAATCATATTTAAAATTGTAACTTAGGAAACATATAAATTCACAAAATACGTGAATGGTGTAACTAAAAAGTTGATAACGAAATAATGAATAAATATTTTTGAGTGTTATATATAATAAATCAATATTGTTCTTTTATATCTTATTTTTCAATCAAATATAATTTATACGTTTTGTTTCAATAAATTAAACAAATATATCTGTAATTATACGAAAAATAAACAACGATATCCGAAACCGAAACTAGAATCGAAATTTCTGAAATTTACGAATTACATCGAAATTCCTAAAATTACAAAAGACCGAAACCGAGATCTCGAACCTTGGTACATTGTCATAAAAGATAAATCTAAAGAATCGCGTTGTTGTTGTTGGTTTTTTTTTGTGGGCGTGTGTGGAAGAAAATAGTTTAGATCTTATATGAGAGCATGGGATTTAAATCGATAGACATGCTTTAATTGCTGTCAATTTCACATCGTTGACTAGTTTTGCTAGCCTTAAGCAAACATGAACTACTGATGTTTTAAGATGTGCAAAATTTATTCTATTTCATTTAATTACTTCTAATACATGAATAGTAAAAGGCTTGTTCTAATTAACACCCATTCTCTTTCTTTTACCAACCAGATCAGAAAAAAGAAAAGGAAAAAAAGAAAAAGAAAAGACAGTGAAGATACCCTAACTACTTCAGAAAATAATTTGATATTTACTTATTCGTCAACCTTATTCGAAAATACCCATGCTATTGCTACTTCACAAATCAAGTCAATTCCAGAAACTTATTCTTAACCTGCAACAAACAATGATTCGGTTTTTACTCAAAAAATATTGCGGTAAATGTGTGATGTACTGCTTTTGGAGTGTATTTTCTGATTTCAAAGCCTGAGTACAAACTTTCTTCTAGAACCGGAGACGCTGCTCCAAAATCCGAGCTTTTAATCGATTTTGATTGGTTTTAAAAATCCAAAGGAGATATGTATTGTATCAATTGAAAAAATAAGTACCATTTCACAATTTGAGATGAATGAATCACCTTACTTTGTAGCTTGGTTTGCAGCTTAACCACGCTACAAGGTAGTGTGGTTCCTAAATTAGCAAATTGACGTGGTGTTTAGACAATCCACGCTACATGGTAGCGTGGTTTGTATAAAATCCAAGCTTCCGTCTAGTATTGTTGGTTGCCATATCTCGTGTTTGGCTCAGTCCTCTTTTGCATTCTGTATCAATGATTTAGGGTTAATTCTGGTATAAAACAAGGTGTGAAGATTTTGTGGGGGGTGAACCTCTATTTTGTAAATTACTGCAGTGAGAAGGGAAAAAAATGAGGTATTAATAGAACCAGTCATAGTAAAACTACTGTACAAAGGTCCATTGTTGTGAGGTAGGTGGGATCACCCACCATTATGAGCTAACTTCATATTTTAAATAATTAAATGATGGGATTAACAATTAAATAAAATTACATCATTTCTTAAATAAACTTAATAAAGCACTACACAGCGCGCGCACACACATACATGTATGTATGTATGAGAATAGAAAATAGTTCAATCACCATATGTTTTCTATGTTTCCGCTTCACAACCATCATCGCCATACAAATACCACATACTTTGAACGCTATGTAGTTGCAAACTTAATCATCATCAAACAAGCCAATTAAATATACCTTTCCTTTATCAGTTAAAATTCAACATTCCTTGCAAATATTAAAAATTTCCTCCGATTATGTAGTACATTGGTAATTGATGCAATACGACAGATTTAAAGTATCCCTGCTTTTTCCCAGGAAAATAGATGATATCTTATGAGCTCTCTAAGGCAATAAAATCAATCTGCACATTACAATTGTTGCCCATTTTTTAACGTTGCCTTAGGTCTAGAACGTAAGCAGTTTAATTCAAATGATAGGCTGATGTTAGTTCAGTATTTCATCTCATATATTAAAACTTAACTGATATTTCAAGACATCTATGACTAGTTTCGTTAAGAATATAATTCGGTGAAGAAATATGAATATAACCATATTTCATTAAGCGACTAGTACCTGGTGACAGTTAAATGAATTATGAAATGTAAATTTCAAAATACTAAATTTATTTTAGCTGTTTTTCCATTAATACCATTTATAATTTGTTAACATTACCCTCAAAGGGCAGCTCCATGAATAATGTATCTACATAGAAACCGCTTGACATGAGTTCAAATCTTAACGGCATAATCCTATTTGAGGTTGTTATAAATGGATATCCATTCAGGCATTGACGTCTGGTTTACTTGAGTGTTTACAGACAAAAAAAAATGAAATAAATAAATCTTGTTAACATGTTAATACCATTTCAATATTCACAAGCATTTGAAATATGTCATATCAGACCGTAGATGATGACGTCCTGCTGATAATGAGATGGACAATTCATCCTTGAAGACACTACATAGCCTTTAGTGTGCAACGGTGATGGTATTTAAGTTCATTCTTCTGGACCAAGTGTGACCTGTATGTAGTTTAATATACTGTCTGCTACATGGACAGTGTAGAGGTGTCAACCCAATCACAACACAAACCTTAGATAATATCCACATCTTTATCAATTTTCAACTGGTAATATTTTAACTTGATGATCTAGGTTTTTGAATTTTTTTTTTTGTAATAACCAACTAATGTTGGATATTATTTGAATGGAAAAATAGCGAATTCTAGTGTCATCTCTCTTTAATGCTAAATATTGTGTTGTGACATACCATCTTTGTGACTTGTCCCATTTATCTTTTTGAAGATTGTAGTATACAAGTTCTGTTTGAATATAAGCTATTGACTTGTCCATGCATGCATAATATTGTTTGTTGGTTCGTTTATATGCTTCTATCTTTTCCCCCCTTGCATCTTATAGTTCAGTTGCAATTATTGCTGTGCAGTTGCAATTGAGATGAACACAGTAAGTCCTTCATACCAAGGTTCGAGATCCTGGTTTCAGGCTCTTGTAATTTTAGGAATTTCGATCTAATTCGTAAATTTCGGGAATTTCAGTTCAAGTTTTGGCTTTGAATTTCATTATTTATTTCATATAATTACACGTATTTGTTTAGTTAATTGACATAAAATGTCTATTCTATTTTTAGTTGAAAAATAATATATAAATAAACAATATTGATTAATTATAAATATTTATAATACCAACAAATATTTACTTATAACTTCGTATTTAATCTTTTTAATCACTATTTTATGTGATTTTGCATATTTTCGAAGTTAAAATTTCAGATTTTGGATATTTATATATTTGAAACTCAAATTAATTTTTCTTCTTCTATAAAAATTGAATTTCAATAGCTTTTTTTTATGAATTGGAGTTTCGGTCTGGTTTGGTTTCGGTGCCCTACTGAAACCGGGACAGAATAACCCGAATCTCGGTGTTTCGGTCGAAACCTCAAAAGTTGCTTCACACATTCCGTTTGATCAATTACTTTTCTTTAGGATAAATTTTTGACGATACAAATGTGGGAATGATAACCATATATAATTCTACCTGAAGCAATTTATAGTAGCTAGCATGAATGCACCATCTAATAATATTTTTCTAGCAATATGATTAGCACTTTTTTTAACGTCAGATTCTTTTTATAAGAGATGGTCTCGATGGTACAATAAAGACGAATCAACATATGACCGGTTTTGGATCTGGGACTTCGATATGGTCTCTTTTAGATAAAAAGCAGACTATGTTTCTGATGATGGCCCCTTCAAGATTCTTGGATAACAAACAGCCATATGTATTGTATTTCATTCTTTTCTTCATGTCAGCCCCTTTCTTACAAAACTAATGCGAATTATAATGTTATAGAATATAAAATTAAGAACGAATATTGACAAAGATTTATATATACTATAACCAAACAATACAAATTATTTAATATTTTCATACCATGGTGTTCAAGTATTTTCTACCAGTATTTTCTTGTATTGAAACACTGAAATGAAGTTGTTAATAGAGAGATATTGACGTTGGAATACAGCTCATTGCTATGCATCGACAAAATGCAAGCAAAGAAGCTCAACAATCTATATATTAGCAGCACATGCACTACTAATAAGTTCATGATTGAACTTTATTGAATTCATGTAAATTGGGCACGGATGATCTGATTTGTTACTAGGATTTTTTTGTGGAATTTTTTAAATGTGGATATTCAAACAGAAAATGGGACTGAAAGCTTGAGCTTGATTGACTTTGCTCAAGATTCCGGTCTGGCAGAGGATATCCCATGGATAATCTTTAAGTCTTTCAAGGAATATACAAACATGTGGAACTTAGAATGCATGTCATAAATCAAAATAAATCCTCATATCACATAGCGTAGTCACTTTGTATATGATGTTTAACCCTCTAGTAAAGTATAATTCTCCGCAACAATTGCTATATACGAAAACTAACATAAGGATACACATGACTCATGCAATTACGTCATTTATTGAATGTATAATTATATATTTAAAAATTTGTAAAAGTGAACATGCAAAATACACATTTACAATACTTTGAGTCAATATATCGATTGGTATTGATTTGTATTTTTTTTCCAGTTCACATACATATTATGCACGGTAAAATTTATGGATAGCAGCAAAACATAATGAGTGAATTGTAAGTTTATTTTTAGGAGATTGAAATTTTGGTTTTTAGTTGTGATTTGTAGATAATTTATTTATAGAGAGATATGAAGAATGAATGATAAGTGCTAAAAGAAATACTATAGTCAGTTCATCTAAACACAGTTAAATTGAAGGATTTTGGTTATGGATATTTCAGAAATTAGAGATTATCTTTGTTTCCATCTCAAAATTGCTTTTGTAAATCTGACTTGACAAGCAATGGAATTTTAAAGTATACCAGCATTATAGGATGACATTGTCAAGCATTAGCAAAGTCTGTTCTTTACACAGAAACCCTAAGTTTTTTCTCAAATAATTCTAGTTCATTTTTGTTTTTGTTATTATACTCCTTTTGCTTCTCGAAGTGCCCATGTTGGGAGAAGCTTATTATGCGAACATGCTATTTTTTAACTTCATAAAAGTTACATTTTTGTTTGTACGTAGTTTTTCTTAGGAATGTAGGAATTCATAAGCTTTTACGGTTCTTCACTGACCAAGTACTCTTAAGCTTTTATCTATGTATTATCCTTAATTGCGAAATCATAAGCTTTTAGGGTTATTCACTGACCAAGTACCGTTAAGCTTCTACAGCTTGCAAAACTCCCTAATAATACTATAGGGAATGTAATGAAAGTGTGAATCATTCATTTCTTAACTAATTATCATTCTTAAAGCAGTATAATTAGAAAAGTCTATTTGAATATTGGCTCTAATACCATTTCTTTTCCTTAACCGTTTTATTTATCTAGGTTAAGACGGAAGGTGGACTAAATGCATCTGCATCATTTGTAGCAAAGGTTAATCCTCTTAACCGTCCAGCTCATAGGAAAAAAAGTGAACTCCATCACGCTCTTTGTAATATGCTTTCAAGCATATTGGCACCACTAGCAGAGGGTGGGAAAAGTAATTGGCCTCCTTTAGGTGTGAATCCTGCGTTGACTTTATGGTATGAAGCTGTTGGTCGAATGAGATTGCGGCTCATTAATTGGATGGAAAAACAAAGTAAACATATTGTCGTAAGTTGATTTACTTATTCTACCCTTTTTAGATGCATCTTTTTTCTTATTTTATTTTTTATAAACGACTGAAATTAGGATTTTGCTTATCATCAAAATTCCGGACACTTGTGCATAAAAATTTCTGTTTAACCTATTATTATTTACAATATAACCTTAGTTTTTACTTAATAATTGATAATGCTCAAAAGCAATTTCCATTACATGCTATTGTCTGCTTAAAGCAGAAAACCAGTTCTGGGTTCCCTTTAGAGTTGACTTGGAAGAAAAACCATCATCACTTAGTATTACAGAATATACTAACCTTTGAAGGAAAAGACGATTTCGGTGATAGTCACGGTGGCCAAATGGCAATGATTATTCTATCAAGTATAATTATATGAATTGAGCAAATATAAATAAGTGATTTATTGAATACAACGTGATGGTTATTATGTTTGTTCCTTTAACATCAAATAATATACTACAATTTACTTTCGAATATACTAAGAACAAGGTAGACAGTGGTTGTGTAAGTTTTTATTCAAAATCATATCATCATCAAACATTTCTGGAATATTGTTGTTTCGAGCAAGAAAACAATGAATGGAATATGAGGAATTAATAAAATATACGATCCAATATATATATATATATATATATATATATATATGTGTGTGTGTGTGTGTGTATGTATATGTATCTGTAAATAGTGGCCTTCTCTTTTGTAGCACCCCTATGTTTTCTGGAGATTTGACCAGGCAAGTAGTACTTGGCATCCAGTGGAACTCGGCAACAGGAGTACTCGGCATCAAGTAGTACTCGGCATCCGGTGGAACTCGGCAACAGGAGTACTCGGCATCTAGTAGCATTCGGCATCCAGTGGAACCCGGCAACATGAGTACTCGGCACAAGTAGTACTCGGCATCCAGGAGTACTCGGTGTCTAGTAGTACTCGGCATCTAGTAGCATTCGGCATCCAGGAGTACTCGGCATCCAGAAGCACTCGACATCTAGGAGTACTCGGCGTAGCACTCGGCATCCAGGAGTACTCGGCATTAGAAGGCGTTCGGTGTATATGACTACTCGACATGGCACCATCGTTCGGCCAACGGGATCGTTCGGCCAGAAAGCATCGTTCGGCCAGAAGGCACGCTAGGCCAAGGAGGATCGTTCGGCCAAAGGGATCGTTCGGCCAGAATGCATCGTTCGGTCAGAGAGCATTTTTCGGTCAAGCGCTTCGTTCGGACGGAGGCACGTTCGGCTTCGACTAACAACCATTCCACACTTCCCACACATCAAACATACCGTTCGGCATAGAAAGGGTGGTTCGGCCTACTTGGTTCGGCATACAGCGACCACTATACTTGGGCTAGAGTGTTCGGCTACCGAGCCCACCTGGGAAGTCCAGCCCATCTTCGTCTATAAATAGAGGGGCAGAGTCACAGTAAAAATGGACCTTTTTGGGAGAACACTGGGGAGACTCTGCCATTTTTCAGACTCATCTTCTTCACTTAACAACTTCATTCAAGCATTTGATCTACGAATTGTATTTGTAATCAATCATTAAGAAGGTCAATAAAGTTTAACCTCAAAGTGGACGTAGGCAATTACGCTGAACCACTATAAATCTGGTGTTCTTACTTTCTGCATTTAAATTAGCATTGTCTTCCTTGTTTAACTGATATTCATTACTTACATCTCTACACAATCTTTCTCTACGAGGTTAGTGACCATTTTTGGTGCTAACACTTTGGTGCTTTCACTGAGAATTGAACTCAGGCCTTAAGGATCTGCTTTGAAGCTACTGGATTGAACAAATTCCCCAAAGAAGATCCAACTCATTGATAGGACATCCGTTGATTCTACTCAGAGTTCCAACCAATAACTCTACAATGGCGAGACCACGTACCAGGTCAGCTTCTCATAATGCGGATGCCCATGAAACTGCTAGCGTACAACAAGCAGGACCTAGTAATCAACCAGCGATTCTGGGTGTAGGAATTGCCACCCAGGACCAAACTCCAGTTGTCACCAGAATAGAGTTCAACGACTTGATGAGAGAACTCAGGGAAAGCAGGAGACAACTAGGAGAGCAGATGCAAGCTAACGCCAACCTGATGGCACAACTCACTCAACAGCAGCAACAGAATGCTGGGGGCAATCCCGCCCCCCATTCCTCATCCGACAGCTCAACTTCCTCTGATGAACCTCCCAGGCGCAGGCGCCGTAAGACTGAAGCTGCGCGGACGGGTGCTGCTGTTCAAACAGCTGGAAACCGTGACCAAGTCGGAGCTGGAAACTTAGGAACTGGAGTACAGATGGAGGCTGGAGGCCCAGACCATCAAAACGCTAATGATGTCAAACCTCAAGACGCACGATTGGCAGATCGCCAGGAGAGGAGGCATCAACATGGACAATCACGTAGAACGGACTCTAACCTTCCACCTTCCATACAGACACCAGACCTGACAGCCATGGTCAGACAATTGATGAAAGAAAATCAGGGCTTGTCGAATGACGATTGGGGAGTATCAAGGAGTCACACTCCGTTCACAGATGTTGTGTTACAGGCGGCGTACCCCAGAAAGTTTAGTATGCCAACTATCCCTGCGTATGAGGGAAAGACTGACCCCAGACAGCATGTCATGAGGTACGAATGGATGATGGATTCAGCTAGAGCAAATGATGCCACCAAGTGTAGATGCTTTCCAATTACTCTATCTGGGATCGCTACTATGTGGTTTACCCGACTTCCTCCGCGGTCTACATCCAATTTCGAGGAGTTGGCAAAGAAGTTTATTGAGCAGTTCAGGATACACACTACTCGTCCAAAGGACGTAATGTCTCTGTCAAGTGTAATCCAAAGTCCTGGGGAGTCATTGAAGGAATATTTACAAAGGTTCCATGTTGCGGCAACTGAAGTCAGTAATCCCAACGATCATGCAATCCTAATGGCTGTGATGAGAGGTGTGGATCCGGATTTTGAGTTTGGAGATTGGTTGGCAGGAAAACCTTCGACTACGCTAGAGCGTTTCTACTCAAAGACACACCAGTTCATAAGGAGAGAGGAAGCTAGGTGGGTAAGACGAGATAAGACACCAGGACCTGTCCAAGAGTCCATGAAAAGCAACGTTGCTGTGAAACAGTCCCGGGACAACTCGGGAAAGGTCCAAGTCAATGTCCAGAATAAGTACGGGCAACCTAAGGAGTCCGGAGGAAGAAATCAAGGGAAGAAGAGAGAAGCGGGGAAGTGGAAATCGAGAATTCCAAGCTACATCGAGTATACCCCGCTGAATGCGTCTCTTGAGAACATTTACCTATCAACCTGCAATGCCTTTCAGTACAGAAAGCCACGTCTAAAAGAATCAACCGAGGAACAGAAACGGATCGGGAAATATTGCCGCTTCCACGAGACTTATGGGCACAATACGGAAGAGTGCAGACACCTGCACGGCGCTATCGAGAAGTTGATTAGGCAAAAGAAGTTGCAAGAATTTGTGAAGGATCCACAGGAAGGAGGACAGGGAACGTCCAACCCAGGTCGTGCACCGGCTCCGCGTCATCCCGAGGAGCCTGCCCGAACTGTGGGTAGATTAGTCATAAATACAATCATCGGCGGACCTCACCCCGCGGATAAGAATTGGCAAGAGATGGAGCGGTACGCAAGTTCCCTGAAGCATGCAGATTTTGAGTGCTGTTCGAACGTGGAGGATGAGACCCCTGCTAAGCAGCAGCGCGTAATGACAGACGATATAGTGTTCAGGAACAGAGATGCTGATCAAGTAGAGGCTCCAACCATCGACCCGATGGTCATATCTACGACGATCGGACCGGCTTATGTCAAAAGAATTCTGATTGATTGTGGAAGTTCTGTCAACATCATCTTCAAGAAGGCTTATGACCAAATGAAGATGGAAACCAAGGACTTGAAACCATCCAAAGCTCGTATACACGGCTTTAATGGCGCAACGACCGATGCAGTGGGGTATGTTGAGTTACCAGTTGAACTGGGACAAGACGAGCGTCGGAGGGTGCGAATCCTACCCTTCGTAGTTTTGGATGTGGATTCTCCGTATAATGTTTTCTTGGGCCGACCGGCCCTGGCTGAGTTTAGGGCAGCATTAGCCCCGTGATGCTTAACTTTGAAGTTCCCAACTGACAAAGGGGTAGGTATTGTTCATGGCGACCAAGCAGCTTGTCGTTCCTGTTATGTGGCTGAGCTCCGGGAGGCCCATCGGAGGGAGAAAGGAAAGGTTGCGGACAATCCCGTCCGCATCCTTAACACGGATAATTGACAAGTAGTGCCCGAGCCCTGGCTCAGGCATAATTCTCGGATCTTCAGAGACATAGATCCGAGAGACGACGACGAGAAACCCAGGGAAGAAAAGGCAGCGCCGGCTGAATTAACAATTGACATTTCAGTCAGCCGAAACGACCCTTCGCGAATACTGAAGATCGGATCACAGCTTGGCCCCGCAATGACTGAAGACCTTAGTGACTTCCTCCGGACGAATCTTGATGTTTTCGCCTGGACGTATTCTAATATGTGTGGGATTTCTCCCGCCATCACGAGTCATATGTTGAACATAGACCCGAAATACGTCCCGGTTAAACAGAAGAGGAGAGGAATGGACCCGGAGAGGTTCGCTGCTCTCAGAGAGGAGGTGGACAAACTCAAAGCCAATGGGTTCGTCCGCGACGCCCTCTATCCTGAATGGGTATCCAACCCCGTGCTGGTAAAAAAGGCGAATGGGAAATGGAGAACTTGCGTAGATTATTCCGACTTGAACAAAGCATGCCCCAAGGATAGTTTCCCGTTACCTAGGATCGATTAGTTGGTCGACTTCACCGCAGGACATGAGCTGTTATCATTCATGGATGCATACTCGGGATACAACCAAATCCCGATGCATATTCCGGACCAAGAACATACCAGCTTCGTTACAGATGTCGGGCTATATTGCTATGTAGTAATGCCCTTCGGACTGAAGAACGCAGGAGCGACTTATCAGCGTTTGGTGAATTGAATGTTCAAGAACCAGCTTGGTAGGACGATGGAAGTCTATGTGGATGACATGCTCGTGAAGTCACGACAGTCAAACGACCACATTCGGGACTTGGCTGAAATGTTCGACATACTCAGGTATTACGGGATGAAGATCAACCCTCTGAAGTGTTCCTTCGGCGTTGCGTCGGGAAAGTTTTTGGGATTCATCGTCAACGCAAGGGGAATTGAAGCTAACCCAGAAAAGATCCAAGCTATTCGAGATGTGCAATGCCCAAGACTATAAAGCAGGTACAGAGCCTGAATGGAAAAGTAGCTGCGCTAAGTCGATTCATATTCAGGGCAACCGACAAGTGCATTCCTTTCTTTGATATAATAAAGAAAGGGAAAAAGAATTTCGAATGGACGTCTAGTTGTGAGGAAGCATTCCGGGATCTGGTGAGGCATCTGGATAGCCCACCGGTGCTGTCAAAACCAGTAGTCCACGAGATGTTGTACGTATACTTGGCTGTATCCCCGCATGCGATAAGTGCGGCTTTAGTTCGCGAGGAGGACCGGATCCAGAAGCCGGTGTATTATGTTAGCAAGCGCTTAACGGGGGCAGAAAGAAATTACCCTAAAATCGAGAAATTGGCCTATTGCTGGGTGATTGCATCACGTAAGCTACGCCTGTAGTTTCAAGCACACTCAATCAGTGTTTATACCGATCAACCCTTGCGGCAGGTACTCCAACGATTAGAAACTTCTGGAAGATTGCTAAAATGGAACATCGAGTTGAGCCAGTTCGATATTGCCTACTTGCCACAGAGAGCCATACAAGGGCAAGCATTAGCAGATTTCATCGCTGAGTTTACCATACCCATAGAACCAGATAATCATGACGTCATTTCCCCCGTTCGATGGAAATTATACACTGATGGGGCATCAAACGACCGTTGCTCCGGCGCAGGTGTAGTTCTTATAACTCCGGAGAATCGATCGATCTGTTATGCTTTGAAGCTTGATTTCCCAGCTACAAATAACGAAGCAGAATATGAAGCACTGATTGCTGGCTTGAAACTCATCGAGGAACTCGGGATCAAATCAGTTGAAATCTTTTGTGACTCACAGTTGGTGGTTTACCAAGTGCGGGGAGATTATCAAGCAAAGGGACAAAAGCTTGCTTCGTACCTTGTTCAGGTCCAAGAACTACTGTCGAATCTTGAGCATTATGACATTTCGCATGTCCCGCGCGAACAGAATAAAGAAGCCGACTTGTTGGCTAAGTTTGCGAGCATAGGCGATGCGCAGCAAATGGGATTGTATCCCGTTGAGGCCTTGCACGCCCCGAGCATAGACGAGATGAAAGTTGATTGTGTATTGGAAACGGAAATCGAGAAGGAATCGTGGATAACCCCATTCAAACTGTACCTGACGACCGGGACTTTACCAGAAAAAAGGAGCGAAAGACGGCAGGTCCTTCGAAAGGCCGCGCGATACGTGATGCAGGATGGACTAATGTATCGAAAAGGGTTCTCAGTCCCATTATTACGGTGCATCGCTCATGACGAGACAAAGCGGGTCTTAAGAGAGGTCCACGAAGGGGAATGCGGCGACCATACTGGGGGGCAAACGTTAGCAAAAAAGATCCTCCGTTATGGATATTACTGGCCGACCGCAAATCGGGATGCTGCAGACTACGCAAGGAAATGTGACAAGTGTCAAAGATATGCGGAAATCCCGAGGACTCCATCAACTGAACTCACACAAATGGTAAGTCCCTGGCCATTTGCGATCTGAGGAATCGATATAATCGGCTCTTTGCCTATATCCAAAGGGGGTGCGAAATATGCGATAGTTGCAGTCGACTATTTCACAAAATGGGCTGAGGCAGAACCTTTAGCCACGATCACCTCTAAGAAGGTCATTAATTTCGTTGTACGAAACATTATATGCCGCTTTGGCCTCCTTCGCACCATCATTACGGACAACGGGACGCAGTTTGAAAGCAGAGAGTTCAAAAAGTTCTGTATAAAGTATGGCATTGATAAGAAGTTCGCCGCCGTTGCACACCCAAAAGCTAACGGACAAGTCGAGGCCGTTAACAAAATAATCAAGTCCATACTGAAGAAGCGTTTGGAGAAGGTTGGAGGCAAGTGGGTAGATGAACTCCCGACAGCGCTATGGGCTTATAAAACTACCCACAAGTCCGCGATCGGCCACACACCATTTGCCTTGGCGTACGGCTCAGAAGTCGTTATACCCGTGGAACTTGAAGTTCCATCACACCGAGTGACATATTATGATCCCAAGACGAACCAGGACTTCTTGTTGGAATCGCTGGACTGCATCGATGAAAAGCGTGAAGAGGCCGAATTAAGGGCGGCAGCGCATAGACACCGAGTCAAGCGTTACTACGACGGCAGAGTCCGCCCAAGGACTTTTGATGTGGGTGATCTCGTTCTGAAACGAGTTTTTCCGGTACCATCACGTATGAATCCCAGCTGGGAAGGTCTGTACGTCATTGAACAGAAGCTTGGAGAGGGAACATTCAAGCTAGCGATCGTCGATGGCACGACACTCCCCCGAGCGTGGAACAGTGAACATTTGCGGCATTATTACATTTAGCATATTTTCTTTCTTGTTTTAGGCACTGTTATTTCCTGTATGTTTCCGTTCAGTCGTAACTTAGTTTTTTTTAACTATGTAATCAAGCAGTTTAGTTGTTTTTCATTAATAAAGGCTCGAAGCCGTATTTTCCGTGAATCACTAATGTTTCTATATCTCATAATCGGATGACGAACCACATTATCCTATATGATGTACAGACTCGTATAAACGATTTCAAATCTCCGAATCCCCAGAGCGCGGACCGGAGTACTCTAAGTCCCCAGAGCGCGGACTAGAGTATAAACGATTTCAAATCTCCGAATCTCCAGAGCGCGGACCGGAGTACTCTAAGTCCCCAGAGCGCGGACTAGAGTATAAACGATTTCAAATCGGACCGGAGTACTCTAAGTCCTCAGAGCGCGGACTAGAGTATAAACGATTTCAAATCTCCGAATCCCCAGAGCGCGGACCGGAGTACTCTAAGTCCCCAGAGCGCGGACTAGAGTATAAACGATTTCAAACCTCCGAATCCCCAGAGCGCGGACCGGAGTACTCTAAGTCCCCAAAGCGCGGACTAGAGTATAAACGATTTCAAACCTCCGAATCCCCAGAGCGCGGACCGGAGTACTCTAAGTCCCCAGAGCGCGGACTAGAGTATAAACGATTTCAAATCTCCGAATCCCCAGAGCGCGGACCGGAGTACTCTAAGTCCCAGAGCGCGGACTAGAGTGTAAACGATGCGGACCTCCGAATCCCCTGAACGCGGATCAACTTACTCTAAATCCCTGGAGCGCAGATTTGAAAAAATGTTCAAGTACTCAAGAAATGTGGAACAAGAAGTATGCCACGTCCGGAAATGTTCGAACAACACGAGAATGGACTGAGAAATAATGCAACTCATAAGAACTTGAGTTATGACCACAGTTAGGCATCAAACCGAAGAAAAGCAAGAGAATCATCCAAGCAAAAAAGAAACCGAACTTCATTCAATAGTTCAAAATGGGGTTACACAGTTACTCCTCCAAAACTTGGAGTCAAAAACCTATCTATATAAACTATAGAGACAAAAGATAGAAGTAATTACAAGACTTAAGCAAGGAACTCGTTGAACGAGTGTAGCAATTATTTCTTTGGTTTCTTCTTCTTGTCTTCTTTTGTTTTTTCCGACGACTCCTCTCCCTCACGCTTTTTC
The DNA here is from genome assembly GCA_030737815.1 of Allium fistulosum. NCBI lineage: Eukaryota > Viridiplantae > Streptophyta > Magnoliopsida > Asparagales > Amaryllidaceae > Allium > Allium fistulosum. Next base: position 371,786,730 of record CM060908.1, read on the forward strand.
TTGGATTTCTTGCTCACTAAAGAAGCGGAGTCAGGAGTAGGAGACGGAACATCCAGTGGTTTGGACCTGCCCGGGAGAATGATTCTCAGAGGTCTGTTCCGCGGGTCGGTAAGTTCCAGTATTTCAGGCTCAACTTTGACCTCGACCTTTTTCTTCTCCTCTTCGGCGAAGCGTTCCTTCATGCTCATCTTTGAGGTATGCTCAGAGGCGCCAGTGATTTCGATTTCATCACTCCCTTCGGCAGGAGACGAAGTGTCAAGCTTATCATCAGCTAACGCCCCGATCACTTGAGCGTCAGGTCCAGGAATTACTCCCGCATGAGCAACATCGCTTGTTTTCTCCGCCTCCTCCTTGGCGTCATCGCTCCTCGGAGTCGGTTTGGGGTCAGAGCAGCATGCATGAAAACATAGAGAATGAGCGTTAGAACGAATAACCACTACTGGAAAATGACAAGATCTTTCAACTTCTAGAAAAGAAGAGTTTCCTACCGGGTTCTGGTTGGCTATCGGTTGCGCGTGGGATTTCACCCTCCAGAATAGGAGATAGCACATGAGCGCCAAGCCTGGGATCTTCAGGATCATAACCGGCGTGCTGCTCGAATGGGTCAAGTGTCGGCCGATCGGCCGGTTGAGCAGCGGGAGGAGCAGCAATATGAGGAGCCATAGTCTCAGCCCTAGACGGTCCAGCTTCATCACTTTTCTCTGTTGGAAGGGGAGAGCCTTTGCTGTAAAGCGCCAAAGCTGCGGATAAATCCACTGGAATTCTCAAAAAGACATCTCCGCTCGAGGTTAGTCAAGGATTTAAAACGAAATGAAAAGGTTACATGACACAAAGCGTACCACGTTCGGTCACGTGATACACTTTGGGGGGCAAGTGTTTCCTGGAGATTTGACCAGGCAAGTAGTACTCGGCATCCAGTGGAACTCGGCAACAGGAGTACTCGGCATCAAGTAGTACTCGGCATCCAGTGGAACTCGGCAACAGGAGTACTCGGCATCTAGTAGCATTCGGCATCCAGTGGAACCCGGCAACAGGAGTACTCGGCACAAGTAGTACTCGGCATCCAGGAGTACTCGGTGTCTAGTAGTACTCGGCATCTAGTAGCATTCAGCATCCAGGAGTACTCGGCATCCAGAAGCACTCGGCATCTAGGAGTACTCGGCGTAGCACTCGGCATCCAGGAGTACTCGGCATTAGAAGGCGTTCGGCGTATATGACTACTCGACATGGCACCATCGTTCGGCCAACGGGATCGTTCGGCCAGAAGGCACGCTATGCCAAGGAGGATCGTTCGGCCAAAGGGATCGTTCGGCCAGAGTGCATTGTTCGGTCAAACGCTTCGTTCGGACAGAGGCACGTTCGGCTTCGACTAACAACCATTCCACACTTTCCACACATCAAACATACCGTTCGACATAGAAAGGGTGGTTCGGCATCATTGTGTTCGGCCTACTTGGTTCGGCATACAACGACCACTATACTTGGGCTAGAGTGTTCGGCTACCGAGCCCACCTGGGAAGTCCAGCCCATCTTTGTCTATAAATAGAGGGGCAGGGTCACAGTGAAAAGGGACCTTTTTGGGAGAACACTAGGGAGACTCTACCATTTTTCAGACTCATCTTCTTCACTTAACAACTTCATTCAAACATTTGATCTACGAATTGTATTTGTAATCAATCATTAAGAAGATCAATAAAGTTTAACCTCAAAGTAGACGTATGCAATTACGCTGAACCACTATAAATCCGGTGTTCTTACTTTCTGCATTTAAATTAGCATTGTCTTTCTTGTTTAACTGATATTCATCACTTACATCTCTACACAATCTTTCTCTACGAGGTTAGTGACCATTTTTGATGCTAACACCCTATTATCCACCATAAGTTTTATTTAAATAATAGTATGATATGGTAGTCAGATAGAGAAAGAACTAATATTTAAACAAAAACTTGTCGTTCAATGGTTTTTTTCCTCTCTGTGGGGGTGGGGGGGGGGTTGGTTGTGTGGAAATTTTGCACGCATCCCTTTTAAAACATCCCGTCCATCATTTATCTTACATATCCCTATAATTAACATCATCTACAACTGATCAAGTTTCCATTGTTTTTGGTTGGAATTGCTAATCTCGATCATCAAAGATGCTGACGACATCCTTCACCAACACTAGAGACATCAAATCGAATATTATCGGAGTGCGTCAGAGTTAGCCAAATTTCAATGTGCATGACAGCTATTTTCCTTGTAATTTTTTTACAAGTACGAGCTTTGTTGCACAACACAGTGTTATTTACACTGGAACACAAAAATTACGCTTATTTGTTGTTGCACAACGACAAATGTTGGCCGTGCAATGGAAAATAATTGCATTACAAACTTCTTGTACATAAAATATTTGTAATTATTTTTTGCAGCACGACAAATAATATGCATGAACATATATTTGCAATGCAAACTGACAATATTTGTATGATGCATATGTAGCAGTTTTTATGTACATTCAATCCAAATTTGACATTCATAAAACATTAAAAAAATAGATTCGATAATAATTGGGAAGATATTTACGACATAGATCTTAATACAAGTTTGAACATCAATTTATTTATATGTTTAATGATAAAGGATTTGATTTGCATTGTTTTTATAGGAGGGATGTAAGACTATTTTCTCAAAACATAGACTTGATCCAAAATCTCTGCATCGATAAATAACCTAAACACAAATGTATACGTGCAATGTGCATGTGCACATGCACGTACACACGCGCTCGCTTTAACAATCCGCCTTTTCAACTATCGAATGTCGACACTAATACATCCACGGTATTCACATGCCGAGCACCCAAGTGCCGTAAATACATAACGTCAGGGTAAAAGAAAAAGAAAAGGAATAAGAAAGAACACAATATCAGAATCTAACATGCATAACGATAAAATATAATATCTCAAAAGGTTTTTACCAAAAAAGAAAACGTTGATATACATACATCAATCAGAGTAAACTAACTCATCATCAGCCTGGACAGTTGTAATAGTCTGTTAATGTAGCGGAAAATAAATATGGTAAGAAATCATCCAGCTCCTCTTCAAGAGCTCCAAAAAAGCCATAGCTAAATCTGGAAATATATACGGGTTGTTACGAGCATTATAAGAAAATAACATTCGATCGGTTTGGTAAACCAGCTTGAGAAACTCAAATCATAGATTACCATATTTATAAAATCTTTCAAAAATAAAGATATATTGTAACACTACGCCGCAAATAAACATGGATGAGTTTTTATCTTACGATAACCAAACTATTTCTATTAGAAAATCATGTGATACTATAATAACGCCTAGGGTGTGAAATATAGATAGCCAAGTAGTTGTGATACATGTGAGTGTACATCACAAGTAGTTGTGATACATGTGAGTGTACATCACAACAATAATAGGTATACAATCACAATCGCTAAGACGCGTTCGCTAATTATGTAGGATTCCACGGAGGTGCTTTCAATACTTCGAGAACGGTCTCTCCTGCGCAAGGATCAGAGATATCCTTCCGAGCATCGTATATCTCTAGATATAATATAATGTAGGAAAAACATAACCCGTTCAGGTCCGAACACATGGCACCGAGTCATACCACTGTCACATGCATATCCGTAAGTAACACTAGAATAGAGTGCCTGCATCCTTTAAGTTAGCTAAACCCCATAGGCTATGCCTTATATTTTTGGTTTCTATCATTACCGATGGTGAAGTCACGTTCAACATCCCAGTACATGAGTCACAGCTCGAACAGATATCGACACACGAGTCCCTAACTCGAACAAATCTCGGAACCACCCATGGATTTCCATATCTTAACAGATTTCAGAATCACATATGGATTTCCACATCTCAACAGAGCTCAGAATCACACATGGATTCTCATATTCTGAATAAATTACGAACAACTACATGTGTTCGAGCATCCCAACTGATTTCGAATCTTCACATAGATTCCAACATCTCGAACCAATTACGAACCTCTTTCAAAGCATATAACATGTATATGATTTTAGAGTGGTTACGGTTTCAAGTCATCTCATCTAAGTATACTCTCCCGTTTACCGGACGTCCCAAAGCCAATCGATAGATTCTGGTAAACTTAATTCCGGTTCTGTGGGAAATAAACAGACAATACATAAGAGCGATATCACTCCTAACCGTTTAAGCGGACGGATTTCTTTATCATTTTCCTAGAAGAGCAAAATGAGTTTATATGTAGTATAGCATCACCGAAGATAACCGTATCATATAATTTCCATGTTTCTTCTAGATATTTACAGAATTATATTTGGTCAATTTCAACAATAATGAGAATGATCACATAAGGGAAACCAAGTCCCATACACTGTCCATAAGCAAACAACACAAAATATGATCAACACACATAAACACAATCAAGTTATATAAACGACTTTAGATCCTTTTTTAATTAATCTTCCTTTATTAACTGAAAACATCTTTTATTAGTAAAACTCATTTTTACTCAATAAACTCTTTATAAATGAAACTTCATTTATTAATTAAACTCTACTATTTAATTAAAACTTCACTATCTATTTCTACACATTTCAGTAGCCTCAAAAGTATTCATATATTTATCTCAACGGTATAAGTATGTTCAAATCAATAACAAGTTTTACTTACTTAAATCAATAACAATATCACAACAATCCCAAATCATCCTCTTTATAATTATCTCTTAAAAACATTCTCTTTTAAAAGATCCATTATATTCCAAATTTGACAAGTTAGTACTTTTACTTAACTTTACAAAATTATTCATTATAATTAAGTGTTATAATCCAATTCTTACCTTATCTCTTCATTCGAGACTTAACTTGCTTTTCCAAGCTTGCATAAACATTTTAGAATACCTAAATCAATTCAAAGGGCATTATTTTATATAAACTTTAAAATACTTTAATAATACATTTAACTAACTTTCTAAAAACTATTTATACTTAAAAATACTTTAATATGGTTTAAAACGTTTATCTAAAATACCACTTAAAATTACTTATTTTATACTTTAATAAAAACCATAAAAAGCCAGTTTTATAATTTAAAACCATTTATTAAAAACCCATAATTAACTTCAGCTATATATTAAACCTTGGTATTTCCCTGGAAATAAGTACGCTTATAGTACTTATTAAAAATACGAAGAAGCCATACGATGTCTTTCAAAGTTAACTTTAAAAACGTCGAACACAAAGCGATTTCAAAGTGCATTTATAGCGACCTTTTCGTTTCAATCATCACAACTTCCATTCACAATTTCTATAACTTTCCAAACCAAGTCCTTTATGTCAAACACAACCAAACATGTGTATAGAACCATCCAATATATATTTCACAATATATTCACATTTAACCAATTTAACAAATAAATACAGGGGATTTCAAGTGTGTTTATAGCGACAATTTCGCTTCAACCATTCACACATGATTTCCAATTTAATCAAATAACAATACCAAACATGTAAACAAGTAGACTGGACTACGATACATGTTATATATGATTAAAAGAGAGATTATACTGCATAATAATGTTGTCACTTGTTTTACAAAACAACGAGGTCCAAAAGTAATAACTTGCATTGTTTGTTATACTATTTATTTTAATACGACAACAATTATACATACAACATTATACACATAACTAGTGAGTAAACTCACCCAAGCCCAAACCATACTGGAGACTTGCACCTTGCAATCCGGTCTCGTCTCTCCGGACGAGACATAAAGCAATAAATATCAGTCATCACGTTCTCGTGGATTTTCAAAATTCAAATTAAAACAAATAAGCAGAAATCATAAATAGTCATCCCAGATATCCGACTCAAAGCGTGCCTAGGGTCCAATCCAAATCTCGTACACGTGTAAGCGGTCCGAGGTTATCATAATCCTAAGTAGTCATCTCAGACATCCGACTTAGAGCGCGACTAGGGATCAATCTAGGTTTTGTGCACGCCTAAGCGGTCTGGGGTTATTATTGTCCTAAAGAGTCATCTCGGGCATCCAACTCAAAGTGTGCTTAAGGGCCGTTCAAGATCTCATACATGTCTAAGCGACCCGATGTTATATTGCATCATTCATTTAAAGTCAGGGTAAATGAATTGAACCTGACCCCAATCCATCCCGATCATGGGGTTGTCATCCAATGGATGTCTCTGATCCATAACTTCATTCTGCCACTGTTCCAACGGTGGGCTTCTGATTTCAGCTCCTGCTGTCATGCATTCTTATTCTGATTTGCCACTCTGGCTCCAACATTGCCTGTTGCATCTTAGATCCAAATCAATCGTGCCCCCAAGTCTTGGATGCATTGTTTCAGTTTGCTTTGATCTATCTTCAGATGCTCCTGCATTGGTTTTTGGTCTTTTGTTCTGAATTCTAGTTGTTTCGGCTGTTCATTGTTGTCCAATCCTTTAGAAAAATCCATCGAGTGGTCCATGTTGCTTAGTCATTAATCAATTCTGCATCTCCTTCATTATTTTTTCCATTTCTTCTCAAGCCATGTAGATAGATTGATGAGAATTTGAGGACACCTCCTGGTTGTCCCAGGCTCTGGTTGACTTGCTCCGGTTTTAGATTTAGTATTGGGCTTATTCATCTTTTTCAAATATCAGATTCAAGCTTCTAACTTTCAGTTCTCAGTGAAAGCAACAAAATATTAACCCGAAAAATGTATCAACATCCAGAAATCAGATGAAAGCTTCAGTTCAGATAAAAGTAAAATAAAATAGACAAGAACACAGAGAAGTTTAAATAGTGGTACAACATAATCTTCGACCTACGTCCACTTTAATCTTTTTATTATTGGTTTCTAGTTGTTATCTCTCTGGGTTACAAATAGTTTTTCCCTAGATCTAAGTTACAATGAATTTGAATAAGTTTGGAAGAGATGAGAAACGAAGAAGGTGTTGATGAAGCTTCAAGTCCAAGAGTGTTAATGGAGATTCAACCGTGAAGATCATTTTCTGGTAGCAGATAGGTTTGTATTTATAAAGGAATTTGGCAGCACAGAATCAGAGGCCCAATAGCAATGAAGTCCAGAAGATAGCGCGAAGTCATACCAGAAGTCCCGAACTAGCCCGAGTCAAATCCTTAATTCGTCGCCTAATTAAGGTCCTTAATTAGTTGTCGAATTAAGGTCCTTAATTCGGGGCCGAACTTAAGTGCTTTGCCTAAACATGATGAAATTTTCCCAAGTCCTTTTTTGTCTTTTATAAGTGCTCTTGCCAAATTCCAAGTCATTCCGATTTCGTCTCGATGTTCTCTTTAATTTGGGATTGAATTAAGGTCCTTAATTCGAGGGTGAATCTAATTGGTTGGGCAAAACCACTCCAAACCTTTTCTAAGTCTTTCTTTGTGTTTTTCTAAGTGTACATGTCAAGTTTCGAGTCGTTTCGATCTAAGACCTTAATTCGAGATTGATCTAAGGCCTTAATTCGGGGCCGAATTAAGGACTTAGCTAATTTTTCAACCAAATTTCCGAAGCTCAACTCTCTAGTCCTTATAAGTGTGCCTTCAAGTTTTCAAGTTGTTTTGTCCTCGTTTGAATCTTCTAAGTCCAGTTGAAATCTGCTTTGCTAAAAAGCGGATTGACAAAAGAAAAAAATTTGAATAATAGAAACTGATCTTTTTGTATTTCGCAATAGTTACATTATTATTTTTCTATATAATTTTTTGTTTATGTTTAATAAGTTTATATAATAACTTAAACTGATATAATTTAGGAGTTCTTATTTATGTTGAACAAATATGTTGATTAAAAAATAGATTTCGAAAGCTCATGTGCTGTCCTTTTCTGCATATTTTGCAATAGATTTTTTTATTGATTTTATGCATATTTGTATATAATGAAATATTAGAGCAGAAAATCTAAAGAAATAGAATTTGAGACCATTAGTTGTTATACCTCAACTACTGCTGATTTGGCTATTATTTTTATATAAAATTGTTTAATTCTGTCTACTTACATACATACACTTAGGCATGCATATACATACATGCATATGTGTGTGTAAAATATATGAGTAGATGTAATAAAAGAGTTTGAAATGGTATAAATGAGTAGATACAATTAAATACCTATCTACTTGAGAAAATTACCAAATGAATTATTATTATTATATTACATTTTTTTTATTTATTTAACTATAATGCTAGTGTAATAAATTTTAGGAGTAGTGGAGTTCCACAGTTGTTTCCAAACATCCTCTTATCTTATTAAATACAAATATTTTGGTATTATCATCACTATCCTGTTAACATGGTCTGCTATAATAGTAGTTGATATTTAATATGATATTTCATATTATCATCATCAATATCATCAACATCCATTAATAACATTATTTCTTATTTATTTGAAGTAATATATTTGCCTCAATTGACAGATGATTATGATTACTATGTGATGGTAACAATGTAATTTAATGTAATATTCCTACACTTTTAATAATCAAATTAGGATGTTGGAAAAAATATAAATGATACTAGTGTTTTAATCATTAAATGTATTGGTTAAAGCACATCCAATATATATGAATAAACATTATAAATTGATTGTATGTAAACAAATGCTTATCTATTGGAAACATATCAGAAAAATCAACCACGACAACCATTTATTTTGTAATATAAATTAGTATTCACAAATTAAACATTATATTACTATTATTTTGATTATCATCCTTCGTTTATTAGCATCTTCTTGTTGTATTAAAATTAATAGTTACATTTAATCAAAGTTCGAAGTTTCGACCAAAACACCGAGATTTCGATCGTTCCGTTCAGGTTTCAGTATGGATCGAAATGAAATCAAGCTGAAACTCCGGTTCAATAAAAACATTATTGAAGTCAAGGACTACTACCTCAAGTAGTAAGATAGTTTTAGAGATCTTGGGTTCGATCTCTCGAGACATCAAAATTAGTGCTTTGCTTAAAATTGAGAATCACTCTTGTTATCAAAATAATAATAATAATAATAAATAACATTATTGAAATTTAAATTTTACAGAAAAATTCAAAAAAAAATTAATTTGAGTTTCAAATACATGAATATTCAAATTTTGAAATTTAACTTAGATACAAATTCAAAAAATATATATATGGTGTAAGTGTAACTAAAAAAAGGTGAAAAACAAAATAATGAATAAACATTTTTTAGTGTAATAAATATTTATAATTAATCAATATTGTTCGTTTATATCTTATTTTTCGATTAAATATAAATTAGACGTTTTGTTCAATAAATTAAAACATGTGTAATTATATTAAAAATAAATAACGAGATCCGAAACTGAAATTGGAATCGAAATTTATGAATTATATCGAAGTTTCTAGAATTACAAAAGACCGAAACCGAGATCTCGAACCTTGCATTTAACATATTCATCTTGACTGAAACAAAATTGAAAATACGATTTAATTGTAAAAACGGGTCTCTAATTCAAATTTTTTTTTTGAATAAATGATATTACATACGTAGAAAAAAGTGAAATACATGTGCATTTATGTCATTAATTAAATGGATTAAATAACAATTTCCAACCATTAGATGTAAATAAACAATTGAAATCATTTGAACAATCTAAATTATATGTTTTAGCTATTAATTTAGATCATAATTCAAATTTTATAAGTAGATCTCAACTGTTGGTGTTAAATGCTCTTGCTTCTTTTTATGGTAATTTAATAACTCATATCGACTAAAAAGCACACAATTTTTTATAGAAACTACAGCAAAATCTCAATAAATTTGAGTTTCTTTTAAGGACACATGAGCATCCAAATCTTGGGATTAAAAAAGTGGGTGAAAGAATAAATATTAAAATAATACATTTTTAAGGAGTTTATGTCAAATGCAGCTGATAGTGACAATTTTATTTCACCTCAAGCCAGCACTGAATTGACATTCGAGAATTTTAGCAACTATAACTAAGAAATGATGTATTGTGATTCCTTTTCAACAGTGCTAAGAATCTATGGGCTTAGGAGAAAATTTGAGATATGGCTGAACACTGATTCGAGGCAGGGCCAAAAGTTGAAAGCGCATTATTTCTAACTGTGTTGTAAAAGTTCAGGTAGGGCCTCTGCCCTTGCTGGACTACATTTAGAACCCCCCCCCCCTCCTCTGTGTGCATGCGTGCACGTGCTTAAATTCTTCTACTACAGTGGATAGTTGGCCATATGCTGCATTTATGTACCGCTCCTAAACTAATTTGTACATGAACTTCATCAACGTTCAATTTGTGATTGGCTCTACTGCATCAAACTCTTGTGCCATGCTAAATACCACAAAATCATGTGTACGTATTAATTCTAAACTAATGTAAGAAGCAAAGCAGATGGGTAGTATAATTAAATGGATGCAGAAGACTCTCTTATCAGCCCATCGTATTACACCTGGATTTTAACTAAATGTGCTAAGAGCAGTTACATACGCTAGACGAATGCATATGTGCTGACAGAGTATTATTTATAATTATAAAAACCCACTATATGTTGTGAAACAAAGCTTGAAAGTTAATTATATAAACATGGTACAGATTTTCCATGTTGAGTGGTGAAATATAACCTCATGTATGTTAATCAAATAGAAGATACTGTTTCCGTTGATGTCTTGATATTGGATATGAATGATTCAATGTGCATGTCATAAGAATATAGGATAATGCAAGTCGGTTCTCCAAACTCGAATGTCGAGCATACTTCAGTAACTTGCGTGTAATTTTATTCTAATGGAGCTCATTTCAGGTTGGCTTTCCACTGGTCACCCTTCTTCTTTGCCTTGGGGATCCACAGACTTTTAACAACAACCTTGCTACGCACATGGAACAGTTGTATAAGCAATTGAAAGTGAGTTATAATAATGGGTGCATATAATATTTACAGAAATTATTAAGTTAGTCAACAACTTCCATTTCATATTTGAACCTTAGTGATTTACTAGTATGGGAAAATGTTGTTCTCTTACAGGACAAAAACCAACGCTCCATGGCATTGGACTGTCTTCATCGGGCTGTTAAATTTTATTTAAGTGTTTATGCAGATCACCAACCCAGAAACCGTGTATGGGACTGTTTAGATAGTGTTACATCTCAATTGTTGAATTCTTTAAAAAAGGGTTTTTTGACACAAGATATTCAACATGATAAGCTCGTCGAATTTTGTGTAACTATAGCTGATAGCAATCTTGATTTCGCTATGAGTCATATGCTACTAGAACTTTTGAAACCAGATGGTTCAAGTGAAGCAAAAGTTATTGGTCTAAGGGCTTTACTTGCCATCGTTATGTCGTCCTCAAACAAACGTGGATTGGAAATTTTTGATGGTTTGCCTTTTTCTTAACCATATGAGTACAGTTTCTTTCATCTTTAATTTATTGGCTCATCTGATGTAACTGTACTTTGTTGAGTATTCAGATCGTGATATTGGGCATTATATTCCGAAGGTGAGATACGCAATTGAGTCAACCCTCAGGTCTTGCAATAGGACTTTTAGTCAAGCTCTTCTTACTTCATCCAAGAGTACCATAGGTATCATTTCTTCAGATTTTCGATATACATACACACGTATAAATACGCATATACACGTGTGTGTGTGTGTATGAGAAGGATAAGTACACATGTGTGTGTGTTAGAAGGATCAAGATCCCTCTTCTTATAAAATATAAATTCCCTTCTTTCCTAGTTTTCTTGTGCGAAAATATTTCGAATCGAAGTGTTTTTTTTTTGGGTTCATTTGTTCTATTTGTTAGCGAGATCATCTATGCATAAATTTGAATCATTCGAATTTTTTTAACTCCTTTAAATTGCAAGTCAGTATGAATCATCAAAAATATTTATTAACCTTCAATTTGAAGGGGTTGAAAGTTTTGAGATGATTCAATTTTTTGCATTGATGATCTCGCTATTAGCTAGAACATATCTGCAAAAATTCAATTTGATCCAAATTATTTTTGCACAAAAAAGGTTAAAGGGGACCTTGATCCTTTCCTGTGCATGCGTGCGTGCGTGTGTGTAAATATGTGTGTATATAATGGAGCGGCTATTAGGATATAAATTTAGACAATTTGTGAACCAATGGATTTCAAGCGGTGGATTTCTATCCCATTTAAAAACATAATGAGATCCAACTGCTGAGATCTATTATGTATCAGTAGACCATGTATGTATGTGTGTACTAGTTATACCTCACCTATATAGTACCTAATTGGTCTGCACCGGTTATCACTTCACCGAAATTAAGATTATTTTAAAGTTATAAGTTATAATGCCTTCAAAATTATAAGGAAATATTGACCACAAAGAGAGTTATTTAACCGTTGAGTTGAAAATCAAGTCAACATATTCTATTTTTTTTTATTATATATGGAATTATGTAGCTAAAAAATCAAAAGGGTGTCAATGATTTGCTGCATAGTCCCTCGTTCATGGAGAGATCCATTACACTTCTTTTTTATGACTCCCTGTTTGTACCACATTTGAAATATTTTCAAGTAAATTTTGCAACATTTTAAATTATATAGCTCAAAAGATGAGATGAGTGCAAAAGTCTGCTAGAAAAGTGGGTGCTATGGATCCCTCTTTGTATATAGGACATATAATATAATTAACATTTCGCTTAAGATAATTGCTCTTTCAGTGTTATTTTATATTACGTTTTCGGCAAAAATACCAATTATCACTTAAATGCTTAATGTCATGTCCAATTCAGGTAAGTTCTTTAAAAGTGAAAAAAAAGATGTGTGGTTTGCTTTTGCCCAATAAATTTAAAATAAAAGGTTTTGTTGTATACTTGTGATTATTTGTTTGCTAAGGTTCATTTGATTTCTAATGTTGTTTTTCACGTATAAAAATAGGATTACAAATTTGAAAATTAAAGACAGTTTATATAATTATTGTATATATGTCTTTTAAGCTCCATTAAGCATGACGATGTCACCTCGTCTTTTGTTTAAAGTAAGTGAGATAAAAATACACCTTGACAACAATGAGATCTACACTAGACCTTTGAAAGAAAAAAGAAAAAAAAACCTCTCTACCCCAGCTTAATCGATGTGATGGAGATGGTTAAGTTGAAGAAATAAATATGTTGTGCAAGCGCATAGTTTTACGTGTAGAATTATGATAAATTTAGTTCTATTTTTTGCTTTAAAACAGTAGTAGCTGTTTAATCTGGCATGTCTCGGATTCTTTAAAATACTATCTGAGGCCAGTCTGGGTAAGTCCTAAAATTTTAAATGATCAGATAGGTCCCCATTCTTTTTTCACAGGGCCTGATTCGAGTATTTAGATAAGTTATACAACACTAAAGGCCCATGATTTATAAACTTTAGGCAAATTAATTTTTTTTGCTCTTTCTCAGCTCAGCTACTGTATTATTTGTCGTATTGCATTAAATTTTACCTTTGTTTCTAAACCATGCTAATGCGATGGCATATTAATATGTTTCAGATTTAACAAAGGAAAAATCTCAAGGGTCACTTTTCAGATCGGTGTTAAAGTGTATACCTTATCTAATTGAAGAAGTTGGCCGAAATGATAAAATAACTGAAATAATCCCTCAACATGGAATAAGTATTGATCCCGGAGTCCGTGAAGAAGCCGTTCAAGTAATGAATCGAATTGTACGCTTTCTCCCCCAGCGCCGTTATGCAGTAATGAAAGGAATGGCTAACTTTATTTTGAAATTGCCCGATGAATTTCCTCTTTTGATTCAAACGTCATTAGGTCGACTGGTAGAGCTCATGCATTTGTGGAGAGCTTGCTTAGCTGAAGAAATGTCAAACAACGATGCTCAAATTACTAGACAATTGGGACGAAAGAGTTCTTTTTCACAGGCAGGAGATGCATTTGAGTTTTTCCCATCCGAAATTGATTCACTTGGTCTTATTTTCCTCAGCTCTGTAGATGTTCCAATAAGGCATGCTGCTTTGGAATTACTGCGCTGTGTTCGGTTTCTAAGAAATGATTTGAAAGAATTTTCCTGTCACGTCCGTCAAGATCATAAATTGAAATATGAGGTTGACCCCATATTGATCATTGATGTTCTGGAAGAAAATGGAGTAAGCTTCTCGACTGCTGAACTGTTGTTTTGCAAATTGGTCTAAGGTGGGGAGCTAGTGTCTGAGAGATCAGGATTACTAACTCCTCAAATTGTCTAATGATATATAATTATAGGGAAATGATCTTTACACTTACAATTTTACATCCAAATTCTTACGCAAATTAGTAGTTGTTAGATTAAGGCACTCACACGTTCAAAAACAAAGAAAAATATAGATAGAATTTAGGAGAGTCAAAGTCATAATTTTTATCTCTAGATTTAGTTTGGGTAAGTTTTTGGGTATAAAAGCCCTTTGTCTTTAGAGCACTGTTTTATGTTGAAGCCAAATGATTTCTTTGTAAATCAAGCATACTTTCATCCCTTTAGACCACTGTTTTGTGTTGAAACATTTTCTTGTGAAGGCAATAAGTTTTACACTGACAATATATATTTAAACTTCATGAATATGTTCGCTCTATTACTTATCCTCTCTGATAAAATTTCATGAGCTACTTGCCTATAAATTGAAATGTTGAAGGCGACCAACTTATTATCCCCCCTCTTGATTCTTCATTTTTATTTACGATGCATATCAATTGGTGTTACTTCATGCAAGAAACAAAAAATATAGGACTTAGAACTTGGTGAAGTGCAAAAGCTGCGTATTTTGGATAACTATCGTTTTACTTTTATGTGCAATAACTTAATCTCTTCCAATGTCCTTTGCCATTCTGATAATCTCAGGACGACATAGTTCAAAGTTGCTACTGGGATACAGGACGACTGTATGATTTGAGACGTGAGTTTGATACTGTTCCTCCTGATGTGACTGTTCAATCAATACTTGAAAGCCCAGATAAGAATAGATGGGCTAAATGTCTTAGTGAGTTAGTTCGATATGCTGGTGATCTGTGTCCAAGTTCTGTGCGTGAAGCAAGGTAACGACCTACCTAACTTTCCTACTCATTTTATATTTCCACTACCGGTTTATTTTACAGGCTTAACATAATATTATCCTGCATATCTGATCTGTATCTGCTTTTTCAGACTGGAGGTCGTACAAAGGCTTACTCATATCACGTCTGCGGAGTTAGGTGGGAAAGCTCATCAATCCCCGGATGCAGATTCTAAACTTGATCAATGGCTAATGTATGCAACATTTGCATGCTCCTGCCCACCTGATAATAGGGAAGATGGAGGCATTGCAACAGCTAAAGATCTTTTTCACCTCATCTTTCCATCACTGAAACATGGATTAGAAGCACATGCAGTATGTTATCATGCTAACACAGACAATTTTTTTGGGCGAATTTAATGTCATATTTAATGGCTAATTTCCCCCTAATTTTTTACAAGTACATTCATCTTGATTAACTATTGCAGTTGCAATCAATTTGAACTTACTAAATTCTAAAAGTGGATATCCTTTTGCACACCATTATTGATGTTATATTTCATTTTTATTTCTCTTTAGATGTAAAAATTGAGTTTATTTAATTTCAATTGGAATTAGAAGCAATCCGTTGACGATTATTGTAAAATAGATAGATTAAATGAAGTTAGGGAATCCAGCTGGATGTTACTTGTGTCAGTATTTTATGTTCTGATGTAGCTTGACTCCTATAAAAAATGGGTAACATTAATCTTTGGTTAACCATCTTTTATTTTATCTGCAGTAAATTATTAGTACGTTCATCATTGAAATCATGACTACATGAGATAATTTGCATTTCACCTGGCCATTAGATTTGCATAAAGAAAAAATTAGCATCCTTATTGCTGAAAGAGTATAAATAAAGACTCGGTTTTTAAATGATTCTTTTCTCTGTCTCGTAGCATGCAGCAACAACTGCACTTGGTCGTTCACACCTCGATTTGTGTGAGATCATGTTCGGAGAGCTTGCATCTTTCGTTGAAGAAGTGTCTTCTGAAGCAGAGGGCAAGACAAAATGGAAGGTACTATATATAATATATATACATGTATACATATATGTATATGCACATGCATGCACTCGCGCACCCACATGTGCACACATACATACATAAAACATTTACATGTATGTAGGTACATACATACATTATATGTATGTCTCTCTCCCTCTCCCTCACCCTCCCCCTCCCCCCTCGCCCCCCCCCCCCCATCCTCCCTCCCCCCCTCACTCCCCCCTCCCCCTCCTCTGTGTGTGTGTGTGTTTCAGTTCTTGTGTCACGGTCATGAATTGCATGGCATTCTTGTCATTATCCAAACTACGGTCAAGGTTCATTCTTAATAAGTTGAAAATATATTACTTTTATGGGCGTATAAGCATGATTCCTTGATAACTCATCGTGGTAATGTTTCATACATCAGCATTTTGAATTACAGAAGTTTGACATCTTTGTTCTGGAAAATGGAAATTGCTACCTTTTGATTTCTGCACATGATAACCTATTTGAAGTGTAAGAAATCATGGCTGTGCATATAGCGCACACATTTGTTATGGAAAGTAACATCTTATATTAGTCTTTTGCTACATTAGTTTTAATTTGTCTGGGTAAATGCAACGCAAGTATGCAACAATATGAATATTATAGTTTGTATGTATGATATATTTCGCATCAGTTTTACCTTCTTACTGGCTTTCAATTATTAGAAAAACATGTAATCTTTTCCCATTGGAAATTCCTAAAAAGTTACTGCAACGTCAGAGTCCTTTTAATTGTTTTAACACTTGAAACATATTGGCTGAATTCTGTTACAGATTTCCATCAAGGAGTTGTTGTCAACTACCTAGCTTACGTTTAATGCAATTTACGCTATTAAGGTATATTAGTGCAATTGTGCAACCCAATGAAGTTCTAATTTTAAAGGAATCGACCTCTCATTTTCTGCGGTTTTAACTTAATTTACACTAAGAAGACTGTCAATTAAAATCTATATTCATGCAGAATCAGAAATTTCGCCGTGAAGAACTTCGCATTCATATTGCAAATATATATCGTACAGTTGCTGAAAACATATGGCCCGGCATGCTAAGTCGCAAACCTATGCTTCGTTTACATTTTCTCAAGTTCATAGAGGAAACATGCCGCCAGCTGTCATTCTCAACTCCTGATAGCTTCCAAGAATTGCAGCCTCTTCGCTTTGCTCTAGCTTCTGTTATAAGATATCTTGCTCCTGAATTTGTCAACTCAAAATCTGAAAAATTCGACACAAGAACTCGGAAAAAGCTCTTTGATCTGCTAATGACTTGGTGTGATGAATCAGGAAGTAGCACGGAATGCAATAACAATGAGTACCGTAGGGAACTTGAGCGGTATAAATCCAGTCAACATAACCGGTCTAGGGAGTCTATGGATAAAATAAGTTTTGATAAAGAGATGGTTGAACAGCTGGAAGCAATTCAATGGGCCTCTATGAATGCTATTGCCTCTCTAATGTACGGTCCTTGTTTTGATGATAATGCTAAAAAAATGTCTGGACGAGTAATAAGTTGGATAAATAGTTTGTTTATGGACGCCACTCCTAAAGATTCGTCATCAGATTCTCGAGCACAAACTTATCCAAAGTATGTAGATGGTGCACGTGTGGGTGGGGGGCGTGATAAACATAAAGCTAATCATTTACGAGTTCCTTTAGCAAAAACTGCATTAAAGAATCTTCTTCAGACAAATTTGGGCTTATTCCCAGCATGCATTGATCAGGTAATCGTCTTTTATCCTCTCTTGTTTCCAATTTTTGATGCTAGAGAGATGAAATTAGTTACGGTGTTTCAGAGTGCAACAGTTACTTTCTGGTCGTCGCCTTTTATCAAGTCATTTCCTCAGCATTCATTCTGTTGATTACATTATCTTGCTAATAACTAAAATTCAAGCTAGTGCCATAACTCTAGTAGCTACTTTGAGTGGGTATGAAATTAGTAACAAATTTTAGTGTTTGAATCCAGTGCTATTCTCCAGAATCTTCCATTTCAGATGGCTACTTCATTGTGTTATCCGAGGTCTACATGGGTCAAGAAATACCAAAGAGTAAAATCCAAGAAATACTAAGCTTAATCCTCTACAAGGTAGTTGACCCTTCTAGCCAAATTCGTGATAATGCCCTTCAAATGCTGGAAACACTCTCATTTCGTGAGTGGACTGAAGATGATTCAGACATGGCCCATTATAGAGCTTCCGTAGTTGGCAATCTCCCTGACTCTTACCAACAATTTCAGTACAAACTCTCAGCTAAACTTGCAAAAGATCAACCTGAACTTAGCGAGCTCCTGTGTGAAGAGCTCATGCAGCGCCAGCTCGATGCAGTTGACCTGATTGCACAACATAAAGTCCTTACTTGCATGGCTCCATGGATTGGAAATCTGAACTTTTTAAAGTTAAAGGACTCTGGCTGGAGTGAAAGGCTACTAAAGAGCCTATATTATGTCACATGGAAACATGGAGATCAATTTCCAGACGAACTGGAAAAACTCTGGAGCACAATTGCCAGCAACAACCGGAACATTATTCCAGTTCTCGATTTTCTAATCGCAAAAGGCATTGAAGAGTGCGATTCCAATACTTCAGCCGGAATCAGCAGAGCATTTACAACATATTTCGCAGTTGCGAAGCGGGTAAGTTTATATCTCGCGCGTATCTGCCCGCAACAGACTATTGATCATTTGGTTTGTCAGTTGTCTCAAAGAATGTTAGAAGATATCGAAGAGCCAATCAGGTCAAGCAGGGACCCATCAGCAAATTGTGTGCTGGAATTTTCTCAGGGTCCTACCGCAGCTCAAATTGCAACTGTTTTAGATAACCAACCTCACATGTCTCCTTTGCTAGCTCGTGGGTCCCTCGATACCCCTCATAGAAACACCAGTGGAAACCTAAGTTGGCGAACGTCAGCAGTGTCTGGCCGAAGCATATCCGGCCCATTAAGCCCATTACCACCCGATGTAAATATAGTCACCACTACTGGGAGATCGGGTCAACTTCTACCCGCACTTATGAACATGTCAGGCCCATTGATAGGGGTCAGGAGCTCCACTGGTAACTTACGTAGCCGCCATGTATCTAGAGACAGTGGAGATATATTCATCGATACACCAAATTCAGGTGAGGATTTCTTTCACCCTTCTGGTCTTAGTGGTGTAAACCCTAACGATCTACAGTCAGCATTGATGCAAGGGCAAAATCAACACCAGCTCTCTAGAGCAGATATAGCATTGTGTCTCCTTGCAGAGATTGCCTATGAAAACGATGAGGATTTTCGTGAAAACCTCCCTCTACTTTTTCATGTTACATGCGTGTCAATGGACAGTTCTGAAGATATAGTACTCGAGCATTGCCAACATTTGCTTGTGAACCTTCTCTATTCGCTTGCTGGACGTCACTTAGAATTATACGGAGCAGAGAACAGCGAGGGTGAGAACAAACAGCAAGTGGTGAGTTTGATAAAGTACATTCAGTCTAAGCGTGGAAGTCTAATGTGGGAGAATGAGGACCCGACTCTATTGAAGCCTGATGTACCCAGCGCTTCTCTGTTATCTGCTCTTGTACTCAGCATGGTAGATGCTATATTCTTCCAAGGCGACTTACGCGAAACATGGGGATCAGAAGCATTGAAATGGGCAATGGAGTGCACCTCAAGGCACCTTGCTTGCCGGTCTCATCAAATCTACCGTGCATTGAAGCCTGCAGTGAAAAGCGATACGTGCGTGCTGCTTCTAAGGTGCCTTCATAGATGTTTAGGCAATCCAGTACCAGCTGTATTAGGTGTTGCAATGGAGATTCTCATGACTCTTCAAGTGATGGTAGAGAATATGGAGCCTGGAAAGGCCATTCTGTACCCGCAACTCTTCTGGGGATGTGTAGCCATGATGCACACCGACTTCGTGCACATATACTGCCAAGTGCTACAGCTCTTTTCTAGGGTTATCGACAGGCTATCTTTTCGTGATCGTACAACAGAGAACGTACTTCTCTCAAGCATGCCTAGAGACGAGCTCGACCCCAACAGTTATGACACAGGCGAATTCATAAACAGTCAGGAAACATACGTAGAGAATGGAAAAGTACCCAAATTCGAAGGTGTTCAGCCGCTTGTGTTGAAAGGGTTGACATCGGCAGTTAGTCATGGACCTGCTATTGAGGTTCTATCATGCATAACGATCCCTTCGTGCGATTCTATATTTGGAAACCAAGAGACTCGTTTGCTTATGCACATCATAGGGCACTTGCCGTGGCTTGGGCTTCAGCTCTCTCCCGATTTTTTAGATTTTCCAAAAGCGTGTACAGTGGCTTCCAACATATCTTCATGGTGCCGTGTGAAATCTCTTAACGATTTGGCACGAGTGTTTTTGTCATATTCTAGAAGAG
This sequence comes from Allium fistulosum, assembly GCA_030737815.1. Classification (NCBI taxonomy): domain Eukaryota; kingdom Viridiplantae; phylum Streptophyta; class Magnoliopsida; order Asparagales; family Amaryllidaceae; genus Allium; species Allium fistulosum. Next base: position 371,807,168 of record CM060908.1, read on the forward strand.
AGATAACTACTACAGATGATCTTTTTGCAAGAGTGTCTCCTATGATATGCATGGAGTGGTTTCCTAAACACTCTTCACTGGCGTTCGATCACTTGCTGAGGCTTCTGGAAAGAGGACCCAGCTACTATCAAAGGGTGATTCTACTACTGCTGAAGGCGCTCCTGCAGCAGACTCCGGTGGATGCAGCTCAGAGCCCGCATGTGTACGCAATTGTGTCACAGCTGGTGGAGAGCACTCTGTGCTGGGAGGCGCTGAGCGTTCTGGAAGCGCTGCTGCAGAGCTGCAGCGGGTCGGGTGGGGCCCATTTTGATGAGTTGGGCCAGCGGTTGGGCTTTGGGGAGATTAATAGTGGGTCTGGGTTGATGGAGAAGATGCTTATGCCGCAGAGTTCGTTTAAAGCCAGGAGCGGGCCTTTGCAGTATATGGGTGGTGGGCCTGTAGCTGGAAATGGTGGGGTTGGTAATGATGGGGGATTGTCTGAGAGGCAAATTGCTCTGCAGAACACACGGTTGATGCTTGGGCGCGTTTTGGATACTTGCGCTCTAGGCAGGAAGAGGGATTATAAACGGCTTGTTCCCTTTGTTGCCAATATCGGAAATGAGTAAGTAACTGCTGATCATGAATGGTGCCATACGGGACACAGGTAATCCAGTATTATTTAGGTTACGTTTACGTTTAGCTTCAGATTCGAGAGGTCCATGTGTAATTTACAGATTTAATTTTATGTATTTGTGTAGCAGATGCGATGTAATTTTTTTCAGAAAAACCACTATGTAATCTTTGGCCAGAGGATGCATTCAAGAGCATTTATATTATCTTCTTAGCAAGTTAGTATCATGAATCGATGAATGTTTCTCCTTTGGATTTATGTTGTACTCCATGTTTTAAACAGCATCGGCAATATGTGTGGATCAGTGTGTACTAACACGCACGTGGCATTCAAATTCTTTTAACTAGTTGTGTATATTGCTTATTGCTAACATTGATTCGGATTGGAAAGAATATCCTTTATTTTCATTTATGGTGTACCTGTACTTTTGTCATATTCATTAATATATTATTTATCGTTTTTATTTAATTGATTAAACTAATAAATGGATGTTGCACGTGTACTTTAATTTGATTTAGGTCGCTATTCTATTCAGTGTTATAAGATGCAAAGGCGATCCATCCTCCATTTTCGTGATAGATAGGAACATACATGACTGTGTTTGTTGATGAATACTTTTAGATAAAGATAGATCTACATCTATGAACATTTGGATATCGGATAATTATCCGATTCGTTAACGATCGATAAATCAAAAAATATAAGTAAACTTTTTTGGTTTCAAATCAATTTTTTTTAAATTCTACCGATTGTATAAGCATGCAAAATAAACAATATGATAATGAATAATTTTGCATAGTTAATATACATTAAATGCATATAATATAAATTATTAACTTTTTTTATTGCATTAAAATACATAAATTAAACTACAATCTGGATAAAAAACGGATGGATAATTTTGGAATGTGGATGCTTTCGTATTTGCATTCGTATTCATTTTTTTAGATATCTCATATTTATCCGCTTTTCAGATATGGATGAGATGGATTTTAGTTTTTTTGGTAGCCCGTTAAGCCTCAGGTAGGTTCTCAGGCTTAATGGATAATAAACCCTTGACTGAGTAGCCCACTGAGTCTATGAACCAGTGCAGCCCAGTGGGCCATGAGCAACAAAAGAAAAGAAAACGTTCAAGGCTGATCCTGGTCAAATCATCCGAGCAGCCACCTAGGATTCAGTTTAAAGAAACTGGCTGATCCTCAAAATGTGTGTCATAAAAGATATAATATATTAACTTCAAATTATAACAACTGTTAGTAGCCTAAGAACATTTCTAACAAGGTGGCTGTTTTTTTTGGAGGAGGAAGCCAAAAAAAAAAGCAATAAATCCCCACTCATCCCGCAGCGAGTGGAGAGTTTAACTATAAAGTTAAACGGAAAACAATTCCCGTTTACAGGCTAAATTATAATCTAACCAGTATTCAAAATGCCTTTTAATCTAACATTGAAAGTCTGTTTCCCTTTTATAAATCCCCGCTACAGAAAAAAAAAGAGGCAAAGCCCCACTCTTTTGCTTCCCCACGCTTCTATTGCTGCTACGTGGGGAAACAAATTGAAGCAAGGATTTGTTCTATTTTTGCATTTCTCCAAACTTCTGAAGAAGCTCTAAAGCCCTCACTTCATGAAGTAAGCGAATTGAGTTCAAACATGGGCTTATCAAATATTTAGTTCAACAAATATGAAAATTTGTCATCTACTTTGTACAAACTATGACAAAAAATTAACCCCACTATAACTTTTATCCAGTTCTTTCTTTTTTTAATTTTGATTTTTAATTTTATTTTTGAATTGTCATTTACAAAGGAAGAGCAAAAAAATAAAAGCAGTACTAAATGCACCACGCTAGGAACTTCATTTTACTCATTCCATTTGTAACAACGTGTCTTTTTGGACAGTTTAAGTCGATAATAAACCACACATATCCAACTCAAACTATTCAAAAGACAGATTATTAATGAGATTGTTCTAATGAAATAAGATTCAAAAAACAAAATACAGAATCTCGCAGCGGAAGGATAAAATATAATACACAAAATAAATACATAAACAGTTCATGAAGCTATTTACAACAAAATCAGAATTTACATTTTTTTAACAGGCTAATAGACAAATGCTATAATAGTAGTAGATACGGCCCTCAACTCCATCTTCATCTTCAGAAATAAGTGTCTTCGCTAAACTGAATACTCGATCTGAGCCGAGCATAAAATAAAACAAAACATTCGAGTCAGGACTAACATTCTTATGTAAGTAAGTCAACTCAAGTGAAATGTACAGATAACTCAATAAGTGAAATGCTTAGGCTTAAATAAACATCACCTTTCACATAATTGCTTATATTTATAAATATATGTAGCTATTCGAAAATAATTATTTACATAATTACTTATATTTAAAAAGGAGTTATTGAAAACCTTAAATCCATTATTTATAAATTTTATTAGTTTTAAATCTCAAAATACTTTTCAAACATCATTGATAAATCAATAATCATTAACTTTAAATATGTTTTATTTAATTAATAACTTCTCACAATATTTACAACACTAATTATTTACTATTAAACTATGTTGTACATAAATAAACAATATATTAAACATTTTAGAGTATGTAGAAAATAAAGGGAAAAATAATCAAATTATCCTTTATATAATACTTTTATCAAAATACCTTTATAACTCGATGTTTTAACAAGTTTATCCTCGTTCTTACAGACTCTGGTCGTACGTTGATCAGGCGCAAGACTAGAAATCTCCAAGTACTTAGTAGACCTGTTTCAATACCCAGTGAAAATACTTAAAACAGATATGAAATGTACCGCTCAAAATCTGATGTCAAATGATGATGTTACGGTAGCAGTGGCCCGCTGTTGATCCAGTGTTTACGCAATGGAGACAAAACTTTCTAGAAGATCCTTTCACCATCCGGATTCCAGAAAAATATCGTAACCATTTCGTAAACAAGGGACAATCGACCCCTGTTGTAGTGGTACGCCGCTTATTCAATGATTTACACAATGGATGCACTTCCTTCTCGAAAGATCCATAAACAATGTATCCCAGGATTGAAAGCGCCTCCATTGGGTAACTAAAGAACCATCTACCCTGAAAAAAAATCGAGGAACTCATGAGTTTAAGTCTGGACAACCATATCGGTTCGAATCCATTTCTGAATTCACCCAATTATATTAAGGTTTTTCGGTCTAATCCATTCCTAGATTCCCCAAGTCCATCTGGGTCGTAGCATATCATACTATACTTCTTCGCGGAGGGTACTTCTCCATAAGGTTTTCAACATGGGATTTAAATCGTAAATCGAAAAGTTTAAATTGTTAATCAAAACGATATTCAAATCGTAAATCGTAGATTTAAAATATCAACATTTTAAGATTTGTATGCGCTTTGAAGTTGATTTTGATGTTTGAACTTCTACAATTAAACTTAAAAACTTAATTTTCTCTCTAATTCCATTTTTATTTTGTTTTAAAAACATTATAATGAGAATTGTGAATCTAAATAAGTATATTAAATATATCAACATGAGTTGGATGTGTTTTTCGTTGTGGTTTTAACAAAGTTCGAATCGGAATGTAAATCGAATCGTAAAGGAAGGGATCCGATTTGAATCGGGATTTAAATCGTAAGATTTTAAGATTTTTGACAACAATGTTCTCCATACCTTTTACTTCAAAATATATCATACCATATATAGTACCCTTTCAAAATCATAACTTCAAATATCACACTTATATAAATTCCATTATATACAAGATTTCATTTCAGATCGAATACTTTTCAAAATCAATAGTCTCGACTATATCAAATCATTCTTATATAAATTCCGTTGTATATAAGATTTATCTCTTCATATCGAATACCTTTCAAAATCAATAGTCTTCAAAATCACCTTATACTTATATAAAGTCCATCATATATGAGAATCAAAATTTTTCCAAAACAAATACGCTGCATAAAAAGCCTTATGGGATTGAACATCTTTGCTTTATAAAAGGTTTTGAATGTAGAATTGTTTTGAATCTAAAATAGTTTTGTATATAAAATAGTTTGTAAAATAGTTTTTGTATATAAGATAAAATAAAAAATAGTTTTGTATATAAAATAGTTTGTAAAATAGTTTTTGTATATAAGATAAAATAAAAAAATAGTTTTGTATATAAAATAGTTTGTAAAATAGTTTTGAATTTATAATAGGTTTGCATAAAAAATTTCCAATTTAAATTACAAAGGATATCCAACCTAACAACTTTCATTTTCAGTGTCAAAGCATATCAATTATATTAGAACATAAGATGTACATATGTCATCATCACGCAATATCACATTCGATCGCTCGCTCAATCACACAATTTCGCTTTCGAACTAGTATTGTTCATTCGACTTCCCTAGTGCGGACTTTGATAAGGTTTCTTGACTAGAAACCATCATTCTCCTTGCATAGCCATATACTGTGATAGAGTATTTTAGAATCAGACCAAAATCCATATCAAATATTCACCATCAAGAATCGAATGAAAAATCCCAACACGAAATGGTGTAATTCACCTCGAACTTGTATACTCAAATCCGGATCAAATTAATTATGCAAATAAAACAATATACGCACAACTTACGTATTTATTCCAATTTTTTTCATCACAATTACATTTTCAATTCACATTATAAATCTCATTCATTTATACACATTTTATCTCTTATCAATTAAAAAAAATCTCCATTTAATGAAAAAATCATTAATAAATAACATTACTACATCTCGCTTCATTTTAAATCACATTCATTTTCATATATAGTATTTCTCATTTAATACTACATTTATTTGCGAATCATTTCATAAGAAATTTCCTTAAGTTTATAACCAATTTATAAAGGCTTAACTTCTTTTATAAGACATTATTCGAGTTAAAAGTTATCACAGCTTTAATTATAACCATTTCTTTCAACATCCATTTATTTCATTAAAAATTTAAAGGTCATGACTTTATTTATAATCATTTCATTTTAGTTCATATTTGTTTATCCAATTAGTTTTCATTTTTACTTTTCAAATTATTTATGACACATTTCATAAATTTTAACTAAGTTTATAAATATTTTTACAACCATTTAACTCTATTTATAACACATTCTTCTCCACAATTTCAACTCAAACACTCCAATACTTAAATTCACACTTATAGTACCATATTTCATCCTAAAAGTACATACAAACTTTCAGAATCATTTTCTTAACATAAATTTTAACAATTCAAAACTTATTTTACTCATTTTGGCCTTTTCCAATTAAGGTTATAAAATTCAACTTTTATAATTTTACAGAATTACTAAGTTTTACACAAAAATTAATTTCAAAATTTTGGACTATCCAGAATTTAATAACATTCCATTTTATTCCAATAATTGAAACTGCAAATCAACAAAACAACAAGATTCACAACAAAACATTTCAATGTCATAAGCAAATATCCTAATTATTCACTTTTGAATAATATTACTATTATTTACAAAATATTAGGAAACCAATTTCTAAAACATCGAAATTTTAGTTCTCAGATTTTCAGTTTAAATTCTCTTTATTAAGAATAAACTTATAAATCATGTTCATATAATCATTCACTTTATTTTCTTTAATATACCATTATTAAACTAATGTTTATTTCATAAATTCAAATCAACAATAATAGCCAACGCTTGTAAACTGACTAAATAAAACTGATCAACGATAAAGGATAATAATTAAATATTATCATTTCTTGAAACAAACCCATTTCAAATAACTATTTAGTTATAAAAAATTTCATTCCCTTATATATAACATATAATGTTAGGAAAAAATTTATTTCATTTCAAAACTATAGAAAAACATTTTATAGCACTAACAAATACGCGCTCTCGTACACACACACACACACACTCAAACTCATTCTAGGATATTACTAATCCTATTTCTAATGAGTAAACCCCAAAAGGCTAAGGTATCTCTAAACCAAATGTAACAGCCCGCAAACCCGTACCCCTTGAATTGACATTAATCTCCAACAAATCAACTCAAGAAGAACGGAAATACGAACCATTTGGGTTAAAGAAGAAAGAGGTAGAAGAAGAAAATAGAAACAACATCAGAATCTCACAAACGCAGCGGAACAATATACAATAGATAATAACTGATCTTTACGGAAATGAAACTATATCTATTTATACATACATCATCAGAATACAACATCAGAGTACAATAATCAACATCACAATTTAGGACAGTTATAATAACTTGTCCCACATACAAAATACACAGCATACACAACACAGCGGAATATACATCATATACGTGTGATACGTCTCGCCATCCAGTCCGTCTCCTGAGCTCCACAGCATCATAACCTGTATCCTATAATACTCGGTCTGACCCGAGCATCATATAAACAACACCCGAGTCAGTCTAGAATACCAGTGTGAGAAAATCACACTCAAATGGATTATTAAAGTTTCAAAATCCTTTGAAATCAAAAACATCTCGTATGACCACGCCACAAATAAACATGTCAGGTTTTTACCTTACGATAGCTAAAACACTTTTTATCAAAATCCTCTGATATTATAATAGTGTCTATATACAATTACTTATTAAAATAGCTGAAATTGTTACATGATTAAATTCCAGCATACTAGCCACAAAGTGGGTAATACAAACAAAACCGTAAAGGCACGTAGGGAGAATGGATTTCCATCTAATGACTAGGCACTGGGGTACCACCTGTCACAGTACGTGGCCTAGATCACGGTACTGAGGAGTACGCCCGCTCCCCTGCAAAACAAGGCCGGAACTACCCCTTACTGGGTAATTCCGAATAAGATCACCCCATAGTTGGGATCAGCAACCGCACCACTAAGCCAAAATAAAAAGGGACATCTAGACAGGGATGACCTTACTCTCAAGTGGGAGCTACCCACGAAGCCTTGCTGCATAACCCCTGATTTTCAGTCATTCCCGGTTGATGAGGCTTGAGGCTAAGCGTTACCTTATAGAACATATCCCTTAGAATGCCCATCGTTCGCTGACGATGTTCCGAAAGCATTCATCCATACAAGTCCGTCCCGGGTTCGAACGGAACCGAAGGCACTATTCGTACTACATCCATTTTGGAAATATCCTCAGGATTAGTAGCGACTAGCCCTTGCACTTCACTGCTCCAACTTCAATTCCAAACTCGTTTCCCCACGAAAACGTACAAACCGAATCGAAGTGGTTTTCGGAAAATAAATCCCGATCCCGGTCTCTTCGAAACGATCAACGCATTGGCCAATATTGATAGTCGGTTCTTTAACTATCAATTAACATTCACAATCATCCACCAAACAATAAATAATTTTCCAAATTATTTATTAACCTCAAAATATCTTCGCAAGATATATTTCCATTTTCAATCCTTTGAAAACAATTTCAAACCATCCTTCTCTCATGGAATACATTTTCCAAATATTCCTATTTCCACTGAAATCACCAAGTACCAAAAACATTATATTTTTAAAATAATTTAGAAACACTTTATTATAAAATATACTTTAAAACATTTAAATTAAAACTACTTAAATACTTTATCCAAAGATATATACTTTAAGAATATTTGAAATAAAGCTACTTAATAAAATATAAAACTAGATTCTTTTATCATTTAAAACACAATACCAAACCATCTTTAAATAATTACTATTAAAATTGATTTGAAAAAAATACTTACTTTAAGGTTTAAACATTTAAAAATAATAGATTTTCCAAAACATACTTTAAATCAACTTTTAAACCTTACTTATACTTAAAAGTTTACTTTGGAAACGTACTTGGCTATTCAGGGAAATACACTTTTCTTTCACATCTTTCAAAATAAATCACTATTTATTTTTAAACAAATTTACCCATTTCTATAATAAATTCCCACTGTGAATTTATTCTTTCAAATATCCACTGATATATTTCTTCACTTTTATAAACCTAGTTTATAAATCCAAAGTCTCACTACTCTTTTTAAAAATCCCGTTTAAACACTTAAATCAATTCCCAAATTGATTTTCGATTTACTTTACTTTTAAATAAATTTCTTTACTTACTCCGTTTGTTTCAAAATCCTTTAACTTAAAATTTCATTTCTTTATTTTGATTCAAAATCCCTTTAAACTGAGAATAAAAATTTCAGATTTCCCAAATCTCTTTCCTTTTCTCTTTTTAATTAAATTTTAACCTTGAATTAAAATAAATTCTTTATTCTTTTAAATAATATTGCTTAAGCTTAATATTCATTATTTCTCTGCTTATTCAAAATCCCCTTTTTCCATATTTATTAGAATTTTGAAATCACTTTTATTCTTTTCCAAATTTGTTCTTAAATTTATTCAAATTCTTTAAAATTAGTTTACTTGAAAATCCATTCCTTATTTTCCTTTCAAAAATCCACTTCTATATATTTTGGTAATTTAGGGTACCGATTATTCAAGCAAACGATAACATTCAATATTCCAATTATCAATATAATTCACCACAGAATATCCAATATTCATAACACAGAATATAAAACAATCTAAATAATTTTGAGGAATCCAGTTGGATTTCTCCAATCTGTTTTCCCTGCATCCACAGATGTTAGCACAATACCAATTCCACTTCGAGGTGGAATATCGGGGTATATGGGTTTTAAATATTATCATCCGCTATTATGCGGCGCATAGGGTCTCATCCACTATATATTGCGGGAATATCAACAACTCCAATATATACTATATATACTACTATATATATATATAATATGGCACATCAAACCAATTCAATCATTCAATCAAATATTTAAATTTAAATAGCAACCAGATGAGTGAGATTAACTCACCTTTGATTTTTTTGTTTGGCAACCCAATTCCATCTCGACCATTATCTCTCAAATTTGGACATGGTATAAATATTAGATGGTTTTTATTAATATTCGAATTGATCGGACAAATTGGTTACTATTTATTAGTTTGAATTTTAACAAATGATTAAATTTAACAAATAATTAAATTCCAACTAATTTTCTTTAACCGTTTTTAATAACTAAAATAATAAATAGAACAAAAATCCATTAATTCAGTTAACCATCTATATATTTGTTTCCAAATGAAGCAGTAAGTGAAAATATATGTTTCCTTTGAAACTACATGTGTATATATAGCTGTCTAGATTTGAAACCAGCTGTTTTATATATCCATCTAACTAACCAAATCAATTTTTTTCAGAAATTAAGTTCTCAGATTTTATTTCAAAATACTGTCTGTAAAATTTGAAAACAATTTTCCCCAAACTAACATAAATTTTATAACAGTTTATATATCTCTTGAATTAATCTAAAATATCAAATTTTCTATATAACCTTTATAATTTTTTCCAAAATCTTACAAAAATTTTCTATAAATTTCTGTATATATATAAACTTAAAATCTGCATATATATCCTACTGTATATATATTTCTCTTACAAGAATTCAATTAAGTAACCATAACTTGTTTTAATTTAATTATCAGAAACAAACCAAAACGAAAGGAAACAAACCTCAACTCGACAACTAGAGATGGACCGAACAACCCCCGACCATCACCGATGACTCCATTTGCCGAGTGCGAACCTTAGCCTCGACGTGCGCGTCTTCCAAAACCCACGCGATCGCCTATGATGCGTCGTTGCTCCCTCCGACGCCGTGTTTCCCTTTGACGATGCCGCGAATAACACTACGACCCACCAACAAGTCGAGCAACGTCGACCTTCTCACTTTCTCATGCCATCACCTCGTCGTCGCCTCTCCATCACGAGCGACTCCGCTTCGAACGAAGACGTGGGCTTGAATCGACCCACGCGAGTATCCGCGATCGAATCTCGAGCTTGATTCGATCCGTAGAAATCGAATTCGATTTCTTCTTCCCTTTATTTTCAATTTCGTTCGGTAGATTATTGATTGAAAGAAAGAGAAATCGGAAGAGGGAATTGATTTTGTTTTATGATAAGGGTATCAGATTTCTTTTCGTTTGCGATATAGTTGAAGTAGGCCATTATAAAATAAAAGGAACAACGTACTTTGAAATGAGAGAAAGAACTGGTAACGTGAAGTTAGATTAACTCATACATCCGTAGGTAGGTCGGTTGAGAAAAATAGGGTGACGGCTGAGTTGATTTTTGATCTGACTTTATAAATTTTATTAAGGTATAAAATATCTCGTTATAACAACTCAAATTTTCGATATAAATTCAGTGCATTTGTATATCGTATGCTCACACAACAACCCCAAACTCTACGAAAATTGAAATCCGATAATAATTCAATATTACGGATCCAATAGAACTAGTTTCGTCGAATTCCGAGACTGTGCGTCGGAAGGCTATTTTTAAATTCAATTTAAATAATATATTTTCAAAACTGAACAAAACACCTTTAAATTCAATTTTAAAAGTTCTATCACTTTCCGTATTATTAATATGAATTTTCCAAGCCTTCAAACTATTTTTAACAGGCTTAAAAATCAAGATTCAATATTTTTTCCAATTTTCACTTATTTAATTTGATAATTAAATTACCCAATAAATAGTGATATTTGAAATTCAAGTCAAAAATCCACCGTTGAATATTTAAAATCAATTAAATATTCCAATTTCAAATATCCAAAAATTCCGGGTCGTCACACCAAAGCTCTGATACCAACTGTAACAACCTGCCTTTTTGGACAATTTAAGTCGATAATAAACCACACATGTCCAACTCAAACTATTCAAAAGATAGATTATTAATGGGATTGTTCTAATGAAATAAGATTCAAAAGAACAAAATACAGAATCTCGCAGCGGAAGGATAAAATATAATACACAAAATAAATATATAAATAGTTCATGAAGCTATTTACAACAAAATCAGAATTTACATTTTTTTACAAACAAAATAGATAAATGCTATAATAGTAGTAGATATGGTCCTCAACTCTATCTTCATCTTCAGAAATAAGTGTCTTCGCTAAACTGAAATACTCGGTCTGACCCGAGCGTAAAGTAAAGCAAAACACTCGAGTCAGGACTAACATTCATATGTAAGTAAGTCAATTCAAGTGAAATGTACAGATAACTCAATAAGTGAAATGCTTAGGCTTAAATAAACATCATCTTTCACATTACAATTCGGTTCAGTTCAAATACAGACTTTCATGTTCGTTTCCAATCGATTCATTATTAAATTCAACTTCAAATTTCAATTTTTCACTTAAAGCTATTAAGTTAAAATCGAACAACAAGTTTAAATATAAAAATCCAAGTAAAACTTTCATTAAATCAATTAAATTTCAATTTCATAATTTCAAGTTCAAACATAAATTTAAACTTACAATATTCAAATTTTATTTCTAAATCAATTTATTTAAACCCAAAGTGGTTTTATATCAGGTATATATCATTTCAACACAAAGTGATTTTGCTGACCATCAAGGAACTTGGAGTGTGAGAACAATAATAACATAAATAACATAACATGTCAATGACCAACATCATTGCATAATTAATAATTTAATATATACCCATGCGTAACTAACATATCACATGTGTCACATATCATAAACGACATAAGTGAATATTTCAAATTTTAACATGTCATACACTAACATAACACATAAATATATAACATGACATATACAAGAAACTTGCAACATGATTTACAATAAAATAACATGGTATATCATTTTTCCCAAACATAACACATTATTTCCACATAACATAGGTGACATATTATTAACATAGCATGTGCAACATATGATTTTATTTACCTAACACTTTTTTTTAACATAGCATATGTGACATATTTCAACACGGCACATATAATTTTTCTTTCTTATATCACACATTTTCTAACATATCATATGTGACATATTTAACATACATATGTGACAATTAATCAAATCAACATAACATACTATTTATGACATATAAAACAACATTTGTGTGTGAATATTATAACACAAATTCAAGGGAACATAACAGCATATATCACATATTCCTATCTAAAGCAAACATTTCTCATAACATTTCAATCGATGTTTATTTACCTAACAATAAAAATATTAATCGTGAGTGATTGCTCACCTTTCGAGGTTAGAGAATTTGACAACACAATTAGCTACAAATTTAAATTCACGAACTCTACAAGCTACCAATCCAAACAACCAAAGCAAAGCAAGCGTGAATCAACACGAATCAAAATATAACAAAGTATATTTATTTTTCTCTTTTGTTGTTTTTTTTAAATGGAGGAGGAAAGGAGATTAAGGGGTTCGGCCTTGGTGTTGGTGGATGGTGGCCGAGAGGAGGAGGGAAGGAGATGGTCGTGGATAGTGGTGGAGGGCGGCGGCAAGAGGAGAGGAGTGGAAGGGTTTTGAAGGAGGAAGGATGGAATTTGATTTGCGAATTTTGGAGTTTTGAGTTTCTGTAGATTTGAGGAAGAGGAAGAGGAAGAAGAGTACGCAGAATGTTTCTCAAATGCGGAATTTCTGTACGTACTTGGTTTTAGTCAGATAGGAAATAGAAGGTCAACGAGTGGGAAAATGATAGGTCCAAAGTCTCTTAGGGTTCCTAGGGTCTCCTGGTTTACTAAGGAGCCCATTAGACCAAACAAACCCAATAAGACTTAGCCAAAAGAACACGGCTAAACACTTTAAAATTATGTCAATTTTTCACTGTATTTTAAATTTTTAGAGCAATATGAATTGGGTTTTGACAAAACGAAAAATTGAATCATTCTTAATATTTTGTGTAGATTTTTCTCCATGCAATAAAATTTAAATTTTGAAACTTTTCAAATTTTAAATTAAATTTGAACTTTTGATCAAGTTTGACCAAAAATTTAGTTTTCTTATAAAATTTCATTTTATTGAATTTGGTCAAATATAATACTCAACATCACAAATTCAAATTATATTTTTATTTAAATTCAAAATACTGTCATTTTAAAGTTGTTAAAAGTTATGGATCGTTACACTTTATCTTAATTAAAAGATTCAATATCAACTAATGTAATATAAATTTGTTTCCCCGTTATCTTATTAAAGATTCCATGACAATTAATTCAATTTATATATTTCAAATTGAATGGTGGTTATAAATTTCCTCTTTTATTGTTACTAACATATTTGTAACTTCTATCGTCGTTATTAAAAAGTTGTAATATTATATTTATATTGAATTGAAACGTTCATTGCATTAACAAAAGATAATCCTCTCTTACCGATTAATGGTTTACCTCATTTCCGTTATTTGAAATCAACTTGGTATGTTACCATTTAAATTACGTATTTATTCTTCTTAAATAAACATGCATTTTATCATTGCTTACAATTTCCTTTATTATTCAATTCAAGTTATTAACTACGCATCCAATTTTCATCCAATTACATTCAAATATATGTTATCATCTTTATATAACTTATCGAAATTTGTTATTTAATAATTTGTTCTAGTTCGTATCAATAAAACATCAAATTTTTATTCCTAACCAAATTCTATTCAAAAATTATAATTTAAATTCCAATAAATTCTTCTGTTTTGATTTACACACTTTTTTTATTCAATCATCTAATACCATATGAATATATTTGAATCTAGTTTATATTTGATTAGATTCTTATTCTACAGTTTTCATCTTTCACCATACTAACTGGGATATTTGATTACATTAAATTTCATTGATTACCAATTCAATATTCAAACGGATTAATTAATGAGATGATAATTAAAACAATTGTTTTATAATAATAATCCATATCCATTAACTTATTGTTTACAACCAAGGGTTATAAATTGTTTACCAAAAACTGATTTTATATTCTACGTTAACCTATTTCAATTTATAAAAATATAATTTCAACATTGAATTCAACATCTAATTTATTACTTATTTACAATTATAACCAAATTAACTTTACAATTATTCAATTGATTTAAATTACATTAAAATAATTGTCAATAACATTCAAACAACATTATTAAGTCATAAATTCTAATTTCATACAATATTAAATTACAAAATACTATTAAATTTACTAGTTTTAATTATAAAAAATTATGGGTCGTTACACTCTCCTCCACTCAAAACTTTTCGTCCTCGAAAAGCGACAAGAAGGAATCAAGAAACCAATATATTTTTATTCAAAACAATAAATTTATAAACACTTTAAACTTACATAATTAAGTATTTTAAATAAAATATCAATTTATAAACAATTAAAATCATAATTGTCAATAACTTATCGTAGCAAAACCGTAATCCGAAAACGTGCCTATTTGTCGGGCAAACAACTTAATTTATGAAATCAAAAGTAGTAACTATTGCTTCCATAAACCTGTATTTCACTTATATAATCCAAAAGAGTTAAAATTATGTAAAAGATTATATATTATTTGTTTCAATTAATAGTGCAAGTAGCATACAACATATATAATAATCATATGCAAACGAAAGAAGTTCTACCATTATATGCAACAAAGGAAACTATCAAACATCCATAGCAATCAAACTCATGGTTTGTTCAGGTTCAGACACATTTCATCGTCCAAGAGTGCTAAATAAACTACCAAGTGTACCTTACGTTCAACAGCCTTTGGAAATTACTTAATAGATTCATACAAGCTTAAACAATTTAACATATTATTCCCCAAACATCCCATAAGCCAAAAACATAGGATTTTATATATTATTTAAGTTTATTCGATTGGTTTTTTTCTTCATCATTTACTTTCATTCATTTATTTATATAAAGATCAATCACTTACATAATTTGTTTTCCATTAAAGATTTAAGTCATTAATAAATCATTTCATAAGATATTACTTAAGCTTCTACCGTCTTACTTAAGTTTATAACTAAATTCAGTTATAGAATAAAAATTTAAATTTTTGGTATTCACCCTTGAAGAGACAAGAAATATTTCAATATATCTATAAAAAATTCAGTTAAAACATTTAACCTCATTCACTTAGTAAAAATATAAGACATATTTAAAACATCCTCATAGCATTATGCAAGGATTTTCCAAAAAGTTTAAAACAATGTTAGAAATTTATATCAAAGCATTATAATAAGCTTAAAAAATAAAGTTCCTTAAATCCGACAATTTATTAGACTCACTATTTTAAAATAAGTATAAACTCAAGATTATTAAACTGAAACTAATAGTATACTCAAATCTTACATTAATTTCCAAATCAAAGTATAAAATTTCATATCTTCATAATTAATTTTACACACTTGTTTTAAAATGAATATTCAAATCATGGGAAAACATTTGTTCTAGTTTAATACAAGATTCAAATGGTAAATAAACCTTTATATTTACTATTAGTACTTCGAAATCAAGGAAATATTTCAAACCATACTTTCAAAAATAGCGATTCCAATTTATTTTTCAAGCATATTACTATAAATAAATTTGCCAAATCATTTATTTTTATAAAATTGTAAAACGGATTTTTTCATACATTGTCCATTTATATAATATCTCTAAATTATACATTCAAAGAAACTTACATAAATTTTACTTGAAATTTTCTTTTGAAAACTTCATTTGCAAATCAATCATCTTTAATACTTTAGTACTTTACAAAAAATTTCATTGGTAAAATATCTTACTTCATTTATAAATATCATTTTAAATTATTATTTTTAAATAACATCTTTTTAAATATATGTAACTATTTGAAAATAATTATTTACATAATTACTTATATTTAAAAAGGAGTTATTGAAAACCTTAAATCCATTATTTATAAATTTTATTAGTTTTAAATCTCAAAATACTTTTCAAACATCATTGATAAATCAATAATCATTAACTTTAAATATGTTTTATTTAATTAATAACTTCTCACAATATCTACAACACTAATAATTTACTATTAAACTATGTTGTACATAAATAAACAATATTTTAAACATCTTAAATTATTTAGAAAAGAAAGGGAAAAATAATCAAAATATCCTTTATATAATACTTTTATCAAAATACCCTTATAACTCGATGTTTTTACAAGTTTTTCCTCGTTCTTACAGACTCTGGTCGTACGTTGATCAGGCGCAAGACTAGAAATCTCCAAGTACTTGGTAGACCTATTTCAACACCCAGTGAAAATACTTAAAACGGATATGAAATGTACCACTCAAACTCTGATGTCAAATGATGATGTTACAATAGCAGTGGCCTGCTGTTGATCCAGTGTTTACGCAATGGACACAAAACTTTCTAGAAGCTCCTTTCCCCTTCCGAATTCCAGAAAAATATCGTAGCCATTTCGTAAACAAGGGACAATCGACCCCTGCTGTAGTGGTACGCTGCTGATTCAATGGTTTACACAATGGATGCACTTCCTTCTCGGTAGATCCATAAACAACATATCCCAGGATTGAAAGCGCCTCCATTGGGTAAACTAAAGAACCATCTACCCTGAAAAAAAATCGAGGAAACCATGAGTTTAAGTCTGGAAAACCATATCGGTTCGAATCCATTTCTGAATTCACCCAAGTATATTAAGGTTTTTCAGTCGAATCTATTCCTGGATTCCCCAAGTCCATCGGGGTCGAAGCATATTCTACTATACTTCTTCGCGGAGAGTACTTCTCCATAAGGTTTTCAACATGGGATTTAAATCGTAAATCTAAAAGTTTAAATTGTTAATCAAAACGTGATTCAAATCGTAAATCGTAGATTTAAAATATCCACATTTTAAGATTTGTATGCGCTTTGAAGTCGATTTTGATGTTTGGACTTCTACAATTAAACTTAAAAACTTAATTTTCTCTCTAATTCCATTTTTATTTTGTTTTAAAAACATTATAATGAGAATGGTGAATCTAAATAAGTATATTAAATATATTAGCATGAGTTGGATGTGTTTTTTGTTGTGGTTTTAACAAAGTTCGAATCGGAATGTAAATCGAATCGTAAAGGGAGGGATCCGATTTGAATCGGGATTTAAATCGTAAGATTTTATGATTTTTGACAACAATGATTCTCCATACCTTTTACTTCAAAATATATCATACCATATATAATACCTTTTCAAAATCAATAGTCTCGACTATATCAAATCATTCTTATATAAATTCCGTTGTATATAAGATTTATCTCTTCAGATCGAATACCTTCCAAAATCAATAGTCTTCAAACTCACCTTATACTTATATAAAGTCCATCATATATGAGAATCAAAATTTTTCCAAAACAATTACGCTGCATAAAAAGCCTTATGGGATATCTTTGCTTTATAAAAGGTTTTGAATGTAGAATAGTTTTGAATCTAAAATAGTTTTGTATATAAAATAGTTTGTAAAATAGTTTTTGTATATAAGATAAAATAAAAAATAGTTTTGTATATAAAATAGTTTGTAAAATAGTTTTTGTATATAAGATAAAATAAAAAAATAGTTTTGTATATAAAATAGTTTGTAAAATAGTTTTGAATTTATAATAGGTTTGCATAAAAAAATTTCCAATTTAAATTACAAAGGATATCCAACCCAACAACTTTCATTTTCAGTGTCAAAGCATATCAATTATATTAGAACATAAGATGTACATATGTCATCATCACGCAATATCACATTCGATCGCTCGCTCAATCACACAATTTCGCTTTCGAACTAGTATTGTTCATTCGACTTCCCTAGTGCGGACTTTGATAAGGTTTCTTGACTAGAAACCATCATTCTCCTTGCATAGCCATATACTGTGATAGAGTATTTTAGAATCAGACCAAAATCCATATCAAATATTCACCATCAAGAATCGAATGAAAAATCCCAACACGAAATGGTGTAATTCACCTCGAACTTGTATACTCAAATCCGGATCAAATTAATTATGCAAATAAAACAATATACGCACAACTTACGTATTTATTCCAATTTTTTTCATCACAATTACATTTTCAATTCACATTATAAATCTCATTCATTTATACACATTTTATCTCTTATCAATTAAAAAAAATCTCCATTTAATGAAAAAATCATTAATAAATAACATTACTACATCTCGCTTCATTTTAAATCACATTCATTTTCATATATAGTATTTCTCATTTAATACTACATTTATTTGCGAATCATTTCATAAGAAATTTCCTTAAGTTTATAACCAATTTATAAAGGCTTAACTTCTTTTATAAGACATTATTCGAGTTAAAAGTTATCACAGCTTTAATTATAACCATTTCTTTCAACATCCATTTATTTCATTAAAAATTTAAAGGTCATGACTTTATTTATAATCATTTCATTTTAGTTCATATTTGTTTATCCAATTAGTTTTCATTTTTACTTTTCAAATTATTTATGACACATTTCATAAATTTTAACTAAGTTTATAAATATTTTTACAACCATTTAACTCTATTTATAACACATTCTTCTCCACAATTTCAACTCAAACACTCCAATACTTAAATTCACACTTATAGTACCATATTTCATCCTAAAAGTACATACAAACTTTCAGAATCATTTTCTTAACATAAATTTTAACAATTCAAAACTTATTTTACTCATTTTGGCCTTTTCCAATTAAGGTTATAAAATTCAACTTTTATAATTTTACAGAATTACTAAGTTTTACACAAAAATTAATTTCAAAATTTTGGATTGTCCAGAATTTCATAACATTCCATTTTATTCCAATAATTGAAACTGCAAATCAACAAAACAACAAGATTTACAACAAAACATTTCAATTTCATAAGCAAATATCCTAATTATTCACTTTTGAATAATATTACTATTATTTACAAAATATTAGGAAACCAATTTCTAAAACATCGGAATTTTAGTTCTCAGATTTTCAGTTTAAATTCTCTTTATTAAGACTAAACTTATAAATCATGTTCATATAATCATTCACTTTATTTTCTTTAATATACCATTATTAAACTAGTGTTTATTTCATAAATTCAAATCAACAATAATAGCCAATGCTTGTAAACTGACTAAATAAAAATGATCAACGATAAAGGATAATAATTAAATATTATCATTTCTTGAAACAAACCCATTTCAAATAACTATTTAGTTATAAAAAATTTCATTCCCTTATATATAACATATAATGTTAGGAATTTTTTTATTTCATTTCAAAACTATAGAAAAACATTTTATAGCACTAACAAATACGCGCTCTCGTATACACACACACACACACACTCAAACTCATTCTAGGATATTACTAATCCTATCTCTAATGAGTAAACCCCAAAAGGCTAAGGTATCTCTAAACCAAAGCTCTGATACCAACTGTAACAACCTGCCTTTTTGGACAGTTTAAGTCGATAATAAATCACACATGTCCAACTCAAACTATTCAAAAGACAAATTATTAATGGGATTGTTCTAATGAAATAAGATTCTAAAGAACAAAATACAGAATCTCGCAGCGGAAGGATAAAATATAATACACAAAATAAATATATAAACAGTTCATGAAGCTATTTACAACAAAATCAGAATTTACATTTTTTTATAAACAAAATGGACAAATGCTATAATAGTAGTAGATACGGTCCTCAACTCCATCTTCATCTGCAGAAATAAGTGTCTTCGCTAAACTGAAATACTCGGTCTGACCCGAGCATAAAGTAAAACAAAACATTCAAGTCAGGACTAACATTCATATGCAAGTAAGTCAACTCAAGTGAAATGTACAGATAACTAAATAAGTGAAATGCTTAGGCTTAAATAAACATCATATTTTACATTATAAATCGGTTCAGTTCAAATATAGACTTTCATGTTCGTTTCCAATCGATTCATTATTAAATTCAACTTCAAATTTCAACTTTTCACTTAAAGCTATTAAGTTAAAATCAAACAACAAGTTTAAATCTAAAAATCCAATTAAAACTTTCATTAAATCAATTAAATTTCAATTTCATAATTTCAAGTTCAAACATAAATTTAAACTTACAATGTTCAAATTTTATTTATAAATCAATTTATTTAAACCCAAAGTGGTTTTATATCGGGTATATATCATTTCAACACAAAGTGATTTTGCTGACTATTAGGGAACTTGGAGTGTGAGAACAATAATAACATAAATAACATAACATGCCAATGACCAACATCATTGCATAATTAACAATTTAATATATATCCATGCATAACTAACATATCACATGTGTCACATATCATAAACAGCATAAGTGAATATTTCAAATTTTAACATGTCATACACTAACATAACATATAAATATATAACATGACATATATACAAGGAACTTGCAACGTGATTTACAATAAAATAACATGGCATATCATTTTTTCCAAACACAACACATTATTTCCACATAGCATAAGTGACATATTATTAACATAGCATGTGCAACATATGATTTTATTTACCTAACACTTTTTTTTAACATAGCATATGTGACATATTTCAACATGGCATATGTAAATTTTCTTTCTTATATAACACATTTTATAACATATAATATGTGACATATTTAACATACATATGTGACAATTAATCAAATCAACATAACATACTATTTGTGACATATAAAACAACATGTGCGTGTGAATATTATAACACAAATTCAAGGTAACTTAACAACATATATCACATATTCGTATCTAAAGCAAACATTTCTCATAACATTTTGTTGGGTACATTTCCTACACCGAACCAGCACCCACCGGTCCACTCATCTCCTCGATGCCGAACCAGCCTACTCCCTACCACTGCCAAGCAATGCCGGTCCAGACTCCACTGCCAAGCATTGCCGGTCCAGACTCCACTGCCAAGCAATGCCGGTCTAGACTCCACTGCCAAGCATTGCCGGTCCAGACTCCACTGCCAAGCAATGCCGGTCCAGACTCCACTGCCAAGCAATGCCAGTCCAGACTCCACTACCAAGCAATGCCGGTCCAGACTCCACTGCCAAGCAATGCCGGTCCAGACTCCACTGCCAAGCAATGCCGGTCCAGACTCCACTTCCAAGCATTGCCGAACCAAGGGATGCCGAACCAAGATTTGCCAGGCCAGATTGTATCAGCCCGGGCCCATCCGCAGCTGTATACATCCAAGACCCCTACCCCCAGCCTCACTCTATAAATAGAGGGGCAGGGGTACAGCAATGGGGGACAAGTTTGAGAGCTCAAGCACGGAGAGAACTTTCAAACAACTTTCTTTTACTTGTATCAAAGCTTTGTACTTGTAATCAAAACAAGAGAAGAGAAATAACATATAAAGTGGACGTAGGCACATTCTGGCTGAACCACTATAAATCTGCGTGTCTTTTTATAGTTTAGCCCCTGCTTTTCATATATTTGCATAAATCACCCAAATCACTAAGAAGAACATAAGATCTACTAAATCATACGACTTTGAGGTGTTTGTCCATTTTTTGTGCAAACATTTTTGGTGCTTTCACTGAGAACTAGAAGCTCGAAGCTTCAGCTTCATCCACTTAACAGTTTTCCTAACAGCATCGTTCGCCACTTGGAAAACATGCCTCCCAAACAGAGAAAAGATGTTAACAAAGGAAAAAACATCGCATCCAGCAGTCTTCCAGATCCAGCTGTCACGAATCAAGTAAATCGGCCCCCTCCAGCAGCAGTAACAAATGAAGGATAGGCTAATCCGACCACTCCTGCCACAGAACAGCCCGCAACAATTACTAGGACAGATTTAGACAGGGTTGTGGTTGAAGTAACTAACCGCTTCACGTCCCAGCAGGAAGCCTTGGTGGACCATCTCATGTCACGCTTAAGGGATGCTGAAGAGTCCAATCGCAATACCGAATCATGGGGCGAGTCCCAGTTTGGAGGATCTCAGAGACAACAAAGATCTTCCTTCTTCGAAGGAGCTAACGGCAGAAGTAACCATGGTAGGAGCCGAGATCAAGCACAGCCCGAAGTTAGGCCTGAGGAAACACTTGGAACCGAACCCAACGGGGGAGGTACCGGGCGAAGGTCAACTGTAGCTGAGCCTGTCATACTACCTAACCATGGAAACGCCAGTGAACGGGGCCGAGCTAGAGTCCATCCCGAAGTTGGACCCGAGGAAGTGCTTAGATCAGAACCCAGCAGGGGAAGATCAAGGGAAGGGCTAACTGTAGCTGACCCTAGCATGCTCCCAGAAGACCAAAGGCAGCCACTAGAAAATATGAGGAATGGTAGACGATACCATCCCTACAGGTCATCTGGACAGAATCAATCCCACAGAACAGAACCAAACTCGTTTCTATCTGCTCCAAATTCTGATGAAAGGATGGCACGCTTATTCAGAGAGTGCGTCTAACGGGAGCAAAGAGATCGAGGGATAGGCGCTAGGGTAACCAGCCCTTTCGCCCGCAACATCGAAATTGCTATCACCCCCCGAGAATGGAAGATGCCAACAATGGAACCTTACAAAGGAACCTCCGACCCCGTTGTACACTTACAGAGATACACACAACATATGCTCATGAGTAGAGAAACAGAGGGAGTACTGTGCAAATGCTTTCCGCTCTTCTTAGCAGATCTCGCTACCTCTTGGTTCTATCATCTACCCCAGGGATCCATCAGCTCGTGGGAAATGTTGAAGGAAAAGTTTATCAGTCAGTTCCGCATTCATGTGGAGCAACCTAAGGACTCTTATTCCTTATCCAGCGTCAAACAGAAACCTGGAGAGAAGTTGCAGCAATACCTAACCCGATTCAATGCCGCAGCAGCCGCGGTCCAAGATGCCGATGAGAAGCTGATCCTAATGGCCCTCTGTAGTGGTGTGCATCCGGACACTAAATTTGCTAGAAGGTTGACCAAAGAAAAACCAGCTACTTTGCCCGATTTCTTCCATGAAGCCGGGAAATATATGAGGCTTGAGGATGCTGCCGTCGAGGGGCAGTCAGGACAGCAAAATAAGGCAACTCATAGCAACACCCCTGCTGCGGCGAGGGACGTTCGAAGAAATGATTCCAGAGACAACGCTGGGGGCAAGAAGGGAGAAAAGCGCCTATATCGGCCTGGACCGAGATTTGACACTTACACTCCTTTGAACGAGACCGTCGAAAATATCTTCCTTGCCACCCAAGGCAAAGTTAGATACAAACGCCCACCATACAAGAAAGAATTAGATAACGCGCAGAAGTCTGGAAAGTTCTGCCACTTCCACGAATCTCACGGGCATGATACCAATGAATGCCATCATCTCCGGGATTTGATTGAGGAACACATCAAAAGGAAGAAACTGGAACGCTATGTAAAAGGTCAGGACATGACTCCAGCTCCTACCAATGAAAACCCAAGGCTACCCTCACTGGACACCGGCAGAGGAAACCGCAACACTAGCGGCTCTAGTCAAGAGAAGATAGTGGTCCATACCATCTCAGGAGGACCGCACATCGCACGCAAAAGCTGGAAAGAGATGGAAAGATACGGAAAGTCGCTTAGAGACAGTAAAGACTGTGTCAATACGGTTATAGAAGAACGCCACCCGAAACGGAAAGAAAGTGATGACATCACATTCGGTAAGCGTGACCTAGAAGGAAGGCAATACCCTCACATGGATCCCATGGTTATCTCTGCCCGGCTCGGTCCCGCCGAAGTTTACCGAATCCTAGTAGACACTGGAAGCTCAGTAAACATCCTGTTCAAGCATGCATTCGACAAAATGAAGCTATCAATGAAGGATGTATCTCCCTGCGATAAACCACTACACGGTTTCACTGGGAATGCAAAGATGCCCCTCGGGCAACTGGACCTCTTTGTTGAGATTGGAAGCCATCCCTGCTCCGTTGTACGGAAGCAGACGTTTGTGCTAATAGAAAACCATTCGGCCTACAACGCCTTCTTAGGAAGACCAGCCTTATCTGACTTCCAAATTGTCCTAGCCCCATGGTGCCTAAAGATGAAGTTTCCAACGGACAATGGAATAGGGGAAGTAGAAGGAGACCAGGACGTTGCTCGGGACTGCTATGTGACTGAACTTCGCAACAACCACCGGAAGGATAAAGGGAAGGGTGTAGAGATTGCCCTTTGCACAAAAAGTCTAGAAGCATAGCAACTAAAGAAAGCCCCTCCTCTTCGATATACCAGCGACTCTTTCAATGAATTAGACCCTAGGGACAAAGAGGAGGAGGCCACCACCGAGCCTGCAGAAGCTATGGAGTTTATATCTGTAGACAAGCACGACTCAAGTAGACTATTGAAAATTAGGTCCCAACTAAAAGCAGAATTGAAGGAACAACTCATCGATTTTCTCCGCCACAACTTGGATGTATTCGCATGGTCACACGCTGACATGACCGGAATCTCCCCCGACATAGCATGCCACGTATTAAACATTGATCCTACCAAGGCGCCCGTAAAACAAAGAAAGAGAAGTATGGGGGCAGAGCGATCAGCAGCCCTCGATGAAGAAGTAAAGAATCTACTCGCCAATGACTTCATACGAGAAGCTATCTACCCGGAATGGATCGCTAACCCGGTGCTGGTAAAGAAGGCTAATGGGAAGTGGCGAACCTGCATTGACTTTTCCAACCTAAACGACGCCTGCCCAAAGGATTGCTTCCCACTTCCCCGAATCGACCAACTGGTAGACAGCACAACCGGGCACGAGCGCCTATCTTTTATGGACGCATACTCAGGATATAACCAAATTCCTATGCATGCTCCTGACCAAGACCACACTAGTTTCATCACCGACCGGGGTTTATACTGCTATAAGGTAATGCCTTTCGGACTTAAAAATGCAGGAGCCACCTACCAGCGCCTCGTCAACAAGATGTTTGCAGGGCTAATAGGATAAACTATGGAAGTATATGTGGATGACATGCTGGTAAAGTCAAGGAAAGCCAAAGATCACGTAAGCCACCTAGGCAAGATGTTTCAAGTACTCCGCCAGTATGGAATGAAGTTGAATCCTCTAAAATGCTCCTTCGGGGTGTCATCAGGAAAGTTCTTAGGATTCATCGTCCATGCCAGAGGGATTGAAGCAAACCCTGAACAAGTCCGAGCGCTAAGGGATATCAAGATACCTTCCACTCGAAAGGAAATGCAAAGCCTAAATGGAAAAGTGGCCGCCCTAAGCCGATTCATCTCCAAGGCGACGGACAAGTGCGTCCCCTTTTTCGAAGCTCTAAAGAAAGACAAAGGAAAGTTTGAATGGACTGACGAATGCTTAACCGCTTTCCTTAACTTAATCGAACACCTCCAAAAACCACCGGTACTCTCAACTCCAAGCGAAGGCGAAGAATTATACCTATACCTTGCTGTGTCATCTCACGCCCTAAGCGCTGCCTTGGTAAGGGAAGACAACCGCACGCAGCGGCCAGTTTACTTCGCCAGCAAGAGGTTTACGGGGGCAGAAGTCAGATATCCTAAACTTGAGAAGCTAGCATACTGTTTACTAATCACATCACGGAAACTGCGTCACTACTTCCAGTCCCATTCCATCAAAGTTCTGACCGATCAACCACTGAGGCAGGTACTCCATCGTCTCGACACTTCTGGGTGACTACTTAAATGGTGCATTGAACTAAGTCAGTATGATATCACCTATCACCCTCGCACCGCCATCAAGGGACAAGCTATGGCTGATTTCATTGCAGAATTCACTACCAACGAAGATAAGGAGCAATTGGAAATAGCAGAAGATATCAAGTGGAATCTCTTTGTGGATGGTGCATCGAACGAACAAGGCTCGGGGGCAGGTGTGGTAATAATCACTCCCAGGGGAAACAAACTGCACTATGCTATAAGGTTGGAGTTCGCTGCCACCAACAACGATGCAGAATATGAAGCAGTAATAGCCGGACTAGAACTTGCCATAGAAGTCGGAGCCAATTCTTTGTGTCTTCACAGCGATTCTCAACTTATTGTTAATCAAATACTAGGAGAATTCCAGGCTCGAGAAGAACGACTCATATCATATTTAAAGAAGACCAAATTACTTCTCAGCCGATTGGACCACTACTTAATCAAACACGTCCCTCGGGAAGAGAACCAAGAGGCCGATGAATTGGCAAAGCAAGCAAGTATGAGAGACATCGCCATCTTCGGGGCAGTAACCATCTCAAAGCAACTGACCCCAAGTTTTGAGCAAGTGAATCTGGTAGCTGCAGCCGAAGAAGCAACTTGGATGACTCCCATCCGAGACTACCTACAAAGTGGCACACTACCCAACGGGCGTAAGGAAGTCAAGAAAATCTTGAGGAAAGCATCCCGCTACACAATACAAGAAGACATCCTCTATCGGCGCAGATTCTCTAACCCGTTATTAAGGTGTGTCGCTGGGGGGGAAGCCAAGGAAATCTTATCCAACATCCATCAGGGAAGCTGCGGAGATCACACCGGAGGGCAAACGTTAGCAAAAAAGATACTCCGATATGGATATTTCTGGCCCACCTTAAGCAAGGACGCCTTAGATTTCGTCAAAAAGTGTGACAGATGCCAGAAGTTTGCTAAGATTCCGCGGCTACCAACAACTGAGATTACTCAAATGACCAGCCCTTGGCCCTTCGCAATATGGGGAATTGACTTAATCGGCGAGCTACCAATGGGCCGAGGCGGGGCCAAATATGCTATAGTGGCAGTTGACTATTTCACCAAATGGGTGGAAGCGGAACCTCTGAATAAAGTATCTTCAGCCAAAGTTATTAACTTCTTGATCAAAAATGTTCTGTGCAGGTATGGAGTCCCACTCAAAATCATATCAGACAATGGACTTCAGTTTGACAGCGAGGAATTCGCCAACTGGTGCCGAGAGCACGGAATCCACAAAAGCTTCTCATCCGTAGCATATCCCCAGGCAAACGGACAAGTCGAAGCAGTCAACAAAATTATGAAAACTCTAATAAAAAAGAAGCTTGAAAAGTCAAAGGGCGCTTGGGTGGATGAACTTCCTACGGCACTATGGGCCTATCGCACATCTTTCAGAACATCAACGGGGCACACTCCTTTCTCTTTGGCATACGGATCGGAGGCTATGCTCCCAGTTGAAACCATTGTGCCTTCCCACCGTAGGATCCACTATAACCCAAAAGAGAACGAAGAACTCCTTCACATGTCTTTGGATCTAGTTGAGGAGAGAAGAAATGATGCAGTCCTTAAAGCAGCAGCCCACAAATAGAAAGTGGCGGCACAATACAACTCCAAAGTCAAGCATCGTACCTTACAAGAAGGGGATCTTGTCCTCAAGCGAATCTTCCCTCGCCCCGGAGTGCTAGACCCAATCTAGGATGGACCATATGTAATTCATAAAGATCTCCACAACGGAGCCTATATTTTGTCAACAGTGGACGGAGAGGTGTTCTAGAGGGCATGGAACATCCAACACCTCCGTCGATACTTTTCTTAACTTGTATTGCATATGAAGTGAATTAACAAAGAGAATCAGTGGACGTAGGCATTTTTGTGCCGAACCACTTTAAAAAACCTTGTCTCTTTTTTAACTTGTTCCTTTATATCTTGGCTGCTTGTTAACTTTATCCTTTTCTGTTGAACAAAATCCTGTGCATACAGCGTTTCAATTCAAAGCACTCCACAGCGCAATTTCACCTGGACAAGACCTGACAGGTACTGTGCGAATCTATGCCCTCGCCAATGAGACACTTTTGCTCCAGCACCCCTCTGCTGCGGGTTAACTCATTGATCGCGACGGCCCTTAAAGCCAACTGTAATGAGCCGATTATAAGCCACCGAGAAGGCCGACTATAGCCGAGGCAGCTCATTACGGCGTTCGGCTCGCCGGCAACCGTGAACCGACTATAAGCCCCAACATAAGGTGTGGCCAGCCAGGGGCAGTTCACGGTTGACGATCGGCACCCACGCTAGCCGGCCACGGTAAATCGAATAATACCCACGATTACGGGCCATAATGGCTCGGGTAGTTACTGTGCGCGATCTCGGCTCCGATGTGCCTTAAGTTCGGCTGAGGTAAAAAAGAATTAACTCCCCGCGGAGGCGTAAGATGGGTGACAAATGTCTCCAAGACCCACAGCTAGGGAAAGTGACTACAAAACCCGTTTGCCACGAACTTAAGCACATCGACGGCCTTCCGTGATTGGAAGTTTTTACTATTTCCTATATTTCCATTCTATTTTTAAAACTTTCCTCTTATCCTCTATAATGATCCCTAAAGCACAGGTCACAGAATAGGAGGCATTCGCAAATGAGACCGGATGGTCGGGCACTCGACCGCATTTTCATACTCGGTCATGCTAAAGCCGCCGTCTACAACTAAAGCAGGAGGGACGGTATTTTATTTTTGTGTGCCTAAAAACATAGCTATAGTTTATTCGCACATCACGTTAGTATTACAAGATATGAAATTATACTTTAAGCAGGAACTTAGCATCAAATACCACTGAATCACAAGTACACGCATAGCTATATTTCTTATTCAGCACGTTAAGACTACAAAAAACATCCATATATAACGAAATTGTCATAAGTTAAGAATTACATGCCGAAAAACAAATCTCTTATTACAAGTAGCACCATTATAACTTGAAAGCCATGTTACTGTTTCAAAACCAACATGTGTAACAGTATCGAATCAACCAAAAGAAACATCCAGGTCGAATCAGGGAGCTGGCTGCATTGGATCTATACCCTTGTCTTGTTGGTGTTGACCGCCTGATCAGGCAAGAAGAGAAATCATTAGTGATAAGCAACAGAGTTAACGAAAGAAGAAACTAATGAAGAAGAGGTTACCAGCAACTTCCCCTTGATGGTCTTGGTCGTCATCCCCTACTTCCACACCTGCCTCCTCAACCGCGAACAACCGCATCCCCTCCTTCACCGCTGTCTTCTCCTCCTTGGTGAACTGAGCGGTGACCACATCCATCCTAAAGGCCGCTCCACCCTCCTTATCCGCCTCAGCCTTGGCCTCCTCTAGAGCCCTGAGGTAAATCCTAGCCATAACCCGGGGGTAGTCGTCCATCCAAGATAAGCTGCCCTGCTTCCAAATGCGAAAGTACATATCCTGCAGCATATCATCCATCATCCCCTCATTCTCCTCAAACTCCCTCATACGAGCCTCAGAAACCGATAGCCTTGCAATGGCAGCATCCCTCTCCAGTCGGTATCGCGAGCAGTCAGCCTGAAGGGACCTCCTCATCGCCTCCATCTCCTCCTTTAGCCTGACCTGAGCAAGCTCTGCGGCTTCAAGCTTCCCCGACAGCTCCTCTACCTGCTCAAGATCCGCCCTCCGAACCTCGTCCACTGTCGAGATGGCCATATTTGTCTGCTCCTTGCAGGCAGCCTCCATCTTCCGCAATTCCGCCTTACTAGCCTCCTCCATAGTCTTCCTCAACCGCCCGGAGGCAGCCTCATGCTGAGAAATCTGAATGGCCTGATCAGCAAGCTGTTTGGCCTGGTCCGAAACCATCAATCGTAGTCGAATGTTGGCACTCCCAATCTCCTCTCCAGCCTTAACCAGCCGGGCATGATGCCCCATCAGCTTCCTAGTCTCCTCCGATACCCGATCAATATTAGCCTTGGCCTCGTCTCCCATGGTAACTACCCGAGTGGTAAGTAAATCGAGATCTAAGGACTTAGCCTCATCAAGCACCCGTACCATGGGATTGCGGGGAAGAAGGTGCTCACCGGTAACCTCGTCGAAGGTAATATCATGGGAACTTGGATCCAGATCAGGATGACACGCAAATGGATTACGAGCCAAGCCAGGACGATCAATCTGAGTAAATGTAGGATTTTCAAACGGGTGCGGAGAGAGTGCGAACTCAGTATCCTCCTCCGTGATATCGTGAAGAGGCTGAATTGGGGGCTGAGGACCAAGTGAAGGTTCGGATAAGGGATGACTCCTCTTTCTCTTTTGAATACCCTCTTTAATAACCCCAAGAAGAGGACGGTAGCCGACTACATCCCCAGAACGGTGGGTCGAAGGCTTCGGCTTGGCAGAAGCTTTAGAGAGCTTGTATTGTTCAAGCCTATGCCGAAGATCCGAGGCCTTGGCCGTTTTACCTGCTCCTGATATGAAAAACAAGTGTCACAAGCTTACATTGATCCATAATTCGAGAAACGCGGTAAATTAAAAGTTAAAAGAACAAAGGAAACACATCTGATATACAAACCCTGGGGAGGAGTAGGATACTGCAATGAGTCCTGGATTTCATTCCAGGACGGGAGCGGATCATAAAATATTCCTAAGTCCCCATCATAAATGGAGCCTGCAGAAGTCAAAAGTTCACCTTGAGTCGTCGGAGCCACCTTGGCTGGAATAGTCTGGGAAGACTCGCTTGCACCGGTCCCGGCCTTGTCAGCTTTCCCGGATTTCTCTACCAAAGCCGGTTCTCCGTCCAGCCCCTCGAAAGCTTGGTGGAATGCATCATCCATCCACTCCTGAATCTCGCCTGCTTGCCCAGGAAGCAAGGCCCCGATGCCATCGCCACCGTCACCACCTTCCCGGTCATCTCCACCCTCACCTCTCTCCTCCTCCACATCTTCCTTCCCCGGAGTAAGTGGACAAGTGCTGGGGGAAGGACCATCCGACTTCTTAAGCTTCTTACCTCCGATCACTGGAGATTTTGAGAAAGGTTTCCTCTTGCCACTCTCTACTGTGACACCTCCCTTAGCTTGAGCAGCCGCCCTCTCCTCCGCCGTTTCCCTCTGCTTGACTACTGACTGCTATGGAAGGATCAAATTATACTCCAGAAGGGTCGCATTTCTGATCAGGTAAGCAGCCGATCTATCTCTCCCGAGGATAGCTTCTATCTCAGCCGCCATCTGAACCAGGCGATCAGTCTCCACAACCGCAAAGCCACATGTCGCTAGCAAAAAATGAAAACGTATAAGAAGAAGCATCGCAACCAGGATGGAAATTATAATTAAAGCATCGACTTACATCCGGAGGTGAAACGCCGAATAGAAACAGAGTCGTCCCTGACGAAGAACCACTCCTTCTTGAACATGCTGTACTTAGAATATAGATCCAAGACCGGCTTGAAGGTTACAGCTGACTCCAAGCTGATGTATGGGGACCCCTTCTTATAGCCCCTCAGATTATATAAGTACCGGATCTCCCGGTTGGAAGGAGCACGCCTATGCTTCCTCTGAAAGATGACGAAGAGGCTCACCAGTATAGTGTAAGAGTTGGGTTGAAGCTGGAATGGGGCCACCTTTAGATATGTAAGAAAACTGAGTACCCAAGCATTAAAAGGCGGGATGGCACCACACATACAGTGGTATCTGCTGTAGGCAAAGTACCCTTCGGGAGGGTCATATGGCATAACTTCTCTCCCTGGCAACAGCATGCGCGCCCTATCAATTCCGAAAGAACGGGAGATGACATCAAGCTGCTCTTCCTTAAGGGAGTTGGGAAAGCAATCGGGCGGGGAG
This sequence comes from Allium fistulosum, assembly GCA_030737815.1. Classification (NCBI taxonomy): domain Eukaryota; kingdom Viridiplantae; phylum Streptophyta; class Magnoliopsida; order Asparagales; family Amaryllidaceae; genus Allium; species Allium fistulosum. The sequence goes on from CM060908.1 coordinate 371,839,168, forward strand.
TTCAGAAGCTCCTGAGGGCCGTACCCGTCCACTAGCGATCTCGGGGTAGATCCGTGACGTTCCGGTCCTGGCTGAGCAGGGGGCACTGCGGAAGATTCTCCTTCGCCCTGGGACTTCTTTTTATCTGATCGAGTTTCTGCTTTTCGAGACATTTACCTGCAAACACAAAGAAGTGCGTCGTTAGAATAAAGGAAGTAAACAAGCGAGTGTGTGCAGTCTGGAATTTCGCTCATAATTCAAGTCATAGAAGTGCATTCGGTAGTTCAAGGTCGAAAGGTCATTCGGTATTCGAACTCCCCTATCTCGTTCGGCATATCCAACAAGGGACCCATTCGGCACTCGAATTCATTCGGTAACCCAAGATGAAGTTAAGTACATCCGGCGCTAATACAGTTTAGCCGCATTCGGTGGTCCGAGCACACGTTTCCATTTGGCAATTTAAGTATAAAAGTGCCATTCGGTGCTTGAAACGCACGAGATTCGTCCGGTGAACCATGACCACGAGTCCATTCGGTAGTACAAAACAAAGGCATATTCGGCAGAAAAGGATCTCACCTAGTTCGGCAAGGATAAGATTCTGGTTCGGCTAACACGATGAAAATTTGATTCGGCAAAGACGGAAGTGTGGATCGGCTGATATGGAGAAACGAAGGCATGTGGTCCCTATTTATAAGCGAACCGGATAGCTCGGCGTCAGAAACCGGACCACGCTAAAACAAAGCACGCCATATTCAGGAATATGCCCTACTTTGGGGGGCAATTGTTGGGTACATTTCCTACATCGAACCAGCACCCACCGGTCCACTCATCTCCTCGATGCCGAAACAGCCTACTCCCTACCACTGCCAAGCAATGCCGGTCCAGACTCCACTGCCAAGCATTGCCGGTCCAGACTCCACTGCCAAGCAATGCCGGTCCAGACTCCACTGCCAAGCATTGCCGGTCCAGACTCCACTACCAAGCAATGCCGGTCCAGACTCCACTGCCAAGCAATGCCGGTCCAGACTCCACTGCCAAGCAATGCCGGTCCAGACTCCACTGCCAAGCATTGCCGGTCCAGACTCCACTGCCAAGCAATGCCGGTCCAGACTCCACTTCCAAGCATTGCGAACCAAGGGATGCCGAGCCAAGATTTGCCAGGCCAGATTGTATCAGCCCGGGCCCATCCGCAGCTGTATACATCCAAGACCCCTACCCCCAGCCTCACTCTATAAATAGAGGGGCAGGGGTACAGCAATGGGGGACAAGTTTGAGAGCTCAAGCACGGAGAGAACTTTCAAACAACTTTCTTTTACTTGTATCAAAGCTTTGTACTTGTAATCAAAACAAGAGAAGAGAAATAACATATAAAGTGGACGTAGGCACATTCTGGCTGAACCACTATAAATCTGCGTGTCTTTTTACAGTTTAGCCCCTGCTTTTCATATATTTGCATAAATCACCCAAATCACTAAGAACAACATAAGATCTACTAAATCATACGACTTTGAGGTGTTTGTCCATTTTTTGTGCAAACACATTTCAACCGGTGTTTATTTACCTAACAATAAAAATATTAATCGTGAGTGATTGCTCACCTTTCGAGGTTAGAGAATTTGACAACACAATTAGCTACGAATTTGAATTCACGAACTCTACAAGCTACCAATCCAAACAACCAAAGCAAAGCAAGTGCGAATCAACACGAATCAAAATATAACAAAGTATATTTATTTTTCTCTTTTGTTGTTTTTTTTAAATGGAGGAGGAAAGGAGATTAGGGGGTTCGGCCTTGGTGTTGGTGGATGGTGGCCGAGAGGAGGAGGGAAGGCGATGGTCGTGGATGGTGGTGGAGGGCGGTGGTAAGAGGAGTGGAAGGGTTTTGAAGGAGGAAGGATGGAATTTGATTTGGGAATTTTGGAGTTTTGAGTTTTGAGTTTCTGTAGATTTGAGGAAGAGGAAGAAGAGTATGCAGAAAGTTTCTCAAATGTGGAATTTCTGTACGTACTTGGTTTTAGTCAGATAGGAAATAGAAGGTCAACGGGTGGGAAAAGGATAGTTCCAAAGTCTCTTAGGGTTCCTAGGGTCTATTAGTTTACTAAGGAGCCCATTAGACCAAACAAACCCAATAAGACTTAGCCAAAAAAACACGGCTAAACACTGTAAAATTATGTCAATTTTTCACTGTATTTTAAATTTTAGAGCAATATGATTGGGTTTTGACAAAACGAAAAATTGAATCATTCTTAAAATTTCGTGTAGATTTTTCTCCATGCAATAAAATTTAAATTTTGAAACTTTTCAAATTTTAAATTAAATTTGAATTTTTGATCAAGTTTGACCAAAAATTTAGTTTTCTCAAAAAATTTCATTTTATTGAATTTGGTCAAATATAATACTCAACATCACAAATTCAAATTTTATTTTTATTTAAATTCAAAATACTGTCATTTTAAAGTTGTTAAAAGTTACGGATCGTTACACTTTATCTTAATTAAAAGATTCAATATCAACTAATGTAATATAAATTTGTTTCCCCTTTATCTTATTAAAGATTCCATGACAATTAATTCAATTTATATATTTCAAATTGAATGGTGGTTATAAATTTCCTCTTTTATTGTTACTAACATATTTGTAATTTCTATCGTCGTTATTAAAAAGTTGTAATATTATATTTATATTGAATTGAATCGTTCATTGCATTAACAAAAGATAATCCTCTCTTACCGATTAATGGTTTACCTCATTTCCGTTATTTGAAATCAACTTGGTATGTTACCATTTAAATTACGTATTTATTCTTCTTAAATAAACATGCATTTTATCATTGCTTACAATTTCCTTTATTATTCAATTCAAGCTATTAACTACGCATCCAATTTTCATCCAATTACATTCAAATCTATGTTATCATCTTTATATAACTTATCGAAATTTGTTATTTAATAATTTGTTCTAGTTCGTATCAATAAAACATCAAATTTTTATTCCTAACCAAATTCTATTCAACAATTATAATTTAAATTCCAATAAATTCTTCTATTTTGATTTACACACTTTTTTATTCAATCATCTAATACAATATGAATATATTTGAATCTAGTTTATATTTTATTAGATTCTTATTCTATAGTTTTCATCTTTCACCATACTAACTGGGATATTTGATTACATTAAATTTCATTGATTACCAATTCAATATTCAAACAGATTAATTAATGAGATGATAATTAAATCAATTGTTTTATAATAATAATCCATATCCATTAACTTATTGTTTACAACCAAGGGTTATAAATTGCTTACCAAAAACTGATTTTATATTCTATATTAACCTATTTCAATTTATAAAAATATAATTTCAACATTGAATTCAACATATAATTTATTCCTTATTTACAATTATAACCAAATTAACTTTACAATTATTCAATTGGTTTAAATTACATTAAAATAATTGTCAATAACATTCAAACAACATTATTAAATCATAAATTCTAATTTCTTACAATATTAAATTACAAAATCCTATTAAATTTAATAGTTTTAATTATAAAAAATTATGGGTCGTTACACTCTCCCCCACTCAAAACTTTTCGTCCTCGAAAAGGGACAAGAAGGAATCAAGAAACTAATATATTTTTATTCAAAATAATAAATTTATAAACACTTTAAACTTGCATAATTAAGTATTTTAAATAAAATATCAATTTATAAACAATTAAAATCATATTCAAGTTAAATAAAAGTTTGAAAATATTTTCACTTTCACAAAATCTTCAAAGTCCTAAATTCACGGAAAATTTCGGCAGTCTCCTTTGTGCGGTTAGGCCCGAAAAAAATAACAATATCAATAATTACAATATATATTATATTTCAATCATAAAATATCCCAAACCATGGAAAAAACAATAAAATATCGTAGCAAAACCGTAATCCGAAAACGTGCCTATTTGTCGGGCAAACAACTTAATTTATGAAATCAAAAGTAGTAACTATTGCTTCCATAAACCTGTATTTCACTTATATAATCCAAAGAGTTAAAATTATGTATAAGATTATATATTAGTTGTTTCAGTTAATAGTGCAAGCAGCATACAACATATATAATAATCATATGCAAACGAAAGAAGTTCTACCATTATATGCAACAAAGGAACTATCAAACATCCATAGCAATCAAACTCATGGTTTGTTCAGGTTAAGACACATTTCATCGTCCAAGAGTGCTAAATAAACTACCAAGTGTACCTTACGTTCAACAGCCTTTGGAAATTACTTAATAGATTCATACAAGCTTAAACAATTTAACATATCATTCCCCAAACATCCCATATGCCAAACACATAGGATTTTAAATATTATTTAAGTTTATTCGATTGGTTTTATTTCTTCATCATTTACTTTTCATTCATTTATTTATATAAAGATCAATCACTTACATAATTTTTTTTCCATTAAAGATTTATGTCATTAATAAATAATTTCATAAAATATTACTTAAGCTTCTACCGTCTTACTTAAGTTTATAACTAAATTCAGTTATAGAATAAAAATTTAAATTTTTAGTATTCGCCCTTGAAGTGACTAGAAATATTTCGATATAGCTATAAAAAATTCAGTTAAAACATTTAACCTCATTCACTTAGTAAAAATATAAGACATATTTAAAACATCCTCATAGCATTATGCAAGGATTTTCGAAAAAGTTTAAAACAATGTTAGAAATTTATATCAAAGCATTTTAATAAGCTTAAAAAATAAAGTTCCTTAAATCCGAAAATTTATTAGACTCGTTATTTTAAAATAAGTATAAACTCAAGATTATTAAACTGAAACTAATAGTATCCTCAAATCTTACATTAAATTTCAAAATCAAAGTATAAAATTTCATATCTTCATAATTAATTTTACACACTTGTTTTAAAATGAATGTTCAAATCATGGAAAAACATTTGTCCTAGTTTAATACAAGATTCAAATGGTAAATAAACCTTTAAATTTACTATTAGTACTTTGAAATCAAGGAAATATTTCAAACCATACTTTCAAAAATAGCGATTCCAATTTATTTTTCAAGCATATTACTATAAATAAATTTGCCAAATCATTTTTTTTTATAAAATTGTAAAAAGGATTTTTTTATACATAGTCCATTTATATAATATCTCTAAATTATACATTCAAAGAAACTTACATAAATTTTACTTGAAATTTTCTTTTGAAAACTTCATTTGCAAATCAATCATCTTTAATACTTTACAAAAATTTCATTGGTAAAATATCTTGCTTAATTTATAAATATCATTTTAAATTATTATTTTTATATAACATCTTTATAAATATATGTAACTATTTGAAAATAATTATTTACATAATTACTTATATTTAAAAAGGAGTTATTGAAAACCTTAAATCCATTATTTATAAATTTTATTAGTTTTAAATCTCAAAATACTTTTCAAACATCATTGATAAATCAATAATCATTAACTTTAAATATGTTTTATTTAATTAATAACTGCTCACAATATCTACAACACTAATAATTTACTATTAAACTATGTTGTACATAAATAAAAAATATTTTAAACATCTTAAATTATTTAGAAAAGAAAGGGAAAAATAATCAAAATATCCTTTATATAATACTTTTATCAAAATACCTTTATAACTTGATGTTTTAACAAGTTTATCCTCGTTCTTACAGACTCTGGTCGTATGTTGATAAGGCGCAAGACTAGAAATCTCCAAGTACTTGGTAGACCTGTTTCAATACCTAGTGAAAATACTTAAAACAGATAGGAAATGTACCACTCAAAATCTGATGTCAAATGATGATGTTACGATAGCAGTGGCCCGCTGCTGATCCAGTGTTTACGCAATGGACACAAAACTTTCTAGAAGATCCTTTCACCTTCCGGATTCCAGAAAAATATCTTAGCCATTTCGTAAACAAGGGACAATCGACCCCTGCTGTAGTGGTACGCTGCTGATTCAATGGTTTATGCAATGGATGCACTTCCTTCTCGGTAGATCCATAAACAACATATCCCAGGATTGAAAGCGCCTCCATTGGGTAAACTAAAGAACCATCTACCTTGAAAAAAATCGAGGAACTCATGAGTTTAAGTCTGGAAAACCATATCGGCTCGAATCCATTTCTGAATTCACCCAAGTATATTAAGATTTTTCGGTTGAATCCATTCCTGGATTCCCCAAGTCCATTTGGGTCGAAGAATATCATACTATACTTCTTCGGGGAGGGTACTTCTCCACAAGGTTTTCAACATAGGATTTAAATCGTAAATCGAAAAGTTTAAACTGTTATCAAAACGAGATTCAAATCGTAAATCGTAGATTTAAAATATCCACATTTTAAGATTTGTATGCGCTTTGAAGTTGATTTTGATGTTTGAACTTCTACAATTAAACTTAAAACTTAATTTTCTCTCTAATTCCATTTTTATTTTGTTTTAAAAACATTGTAATGAGAATTGTGAATCTAAATAAGTATATTCAATATATCAGCATGAGTTGGATGTGTTTTTCATTGTGGTTTTAACAAAGTTCGAATCAGAATGTAAATCGAATCGTAAAGGGAGGGATCCGATTTGAATCGGGATTTGAATCGTAAGATTTTAAGATTTTTGACAACAATGCTTCTCCATACCTTTTACTTCAAAATATATCATACCATATATAGTACCCTTTCAAAATCATAACTTCAAATATCACACTTATATAAATTCCATTATATACAAGATTTCATTTTATGTCGAATACTTTTCAAAATCAATAGTCTCGACTATATCAAATCATTCTTATATAAATTCCGTTGTATATAAGATTTATCTCTTCATATCGAATACCTTTCAAAATCAATGGTCTTCAAAATCACCTTATATACTTATATAAAGTCCATCCTATATGAGAATCAAAATTTTTCCAAAACAATTACGCTGCATAAAAAGCCTTATGGGATTGAACATCTTGGCTTTATAAAAGGTTTTGAATGTAGAATTGTTTTGAATCTAAAATAGTGTATATAAAGAAGTTTGTAAAATAGTTTTTGTATATAAGATAAAATAAAAAATAGTTTTGTATATAAAATAGTTTGTAAAATAGTTTTTGTATATAAGATAAAATAAAAAATAGTTTTGTATATAAAATAGTTTGTAAAATAGTTTTGAATTTATAATAGGTTTGCATAAAAAAATTTCCAATTTAAATTAAAAAGGATATCTGTAACGAATGCGATTTTTCATCGCTCGAAAATCGAAATCAATACGTCCACTGTATCAACTGCCGAGCAATCGAATGCCGGAAAACTGAATTGTTATGGAGAAAAAGAAGAGGTAGAAGAAGACAGAAGAAAAAAAAGAAAGAAGAAACAACAGAAAAATACAGAACAATGTCAGAATCTCACATTCACAGCGGAACAGCATATAATAGATAAATGAATAATCTTTTAAAACAAAGAACTATATCATTTTATACATTACATCGTCATCATTAGTGTAAAGACCCGCAAATCCATCTTCCGAAAACCCGACACTGCTACGTCCACTGTAGCAACTGCCGAACAATCGGATGGCGGAAACGCGAACTTTAATGTTTAAAAGAAGAGGAAGAAGAAAAGATAGAAGAAAAAGAGAAGAAAGAGAGAATAGAGAAGAACAACAACACGGAAGAACAACAGAACAGAAAACAATATCAGAATCTTACACATCGCAGCGGAATAACATATAATAGATAATCAATAGTCTTTTAAAACAAAGAACTATATCAGTTTATACATACATCAATCAGAGTCAATATACAACAGTGGACAGTTATATAAACTTGTCCTCATACAGAATACACAGCGGAATAAATACTATCAGATACAAATACTACGTCTCGCCATCCAGCTTATCTCCAAAGCTCCAGAATATCCAGACTATCCTGATAACATAACTCTAGGCTGCCCGTGTGGAAAATTTGTGGGCACCCAGAGTTTAGAAGGGAACAATAAACTCCGAGTCAGTCATAGTGACTAGTGTGAGATCGTAAAACAGTTATTCTTTATTTTATAACAACAAAATAATTTTTAAAGTCAATTCGAAATGCTTTTGGAAAATGAAACTACCATAAGACCTCCCGCCACACACACAATGCAAACGCAGAATTGGAGGAGATTTCTTCTTATGATAGTCAAAGATGCTTACTACGCAAAATCAAATCATTTCTGATATTATTATTAGTGCATAGTGTAGAAATCATTTCGAAAGTATAATATAAATCTTAGCCAGCATAGGCATTCCACACTTATGCCTACTATAGCTACCATCCAAACAGTGGTGACCACCATAAGTGAATGACAGGTTCTACAACTAAAACCGTACAAGTGTCGTATTGTTTCTTTGGATTTCCAACAAATGGCCAGGCTAAGGAACTTCCTATCCACGATGGGTACGTCCCTGGAATAGACGACCCGAGAAATGACCTAACATTACGGTTAGATCTCTGCCAACACAAGGCCGGGTTACCTCTGCAAAAATAGGTAACTACTGACACGCGTATGCCATCCCCCGATCGTAACCGATCTTCCCGAGGATCCCCGATTTCCAACAAACCACATAGTAAAAATGCAGCAACCACATAGGTTAAGTATCTGGGCTCCATACCATGATACCACCTCTATCCAGAAGGAATGACATACACTAAGGGGCGCTACTCCCTAGAACCTTGCCGCATCCTTCCTGTTTCGACCATTTCCGGGGTGTGAGGCTCGACGAAGTCTCGTCCACAAAGCTACGCTTTCTACAAAGCCATGCTTCGGGTCAAACAAATGATCAACCTATGATCACAAAGATATAAGATCAAACAAATGATCATATCGCAAATGATCAAACACTGATCATTTCACAGCAACACTCAGTATGCCACGTTACCAAATTGGGATATATCGCTGATAAATTTCAACTACAGAACCTCTGAGCTCGTACGTCTCAGAGAAGGGTGTTAAGCTAAGAGAATAAATTCTCCGCCACCAACAGAAATGTATTTGAAAGAAATCAGCTTTATATCTCAAATTGTAACGTCAGACACACAATCCATACAAGTCTGTTCCGGGATCGAACAGAACCGAAGGCACTTCTCACGAAGCCCTTGCATATCCGGATAAATTTCTAATCACGTCCAGACTTCCCGTCACTAAGGGTGATAAAACCTCTAAACCGGAGATCAGCCAATGTAGAGTAACTCGACGGTAATCTTTCCGTTTTCAAAAATATCCGGTCTTCAACACCGGTCTTCGAATGCAATTCATAACGACGTATCACATATTCGGAATGGGTTATACGACCCCATGGTCCTTTCCCGGCTAACCCGAATAGTGAGCGATTATTCAAAAATAGGTGTGGCATTCAAGTTCATCCAATTCACAACAAATACCATTCAAGGTAATTATTGATAGTCGGTTATTTAACTATCAATAAAGATGCGCAACATCATCAGATTCCAAATAATTTTCCAAATAATTTTATCTCCAAAAATATCTTTACTAGATATAAAATTTCCACACTTAATCATTTGAAAACAATTTCAAATCAATTTCCACATTTCATTTTATCTTTGAAGATAAAATCTCAAAACAGTTCATTTCATATTGGAAAAGCGTTTCCATACTTATTTAAAAATAAGTATTTCACAAATCTATTTATTTTCAACATTTGAAAATATACTTAATCAATATTAAGTATACATTTCATTCTTTAAGGAAATCATTAATTTTAACATCTATTTGAGTCAAAACGAATGTTGCGTAAAACATCGTTACGACGACTCGAAATCACTAGTATAGGGATTTGGATTTTTAAGATAGATATATATAAATCCCGATACTACATAAAACATTTCCTTTCGGAAACCATTTACTATAACAACAGTGTTATAGTCCACCATTTCCTTCTTTCCTCGAAAACGTCTATTTCAACAATAAATGTTGAAATCTATGATTTCGATACTTATCACGTTTTAAAACATCTTTTAAAACAATTAACTTCATTTATAATATCGCTTTCCCAAACATAACCATTTTTTCAATAATATATTCACTGTCCAAAATCATGAATATACTTCACTTAACCAAATTTCAATCATCTCTACACATTTTATTTCAATAAAGATTCGCTATCCAAAATCGCGAATATATCTTCTTTAATAACCTCCTACATTTAATTTATCAAATTCAATTGATTTCGAATTTATAAACACGTTTATAAATTCTATTTCTCTTTTAATAACAACTTCGATTTATAAATTCCTTTTATTAACAAATTCAATTTATACTCGATATAAATACCACAAGTCCATATTTTTTTGTTAATAACTTATCATTCATTTAATTTAAAAGAAATCGTTCTTTTAAACTTTACAAAATTTAAACTTTCAAATTTCATTAACTTATGAAATTCCATTTTTTTTACTTCATTTTACACTTATAGAAACTTGTCTTACAATCCCAATATTTTGAATTTATAAATATCCATTTTTGTACATCTTTTATTACATTGTTTTTAATACCTCAAAAATTCCAATTAACCATCTTATAAATTTCTTAACTTTTTATTTCGAAAGAAATTACTTTTTGGTTACAATTAACAAAATCTTAACTTTTTATAACCTTTAAAATTTTAAACGTTTATTTATTTAGAATAAATCACTTCAAAAATTTATTTTAAAATCAACATCATTATTTTTATATTTTTCAAAGATGAATCCAATGATGCAACGCACCAATTAGTCAATCACAACATTCAATATCATATATCAACATGATAACAGAATATACATCAATATCTGTAAATAAATAAATACAGTTGAGGAATCCAGTTGGATCCCTCCAACCTGTTTCCCTGCATCCAAAGATGTTAGCACAATACCAATTCCACTTCGAGGTGGAATATCGCGGTATATGGGTTTTATAAAATAATCCGCTTACTAACGGCGCAATAGGGTCTCATCCGCTATACGAGGCGGGAAAATCAATCAATCCAATATATACATATTCCAATATGTATATATTGCTATATATATATAGATATATCCTACTATATCTAATATCACATCCAAAATAGCAATCAAACAAATCAATCAATAACTGCAATAATTCCACATTCAATTTGAGTGAGAAGATCTCACCTTAGCATTTAATTTGCCATCCATTTCCATTCTGTTTTGATCATTTCTTCATTTCAGACCTTGTATAATTATTTACACAATTCATTAATATTTGAAATAATCAAACAATTGAAATTTCACTTGATAATTTTAAATTAACGATTTGGTCTTAAATGAATAATTTAATTTCCATCAATTTAAAAATTGTTCCCGATTTTTAAACCTTATATAAACATTTATATAAAATTTATTAATATTCCAAATAAATCGAATACCCATTTTCGTTTGGTATTTTTTTTCTTTATCTAACAATTTTGATTTTTAACCAACGATACACTTTTAATTAATGATATCAAAGAATTAAATTTTAAACTTTCTTTTCTGCAATCCTATATATGTGTATAATTTATCTAACTAAAAGAATTAAAATGAAACAATTACTTTACTGCATTCCTTCGACTAACCTGAAAGAGAAAGGAACAAGTACGAAAACCCAAGTCGCGACATTGTGAATTTCGACGAGATTCCAGACCTTGTGCTCACGAACAACCCTCTGCTAACCTGCTCGACTACTTTGGGAACGGCGAAACCCATGCGAGCTAGGCGAAACGACAGCCTTCCCCAAATCGCGATTTCCTCACGGTCCCACTGCCGAGACCAACGCCTGCGAACATCGACCACCATCGGCCTCGACTCTGGCCATCTGCTCACGTCGCGCTCACCATTTACGAAGACCAATCCCCAATCGAATCGCCTCCTCGATTAAATTAGCAGTGGAAGTAAAAAGAGACAGTAGCCGGTCTGCTCTTCCTCCTCTCCCCTTGCATCGCGTCGCGACCCCTTCCAGACACTCGCGAGCTGCTCGATCCTCAGTGCGAACGGAAATCGCCACCAACGTGCTTACTCGCACCACCTCCTATCGCCACTTCCAAGGCGACGCATACCCATGCTCGCGACCCATCGAAGCCCTAGACGTCGCGAGCTTCACGCCGCCATCATCGCGTGTACGCACGTACGCGCCTCTCTATCGGCGAGTCGATTTTTGCTTTGAAATTTGAATTCGAATGAGGCATCCATTTATTTAATTTAATTTGGCCAGAGAAAATTTTGAAGAGGGAGGAATGCGGTATTGAAATGAGGAAGAAAGGGGAATGAATTTTTATTTTCTTCGTTTCTGCCTTTTGAACGAACTTGCGTGATGATTTTTTAAAAACGGTGGAGGGAGACAGGAGAACATGGGTTGCACGATCTCGTTCCTTGATTTCTGGCGTGGTTAAAGGCGTAAACACAGGGAAGACGATGTGTTGAGATTTGAACAATTTTTAAATTTAAATCCGAATTAATTTCAACGCGTTTATTTATCGTGTGCTCACATAACAATTCCAATCAATACGAAATTTGAAATCCGGTAATAATTCAATATTACGGACCCAATGGAACTGGTTTCGTCGAATTCCGAGACTGCGCCTCGGACGGCTATTTTTAAATATCGATTCGAACGATTAAAATTCAAAACCGATCAAATCACTTCTGAATTCACTTCTGAAGCTTCTATTATCTTCAGTATTATCAATACGAATTTTAAAAGCTTTTGAAATATTTTTCTTCAACTGTAAATTGAAGATTTAAATTCTTATTCAACTTTCAATCGATTAAATTTTAAAGTTTAATCGTAGATTTCAAAATTATATCGGGGATTCAAATTAAATCATCATTCAAATATTTAAAATTAATTAAATATTCTCAATTTAATTTGTTCAAAATTCTGGGTCGTTACAGACTTCCCCCCTTAAAAGAATTTCGTCCTCGAAATTACAAGTTAGAAAGAAAAGTCCTTAACTCGTCTACTATTTTTCACAATCCAATAGTTTTATCGAATTTATCAAACAAATCTTTCTACTAAAGATTCGTTATTAATTCAACTAACTTTTTCAACTTCAATTATAAGTTTCAAACAACATTGTTTACATCAAAATTCAAATTTAAATTTAAATTCAAATTTAAACATTCAAAATTTCTCAAAAATTTTCTAACGCCCTAAATTTCCGAAAAATTTCGCCAGCGTCTCCTTTGCGCGGCTAATACGGCACGACTACAAAACGTCCCTACGGACTCTCAGATTTCAAAAAGAAAAAGAAAAAGCCAAGCGGCTAGAGAGAAATCAGCAAATCTCATATAGAAATTCAAATACTTACCTTTTTGTCGAGCAATTCAAATTTATCTTTGCAATTCAATTCCAATTCCTTTATAACCTGTATATCCTACTAGCCATAATATCTAGTTATAACATTCAAACCATTTTGCAAATTCTATTACAAAATTTTCAATATAAACTGCTTATACATTTCTAGCTTACTATTGAAGTTATACATCCTTTTCATTCAATTTTACATTTCAAATTCATTTGAATTTAATTCACAATTCCCATTTGGATTCAATTTATCTTCTGAATATTGAATTTTATCGATTATCTTTAGTTCACTTCAAACTAATCTTGAAACTTCATTTTATTTCGCACAATTCACATTTGTTATCAACATTCAGTTTCAATTCCAGTTTTATTCACTTTTGTTCATTTCCAAAATTTGTTTTCAATTTACCCTTCGGTTAAATCTACTGTCATTTAAACTGGATTTCCAATTCGAATTCAATTTACTTTTCTTTTATAATCATTGAATTTAATTCGTTCAATACCTTATCCATTTGGTCAATATTCAATTAGCTTCACTTACTAATTTTAGTTTAACTCCACAAATCAAATTCAATTCTAGTTTTATTCACTTATAAATTCAAAATGAATTTCAACTTTCAATTTCATTTAATTGATTCACTTGTACTTACTTTATTTTAACTTCATTCTTTAAGTTAAATTATTCTATCAAAATTCAAATTGTATAAGTTATCAATTCAATCATATTCCATAAATATTTTTATATGGTATTCCAGAGTCTTACCATCATTTCAAAGCCATTTTGAAGACAATTCAAATTATCCTTTGAATTTCGAAAACAAAACCCAAATTTTCAAACAACTTTCATTTAAAACAATTTGGCAGCAATTCCTCTTTTGGAAACCCGAAAATGAACATCAGTGATGCTGCAGTCATTACCGAAGTTATTTTCCAGCGACCGAAAAGAGTTTAGAGCTTTTCATCTCTCCAAAATACTTTTCAAAACTTTCAAAATCCATTTTCAGATCAAAAAGATTTAAACTTCCAAATCACCAAAATTTCTTTTCAAAACATTTCCAAACATCTCTGGAATTCTACTTCCAATTATAAGTCACATTTATAATTTACATTCTTAAATTTCATTTGTATATGGATTTATTTCCTGGTTCTTTGTTTTAATTCCAATTTCATTTACGATTCCCACATATATATAAATGAGGATAATTAACATCATTACTTCCTAACAACCATGCATCCATATATCATAATAATTTACAGAAAATCATTTCTTTTCTATACAAAAATAGTTTTGGGCAAAATTATCTCATTTACCCTATTCAAAACAATACTGTGCCGAATTGTTCTATTCGAGTGTTTAGAGATCCCTATCGATAGAGTTGTACGGACAATACCGACCAGAATCCATATACAACTCAACAAACCAATCATCACAATATAAAACAATTTTATATTCACTAACAAATACGCACTCGTATCTATTATTACACTCAACTCATTCTAGAGTACTACTGACTCTATCTCTAATGAGTAACACCCAACAGAGCAGGGTTGTCGCTTAACCATATGCTCTGATACCACCTGTAAAGACCCGCAAATCCGTCTTCCGAAAACCCGACACTGCTACGTCCACTGTAGCAACTGCCGAACAATCGGATGGCGGAAACGCGAACTTTAATGTTTAAAAGAAGAGGAAGAAGAAAAGATAGAAGAAAAAGAGAAGAAAGAGATAATAGAGAAGAACAACAACACGGAAGAACAACAGAACAGAAAACAATATCAGAATCTTACACATCACAGCGGAATAACATATAATAGATAATCAATAGTCTTTTAAAACAAAGAACTATATCAGTTTATACATACATCAATCAGAGTCAATATACAACAGTGGACAGTTATATAAACTTGTCCTCATACAGAATACACAGCGGAATAAATACTATCAGATACAAATACTACGTCTCGCCATCCAGCTTATCTCCAAAGCTCCAGAATATCCAGACTATCCTGATAACATAACTCTAGGCTGCCCGTGTGGAAAATTTGTGGGCACCCAGAGTTTAGAAGGGAACAATAAACTCCGAGTCAGTCATGGTGACTGGTGTGAGATCGTAAAACAGTTATTCTTTATAACAACAAAATAATTTTTAAAGTCAATTCGAAATGCTTTTGGAAAATGAAACTACTATAAGACCTCCCGCCACACACACAATGCAAACGCAGAATTGGAGGAGATTTCTTCTTATGATAGTCAAAGATGCTTACTACGCAAAATCAAATCATTTCTGATATTATTATTAGTGCATAGTGTAGAAATCATTTCGAAAGTATAATATAAATCTTAGCCAGCATAGGCATTCCGCACTTATGCCTACTATAGCTACCATCCAAACAGTGGTGACCACCATAAGTGAATGATAGGTTCTACAACTAAAACCGTACAAGTGTCGTATTGTTTCTTTGGATTTCCAACAAATGGTCAGGCTAAAGAACTTCCTATCCACGATGGGTACGTCCCTGGAATAGACGACCCGAGAAATGACCTAACATTACGGTTAGATCTCTGCCAACACAAGGCCGTGTTACCTCTGCAAAAATAGGTAACTACTGACACGCGTATGCCATCCCCCGATCGTAACCGATCTTCCCGAGGATCCCCAATTTCCAACAAACCACATGGTAAAAATGCAGCAACCACATAGGTTAAGTATCTGGGCTCCATACCATGATACCACCTCTATCCAGAAGGAATGACATACACTAAGGGGCGCTACTCCCTAGAACCTTGCCGCATCCTTCCTGTTTCGACCATTTCCGGGGTGTGAGGCTCGACGAAGTCTCATCCACAAAGCTACGCTTTCTACAAAGCCATGCTTCGGGTCAAACAAATGATCAACCTATGATCACAAAGATATAAGATCAAACAAATGATCATATCGCAAATGATCAAACACTGATCATTTCACAGCAACACTTAGTATGCCACGTTACCAAATTGGGATATATCGCTGATAAATTTCAACTACAGAACCTCTGAGCTCGTACGTCTCAGAGAAGGGTGTTAAGCTAAGAGAATAAATTCTCCGCCACCAACAGAAATATATTTGAAAGAAATCAGCTTTATATCTCAAATTGTAACGTCAAACACACAATCCAAACAAGTCTGTTCCGGGATCGAACAGAACCGAAGGCACTTCTCACGAAGCCCTTGCATATCCGGATAAATTTCTAATCACGTCCAGACTTCCCGTCACTAAGGGTGATAAAACCTCTAAACCGGAGATCAGCCGATGTAGAGTAACTCGACGGTAATCCTTCTGTTTTCAAAAATATCCGGCCTTCAACACCGGTCTTCGAATGCAATTCATAACGACGTATCACATATTCGGAATGGGTTATACGACCCCATGGTCCTTTCCCGGCTAACCCGAATAGTGAGCGATTATTCAAAAATAGGTGTGGCATTCAAGTTAATCCAATTCACAACAAATACCATTCAAGGTAATTATTGATAGTCAGTTATTTAACTATCAATAAAGATGCGCAACATCATCAGATTCCAAATAATTTTCCAAATTATTTTATCTCCAAAAATATCTTTACTAGATATAAAATTTCCACACTTAATCATTTGAAAACAATTTCAAATCAATTTCCACATTTCATTTTATCTTTGAAGATAAAATCTCAAAACAGTTCATTTCATATTGGAAAAGCGTTTCCATACTTATTTAAAAATAAGTATTTCACAAATCTATTTATTTTCAACATTTGAAAATATACTTAATCAATATTAAGTATACATTTCATTCTTTAAGGAAATCATTAATTTTAACATCTATTTGAGTCAAAACGAATGTTGCGTAAAACATCGTTACGACGACTCGAAATCACTAGTATAGGGATTCGGATTTTTAAGATAGATATATATAAATCCCGATACTACATAAAACATTTCCTTTCAGAAACCATTTACTATAACAACAGTGTTATAGTCCACCATTTCCTTCTTTCCTCGAAAACGTCTATTTCAACAATAAATGTTGAAATCTATGATTTCGATACTTATCACGTTTTAAAACATCTTTTAAAACAATTAACTTCATTTATAATATCGCTTTCCCAAACATAACCATTTTTTTCAATAATATATTCACTGTCCAAAATCGTGAATATACTTCACTTAACCAAATTTCAATCATCTCTACACATTTTATTTCAATAAAGATTCGCTATCCAAAATTGCGAATATATCTTCTTTAATAACCTCCTACATTTAATTTATCAAATTCAATTGTTTTCGAATTTATAAACACGTTTATAAATTCTATTTTTCTTTTAATAACAACTTCGATTTATAAATTCCTTTTATTAACAAATTCAATTTATACTCGATATAAATACCACAAGTCCATATTTTTTTGTTAATAACTTATCATTCATTTAATTTAAAAGAAATCGTTCTTTTAAACTTTACAAAATTTAAACTTTCAAATTTCAATAACTTATGAAATTCCATTTTTTTACTTCATTTTACACTTATAGAAACTTGTCTTACAATCCCAATATTTTGAATTTATAAATATCCATTTTTGTACATCTTTTATTACATTGTTTTTAATACCTCAAAAATTCCAATTAACCATCTTATAAATTTCTTAACTTTTTATTTCGAAAGAAATTACTTTTTGGTTACAATTCACAAAATCTTAACTTTTTATAACCTTTAAAATTTTAAACGTTTATTTATTTAGAATAAATCACTTCAAAAATTTATTTTAAAATCAACATCATTATTTTTATATTTTTCAAAGATGAATCCAATGATGCAACGCACCAATTAGTCAATCACAACATTCAATATCATATATCAACATGATAACAGAATATACATCAATATCTGTAAATAAATAAATACAGTTGAGGAATCCAGTTGGATCCCTCCAACCTGTTTCCCTACATCCAAAGATGTTAGCACAATACCAATTCCACTTCGAGGTGGAATATCGCGGTATATGGGTTTTATAAAATAATCCGCTTACTAACGGCGCAATAGGGTCTCATCCGCTATACGAGGCGGGAAAATCAATCAATCCAATATATACATATGCCAATATGTATATATTGCTATATATATAGATATATCCTACTATATCTAATATCACATCCAAAATAGCAATCAAACAAATCAATCAATAACTGCAATAATTCCACATTCAATTTGAGTGAGAAGATCTCACCTTAGCATTTAATTTGCCATCCATTTCCATTCTGTTTTGATCATTTCTTCATTTCAGACCTTGTATAATTATTTACACAATTCATTAATATTTGAAATAATCAAACAATTGAAATTTCACTTGATAATTTTAAATTAACGGTTTGGTCTTAAATGAATATTTTAATTTCCATCAATTTAAAAATTGTTCCCGATTTTTAAACCTTATATAAACATTTATATAAAATTTATTAATATTCCAAATAAATCGAATACCCATTTTCGTTTGGTATTTTTTCTTTATCTAACAATTTTGATTTTTAACCAATGATACACTTTTAATTAATGATATCAAAGAATTAAATTTTAAACTTTCTTTTCTGCAATCCTATATATGTGTAAAATTTATCTAACTAAAAGAATTAAAATGAAACAATTACTTTACTGCATTCCTTCGACTAACCTGAAAGAGAAAGGAACAAGTACGAAAACCCAAGTCGCGACATTGTGAATTTCGACGAGATTCCAGACCTTGTGCTCACGAACAACCCTCTGCTAACCTGCTCGACTACTTTGGGAACGGCGAAACCCATGCGAGCTAGGCGAAACGACAGCCTTCCCCAAATCGCGATTTCCTCACGGTCCCACTGCCGAGACCAACGCCTGCGAACATCGACCACCATCGGCCTCGACTCTGGCCATCTGCTCACGTCGTGCTCACCATTTACGAAGACCAATCCCCAATCGAATCGCCTCCTCGATTAAATTAGCAGTGGAAGTAAAAAGAGACAGTAGCCGGTCTGCTCTTCCTCCTCTCCCCTTGCATCGCGTCGCGACCCCTTCCAGACACTCGCGAGCTGCTCGATCCTCAGTGCGAACGGAAATCGCCACCAACGTGCTTACTCGCACCACCTCCTATCGCCACTTCCAAGGCGACGCATACCCATGCTCGCGACCCATCGAAGCCCTAGACGTCGCGAGCTTCACGCCGCCATCATCGCGTTTACGCGCGTACGCGCCTCTCTATCGGCGAGTCGATTTTTTCTTTGAAATTTGAATTCAAATGAGGCATCCATTTATTTAATTTAATTTGGCCAGAGAAAATTTTGAAGAGGGAGGAATGCGGTATTGAAATGAGGAAGAAAGGGGAACGAATTTTTATTTTCTTCGTTTCTGCCTTTTGAACAAACTTGCGTGATGATTTTTTAAAAAGGGTGGAGGGAGACAGGAGAACTTGGGTTGCACGATCTCGTTCCTTGATTTCTGGCGTGGTTAAAGGCGTAAACACAGGGAAGACGATGTGTTGAGATTTGACCAATTTTTAAATTTAAATTCGAATTAATTTCAACGCGTTTATTTATCGTGTGCTCACATAACAATTCCAATCAATAAGAAATTTGAAATCCGGTAATAATTCAATATTACGGACCCAATGGAACTGGTTTCGTCGAATTCCGAGACTGCGCCTCGGACGGCTATTTTTAAATATCGATTCGAACGATTAAAATTCAAAACCGATCAAATCACTTCTGAATTCACTTCTGAAGCTTCTATTATCTTCAGTGTTATCAATACAAATTTTAAAAGCTTTTGAAATATTTTTCTTCAACTGTAAATTGAAGATTTAAATTCTTATTCAACTTTCAATCGATTAAATTTTAAAGTTTAATCGCAGATTTCAAAATTATATCGGGGATTCAAATTAAATCATCATTCAAATATTTAAAATTAATTAAATATTCTCAATTTAATTTGTTCAAAATTCTGGGTCGTTACAATTAGAGTTTACAACAACAATACAACACTGGACAGTTATATAAACTTGTCCTCATACAGAATACACAGCGAAATAATAATATCATATACAAGTGATACGACTCGCCATCCAGCTCGCCACTGAGCTCCACGGCATCTCCTGAATCCAGAATGACCTGAGAACCTGACTCTAGACTACCAGTGTGGAAATTGGTGGGCACCCAGAGTTTAGGAAGGAAACAATAAACTCCAGGTTATTCATCGTGACTGGTGTGAGAACTTAAAATAGTTATTATCTTCAAAACAACAACAACAAGGAAGTAGAAAATATCCGCAATGCTTTTGGAAAATGAAACTACCATAAGACCTCCCGCCACACACACAATGCAAACGCAGAATTGGAGGAGATTTCTTCTTATGATAGTCAAATATGCTTACTACGCAAAATAAATCATTTTTTATATTATTATTAGTGCATAGTGCAGAAAACATTTCAAAAGTATAATATTAATCTTAGCCAACATACAACCATTATTGTATGCCTACTATAGCTACTATGTTCAATAGCAGGTTACCGCCACATTCCATAACAGGTTATACAACTAAAACCGTACAAGGTTCGTATTGTTTCTTTGGATTTCCAAAAAATGGTCAGGCTAAGGAACTTCCTACTGTCACATGGGATCGCCTCTGGATGGACGTCCCGAGAAACCAACCCGGCTCTCTGCCAACACAAGGCCGGGTTACCTCTGGGTATAGGTAACTACTTCACGACTATGTCCCTGGTCCTTTGGGACCTTTATCCAAGGCGCCTCGATCAAACAACAATCACACAATAAATGAGACTAGAGTATCCACATAGGTTAAATACCAGGGCTCCATACTTGATACCACCCTTTTCCAGAAGGAAATGACATACCCTAAAGGGCGCGACCCTCATAACCTTGCCACATCATTCCTGTTTCGACCATTTCCGAGTTGTGAGGTCTGACAAAGTCTCGTCCACAAAGCTACGCTTTTTCACAAAGCCACGCTTTGATCACAAATGATCAATAAATGATCATCACACAGCAACACTCAGCATGCCACACTACCAAATTGGGAGTATATCACTGATAAATTTCAACTACATAACCTCTGAGCTCGTACGTCTCAGAGAAGGGTGTTAAGCTAAGAGAATAAATTCTCCGCCACCTACAGAAATGTATTTGAAAGAAATTAGCTTTATATCTCAAAATGTAATGTCAGACATGTAACCATACAAGTCTGTTCCGGGTTCGAACAGAACCGAAGGCACTTCCGAAGAAGCCCTTGCAATCCGGGTATTCAGAATCCCGATAAAACTTCCCATCACAAAGAAAATCTCTATACCATATCTAAAGGTGCAGAGACAATTGATAGGTCATCCTATCGTTTTCACAAAAACCCGGTCTTCACCACCGGTCTTCAATACGATCCATATCGTCGTATCACAAATTTGGAATGGGTTATATGACACAAAGGTCTTTTCCCGGCTAACCCGAATAGTGAGCACAATATTTAAAACATATGGATATAGAGATTTCAATTAAGTCACAACTTATTACCCAAATCCTTTCCTTTAAATGGTTTAAACAAATTACCATTTTAAATCTTTAAACAAAAAGATTTACTTCACAAAGTTTACCCAGTTTCACAAGGATTCATTCACAGATTTCTAAATCAATTTCCATTTCAATTTGATTAACCCATTAAATCTTAGACTAAGATTTAATTTATAGCTTTCAAACTATTCACAATTCAAGTCTTTTATAATATAAAAGATACACCTTTTTAAAATCTTCTTTGATTTTAAAATAAAATTTAAATCATCTTTACAAAGTTAATTCATAGTTTTCCAAAACTATTTACAATTTCATTTCAACTTGAAATGTTTCAATACAAATTGGAAATCTTTTCACTTTATGAAAGCTATTAATATTTGAAAACAGATAGTTTTCGTTTTGAAAAAAACTGGTTACATTTACACAGGTTAAAGCCATTCAAGTAAAAACTTGAATTTAAATTTAAATTTCCAAATACCATATTTTAAATGGTTAAAATCTATAAACACCTTTTATACTTATAAAATCTTTTAAACCATAATTCCCAATTCCTTGAATTCAATTTCAAATATTGGGTTCAAAATTTAAATCAAATGATTTAAATTCCAATTCTATTAAGTTATTTAAAATAACTTTTATTTCTGAGACTCATTTTCAAAAACTTTCAATTCTAGTTCCAAAACTATTTTGGATTCAAAGATTCAATTTTTCCAAAATTGATAAAAATCTATGACTTAACCGATTTCCCCGTGAAATCCACATTTGTACGTGTATTGTGTAGTCTAAGGGTTTAACACAATAGTGCATTAGCATCCAACCATCATAGATCAAATAGAACAATATAATTGATAAGCGGTATAAACGATAACGCTTATCTTTCATTCACAGATCACAGATATATAGATCATAAATCTCAACATAGAACAGGATATATCACAAAGCGTCACACATCAAAGATGTCAAACAATTCGACATTCAATATAATCCAAACATCCATAAGTAGGATTAATTTAATTATCTGATTAATTTAAATCAGGTAATTTTAATAAATCATTTTTTACTAGTTATAGTAATTTAATAATCAATTAATTTCAAATTGATTTTCAAATTTATTTCAAAACACCAAATCAAATTTCCAAACAATTTCAAAAGATTTATTTTCAATTACCAAAATCAAATACTAAATGGATTGCTAAATTATTTCCTTTTTAAAATAAATCCCTTTTTAAAGAAGATAAATTCCTTTATTTTTCAAACTATTTAAAAATCCCAAATTTAGATAAATTCTTCAATTTATAAATAATATTATTGAAAATCCATTTATTCAGCCCTTTTTTCCCAAATTTGAAATTTAATTCAATACAGCTCAAAAATAAAACTTTTATCTTATAAAACTCCTTTTAAATTTATCCAATTATCAAAAATAAATTTTTCGATAAATTTTCAACTTAATTTCGAAAATCCAAATTTTATTCATTTTCGGTATCCAACGATACCAAAAATATCTTCGGCTAATTTATAGCCGTCAACCAATTCAATCCACAAATATAATCACACGGCGATTATAAATAAATCAACACACAATATTGAAACAAATTCAATTGTTTGAGGAATCCAGTTGGATCCCTCCAACCTGTTTCCCTGCATCCACAGATGTTAGCACAATACCAATTCCACTTCAAATTGGAATATCGCGGTATATGGGATTTATAAATATTATCTGCTATTATGCGGCGCAATAGGGGCTCATCCGCTATATAATACGGGAAATCAACTCCAAATACATATATAATACCAATTCCACTTCACGGTGGAATTATCGCGGTATATGTTTTTAATAAATAACCTCCGCTTTATATACGACGTATAGGGTCTATTTAACACAATAGATAACAATTTATCATCCAATCATCACAATCAACACTATCAACAATTTTAAATCTAACTATTTAAAATTTAAATTGAAACAATTATTCGATTGAGTGAGAAGTTCTCACCTTGCTTTCAATAACGGTTGCAGTATTTTATTTCGAATAAAATTAAACGCACGTTTAATTCTACTCAAAATTTTCATCGGCTCCAATTGACTCGAAACCAGCTCCATTGCGAAGAGCTCGTCGAAACGGTTCCAACGCAATTTGTTTCGTAATTTTTCGACCTCGTATGAAGAAGTTACAGCTTTTTAAAGATTGAACGAATTTAAATAAATCAATTTACAATTTATTTTTATTTTCAAACCCTACAATCGAATCTGGCCGTTCATTTCTTGCATTCACATCAGGGCCGAATGCACCTTCTTCCCCCTTCCCAGTGAAAAACGCAGGTACAACAACCTATGGTTGCCACTTCTTCCATCAATTTTCGCACGCACTCCGATGATCTTCACGTCGATCAGCCACCAGTATCTCGAAGCCAACGCCCAGCTCTACCCACGCCTGGAATAGATCGAAGCTCGACCACCTACAGCCCTCGAAATACGTGCTCAAACGTGTAACTTTGTTCGCAAATTCCCGTTGATTCATCGCTCTATTTCCGATCATCTCCTTATGGATTTGAAGCTCTCATCGTCCTCTACAACTTTGTAGTTGAGCATTTCGTGTAATTGTTTGTGGATTGGAAGATAATTGGAGGAGAAGATTAGAAATTTATGGCCATTGAAAGTATAAGTGGCGGCTAATCCTAGCTGCTAAGGGTTTGTGTGCAAATGAAGAATATGAAGTCCTTTTATAGAAAATGGCCAAAACACTATTCATTGAAAATTTTCCGAACTCCAAATCGAGTGTGCCGGCTGGCGTTTCTATGGTTTACCCCGCGTTCCGAACGCAATGGAACGTATTTCGGGATCTAATTCGATCATATGTGCGAGTTACGGAATTAAACGATCAAATTTAATTCGAATCGATTTAAACCGATTTCGATGCGTTTTGGCTTGCCCCGGACAAACCGTACATCCGATTGACACGAAATTTGAAATCTTACAATAATTCACATTACGGATCCGACGAAACTGGTTTCGTCGAAATCCGAGACTGTTTGAAAAATGACTATTTTCACTTGTTAATTAAATATTAAAATATTCTATTTTCACACATTAACTTTTAATTCAATTTTAAAAATTCTACAACATCATTTTAAATCCAATATGATTTAATATAACTTTATAAATCATTTTTATACATTTTTGATCCAGATTTCAATTATTTCTGGAATTTCAAATATTAAAGTGTCGATTTAATTAAACAATTAAATCTCTATATTCGAAATATAATTTATTCGACTTACAAATCTTACTTGTTAATATTTAAAAATCGATTAAATATCTGAATTTCAAATGACAGAAATTCTGGGTCGTTACAAACTTCCACCCTTAAAAGAATTTCGTCCTCGAAATTGCAAAGTAAGAAAAATGCCCCAAATTCATTAACTTTTCAAAAATCCACTTAGTGAAAATTTTATATTCACCTTTTTCCAATACCTTTAACTTCAACCAAAATAATGGTTTCCATTTTCTAGTTCAATTTCTACATTTTCATTTCAATTTGGAAATTGACTTTTCATTAACAAAAATTTTCCAAAATTTTCAAAATTTTTCCAACGCCTTAAATTTTTAGAAAAATTCGCCATAGCCACCTTTGCGCGGTTCGATCGTAGTAGGATCACAATAGATATAAATATGTATACATCGACCCACACGGTCGGATAAGCAGAAAAACAGTTCATATTTCCTATTTTTATTGCGTAGGCGTACCTTTTTAGCATTTTTAAGCAAAGCAGTTATTTATTAGCATTTTAGCGCAACCAAATCACGCCAAACGGTAGCCCCAAGCCCCGGCACCTGTACTTACTCAATTTAAATATGTAAGTGACATATATATAAAGTTATTAACATTTTACTCTTTTAAACAACTACAACATATGCATATTAAAAGAAATGCATACTAAACAAGGTTTATAAGCAACTTATAAAATTTCAACATTACTTGTAATTGTTTACAACCAATTTATATACAATGACATCCAATTATTCATTTTCAATTAGTTTACGTTCACTAATTTAAATTCAAGTTGGTTCACTTCCAATTTAAATCCCATTACATAGCTTTCAATTTCACTAATTTCAATTTCATTAACACTTAATGAATTATATACAATCAACCAACAATCATATAACAACCAATGTCATTCAACACAACCAAATTTATTAAATTTACTTTCAATTTGGTTTAACACTTTCAATTAGCTTTAATGAATTAACACTTACATTCATTATTCCATATCAATTTTTTTTTACATTCGATTGATTAACATTCAATCCATTTATTAATTCAATTATTAATTCATTTTACAAATAAAGTTGAATTCCATTTATATAACTCAAGTTCATATTCCTTACTTCATTTCATTAATTCACTTTATTAATTTACTTTGATATCAAAATCAACTTCATACAACATTATTTAAGTTCAATTCTATTTCAAACATCATTTGTTTAACTTAACTTAAATTTCCACTTATAAATCCAATTCAGATTTCCAATTCTAAAGTCATTTTATTTAACTTTACCAAAGCTAAATTTATTATCTTATATCATAAGTTCAAAACTCATTTCACTTATTTTTTATCAATTACAACTTGGATTTTTAATTTAAATTTGTTTATCACAACAAAACTTAAAATTTTAATTTATTATGGTAGCAAATCCATCACACAGAAACTCGAAAATGATACTGATGATGCTGCAGTCATCACCCTTATTATTTTCCAGTAACACTAGTGAATCCTGTGCTTTAATATTCTTTCAAACTTTCCTTTTATTTATAAATCACATTTATAAATCTTTTTCTCATAA
Source organism: Allium fistulosum (assembly GCA_030737815.1). Taxonomy (NCBI): domain Eukaryota; kingdom Viridiplantae; phylum Streptophyta; class Magnoliopsida; order Asparagales; family Amaryllidaceae; genus Allium; species Allium fistulosum. The sequence continues at coordinate 371,865,912 of CM060908.1, forward strand.
AATTTCACTATTTTTCTTTACTTATACAAGGTTATTTCACAATTGCAAGTCATATTAATTATAATTCCATACTTAATAATTCATCTGCTTATACAATTTCTTCTTTTACAATTGTTGTTTTTATATAATTTATTCAAACAACTTTCATTAATTTATATATATTTTTACATTTTCAACAGCCAAACAATCAATTTATATACACACTTTAATAATTTCTGAAAAATTATTTCCTTTATATACAAAATATAACCGAGGTAAAATTATTTCATTTACCCAAATTTGAAAACAATATCGTACCGAATTGTTCTATACAAGTGTTTAGAGATCCCTATCGATAGAGTTGTACAGACTATACCGACCAGAATCCATATACCACTCAATAAACCAATCATCACAATATAAAACAATTTTATATTCACTAACAAGTACGCGCTCATATCTATTATTACACTCAACTCATTCTAGAGTACTACTGACTCTATCTCTAATGAGTAACACCCAACAGAACCATGGTTATCGCTTAACCATATGCTCCGATACCAAATGTAACGAATGCGATTTTTCGTCGCTCGAAAATCGACATTAATACGTCCACTGTATCAACTTCTGAGCAATCGAATGTCGGAAAATCGAATTGTTATGGAGAAAAAGAAGAGGTAGAAGAAGTCAGAAGCAAAAAAAGAAAGAAGAAACAACAGAAAAACACAGAACAATGTCAGAATCTCACATTCGCGGCGGAACAACATATAATAGAAAAATGAATAACCTTTTAAAACAAAGAACTATATCATTTTATACATTACATCATCATCATCAGAGTTTACAACAACAATACAACACTGGACAGTTATATAAACTTGTCCTCATACAGAATACACAGCGAAATAATAATATCATATACAAGTGATACGACTCGCCATCTAGCTCGCCACTGAGCTCCACAACATCTCTTGAATTCAGAATGACCCGATAACCTGACTCTAGACTACCCGTGTGGAATTTGGTGGGCACCCAGAGTTTAGGAAGGAAATAATAAACTCCAGGTCAGTCATGGTGACTGGTGTGAGAACTTAAAACAGTTATTATTTTCAAAACAACAACAACAAGGAAGTAGAAAATATCTGCAATGCTTTTGGAAAATGAAACTACCATAAGACCTCCTGCCACACACACAATGCAAACGCAGAATTGGAGGAGATTTCTTCTTATGATAGTCAAACATGCTTACTACGCAAAACAAATCTTATTTTTATATTATTATTAGTGCATAGTGCAGAAAACATTTCGAAAGTATAATATTAATCTTAGCCAACATACAACCATTATTGTATGCCTACTATAGCTACTATGTTCAATAGCAGGTTACCGCCACATTCCATAGCAGGTTATACAACTAAAACTGTACAAGGTTCGTATTGTTTCTTTGGATTTCCAAAAAATGGTCAGGCTAAGGAACTTCCTACTGTCACATGAGATCGCCTCTGGATGGACGTCCCGAGAAACCAACCTGGCTCTCTGCCAACACAAGGTCGGGTTACCTCTGGGTATAGGTAACTACTTCACGACTATGCCATTCCCCGGTCCTTTGGGACCTTTATCCGAGGTGCCTCGATCAAACAACAATCACACGATAAATGAGACTGGAGTATCCACATAGGTTAAATACCAGGACTCCATACCTGATACCACCCTTTTCCAGAAGGAAATGACATACCCTAAAGGGCGCGACCCTCATAACCTTGCCGCATCATTCCTGTTTCGACCATTTCCGGGTTGTGAGGTCTGACGAAGTCTCGTCCACAAAGCTACGCTTTTTCACAAAGCCACGCTTTGATCACACATGATCAATAAATGATCATCACACAACAACACACAGCATGCCACACTACCAAATTGGGAGTATATCACTGATAAATTTCAACTACATAACCTCTGAGCTCGTACGTCTCAGAGAAGGGTGTTAAGCTAAGAGAATAAATTCTGCGCCACCAACAGAAATGTATTTGAAAGAAATCAGCTTTATATCTCAAAATGTAATGTCAGACATGTAACCATACAAGTCTGTTCCGGGTTCGAACAAAACCGAAGGTACTTTCGAAGAAGCCCTTGCAATCCGGGTATTCACAATCCCGATAAAACTTCCCATCACAAAGAAAATCTCTATACCGTAGCTAACGGTGCAGAGACAATCGATAGGTAATCCTATCGTTTTCACAAATACCCGGTCTTCACCACCGGTCTTCAATACGATCCATATCGTCGTATCACAAATTCGGAATGGGTTATATGACACAAAGGTCTTTTCCCGGCTAACCCGAATAGTGAGCACAATATTTAAAACATATGGATATAGAGATTTCAATTAAGTCACAACTTATTACCCAAATCCTTTCCTTTAAATGGTTTAAACAAATTACCATTTTAAATCTTTAAACAAAAAGATTTACTTCACAAAGTTTACCAAGTTTCACAAGGATTCATTCACAGATTTCCAAATCAATTTCCATTTCAATTTGATTAACCCATTAAATCTTAGACTAAGATTTAATTTATAGCTTTCAAACTATTCACAATTCAAGTCTTTTATAATAGAAAAGATACACCTTTTTAAAATCTTCTTTGATTTTAAAATAAAGTTTAAATCATCTTCACAAATTTAATTCATAGTTTTCCAAAACTATTTACAATTTCATTTCAACTTGAAATGTTTCAATACAAATTGGAAATCTTTTCACTTTATGAAAGCTATTAATATTTGAAAACAGATAGTTTTCGTTTTGAAAAAAACTGGTTACATTTACACAGGTTAAAGCCATTCAAGTAAAAACTTGAATTTAAATTTAAATTTCCAAATACCATATTTTAAATGGTTAAAATCCATATAAACACCTTTTATACTTATAAAATCTTTTAAACCATAATTCCCAATTCCTTGAATTCAATTTCAAATATTGGGTTCAAAATTTAAATCAAATGATTTAAATTCCAATTCTATTAAGTTATTTAAAATAACTTTTATTTCTGAGACTCATTTTCAAAAACTTTCAATTCTAGTTCCAAAACTATTTTGGATTCAAAGATTCAATTTTTCCAAAATTGATAAAAATCTGTGACTTAACCGATTTCCACGTGAAATCCACATTTGTGCGTGTATTGTGTATTCCAAGGGTTTAACACAATAGTGCAACAACATCCAACCATCATAGATCAAATAGAACAATATAATTGATAAGCGGTATAAACGATAACGCTTATCTTTCATTCACAGATCACAGATATATAGATCACAAATCTCAACATAGAACAGGATATATCACAAAGCGTCACACATCAAAGATGTCAAACAATTCGACATTCAATATAATCCAAACATCCATAAGTAGGATTAATTTAATTATCTAATTAATTTAAATCAGATAATTTTAATAAATCAATTTTTACTAGTTATAGTAATTTAATAATCAATTAATTTCAAATTGATTTTCAAATTTATTTCAAAATACCAAATCAAATTTCCAAACAATTTCAAAAGATTTATTTTCAATCACCAAAATCAATTACTAAATGGATTGCTAAATTATTTCCTTTTTAAAATAAATCCCTTTTTAAAGAAGATAAATTCCTTTATTTTTCAAACTATTTAAAAATCCCAAATTTAGATAAATTCTTCAGTTTATAAATAATATTATTGAAAATCCATTTATTCAGCCCTTTTTCCCAAATTTGAAATTTAATTCAATACAGCTCAAAAATAAAACTTTTATCTTATAAAACTCCTTTTAAATTTATCCAATTATCAAAAATAAATTTTTCGATAAATTTTCAACTTAATTTCGAAAATCCAAATTTTATTCATTTTCGGTATCCAACGATACCAAAAATATCTTCGGCTAATTTATAGCCGTCAACCAATTCAATCCACAAATATAATCACACGGCGATTATAAATAAATCAACACACAATATTGAAACAAATTCAATTGTTTGAGGAATCCAGTTGGATCCCTCCAACCTGTTTCCCTGCATCCACAGATGTTAGCACAATACCAATTCCACTTCAAATTGGAATATCGCGGTATATGGGATTTATAAATATTATCTGCTATTATGCGGCGCAATAGGGGCTCATCCGCTATATAATACGGGAAATCAACTCCAAATACATATATAATACCAATTCCACTTCACGGTGGAATTATCGCGGTATATGTTTTTAATAAATAACCTCCGCTTTATATACGACGTATAGGGTCTATTTAACACAATAGATAACAATTTATCATCCAATCATCACAATCAACACTATCAACAATTTTAAATCTAACTATTTAAAATTTAAATTGAAACAATTATTCGATTGAGTGAGAAGTTCTCACCTTGCTTTCAATAACGGTTGCAGTATTTTATTTCGAATAAAATTAAACGCACGTTTAATTCTACTCAAAATTTTCATCGGCTCCAATTGACTCGAAACCAGCTCCATTGCGAAGAGCTCGTCGAAACGGTTCCAACGCAATTTGTTTCGTAATTTTTCGACCTCGTATGAAGAAGTTACAGCTTTTTAAAGATTGAACGGATTTAAATAAATCAATTTACAATTTATTTTTATTTTCAAACCCTACAATCGAATCTGGCCGTTCATTTCTTGCATTCACATCAGGGCCGAATGCACCTTCTTCCCCCTTCCCAGTGAAAAACGCAGGTACAACAACCTATGGTTGCCACTTCTTCCATCAATTTTCGCACGCACTCCGATGATCTTCACGTCGATCAGCCACCAGCATCTCGAAGCCAACGCCCAGCTCTACCCATGCCTGGAATAGCTCGAAGCTCGGCCACCTACAGCCCTGGAAATACATGCTCAAACGTAGAACTTTGTTCGCAAATTCCCGTTGATTCGTCGCTCTATTTCCGATCATCTCCGTATGGATTTGAAGCTCCCATCGTCCTCTACAACTTTGTAGTTGAGCATTTCACGTAATTGTTTGTGGATTGGAAGATAATTGGAGGAGAAGATTAGAAATTTCTGGCCATTGAAAGTATAAGTGGCGGCTAACCCTAGTTGCTAAGGGTTTGTGTGCAAATGAAGAATATGAAGTCCTTTTATAGAAAATGACCGAAACACTATTCATCGAAAAATTTCCGAACTCCAAATCGAGCGTGCCGGCTGGCGTTTCTAAGGTTTACCCCGCATTCTGAACGCAATGGAACGTATTTTGGGAGCTAATTCGATCATATGTGCGAGTTACGGAATTAAACGATCAAATTTAAATCAAATCGATTTAAACCGATTTCGATGCGTTTTGGCTTGCCCCGGACAAACCGTACATCCGATTGACACGAAATTTGAAATCTTACAATAATTTCACATTACAGATCTGACAAAACTAGTTTCGTCAAAATCCGAGACAGTTTGAAAAATGACTATTTTCACTCGTTAATTAAATAGTAAAATATTCAATTTTCACAAATTAACTTTTAATTCAATTTTAAAAGTTCTACAACATCATTTTAACTCCAATATGATTTAATATAACTTTATAAATCATTTTTATACACTTTTGATCCAGATTTCAATTATTTCTGGAATTTCAAATATTAAAGTGTCGATTTAATTAAACAATTAAATCTCTATATTCGAAATATAATTTATTCGACTTACAAATCTTACTTGTTAATATTTAAAAATCAATTAAATATCTGAATTTCAAATGACAGAAATTCTGGGTCGTTACAATATCCAACCCAACAAATTTCATTTTTATTGTCAAAGCATATCAATTATATTAGAACATAAGATGTACATATGTCATCATCACGCAATATCACATTCGATCGCTCGCTCAATTACACAATTTCGCTTTCGAACTAGTATTGTTCATTCGACTTCCCTAGTGCGGACTTTGATAAGGTTTCTTGACTAGAAACCATCATTCTCCTTGCATAGTCATATACTGTGATAGAGAATTTTAGAATCAGACCAAAATCCATATCAAATATTCACCATCAAGAATCGAATGAAAAATCCTAACACGAAATGGTGTAATTCACCTCGAACTTGTATACTCAAATCCGGATCAAATTAATTATGCAAATAAAACAATATACGCACAACTTACGTATTTATTCCAATTTGTTTCATCACAATTACATTTTCAATTAACATTATAAATCTCATTCATTTATACACATTTGATCTCTTATCAATTAAAAAAAATCTCCATTTAATGAAAAAATCATTAATAAATAACATTACTACATCTCGCTTCATTTTAAATCACATTCATTTTCATATATAACATTTCTCATTTAATACTACATTTATTTGCGAATCATTTCATAAGAAATTTCTTTAAATTTATAACCAATTTATAAAGGCTTAACTTCTTTTATAAGACATTATTCGAGTTTAAAGTTATCATAACTTTAATTATTACCATTTCTTGCAACATTCATATATTTCATAAAAAATTTAAAGGTCATGACTTTATTTATAATCATTTCATATTTGTTTATCCAATTAGTTTTCATTTTTACTTTTCAAATTATTTATGACACATTTCATAAATTTTAACTAAGTTTATAAATATTTTTACAACCATTTAACTCTATTTATAACACATTTTTCTCCACAATTTCAACTCAAACACTCCAATACTTAAATTCACACTTATAGTACCATATTTCATCCTAAAAGTACATACAAACTTTCAGAATCATTTTCTTAACATAAATTTTAACAATTCAAAACTTATTTTACTCATTTTGGCCTTTTCCAATTAAGGTTATAAAATTCAACTTTTATAATTTTACAAAATTACTAAGTTTTACACAAAAATTAATTTCAAAATTTTGGACTGTCCAGAATTTCATAACATTCCATTTTATTCCAATAATTGAAACTGCAAATCAACAAAACAACAAGATTCACAACAAAACATTTCAATTTCATAAACAAATATCCTAATTATTCACTTTTGAATAATATTACTATTATTTACAAAATATTAGGAAACCAATTTCTAAAACATCGGAATTTTAGTTCTCAGATTTTCAGTTTAAATTCTCTTTATTAAGACTAAACTTATAAATCATGTTCATATAATCATTCACTTTATTTTCTTTAATATACCATTATTAAACTAGTGTTTATTTCATAAATTCAAATCAACAATAATAGCCAACGCTTGTAAACTGACTAAATAAAACTGATCAACGATAAAGGATAATAATTAAATATTATCATTTCCTGAAACAATTCCATTACCAATAACTATTTAGTTATAAAAAATTTCATTCCCTTATATATAACATATAATGTTAGGAAAAAATTTATCTCATTTCAAAACTATAGAAAAGCATTTTATAGCACTAACAAATACGCGCTCTCGTACACACACACTTAAACTCATTTTAGGATATTACTAACCCTATCTCTAATGGGTAAACCCCAAAAGGCTAAGGTATCTCTGAACCAAAGCTCTGATACCAACTGTAACAACCTGCCTTTTAGGACAGTTTAAGTCGACAATAAACCACACATGTCCAACTCAAACTATTCAAAAGACAGATTATTAATGGGATTGTTCTAATGAAATAAGATTCAAAAGAACAAAATACAGAATCTCACAGCGGAAGGATAAAATATAATACACAAAATAAATATATAAACAGTTCATGAAGCTATCTATAACAAAATCAGAATTTGGATTTTTTTTACAGACAAAATAGACAAATGCTATAATAGTAGTAGATACGGTCCTCAACTCCATCTTCATCTTTAGAAATAAGTGTCTTCACTAAACTGAAATACTCTGTCTGACCCGAGCGTAAAGTAAAACAAAACACTCGAGTCAGGACTAACATTCTTATGTAAGTAAGTCAACTCAAGTGAAATGCTTAGGCTTAAATAAACATCATCTTTCACATTATAAATCGGTTCAGTTCAAATACAGACTTTCATGTTCGTTTCCAATCGATTCCTTATTAAATTCAACTTCAAATTTCAATTTTTCACTTAAAGCTATTAAGTTAAAATCAAACAACAAGTTTAAATCTAAAAATCCAATTAAAACTTTCATTAAATCAACTAAATTTCAATTTCATAATTTCAAGTTCAAACATAAATTTAAACTTACAATATTCAAATTTTATTTCTAAATCAATTTATTTAAACCCAAAGTGGTTTTATACCGGGTATATATCATTTCAACACAAAGTGATTTTGCTAACTATCAGAGAACTTGGAGTGTGAGAACAATAATAACATAAATAACATAACATGTCAATGAACAACATCATTGCATAATTAACAATTTAATATATATCCATGCATAACTAACATATCATATGTGTCACATATCATAAACAACATAAGTGAATATTTCAAATTTTAACATGTCATTCACTAACATAATATATAAATATATAACATGACATATATACAAGGAACTTGAAACGTGATTTACAATAAAATAACAAGGCATATCATTTTTTCCAAACATAACACATTATTTCCACATAGCATAAGTGACATATTATTAACATAGCATGTGCAACATATGATTTATTTACCTAACACTTTTTTTAACATAGCATATGTGACATATTTCAACATGGCATATATAAATTTTCTTTCTTATATAACACATTTTCTAACATATCATATGTGACATATTTAACATACATATGTGACAATTAATCAAATCAGCATAACATTCTATTTGTGACATATAAAACAACATGTGCGTGTGAATATTATAACACAAATTCAAGGTAACTTAACAACATATATCACATATTCCTATCTAAAGAAAACATTTCTCATAACATTTCAATCGGTGTTTATTTACCTAACAATAAAAATATTAATCGTGAGTGATTGCTCACCTTTCGAGGTTAGAGAATTTGACAACACAATTAGCTATGAATTTGAATTGACGAACTCTACAAGCTACCAATCCAAACAACCAAAGCAAAGCAAGCGCGAATCAACACGAATCAAAATATAACAAAGTATATTTATTTTTCTCTTTTGTTTTTTTTAAATGGAGGAGGAAAGGAGATTAGGGGGTTCGGCCTTGGTGTTGGTGGATGGTGGCCGAGAGGAGGAGGGAAGGAGATGGTCGTGGATGGTGGTGGAGGGCGGCAGCAAGAGGAGAGGAGTGGAAGGGTTTTGAAGGAGGAAGGATGGAATTTGATTTGGGAATTTTGGAGTTTTGAGTTTTGAGTTTCTGTAGATTTGAGGAAGAGGAAGAAGAGTACGCAGAAAGTTTCTCAAATGAGGAATTTCTGTACGTACTTGGTTTAGTCAGATAGGAAATAGAAGGTAACGAGTGGAAAAAGGATAGGTCCAAAGTCTCTTAGGGTTCCTAGGGTCTCTTGGTTTACTAAGGAGCCCATTAGACCAAACAAACCCAATAAGACTTAGCCAAAAAAAACACGGCTAAACACTATAAAATTATGTCAATTTTTTACTGTATTTTAAATTTTTAGAGCAATATGAATTGGTTTTTGACAAAACGAAAAATGGAATCATTCTTAAAATTTTGTGTAGATTTTTGTCCATGCAATAAAATTTAAATTTTGAAACTTTTCAAATTTTAAATTAAATTTGAATTTTTGACCAAGTTTGACCAAAAATTTAGTTTTCTCAAAAAAATCCATTTTATTGAATTTGATCGAATATAATACTCAACATCACAAATTCAAATTTTTAAATTTTATTTTTATTTAAATTCAAAATACTGTCATTTTAAAGTTGTTAAAAGTTACGGATCGTTACACTTTATCTTAATTAAAAGATTCAATTTCAATTAATGTCATATAAATTTGTTTCCCTTTTATCTTATTAAGATTCCATGTCAATTAATTCAATTTATATATTTCAAATTGAATGGTGGTTATAAATTTCCTCTTTTATTGTTACTAACATATTTGTAAATTCTATCGTCGTTATTAAAAAGTTGTAATATTATATTTATATTGAATTGAAACGTTCATTGCATTAACAAAAGATAATCCTCTCTTACCAATTAATGGTTTACCTCATTTCCATTATTTGAAATCAACTTGGTATGTTACCATTTAAATTACGTATTTATTCTTCTTAAATAAACATGCATTTTATCATTGCTTACAATTTCCTTTATTATTCAATTCAAGCTATTAACTACGCATCCAATTTTCATCCAATTACATTCAAATCTATGTTATCATATTTATATAACTTATGGGAATTTTTTATTTAATAATTTGTTCTAGTTCGTATCAATAAACATCAAATTTTTATTCACTATAAGGAAAATCGGCAATTGCGTCGGCAGAAAACCGACGCCGGCCGATTCTAGCCGACGCAAGCCGATTCTATAAACCGACGCAAAAAAAGACATCACCACTAAGTATTCAAGTCGGTTTTGCATCGGTTTCGTCACCACTTTATGTCGGGAAGTGACGGCTATATCCACGTGGCCTTTTTTTCAAAATTCTGTTGGGCGTAACTTGCCGACGCAAGCCTGTAACCAAACAGCCGATTCTAGCTGATTCTAGCCGACGCAAGCCTGTAACCAAACCGCCGACGCAAGCCGATTCCAGACGACGCAAGCCTATGTTCTGTTGTTTGTAAATAGCTGTTGTTGACGCCCTCAAACCACAATATAAACAATTTCTGTCGAACTATAACAACATTCAATCTTCCAACACAAGTATAACACCAACCCCTCATCAATCAAACATAACATTCACAATTTTTCATCAAACAACAACTATATCCAAAAACTCATCAATCAAACACAACGTTCACTAATATACATCATACTCAACAATACATATAAGTACTATCAAACAAATCATACATCATTGTCCTACTCATCATCATACATCAAACAACAATAAGTTCAACATAAAACGACGCCAAAAATGTGACAAGCACAACCTTACCTACTCATCATCTCCAGACGCATCCTCTCTAGGCATTCTTCCATGCTCTGCCAGGTATGCCGCGATATGCGCATCGAGCTGCTGTGCAAAAGCATTGCTCTTCCGCCAGTCATTGATCTCCGCAACCTGCTGACGCAACAAAGCTATCTCCTCCTCTGCATGGGATCTCCTGTAAGCCCTCTGGGACGATATCGCCTGTGAAATAGCTAATAGCTAGTTATAATTTATGCTTCATATCATATTAAATGTATATATTAGTTAATGAAGCAGTTTACCTCCATATTTTCATAACTATATTGCCTATTTCACGTAGGCGGATCTATAACGGCGTCCCAAATATGGTTTGACTCCTCAACGGTCAACTCCTCACGTCCGGTGGTCTGCGCCACACGTGTCCGCTCCGCCTCATATGACTCCTGCGATTATAAATAAAAGTTTGACACGAAAAAAAATTTAATTTACGATTTTTTAGCTGTGAAATAAAGTATTATCAAACACTATCATTACGGATAAGCATGTCTACCATTACAGATCGAGATTTGGCGTCTGTCCATCTATACGAAACATTGCCTTCCTCGTCTGTCTCCTCCACAGCATGTGTGGCAGTAAATAACTCAGCCATCATAGACTCGCGATTGTACTTCTTAGACTAAAAATATACATATGAATAAACAATGTTACCAATATGATTAAATAATGTTACAGATATTTATAAACACAATTTATAAATTTACCAATTCGTTTTTATGTTGCTGAAAAGATTTCGAGCCACCACGATGTACAGCAGGATTCTTATTCCTGTTTTCGCGATTCCGCGCTGATATTTCCTATACATTTAAACACAAGGTTAACTATATTAATGCAACTGAGATACGAAATCTTAAAAATTTTAAATTACAATTCGAAAGTGGATAGCTTACTTTGAATTCAGGAGTATCCCAGAGCCGAAGAAACTCACTATATACTTCAGCGCTCATCCAACTTGGCTTTTTTCCCGCTCTCTTTGCTTTAGTTATCGTGTTTCTATAATTTTTTCTCATTCTTTGATTCCAATGATTTCTAAACACATCCTGATCCTGGGGCTCAACACGTACGGCAGCCTGCATATTGAAATTAACATGAATTATAAACATTCTATTGACATTCAAATCAAATAAAAATTTATACTTAATTACCATCAAATCTGCCCATATTGTGTTCTTTACAGGCACTGGGATGTCGTCCCACCGTGGCCAACAGCCGGACATCCTACTCATAAACGCCTGTCTCGACGTTTGTAAAATGAAATCCGAAGGCTCCACCTCAAAGCCCCTGTATAAATTTTGATGTACATATTTAATATATTTTAAATAACATACTTGAAATATATTTGATACTTACCCTACCGTCTTCGGAACTAACTCAGCAACGGGGCGTATATCCGACGCACTGCCACTGGCACCTGCGTCGGGAAAAGGAGAAGGCTCAGACCTACTGCCGTGTCTCTTGTAAGACATATCTTCCACAAACATATCATATCATATATCGTATATCATATCATATATCGTATATCATATCATCGCATAAAACATTCCACTTGATTCAGACTTTAAATATTACATATGTCATAAAAATATATTATACAACATGCAATTCAAATATTTACATATGTCATATTCAGATTCTAAATATTACATATGTCATAAAAATACATTATACAACATTCAATTCAAATATTTAAAATTATTAGTCTTCGTCGTTCTCTGATTCAGACTCGGTCTCGTACTTTATATCGTTTTCTTCAACACTTTCAAATGCATCTACCAAAACATTTGATTCATCATTCAACAACCCTACATCAATGTCATCGGTTATTATTACTTCAGTATTTGGCTCAAGATCAGCTTGATACGCTGTTTCGTCTGGAATATTATTTCCGTCAAATGTAAATTTTGCCTTTGTTTTAAAAACAGCCGACCAATCCGCTTTATCTCTTTTCAAGAATGGATACGGAGCAAAATAAACCTGTAACGCTTTCTTGGCCAATACGAAAGGATCATACTTATAGTAATGTGAGGTATGTTTTATTTCAATAAGTTTATAATCTTTGTGCACGTTGATTCCAGTACCAGGAACATTGCTAAACCAGTTGCATTTGAATATAAAAACTTTTTCTGCAGGTTGTATGTAATATGTCAACTCTAAAACCTATGTTAAGACGCCGTAAAAATCTTTTATATGCTCATCTGGATCGTCACTATCTTTGACAAATACACCGCTGTTATTTGTCAATTTTTCGGCACTGTAATCTTTGGTGCTGAATTTAAATCCATTGACAAAGAATATTGGATACGTCTTGACATTTTATTTTGGTCCGATCGCAAGATGTCGTAATCCTTCATCAACGACACAGTTTATTGGATCATAAACGTAATTTGAAAACCATTTAGCAAATTCTTTACTGAGATCGCTAGATGGATGCAGTGATTCGTATATACTGCAAATATGTAATATATTTTAATGTAATTAATATGTAAGTATAATTGAATTATATATGAATCTATTATTACCTGACAAAGGGTACAACTTCTGGACAATTTAGAAGAACAAATGTGTGTGCTACATGGTGATCTCTATCGTCTAACCATATTTTCACACATTTTCCAACATGTCGGCCATGTTGTCTAAAAATAGATAACATTGCTTGAGAAGAATCATGTTCAACGACTTCTTCATTACGAGGAACACGTACAAACGATAAGTTCACATGATCACTAAAATAATGAGAGAAAAAGAATGAAGCTTCTTCTTCAAGATATGATTTGCAAATCGAACCTTCAACTCGTGCTTTTTGCCTAATTTTTTTCTTCAAATGATTCAAGTACCTATTACAAATTTATTTTAAATTTAGGTATATAAAACTGAATTTTAAACTAACATAAATATTGCCGGTATTCAATATTACCTCTCAAATGGATATATCCAACCATATTGAACAGGACCTCTAAGAAGTGCTTCGGATGGAAGATGAATATGTAGATGCTCCATTACATTAAAGAAACCTGGCAGAAATATTTTTTCCAGCTTGCAGAGCAGTGTAGGAATTTCTACTTCAAGTCTACATATACGGTCGACTTTTAACGTCGTCGAACAAAGTTGTTTATAAAACAAACTTAATTCTGTTATAACGCTCCATACTTTTGCGGGCAACAGTTCTTTGAGAATCACGGGTAATAGATATTCCATCATGATATGGAAATCGTGACTATTCATCCCACTCAATTTATTGTTTTTAAAGTCAACACATCTACGAGAATTAGAAGAAATCCCATCAGGACATCTTAGTGCTTCCACCCACTTTAGCACGAGTTTTACTTTCTTACTGTCTAGCTCATAGCATGCTTTGGGGTTTTTATTGTCATTGGGTTTCATATGAAGTTCGGGACATTTATAAAAGTTTGCTATATCAAGTCTTGAATTCAAATCGCCTTTGTTTTCCCCTTTACATTCATAACTGTATTAAACACGTTATCAAACACGTTTTTTTCGTTGTGCATCACGTCAATATTATGTCGGAGTAGGAGATCTTTCCAGTAGGGTAACTTCCAAAATATACTTTGTTTGCACCAATTATGAATGTCTAATTTACCTGTAATTTCAGTCTGCACTCCAGTTTCATGTATCTTCGGATACTCCTTTACAATTTCTTATATTACTTTGCTTGACCAAATCTTCGGTGGTTGCATACTCTCTTCTCTGTTAGCTATAAAGCTTTTTCTATCTCTTCTAAAAGTATGATTGAGATGGAGAAAACACCGATGACAATCAAACCAAGAAATTTTTTGTAACGACCGCCCATGACCCCTGCACTGAACCTAGACATAGTGCGCTGTAAAGCGTGCCAGACAGCCATGGACGATTGCCAAGGTAAAGTTAAAACAGTAGAATCTATCGTATTACTCACAGCGCATGGATAAAATACAATAGATCATATATATAGTGAAACTTCACAGAATAGAATCTCATCAATAAAACTTCATAATAGTTGAATACAACATCTGAATAGTCAATACATCAAGCCTCACTACATATCACTCAGAGAATTATACAAAGCAGCGGAACATCCAGTACATATAGTAAGAAAATAATATGCAAGCCTCCAGCTCGTCTTCGTCATCATCATCGTTGGAAACTAAGAACAACACCTATCACCTGCTACCTAGTCTGCCCGCCCAAAATGGACGAACAGCCCAAGGCAATAAGAGTTAAACATAAAGCCTTGAGTCAGACAACAGTCTTAGTGAGCGGTAAATTAACTAACAACATACCAAAAGAGCATAAAGGAAAAAGGAATAGGAATCCAACCCTCCCACTCCACCTCTTCTACAGTGATAGCCCCCAGACACACACTAAGCAGAAGTAAACATAGCAAAGCAGACATTTAAAATAAAGCAGTTATCACTCGAGTCAAGGGCAATGCTTTCCAAGTACAAACCCCCAAGGCCTAAACCAAGATCAGATAAGCACCCAGAAAATACCGCTTTTGAGACCGACTGACGATACAACCAAACATCCATGACTCTGGCTATCACTGTTATCACTGCTTCGATACCACCGTTAATTGAATGACCGGCACATTCTTTTAGCTTTCCATCAAGGGTTAATGGCAACCCCGGTTCTAGACATAACTCCGCGCGTCGTCGCAGCCCGTGCCTAGGACTATCGAATCTGCCCAGAGTACTCGACTACAATCATAGTCTTTAGGGACTATCGAATCTGCCCAACGTACTCTTGCTTTGAGCCTGCTAGAACCTTCAACAACGATGAAATCTCAGCCTTCTAGTCATCCTCCTCGACGACTATTTCCATACTAGCTCAAGCGCCTCTCGAGCAAACCATTATCCTCAACTCGAACCATTTCACCGAGTTATCAACATGCTTGGAATGATCCGTTTGGATTAAACCAAGGCTATCTCATACCATGCCTCGCTTCATCTAATCATAGCAAAGCCTCATCTCAACATCAACATCATCAAATCTATCCATATGAGCTTCATCATCCGCCACATATGCCACGAGCAGCTTTTCCAATTCAAGAGCCTTTCCCTCAGCTTTTGAATTATCTCCAACAAACTTTCCAAATCAAATCATCAATCAACTAATCCATAACAATCAATCAAGTCAATCATTAATCCAAGTAATCAAGCATTCAAACATGATCTAATAAACAATTATAACAATAATGGCAATTCTGTAAATAAAGAGTCTAAATCTAACAAGCATGAATTATGAGCAATATCTCTACAACTTGATGAATGAACTTACATAGGTTAATCATGTAGTAAAATGGATGTCAAATCATCTTGAATAATAGATCTATACTTAAGTTTACGAAAATGTATGAAAATCACTACTTTAACACAAAATCAAACCAATGATCCGATATACTCCTTTGGATCCGTGTGAGAGATAATCACCACTCACCGAATCACCTAAACACCTCAAAAGCAACACACTTCAGATCTGGACAGCGAAGGATCTAACTCGATCTATCAAAACTCCGCTTCAAACAATGAAATCTCTCTTCGATGGATGAAGATCTTCAATCTAAGCTCTTGGATCTTCGATTTGATCTTCGATTTGGATGGAAGGAATCACAAGATTAGAGTGGAGAAAAGAAGTGAAGAAGTGTAGAACTCGAGCTCTCAAAATGGCAGCACTTCGTCGCTTTGAAATCCAGATCCCAAAAATAAAGAAGAACCCGCCTATTTATAGGCTGATTTCCTTAGGTCGTCCGCCCTCTTAGGTCGTCCACGACCTAACTATCCACGACCTACGACCTAAAAACACTACGACCTAACACATGCGTGACCTAACACAATGTGCGACCTAACAGCTTCCGACTCAACGACTTAGCACAGGCGCGCGACTTAACACTACACGACCTAACACTGCGCGACTTAACTACGCGCGACTTACAACCTAACACACGCGCGCGACCTAACAGCTTAGCCTCTACGCGCCCTAACATAAGTCGTCTACGACCTAACGACTTATCATAAGTCGCGACTTAAAATGTCACGACCTATGACTTATACGCGGCTTAGCGACTTAACGCCACACGACCTAACTGAGATGCCAACCTATCGACTTAACAGAAGTCGCGACCTAACAACTCACGACCTAACATTCTTAGGTCGTCTAGCGACCTAACTAACACGGCATAGACTCAACGACCTAATCACTTAACTTGTCCACGACCTAACTACCTTAGGTCGTTAACTCACTCAACCCTTAAGTCGCTAAACCCCTTAAGTCGCCAACTGCTACCACTTACTCCCTTAGGTCGCTCGACTCCTTAGGTCGGTCAAATCCTATAGGTCGTCCCAAACTAGCATACGACCTAAACCAATACGCTAACTACTAGGTCGTTAACTCTTAAGTCATTCACTCGACCTAAGCCAATACGACTTATCTTCTACACGACTTATCCCATAATCCTTAGGTCGCCAATTTCCTTAGGTCGCTCCACTTCCTTAAGTCGTCTACTCCGACCTAACTATTATACGACCTAAGCCTTATCTCGTCCACGACTTAGACTCTGGATGACTTATCAACATTCGACCTAATGACAACTGTTTTACGATGTTTCGATCCATAAAAATACGGGTCGTTACATTCTCTCCCCCATAGGAATTTCGCCCCCGAAATTCCAAACAAACAAGAGCAATCAAAACTATTCTGCATGCCTACCATCCATAGCAATAAACAAACCATGCATCCAATTCTAGCTTAGCATGCAGAATTCTAAAACTAGAACAAGTTACAATGTCGTTAGATGACACGACACCTTTGGGCCATACCTTGAAGAGTTCAGGATGAGCTGCCTTCATCCTCTCTTCCACCTCCCATGTACGGTCGTTATCATCATCACTCCATTGTATCTTGAGCAACCTAACTACCTTCCTCCTAAGCTGTTTCGTGTCAGTTTCCACAACACGAAGCGGCTTACGAGGTCTCTTATCGAACAGATCAATCTCAAAGTCTTCACAGCTATCAGCAGAAACCACTATATTCGATTCGTGCACATACTTCCGTAGATATGATACATGAAAAACATTGTGCACACCCGCCATTTTTTCCGGTAACTCCAATTTGTAGGCGAGCTTTCCAATTCGCTCGATGATCGGGAATGGTCCAACAAATCTCGAAGTCAATTTTCCTTTCTTCCCGAATCGAATAACATTCTTCAGTGGAGAAATATTCACAAAAACCATATCACCTTCGTCGAATTCCAAATCCTTACGACGCTTATCGGCATAACTTTTCTGTCGGTCTTGGGCTGCCTTCATTCGTTGCCGAATTATCTCTATGCTATCCGAAGTCTGTCGAATCATCTCTGGCCCAAGTACTAGCTTTTCTCCTATTTCTAACCAACACGTCGGAGAGTTACACGGTCTTCCATACAATGCTTCATACGGTGCCATACCAATGCTTGACTGATAACTGTTATTATACGAAAATTCCACCAAATGAAGGTGATCTTCCCATGATCCTCCAAAATCTAAAACACAAGCTCTAAGAAGATCTTCTAAAACTCGATTGACTCTCTCAGTCTGACCATCTGTTTGGGGATGATAGGCTGTACTCAAACACAACTCGGTTCCCAAAACTTCCTGAAAACTCTTCCAAAATCCACTAGTGAACAATGGGTCTCGATCACTCACTATACTCTTCGAAATACCATGGAATCGAACTATCCACTTAACATACAACTCAGCCAACTTTGATGCAGTCCTAGTCGATCGAACATGAATGAATCTTGCACTCTTAGTCAGACGATCTACGATGACCCAAATCCCTTCATTCCCCGTTCTTGTTCTAGGTAGCCCATCAATAAAATCCATCGATACTTGCTCTCATTTCCATGTAGGAACTTCTAATGGCTGAAGCAATCCACTTGGCTTTTTCTGTTCGGCTTTTACCAACTGGCAGTTTATGCACTTGGAAATAAAATTTCCAACATCCTTCTTCATACCTTCCCAGTAATAGGTTCTCTTCATATCCCGATACATCTTATTTCCACCTGTATGAATTGTCAACTTCGAGTGATGACTTTCCTTTAGAACTTCATTCCTCAATTCATCTATATCGGGAACAACTAGTCGTCCTTGCTTCCGAAGCCAACCCTCTCGATCGACCTCGAATCCTTTATCCTTTTCTGGGTCTAATCCAGATTCCAAATCATGGATAATCTTGACAAGCTTATCGTCTCGCTTTTGGCTCTCGCCAATCCTTTCCACAAGAGTAGGTCTTATAGATAAGTTTGCCAACATCTCAGGTTCCAATTCACATCTGGGCCTGAAGTCAAATCCAGCCAAATACTCGAGATTCTTCCATTCTGAAAACATGGCTCTCAATCCTGCATGTCTTCGACTCAACGCATCTGCCACTGCGTTACCCTTTCCCGGAGTATAGGCTATACCAAAATCATATGATGCTAAAAACTCTAGCCATCGTTGCTGCCTAAGATTCAAATCCTTTTAGGAGAAAATATACCTCAACGACTTATGATCTGTAAACAACTCGAATCGAACTCCCAATAGATAATGTCTCCACATCTTCAGAGCAAAAACAATCACCGCTAACTCCAAATCATGAGTCGGATAATTCCTTTCATGCGGCTTCAGTTGTCGACTTGCATATGCAACAACTTTACCCTTCTGCATCAGCACTGCTCCAAGTCCAGTACCACATGCATCGGTGTAAACCATCATCTCATCATTTCCACTTGGAATAGTCAAAACAGGAGCACTTGTCAATCGCTCTTTCAGGATTCCGAAAGCTTGCTCACACTTAGCATCCCATCTGAATACTTGGTTCTTTTTCGTCAATCTTGTTAATGGTGCAGCTACCTTGGAAAAGTCTTTGATAAATCGACGATAATATCCTGCTAATCCAAGAAAACTTCTCACATCAGATGCATTCTTAGGTCTAACCCAATCCTGGATTGCTGCCACCTTAGCGGGATCAACCGCTATTCCATCTCCAGAGATAATATGGCCTAAGAACCTCACTTCACTCTTCCAGAAGTGACACTTTGAAAACTTAGCCTTCAGCTGATGTTTCCGTAAGATTTCCAAAACAATACGCAAGTGCGTCTTGTGCTCTTCTTCAGTTCTGGAATAAATCAAAATATCATCCACGAACACGAGTACAAACTTGTTCCACCGATCTCTGAACACTCTATTCATAAGATCCACAAAATACGCTGGTGCATTGGTCAATCCAAACGGCATCACCAGCCATTCAAAGAAACCAGATGGTGTCCTGAAAGCAGTCTTCGGCACACTATCCTTAGCCACTCTTAACTGGTGAAATCCCGTTGCCAAATCCATATGAGAAAACACCTTAGCTTCGTGAAGCTGATCAAACAAGTCATCTATTCTCGGCAATGGATACTTGTTCTTCTTAGTCACTTTATTCAGCTCACGATAATCTACACACAACCTCAATGATCCATCCGCTTTGGTTGCAAACACAACTGGTGCACCCCATTTGGACACACTACGCCGAATGAATCCTTTATGTAAAAGATCATCAACCTGCACCTTCAACTCCTGCTGTTCCCTAGGCGCCATCCGCCTAAGAGGCATCACAACAGGCCTGGCTCCTTCAACTAGATCGATACGAAACTCGATCTCTCTATGCGGCGGTAACCCTTTGACCTCATCAAAGACATCCTCAAATCCATTAGCGATTGGCACAGATGACAGTCCATCCCGTGGAACAACCAGCGAATACATGAAGCTCATGAAGACGCCTTCTTCATGCTTACATCGTATCACAATCTTTCGCCCCTCCACATTCTCGACTGTCACCTCCAACCTATCACAATCAACCTTTTCCGCATACTTCCTAAGCCAGTCCATACCCAAAATAATTCCGAACCCCGCAAAGTTAAGAACAAAACAATCACAAACAAAAGAGCAATCATGACTCGATACAATCAGACCACGGCATAGCATACACAAACAAGACGAACCCCCAACTGGATTAGTCACAACCAATGGCCTATCAACAATATCCGGTTCTAAACCCAACCGGCCTACAAGTTCATTACAAACAAAAGAATGCGACGCCCCTGTATCAAATAACACTCTAACTAGAACACCACATATGGAAAGAGTACCTTGAACCACCACACTCTTTCCTCTCTCTTCAGCGGTAGGAGCTTTCGAAGATGATGGAACAGTCCCCAAAGCATAAGCTTGCACAATTTGCTTGTCCTTCCGCAGTTCCGGACAATTCTTCCTGATATGCCCCGGCTTGTCACAGTTGTGGCACTTAACAGGCACCTTCGGATTCTTACAATCCCTAGAGAAATGTCCCTTCTGCTGACAATTGTAGCAGGTCACTTCGCCCTTCGGCTTCTTCTGGCCATCCTTACCCTTTTGCTGCTGCTGCTTCCTCTTCTTGTTTCCACCCTGCTGTGGTCTAGACTCCTCCTTGGTCACAGCAACAACAGATCCCTATTAAGGAAACAGATTCTCATGCCTGAGAGCCTTCTCTACAAGCTTCTCAAATGAATCGTCCAAATGATCCACCAACTGCCTTCCAAGATAACTGTCCAAGCCTGTCACAAACTTCTCGTTCTTCTGATACGGAGATTCAATATACGATCGGGCATACTTGGACAAGGCTTCAAACTCAGAAACATACTCAAGAACTGGTCTTCCATTTTGCTTGAGCTCCACAAACTTCTTGAACAGAACAGACTTTTGAGCTGTAGAAATGAACTTAGCTTCAAATCTGTCTTGGAATTGCTCCCAAGTAATTTCTTCCTCCGGAGTATCAATGGTGATAGAGTTCCACCAATCAGACCCTTGAAGCTGTCTTGATGCTAACTTCCTTTTAGTCGCATCCTCAATTCCTAAATCACTAAAGATCCTTCTACAAGCATCTATCCACCTCTGGACTTCAATGGTTGATTCTGTTCCTAAGAAAACCTTTCCTCCAAGAGCAGTATAATCTTTACACAGCTTAGCAAAATCCACCGGTCTTGGAGTTTGAACTTGAACTCCAACATCTACTGATGACCCTGGAGCTGGCATTCTTCTCATGATCGAAGTCATCATAGCTTCGAACATAGCAACATAATCAGCAGCCCCCTCAACAGCACGGCCTTCCCTAGCAGCCGGTCTTCCTCTTCGACTCATTCTCAATATCTATAAAAAGGAATGATTAATACACCTTGAGAAACAACTGCATAAGGAATTCAAATCCTTCTAAGCTACTATATTATATATAGTAATCATCCATCAAAATACAATTACGTCTCTCATACGTTGTTATGTCAGCGAGCGTTGGGTAAAATCGATTAACCAAAGCTCTGATACCAAATGTGACGACCGCCCATGACCCCCACACTGAACCTAGACATAGTGCGCTATAAAGCGTGCCAGACAGCCATGGACGATTGCCAAGGTAAAGTTAAAACAGCAGAATCTATCGTATTACTCACAACGCATGGATAAAATACAATAGAACATATATATTGTGAAGCTTCACAGAATAGAATCTCATCAATAAAACTTCATAATAGTTGAATACAACATCTGAATAGTCAATACATCAAGCCTCACTACATATCACTCAGAGAATTATACAAAGCAGCAGAACATCCAGTACATATAGTAAGAAAATAATATGCAAGCCTCCAGCTCGTCTTCGTCATCATCATCGTTGGAAACTAAGAACAGCACCTGTCACCTGCTACCTAGTCTGCTCGTCCCAAAATGGACGAACAGCCCAAGGCAATAAGAGTTAAACATAAAGCCTTGAGTCAGACAACAGTCTTAGTGAGCGGTAAATTAACTAACAACATACCAAAAGAGCATAAAGGAAAAAGGATTAGGAATCCAACCCTCCCACTCCACCTCTTTCTACAGTGATAGCCCCCAGACACACACTAAGCAGAAGTAAACATAGCAAAGCAGACATTTAAAGTAAAGCAGTTATCACTCGAGTCAAGGGCGATGCTTTCCAAGTACAAACCCCCAAGGCCTAAACCAAGATCAGATAAGCACCCAGAAAATATCGCTCTTGAGACCGAATGACGATACAACCAAACATCCATGACTCTGGCTATCACTGTTATCATTGCTTCGATACCACCGTTAATTGAATGACCGGTACATTCTTTCAGCCATCCGTCAAGGGTTAATGGCAACCCCGGTTCTAGACATAACTCCGCACGTCGTCGTAGCCCGTGCCTAGGACTATCGAATCTGCCCAGAGTACTCGACTACAATCATAGTCTTTAGGGACTATCGAATCTGCCCAACGTACTCTTGATTTGAGCCTGCTAGAACCTTCAACAACGATGAAATCTCAGCCTTCTAGTCATCCTCCTCGACGACTATTTCCATACTAGCTCAAGCGCCTCTCGAGCAAACCATTATCCTCAACTCGAACCATTTCACCGAGTTACCAACATGCTTGGAATGATCCCATCTGGATTAAACCAAGGCTATCTCATACCATGCCTCGCTTCATCTAATCATAGCAAAGCCTCAACTCAACATCAACATCATCAAATCTATCCATATGAGCTTCATCATCCGCCACATATGCCACGAGCAGCTTTTCCAATTCAAGAGCCTTTCCCTCAACTTTTGAATCATCTCCAACAAACTTTCCAAATCAAATCATCAATCAACTAATCCATAACAATCAATCAAGTCAATCATTAATCCAAGTAATTAAGCATTCAAACATGATCTAATAAACAATTATAACAATAATGGCAATTCTGTAAATAAAGAGTCTAAATCTAACAAGCATGAATTATGAGCAATATCTCTACAACTTGATGAATGAACTTGCATAGGTTAACATGTAGTAAAATGGATGTCAAATCATCATGAACAATAGATCTATACTTAAGTTTTAGAAAATGCATGGAAATCACTATTTTAACACAAAATCAAACCAACGATCCGATATACTCCTTTGGATCCGTGTGAGAGATAATCACCACTCACCGAATCACCTAAACACCTCAAAAGCAACACACTTCAGATCTGGACAGCGAAGGATCTAACTCGATCTATCAAAACTCCGCTTCAAACAATGAAATCTCTCTTCGATGGATGAAGATCTTCAATCTAAGCTCTTGGATCTTCGATTTGATCTTCGATTTGGATGGAAGGAATCACAAGATTAGAGTGGAGAAAAGAAGTGAATAAGTGTAGAACTCGAGCTCTCAAAATGGCAGCACTTCGTCGCTTCGAAATCCAGATCCCAAAAATAAAGAAGAACCCGCCTATTTATAGGCTGATTTCCTTAGGTCGTCCGCCCCCTTAGGTCGTCCACGACCTAACTATCCACGACCTACGACCTAAAAACACTACGACCTAACACATGCGCGACCTAACACAATGTGCGACCTAACAGCTTCCGACTCAACGACTTAGCACAGGCGCACGACTTAACACTACACGACCTAACACTGCGCGACTTAACTACACGCGACTTACAACCTAACACATGCGCGCGACCTAACAGCTTAGCCTCTACGCGACCTAACATAAGTCGTCTACGACCTAACGACTTATCATAAGTCGCGACTTAAAATGTCACGACCTATGACTTATACGCGGCTTAGCGACTTAACGCCACACGACCTAACTGAGATGCCAACCTATCGACTTAACAGAAGTCGCGACCTAACAACTCACGACCTAACATTCTTAGGTCGTCTAGCGACCTAACTAACACGGCATAGACTCAACGACCTAATCACTTAACTTGTCCACGACCTAACTACCTTAGGTCGTTAACTCACTCCACCCTTAGGTCGCTAAACCCCTTAAGTCGCCAACTGCTACCACTAACTCCCTTAGGTCGCTCGACTCCTTAGGTCGGTCAAATCCTATAGGTCGTCCCAAACTAGCATATGACCTAAACCAATACGCTAACTACTAGGTCGTTAACTCTTAAGTCATTCACTCGACCTAAGCCAATACGACTTATCTTCTACACGACTTATCCCATAATCCTTAGGTCGCCAATTTCCTTAGGTCGCTCCACTTCCTTAAGTCGTCTACTCCGACCTAACTATTATACGACCTAAGCCTTATCTCGTCCACGACTTAGACTCTGGACGACTTATCAACATTCGACCTAATGACAACTGTTTTACGATGTTTCGATCCGTAAAAATACGGTTCGTTACATTTTTTTTCCATACCGTAGCGAAAACTCCCGTGTTTCTTCCATGCAATAAGGACAAGCTAGACGACCAGCCGTACTCCAACCTGAAAGCATCCCGTATGCAGGAAAATCACTAATAGTCCACAACAAAGAAGCGAACATACGGAAATTCCTTTTTCTCGAAATGTCGTACGTTTCAACTCCTTCATTCCATAGCGTTTTCAACTCTTCGATCAATGGTTGTAAATAAACATTGATTCCTTGTGTTGGATCATCAGGCCCAGGGACGACAGTAGTGAGAAACATATATGGAGTTTTCATACACATCCATAGAGGTAAATTATAAGGAGTTACGATAATAGGCCATGATGAATATTTACTACCAAACTGAGAGAATGGTGCAAATCCATTCGTACATAAACCGAGTCTGACATTACGGCTTTCGGCAGCAAATGCGGGATAAGTCCTATCGAAATGTTTCCATGCTTCTCCACCAGATGGATGTATCAAAGTTCCTTCTTCCGGTGTTCTCACACTGTGCCATTGCATATGGCACGCCGTAGCAGAAGATGCATATAACCTTTGAAGTCTGGGAGTGATGGGTAAATAACGCATTCTCTTGTATGAAACTTCTTTTCCTTTTTTTTCTTGGTTTGTATCTTTCCTCGTTACATATTCTGCATTTTCTAAGCTCAACGTCATCTTTCCAATACAACATGCAACCTTTTACACATGTATCTATCTTTTGGTACGGCAGACCGAAAGCGGACATAAGTTTTTTCACTTTATAATGACTATCGCACATTAGATTATTGGGTGGCATGTGTCGTTTTGCTGCTTGTACAACTGCTGTAAATCCAGCTTCTGTAAGGTTGAATTTTGATTTCATAGTAATGTATTCGGCAGTTACTGATAATTCGGTTCCACTTTTACAACCATCCCACAACGGCCTTTTAGCAAAGTCCAATAAATCATATATATTTTTAGCTCCCACAGTCGGTTCTTCTTCGACATTTACATCTTCATCGTCATCTTGATCAAACATTGGAAACATTGATCGTACTGCATCTTCCACCATATTTTCTATTGGATTCGTCATAACATTATTGTCATCTAACGCTATAGGATTATGTGTGGGTGCAAGAAGTTCTCCATGACGATCCCACAAGTAATAATTCGGCACAAAACCATTTTTATACAAATGTACTTCAACTATATCTGCTTTCCAATGCTTCAAATGTTTGCACTTACTACACGGGCAACGAAGTTGTTCGTTATTACGATTATTAGATTTAGCGAATCTAATAAATTCGTGTACACCGTTATAGAAATGTTTCTTTATTGAACCTTTCATACCAGTTCTGACTTCATACATCCAACTACAGTCGAGAAAATAATCGAAATTTTTTCCTGATTTGAAAATATATGTTAGAAACACAATAAAGTTTATCGTTTATTAATCCAAATAATCAATTCGATTTATTTTTTGCTTTTTGCTTTATTGTTTTAACTTTGATGGTCGACCATCCTACTTCCCATTACAAATACAATAAAGTAATTATATTTCGTAAATCATATCATTTTAAACGGTTCACAAAATCTCGACAGCACTTCCCCTTTGTTCCCTGTATCGTACACATATACGTGTACACAGGGAACAAAACCGAAGTGCTATCGAAATTTTGTGAACCGTTTAAAATGATATGATTTACCAAATGTAATTATACTTATTGTATTCGTAACTTGTCCAATACAGGGACGAATCCGATAAATATTGTATCACATGAATATAGATGTCCGTTCTGTGAAAGAACGAACAGCTATATAACGATCATATACAACACTTGTCAGATGGGGCCAAAAATTCTCTAAAGGGTTTAAAAAATAAAACTTTTATAATTAACAATATTCATTCAACTATTTAAATATTTATTAACTAAATTTGAAATTTTACAACGTAATTTAACTTTCGTTTAACTATTTAAAATTTTAATTTGCCGATTATGTAAACTAAAATAAGTTGTTCATACATATAATTAGTAAAAATAGATTTTTTTTATACTAAATCAACTAATACCTTTTATCATCAACTAATGTACAACATTAACATCAACCCATACGCAATAATCAACAATTACAAATTGATAATCAACTCTTTTCCCTAATTTCCCTAATTAAGCCGACAATGTCAAAATTATATTTCCAAACCAATCTAAAACAGTAATATCAACGAATAATACCAACCAATCATCAATTTCTAATCAACCATCAACTAATTTCATAATTTAGGGTTTAAATCATACCTCAAATAAACTGAAATCGGGAAGAAAGGAGATACCGGAGAGCTTTGGAGAGCGTCGGTGGCTAGATGTTGACTTGAGACAGCGGTGACAGCAGGCGACTGCGGCGGGTGACGAGGAGGAGGATTTTGATTTGGAGGGAAGAATGATGAAAACTGCTCGTGGGTTTTTCTTCTGTAATGCGATATTGCATCGGCTAGAATCGGCTAGAATCGACCGTGTTTTTTAGCCGATTCTAGCCGACGCAAAGCCTGGACACTAAACAAGCCGATTATAGTAGTGATTCCTAACCAAATTCTATTCAACAATTATAATTTAAATTCCAATAAATTCTTCTGTTTTGATTTATACACTTTTTTTATTCAATCATCTAATACCATATGAATATATTTGAATCTAATTTATATTTTATTATATTCTTATTCTACAGTTTTCATCTTTCACCATACTAACTGGGATATTTGATTATATTAAATTTCATTGATTACCAATTCAATATTCAAACGGATTAATTAATGAGATGATAATTAAAACAATTGTTTTATAATAATAATCCATATCTATTAACTTATTGTTTACAACCAAGGGTTATAAATTGCTTACCAAAAACTGATTTTATATTCTATATTAACCTATTTCAATTTATAGAAATATAATTCAACATTGAATTCAACATCTAATTTATTCCTTATTTACAATTATAACCAAATTAACTTTACAATTATTCAATTGGTTGAAATTACATTAAAATAATTGTTAATAACATTCAAACAACATTATTAAATCATATTCTAATTATTTTTCTTATTAATAAATCATAAATTTTAATTTCCTACAATATTAAATTTCAAAATCTTATTAAATTCAATAGTTTTAATTATCAAAAATTACAGATCGTTACATCGTTCATTCGACAGTATTAGTTAGGTGCGGCTTCACAGTTATTCAGTAGTATGAGATCGGTGTCGCTTTATAGTCAATCAATAGTATACTGCCGATTGAAAAATTCTGGATAAAATGGAGTCCACGATAAAATGGAGTCCCAAACGTGGTGCATTTTAGTACTGCTCAAAAATAATGTTTTCAGTTGAGGTAATCAAGGCCTCAAATTTGATGCAATATCGCTGGTAGAAGTGTAAAACATAAATTTTGAACTATACGAAACATTAATCTCTGGAATGAATCGGAAATAATTTTCTTTAAAATAAAATAAAAAAATTGTTTAGAAAAACACTGTTATATATATAATGGCAAAAGTAATCATATGAGCTTTGCTTAAAGTAGAGTCTTTGTTAATCCAAATCTTCTTCAGTTTACAGTATCAGTTAATTCGAGTTATCAAAGCTCTAGTTATATATTTTATCGTTTCCTGTAAAGAATGTTCAAGTTTGTCCCATTACGATCGAGGTAAGAAAACCATCTCTTAGAAAATAGTGATATTCTTGGAGTTTAGTGGCGATAATCACCAAAAATCATTTGGCAACACTGTTAGTCGTTTATTCGGTATTTCGTACATCGAACACTTTTTTTAACTGTGATAATGGGCAAGAGTACGCGTGAATACATACATCATGTGACATG
This sequence comes from Allium fistulosum, assembly GCA_030737815.1. Taxonomy (NCBI): domain Eukaryota; kingdom Viridiplantae; phylum Streptophyta; class Magnoliopsida; order Asparagales; family Amaryllidaceae; genus Allium; species Allium fistulosum. The sequence continues at coordinate 371,894,927 of CM060908.1, forward strand.
AACAGATGATCACTCACATTTTAATGCCTGGGTTTCTTTAACAAGCCCGAAATATTTTGTTAAAGCTTTCTCCATAAACCAACTCGATGAGTAGTAAATGCAAGGCTGATACGGATTCAGATTCAGACATTCAGACGATTCTGTCAGTAAAAACTATGACTTTACAAGTCAGCAAAGGCAAATAAACAGTAGAAGAGTTTGGATTGTCTGGCGCCTTTATCAGATTGCACAAGCGAGAAGGACAATAATGCTGCATCATGCACTTTGTACGAGATAATCTATGTATAATCTCTGATGTACTGCATGTCACTGTGTGTAAGTTTTCAGCTTTTTCCTGCCATCCCACCTTCATTTTTAAAAATAGTAGTTCACCTTTTTGTTACCACGCATACGCTTCATCCAAGCTTTTCTTTCCTTAAATGTCTTCTCATGATTCGACAATTTAATAATCGAAGGGTGGGGAGAGGGACTAGCAGATAATACACTGTGAAATCTGTGCATGTTTTTCAGTGCACTGTGTTAAAACATGAGAATATGCTGCACACATGTGCATGATCGTTGAAGGGACGTATCAAGTGATTGAGAAAGATTAAAGGGAAAGGAAAGAGTACGTACCCTCTACTTGAAAGCTAGCTAGCTCTTATGTTTATCTTCCCAGGGTATATTATTTCTATGTCCATATTGTACCATGTTCAAGCTAGCACTCATGTTCCATCAATATTAACCATTTATATTATACTTGTTATTGATTATTTTTTGACCGAAACATTGACTATATATGATTGCATGGTTATCCTTGTGCTCTGTATGGAACACCTGTGAGAATCCAATGCTGGAAAGATACATATCATGCATTCATCTTTCCTTTTCTTTTCTTTATTGTCATCCCGAGCATCTTAGCTTTTTATTTGGATCTTGTTAATGGTAAAAGCAAAAATCCTTTTAAAACTTTGTTTATGTTCTCTCTGGTTTGGGAAGTCCCCTCTTTGTCAGCGAGTTGTATCTCAACCATGTCATATTGTCCCTACTTTTTGAACTAGAGGCACAACTAGAAATTACAACCGAAATAACAATGAAAAAGTCATATGGTTTTGAAAAATAAATGTGATATAATGAACTGTGAGATAATACATAGAAAATGCTAAAAACAAAGCAAACAGTTAAGCTTAAGTCCTATTCATACAGTTAAGAGTTGTGAAGTAATATTGGGCCCTTGCTAGAATGAGTTTGGTGATCAGGTCTTGGCTTTGAGATTTAAATTTGTGTTCTGATTAAATATTAATAATTTGGTTCTGCATTTATTCTGTGAAAATTTTCGCACTTTAGAGATGTCAGCTGGTTATTCTGGTTATGCATGAATCATATAATATCTAAATTAAGGTAATTGTTAATGGAACTCCAAAAAGGTAAAAATGAAGCCAATTTTAAGGGCCTTCATTCAAAAAATATTTTTATAAGGGGAGTTTTTTTTTAAAGCTATATTGAATTACAATAATAGTTTCTTTCATTTTAAATACCTTTTCACAATTAAATTCATCTTCTTTCTCTCACAACCCTAAACAAAAACAATGATATTCTACTTAAAATTCATCATATCTCAATTCAATACATTCAGAATGAGGAGGTTTAAACAAAAGAGGTTTGTCCTAATATTATTTGTAGCTTTCCATGGAAAAAACTGAGATTTTACTTTACTTTATAGGATTAAGTAAAATATTAATTTAAAAATTAAATGAGCAGATAATTTAGAAAATATATCTTGTGTTTAGTGAAATATTTATAAAATAATTTTGAATCTTTGAATTTCCTACCTATTAGAATGACATTGAATTTTTTTTTCAAAGAATCCAGCTTCTATATGGAAAGAAATGAAATATCAAAAGTTCAAAAAAAAAAACAATTCAAAAACTTAAAAGGTGTGGAAAAAATATAATTTTCAACCAAGACGTTATTTTCAAAAATGAAAACAATTCACGTAACTCAAATAGTCTTAGAAATACTAAAAATTAAAAAATATAAAATACTAGAAAATTCATATACTCCATAGATAATTGAAAATTTCAAAATTTCCAATAATTAATAATAAAAATGAAACATTTAAGAACTTGTATTTTCTTCACTTTGTCAAAATTGTTGATTTTTTTTCCAAAGTTATCGTGTTATATCAAATATCATAAAATTTTCAGTTTAGATTTTATTTTATTTTTTAATGGTTAATTTTTTTCCTCTAAAATTTAATGTATTTCTCTAGTTTTCCTTGAATGTTATAATGTCCTTTCACTACTAGGAAAGGCTTTTATTCCGACAGCAAGAAGCGACGGCTTCCGACGGCTCTTTTCCGACGGCGTTCGACAGACCGTCGGAAGCCGTCGGAAATTCGTGAATTACAGGGCTTAGCCGAGCCTTCTTCTTTCTCATTCTCAACACGAAATTTTTTAGCAAAAAACCTCCAATTCCCTTCTCCAAGCTTCCAATCTCTAATTTCGAGCTTCCGGATCCTCCACGGTTGCCTAATCAAACTCTATTGCTCTCAATCTCAAGTATAATATCTTATTTTTGCCAAAAATCTAATTTTTACCCTAAATCTAGATTTGCATAAGTTGATAAATTAGGATTAATTAGTAATTGCAATTGTTTCCAATAGCGTAATAACGGTTTATAGCATCCCATGGTATACTTATTTCATATGTTATCGTGAAATTTTAAAGAGTGTGTAATTTATGATTGTGTATATATATAAACTATTGTATATGTGTTGTTTATACCATTTTATTGTGTTAATTGGAATAAGACATGAGTTGTATAACATCTTGACTTGTATAATAATAATGAATGCACGAGTCTAAAAGAATTTGATTGTATTGGAAAATCATAATAATATTAAAGCAGCCTTATTCGATAAAATACGCGGAACAAATGTGGTATATTAATAATTTTTTGAAATGTATTAATAAAATACGCGGGACATTTAATTAACTAATGCCCCTTAGAGAGTTTTTGGCCCCGTCTGACGAGTGTTGTACATGATCGTTATATAAATAGTCGTTTTTTTCAAAAAACGACCATTTATATTCATCTGGTACAATATTTGTTGGATTTGTCCCTGTATTGGACAAGTTATGAACACAGTAAGCATTTACATTTTGTATACTACTTCGTCTCAAATGGTTCATAAAATTTCGGCCTAACTTTTCTTTTTTGTTTCCTGCGTACACGCATTTGTGTACAATGCAGGGAACAAAAGGGAAATGCTGCCGAAATTTTGTTGAATCGTTTGAGATGAAGTAATATACGAAATGTAAATGCTTACTGTATTTGTAATGTGAAGTAGGATGCCTGACCAAACGGGGTGGAGCTGCCATCAACCGTCTTGCAATGGCGGATTTTAACTCTTTCATTGTCGGATCTGGTCTCTCAGAGCTCCCGTTCGTGGGATCGGCGTTCACCTGGTCTAATAACCAGGTTGGCCCTAGTCGTATCCTATCCAGGCTAGACCGGGTATTTGGTTCGGAGGATTGGTTTCGCTTACCTTTCTCTTTCTCGGTTGTCCATCTTCATCGGACCTTCTCTGACCATTCCCCGCTAATAGTTCGTTGCTCTCCTTTCTCGCTGTCTGGGCCCTCGTCTTTTCGCTTCCAAAGTATGTGGAGATCTCACCATACTTTTCATCAAGTGGTAGCTGATTCTTGGTCAGCTCCCATCATCGGTCCTCCCTGTTCTGTTTTCAGTCGCAAGCTGAAGCGCCTCAAGGGCTGTCTTAAAGTCTGGAACACGAACGTATTCAAGAACATATTCGATCGTGTTCGAACTGCCGAAGAAGCTCTAATTGTTGCGGAAGCTTTGGTTGATGAGTCTCCATCATTATCCAACAAGGAGGCGTGGGCTTCTGCTCAATCCTTTTTTGCCTCGGAACTTCGTCTTGAGAATGACTTCCTTCGCCAAAAGGCGAGAGTCAAGTGGGTAGTCGACGGCGACGCGAACTCCAAGTTCTTCCACTCTTTCATTCGAAAAAAAAACAACCTTCTTACCATTCGGGAGATCATGCGCCCTGATCTATCTTTAGCATCGTCGCCTGTGGAAGTCATAGATACAATTGTGACTCACTTCCAATCCTTCCTAGGCTCGCCTTCGGTTTCCGAAACCGACCCTTCTCTTTTAGCTTTCATTCCCAGGTTGGTCCTCTCGCCAGAAAGTGATATCCTCTCAGAATTCCCGTCGCCTGAGGAAATCCGAGCTAGTGCTTTCGCTCTAAGTAAGGATAGTGCTAGCGGCCCAGACGGTTTCAACGGTACCTTCTACCGTTGCTGCTGGCCTATTATTTAGGATGACTTCTGTCGTGCTGTTCAGTCTTTTTTCGTTGGTAGTTTCCTCCCCTCTAGCTGGACATCCACCAACCTTTTTCTCATCCCGAAGTGCGACCTGCCGCGCTCCTGTGGCGACTTTCGGCCCATCAGCCTTTGTAACTTTTCTAACAAGGTTATTTCCAAGATTTTAGCTACCCGGTTGGCCCCTTTCCTTGAGCGTATTATCTCTTCATCCCAAGCGGGCTTTGTTAAAGGGCGCTTAATTTCTGACAATGTGCTGTTGGCTCAGGAACTTAATTCCCAGTTAGACAGGAAAGTGCGGGGCTCTAATGTTGTTTTCAAACTTGACATAGCTAAGGCTTACGATCGTATGTCGTGGTTTTTCATCATTAAGGTCTTGAGAACTTTCGGTTTCCCGGAAACATTCATTGACCTTGTTTGGAGGCTTATCTCCAACTGCTGGTTCTCTGTGCTCATTAATGGTTCGACTAATGGGTATTTCAGGGCTGGGAGAGGTCTACGCCAAGGAGACCCGCTATCGCCTTCTCTTTTTGTGATCGCGGCTGAGGCTTTCATTCGCGGTCTACATTCCTTGACGATATACGGTCAGATCCAGCATTTCGGGATTCCGAGGGGCTGTCCTCTCATATCGTCTCTGTCTTTTGCAGATGACATTGTTATCTTCTCGAACGATAGTCGCTCATCTATTCGGAAGCTCCTTAGTTTCATTCATCTTTACGAGAGATCATCCGGTCAGCTCGTTAACTCTTCGAAAAGTTGTTTCGTCCGGGCAAAGGATTGCTCCCCCTCTAGAGCTTCCTGGATTGAGACAATTTCTGGTTTCAACGAGACCACGCTTCCTCTTCCCTACCTGGGTATAGTTCTGTACCGCGGTAGGAAGCTTAATGCTTATTTTGATCCTTTAGCTGACAAGGTACGGGGTAAGGTCATTCGTTGGAATGCGGCTCTTCTCTCTCAGACTGGCAGACTGGTTCTCATAAAGTCTGTGTTAGATTCAATGGGAACTCATGTCTTTGCGACTATGACCCCTACCGCCTCTTTCTTTAGGTCGTATCGTTCTTTGGCCTCTTCCTTTTTCTGGGGCAACAAGGAAGGCGATCGCCGCCATCACTGGATCTCGTGGGACTCGGTTTGTCGCCCCAAGAACGAGGGCGGATTGGGGTTGCGCAACCCCAAGGATATTTGCTCCGCCTTCGCTTGCAAACTGTGGTACAGATTCGGTGCTAACAACTCTTTATGGTCCTCTTTCCTACACGCTAAGTACCGAAGGCTTGCGGGCACTAATTATACGGGTTCTCCGTCCTATGCTAGCGAGACGTGGAAGCACATGCAGTCAGTGAAATCCTTATCTGACTCCCATGGCGGTCTTTTAGGATGGGACGGCGCTCCGTTTTCCATCCTCAGAGCTTGGACTTCGATTCGTATTCCTTCCCCCATTCGCCCTTTGTTTTCTTTCATCTGGGATTCTCGCTCTCCACCAAAAGTTTCGACCCTCATGTGGCGTATCCTCCATGATGGCCTTCCTTTAGACGAGAACATTCAGCGGATAGGCATCCCATTAGTTTCCCGTTGCAGTTGCTGCGACAACAGGGATTCAGAATCCTTGAACCATTTATTCTTCACTGGTTCTACAGCCAGATCTTGCTGGAACTTCTTCGGAAATTTGGTAGGTGTCCGAGGAATTACCAGATCTGTTAACGATCTACCTTCATCATGGTGGTCTGGGAACTTCAGGAAATCGCTTCGTGCGATCATTCATCGCTTAATTCCTTGTCTCCTTTGCTGGCACATTTGGTGTGCTAGGAACAAGGCTATCTTCGATAGTACTCCTATGGAGCCCGTGACCATTATTAGGCGAGTCAGGAATGATGTATTCCTTGCTTTTCGAGGTCGGCCTTTCAGGGGACGATTAAGTCCTGGTATCCATCCTCTTGTGGGTCTACTTTCTATTACTTGTGCGATGAGGTCCGTTAGAACGGGAATCGGTTGAGTGTTCCTGTCAGGGCGTTGGTCTACATCCAACGTTCCTGACTCTCCCTCCCCCCCTTATTGTTTGATTTGATGTGGTCGCTAGTTTTTCAGGTCCAGGTTTTGTAGGGAGTTTTATATTCTCCTAGGATTGATTCCATTGGTTGCACTTCAGCTTTCTGTTATTCTAGTCGGATGTTGGTATCCAGAGCTCATCTGGTATTGCTGTTTCGCTGGTTGGGTTTGTTTGAGGCCAGCTTTTATGGTTCTCTATGGTTAGCGAGTGTTGGCTTGCGGTTCTATGTGGTTCTTGCACTCTATGTCGGTGGGTGGTTTTCTTTCAGGTGGACTGGCCTACACCTTTGGGTGTAGCGGGATTGTTGGTTGAGCGGCTGTTTATTTAGTCCTTTTAGCTTTGTATTATGTTGCTACTGTCAGCTTAGCTTTTTCTTCTTTTTTCTGATACTTTGTTTATCGGGTATGTGGGTCGCATACTTTGTATGTCTTTCTGTATTTTGTGAGCCATTGGAGAAAAGCTTGTTTTTCCATTCTATTATAATATTCTGGTTTTTGAAAAAAAAAAAGGATGCCTGACCATGGAAAAAAATATCTTTTTGTACAAAATTTTGTATCGATACGTTAGAAAATAAAATGTGTCATATTTGAAAATATTTTTTAATTTGTGAAATAGTCCTTTAAATTCAAATATTATACGACCATGAAAATAATCTTTTTCGAATTTGTATTCTTGAAAATAAATATTTAATTTTGAACTTGTGACTCATTTTCTCAAATAGGAAAAATGATTGATTATTTTGTTGATCGGAGGAGATGAATGTACTAAAGAAAAGGACCGAGAGGCTTAGTAAAAGAAAATTTTTATAATGGTATAAACGTATTTGTTGAATTCGCTTTGAGTAATAACGGAAACGATCCAGAATTTCGTTGTCTGTGTAGTAAGTGTAGACATTTGAAGTATTTTTTACCAGATATTGTGAAAGTTCATTTGTGCCAAAACGGTTTCGTACCCGAGTATTATGTTTGGGATCGGCATGTAGAAGTTGTAGCAAATACTTCTGTAGAGTCTGAAAGTGTCGTTAACGAAGTAGTTGCGACGACCTGTATAAAAAATATGGTCGAAGATGCAGCACGATCAATGTTTCCTATGGTTGAAATTGACGACGACGATGGAAATGTTGAAGAACCAAATATTAAAGCAAATTTTTTTATGATTTACTAGATGCTGCTAAGAAATCTATTTGGGATGGTTGTAAAAGCGGCACTCAGCTGTCAGTAATCGCAGAATACATTGCGATGAAGTCAAAATGCAACATCACTGAAGCTGAGTTTACGGCTGTTGTACAAGCTGCAAAAAGACATATGTCGCCCGATAATCTAATGTGTGAAAATCACTATGAAGTTAAAAAACTTGTGTCGGCTTTTGGTTTACCTTATCAGAAAATAGGTACATGTTTAAAAGGCTGCATGTTGTTTTGGAAAGAAGACGCAAATCTTAGAAATTATAAAATTTGTAATCAGGAGAGATACAAAACAAGAAAAAAGAAGGGTAAGGAAGTTCCGTACAAGCGTATGCATTACTTACCTATCTCTGCAAGGCTTCAAAGATTATATGCATCTTCTGTAACTGCATCTAATATGAGATGACATAGTGTGAGAACGGAGGAAGATGGTACGTTGACACATCCGGCCGATGGAGAAGCATGAAAGCATTTCGATAAAACGTATCCAAATTTTGCAGCGGAGAGTCGAAATGTTAGATTAAGATTATGTACGGATGGTTTTTCGCCATTTTCTCAATTTGGTTCTAAATATTCATCCTTGCCCATTATCATCACACCGTATAATTTACCTCCATGGATGTGAATGAAAACGCAATATATGTTTCTTACTATTGTCGTTTCTGGCCACGACGATCCGACACAAGGAATCGATGTATATTTACAACCGTTGATTGAGGAGTTAAAAATACTGTGGAACGAAGGAGTAGAAACATACGATGTGTCCAAGAAGAAATTTTTTCGTATGTTTGCTTCTTTGTTGTGGACTATAAGTGATTTTCCTGCCTATTCAATGCTTTCAGAATGGAGTACTGCCGGTCGTCTAGCATGTCCATATTGCATGGATGAAACACGAGCGTTTTCTTTACCTCATGGTAAGAAAATTTCATGGTTTGACTGTCATCGATATTTTCTCCATGTAAATCATCCCTTCAGAGGAGTCAAGAAAAACTTATTAGCTAATAGAGTAGAAACCAGAAAACCACCGACGATATAGTCAAGCGAAGACATATATGAACTTGTTAGGGACTATCCAAAGATATATGAAACTGGAGTGCAAACAGAAATTGAAGACAAATCGATTGTTCATAACTGGTGTAAACAAACTATTTTTTGGGAGTTGCCGTATTGAAAACATCTTCTACTTCGTCATAATATAGACGTGATGCACAATGAGAAAAATGTATTTGATAATGTTTTTAACAAAATTTTGAATGTGAAAGGGAAGACGAAGGATGATTTGAAATCAAGACGCGATATAGAAGAATTATGCAAACGTCCTGAGCTTCATATGAAACCAAATGACAGTAAAAAACTCAAAGCATGTTACGAATTAGATAATAATCAAATTAAAGTTGTGTTAAAATGGGTGGAAGGTTTAAGATTTCCTGATGGGATATCATCAAATCTTCATAGATGTGTTGACTTTAAAAACGGTAGATTGAGCGGAATGAAAAGCCACGACTGTCACATAATGATGAAAAATTTATTTCTCGTTATGTTCAAAGAACTACTGCCGTTAAAAGTTTGGAAGGTAGTAACGGAGCTTAGTATGTTTTACAAAGAGCTTTGTTTGACTACTTTAAAAGTGCAACGTTTACGTAAACTTGAAGTAGATATTCCTATATTACTCTGCAAATTAGAGAAAATATTTCCGCCAGGTTTTTTTAATGTAATAAAACATTTACCTGTTCATCTCCCATCTGAAGCACGACTTCGAGGTCCTGTCCAATATGGATGGATGTATCCATTTGAGAGGTATGTAATATGTTATTACGTAATTTAATTGTATTTAAAAGATGAAGTTAATGTAAATTAATTTTGCATAGATATCTAAATCATCTGAAGAAAAACGTGAGGCAAAAAGCACGAGTTGAAGGTTCGATATGCAAATTGTAAATAGTTTGTGCTATATAATTTTAAATGTACAATAATTGTATGTAAAAATCAATTTCAAAAAGCTGAGGCGCATGGTCCCGTGGGCTATATGGACGTGTTTACTCGTACGCATACTATCGAGCATGTAAATCCGGACGGGACAGTTTCGTATACATGGCACGACGATAAATCCAGCAAGAGCCATGTAAGCATATTTCATTTTATGCAGTATTAGTAATTGTTCTACTTGTTAAAATATAATGAAATAAGATATGATGATATTAATTTGTTAATGCAGGAAAAGTTTATGGAGCAGCACCAGAAACTCCTTGCTGATACGGGTCGAGATCAGCTGACGACGAATGAGTAGAATGCTATTTTTGAGTCAGTTATGGATCCATCAGAGCATGACAGACGATACGGATTTGGCAATCAAGTGGTAAGTAAATAATATATTGGGTATCATATAAGTTTTCAAATTTAGTACATTGGTTTTGAGTCACTTCGCTATGAAAGCATTATGCATTACCAAAATATATTAATTCGTTACTTGAATGTCATTTCAAAAAAAATAACGAAAAAGACATGTTATTTAATTTAGTTTGCCTGATATATGCTGTACACATGCATAGATTTGTCACATTCACTGTTAAAGAGATCAAAAGCAGTGATATCTCGTAATGTAACGTACTATTATTTTTGTTAATAAATGGTTGAATCATAATTTAAAAACGGCCAAAAGAACATATTTTCAAATGTATACATTATACATGCATAAACTAAATTAAATAACATTATCACACTGCTAATCATTCACATACCTGCACATACACTTACATAAACATGCATAAACTAAATTAAATAACATTATCACACTGTTAATCATTCACATACCTGTACATACACTTACATAAACTAAATTAAATAACATTATCACATTGCTAATCATTCATATACCTGCACATAGAGTGGCGCATAGAGATCATAGAGACCACACAGTTGCTAGACCAGTGTATCACCGAGTACATGCAGCAGTATGGTGGCCGCTTCCCTTCTTCTGCTGGCACTGGTTCTGGAGGAGATTGATTGATTGCTTTGGTCGGTATGTTTTTTTCTGTTTTGTATGATTTGGTAGATGGTGGAGGTAGTTGTTGATTTATGTACTATGTTATGATACACTTAGCTGTTTTGTTGTATAATTATGTGGATGTTGGGTGATGATTATGTGTTTTGACTTAATTTTATGAATTTTTTTTGTTTGGTGACTTGTGTATAGTTTGATTTTTGATATTTGGTTGGAATATTATATATTGGATTCTGCAGAATAGTGTTTGTATGGGAAATGTGGATGGAAGGTTATATTGCATCAGAAATATAAAAAAAATGCAGTAGATTTCCGACGGCTTCCGACAGCTTTCAGGTTATATTTTTCCAACGGCTTCCGACCACTTTCAGATCAATTTTTCCAACGGTTTCCGACGGCTTTCGACAAGTGTCGGAATCCGTCGGAATTTGTCGGAAGCCGTGAGAAATACGAATGGCGAGATGTGTCGGAAGCCGTCGGAAACACTGCACGCCGACGCCTTATTTTCGGAGGAGATTGATAGAGTTTCTCAATATTTTCTTGGTATTTTTTGAAATTCCTTTTTTGTTTCGAGCTCTTTGTACTTTTTTTATGCAGATATCATTGATTTTATTTTATTGTTATTTAAAATTTTTATTCATACATGTCTATCAGATGTAAATTCGTATAAAGTTTTCAAAATTTTACAATAAGATATATTTGTAGGACAAATTTTTGATTCAGACTTGTAAAAAAACTTATTGCATCAATAGATCCGCTTCAAATCTAATTGCATAAAACTAGACTCACTTTTATATATATAGCTTGTGCAATTTTTGACTGCGCATGCATGCATGCATACATTGAACTTACACAATTTGGGATTACATAGCTTGTGCAATTCAAAATTGTGCAAACTATAATATTGTATTTGCGCAATTTTGGATTGCGAAAATACAATTTCGAAGGTAAAAAAACATTGGCTTCCTTGTTCCCCCATTCTCCTCCTATCCTCTCTCATCATCCAAAACCCAACTTATTTCCTCCCCAATTTCTTCTACTCTTCAAAATTTGTTATAAGTATAAACAAATATTTTAAAATGCTTTTGGTTGAAAATTCTCTAAGGAAAGATCATCTCAAGTCAAAGTATTAATTTTGAAAATTTGAAATTAGATTTTTTCACAAATCAAGATTTTAAATTTAATACTTTTATTTTCGATAGATAATGTCAATGATTCCAGTTACATTTTACAATAATGAAGAATTGTTGGTTAATGAAGACGATAAATCTAGGTATATTGTTGGTAAACGAAAATGATCGAAAAAATAGCATTGTAGTTTTAGATAGCTTAAACAACACACATTTGAAGTGACAAGAAATCAATCCTTACGAATATGATTTAAAATAGCAGCAAAATGAGTTAGAGATGATGGTTCATTTACTATTGATGTAGAAGACGATGATGATATTAATTCTATGTTTTCGGTTGGAATGAAAGCGGCAAAAAAATTTGTTACGAAAACAAATCATGTTAATTTTGTAGAAACACATCATTCCGTACTATCAATAGTAGAGTCAATACCTATTACATAGTTTCAAAAAATACAATGTTCGGCATTTTCTTCTTATATGACATGACAACTCATTGTATTGGAGATTTTACAAATTTATTAAATTTATGTAGCGGAATCATTGAAGGATCGTCTAGTCAAGCACAATATTTGGATCATAACTTTGTATATCCCAATACTTGTAGTATTTCAAAATCAATGTCAAACAACCGCCAAGTGAGTATTAATTTAACTTTAGTATTTTCACTTTGAATTAACTTCGCACAATTTAATTTTATCAATAATTTTGCTACATGTAGTTTCCAAATGAATCAAGTGGAAGAAACATTCATTGCTCGCGTGAATTATGATGATGATGATTATGTTGATAAAACAATAGCAAAGTGCAATTGGATAGCATGAAAGTCGCTTCTGCGGATGATATAAGTAGAACTTGGATTGATAACATGGAAGTTAACAATGAAGAAATCATATATGAAAATAATCAACTAGTTGATGATCTAAATGCGATGAAGATAAAATCATATATGAAAGATTTGTTTTTTGATAATCTATGTATTGCAACAATGATGACATGGTCCATTATGGATAATTTTCAGTTAGAAGTGAAAGTGTTCGAAAAAAAATGTGTTGAAAAAGGAAATGGGTTGGACTAATTTTTGAAACTAAAGAGAAACTAATTGAATAATTATATATGTGAAATGGACGATTAAATGTTTAACTTTTTTCAAGTAGTGAAATTGCATACAGATCGATCAATATACGACTCGATGCGATGTGGATGAAAAATGTCCTTGAAGAGTCCATGCTAGTCTATCAACTAGAAAATCTCAAAATTAGTGGAAAATAAAAATACATAAATGGGATCACACTTGTTTAAATGTAACCATTAACTTAGACAATCAAACCATCGACAAACAACATCAAAGTTTATATGTAGCAAAATTCTTCCCTTAATTAAATCTTAGACAATATGACTACGATAACAGTTCAAGAGACAATCTCGAATATGTTTTATATCAAAATAAATTGTTCTCGAGCTTGGTAGGTACTACTAAAAGCGGTTGGAACAATTTATGGAGAATTAGAGTCATCGTATGCATAAATATCAAAATATCTTAAAGTAATGCAAAACAACAGTCCTGGAACTGCATATGATGTTATTCACACCTGTGGTACTTTTGATGGTGCTTTTTCTGCTTTTGGACCATTAGTTGATGATTTCGAACACTGTTGTTCAGTATTTTCCATTGACGATACTCATTTATATGGAAAATATTTAGGAACCTTACTTGTAGCTATAGGTGCAGACGCAAATCGATGTCATTTTTCATTAGTCTTTACTATTATGCAGACAGAGTCCTGACAGACATGAAGTTTGTTTGTTTGTTGTATATGGAATTATACTCCTCTCTCATGCAACCGATGTATTACATTTATCTCAGACCGTATGAAAAGAATTATACGCTCAAAGAAACTTGACCCATTGAACATCATCACCGCTATTGTATTTGACATATCATCGCAAATTTCAAGAAAGCAGGTTTCTGTTCGGATGAGCTTCACAACTTGCTACATGCATGTGCTAGTGTAGGTCGTAGTACATATAATTTCAAGAAGTGGATGTTTGCCATTTATCCTAGGTTGTAAGACTTCTAACTTGAGTTCCTGCAAAATGTTTTTAGTTTCATCCCTACGTCAACGTTTTGAAAAATCAGTTTTGATGAATGTAAAGCAAGTTAAATCTCAACTTTTCTTAAAGCTCAAAATTCAAAACTAAACTTTAAATATGGTCCAGCCTAGTGTTTTTCTGTTTTGTTCTTCACGTGCTTAGGAATATATAAGAAGCATTTAACTGGACACACAATTAGCTGGATACATATTGCTTTTGCCATTTATCTATCTGTCACGGTCATAAATGGTCGTACCACCATCAAAATCGTCAGTAGAATATTTGGCTCTTAACAAACAACTACTCGTCTAGTCTAGTTACATGTTTAGTTATGGTGTATTTGAATCTACAACACAACGTATAACTGAAACTTGGTGGAATTATTGGCTTCTATAGTACATGTTAGGTGTCAAATGAATCCAAAAGACTGTTAGGTACATGATGCAATTGCAGCTAGCGGGCACCCACACCACGTCTGCATGGCCATTCCCTATCTAACTTTGATGTTTATTCATTTTAGAGACTTAGAGTAGCACTATTATTACCAGTTGTCAGCAAACACTGTACAAGTGATTACACGTTTTACCTTTGATCCGAGCCTATTAACCATGATATATATGTACAATCATTTGTAATTTGTAGTATATATTATGTAATGTCTAAGATTTGTTGTACAAAAATGTTAACCAAATAATACAAATACATGCACGTAAAAAAAAAGATAGTTACGGGTGATGATTAACAGAGGAGAATGATGCACCCCGTGCAAATGACCTTTTAATTAATCATTCAAAGTGTGTGGGACATATATCAGCTTCAAATTATAATATGCACATGAACTGAGCAGCATCTGTGCCGTTACTTTTTTATATTTGTATTTTTTTTTATTTTTTTGAATTTAAACAATTTAACTATATATAGTTTCAGGAGACATTTCAGTATGGGGCTTTCTGGTCAAGTTGAATGGGTGAAGCATTCTCTCATCAGCCATAGCATTAAACCCACAGTAATGCAATTCATGATTGTTTTGAAATGAAGTTGTTGAATACAGTCTGTGCTAAGGTAAAATAAAAATAAATAATAAATAAAAAATAGATTATATTTACAGGTACTGTTGTGATGCATGAGAACCGCAGAATATAACATAAAAGTCGGTATATATAAAAACCTGGAGCAATGCATTGGAACTTACTTTCACGTTGCGTTGAGATTGAGTTTGTAAATTTAAGACGCATGGGTTGGAAATTGGTGGAGATGATTATAAGTTCGAGGCATGTACATTTGAATATACAATAAAGTACAAATTGGCCTGTGCATATGATATGAACAATGTAAATACCAGCATGCATCCACCCAATACTTGTACTTCTTGCCACTGTTTTAAAGAAACAACTTAACCACGGTTCGACTACGGTTAGTCTTCCATTTTGAAGCGTTACGTACAATTTTGAACGTGAAATAATCTTTCACGCTCAAAATCTTGAAAAACTTTTTAGACCTACGGTTTTGAACCACACAACTCTTCAAATTTAAAGAAAAAACTATTATTTCATTCTCTGTTTTTTTACGTAATCAATTTAATAAATAATTAGCCATCAAATTATTCGATTACCTTATAAATTTTGAATGATATGACACATTATTTGTGTACGTTTTATAAACCTTTGTTGAAACTGTATCTTTTTCATCTTAAAAATTAAAATTTTCACACTTTTGCACTAGGAAATCGTCATAGAATTTTAATTAATATTTATTATTGTTTGCACCAAAATTGGTCACAAACCCCAAGTGTTGTGAAAACACCAGTGTGTGAATACAGATCAACAAATATTCAAACACAAATCTCAGATCTAAGCAAGCAACAAGCAGTAATCCAGAAATAATGAACAGTGACACACGATTTATAGTGGTTCGGCTATCTCCGGCCTACGTCCACTTCAAGGTTTTTATGATTTTATTGCTCGATGTTTGAAGATTACAATTCCTTATTGCGTAGTACAACAGACTTTATGATTATAATCTGAATCTAAGGCAGCAATGGTGATCTGGAGTAAATCTGGCAGAGTCTGGGCGCCCTTTAGCTCTCAAAATTGTCCGACCCCTTTTCTGAATGACCAGAGGCTCTATTTATAGGTGTAGGAGGCTGATATTTCGCCTAAATTGAAGGGAGACCAGTTCTGGCACGTGAGGGGGCCCACATGACCGCTTTCTGGAGATACGTGCCCACATTGGGATCGATTCGACCCTTGGTTCGAATCGATCAAGAAAGTATCCAAACGTGGCCAAACTTGGCGTGAACATTCTTCTATGCATATTCAAGCTCCTGTGAAAATCTCATAGCATTTGGACTTGTAGATCTCGAGTTATGATCGATTCAAGATTGCGTTTTTCGTTATATTGATTCGTTCGAATCGATATGGTTCGACTCCATAGGGTCGAATCTATGCTCCTGTACGTGAAAATGATGACGTGGTGCGTGTTCCTCGGGTCGATCCTTCTTTTTCTCCGAGTTTACTGGGTCGAATCCTGGGTTTTAGCCGCGTTTACTTGGTGGACTCGAGATGTTGGGTTCGAAGGTTCGCCTCCTTCGAATCGATGGAACCGGTACTTGTTCGAATCAATCAGGATATGCTAATGTGGATCGATTCGAAGTTGTCTCAACATGGGGATTCGAAGGTCTTCTACCTCGCTGGATTCGAACTGAAGACATGCACGATGGAGTCGAAGCTAAAGTACTTCTCATGGATTCGAAGTAATCAGGGGAAACTTGTTGGAGTCGAGCTTGATGGATACGAAGTGATGTTATCTAATGGATGCGAACAGCGGTCGTCTGATGGATTCGAATAGAGCGTCTTGATCGATTCGAACAGACTACCACTTCAGTTTCCTGATGGATACGAATCTGTTGGATTTGAATTCGATCATCACCCCACCTCTTTTGATGGATACGAACAGCATATCCTTTTAACTTGTATCGATCATATCTCCTCCATACGAACTCCGATTAACCTGAAATTTGAAATGTAGCCTCTCCTAGCATTAATCATCAGCTCCAATCGATCCTGTCCCGATCGGAGCCCGGTCAAATTTTGACGACATCCATCGCAGCCTTGTTTCCAATCGACTTCCAATCCTGATACCCATCCTTCCTTGTCAATTTGTTTGATATTCCGGCTTTGACCAAAAAGCGGGATAACATTTGCCCCCCAAAACATGCCTTGTGATAAGAAGGCGTGTTTTGAATAGTTTCCGAATCCGATATCCAAAGTCCATAGCCAATTCCATGCCCATCCAAACTCGAAGACTGAGTTGTTAGTCCATCCTTATTCAACAACCGAATCCAAGACCTCTCCGGGTCGATATCCAAATCCATAACCTCTCTGGGCTCTTGCCAAGCGCAATCCATACTCGACGACCGTGGTCCAGTGTCCCTGGACGTTGAGCTAACCTCTCCGGGTTCTTGCCAAGCGCAATCCACACCCGACGACCGTGGGCCAGTGTCCCTGGACGTAAGTAATGCCGTGGCTTAAGTCCTAAGCCAAATCCTGGTCGCTCCAGACCCTTGTTGAGCATAGTCCATACTCAACGACCTGAAAAAATAATCGATAATATGGGGCCTAAGTCCTAGGCCGAATTCTGGTCACTCCGGACCCTTGCCGAGCATAGTCCATACTCGACGACCCGAATGAGTCAATTTACCACGTTCGGGCAAAAAGACTCACCCCTTGCCAGGCATAATCCATACCCGACGACCGTTTATCAAAAACCAAAAAGAATTCAATCAAAATCCAATCCAAAATCCAATCCAAAATCCAAATAAAATCCGAAAATCAGAAATCCAAACCAACATCCGAAACAGAAAACCATCCAAATGAAAATCCAAACTAGAAAGAAAACAAAACCAGGAGTTCAAACCAAACTCCAAAACCAAACCAGAAAACCAAGTGTCCAATCCAAAAACAAAAGACAGATTTCGCAAACCATGACTTTGCGGTTTATCATCATTCAGAGCATGCCTAGGGGCTATCTCCGTCCCCATACATGTGTAAATGACTTGGTTGCTCGTCAATGGTTTGTTACTTATTTCATATTATCCTGGTCAATGGATAACCAATCGACCATCATTCCTGGGCCTTATGCCATCATGGCTTGAGGTGGGCGGTGGTTGCTCCTACTCCACCGCTGCATTCCGAGCCCCAACATACTGCCTCAATTGTCCATTCCTCACATGCTCCTCAATTATGTCCTTTAGGTGCCTACAACTGTTGGTATCATGCCCGTCCAAATCGTGGAAGAGACAATGCTTTCCTGATGCCCTTTCTCGTTCAGAAGGTTCTCTCCTAGCTGGCCTTCGGTAAGGAAGGCGATTCCGGGTTTCCATGTATATCCGCTCCAGCGTCTCGTTTAATCCTGTGTATGTGGAAAACTTTGGATCCTTCCATCGCTTCCTGGCCTTTCCTGAATCGTCTTCCAGCTTCCTTTTTCCTTTGTCTTTATCCGGGTTTCCGTTGGATGGTCCTCCACCCTCAGTCGCATTCACCTCCTTTAACTTTACCGATTATGGCAGTTTGAAGTTTGAGGTATAAACTAAACAACTCGAAATTCACCTCCTTTAACTTTAAATTAGTACATACGTCTTCTTGCCGAAGGAACCTTTCAGCTTCATGGAAGAATTCCCCGAGATCCAGTGGTGGGTCTCGTACTAAAGATACCTTAAAATCTGAATCCTCTCTGACTCCCGACACCGCCGCCATCAAAACCATTGATGGATCCGGCCGATCCACCGAAGCTACCGCCGCATTGAACCGAGTTAGAAAAGCCCTAAGCGATTCATCCATTCTTTGCTTTACCGATGTTAACGTCATCACGTTCTTAGGTCTTTTGATATGAACCCGAAACTGTCCCAAAAACCTATCCACCAATTCCCTCCAAGTCCTGATAGATCCTTCTTCCAGCTTCCTAAACCACATTGCCGCTAGGTCTGTCAAGTATAAAGGGAAACATCTGGCCATCACTTCCTCCGATGCCCCCAGCACTTCCATGTGCCTAGTGTATCTCATTAAGTGATCAGTTGGGTCAGCTTTGCCATTATATGCTTCCACACTAGGTAACTTGAACTTAGGTGGATTCTGAGCTACCCTGATTTCCCGAGCGAACGGACTCCTGTTCACTCCTTCCAAATCTCTATTGGTCAAACCTCCACGCATAGTCTTCCTAATGATTTCCACTAATCCAGCATTGCCTGTTAGGGGTTGCCCCCCATGCTCCCGAGGGAACTCCGGCACATATTCTTCATGTGGCTCATTAGCCACAACGTTGGCTCTAGCCTGCTGAACTCCTTCCAAAGGTCCTTTTGCGTTGGATCCTGCGGGCCTGCCCCCAAGCCCTTGTTGATTGCCTTCCAGTTCTGTATTCTGTCCTCCATTCAGTTCCGCAACCCTAGTTCCTTGTTCCACATTTGCAGTTGCTATAGTTGGTCCAAGGTTCTGTGTTCCTGCAGCTCTCATCTGCTAGAAGAAAGTCTGCATCATATCCTGTTGACTCTTCAGCAACCTCTCATGTAATGAATTTGCCATAGCTTCCATTTCGTCTTTGGTAATGTAAATCGAAGCTTGTCCTTCTCCAGCTCCGGAGGATGCCTCTTGACTTCCTCCCTGTTGACTTCTCTCAGCTCTTTGTCTTGTTTGTCGAGTCAATCTGAATCATTCAAACGTTCAAATCTAAACTTTGAATCTGGTATAGCGGGTGCTAGTTCTTCTCAGTGAAAGCACCAAAGTGTTTGCGGCAAAATTGGTCACAAACCCCAAGTGTTGTGAAAGCACCAGTGTGTGAATACAGATCAACAAATATTCAAACACAAATCTCAGATCTAAGCAAGAAACAAGCAGCAATCCAGAAATAATGAACAGTGACACACGATTTATAGTGGTTCGGCTATCTCCGGCCTACGTCCACTTCAAGGTTTTTATGATTTTATTGCTCGATGTTTGAAGATTACAATTCCTTATTGCGTAGTACAACAGACTTTATGATTATAATCTGAATCTAAGGCAGCAATGGTGATCTGGAGTAAATCTGGCAGAGTCTGGGCGCCCTTTAGCTCTCAAAATTGTCCGACCCCTTTTCTGAATGACCAGAGGCTCTATTTATAGGTGTAGGAGGCTGATATTTCGCCTAAATTGAAGGGAGACCAGTTCTGGCACGTGAGGGGGCCCACATGACCGCTTTCTGGAGATACGGGCCCACATTGGGATCGATTCGACCCTTGGTTCGAATCGATCAAGAAAGTACCCAAATGTGGCCAAACTTGGCGTGAACATTCTTCTATGCATATTCAAGCTCCTGTGAAAATCTCATAGCATTTGGACTTGTAGATCTCGAGTTATGATCGATTCAAGATTGCGTTTTTCGTTATATTGATTCGTTCGAATCGATATGGTTCGACTCCATAGGGTCGAATCCATGCTCCTGTACGTGAAAATGATGACGTGGTGCGTGTTCCTCGGGTCGATCCTTCTTTTTCTCTGAGTTTACTGGGTCGAATCCTGGGTTTTAGCCGCGTTTACTTGGTGGACTCGAGATGTTGGGTTCGAAGGTTCGCCTCCTTCGAATCGATGGAACCGGTACTTGTTCGAATCGATCAGGATATGCTACTGTGGATCGATTCGAAGTTGTCTCAACATGGGGATTCGAAGGTCTTCTACCTCGCTGGATTCGAACTGAAGGCATGCACGATGGAGTCGAAGCTAAAGTACTTCTCATGGATTCGAAGTAATCAGGGGAAACTTGTTGGAGTCGAGGTTGATGGATACGAAGCGATGTTATCTAATGGATGCGAACAACGGTCGTCTGATGGATTCGAATAGAGCGTCTTGATCGATTCGAACAGACTACCACTTCAGTTTCCTGATGGATACGAATCTGTTGGATTCGAATTCGATCATCACCCCACCTCTTTTGATGGATACGAACAGCATATCCTTTTAACTTGTATCGATCATATCTCCTCCATACGAACTCCGATTAACCTGAAATTTGAAATGTAGCCTCTCCTAGCATTAATCATCAGCTCCAATCGATCCTGTCCCGATCGGAGCCCGGTCAAATTTTGACGACATCCATCGCAGCCTTGTTTCCAATCGACTTCCAATCCTGATACCCATCCTTCCTTGTCAATTTGTTTGATATTCCGGCTTTGACCAAAAAGCGGGATAACAATTATCAAGTGTTCAAAAATAATAGTATTAAAAATCAATATATTAATTGTGATGAGTTAAAATTTTACATTAACTAAAATACTTTTATATTTAATAAAATAAAAATAATAATAATGATCACTACAGCTCTCGCAGTCCGATCGATTGAACCATTAGAATCTTTGATCTTGTACCAACACAGTTTCGGTTTTCGAAACTACGCTTAATGCGGTATAAACTAAACAACTCGAAATTTTCCAGTGGACTTTAGTCAATACTATTTTTTTAAGTGAGAGACAAGTGTTTGAAGTTTGAGCTATACAACCAATAATAGTAAAAAAAATAAGTACAAAAGATACATATATTATTATACTGAATTTATTTCAAGGGAATTAGGAAGAATGATAAACTTTGAAAAAAAATAAGGCTAAAAAATATCAAGCTTTATTTTTAGACTGAAGGACAGATGCTGGTTATAATTATTACTATATTTAATTTTTACATCATACAAAATGATAGTTATAACTAGCATTATATTCAGATTTACACCATACAAAATGCTAGTTACAATTAGCATTGTCCTTCAGCTTAAATTTACCACAAAAATCAACCATCAAAGAAAAACAACCAACATTAAATGATAATCTTACTAGCTCAACCGTGAGCACAAAATGAAAACACAATATACAAGTGAGCTTTAATCAAAAGCAACACCCATAAACCAACAACTTTCATCGGTTACAAGATTATTGACATCTAATGTGAACAAACTCACGAATATCTTCCACTTTTAAATTTGTACGATTCAAAAGTGGATAATTATATATCAAATTAAGAGGAGTTCAAGCACTTCACAATGGAAGAAATCGAAGGTGATTTGAGTTATTGAGCGAAAGTTACAAACATTTAAAAATTGAATAAATTTCAGCGCCGTACAAGTGAAAATACAAGTGAAAATACCAACATCTATTACAATCAAACACAATAATATAACCATTAAGCACAATACATTTCAAACACAATATTAACACTAATCAAATTTGACAAGCGCCATTGTCCCAGTGATTAAGTGATTTGGCTTTGGTTCGTGAGGTTACAAGTTTGAAACTTGCATAGTGTGATTCAAACATTTATTGACATGTGATACGTTGTCACAATGATTTGTTGTATATAAAGTACCATTTCAAAAAAAAACATTAATCAAATCTTCAATCATCTCAAAACATGTCCATCAGAGCACAATCACATAGTACACATACAACTTCCAACAATACAACATGTCCATCAAACACAATAATTTGACATATATGGTATATAAACATAAATAACCTAAATTATCCCAATGCTGATCAAGACCGTCTTCTTCTAAGTGCTACAAAAACATCTATGTAAGCTCTTAATATTGCCTCTCAAGCGCATCAATCTTTTCTGCCAACCTAGCTTTATCCCATGCTTCGTCGACCCTATAGGTTCCATCTCTATCTCTAGGTGTCTGCATTTTATATTTTAACTTAAGCCTAATTGCCACATTAATTAAATCAATTGGAAGTTTTTATATAGTTCGGTAGAAACAACTGTAAATTTGGACACATGTAATAGATAGTTTGATATAATACAATATTTGATAGATTTGAATTTGAACTACAACGTTATTTTATGGCTGAAGTTGAAAAAATACAAGGCTGAAATTTTAGTGAAAAAAATTGATTTTGATTAATACAAGTTTTGATATATTTTAAGTTTATTGATTTTGGTTTAATTTATTTGATATAATTTCAGTTTCGATATAATTAAAATTTTGGTATAATTTAGTTTTCATCTAAATTTAATCCTAGTATAATTTTAACTTTGATAAAATACTAATTTTGATACAAATTAGATTTTTATAAAATTTTAGTTTTGATGATTTTTGGTAAAGCTGAATTTAGCGAAAGTTGAATTTTTATGATAGTTAAATTTGATAAAATTTTAATTTTCTATATTTTGGTTTCCACAAAATTTCAATTATAATAAAATTTTAGTTTAAATATTGTGCATTTTTTTAATTTTAACTTTGGTAAATTATTAATTTTCATACAAATTTTATTTAGTTTTCATAAACTTCAATTTTGATGCAAGTTAATTTTTGCTAAGTTTAAACTTTTATTTAATTGTCAATAGTGACATGCGGTAAGACATGTTAAACTAAGATTCCATATAACTTGGGTTGGAACTCTTGAGACATTAAAAATGAGTACTCTGCTTAAATAAAGTACCACTCTTAAAAAGATAATATAATTTTTTAATTTTTCCACCATTTACATTTTAAATAAAGTTGATTTGATACACATTTTGAATTGTGCCCAAAACAGCTGTTCCAGTGGTAAGGCGCTCCGACTTTGGTTCGAAAGATCACAGATTTGAAACGTGTATAGCGTGATTTGAACCCCTAGACATATATTGATATGTAGTATGTTATGTACTGTCTAAGACTTGTAGTACTACTATGTACCACCTAATTACCCAATTTATAAAAGAAAATTTTGAATTGTAACGACATCTCAATATTGATAAACCTTGGAATTTTTTTTGAATTATCATGAAGTTTTTATGTAAGAGCCAAATTTCTGCAAATTTTTATATTTTATTTTCGTATTATTATAATTTTTATATAATATAATTTCTACATAATTTTAACTTTAATAACTATTAATTTAGATACAATATCGGTTTATTTTAGTTTTTGAATTAGAAGTATCTTGTTGTTAATATTTTTAACTACTATAAGATTTGGATTGATAAAATTTTAATCTTGATTTTAGTTTTTAATGTAATTTTGATTTGATTTTAATTTTGATAAACCTTGTTAGTTTCAATATAATTTTAAATTACGAAGGTATTTATTAATTGTTGAAATATACCATGTTAGTTTTTGGGGTCTTATTTTCAATTATGAAGCTACTTAATACCATATTTTGGTTAATGGGAAAAAATATCAAGTATAAAATTGTCAAGGACTACCAGCTTATGTGATAAGTGGTATGATGCTTTAGACTGAGATTCTAGTAGTCATGAGTTTAAACTACCAAGACATCAAAAATGAGTGCTTTGTTTGAACAAAGTACCACTTTTAAAAAGAAAATCACATATGTAATTATTTTACCAACATTTTAAACAATTACCGTAGGCATATTGCCACAGGTGGACCTACGATCTGTCCATTCAAATAGAGAAGAGCTAAATGTGCTAAAGACTTCATCTTAAGCTTCCTATGTTATTTCCGCATCTTGACTTTTCAACTCATAAAGCCTATCTTGATATTTTGATTGCATTGTATTTTTTATGTTTATGAGAATTCATATACGCATGCACGCATGCACATACACATACACACAATATATACACATACAGACGTATGTATTATTTGAATCGAGTTATAATGATGACTTTACAACAAATTTAATTGTAACATCATCAATCTATCCTAAGAGGCTGATTCCCTATGATGCTTGTCATACTGAAAAATAAAAACATTATCATATGCATATTATAATTCAATTACCTATTAAATAAATTTAAGAAGTAAATACTAGATCGTTACGATAATCTGCATAGGATCTCAAACCACCACATTATAGCTTTGGGTTTCGCCTTTTACATTATGCATTCTTTTCTGACCGTGCTTTAAACTCAACTGACTCTCATTATGCTAGAAGCTATTCATACAGTCCTCAGTTAGTGTTGGAGGCTTTTGTTAGTCTTTCTCATATTGTATACCCATTCACGATCTTTTACGAACGCTTTCATCTTTCGCACCTTCTTCACAACTTTTGATGAAACATCCTCTTTCCAATAATGATTAAACAATTACTACTTCCAAGATAAATCTATGATATATAATAGTACGGTTAACAGTAATTGAACATAAATTGTATTGTCTACCAAATAAGACTTAATAACCCTTCATAATTGAGAAGCACATTTATTTGCTAATGTAAAATCCATAAGTGTTTGAAAACCTCCATTCTACCATTTACTGAATGGACATCCCCATTTTTAGAAGATAGATAGAGAAATGTCAGTTAAATCATCTGTGTCATCATCATTGTGAAGTGAAAACCCCACTAAGTCTCACAAAACCCATGCTATTGACTATATTTTTCGTCAATTTTGGAATTGCACTACGAAAAGCAAAGGTTACTTGGTAATCATATAGTTTAAGAGCTAAAATGAATATTCAATGAGTAAACGACACAATATATAATGGTTCGGTAACTGCCTACGTCCATTGTGAATTATTCTTATTATACGACTCTCTTACAATTATAGAGAACTACAAGAAATACAATAAGATAAAATGGACGACCCAAGACTAATGTGGCTGCTAATCTTGAGGGCTTGTCGAGCTTAGGATTATAGACTGCAGGCTGTTATGAGCATCTGCTGCTTAGGGCAAGCTGAAGACACGAGGTCATGAGTGATTGATGGATTTTTTGGATAAATCAACCCTTGCGGGTAGCAACCAACAACAACCAAATGGTTGACTCTAGGCGGGTGTTGACTAAGAACCGAATGGTCGACTCTATGTGGAGATCAACAACCGAATGGTCGACCATATGCAGGTGGCAACCAACAATCGAACAGTCGCATGACGACCAACAACCGAATAGTCGACCCTTGGCTTTTGGCGACCAATAACTCATTTGAGCATTAGGTACTTATATTGGTCCAAACAGATACTGGGACGACCGAGATGATGCCGTAAAATCGACTGTAAAGGCGTTCTGCCATAGATATGATTAATGAGGGAAATCTAGCAAAGTGAAGGGAATCCGCGGTGGAGGTCAATATTAAAAGGGGTAGTCATGCCTTGTCCTTACTATTTAGGTAATGTTCATGCATAGTGGTAGCATGTCGCACAACATTCTCTATGTTAGAAGAGAACACACTTAGTTATACCTTTTTGTTAGCCTTGTCCATGTGCTGATGTAGCAAGGCGGACTAGGCAGGCCAGATTTTTCCCAAGGATATGGAAGAGGTGGGAAACCGCTAGAGGTTATGCTGAAGGAATGGGCAGAGATGAGCAGGTTTGATAGCGCTGCTGATGCAAGTCAGGCTCAAATGTTCCAAGGCATAAGTCGTGACCGACTTAAAGAAGTTATGAGTTGTGACCAACTTATCGGAGTAGAAGGCCTAACTCATAACCGACCCAGTGAAGCGATAAGTCGTGACCGACTTAACTGGGGAGAAGGCATAAGTCGTGACCGACTTATCGGAGTTGAAGACATAAGTCGTCTACGACTTAACTCGAACGGGTTCCGACCTAAAACTGCAGGAGGAGAAACACAAGTTGAAGGCTTAGGTCGGCAATGACTTATGGGAAGTGTTGGGTTACGACCTAAAACTACAGGAGGAGCAATGCAAGTTGAAGGCTTAAGTCGGCAACGAATTAAGGGAAGTGTTTTGGGTAGTGTACGACTTAACAGAATAGGTGATAAGTCGTTACCGAGTTACGACTTAGTTAAGTCGTCAGGATTTCTTAAGTCGGGAAGAAGTATCTCGTAAGTCGTAAGTCGCTGCTATCTCGAGTCGTTGGGTGTTAAGTCGCTGAAGCTTGGGCCGTAGATTCTTATACCGCTTTACCCTAAGACGTTGATTCTTAAGTCGTGGAAAGATGATGTTGTGTTGCTTTGTTAAGTCGTCATCTGTTAACTCGTAGCATTGTTAAGTCGTTAGTTTTAAGTCGTGTGTCGATTGATACTTTACTGATGTGTTGTATGTCATTTAATTCATTTGTGTTGAGTTGTTGTACTTAAGTCATAAGTCGTGGTGCTTGAGTCGTTGTTTGTAGATGAGTTGAGTCGCCGCTGTGGATAAGTTGTCGCGAGTCATGATGAGTCGTAGTCGTTGTTTGTAGATTTGTGTTGTAATTTGTAACTTCTATAAATAGGCCGGTGGTGCCATTTGTAATATTTTAGTTGATTTGAAATAAAACTCTTGTTTTGTTAGCTTTGTGCTTTCGCCAAATTAGTAGTCGAGTGTAATCTCCTATCTCCTCTTTCGGATAATCGAGTGCGCTCGATTCAACGATTGTAGAAGCCGATTTGCGGAATCAAGTGCACTTGATCAACGCTCGAAGAATTGAAGATCTCTCCTCACGGTATCGTGCGCGATCAACGTGTCAGAGATAGCTAGAATTCGGTATCTTCGGATCAACGAATTTGGGCTATTCAGTATTCATCAATCCACCGATTACTACATTCATCGATCTACATTGTTTTTTTGTAATATCCGCTACGTCAGTTTGGTATCAGAGCTTGTTTTAGCCAATCATAGATAAATCAAGTCTTGGAGCCAATCATCTTGAAGAAGTTTGAATCGAAGTGAAGATTTGAGTTTTTGTTTATCACGGCCGAGAGCAAGTTGAAGTTGTTCGACTTTGTATTGAAGTTTAGAGATCGGATCTTATCATTTGGAGAAGTTGTGTTCATCGTGTTCATCGCGATTTGCAACGAAGTGGGAGTTTTCGATCCATTTCATTTTGGATCAAAGTCCGAAAGGTGTTTGAATTTTGAAGTGTTGAAGAGTTTTGTGAAGTTTTCAAGTATGCCGTCGAGAAGAGCTAATCGTCACCAAAACGTAGAAGCTTTGTATCGAAGAGAAGAAGCTGATGAGATGGAGCAAAGAATCAATGAAAACTTTAGTGAAAAGCTTAACGAAGGAATTGGTCGGTTAGAGAAGATGATGTTAGAAATGAACCAAAGTCGGAGAAGGGTTTCACCTGAATCTAACCATGGGGAAAGTAGAGTCTCACCACAATCCAATCGAGACAGAAGTATTGATGATGATCAAAGGCGTGGGAGGAACGTGAATGATCGTGAACGGAGGAACGTAGATAGAAGGGATGATGGTGGAAGACGTGATGGTAGTAGAGATGTGAGTGGACGAGATAGACGACGATATACATCGGATTGTGACGAAGAGTATGATGGTGGTAGTGTTCATGGACGAGGACGTGGACAAGGAAGAAATCAGTCGGAGTACGATCACAAGTGGGAATCTGGGATGAAGACTGAAATTCCAGAATTCAAAGGTGGTATGCAAGCTGAGGAGTTTTTAGATTGGGTGGCTAATGTTGAAGAAATTTTTGATTTCAAAGAAGTTCCCAAACATCGTAGAGTAAAGTTGGTTGCTACAAGGTTGAGGGGTAGAGCTTTGGCATGGTGGCAGCAAACCAAGCTTACACGTGAACGAATGGGGAAATCAAAAGTTGAATCTTGGGAGAAGATGAAGAAATTGATGAAGGCAACGTTCTTACCTTACAATTATCAAACTCTGATGTATCAACGTTTGCAGAACTTGAGGCAGGGCACAAAGTCTGTTAACGACTATGCTGATGAATTCTATCAACTGATTGCAAGGAATGATATTATGGAAACGGAAGAGCAGCTGACATCTAGATTCATTGGGGGACTGAGAATGCAGATACAGGATATGGTTAATATGTTCGATCCAAGATCTATGGCAGAAGCACATCAGAAAGCATTGGCTTGGGAGAAACAGGGACGACGAGGAGGTGGTGTGTTTACAAATTCCAATAATCAAGTGAAGGGTGTTAGTGGAAGTTCTAATGTTTCAAAAGCTGTTGCAAAACAAGTTGTGAATGAGGTTGGAAAGATGAAAGTCAATAATGGTTTCAAGTGTTATAATTGCCAAGAAATAGGCCACAAAAGTAGTGAATGTCCAAAGCCGAAGAAGAGAGCTATGATAGCGGAAGTTGAGGATGAAGAAGCTGAATGTTCCAATTCACCACCTGATGAGGAGGAAGAAGAAGTGTCGGGAGACGAAGGTTACAATCTAATGATGAAGAGGTCCTGTTTAACACCAAAGCAAGAGGAGGATTGTAGTTGGTTAAGGAGCAATATTTTTCAGTCAACATGTACCATTCTGGGGAAAGTTTGCAAATTTGTTATTGATGCTGGAAGCTGTGATAATATAATTTCTTCAGAAGCTGTGAGGAAGTTGGCGTTGAAGACTGAGAAACATCCAAAACCGTACAAGCTAGCTTGGTTGAGGAAAGGCGGGGAGGTGAAGGTTGGACGAAGGGCTTGTGTGAAGTTTTCAATTGGAAAGAAATACAAGGATGAAATCTGGTGCGATGTGGTAGATATGGATGTCTGTCATTTGTTGCTGGGGAGACCGTGGCAGTATGATAGGGCGGTGCAACATGATGGGCGTACCAACAGTTACAGTTTCATGTTTGAAGGCACAAAGATTACTCTAGTTCCAAAGAAGCGACAACAGGAGGAAAACAAGTTGGAGGAGATTGAAGAGCTTAAAACTTTGTTATCTTTGAAGGAGTTTGTGAAGGAAGTAGAGGAGGAACCTGAAGTGTTTTTGTTGATTGTGCGAGAGAGCAGTGAAGAGGTTGAAATTCCGGAAGAAGCGAAGCCAGTTTTGAAAGAATTTGACGATGTATTTCCAGAGGAGTTACCAACGGAGTTGCCACCGTTGAGGGATATACAACATCAGATAGATCTTGTTCCAGGAGCTGTGTTGCCACATAGACCACATTATCGAATGAGTCCAAAGGAACATGAAGAACTGAGGAGGCAAGTGGAAGAATTGCTTGAACAGGGGTGTGTGCAGGAGAGTTTAAGTCCTTGTGCTGTACCAGCTTTATTGGTACCCAAAAAGGATGGAACGTGGAGGATGTGCACAGATAGTAGAGCATTGAATAAGATCACAGTCAGATACAGATTTCTGATGCCGAGGCTTGATGATCTATTGGATCAAATTAGTGGGTCTGTAATCTTTTCTAAGATTGACTTGAAGAGCGGTTATCATCAGATTCGCATTAGACCAGGGGACGAATGGAAGACATCGTTCAAGACGAGGGAAGGATTGTATGAATGGCTGGTAATGCCGTTTGGACTATCAAATGCACCAAGTACATTCATGAGGGTGATGAACCAAATTTTCAGCCCATACATTGGGAAATTTGTGGTGGTTTACTTTGATGATATTCTGATCTACAGTGCTAGTAAAGAAGAGCATGTTCAGCATTTGAAGAAAGTGTTAATTATTCTTCGTGAAGAACAATTCTATGCTGCAATGAAGAAATGCATGTTCATGACGCATAGTGTTTTATTTCTGGGATATGTTGTGTCAAGAGAAGGTATCCAGGTGGACCAGAATAAAGTTGAAGCAGTCAGAAATTTGCCACAGCCGAAGACAATAACCGAAGTGAGAAGTTTTCATGGGCTAGCATCATTCTACCGAAGATTCATTCCACACTTCAGTAGCGTGATGGCACCGGTTACTGATTGTATGAAGGGGAAGCAGTTTTCTTGGTTGGAGGAAGCCGGGGTTGCTTTTGAGCGAATCAAAGGACTCTTGACGTCTGCACCAATTCTAGTATTACCAGATTTTCAGCTAGTGTTTGAACTGCACACTGATGCATCCAAGGTTGGGATTGGAGGAGTGTTGAGTCAGAGGGGACGTCCTATTGCATATTTTAGTGAGAAATTATCAGGGGCGAAGATGAGATACTGTACATATGATGTGGAGTTTTATGCTATGGTGCAAGCTATTAAACACTGGAGACATTATCTATTTCAGAAAGAGTTTGTTCTTTACACTGATCATGAGGCATTAAAGCATTTACAAGGGCAAGACAAGATTTCAGCGAGACATGCATCGTGGATTGCATATCTGCAACAGTTTACTTTTGTTGTTAAACACAGGTCAGGGGTGACGAATCGAGTGGCTGATGCTTTGAGTAGGGGGAGCCATTTGTTGACTACACTGAAAGTTGAGGTGACAGGGTTTGATGTGTTGCCAGAATTATTTGCGATGATCCTTACTTTGCGAAGTGTATTGATAAAGTCAAGGAGGGAAAGACGGATGAGTTTATGATGGTAGACGGTTTTCTATTCAAAGGAAATCGATTGTGCATACCTGATTGTAGTTTGAGAATGAAGATTGTAAAAGAACTACATGAAGAAGGACATGTTGGGAGAGACCGTACATTACAATTGATTTCGCAATCTTACTTTTGGCCATCGATGAGGAAAGAGGTGGAGAGGTTTGTTGAGCGATGTCATATCTGTCAGGTTTCGAAAGGAACTGCGACTAATGCTGGTTTATATATGCCGTTACCTGTACCAACTAAACCATGGGTTGATGTAAGTATGGACTTTGTGTTGGGGTTGCCAAGAACATAGCGTGGAAACGATTCCATTTATGTGGTGGTTGATCGATTTTCAAAAATGGCACATTTTATTGCTTGTAAGAAGACGGCGGATGTTGTTCATGTTGCTCAGTTGTTTTTCAAAGAGGTATATAGACTTCATTGATTGCCAGAATCTATTGTGTCGGATAGGGATACTCGTTTTCTGAGTCATTTTTGGCTAAGTTTGTGGAAGATGGTGGGAACGAAGTTGAATTTTAGCAGCGCTTATCATCCGCAAACGGATGGACAGACAGAGGTTGTGAACAGATCATTGGGAAACTTGTTGAGATGCCTTGTGAAAGATAATCTGAAGAGTTGGGACATGAAGTTATGCCAGGCAGAGTTTGCTCATAATCATGCAGTGAACCGTAGTACGGGTTTCAGTCCATTTCAGATAGTATATTCAAGCTTACCGAAGGGACCGTTGGATTTAACGGTAGTGCCACAATCAAAGAAGACAGTTAAGAAAGCTGCTGATTTTGTTGATGGATTAGCGGAATGTCATGAAATCGTTCAAGAACGATTGGAGAAAGCAAATACGAAGTACAAACGAGCTGCAGATTTGAAACGAAGGAATGTTGAATTTCATGAAGGTGATTTGGTTTATGCAGTGTTAACAAAAGATCGTTTTCCAGTAGGCGCTTATAACAAGTTGAAAGCCATAAAAATTGGTCCGGTGGAAGTCGTGAAGCGAATTAATGAAAATGCTTATAAATTGAAGCTGCCAGATGATGTGTATACGTCTGACGTATTCAATGTTAAGCATCTCGTACCATATCATGGGGATGAGTTCGTTGTGGAAGATGAAAGGGAAAATTCGAGGACGAATTTCTTTCAACCAGGGGAGGATGATGCAAGTCAGGCTCAAATGTTCCAAGGCATAAGTCGTGACCGACTTAAAGAAGTTATGAGTCGTGACCAACTTATCGGAGTAGAAGGCCTAACTCGTAACCGACCTAGTGAAGCGATAAGTCGTGACCGACTTAACTGGGGAGAAGGCATAAGTCGCGACCGACTTATCGGAGTTGAAGACATAAGTCGTCTACGACTTAACTCGAACGGGTACCGACCTAAAACTGCAGGAGGAGCAACACAAGTTGAAGGCTTAGGTCGGCAATGACTTATGGGAAGTGTTGGGTTACGACCTAAAACTACAGGAGGAGCAACGCAAGTTGAAGGCTTAAGTCGGCAACGAATTAAGGGAAGTGTTTTGGGTAGTGTACGACTTAACAGAACAGGTGATAAGTCGTTACCGAGTTACGACTTAGTTAAGTCGTCAGGATTTCTTAAGTCGGGAAGAAGTATCTCGTAAGTCGTAAGTCGCTGCTATCTCGAGTCGTTGGGTGTTAAGTCACTGAAGCTTGGGCCGTAGATTCTTATACTGCTTTACCCTAAGCCGTTGATTCTTAAGTCGCGGAAATATGATGTTGTGTTGCTTTGTTAAGTCGTCATCTGTTAAGCATTGTTAAGTCGTTAGTTTTAAGTCGTGTGTCGATTGATACTTTACTGATGTGTTGTATGTCATTTAATTCATTTGTGTTGAGTTGTTGTACTTAAGTCGTAAGTCGTGGTGCTTGAGTCGTTGTTTGTAGATGAGTTGAGTCGCCGTTGTGGATAAGTTGTCGCGAGTCATGATGAGTCGTAGTCGTTGTTTGTAGATTTGTGTTGTAATTTGTAACTTCTCTATAAATAGGCCGGTGGTGCCATTTGTAATATTTTAGTTGATTTGAAATAAAACTCTTGTTTTGTTAGCTTTGTGCTTTCGCCAAATTGGTAGTCGAGTGTAATCTCCTATCTCCTCTTTCGGATAATCGAGTGCGCTCGATTCAACGATTGTAGAAGCCGATTTGCGGAATCAAGTGCGCTTGATCAACGCTCGAAGAATTGAAGATCTCTCCTCACGGTATCGTGCGCGATCAACGTGTCAGAGATAACTAGAATTCGGTATCTTCAGATCAATGAATTTGGGCAATTCAATATTCATCAATCCACCGATTACTACATTCATCGATCTACATTGTTTTTTTTGTAATATCCGCTGCGTCAGCTGCTCAGAATGATATGAGGGCCAACTGTAAGGTTTCTTGCGGGGGCCCTATTGCACCTGGGTTGGAAGGCCATGCCCGAGGCAATCTAGAGATGCATTGATCAACGGACGGGCCGATGTAGGTGCTTGAGTCAACAGACTGTCTGAGAGCCAGCTGGTCATAAGAGGATGGTTGGACGATGAGGACCGGGCCAAGTGCCATGGATGCCTTACTTTGCTTATTAAGTTTGATAGTTGGTTGCTGCCTCGGGGTGCATTGGCTAAGGGGCTGACCTGAAGTCGAGTAGACAGGCTGTTTGGGAGCCAACTGGTCATAAGAGGATGACCAGATGATAGGACTGGGCCAAGTAGCATGGATGCCTTACTTTGCTTATTGAGTTGACAGTTGGTTGCTGCCTCGGGGTGCATTGGCTGGGGGGCCGACCTAAAGTGCCATGAGAGGACAAATTGATAGGGGTCCAACCTGGATGGCAGTCGAGGGAGACTTGCTGGCTTGTTTCTGATTCTTGAGTAGCTTGGGGTAGGTTGTTCTGGGCCCAAGCAGGCACAGGCAAAGTGGATCAAGCTTAGGAAACTTGATTAGCCTATCTTCTTACTTATGAAAAATTGGAATAACAATGGCTTTTTAACACCCGTTTTAGCAACACTAATGTAAAAAAATTGATTTGACTAGTTCTCTTTTAAACCAAATCAACAAAATTAGGGTAATAATCTAATTTTAAGGCCTAAATGCTCAATATAAGTTAGAAATCAATTGTAGTCACCAAATCTGGACTGCATAAATCATGATATTCTTCGGATTTGTTATATGAGATTAGGTAGTATTTATTTTTCCTATACAAATGATGTGAGAATGAGAATAAATTAACTTTAAATACCTGATTTTATGTCTAATGAAGCTTTTTGCACATCTTCTATTTTCCGCTATGTCTCTGCTATAACTTTTAGCACCTTTACCGCTATAGAATCACTAAGTGCTTTAACTATATAACATCATCATTATGATGACCACTATCGAAATTTAGCTTAATGCGACCTTCAAAATAATAACTAAAAATGTGGGTGCTTCTTGTTTGACAAATTGAACCTTCAATGCCTTCTTTTTCACCTTTTCGACGTAACCCAAATACCTTCACACGGAGAAGTGAAATATTATATATAACATTCTTATGATGATTGTGTTGGATCATATGCGTTGGTAGTGGGGTAAACAAGGAAATCTTAAAAAGTCCTTTTATTAATTTGCACTAGATCGTGTTTTGTGTTAACACGAATAATATAATTTTCACTAAATCATATTTAGTGAATTTTATAAAATAGTATTGTATTTTAATTATATTAATTTACATTAAAACATTTGTATTTATATAATGTGATTTATATTTCTTAAGTGCTAAATTCAACGTTATGTTATTTCACTTATGTTTAATTCGTGTTTAATTTATAATGTATATGCGTTCACAATGCAAACATAGTAAGTATTATAAGCATGACATATTATTTGAGGTGTAAATAAATAAGTAAATTCCACATGTTTAATTAATAACCATTGAGATCTAAGGTTATCGTATTTATGGTAAGGTGTGAAGTGATGACAATTTAAAATGGGACAAATTATACATGCAGTCAATAACCAACACACACATATCTAAATTAGGTTTAATTATTTGACCATTAATTAATTTATGCAATATTTTATATTTATTAGATATGTGCATATATAAGATACACACACACATGTATAATAAATGTTTTTGTTTTATAATTTGTATGTAAATAAATACTTGACTTGTTTAACATTTAGTTTTTTTAATTAATTTTTATTACAAAAACCTATAAGTTATATATAATATTTTATATTTAAAACCATATTATATGTATACAAAAATATGATTGTTTTAATTAAACTGTGAAACACACACACATACATATATTATTAAATAAAAATTTATTTTGTTTTTTATATAGTCGAAAATAGAAATAATTTTTTTTATAAAATCAAAATGTTAAAGCACGTATGCTTTATTTGAAACTGAAAAACTATATACATATATACATATATGAACACAACGAGCTCATTTTTAAAATTAATTGATTTTTTCAAAATCTATTATATACATACATACATATATATACACACACACACATATATATATATATGCATGCATGTATGTATGTATGTATTAATTACAATAAATATATATAAATTAAATAATTTTTGAATTTTTTTTGTTAATTTTTGTAGCAAAAAAAAACATGAAGAAGACGATGAATTGGTTGAACATCATTTATGAATGATTAAGTGAAATGTGTACCTTTGATCCTACCAGTTATCAACACCTAGTTTTCATCAATCTCCTTATTGAATTTCAAATTCCTTATATTTAAACTAAGGTTGCAAATATCTCTTTACGGCTTCACCAATTCTTTCTTCTTATTTGAGCAATGAAGGCTAGGTTTTCTATTTCTTGTTGTATACGAAGTAGAGAGAAAGTGGAGCTGTAAATAGCCAACCACATATTAAAACTTCCTATAACTTTAAACCTTCAAATCCATGAAACTAAACCCTAGCCCCCTCTCTTTCCTTGCATAGCCGGTCCTCTTTATGGGGATAATGGATTTCAGGCCTAATTAACTTAACAATTAAATTAATTACTTAAGTCTAATTTTAATTAAATCAACATATAATAATTGTACATCATTTTAATTAATCTTTATGATTCAAATAATTAATTAAAATGCAATGAAAAATCAATACAAAATTTTTGTTAATTTTCTTATTAATTTATAGCACTCACAAATTAATCTAAAATTGGATGAACTCAAAAATTAACCGACAACATGGTTTTGTTGACTCCGTGGTGTGAATTTGGTAGTTGGCCAACATTTAAACAATTTAAATACTGAAACTTGTATGGACTTTAATGTAGTATAGTATCAGGCACAAGTTTAGTTGCTTATAGAATATTTAGGCAAAATCCAGTTTCTAAACTATATTAAGCTACACCTGATAACAATATTTTGTGCATGTATTCTTTTCGCCATCATTTTATCACTAAAATATCTATAGTTGGTCAAAGACTCTAATAATATTCGTAGTTAATTGCATAAACAACTTTAAAATCCTTAATTCAATAAGATAACATTTATCGATTACCTTGTTTACTCTGACCAAATAATTTGACTTTAACTTGATTACCGATTACGATAATACTTGTAACGACCCGTATTTTTAACGATTGGATATTTAAATAATTGATTTAAATATTGAATTGTTAATTAATTAATTGTCCTAGAAATATGATTTTTCGCATATGATCGAATCAGGACTCGAGACCACTTCTGTTGAGTTCGTATTGACGTTGCGAATTAAAATAAGTATAAGCATCGCTATATTTGGATATTGGACATTCGATGGCCGAAATGATCTCAAAAAGCGCAAAATTATCATCCCGGAGTGTTGTCTCAGATAGCGATGAAGTTTACACCATCGAGACTAGAAAAATAAGGTGATGTATGCAAACGAGTTTCGTCGCGATTGGACGTACTGTGTGATCGTGCGAGCATAAAACGTACGACTGTTTATTTGAGAATTTAAATAAACAAGTAATATAATATTATTTAAATAAGCCAATAATAAAATCCTCCTTATCTCTAATCACTGTTCCATTAAGAAGTGAATTAAAGAATGGCTGCCACTCTCTTATCATGTTCAAAAATTAGAATCGGCTGATATACTCCATGATAAATCACGAGATCACCTTCGTTGAACTCGTATCGAAGAGAGCTACGCGCTTATGGCCTCGATATGGGATGTGGCAGTGATGGCTGAGATCGACCTCTTCCATGGCTGATCAGGGTTTCACTTGTCTGAATAATGAAGCAACGATAGGTGAAATGGATGGAATTGTGAGGAATGCGGAATATGGATCTTAAGGCTAGAATGAACACTAGGGGGGTGTGAATAGTGTTTATAAGAAATTACTAAATCTTTTTGAGTTATTGTTGATTTT
The DNA here is from genome assembly GCA_030737815.1 of Allium fistulosum. Lineage (NCBI taxonomy): Eukaryota > Viridiplantae > Streptophyta > Magnoliopsida > Asparagales > Amaryllidaceae > Allium > Allium fistulosum. The sequence goes on from CM060908.1 coordinate 371,932,173, forward strand.
TACACAAATGTATGCATTCAGACACAGATATAATCACATAATCAAACACAGATGCAGAAATAAAGTAAATGCAGTAAAGGAAAGAACACACCGGATTTTATACTGGTTCGGAGTTACCCTACATCCAGTCCCGCACAGCTAAGTACGGATTTCCTTTCAAAAGCAATTGTACAATTACACCCTCGGTTTCAAGGCTACGAGGTACACCCTCCAGAATCACAATCCTCTGGGTAGAGATACTTGATTTCCGGGGCAACAAGTTCACCCAATTGATTTCCAAGGCTACAATCACACCTTTTCTTGCTTGATTGATTTCCAAGGCTACAATCACACCTTTTCTCGCTAGATAGATTACAAAGAAGCCTATAACTCTGAATAGCACTGGGATCTTGTTGAGATAGTGATAGAGAATCAGACCAGAGATGATCTAGTTAGATTCAATGTTGATTTCGGCAGAGTGATGATAGGATTTTGAATAAGAAAATGTGGAAGAAGAAGAGAAGTGAAAAACCAGAAAATCTGATATAAAATTCGTTGAAACCAACCCCTATTTATAGAAGAACAACAGCCATGTCTATTCATGAAAGGTTATGGCGAATGGACACTTCTTTTGAAATTCAAATTTTTGGTCCTAACTGACACTATGTCGACATGGGGTACTAGGGCATGTCGACATCCCAAAGGAAATTTTGATGTTTTGTTTTTCTTTGAAAATAACCTTTATCTTATATTAAAACTATTTTAAACTTTATTAATATACTTGACTATAGATAAAATACATAGATAAATATAGAGAATAATATATATAAAATTTTACTATAATTTTATATTTAAATCTAAGTAAATATTAAAAGTTAAATATATTAAAAGATAGTTTAAAACAAACGAAGTTTAAAACAAGAATTTATTTAAGAACAAAATCAAAGAATATTTTTTAAGGCTAAAACATCCTTTTGAAAATCATTTGAAAAGATAATTTTTAAGGCTAAAACATTTTGAAAAGCAGTTTTGAAAATCATTTTGAAGTAGTTTTGCAAGCTTCTTCCTGCAGAATACCTCATCATACCAGGACTCGAGAACTTGTACAAAACCAGGATGTTCGTGGGTTTGTAAGCCACTTGTCGTAGGTTTGTAAGCTACTTGTCGTGGGTTTGTAAGCCACTAAAAAGGTAGAAATGGGTTCCATCCCAAATGAAAATACGGAATGAAGATTTTAGTGTTATTGTGAAGTTTTAACATAATTCTAGACTCAATACTTATCTTGAAATCTTGAACCCTTGATAATCTTGATATTATTGATACTCATGAGTCTTCAATCTTGATATCTTGAATCTCTATACTGTACAGTCTTCATTCTTGGTACCTGCATTGTTAAATCCTGCATATACATATATATCTAAACTATAATGTTAGTATTTATATTTTATAATCTTATTCTAAGGTTGTTGTCATCAAAACCATCAACTCATGGACTAACAGGAATGACGGAGTTTCTCTTGGCGATGTGCTCCTCCCCACACTAATCGCCAGAGGTCCGCACCCCTTAGATGAATCACGACCTGGAACTAGGTTAAGCATGTCTGGATGACACATTTTGATAGTGGGCTCCGAGCTTGGGGTTTTGATGTCGACAAGTCGAGCGTTCAACGAGAAGAACAACGGCACAAACAACATTTAATTCGGTGGAGGAAGCTCCGTATCATTGAGGGGACATGCACAGCCGGATGTTGAAGAGTGTGTGCATGTATAGGAAGGAAGGAAGAAAGACTAAGGGGTGTGGAGGTAATTAAGTGATTAATATTTGTAATTAGTTGTTATTTTAGTAATATATGTCGATTCTTATATAATTCATATCTTTTGCATAAAAGGTCTATTTTGGATGCGGTTTCTTGTGTTGCGCTTGTAATAGAGAACTCTACGACTTGGAGTTTATTTGGTCAGCTTTTGTTGAGGTGAGTGATAATGCCTCTCATCATACTATGATTGTTAGTATAGTATTAAAATGACATTTTGAAATGGTTTCTAACTTTAAAACGTGATTTTTAATATATTTAAGCCTACATCTTATTTTAAAAAGGATTTAAAGTGTTTTAAAATGGTTTTAAGTTAAATAACACATTTTTCCCATTGGCACTTTATTTTGACGATATTGATAGATTTAGGCTATTTCTGATATTAATCCCATATTGGTTGCTTGAATGTATTGTATTGCATTATTATAAATGTATGTCGGCTATTATAGAAATTTCTATGCTTGTTGGTTGCATGTATGCTTGTGTTCTAAGTTTGGTTGAAACACCGTTCAAAGGTGATATAGTATTAGGAAATATCCCATAGGATAAGATTTCATACACAGAGTTTCTTGCACCCTAATTAGTCTAAAGACGAAGGATGGACTTAGGGATGTGCTTCAGATTTCAGGATGGATGTCGGACGTTTTCAATTGGTTTGTAGTTAACCACTTTTATCTAAGTACATGACCAAAATGGTCGTTGTCGATTACTCTGTAGTGGTCGATACCTACCACTATTGATGATGGCGAATTTGGCCAATTTTGACATGGATAATAGAGAGGCATCAAGGAGTGGGATGAGATGGTTCTTTCGATCAATGTTTGATTTTGGTGTTATTGCTCGACGTGTTGTTTTGGTGGTGAAGTGAAGTTGTGATGCTTCGATGGGATGACTTCACGATTCGACGATGATGATTCCATGATGGGAAGTGACGGCTTAGATGATGGATAGTTGTACTTTGAGATGCGGAGCAGTAGACTTAGAGTCGATTGAAAGGAACTATGGAGGAAGGGTTTTGGATGCACGACGATATTCTACGACACACGATGATGGTCTAGAATAGTTCCAAACCAAGATTACTTCAAACGAGAGTTGTGACGACAATTCCAGGATATGCTCTGCTGGTGATGACATGTGCAAAGAGATTATTGATACTCAAGATGATGGGGTACACTCGTGAGATAATGGTATATGAGGATGTGATCAGAGTCTGTTGACATTAGGACCTGATCTGCCCGTACCCCAGAGTCCGTCGATGTTAGGACCCAGGTAGGGTTATATACTATAGTCCATTGACGTGAGGACACAATGATGATATGGTAGAGTTCATTGATGTTAGAACCTGTCTATAACCCGATGGATCGAGTGGCCGGGGACGTTGAGTAGTCCTTAATGATGAGATGGAGTATATGAGTATCATATATCCAATACGTTGAGTGAATGAATGTGAGGATCGATGATGGATGCTATGTTTTGCTTGATTGTTTATCACCTTAGTGATGTCACACGATGGAGGTATTATCGATGCAGATATTTAGACACTCATTAGTACTTTGATGTATATTACACCCATGATGACTATGATAGGGTAGCATATATCTTATAATATGTGCTAATTCTGTGGATGCTGAGATAGGTCAGGTATGATTCTCTGTACCCTCTATTCCATATACTATACTGACTTTTATAGTGTTTTGAGATTATTTATCGCTCACACCAGACTGTTGTCTAACTTGAGGTATTATGCTTTACTACTTCTTATCTCGGGTATTCTTAAATGAGTAGACTAGATAATAGGTGTAAACAACACTTGGAGCTGTGCAAATGGACTAGCAAGAGGTGACACTTTCTCATATTTATATTATGAGCTTATTATTGTCTATTCTGCCGTGTGACATTGTGGAGCCTTGATAGTGTTTGACTTATTATTATTAGAGATAGCTTATCAGTTGAGTTTATTTATCAATTGTATAAACTCAATTGCTACTTAATATAACTGTATTAGCTTGTACTCTAATTCCGTGGTTCATGCAGATATTATTGTCTCGCCTCTTTTATATCTGTGATGACTGTTATATCATATTCAATGTGCTGTGAGATATATGATAGGTTCTTTTGTTGTTTGATGTTTTCTTTCTCTTCTCTTCTCTTCTATTATCTTCTCTTCTATTATCTTCTCTTCTATTATCTTCTCTTCTTTTCTGTTCCTTTTCTTTACATGATTAGCCTGAGTTGATACCATGATCCACTAGAGATAGGGTAGAAGTTGCTGCCTTAGATTGAATCGAGAGTATGCTTATATACGAGATAGTGCGTATTTGTTATATATTTTTATTTTCAAAACTATATAGTAGCATATATATTGTATAAGTTTTATTGCACACACGAGCACTATTGATGCAGTTTTCCTCTATAAGAGACTGATCATTCTTATTATGTATAAGAGTTATCTGGCATACGAGAAATGCCGCTACTGACTCTATTTTAGAGTGGAGGAGTAGGCATGATCGGGGCCACTAACCTCGATTTACAGAATATGTTTGCTGAGTTGGTGCTAAATGTTATTCTAGAATGCTCAAATTGCTCTAAATTATTATGGTGTTCAAGTTCAAACTCCTAGAGTTGACTTTGCCGAGCCATATAAAGACTAAATGAGTTTAAGAGGCAGACTATTCCTTGGAACGAAGTCGACTATTAAGGTGCAAGACATGATGGATCTTGGCGAAAGGATCTTCGATGATTGGGAGTTAGATTATGCAATAAGGTAGAAGTTAGCCTCTTGATCACTCCAGGGATGAACAATGAATTGGTGGGGTTCCCTTATAGCTTTGACTCCCGAGGATCACTTTACTTGGGGTTAGTTCATAGTTCGCATCGGAGAGAAATTTATCTCGACTTTTCAAAAGTCGATGTTGTTTAAAAAGTTCGCCATCTTGAAGTATGACGACATGTCTGTGTTGGAGTATATGACCGAATCCGATGTTTTGTCGAAGTACGGTCTATCTTACATTGATACTTCATTCAGAAAGAATAAAGAATTTATCATTGGGTTGAGTGATCATCTTGGGAAGCGATTGATTGGTTGTTTTGATGAGAGTTTTGAGAAGTTGATCGAGAAGGCTTTACGATGTGAGAGCCTATACCCAGTGTAGAAGGATTGTCCCAACAAGCTGAGCAGGGACAAACTAGGGAAGCATATGCATTGAATGTCGTTCCGATTTCATCGAGTGCTCCATCGGCAAAAGAGAAGAGAATGGCATTACCATTTGAAGTATGCTTTCCATTTATGGTGTTTCCACATGTGTTTTATTTGACATCGAGGTTTCATATTCCCTCATATCTAGTAATCTAGTTAATACATTGGGATTGAGATCTGAAATTGTTAACCAACCTTTAATTATGAAAAACCTTGTTGGGAGCCTAACCAGCCTATACATGGTTTATCTAGACTTAGCCTTATCCGGTCACGGATGTCTGTTTGTTATTGATTGTTTTGGGGTTAATTGGGTTCAGTATTATAGTTTGGGAATTGGCTGGCTGAAGGGGTACGAAATAGTGGTGGATTGCGAGAGGCCATTGTTGACGATAAAGATTGAGATAAGCGGAAGGTAGTGTTCGGCTGCCCACCTGACAATGCGGCGATGGTTAGCTTTCTATATTCCGTTGATATATCATACGATGAGTTGTCATCTGTGTTTGTAGCTAGATAGTATCTGGACACATTCGATGAGATAATCAGATTACCACCACATAAGGAGATAGAGTTCTATATCGATCTGGTTACAGGTGCTTGACCAGTAGTTATGTCTTTAAGGTAGATGATGCCCAATGAGCAGTGGAAATTAAAGGTGCAAGCGGATTACCTATTGAGGTGAGGGTCATTCATAGGAGCACATTTGAGTGGGATACGCCTATAGTGTTTGCTACTAAGGTGAATGGCTCTTCGAGGTTGTATGTTGATTATTGTTAGCTAAATGAGATGATGAACAAGTATTCACTTCTGTTAATTGATGACTTGTTCGATCAGCTCTATAGCATGAAGGTGAACTCTCAGTTGGACATTGCGGTGGGATTTCATCCATTGAGAGTGGCTAGAGAGAACGTGCCAATTACAGCGTTGAGTATGCAACTTTGATTATTGATTGGTCGGTTATGCCATTTGGGCTAACCAATGCACCAGTATGCTTTGTTGACCTCATGGACCGTGTTTTGAGAGATCATTTAGGCAGGTTTCTGCCTGTGTGTATTGATGATACTTTTGTCTACTCATGGCCGAAAGAAGAGTACAAGCCACAATTAATGATTGTATTGTAGGTTTTGAGAAGAAACCGATTAATGATGAAGTCTTTGAAGTATCACTTCTGTAGGAGCGAAGTGAGATGCTTAAGTCACGTTGTTTCGAAGTAGGATATCACTATAGATCATGCAAAGGTTTTGGCCGTCCATGATTTGAATAGACCTAAGAGTGCTACAGATTAGAAGTTTCCTTGGATTGACAAGATGTTATATATGATTTACCAAGGACTTCTCAAAGGTAGCAGCACCATTAACCGATTTGACGAGGAAGAATTAGACTTTTATTTGAGATGCGAGGTGCATAAACGCGTTTGTGAGTCTGACAGAGGGGTTTGACCATCAAACCTACTTGGATTTAGCGGATTAGTACTAGTCATAGGCATAAAGCTACAGTCGTGGATATCATGGTTAAATTAGAGGAACGAGTAGTGTCTGTATAGGTGATATAGTGCGGACTCGACCAAGACAGTTGGCTTCGCATGGAGGAGATATTATTGTTTCTGATGTCGATGGGTTAAGGGATGAGGTACTACGAGAGTGATCTCATTCGAGATTGACTATATATCCCGATGAAAAAAAATGCATCGTGATACGAGGAAGACATTTTATTGGGAAGGGATGAAGAAGGACGACAGACATTCATTTCAAGATGAATGAATCATCAACTAGCACTACACCAAAACAGTCATTTGGCAACACTTTTTTTTTCCATTTGGCGACACTTATATGGGTTGCATTTTAGTCTCGCTAATAAGTGTCGCTATCCAATATAAGTGTTACTGAAAATAAAAATTTACACTTTTAAATACGGCGACACTTATTTTCGTTGTAAGCCTTGGTTTAATTGGAGTTAATTGAAATATACTAGGGCAAAATTGTAATTGAATAACATATCACGTTTAACCGTAGCCACGCTTATCCCTAGCCGCATTTCCCCCAAATCGTTTCATCCTCCAATTTGCACGCTCCACTTTTGGATTAGTGAAAACAGTAGAAAGTTTGCCACAGTTGTTACGGAAGAAGAAGAGCATTTGTGTACGGGAGAAAGCTGTACGCCTATTATTCCTCGTCCTTAATAGTAAGCTCAAGTTCTCTGCTTAATTCGGCACCCATTTTCTCCTTTCCTGTAATCGCCCAACTTTTGCTTAGTCTTTTTGGTTCAAATAAAAGTAGTATTTTGTAGGGTTTGGATAAAGTAGTTTCGAGTTGTTTCTATTTGATTTGAATGTTATTTATTTTAAGTTTCAAATTAGAAAACTACTTCATCTAATGGCCAATTCTATTCCTTTCCATCTACCAGTTTTGTTTTTAATCTTTTAGGGGTAAAACGAAGAATTGATGTAATTCAATTTCATAATCAGTCGTTGTCTACAACATGTAATTTTGATAAGCTTGATTTCACTGTTGCAGCGTAGGAAATAGCTTTTGGAACCACTCCTTTTTCTTTTCCAATTCTTAAGAGTAGGTGTTCAGGATTAAGAAGATACGAACGAGAAATCTGAATCTGCTGAAGTAACCAAAGAAGCAGCGGCTGATGAGCATAAACCCAAAGCTTCTGTAGATGCTGATATGGTGGATGTAGAAGCTGACAAGGCCAAAGTAGATGCTGAAATGGCCGATGTTGAAGCTGGAAAGGGCAATAAAGAAGCCGACAAGGTTTGTTCCCAATACAAAATTCAAAAAATAAACGTCATCTGTTTTCTATGTTGTATTTAAAGTTGATATTTTTAAGGAGGGTGGTCTTGGGTTTATTAGTGTGACTGAGTCTTCCTCCTTGGTATGTTTATTTTGATGTCTGAAACATTGAACTGGGTACTTTTTGCACTTGTATAAGTTAGTGGGCAGGTCCTTTTTTTTCCCCTTATTTTTTATGTTGTTTATAATAAATTGTCATTGGAAGGTATTGTTATTCTGACTGGAGTTTATTGGATTTTATATGGATGGATATATGTGATCATGAAAGAAGAAACAGGTGTAATTTGGATTGATGTTGGAAACTAACTTCTCTTATACTATTTTGCACTTGCCGGTTTAATTCTCCAAATGGGTTGCGAGCTGTTTGATATGGAAGGCATTTAAATATATGCTTTACTATTATTGTTTTAACATGGATCGATCCCAACAAATCTGGACAACAATATATCGACCTAGCTATGAAGAACATGTATATATGCTTTAGTATTTACTATATTCCTCACGTTCAACGGTAATGCCATAATTATGAGAACAGTTTGTCTTTTGAATTTTGTATCCTTATGTAACTAATTGGTTACCTTTGAACCTTGCATTCGTTAGCGTTTATTTTTTTATTTTTTTAAAAGCTTGATGTTTATATATATTTTGTATACATATGCCCAGTGTGCCCACGTTTCTTTTAAGCAATCAAAGCAACAATGATAAAGTGCCACTTAGCCGGTATTAAGATGATGGATTAGCCTGTATGCTCTTTTTAACGTCATATGAATTGGTGCTCAAAACAAAATATTGGTTCTATATGTTTAACTTTAGTGGATATTATACATGTTTAAAAGTAGGTCGAATTCTACGTTTGGGGATGAAGTATTAAAAGTTAACATGACATATTATCATAAAATACAAGGTAAGAGTTCTTTTTCGGATTGCTTTTAGGGTATAATATATCCAACCAATAAATCTGAATGTGCAACATTACACAATAGATAAGATTATTTTATAAACGTCTAGTATTGTTGTGTTTGTTTAATAAACGCTTCAACTTGAAACTAAATGCCTATTACATAAATAAGAGCATGACGTCTGTTTAGGATTAAGCTCTTATGAATAATAAAAAGATAATATTAAAGCTACTATATATATATATGCTTGTAAATTAATGTTCCGGATTTGTAATCTTAATCGGACAATTAGAAAGATCGAAGGGGGAGACGGTAATATGGAGATAGTCAGATAGACTTGGTATTTCTCAAAATATTGGAAGCAAACGAGAACACATACGTTTAAATTGATTTTCTTGCTCTCTATGGTAGAACTTTTCTTTTGCTAAACATATTGCTCTGCGTTTTTTCAGGGTGGTTCAAAGGTTCAAGAAGCTTATCTTATATTCCAAGATTTTACTGAGAAGTATCAGATGACCAGGATGATTCTCAATGGCTGTTTGCTGTATGCACATGGGAAGCTTTGACGAAGCTGAATCCTTACTGCTTGAAGCTTTAAACAAGGTATCTGTGGTTAATTATAAATAATCAATCTTGTTTTTGACATTTTCTAGTAGTTACGGGAAGTGTCATGCTTTTCTATGTTGTTACAGTATGTGATAAATTGGTTAATGAATTCCCCTAAATATGACACATAAATTAGTTGGATTAATTTGAGTTGGATTGTAGGATTAAGCAGCATTTAATGCAAGTTATCGGCTGAATAATATTTTACTAAGGACGTCCATTTGCACATCTTCATAAGTATGATACAAAAATATATAGCGAAAGCAGGTTTACTAGCTAATTGGATGATATAAAATCTCAGTACCTTTGAGTGAACTGGGTTAAGTATACATATAGCATCTGCGAACAACTCTTATTGTTATCTTTTGCACTACTCTAATCTGTAATGCTCATTAACCACGGTGTTCATGAAATATTTATGTGTATGAATACCTTTTTTATCTGTTTTTTGTTTTCAAACAAAAAAACAATATTCATTTTATTTGTCAAAGATTTGAACTTCTATTGCTGTGTGGGATATTTGTTTGGTTGTATAAGATTATATGTAAGAAGCCAACTATCTTGATTCTCCTGTAACAACCCGTTTGTATTTATTTTGTACACACTTATATTATTAAAGGTCATGGTGTTTTACAGCTCACTCAACTGATATAGATCAACAATAACACAGTTCAATTTTTTATACCAATCCCAGATTACAACACAATTTTCGGTTTTGTGTATAATGTATTCATTGCTACCTCCAGTAATGCATATCTACGTCTGCATGCAAACACTTCTATGTTAAGTCAAAAAAACCCTCTATGTTATTGCCAAACACTTCTCTAACAATAACAGTCATAGTATACTTAAATTACTGGTCATTTAAACAATTTCAGTTTTTAATCTGAGGCCGATGGCCTCAGTTTAAACCTGAGGCCATGCCGCCTCAGTTTAAAGCTGAGGCCGATGGCCTCAGTTAAAACCGAGGCCTTGGTTTATGGTTGGTAGCAGGGGTCATGTTCAGGTGATGTGCAAAGTTGTTTGAGTGTGAAAATTGGCTTTTGTGAATGGTTGTAGCTGGTGAGAGTTGTTTGAGGAGGTTGTGAAGAGAGGTTGCAGATGGTTGGGGTTGGAAGGTTGGAGCGAGGCTGTTAAAATGCACTGTAAATGCAATTGAAAACAGAGATTGAAACAAAGACAGTGAACACAAAATGTACACTTCAAATGAAATGTTTATGTAGTCTTTTAGTTGTCACAGAAAACAACAAAGTGCAAGATTGAACATGTTGTTTTGCAAATGGAGAAACAGTGCAATGTTAAGCTCTTTTTTGTATATTAACTGCAATTCAATGACAAAGCTTAGAAAAACCAAATGCACAGGTGCACAATCAATCAAAACTGATAGAGTGCATGATGAAATGGTATTAAAATTATCTTTTGTAAATAGTTTATAAAATGTTATATTAATTATGTGTTGTCAACTTTGATCTTTCTTGTAGGTAGTAGCAAATCCAGAAGCAGATATTTCACGAACAACGGTTTGGAAGGCTGGACATAAAAGAAAATCAGGAGAAATACTACCATGTGCCGCGGAAAAATATGTAAGTGTCAGTTTAAAACAAATTTCAACTTATTCCATTGTGTGTTTAGTTTAAATTTGAACTAAACAAATGAAAATTAGGAACATTTCTGCTTATGTATCTTCAAACTTATCTTAATTGCTTGGGATTTTGGTTGACAAATTGAACAGAAAAATGTGGAAATTTGTCGTAGCATTTTCTGTTAATGAGTAGTCTGTTAATGAAATCTTGTTTCACGACATGAGTTTGAAATCAGATCGGATTGTGACAGAAGGAAATCAATGAAAAATAAACATCTAGAGGATATATAATTTTTTAGTTGATAGGTATGAAAATGCAGTCAGCCAAAGTAGCAGTTTTTTGCATTGGATATGTTTATCTTGCAATTCATTTTTTATGTTTATCAGTGTGACAATGATAAGAGAGTAGCATAAGTTGGAAAAGAACATCAGCAAGACTCAAACTCTAGTAACGATCCATACCTCACCCTTATTCTGTAACACCATCATCATCATCACACAAATCGTAACAATTATTGTGAAATGTGAGGAGGAGCAAATGATGCAAAGGGATGATGGGTCGTGATTGTTTGTAACTGCAGTGGTGACTGTAGTGTGAAGTTGGCGGATGAAGTTTGAAGTTAGATGATAGAAAGTGTAATGTAATGGTGGTGAAGGAATTTGTATGTAATTATAGTGGTTGAACAGTCGTGTGGTAATGTATGAATATGGGGTAGAGAAGTGTGTGCTGCAGTGATGTGCAGTTCGCAGTGGGTTGCGAAATTGAATGTTGGTAGTTTGAAGTGGTTGTGTGCGGTAGTTGTTTGGTTCGGTTTGAATGCAGTAGTGTACTGATGGTTGTAAGGTAGCCAGCAATGAGACATTGTAGAAGGCTGTGCAGTGGTGAGCAAAGGGGAAGAAAGGCAGTGGAGAAGGAAGTGTGCACTGTAGTTGATTTTATAGCAGTTTGTAATTGAGAATGTAGTGGGTTATGTATGTACAGTTTGTTATGGTGATGGTGAATTGAGATGCGGATGTGGTATGCACAGCTTTGTAGTGTAGAGGAACCAGATGGTCATATGGGCAGTGAGGAGATGAAGTTGTGTTTACTGGAGGAATTTGGTGGCACTGACAGTATGAAGTGCACTGTGTGTTGGTGGTTTTGATGTGGAAGCAGAAGGTGGGTTGTGTATGTTGATATGGAAGAATGAAGAGAATTGGGTTGTGGCAGAGGCTGGTCGCAGCAATAGGGTGACAGAGGTGAAAATGTAGATAAGTATGGTAGAGGCAGGGCAGTGGGGCTGAGTTTGTGGAAGGTTTATGAAATGGTATATGTGCACAGTTTGCAAGGGGAGGAAGGGATGTTCAGTGAACACAACACAGAACTTCAATATAAATGTGTGTATTTTTTTTGGAACAGATTTGTAATTGTGGAATGTGAAACAAAAATGTATTCCAATTTGACATTGTTATGAAGTAGTTGATTATGTATTGAATTAACCAACTTAATTATGTATTGTACTTGTTATGAAGTAGTTGACATTGTTATGAAGTAGTTGACTATGAAATTTATGTTGTTATTTGATCATGAATATTGTAAATTTTGGGTTCCTATTGAATGTAGTATAATAATGCTGTTAAAGCGTTATAAGCATTGGCAATTAAAATATACCAACGCTTATAAGCGTCAGCATAGAAAATTAAACAATGTTGGATGGTTAATTTGCCAACGTTTATAAGCGTTGCTAAATAATATACACCAACGTTTATAAGCGTTGCTAAATAATATACACCAACGTTTATAAGCGTTGGGAAACTAAACTCGCCAACGCTTATAAGCGTTGGCAATAAATTGCGACGCTCCTACAGCGACGCTAATAAGCGTTGCTGAAATTGTTTGCAACAGTTATACTCGTTGGGAATCACCTGTTTTGGTGTAGTGTAGTAAATGCTGAATAGAAGAGGCTAAGTGGTTACTACAACCACTTGAGATTCCCATATGGAAATGAGAATATATATTGATGGACCCCATCTCCTTAAAGCCAAGGGCTAAAAGAGAATATGATAATATTTGAGTTATAGTCTATAGATTGACGAAGAACGCTTGATTTATACTCGTTAATTCTAGTAGAATGGCATCCTAATTTGTCGAGTTATATGTAGAATGGATACTGCGATTCCATTGAGTGCCAAAAGCATTGTAAGTGGCTAAAACTTGTTCGTTTGTGGGTTTTGGTAGAATTTACAAGAGGCGTTGGAAAATTTGGTACCAAATGAACTAGATGATATCAAGACTGAACCAGGAACTTTATGACCTCGTAGGCCTATTCGTACCGATATACGTGATATGAAACAGGTTAGGAGAAGGCAGTGGAGTAGTAGAGGTTCAATAGACTGAAAGCGAAGGCGATAGGATATGGGAGACAAAGAAGAGCATGAGGGCTGCTTGTGCATAGCTCTTCACCTGGTGATATCATTTTTATTGTCAGCTTTCATATTGGATATCATATTGATGTCTTATTCTAGATTGTTTAGTATCCTACATGCTAGGATAGTCATGGATGTTACTTTTTGATGTTTGACCTTATATATGCATGCTTGATGTTTGATTATTGGCATTTGATATGATAGCTTAAGCTTGTATGGTTTTTAGGCATGTGAGATAATTATGATTTGATATAGCATATTTATTTGAGACGATTTATATATATATATATGGTTTAGTATACTTATTTACATGATGCTGCTACTAGTATGTTTGATCCTCTTTATTGAGTACTTGATCAGGTACATGGAAGCAAGTGTTGGCTATTTCAATGCTTACTCGCTTTTATTTGCATCTAAATGGTAAGCTCTTGCTATAAAAGAGGTATGTAACATATATAGTGTAGATTTGGGTATATATGCTTGGTTGGCTTCAGAAACGAGATGCCTGAGATATGAAATGCATATATATATATATATATATCAATGTTGAATTGAGATTTTTCCTGGACCTAGCCGTGCAAAGGAGGTGCTGTCGAAATTTTCCGTGACATAAGCCAAAATTGATAGAAAAGTCAATGCATAAGTAATAGACATTGCCAATAGTTTAGAGAGTCGGTGATGTATGGTATTTAGTTGACTTGCATTTCGATTAGTGAGTTAGTGCTTTTGTTTTCCATTGTATGTTTCTTTGGAAATAAGTGCGTAACTTAGACGTTTGGTTTAACCATATTGATTTCGGGTTTGATAACGATTGTACTTAAGGATGAGGATGATGGCTCTAGCTGATTCTATGTCTATTCCCTTTATTGTGATCGCTTTCACTGATTGTTGTCGTGAGTTGATAAGTGACGATTTTTCTTATATTGTTGCTTATGTGAGGGTGTTGGGTTATGTTGCTTTGTCCTTGGGATTTCAAGGACGAAATACTTTTTAGGAGGGGAGAATGTAATGACCCATATTGTTATAGATTGGATAATTAAATAATCGATTTAAATATTGAATCATTAATTAATTAAGATTCCAGAAGTATATTTTTTGTAGACGATCGAATCAAAACTCGAGACCACTTCCATTGAGTAGTTATCGACATTGCAAATTAAAATAAGTATAAGCATCGCTATATTTGAGGATCAGATGATCTGATGGCTAAAACGATCTCAAAAGGTGCGAAATTTATCATTACGGAGCACTGTCTCGGATAGCGATGAAATTTATACCATCGGGACTGGAAAAATAAAGTGATGTACGCAGACAAGTTTCGTCTCAATTAGATGCAGCATGTGATCAAGCGAGCTCAAAACGTACGACCGTTTATTTGAGAATTTAAACAAAAAACAATATGATATTATTTAAATAAGCCAATCAGAAAACCCTCCTCATCTCAAATCACCATTCCATTAAGCAGTGAATAAAAGAATGGCCGCCACTCTCTTATCATGTTCAAAAATCAAATACGGCTGATATACTACACAATAAATCATGAGAACACTTTTGTTGAACTCTTATCGAAGAGAGCTATGCGCTTATGGCCTCGATATGGCATGCGATAGTGATGGCTGAGATCGACCTCTTTCATGGCTGATTAGGGTTTCACATGGCCAAAGAATGAAGCAACGATAGGTGAAACAGATGGAACGATGGAGTTTCTTTTGGCATTGTGCTCCTCCCCACACCAATCGCCAAAGGTCTGATCCCCTTAGATGAATGGTGACCTGGAACTGGGTCGACTGTGCCCATGATGCGTTCTGATAAAGGGCACCGAACTTTAAGGTTTTGATGTTAGTAAGTCGAGCGTTCGGCGGAAAGAACAACGTGCATATGACATTCGATTCGATGGAGCGAAGCTCCGTATGATTGAGGGAATGCGCATGGCCTGATGTTGAAGAGTGTGTGCATGTATAGGAAGGGAGGAAGAAAGATTAAGGAGTAGGGAGGTAATTAAGTGATTAATATTTGTAATTAGTTGTTATTTTATTAACACACAAACACTCACACACACACACAGATATATATATATATATATATATTGATTCTTATATAATTCATATTGTTTGCATATGAGGTCCGTTTTGGACGCGGTCTCTTGTGTTGTGCTCATGATAGAGAGCTCTATGACTTAGAGTTGGTTTGGTCAGCTTTTGTTGAGGTGAGTGATATTGTCTCTCACCATACTATAATTGTTAGTATAGTATTAAAACAATGTTTTGAAATAGTTTCTAAGTTTAAAACGTGATTTCTAATATATTTAAACCCACATCTTATTTTATAAACAGGATTTAAAATGTTTTAAAATGGTTTTAAGTTAAATAACACAATTTTCCAATTAGCACTTTATTTTGATGATATTGATAGATTTAGGCTATTTCTGATATTAATCCCATATTGGTTGCTTGAATGTATTGTATTGCGTTATTATAAATGTATGTAGGTATCATAGAAATTTCTATACTTATTGGTTGCGTGTATGCTTGTATGCTAAGTTTGGTTGAAAATGCCGTTCGAAGGTGATATAGTATTAGGAAATATCCCATAGGATAGGATTTCATGCACAGAGTTTCGTGCATGCTGATTGATCTAAAGACGAAGGATGGACTTAGGGATGTACTTAGGATTTCAAGATGGATGTCGAACGTTTTCGATTGGTTTGTACTTAACCACTTTTAGTTAAGTACACAACGAAAGTGGTCATTATCAATTACTCTGTAGTGGTCGATACCCACCACTATTGATGCTTGCGAATTTGGCCAATTTTGACATGTACATTGAAGAGGGTTTGAGGAGTGGGATGCGATGGTTCATTCGTTCATTCGATGTTCGATTTTGGTGTTACTACTCTTCAACTAGTGGTTTTGGCGATGAAGTGAAGATGTGATGCTTGGACGCAATGACTTCACAATTCGACGATGTTGATTCCTTAATGGGAAGTGACGGCTTAGATGATGGATAGTTGTACTTCGAAATGCAGGGTAGTAGACTATGTGTCGAATGAAAGGAACTTTGGAGGAAGGGTATCATATACACGACTATATTCATTGACAGACGATGATGGACTAGAATAGTTCCCAACCAAGACGACTTCAAATGGGAGTTGTGATGGTAGTTCCAGGATGTGCTCTACTAGTGATGACGAGCGCAAAAGGATTATTAATACTTAAGATGATGGGCACACTCATGAGATAATGGTATATAAGGATGTGATCAGAGTCTGTTGACGTTAGGACCTGACCTGCCCGTACCTTAGAGTCCGTTGACGTTAGGACCTAGGTCGGGTTATATACTATAGTCCGTTGATGTGAGCACATAGCGATGATATGGTAGAGTTCATTGATGTTAGAACCTATTTGTACTTTGATGGATCGAGTGGCCGGGGACATTGACTAGTCCTTGATGACGAGATGGAGTATATGAGTATCATATATCTAATGCATTGAGTGAATGAATGTGAGGATGGATGATGGATACTATGTTTTCTCGATTGTTTATCACCTTAGGGATGTCACACGATGTAGATATTATCGATGCAGATATCTAAATACCCATTAGTATTTTGATGTATATTACACCCACAATGACTATGATAGGGTAACATATATCTTATGTTATATGCTAACTCTGTGGATGCAGGGATAGGTCAGGTATGGTTCTCCATACCCTCTGTTCCATATAATATACCAACTTTTATAGTGTTTTGAGATTATTTATTGCTCACATCAGATTGTTGTTTGACTTAAGGTTTTATGCTTTGCTTCTTATTATCTCTGGTACTCTTAAATGAGTAGACTAGATAGTTGGTGTAAACAGCACTTGGAGCTATGCAGATAGACTAGCAAGAGGTGATGCTTTCTCATATTTATACTTTGAGTTTATTATTCCGCTGTGTGACCCTATGAGGCCTTGAAAGTGTCTGACTTGCTATTATTAGAGACAACTTATTAGTTGAGTTTATTTATCAGTTGTATAAAATCTGTTGCTATTTTGTATAACTGTATTAGCTTGTACTCTGATTCCGTGGTTCATGTAGTTATTATTATCTCACCTCTTTTATATCTGTGATGAGTATTATATTTTATTCGATGTGCCGTGAGATATACGACAGTTTCTGTGGTCGTTTGATGTTTTCTTTCTCTTCTGTTCTATTCTCTTCTTTTTTGTTCCTCTTTTTACTTCTATTTCTTTCCCTTGACAATCATCCTACATTGACCATGCTTCAGCAGCGCAACATTCAGTTTTATAAGCATCGGAGGTGTAGGGCGGTCGTCACAATACTAGCCTTCTACTATAATGTAGATGAATCCTCTCTTGGTTAGTGTTTCACTTCAAGTTGTTCAATGTATACCCAACTATGGCCATAATAAGACCGTAGTGTTTTATGAATGACCATAATTGAAGTATATGTAAAAAACCACACTTCCTAACGTACCAATTCAGCACCTAAAAGAGATGTTTGAAATCAAGTCGTGTCATGAAGGACAGATAGTTGGGTTATAATAGTTTGTATGGTACAGAGATATACATAAATTTTAAACAATCTACACTTTCAGGTCTCATATCAGATAGAATAAAATATAAATAACCGAAATAAGCGAAAATATCTCTGCTTAAAAAAACATTGGCTAATTCATGAAACAAATTAGGGAAAGTTCCCGATAAACAACATGAAATAACTATATGTTTGACTAGTACTATAAGATGCATATAGAATGATTATAAGATATGTAACTCCAAAGCGCATAGTCACATCCTCTATGTACCTTACTCTTATCACACATCCTACTATGATGTCAACCTGTAAGTAGGTATATAGAAGGAAAATTGATAGGGGCAGACATAGTCTAGTGAGTAAGAAATATCACTAGTGATACGATGTTATTAGGTAATTAAATTAACATTTATACTCTACATGACCTTATTGTGTTTTACCTGCACTTGTATATCTGCAGCTAATATGTTGGCTAACTTATACGATATAGAAGATAACCTATCATACACTTCCCAATTTGATAATTACCCACATGCAATCCTACTCGAAAGCCGATCCTTCGAAAACTTAGTAAAGCTAACAGTACACTGAGTATACAGTCTTAATGGTACACCACCTAGCGATACATTAGTAGAAAATCTCGATGGTAAACTGCCTATTCAAATAATACATCAGATATACAGTTCTGATGGTGCACTACCTGAGGCATACATCGAGTAGACAACCACGTTGGTAGACCACTTATCGATACATCGAGTAAATAGTCTCGATGTTATACTAACGTGTCCTGCACTCAATATCATGCAACTCAAGTCAAACTAAGGGGATTTATCTAATTTTTAGGAGTCTTCCCACTATGCCCCTATTATGGCTTATCAACATCACACTTATTTTCTATGGACTTGAGGGTGCTATTTTTTTTTTGCTTCTTCTTTTCATTCTTAAACCTAAGACTTACTCACCACTTCTAATTAGTAAAGGTACCCTCTACTAGCAATTCTTTATGGGGTAAATTATAATTTTGCGATGGATTTGATTTTCATCCAAAATATTTATAACCTTAACCTTTATTTAACTCATTGTCATATCTTTAAGTCAAAATTTATAGGATGTGGCATGTGTATGTACATATACAAATATGTATGTATATATAACATAAAATTACAAATACATTCTCTCATATGCCTTAATTTAGTAGGAATTGCTTAACCTAAGCTCTGATACCAAATGAAACAAAATGTACTTCCATAAACATTAATGCAATGCCTAAAAGCGATTTTCAAAATCATGTGGTGTAAGAAGGACGGATCCTTAGGTTAATAGTTTGTATGGTAAAGAGATAAACATAATCTCACAATGAAAGAAATAAAATATAAATAGCTGAAATAAACCAAAATATCTCTAGTTAAAAAATAGTGAACAATTTAGGAATAAACTCGGGAAAGTTCTTAATGAACTACTGGAAATGACTACTGGTTTAACTATTACAGTAAGGTGCACATAGAATGATTATAAAATAAGCAACTCTAGAGTGCATGGTTACCTTCTATATGTATCTTACTCTCATTACACCATCCAACTATCCTATCAACCTATAAGTAGGTATAAAGATATGAAAATAGAGGTGGACAGACACAGTCTAGTGAGTAAGAAATATCACTAGTGGTATGGTGTCAGTTGGCAATTAGCTTGATGTTTATAATCCACACGACCTAGCTATGTTTTACCTGCACTTGTATATCTATAAGTAATAACTTGGCTAACATATACGATATAGATAATACCCTATCACTAATCAGATATTAACCACATGGAATCCCATTTGAAAGCTGATCCTATATAAACTGGGTAAACCTAACAATACACTGAGTATACAGTGTCAGTAGTACACTGCCTAACGATACATCAAGCATACAATCTTAGTGGTAAACCACTTATTCAATCCAATACATCAGATATATTATTCTATGTTACACTGCCTAAGGCATACATCGAGGAAACAACCCCGATGGTAGACTGCCTATTGATACATCGAGTAAACAGTCTTGATGTTATACTAACGGTACTATGCTCCATATCATTCAACTTTTAGCAAACAAGGATTGATAGACAATTCGACTTCCCTAGTAGGTACATCTGCTCGAATGATGTAAATTATACTGCAACAACCCGTCTTTCCGATCCTCATAAGTCGACACTAATACATCCACGATATTCACGTGCCGAATATCCAAGTGCCGAAAAGACAGATTGTTGGGGTGAAAGAAAGAAAGACAGAACAGAATCTCTCAACGTAATGAGTATTATATAATATACAATAGATATTTACAAAAAGTAAAAGAATTTTAATATGCATATTATCATCAGAGCAAAACTAACCTATCATCAGCCTGGATATTTATAAAGACCTGTACTTACAACCTTTGATAAATATAGACAAGAACAAACAATGGAAGATAAAATACGATAATATGTCTTGGAGGATCCAGCTCGTCTCCTAAAGCTCCAAAGTGTCTAGCTAAATCTGCAAAATATGCTCGGGCTAACCTGAGGATCATAAGAAAAATAACATCTGAATTAGTCCGGTAAAACTAGCGTGAGAAACATAATCAAATGGATTTTTAATATTATAAAACCTTTCAAAATAAAGGTATCTCGCAAGACTACGTCGCCATAAACACGGACGGTTTTTTATCTTACGATAACCAAACCATTTTATAAAAAATCTTGTGATATCATAATAATGCCTATAGGGGAAAATAAATATATAAAATAGCTGAAATGCTTGCTACTCACATTTCAACATAGTTGGGCACAACTAAGTCCGTAAAGACACGTATTGGAGATTGGATTTTCATCAATAACATAGCTACCGGGGTATCGTCCGCCACAGTGCATCTCTAGAAAAATGCACCGGGGGCCTCACATGGACCCATGTGAATCAGAGCCGACCTGCTCTTTTAAAATGACAAGCCTCATAACATCATTCCCCGGGCACCAAGGCTACTAAACAATGTGCATCAGCCATGGCCTACTTTTTCCATGCGCACGCATACCAAATGCATAATTATCGGTTCTACATCGAGGAATGATTGCTCCTAATGGTAGCGAACCACATAACTCTGAAGCATATCCCCTTATTTTGTTATCGAGTTGTAAGGCTTGTGAGGTCACGATTACTGTAACATCCCCCTACTTGGAGGTCCAAAACTAACAGCTACGGATGCTACAGTCATCCATAGTTATTAATCTTCGGCGACCAAATACGGCGGTGCTAGATTCATTGTTACACAGATCACAAGGATATGTAAAAAAATTTAAAATTCAAAAACATATTTCCACATTCCATTCAAAATAATTCATGTTCATTACAAAACCCCAAACGTTAACCACGTTCAGCAAAATATAATCATTACACATACGCCAAGAGCGACATATGAAGATGCCCCCTTGGTTGATCAGAGTATATAATAAGACCAATAATTCAGCCTTTACATCCAAATATACAGTGGAAAAAGATAACTCTAAATAACTAACTGCGTCCTGCATGCCTCTGGAAGCTTTATTCGTCTAAGAAGAGAACCTGAAAACCTTAAATCTCAAACTACTCAAAATCAATTGAGTACCCGAGTGTTTAAGGGGAAAACAAAAACTTCAAGTCAGACATAAAGCCTGGTATGTATAATAATGTAACATCTCAATCCTTTTAGATATCTAGTGAGACCAAGCTACTTTGCGGAACGGATTTTCCCTTCACTAGTATCCTAAAACCTTTTTAAAACCATCTTCTGTGCTCCTGCATCCACAATGGTTAAAACATACATTTTCAAAATATTATGATGATATGCATACTTGAAACAATTAGGATTTACCATCCGTAGTTTAATCCGACTCCCTGTCATAATTATAGTTTCTAGGGTCAGTATTAACCTTTTAGTTTTCATAGATTAACTAATAACCTTTATATAATTATTGAACATCCTGTTCTTTTCATAGTTTTCATGGGATCACTAAGAACCTATAGGCTCCTACCAGTTAACTTAATTAATTCATGGGTCCCTCTGAACCTATTAGTTATTCCAATAACTAAACACCTTATCCTAGTCTTCATGGGTTGACTAGAAACCTATGGATTTATCCAATAACTCACATCACATCCTAGTTTTCATGGGTTGACTAGGAACCTACTGATACTTCCATTAGCCACTTTCTTATCCTAGTTTTCATGGGTTGACTAGGAACCTATTGACTGATGTCAATTCTTAATCCGAATATAGTTTTCATGCGTTCACTACAAACCAATTAGCCCATGCTAACTATCCTTAATATATTGTTTTCATGGGTTTACTATGAACCTGTTGGTTACCTCCAATAACTACTTAATCCTAGTTTTCATGGGTTTACTATGAACCTGTTGGTTACCTCCAATAATAACCAAGTTTAAGCATCCTATATTTTTGGTCACCCTGACTCCTTGGATGCAATTCTACTCATTTAGGAGTTTAAGCAATTTATATTCACTATGGAGATAACCTAGCTGGTTCTTCTACCCCCTTTTCCCTAAAATACAGTTATGGGTGATCATGTGAATATGTTCATATTTGAAGAAGCAGATCAACAATTTAACAATACCACTCCTGTGGGTTTAAGGTCCTTGAAATAATTTTCATATAAAACATAGTTAACCCCTTTAACTTATATTTTTATCAAGGCAATACTTCTTCAAAATTACATACCTTAAAGTCATTACAAAACTCCTTTATATAAGCCGTGAGTTTTCCTCTAAAAATTTGAGTTAGGGTTTTAAAAACTTTCGACAAGCCATCGACCCCTTCGAAAGCTTTGCTTTCGAACCCTTTGAAAGCCTTATGCTGATACTTAAAACATTACTTTGGGTCAAAGTGAAAATAGGTGAAAGTATCCCATTCGAAAACACTCTTTGTTTTATAAAAGATTGGGGAAGTTTGATGGTGTCGAAACCATCCTTTCAAAAGCATTGAAATATCTGGAAAACAATTGAACCTTTCGACAACGTCGAAAGCTTTGCTTTCGACCCCTTTGAAGGCTTTAGGAAGCGGCTTGTACTTATAAAAACAATTGGACCTTTCGACAACATCGATGCCTTCGATGCCATCGAAGGGTCACATAATCTCAAAAGGGTTTCGACCTGGTCAACCACTACCCCTTTGAAAGCTTTAAAAAAACTAAGTAACCACTTTGGAAGCTACTTCTTTAAAACAAAGGCGGAAACTCTCCTTCAAAAGACTCTTTGAAATACCCTTTCAAAAACATATCTTTCGACTATATCGAAAGCCCTTCATAAATTATCCTTTCAAAAACATAGCTTCTGACCTTATCGAAAGCTCTTTTTAAAACCATAGCTTCCGACCTTGTCGAAAGCTCTTTTAAAACTAAACCTTTCGAAAGCATAGCTTTCGACCTTGTCGAAAGCTCCTTTAAAAACAGGCAAGTGATTTTTCTTTTCAAGCCAAAATAACTAAGGAACCAACCCCTTCGAAAGCACCCCTTCGACAACCTACCTTCCACCTTTGTCCAATTCACTACATACCACCTGAATGATATCATGTGCATTGGCTTCGACCTTGTTGGTTTCAATGAAGTCGAAAGGTCAAGGTCGAAAGGTGTACCAAGAAGGCGGAACACCCTTTTCTGAACAAAAGCTATTTTTATTAAATAAGGTAAACATTTTGTAACTAACTTGCCTACTTGTAAACATTTGATTGGCTTTCACAAACTTTTAAATAATTTGGACAATATTTGCCGCATTTTCTCAGATCTGATAGCAAGTTAACCTTTAATAAATAAGCCCTTCCTATTATCAAAACAATAAAATCATTTAAATCCCCCTTTCGAAATAATTTAATTTCCATACTAAATCACTTAGTAAAAATCCCCAAAAATTCCAGAAATTCACTTTAATCATGTTATTTAACATATCAAAATTCTAGACCCAAATTCTTAATATATTTTCCAAAATAAATTTATAAACCCAAATAACCATATTTTACTTTGAAATTCATAACTAGTTCTCCACGGCTTGGAAAATTATTAAAATTGAAACCCAACTCCAAAATCATGTTTTCCATAACATATAATTTTCCCATGGCATTTAAAAATCATTAAGTCTCGGTTTTACCCTAAAACCGTGCACATCTCCTTTAAACAACCTTGTTTAAACCAAATAAATCATAAATCAAGCATATCATCATTCAATATATCATAAAACCAGATTTACTCTTAAATCCAAAACCATATGATTATAAAACCAAAATATAGATGTTGAAATTATTATTCACCTTAGATTGGATATGGAAATTGAAGTTTGATTGAGATTTATTTCTTTTAGCTTGGTCCTAAGCATTACTTTGATTTTCTTTTCTCTTCTTCCTAATGGTCGGCCTTGCTTTCTTCTTATGTTTATGAATTTTGTTTGAGATAAAATGAACATGTACGACTAAGCATAATAGTATAAGCGTGGAAAATATAGGCGGCTATTTACCCTAATGCCCTTAAGTTTAATTACTTAACCATTTATAAGTTCATTTAGTTAAATAAGCATGGCTACTATATTTTATTAATCAACCTCAATCTCCTTATCTACGTTATTCTATTTAATTTATTCTAATTAAATCTCGTGAATAATGTCAATAAAATTAGTGGTGTTACAGGCTCCCCTCCTTAAAGAATTTCATCCAGTAGGGACTAACTAGCAAACATAGCAATCATCTGTAACATCTCCTAACAACCATACTAGCCTACCTGACTAGCAACCAATTTATTTAGATCCAATATAGACATACCATCAAAGCAGATCATGATAAGCCACTCTTATCTTGTCCTCTGTCTCCCAAGTACAATCCTTCTCATTGTCGCTCCATTGAACTTTCACCAACTTGACTGTCTTGGATCTTAATCTCTTTTCACCCCTCGCTACAACCCGAACTGGTTGTCTAACAAAAGTCAAATCAGGCTCTATTACCAAATCCTCCAACTTTGTCTGAGGAATAATAGCCTCTAGATCATGCACAAACTTACGAAGATGAGACGCATGGAATACATTATGGACACCTGCCAAACTGCTTGGAAACTCCACTCTGTATACGAGCTTTCCAATCCTTTCTATAATCTGGAATGGACCAACATATCTCGAGGCAAACTTTCCCGACTTTCCAAATCGTACCACACCCTTCATAGGTGATACTTTAATGAAAACCTGTCTCCCACTAAGAACTCTTGGTCTTTACGTCTTTTATCTGCGTAACTCTTCTGCCTGGATTAAGCTTCCTTCATTCGTCCTCGGATTAACTCAATCTTTTCCGACGCCTCTCTGACCAGATCCGGACCTAAGACTAATCTGTCTCCAGTCTCCAACCAACAAGCTGGCGATTTGCATGGCCTTCCATACAAAGCTTCAAAAGGCACTATTCCTATACTAGTCTGATAACTATTATAGGAAAACTCAATCAGATGTAGGTGATCTTCCCAAGATCCCCCAAAGTCTAATACACAAGCTCTTAATAAATCTTCGAGTACCTTATTGACTCTCTTGGTCTGCCCATCAGTCTGTGGGTGATATGTTGTACTCATCTTGAGCTTAGTACCTAATACCTCTTGTAGACTCCTCCAAAATTCGCTAGTAAATAATGCATCTCTGTCACTGACTATGCTACCAGGAATCCCATGAAGTCTGACTATGTTCTTCATGAACAACTTAGCCAAAACAGGTGCCGTTCCGGTTGACTTTACCGGAATGAAATGGACACTCTTGGTCAACCTATCCACAATGACCCATATGGTTTCATTTCCTCTATTTGACCTTGGCAACCCGTCGATAAAATCCATCGATATCGAATCCCATTTCCAGACTGGAATATCTAAAGGCTGAAGTAATCCACTTGGCCTCTGATGTTCAACCTTCACTTGTTGATAGTTAATAAACTGCCTAACTCACAAGCCAACATCCCTCTTCATGCCTTCCCAATAGAAGCTCCTCTTGATATCTTGATACATCTTGGTTCCTCCAGGATGAATCGTAAATTTCGATCGATGACATTCCTCCAGAACTTCCATCCTTAAGTTCTCTGCATTCGGAACGCACAATCGTCCCTTCTTTCTCAACCATCCTCTTTGGTCAACACTAAAATCTTTTAGGTCATCAACCTCGGATCCTTTCTCAAGCCTTCTAATCCTCTCGGCTAAAACTGGATCTTCCCTCTGCTTAGAAGCTATGCTCTCGATCAACACTGGTCGAACTTCTAAACAAGATAACATGGTAGTACCCTAACTAGAACTAGCAGTAGATCTCAACTGCACACCACAACTAGCTAAAGCTTCTTTATCCTTCCATTCTGCTAACATTGCTAACACCGCATTTTGATGTTTTCTACTGAGAGCATCTGCTACCTTATTTCCTTTTCCAGGAGTATACTCTATACCAAAATCATAAGCAGCCAAAAACTCAAGCCATCTGTGCTGCCTCAAATTCAACTCCTTCTGAGAGAATAAATACTTTAATGACTTATGATCGGTATACAACTCGAATCTCTCCCCTAAGAGATAATGCCTCCAAATCTTCGAGGCAAATATCACCGCAGCTAACTCTAAGTCATGAGTAGGATATCTAACTTCGTGCGGTCTATGCTGCCTTGATGCGTAAGTAATAACCTTGCCCCTTTGCTTCAATACTGCTCCCAATCTAGTCCCACATGCATCAGTGTATACTACCAACCCTTGGTTACCATCTGGAACTACTAACATTGGCGCATTGGTTAACAAATGATTTAACTTAAGGAATGCTTTCTCATATTTGTCGGACCAAACAAACTTCACTTCCTTCCTGGTAAGCTTAGTCAAAGGCGCTGCTATTCGTGAGAAATCCTTGATGAATCTTCGGTAATAGCTAGCAAGTCCAAGAAAACTCCTAATCTCGGTCACCATTTCTGGTCTCTTCCAATTGTTCACAGCTTCGATCTTATCTAGATCGACTGACAATCCCTTCTCTGAAACCACATGACCAAGAAACTTAACCTCTTTCTTCCAGAAATGACACTTAGAAAATTTCGCCTTTAGCTGATTCTGCCTAAGCGTCTCCAACAGCACTCTAAGATTAATCTCATGCTCCCCTTTATCTTTAGAGTACACAAAAATGTCATCTATAAATACCAACATGAACCTATCCAAGTGCTCTCGAAAAACTCGGTTCATCAAATCAACGAAGAAAGCAGGTGCATTCGTTAATCCAAATGGCATCACCAACCACTCATACGAACCATATCTATTCCGAAATGCCGTCAAAGGAATGCTATCTTCCGCTACTCTTAACTGATGGAACCCCGTCGCCAAATCCAATTGGGAAAATACTTTGGCTCCACTCAAATGATTAAACAGATCATCTATCCTCAACAGAGGGTACCTATTCTTGATCGTCCTTTCGTTTAACTTACAATAGTCGATGCACATCCTTAACAACCCATCTGGTTTCTTTACGAACACCGCAGCCGCTCCCCAAGGCGAACTACTTGGTCTAATTAAATTCCTTCCCTTAAGATCCACTACCCGCACCTTCAATTCCTTCATCTCTATCGGTGTCATTCTGCTTGGTGGTTTACTGACAGGTTCCGCTCCCGATACAAGGTCTATCCGAAACTATACAGCTTGTTTCGGTGGTAATCCAATGACCGGCTCAAATACATCTGCAAATTCTCTTGCTACACGAATCTAACTAAGGTCTCCTTCAACTTTCATGGCACTCAAAAAAGCATAAACACTCTTACTGGAATTCTCCACTGAGAAAATGATTCGGTTATGACTATCTGGGTGCCTTAATGATATTCTCGATCCTGACAAAATATCCTAGCCACATACTTACCCAACCAATCCATACCCAAAATGATCCCGAAATCAAAGACATACAAACTGCATGCAAATTTATGACCTAACAACTCAAGTTCTAACTGGTCACATCTAATCCCAATAGTGCATGCCCTCCTATTGGATTTGCAACCCTTAAGGAAGTAACAAGGTATGTGGTTTCTATACATAACCTATCAACCAAATACTATGATATAAATGAATGAGATGCACCGGTATCAAAAAGTACCATACCTAGTATACTATGAATCAAAAGCGTACCTTCCATCACAGTCTTCCCTTTCTCTGCTGTAGTAGGTCCAGAAGAAGACGGTGGTCCAATAGCAAACACCTTCCCTCTGTCCGCCCTGACTGGCTCTGGACACTAGTTCTTATAATGCCTAACTTGGTCACAGTTGAAGCATTTCACATTCTTCTTCTCTGCAGGCTTCTTTCCTTTACCAGTTCTGCACTCATGGGCATAATGGCCCTTCTTATCACACTTATAGCACACCAAATCATCCTTTGCCTTCTTAGCGGCCTCCCCTTTCTGGGCTCATTTCTTCTTAAAGAATTTTCTTTTCTTTCCCTGAGGACCCTGGGACTCAACTGGCTTCTCCCTAACTGACACAGCAAGCATCTTCTCATGGAGGATGCCCATCTCCACCACCACATGATAAGGTTCTCTAATATGAGTCATAGCTATTCTGCCTAGCTCTGGCCTCAATCCTCTAATGAATCTCTCATTTCTTCTAATATTAGTGTCAACAAAAGCATAACCATATCGAGATAGCTCATCAAACTTGGTAGCATACTCGATCGCAGACATCCCTCATTGGACAAGATTCATGAACTTCCTCAACAATGCCGATTTAGCAACCTCAAACAAGAACCTCTGCTTGATCCTCCTTCTAAATCAGCTCATGTAAGCTCTTCCTTTGGAACTTCGGCCGTCACACTGTTCCACTAGTGAAGCACTAACCCTTGCAACTGTCTAGAGGCCAGCCTTCTCTTCTCTCCATCATCCAAGCCTAAATCTATAAAGATCCTTTCACAGTTCAACAGCTAGTTCTTAACTTCAACTGCATCCTCTGTTCCAACAAACGGCTTCCCACCTAGACTGGTATAATCTCTGCTTAGCTTGACATAGTTATAACCAGTTGGAACTACAAGACTAGCTCCTCCAACATTACCAGCAGCTACTGCTTGCAAAAGATTAGCCAACAACTGATACACCATCCCCGCATCTACTGGCAGATTTCCAACACCAACATTGGCCTCAACATTTTGG
Source organism: Allium fistulosum (assembly GCA_030737815.1). NCBI lineage: Eukaryota > Viridiplantae > Streptophyta > Magnoliopsida > Asparagales > Amaryllidaceae > Allium > Allium fistulosum. Next base: position 371,961,151 of record CM060908.1, read on the forward strand.
TTAGCATTAGCCTGTCGACCACGGTTCCTCCCGGTATTAGGTCGAGCATTACCATTTGTTGTGGTGCTTCCTCTACCTAGATTTCCTCTTCCATTTCCTGCTTCCATATCTTCTTTCTTGTAAATCTGCATATGAGCATTAGTAAGATACAGAAGAATGGTCTAAGAGAGAGGGGGATGCGTGCTTATACATATATACCTATATATATCAAATACAAGTACGTTATTATAGCGTTAACCCAAACCCCGATCATATTTTCAAATTCATTAGATTATGTTTAAAAATCTTTTAGGTTTAACTTTCTTTTGAAGTTTCATAAACCTATTCTTTGATACCAACTTGTAAGATCCCCCTATTTGGAGGCCCAAAACTAACGGCTACGGATGTTGCAGTCATTCATAGTTATTAATCTTCGACGACCAAATACGGCGGTGCTAGATTCATTGATACACAGATCACAAGGATATGGAAAAATTTAATAATTCAAAAACATATTTCCGCATTCCATTCAAAACAATTCATGTTCATTACAAATTCCCAAAACGTTAACCACGTTTAGCAAAATATAATCATTACACATACACCAAGAGCGACATATGAAGATGCCCCCTTGGTTGATCAGAGTATATAATAACTAATAATTCAGCCTTTACATCCAAATATACAGTGGAAAAAGATAACTCTAAATAACTAACTTCCTCTTGCAAGCCTCCGGAAGCTTTATTCGTCTAAGAAGAGAACCTGAAAACCTTAAGTCTCAAACTACTCAAAATCAATTGAGTACCCAAGAGTTTAAGGGGAAAACAAAACTTCGAGTCAGACATAAAGCCTGGTATGAATAATAATCTAACATCTCAATCCTTTTAGATATCTAGTGCGCCTACGCCGCTTAGCGGAACGGGTTTTCCCCTTACTAGTATCCTAAAAACTTTTGAAAACCATCTTCTGTGCTCCTGCATCCACAATGGTTAAAACATACATTTTCAAAATATTATGATGATATGCATACTTAAAACAACTAGGATTTCCCATCCCTAGTTTAATCTGACTCCTTGTCATAATTCTAGTTTCTAGGGTCACTATTAACCTTTTAGTTTTCATGGATTAACTAATAACCCTGGGATCACTAAGAACCTATAGGCTCCTGCTAGTTAACTTAATTAATTCATGGGTCCCCCCGAACCTATTAATTATTCCAATAACTAAACACCTTATCCTAGTTTTCATGGGTTGACTAAGAACCTATGGATTTATCTTGTAACTCACTTCACATCCTAGTTTTATTAATCAACCTCAATCTCCTTATATACATTATTATATTTAATTTATTCTAATTAAATCTCATGAATAATGTCACTAAAATTAGGGGTGTTACAATTACCATTTTCCTCACTTAGCAAATCACACTTGGAATGCTATCACCGCCTTCCAGGAACAATGCATTACCAGCATTTGTCCATACAAGTTGTTTAGGATAAGAACAAACCGAAGGCACTACTTCTACTACATCCATTTTAGAATCACCCTCAGGATTAGTAGCAAGTAGCCCTTGCAATTCAAAGAGTTCCGTTTTCGATTCCGTTATCTCAAACCAGTACTGAATCTCTTCCAAAGTGTAGAATGCGCATATGGTTTTGGAATGGTTATGATTTCAAGTCATCTCATATAAGTACACTCCCCCGCTTACCGGTCACTCCAAAACTAAATCGATATTTCCAGTAAACTCAACTCCAGTTCTTTTGGAAATAACCAAACAATACATAAGAGTAGAGATCACCTCCTAACCGTTTAAGCAGATGGATTTCCTTATCATTTGTCCTAGGAGAACAAAATGAGGTTTATATGCACAGTATAACATCATCGAAGATGACTGTGCCATATAACTCCTGTGTTTCTCCTAGATATTTCCAGATTTATATTTTTGGTAATGGCTAACAGTCGGTTATTTAACTATCAAATAACAAACAAAACATAGATTTAATTTCATAAGGAAACCCCTAAGTCTCTATCAATTGATCTTCCGCTGATTTAATGTCTTTTCAAATATTTTATTCAAAATATCTTCACAAAAGATATATATACACAAACCCCTTATATTTCTTTCAATACTTGGGAAAACATTCATATACTTACCTCACTGGTATAAGTATATCAACAAAACATTGTACATTCAATACTTAGAAAATAAAACCATATACTTATCTCAACGACATAATTATATTAACAAAACTTAAGGAAGATTTCCTGTTTTCCAAATTCATATTTAAATGGGCCCAAAACAAATATCATTTAAACATTACTTACAATAAACCAAACCCTTTTAAGGAGGATTCATTATCAAAATCAAATCTCATTCCTTTTATAAAATTCCATTTTATAAGCCTATTTCATATTTACGAACCCTTTTATAAATCTCGAGATAAATTTATAAAACTTCTTTCATAGATAATTAAAATGATTTATAAAAATCCTTTCTATTTATAAAACTCTTTCTATTTATAAATTCTATTATTAATCTCCCTTTATAAACTCCTTTAAAAAAATTCTTTATAAAATCCTTCTACCCAATTTTAAAAATCTTATATAATTAACATCAATCTTCGTTATTATCAAAATATCACTTATAAATCCATTTTTATTTATAAGTTAACATTTATCGATCTCTTCATTATTTATAAGGCACATTTTTATAAATCAATTTTGCAAAATATCTTCTTATATAAAATCATTTCTCAAATATTTATTTCAACATACTCTAGCTTTCTTTTAATAAATTCCCTTATTAAAATGGTTAATTATGGATTTGATTTACATATATGTTGCTTATGTAAATAATAATATTGACTTGGGAAGTGAATTAAAAATAAATGATAGCCTGTTTAAGTACCGTAGTGGTCGCTAAGTCCCTTTTTAAATTTGAAGGGTTATGGATTTAAATTAACTTCAATTTCATAATAATTTGAGGTCAAGTGTTTATTTAATTATAAATGATTTTAATTATTTTATAAATGATGTTTAAGTTAATTGATTATTTTGTTAATGATATTTTAAACTAAGTTAATTAATTATATTATTAATGTTGTTTAAAGTTATTTAATTATATTATTAATCCTATTTAAAGTTATTTAGCTATATTATTAATGTTGGTTTAAGTTAATCAATTGATTTAATTATGGTTTAAGTTAATTAATTGATTTAATAAATGATGGGTTAAGTTAATTGATTTTTTATTAATAATATTTTAAAGTTAATTACTTTATTTTATTAATAATATTTTAAAGTTAATTAATTATTTTAATTATGATGTTTAAAGGTAAGTAATTAATTTAATAAAGGAAGTTTATAAATGATAAATTGTTTTATGAAAGAGATTTTATTCAATAAAAGGGATTTATTTAAAGGAGATTTACAAATGATATTTTGTAATAGAGACTTATAAATGGTAATTTGTAAAGGAGTTTTATAAGGGATATTTTGCAAGAGATACTTATAAAAGGTATTTTATATATAAAGGAATAAAACGTGTTTAAATTTAAAAGTGAAAAGGTGGATTTGAAATCTTAAGTGCAAAAGTTAACGAAAGTACATGGACCCTCCTAATATCCACTATTTTCATGTGTGTACTACCTAGTTGACTTAGAAATGATGGAAGAATGAAAAATGAGATTAAGGATATTTGGTCCTTTAATCTTTTTCATGGAATTATAAAAATAAAAGTTTTGTTTCATTTCATTTTAATTTCTTTGCTTCATCTCCTTCCTCACTTCCTTTCCCATTCATAAAGTGGAAAAATCTTCTTTTTAGCTTAAAAATTTGAAGTTGTGTGGGGTTTGGTTGCTAAGGAAAAGGCTTTGATTTGCATTCAACTATTTGGAGGGTGAGAACACTAAATCTTTGTTATGTATTTTAGTTATAACTGAATGTCTAATCTTTGTTAAACACTTTTGTAGATGATGAGTGTTGTATAAAATGTAAATAGTTTGATTTTGATTTTGGTTATGATACTCATTTTTATCTGCAGTAGTATAATTATATTATGGGTGTAAATTGCTTTAGAAATAAGGATATGCTTGTTGTAAATGGAAAATATGTACACTGACATTCATGAACACAGACACTACAGGGCATTTCTTCTTCTTCTTCTCATTTCACACTCTTTGTCTAATGAAAGAAACACACCCACTTAGAATAAAAAATCATTATCTTCCAAACCGTTAGGAATTAGCCAAAGTCACCAACATCAAAGTTGTTTGTTTTGATCTATAGTTTTTTTTAAAAAGCCGCTCGACGCTCCGCTGAGCAGGGTTGCCAAAGTTGGCTGATTATAGTAAGTGTCAGATATGGGTTGCTTTTCGACGAGTACGAAATGAAGATATGAGGGTATAGGTGTTCTCGTATTGAGTGGGGATTTTTTTTGGTACTCGCAGGTTATCCGGTGGAAGGAGTTGGTTGTGGGGCATTTTTATTCATTTTATGTTCATCTTTTTTTTTGGTGAACCAGTGATTGAGGGGACTTGACATTGATGTTGGAGGGAGCCTTGGGTATAGGGGAGGCATGGTGACGATCGAAGGTGGTCTAGTGGACCGTGGTGGTGGCAAGGCGAAGTAAGGTTTCGATCCTTTTTTGGGATTTGATGTTGTTTCGATTTCGACCGATGGGGGTGTCAAGTTAACCACGGCTTGGAGATACGAAGGGATGTGGGCATGGGCGGCGGCGGCGTAGGCCAAGGGCAGTCGAGGCGGAGGCAGGAGGAAATTGAACGCGGTCGAGTTTCTTTCAAGGTCATGACATTTGAAGTTTTGGGAGGAAAGACTATTCAAATTGGGTCGGGTGGGATTGGATTTTGGGCTGTGTGGGCTTAGGTTTGGACAGGATAAATTAAATTTATTTATTTAATTTTATAAATTATAGAGTCAAACTTTTAAGTGCTATATCTCATCTATTTACACCTGTCTGACCAGTGGGTTTTTGCATTAGGTTCGTATGAACTAGTAGAACATTGTGGTACAACATATTGATAGTTTGGATGAAGTACAAATTTATGATTTAATAATAAGGGTTGAATTTAATTATATTATTCTAAATAATAACATGGTAAAATTAATTATACTTCATTGGCGATATCTATTTGGCCAAATAAAACAACGTTCTGCTATAATTAAATTAAATAGATTATTGATGACATCTATTAGCAGAATAAAATACCATTCTGCGACATTTAAATTGACTAGATTATTTTGGACATATATTTAGCAAACTAAATCCTAGTTCTACAATTATACTAATTTGGACATTTAATCTTACGTTTGTTGATTTATATGGGATAAATGACATATTAACTATGGATGTATTACTGTCGACTTCTGAGGATCGAAAAGATGGATTGTTGCACTAACCAACATGGATATCTCCATTCTCCCACAGTACGCAACTAAAATATGCAATCGTCGCGCTAACGGTAACAATAAATGTAATATAATTGAGATAAAATAGCATATCCATGTTAAGTATCACATTATACAACCACATAAGCTTACACGAACTCCATAATGTCAACAAAGTAGGAAACGAATCCCCAAAGCTATCCTACATGGCCTGCACGAAGTCTAGGTTCAACCAGAGCTATCTACATCCGTATATATAATATGCGAATCACCCTGGAGGTTAGTGGCAAGCAGCCCTACATTATGAAGATCTCTATCTTTAAAACCATTGTCTTCATGTCTTCACATTCAAACGCGTATATTCATTCGAAGTGGTTTTTCGATAGGAATTACACAAATTCGTTCCTGGTCTCTCGGAACTAATCATCGACAAAAAGATGTCAGGTATGTAGGCGATTAATAAATATCATCCAATTTATAAATCTTTTCATCTAAATAAATATCTCTTCAGAGATATAAGCTTTAAACCATTTTTATTTCTTTCAATATATATGTGATTATTAAGCCTCTTTTATCAAATCCTTTGGTTAATTAAAACCCTTTTTTAACTTTGGAAATACCAAATTATTTCATCTTTTACTTCGGAAACATTTCAAAATCTCATTTTTAAATCTTGTTTAACTTTGGGAGAAAAATACAAATCTCTTCTCCTTTACCTCAGGAAAATGCGGCCTGAGTAATTCAGTTTAACTATCTCCTCCGTCGGGCCAGTTCGGATAGCTAGTGGAAGCAAGCAACTGGTTTTCCAAATTCCAGCCTAAAGACTATCTCTCTGTCACCCATAAGGCGGTCAAGATATTTGATCAACTCTAAACCTTTAAAAATATTTGATTTATTATATAAAATTCATTTCCAAAATATTTGGGTGAAAAACCCAAGTTGAAACTGTTTGTTAAAAAGTTGCCAAATTTTGTTGTTAAATTGCCGGTGAATAGTGACTCTAAAGCTTTATTAATCAAAACACCAATTTCATTACATATATGTCCATTTTTATAACTCAAATCCCTTTTAAATTTTTTTAATAGATTTATAGAATTTTTTTAATATTTTTAAAGATAAAAAATATCCAAATTAAAAAGTTGAAAACCATGTTTTACGAACTGCCAAAACGTGACTATTTTGAAAACTTGATTTGGGCATATCTCAAACTTTATTAAATGAAAACTCAATTTTTCTTTTTTATTTGAAAACTATAGTTATAAGGGCCCAAAAATTCTTATTTCAATAAGCTTCGACTTATATTTCATTCTGTACATTGATTTAAATTTTTACTACGCGAAATCGCGAACTCCCGCTACGTGACGGCTCATTTTTACTCAATTTTTCAAACTTCACCAAACTTTGCCGAAATACTTTTAAAACTTTTATATAACATTTTAAACCCATATCTCACTAATTTACTTGATTTCAAAATCCATTTTCACTTTGTTTCTAAATATTATAATATTATATCATTATAATATTCAATTTTCTAATTTTCAATTTACAATTCTTTTATATAATCCATATAATATTTTCATATCATTTTCATCTTTCAAAACCATTATATTTCAAAACCATGAAAATGATTTTATAAATCATTTCAAAACTCCTCCTTTCCAATTTTTTTATTATTTCGAAACCAAATTCCAACCTTTATAAAATGATGCTTTCTTGATTTATAAATAAAAGAGGCTTGATACTCCACATACACATGTTATTTCAGAGTATAATATGGATTGTTTTACATGAATTAACCATGGCTATTTAAAGTAATCATTTCTATTCCATTGGATATGATTTTCACATCATTAGTTATAATAAACCTTTTTATCACAACCAAGTTATCAACCAATCAAATCAACTAATATTTATCCAATTATTTATCCAAATATTTTAGTTAACAAATTAATCATGCATATCATCATTTAAAATCAATTTAAGATTTAAAGTTAGAATATATATTCTCACTATTATACCTTTCCCTTTTGAACTCCTTGAAATTATTCCGGTGGTATTTCGGCAGCACTTCTCTCCAATTTCTCTACTCTAGATCTTTCTAAACTTGCTCCCCCTTCCTTGGGATGCTCGGCCTTGGCTCTTGTGGAGGTGAATGCTCGGCCAAGGTCGAAGTGGGGGTGTGGCCATGCACTATAGAGGAGGAAGGGAGTGGTTTGACACTATTTTGGAGGTGGAATGATAATAGAAGTGTATGCATAAGCTTTGAAAGGAGAGGAAGAAGATGAAGAAGGAATGAATGAATTTGTGAAGATATGGATGTGTATTTATAGGGCTAGAAGCTTTAGCCCTTAAGCTTGTAAATGGACCAAAATACCCCCTCCCCATCACCATGTCATACACGTTACCCCCGTTGTCCCCTCATTTGCACTTGTCCCCCTCATATCATGATGTGTAGGTGATGGAAAGTTGATTTGATGGTTGCTTTTTGAGACTTAAGGGTGAAGTTTGCATTTATTTACATATAAGGAGTTTATATATAAATATGTATACTTTATTTTAGATATTTTCTTTAGTTTGATTTGACTAATTGTGAAGTTATATGTGTTTGTATATGTATGTACATGCATGTGTGTATGTGTATCTAATAACGTTGCAACAATTTGAAATAATTTCCGTTCGACGAAAGGTCAAAATCCGAAAACTGAACTCTTGTCACATTTTCAGTTTTTAATCAAACTATTTATTTACGTAAATAAAAACTAAAAATAAATTTCTTTTCATCTCTATATAATAAAAACAAGATTATTTAAGTGATAAAACCATATTTACTAATATAAAAATCCAATTGTAAAAATACGACGTCGGTTTGCCAAAATACAACAAAGTCTGTATATTTTTATAAAACCATTATAAATCACTTATTATCATTATATAACAATTATATGAAGTTTATTAAGGCTATTATATTTATAAAATTAATTTTTTTTGAAAATTATATTTTCTAACTACAAAAACGCGACGAAGCTAATTTCTTTTTAAAATGAGTCCGTATATTTATAAAACTATCCGAAATGAATTATTATTACTATATAATAATTAGTAAAATGTATTATTTGATATTTGAAATAAATTATTTGAATATTTAAAATTAATTAAATATTCCAGATTTAAGTGATAAAATTCCAGGTCGTTATATTCTTTCCCCCTTAAAAGAATTTCGTCCTCGAAATTTAACCACAACCCAAAATAGTTTTCCCAAAACATTATTTTATAAACTTAAACCCCTATGATATACATAGATCATCCATACCTAATATCTGAATCAATCCCCTATTCGAATTCACAACTTTACTTCTGAACTAGTATTGATCCTTCCATCCTCTGGTGCAAACTCTGATCAGGCTTCTTGATCAGAAACTCTTGCTCTCCTTGCATAGCCCTCAACTATGATAGAAAACTCAAGTACCCAACCACAAACCCTCATTAGTGTTCACCATCAAGAATCAACTGATAAATCCTTTTTCGGACAGGAGTAAACAATTCAAAGTCTTGTACTCGAATCTTAGATCAAAATCATGCAATGAAATGATGTATGCATATCATACGTACTTACTATCTTCTCAAATCTTTATGAAAACATTTTACAAAACTTTTGTCTTTGGTTTAAACACTTTTCATAAAGACACGACTTTATTTAAAATCTTTTCACAAACTTTAATTCTTATTTAGTCTTCTCAAATCTAATCAACTTATTATTTTCGAAATATATTCCTACGGAATTAATTTCCATAATAAATGTGAATATCTTGATATTAAAAATTTATAGCCACAAACTGTCATGTTAATTAGTTATCTAAAATTATCCTTTTAAATTTTTATTTCAAAACATCTTATTAAATTGGTGGGGTAGAAGTAGTACACAGAGAGAATAATCCACTAAAAAGAAATTTACTAATTAAGGGATAAACCTAGAGAATATAATTTATCATACACAACCATTTAATATATAGATAGTAGGATTGCTATACACACTATTCTAGGGCCTTTTCCGAGGTAAATGATGCTTTTCCCTTGGTACCTAAGTCAGCCAACCACATCTTTTTCTTTGGACAGTCCTCCCATATGTGCCATCATTCATAACATGAACTGCAAGTCCATGCACCCCTTCCAGCTATAATAGCAAAGTAGGGGGTGTAGTTTGAAGGGCACATGTCTTAGCCTTCTTTTCCCATTTCCTTAAAGGACACTCACTCCCTGACTATATGTCCTAATTCTTTGTGGCGTTAGCAACTCTGTTCCTTCCCTAATGGAATTCTTGGTTTCTTCTTTGTTCCAGGGCACTTATGTAAAAAATGTCCTTTCCCTTTACATTTAAAACATGATATATCATCCCGAATAAGTTTTTCTTTCTTCCTTTCCTTTATTATCCCATCCTCACAATGAACTGCATAATGCCCTTCTTTACCACATCTAAAGCAGTAGATGCCAACATAAGGTCCTGGTTTTGATTTTTTTCTTCGCTTCCTTTTTTGCACGTGCTCTTCATGCTACCTTTGGACTCATCCAAAACCCATTACGTGAAATACAAAAGGCCATAATGCCTCTAAGTAATATACCAAAATACCATCAGGAGTTTCATACTGATTACATCTCATTCCATTCAAAAACATCTTTTATCCAAATAACTTAATTTAGATTTGTTCGGATTTGAGCTTGCCTTGTCTTACAATGATAAAGAGAATAATTTAGTAAGTGTATGATACCATTCGCCCAAGCCAACATCTGATCGATACTTAGGAGATTATTCCGATCATCACCAAACAAATCAAGACTTATTCATTAAACTTTCCAAAGAGAATGCATATTATAAAAATTTCGCTTTTCGAAAATAATCTTTATAAAATATAATCTTTTCAAAATAGTGTGTCGGTTTATCTTGTTTAAGTATTTAGGAATCCCTATCAATCGCATGGCGTCCTATGTATTGAACATAATTCTTAAACTACTCAATAGACCAATCACACAAATCATTTTTATAGTCAATAACAAATACGCGCTTATATAGAATACTCTCGAACTCATTGTAGGGTTTTTCTTACCGTGTCTCAACGGAGTTACTCATCCTAGGATATTACTAACCCTATCTCTGATGAGACTTACCCCTATCAGGCTTAGGTGTTTGCTCTAACTAAGCTTTAATACCAAATATAACGAACGGGATTTCCGACCCTAAAAAATCGACACTAATATGCCCACTATATTGCGTGCTAAGCATTCAAGTGCTAGAAAAACAAATTTTTAAAGGTAAAAGAAAATAAAGACAGAACATAATCTTACACGAATGGAATAATTTATAATATCAATAATCTTTACAACGGAAAATTTGAAATACATATATCAGAGTCTAATCTAAGCTCAACCTTAGCAGTTATAAACACACGTCCTTACAAATTCTGAAAAACAACAAACACAACGAAAAAATAAACTATCTCAATACGTTGATGAAGATCTCCAGCTCTCCTTTGGAAACTCCAAGCATCTTCAGCTAATCCTGAAACTACTTGGTTCTGACTTGAGTATTAATAATACCTGGATCAGGCTTGGCAAACCAACATGAGAAACAGAAATTATAAATATATATGACAGTGTCATAGATCAAACTTATGCCAAAACAAAACCTTTTTGAAAAGAAATGGTATCTCGTAAGACAACACCGCACAAAAACACAAACGGGTTTTTACTTTACGAAAACCAAAATACTTTATGTCGAAACATTTTGAAGTTGTCTTTAATGAAATTAGTTTGAAAACACTTTTCAAATAAATGTATATACAAAGAAAGTACCAATACTTGGACAAGTCGACAGAGTATATGGTACCAAGAGGTAGCTGAAATGTTTGCAAGGCACTAATACTATTTTGGGAATACAATCAAAATCGTAAAGCTCGTATTGGAATTGGATTTCCAACATGGTAGGGAACTAGTGGCCTTTACCTTTCTTTACGGACTCCACGTATAGCGATCGTAGTACCCGATGGCTTCTCATACAGAGACTTATACACCACTATAACATATTGCTACACTACTATGAATCAGCATATCCGGTAGCTTTTCGTACAGGGATTCATACACCACTATACCTGTTCATTTAAACTCTAAGGCCGCAGTACCTTTTTATTCGCGATTATCCAATAGTCTGTAATATTGTAACATTTCCTTCGGACCACATAGCTTCCCGTATCATCTCTAGGATATGAGGCTTGTGAGGCCACACTTTACTTTTCACAAAGCGAATTCCACTTAGAATGCCACATTGCCATTTCTAACAACACACTAATAGATTTCCATAGACGTACAACCTCCGAGTTCATACACCTCAGGGAATGGTGTTAAGTATAAGAGGGATTATCTCCTACACCACTAAACAGATGTACGTTTGTAAAAACCAATGTACATGGTTTTAGAAATGCACTGTCAAACACTCGTCCCTACAAGTTTTCCAGGTGAAGGACAAATCAAAGGCACTCCTCCTACTACATCCTATTTGGGAATCACCCATATGATTACTAGCAAGTAGTCCTTACCAATCAAAGATTTTTAGAACGAAGGCGCTACTGCCACCATAAATGTAATATGGGAATCACCCCAGAGGTTAGTGGCAAGCAGCCCTACATTATAAAGATCTCCGTCTTCAAATCACTGTCTTTAACATGTCTTCACTTTTGAACATGAATATTGGTTCGAAGTGGTTTTTGAATAGGAATCACCCAAATTCGTTCCCGGTCTCTCCGAAACCATCATCGACAAAAAGATGTCAGGTATGTAGGTGATTATTAAACATCATCCAATTTATAAATCTTTTCATCCAAATAAATATCTCTTCAGAGATACAAGCTTTAAACCAATTTTATTTCTTTCAGTATACATAGGATTATTAAGCCTATTTTATCAAATCCTTTGGTTAATTAAAACCATTTTTTAACTTTGGGAATACCAAATCATTTCATCTTTTACTTCGAAAAACATTTCCAAAATCTCCTTCTTAAATCTTGTTTAACTTTGGAAGAAAACTCTGAATCTCTTACCTTTTATCATTGGAAAATGTGCCTGAGTAAATCAATTTAACTATCCCCTCCATCGGGCCAGTCCGGATAGCTAGGGAGAGCGAGCAACTGGTTTCCCAATTCCAGCCTAGAGACTATCTCTCTATCACCCATAAGGTGGTCAAGATATTTGATCAACTCTAAACCTTTAAAAATATTTGATATATCATTTAAAACTCATTTGCAATAGATTTGGGTGAAAAACCCAAGTTGAAACTGTTTGTTAAAAAGCTGTCAAATTCTGTTGTTAAATTGCGAGTGAATAGTGATTCTAAAGCTTTATTGATCAAAACAACAATTTCATTACATATATGTCCATTTTTATAACTCAAACTCCTTTTAAAATAGTTTAATATATTTATGGAATTTATTTCATATTTTTAAAGATTTAAAAATATCCAAATTAAAAAGTTGAAAACCATGTTTTACGAACTGCCAAAACGTGACTATTTTGAAAACTTGATTTGGGCATATCTCAAACTTTATTAAATGAAAACTCGAATTTTCTTTTTCATTTGAAAACTATAGTTATAAGGGCCCAAAAGTTCTTATTTCAATAAGCTTTGACTTATATTTCATTATGTACATTGATTTAACTTTTTACTGCGCGAAATCGCGAACTCCCGCTACGTGACGAGCTCATTTTTACTCATTTTTTCAAACTTCACCAAACTTTGCCGAAATACTTTTAAAACTTTTATATAATATTTTAAATCATTTTAAACCCATATCTCACTAATTTACTTGATTTCAAAATCCATTTTCACTTTGTTTCTAAATATTATAATATTATATCATTATAATATTCAATTTTCTATTTTTCAATTTACAATTCTTTTATATAATCCATATGATATTTTCATATCATTTTCATCTTTTAAAACCATTATATTTCAAAACCATGAAAATAATTTTACAAATCATTTCAAAACTCCTCCTTTTTAATTTCTTTTATTTCGAAACCAAATTCCAACCTTTATAAGATAATGCTTTCTTGATTTATAAATAAAAGAGGCTTGATACTCCACATACACAAGTTATTTCAGAGTATAATATGGATTATTTTACATGAATTAACCATGGCTATTTAAAGCAATCATTTCTATTTCGTTGGAAATGATTTTTACATCATTAGTTATAATAATTCTTTTTATCACAACCAAGTTATCAATCAATCAAATCAACCAATATTTATCAATTATTTATCTAAATATTTTAATTAACAAATAATCATGCATATCATCGTTTAAAATCAATTTAAGATTTAAAGAAACTAATGTTAGGATGTGGTCTCACTATTATAGCTTTCCCTTTAGAACTCCTTGAAATAATTCCGGTGGTACTCCGGCAGCACTTCTCTCTAATTTCTCCACTCTGAAGCTTTTTGAACTTGCTCCCCCATCCTCGGGATGCTCGGCCTTGGCTCTTGGGGAGGTCAATGCTCGGCCAAGGTGGAAGTGGGGGTGTAGCCGTGCACTATAGATAAGGAAGGGAGTGGTTTGGCACTATTTTGGAAGTGGAATGATATTGGAAGTGTATGTATATTTTATTTCTTTCTTGCTTATAATTTTACCATTATTTTTCTAGGATGAAGAAGTCATTGGAGCTTAGGAAGGAGTGGAAGAAGATGAAGAAGGAATGAATGAATTTGTGAATGGGTGTATATTTATAGGGCTAGAAGCCTTAGCGCTTAAGCTTGCAAATGGACTAAAATACCCCTTCCTCATTACCATGTCATACACGTTACCTTTTTGTCCCTTCATGTGCACTTGTCCTCCTCATGTCATGATGTGTAGGTGATGGAAAGTTAATTTGAGGGTTGCTTTTTGAGACCTAAGGCTGAAGTTTGCATTTATATACATATAAGTAGTTTATATATAATTATGTATACTTTATTTTAGATATTTTCTTTAGCTTTGATTTGACTAATTATGAGGGTATATGTGTATGTGTATGTGTATGTTTGTATACATGCATGTGTGTATGTGTATCAAATAATGTTGCAACAATTTGAAATAACTTCCATTCGATGAAAGGTCAAAATTCTGAAAGCTGAATCTCGGTCACATTTTCAGTTTTTAATCAAACTATTTATTCATGTAAACAAGACTTGAAAACAAATTTCTATCATCTCGAAATAATTAAAACAAGATTATTTAAGTTATAAAACCATATTTACTAATATAAAAATTCAACTATTAAAATATGACGTCGATATGCCAAATGCGACGAAGTTTGTATATTTTTGAAAAACAAGTATATATATTTGTAAAACCATTATAAATCACTTATTATCATTATATAACAATTATATGAAGTTTAGTAAGGCTATTATATTTATAACATTTAATTTTTTTAGACACTTGTATTTTCTAACCGACAAAAACGCGACGAAGCTTCTTTCTTTCTAAAATGAGTTCATATATTTATAAAACCATTCGAAATGAATTATTATCACTATATAATTAAAAAAGTGTATTATTTAATATTTTAAATCAATTATTTGAATATTTAAAATTAATTAAATACTCTAGATTTAGTGATAAAATTTTGGGTTGTTACACTGCTCTAGTTCGAATTGTCGATTTGTATGAGACTGATATTTCAAAATACCTTGTAAGCGAATTATTCTCGAATTATTGTAACGTAATGATTAGACCTTCAATTATATGCATAAAAATATATTCCTGTAAAATTAACGTATTGACTACTAAAACATATAGTGTATTTATTATAGCGTATTGAGCATGATAATTAGTACTATTAGAATAGTTAGGTAATATTTATTTTGTATGAAGAAAGTTAGTGTAAAGTAGGGAGTTAATCCCTATTTAGATACCTTATATGGCCTCAATTATTATTCGGGTAGGATGATGTATGTATATAGTAGATACACATATAAGTTATTACTAAGTTATATGGATGCAAGGTTAGTCCAAAGCTACATGGAAGTGTTCCCAGTTAAATCTAGCTACCAACGGTATGGTGTAACACCCCACTCCTAGACCCTCATCAGCAAAGAGTATTACGGAGGTAATACCGTCTGCTAATGCGGAGAATAGATTATAATGGAAGCGACCAAGTGTAATCATGCTATAACTATCTACTAAATACGTCGAAGGGTGGTATCTTTTTTTTTCCAGATCCAGTGGTTCGACATATTTAATAAATACTTATAACGAAACTACAAATGGCTAGTGATCTATCAGAACAAGCATAATAACATAGATGAATAACATCACAGAACAACATCAGATATCACAACAATGTCACAGCACAATACATCATCAAGTACGTGTCCAAATAAAATGTAATAAGTGGCTACACAACCACCGCTCACACATGTGAGTCAAAAATTTGTACATTAGATAGTCTCAATAACAAAGTGACATAAAGACGGACTATATAAAAGAAGCTATCTATCTATAGCGGATATGTCCAAAGCGGAAGCACAAGAGCAAGCTAAGTCCAGCGACCTAACTTGAAACAACTCGGTCTGACCCGAGCGTAAAATACTCGGGTCAGTCTAGCTAAACAAATCAATTAGATAAACTGAGAGATAATAATGCGGTAACAGATAATGGTATAATACTTTTCCAAAGAAAAGAGCAATAAATAACCACATTACTAAAATGAACGATAGCATAACCACTACACAAAGTGAACTCTCCCAAAGAGAGGTATAATATCATAATGTCAAATAACATTGCCTCATCTCATCGACATAATCAATAAGTGTTAGCACCAAAATTGGTCACTAACCTCGTTCAGAAAGATTGTGTAGAGATATAAGTGATGAAAGTAAATTAAACAGAGAAGACAATGCTAATTTAAATGCAGAAAGTAAGAACACCAAATTTATAGTGGTTCAGCGTAATTGCCTACGTCCACTTTGTTCAACTTTATTGATTTCCTTTATGGTTGATTACAAATACAATTCGTGAACCAAATGCTTAAGTGAAGTTGTTGAGTAGAGAAGATGAGTCTTGAAAATGGCAGAGTCTCCCCGGTGTTTTCTCTCCAAAAAAGGATCCCTTTCACTGTGACCCTGCCCCTCTATTTATAGGCAAATATGGGCTGGACTTCCCAAGTGGGCTGGATAGCCGAACGCTCTAGCCCCAGTACAGTGGTCACTGTATGCCGAACCAGGTACGCCGAACGCTCTGATGCCGAACGATGTGGTTTGAGGTTTGGGAAGTGCAGGATGTTAGACAGTCGAAGCCGAACGCTCTGCTAGACGCCGAGTACTCTTGTTGCCGAGTACTACGCCGAGTACTCCTGTATGCCGAATGCTCTTGTATGCCGAGCAGTCTCGATGCCGAGTGATCTTGTATGCCGAGTAGTCTCGATGCCGAGTGCTCTTGTATGCCGAGTAGTCTCGATGCCGAGTGCTCTTGTATGCCGAATGCTCTTGTATGCCGAGCAGTCTCGATGCCGAGCGCTCTTGTATGCCGAGAAGCCTTGATGTCGAGCACCCTTGTATGCCGAACGCTAGCGCCGAGCATTGGTTGTCGCCGAGTCCCAGTTGACGCCGAGTTTCATTGGGATGCCGAGTGCTACGCCGAGTACTCCTGGATGTCAAGCGCTTCGCCGAACACTCCTGGATGTCAAGTGCTTCGCCGAACACTCCTGGATGCCGGTCACTCTCTGATGCCGGACACTCTCTGATGCCGGTCACTCTCTGATGCCGAGTCGAACTGGATGCCGAGTACTAGTTGCCTGGTCAAATCTCCAGGAAACACTTGCCCCCCCAAAGTGTATCGCATGGCCGAACGTGGTACGCTTTGAACCGTGCAACCTTTTCGTCACGTCTTAAACCCTTGGCTAACCTCGAACGGAGACGCCCCTTTTGTGGGACCGATGTGTGCCGGACGTGTTCCAAATGCCGAACGATGCTTCAGTGCCGAACCGTTATGCGCCGAGGTCGAACGCTATGACCTTGACCGGTTCTAATAACTTTTACTGTAAGCCTAAAGGCCTTTCCAATCCAATTCCAAAATTCTAACGCAACCAACAATAACGATGCAAGACAAAGCATCTAATTCACTTCATAACTTTTACTGGGAATTAGGCAAACTCTAACCATTTAAATCCTATAAAATAGGTTGGTCCCCATCATTTAATACCTAACCCATTTCCAGTCTATTTCCAAATTCTAACGCAACTATCGTTAACGATGCGAAAGGGAGAGCCTCCAAACCACTTTATAGCTTTTTGTTAGGATTCAGGCAAACTCTGACCATTTAATACCTTCAAAAATATGCAAGTCTCCATCATTTAATACCTAACCCGAGGCGGGTCCCTACATGGTTCTCACTAGCTGACATCATAAGAAATCCTATCAAGTTACTTAATACTTCTTCTAATGGAATGAGACAGACTCTGCCATAGTCACTTAATACCTCCAAAACAAAGCAGACCCCTTCTAAAGATTTCACCAATCGTATCAATAACATGATTATGACCCATAATCTAAACCGTGACACCTTAGACTAATTCGACAATTCGTAGGAACTGTTAGCTAGATTGGCTAGGCAGATTTACCCTATAGATTGGGACTAACCTCGCATCCACTAGGGTTATTTATTATAGGTGATGTCCCACATCAGTACCCAAAGTTTCACCACTGGTAGCCAAATTTAACTGGACAGACTTCTATGTAACTTTAGACTGACTTCGCATCCCTATAACTTTGTCATCTTTCACATGTATACCAATTGCATACACACACTATCCAACACAATTAATAATTAAGGCCATATAAGGTAACCCCTTATTATGCCTTTAATTATGGGTTAATTTCCATAATTATCATTAACTACCTTCCTAAGAAATTAATGCTTTCACTACCCTATTAATTCTAATCAATATGTTTACTACGCCATAATCATTACGTTATTAACTTTAATAATCAGTACATTAATATTATACACACACACACACACGCATGAGATTCAAATAAAATATCTCTAATCACATGCAAAGAAAATGCTAATTAATTTAAATGTCAAACTCATATATAAGTACTAAAATCCAAACAAAATATAGCTAATATCTTTAACCAACAACTGACTTGTATACAAAATGAAATAATACCAAACCTATCTCATATTAATATAATAGAATTAGCTCCTCAATTTAAGGAACATACTTTGCAATTTAGACATTTTATATTCTATCCAGCTTTTGAAATTACAACATTATAGGGAAAATGGGATTCATACTTATTTTATTTGCAGAAATAGGCGGTGCAAATTATAAATAATAAAAAATCATACTTTGCACACCATTTCTAACTTTATTTTTTAGAATCCTTTACAAATACAAGAGAAATCAAAGGAGATGAAGTCGACTAGATTATTAATTGCTTAAATCTCAATACTGATCCGATTCTACTATATTAATACAAAATAATTGAAATTCCAACATATTCAAAGATAGACATTTATTTAGGGAAGTTCTAGGGGGTTTAAATGTTATGTTTTCATTTACCAAAATTTTCCAAAGCATACATCAAATCCAAATAAATTCTATTCAATTACAAAATTGTGAAAATCTTGATCTTTCCATTCATAGAGAATTATTTGTTTCCTAACCGAATTTGATTCCACCATGCCTAATTCCCTTTCAGATCCCCCTCAGAAAATCCTAGCTGATTCTAGATTCTAACGAAGGAGAAGAAGAAGATGAGATCTGATTTATATCGCTTCCAACTCTCTGTTAGATCTTCCTCTTTTTGAATATACAACAAATGGATTGTATATAGATTAGATTAAAAATATGAAACTAGAGAAGAGAAGGATTGGGGAATTTAATTATTTAATTTCTTATTAAATTTTATGGGGTGTTACATTCTCCCTCCCTTAAAAAGGATTTCGCCTTTGAAATCACCAAGGGCAGATAGTGTAACGCGCACTCAACAACCAAGTTATTTACAACATTCTACACAACTATTTACTCAACCAAAAATGTAATGTGATTATATATGCAACATACTATAGATGAGCTCAATCCTAGCGTGAATGCAAGGTCGTGACATATAGGCATGTATGCAAGCATCCTAAATATACATAAAATTCTATATAGGTGCATAAATAATAGTAAAAAGTGTGGCAACCATCTCCTACCACCAATGTAGCAACCACTAGGAAACTAAATACCTATATTTGGAAAGAAAAGTTTACCAGAGAAAAGCTTGGGATGAGAATCATTCATCTTTCCTTCAGTTTTCCATGTTTTTTTCACTGGGCTATCTCCCCATTCAACATGGACCAACCTAATTTTTTTGTTATGAAGCCTCTTAATATCGTGCTCCACAATGTGTTCGATGGCATACAGGGGGTGATTGGCTCCGTTTCAACATTTGGTCAGAAATTAGAGCTTACTGCCCTATTAATTTTAGAGTTACGATCTTTTCCATTTACATTCCTTACTTTATTTATTTTTCCAACCATAGTCGCCTCACCTATCAGTGATGAATTTGGTCACGACCACTTCTATAGTCAGAATTTATAGGGTAAATTCAAATTAAGTATACATATATATACTTATATATAGTAGGGTTATTGAAAAATAGTTTCAAAATTAACAAGTACACCACTCATACGTATATCTATCCCTATTGATCGGGTAACCTACGCTCAGATACTAGCTGTAACAACCCACCTCGAAATGGACCTAATTTCGACCCAACAAAAGCCCATCGAACTTAGACCCATCTCAAGGCGAGTTGTTTGGTTGATAAAATTAAAAATAATGCATAGTAAATAGAGCTGTATATCTACACTTTTAGAATCTCACAGAAAAATGGATAAAATATAATATCAGAACCCGTGCCCATTTCATAAAGAAAACCATTTCAGAAACATAACATGTTAAATATTACAACATGTTTACATAAAGCCTCCATAGTACAATATCTCAAAATAACATAACTGTCTGAACCGGGTACAATAAAGATACTGAAAAAACATAAATAGATAGATGACTGCCAAAAGTTTTCATCTCCACCTTCGTCTCCTTAATAACCATTACTCTCTCTAACGTGTGTTGTAATGAGGAGTGGTTCGAAATAATAAATGTCTTGTGGAATAGAAATCTCAAGCTTTATCATATTTGTACTTGAGCAGTAGTATTTAAATAAAAAATATTCCTTATGTATTTAAGACTATACCAAATGTAACAGTCACCCTAAATGGTGTTGCTGTTAATAACTTTAACTGTAAGCCCAAAGGCCTTTCTATTCTTCTAAAATTCTAACGCAACTAACATTGATTATGCAAGGGAAAGCATTCAAACCAATAAATTCACTTTATTGATGATTAGGTAGACGCTAACCATTTAATAACTATAAAATAGGCAGGTCTCCATCCTTTAATACCTAACCCATTTTCAAATTCTAATGCAACTACCGTTAACGATTCGAGAGGGAGAACCTCTAAACCACTTAATATCTCTTTCTTGGAACGCATGCAGACTCTGACCATTTAAGACCTATAGAATAGGCAGGTCCACATCATTTAAGACCTAACCCGAGGCGGGTCCCTACATGGTTCTTATTGACTGACATTGTAAGAAATTCCATCAGGTCACCTAATACTTCTCCTGAAAAGAGGCAGATCCTACCATAGCTACTTAATACCTCTAACCCAAAGCGGGCCCCTCCGAAGGATTTCACCTACTGCATCCAAAATGCAATTTATGACCCAAAATCCACTCGTGCACTACAAGAAATTTTATTTTTGATGGCGCACAAAAAACACTACCAAAACTTATGGTAGCGTTTTGATAAACGCCGTTATAAAGCCTGCAACTAAAAATCCATGATTTTTAGTTGCATTTATTTCAACGCCACTATAAATCCTTTTATTGCAGCGTTTCTCGAACGCCACCATAAATCTTTTTGTAGCGTTTTAAAAATGCCACCAAAAGGTTTTTTGTGCTACCAATAGACTTTCCAACTTTACTCCTACTTTACGGTTGCGTTTACTCAACGCTACTATATGTATTTCCGTAGCGTTTTTGAAACGCTACTAAAAATTGTTAATCATTTTGCACCATTTTGTCATGTTATTATCTCCTATTGATGGTCTATTTTGTTTCTACTATGTCAATCAACAATCACTCACATAATCATCATATTCAAACAATTAAAAAACATATTAATCGTATAATCAAATAAGATATCCATAACCATTCTAATACAATAGTTTTTTGATAAAATGACCAAAATCACATATAATAACCATTCGTATACAAATTTACACACATAGTACTAATAAAATGTTATACCAAAATGGTGCTAACAAAACGCATGATTACCCATAAATTTTTGTTGCATGCATAAGTGAGAGCTTGCACCTTAAAAGTCCAACCTTGCTTTCTTCGGAAATCCAATGCCTGGAAAAGTGAAAGCACAACAAATAGTCAAACAATTATGTTAATTCGTAGGACTTCAAGTCTATTATCAAACATGCTGTATGAGTATATCATATTATAAATAATGTTATATACATAATCAAAGTTATAAACGAAATGAAATAAATAATGTCCAATCTTACAGTTATATATAAAATGTTGTTAAATTAGTTATATTATTATTATTTATAAAATTTAGTTAACTTAAACTTAGTTAATTTTATAAAACTTGTTTAATTTTAATGAAACCTAGTTAATTTTTATTAACTTGGTTAACTTAATTTATTATTATTATTATTATTTTGAACTTAGTGCAAGTGCAGTGAACATGAATCAAAGTTTTACGGTCCCAGTTTAACAACATTAACTAAGGCACATCTCTGCATTCTGACATTAACATGACCGACAGTGCAAAGTATGGATCAAAATGAAGCAAAAACCAAAGGGCAGCAGGCTAAAGCAGTGAACTTGGATACAAATGCTCAAACTACATGCAACATAAGTGCAAGTGCAGTGATAGACTGTAGAGTGCAAAAAAATCATAGAGATTCATAGCAATTCAGCTAACAAAAGCAGGATGGATACTTGGAAAGGCACAAATAAAGATGAAGTTAAACTGACTCAGCTACAGGCAGTATATGTAATAAAAAAGCAGAATTCATACAAGTGCCAAGTATACTTACCAGAAGATGCAGGACCAAGGAGAATGCTTTTGAGTTCAAAGCCACCATAAGCGCATGGTCCAACCTAGTATCACAAATCAAATCAAAAGCGCATAAAAGAAAAAGGAGTAGCGTGAGCGGATCACTTAGCAACTCTGAAACTAAGGGAGACACAAATAAATAAAATGAAAATAATATGACTGACCTAAAAGTGTACCGCACCTTATCTAAAAGTGTACGCACACACAAAACACATGTATACACTCACACAGTAAAAATATATAATTACCTATACATGCACCTACATTCGCTCTCACGGATGTGTGCACACACACTAGTGCACACACACTGCCGAAATAACACACACACACAGACACCCATTGACAACACGTGCAAGCATGAAAATATACCAGCGAGGGCACTAATTCAGGCAACAGCTAATTCATGTGTACAGGTATATATAACATTATATGATTAAACAAAGGTTATGTGTGTCGAATACCTTTAGCACCATAAGGTTCTTCCCATTTGTAAATTTGCAGTCCATCTAATATTGATATCACCTATATCAACAAACATGTCAACAAAAATAAAAGTTATAAGCAATTAATGAAGATAATAAAGAAAATGTAGATCTCTCGTGAATATTAAAATAAAAGCTATAAGCAACAATAGTTAGTAGATCCATAATGCTAAGAACCAAAATATTAAAATGAATGGATGGCATTAGAGAACTTCTATGCCATACCTTATTTCTAATGCAAGAATAGGATCAGTAGGATATGCTATCATGTTAAAGGGTTACCTACTTGAAAGAACTAACATCTGTATCCACCTCTTAATAATTCCTTGGAATTCAGCAAAATTCTTCTCACGATAATCCCATTCGCACATAGACTAGAAGAAGAATGCATGTTTGGCATTTAAAATATTTGCCATTAACCCCAGCCACCTCGACCAAAGACTTGACACATTCAAATTGATCAACGACTCTTCTATAATGACTTTAGCAACTGCACCAGAATCGGAGACACCAGCTATCATACCCGAGGCAACTGCTTTATTATTCATACATATAGGATACATGACTTTTATAAGCAGTGATGCTTAGATAAAGCGCCATAAACACTAAAAATGGAAAATACAACCATACTAGGAAAACCAGCTATAACCAATATAAGCCAGATTATAGGTTGAACCCAATTTTTTGAATTCACTCCCATATTCATGAGTGAAGAAATTTAGTATACCAGTTGGCCGATTTTTTAGGGTTTCTTGCAAGATTATATTTATGGTCGATGTAGAGAAGCCCAAAGAGATTAGTGTATCCTGACATCCACTCATAGTTATCCATCAACGACCACACAAAATATCCTTCTACTTTAGGTCCCTCGCTGGTACAAGATAAGATTACTATATGTAACTCTTCTCTTTTTATCCCAATTTTTCACTTCCATTTAATGAAATATCATGTTACGATGTCTACATTTTTTTTAAGTCTAGCCATGCATGTAATTTTAACTTACTGATTGATACATCTCGAAGTTCTTTAAGATGAAGAATCATGTAATTAACCTTATCCTGGTCGGAGATTGCACTTTCTAATGGTAACTTGTTATCATGGTAATCAAGCTGCATTGTTCCTGTAAAATTTCAATACGAGAAAGGAGGTTTATTTTTAGTTTTATTCTTCTTCAATCTATCATATTGAATTTTTTTATTTATTGATAACATGATATGCTATAATGTTTATTAAAAAAATCTTTTGAATTCCCCTGCATTTGAATATACTGATCATTTTCTGCGACTTAGAACTTAGGAACATCATATTTCTTTTTTGTATAAGTTAACATATCTGGTTATCCATCTGGGACCATGTATATCCATGTACCTTGCTGCAAAGTATGATGGAAATCAAATTAAGTAAACGTGAATAGGTAACATTTGATCGAAATTTTATATTTTGACATAAAGAAGAATAATAAAAGTTGTCGCGCTTACCCATTGACCAATTTCCACGTCATCTATGTTTTTTGTTGTAAAAAAAGTTAGAAAGAAAGAGAAGATGAACCAATAATGAGTATCAGAGTACACACATACACACAATCCAATGTATGTCTCCTCAAGTTAGAAGTACTATTCAACAACATTTAAATTTGGATACTAATCTTGTTTTTGCAACTTGTTCGAATCACCTTAGACATTACAAAGCACAAAACGTACATAGTATACTACTGAACATACCAGTTTCTTCTACCCAGGAGTCATCGACGCTTTTAGCCGGAGAAAATGTCTTTGGAACTTTTTTTTGCATATTTTGATGTATAATAATTAAGTTCTATAAGATCAAACGATCCTTTTATCATGTTTGACTCCTCCTTTTTGAATTTTGGAAGTCTATGTCCGACCAATTCTCTCATAATATATGGATATTCTCCGTTCACTAATGGTTCCATGTACCTGAGTCCACATAATAATATTGTGATTTAAACATGAATCGTAACTAATTTATACATATGTATAAGCTTCTTTATTGCTTACTGACCATCCAAGCATAAACTCCAGTGCCCTATGTTTTGCATCTCTATCCTTAAGTGAATCTTAATATGGCACGTATAATTTAGAACGATTCCAATTTCCCCTCCCTATATCAACTGAAAATAAAACAGCACAATGTATGAGAACAAGACTCATATCTTAAAGCATAAATCATCCCAATTCTTATTAATTTAAACTCGTTTTTTTAATATCAGATTCTTAAATATTAATCATTATAGATGTATTAACTCCGAGAAATGTACTTTGTAGTGGTTTCTATAAAGTTGAACAGCTGTTGCATGTGCTAATAGGAGATTGTGAGAAACAGTGTATGGTTTAGTGAGAGAATCACCGGTAGGGCATTCATTTCCAGAGCAGAGCCCTGGTGCAGTTTTTCCAGTTGAATAACCAAAGCGACTAAATGTGTATGGCTCATTTAATGTTGTCCGATGTTTGACTCTGTGGCGCCCCACCTCTATACTCACGCTAGCCAAGGACACTACGGTGTAATGCCGTCGACTAGCGCGAAGAATAAGACTGTTGAGGAGCGACCATCTGTGTAATTGCTTTGTGCGAGTACCGATATGTCAGACAATATAACTTACATTTCATTTCAAAAGGGAATCCGACATATCAAATACAAACTCAAAGCTACCACACAGTGGCTAAGTGGACTTCGGAAAACAAACATAGAAATAAACATAACACAAATCAGTCATAGATAATCATATCACAAAGGCGGAATCAGATATGAATATAACACATAAAAGTGTACTTCAAAGTAGTGGTAAAACAAGATCCACTACATCACAAAAGAATAGATACAAGAGCTAGACAAAGGAATAATTATACATCAAGGAGCCTATATCTCAAATGTATAATAACAAAAACTACTAATCTAAAGTAGTTAGCCAAAAGTCAGGTGAAGGACCCTGATAAGAAGTCAAGCAGGTGCACCTGAAATACCTCGGTCTGACCCGAGTATTATTTAAGAAGAAAATAATAAACGGATCAGTCTAGCTATAAATATCAGATAAAATGATATAGGATAAGAGATATGACCAAAAACGTATGATAACATAAATGTCATACTGTGTCAAGTATACATCAAATAACAACAAAAATCATACAATATCTCAAATCAACTCGAAGCACCAAAAAGAATCACATTCTTTAAAAAATTCACCAAAACACAAATTTGACAAAACATATCAATGCCAATCCACGAAAATTGGTGAAACACAAATTCTAGAAATCACAGCTAGAAATCCAGAAATCACAAAGGGGAAGGCCTATCACAAATGGGAGCATGAAAACTCACCAACACATGTATCACAAACAGAATGCTATTCCATGGTCACTAACCATAAACCGAACATCGACGCACCTAGAAAGATACGCCCCATGCACAGTTGAACATCGACGCACCTGAAAAGATATGCCCCATGTATAAACTAACATCGATGCACCAAAAAAGATACACCCCATGCCTAGTCGAACATCGATGCACATAAAAAGATACACCCCATGCACCGACTTAATGAGCCGATTGCTCCACGAACGGTCCAAAGACCATGGGTCGCTAGCCCATAAAAATGAGTCGAAGCTCAAAAGAACGGGGTATAGTCCCCTACGTGGACAAAGAGACATCGCACAATGCTAGTCTAAATCACAAAATGATCATCATCGATCATCAAGAAGTGTCGATTACACTAAGCTAGTAAATATAGGAGTTTAGCTTCATGTCCCATAACAACTTGCTTAACTCAAATATTTACGAACAGATTGTAGATTTCCACTCGAAAATTGTCACAAGAGTTTCAATCGAACAAGTCCAAAAATTAACCAACGAAGTAAACGTAAGCGTTTCATACCACTTGTTTTACTAAGCCGTTTAATTAGATTTCTTATATGAAGGAGGTAAAGGTTTGTATATACTAATAGATTGGAAAACGGTTTTATAAACGAGCTTTGTATTAAAAATAGAGTTGAAATCATCTTTGTAAAAGAGTTTGAATATTTACTACTAGTATAGAAACCTTTGTAATTTAAAGTGACAAGTCACAGAAATGATTGTAGAAATAATCAATCACCAAAAATTCACATACGAAGACGTGAATCAAATCCAAAGAAATCGATACCGAATCCATCAAAATGGATATTCTAAAAAAATCCCAAAGAAGAAGTCATCAAATTCGATAATAAATGATAACAACAAATCGGATAATCATGAATCGATAAAAAATGGAACCTTAAGCAAAATAAGCAAAATAGGCTGAAACAAGCAGGTCAGTCGACTAAACCAGGTGGTCAGTCGACTGACACAGGGATACGAATTTTGTGTCCCCAGGGTCAGTCGACTGACCCAGATGGGCAATCGGCTGATACAGACCCAGACAATTTCCTGGGTCCTGGTTCATTCGACCGACACACACTGGTTCAGTCGACTGAACCTGCTTCTAGGCATTTCCTGCCTTCTGGTTCAGTCGACTGAACCTGCTTCTGAAGCACATTCAGCCTAGCCCCCTTGTAGGGCAAAAGTTCTACAAATCGCGATCGAACGAGCAACGGGCGCTAGGGGTTTACGTCAATCGGCAACCCAGCCCTATAGGCTCTTCGATGCTTCACCAAAAACATGTTCAAACATCCATAAAAGGATTTTCACAAAATTGGACTTAAAAACCAAAAATTGGAATATTCACCAAATCAATCCAAATCAAAATCAAATGAACATGTAAAGATGTTAGGAATTCATACCTAACAATCAAAGATAGTTATAGACATAGATGTGAGATAAAAATCTCACCTTTAAACCCAAAAACACAAGAGAGAAGCTATAGAGCAAGGCAAGAACAATCACTCTTCAATGTTAACCCAAGAAGCTTCAATCTAAGCTCAAAAGAAAAACATTTCCTAAGTTAGGGTTTAGGAAATTTCGAAAATTGAAGAGGAGAAGAGATGGAGAAGATGAAGAGGATGCTTACCTAAGCTTCTCTTTGATTTTGGAGCTAGAACTTGAATTTGCAATGGAAACTAGGGTTTTGAATTTCTAATTTCCCATTCCTCTTCCCATTTTTCTAAAGCTTGAAGTGTTTCAGGAAATGAGAATGAAGTGAAGAGGAGAGGGGCTGAGTTAGGTTATTAGATGGGTTAGTGGGCTGAAACCAAAACCCAAAGCCCAAGTAGAAAAATAGCAAATTCTACTCAACTGCAAACATATCGATGTTTATACTCAAAAAAGTTGTAAACATCATTTTGGACTCAATGGAAGTGGTCTCGAGTTTCAATTTGACTGTATACAAAAAGTAGCTTTTCGGACTATAATCCGATTAACGATGCTATATTTAAATAAATCATTTAAATATACAATCGTAAAATATGCGGGTTGTTACAGACTCTATTCCCGAACTCTTGGAAGCATATTTGACAATAATCTTTGAAATCATTCCTAGTTAAGAAAAAATAACTTTGAAATCACCAACAAGGTATTCAGTTAAATCTCCAATCGTTCTGGAGAGTTCGAACCCAATTATTTCAAAAAATAAAAATGATTAAATAAAATAAAATTGTCATTTAAATACTTCCAGATCCCAAATGAGATTTAGTGAGAACACAAGCACTTCGATGTTTTTCCATCTAATAATAAAATTCTTTTAAATGCTATATATGAATAAAATACTCACAGAATCTCTTTGCTATCGACGACCATACTGCCATTACCATCATCGATGACCACGAACGCCTTGACCTGATTCCCTGTCCTACGCATGTCTGCTTTTGTACCGACATGATTTTCATGACCTCATCCTTCAAGCCAAGAAAGAGCAGATTGATGATTTGGTACTCCTTCACAACGAGTCGATGAAGGTAGATATCTTCGAGTGATTCGATCTCACCGTCTTTGACAAACAGGGACTTGCTCTTCTTTAGTGTTATCATCGCGATTGTTACTTCTACGAGAGAAATTTAAGGGTCTGAGAGATTGAATATGGGAGGTACGGAACCGATTAAAGAGGATTGTTTAGGGTAATCTTCCTTCTTCAAAAGAAGATGGGAAATAAAAATGTTAGCAGCGTATATTGCTAAGGGTAAGAAAAAGAGATTTGAGCGGCCATGAAAAATTTTAGGACGAATTGTTGGCGGGATATTTTAGTCATGTTTAGTTATTTACTTTTACCTTTTTATATGATTAGTGGTAACACTTAGTGTTGAACGCTACTAAGATATGCCACTAAAAATAGTTTTTCTTGTAGTGGTGATGTCTCACATTAGTCTGACTATTCGTAAGTACTTGTAGCCAGATTAACTGGGTAGGTTTACGTATTGAATTGGGACAAACCTCACGTCCATCGTGGTTATTTATTTTAGGCGATGTCCCACATTAGTCCACAAAGCCACACCGCTGGTAGACAGGTTTAATTGGACAGACTTCCATGTAGCTTTGGACCAACATCGCATCCCTATAACTTAGTCATAACCTATATGTATATCTACTATATACATATATCTCCTACACAAATAATAATTGAGTCCATATAAGGCACCCTCTTATTTTGCCCCTAATTAGGGATTAATTCCCAAATTTACTCTAACTACCTTCCAACATATTAATATTACCTAACTATCATAATAACACTAGTTATCATGCTCAATACACTGTAATTAATGCACTATTTGTTTTAATAGTCAATACGTTAATATTATATACATATATTTTTACGCATGGAATTTAAGGTTTAATCATTACGTTATAATAATTCGATAATAATTCGCTTACAAGATATTTTGAAATATCAATCTCATACAAATCTACAATTCCAACAAGAATTGCTACTACCAATAGCCAAAAAAAATAGACTAATACAAACAGCGAATACCTGCAACTTGTTCAATATTAATACATTATAATCCCTTTTCTGTTTGAAAGAACAAATACTCACAGATTAGATCGTTTATGTTCAATTCAACCTTTGTATACATCATTTTCAAATGAGAAAGGGTTTCCTTATTTATTTAATTTAGTTTCTCTTTTAGCCTTTTAACACTTCAATTTAAAAGAGAGAAATTAGGTTGAATAGACTATAGATTATCTAATTCTAAACAGTTAATTAGATTCTAATATATCAATACAAAAAGAAAATTATAATTCTAACATATACAAAGATTAATATTTGCTTAGGGAAATTCTAGGAAATTTAAGGTATTATGTTTTCGTTTACCAAAATTTCCCATGACATACATCAAATTCAAATGAATGTTATTCAATTACAAAAATGTGAAAAACTTGATATTTCCACTCATAAAGAAATGTTTGCTTTATAACTGGATTTGATTCCACGATGCCTAATTCTCTCTCAAATCTCCTTGATAATCCTAACTGATTCTAAAACCCAAAGAAGAAGAAGAAGAGATCTTATTTGTATCGTTCCTAATTCTCTGTTAGAGCTTTCCTCTTATTGAATATATAACAAATAGATTATGTGTATATGTATATATATATATATATGTATATATATTAGATTTCAAAAATCAAAAGATAGGAAGAAGAAGGATTAATTTAAATTAAATATTAGAAATTAGAATTACTTACCAGAAAGTTTATTGTTTATAAACCCTAAGAGAAAAGATTTTGACAGAGCTTCGCCGTTGCTTACAAAATTTTATAAAGGAAAAATGAGAGTCTAGGGCTTTATTTATAGAGGTGAGAAGAAACCAAAACTGTTGGATTTAGAAAATAAAATCCGGACCGTTTAAAATAAGCTAACCCTAACCGCCGTAAAGCATGAAAATCTGTACTGGGTTTTGTTTAATTTAACGATCTGGATTTCATTATTTTTAATCCAAAGGTTTTGGTTCCTTCTCACATCTATAAATAGGCCCCTAGACCCTCACTTTTCTTCATAAAATTTTTGGGAATGCTAGTAAAGCTTTGTTAAAAGCTTCGCCCTTAGGTTTTTCAGAAATAGTAAACTTTCTGGTAAGTAATTCTGATTCTAATCTCTAATTTAAATTAAATTTCAAATCTTTCTTCTTTTTACTTTATGAATTCTAAAATCTAATCCATATATTTATACAATCTATTTGTTATATATTCAAAAAAGGGAAAAGATCTAACGAAGAACTAGGAGCGGTATGGATAAGATCTCTTCTTCTTCTTCTTCTTCTTTAGGTTCAAGAATCAATAAGGATTATCAGGTAAAAGGTTTAGATGTTTAATTCTTTTGATTCCTGATTCTATTCCTCTAGTTTCAGATTCTAAATCTAATTTATATATACAATTTACTTTGTTGTATACTCTAAAAGGGAAAGATATGAAATAGAATTCGGCATGGTAGAATCAAATCCAGTTAGGAAGCAAACAATTCTCTATGAGTGAAAATATCAAGTTTTTTACTTTTTTGTAATTGAATAGTATTTAATTGGATTCTATGTATACCTTGGGAAATTTTGGTAAATAAAAATATAACATCTGTAACCTCTAGAATTTCTCTAAGTAAATACCAATCTTTTTATATGTTGGAATCATAATTGTTCTTGGTATCAATATACTAGAGTCTAATTAATTATTTAGAATTATTTAAGCTATGGTCCATCCAACCTATTTCTCTTGTTTTAAATTATAATGTTAAGGGATTTAAAGAGAAAATAAATTAGAAATGGTGTGTAAAGTACAAATTGAATTGTTTGTAGTTTGCACCACCTATCTCTATCACCTAAATAAATAAGGAACTCCATTCCGACTCCAAAATGATGTGTATAAAGGATGAATTGAATATAGGCGATCTAATTTGTGAAGATCTGTTCTATAAAACAGAAAAGGGATTCTAATGTATTAATATGGAACAAGTTGTAGGTATTCCATGTTTGTACAAATTTATTTTATTTGGCTATGGTTAGTAGTAGTTTTTGTTGGAATTGTAGATTTGTTTGAGATTGATATTTCAAAATACCTTGTAATCGAATTATTGTAATGTACTGATTAGACTTTAAATTCTGTGCATAAAAATATATGCATATAAAATTAACCTATTGATTACTAAAACCAATAGCATATTGAGCGAGGTAATTAGTACTATTAGAATAGTTTGATAATATTAATTTGTAGGAAGGAAGTTAGTGTAAATTAGAGAGTTAATCACTATTAGAGATGTAATAAGGGGATACCTTATATGGCCTCAACTATTAATCATATAGGATGATATATGTATATAGTTTGTATACATATAAGGTGTGGCTAAGTTATAGGGATGCGAGGTTAGTCCAAAGCAAAATGGAAGTCTGCTCAGTTATATCTGGCTACCAGCGGTGTAGCATTGCAAATTAATATGAGACATCGTTTATAATAAATAACCACAGTGGATGTGAATCGGACTAATGTGAGAAATCGTGAGTGGGTTATGGGTCATAAGTTGCACTTTTGGATGTGGTAGGTGAAATCCATAGGAAGGGTCAGCTTTGGGTTAGTGGTATTAAGTGGATATGGTAGCATCCACCTCTTTCTTAGGTGAAGTATTAAGTGGCCTAATTGGATATCCTACGATGTCATTAAGAAAGAACTATGTGTAACGGCCCAGAATTTTGGTCGTTTAATTTTGAACACTTAATTTATTTTGAATGTCGAATTTGAATTATTAATAGATTTTGATTATGGAAGAATCAGTGAAATGGTTTATATTTTCAAATATAGCGATAAATTGGATTTGGTAAATATAAACTTAATATTTGAAATTTGGAAAAAATATGTGAATCTGGAAATAAATGGACATGGAAATAATTTCTAAAATTTATTTAAATTCTATTTGGATTAGAATTATAATATTGGACTTTCGAATGAAATTAAAAGTCGATAAATTTAAAGTTTGAAATTTATATATTAATTTAATAGTGAAATTTAATATATGGTAATAATGCAAATAATGGAATTTTGATTTAATATAAATCGGAATGGTTTCTTATATGAATATAGATACTATTTAAATTATAATGGAGTTAGTAAGTTTTAAAAATTGAAAATTTAAACGATTTCGACAATTTTGAAAATCGCTCGATAAAATCGACGAGTTAAAATAGCCTTCAGGGGCATAGTCTCGGAATTCGACGAAACCAGTTCCATTGAATCCGTAATAGTTTATTATTATCAGATTTTAAATTTCGTAGCGTTTGGAGTTACCGTTTGGTCGTACGGGATAGAAACGCGTTGGGAGAAATATCGGAAATTTAATATTTAAATTTGATTCAAAAAGCTATTTTCCACATACGATTGAATTAGGCCCCAAAACATATTCCATTGTGTTCGGAATTGTTTGTACCAAAAATGGGCACAACACTCTTCGGAAGTCTTTGAAGAGATAAACGTGAAGAATGAAAATTAAAACTGCGGATTATCTAACAAAAACTCCAAATAACAGAAATGTAAACTGCAAAGACAAGCGATTTAGAGTGGTTCGGCGTTTTAGCCTACGTCCACTATGAAGTTTGATGATTTTATTGCTCGACACTCGAAGATTACAACTTCTTATAACGCAGTACAACTGGTTTTGTGAGCTAAGTTTGAATTTAAGACAACCGTGGTGATTCTGAGTAAATCTGGCAGAGTCTGGGCGCTCTTTAGGTCTTAGAATTCTCCGACCTCTTTTCTAAATGACCAGGGGCTCTATTTATAGGTGTGGGAGGCTGATATTTCGCATAAACTGAGGGGAGACCAGTTCTGGTACGTCAGGGGGCCCACATGCCCGCTTTTTGGAAGTCCGGGCCCACTTTGGGATCGATTTGAAGCTATGTTCGAATCGATCAAGAAATTGTTCAATCGAGCTGAAATTTGGTGTGAACATTCTTCAACATGTTCTCAAGCTTCTGTAAAAATTTTGTAGCATTTGGATGTGTAGATCTCATGTTATGATTGATTCAAGTTGAAGATTTTCGTGTTCTGGAGTCATTCGAATCGATCTGGTTCAAATCGATCGATTCGAATCCGTGTGTTGGCGCATGGAGTCGATGACGTGGTGTGCGTGTTCCGGGCCAACCCCTCTTTTTCTCCGAGTATTCCGGGTCAAATCCTCGGTTTCAGCCGTGTTTGCTTGGTGGATTCGAAGTTATCGATCCGAAGAGGTGTTTTATTCGAATCGGTCGAATTCGTGCTCCTTCGTATCGATCGTGGAAGGTCATGGCTGATCGATACGAAGTATCCTCTGTCTTTGGGATTCGAAGACAATTGTGGCACGGAGTCGAAGCTCCCTCAACTGTATGGAATCGAAGGACTCTCGTTCGATGGATTCGAAGGTGGAGAAAGCTCCAATGGATTCGAACTTAAGGCACGCGTGAATGGATTCGAAGCACAGCTAACTACGATCGATTCGAACCAATACTATCTCGATGGATTCGAATCAAAGCTTGGTTCTGATGGATTCGAAACAATGCAAAGGGGGATGGATCCGACCCCAGGATGGATTCGATCCAAGACTATCCTTCCACTTTCTAACGGCGATAACTTGAGCATACGAACTCGGATTGCTCCGAAACTTGGAACGTTGGTTTCCACAGCTTCACTTGTCATGTCTTATCAATTGTAGCCCGATCTGGATTCGGAAAGAATTCATCGATATTTGTAGTTGCCCAACAATCATCCAAAGTTGGAGACGTGTGATTCTGTTTCTTTTTCAGTCAGTTCCTTGGTATCTCGGCCTTGCCAAAAGGCGGGATAACATTTGCCCCCCAAAGTATGTTTTGTGTAAACATGACGTGCTTTGAAAAGCTACAATCTATCATTGGACAATTAGGACATGCTCTGCTAAAAATTGTATTCTTTGTCGCTGTAATCAAACGTCGTACGATTGTGACCGACTGTTAGCCATTTGGGTTATGACGAGATGAACATTTGATCCCTGTAAATGAAAAAGATCAAACATTAGTCAGAGATACTTGCATATGTGTATTATCTTGACTTTGGTTAACGTTGCGTGATCGCAAGTCATTGCTAGTTCGGATTGCTATCAAATTCTGCATCGGTCCTCTCCTGGACCGGTTTGAGATTCAAGTTAAAACATTGCTTTTATGATTGTCTATGATCATCCTCTCGTATCGATCATCTCCTGAATCGGTATAAAGAGTAGACAAGCAATTTTTCACATTGAAACGGTCCGTCCATTTTCGTCAGTGGTCTGTGATGGGTTCGAAGCTATGTTTGTTCGAATCGATGGCTTGAATTGCTGGTATCCGATGGATTCGAAATGGTTGTTCGAATCGATAGGTTTTGAATCACTGCATGCTAATGGTCGTGAAGTTAGTACTTCGAATCGATGGGACGCAACGACTCCAATTTAGCTTTTGTTGAAAGCTTCGAATCGATGTAGCTCCGCATCGATGAGGCTTTGTAACGATGCAGCATTGATGGATTAGAAGTTTTGAGGGATTCGAATGCAATGGGTTCGAACGTGATGGATTCAAATGTGATGGATTCGAATGGATCAGCGCGTGACCGGTTGGAGTTGGTCATTTTGACCGGGAGACGAATCGTCCCGTTTTCTTCGTGAGGTCCATATAAATACGCGAGGCCGGTGTCACTTTCATTTTTTACTTTTTACTGTTGCTATAGCCTCTTCTTCGAACTTATCTCTCCAAGGCCAAGACAAACGTGCTTTCCTCAAATCGATCGAACCCCTTCACGCTTTCATTCGTAATAAAATCAGGTAATCAAGGGATCGATTCGAGATGAGAAAGATAGAACTTAGAATTTTTTGGCATCGATTCAGTCTTTCCTTCTGAAAATTTCGAGGAGTGATGAGATCTGAACGAGGTGGGTCGACTCGATGGAACTGAGGAATGAAACCATTCGAGTCATATCAATCAGAGTGTCGTCTTTCATTGCTTCGCATCGATCCAGGAATGAGTCATTCGAATCGATTTTGAATGCATAGCTTCGAACCGATGGTTTCAAGAGAAAAAAGGAAAGAAGGCTCGTGGCGATCGATTCGAAGTAGCGATACTCCGATCGATTCGAAGGATCTCAATATTGATCGATTCGAAGTCATGCAAAGATCATGGATTCGAAGTGCTCCTCTATCCCAAAGTTACATCGAGTCGAACCATATGGATTCGAAGCACCTGGAATTGAACTTCATCGATTCGACCCTCATCGATTCGTGTCGATGGATTCGAACGTCTTCGTCCTCTGAGACCATTGCTCTTTTGATTCGCTCCATCATCTGAACTACGACCAATTTCAAGTTGTACTTTGATGAACTTAATGAACTTTAGCATACTTGACTCCGACGAGCTTCGACCCTGCATAACTGAACTTGACTGTAGGATTATACTTGAATTTCCTTTGAAGCTCGTCGATGGAACTATGACTTAACCAATAATACAACTGATTTATACTTGAAGTGGTCAGTAGCGTCTGGATGGTGTGGAAGTGACGGTCAGCGATGACGGTCATTTTCATTCTCAAATCCCCAAGTTTTGTCGTACGGACATCTTGTTTCAATCTGTAAAATCTGCTTAAGTAACGTTCAGCACTTGCACGGCACGGCACATCCATACACACTACATTGGGGAATGCACGGGCTGTTTATGAACTTAACGTTACTTTCTGATAAGTTAGCCAGTTATGGAATCTTCGAGCTCGCAACAGCAGGAGATTCAGAGTTCTCCTCCTCCGGTCCTTGTAGTTCTAGATATCCCAGCGGATATAATAGACCCTGCTCCCGACGAGCTACAAGACGCAATATTTATCGAGGATCCTGTTGATTCCGTCCAGTCCAGTATTTCTGAGTCTTTGTTAGGCAGGATATGTTTGAAACACAACATATCTCTGAATGATGTATTACTACCCAGAGCTAATGACAGACCGCATAATCCGCCCGAAGGATATACTGCCTTATACCGCCATGCTTGCGCGTCTGGAACTCTTCCTCCTTTTAATCAATACATCAGGGAAATGCTGTCATATCTAGGAATTGATCCTTCGCAACTTCATCCTAACGGACATGCGTTGCTGAATTGTGCCTTCGTCATATTTATGGACCGTCTCTTTCGCCCGCCAAGGCCAACCGAGATCAGACACATATTTAATTTCAAGAGCAGGGGCGATAGCCCATCCTTTACATTTTTGGAGGTGGTCAGAAATTGCCAAGTTATTATTGGAGCATGGACCAGACTAAGCTACTTTAAGAATGAATGGTTTTATGTCCGGTGTCCTCCTGGTTTCGCTAGGCGATGGTTGTCTAGACGTAAGTGTCCTCATATGTCGTTGTTTCTCTTTGATCAATAGCTCTTTGGCATTGGTATTGACATCTTGTTTTTCTTGCAGCCATTATTTCCAGACCCGATGGTGGGTACTACAAGGGCACAGTCCATAGTCTCCAAGAAGTTCCGAGCGAGCTGAGACACATCGACTTGGTGTTGAATGACTATAACTTAAGAACTCTCGGCTTGATTGAAATAAATCAGAGTATAGTCATCGAGGGGATGTCAAAGCCTGCCTCAAAGAAGAAAAACAAGGAGAAGAAGAAGAAGACAATGGTGAAGAAAATGCCCGGGATTACAATAACCGAAGTGAGCGATGAAGAAAGGACCCATACAGATGTAGAGCCGATGGCTGATCTTTCGGGCAACTTCGAAGAGTTGGGAAAAAGACGGAAAAGCAAGACCGTCGTTTCTAAAAAATTTAAGTCTAAGGGGTGGAAATCTATGGATATGTTTCCTCCCACTTCCAGAGTTACGATTTCTAAGGCCGCCCCTTCTCATTCGAGAGATACTTTTAAAGGGCTTGACGACATTCCCATCCCGGATTTTATATTGATTCCATGTAATTCTGGGTTGGAGGAATTTCAAGATGTACTAAATATGAGCGAGCCCTTTCCTTTGAGTGCGGTCAACACTTCCGGTTGGTCTGGGGGTTGGCACATTTTCACACACTTCCACACCACTACATGACTTCCGCTTATTAATCACTGTTTTGTAGGATTCTAATCTGTAGCTCCTTATTGCAGGCAAGATGTCGGGTCGCGGGTCTACTTTGGATAGGCTCCGTAACGTGCGCCAATCTTCCCCATATTATGATTCTCGTAGGAGAGAATCAGATAGGGACCACGGGCAAGGTTACACTAGCCAGGAACGCTATGATAGGGATAGAGATTATTGGCGCGGCCGTTCTGGCCATGATCGTACTGACAGAGATCGGGGCCATCAATACTGATCACGATCTCGTTCTCCTCCGCCTTCTAGGGCCCCCGTAGATATCCCTGGGCCTTCACAGCAGCAGCAGCCTTCCCAATCTTCAAGGCCCGAGACTCAGCGGCCCAGAGTTGAACCACCGGCAGCTGCTATCATTGAGCAGGCTCCGGCTGAGTTCACAAGCGAAGGTTCCATCCAGCTTGCCCAAATGAAGAAGGACTTCCCAGAAATCTGTATGGACGCATACGTTTTTCCTCCTCATCTCAAGAGGATTTCTCAGGATGCTGAAAATATTGCGCACAGCTATATTCGTGGCTTCTATGTCCAATACAAGGAATGGTACAAAGCAGCCGCGAAAGCTTCAAAGGTAGCTTTTGACCGGGCGAAAGTTATTCAGGAGCGAGATGCTGAGATTGTCAAGAAAGACCGCATCATTCAAGTTCTTCAGTCTGAGATGGAGTCGTCTCGAAGCTCGGAACTCCAAGTACTCAAAAAGCATGAGGATGTTGTGGCCAAAATGGCGAGAATGCAGCAGGCGCACTGTGCCACGGTTGAAGAGATGGGCCACCGCTATACCAACGTTGTAGCTGAGCGAGATGCAGCCGTTAAGGAGCTGAATGAGCTCAAGGCCAAATTCGCTGGAGTGGTGAAAGAGAAAGATGCTGCTAACACCACCGCTCAGGAGGCGTGTGACCGAGCTGTGTCACTTCGGGCTGAACTTGCTGCGGCGGTGGCCAAGTCCAAGTCTGTGGATGCAGAAATTCAGGAAAAGATTATGGCGGAGCAGTCCAGGATGGATGCTGATTTCGATGATCTCCTGGTTACATACAACGCCAATGTGTTAGAGCACAGAAATTTATCGTGGCTGGGAGATGACTCCATGATTCTATATAATGCCTGGACTAGATTGGTGGAGGAAAAGAAGGTGGCGCATCCGGATGAAACACTAGATGACTTCGAGCTTGAGATGCGCT
Organism: Allium fistulosum; assembly: GCA_030737815.1. Lineage (NCBI taxonomy): Eukaryota > Viridiplantae > Streptophyta > Magnoliopsida > Asparagales > Amaryllidaceae > Allium > Allium fistulosum. The sequence goes on from CM060908.1 coordinate 372,000,403, forward strand.
TGCTTACTGAGGAAGAGAGGAAAGCTCTTCATGAGGCGGTGGTTTCTGTGGCGAGAGAGAGGCTCGGGTTCCAACAGATAGAGACAGGTGAGGGCTCGGGGATTGAGCATCATGAAACGAGTGTTGGAGCTGCAATTCCGACATTGCCTAAAAACATCGGTGCGGTCAATCCTCAGTCCGTCCCTGCTTACAATCCTGACCAGCCGCATTTATCTTCTGTTGATGTTTCTGCCTCTGTATCTGCCCATACTGTGAGCCAGGCTATGGAAGGTAATCAAACGCCTCCCGTATACATTTAGTGTGGTGAATTTGGATCAATACCCACAGCTAACAATCTTCGTGTTTTTTTACATTTCAGTGATTGAAGTCGTTATCCCCGCGCCTCCTGCATCTCAGGCTTCTCATCAAGCGCATGTGGCTATCGTCACCGAAGCTACTATGACATCTTCTATGGTCGGTGAAGAAGGGGTAGCGGATACGTTATCTTTTGACACTCAGATGATTGAGGAACTCCTCAATCAACCCAACGATCCTTTCATCGATCCATCCTTCTCCATGAGCGGGACCACTCCGGCTGTTAGCGTTTCCATGCCAGTCATTAGTATATCCAGCGCGGCCCAAGTACCTCGCGAAGATGAGATTTTGGCTGAGATCAATGCTGAGATGGGCGCAGTGACCGCCGGTATGGACCCGTCAGGCCATGCCCCATTAATGATGATATCACCTGGCGGCACTGTGATAATTGCGAGTGCTCCTGTTCCACCTCCTGCTACTGATTCTATTCCTTCGGCTCCACCCTCCAAAAGAATCTCTGTTGCCTCTAGCTCTGAGGAAGAGGTGGACATTATGTCGCCATCTGAGGGCAAATCGGAGAAGAGCAAAAGAAGGAGGAAGAAGTTGGGTAGCAGCTCTAGTGGGACTTCCTCGAAGAAGTAGCTAAGGAAGAAGAAAGATTGAACTCTTCTTCAGTTCTCTATAGTGTTTTGTCTTTTGGTTTTCTCTATAGCCGTGTATAGATGTGGACTTGGCTCCCACTAGTAGGAATTTTATTTTATTTTCTGAATCATCTTGTAATCGAATTCTTTTTGTTGATAATGGAAATGAAAGTATATTCCCTTCCGTCTTCAATTCGATATTTGTTTTTGGTCCTGCCCCTAGTCTTGGGGATGAATATGGACTTGATGCATGTTTATACTCCATCTCGCACTCTGGGAGTACGGAGTTAAGGAATGTTTATACTCCGTCTCGTACTCTTCGGAGTACGGAGTTAAGGAATGTTTATACTCCGTCTCGCACTCTTCGGAGTACGGAGTTAAGGAATGTTTATACTCCGCCTCGCACTCTGGGAGTACGGAGTTAAGGAATGTTTATACTCCATCTCACACTCTTCGAAGTACGGAGTTAAGGAATGTTTATACTCCGCCTCGCACTCTGGGAGTATGGAGTTAAGGAATGTTTATACTCCGTCTCGCACTCTTCGGAGTACGGAGTTAAGGAATGTTTATACTCCGTCTCGCACTCTGGGAGTACGGAGTTAAGGAATGTTTATACTCCGCCTCGTACTCTGGGAGTACGGAGTTAAGGAATGTTTATACTCCATCTCGCACTCTGGGAGTACGGAGTTAAGGAATGTTTATACTCCGTCTCGCACTCTGGGAGTACGGAGTTAAAGGAATGTTTATACTCCGCCTCGCACTCTGGGAGTACGGAGTTTAGTGGAGGGTTGTCGTGTATCAACCCTTTTCCGGCTTGATGTGATGGCTTGCCCCCGAGCTCGGGTTTCCTTTAGCGAGTGGTTGATCGTATCACAGCCACTCCTTTCTTGGATAAACCCCATTGCGTGATGGAATTTTAGTTCTCCGTGCATCGTGATGTTGTACATTGTATTTAATGAATCACAGCTCTGACCCGAAGAAATGGCATTTTATTGCTGAAATCAGAAAACACGGCAAAGTCAGTTGCCTTATTATAAGTTCTAATTTCGAAATGCTGAAACAACTTTTAAAACGGAATTTAAACTAAATAGATAAACATAGCCTGTCAATTGTAGTGGCGATGAAGGCTTTCGCTATTCCAGGCCCTTGGTAAAGTTAAGCCATCAACGGATGATAACTCGAATTCGCCATCCTTAAGCTTTTGCTTAATCTTGCGCGACCCTCTCCACGCTGATCTCAGGGGCGGGAGTGCCGGATAACCATTTTTAGCGACTAGCTTACCAAGTTCAAAAGTTTTAAGTCGGTCCTTGGAATTGTGCAATCGGGCAACTCGATATTGGTGTATGATTGTTCTCAAATCAACCTGATCGCCCTGGACGACCCCAACTCCGTTGACGGTTGGGGATTTTAAAGTTAAACACCACGGGGCTATTATGGCCCTGAATTCAGCAAGGGCAGGTCGACCTAAAAAGGCATTATATGGCGACTCTACATCCAACACAACGAACTGCAATATTCGAACCGACCTACATTCTCCGGTTCCCAATTCAACTGGTAACTCTACCATTCCAACTGGTACAGTAGCGCTGCCATTGAATCCATAGAGATGAGTTTGGCAGGGTTTTAGACCCCCAGCTTTCATCTTCATTTGATTATAAGCATGTGCAAATATGATATTCACAGAGCTCCCGCAGTCAATCAGGATTCTCTTCATCCACATCGGGCCTACCTGGGTCGATATCATAAGTGGGTCAGTAGTCGGGCTTCCGACGTAGTCAACGTCGTTGTCCCGGAAAGTGATGTTGTTAGTCATCGCTCTCTTTCGTTTGTTTGAAGGTTTACCGCCTAAGTTATCATTATACTCGAAGTTTGAGCGTTTAGCTAAGTTGCCATATGATTCCACTTCCTCCCAGCTTCGGACCACTGGATGAGGATTACCACTTACAGCATTAATTACCAATCTTCCTCCGTCATGACCCGGTTCTTCCTGTCTTATTTGATTCTGTGTATGATTTTGCTTTAAGGGGCCCGCTCCACCAGACGGCGGTGCCCGTACAAACTGGTCCAACTTTCTCTCTCTGATCAATTTTTCAACAAGGTCTTGCAGATGTCGACACTCGTTGGTATTGTGGCCGTAACTTTTGTGAAATCTACAAAACTTTCCTATCTGAATCTGTCTCTCCAATGATTGCTTCGGAGCAGGTTTCTTATATTGTTCGGCGTTGCAGGTTTGCAGATACATGTTTTCCAACGATGTATTCAATGGTGTGTAACTGTCAAACATCGGGGTCCTACGTTGCGGGCCTCGATTTTGGTCTCTCTTCTTATCCTGACCGCTGCTAACTCTCGGCTGAGCTTGTTTATTCTGTATATTTAGCTGGACTTTTCCGGAACTCTCACCGGACTGTTTGACTGCCACATTACTCTATATTCCTTCAGTTCTGGGTATCGCATCACCCTGTTTCCTAGAATGTTTCGCGTCCTCTTGTCGCAAGAATTGAGCGGCTTTGGAGTAGAAACGGTCCAATGATGCGGGTGGTTTCCCAGCTAACCAATTCCCAAATTCCGAGTCGGGATCGATCCCTTTGGTTAACGCCATTAGAATCGAGTTGTCGTTGGGATTGCTAATTTCCACGCATGTTGCGTGGAATCTCTCCAGGTAATGCCTGAGCGTCTCTCCCTTAGCCTGGGTGACACTAGATAAGGTGTTAACGTCTTTAGGCCTAGTGACATGCATACGAAACTGTTCGACAAATTTCTTAGCTAGTTGGTCGAACGAAGAGATGGATCTTGGTGGCAATCTTGTGAACCACATCGTTGCAATTCCTCCCAAAGAGATGGGGAAGCTTCGACATTTTACTGCATCATCAGCCCTTGCGGCGCTCATTGACCATTCATACTTTAAGATATGTTGATTGGGATCAGAATTTCCTTCGTACAGAGGGAGAGTTGGCATTCTGAATCGCCGAGGAGGTTCAGCGTGCAGTATTTCGTTAGTGAAAGGAGTTTGACTACGGGAGATCCCCCAGTCGTCGTTGATAAGTCCATGGCTCTCGCGGATCATTTGACGTACCATGGTTGAAATGTCGGGCATAGCCACATTCTGTGTAGGCTGAACTAAGGTGTGGTCGTGTTCCACAGCGCGAGCTTGGACCGGACGTTGTCGACGGCCCATATCTCTCCTCCTTGGCTCCACATCTTCTGGGACGTATGGTTTGGGAGTACGCCCACGCTCTTGATTATTTGGATCCGACAGGTTTTGGGTATCGACCCTTGTCTCTACCGCAGCTGTTGTAGCGCGATCGCCTGTGGTATGCTGTGGAGCAACACCTCCTCGTGATGAGGGCCCGGCCTGGGAGCTAGTTGACGATCCGACCCTCAATTGTCCCACAGTCGAGGCGGGTTGATATTCGGTAACTAGCGTATGACCTGCGTCCAACCGGGGACATGTAGTTTTGCCATGATAGTCATAGGAAGCAGAACTTTCAGTGGACGAGTGGGAAGCATCGCCCGTCCTTGTCTTCCTACGCCTTTGGCAGTTTAATTGATTGGTAAATTCAATGTTGGCACGCAACTGTTCAGCTAACTGTTGCCGGCTTTGGGTCAGTTCCTGGAGTAATGTCTGGAACTCTTGTCTGGTTACCGGTCCAGATGGACCGGAGTGAGCAGTGTTGTCTTGATTGGACTGTAACTGCTGTGTGGGATTCTGTTTATCCCGAGCTTCTTGATTAGCAGCTGTAGAAGTAGTCCTTGTGCTAACCATCTTGAACAGTGGATTCCTCTCCTAGATTTTATGCAAATCTGAATAGAATGGAAGGATTCCGGAGTAGAGATCTGGATCTTCCTCTTGGATTTATGCAATCCGGTATCGATGGTAGATCCGACGAGCAGGAGAAAAAGCTGGTTTTTCTCAGTGAAAACACCAAAGTGTTTGTACCAAAAATGGGCACAACACTCTTCGGAAGTCTTTGAAGAGATAAACGTGAAGAATGAAAATTAAAACTGCGGATTATCTAACAAAAACCCCAAATAACAGAAATGTAAATTGCAAAGACAAGCGATTTAGAGTGGTTCGGCGTTTTAGCCTACGTCCACTATGAAGTTTGATGATTTTATTGCTCGACACTCGAAGATGACAACTTCTTATAACGCAGTACAACTGGTTTTGTGATCTAAGTCTGAATTTAAGACAACCGTGGTGATTCTGAGTAAATCTGGCAGAGTTTGGGCGCTCTTTAGCTCTTAGAATTCTCCGACCTCTTTTCTGAATGACCAGGGGCTCTATTTATAGGTTTGGGAGGCTAATATTTCGCCTAAACTGAGGGGAGACCAGTTCTGGTACGTCAGGGGGCCCACATGCCCGCTTTCTGGAAGTCCGGGCCCACTTTGGGATCGATTCGAAGCTATGTTCGAATCGATCAAGAAATTGTCCAATCAAGCTGAAATTTGGTGTGAACATTCTTCAACATGTTCTCAAGCTTCTGTAAAAATTTCGTAGCATTTGGATATGTAGATCTCATGTTATGATTGATTCAAGTTGAAGATTTTCGTGTTCTGGAGTCATTCGAATCGATCTGGTTCGAATCGATCGATTCGAATCCGTGTGTTGGCGCGTGGAGTCGATGACGTGGTGCGCGTGTTCCGGGTCAACCCCTCTTTTTCTCCGAGTATTCCGGGTCAAATCCTCGGTTTCAGCCGCGTTTGCTTGGTGGATTCGAAGTTATCGATCCGAAGAGGTGTTTTATTCGAATCGGTCGAATTCGTGCTCCTTCGTATCGATCGTGGAAGGTCATGGCTGATCGATACGAAGTATCCTCTGTCTTTGGGATTCGAGGACAATTGTGGCACGGAGTCGAAGCTCCCTCAACTGTATGGAATCGAAGGACTCTCGTTCAATGGATTCGAAGGTGGAGAAAGCTCCAATGGATTCGAACTTAAGGCACGCATGAATGGATTCGAAGCACAGCTAACTACGATCGATTCGAACCAATACTATCTCGATGGATTTCAATCAAAGCATGGTTCTGATGGATTCGAAACAATGCAAAGGGGGATGGATCCGACCCCAGGATGGATTCGAGCCAAGACTATCCTTCCACTTTCTAACGGCGATAACTTGAGCATACGAACTCAGATTGCTCCGAAACTTGGAACGTTGGTTTCCACAGCTTCACTTGTCGTGTCTTATCAATTGTAGCCCGATCTGGATTCGGAAAGAATTCATCGATATTTGTAGTTGCCCAACAATCATCCAAAGTTGGAGACGTGTGATTCTGTTTCTTTTTCAGTCAGTTCCTTGGTATCTTAGCCTTGCCAAAAGGCGGGATAACAGGAATAAGGGTATAAACGCCTAGCGGCACATCTCGTTTGGAGATTGTCTGAAAAATCACGTTAAAATTGAAAATAATATTAAAATAATTCGTATATGTGTATATATATGCTTGTACACAGTAAACCCTAGTTTTTTCACAAAGCCGCCATTTTCCTGTTTCAATGGCCGACAATCACCGATGTTCTCCTCCTATTTTCATTCAATCCATACATTTTTACAAAAATCTTTCAGCTAAGATATCGTAGAGATTTTTGAGAGCTTCTATTCTATACGGTTAAGATCATGTATGGCGGCGAGGATCGATGACAAATCGAAGGGGAAGGTCGCGAGTTCAAGCACGTTTTTCGAGATGGAGGGAGCACCAAGTTCGACAATACCTTGGGCGATGGTAAAGCCTGGGGCGGCGCGTTCGATGGCACTACTGGATTGACCTCCGGCTACTTGTGGTGGGTGCGGCGGTGGACGAAGAGATGGCGACGTGGGTTTTCTTTGTTCGTGAAGGGCCTGGGATGAAGAAGATGGAACCAGCGAGCTTGATTTCCCCAAGAATAATGAACGGGCCGATCTAGGTTGTATAATATATATAAAAAATGAATTTTTATTATATAAATTTATATTCGAACTTTAAAATTGCATATCTCATTTACGAGGTCAGAATTGGACAAAACAAGCGGCGTCGGAATCGCAGCGAAGAAAAATACGCTGTGGAATAGATCTGGAGTCGATCGGAGCTAGTGAATTTTTTTAGATTAAATCGAACGTGTTGGATTTAATTTAAAATTGGAATGTTTGGCAACGTAAAAACTCAAGGTGAGTTAATTTCACTCAATTTTGAACTGTTGGTATTAATTTTAAGTAGTTAAAACTAATAAATGGTTGATTGGTTGAATTGATACATTTTTATCAATCGGACGTGATATTATATATAGTAGTATACATATATTGGAGTGATTGATATTCCCGCACATATATAGCGGATGAGACCATATGCGCCCCGCATAATAGCTGATGACCCTATATACCGCGATATTCCGCCTCGAAGTGGAATTGGTATTTTTATGTTATGCAAACATCTGTGGATGCAAGGAAATAGGTTGGAGGGATCCAATTGGATTCCTCAAAATGTTGAATTTAATTTCATATATAGTGATAAATGTTTTGTTGGAATAATCAGTGATAGGTTATTGTGTGATTTAAATTGATAGGATGTTATGGATGTTTGGGACTTGATTTTGGTATTTTAAAATACCAATAATATATATGGTTTGAATTTGAAAGAATTTTAAAAAAAGATTTTTGAAGTAAAACGTTATAAAGAATTTTGGGTTAATTAATTGTATAAAATAAATGGTTTTGGAATTTGTACTTAACAAATTCAGGGTATTGGAAACAGGGATTTTGGAATAAAGTGTATAAAAAGGGTTTTTAAATAATAAATTCTTAAGTGGCACTTGTTTAAAAATAAAGGAGGTTTTAAAATCGAGATTTTAAATATTTTTGAAGAATAGAGGTGAATTTGGAAATAGATTTAAAATTGGTTATACTGGAGTAGAAGTAAGATTTTCAAATTTACGAAGTTAAATTAGAATCGAGGAATTGGGCTTGTTTTTAAAAAGAGGATTTTTAATCATTAACTGGGCGATTTTAAAAGCATTAAAAATATTCTGGAAAATTAGTTATTAATTTATTTTAAATTGTTTGAAACATATTTAAATATTAATTAGTTACCTTATAATGATTGTTAAAGATGTATTATTAATCAAGAATTAGTTAGTATTTTTGTTTTAAATAATAAATTATTAAATATTAACATGGCTTTGTATAATAACTTTTATTTAAGTATATTGCCTAGATTAAACTTGGAAATTTATTTTAGAACTTATAAGCATTATTTTGAGATAATTTTTAAATAAAAGTTTTGGGAAGTAAATGGTATACTCACATGGCGTAATCGGAGGCAGTGAGTGCCTGCGTTAAGTTTTGGATTTCTCTGGGATAGAGACGTAACCATTGAGCTATGATCCATGGTTTGATACCGCAGTGGTACTTTCCACATTATTTTAAAAGGGTTTTCAAATATTTTTGAAAAGGATGATTTGTGAATATACTAAATTCGATAAAATATGTATATACTTTTGGATAAAGAGATTTAATTTATTTAAAATTTAAATTAAATAAGACTGGGTGATTTTCAGTGAAAATGAAGTACTTGGTTGAATTGATTATTTATTTGATAGTTAAATAACCGAATATCAAATCTGGACCTAAATATGACTTTGGAAATATCTAGAAGAAGCGCGGGAATTATATGGTATAGTTACCGTTCAAGGTGCTATACTATACGTATAAACTCGTTTCATTCTTCTTGGACAATGATAAGGAAATCCGTCCACTAACGGTTAGGAGGTGATCTCCGATCTTACTTCGTCTGTTTATTTCCTAAAGAACCGGGTTGAGTTTACCGAAAATAGCGAATGTTGTTTCAAAGTGACTGGGATCGGATTTGTTATCCGAAAACCACTTCGGTCCAACGAATACATTTTCAAAATGAAGAGAAGAGCATGGAGTCAAAGATGGAGCAGTGAAGTGCAAGGGCTAATCGCTACTAATCCTATGGGTGATTCCAAAATGGATGTAGTAGGAATAGTGCCTTAGATTCCGTTCGAACCCGGAATGGACTTGTATGGATGAATGCTATCAGAAAATTGTCATTGGAGGGTATTATCCCACCTTTTGGCAAGGCCGTGACACCAAGAACTTAATTGGAAACCGAGGATAGTTCGTCCCGAAGTTCGGTTATATGCAGGCTCACTATTAATATCGACGAATTTTGTCAAAATCCGGATCAAGCTACAATTAACATGACACAACATGCGAAGCTATGGAAGCCAATGTTCCAAATTTCAAGTCAATCCGAGTCCGTATGCTCAAGATACGATGGATGCAAGCCAAGGAAATCGATTCGTTCGTATCCATCATTTCGCTCTCTTCGTATCGGTTCCGCTCTCATCCATCTGAAACTGCACTCTTCGTATCCATCAACTGAAAAGCTTTGTTCACATCCATCAAGCTTCATCTGTTCGTATCCCTCAGTTAGCTGTTGTTCGTATCCATTAATAAACATCCCTTCACATACATCAGTTATCTGTTGTTCGTATCCATCACGTACACTCAAATTCGTATCCATCAATTGGAGTCGATTCGTATCAATCCCAATTGCACAGCTCATATCGATCGATCAACGATCTATACTAATAAAAAATCAAACGAGTGATACGAAATGGCCCCCAGCTATCGATAAAAAGTAATCTATGAGTATCGATATGAACAGAGCAATGACATTCGATACGAACAGAATAATTGCGATCGGTACGAACAAGGCTCAACTGGATCGATACGAACATGGTACATCCGTATGAAAGACCCAGTCAACTCGACACAAAAAGTGGATCGATCCGAGGAGTTAGCACCAAGTTAACTTGCAAGCACGTGCCCACAAAGCGATGCGAACTGATCGATACGAAGGGTATCGATGCGAATTCAACAGCCTAGAGAAAATGCAAGTTTGCATCGATCATAACTCACAATCTACAAGTCCAAATGCTACCAAATTTTCACAGAAGCTTGCGTTAATCCTTAAGAATGTTCATGATCGATTTCGACTCGATTGGATGAATTTTCGATCGATACGAAATTCGTTCGTATCGATCACGGACCGAGTGCACACCACATGAGATCGATTGCGTGGCCCACCTACGTGCAAGAAGAGGTCTCCCAAGATTTGAGCGAGATATTTGCAGCCTACGCCTGTAAATAGCAACCTTGGACCTACAAAAAAGGGATATTTTGGCTCTTTGACATCCAGACTCTGCCGAAACCATTGTTGCACTCAAAATTCGCGGTTGTACTCTAAATTTACTGTTGTAATCCGCTGTAACCAGCAAGCAAAAGTTAACAAAAGTCAATCATTTCATAGTGGACGTAGGAAACACGCTGAACCACTCTAAATCTCTGCGTTCTTTTATTGTTTTTCTGATTATTGTTTGGAGAGTTTGTTAGATAATCCCTTTTTACATTTACTTTCTTCATTTTATCTCTTCAAACACTTCTGAAAAGTGTTGTGCCCAATTTTGGTACAAATACTTTGACGCTTTAACTGAGAAAACCCAGTTTTTTTCCTCCTCGTTGGATCTACTATCGATATTGGATTGTATAAATCTAAGAAGAAGATCCAGATTCAAGTTAAAAGTTCTTCCATCCTATTCAGATTTGCATCAAGTCTAGGAAAAAGCTTCGCTACCCATCATGGTTAACACAAGGACTACCTCAACTGCCGTAGATCCAGAAGGACAGAACAGACAGAACCCCATGCAACCACCTCCAGCCGACCAGAATGCTACCGGACCATCAGATCCATAAGGCCCTATCACCAGGGAAGAATTCCAGATGCTAATGTAAGAACTGACTCAGAGCCGCCAACAGCTCACCCAACAGCTACGTGCTAATGCGGAATTGACCAACCAGCTAAATCGTCAAAGACGAAGGAGATACAGAAGGGATCAGGCTTCCTATTCATCCACAAAGAGTTCAGCCTCTTTTGACTACCATCATAGATCCACGCGCTCGCGACTGGATGGAAGTTACACACAGGCCACTGGGCATCAGCGTACATTGTGTCTTGGGCAACCAAGAGTTGGCCCGTCAACCAGCCATCAGACTGGACCCTCCTCCCGAGGAGGCGCTACCCCATACCATATTACTCACAACCGTACTACCACATCTACTGATTTAGGAGTTGATGCTCGAAACCGGACGGATCCGACCCACCACCAACGCAACCATACTCCCGAGCCTTATGTCTCCGAAGACGTAGAACCAAGGATGCGAGACATGGGCCGTCGACAGCGACCGACCCCTCCTCGCATTGAGGAACTCGACCACACCTTGGCCCATCATGCTCAAAATGTCCAGATGCCCGACATTCCGACGATGATCCATCAAATGATCCGTGAAAGTCAGGGTCTTAGCAATGACGACTGGGGAATCTCCCGGAGTCATACCCCTTTTACTGATGAGATACTCTATGCTGAACCACCTCGGCGATTCAGGATGCCAACTTTACCTGTTTATGAAGGGAGCTCTGATCTTAATCAACATATCTTGAAGTATGAATGGTTGATGAATGATGCACGAGCTGATGATGAAGTTAAATGTCGACGCTTCCCGATCTCTCTAGGGGCATAGTGACTATGTGGTTTATCCATTTACCACCTCGATCTATCTCTTGTTTTGACCAGTTGGCAACAAAGTTTATTGAGCAATTTCTCATGCATGTCGCAGGATCGAAAGATGTTAATACTTTGTCTAGTGTCACTCAAGCTCTTGGAGAGTCACTTAGATGTTATTAGAGAGATTTCATGCTGCATGCGCTGAGATCACCAACCCTAATGATAACTCCATTCTAATGGCATTGACTAAAGGGATTGATCCCAATTCTGAGTTCAGTAACTGGTTGGCCGGAAAACCTCCTGTGTCATTGGACCGTTTCTATTCCAAGGTAGCCCAATTCTTGAGAAGGGAGGATGCGAAATAGTCTAGGAAAAAGGATGACGCGGGGCCTGGTATGGAAGGAATTCAGAGTAATGTTGCTGTCAAAAAATCCGAGGAGAGCTCCGGAAAGGTGCAATTGAACATTCAAAATAAACAAAGTCAGCAGAAAGGCAATGGTAATCAAAATAGGAAACAAGATCAGAATCGTGGTCCACGACGTAGGGCTCCTATGTTTGATAATTATACTCCTTTGAATACGTCGTTGGAAAATGTATATTTACAGACCTATAATACTATTCAATATAAGAAACCTGCTCCAATGTAGTCATCGAAAAAACAGATTCAGACAGGGAAGTTTTGTAGATTCCACAAAATCTACGGCCATAATACGAATGAGTGCCATCACTTGCAGGATCTCATCGAAAAGTTGATAAGAGAGAGAAAGTTGGAGCAGTTTGTGCGGGCGCCGCAGTCTGGAGGTGCGGCCCCATCGAATCAGAATCATGTATCGAATCAGGCTAGACATGAGGAACCCGCTCGTACTGGTGAGAGGTTAGTGATAAATATTGTTAGTGGTGGTCCTCATCCAGCAAACCGAAGCTGGAAGGAAATGGAGTCGTATGCCAGTTCTATTAGGCATGCGAGCTTCGAGTGTTGTAGTAGTTTGGAAGATGGGGCTCCGGCCTAGCAACAGAAGATGATGGCTGATGACATCGTCTTCCGAGACAGAGATGCCAACAGGATCGAAGCCCCAACCATCGATCCGCTTGTCATATCAGCTCAAGTAGGTCCTGCTTGGATGAAGAGGATCTTGGTAGACAGTGGAAGTTCTGTGAATATATTGTTCAAGCGAGCCTATGACCAGATGAAAAATGGAGGCTAAAGATTTGAAACCTTGTCGGTACCGTATCCATGGATTCAATGGGAGTGCGACTATACCCGCTGGAGTGGTGGAATTGCTAGTGGAGTTAGGAATTGGAGAACGCCGGAGAGTCCGGATGTTACAATTTGTGGTGTTGGATATAGACTCGCCATATAATGCTTTCTTGGGCCGACCGGCCCTAGCTGAGTTCAGGGTTGCTATTGCCCCATGGTGTCTGACTCTGAAGTTCCCGATAGATCATGGGGTTGGAGTCGTTCAAGGAGATCAGGCTGTTGGACGAGCCTGCTATGTTGCTGAGCTGCGAGATGCGCAGCGAAGAGAAAAAGGAAAGGACGTAGAGGAATATCTCTGCGTCCGCTTTTTTGAAAATTGACAATTGACGCTTGGGCGTAGGCCTGGGCACCCTAACCAATTCCAAAGAGATCTTGACCCAAGAGATACCGAAAGTGAAGACGAAAGTAAAGACAGTCAAGCTTCTCCGGTCGAACTGACGATCGATTTCCCAATCGATGATAGCGATGATTCTAGAATGATAAAGATTGGATCTCAACCAAGCCAACAAATGCAAGAGGAATTGGCTGAATTTCTCCGGGCAAACCTTGACGTGTTTGCCTGGACGCATTCTGACATGTGTGGGATCTCGTCGGACATCATGGGCCACGCATTGAACATTGACCCGCGGCACGTCCCAGTTAAACAAAGAAGGCGTGGTATGGATCGAGAGAGATCTGCCGCCCTTAAGGAAGAGGTAGACAAGCTTAAATCAAATGGATTTATTTGAGATGCATTATATCCGGAATGGGTGTCAAATCCTGTACTTGTCCGAAAACCAAATGGGAAATGGAGAACGTGCATCGATTACTCTGATCTGAATAAAGCTTGCCCCAAAGACAGTTTTCCACTTCCTCGAATTGATCAGCTCGTAGATTCAATGGCTGCACATGAACTCCTTTCCTTCATGGACGCGTATTCGGGCTACAACCAAATACCCATGCACTTGCTCGACCAGGAGCATACCAGCTTCGTAAATAATATAGGGCTTTACTGCTACAAAGTTATGCCTTTCAGACTCAAGAACGCCAGGGCAACTTATCAACGATTAGTTAATCGAATGTTCGCCAATCAGATTGGGAAAACCATGGAGGTATATGTGGACGACATGTTAGTCAAGTCACGATTCTCCACTGATCACATCAGAGACCTGGAGTCAATGTTTAATATCCTCCGAGAATACAGAATGAAGCTTAATCCATGGAAATGTCACTTTGGGGTTGCAACAGGAAAATTCCTTGGGTTTATCGTCAACGCTCGAGGAATTGAAGCCAATCCCGAAAAGATCTGGGTGATTAGAAACCTTGAAACTCCGAGAACTATAAAGCATGGCCAGAGTCTCAACGGGAAAGTACCAGCACTAAGCAGGTTCATTTCAAAATCTACTGACAAATGCATTCCCTTCTTCGACCTGATCCGAAAAGGGAAACAAAACTTTGAATGGACTACGGAATGTGAGGGCACATTCCGAGCACTAATCCAACACCTCTTCACACCGCCAATTTTTTCAAAGCCTATCAACCACGAGAAATTGTACATTTACTTGGCGGTATCAGAAAATGCAATCAGTGCTGCCCTAATTCGGGAGGAAGACCCGAATACAAAGCCGGTCTACTATAATAGCAAACGACTAACCGGAGCTGAGAGAAATTATCCGAAGCTAGAGAAGTTGGCTTATTGTCTTGTTATTGCCTCGAGGAAGCTCCGTACGTATTTCCAGGCTCATCCTATCATCGTTTACACCGACCAGCCATTACGACAGGTCCTTACGCGGCCTGAGACGTCTGGTAGGTTACTCAAATGGAATATCGAGTTAACTCAGTTTGACATTACTTACACTCCAAGGCGAGCCATTCAAGGACAAGTCCTAGCAGATTTCATAGCTGAATTTACCATCCAAGAGGACTTGCCCGAAACTAGTGAATCTCCCAAGTATACCTGGAAGCTGCTTACTGATGGTGCATCTAATGACCGTTGCTCAGGTGCAAGGGTTGTACTTGAGACTCCTGAAGGTCGATCTATATGCTATGCTTTAAAGTTTGATTTTTGCACGACCAACAATGAAGCTGAGTATGAAGCCTTACTTGCCGGATTGAGACTTGCCGGAGATTTGAGAATAATTGCTGTAGAGATTTATTGTGATTCACAATTGATCGTGTGTCAAGTTCAGGGGGAATACCAAGCCAAGGACCGAAGGCTGGCCGCTTACCTTGCTCAGGTTCAGGAAATATTAAATCAGTTCGATTATTATGCCATCTACTGCATACCCCGAGAGCGCAATCAAAAGGCAAACTTATTAGCAAAGTTAGCCAGTACATGCGAGGCACAACAAATGTGGCTCGTTCCCGTAGAGACATTAGCTTCCCCGAGCATCGACCGAATGGAGACAAATTTAATATTTGAGGTTATTCCCGATAAGGATTCATGGATGACTCCGTTCAGAAATTATCTCGAGCATGGAGCCCTGCGAGAGCGCAGGAGTGAAAAGAGACAGATTCTTCGAAAAGCTTCCTGGTTCACTATTCATAATGGAGTCATTTATATAAGAGGATACTCTGTTCCTTTACTCCGGTGTATCGCTCACGATGAAATCAAACGTGTATTGCATGATGTGCACGAAGGAGAATGTGGCGATCACACCAGGGGGGAAGCCCTTGCCAAGAAAGTGCTCCGATACGGATACTATTGGCCAACTGTAAATCGCGATGCATCAGATTACGCCAGAAAGTGTGATGAATGCTAGAAGCACGCTCGGATTCCAAGGGCCCCACCTACCGAAATAACTCAAATGGTCAGTCCATGGCCGTTTGCAGTATGGGGCATTGACATTATTGCCTCTCTACCTCTAGCCAAAGGTGGTGTGAAGTACGCCATCGTAGCAGTTGATTACTTTACCAAGTGGGCGGAAGCTGAACCCCTTGCTACAATCACAACAAAGAAGGTGATCAACTTTGTAGTGCGCAACATTATCCGCCGATGCGGTCTCCCACATATTATCATCACTGATAACGGGACCCAATTCGACAGTGTTGAATTTAAGGATTTCTGTCAACGATTCCACATTTAGAAGAAATTCTCCGCAGTCGCACACCCTCAAGCGAATGGACAAGTCGAAGTTGTTAATAAAGTTATAAAGTCTATTCTGAAGAAACGACTGGAAAAGGCCGGGGGTAAGTGGATCTATGAACTTCATATGGCTTTATGGGCTTACCGAACAACCCACAAGTCCGCGACCGGCCACACTTCGTTTTCTCTTTCTTATGGTTCAGAAGCTGTTATTCCAGTCGTATTAGAAGTGCCTTCTCATCGTGTGACATACTATGATCCAAAGACAAATGCTATATTACTTGCAGAATCTCTGAATTTATTAGATGAGAAGCGTGAAGAGGCTGATTTGAGGGCAGCCGCATACTAAAGTCGAGTCGCCCGATTATACAATGCCAAGGTCCGACCCCGAACCTTTGAACTCGGTGATCTCGTCCTTAAGAGAATTTACCCGGTCCCTTCGCATATGAAGCCAACTTGGGAAGGGCCGTATGTTGTTGAACGAAAGCTCAGAGATGGTTCATTCAAATTACCGACCGTTGATGGTCTCACTCTTCCGAGAGCTTGGAACAGCGAAAGCCTTCGTCACTACTACATATGACAGGCTCTGTTTATCTATTCAGTCTATTTTTCATTTGCAATTTGTTTCTGCATTTCGAAATTTGAATTTGTAATAAGGCAACTGATTTTGCCATATTTTCTTATTTCAGCAATAAAATGCAATCTCTTCGAGCCAGAGCTATGATTTATTGAATGCGTCATACAACAATCACTACGCACGAAGAGCTAAATTCCACCCAACGGTGGAATTTATTCAAATAGGGAGTGACGGTGATACGATTGGTTACTCGCTAAGTGAAACCCGAGCTCGGGGGCAAGTCATCACACTGAAGTCAAAAAAGGATTGATACACGATAGTCCTTTAACTAACACTAGATTCCTAGAGTGCGAACTGGAGTATAAACTTACAAATACGGTCTCGAAGAAGGTGGATCCGTCCACATAATGACTTCGCCCGTATCTTGACCAAGTTTGAGGAGGATGGATCCATCCATCTAACGACCTCGCTTGTTAACTCGGGGTGGATGCGAACCGACCATCCACGATCCTGATAGATTCTTCGTTCCCAGAGTGCGAACGAAATCCTAGAGCCTGAGCAGATGTGACTGACCATCTGTCGGCTAACTCTAGGTTCCCAGAGCGCGAACTGTTTTATAAACATCAACTAACCCCGGATTCCTACAATGCGAACCGGAGTGTCAATATAAACACCAGCTCCAAATTCCCAGAGTGCGAATTGGAGTATAAACGTTAACTCTACATCCCTGGAGAGTGGATTGGAGTTTAAGCACAAACCAGATTGGAATCGATCGTCCGTAAAACAACTCTGAGTCCCCGGAGCGTGGTCAGAGTATAAATGAAAATCGGGCGTGACTGACCACTCGCAAATCCATCTAAAGTCCTAAGAGTGTGGACATGGTTATAAACATTAAAAGGGTGTGACTAACCACTCGTGAAAATGACTTAAGTCCCTGGAGCGTGGACGTATCCTTTAAACTTAAGCAGGCGAAAATGACCGCCAATGTATGAATGCAAATCCCTGGAGTGCGGATGCAATCGTCGATAAATGAGTGAGTGCGATTAGACCACTAGAATTTCCTTGTTTCAGCATTAATCCAACGACGTTAAGCTCGATGTGTTGAAGGCGAAGCACAATTGCCACCCGATCTTTACAATTCGTCCTTGAAACTGGGGGCAGAACTTTGTCAATCACTGACAAAGACAGTGCAGCATCGGAGTCTGGCTTAAAGCTCGGTCATAACTCATAGTCGTGGTTTCATGATTTAACGAATAAGCTCAGGTCCAATCCAAGGGTCGAAGTTTAACAAGCGTACTGGACTGGAATTCAAATGCTGAAACACTTAAGCAAATAGATGGAAATCGAGTTAAAGACAAAATGGAATTTCATTTCAACTATTTGTTGAAGAAAACTAAGTACAAGTTTATCCAAAAAATTCTACTAGCAGGGGCCGAACCTGCATCTATACACGGCCAACAAAAGCTAAAGAAATTCCTATCTACTCAAAAATAAGCCGAAGAGGTGTATCTATTCTTTTTTCTTTCTCGGTTTCTTCTTCGGTGTGGACCCGCTGGAGCCGTCGCTTGGTTTTCTCTTTGAGCCTTGCCTTTCGGCGGCCGATCTCCAGTCGGGGGCATTATATCAAATTCCTCCTCCGAACTCAAGTGTATTGGAATGCTTCATGAAGGCGGAGTCGGAGGGACAGGATCAACAGTAGGAGGTGAGATAGGCGTGCTCGTCTCAACGACTGTCCCTCCCAGAGATATCATCCGCAAAGGGGCTGGACTAGGTCCTGCCATTCCACCACCAAAACCGCTACCCCGTGCGGCTGCCTCCATCTCAGCGTTGATTTCAGCTAGGATTTCCTCCTCATGAAGTGTTTGCGCATCGCCGGGGACTCCCGCAGTTGGGGACGAAGAACTTGTCATTGGTATGCTTCCACCCATAATGAAGGGTAAATTTGAAAAGGGGTAATTGTGATGACCGAGAAGTTCCTCCATCATCTGCTCATCAAAGATAAGTGTGCTTCCCTGCGCTACATCAGTTGGTGTCGTGGTTGTTGTGGTGGTCGCTTCTGTTATAATGGCCTCTTGCACATGATGTGATTCTTTAGTTGCAGGAGGCATGACCGATGTTGCTCCGATCATTGTATAGAAACAGAGGAAAAACTGTTAGTAATTATTTCAAGTGGCGCTTCCGATTTCGGACAAGCATAGAGAATGTTCAGAGTACCTTCCTCAGTTTGGCTTGCGGGTGGCGGAACAGCCTCAAAGACTTGCTCGCGAGCTGGAGACAACTGCGGTTGATCCGGGTTATAGGCAGGAATGGGCTGAGGATCAACTACAGGTGTGGATTCAGGCTGAGTCGGCAAGAAAGTTTCAGAACTTATACCATGATGCTTGACACCAGAGCCTTCTCCAACTTCCGAATGTTGAGCGCCAAGCTTCTCCTTTTCATACGAGATCATTGCATCATGGAGAACTTTCTGTTCATCTTTGCTCAACACCCGGTTCTCGAGCTCGAACTCATTGATCAGTTTGGCTTGAGGAGCAGCCTTTTCATCTCCTACCAATCGGCCCTAAGCATTGAATAGATGTGTTGGGTAGTTGTCAAGCCAGGCCAGGTTTCTGTGCTTCAAAACATTGGCATTGTAAGTAACGAGAAGATCCTCGATATCTGCCTCCAGCATGGCTTCTTCCATTTTAACTTCCTCCTCAACCTTAGCCTCGGCCTCCCGAACTTTAAGTACGGCCGCATCCTTCTCATCCTAAAGCACCACCGCTTGTTCGCACGTCTCCTGGGCTGCTTTATTCGCATCATCCTTTTCCTTGATGATTTCAGAAAATTTGGCTTCAAGCTCGTTGAGTTCTTTCAGAGCAGCATCCGTTTCAGCGGTAACTGTGGTATTTCGGTGGCCTATCTCCTCCACCAAAGCGAAATGCGTTTGTCGCATTCTCTTCATAGATTGGGTTGCCTCATCAGCTTTTTGGGTGGCCTCCATCTTAGATTTCCAGGAAGATTCGGCTTCATCATTGAGCACTTGGATAATGCGGTCCTTCTGAGCGAGTTCGGTTTCTAGTTTCTCAATTGCCTTTGCCCGCTCGAAGGTCACTGCCGATGCTTTGTCTGCGGCTTTCATCCACTCCTTATATTGGGTATAGATATCATGAATATAGTCATGCATCGTGTTTTCTGCCTCCGATGGAATTTTATTTAAGTGAGGAGGGAAGATGAAGCCGTCAAAACATATGTTCGGAAAATCTTTTCTTAATTGGGCAATTATGATAGCCCTTCCACGGTGGGCTCAGTGATGGCCTGTTCAGCAACAGTGGGAGGTTCGGCCTTAGTCCTACGATGCTGAGACTCAGACCTTGGGGGCATGAGATGATGGTTTTTGGCGTGGAGGCTCCGGAGGATGTGAGCTGTGAATAGAAGGTTGTGTAGGGACTCGAGGAGGTGGAGAACGTGATCGGGATCGGTATCTGTTTTCCCTATACCTATCTCTATCCCTCTTGTAGTGCTCTTGGCTGGAATAACCGCGATCGCGGTTTCTATCATCCTCCCTTCGACGGGACTCATAGTACGAACTTGATGATTGGCGTGCTGAACGGAGAACCCGAAATTTTGGTCGTTTAATTTTGAACACTTAATTTATTTTGACTGTTGAATTTGAATTATTAATTGATTTTGAGAATCAGTGAAATGGTTTATATTTTCAAATATAGCGATAAATTGGATTTGGTAAATATAAACTTAATATTTGAAATTTGGGAAAAATATGTGAATCTGAAAATAAATGGACATGGAAATAATTTCTAAAATTTATTTAAATTCTATTTGGATTAGAATTATAATATTTAACTTTTGAATGAAATTAAAAGTCGATAAATTAAAAGTTTGAAATTTATATATTAATTCAATAGTGAAATTTAATATATGGTAATAGTGTAAATAATGGAATTTTGATTTAATATAAATAGGAATGGTTTCTAATATGAATATAGATTCTATTTGAATTATAATGGAGTTAGTAAGTTTCAAAATTTGAAAATTTAAACGATTTCGACGATTTTGAAAATCGCTTGATAAAATCGATGAGTTAAAATAGCCTTCCAAGGGCACAGTCTCGAAATTCGATGAAACTAGTTCTATTGGATTCATAATAGTTTATTATTATCTGATTTTAAATTTCGTAGCGTTTGGAGTTACCGTTTGGTCGTACGGGGTAGAAACGCATTGAGAGAAGTATCGAAAATTTAATATTTAAATTTGATTCAAAAAACTATCTTCCACATACGATCGAATTAGGCCCCGAAACATATTCCATTGTGTTCGGAATAGGGGTAAAACATTATAAACACCTGGCGGTACATCTTGTTTGGAGATTGTTTGAAAAATCACGTTAAATTTGAAAATAATATTAAAATAATTTGTGTACGTGTATATATATGCTTGTACACAGTAAACCCTAGTTTTTTCACAGAGCCTCCATTTTCCTGTTTCAATGGCCGACAATCACCGATGTTCTCTTCCTATTTTCATTCAATCCATACATTTTTACAAAAATCTTTCAACTAATATATCGTAGATATTTTTGAGAGCTTCTATTCTATACGGTTAAGATCATGTATGGCGGCGAGGATCGACGGCAAATCAAAGGGGAAGGTCACGAGTTCGAGCACGTTTTTCAAGATGGAGGGAGCACCGTGTTCGACAATACCTTGGGCGATGGTAGAGCCTGGGGCGGCGCGTTCGGTGGCGCTACTGGATCGACCTCCGGTTGCTTGTGGTGGGTGCGGCGATGGACGAAGAGATGGCGACGTGGGTTTTCATTGTTCGTGAAGGGCCTGGGATGAAGAAGATGGAACCAGCGGGATTGATTTCCTCAAGAATAACGAATGGGATGATCTAGGTTGTATAATATAAAAAAAATAATTTTTATTATATAAATTTATATTCGAACTTTAAAATTGCATATCTCATTCATACGAGGTCTGAATTGGACGAAACAAGCGGTGTTGGAATCGCAGCGATGAACACTACGCTGTGGAATAGTTCTGGAGTCAATCAGAGCTAGCAATATTTTTTAGATTAAATCGAACTTGTTCGATTTAATTTAAAATTGGAACGTTTGGCAACGTAAAAACTCATGGTGAGTTAATTTCACTCAATTTTGGACCGCTGGCATTAATTTTAAGTAGTTAAAACTAATAAATGATTGATTGGTTGAATTGATACATTTTTATCAATCAGATCTGATATTATATATAGTAGTATATATATATTCGAATGATTGATATTCCCGCATATATATAGCGGATGAGACCCTATGCGCCCTGCATAATGGTGGATGACCCTATATACCGCGATATTCCACCTCAAAGCGAACTGGTGTTTTTATGTTGTGCTAACATCTATGGATGCAGGAAACAGGTTGGAGGGATCTAACTGGATTCCTCAAAATGTTGAATTTAATTTCATATATAGTGATATATGTTTTGTTGGGATAATCTGTGATAGGTTATTGTGTGATTTAAATTGATAGGATGTTATGGATGTTTAGGACTTGATTTTGGTATTTTAAAATACCAATAATATATATGATTTGAATTTGAAAGAATTAAAAAAAAGATTTTTGAAGTAAAATGTTATAAAGAATTTTAGGTTAATTAATTGTATAAATCGAATGGTTTTGGAATTTGTACTTAACAAATTCGGGTATT
The DNA here is from genome assembly GCA_030737815.1 of Allium fistulosum. Classification (NCBI taxonomy): domain Eukaryota; kingdom Viridiplantae; phylum Streptophyta; class Magnoliopsida; order Asparagales; family Amaryllidaceae; genus Allium; species Allium fistulosum. The sequence goes on from CM060908.1 coordinate 372,022,502, forward strand.
GGAAACAGGGATTTTGGAATAAAGTGTATAAAAAGGATTTTTAAATAATAAATTCTTAAGTGGCACTTGTTTAAAAATAAAGGAGGTTTTAAAATTGAGATTTTAAATATTTTTGAAGAATAGAGGTGAATTTGGAAATAGGTATAAAATTAGTTATACTGGAGTTCAAGTAAGATTTCCAAATTTACGAAGTGAAATTAGAATCGAGGAATTGGGCTTGTTTTTAAAAAGAGGATTTTTAGTCATTAACTGGGCGATTTTAAAAGTGTTAAAAATATTCTAAAAAATTAGTTATTAATTTATTTTAAATTGTTTAAAACATATTTAAATATTGATTAGTTACCTTATAATGATTGTTAAAGATGTATTATTAATTAAGAATTAGTTAGTATCTTTGTTTTAAATAATAAATTATTAAATATTAACATGGCTTTGTATAATAACTTTTATTTAAGTATATTGCCTAGATTAAACTTGGAAATTTATTTTAGAACTTATAAGCATTATTTTGAGATAATTTTTAAATAAAAGTTTTGGGAAGTATATGGTATACTCACATGGCGTAATCGGAGGCAGTGAGTGCCTGCGTTAAGTTTTGGATTCTTTGCGATAGAGACGCAACCATTGAGCTGTGATCCATGGTTTGATACCGTAGTGGTACTTTCCACATTATTTTAAAAGGGTTTTCAAATATTTTTTGAAAAGGATGATTTGTGAATATACTAAATTCGATAAGATAGGTATATACTTTTGGATAAAGAAATTTAATTTATTTAAAATTTAAATTAAATAAGACTAGGTGTTTTTCTGTGAAAATGAAGTACTTGGTTGAATTGATTGTTTATTTGATAGTTAAATAACCGACTATCAAATCTGGACCTAAATATAACTTTGGAAATATCTAGAAGAAGCGCGGGATTATATGGTACAGTTACCGTTCGAGGTGCTATACTGTACGTATAAACTCGTTTCATTCTTCTTGGACGATGATAAGGAAATCCGTCCACTAATGGTTAGGAGGTGGTCTCCGATCTTACTTCATCTGTTTATTTCCTAAAGAACCGGGTTGAGTTTACCAGAAATTGCAAACGTTGTTTCGAAGAGACCGGGATCGGATTTGTTATCCGAAAACCACTTCAATCCAACGAGTACGTTTTCAAAAGGAAGATAAGAATATGGAGTCGAAGATGGAGCAGTGAAGAGTAAGGGCTAATTGCTACTAATCCTGAGGGTGATTCCAAAACGGATGTAGTAGGAATAGTGCGTTCGGTTCCTTTCGAACCCGAAACGGACTTGTATGGATGAATGCTATCAGAACATTGTCATTGGAGGACAATGAGCATTCTAAGTGAAAATTTCTTAAAAAGGTAATCGTAGCCTCTAGCCTCATCAACCGGGAATGACTGAAAAGCAGGGGAGATGTAGCAAGACTAAGTGGGTAGCACCCAATTAGGGTATGTTTATCACCTTTCTAGATACCCTCAGATATTATTATTACTACGATTTATGGAAGGAGCTCGATAAAGGGTGGGAACACCCGGGGTGATAGCATATTTGGTCTATCCAGGTCAGGAATAGTCCGGTCTTGTGTAGCAGGGGATCCCGACATGGTCCTTGGTAGAGTGTTTCTAGACATGTACTGTGACAGGCGATACCCCAGTGCCTAGTCATTTAGATGGAATCCATTCTCCAATAAGCGCCGTACGGTTTTGATTGTGCCCAACTATGCTGAAACATGAGATGCAAGCATTTCAGCTATTTGAATAAGTATTTGGACCTAGATGCTATTATAATATTAGATGATTTTGATTTGAAATGTTTTGGTTATCGTAAGGTAAAAACTCGTCGTGTTTATGTGTGGCGTGGTCTTACGAGATACCTTTGATTTTCAAAGGATTTTGAAAACTTTAGTAATTCCAATTGAGTGTGTTTTCTCACGCTGGTTTTCCAGACTGACTCGGGTGTTATTTTATTATAATGCTCAGGTCAGACCGAGTATTAAAGGTTCAGGTTAGGACGCTATGGAGCTCAGAAGACAAGCTGGATGGCGAAGACGTATTACTCGTACTTGTTTATTTCTGCTGCAGTGTTTTTGTTGAAATTATCAGCAAATTGTGAGGGCAGGTCGTTATAACTGTCCAGGCTGGTAATTATTGATTTGTGTACTCTGATGTGAGATATGTATATTACAGTTTGATTTGTGTAAAGAACTTTTCATATTATATGTAATTCTGTCCGCTGTGAGATTCTGTTGTTTAGTTTCTTCTTCTTCTACCTACTTTCTTTTCCCTCAACAATCCGTCTTTCCGACACTCGATCGTTCGGCATGTTATACAATGAGCATATTTATGTCGATTTTCGAGAGTCGAAAGGGTGGGTCGTGACACTATACAGGGACCTACCTTAGTGTTAGGTCTTAAATGATGGGGATCTACCTATTTTATAGGTATTAAATGATCAGGCTGCCTAAATCCCATTTAAAAAGGTATTAAGTGGTTCAAGTGCTTCCTCTTACAACGAAAATGCTAGTTACGTTCAAGTTGTATAGTCAGGATGGAAGAGCCTTTGGGCTTACAGTTGACTTTTGTATAGTCAGATTGGAAGTGCCTATGGGTTTACTATTGACTTTTGTATAGTTAGACTAGAAGAGCCTTTGGGCTTATAATTGATTTTATGAGTATGTTATATATTGGACTGGAAGAGCCTTCAGCTTGCATTTGAATTTATAGGTATGTTATGATTTTAATATGTGAGACATATTTCTTATTTAAATAATACCGCCCAAGTATAATTATGGCAAATCTTGAGATTTCCATTTCACCAGACATTTGTTGTTCTGACCCACTTCTCATTACAACACAGGTTAGAGAGAGCATTGCTGATTTAGGAGACGAAGGTGGAGATGAATACTTGTGGTAGTTATCTATCTATTTATGCTTTTTAACTATATTTATTGTACCAAGTTTAGACAATTATGTTACTTTGTAATGTTGTACTATGGAGGCTTTGTGTAGACATGTTGTAATATTTAACATGTTTTGTTTTTGAAATGGTTTTCTTATGAGATGGGTACTTGTTTTTGATATTATATTTGGTCTATTCCACTATGAGATTCTGAAAGTATAGATGGATAACTATGTGTACTGTATATTGTTTTAATTTTATCAATCTAACAGCTCCCCTTGAGATGGGCTTAGGGTTCGATGGGCGTTTGTTGGGTCGAAATTAGGTCCATTTCGAGGCGGGTTGTTACAACTGGTATCAGAGCACTTGTTATATTTTTTCTTTTAAATAGCTCATAAGTTGATTGATTAAACACAGTCAATTGATTGTTCGACTAGTCGGTCGACTAGTGGCTTAAATCAGTTGATTGATTGACTCTAAAACAACACTAGTGTTCCTTAGGTTGGACTTGGATTTTTCTTTGGTTCTCTTGAAGCAAGTCAGCCGACTGCTATGGTACAGTCAGTCGACCATTTGCCTATTGTTGAGTTTTTCAATATTTTTAACTGCTATTTTTGTCCGATTTCGACCATTCATTTGATATATCTATTATCAAACTTCAAATATAACTTCCAGGTCAAACTAACTTCATTTTTGATAATAACTCATACCTAAAAATAACCTTTAATATACTCAAATATAGTTGATTCATTTTGTTTTCGTCTTGAGGCTTGCCTCGCTTTTTCCTAGGTTCGGCCCAAAGTCGGCCTTAGGTAAGCCTCGAGTAAGCTTCATGTCAGCCCCAAGTTTCTTTTATGAATATTTACCAAGTTTTGGATTTTTGATGTAACTTAGCAAATTGGCCATATATAATATACTATGGTCAAAATTAACTTTATAAAATGTAGAGAATTAAACCAGCATAGTGTTTAAGGTGAATTTTGTAATACAATTAACCCTTCCCCAATTCATGTCAATTATATTGTTAAAATAGTGATATAGGGTTTTCCTGTTTATTCAATTCATATGGATTGTTAATTAAAAACATCAATTTATTTTTAAAATTATATTTAAACCTTAATAGATATATAAATGCAATTTAATGCTTATCTGATAACATAGTTATTTTGTAGGTAAACCCACTCACCTCAATTCCCTATTTTGGTTTATTTTTGGTAGAAATCTCCAATTTCCTTCTCTAATTTTATTCGAATTTAGCTCCTTTATTCTTCTATTTATCTTGCTACAGGATGAAGAAGAATTAGGTTGGGGTGAATTAGGGTTATAACTTTCCCTTATATAGGCACAAATCCTGAAATCCCACTAGCTCATTTTGGTTTTTGACCTATTTTGTCTTAAAGTGCACGTTGCGTTAAATAGTTCGTAACTCCTTCATCCGATATCTTTTTTTTGACATTTCATATATGAATTTAAGGTAGTAAATTTTTATTGACATAATGAAAAAAACCATATTTCTTGAATTTTTTCATTTGTGTATTTTTTAAGCTTCATATAAAATTACCAAAACATCCTTTTTAATTACTTATTTATTTTTACTAAAAATTTGGGGAGTTACATTCTTTCCCTTAAATAATTTCACCCTTAAAGTTCCAAGAGATGGAAAAATGTAACTCGTATACTTAACCATACAATGACAACCATGTGTATGAGCAACACATACACTCAAAGCACACACTATCCTATTTCCTTATTTTAACTATGCAAACAAAATATAGAAGACGTACCAAAGAAGAGTCGAAATGAAAAGATTAGATTCTCTTTACACTTTCTAAGTGCTCTCAATCGGGTTCCTCATCTCAACTTATCGACTTTACTACTGGCATACACACTCATCCAAATCATTAACCTCAAATGTATGTACACGTGTACAACTTCTGCGATCCATGCTACCAACTCAGATAAACTAATGTCGAAATGCAACATGACCAATAACATTGGCTTAAATATGCCTCAACTTGAATGTAACCTCATGCATTCTTAAATGCACATACACAACATCTTAAATCATCTAACTAGTATAACGATCACTTCATTTTTTTGATATTAGGATAAGATAACTCAAAATTAGACGATGTCCCACCTAGCAGTAAATACTTGAACCATTTATAATTTCTCATTTTTACCCGAGAACATCAAATTCGAGTGATGTCTTAAAATAGTGAATATAACATAACTTCTCTTCTAATTTCAATCTAACTTGATTGGTACCATTTCACTTATGATATAGCTTCTCCAATAATTGAACAATAACGATACCAAGATACCATGTTTTCAATCTGCATGAATTTTATCCTAAGTTCTTTAGCATACAAACAAGTAAACATTCAAGCATTAAAGCAAAGTAGTCCTATTCTATTATCCTATTCAAACCCAGTTACCGAATCCTAAATCAAAATGATATCCAAAGGATCCATGCTAGTCGATAGCGGGTTAAATTGGTGAATTTGTTTTCCATTTTGGATCTTTGTTGGGCCTATGAAGTCTAATTGATTTTAGATCCAATCTAAAATTTGTTTGAAATAAATTATTATTTTATTTTATTTATTAAAAGGAGTTTACTTAATTGATTTATTTTAATCAATTTGATTTATATAGAATATAGTATATCAAATATACACTTGTGTGTATTGTATGTAACAGTTACTTGTTTTATTGTTATTTTAGTGAATGAATAATCAAATTATTACTTATGTGATACTATTTATATGTCATAAATGCCATGAATGTGCAATTAATTTGGAATTACATCTACTACCGTTGATTCGATTAAATTTGTATATAGTTTGTTTGTGAGTATATTTTAAATATACTCATGTGAGTGTAGTGCAAGTGCAACATATAAACAATATTCATAGTTAGTGTGTACGTTTGTAGGTACAAACACATTAGCCCTTTATATATGCATTTGTTGTACAGGGCTTTATTATGAAATTATATAAAATAATAATTATATATATACATCTTAAAATTAATTTTGATGAATTTTGTATGTTTTGAAATTAAAAATTAACAATTTGAAAACTAGCTTTGACTTAGGAAGCATTCAAAATTAGACCTATAATTTTAAACTAAAGTCCTTTACTAAATGTTAATTTGAAATAATATATATACATATATAAATGATAGAAAAATACATAGTATATTTGAAAATGATATATATAACTTATACTCAATTTTATAAAATAACTTTAAATAATTAATATATGTAGTTTACTTATATGTATAATATGTTATAAATTTGTTTTTAACTAATTAAAATAGTTTTAATCAGAACTTTTTATAAGATTATGGTCATAAAAAATTTCAATAATATAATGTTGATATGTATGTTTTTTTTTTGCTTTTAAACATTAATTTCTAAAACAACATCAAACAAAAAATTGGACTGCATAGGCATATATAAATTCGTTGTAGAAGATATGAGATATGAGCTATACTAAATCATGTGGTATTTTAGAATATTCAACATTACAGTTGTGTGACTCAAAGTGTAAATTCAACCAGTGATTAATATTGAACAATTCGAATATTAAGATTCATATGTCAGCTTTGCCAGTGGTATGCCATTTTGGTCAAATTCATTGATTACGCATCATTTTGGTAAAATACAATTTTATTATTTTAATCGGTACCTTTTAGTAACAACTATTTACACCAATTCTCTTTGTCAAATTTGTATCACCTTAGGACGTATGGAATTAGGTTGTGGTCAAAATTCCAATACCGTCCACATTCAACTTGGTTAGTCCATTCACAAAATACTTGGTTCAATAATAACATTTATTATTAACCATACTACTTTGGCCAAAGACATTGACTTTAAGTTGACCACAGTTGACGGTGAAACTAACCTCTTATAACTGAAGAGACCAATTCCCTATTGAATAGTGTTTCACTTCCAATGCTTCAACTTAGACCCAACTATAGTCGCTTGATGGATCACCATGTTATGAATTAACCATAATGTGAAGTACCCACATTGAAGTTCCATAGTATTCTCAAGTTGAGGGAACCATGCTATATCGTCATTTTGAGATATCTTGTTTGACCTTAATTACAATTAACCAACAAGAAACTCTTGAATGAGTTATTCCATAGGTATCTAGTACCTATCTAGTAAATTTTGCTTCATACAACTCATTTTATTAAATCGTTTAAATCGATTTCTCATCCGATCGATGTCGTGCAATTTTACAAAGATAAATTACTTTGACATCCTACTTGAAACTATCATTTTATAAACTAGAATATATACATATATATTAGAAATCCTTTATAAATTTATTCATCGGTATTTATAATTACACTTTTAAACCCATTGTTCTAAACCAATTTAAAAAATTTGGTATTATAATTAAATAACTTTTATATGTATTTAAATAGATCTTAAATATCCTTTATACAAAATTTATATTCATACTTGAAATGATTTGGAAAATAGTTTGGTTTAGAAATCATTCTATTGAAAACACTAGTTGGAATTCTGAAATAAACTTGTGTGAAATGTCATGTGTAACTTCATGTATCCATAGTTAATATTTCTACGTAATTATATCATCAAAATGAATTCACCAATTCAACCATTTAAATTTTAAGTATATGCATCCAAATCATCACATACTAGCAATAAAATATGCCTATAACATCGAGAAGCAACCGGGTGAAAAGAAGGAGCAAATTGGGCTGTTTGGCGGTCGTGTAGCATAACCTGGAACACGTTCCAGGCTGTGACCGGTGCATCGGCACGAGCGGACCAGTGGCACTGCTTGGAACGTGTTCCAGGCAGTGTCCGTGAATCCTGGATGGTCCATTTCCAATGATTTCGAACTGCGACTTCTATTGACTTCTAGGGCAATGAATTTTGAAGCATGCAAGCACACAAACATCATGGAATTGAATACTATATGAAATTACAAGTTTAAGGCAACAGCAAGTAAAACTAGCATAGGATAAATAACAATTATAAATCAAACTAAGATCATCTAATTCTACACAATCGTTCATCCATAAATTATAATCAAAGATGTGAGTTATTCAACTCACCTTTTCTCGAATTTGGCAGCGAATATACAACAGTCCTATAGTTTCAACCAAAACCCTAGAAGTATTGCATCAAAATTGTAACGACCCGCCTTCCTATGCCCAGGAAAACGCATCGTTATGAAGAAAGAAAGGGATAGAAGAAGAAAAGAAGAGAAAGAAAGAACAACAACACATCAGAAATCTCACAGCGGAACGAAAAATATATTATATCACATAAGATATTACACAGTATCATATGTATCAGAGTACACAACTTATACATCACAATATAGACAGTTATAAACTTCTGTCTATTATACAACAGAACTATATCAATACAATACATCATACACATCGGAAACTCTATATATCTACACGCTGAAGCCTCCTGCTCCTCAGCTCCTCCAGTATTCGTCAAGACTAACCTGAATCCCTCGACTACTCAATACAATATTGAGTACCCAAGAGTTTAATAAAACAGAAAATAAACACTTGGGTCAGACATGGGTCTGGTGTGAGTAAACGGTTAGATTGCTTAACTTTGAAAACCTTTGAAAACAAAAGTATCACGTAAGACTCCCCACAAATAAACATGGGTAAGTTTTTACCTTACGCTAACTAAAACATTTGATAGGAAATCCGATTGTATTATAATAGGGTCTAGGGTTTTCAAGTAAAATACAGAAATAGCTGAAATGCTTACATCTCACATTCCAACATAGTTAGGCACAACTAATACGTACGGCACTTATTGGAGTTTGGATTCCATACAATGGCAGGGCTACTGGGGTACCGCCCGTCACAGTACGTGGCCTAGATCACCGTACCGAGGAGTACGCCCGCTCCCCTGCAACACAAAGCCGGAACCATCCCTTACTGGATAATCCCGAACAAGACAATCCCGTAGTTGGCGCGACCAACCACACACTAAGCCGAATAAAAGAAAAGGGACCTCTAGACAGGGATCTATCTTGCTCTCAGTGGGTGCTACCCACGAAGCCTTGCTGCACCTCCCCTGTTTTAGCCATTCCCGGTTGATGAGGCTTGAGGTTACGATTACCTTTAATCAGAACATATCACTTAGAATGCTCATCGTCCGCCTGACGATGTGCTGAAAGCATTCAATCCATACAAGTTCGTTCCGGGTTCGAACGAAACCGAAGGCATTATCTCGTTACACTCGTTTTGGAATCACCCTCAGAGTTAACGACAATAACCCTTGCACTCTGAATCTTCATCTTCACTTGAGATTCACGACCTATCGTTAATTTGGATCGATGTGGTATTCGGGTCTCCAGACCTGGAATACCGGTATACGGAAACCCGATCCCGGTCTCATCGAAATCCAAAACGTATCTTTTAAGGCCAAGTTGTTTAAAGGTTTAAACAATTCAACTTATCTATATTCATATAGATAGATAATTCACAAGTCACAATTGATAATCACATTATCAAATAAACAAATGATCCATAACAAAATAGGTAATCCATATCAACATCACAATAGTTAATCTACATTACCCTCATAATGCAACCAACATTTATACCACACAACATTACTTATCTCATTTCTGAGATTACATCCATTCAAGACAGTCAATGTTATCCATTCATATATAAGCAAAGATTTACTTAATCACAACATAATTAATTTAAAATGAATTAAATTAACTATTTCTATCTTTAATTAATTTAAAGTGAATTAAATTAATTACTTCATCTCTTAATTAATTTAAAATAAATTAAATTAATTACTTCATCTCTTAATTAATTTAAAATAAATTAAATTAATTACTTCATCATAAATCTTACTTATATAATCATTAATTAATTACAAATAAATTAATTAATCTTTCTCTAATTATCCACTTTAATTAATCACCTTGATTAATTATACATTAATTACAATTAAGTAATTATCTTTAATTAATTTCACAAATTAATTATCCTTAATCAAATACAGTAATTAACCTTAATTACTTCATTAATTAATTAATTAATTATAATTAATTGCTTTAATCCTTAATTAATTTAAAATTAATTAGTTATCATTTGATTAATTAATCTTAATTAATCAAGTCTTAATCATATCATTAATTAATTATAAACTAATGATATCTAATTACATCTTTAATTATTTATTCTATTTAAATTAATTACATCAAGTAATTAATCTTAATTAAACCACAATTATTAATCAGCTTTGATTAATCTAATCCAGTAATTAACCTCCCTTAATTACTTCCATTAATTAATTACTTTTTTAATTAATTACCTTATCAAATAATTAATTATCTTATTAATTAACCTTAATCCTTTAATTAACTAAACTATTTAATTAATAACATTAAGTAATTAACTCTTAATTATTTTCAATTTAATTATTTTCATAAAATAATTATTCTCTAATTACTTTATTAAATAACTCCCCTTAATTTAATTACAACTAGTAATTAATCCTTAATTACTCATTAAGTAATTATATTTAATTAATTTATAAATGATTATCTTAATTAATCACTAATTAATTACTTAGTTAATTATTTAACTAATTATTTAAATTTAATTAAATAATTTCTTAACTATTTATATTTAAAGATCTTAATTAAGAAAACATTATCTTAATTAAATTATTATCTATTCTTAAATCATTTTCAATAAATGAATTATCCTTATTAATTTCACATATAGATTTCCTTTAATAAATCAAAATCTCTTAATGACTTTAAAGATAACTCCTTATTACAATTGATTTACTAAATCTTTATCATTAACTTTATTTAAAATAAAACACTTTAAAAAAATCAATTATAACTTACAATCTAATTTAACTTCTAAAATCTTTTGAAACTTAAAAGTTTATTTAAAAAAAATTTAAATACAAAGATCATTTTGAAAATCTATGTTTCTATCTTTTTAAAAACTTATCTATTAAATATATAAAACTTGTTAAAATATTTATTCTTTGAAAATAATTTATTTTCATTATAGTAAACTGGTTTAACTTTGTTAAACTTGAATTATTTACCAAAAACAATTTTCTTTGTTTAAAAACTTAACCATTTACTGTTTAATTCTGAAAACCTGAACAATTAAAACCCTGCCCTCACTAAAACTCGAGTAAAACTCGAATCTTCCCAAAGCAAAACCCAAGCCAATGCTTCCCTCTTCCCCAAACCCAACTCCTGATACACGCCAACGTGCACGCAAACGTGCACATCACCGCCGTTCAACGGTGAACTCTACGCTTGCCTCCGACAAGTCACTCTCAACCCCTACAACCATACGCGCGACCCAGGAAACTCGTTCGATCGAGAATTCAAAAAAAAAGATCATCGAACCCAACTGTTCGAAAACCCATCACCAGAAAAACGACCACCGCCGGTGATCCCTACCTCGAGACTCCACGCGATCCTCACCATTGCTTCGCCTCGTCTACCAGCACCCATCAAACACCTCGCGATCGACTCCGACTTCATCACGACGTCGCGAATTCCTTCTGAACATCCACGTCCAGACCAGGTGATAAAACCCTAACCCATCGATTTCCGACCATCACTTTCATTAATAAATTCCAAAATGATTTTTCCTATGATCCTCACCTCCTACTCCACCTTCGTGCCCAGCTACGACTCCCAGATCGTCGCCGTTCATCTCCGATTGGTCGAAATGCCCAAATCAGATAAACTCAAAATCCCCTTCAATTACCAATCTAAAAATCTTGATATATATACTAAAATTCATGGTTTTCAACTACGAATTCAATTATATAATCACAACTTAAAATTGAATCGATAAATTTTTGTCCAAATTTACATTTTACTGTTGATGATAAAATTTCGAGACAAATACTTTATAAAAATCCCAGATCTTATTTTTAAGAGTTATACTACAAGTTTTTGAACATCTTTCATTCACAACCCAAAGGCTATCAGTGGATATATGATGAGCAATTTGATTTAAAAAGAATTTCAATGTTCTGACAAAAATAACAGAGACCATATCAATATACACACAGGCATTTAATAATCATATATATACATGCATCCATTTTAATCCAAGCATTTAGGTAACAGCATGGTTTTCATTCACACATCATAATGAAATTCAAGATTTTAAAACTGTTTTTAAAATTTGTTTACTCACCAGTTTAGTTGAGACAGAGGACAGAGAATAGAAGCTGTTTCCAGGCTTGCATGTTTGGTTTTGAACTTCTATTTGCCTTGATGAATTTAATCTTGCTGTTGATCTTTGAAATTTGTTGATAGATTTCCTTTTTTTTTATGATCTTCAGGTTGAAATTGAAGATCTTGAGACTGCCATTGAAATCTTCTTGTTTTATATTTGAATTTCCAGTTTCCAGATTTACTTCTTCTTTTGCTTTTAGATTTCCAGCTTATATTATTTTACTTTCTTTCATTGATTCGAATTGTTTTAGTGGAGAAAGAAATGAAGATAGTTTTAGAGCTGAAGAAAATGTCAGATTTCTTTCTATGTTTTGAAAACTTTTTTAAACTTAATTACCAAAGAGAAAATAAAAATGAAGCCACTTGTCCTCTTTAATTAGCTTACACATATGTTTACAATTTACAAATGTCTTCCAACTATCCTTATATGTTTACAAGTGTAAATTCCCTTTTATTTTGATTTATTTAAATCCTACATGTGTATTTATAAAATATCTATATGTATATAAAAATGTATTTATCCTTTTATAATTTATGCTTTAATCAAATATTTATAACATATTTATAAATGCTTGAGAAATTGAGTTTAACTCTATATATATATATTTTTTTACAAACCTATTTTGACTTATATTTGAATTTTAAAAATGAAAGAATCTTAAAACCAATTAACTTCTTATTTTAAATCTTATTTAAAAATTAAACTAAAATATATCTTTATAATAAATAAGAAATTATCCTTGTTATTTAAATCTCAATTATCATTTCCAAAAGTATTAAGTCAAATTACAAATTTCCAAATTACAAATTATATAAATATTAAAGTTTGAAAATACTTTATTAAATTCAAATTCAATATTCTTTTCATTCCAATATATGCAAATATATATATTCTAAATGAAAAGTACTTTTAACATTAGCTTGATAATTATCCTATTGAATTTAATACATAACTTCAAATAACAATATATATATATACATATATATTATAATTTGAAAACTTATCCTTTTATTAAATTAAAGACTCCCTATTTATAATATATATACCTATATATATACATTATAAATATAAACACTTATATTAGTTTTAGAAAGATAAAACTTCCCAATTTAAAATTGTTAGAAAAGATATAAATAAATATTTCCAATATTAAAATTTTATTAGCCTTTTAAAATAAATAAACTTGTCAATTTATAAAACAAAATCAACAAATCAATTTAATTATAAATAAAGATTATTAAATTGATATTGCCAAAATTCCGGGATATCACATTCCTCCCCCCTTAAAATAATTTCGTCCCCGAAATTTAAACAAAGGTAATTTAATAACCCAAAATTTTAATTTTAAACAGCAACCATACATATCAATCATACACTATCAATCATATGCTAACAACCATAGCAACCAATTCATCCAAACAACAAATCTAACCATCCCGAAAAAATTCCGGATAGAATTTTCTAGAGTTTCCCAGATATAAATACCGGGCTACTCGCTCTATAAAATCAAAACAATCAATACTACAAAGCTACAGAGCTCCTACTAATCTAGATCTACAAAACTAGACAGAATATCAGACTACAGACAAGTCTGAATCAACAATCAAATTTCCTAATCTGCTGGTTCCACAGCCAGATATGGATCATACACGTATTCCCTCAGAGATACGTGAAATACAATGAATTCCAGTTATCCGAACTGGCAACTCAATCCTGTAGATCAAAGAACTAATCCTCTTGAGAACAAAGGAAAAATCTCAAAATACTTCTAGAGCTAGCTCTCCAGTCTTACCAAATCTTATATCTCCTTTAATTGGATAAAACTTAAATAATATCCAAATTTCAACTTCAAATTCCAAATTCCATCAGTTCTTAACTGCATACCTCTCTTGACGATCCTGAGTCACTTCATCCTTCCTGATCAGCTTAGCCCTTGCTGATGTTTCCTGAAATAATCTAGACCAACATCAAACCAATTTCCGGATCCTTCTCAACAAAATGGTTCCAAAAATATGCCGAAATCCAGAACACAATTCTACTCCACAAACATTAGAGAACTATGAACTACTTCTCCTATCTGGAATAGCCAAAACAGTTGCACTTGACAACCATATCTCCAAATCCTGAAAATTTCTTCACACTTAGAGATACACTTGAATTTCCTATAGAAATCCTCTACTCGAAGAAAATTACAACTCTCGGTTGCTTCCACTCTAGAATAGCTGCTTCACCAAATTATTCTCTAGGAGACATCCTTCTACTAAGCTGAACTTCTGGTAACTCCACGAATCAAGTCGATACGGAATCTCAATCTCCAATAATCCCAAGAGAATACTTAAACAATCGCAAGTCACTTTTGCGATCAGCTCGGCCTAATTTCCAAAGATAACTGTTCTCTCTTCACTAATCAGAACAGCTTATAATTGACTAACCAATCCATCGAAGAAATGGATTCACTCTACTGCTTCTGAACTTCACCTTCAGAAAAACTGCTCAGCCAGAAACTTTCTGCCAACATAGAACACTCCGAGTCGCATTGCTGCCACAAACCAAAGACTTCTTATCCGAAACTCCTCGAGAAACTCGGACCTCAAAGCAAATAGAAACACCCCACTGGACTCAGCCACAACACCAAAACAGACTCACTTCTTCAAACTTGTTCCAGAAGAAACATCTTCAGAAACGTCCATAGTCATCGTGTCTCATCACACAGCTACTACTTCCTGAGGTTACCAAAATACCATCACTTGCTTCTGCTCATCCAAAAGATCAACTCTATTCATCCAACTTCAAAGATAAACTCTGAACTTTAACAGTTTCCTTCGGATATTGATGAAATCCTTACACTACAACAAAGCTCACTCGAGACAGTATTAGGTCTACAGTCTCGACAAATACACTTCCAATCTCAACACTCAGACTCTAACCATTGGTAGTCGTGTTACACACACCACCACCCTATCTACCTTTATAACTTATATTGGAAAACCCGAACAGGTAACCCAACAAATAGGTAGAATAGATATATATATATATATATATATATATATATATATATTTAAAATGATACTTTTTATATAGAAATTATTTCTGGGTAAAATTATTTCATTTACCTCTTTAAAACAATATTGTGTCCGTTGGCCTGGTTCAAGTGTTTAGAGATCCCTATCAATAACGTTAGCTACTCGTATTGACCAGAATCCATATACCACTCAACCGATCAATTAACACAATATAAAATCATTTTTATATAACTAACAATTACGCGCTCTCAAGATAGACACCACTTCAGAGCCTAGGTATTCACTCAACCTACTGCTCTGATACCAAATGTAACGACCCGCCTTCCTATGCCCAGGAAAACGCATCGTTATGAAGAAAGAAAGGGATAGAAGAAGAAAAGAAGAGAAAGAAAGAACAACAACACATCAGAAATCTCACAGCGGAACGAAAAATATATTATATCACATAAGATATTACACAGTATCATATGTATCAGAGTACACAACTTATACATCACAATATAGACAGTTATAAACTTCTGTCTATTATACAACAGAACTATATCAATACAATACATCATACACATCGGAAACTCTATATATCTACACGCTGAAGCCTCCTGCTCCTCAGCTCCTCCAGTATTCGTCAAGACTAACCTGAATCCCTCGACTACTCAATACAATATTGAGTACCCAAGAGTTTAATAAAACAGAAAATAAACACTTGGGTCAGACATGGGTCTGGTGTGAGTAAACGGTTAGATTGCTTAACTTTGAAAACCTTTGAAAACAAAAGTATCACGTAAGACTCCCCACAAATAAACATGGGTAAGTTTTTACCTTACGCTAACTAAAACATTTGATAGGAAATCCGATTGTATTATAATAGGGTCTAGGGTTTTCAAGTAAAATACAGAAATAGCTGAAATGCTTACATCTCACATTCCAACATAGTTAGGCACAACTAATACGTACGGCACTTATTGGAGTTTGGATTCCATACAATGGCAGGGCTACTGGGGTACCGCCCGTCACAGTACGTGGCCTAGATCACCGTACCGAGGAGTACGCCCGCTCCCCTGCAACACAAAGCCGGAACCATCCCTTACTGGATAATCCCGAACAAGACAATCCCGTAGTTGGCGCGACCAACCACACACTAAGCCGAATAAAAGAAAAGGGACCTCTAGACAGGGATCTATCTTGCTCTCAGTGGGTGCTACCCACGAAGCCTTGCTGCACCTCCCCTGTTTTAGCCATTCCCGGTTGATGAGGCTTGAGGTTACGATTACCTTTAATCAGAACATATCACTTAGAATGCTCATCGTCCGCCTGACGATGTGCTGAAAGCATTCAATCCATACAAGTTCGTTCCGGGTTCGAACGAAACCGAAGGCATTATCTCGTTACACTCGTTTTGGAATCACCCTCAGAGTTAACGACAATAACCCTTGCACTCTGAATCTTCATCTTCACTTGAGATTCACGACCTATCGTTAATTTGGATCGATGTGGTATTCGGGTCTCCAGACCTGGAATACCGGTATACGGAAACCCGATCCCGGTCTCATCGAAATCCAAAACGTATCTTTTAAGGCCAAGTTGTTTAAAGGTTTAAACAATTCAACTTATCTATATTCATACAGATAGATAATTCACAAGTCACAATTGATAATCACATTATCAAATAAACAAATGATCCATAACAAAATAGGTAATCCATATCAACATCAGAATAGTTAATCTACATTACCCTCATAATGCAACCAACATTTATACCACACAACATTACTTATCTCATTTCTGAGATTACATCCATTCAAGACAGTCAATGTTATCCATTCATATATAAGCAAAGATTTACTTAATCACAACATAATTAATTTAAAATGAATTAAATTAACTATTTCTATCTTTAATTAATTTAAAGTGAATTAAATTAATTACTTCATCTCTTAATTAATTTAAAATAAATTAAATTAATTACTTCATCTCTTAATTAATTTAAAATAAATTAAATTAATTACTTCATCATAAATCTTACTTATATAATCATTAATTAATTACAAATAAATTAATTAATCTTTCTCTAATTATCCACTTTAATTAATCACCTTGATTAATTATACATTAATTACAATTAAGTAATTATCTTTAATTAATTTCACAAATTAATTATCCTTAATCAAATACAGTAATTAACCTTAATTACTTCATTAATTAATTAATTAATTATAATTAATTGCTTTAATCCTTAATTAATTTAAAATTAATTAGTTATCATTTGATTAATTAATCTTAATTAATCAAGTCTTAATCATATCATTAATTAATTATAAACTAATGATCTCTAATTACATCTTTAATTATTTATTCTATTTAAATTAATTACATCAAGTAATTAATCTTAATTAAACCACAATTATTAATCAGCTTTGATTAATCTAATCCAGTAATTAACCTCCCTTAATTACTTCCATTAATTAATTACTTTTTTAATTAATTACCTTATCAAATAATTAATTATCTTATTAATTAACCTTAATCCTTTAATTAACTAAACTATTTAATTAATAACATTAAGTAATTAACTCTTAATTATTTTCAATTTAATTATTTTCATAAAATAATTATTCTATAATTACTTTATTAAATAAATCCCCTTAATTTAATTACAACTAGTAATTAATCCTTAATTACTCATTAAGTAATTATATTTAATTAATTTATAAATGATTATCTTAATTAATCACTAATTAATTACTTAGTTAATTATTTAACTAATTATTTAAATTTAATTAAATAATTTCTTAACTATTTATATTTAAAGATCTTAATTAAGAAAACATTATCTTAATTAAATTATTATCTATTCTTAAATCATTTTCAATAAATGAATTATCCTTATTAATTTCACATATAGATTTCCTTTAATAAATCAAAATCTCTTAATGACTTTAAAGATAACTCCTTATTACAATTGATTTACTAAATCTTTATCATTAACTTTATTTAAAATAAAACACTTTAAAAAAATCAATTATAACTTACAATCTAATTTAACTTCTAAAATCTTTTGAAACTTAAAAGTTTATTTAAAAAAATTTTAAATACAAAGATCATTTTGAAAATCTATGTTTCTATCTTTTTAAAAACTTATCTATTAAATATATAAAACTTGTTAAAATATTTATTCTTTGAAAATAATTTATTTTCATTATAGTAAACTGGTTTAACTTTGTTAAACTTGAATTATTTACCAAAAACAAATTTCTTTGTTTAAAAACTTAACCATTTACTGTTTAATTCTGAAAACCTGAACAATTAAAACCCTGCCCTCACTAAAACTCGAGTAAAACTCGAATCTTCCCAAAGCAAAACCCGAGCCAATGCTTCCCTCTTCCCCAAACCCAACTCCTGATACACGCCAACGTGCACGCAAACGTGCACATCACCGCCGTTCAACGGTGAACTCTACGCTTGCCTCCGACAAGTCACTCTCAACCCCTACAACCATACGCGCGACCCAGGAAACTCGTTCGATCGAGAATTCAAAAAAAAAAGATCATCGAACCCAACTGTTCGAAAACCCATCACCAGAAAAACGACCACCGCCGGTGATCCCTACCTCGAGACTCCACGCGATCCTCACCATTGCTTCGCCTCGTCTACCAGCACCCATCAAACACCTCGCGATCGACTCCGACTTCATCACGACGTCGCGAATTCCTTCTGAACATCCACGTCCAGACCAGGTGATAAAACCCTAACCCATCGATTTCCGACCATCACTTTCATTAATAAATTCCAAAATGATTTTTCCTATGATCCTCACCTCCTACTCCACCTTCGTGCCCAGCTACGACTCCCAGATCGTCGCCGTTCATCCCCGATTGGTCGAAATGCCCAAATCAGATAAACTCAAAATCCCCTTCAATTACCAATCTAAAAATCTTGATATATATACTAAAATTCATGGTTTTCAACTACGAATTCAATTATATAATCACAACTTAAAATTGAATCAATAAATTTTTGTCCAAATTTACATTTTACTGTTGATGATAAAATTTCGAGACAAATACTTTATAAAAATCCCAGATCTTATTTTTAAGAGTTATACTACAAGTTTTTGAACATCTTTCATTCACAACCCAAAGGCTATCAGTGGATATATGATGAGCAATTTGATTTAAAAAGAATTTCAATGTTCTGACAAAAAAAACAGAGACCATATCAATATACACACAGGCATTTAATAATCATATATATACATGCATCCATTTTAATCCAAGCATTTAGGTAACAGCATGGTTTTCATTCACACATCATAATGAAATTCAAGATTTTAAAACTGTTTTTAAAATTTGTTTACTCACCAGTTTAGTTGAGACAGAGGACAGAGAATAGAAGCTGTTTCCAAGCTTGCATGTTTGGTTTTGAACTTCTATTTGCCTTGATGAATTTAATCTTGCTGTTGATCTTTGAAATTTGTTGATAGATTTCCTTTTTTTTATGATCTTCAGGTTGAAATTGAAGATCTTGAGACTGCCATTGAAATCTTCTTGTTTTATATTTGAATTTCCAGTTTCCAGATTTACTTCTTCTTTTGCTTTTAGATTTCCAGCTTATATTATTTTACTTTCTTTCATTGATTCGAATTGTTTTAGTGGAGAAAGAAATGAAGATAGTTTTAGAGCTGAAGAAAATGTCAGATTTCTTTCTATGTTTTGAAAACTTTTTTAAACTTAATTACCAAAGAGAAAATAAAAATGAAGCCACTTGTCCTCTTTAATTAGCTTACACATATGTTTACAATTTACAAATGTCTTCCAACTATCCTTATATGTTTACAAGTGTAAATTCCCTTTTATTTTGATTTATTTAAATCCTACATGTGTATTTATAAAATATCTATATGTATATAAAAATGTATTTATCCTTTTATAATTTATGCTTTAATCAAATATTTATAACATATTTATAAATGCTTGAGAAATTGAGTTTAACTCTATATATATATATTTTTTTACAAACCTATTTTGACTTATATTTGAATTTTAAAAATGAAAGAATCTTAAAACCAATTAACTTCTTATTTTAAATCTTATTTAAAAATTAAACTAAAATATATCTTTATAATAAATAAGAAATTATCCTTGTTATTTAAATCTCAATTATCATTTCCAAAAGTATTAAGTCAAATTACAAATTTCCAAATTACAAATTATATAAATATTAAAGTTTGAAAATACTTTATTAAATTCAAATTCAATATTCTTTTCATTCCAATATATGCAAATATATATATTCTAAATGAAAAGTACTTTTAACATTAGCTTGATAATTATCCTATTGAATTTAATACATAACTTCAAATAACAATATATATATATACATATATATTATAATTTGAAAACTTATCCTTTTATTTAATTAAAGACTCCCTATTTATAATATATATACCTATATATATACATTATAAATATAAAAACTTATATTAGTTTTAGAAAGATAAAACTTCCCAATTTAAAATTGTTAGAAAAGATATAAATAAATATTTCCAATATTAAAATTTTATTAGCCTTTTAAAATAAATAAACTTGTCAATTTATAAAACAAAATCAACAAATCAATTTAATTATAAATAAAGATTATTAAATTGATATTGCCAAAATTCCGGGATATCACATTCCTCCCCCCTTAAAATAATTTCGTCCCCGAAATTTAAACAAAGGTAATTTAATAACCCAAAATTTTAATTTTAAACAGCAACCATACATATCAATCATACACTATCAATCATATGCTAACAACCATAGCAACCAATTCATCCAAACAACAAATCTAACCATCCCGAAAAAATTCCGGATAGAATTTTCTAGAGTTTCCCAGATATAAATACCGGGCTACTCGCTCTATAAAATCAAAACAATCAATACTACAAAGCTACAGAGCTCCTACTAATCTAGATCTACAAAACTAGACAGAATATCAGACTACAGACAAGTCTGAATCAACAATCAAATTTCCTAATCTGCTGGTTCCACAGCCAGATATGGATCATACACGTATTCCCTCAGAGATACGTGAAATACAATGAATTCCAGTTATCCGAACTGGCAACTCAATCCTGTAGATCAAAGAACTAATCCTCTTGAGAACAAAGGAAAAATCTCAAAATACTTCTAGAGCTAGCTCTCCAGTCTTACCAAATCTTATATCTCCTTTAATCGGATAAAACTTAAATAATATCCAAATTTCAACTTCAAATTCCAAATTCCATCAGTTCTTAACTGCATACCTCTCTTGACGATCCTGAGTCACTTCATCCTTCCTGATCAGCTTAGCCCTTGCTGATGTTTCCTGAAATAATCTAGACCAACATCAAACCAATTTCCGGATCCTTCTCAACAAAATGGTTCCAAAAATATGCCGAAATCCAGAACACAATTCTACTCCACAAACATTAGAGAACTATGAACTACTTCTCCTATCTGGAATAGCCAAAACAGTTGCACTTGACAACCATATCTCCAAATCCTGAAAATTTCTTCACACTTAGAGATACACTTGAATTTCCTATAGAAATCCTCTACTCGAAGAAAATTACAACTCTCGGTTGCTTCCACTCTAGAATAGCTGCTTCACCAAATTATTCTCCAGGAGACATCCTTCTACTAAGCTGAACTTCTGGTAACTCCACGAATCAAGTCGATACGGAATCTCAATCTCCAATAATCCCAAGAGAATACTTAAACAATCGCAAGTCACTTTTGCGATCAGCTCGGCCTAATTTCCAAAGATAACTGTTCTCTCTTCACTAATCAGAACAGCTTATAATTGACTAACCAATCCATCGAAGAAATGGATTCACTCTACTGCTTCTGAACTTCACCTTCAGAAAAACTGCTCAGCCAGAAACTTTCTGCCAACATAGAACACTCCGAGTCGCATTGCTGCCACAAACCAAAGACTTCTTATCCGAAACTCCTCGAGAAACTCGGACCTCAAAGCAAATAGAAACACCCCACTGGACTCAGCCACAACACCAAAACAGACCCACTTCTTCAAACTTGTTCCAGAAGAAACATCTTCAGAAACGTCCATAGTCATCGTGTCTCATCACACAGCTACTACTTCCTGAGGTTACCAAAATACCATCACTTGCTTCTGCTCATCCAAAAGATCAACTCTATTCATCCAACTTCAAAGATAAACTCTGAACTTTAACAGTTTCCTTCGGATATTGATGAAATCCTTACACTACAACAAAGCTCACTCGAGACAGTATTAGGTCTACAGTCTCGACAAATACACTTCCAATCTCAACACTCAGACTCTAACCATTGGTAGTCGTGTTACACACACCACCACCCTATCTACCTTTATAACTTATATTGGAAAACCCGAACAGGTAACCCAACAAATAGGTAGAATATATATATATATATATATATATATATTTAAAATGATACTTTTTATATAGAAATTATTTCTGGGTAAAATTATTTCATTTACCTCTTTAAAACAATATTGTGTCCGTTGGCCTGGTTCAAGTGTTTAGAGATCCCTATCAATAACGTTAGCTACTCGTATTGACCAGAATCCATATACCACTCAACCGATCAATTAACACAATATAAAATCATTTTTATATAACTAACAATTACGCGCTCTCAAGATAGACACCACTTCAGAGCCTAGGTATTCACTCAACCTACTGCTCTGATACCAAATGTAACGACCCGCCTTCCTATGCCCAGGAAAACGCATCGTTATGAAGAAAGAAAGGGATAGAAGAAGAAAAGAAGAGAAAGAAAGAACAACAACACATCAGAAATCTCACAGCGGAACGAAAAATATATTATATCACATAAGATATTACACAGTATCATATGTATCAGAGTACACAACTTATACATCACAATATAGACAGTTATAAACTTCTGTCTATTATACAACAGAACTATATCAATACAATACATCATACACATCGGAAACTCTATATATCTACACGCTGAAGCCTCCTGCTCCTCAGCTCCTCCAGTATTCGTCAAGACTAACCTGAATCCCTCGACTACTCAATACAATATTGAGTACCCAAGAGTTTAATAAAACAGAAAATAAACACTTGGGTCAGACATGGGTCTGGTGTGAGTAAACGGTTAGATTGCTTAACTTTGAAAACCTTTGAAAACAAAAGTATCACGTAAGACTCCCCACAAATAAACATGGGTAAGTTTTTACCTTACGCTAACTAAAACATTTGATAGGAAATCCGATTGTATTATAATAGGGTCTAGGGTTTTCAAGTAAAATACAGAAATAGCTGAAATGCTTACATCTCACATTCCAACATAGTTAGGCACAACTAATACGTACGGCACTTATTGGAGTTTGGATTCCATACAATGGCAGGGCTACTGGGGTACCGCCCGTCACAGTACGTGGCCTAGATCACCGTACCGAGGAGTACGCCCGCTCCCCTGCAACACAAAGCCGGAACCATCCCTTACTGGATAATCCCGAACAAGACAATCCCGTAGTTGGCGCGACCAACCACACACTAAGCCGAATAAAAGAAAAGGGACCTCTAGACAGGGATCTATCTTGCTCTCAGTGGGTGCTACCCACGAAGCCTTGCTACACCTCCCCTGTTTTAGCCATTCCCGGTTGATGAGGCTTGAGGTTACGATTACCTTTAATCAGAACATATCACTTAGAATGCTCATCGTCCGCCTGACGATGTGCTGAAAGCATTCAATCCATACAAGTTCGTTCCGGGTTCGAACGAAACCGAAGGCATTATCTCGTTACACTCGTTTTGGAATCACCCTCAGAGTTAACGACAATAACCCTTGCACTCTGAATCTTCATCTTCACTTGAGATTCACGACCTATCGTTAATTTGGATCGATGTGGTATTCGGGTCTCCAGACCTGGAATACCGGTATACGGAAACCCGATCCCGGTCTCATCGAAATCCAAAACGTATCTTTTAAGGCCAAGTTGTTTAAAGGTTTAAACAATTCAACTTATCTATATTCATACAAATAGATAATTCACAAGTCACAATTGATAATCACATTATCAAATAAACAAATGATCCATAACAAAATAGGTAATCCATATCAACATCAGAATAGTTAATCTACATTACCCTCATAATGCAACCAACATTTATACCACACAACATTACTTATCTCATTTCTGAGATTACATCCATTCAAGACAGTCAATGTTATCCATTCATATATAAGCAAAGATTTACTTAATCACAACATAATTAATTTAAAATGAATTAAATTAACTATTTCTATCTTTAATTAATTTAAAGTGAATTAAATTAATTACTTCATCTCTTAATTAATTTAAAATAAATTAAATTAATTACTTCATCTCTTAATTAATTTAAAATAAATTAAATTAATTACTTCATCATAAATCTTACTTATATAATCATTAATTAATTACAAATAAATTAATTAATCTTTCTCTAATTATCCACTTTAATTAATCACCTTGATTAATTATACATTAATTACAATTAAGTAATTATCTTTAATTAATTTCACAAATTAATTATCCTTAATCAAATACAGTAATTAACCTTAATTACTTCATTAATTAATTAATTAATTATAATTAATTGCTTTAATCCTTAATTAATTTAAAATTAATTAGTTATCATTTGATTAATTAATCTTAATTAATCAAGTCTTAATCATATCATTAATTAATTATAAACTAATGATCTCTAATTACATCTTTAATTATTTATTCTATTTAAATTAATTACATCAAGTAATTAATCTTAATTAAACCACAATTATTAATCAGCTTTGATTAATCTAATCCAGTAATTAACCTCCCTTAATTACTTCCATTAATTAATTACTTTTTTAATTAATTACCTTATCAAATAATTAATTATCTTATTAATTAACCTTAATCCTTTAATTAACTAAACTATTTAATTAATAACATTAAGTAATTAACTCTTAATTATTTTCAATTTAATTATTTTCATAAAATAATTATTCTCTAATTACTTTATTAAATAACTCCCCTTAATTTAATTACAACTAGTAATTAATCCTTAATTACTCATTAAGTAATTATATTTAATTAATTTATAAATGATTATCTTAATTAATCACTAATTAATTACTTAGTTAATTATTTAACTAATTATTTAAATTTAATTAAATAATTTCTTAACTATTTATATTTAAAGATCTTAGTTAAGAAAACATTATCTTAATTAAATTATTATCTATTCTTAAATCATTTTCAATAAATGAATTATCCTTATTAATTTCACATATAGATTTCCTTTAATAAATCAAAATCTCTTAATGACTTTAAAGATAACTCCTTATTACAATTGATTTACTAAATCTTTATCATTAACTTTATTTAAAATAAAACACTTTAAAAAAATCAATTATAACTTACAATCTAATTTAACTTCTAAAATCTTTTGAAACTTAAAAGTTTATTTAAAAAAATTTTAAATACAAAGATCATTTTGAAAATCTATGTTTCTATCTTTTTAAAAACTTATCTATTAAATATATAAAACTTGTTAAAATATTTATTCTTTGAAAATAATTTATTTTCATTATAGTAAACTGGTTTAACTTTGTTAAACTTGAATTATTTACCAAAAACAATTTTCTTTGTTTAAAAACTTAACCATTTACTGTTTAATTCTGAAAACCTGAACAATTAAAACCCTGCCCTCACTAAAACTCGAGTAAAACTCGAATCTTCCCAAAGCAAAACCCGAGCCAATGCTTCCCTCTTCCCCAAACCCAACTCCTGATACACGCCAACGTGCACGCAAACGTGCACATCACCGCCGTTCAACGGTGAACTCTACGCTTGCCTCCGACAAGTCACTCTCAACCCCTACAACCATACGCACGACCCAGGAAACTCGTTCGATCGAGAATTCAAAAAAAAAGATCATCGAACCCAACTGTTCGAAAACCCATCACCAGAAAAATGACCACCGCCGGTGATCCCTACCTCGAGACTCCACGCGATCCTCACCATTGCTTCGCCTCGTCTACCAGCACCCATCAAACACCTCGCGATCGACTCCGACTTCATCACGACGTCGCGAATTCCTTCTGAACATCCACGTCCAGACCAGGTGATAAAACCCTAACCCATCGATTTCCGACCATCACTTTCATTAATAAATTCCAAAATGATTTTTCCTATGATCCTCACCTCCTACTCCACCTTCGTGCCCAGCTACGACTCCCAGATCGTCGCCGTTCATCTCCGATTGGTCGAAATGCCCAAATCAGATAAACTCAAAATCCCCTTCAATTACCAATCTAAAAATCTTGATATATATACTAAAATTCATGGTTTTCAACTACGAATTCAATTATATAATCACAACTTAAAATTGAATCAATAAATTTTTGTCCAAATTTACATTTTACTGTTGATGATAAAATTTCGAGACAAATACTTTATAAAAATCCCAGATCTTATTTTTAAGAGTTATACTACAAGTTTTTGAACATCTTTCATTCACAACCCAAAGGCTATCAGTGGATATATGATGAGCAATTTGATTTAAAAAGAATTTCAATGTTCTGACAAAAATAACAGAGACCATATCAATATACACACAGGCATTTAATAATCATATATATATACATGCATCCATTTTAATCCAAGCATTTAGGTAACAGCATGGTTTTCATTCACACATCATAATGAAATTCAAGATTTTAAAACTGTTTTTAAAATTTGTTTACTCACCAGTTTAGTTGAGACAAAGGACAGAGAATAGAAGCTGTTTCCAGGCTTGCATGTTTGGTTTTGAACTTCTATTTGCCTTGATGAATTTAATCTTGCTGTTGATCTTTGAAATTTGTTGATAGATTTCCTTTTTTTTTTATGATCTTCAGGTTGAAATTGAAGATCTTGAGACTGCCATTGAAATCTTCTTGTTTTATATTTGAATTTCCAGTTTCCAGATTTACTTCTTCTTTTGCTTTTAGATTTCCAGCTTATATTATTTTACTTTCTTTCATTGATTCGAATTGTTTTAGTGGAGAAAGAAATGAAGATAGTTTTAGAGCTGAAGAAAATGTCAGATTTCTTTCTATGTTTTGAAAACTTTTTTAAACTTAATTACCAAAGAGAAAATAAAAATGAAGCCACTTGTCCTCTTTAATTAGCTTACACATATGTTTACAATTTACAAATGTCTTCCAACTATCCTTATATGTTTACAAGTGTAAATTCCCTTTTATTTTGATTTATTTAAATCCTACATGTGTATTTATAAAATATCTATATGTATATAAAAATGTATTTATCCTTTTATAATTTATGCTTTAATCAAATATTTATAACATATTTATAAATGCTTGAGAAATTGAGTTTAACTCTATATATATATATTTTTTTTACAAACCTATTTTGACTTATATTTGAATTTTAAAAATGAAAGAATCTTAAAACCAATTAACTTCTTATTTTAAATCTTATTTAAAAATTAAACTAAAATATATCTTTATAATAAATAAGAAATTATCCTTGTTATTTAAATCTCAATTATCATTTCCAAAAGTATTAAGTCAAATTACAAATTTCCAAATTAAAAATTATATAAATATTAAAGTTTGAAAATACTTTATTAAATTCAAATTCAATATTCTTTTCATTCCAATATATGCAAATATATATATTCTAAATGAAAAGTACTTTTAACATTAGCTTGATAATTATCCTATTGAATTTAATACATAACTTCAAATAACAATATATATATATACATATATATTATAATTTGAAAACTTATCCTTTTATTAAATTAAAGACTCCCTATTTATAATATATATACCTATATATATACATTATAAATATAAACACTTATATTAGTTTTAGAAAGATAAAACTTCCCAATTTAAAATTGTTAGAAAAGATATAAATAAATATTTCCAATATTAAAATTTTATTAGCCTTTTAAAATAAATAAACTTGTCAATTTATATAACAAAATCAACAAATCAATTTAATTATAAATAAAGATTATTAAATTGATATTGCCAAAATTCCGGGATATCACAAAAATAGCAAAAGAGGCCAAATTCAACAACTATGAATTGAATTACTATCTCTAAAAAGGAGAAACTAGAGTTTAGAATCTTTTATCTAAAATGAATTTTCTTCTTAAGATTACTAATTGATTTCTAGAGAGTTGGAACTCATGAACTAGGGTTTTGAAAGTGGAATAGGTGTTTCTTCTCATTGTTCGTTTATTGTAAATGAAGATAAGGAATAGAAAAACAACGTACAACACTTAACATGAGAAACTTCCTCATCTCTCAATGCCTAAATGGGCCTTAGCCTACTAGAATTAAATTATAATCTAAAATGAAATAAGTGTTTATTCTTTTATTTTAACTTCTCAACTAATAAATGATTTCATAAAATACTTAACTAATTATTTTAGAACCATAGATCAAAGTAAGTAAATAAAATATGATTTCTTGAATACTTATCAAAATAAAGAGCCTCGATTTATTATTAAAAGGAGTTCATTAATTGTTAAATCATCTTTTATATAAAAAAAGATATAAAATTAATTCTCTATTTCTTAATAAATGGATTTTTCTTCTAAAATCTAAAAATAATCACTTCATAAGTCAATTCACCAATATTTTCAAACTTTAGAATTCGCATTCAAAAGAGATCATTCATTATTTAACAAAATCAAACTTCTTATTTAAATTTACAATTTAAGTCATTATTTTATTTTATTTTTTAATTAAACAACAAAATTCAGGGTTGTTACAGACTTCCCCCTTAAAGAAATTGCATCCTTGTAATTTCATATTCAAGAAAGTCTATAATTCATTTAAAGTTTGGTAATGTTTTTTTACAAAAATTTAAAGTTCGATCATTACATATTATACAAAAATCATCCAAGTACATAAATAACCATGCTATTCTTCTTGATACAATGCATATTTTATCAAATTTTTTTTATTAACCCAAAATAAAGTTGAAAAAATATTATTTAAATCTCTTTCTTACTATTAACTTAAGAAAATAACATGCATGTTCAACTATTATTTGCAACATCAATATTTCTCAAACTGAAAACTTCTCCATTTTCTAAATCCTTTATACAAATCAGCATGTAACAAATAATAGAAACCATAGTTTGGTAAAACTTATAAAACAAAAGTTTTTCCTTACTGTTATAGCTTTCTAGAAAGCATAAGTTTATTGAAATCGGATCAATGGTTCAAAAGTTATGATTAAAACAAATTCAGGTTTTAGCATAGAAAATTTGGATAGGGCAAAGTTTATGACTCTGTTTAAAACATAAATTTGACCAAGATGATTGCTGTAACGACCCGTATTTTTCCGATAAATAAAATATTAATTAAATAAGATTTTAGAATTTAATATTGAAAGAAAACTAAATTTGTGATTTTATAATGAGAGTAATAAGTAGAATATAATGTTAGTAATGTTAATTTATGGTAATTGCTAACTATTTTAATGTAATTCCAATTAATTGAAGTGATTGTAAAGTTATAATTGGTTATAAACTATAAACAAGGAAATACATTGAATGTTGAAATTATATGTAATCAATTAGAATTGGCTAATATTGAATATGAAATCAGTAATGTTGTTTGAATGCTACTGATAACTATTTAATGTAATTTCAATCAATTGAAATAGATGTAAGGTTATTGGGTTATAATTGTAAATAATGAAATAAATTAAACGATGCATTTAATGATGAGATTGTATGTAATTGATTTGAATATGGTAATATAGAATATAAAATCCTTTTGTTGTAACCCTTGGTTGTAAATGATAAGATAATGGATATGAACTATTATTATAAACGATGGTTGTAATTATCTTCTCATTAATTTGTCCGTTTCAATATTAAATAGGTAATTAATGGAATTAAGGCAATTGAATGTTGGAATTATATGTTGTTAATTGAAATTGAATATAATCAGTGATGTGTAAGTAGTCATAATATTTGTTGTAGATAATAAACTTATAAATATGATTAAATCACTTAAAGGTAACAATTGTTCATTTATCATCTCGTTATTTAATATGTTTGGAATTAATTTGGAAACCAATGAAAATTTATGTAATTAATTATTGCAGTTAATATGGTAAAAGATGTTAACCGTAAAATAATGAATGTAATAAAATGTAAACTTATGTTAATATAATTCATAAGGTATTGTTGATTGAATA
The DNA here is from genome assembly GCA_030737815.1 of Allium fistulosum. Taxonomy (NCBI): domain Eukaryota; kingdom Viridiplantae; phylum Streptophyta; class Magnoliopsida; order Asparagales; family Amaryllidaceae; genus Allium; species Allium fistulosum. The sequence goes on from CM060908.1 coordinate 372,052,954, forward strand.
ATAAAGATGATAACATAGGTTTGAATGTAATTGGATGAGAATTGGATGCGTAGTTACTGGCATTTAACCTTTTAAATATGATAAGGGGAAACAAATTAATATTGCATTAATTGATATTACATCTTTTAATTAAGATAAAGTGTAACGATCCGTAACTTTTAACAACTTTAAAATGGCAGTATTTTGAATTTAAATATAAAAAACTTGAATTTGTGACATCGAGTGTTTTATTTGACCAAATTTAATAGAATAAAAATTTTGTGAAATTTCAAATTTTGGTCAAACTTAGTCAAAGTTTGACTTTTGGTTGAAAAATTTAAATTTGAATTTTAAATCTTTTTCTTTTTTATATGATACTAGACTGAATTCTGATCTTCCCTCCACTTTTTGTTTTGTCAAAATCAAATTCCTATTCCTCTAAAAATTTGAATTACTGTGAAAAATTAACATGAATTGGTAGTGTTTAGTTGTGTTTTATTTGGCTAAGGCATATTGGGTTTGTTTGGTCTAATGAGTCTTGGTTAACCAAGAGACTCTAGTCAGTCATGTGACCATTCCTTTGCCTACGATCTTATGTTTCTTATCCGATAACATCTACGTACATAATTTTTCTCCTGAGAAACTTTCTCTTCACACTTCTTCTTCCTCCTCAAAATCTACAGAGAACTCTAGATCTAAAACTCCAAAAACCTCACAAATCAAAACTCCTTTCCTCCTCTCCTTCAATCCTTCCTTCCTCCCCTATAGCTGCCGCCCTCTCCACCATCTCTAAGGCCATCTCCTTCCACCTTCCCTTTCCTCTTCTTTCTCCTTTTTCCCTTCTTTTCCCCTTCCCTATTTTCCCTCTTTCTTCCTCTTATTTCCATGGCTTCTATATTCTACTAAACTTCTCCAAATAAAATAATTTTTTTTAAACCATGTATAATTTCAATGGAAATAACTTTTTTGTTAAACCCTTCTTCCCATTCCGAATAATTATATATCAAAAACTCCATTTTTCAAGTCCTTTCTCGAGTCCAATTTTGGCCGAAAATACCCTATATTGTATCAATCATATCTCCTTCAGGAATGAACCAAATTTTGTGATTCATTTTTTCAAACCATTTATTTTCCAGTGGTTCAACATTCTTTTAGATCAGTTCTTCAAATTCCTTAATTTTCTATGCCAAAAACTCAAATCTTTTCGAAGTATTTTTGAACTCAGATTTTCAACTCAGAAAACATCTCTGCTTGTTTTGACCATAACTTCCTCAAGACAGAAGCTTTTTGAGTGACTCTTTTTTTTAAAGTGGGGAGAAAAGAATTTACAACAACTTGTTAGTTAGTTTTACAGATTTAGTAATATTCTAGTCCGAATATTTTCTTAAAGATGACCAAGTTTCGGGTTTGTCCGTAGTTTGGATCTTGAGTTGTTTGGAAGTTGGAAGTAGTTGAAACTTGTTTATTGATTCGTGTTCGTGTCTAAGCTTTGTTGAATTTTCTTAGCATTTGGATCTTTGCTAGGAATCTCCATGTTGCTTCATTTTTATCATCACCTTCGTAGAAACGAAAGGTGAGCAAACACTCACAACTACTAGATTTTCTTATGTTAGTTAAATTGAATTTATGATGTGATTAAAAATTGATTGGTTGCTGTTTAGTCTATTTTAAATTGTCATTCCAGTTAAATCTAACTTATTGAATTTAATTGCCATTTAATTTAATATTGAAATTTAAATTTCCAGTTAAATACATGTTAATTATAACCAGTAAATTGTTGGTAGTTATTGATTGATTTCAATTATGATTGTGATGTATGTTCAATTGTTGATATTTGGGTGATTGGATGGATGTTATTGGTTGATATTTTGGATGATTGGATGTTATTTATGTCATATCTCTGTTATCCCTATGGGTTGATATGATACATACCCGAACGATCTTACAGATTAGGGGAAAATCGTTAAGATTTGAAATGATAAACCCGAGCGGTTTTCATTGATTTGGAAATGTTGATTTTTGATACTGGTTGAAATGACATATACCCATATAATTTCTTGAATTTGGATTTTTTTTGGAATTGATTTTATTTAAAGGGTTTAAGTTAATTCAAACTTCGGATTTGTTTTAATTAGATGATTAAGATTGATATTTCGGATTTTTTGAAACCCTTTAAATAATTATATTCACATTGTACACTTGATAGGAGATGAAAATCCCATAACATCTATGAAACCATTGCACTAATATTACTATTTTACTTATTTTGATCTGACTTACATAAGATCTTTTAGTTCGGACTTGAGTGTTTTGTCTGTTCATTATGCTCGGATCAGTCTGAGCTTTTCAGTGTATTGAAGACTATTTTCTGGAGGACGAAAATGAAAATTCAGTATATTATTGCTATTTATTATTCCACTGCATTCTGTGTTCCGCTGCATTATTTTTTTATTTCTGATGTATGTATAACTCTGATTTGAATTGTAAAAGTGTAATCAAATGTTATTTGTAAAACAGCTTCATGAACTGTTTATTTGATTATTATATTTTGTAGTTCCGCTGCGAGATTCTGGGTTTTGTTTTCCTTTTTTTTTCTTTTTTTCCTATTTACCCCATTAACAATCCTCCCTTTTGAATGGTTTGAGTCTGACATGTGTGGTTTATTGTCGATTTGAACTGTCCAAAAAGGTGGGTCGTTGCAGTTGGTATCAGAGCTTTGGTTTAGACATACCTTAGCCTGTTGGGGTTAACTTATTAGAGATAGGGTAGTAATATCCTAGAATGAGTTTATTTGAGTGTATATATATACGAGAGCGCGTATTTGTTAGTGTTATAAAAATGTTTTATATAAGTTTTGAAATGAAATAATTTTCCTAATATTATATGTTATATATAAAGGAAATTTTTATAACTATTATAGCTATTTGTAATGTGTTTGTTTTATGAAACGGTAATATTTAATTATTATCATTTATTTTTGACTTGTTGTATTTAGTCAAATTATAAGCATTGGCTATTATTGTTGATTGAATTTATGGACTGAACACTAGTTTAATAATGGTGTATTAAAGATAATTAAGTGAATAATTAGGATATTTGATATGAAATTGAAATGTTGTTGTGAATTTTGGTTATTTGTTGACTAGTAGTTTCAACTATTGAAATAAAATGGAATATCCGGATATTTTGGATTGTCGAAACTTCTGAATTAATATATGGGTTAAACTTAGTAATTGTGTTGAATTATGCCATTGAATTTGACTATTTTAATTTGAAAGCAAGTGAAACAATGTTTAATTTGTTATATCTGTGTTTAGTAAATGAATAGAATTGTTGTATACATTATGTGCATGTAATGTAATAATATACAAATGTGAAATTTGAGCCTTGGAATATTTAAAATTGAAATTGTGATTATAGAAACGCTGTAATTGTGAACTTAGTTAACAATTTATGAAATATGTCATAAATAAATTTGGGATGTAAACTTGAATACTAATTGGATAAACAAATATGAATTAAAATGAAATGAATATAAATAAAGTCATGACCTGTAAATTGCTTATGAAATAAATGGATGTTGCAAGAAATGGTTATAATTAAAGTTGCGATAACTTTAAACTCAAGTAATGTTTTATAAAAGAAGTCAAGCCTTTTAAATTGGTTATAAACTTAAGGAAATTTCTTATGAAATGATTCGCAAAGGAATGTAATATTAAATGAGAAATATTACATGTGGAAATGAATGTAATTTAAAATGAATTGAAATATAAGCAATGTTTATGAATGATTAATGTTTATATTAAATGGAGAAATTCTGTGAAACAAATATTAAAGTATTAAGTGATATTTGTGTTAATCAATGAGATTAAAAATGAATTTAATTGAAATGTAATTTTGATGAAACAAATTGGAATAGATACGTAAGTTGTACATATATTGTTTTATTTGCAAAATTAATTTGATCCGCATTCCTTTTTTTTCTTTCGATTCTTCCAAGTTTTCGTGTTTTTCCTCTGATTTTTCTCTTTTCTCTGTCTTCACTTCTATCTCCTCAAACTGGACGTCAAATTAAAACCATGGGATCTTTGCGAGATGATGAAGGATGGGAGGAGGTGAGAAGGAAAAGGGGCAAGGCTCCAGCGTCTCTGGGTCCTGAACAAAGGCTCAACCTGGGAGGGCAACGACCGAGCAGATCTGGACCTTTTCCAGATCGGAACAAGGGGAAGAAGGTGCAGGCGAACCCTGTAGGGCGAACTTTGAAATCAACGAAGCAGAAAGGTTTGCTGCCTGGTAGCAACCCGAAAATCAAATTCACAGTCTCTGAAAACGCTAAAAAGTTTTCGTACAGTGAGGCAGTGAAAGCAGGAGCGGTAGGAGATCTAGGTAATCTTGATCTTGAGTTTATTGAGCCCAAAGTAGCGGATGGTAAAAGGATTGGTTCCCTTTCCTCTTATGCTATCAAAGAAGCGGAGGGAGGCTGGGAATTACGCATATTATTGTATGTGGTAGGGTATAAACCATGGCTGAGAACTTTTGAGGGGTATGCCAACAGGGTTTGGGCTACAAAGAAAACGTTTTCTATTCATTCAAGGAATAACAGATTTTTTGTAGTAAGATTTGGCTCTAAGGAGGATTGCAATAAGATTTTGAAATCAGGTCCTTGGTTCATGGACCGGAACTTGATCATTATGAAGAGATTGTCTCCAGACATGAGAACAGATAGAGATCTACTTACATCCTTGCCTATGTGGGTCAGACTTCCGGGTTTAAGTTTTAAACTATGGGGCAATAAGGCTATTAGTGCTTTAACAAGTACCATTGGTATTCCAATTAAGATGGATGTGGCCACGAAAAATAAATCTAGATTAGCCTATGCCAGAGTCCTGGTTGAGGTTAATGCTACTTATGGTATGCCCAACATTATAAAAGGCATGGATGACAATGGGAGGAGTTTTACTCAGGAAGTGGAATACGAGAATCCACCTCCCATCTGTGGTAAGTGCATATGTTTTGGTCATGTAACTGATGAATGCCCAATGACCAAGTCTTGGGTTCCCAAACTGTCTCAAGATTCTAACTCCGATAAGGATAGCCCTGTGGTACAGAGTTTGGATGGTAGTGTGGAAGATGTAAGGGAGGAGGGTGGAAATGAGAATTCAAATGACCTTGAAAAGCAGTTGAATGGTGGATGCCCCAATGATTTCCCGAACGAAATCAGTAGGAATCCTGTGGAGATGGTCTCTAATGGGGAGGTTTTGACTGAAACTTTACAGTCAGTAGTTTTTAAAGATAACCAAAATTTAATTGTTGAATGCCTACCTAAGGAAGGGTCTTGGGTTAGCCAACAGATAGTTTTTAATGGATCGGAGTCAGAAGTTAGAGGAAAGTCTCTTTCTGACCAACCAGAAGTTACTCCCTCGGTCCAGGTCTTAGAAGGAGATGCATCCTCAGAAGTGCGCGGTGAGGGGGCAATTTCAGAAGTTCCAGAGTCAGAACCTACCACTCGTACCGAGGTAGGAGTCAGTGAAGATTGCTACACTGCCCCACTAGTTAGGTCAGAAGTTCCTTCTGATCAAAGAACCTTTGAGCCACTCTTTCCTGTGTCTCCAACTACCCCGGGAGCCAGAGATCCGAGCTCTTCTCCTCCGAAGTCACCTTCGCCCCACAAAATTATTCTCAAACGCCCTTCGTCATCATCGGAGTCTCCTTCCGTTCCTAAAACTTTATTTTCTAATGATATATTTATTGATGATTGTATAATTAATAATGTTAATTGTAGACGAGGTACTGAAACTTGTATTGATTTACAGGTGCAGAATATTCTGGACCAGGATTCAGGATCGGTAGAGAGGGTAGAGGAACAAAATACTTATGATAATGTAGACCCAATTCAGGAGGCCCCTGTGGAGCTCCCTAATCCTAATCTTCAAGGTATAGAGTTTGAGAACATTCAGAAGGATAAGCTTGTTCGTAAGAATCCCAAGTGGGTTTCAGATGCTAGGTATTCTTACGGAAGACAAAGGGGAATCCTCCAGTAGTAGGTCGCCGAGGACCCGCAATAACAAGGTTTTATAATGTCTATAGCTTGTTGGAATGTAAGAGGGTTTCATAATCCCAACAGAATGGGAGAAGTGAGAAAGCTTATTGATAAGTATAAAATTAGTTGTTTCGGTATTTTGGAAAATAAGATGTTATTGCCAGATATTTTGAAGTTGGAAAAAACGTTGGATGTCAGATGGAAAATTATTAGTAATGTCTCTTGTTATTTTTAGTGCAGGATTATGGTCCTCATTAACGGAGATTCTTGGGATTTTAATTATATTAGCATGAGTGATCAACACATTTCCATTGAATTGATTAATTCCTCGAAATTCAAATGCAATCTCTCCTTCGTCTACACTCATAATTTTGTTGCATTAAGAAGTAGATTATGGAAGAACTTACAGGAGGATGCTATAAATATTTATAGGCCTTGGCTTGTTCTTGGGGACTTTAATTGTATTCGCAGTCCCTCAGATAGAAAGGGAGGTAACCCAGTTAATTTAGATAACCTGTTTGAACTAGATGTAATGTCTAATCTTACCGGTCTTAATGAGATTAATATTAAAGGTTACGAATTCTCTTGGTGGTCTGGTCCGAGTCGTAACATATTTTCTAAAATTGACAGGGTCTTTGCAAACCTAGACTGGATCAACTTATTTACAGACTTATTGGCTGAATATTTGCCTCCTTCTGTGAGCAATCATAATGCAGTCCTAGTCTCGCTTTCTGCTAAGCCAAGGATCAAGAATAGACCTTTCAGATACATGAACCATTGGCCTTTATGTGATCTATACTTTCCTTTGATTGAGAAACATTGGGTTTCTAATCATATAGATAGACCTTTGTTTCAAATCATTAGTATTCTTAAGAATATCAAGAGAGAGCTTAAGAGTTGGAGTGCTAAATCTCGTGATACCAAACAAGAGGTGATTGTGCAGAGAGAGAATTGTTCAAGACTTCAGAAACTTTTGGAAAAATCTAATGATCCTGTTGTAGCTATAGAATTTCAAAATGCCAAGATAAACCTAGAAATAGCACTCAAGAAAGTATTTCTAGATACCAAACAAAAGGCTAAATGCGAATGGTTGATGATGGGTGATGAGGCTTCTTCTTTTTTCTACGCTAAAATGTCTAGTAAAAGAAGTAGAAAGCGGATGGCTAACATTGGTGTCGATGGGAAGATGATTTCGGAAGATAAGTTTGTAGAATCGGCTATTGATTTCTACAAACGAATTTTTAACCTTCCATTATGTGATCAGTTCCCTGAGATTATCTGTAAATCGATTATTTCTGATTACGGAGCTAACTTTTTGAACGATGGTATATCTTTGGAAGAAATTAGATTTGCTTTGTGGGATATTAAAGATTCTACCTCTCTAGGTCCGGACGGTTTTAACTCGCTGTTTTTTAAGACTCGCTGGAATCTGTCGAAAGACTTAATTTTCAAAGCATTGAATGATATTTTTCAAAAGGGTCTTATTATCAATGAGTGGAACCATACGTTCATACACTTGATTCCAAAAAAAGACCATTCCACGAGTATCCAAGATTTTAGACCCATTTCCTGTTGTAATACCCTATATAAGGTTTTCACCAAAATCCTGTGTAACAGACTGGGTGTTCTTTTATAAGTTGGTGTCCCCGAATCAGACGGCTTTTATTAATGGTAGATCAATAGGGGACGGTATTTTGTTTGCTCATGAAATTATCAGAGGACTTGGTAGAAAGGACAATAAATATATGTGTATTAAAGTCGATTTAAAGAAAGCATATGACTCGATTAATCGATCTTTTGTCATACATATGCTAATAAGCTTGGGTTTCCCAGATAAATGGGTGAGAATTATCGAAAATTTAATTAAGACTCCCATGTTTTCTATTATTGCTAATGGAGAAGCGCACGGTTATTTCAAGAGTTCTAACGGGCTTAGACAAGGAGACCCGCTTTCCCCTATACTGTTTACCTTGGTTATGGAATTTTTTACTCTACTGATGGATGAAAAAGTCAGGGCTGGTCTTATTTCTCCAATTACAGACTTTGACAATAAATTGACTCACCTTATTTACGCTGACGACATTATTGTTTTTACTAAAGCCAATGCTCAAAATGCTATTGCTATTAGTGATGGTTTTAAAATCATGAAGAAGGTTACTGGCTTGGAGCTAAGTTATGAGAAATATAACGTTTTCTTTGGGAAAGGGGTGGATTGTTGTAATGATATTAGTACGATCCTCAATATACATCAATCAGATCTCCCTATAAGGTATCTGGGTATCCCTCTATCTAGTGCTAACCTGAGGGATAAGGATTGTTCTCCTTTAATTGAGAAGATCAAGGTTAAGATCGATAGATGGGAAACAAGAATGTTGAGCTTTGCTGGAAACTAGAACTTATTAAATCTACCATTTACCCCATCATTCAATTCTGGATGCAATGTTTTTGCCTCCCAGTTTCTACATTTCAAAAAATTAAACATTTGATTCTAAATTTTCTTTGGAAAAGTCGTAGCAGCAAGATTCCTTGGGAGGTTTTGTGTAGGCAAAAAGAAGAAGGAGGAATGGGATTGAGAAATCTAGATGAGATGAACAAAGCTCTATATATCAAACTAATATGGAAAGTAATCAATTTAGAAGGCATTTGGGCGGAACTAATACACTGTAAATATATTGGTCTTAAAAGTTTTTGGGAAATTAACCAGCGATCGGACGATCCGGGAGTGTGGAAATTTATTTTAAAAAACAGACACGAAACTTTAAATTGCCTTTCTCTTAACATTGCAGATGGTAAAACTACTTCTCTTTGGTTTGATCCATGGTTAAATGGAAGTTCTATAATGGAACGTATAGGGAGAGACACCGCTTTCAGAACTGGTACGGAAAATTTGCCCCTCAGTAAGATCTTAAGTAATGGCAAGTGGAAGTGGGGTTCGTATAGTTTCTTATTCCTAATTCATGCAGAAATTGAAGGTGTCAAGATTCACAAGAACAGAGAGAGGGATTTCTGGTCTTGGAAGTGTTCTAAGGATGGTATGTATCAGTTTAAACAAGTTTGGAATTCGGTTCGATCTAGTTTTGAAATTAAGGACTGGGCGCCTTTAATCTGGAACAATATTCACGTTCCTAAGATGGCGATATGCCTTTTCAAAGCCATTAATGACTATCTTTTGACAAAAGAAAGATTACTATAGAAAAAGATAGTCGTGGACCTAAACTGCCTCTTTTGTAATAATCACATTGAAAATATAGACCACCTATTTTTTCAATGTAATTTTACAGAAAATGTTTGGCTGTGGAGCTGTAAGAAATTTTTCAAATCGCCGAAAAGTGTTTTTTCCTTTTCTTTGAAAGATGATTTACAACAAATTGTTTCTTTATCAAGCTCAAAAAGTCTCTATTCAGACTTGTTTCAACTGTCTCTTTCTGTCTGTGTCTGGCACATTTGGAAAGAAAGGAATGACATGATTTTTCAGAATCGATTTATGAATAGGTCGCAGATTTATCTTAATATTTTCCAGACTATGAATATTAGAATGGCTAAATCTAAACATTTCAAGAATATCACTGACTTGAATGAAACTATAGCATTGAAATGGGGATATACCTCCCAACGCTGAATTGGGGTTTTTCTGCTTTATCATAAGTATTGTCCCTGCCTCCTCCTATCTCAATGATCCGTGGCTCCAGGTTTTCTTGTACCTGTATTATTTACAATGTTTCTCTCCTCCTCTCACTTAATTACATTAAATTTTACAAATAACAATAAATATTGAATTATTTTAAAGTACGCAGATTCGCAGGTTGATCCGAGTGTTTGCAGTTTTGTCCTGGACTCTTAAGAATATTTAGCTTGTGACTTGAGAATCTCAGTATTGAACCTTTGAATTATCTGGAAGAAGATTCAAAGAATTAACTATTTTTAAGCGAAAAGAAGAATCTTTTTGGTTAATAGTGACTTATCTTGCTATTTTCTTCTCTGATCTTCTTGAGAAAGTGCTGGTGGCATCTTAGATCTGGAAGTTGAAGACGATCCTAGCAATTTGCAGGCTGTCCCGAGCTCTTCGTATTCTTGACCTGGTCATGAAAGAAGTTTAGTACGAAGCTTTGAATTTCTTAGATAGTTCTGTCAGATCTAATACCTGCCTGTTCCATTCTGGTTGGACCGAAGATTTTGTTGACTGTTGTCTTCTGATTTGTTACTGATGTTCATCTCCTCGGTTCCTTGGGAAGAAGCTACGATTTGGAAGTAGTCGAGAATTCTTTTCTCGCTCGCCGCCATTGTTTTGCTTTTTATTTTCTCCGAGAAGAGATAGGAAGTAAATGAAGTGGTTCGAAGTGTCGGTTTTCCTTATTTGCTTTGAGATTTGTCTCGAAGCTTCTGGTACTTGGTTTCTGTTTTGTGGGCTTTGGGCTGGTAGTTTTTTGTTTCGTTTAATTTTGGCCTGTAATGCTTTTGTTTGAGAGGTGGTTTTGCCTTGTTTTGGTTTTGTATTATGACTTTGTATATACTTTGATTATAGTAATAGAAAGTTTGAACCTGATTTCAAAAAAAAAATTTGATCCGCATTTGAGTACACAAGTTCGAGGTGAATTGCACCATTTCGTGTTAGGATTTTTCGTTCGATTCTTGATGGCGAATATTGATATGGATTTTTGGTTTGATTCTAGAATTATCTATCATAGTATATAGATATACAAGGAGAATGATGGTTTCTAGTCAAGAAACCTTATCGAAGCCCGCATTAGGGAAGTCGAATGAAAAATACTAGTTCGAAAGCGAAATTGTGTGATCGAGCGAGCGATCAAATGTGACTTTGTGAAATGATGACATATGTACATCTTATGTTCTAATATTATTGATATGCTTTGACGCTGAAATTGAAAGTTGTTGGGTTGGATATCTTTGTAAATTAAATTGGAATTTTTTTCTTTTATGCAAAACTACTATTAATTTAAAACCATTTTACAAAACTATTTTTTTTTATTTTTTTTATACAAACTATTTTATTCTTTTTATTTACAAAACTATTTTACAAACTATTTTATTTACAAAACTATCTTACAAACTATTTTATTTACAAAACTATCTTACAAACTATTTTATTTACAAAACTATCTTACAAACTATTTTATTTACAAAACTATTTTACAAAACGATTTTATATACCAAACTATTCTAAATTCAAAACCTTTTATAAAGCAAAGATGTTCAATCCCATATGGCTCTTAATGCAGCGTAACTGATTTTGGAAAAAATTTGATTCTTGTATAAGACGGACTTTATCTAAGTATAAGGTGATTTTGAAAACTGTTGATTTTGGAAGGTGTTTGATCTGAAGAGATAAATCTTATATATAATGGAATTTATATAAGAATGATTTGATATATTCGAGACTATTGATTTTGGAAAGTACTCTATCTGTAAATGAAATCTTATATATAATGGAATTCATATGGGTGTGATATTTGAAGCTATGATTTTGGAAGGGTACTATATATGATATGATATATTTTGAAGTAAATGATATGGGAAGTACCTTCCATCGGATCCCTTTGGTGGGTCATTTATCGGATGGGTCATTTATTGGATCCCTTTGATGGGTCACTTATTATATTCATTTGGGATAGCGTAAATCGAGGGGCGGGATGCCTACAACTACAAGTGATTCCGTTGGGATAGCGGTGTAACCATTGCGTAGGTGCGATCTATCAACCATGGCATAAGTCGAGGGGCGGGATGCCTACAGTTACAAGTGATTCTACTGGGATAGTGGCGTAACCATTGCGTAACTGCGATCCATGGGGGAATGGGCTTTCCATATCTATTTTTAATGGTTTTAAGTATTTTCACTGGGTGTTGAAACAAGTCTACTAAGTACTTGGAGAATTCTAGCCTTGCGCCTGATCAACGCATGGCTAGAGTCTGCAAGAACGAGGATAAACTTGTTAAGACATCAAGTTATAAAAGTATTTTGATAAAGTATTATATAAATATAAAGGATATTTTGGTCAATTTTCCTTTTCTTTTCTAAATGCCTTTAAATTGTTTAAAATATTGTTTATTTATGTACAACTTTGTAACGACCCGTAAATTTAACCGGTTTTAATAATGTTATTTATTGAAATTTTAGGAAATTTTAAACGATAAATTTTGAAATATAAATTTGATATTTGGAATGCGTCTAATTAAACAGAGCAACTGGTAAATTTTCGTCCGAAAATATGAAAATTTATTTCGCGCGTAAATTTACTTCAATTTAATTAGTTAAAAAGCGATGAAAATAAAATGTTTCCGAAACCTAAATATTTTACATAGAAAAATTCTAAACCATCTTCTGAGCAAAATTTCAGTTTGTCGTTTTTCCAAATTCGGACATCTTTGGCTCCGTCGATCTTATTTTTCAGCGTTGTTCTTGCATTTTCCGCTATTAGAAAATTCGAATTTTTATAATTCAACCATACCACTGACATCTGTATACCGTTTTGATCGTCTCGTCGCGCTGATCACCGCAGTATATTTATTTCTGTATTTTGAAGTCCGGTACGCAGCGGGAACTACGTAACGGTCCAATGCATTGGTATCCGTTTTAATTCTTTGATTACTGTGTCCATTCAAATTTTGAAACGGCCACTAGCTTTTAATAATTTCCTAAATTTACGCGTGACCTTTCCTTTCACTTTCTTTTCCATCAGTTCAAATTACTATTCTGGTTCGTTTATTTCTAATCGAACCTTTTCATCTTTGTGCTTTTAAATTTATATATATTATATAATATAGTTTGTATACATTTAAGCCTGCTCATCTTCCTTTGCCTATAGGCTATTCATATCCATTCTTATAATCGACTGTCCTCTAAATATATCAGAGCTTTCATTTTTAAAATAGAAATATATGTATATAAATCAAAGTTCATAGGAAAGCCTGCTCGCCTTCATCTTCCTCGCACATCCTTTTCATTTCTCGACCAAAACCTAGTGGCCGAAGCCTCCTGTGCCTCCGTCAAAGCCTGACCATCCTTCAACCTTTCCCATCACCTCACTCCGACCTCGTCACCCGTGCAATCACCATCCCACATCCCCTTGCTTCATGGACGAGCGCAACCCATGTTGCCAAGCCTGCTGGCCAAGCTTTCTATCTTCTCATCTTTCCTAGTAAGCTTTATATATTTGCACGTTATATAAGATTCGAAAATTTGCTTTGATGCATATTTATATAATATACTCTGTTATCCATGCAAGTATAACCCGGTTTTCTTGTATATATATTTATATAGATTATATATAATATGTATGTTGCCTGTTTTGAAACCCTGATATATTGTTGCTTTTCTTATCTGTTTTACTGCTTCTATATATATTAGTTTAGAGCATATGAGTTCTGTCTTATTTTGTATATAGAGTTATAAAACATAACTCTTTGTATAAGTATATGGTTGCAGTTTTATAATAAAGATGGTTTCAGCTGTAATGGGTATTGGTTTTATAATATATAAGTTATAATATTTGTTTTAAAACTGTACGTGTATATACAAAGTTATGTTTGTATTGTGTAGAGTAAGTATTTATCAGTTTAAGAAATTGTTTATTGATTTGCGTGTAGTGCATTATAGCTAGCTATTATGATAATACAATACGTTAGCTTTGTATATTAATTTACTATAGGTTGTACTGTCTGTTAGTTTACTTGAATTATAATATATATTAAGTACATGAGTTTGTATCAGATCTATATTGTTTGATTTTGTTTTATCTGTGTTGTTTTTTTTATTTTATTTTATTCTTAAATATAGTAAAGTATTATATAGGTTATTATAAAGTAGTCGTTTACAATTATATTGTAAGTATATAAGTTGTAGATGAGTTGTTTCCATTATATGTGTGTACTTTATTATAAAGTTTATTTGAAACTATACTTGGTATGTTCATCCTTTATTTTATGTATTTTAAAGGTAAACAATGATTTTTATCATGTATACATATATATTCATTTCAATATTTTTTTTTAGTGTGATTCATGGACAAATAATAACATATATTCTGTTCCATCTAGATGGTTCCAGGCCGTTCTCATCGATTCAAATTATCAGCTTCGATCGTCGCATCGTGTCCATTGTGCTTTACTTTGAAATCCGGGCTTGAAATCGTAACTCATTCTATCATCAAAATCTCTCTAGCCTTGAAAGGTGAGCAATCACTCACGATTAACGTTCTTTTATTTATTAAATTTGATTTCAATTGAAACGACAATTGAAATATGCTACTGTTAGTTATTTATATTGCTATATCTATGACATCATCTGTATCTGTTCACCTGTGACACCTGACATCATTATCTGTTATTTATATTGATATATATATGCCATCATCTGTATCTGTTCACCTGTGACATCTGACACCCTTATCTGTTATTTATACTGATGATATATGCTTGTTACCGTTGTTATATTATTATCATATCTGTTATCACTCTGCAAGTTCCCTGTTAGTATAGAATCACTATAGGTGGAAATGATACATACCCGAACGGACTTTAGAATAGGAGAAAATCGTTATGGGTTGAAATGATAAACCCAAGCGATTTTCAAATTAAATTAAATTTGGGATTTCGGGTTGAAAAGATATATACCCGAATATATTTTAAATTGCGGATTGAAATGATAAATATCCGTATCATTTGACCATAGGATAGAAAATTATATACAGACACCGTTGGTCTATATATAAATGTCTTGAAAAACATTTCTACGGTGTTGAAAGAAATATATGGTTTTAATAAATAATGATTTTAAAAGTTGATATAATAAAGTTGATTTGAATCAATATGAAATATGTTTAAGTATTTATGTAAAAATTATATTTTTAAAATATAGAATTTATAATGTTTTAGGTTGAAAGATAAATTTGAATTGATTTGGAATTCTTAATTATTTAAGAATTATACTTAAATAAGTTGATTTGAAATCTATTAAATCTGAAATTTTAAGATATGTTTTATAACTTGAATTAATTAAGAAGTGGCTTAAATGAATATTTCAAACTTATATAAATTTAAATGGGATATTTTGTCTATATAAATTTGTAAATTGAAGTTGTATTTTGATGTATTGAAATGATTAAAGAAATATTTCAGAAACTAAATGTAATGAAATTAAATTGGGACATAAATTGAATTATCGAATTTAGTTTTGAAATGTCGAATATTTAAACTTTGAAATATATTGAAATTGAAATGGTTTATTTATGGTTCAAATAGGCATTTGAAATCGATAATTTGAAAGGGTTTATTGAGAAACTAAATTGAATTGAAATTGATGATTTGAGATTTAATTAAATTTTAATTTTGGAATTCGAGTTTATGTGAATTGATTTGTGAAATTTGAGGAAGCTATTTTTATATAAAGTATTTTAAACCATATCTAAAACTATTTATATTTTACTTAATATAAACTATTTTAATAAATCATTTTCAATATAAATTATTTTATTATAAACTATTTTAACTTATAACTATTTTATTGTATAAACTATTTTTCTATATATACAAATTTTAATATCTAAACTGTTTAAGTGGAAAGTGATATGATTTTGGAAATGGATTTATTTGAAGTGAAAGTGATATCGTATTGATATGATTTTGAAATGGCAATGTTATGTCGGTTTTGAAATATAACTATTTTGAAATTTTATTAAATGGCCATCGGTGTAATAATACGTAGTTATTAAAGAGACCGGGATCGAATATGGACATACTCTCTGTCGATACCGAAACCACTTAAATAACTAATATACGCGGAGTGTTGATCCAGAATGAAGTGGATGGTTTGGTGAACGCGTTGACTGAAGAAAGGGAACGATTTTGGATGACCCCTGACATGACTAAAACAGGAGCCGTGCCGGGCCATTGAGGATCGCCATCTCTAGCGGACACACTTCTTCGATACCTTATCTATTACTTATGTGATTCGATTTGGGTGCACCCCTCGATTATGGGAGTGTTGTTTCGCGGTGTTGGGATAGTAGCTGCTATGCCCAACATCACTCCGGATCACGCAACTACTAGTATCCTAGTTGGTATTGCCTCATGTACCTTGTCATACTGATTATCCTATTCGCGACCACTACGATTTTGGTTTGTACCTTTAGTATATGGATTGCCCTCTGGTGACTTCCGGTTTCGGGGAAACTACGGTCATGTATATGCTCTTGGGAATAAAAATGTGTTAAGGGTGGAATGGGCCATGACTTAACACTATTTTGATATCGTACTTTACTGATTAGACAATATCTACTTAGCGCACACTACTACATAGTAGATAGTTATACGGATCCTTAGAGGATGGTTATCCCAAACATCCTTTGAGTTTACTTGTATTTCAGTTGTTATTTCACTTGAGTTGGATTTATTGATATAAGAATGTTAATCCTGACTCGAGTGTTTTGTGTTTTCTTTACGCTCGGGTCAGACTGAGTGATACAGTATTTGAGACTCACCTTTGGAGTTGGTGCTTCGCTTGGAGATCCAGCTATCTATCCAGCTTTCAGTTATTCAGTTGATTCTAGTGATGTATTCAGATCTTGTATTTGACTATTGTATTGAGATATCTATGTATTCGAGACCTCTGCTGTATCTTGTTTAACTCTGTTATAAATATATATATAGTAGCTTCATGAACTACTATTCCTTTGTTTCCGCTGCATTATTGTTATATTACTCTGTGTCTGTGATCTGTGATTATTTATTTATTGTATATGCTAAGTTTTGCCAAATTTAAATTAACAATCTATTATTTTGAATTATTCAAGTCTGACATGTGTGGATTATTGTCGATTTGAATGGTCCAAAAAAGTGGGTCGTTACAAGTGGTATCAGAGCTTTGGTAGCTCTAGGCAAAACTCAACATGTAGGGTAAATGTAATTACAGAATCACTTTCATTTCGAGTTTCAATCTCTTCCTTTTGATTCGATTCCTTTGAATTTTGGAACGTTCCCTGCGGTTCCAAATTTCATTTGTGTCCCTCACTATTCGACTTCTTTCAATTCTGGAGCATCACATAACTCCATTTCGAATGACCTTTATAATGAATCGGCGGTCTCGCCAAACTTCGAATGATTTGTAAAGGGGTGAAACTCCTTTATAATAGGCAGTGATTTACCGGAGATTTCTGTATCCTCGGTTTATGATGCTATCTATCTCCTGCTATACCTGAATTCTATTTCTTGAGATCGAGTGTCGATTTACCTCGGAATTCTACACCGATCTTATTTTTGAAGTCACGGTCGACCTGGTTAAGGTTGCCCGCAATTTATATAAACTTATCCATCGCCTTATTTTGTTATTTAATTATCTCGTCTTTGTTTCAAACCTATCTTCGAATCGAAATTCTCCTTGATTTGAGTCTATAAAAAATTTGAATCTCTATCCTTGCTTTGAAATCCATTATTGTATCTTTAAGTGAGGAAGTGTATTTGTAAATTAATTTTAAAATGTTTTATATTGTGTTGTTTGAGTTGTTGATGTTGATTTGGGTTGTCGATTGATTCGTCTAATCAATGCTATCGATAGGATTTCCAAAACACTTGAGCAGAGCAAACTGACACAATATCGTTTTCAAATTTGATAAATAAAATAAAAGTTTTGTATGATTATATTATATATAAGTTTTCTGAAATTAAATTATTAATGAATTTGTTGTCTGAAATAATAAGATGGATTTTCATTTATTGTTTTGTAAACCATTGACTATTGCATAATATAAATAAATGAATTTATAAACTTGGTTATAAATTGATTGGAATTTGAAATGAATTTAATTCAGAAATTTGAGAATTTATTAGTTTCCGGTGATTTCGAACTTTGGTTTTAAAATTTTAAAGTATATATTATTGAAAGTATTTTCGAATAGAAATCATTTTCAAAGAATTTTAAAATGTTGAAATTAGTACTCTTCTCTTTGTTGCTGGAAAATAATTTCGGTGATGGCGGCCGCATCATCGACATTCATTTTCAAGTTTCTAAGTGGAGAAACCATTATGTAGCTTCGCTACGGTTTTGTTTTGGAAAAATATTTTGATTTGAATTTCTTAAATATGACTGGATTTTTATATATATATGGGTATATTATTTTAAATTTAATTTGATTTAATATATATAGTATATACATAATTATCTCTTAAGGGTTTGAAATTAAACGGAAATTTAATTCTTAAAATTATGTTAAAGGATGTTTCCAATTATAAATAAAGCTAAATTTTGGATAAATGTTAAAACTTGAAATAATTGAATTTGAAATTTTATTTGTATAGTACTAAATTGCATTTCAATATAACTTACCTAAATTATTCAGAAGTTAAAATGTAATTGGGTAATATACAATATAAAATGATTTTATAAAATTTGAGTGTTTATAATAAATGTTATACACTAGATTTTAATTATAAAAAAATGCTAATAAAGATGATAAAATAATTAATTGAATGAGATGAATATAATAAATTTTGTTCTGAAAGAATTAACAAATTGAATTTGATCAACTTATGAAAATACCTTGAATTTAAAAGCAATTAGTAAATATAAATTAATTTAAATCAAAACTTTTATGGTTTAAATTAATTTATATGTGTTAAATATATGTGATTAGATATATTAAGTAGAATAAATTTAACAATAATTTGGAATAAAGAAGAATTTAAAATTGTTGAAGAAAATATGATTATAATAAAAGACTATTCAAATTTATGGTTTTAGAAATTGTAAATTGAAGAAAATGGGATAATAAGATAATGAATTTAGAAATAGTTGAGATTGATTTTAGTGAAATCAAATGGATTAAGTCAATTATTGAATATCAATTAATTTAAATTTGAAATTATATGGTTTAAATTAACTGTTATTCTGTATTTCAAATCTGTTTTCTTTCTGGTCGTTTCTATTCTCCTACCTCGTTCCTTTTCGGGGACGAAAAGTTTTGAGTGGGGGAGAATGTAACGACCCGTAAATTTAACCAGTTTTAATAACGTTATTTATTGAAATTTTAGGAAATTTTAAACGATAAATTTTGAAATATAAATTTGATATTTGGAATGCGTCTAATTAAACAAAGCAACTGGTAAATTTTCGTTCGAAAATATGAAAATTTATTTCGCGCGTAAATTTACTTCAATTTAATTAGTTAAAAAGCGATGAAAATAAAATGTTTCCGAAACCTAAATATTTTACATAGAAAAATTCTAAACCATCTTCTGAGCAAAATTTCAGTTTGTCGTTTTTCCAAATTCGGACATCTTTGGCTCCGTCGATCTTATTTTTCAGCGTTGTTCTTGCATTTTCCGCTATTAGAAAATTCGAATTTTTATAATTCAACCATACCACTGACATCTGTATACCGTTTTGATCGTCTCGTCGCGCTGATCACCGCAGTATATTTATTTCTGTATTTTGAAGTCCGGTACGCAGCGGGAACTACGTAACGGTCCAATGCATTGGTATCCGTTTTAATTCTTTGATTACTGTGTCCATTCAAATTTTGAAACGGCCACTAGCTTTTAATAATTTCCTAAATTTACGCATGACCTTTCCTTTCACATTCTTTTCCATCAGTTCAAATTACTATTCTGGTTCGTTTATTTCTAATCGAACCTTTTCATCTTTGTGCTTTTAAATTTATATATATTATATAATATAGTTTGTATACATTTAAGCCTGCTCATCTTCCTTCGCCTATAGGCTATTCATATCCATTCTTATAATCGACTGTCCTCTAAATATATCAGAGCTTTCATTTTTAAAATAGAAATATATGTATATAAATCAAAGTTCATAGGAAAGCCTGCTCGCCTTCATCTTCCTCGCACGTCCTTTTCATTTCTCGACCAAAACCTAGTGGCCGAAGCCTCCCGTGCCTCCATCAAAGCCTGACCATCCTTCGTCCTTTCCCATCACCTCACTCCGGCCTGTCACCCGTGCAATCACCATCCCACATCCCCCTTGCTTCATGGACGAGCGCAACCCATGTTGCCAAGCCTGCTGGCCAAGCTTTCTATCTTCTCATCTTTCCTAGTAAGCTTTATATATTTGCACGTTATATAAGATTCGAAAATTTGCTTTGATGCATATTTATATAATATACTCTGTTATCCATGCAAGTATAACCCGGTTTGCTTGTATATATATTTATATAGATTATATATAATATGTATGTTGCCTGTTTTGAAACCCTGATATATTGTTGCTTTTCTTATCTGTTTTACTGCTTCTATATATATTAGTTTAGAGCATATGAGTTCTGTCTTATTTTGTATATAGAGTTATAAAACATAACTCTTTGTATAAGTATATGGTTGCAGTTTTATAATAAAGATGGTTTCAGCTGTAATGGGTATTGGTTTTATAATATATAAGTTATAATATTTGTTTTAAAACTGTACGTGTATATACAAAGTTATGTTTGTATTGTGTAGAGTAAGTATTTATCAGTTTAAGAAATTGTTTATTGATTTGCGTGTAGTGCATTATAGCTAGCTATTATGATAATACAATACGTTAGCTTTGTATATTAATTTACTATAGGTTGTACTGTCTGTTAGCTTACTTGAATTATAATATATATTAAGTACATGAGTTTGTATCAGATCTATATTGTTTGATTTTGTTTTATCTGTGTTGTTTTTTTTATTTTATTTTATTCTTAAATATAGTAAAGTATTATATAGGTTATTATAAAGTAGTCGTTTACAATTATATTGTAAGTATATAAGTTGTAGATGAGTTGTTTCCATTATATGTGTGTACTTTATTATAAAGTTTATTTGAAACTATACTTGGTATGTTCATCCTTTATTTTATGTATTTTAAAGGTAAACAATGATTTTTATCATGTATACATATATATATTCATTTCAATATTTTTTTTAGTGTGATTCATGGACAAATAATAACATATATTCTGTTCCATCTAGATGGTTCCAGGCCGTTCTCATCGATTCAAATTATCAGCTTCGATCGTCGCATCGTGTCCATTGTGCTTTACTTTGAAATCCGGGCTTGAAATCGTAACTCATTCTATCATCAAAATCTCTCTAGCCTTGAAAGGTGAGCAATCACTCACGATTAACGTTCTTTTATTTATTAAATTTGATTTCAATTGAAATGACAATTGAAATATGCTACTGTTAGTTATTTATATTGCTATATCTATGACATCATCTGTATCTGTTCACCTGTGACACCTGACATCATTATCTGTTATTTATATTGATATATATATGCCATCATCTGTATCTGTTCACCTGTGACATCTGACACCCTTATATGTTATTTATACTGATGATATATGCCTGTTACCGTTGTTATATTATTATCATATCTGTTATCACTCTGCAAGTTCCCTGTTAGTATAGAATCACTATAGGTGGAAATGATACATACCCGAACGGACTTTAGAATAGGAGAAAATCGTTATGGGTTGAAATGATAAACCCAAGCGATTTTCAAATTAAATTAAATTTGGGATTTCGGGTTGAAAAGATATATACCCGAATATATTTTAAATTGCGGATTGAAATGATAAATATCCGTATCATTTGACCATAGGATAGAAAATTATATACAGACACCGTTGGTCTATATATAAATGTCTTGAAAAACATTTCTACGGTGTTGAAAGAAATATATGGTTTTAATAAATAATGATTTTAAAAGTTGATATAATAAAGTTGATTTGAATCAATATGAAATATGTTTAAGTATTTATGTAAAAATTATATTTTTAAAATATAGAATTTATAATGTTTTAGGTTGAAAGATAAATTTGAATTGATTTGGAATTCTTAATTATTTAAGAATTATACTTAAATAAGTTGATTTGAAATCTATTAAATCTGAAATTTTAAGATATGTTTTATAACTTAATTAAGAAGTGGCTTAAATGAATATTTCAAACTTATATAAATTTAAATGGGATATTTTGTCTATATAAATTTGTAAATTGAAGTTGTATTTTGATGTATTGAAATGATTAAAGAAATATTTCAGAAACTAAATGTAATGAAATTAAATTGGGACATAAATTGAATTATCGAATTTAGTTTTGAAATGTCGAATATTTAAACTTTGAAATATATTGAAATTGAAATGGTTTATTTATGGTTCAAATAGGCATTTGAAATCGATAATTTGAAAGGGTTTATTGAGAAACTAAATTGAATTGAAATTGATGATTTGAGATTTAATTAAATTTTAATTTTGGAATTCGAGTTTATGTGAATTGATTTGTGAAATTTGAGGAAGCTATTTTTATATAAAGTATTTTAAACCATATCTAAAACTATTTATATTTTACTTAATATAAACTATTTTAATAAATCATTTTCAATATAAATTATTTTATTATAAACTATTTTAACTTATAAATATTTTATTGTATAAACTATTTTTCTATATATACAAATTTTAATATCTAAACTGTTTAAGTGGAAAGTGATATGATTTTGGAAATGGATTTATTTGAAGTGAATGTGATATCGTATTGATATGATTTTGAAATGGCAATGTTATGTCGGTTTTGAAATATAACTATTTTGAAATTTTATTAAATGACCATCTGTAACGACCCGTATTTTTACTATGGATGGTAGGCATGCAGAATAGTCTTTGATTGCTTTGTTTGTTTGGAATTTCGAGGGCGAAATTCCTAAGGGGGAGAGAATGTAACGACCCGTATTTTTACGGATCGACAAGTTCGTCAAAATCTGGAATTTTCAGCATTTTAAGTCGTTTCAGATTTTAGGCAGAATTTTGCTAAGTCCTAGGTCGTGAACGACCTAAGTGATAGGTCGTGACCGACTTATAGATTGGACGACCTAAGAGTTAGAACGTTGGAAGCTTAGGTCGTGTAGGATAGGTCATGAGGTAGGATAGGTCGAGTGAGCGACCTATAGAATGTTGCGACCTAGAGAGTGAGCGACCTATGGAATGTTACGACCTATAGGAGTTAGTGACCTGTGTGTAGTTAGGTTGCTAGGCTAGTAGTCAGTTAGGTCGTATTCTGGCTAAGTGTTAGGTCGCGTGTGTGATAGGTCGTAGGTTCGTTAGGTCTCGTCCCAGTTGTTCGCGACTTATGTTAGGTCGCGTGGTAGCTTATAGAGTTAGGTCGTAACCCAACTGAGTCGTAGGCAGTTAGGTCGTTAACGACCTAAGTTAGGTCGTGGACTTCTAAGTTGTTAGGTCGCAAGGTTTCGCTTAAGTGTTAGGTCGTGACTTTGTTAAGTCGCGATGGTGTTAAGTCGTAGGTCGCGTGAAGGCGCTTATGCGGTAGGTCGCTGGGTCGTTGAGGCGCGTGAGTATTAGGTCGCGTAAGGACTTAGCAGTTAGGTCGTTGATGCGTTATGTCATTAGGTCGAAGAAGTGCTTAAGCACTAGGTCGTGGATGCGCGTTTGGTTAGGTCGTAGAGGCTGGGGGTTTTGTTAAGTCGTAGGTTGGTAAGTCTTTAGGTCGGTGGGTTTTAGGTCGTAAGTCGTGTACGACCTAACTCCGAGCGACCTAGGGGAGATTTCAGCTATAAATAGGAAGGTTGTTCTCACTTTTTGGGATCCGGATTTCGAAGCGACGAAGTGCTGCCATTTTGAGAGCTCGACTTCTACACTTCTTCACTTCTTTTCTCCACTCTAATCTAGTGCTTCCATTCATCCAAGTTGAAGATCAAATTGAAGAATCAAGAGCTTAGATTGAAGATCTTCATCCTTTGAAGTGAGATTTCGTCGTTTGAAGCGGATTCGTGATAGATCAAGCTTGATCCTTCGCTGTCCAGATCTGAAGCGTGTTGACTTGGGGTTGTTTAGGTGATTTGGTGAGTGGTGATTATCTCTCACACGGATCCAAAGGAGTATATCGGATTGTTGGCTCGATTTGGTGTTAAAATAGGGGTTTCCATGCATTTTCTTCATCCTAAGTATAGATCCACATAGATCCATTGTTCATGATGATGTTACATCCATTTTATCATATGTTAATCTATGCAAGTTCATTCATCAAGTTTGTAGAGATATTGTTCATGTTTTCATGCTTGTTAGACTTTCAACTCTTTAATTATGAAATTGCCATTATTGTGATAATTGTCTACTTAGATCATATTTGAATGCTTGATTGTTTAGATTAATGTTTGATTTGATTGATTGCTATGAATTAGATGATTGATGGTTTGATTTATACCAAGGACGATTCAAAAGCTGAGGGAAAGGCTCTTGAATTGGGAAAGCTGCTCATGGCATATGTAGCGGGATGATGAAGCTCTTATGCATAGATGATGATGTTGAGATGAGACTTTGCGAGGATGTGATGAAGCGAAGTATGATATGAGATAGACTTGGTCTAATCCAGACGGGATCATTCCAAGCACGTTGGTAACTCGGTGATATGATTCGAGTTAAGGATAATGGATGCTTGAGAGGCACTTGAGCTAGTATGGAAATAGTCGTCAAGGAGGATGACTAGGAGGCTTGGATAGCATCGTTGTTGAAGGTTCTAGCATGCTCTAAGCAAGAGTACGTTTGGGAAGATTCGATAGTCCCAATGGCCAACTGTTGATGGTCGAGTACTCTGGGCAGATTCGATAGTCCTAGGCACGGGCTGCGACGACGTGCGGGAGTTATGTCTAGAACCGGGGTTTCCATTAGCCCTTGACGGACGGCTGAAAGAATGTGCCGGTCATTCAATTAACGGTGATATCGAAGCAATGATAACAGTGATAGCCAGAGTCATGGATGTTTGGTTGTATCGTCATTCGGTCTCAAGAGCAGTGTTTCTGGGTGCTTATCTGATCTTGGTTTAGGCCTTAGGGGTTTGTGCTTGGAAAACATCGCCCTTGACTCGAGTGATAATTTCTTTACTTTACATTGTATGCTCTGTTATGTTTGCTTCTGCTTAGTGTGTGTCTGGGGGCTATCACTGTAGAAAGAGGTTGGAGTGGGAGGGTTGTATTCCTATTCCTTTTTCCTTTATGCTCTCTTGGTATGTTGTTAGTTAATTTACTGCTCACTAAGACTGTTGTCTGACTCAAGGCTTTATGTTTTTAATTCTTATTGCCTTGGGCTGTTCGTCCATTTTGGGACGGGCAGACTAGGTAGCAGGTGACAGGTGCTGTTCTCTTCTCACGATGCTGATATCGAAGATGAGCTAGAGGGTTGCATATTATCTTCTTATATGTACTGGATGTTCCGCTGTTTGTATAATCTCTGAGTGTTATGTAGTGAGGCTTGATGTATTGACTATTTGGATGCTTGTATTCAACTATTATGGAGTTTTATATGATGGCATTTTATTCTGTAAAGCTTCACTATACATATGTTCTATTGTATTTTGTCCATGCGCTGTGAGTAATACGATAGATCCTGTTATTTTGATCTACCCTGACAATCGTCCATGGTCGCCTGGCACACTTTACAGCGCACTATCTCTAGATTCGGTGCAGGGGTCATGGGCGGTCGTCACATTTGGTATCAGAGCATTGGTTAATCGATTTTACCCAACGCTTGCTAACGTAACTACGTATGAGAGGCGTAATTGTAATTTGATGGATGATTACTATATATAATATAGTAGCTTAGAAGTAAGTTAGTCCTTTATGCAGTTGTTTCTCTAGATGTTCTGATCATTCCTTTTTATAGATATTGAGAATGAGTCGAAGAGGGAGACCAGCTGCTAGGGAAGGCCGTGCTACTGAGGGGACTGCTGATTATGCAGCTATGTTCGAAGCTATGATGACTTCGATTATGAGAAGGATACCAGTTCCGGGGGCAGCAGTAGATGTTGGAGTTCAAGTCCAAACTCCGAAACCAGTGGATTTTGCTAAGTTGTGCAAGGATTATACTGCTCTTGGAGGAAAGGTTTTCTTGGGAACAGAATCAACTATTGAGGTCCAGAGGTGGATAGATGCTTGTAGAAGGATCTTTGGTGATTTGGGAATTGAGGATGCAACTAAGAGGAAGTTGGCATCAAGGCAGCTTCAAGGGAGAGCTTCTGATTGGTGGAACTCTATTACCATCAATACTCCGGAGGAAGAGATTACTTGGGAGCAATTCCAAGTTAGATTTGAGGCTAAGTTCATTTCTACGGCTCAGAAGTCTGTTCTGTTCAAGAAGTTCGTGGAGCTCAAGCAAGGTGGAAGACCAGTTCTTGAGTATGTTTCTGAGTTTGAGTCTTTGTCCAAGTATGCCCGGTCATATATCGAATCTGCATACCAGAAGAATGAGAAGTTTGTGACAGGCTTGGACAGTTATCTTGGGAGACAGTTGGTGGATCATTTGGACGATTCATTTGAGAAGCTTGTGGAGAAAGCTCTCAGGCATGAGAGTCTGTTTCCTAAGGAAGGATCTGTTGTTGCTATGACCAGGGAAGAGTCTAAACCCCAGCAGGGTGGAAACAAGAAGAGGAAGCAGCATCAGCAGAGGGGTAAGGATGGCCAGAAGAAGCCGAAAGGCGAGGTGACCTGCTACAACTGTCAGCAGAAGGGCCATTTCTCGAAGGATTGCAAGAATCCGAAGGCGCCGATGAAGTGTCACAACTGTGATAAGCCAGGGCATTTCAGGAAGAATTGTCCAGAATCGAGGAGAGACAAGCAGATTGTGCAAGCTTATGTTTTGGGAGCTGTTCCGTCGTCTTCAAAAGCTCCTACCGTTGAAGAGAAAGGAAAGAGTGTGGTGGTTCAAGGTACTCTTTTTCTATGTGGTGTTCCAGTTAGAGTTCTGTTTGATACTGGAGCGTCGCATTCGTTTGTTTGTAGTGAACTTGTAGGCCGGTTGGGTTTGGAACCGGATATTGTTGATAGGCCATTGGTCGTGACTAATCCAGTTGGGGGTTCGTCTTGTTTGTGTATGTTATGCCGTGGTCTAGTTGTGTCGAGTCATGGTTGCTCTTTTGTTTGTGATTGTTTTGTTCTGAACTTTGCGGGGTTCAGAATTATTTTGGGTATGGACTGGCTTAGGAAGTATGCGACAAAGGTTGATTGCGAGAGGTTGGAAGTGACAGTCGAGAATGTGGAGGGGCGAAAGATTGTGATACGATGTAAGCATGAGGAAGGCGTCTTCATGAGTTTCATGTATTCGCTGGTTGTTCAACGGGATGGACTGTCATCAGTGCCGATCGCTAATGGATTCGAGGATGTCTTTGACGAAGTCAAAGGGTTGCCGCCGCATAGAGAGATCGAGTTTTGTATAGATCTAGTTGAAGGAGCCAGACCTGTTGTGATGCCTCTTAGGCGGATGGCGCCTAGGGAACAGCAGGAGTTGAGGGTGCAAGTTGATGATCTTTTGCAGAAAGGATTCATTCGGCGTAGTGTGTCCGAGTGGGGTGCACCAGTTGTGTCTGCAACCAAGGCAGATGGGTCGTTGAGATTGTGTGTGGATTATCGTGAGCTGAATAAGGTGACCAAGAAGAACAAGTATCCATTGCTGAGAATAGATGACTTGTTTGATCAGCTTCATGAAGCTAAGGTGTTTTCTCAGATGGATTTGGCAACGGGATTTCACCAGTTGAGAGTGGCTAAGGATAGTGTGCCGAAGACTGCTTTTAGGACACCATCCGGTTTCTTTGAGTGGCTGGTAATGCCGTTTGGATTGACTAACGCGCCAGCATATTTTTTGGATCTTATGAATAGAGTGTTCAGAGATCAGTTGAACAAGTTCGTACTTGTGTTTGTGGATGATATTCTGATTTATTCCAGAACGGAAGAAGAGCACAAGACGCACTTGCGTATTGTTTTGGAAATCTTGCGGAAACATCAGCTGAAGGCTAAGTTTTCGAAGTGTCACTTCTGGAAGAGTGAAGTGAGGTTCTTAGGACATGTGATTTCTGGAAATGGAATAGCAGTTGATCCCGCTAAGGTGGCAGCAATCTAGGATTGGGTTAGACCTAAGAATGCATCAGATGTGAGAAGTTTTCTTGGATTAGCAGGATATTATCGACGGTTTATCAAAGACTTCTCCAAGATAGCTGCACCGTTAACAGGATTGACGAAGAAGAACCAAGTGTTCAGTTGGGATGCTAAGTGTGAGCAAGCTTTTAGAATCCTGAAAGAGAGATTAACGAGTGCTCCTGTTTTGACTATTCCAAGTGGGAATGATGAGATGGTGGTTTACACCGACGCATGTGGTACTAGACTTGGAGCAGTGCTGATGCAGAGGGATAAAGTTGTTGCGTATGCAAGTCGACAACTGAAGCCGCATGAAAGGAATTACCCGACTCATGATTTGGAGTTAGCGGCGATTGTATTTGCTCTGAAGATGTGGAGACATTATCTGCTGGGAGTTCGATTCGAGTTGTTTACAGATCATAAGTCGTTGAAGTATCTTTTCTCCCAAAAGGATTTGAATCTTCGGCAGCAACGTTGGCTAGATTTTTGGCATCATATGATTTTGGTATAGCTTATACTCCGGGAAAAGGTAACGCAATGGCAGATGCGTTAAGTCGAAGACATGCAGGATTGGGAGCCATGTTTTTGGAATGGAAGAATCTCGAGTATTTAGCTGGATTTGACTTCAGGCCCAGATGTGAATTGGAACCTGAGATGTTGGCAAACTTATCAATAAGACCGAATCTTGTGGAAAGAATTGGCGAGAGTCAAAAGCGAGACGATAAGCTTGTCAGGATTATCCGTGATTTGGAATCTGGATTGGATCCAGAAAAGGATAAAGGAATCGAGGTCGGTCGAGAGGGTTGGCTTCGGAAGCAAGGACGACTAGTTGTTCCCGATATAGATGGATTGAGAGATGAAGTTCTGAAGGAAAGTCATCACTCGAAGTTGACAATTCATCCAGGTGGAAATAAGATGTATCGGGATATGAAGAGAACCTACTACTGGGAAGGCATGAAGAAGGATGTTGGAAATTTTATTTCCAAGTGTATGAACTGCCAGTTGGTAAAAGCCGAACAGAAGAAGCCTAGTGGATTGCTTCAGCCATTAGAAGTTCCTGCATAGAAGTGGGAGCAAGTATCGATGGATTTTATTGATGGACTACCTAGAACCAGAACGGGAAATGAAGGGATTTGGGTCATTGTGGATCGTCTGACTAAGAGCGCAAGATTCATTCCTGTTCGATCGACTAGGACTGCATCAAAGTTGGCTGAGTTGTATGTTAAGTGGATAGTTCGATTCCATGGTATTCCGAAGAGTATAGTGAGCGATCGAGACCCATTGTTCACTAGTGGATTTTGGAAGAGCTTCCAGGAAGTTTTGGGAACCGAGTTGTGTTTGAGTACAGCTTATCACCCTCAAACAGATGGTCAGACCGAGAGAGTCAATCGGGTTTTGGAAGATCTCCTCAGAGCTTGTGTTTTGGATTTCGGAGGATTATGGGAAGATCACCTTCATTTGGTGGAGTTTGCGTATAACAACAGTTACCAGTCAAGTATTGGTATGGCACCGTATGAGGCATTGTATGGAAGACCGTGTAACTCTCCGACGTGTTGGATAGAAACTGGAGAAAAGCTGATGCTTGGGCCAGAGATGATTCGACAGACTTCAGATTGTATAGAGATCATTCGGCAATGAATGAAGGCAGCCCAAGATCGTCAGAAAAGTTATGCCGATAAGCGTCGTAAGGATTTGGAATTCGACGTTGGTGATATGGTTTTTGTGAAGATTTCTCCACTGAAGAATGTTATCCGATTCGGAAAGAAAGGGAAATTGACTCCGAGATTTGTTGGACCATTCTCGATCATCGAGCGAATTGGAAAGCTCGCCTATAGACTGGAGTTACCTGAGAAGATGTCGAGTGTGCATAATGTTTTTCACGTAACATATCTACGGAAGTATGTGCACGACTCGAGTATGGTGGTTTCTGCTGATAGCTGTGAAGACTTCGAAGTTGATCCAGTTGATAGAAGGCCTCGTAAGCTGCTCCGTGTTGTGGATACCGACACGAAACAGCTTAGGAGGAAGGTAGTTAAGTTGCTCAAGATACAATGGAGTGACGATGATAACGACTGTACATGGGAGGTGGAAGAGAGGATGAAAGCAGCTCATCCCGAACTCTTCAAGGTATGGCCCTAAGGTGTCGTGTCATCTCACGATATTGTAACTTGTTCTAAGTTTTAGAATTCTGCATGCTAAGCTAGAATTGGATGCATGGTTGGCTGATTGCTATGGATGGTAGCCATGCAGAATAGTCTTTGATTGCTTTGTTTGTTTGGAATTTCGAGGGCGAAATTCCTAAGGGGGAGAGAATGTAACGACCCGTATTTTTACGGATCGACAAGTTCGTCAAAATCTGGAATTTTCAGCATTTTAAGTCGTTTCAGATTTTAGGCAGAATTTTGCTAAGTCCTAGGTCGTGAACGACCTAAGTGATAGGTCGTGACCGACTTATAGATTGGACGACCTAAGAGTTAGAACGTTGGAAGCTTAGGTCGTGTAGGATAGGTCATGAGGTAGGATAGGTCGAGTGAGCGACCTATAGAATGTTGCGACCTAGAGAGTGAGCGACCTATGGAATGTTACGACCTATAGGAGTTAGTGACCTGTGTGTAGTTAGGTTGCTAGGCTAGTAGTCAGTTAGGTCGTATTCTAGCTAAGTGTTAGGTCGCGTGTGTGATAGGTCGTAGGTTCGTTAGGTCTCGTCCCAGTTGTTCGCGACTTATGTTAGGTCGCGTGGTAGCTTATAGATTTAGGTCGTAACCCAACTGAGTCGTAGGCAGTTAGGTCGTTAACGACCTAAGTTAGGTCGTGGACTTCTAAGTTGTTAGGTCGCAAGGTTTCGCTTAAGTGTTAGGTCGTGACTTTGTTAAGTTGCGATGGTGTTAAGTCGTAGGTCGCGTGAAGGCGCTTATGCGGTAGGTCGCTGGGTCGTTGAGGCGCGTGAGTATTAGGTCGCGTAAGGACTTAGCAGTTAGGTCGTTGATGCGTTATGTCATTAGGTCGAAGAAGTGCTTAAGCACTAGGTCGTGGATGCGCGTTTGGTTAGGTCGTAGAGGCTGGGGGTTTTGTTAAGTCGTAGGTTGGTAAGTCTTTAGGTCGGTGGGTTTTAGGTCGTAAGTCGTGTACGACCTAACTCCGAGCGACCTAGGGGAGATTTCAGCTATAAATAGGAAGGTTGTTCTCACTTTTTGGGATCCGGATTTCGAAGCGACGAAGTGCTGCCATTTTGAGAGCTCGACTTCTACACTTCTTCACTTCTTTTCTCCACTCTAATCTAGTGCTTCCATTCATCCAAGTTGAAGATCAAATTGAAGAATCAAGAGCTTAGATTGAAGATCTTCATCCTTTGAAGTGAGATTTCGTCGTTTGAAGCGGATTCGTGATAGATCAAGCTTGATCCTTCGCTGTCCAGATCTGAAGCGTGTTGATTTGGGGTTGTTTAGGTGATTTGGTGAGTGGTGATTATCTCTCACACGGATCCAAAGGAGTATATCAGATTGTTGGCTCGATTTGGTGTTAAAATAGGGGTTTCCATGCATTTTCTTCATCCTAAGTATAGATCCACATAGATCCATTGTTCATGATGATGTTACATCCACTTTATCATATGTTAATCTATGCAAGTTCATTCATCAAGTTTGTAGAGATATTGTTCATGTTTTCATTCTTGTTAGACTTTCAACTCTTTAATTACGAAATTGCCATTATTGTGATAATTGTCTACTTAGATCATATTTGAATGCTTGATTGTTTGGATTAATGTTTGATTTGATTGATTGCTATGAATTAGATGATTGATGGTTTGATTTATACCAAGGACGATTCAAAAGCTAAGGGAAAGGCTCTTGAATTGGGAAAGCTGCTCATGGCATATGTAGCGGGATGATGAAGCTCTTATGCATAGATAATGATGTTGAGATGAGACTTTGCGAGGATGTGATGAAGCGAAGTATGATATGAGATAGACTTGGTCTAATCCAGATGGGATCATTCCAAGCACGTTGGTAACTCGGTGATATGATTCGAGTTAAGGATAATGGACGCTTGAGAGGCGCTTGAGCTAGTATGGAAATAGTCGTCAAGGAGGATGACTAGGAGGCTTGGATAGCATCGTTGTTGAAGGTTCTAGCATGCTCTAAGCAAGAGTACGTTTGGGCAGATTCGATAGTCCCAATGGCCAACTGTTGATGGTCGAGTACTCTGGGCAGATTCGATAGTCCTAGGCACGGGCTGCGACGACGTGCGGGAGTTATGTCTAGAACCGGGGTTTCCATTAGCCCTTGACGGACGGCTGAAAGAATGTGCCGGTCATTCAATTAACGGTGATATCGAAGCAATGATAACAGTGATAGCCAGAGTCATGGATGTTTGGTTGTATCGTCATTCGGTCTCAAGAGCAGTGTTTCTGGGTGCTTATCTGATCTTGGTTTAGGCCTTGGGGGTTTGTGCTTGGAAAACATCGCCCTTGACTCGAGTGATAATTTCTTTACTTTACATTGTATGCTCTGTTATGTTTGCTTCTGCTTAGTGTGTGTCTGGGGGCTATCACTGTAGAAAGAGGTTGGAGTGGGAGGGTTGTATTCCTATTCCTTTTTCCTTTATGCTCTCTTGGTATGTTGTTAGTTAATTTACTGCTCACTAAGACTGTTGTCTGACTCAAGGCTTTATGTTTTTAATTCTTATTGCCTTGGGCTGTTCGTCCATTTTGTGACGGGCAGACTAGGTAGCAGGTGACAGGTGCTGTTCTCTTCTCACGATGCTGATATCGAAGATGAGCTAGAGGGTTGCATATTATCTTCTTATATGTACTGGATGTTCCGCTGTTTGTATAATCTCTGAGTGTTATGTAGTGAGGCTTGATGTATTGACTATTTGGATGCTTGTATTCAACTATTATGGAGTTTTATATGATGGCATTTTATTCTGTAAAGCTTCACTATACATATGTTCTATTGTATTTTATCCATGCGCTGTGAGTAATACGATAGATCCTGTTATTTTGATCTACCCTGACAATCGTCCATGGTCGCCTGGCACACTTTACAGCGCACTATCTCTAGATTCGGTGCAGGGGTCATGGGCGGTCGTCACATTTGGTATCAGAGCATTGGTTAATCGATTTTACCCAACGCTTGCTAACGTAACTACGTATGAGAGGCGTAATTGTAATTTGATGGATGATTACTATATATAATATAGTAGCTTAGAAGTAAGTTAGTCCTTTATGCAGTTGTTTCTCTAGATGTTCTGATCATTCCTTTTTATAGATATTGAGAATGAGTCGAAGAGGGAGACCAGCTGCTAGGGAAGGCCGTGCTACTGAGGGGACTGCTGATTATGCAGCTATGTTCGAAGCTATGATGACTTCGATCATGAGAAGGATACCAGTTCCGGGGGCAGCAGTAGATGTTGGAGTTCAAGTCCAAACTCCGAAACCAGTGGATTTTGCTAAGTTGTGCAAGGATTATACTGCTCTTGGAGGAAAGGTTTTCTTGGGAACAGAATCAACTATTGAGGTCCAGAGGTGGATAGATGCTTGTAGAAGGATCTTTGGTGATTTGGGAAGTGAGGATGCAACTAAGAGGAAGTTGGCATCAAGGTAGCTTCAAGGGAGAGCTTCTGATTGGTGGAACTCTATTACCATCAATACTCCGGAGGAAGAGATTACTTGGGAGCAATTCCAAGTTAGATTTGAGGCTAAGTTCATTTCTACAGCTCAGAAGTCTGTTCTGTTCAAGAAGTTCGTGGAGCTCAAGCAAGGTGGAAGACCAGTTCTTGAGTATGTTTCTGAGTTTGAGGCTTTGTCCAAGTATGCCCGGTCATATATCGAATCTGCATACCAGAAGAATGAGAAGTTTGTGACAGGCTTGGACAGTTATCTTGGGAGACAGTTGGTGGATCATTTGGACGATTCATTTGAGAAGCTTGTGGAGAAAGCTCTCAGGCATGAGAGTCTGTTTCCTAAGGAAGGATCTATTGTTGCTGTGACCAGGGAAGAGTCTAAACCCCAACAGGGTGGAAACAAGAAGAGGAAGCAGCATCAGCAGAGGGGTAAGGATGGCCAGAAGAAGCCGAAAGGCGAGGTGACCTGCTACAACTGTCAGTAGAAGGGCCATTTCTCGAAGGATTGTAAGAATCCGAAGGCGCCGATGAAGTGTCACAACTGTGATAAGCCAGGGCATTTCAGGAAGAATTGTCCAGAACCGAGGAGAGACAAGCAGATTGTGCAAGCTTATGTTTTGGGAGCTGTTCCGTCGTCTTCAAAAGCTCCTACCGCTGAAGAGAAAGGAAAGAGTGTGGTGGTTCAAGGTACTCTTTTTCTATGTGGTGTTCCAGTTAGAGTTCTGTTTGATACTGCAGCGTCGCATTCGTTTGTTTGTAGTGAACTTGTAGGCCGGTTGGGTTTGGAACCGGATATTGTTGATAGGCCATTGGTCGTGACTAATCCAGTTGGGGGTTCGTCTTGTTTGTGTATGTTATGCCGTGGTCTAGTTGTGTCGAGTCATGGTTGCTCTTTTGTTTGTGATTGTTTTGTTCTGAACTTTGCGGGGTTCGGAATTATTTTGGGTATGGACTGGCTTAGGAAGTATGCGGCAAAGGTTGATTGCGAGAGGTTGGAAGTGACAGTCGAGAATGTGGAGGGGCGAAAGATTGTGATACGATGTAAGCATGAGGAAGGCGTCTTCATGAGCTTCATGTATTCGCTGGTTGTTCCACGGGATGGACTGTCATCAGTGCCGATCGCTAATGGATTCGAGGATGTCTTTGACGAAGTCAAAGGGTTGCCACCGCATAGAGAGATCGAGTTTTGTATAGATCTAGTTGAAGGAGCCAGACCTGTTGTGATGCCTCTTAGGCGGATGGCGCCTAGGGAACAGCAGGAGTTGAGGGTGCAAGTTGATGATCTTTTGCAGAAAGGATTCATTCGGCGTAGTGTGTCCGAGTGGGGTGCACCAGTTGTGTCTGCAACCAAGCCAGATGGGTCGTTGAGATTGTGTGTGGATTATCGTGAGCTGAATAATGTGACCAAGAAGAACAAGTATCCATTGCCGAGAATAGATGACTTGTTTGATCAGCTTCACGAAGCTAAGGTGTTTTCTCAGATGGATTTGGCAACGGGATTTCACCAGTTGAGAGTGGCTAAGGATAGTGTGCCGAAGACTGCTTTTAGGACACCATCCGGTTTCTTTGAGTGGCTGGTAATGCCGTTTGGATTGACTAACGCGCCAGCATATTTTGTGGATCTTATGAATAGAGTGTTCAGAGATCAGTTGAACAAGTTCGTACTTGTGTTTGTGGATGATATTCTGATTTATTCCAGAACGGAAGAAGAGCACAAGACGCACTTGCGTATTGTTTTGGAAATCTTGCGGAAACATCACCTGAAGGCTAAGTTTTCGAAGTGTCACTTCTGGAAGAGTGAAGTGAGGTTCTTAGGACATGTGATTTCTGGAAATGGAATAGCAGTTGATCCCGCTAAGGTGGCAGCAATCCAGGATTGGGTTAGACCTAAGAATGCATCAGATGTGAGAAGTTTTCTTGGATTAGCAGGATATTATCGACGGTTTATCAAAGACTTCTCCAAGATAGCTGCACCGTTAACAGGATTGACGAAGAAGAACCAAGTGTTCAGTTGGGATGCTAAGTGTGAGCAAGCTTTCGGAATCCTGAAAGAGAGATTGACGAGTGCTCCTGTTTTGACTATTCCAAGTGGGAATGATGAGATGGTGGTTTACACCGACGCATGTGGTACTGGACTTGGAGCAGTGCTGATGCAGAGGGATAAAGTTGTTGCGTATGCAAGTCGACAACTGAAGCCGCATGAAAGGAATTACCCGACTCATGATTTGGAGTTAGCGGCGATTGTATTTGCTCTGAAGATGTGGAGACATTATCTGCTGGGAGTTCGATTCGAGTTGTTTACAGATCATAAGTCGTTGAAGTATCTTTTCTCCCTAAAGGATTTGAATCTTCGGCAGCAACGTTGGCTAGAGTTTTTGGCATCATATGATTTTGGTATAGCTTATACTCCGGGAAAAGGTAATGCAGTGGCAGATGCGTTAAGTCGAAGACATGCAGGATTGGGAGCCATGTTTTTGGAATGGAAGAATCTCGAGTATTTAGCTGGATTTGACTTCAGGCCCAGATGTGAATTGGAACCTGAGATGTTGGCAAACTTATCAATAAGACCGACTCTTGTGGAAAGAATTGGCGAGAGTCAAAAGCGAGACGATAAGCTTGTCAGGATTATCTGTGATTTGGAATCTGGATTGGATCCAGAAAAGGATAAAGGATTCGAGGTCGGTCGAGAGGGTTGGCTTCGGAAGCAAGGATGACTAGTTGTTCCCGATATAGATGGATTGAGAGATGAAGTTCTGAAGGAAAGTCATCACTCGAAGTTGACAATTCATCCAGGTGGAAATAAGATGTATCGGGATATGAAGAGAACCTACTACTGGGAAGGCATGAAGAAGGATGTTGGAAATTTTATTTCCAAGTGTATGAACTGCCAGTTGGTAAAAGCCGAACAGAAGAAGCCTAGTGGATTGCTTCAGCCATTAGAAGTTCCTGCATAGAAGTGGGAGCAAGTATCGATGGATTTTATTGATGGACTACCTAGAACCAGAACGGGAAATGAAGGGATTTGGGTCATTGTGGATCGTCTGACTAAGAGCGCAAGATTCATTCCTGTTCGATCGACTAGGACTGCATCAAAGTTGGCTGAGTTGTATGTTAAGTGGATAGTTCGATTCCATGGTATTCCGAAGAGTATAGTGAGCGATCGAGACCCATTGTTCACTAGTGGATTTTGGAAGAGCTTCCAGGAAGTTTTGGGAACCGAGTTGTGTTTGAGTACAGCTTATCACCCTCAAACAGATGGTCAGACCGAGAGAGTCAATCGGGTTTTGGAAGATCTCCTCAGAGCTTGTGTTTTGGATTTCGGAGGATCATGGGAAGATCACCTTCATTTGGTGGAGTTTGCGTATAACAACAGTTACCAGTCAAGTATTGGTATGGCACCGTATGAGGCATTGTATGGAAGACCGTGTAACTCTCCGACGTGTTGGATAGAAACTGGAGAAAAGCTGATGCTTGGGCCAGAGATGATTCGACAGACTTCAGATTGTATAGAGATCATTCGGCAATGAATGAAGGCAGCCCAAGATCGTCAGAAAAGTTATGCCGATAAGCATCGTAAGGATTTGGAATTCGACGTTGGTGATATGGTTTTTGTGAAGATTTCTCCACTGAAGAATGTTATCCGATTCGGAAAGAAAGGGAAATTGACTCCGAGATTTGTTGGACCATTCCCGATCATCGAGCGAATTGGAAAGCTCGCCTATAGACTGGAGTTACCTGAGAAGATGTCGAGTGTGCACAATGTTTTTCACGTAACATATCTACAGAAGTATGTGCACGACTCGAGTATGGTGGTTTCTGCTGATAGCTGTGAAGACTTCGAAGTTGATCCAGTTGATAGAAGGCCTCGTAAGCCGCTCCGTGTTGTGGATACCGACATGAAACAGCTTAGGAGGAAGGTAGTTAAGTTGCTCAAGATACAATGGAGTGACGATGATAACGACTGTACATGGGAGGTGGAAGAGAGGATGAAAGCAGCTCATCCCGAACTCTTCAAGGTATGGCCCTAAGGTGTCGTGTCATCTCACGATATTGTAACTTGTTCTAAGTTTTAGAATTCTGCATGCTAAGCTAGAATTGGATGCATGGTTGGCTGATTGCTATGGATGGTAGGCATGCAAAATAGTCTTTGATTGCTTTGTTTGTTTGAAATTTCGGGGGCGAAATTCCTAAGGGGGAGAGAATGTAACGACCCGTATTTTTACGGATCGACAAGTTCGTCAAAATCTGGAATTTTCAGCATTTTAAGTCGTTTCAGATTTTAGACAGAATTTTGCTAAGTCCTAGGTCGTGAACGACCTAAGTGATAGGTCGTGACCGACTTATAGATTGGACGACCTAAGAGTTAGAACGTTGGAAGCTTAGGTCGTGTAGGATAGGTCATGAGGTAGGATAGGTCGAGTGAGCGACCTATAGAATGTTGCGACCTAGAGAGTGAGCGACCTATGGAATGTTACGACCTATAGGAGTTAGTGACCTGTGTGTAGTTAGGTTGCTAGGCTAGTAGTCAGTTAGGTCGTATTCTGGCTAAGTGTTAGGTCGCGTGTGTGATAGGTCGTAGGTTCGTTAGGTCTCGTCCCAGTTGTTCGCGACTTATGTTAGGTCGCGTGGTAGCTTATAGAGTTAGGTCGTAACCCAACTGAGTCGTAGGCAGTTAGGTCGTTAACGACCTAAGTTAGGTCGTGGACTTCTAAGTTGTTAGGTCGCAAGGTTTCGCTTAAGTGTTAGGTCGTGACTTTGTTAAGTCGCGATGGTGTTAAGTCGTAGGTCGCGTGAAGGCGCTTATGCGGTAGGTCGCTGGGTCGTTGAGGCGCGTGAGTATTAGGTCGCGTAAGGACTTAGCAGTTAGGTCGTTGATGCGTTATGTCATTAGGTCGAAGAAGTGCTTAAGCACTAGGTCGTGGATGCGCGTTTGGTTAGGTCGTAGAGGCTGGGGGTTTTGTTAAGTCGTAGGTTGGTAAGTCTTTAGGTCGGTGGGTTTTAGGTCGTAAGTCGTGTACGACCTAACTCCGAGCGACCTAGGGGAGATTTCAGCTATAAATAGGAAGGTTGTTCTCACTTTTTGGGATCCGGATTTCGAAGCGACGAAGTGCTGCCATTTTGGGAGCTCGACTTCTACACTTCTTCACTTCTTTTCTCCACTCTAATCTAGTGCTTCCATTCATCCAAGTTGAAGATCAAATTGAAGAATCAAGAGCTTAGATTGAAGATCTTCATCCTTTGAAGTGAGATTTCATCGTTTGAAGCGGATTCGTGATAGATCAAGCTTGATCCTTCGCTGTCCAGAACTGAAGCGTGTTGATTTGGGGTTGTTTAGGTGATTTGGTGAGTGGTGATTATCTCTCACACGGATCCAAAGGAGTATATCGGATTGTTGGCTCGATTTGGTGTTAAAATAGGGGTTTCCATGCATTTTCTTCATCCTAAGTATAGATCCACATAGATCCATTGTTCATGATGATGTTACATCCATTTTATCATATGTTAATCTATGCAAGTTCATTCATCAAGTTTGTAGAGATATTGTTCATGTTTTCATGCTTGTTAGACTTTCAACTCTTTAATTACGAAATTGCCATTATTGTGATAATTGTCTACTTAGATCATATTTGAATGCTTGATTGTTTGGATTAATGTTTGATTTGATTGATTGCTATGAATTAGATGATTGATGGTTTGATTTAGACCAAGGACGATTCAAAAGCTGAGGGAAAGGCTCTTGAATTGGGAAAGCTGCTCATGGCATATGTAGCGGGATGATGAAGCTCTTATGCATAGATGATGATGTTGAGATGAGACTTTGCGAGGATGTGATGAAGCGAAGTATGATAGGAGATAGACTTGGTCTAATCCAGACGGGATCATTCCAAGCACGTTGGTAACTCGGTGATATGATTCGAGTTAAGGATAATGGATGCTTGAGAGGCGCTTGAGCTAGTATGGAAATAGTCGTCAAGGAGGATGACTAGGAGGCTTGGATAGCATCGTTGTTGAAGGTTCTAGCATGCTCTAAGCAAGAGTACGTTTGGGCAGATTCGATAGTCCCAACGGCCAACTGTTGATGGTCGAGTACTCTGGGCAGATTCGATAGTCCTAGGCACGGGCTGCGACGACGTGCGGGAGTTATGTCTAGAACCGGGGTTTCCATTAGCCCTTGACGGATGGCTGAAAGAATGTGCCGGTCA
Source organism: Allium fistulosum (assembly GCA_030737815.1). Taxonomy (NCBI): domain Eukaryota; kingdom Viridiplantae; phylum Streptophyta; class Magnoliopsida; order Asparagales; family Amaryllidaceae; genus Allium; species Allium fistulosum. Next base: position 372,092,707 of record CM060908.1, read on the forward strand.
TTCAATTAACGGTGATATCGAAGCAATGATAACAGTGATAGCCAGAGTCATGGATGTTTGGTTGTATCGTCATTCGGTCTCAAGAGCAGTGTTTTCTGGGTGCTTATCTTATCTTGGTTTAGGTCTTGGGGGTTTGTGCTTGGAAAACATCGCCCTTGACTCGAGTGATAATTTCTTTACTTTACATTGTATGCTCTGTTATGTTTGCTTCTGCTTAGTGTGTGTCTGGGGGCTATCACTGTAGAAAGAGGTTGGAGTGGGAGGGTTGTATTCCTATTCCTTTTTCCTTTATGCTCTCTTGATATGTTGTTAGTTAATTTACTGCTCACTAAGACTGTTGTCTGACTCAAGGCTTTATGTTTTTAATTCTTATTGCCTTGGGCTGTTCGTCCATTTTGGGACGGGCAGACTAGGTAGCAGGTGACAGGTGCTGTTCTCTTCTCACGATGCTGATATCGAAGACGAGCTAGAGGGTTGCATATTATCTTCTTATATGTACTGGATGTTCCGCTGTTTGTATAATCTCTGAGTGTTATGTAGTGAGGCTTGATGTATTGACTATTTGGATGCTTGTATTCAACTATTATGGAGTTTTATATGATGGCATTTTATTCTGTAAAGCTTCACTATACATATGTTCTATTGTATTTTGTCCATGCGCTGTGAGTAATACGATAGATCCTGTTATTTTGATCTACCCTGACAATCGTCCATGGTCGCCTGGCACACTTTACAGCGCACTATCTCTAGATTCGGTGCAGGGGTCATGGGCGGTCGTCACACCATCGGTGTAATAATACGTAGTTATTAAAGAGACCGGGATCGGATATGGACATACTCTCTGTCGATACCGAAACCACTTAAATAACTAATATACGCGGTGTGTTGATCCAGAACGAAGTGGATGGTTCGGTGAATGCGTTGACTGAAGAAAGAGAACGATTTTGGATGACCCCTGACATGACTAAAACAGGAGCCGCGCCTGGCCATTGAGGATCGCCATCTCTAGCGGACACACTTCTTCGATACCTTATCTATTACTTATGTGATTCGATTTGGGTGCACCCCTCGATTATGGGAGTGTTGTTTCGCGGTGTTGGGATAGTAGCTGCTATGCCCAACATCAGTCCGGATCATGCAACTACTAGTATCCTAGTTGGTATTGCCTCATGTACCTTGTCATACTGATTATCCTATTCGCGACCACTACGATTTTGGTTTGTACCTTTAGTATATGGATTGCCCTCTGGTGACTTCCGGTTTCGGGGAAACTACGGTCTTGTATATGCTCTTGGGAATAAAAATGTGTTAAGGGTGGAATGGGCCATGACTTAACACTATTTTGATATCGTACTTTACTGATTAGACATTATCTACTTAGCGTACACTACTACATAGTAGATAGTTTAACGGATCCTTAGAGGATGGTTATCCCAAACATCCTTTGAGTTTACTTGTATTTCAGTTGTTATTTCACTTGAGTTGGATTTATTGATATAAGAATGTTAATCCTGACTCGAGTGTTTTGTGTTTTCTTTACGCTCGGGTCAGACTGAGTGATACAGTATTTGAGACTCACCTTTGGAGTTGGAGCTTCGCTTGGAGATCCAGCTATCTATCCAGCTTTCAGTTATTCAGTTGATTCCAGTGATGTATTCAGATCTTGTATTTGACTATTGTATTGAGATATCTATGTATTCAAGACCTCTGTTGTATCTTGTTTAACTCTGTTATAAATATATATATAGTAGCTTCATGAACTACTATTCCTTTGTTTCCGCTGCATTATTGTTATATTACTCTGTGTCTGTGATCTGTGATTATTTATTTATTGTATATGCTAAGTTTTGCCAAATTTAAATTAACAATCTATTATTTTGAATTATTCAAGTTGACATGTGTGGATTATTGTCGATTTGAATGGTCCAAAAAAGGGGGTCGTTACAAACTTGGTTTAATAGTTAATTATCAATTTTGTAAATATTATGAGAAGTTATTAATTCAATAAAACATATTTAAAGTTAATGATTATTGATTTATAAATAATGTTTGAAAAGTATTTTAGATTTAAAACTAAAAAAATTTATAAATAATGGATTTAAGATTTTCAATAACCACTTTTAAGAATAAGTAATGTTGTAAATAATTATTTTCAAATAGTTACATATATTTATAAGGATGTTATTTAAGATTTTAAATGGTGTTTATAAATGAAGCAAGAAATTTTACAGATGAATTTTGTAAAGTATTAAAGATGATTGATTTGCAAATGAAGTTTTCAAATGAATATTTCAAGTAAAATTTATGTAAGTTTCTTTGAATGTATAATTTTAAAGATATTAAATGATTCAGAAATTTATTATAGTAATATGTTTGAAAAGATAAAGTGGAATTGCTATTTTGAAGTATGGTTTGAAATAGTTACTTGATTTTGAAGTACTAATAGTTGTATGTGATATATTTGTTTGATAGTAAGTGAAATTTTATAAATATTGATTTCAAAATAGGATTTATAAATAAAATGAATTTAATTGAAAATTTGAGAGCTTAAATTCCGGGATTTTTACATTGTTTTCAAAGGATTTTAGAATATAATACTATGTATTATTTGGAAGTATTTAGGGATAAATATTCTCAAACGTGATTTGAAAGAAATGTTTTAAAGGAACCTTTAAAAGAAAATAAGTTCTGTACTCCCCTTTCTATCGCTAGAAAATAATTTCGGTGATGTGTGCACGCATGATCGACGTTCTTTTTTGAGTTTCAAAGTAGAAAGACCGCCGTAGTAGCTTTACTGCGCATTTGTTTTGATAAACGAATCTTAATTTTAATTTCAAAATGCAATTTGACATATATAAAAGCCATGAGTATATATATATTATTTCATACGATTCGAAGTGAACCCGGAATTTAGTTCTTAAAACTTTCTGATAATTAGTAGTTTTCAGTTATTGTAATGTAATGAAATCTTGGCTATAATAATAATTGGAAACTTCTAAAATGAAAATAAGAAAATATATGCTTACTGATTAATGAAATTTATAAGATATTAGAAATTTGTAACTTGTAAATCGAAAGATATGAAATATTGAACATTTTGTTAACCAAAATGAATAAGATAAACTTGTGTAACATTCAATTACATTCTATAAACACACACACACACACACACACACACACACACATATATATATATATATATATATATATATAAAACTCACCAAAGTGTTAAAAGTTGAAATGTTAATGGAATATGTAATGGAATATTATACAAGTAAAACCTAAGTAATGGAAGTGTTAATGGAATTATTTCTATAAATAAGAATTTTGATGTACAAGAAATGTTATGAACGTAAGTTAATATTGTGAAATAATTTATATAAGTACACGAAAGAAAGAAAAAGATAGTGTATGAATGAATGAAAATAAATAAAAGGTAAATAATGATGTGAAAAGAAATCAATTGAATAAACGTAAATAATATTTGAAATTCTCGGTTGTTTTGGCTTATGGGATGTTTGGGAATGGATACTTCTAATTGTTTAAGGTTGTATGGATCATCTATTAAGTAATTATCTAAGGCTGTTGAGCGTGGGGTACACTTGATAGTTTATTTATCACCTTGCACGATTAAAAGTTTCTAAACTAAACAAACCATTGGTTTTGGTTGCTATGGATGTATGATTGATTACTTTGGTTGCATATAATGATTGTATAGTTTTGTTTGCAAGTGACTATTGTTATGTTGTGTTGGTTTGTTTTGCTATTGATTGCAACAACTTAAATATTTCTCTTGTACATAATTCTCACTATTTTGGATTATATAAGTGAAGTACAGGTTTATGGAAGCAATAGCTACTGCTTTTGGTTTCATAAATTAAACTTTGTTTGCCCGACAAATAGGTACGTTCTTGGATTACAGTTTTATAGCGATATTATATTATTTTCGTGGTTTGGGATATTTTATTTTTGGAATATGATATATATATATGGTTATTATAGATTTTATTATTATTTTCCGGACCTCTCCGTACAAAGGAGACTCTGCCGAAATTTTTCATGAATTTTTGACTAAGAAAATTTTGTGAAAAGTGAAAATATTTTCAAACTTTAGTAAACTTGAATATGAAGATTTAATTGTTATTAATTGGTATATTTTTATTTAAAGTACTTAATTATGTAAATTAATTGTTTATAAATTTAATACTTTGAATAAAATATATTAATTCCTTAATCCCACCTTTTCCCTTTTCGAGGACGAAAAGTTTTGAGTATGGGAGAGTGTAATGACCTGTATTTTTCAAATAAATAAAATATTAATTAAATAAGATTTTAGAATTTAATATTGAAAGAAAACTAAATTTGTGATTTTATAATGAGATTAATAAGTAGAATGTAATGTTAGTAATGTTAATTTAAGGTATTTGCTAACTATTTTAATGTAATTCCAATTAATTGAAGTGACTGTAAAGTTATAATTGGTTATATACTGTAAACAAGGAAATACATTGAATGGTAAAATTATATGTAATCAATTAGAATTGGCTAATATTGAATATGAAATCAGTGATGTTGTTCGAGTGCTATTGATAACTATTTAGTGTAATTTTAATCGATTGAAATAGATTGTAAAGTTAGTTGGTTATAATGATAAATAATGAAATAAATTAAATGATGCATTTAATGATGAGATTGTATGTAATTGATTGGAATATGTTATTATAGAATATAAAATCATTTTGTTATAACCCTTGGTTGTAAATGATAAGATAATGGATATAAAATATTTTTATAAACGATGGTTGTAATTATCTTCTCATTAATTTGTCCATTTGAATATTAAATGGGTTATTAATGGAATTAAGGCAATTAAATGTTGGAATTATTTATTGTTAATTGAAATTGAATATAATCAGTGATGTGTAAATAGTGATAACATTTGTTGTAGATAATAAACTTACAAATATGATTAAATTACTTAAAGGTAACAATTGTTCATTTATCATCTCATTATTTAATATGTTTGGAATTAATTTGGAAATCAATGAAAATTTATTTAATTAATTATTGCAGTTAATATGGTAAAAATGTTAACCGTAAAATAACGAATGTAATAAAATGTAAGCTTATGTTAATATAATTCATAGGGTATTGTTGATTGAATAATAAGGATGATAACATAGGTTTGAATGTAATTGGATGAGAATTGGATGCGTAGTTAATGGAATTTAACCTTTTAAATACGATAAAGGGAAACAAATTAATATTGCATTAATTGATATTACATCTTTTAATTAAGATAAAGTGTAACGATCCGTAACTTTTAACAACTTTAAAATGGTAGTATTTTGAATTTAAATAAAAATTAAATAAAAAAAATTTGAATTTGTGATGTTGAGTGTTTTATTTGACCAAATTTAATAGAATAAAAATTTTGTGAAATTTCAAATTTTGGTCAAACTTGGTCAAAGTTTGACTTTTGGTTGAAAATTTTAAATTTGAATTTTAAATTTTTTTTCTTTTTTATATGATACTAGACTGAATTCTGATCTTCCCTCCACTTTTTGTTTCGTCAAAATCAAATTTCTATTGCTCTAATAATTTGAATTACTATGAAAAATTGACATGAATTGGTAGTGTTTAGTTGTGTTTTATTTGGCTAAGGCATATTGGGTTTGTTTGGTTGAATGGGTCTTGGTTAACCAAGAGACTTTAGTCAGTCATGTGACCATTCATTTGCCTACGACCTTATGTTTCTTATCTGATAACATCTACGTACATAATTTTTCTCCTGAGAAACTTTCTCTTCACACTTCTTCTTCCTCCTCAAAATCTACAGAGAACTCTTGATCTAAAACTCCAAAAACCTCACAAATCAAAACTCCTTACCTCCTCTCCTTCAACCCTTCCTTCCTCCTCTATAGCCGCCGCCCTCTCCACCATCTCCAAGGCCATCTCCTTCCACCGCCCCTCTCCTCTTCTTTCTCCTTTTTCCCTTCTTTCCCCCTTCTCTATTTTCCCTCTTTCTTCCCCTTATTTCCATGGCTTCTATATTCCACTAAAGTACTCCAAATCAAATATTTTTTTTTTGAAATCGTGTATAATTTCAATAGCAACAACTTTGTTGTTTGAAGCCTTCTTCTCATTCCGAATATTTATATATCAAAAACTCCATTTTTCAAGTCCTTTCTCGGGTCCAGTTTTGGCCGAAAATACCCTATATTGTATCAATCATATCTCCTCCAGGAATTAACCAAATTTTGTGATTCTTTCTTTCAAACCATTTATTTTTCTAGTGGCTTCAACTTTCTTTTAGATCAATTCTTCAAATTCCTTAATTTGCTATGCCAAAATCTCAAATCTTTTTAAAGTATTTTGAACTTATATTTTCAACTCAGAAAACACCTCTGTTTGTTTTGACCATAACTTCCTCAAGACAAAAGCTTTTTGTAACGACCTGGCATTTCGAACCATTCGCATCCACACATGTCAAATTTGAATTGCTCGAAATATCAGATTGTTAATTTATTTTTGGCAAAACTCAGCATATACAGTAAATAAAATCAATTACAGAATCACGGACACAGAGTAATATAAAAAAACGCAACGGAATAGGTTAGTAGTGGTTCATGAAGCTACTATATAAACAACATAATATGAAACAAAATACAACAGAAATCAAGATACATAGAAGTCTCGAATACATAAGCAATGACGAGTCTGAACATAACAACTGGAATAACTGAGGTAACTGTAAGCTAAATAGATACTCCAAAAAATCTTCAAGCTTCAAAGGTGAGTCTCAAATGCTGTGACACTCAGTCTAACCCGAGCGTAAATAAAAACAAAACACTTGAGTCAGGATTAAAATTCTTACACCAGTAAATTCAACTCAAGTGAAATGTCGACTGAAATACAAAATAACTTAAAGGATGTTTGAGATTCCCATCCTTTAAGGATTCATTAAACTATCTACATACACAGTACAATACGCTACATAGATAATGTTTATAGTAAAGTAAACTATTAAAATAACGTTAAGGCGTTACCCATATCACCCTTAACACATTTTTATATATTCCCGTAGTCTATACAATACCGTAATTCCTCCGTAAACTGGAAGGCTATCAGAGGGCACCCCATAGGTACGGTACAAACCAAACTCGTAGAAGGCGCAATATGACATGTGAACACGGCACTCGAGGCAATGCCAGGGTAGGATTCTACCATTTGCACTCCCAAACTGGTGGTAACGCATAGAAGCTACTACCGCCCACCTCCGAACACACTCCCATAATCAAATCGAGGGGTGGCCACCAAATCAATCACAAAGTCATAATATGGTATCGAAGAAATGTGCCCGATAGGAGGAATGACCTCACTTGGCCCGGTATAGCTCCTGTTTTAGTCACATCTAAGCTAACTCAAGGGAGTCAGGATTACGTAAATACCTCATACAGAATCGTTCACCAAACCATCCTACTTCATTCTGGAATCTCCACCACGTACACAGTTGTTAAAGTGGTTTCGGTATTGGCAGAGAGTATGACAATATCTGATCCCGGTCTCTTTAACAACCAAACGCTTATTTCACACTATTGTCATTTATTTCAAATAGTTTATACTTCAAATCAAAATATCATATTCATATCAAAATCATGTCACTTTCAAAATCATATACACTTTCGAAATCAATTTTTACTTTCAAAATCATATTTAGTTTCAAAATCATATTAAAGTATTCACATTTAAATCCATTTAATCTAAATCATAATAGTTCCAACTTGAACAGTTTAAAAAGGTTTTTTTATATATAATTAAAATAGTTTATATTTAAAGTAGGTTATAGATTTAAAATAGTTTATATATTAAAATAGTTTATATTAAAAGAGTTATATCAAAATAGTTTAAAATTAGAATTTTTCGTCCAATTCCACAAATCGATTCAAATCAACTTTAGTTCCAAAATTCTATTTAAATCAATCTCGGTTCATCAATTACAATTCAAATACTCAATAAAACAACTTTTAATTTATATCGATTTCAAATCCAGATTTGAACTATAAATTTAAACCATTTTCTGATTCAGTAGGTTTCAAAGTTAAATATTCAACAATTTACCATAACTCAATTTTATAAATTTCATTTATATTTCAAAATTCAACTTTAACTTTATTTAAGTTTGAAATATTCACTTAATCATTTCTAATACCATTTAAATAAAATCCCAAATTACAAGTTTAAATAAAATCAATAATTAAAAATCTAACTTCAACTATATTTGATTCTAAAACATTCACTTAACCCCTTTCATAATCATTTAAATAAAACTCAAATTACACATTTAAATTAAAATTAAATATTCAATTTCAATTTATTTAAATTCGAAAATATTCGTTTAGTCACTTTTAATCAAAACCATGTTATCAAGTTATAAATTTCATATCTTTAAAATCTCAAATCAATAAGTTTCAAATCATCTTTATTTAAATTCAATTTTTGAATAAATCAAATTACAAATCAGCTTTAACTTATCTTTCCAACCTTATTTATTAAAGTTATTAAATTTTTAAAACATAATTTTAAATAAATACTTAAACCTAATATATATGAATTAAATTGAATTTTATTAAATTAAATCTTATTTTTTTAAAATAATAAAGTTATAAGAAAAACTTAATATTATATTTTCAAAACTAACTTATAAATTTAAATTTTCCCAAACATAAAATTTTAAAAATCTAAATTTAGACATACATAAAAATAACATTTATATATTATATTTTAAAAATCAATATTTAATAAAACCCATATATTTCCTTTCAAAACTTTGGAAAACATTTCAAAATATAGACCAACGGTGTCCGTATATAATTTTCTACCCTATGGTCAAGTGATACGGATATTTATCATTTCGATCAGCAATTTAAATATATATGGGTATATATCATTTCAACCCGCTGTAACAACCCTAGATTTTGGCCTATATTTTAAATTTTGACTTTATTTTATTTTAAATTATTTTAAACTTGTTCTATTTCAAACATTTCATTTGAAATATAAATGTTGACTATTAAGTGATTTATAGTTCAAACTAGTATAAATTGGATATTTCACTGAAAAGCGAATTTCTATTGAAACTGGTCAAACTTTGACTTTTGAACTTTAAATTTAAATATTTCAAATTCTTAAATTTTATCTTTTATTATGAAAATAGATTTAATTCCATGGATACAGCTTTTTGTTTCGTTGGAAACGGAGTTAAATTGTGAAAGTTATGTATATTTCAATATTGTTTGTAAACTGATGTATTTAGCAATATTGTCTATTTTAAATTATATTTTATTTGTCATATTGTTCTAATATGTGTTAGTATTTTATTTTATGTATAATTTTATCTTTTAAATAATTTAAAGTGATTTTATAATTTTTCCAAAGCGTATTGAATTTATTTTCTATTTTTAAAGGCTAGTTTCTATTTTTCTGCTATTTTCTTCAATTAAATTATATTTAATTAAAATTTATTTATTCATTTTGTGAATGCATTTTTATTTTATGTTATTATCTTTGTTTATAAATGTTTTACAAGTCCATAAACTTTTTCCAAAGTTCATTGCATTTATTTTTCATATTTTCAAGACTAGTTGCAATTTTTGCTGTTTTACTTAATTAAATTTTATATAATAATAATTAATTAATTTATTTTTGTTTATTTACTAAATTTTCGTATTTTATCTGAGTTTATATATATATTTCAGTTATATAAAACTTAAAAAGAAATTAGAGGAAATATGAAAAGTTTTAAACTACTGAAATTCCTATGGCTTTTCACCTCCCGACCTTTCACTTTCTCAACTCCTCTCTTCAATGTTTTTGGCCATGCATACCCTATTCTTTTCAGCGGACTTCTTTTCATTTTTTTCACACAAACACTTCTCTTTCTCCTCCAAAAAAATCACGGCCATGGCTTCAAAATTTTGGGTAAAAATTCCTTCTTTCTTCCTTGTTTTCTATGTTTTTTTCTATTGAAACTGCATATGCTCTCTACCTTCATAGTTTGGTTCCTCCTCCTCCAGGCTTTGGCCGACCACCACGACCCCCTTCCTCTGACCATCACCCATCCTAGCAACCCTCCTCCTCAGGCCTAACCAATCCAAGTCCAAGATCTACACAAAATCCACCAAAAACCATCACAAACTATCACTTATGACCTAGAATTGTCATCTCCTCCTTCTACCACACCTTTTGCCACCACTACCTCCACCACCACCACCTCTGACCTGACCTTCCACCACCTCTGGCCCACACTCCAGCCACCACCTGACCACCACATACCATGGCCAAGCCACATCAGCAAGGGGCCGAACCCTATGGTGCAACAAAAGCCACACTTTGCCTTGAAACCCTTTGGTATTCCATTGCCTTCAACACCTTGTAACTTCCACTCACCTTCATCACCTTGTAGCCTCACCTTTTCCAGACCATACCTGATCCAAACCATGCCTTTAGCCGTGCCATTTCAGATCTAGAGCTGAAGCATAGGTGGTAGGAAGCAAGTGCAAACACTTTGACTTTGTTTATGCATCCATTTCTAGCATTGTTTATTGAATTTTTGGGTTGAAATCTTATGTTGTTTGTAATTGTTTGGTTTGAATGTGACAAGGCAATTAGCTTTGGCTCTCCCACACTCAAATAATTATCGTGCTCTCATGCCTCTGGAAATCTTTTTTGTGCGTTTGAGGTTGTCATCTCCAGCTTGAACAAGTGAGTAATTCTCACCAGACAATGTGTACTTATATAATTAGTAAACTGACACCATTTGAATCTGTAAAATTATATCATCCGGTTGTAACTGTTATATTATGATCATATAATGTTTACCCCTGTTATTACATATGTTATATCATCTATTACTGTTATCTCATGCTATTCTGTTTATTTATATCAGTTTATCACACTGCAAGTTCCCTGTAGATTAGAATCACTATGGGTTGAAATGATACATACCCGAACGGACTTTAGAATAAGGAAAAATCGTTATGGGCTGAAATGATAGGCCTGAACGGTTTTTATTTATTTATTTATATTACTTGGGATTGCGGGTTTGAAATGATAAAACCCGGTTTTTCTTTGTAAACTGCGGATTGAAATGATACATATCCGTATCACTTGACCTAGGCTAGAAAATTATATACAGACCCGTGGTTTATATATTTTTCTGAAATTTTTAAAATACTTTTTTTAATGTAAATATTATGGTATTTTGATTTAAATTTCATTAAAATGATTTCTATAAAGTATTTGTGATTTTCTACATATTAAATAAGTGAATTAAGTAAATGGTGAAGTAGAATTTGAAATATAAGTTAATTTTGGAATTTATGATTTTGTTTATAAATGGAATTTTTGTAAAGTAAGAAAATATGACAAATTTGATTTAAAGATGAATTTAATGATTTTTATTAAGTAATAATAATGTTTTAAAGGTGTTAATGATTTTGTATAAATTAAAATATGGAATAAATGAACATTTAAGCTGAATTTGGAAATATAACTTAAATTGAATTTTGTGAAATTTGTTTAAAAGTGAAATTTTAATTAAGTAAAATAAATGGAAATAAGCTATATTTTTGGAAATTTAAACTTAGTTGTTAAGTTAATAATTTAATTAAAGAAATGAAAATTTAACTGTTATTAAATTTGATTTTTGTATGGAAATTTGACTTTATAAAATCATAGAAATAAAGGTATTTAAATGATTGTGTTAAATGTGAAATATATGATTTTATAAGTTAAAATGATTTATATTAAAAGTTAATTATTTGTGGAATTGTAAATAAAACTCTGAATTTGATTTAACAGCATTTTGAAATGTAATGTAAAGGATATTACAGCATTTTGTAAATGTTGTAGTGTTTTAAATGAACTAAAAGGTTAATTTGAAATAAAGGCTATTATAGAACTTTGTAAGTGCTATAGTGGTTAAACTTAACATGTAAGTTAATTGAAACTTAAAAGAAATCTATTACAGCATTTAACGCTGTCTTTTGTTAATTAACTGTTTTAAACTATAACTTTACGTAGCATTTTATAAGTGCTACGGAAACTATATTTTGTTGTTTTAAATTAATTTTAATGAAAAATAATCTCTGGAAAATGATATAATTTTGGGAAATTAAATGTTAAATTTCTAAAGATAATGAAGAGATATTTAAGTGGAAGAATTTGATTTCTAATGTGAGTTTAAAATGGTATTTAAATTTAATAAAATGAATGGATTTAAATGGTATTTAAATGAATAAAAATGAATGGTGTTTTGAATAATATTTTGATATTGTGAAATGAGTTTGAAATGATACTTGATTTCTGACTTACTTAATTTATTTGATAAATGAATATTTGAAGTATATATTAATTGAGTTTATTTAAATGATATTGGATTTATGAAATGTGGGAGATTTAAAGTTTTGAAATATACTAAAGATTGAATATTGTATTTTGTGGATTTAATCTATATTGGGAATTGATAAGATTTGAAACGGTTTGTTGGTAAACTGTAATTGAATTGAAATTTGATGGTTTGAATTTAATAAGTTTGTAAATGTATAGAATTAAAAGATGATTTTAAATATATGATTTCGAAATGCTGTGATTTTCAAAGTATAATGATTTCAAATGTTTTGTTTCAAAAGAGTTATAACTTTGAAAGTATAGACTATTTGAAAGGTGAATATATGTTTGAAATGGAAATGATGTTGTTTTGAAATGAACATAGTTTTGAAATAAAATGATTTTGGTTTCGAAGTATAACTATCAAAGGTATGATATTTTGATATATAAAAATGATTTGAAATAAAGTTTGAAAAGATATAATATTTTGATGTATTAAAATGATTTGAAAAGAAGTTTGAAATGATACAATATTTTAGAATATTGAAATGATAAATCTTTATTTTGATAAAGACATGATTTTGAAATGATATCTTATTTTGAAGTAAAGTATTGTTTTTAAAAGTTATAACCACGGGTTATAATAACGATTGGTTGGCAAAGAGACCGGGATCGGATATGGACATACTCTCTGTCGATACCGAAAACCACTTTGACAACCGTGTACGCGGTGGAGATTCCAGAATGAAGTAGGATGTTGGCGACGTTCTTAAGGTATGTTACGTGGACCCAACTCCCGTGAGTTGGCATAAGGTGGCTAAAACAGGAGCGATTGACGGACCAAGGAGGTAGCACCTCTTATCGGACACACTTCTTCGATACCATTCTATTACTTGTGATTGATTTGGTGGCCACCCTTGATTGGGAGTGTTGTTCGAGGTGGGCGGTAGTGGCTGCTATGCGTCACCACTAGTCCGGATGCGTAATTGGTATATCTACCCTGGCATTGCCTAGTTGTGCCGTGTCACCTACCATATCGAGCTTTACTACGATTATGATTTTAAGATCCGACCGCGTTAAGGTTCTCCATCCCCTTAACGCTATTTTCTATATGATTATACTTTACTGATTAGACATTATTATAATAGCGAATATTACTACATAGTAGATAGTTTAACGGATCCTTAAAGAATGGGCGGTCCCAAGCATTCTTTAAGTTACTTGTACCTTATTACAGTTCACTTGAATTGGTTTATATTATATAAGTATATATTGTCCTGACTCGAGTGTTTGTGTTTTGCTTTACGCTCGGGTCAGCCTGAGTATTCACAGATTTTGATTTCCACCTTCTGGAGATTTGAATCGCTGGAGATTATCTGCTAGTCTTGTTCTATCGACTTCAGTTATGTTGCTCTGTTCAGCTTGTACTTGGTTATCTTATTTATACTTCCGTTGTACTCTATTTCTTCTATTGTATCTTATGTACTCTGATATATTTATATAGTAGCTTCATGAACTACTATTTCTTTTACTTCCGCTGCATTATTTTACTCTGTGTCTGTGATATGTGATTATATTTATTTACTGTATATTCTGAGATTTGCCAAATTTTAATTACAACGCGGTATTTTGAGCAATTCAACTCCGACATGTGTGTCTGCCTATGCACTTGGAGGGTGCAGCATGATAGGGGGTTCTCGCATTTGGTTTGGTAGCGAGCGGATGACTCTTACTCCTACATGTCCCTGCGGGGTTGGTGCAGTCGAGAGGCTGGCTGTAAAGGCAGAACACAGGTACAGCTGTATGCTACGGTGGGCGTTACCCCACTGACGCGGTCCGTTACAGTTGGTATCAGAGCTTTGGCTTTGAGGCAAAACTCAGCATATAGAGTAGATTTATTTACAGAATCACTTTCGTTCGAGTTTGAATCTTTTCCTCTTGATTCGAATTTCCTTTTAATTTTTGGAACGTTCCCTGCGGTTCCAAAATTCATTCTTGTCCCTCACTATTCATCTTCTTTTGATTCTGGAGTATCCCATAACTCCGCTTCGAATGAGCTTTATAGTGAATTGGTGGTCTCGCCAATATTCTAATGACTTGTAAAAGGGGGAAAACTCCTTTACAATTTTGCATCGACTCACCAGAGATTTATATTTATCCTTGGTTTAGATGCTAATATCTTTTGTTATTCCAAACTCTATCTCTTGAGATCGGATGTTGATTTACCCCAGGAAAATCCACATTTTCTCTTATTCATTAAGTCACGGTTGACCCGGTTAAGGTTGCCCACGATTTATCTAAGCTTATCCATCTTCATATTTTGTTAATTAATCATCATCTCTTTGTTTCTAAACTATCTCCAACATTTTGAATTGTACTTTTAAATCTATATTTTATTATATATTGTGTTGTTTGATTTGTTGATGTCGATTTGGGTTTCCGATCGATTCGTCTGATCAACGCTATCGATAGGATTTCTAAAACACTTTGACAGAACAAACCGATACAATATTATTTTAAAATTTGGTTAATTAAATAAATTTTAATATATAAGTAAATTTATGGAACTTAATAAATTGGTTTAAATTGATTATTTAAAATGATAATACTTGATTTATCATTTATTGTTCTACAAAGGAATTTATAAATAGTTGTTTATAAATTTATTTGGGAACTGAAATGAATTTAAAACAAGAAATTTAAAGAGTTTAATTTCCGATGGATTTCAAACCTTGTGTTTAAAATTTTTAAAAGGATATTATTTAAAGTATTTTTGAATAATTTTTTTTTGTCTCTAAAGGATTTTAAAGTTTAAAAATTAAGTGCTCTTCTCTTTGTCGCTGGAAAATAATTTCGGTGATGACTGCAGCATCATCGACGTTCATTTTCGAGTTTCGAAGTGAAGAAACCATTCTGTAGTCTTGCTACAGCTTTGTTTTGGGAAACTTGATTGATATAAATTTCTAAAATATGATTGATTTATAAAATATATAGATATATGATTTAAATTTGATTTGACAAATTATGTACATACATTTATCGATCTCTAAATGGTTTGAAAGGAATCGGAGATTTTATTCTTAAATTCTATCTTAAATAATAACTTCAAGTATAAAAAGAAAATCAAAATTTTTGAATAGATGATTCAAGCTTGAAATGATTGAATTAGGATGTTTATAGTGTATATTAATTTTAGAAAGTTTTATTTGTATAATTCTCAATTGCATTCCAATATAACTTACCTTAATTTTTAGAAGTTAACAATGTAATTGGATAATATACAATATAAAAAGATTTTTATAAATAAAATTTGAGTGGTTATAATAAATATTATACACTTAAATTTTAGTTATAAAAAGATTAACATAGGTAAATAGACTAAAAGGTTAATTGAATAATTTACAATACAAATGATGTTAAGGGAATTAGGAATAAATTAAAACAGTTATAATAAGTGTAAGCATATTTAACATATGTGATAAAATATTTGAGAGGGATAAATTTAATTATAATTAGGAATAAAGAAGAATTAAATTTATTGAATGTTATACACTTAATTTTAATCAAATCATGATTTCAGAGATTGTTTGTTTAAGAAAATTTGATGATAAGATAATGAAATTAGAGATAGTTAAGATTTATTTAACTTGTGTAAAATTAATTATCAGTTAAGCTGAAACCATGGAAATTTCAAACCTATTATCTTATTTTGTTTTTCAAACTTATTACCTAATTTTGTTTTTCAAACTGTCTGTTAGTTGTCCTTATTTTTCCTTATCTTGCTACAGACTGGTATAGGCATCTATCTATAATCTTTTTGCTTAGAAATCTTTCTATAATCTTTATAATCTTTGGTACTCATTTTAAATCTGAGCACTGCTTTCCACCCACAGACTGTCGGTCAAGCGGAAAGAGTGAATCAGATTCTAGAGGATCTTTTCGTACTTGTGTTCCTGATTCTGGAGAATCTTGGGAAGACCATCTCCACCTTGTTAAACTTACCTATAACCACAGTTATCAGGTATAATTTCAATATTTTGTCATCTTGTCTTAATCTCATTTCAATTTTATCTTTCCTGTGTTTTCCCGTACTTCATTCCTTTTCGGGGACGAAAAGTTTTGAGTGGGGGAGAGTGTAACAACCCTAGATTTTGGCCTATATTTTAAATTTTGACTTTATTTTATTTTAAATTATTTTAAACTTTTTCTATTTCAAACATTTCATTTGAAATATAAATGTTGACTATTAAGTGATTTATAGTTCAAACTAGTATAAATTGGATATTTCACTGAAAAGCGAATTTCTATTGAAACTGGTCAAACTTTGACTTTTGAACTTTAAATTTAAATATTTCAAATTCTTAAATTTTATCTTTTATTATGAAAATAGATTTAATTCCATGGATACAGCTTTTTGTTTCGTTGGAAACGGAGTTAAATTGTGAAAGTTATGTATATTTCAATATTGTTTGTAAACTGATGTATTTAGCAATATTGTCTATTTTAAATTATATTTTATTTGTCATATTGTTCTAATATGTGTTAGTATTTTATTTTATGTATAATTTTGTCTTTTAAATAATTTAAAGTGATTTTATAATTTTTCCAAAGCGTATTGAATTTATTTTCTATTTTTAAAGGCTAGTTTCTATTTTTCTGCTATTTTCTTCAATTAAATTATATTTAATTAAAATTTATTTATTCATTTTGTGAATGCATTTTTATTTTATGTTATTATCTTTGTTTATAAATGTTTTACAAGTCCATAAACTTTTTCCAAAGTTCATTGCATTTATTTTTCATATTTTCAAGACTAGTTGCAATTTTTGCTGTTTTACTTAATTAAATTTTATATAATAATAATTAATTTATTTATTTTTGTTTATTTACTAAATTTTCGTATTTTATCTGAGTTTATATATATATTTCAGTTATATAAAACTTAAAAAGAAATTAGAGGAAATATGAAAAGTTTTAAACTATTGAAATTCCTATGGCTTTTCACCTCCCGACCTTTCACTTTCTCAACTCCTCTCTTCAATGTTTTTGGCCATGCATACCCTATTCTTTTCAGCGGACTTCTTTTCATTTTTTTCACACAAACACTTCTCTTTCTCCTCCAAAAAAATCACGGCCATGGCTTCAAAATTTTGGGTAAAAATTCCTTCTTTCTTCCTTGTTTTCTATGTTTTTTTCTATTGAAACTGCATATGCTCTCTACCTTCATAGTTTGGTTCCTCCTCCTCCAGGCTTTGGCCGACCACCACGACCCCCTTCCTCTGACCATCACCCATCCTAGCAACCCTCCTCCTCAGGCCTAACCAATCCAAGTCCAAGATCTACACAAAATCCACCAAAAACCATCACAAACTATCACTTATGACCTAGAATTGTCATCTCCTCCTTCTACCACACCTTTTGCCACCACTACCTCCACCACCACCACCTCTGACCTGACCTTCCACCACCTCTGGCCCACACTCCAGCCACCACCTGACCACCACATACCATGGCCAAGCCACATCAGCAAGGGGCCGAACCCTATGGTGCAACAAAAGCCACATTTTGCCTTGAAACCCTTTGGTATTCCATTGCCTTCAACACCTTGTAACTTCCACTCACCTTCATCACCTTGTAGCCGCACCTTTTCCAGACCATACCTGATCCAAACCATGCCTTTAGCCGTGCCATTTCAGATCTAGAGCTGAAGCATAGGTGGTAGGAAGCAAGTGCAAACACTTTGACTTTGTTTATGCATCCATTTCTAGCATTGTTTATTGAATTTTTGGGTTGAAATCTTATGTTGTTTGTAATTGTTTGGTTTGAATGTGACAAGGCAATTAGCTTTGGCTCTCCCACACTCAAATAATTATCGTGCTCTCATGCCTCTGGAAATCTTTTTTGTGCGTTTGAGGTTGTCATCTCCAGCTTGAACAAGTGAGTAATTCTCACCAGACAATGTGTACTTATATAATTAGTAAACTGACACCATTTGAATCTGTAAAATTATATCATCCGGTTGTAACTGTTATATTATGATCATATAATGTTTACCCCTGTTATTACATATGTTATATCATCTATTACTGTTATCTCATGCTATTCTGTTTATTTATATCAGTTTATCACACTGCAAGTTCCCTGTAGATTAGAATCACTATGGGTTGAAATGATACATACCCGAACGGACTTTAGAATAAGGAAAAATCGTTATGGGCTGAAATGATAGGCCTGAACGGTTTTTATTTATTTATTTATATTACTTGGAATTGCGGGTTTGAAATGATAAAACCCGGTTTTTCTTTGTAAACTGCGGATTGAAATGATACATATCCGTATCACTTGACCTAGGCTAGAAAATTATATACAGACCCGTGGTTTATATATTTTTCTGAAATTTTTAAAATACTTTTTTTAATGTAAATATTATGGTATTTTGATTTAAATTTCATTAAAATGATTTCTATAAAGTATTTGTGATTTTCTACATATTAAATAAGTGAATTAAGTAAATGGTGAAGTAGAATTTGAAATATAAGTTAATTTTGGAATTTATGATTTTGTTTATAAATGGAATTTTTGTAAAGTAAGAAAATATGACAAATTTGATTTAAAGATGAATTTAATGATTTTTATTAAGTAATAATAATGTTTTAAAGGTGTTAATGATTTTGTATAAATTAAAATATGGAATAAATGAACATTTAAGCTGAATTTGGAAATATAACTTAAATTGAATTTTGTGAAATTTGTTTAAAAGTGAAATTTTAATTAAGTAAAATAAATGGAAATAAGCTATATTTTTGGAAATTTAAACTTAGTTGTTAAGTTAATAATTTAATTAAAGAAATGAAAATTTAACTGTTATTAAATTTGATTTTTGTATGGAAATTTGACTTTATAAAATCATAGAAATAAAGGTATTTAAATGATTGTGTTAAATGTGAAATATATGATTTTATAAGTTAAAATGATTTATATTAAAAGTTAATTATTTGTGGAATTGTAAATAAAACTCTGAATTTGATTTAACAGCATTTTGAAATGTAATGTAAAGGATATTACAGCATTTTGTAAATGTTGTAGTGTTTTAAATGAACTAAAAGGTTAATTTGAAATAAAGGCTATTATAGAACTTTGTAAGTGCTATAGTGGTTAAACTTAACATGTAAGTTAATTGAAACTTAAAAGAAATCTATTACAGCATTTAACGCTGTCTTTTGTTAATTAACTGTTTTAAACTATAACTTTACGTAGCATTTTATAAGTGCTACGGAAACTATATTTTGTTGTTTTAAATTAATTTTAATGAAAAATAATCTCTGGAAAATGATATAATTTTGGGAAATTAAATGTTAAATTTCTAAAGATAATGAAGAGATATTTAAGTGGAAGAATTTGATTTCTAATGTGAGTTTAAAATGGTATTTAAATTTAATAAAATGAATGGATTTAAATGGTATTTAAATGAATAAAAATGAATGGTGTTTTGAATAATATTTTGATATTGTGAAATGAGTTTGAAATGATACTTGATTTCTGACTTACTTAATTTATTTGATAAATGAATATTTGAAGTATATATTAATTGAGTTTATTTAAATGATATTGGATTTATGAAATGTGGGAGATTTAAAGTTTTGAAATATACTAAAGATTGAATATTGTATTTTGTGGATTTAATCTATATTGGGAATTGATAAGATTTGAAACGGTTTGTTGGTAAACTGTAATTGAATTGAAATTTGATGGTTTGAATTTAATAAGTTTGTAAATGTATAGAATTAAAAGATGATTTTAAATATATGATTTCGAAATGATGTGATTTTCAAAGTATAATGATTTCAAATGTTTTGTTTCAAAAGAGTTATAACTTTGAAAGTATAGACTATTTGAAAGGTGAATATATGTTTGAAATGGAAATGATGTTGTTTTGAAATGAACATAGTTTTGAAATAAAATGATTTTGGTTTCGAAGTATAACTATCAAAGGTATGATATTTTGATATATAAAAATGATTTGAAATAAAGTTTGAAAAGATATAATTTTTTGATGTATTAAAATGATTTGAAAAGAAGTTTGAAAGGATACGATATTTTAGAATATTGAAATGATAAATCTTTATTTTGATAAAGACATGATTTTGAAATGATATCTTATTTTGAAGTAAAGTATTGTTTTTAAAAGTTATAACCACGGGTTATAATAACGATTGGTTGGCAAAGAGACCGGGATCGGATATGGACATACTCTCTGTCGATACCGAAAACCACTTTGACAACCGTGTACGCGGTGGAGATTCCAGAATGAAGTAGGATGTTGGCGACGTTCTTAAGGTATGTTACGTGGACCCAACTCCCGTGAGTTGGCATAAGGTGGCTAAAACAGGAGCGATTGACGGACCAAGGAGGTAGCACCTCTTATCGGACACACTTCTTCGATACCATTCTATTACTTGTGATTGATTTGGTGGCCACCCTTGATTGGGAGTGTTGTTCGAGGTGGGCGGTAGTGGCTGCTATGCGTCACCACTAGTCCGGATGCGTAATTGGTATATCTACCCTGGCATTGCCTAGTTGTGCCGTGTCACCTACCATATCGAGCTTTACTCCGATTATGATTTTAAGATCCGACCGCGTTAAGGTTCTCCATCCCCTTAACGCTATTTTCTATATGATTATACTTTACTGATTAGACATTATTATAATAGCGAATATTACTACATAGTAGATAGTTTAACGGATCCTTAAAGAATGGGCGGTCCCAAGCATTCTTTAAGTTACTTGTACCTTATTACAGTTCACTTGAGTTGGTTTATATTATATAAGTATATATTGTCCTGACTCGAGTGTTTGTGTTTTGCTTTACGCTCGGGTCAGCCTGAGTATTCACAGATTTTGATTTCCACCTTCTGGAGATTTGAATCGCTGGAGATTATCTGCTAGTCTTGTTCTATCGACTTCAGTTATGTTGCTCTGTTCAGCTTGTACTTGGTTATCTTATTTATACTTCCGTTGTACTCTATTTCTTCTATTGTATCTTATGTACTCTGATATATTTATATAGTAGCTTCATGAACTACTATTTCTTTTACTTCCGCTGCATTATTTTACTCTGTGTCTGTGATCTGTGATTATATTTATTTACTGTATATTCTGAGATTTGCCAAATTTTAATTACAACGCGGTATTTTGAGCAATTCAACTCCGACATGTGTGTCTGCCTATGCACTTGGAGGGTGCAGCATGATAGGGGGTTCTCGCATTTGGTTTGGTAGCGAGCGGATGACTCTTACTCCTACATGTCCCTGCGGGGTTGGTGCAGTCGAGAGGCTGGCTGTAAAGGCAGAACACAGGTACAGCTGTATGCTACGGTGGGCGTTACCCCACTGACGCGGTCCGTTACAGTTGGTATCAGAGCTTTGGCTTTGAGGCAAAACTCAGCATATAGAGTAGATTTATTTACAGAATCACTTTCGTTCGAGTTTGAATCTTTTCCTCTTGATTCGAATTTCCTTTTAATTTTTGGAACGTTCCCTGCGGTTCCAAAATTCATTCTTGTCCCTCACTATTCATCTTCTTTTGATTCTGGAGTATCCCATAACTCCGCTTCGAATGAGCTTTATAGTGAATTGGTGGTCTCGCCAATATTCTAATGACTTGTAAAAGGGGGAAAACTCCTTTACAAATTTGCATCGACTCACCAGAGATTTATATTTATCCTTGGTTTAGATGCTAATATCTTTTGTTATTCCAAACTCTATCTCTTGAGATCGGATGTTGATTTACCCCAGGAAAATCCACATTTTCTCTTATTCATTAAGTCACGGTTGACCCGGTTAAGGTTGCCCACGATTTATCTAAGCTTATCCATCTTCATATTTTGTTAATTAATCATCATCTCTTTGTTTCTAAACTATCTCCAACATTTTGAATTGTACTTTTAAATCTATATTTTATTATATATTGTGTTGTTTGATTTGTTGATGTCGATTTGGGTTTCCGATCGATTCGTCTGATCAACGCTATCGATAGGATTTCTAAAACACTTTGACAGAACAAACCGATACAATATTATTTTAAAATTTGGTTAATTAAATAAATTTTAATATATAAGTAAATTTATGGAACTTAATAAATTGGTTTAAATTGATTATTTAAAATGATAATACTTGATTTATCATTTATTGTTCTACAAAGGAATTTATAAATAGTTGTTTATAAATTTATTTGGGAACTGAAATGAATTTAAAACAAGAAATTTAAAGAGTTTAATTTCCGATGGATTTCAAACCTTGTGTTTAAAATTTTTAAAAGGATATTATTTAAAGTATTTTTGAATAATTTTTTTTTTGTCTCTAAAGGATTTTAAAGTTTAAAAATTAAGTGCTCTTCTCTTTGTCGCTGGAAAATAATTTCGGTGATGACTGCAGCATCATCGACGTTCATTTTCGAGTTTCGAAGTGAAGAAACCATTCTGTAGTCTTGCTACAGCTTTGTTTTGGGAAACTTGATTGATATAAATTTCTAAAATATGATTGATTTATAAAATATATAGATATATGATTTAAATTTGATTTGACAAATTATGTACATACATTTATCTATCTCTAAATGGTTTGAAAGGAATCGGAGATTTTATTCTTAAATTCTATCTTAAATAATAACTTCAAGTATAAAAAGAAAATCAAAATTTTTGAATAGATGATTCAAGCTTGAAATGATTGAATTAGGATGTTTATAGTGTATATTAATTTTAGAAAGTTTTATTTGTATAATTCTCAATTGCATTCCAATATAACTTACCTTAATTTTTAGAAGTTAACAATGTAATTGGATAATATACAATATAAAAAGATTTTTATAAATAAAATTTGAGTGGTTATAATAAATATTATACACTTAAATTTTAGTTATAAAAAGATTAACATAGGTAAATAGACTAAAAGGTTAATTGAATAATTTACAATACAAATGATGTTAAGGGAATTAGGAATAAATTAAAACAGTTATAATAAGTGTAAGCATATTTAACATATGTGATAAAATATTTGAGAGGGATAAATTTAATTATAATTAGGAATAAAGAAGAATTAAATTTATTGAATGTTATACACTTAATTTTAATCAAATCATGATTTCAGAGATTGTTTGTTTAAGAAAATTTGATGATAAGATAATGAAATTAGAGATAGTTAAGATTTATTTAACTTGTGTAAAATTAATTATCAGTTAAGCTGAAACCATGGAAATTTCAAACCTATTATCTTATTTTGTTTTTCAAACTTATTACCTAATTTTGTTTTTCAAACTGTCTGTTAGTTGTCCTTATTTTTCCTTATCTTGCTACAGACTGGTATAGGCATCTATCTATAATCTTTTTGCTTAGAAATCTTTCTATAATCTTTATAATCTTTGGTACTCATTTTAAATATGAGCACTGCTTTCCACCCACAGACTGTCGGTCAAGCGGAAAGAGTGAATCAGATTCTAGAGGATCTTTTCGTACTTGTGTTCCTGATTCTGGAGAATCTTGGGAAGACCATCTCCACCTTGTTAAACTTACCTATAACCACAGTTATCAGGTATAATTTCAATATTTTGTCATCTTGTCTTAATCTCATTTCAATTTTATCTTTCCTGTGTTTTCCCGTACTTCATTCCTTTTCGGGGACGAAAAGTTTTGAGTGGGGGAGAGTGTAACAACCCTAGATTTTGGCCTATATTTTAAATTTTGACTTTATTTTATTTTAAATTATTTTAAACTTGTTCTATTTCAAACATTTCATTTGAAATATAAATGTTGACTATTAAGTGATTTATAGTTCAAACTAGTATAAATTGGATATTTCACTGAAAAGCGAATTTCTATTGAAACTGGTCAAACTTTGACTTTTGAACTTTAAATTTAAATATTTCAAATTCTTAAATTTTATCCTTTATTATGAAAATAGATTTAATTCCATGGATACAGCTTTTTGTTTCGTTGGAAACGGAGTTAAATTGTGAAAGTTATGTATATTTCAATATTGTTTGTAAACTGATGTATTTAGCAATATTGTCTATTTTAAATTATATTTTATTTGTCATATTGTTCTAATATGTGTTAGTATTTTATTTTATGTATAATTTTGTCTTTTAAATAATTTAAAGTGATTTTATAATTTTTCCAAAGCGTATTGAATTTATTTTCTATTTTTAAAGGCTAGTTTCTATTTTTCTGCTATTTTCTTCAATTAAATTATATTTAATTAAAATTTATTTATTCATTTTGTGAATGCATTTTTATTTTATTTTATTATCTTTGTTTATAAATGTTTTACAAGTCCATAAACTTTTTCCAAAGTTCATTGCATTTATTTTTCATATTTTCAAGACTAGTTGCAATTTTTGTTGTTTTACTTAATTAAATTTTATATAATAATAATTAATTTATTTATTTTTGTTTATTTACTAAATTTTCGTATTTTATCTGAGTTTATATATATATTTCAGTTATATAAAACTTAAAAAGAAATTAGAGGAAATATGAAAAGTTTTAAACTATTGAAATTCCTATGGCTTTTCACCTCCCGACCTTTCACTTTCTCAACTCCTCTCTTCAATGTTTTTGGCCATGCATACCCTATTCTTTTCAGCGGACTTCTTTTCATTTTTTTCACACAAACACTTCTCTTTCTCCTCCAAAAAAATCACGGCCATGGCTTCAAAATTTTGGGTAAAAATTCCTTCTTTCTTCCTTGTTTTCTATGTTTTTTTCTATTGAAACTGCATATGCTCTCTACCTTCATAGTTTGGTTCCTCCTCCTCCAGGCTTTGGCCGACCACCACGACCCCCTTCCTCTGACCATCACCCATCCTAGCAACCCTCCTCCTCAGGCCTAACCAATCCAAGTCCAAGATCTACACAAAATCCACCAAAAACCATCACAAACTATCACTTATGACCTAGAATTGTCATCTCCTCCTTCTACCACACCTTTTGCCACCACTACCTCCACCACCACCACCTCTAACCTGACCTTCCACCACCTCTGGCCCACACTCCAGCCACCACCTGACCACCACATACCATGGCCAAGCCACATCAGCAAGGGGCCGAACCCTATGGTGCAACAAAAGCCACACTTTGCCTTGAAACCCTTTGGTATTCCATTGCCTTCAACACCTTGTAACTTCCACTCACCTTCATCACCTTGTAGCCGCACCTTTTCCAGACCATACCTGATCCAAACCATGCCTTTAGCCGTGCCATTTCAGATCTAGAGCTGAAGCATAGGTGGTAGGAAGCAAGTGCAAACACTTTGACTTTGTTTATGCATCCATTTCTAGCATTGTTTATTGAATTTTTGGGTTGAAATCTTATGTTGTTTGTAATTGTTTGGTTTGAATGTGACAAGGCAATTAGCTTTGGCTCTCCCACACTCAAATAATTATCGTGCTCTCATGCCTCTGGAAATCTTTTTTGTGCGTTTGAGGTTGTCATCTCCAGCTTGAACAAGTGAGTAATTCTCACCAGACAATGTGTACTTATATAATTAGTAAACTGACACCATTTGAATCTGTAAAATTATATCATCCGGTTGTAACTGTTATATTATGATCATATAATGTTTACCCCTGTTATTACATATGTTATATCATCTATTACTGTTATCTCATGCTATTCTGTTTATTTATATCAGTTTATCACACTGCAAGTTCCCTGTAGATTAGAATCACTATGGGTTGAAATGATACATACCCGAACGGACTTTAGAATAAGGAAAAATCGTTATGGGCTGAAATGATAGGCCTGAACGGTTTTTATTTATTTATTTATATTACTTGGGATTGCGGGTTTGAAATGATAAAACCCGGTTTTTCTTTGTAAACTGCGGATTGAAATGATACATATCCGTATCACTTGACCTAGGCTAGAAAATTATATACAGACCCGTGGTTTATATATTTTTCTGAAATTTTTAAAATACTTTTTTTAATGTAAATATTATGGTATTTTGATTTAAATTTCATTAAAATGATTTCTATAAAGTATTTGTGATTTTCTACATATTAAATAAGTGAATTAAGTAAATGGTGAAGTAGAATTTGAAATATAAGTTAATTTTGGAATTTATGATTTTGTTTATAAATGGAATTTTTGTAAAGTAAGAAAATATGACAAATTTGATTTAAAGATGAATTTAATGATTTTTATTAAGTAATAATAATGTTTTAAAGGTGTTAATGATTTTGTATAAATTAAAATATGGAATAAATGAACATTTAAGCTGAATTTGGAAATATAACTTAAATTGAATTTTGTGAAATTTGTTTAAAAGTGAAATTTTAATTAAGTAAAATAAATGGAAATAAGCTATATTTTTGGAAATTTAAACTTAGTTGTTAAGTTAATAATTTAATTAAAGAAATGAAAATTTAACTGTTATTAAATTTGATTTTTGTATGGAAATTTGACTTTATAAAATCATAGAAATAAAGGTATTTAAATGATTGTGTTAAATGTGAAATATATGATTTTATAAGTTAAAATGATTTATATTAAAAGTTAATTATTTGTGGAATTGTAAATAAAACTCTGAATTTGATTTAACAGCATTTTGAAATGTAATGTAAAGGATATTACAGCATTTTGTAAATGTTGTAGTGTTTTAAATGAACTAAAAGGTTAATTTGAAATAAAGGCTATTATAGAACTTTGTAAGTGCTATAGTGGTTAAACTTAACATGTAAGTTAATTGAAACTTAAAAGAAATCTATTACAGCATTTAACGCTGTCTTTTGTTAATTAACTGTTTTAAACTATAACTTTACGTAGCATTTTATAAGTGCTACGGAAACTATATTTTGTTGTTTTAAATTAATTTTAATGAAAAATAATCTCTGGAAAATGATATAATTTTGGGAAATTAAATGTTAAATTTCTAAAGATAATGAAGAGATATTTAAGTGGAAGAATTTGATTTCTAATGTGAGTTTAAAATGGTATTTAAATTTAATAAAATGAATGGATTTAAATGGTATTTAAATGAATAAAAATGAATGGTGTTTTGAATAATATTTTGATATTGTGAAATGAGTTTGAAATGATACTTGATTTCTGACTTACTTAATTTATTTGATAAATGAATATTTGAAGTATATATTAATTGAGTTTATTTAAATGATATTGGATTTATGAAATGTGGGAGATTTAAAGTTTTGAAATATACTAAAGATTGAATATTGTATTTTGTGGATTTAATCTATATTGGGAATTGATAAGATTTGAAACGGTTTGTTGGTAAACTGTAATTGAATTGAAATTTGATGGTTTGAATTTAATAAGTTTGTAAATGTATAGAATTAAAAGATGATTTTAAATATATGATTTCGAAATGCTGTGATTTTCAAAGTATAATGATTTCAAATGTTTTGTTTCAAAAGAGTTATAACTTTGAAAGTATAGACTATTTGAAAGGTGAATATATGTTTGAAATGGAAATGATGTTGTTTTGAAATGAACATAGTTTTGAAATAAAATGATTTTGGTTTCGAAGTATAACTATCAAAGGTATGATATTTTGATATATAAAAATGATTTGAAATAAAGTTTGAAAAGATATAATATTTTGATGTATTAAAATGATTTGAAAAGAAGTTTGAAAGGATACGATATTTTAGAATATTGAAATGATAAATCTTTATTTTGATAAAGACATGATTTTGAAATGATATCTTATTTTGAAGTAAAGTATTGTTTTTAAAAGTTATAACCACGGGTTATAATAACGATTGGTTGGCAAAGAGACCGGGATCGGATATGGACATACTCTCTGTCGATACCGAAAACCACTTTGACAACCGTGTACGCGGTGGAGATTCCAGAATGAAGTAGGATGTTGGCGACGTTCTTAAGGTATGTTACGTGGACCCAACTCCCGTGAGTTGGCATAAGGTGGCTAAAACAGGAGCGATTGACGGACCAAGGAGGTAGCACCTCTTATCGGACACACTTCTTCGATACCATTCTATTACTTGTGATTGATTTGGTGGCCACCCTTGATTGGGAGTGTTGTTCGAGGTGGGCGGTAGTGGCTGCTATGCGTCACCACTAGTCCGGATGCGTAATTGGTATATCTACCCTGGCATTGCCTAGTTGTGCCGTGTCACCTACCATATCGAGCTTTACTACGATTATGATTTTAAGATCCGACCGCGTTAAGGTTCTCCATCCCCTTAACGCTATTTTCTATATGATTATACTTTACTGATTAGACATTATTATAATAGCAAATATTACTACATAGTAGATAGTTTAACGGATCCTTAAAGAATGGGCGGTCCCAAGCATTCTTTAAGTTACTTGTACCTTATTACAGTTCACTTGAGTTGGTTTATATTATATAAGTATATATTGTCCTGACTCGAGTGTTTGTGTTTTGCTTTACGCTCGGGTCAGCCTGAGTATTCACAGATTTTGATTTCCACCTTCTGGAGATTTGAATCGCTGGAGATTATCTGCTAGTCTTGTTCTATCGACTTCAGTTATGTTGCTCTGTTTAGCTTGTACTTGGTTATCTTATTTATACTTCCGTTGTACTCTATTTCTTCTATTGTATCTTATGTACTCTGATATATTTATATAGTAGCTTCATGAACTACTATTTCTTTTACTTCCGCTGCATTATTTTACTCTGTGTCTGTGATCTGTGATTATATTTATTTACTGTATATTCTGAGATTTGCCAAATTTTAATTACAACGCGGTATTTTGAGCAATTCAACTTCGGCATGAGTGTCTACCTATACACTTATAATGGATGCGAATGGTTGAAAATATCGGGTCGTTACACCCGCAATCCCAAAATTCAAAATCAATGAAAATCGCTTGGGTTTATCATTCCAACACATAACAATTTTCCTCTAATCTACAAGATCGTTTGGGTATGTATCATTTCAACCCATAGGGCTAATAGGGAACTTGCAGAGTGAGAACAAATATGATAATAATATACCACATCAACAAGCAGGCATATATCATCAGTAACAAATTTAAATATAATATGTACAACAGGTTATAGTGTTACATGTCATAGGTAAAAAATTGCAAATAATGGCATATCATATTTAACAATTAAATAATTAACAATTCAAATTTAACAACATATTTCAATCGTCATTTCATGTGAAATTAATTTAATAAATATAAGAATGTTACTCATTAGTGATCGCTCACCTTTCGAGGCTAGAGAAGTTAGACACACAACGAGCTACGAAACCAAGCACAAATTCCAAAGCACAACACGATGAACACGAATTCGATGACAAAGCAAAGCACGATGGACTTGAATCGATGAAACAAAAGATATAGATTTTAAAATCTAAAATTTACTCACATATTTAAAATAAACCTTTATATATATATTATATTTTAAAATCAATATTCAAAATAAAATCTTTATATATATATATATATATATTTTAAAATCAATATTCAAAATAAAATCTTTTATATATATATATATATATTTTAAAAT
Source organism: Allium fistulosum (assembly GCA_030737815.1). Taxonomy (NCBI): domain Eukaryota; kingdom Viridiplantae; phylum Streptophyta; class Magnoliopsida; order Asparagales; family Amaryllidaceae; genus Allium; species Allium fistulosum. Next base: position 372,122,619 of record CM060908.1, read on the forward strand.
CAATATTCAAAACAAAATCTTTATATATATATATATATTTTAAAATCAATATTCAAAATAAAATCTATATATATATATATTAAAATCAATATTAAATTTAAATCACATATTAACATAAAATCTTTATATATATACATATATATTTAAAATCAATACCTAAAAACCAATATGTATAATAAAATTGAATACACTCGAGCATATACAAAACTATAAATAAAGTATATAAACAAAAGAGATCATAACATAGATAGCTTATATATAATATATATACATTATGTCATAACAAAAAATATCTATTTAAAATATAAATTGTCAATAAACATTTAAACATATAAATATACATATATCTTTGCTATTTTTTCAGTATATAAGTAAAGAAAAAGAGGGGACAAAGGTTAGGAATTGGAGCTGCTGCTCGGGAAAACTACAAGTGGTTGAAGACTGCGATCAAACAAGGATGTGCCGTGATGGAAGGAGACGAGGCTGAGGCGACAAATGCAAAGTGTAGAGGAACGACATAGGCTGAGGTGGTTGCTATGGAGGCTCTCGGGTGGTTTGGGTTAGAAAGGAGTATGGGTTGACATGGCAGGGAGGTCGGTAGGCGTTGAAATGGAAGGGGATGACTAGCTTGGGTCTCGGGGTGGCGAAGAAAGCTTGGACGTGGGAGACAAGGTCGATCTGGGTAGTTTGGTGCGATTGCTGGCCAGTGGACTTGGGTTTGTGGTAGGGCATGGTGATTTGAGGGGTGCGTGCGTGGGGAAGCCTCGGTGATGTGGCAGTGGGACAGGTGCGTGGTGCGGCTATGGATCGGAGAAGAGGGTAAGCTGTGGGGTCTCGGTTGTTGAGATGGTGGGCGGTTGCTGTTGCGCGGGTGACGAGGCTGATGGTTTCTGGCGGTGTTCAAGGTGGAGGGTGGAAGCGGAGATGGGTTGTCGGTCGAGCTATGGGATGGCGTGAGGAAGATAATAGCGAGCAGCCTAGTGTTTTCCAATAGATGAAAGCAACATTTTTTTTTTGCATGAATTCAAACAGAAGGAGCAGACGAGCAACAGATAATATGATAACTTAGTTTTATGTTTTTTTAGCAAAAGAACAGAACGACAGGAAAGAATGAGAGAGGGAGAGCATGAAAACGAATCAACCCGAGATAATAAAGTGAACAGTTAGGAATGTTAAAAGCCAGAGGAATAAAAAAAGTTAAAAAATATATTTCTGGGAATAATAAAAGGGTACTGGCTATTGGTTGTCTCCGAGAACCAACGAAAGAACATAGAACCCAAAAGGCTCAAAACGGGTATCAATACTGTTACCGTTTTCGCAGATTCCGCCACGTACCGGACTCCGAAACACATAAATGAATATACTGCGGAGATCAGCACGACGAGATGAACAGAACGGTACATAGATATCAGCGATACGATCATCCTATCAAAAGTCGATATTCGCTGCCAAACTGCTGCTAATTCGCCGAAAATAAGATAAACGGGGCTATAACAGTCCAAATTTGGTGAAACAAAATTCGACGACTCACTTAGAAAATGGTTTACTTTTTTATTATATAAAAATATTCAGATTTCAAAAATATTTTATTTCATCCAAGTTAACTGATTTAAAATTGAAAATTACACAATAGAACTAACTTCCATATTTTCTGATGAAAATCTGACGTTTGCTACGTTTAAATAGACGTATCTCAAATATCAAATTTTCATTTCAAAATTATATTATTTATTTTTCATGAAAAATTCAGTTAATTACATTATTAAACTCGTTAAAATATACTGGTCATTACACTTTTTGAGTGATTCTTTTTTTGAAAGTAGAGAGAAAAGAATTTGCAACAACTTTCTAGTTAGTCACTTTTACAGATTCTGTAATATTCTAGTCCAAATATTTTCTTAAATATGACCTAGTTTCAGGTTTGTCCGTAGTTTGGATCTTGGGTTGTTTGGAAGTTGGAAGTAGTTGAAACTTATTTATTGATTTGTGTTTGTGTCTAAGCTTTATTGGACTTGCTTTGCATTTGGATCTTTGCTAGGAATCTCCATATTTCTCCACTTTTATCATCACCTTCATTGCCATGAAAGGTGAGCAAACACTCACAACTACTAGATTTTCTTATGTTAGTTAAATTGAATTTATGATGTGATTAGAAATTGATTGGTTGCTATTTAATATATATTAAATTGTCATTCTAGTTAAATCTGACTTTTATTGAATTTAATTGCCATTTTAATTTAATATTGAAATTTAAATTGCCAGTTAAATACATGTTAATGATAACCAGTAAATTGTTGGTAGTTATTGGTTGATTTCAATGATGATTGTGTTGTATGTTCAATTTTTGATATTTGGGTGATTGGATGGATGTTATTGATTGACATTTTGGATGATTGGATGTTATTTATGTTTATATCTCTGTTATCCCTATAGGTTGAAATGATACATACCCGAACGATCTTATAGATTAGGGGAAAACCATGGGTTGAAATGATAATACCGAGCGGTTTTCATCGATTTGGAAATGTTGATTTTTGATACTAGTTGAAATGACATATACCCATATAATTTCTTGAATTTGGATTTTTTATTTAGAATTGAATTATCTGAAGGGTTTAAGTTAATTCAAACTTCGGATTTGTTTTAATTAGATGATTAAGATTGATATTTCAGATTTTTTGAAACCCTTTAAATAATTATATTCACGTTGTACACTTGATAGGAGATGAAAATCCCATAACATCTATGAAACCATTACACTAATATTTCTATTTTACTTATTTTGATCTGACTTACATAAGATCTTTTAGTTTTGACTCGAGTGTTTTGTCTTTTCATTATGCTCAGGTCAGTATAAGCTTTTCAGTGTATTGAAGACTATTTTCTGGAGGACGAAGACGAAGAATTAGTATATTATTGCAATTTATTATTCAACTGCATTTTGTGTTCTGCTGCATTGTTTGTTTATTTCCGATGTATGTATAACTCTGATTTGAATTGTAAAAGTGTAATTGTAACGAGCCGAATTTTTTTGATAATTAAATTATTGAATTTAATAAGATTTTAGGATTTAATATTGTGTGAAATTAGAAATTTATGATTTGTCAGTAAGAAAACAATTAGAATGTAATTTAATAACGTGATTTAATGTAATTGATAACTATTTTAGTGTAATTTCAATTTATTTTAATAATTGTTTAAATGTAAGTTCCATTGATTGTGATAATAGATGTTAATATAAGAATGGAATAACTGAAGAAATAAATGTTCGAATATATGAAATGAACAGAAAATAGTTGTGGTATAATGAAAGTCCGTTTGAAATCCAATATTGAATATAAACTGCGATAAGAATTGTTGGAATCCTTTAATTGAAAAGAAAAGACAAGTGCATTGTAATTAACAAGTTCAACATAAGAACTTACATTTTAAATTAAATTAAGATAAACATTTTAATGAACTTTAAGCTTTGACTTGAAAAGAATAAATTGCATGTTTGTCTCTAACCAGAATAGCAAATGTTGAATTTGAATAAAGGATGGAGTGAATGTTTTAATGAAAGAATAACATAAGTTCTTATTTGAAATGCATCTTGGAGAAGCTGATTTTCAATAAGATAAAACATTTACTTTGTAAATAGTGTATAAATTTTGTTATATACGAAATTTATAAAACATGTTTTAATTGGTATAAATGAAAAGAAAACAGTGTTTTATAATTAGAATTTGTTTGAATTTAGTAATAAAGTGAATTGGAATTAGATTAACTGAAATGTTTCAATTAAAAAGGAAACATAAATAAAAGTGTAATGAATGAGTTAATATAGGAACTTGCATTTTGTGTCAATACGGAATGAACATTTTGATTAAGATAATTGCATGTTTTGAGACGTATAAAAATAAAACTTTCATTTTGAATAAGTATGATTTTGGAAAAAAAATTGAATTTTCGAATAATCTATACACACACACACATTAATATTCAAATTTTTAAATATATCAGAGGGTTCATGGTTGTGTAAATGTTGTGGAACCAATTAGAATTACCTTGTATTAATAGTTGTACATTAATTACATAAGTTCACATATCTTTATTTTTCCATTTTATATATAGTTAAAACTTGTAACGGTCACATTAATGCAACCAATTTATGAAATGTATCATAAATAAATTAATGTAACCATTGCGTAGTTGCGATCTATTGACGGATAATGTAAATCGAGGGGCGGGATGCCTATAGCTACAAGTGGTTCTGCTGGGATAGCGGCGTAACCATTGCGTAGCTGCGATCTATCAACCATGGCGTAAGTTGAGGGGCGACGATCCCTATAGTTACAAGTGATTTCGCTAAGATAGCGGCGTAACCATTGCGTAACTGCGATCCATGGGGGAATGTACTTTCCATATCTGTTTTTAAATGTTTCTAAATGTTTTCACTGGGTGTTGAAATAGGTCTACTCAGTACTTGGAGAATTCTAGCCTTGTGCTTGATCAACGCATGACTAGAGTCTGCAAGAACGAGGATAAACTTGTTAAACATCGAGTTATAAAAGTATTTTGATAAAGCATAAATATAAAGGATATTTTGGTCATTTTTTCCCTCCTTTTCTTTTATAAATACTTCTAAATGTTTAAAATATTGTTTATTTATGTACAACTTGGTTTAAACTAATAAAATTATAAATAATGGATTTAAGGTTTTCAATAACACCTTTTTAAATATAAGTAATGATGTAAATAATTATTTTCAAATAGTTTACTGTTAATTGGTAAGGTATTGAATATCATTCATGAAAACAAACATAGAAGGGAAAGCAAAAGCAACTTATTTGATTGATACTTATTTTAATTGATTTACAAGGAGAGGTGTTTATATACACACACACCAAATAGTTAAAACAGGAAAGTTTATAATAGGTAAGGTAATCAACGGAAATAAGTAAATAAGGAAAGGTAAGGGAAAATAGTAAACATAGAGTAAATCACCCTATATATAACACTCCCCCTCAAGTTGGAGCATAGATGTTAATCATGCCCAACTTGTTACACAAGTAATCAATTCTAACTCCATTCAAAGCTTTGGTGAAGATATTTGCAACCTGCTCTTCAGTCTCCATTTACTCTGTAGATATTAGCCCATCTTGTATTTTATCCCGAACAAAATGACAGTCGACCTCTATGTGCTTGGTTCGTTCATGGAACACAGGATTAGATGCAATATAAATAACAGCTTTGTTATCACACCATAATTTAGCTGGAATAATAGTTTTCAGTCCTACTTCATTCAAAAGTTGATATATCCAAACTATCTCACATACAGATTTGGCCATAGCTCGATACTCTGATTCTGCACTTGAACGTGAGACAACATTTTGCTTCTTACTTTTCCATGAAATTAAGTTTCCTCCAACAAAAACACAAAACCCTATTGTAGATCTTCTATCTATCTTAGAACCTGCCAAATCAGCATCTGAAAAGCATTCAACCTGGTTATGCCCATGATTTGTATATACAATACCGAGCCCAACTGTTCCTTTTGAGTAGCATAAAATCTGTTCTAAAGCCGTCCAATGGTGAACTGTTGGAGATGACATGAATTGACTTACAACACTAACAGAATATGCAATGTCTGGACGAGTAACAGTAAGATAATTCAATTTTCCCACCTGTTATCCCGCCTTTTGGCAAGGCCGTGACACCAAGGAATTAACTAGTAACCAATGGCGGTTCGTCTTAGAGATTGGTTATACACAGGCTCACTATGGATATCGACGAATTTTATCCGAGTCCGAATCGAGCTACAATCGACAAGACACGACGAGTGAGGCCATGAAATTCAACATTCCAAATTTCAAGTCAATCCGAGTTCGTATGCTCAAGTTGCGATCGATGCAAAATGAAGGGAACAGCTCATTTTTCGTATCGATAACTAAGCCTCTATTCGAATCCATCACTTTCGTATTGATCAGAACAACAACGACCTCGCATTCGTCCCAGAGCCACTGTTCAAATTGTTCGGTTCGAATCCATCAGGGAAGCTTACTTCGACTCGATCAACTCTGCATCGATCACCAAGCCTCTGTTCGACTCGATCGAGTTCGTATCCATCAGGAAGCCTCTGTTCGACTCGATCGAGTTCGTATCCATCAGGAAGCCTCTGTTCGACTCGATCGAGTTCGTAACCACCAGGAAGCCTCTGTTCGACTCGATCAGCCAGTGATCACTTCACCTTCATCACCAGAGTCTACTTCGCATCCATCGCCTGAAGAGCTCTGTTCGAATCCATCAGGCTTCTATAGTTCGTATCCATCAGTTGACCTCACTTCGTATCCATCGAGGAACCACTGCTCGTATCCTTCGAAACCAGTTAGTTCGTATCCATCGAGAAGTACTTGTTCGCATCGATCCACGTCATGGTTATTTGTATCGATCGATAGCTAACAGTGTTCGAGTCCACCTGACCACGTCAACTTCGTATCGATCAAATGGAGCCAATTCCAAGCGATACGAACAAGGCCACGCAGTCGAGTTACTCCATATGCTCTCCATCGACATGAAACAAGGGCCACCTTCTATCGATTCGAACAACACAAGTGCCTCGATACGAACAGAGCGAAAGTCCTAGAACAACTCGATCGATTCAGCGAAGAAGGTGACTCGATCCGGAGAATGCTCGTCACGTCACCACTTGATCACACGCAGCTATCGAGTCGAACGGGATCGAGTCGAAATGATGGAGTCGAACGAAACAGCCAACCGAAAGTCCTAATTCGTATCGATCATATCTCCAACTTGCATCGATCATATCTCATGATCTACAAGTCCAAATGCTATGAAATTTTCACAGCAGCTTACATACAACATGAAGAATATTCCTGCCAAATTTCGACTCGATCGGAGCAAGTCTAGATCGATACAAAATTCATTTGTATCGATCGCGGATGGAAAAACTCCAACTTGCATCGATCATATCTCTTGATCTACAAGTCCAAATGCTATGAAGTTTTCGCAGCAGCTTACATACAACATGAAGAATGTTCTTGCCAAATTTCGACTCGATCGGAGCAAGACTTGATCAATATGAAATTCGTTCGTATCGTTCGCGGATGGAAAAACCCCAATTTGCATCGATCATATCTCTTGATCTACAAGTCCAAATGCTATGAAATTTTCACAGCAGCTTACATACAACATGAAGAATGTTCCTGCCAAATTTCGACTCGATCAGATTAAGTCTTGATCGATATGAAATTCGTTCGTATCGATCGCAGATGGAAAAACTCCAACTTGCATCGATCATATCTCATGATCTACAAGTCCAAATGCTATGAAATTTTCACATGAGCTTACATACAACATGAAGAATGTTCCGCCAAATTTCGACTCGATTGGAGAAAGTCTTGATCGATACGAAATTCGTTCGTATCGATCACGGATCAAGTCGAAATCGCTTGGGATCGATCGCGTGGGCCCACCCATGTGCCAGAAGAAGTCTCCCGAGATCTGAGCGAGATATTTGCCTCCTACGCCTATAAATAGAACCCCAAAGCATACAAAAAAGGGATCTTCTTCTTCTTTGAATTCGCCAATGCCCAGACTCTGCCGGATCCTGATCTAAACTCCATTGATGCTGCTACCAACGAATTTCACTGTTGTAAATCATAATTATCTGCTGTAACCCGCTGAATTCACTTGTAATCATCATAGAAACATCAATAAAGCAATCAACTTCATAGTGGACGTAGGCAATATGCCGAACCACTCTAAATTCTTGAGTTTCTGTGCGTTCTTATTACTTTCATTACCTGTTTTTGGAGTTTTTGTTAGATAATCCTCTTTTTCCAGCTAATTTCTTCACTTTATCTCTTCAAAATCTTCCGAAGAGTGTTATGCCCAATTTTGGTACAAACACTTTGGTGCTTTCACTGAGAAAAAATCCAATTTTTCTCCTACTCCTTGGATCTCCTATCGATACCGGATAACATAAATCCAAGAAGAAGATCCAGATCTTAGACTTTGAAGCCCTTGCATTCTATTCAAATTTGCGTCAGATCTAGGAAAGGACTTTCACTAATTCACCATGGTAAGTACACGAACTACCTTTACAGCTGCTGATCAGGGAGGACGGGACAGGCAGAATCCCGTGCAATTACCTCCATCAAACCAAGATGCCGCCGGACCTTCAGATCCAACAAGCCCGGTTACCAGACAAGAGTTTCATATGTTGCTCCAAGAATTGACCCAAAGTCGGCAACAACTAACTGAACAACTACGTGCCAACACAGAGTTGACCAAACAGCTGAATCGCCAAAGGCGCAGAAGATCCAGAAGAGACCAAGGTTCTTATTCTTCCACAGAGAGTTCAGCCTCATCTGATGGTCATCATCGATCCACACGCCCACGGCTGGATGTAAGCTACACCCAGACCACAGCGCACCAACCTGCTTCGAATCTTGGACAACCCAGTACTGGACCATCCACTAGTCACCATATTGGACCTTCATCCCAAGGAGGTGCTGCTCCTTATCATGTCACAGGAAATATTGCTACCACCACCACTACTGAACAAGGGGTTGATGCTGGAAACCGAACTGATCCTCATCGAAGCCAACGAGAGCATACTCCAGAGCCTTATGTCCTTGAGAATGTTGAACCAAAAAGGCGAGGCACGGACCGTCGACCGCGTCCAATCCAGACTCGCGCTGTGGAACCCGACCACACCTTGGCACAACATGCTCCTAATATCCGAATGCCGGATATACCAACGATGATCCGCCAAATGATCCGTGAAAGTCAGGGTCTCTCTAATGACGACTAGGGAATCTCCCAGAGTCATACCACTTTCACCGATGACATATTGTATGCCGAACCACCTCGGCGCTTCAGGATGCCAACTTTGCCAGTTTATGAAGGAAGTTCTGATCCCAATCAACACATCCTGAAGTATGAATGGCTAATGAATGCTGCGAGAGCTGATGATGCAGTAAAGTGCCGTAGTTTCCCTATTTCCCTAGGGGGTATTGCTACCACGTGGTTTACTCGCTTGCCACCACGATCCATCTCTAACTTTGACCAAATGGCCACCAAGTTTGTTGAACAATTCCATATGCACGTGGCGAGGCCTAAAGACGTTAATACTCTGTCTAGTGTTACAAAAGCTCCCAGAGAAACACTTAGACGTTACTTGGAGCGATTCCATGCTGCGTGTGCAGAAATAAGCAATCCCAATGACAACTCTATCCTAATGGCATTGACTAAGGGGATTGATGCTGATTTCGAGTTCGGAAATTGGTTAGCTGGGAAGCCACCTGCGTCATTGGACCGTTTCTATTCCAAGGCAGCCCAATTCTTGAGAAGGGAGGATGCGAAATAGTCTAGGAAGCAGGATGATGCAGGGCCCAACATCAAAGGAATTCAGAGTAACATCGCCGTTATACAATCCGGAGAGAGTTTTGGAAAAGTTCAGTTGAACGTGCAAAATAAACAGAATCAGCAGAGGGACAATGGAAATCAGGGCAAGAAGCGAGATCAGAATCGTGGTCCACGATGTAGAGCTCCCATGTACGATAATTACACTCCATTGAACACGTCGTTGGAAAATGTATACTTGCAGACTTGTAACACCATGCAATATAAGAAACCTGCCCCGAAGCCATCGACAGAAAGGCAGGTCCAAACAGGGAAGTTTTGTAGATTCCACGAAAGTTACAGCCATAATACAAATGAGTGTCGTCATTTACAAGACCTCATTGAGAAACTGATACGCGAGCGGAAGTTGGATCAGTATGTGCAGGCTCCGCAGTCAGGTGGTGCGGGCCCATCAAATCAGAATCGTGCACCAAATCAAGAAAGGCAAGAGGAACCCACTCGAACTGGCGGGAGGTTGGTTATTAATACGATAAGTGGTGGTCCTCATCCAGCAGATCGAAGCTGGAAGGAAATGGAGTCATATGCCAGTTCTATCAGGTATGCAGACTTCAAGTGTTATAGTAGTTTTGATGAAGGGGCTCCGGCCAAGCAACAGAAGATGATGATAGATGACTTCGTGTTCAGAAACAGAGACTCTGATAAAGTCGAAGCCCCCACCATTGATCCACTAGTCATCTCAGCTCAAATAGGTCCTGCTTGGATGAAAAGGATCTTAGTTGACAGTGGAAGCTCTGTGAATATTTTGTTTAAGCGAGCTTATGATCAAATGAGAATGGAAGCCACGGACTTGAAACCTTGTCAATCCCGAATCCATGGTTTCAACGGAAGTGCTACTATACCCACTGGAATGGTGGAACTGCTAGTGGAGTTGGGAGTTGGAGAACGTCGGAGAGTACGGATGTTACAGTTCGTTGTTTTGGACATAGACTCCCCTTATAATGCTTTCCTGGGCCGACCGGTCCTCGCTAAATTCAGGGCACCATTGCCTCGTGGTGTTTGACTTTAAAGTTTCCCACTGATCATGGAGTGGGAATCATTCAGGGAGATCAGGCTGCTAGAAGAGCCTGTTATGTCGCAGAGCTGCGGGAGGCGCAGCGAAAGGAGAAAGGTAAGGGTGTAGAGGAATCTCTCTGCATCCGCTTTGCTGATAATTGACAATTAACGCCCGGGCCAAGGCCCGGGCACCCCAACCAATTCCAAAGGGATCTTGACCCAAGAGAAACTGAAGACAAAGGAGAATCTAAAGAAAGTCAAGCATCCCCGGCCGAACTGACGATTGATGTCCCAATTGATGATGACGATGATTCAAAAATGATAAAGATTGGGTCTCAGCTAAGCCAGCAAACTCAAGAGGAATTGGTTGAATTTCTACGGGTGAATCTTGACGTATTCACCTGGATGCATTCTGACATGTGTGGGATCTCGCCGGACATCGTGAGCCACACTCTGAATATTGACCCGTGGCATGTCCCGGTCAAACAGAAAAGGCGTGTATGGATCCAGAGAGATCTACCGCCCTTAAAGAAGAAGTAGAAAATCTTAAAGCGAACGGGTTCATTCGAGATGCTCTATATCCTGAATGGGTGTCGAACCCCGTGCTCGTCCGAAAGCCGAACGGAAAATGGAGAATGTGTGTCGATTACTTCGATCTGAATAAAGCTTGTCCCAAGGACAGTTTCCCGCTTCCCAAAATTGATCAGCTAGTAGATTCAACAGCCAGGCATGAGCTCTTATCCTTTATGGACACGTATTCTGGCTACAATCAGATACCGATGCATTTACCCAATCAAGAACATACCAGCTTCGTAACCAATCTGGGACTTTATTGCTACAAAGTTATGCCATTCATACTCAAGAATGCCGGGGCTACTTACCAACGATTGGTCAATCGAATGTTTGCCAATCAAATCGGGAAAACCATGGAAGTATATGTAGACGACATGCTTGTGAAGTCATGATTTTCCACTGACCATATTAAAGACCTGGAAACTATGTTCAACATACTTCGAGAATACAAAATGAAGCTCAATCCACTGAAATGTCATTTTGGAGTTGCATCCGGAAAATTCCTTGGATTTATCGTCAATACCCGGGGAATCGAAGCTAATCCTGAAAAGATTTGGGCAATCAAAAATCTGGAGACTCCGAAAACTATAAAGCAAGTCCAGAGTCTCAATGGGAAAGTAGCAGCATTGAGCAGGTTCATTTCAAAATCCACTGAAAAATGCATTCCCTTCTTCGATCTGATCCGAAAAGGAAAACGAAACTTTGAATGGACCACGGAGTGTGAGGGTGCTTTCCAAGCACTAGTTTAACATCTATCCACACCACTTATCCTGTCAAAGCCTATTGATCATGAGAAGTTGTACATATACTTGGCGATATCAGAAAATGCTATCAGCGTTGCCTTAATTCGAGAAGAAGACAGGATACAGAAGCCAGTATACTACATTAGCAAGCGATTGACTGGGGCTGAAAGGATTTATCTGAAATTAGAAAAGTTGGCTTATTGCCTTGTTATTGCATCAAGAAAACTCCGACCGTATTTCCAGGCACATCCCATTATTGTTTACACCGACCAGCCGTTACGACAGGTCCTTTCGCGGCCTGAGACGTTTGGTAGGTTACTCAAGTGGAACATCAAACTGAGCCAGTTTGACATTACTTACACTCCAAGATGAGCCATTCAAGGACAAGTCCTAGCCGATTTCATAGCTGAATTTACCGTTCCAGAGGACTTGCCCGAAACCAGTGAATCTCCCGAATATGTCTGGAAGCTTTATACCGACGGTGCATCAAATGACCGGTGTTCGGGCGCTGGTATTGTACTTGAAACTCCTGAAGGCCGATCTATATGTTATGCTCTGAAGTTCAATTTCCATGCGACCAATAATGAAGCTGAATATGAAGCCCTCTTAGCTGGTTTGAAACTTGCTAGAGATTTGAGAATTATCGCTGTGGAGATTTATTGTGATTCACAGTTAGTTGTATGTCAAGTACGGGAAGGGTATCAAGCGAGAGATCGAAGGCTGGCTGCTTACTTAGCTCGAGTTCAGGAAGTACTGAATCAGTTTGATTATTATGCCATTTATTGTATACCTCGGGAACGCAACCAAAAAGCCGATTCATTGGCAAAGCTAGCCAGCATAGGTGAAGCTCAGCAAATGGGACTCATTACCGTAGAAGCGTTATCCTCCCCAAGCATTGACCGGGCAGAAATAGACTGGGTGTGTGAAACCGTCCCCGAAAAGGATTCATGGATGAGTCCACTCAGAAATTACGTTGAGCATGGAACCCTGCCGGAGCGCAGGAGTGAAAAGAGGAAAGTCCTTCGGAAGGCCTCGCGATTCACCATCCAGAACAGAATCATGTACAAAAGAGGGTACTCTGTTCCTTTACTCCGGTGTATCGCTCATGATGAAGTTAAATGAGTGTTGCGCGATGTACACGAGGGAGAATGTGGCGATCACACAGGGAGGCAAGCACTTGCCAAGAAAATACTTCGATACGGATATTACTGGCCTACTGTGAATCGCGACGCGTCGGATTATGCAAAGAAGTGTGATAAATGTCAAAAGCACGCTCGAATTCCTAGAGCCCCTCCTACCGAGATAACGCAAATGGTCAGCCAATGGCCGTTTGCAATATGGGGCATCGACATCATTGGTACTCTACCTCTGGCAAAAGGTGGTGCGAAATACGCCATCGTTGCAGTTGATTACTTTACAATGTGGGCTGAAGCTGAGGCTCTTGCTACCATAACGACGAAGAAAGTAATCAACTTTGAAGTCCGCAACATCATCTGCCGATTCGGTCTTCCACACACCATTATTACGGACAACGGAACCCAATTCGACAGTGCTGAATTTAAAGATTTCTACAAACGATTTCACATCCAAAAGAAATTCTCTGCAGTTGCACACCCTCAGGCAAACGGACAGATCGAAGCGGTTAATAAAGCTATAAAGTCCATTCTGAAAAAACGACTGGAAAAGGTCGGTGGAAAGTGGGTCGATGAACTTCATATGGCTTTATGGGCCTACCGAACAACCCACAAGACCGCGACCGGTCACACTCCATTCTCTCTCTCTTATGGTTCAGAAGCCGTTATTCCAGTTGAGCTAGAAGTACCTTCTCATCGCGTGACATACTATGATCCAAAGACAAATGCTATATTGCTTGCTGAATCTCTCGATCTACTACATGAGAAGCGTGAAGAGGCTGATTTGAGGGCAGCCGCGCATCGAAGTCGAGTCGCCCGATTGTACAACGCCAAGGTCCGCCCGCGAACCATTGAACTAGGCGATCTCATCCTGAAAAGAATTTATCCGGTTCCTTCGCATATGAAGCCGACCTGGGAAGGACCGTATATTATTGAACGAAGGCTCGGAGATGGCACATTCAAATTATCGACCGTTGACGGTCTTACTCTGCCAAGAGCCTGGAATAGCGAGAGTCTTCGTCGCTACTACACATGACAGGCTATGTTTATTCATTTAGTTTATTTTCCATTTTGCAATTTGTTTCTACATTTCGAAATTAGAATTTGTAATAAGGAAACTGACTTTTCCATACTTTCTTATTTCAGCAATAAAATGCAATCTCTTCGAGCCAGAGCTGTGATTTACTTGAAATGCTTCATATGATCATCACTACGCACGGAGAGCTAAGTTACACAATACAGTGGAATTTATTCAAATATGGAGTGACTGTGATGCAACCGGTCACTCGCTAGGTGAAACCCGAGCTCGAGGACAAGCCATCACATCAAAGTCAAAAAACGGATTGATACACGACAATCCCTCACTTAACTCCTAGTTCCCAGAATGCGAACTGGAGTATTAAATACGTCTGCGAAGAGGGTGGATCCGTCCTCCTAACGACTTCGTCCGTATCTGAACCAAGTTTGAGGAGGGTGGACCCGTCCATCTAACGACCTCACTTGTTAACTCAGGGTGGATGTGATCCGACCATCCATGATCCTGATACACCTTTCGTTCCCAGAGTGCGAGCGAAATCCAAAAACATACAGCATGTGTTACTGACCGTCTGCTTTACAACTCTGAACTCCCAGAGTGCGAGTCAGAGTATAAACATCAACTCCAAACTCCCAGAGTGCGAGTCGGAGTATAAACATCTACTCCGAATTCCCAGAGTGTGAAACGGAGTATAAACATCAACTCCGAACTCCCAGAGTGCGAGTCGGAGTATAAACATCAACTTCGGATTCCCAGAGTGAACTCTGGATTCCCAGAGTGCGAAACGGAGTATAAACATCAACTCCGGATTCCCAGAGTGCGAAACGGAGTATAAACATCAACTCCGAACTCCCAGAGTGCGAGTCGGAGTATAAACATCAACTCGGGATTCCCAGAGTGCGAAACGGAGTATAAACATCAACTCCAGATTTCCAGAGTGCGAAACGGAGTATAAACATCAACTTCAAGTTCCCAGAGCGTGAATTGAAGTATAAATATCAACTCCGAACTCCCAGAGTGTGAGTCGGAGTACAAATGTCGATTCCGAGTCCCCAGAGCGCGGACGCATGATTTAAACTTAAACTGGCGTGACCAACCGCCAATAAACAAATGAGAATCCCCGAAGTGCGGATATGATCGTCGACAATCGGACAAGCGTGAATCAACCGCTCAATCTCCGCATGTCTTAGACATCCATTCAGTGGCACTAGACTCAACATGTTATAAGTGAGAAACAACCGCTGACTGATGTTCTACAACCCATCCCCGAGACTGCGGGGCAGGACGTAAGCATCGACCATTGACTGAAGCGATGCGATGTCAAAATTCAACTCGCTTCCCAGTTGCGAACCATGTCCGCAGTTTCCAGACTTGGTGCAAAAAGAAAAACTTGACTCGGGAGCTGGAACTTTACAAGTGCATTTCAAACATTGAAACACTTAAGCAAATACACGAGAAGCTAAAAAAAGAAAAGTTTCATTTCTACTATTTATGAAAGAAATTCGTGTACAAGTTTGTTCCAAAATATTCTTACTAGCAGGGGCCGAACCCGCATCTATACACGGCCAATAAAATGCAAGTCAAAATAAACCGGGGAAGCATGTCTAATCTTTCTTCGTCCTCGGCTTCCTTCTCGGTGTAGACCCACTGGAGCTGCCACTATTTTTCCTCTTTGAGCCTTTGCCTTTTGGTGGTCGATCTCCAGGCGATGGCATAATCTCGACATTATCCTCCGAGCTTGAGTGATTAGGGATGCTTCCTGCGGGCGGAGTCGGAGGAACAGGATCAAGTACAGAAGGTGGAATGGGCACGCTGGTGATGAAAACAGTACCACCGGGAGATATCATTCTAAGCGGGGCTGGTCCCGGTGCTGCCATCCCACCTCCAAAACTGCCACCATGAGCCGCTGCTTCCATTTCAACGTCAATTTGGGCGAACATCTCCTCTTCAGTAACTGCTCGAGCCCCGCAGGGGGCATCAGTAGATGGCAGTGAAGAACTTGTAGCAGGAGCTTCTCCACCCATAACAAATGGCAGGTCGGCAAGAGGATCGCCATAACGGTGAAATAGTTCTTCCATCAGCTGCTCATTAAACACAAGCGTGCTTCCTTGTGTATCATCAAGTGGGGCAGTTGTAGTTACAGTGATCGATTAGGTAACAATAGCCTCCTGCGTCTGATATGATTCTTGAGTAACAGGAGGCCCGACAGGTGCAGCATCGATCACTGGACAAAGAATAAGAGAACTATTAGAACTTAACTCGAGTGAAGATTTCGACATAAGACAGATATGTGGAATGTCCAGAATACGTTCCTCATTTTGACTTGTAGGCGGCAGAACGGCTTCAGTAACTTGCACTGTAGCCGGAGACATCTGCGGCTGATCCGGATTGTAGGCATGAACAACTTGGGGATCGACCGCAAACGAGGATTCGGGCTGGGTTAACGCTGGAACTTCAAGACTGGCCTCATGATGGTCAACTCCTGAACCCTCTCCTACTTCGAAGTGCTGGGCGCCGAGTCTTTCCTATTCATGCAGAATCATTGACTCGTGAAGAATCTTCCTTTCGTCTTCATTTAGAATGCGATTCTCGAGTTCAAACTCATCCACAAACTCACCCAGATGCGCCTCCTTCTCTTCTTCAACTAATCAGCCCCAAGCGTTGTCTAGATGCACCGGATAATCATCGAGCCAGGCTAGACCGCTGTGCCTCAGCACGTTAGCGTTGTAAACAACGAGAAGGTCTTCGATATCAGCCTCTAGCCTGGACTCGGCCGACTTCACTTTCTCCTCAACCTCAGTCTCCACCTTGCGGACTTTAGCCACAGCCGCATCCCGTTCACCCCTAAGCAGAACAGCTTGTTCGCATGCCTCCTGGGCTGTGTTGTTTGCATCATCCCTTTCCTTGGCCATGTCGGAAAATTTGGCCTTGAGCTCGTTAAGTTCCTTGACCGCCGCATCTCGTTCGGTGGTAACTGTAGTATTCCATGGCCCATCTCCTCCACCAAGGAAACATGTGTCTGCCTCAACCTCTCCATTGCCACATTCGCTTCGTCAGCTTTTTTGGTGGCCTTAATTTCAGATTTCTGAGAAGACTCGGCCCCAGTAGTGAGCACTTGAATGATCCGGGCCCTTTGGACGAGTTCGGTCTCCATTTTCTCAAGTGCTTGGGCTCGCTCAAAGGCCACCTTAGAAGCTTTCTCTGCAGCCTTTACCCACTCTCTATACTGGGTGTAGATGTCATGAACGTAATCATGCATCGTGTTTTCCACTCCATATGGGGTTCTTTTTAGGTGTGGTAGGAAGACGTAGCCATCGAAGCAGATGTTCGGGAACTCCTTCCTCATCTGAGCCAATTTAATGGCTCCTTCTCCTGTGGGCTCAGTTGGGACCTGCTCTACAATTATGGAGGCCGTGGTTTCGACTCTCTGGAGATGAGTCTCGGATCTAGAAGTGTGAGAAGCTGGCCTATGACGTGGAGGCTTTGGTGGATGTGGAACAAGAACAGGAGGTGGAGATGGAAGTCTAAGAGGAGGAGAGCAAGATCTAGATCGATGTCTGTATTCTCTGTCCCTGTCACGCCCATACCTATCTTGGTTAGAGTACTCACGATCGCGGTCTCTATCTGAGTCTCTCCTGCGGAAATCATAATAGGTAGAAGACTTTCGGGCCGAGCGAAGAATCCCGAGCATTGATCCTCTTCCGGACATTGTACCTGAAAATGTGAGACAAAGGAAAAGTTAGCGATTTCTTAGGTTGGACGATTTACAGTTATGAATCATGTAGTGCAGTAAAGTGTATGCATGTGCAACCCCCCGAACAACCGGAAATGTCGGCCGCACTCATAGCAAGCAACCCGCTCAGTTCAAGAGCATTGTCAAGCTCCTCCATCCCGGTGTCGTGTTGAGACGACACATAATCCGGAATCGGAATATCAGCAAGCCCTTCAGAAGGATTCTCTACTTGCGGGGGAGGAGCCTCCGAAATTCTAATCCCCGGGACGGGCAAGGACACAACCACGGATTTTAATCTCACGGATTTAGAACGCTTGTGAGCAACTGCCTTGCCTTTTCTCCTTCCTCCTGAATCCTGGACATCGGAAGAAGGCCCAGCTTGGAGCTCGTTATCAGTAGGCGTTCTCTTCGAGTCAACTTCTTCAGCTATTACGACTCCGGGCGCCTTGCGCTTCACCCGTTTCTTCGAGACCGCTCTAAGTGTCCCTTCCAGCCTTATGCTCTGCCTCCGCTTAATCAGCCCGACAGTCCTCAAGTTTCCGTCGATCAGAACCAAGTCGATATGCCTCTCTTCGCCCGGAACTGCTTGGAGGATCCGAACTAGCTCTCTAAAATATCCACCATCGGGTCGAGAAATTGCGGCTGTAAAAGAAGAGAAGTATGTCAGTTTTGAAGTCGATTATTATTATCTCGATAATTCAAGAGAAAGATTGCAACGCTTACGTCTATCCAACAATCGCCTAGCAAATCCAGGGGGGCACCGAACGTAGAACCATTCAGTTTTAAAGTAACTTAGCCTTCCCCAGGAGCCCGTTACAATTTGGCAGTTCCTGACCGCTTCCAAGAAGGTGAAAGAAGGGTTGTCTCCATGACTCTTAATGTTAAATAGATATCTAATCTCGATCGGCTTTGGCAGTCGAAAGAGAATCTCCATAAACAGAATGAAGGTGCTATTCAACAAAGCGTATCCGTTGGGGTGTAGCAGGGATGGAGCTATTCCAAGGAATGATAACATCTCCCTTATATATTGATTGAAAGGAGGGAGTGTCCCCGCTGTGCAAGCGTGACGGTTGAAGGCAGTAAACCCCTCCGGGGGATCATGTGGCCTGTCATTTGGCCCAGGCAGTAACACGTCGTCGAGCGACAAGCCATGCCTTAAACAAATCCGTCCCAGCATATCTTCGGAGATACCAAACGGCACAGAATCTTGTGGATGACAAATGAACCGGGCGTTTGGAAGCTCGTCCGGAGCTTGGTCTATAACTTCGGCTTTAATGACTGGTATCTTGATGGTTGAAGGAATTAAACTCGGGAGTTCCTGCTGCTGTGAACTTGAGGGTTCCATGACTAACTAGCTTATGAAAAATCATTGTTAAACAGACAATAACGCTCGTGCAACCCCCAGTGTAAAGTGTGTGAGTGTGTTGTGCAGTGCAGTACTGTATATCACTTGAGAAGTTCTACAGAATTGGAGAAAGCATGTAAATGATGAGACTTTGAAATTCAGTCGGAATGACCGTCATCGCTGACCGTCACAACCGTGCCATCCAGAAAGTAGGAATCAATCCAAGTGAAAGTTTGTTAAATTTTTGTTAGAGTTGAAGTTCCATCGACGAGCTTCGAAGGGAAATCAAATATGCAGTTCAACGGTTAAGTCCAATTATGACAAATTGAAGCTCGTCGGAGTTAGATGTTCAAAATGCCCAAGAGTTTTCAATATCATCGAAGTTAGGTTCATTGTCAATCGTCAAAGTTCAAGTTCACACCGGTCCATGAGGTTGTTCGTATCCATCAAGGATACAGGTTCAAGTTCGTATCGATCGTCAGGTTCGTATCGATCGTTCGTGTTCAAGTTCGCATCGATCGTTCAGAGACAATTTCGTATGGATCCCATGACACGTAGTTCGTATCGATCAGGAAACATCTGCTTCATATCGATCCAATATCATCTGCTTCGTATCGATCTAATGTTGTCTACTTCGTATCGATCAATATCGTTTCAAAGCAACCGATGCTAAATGATTGTTCCATGATCGATACGAAGCCCAAAGCAAGGCAACGATACGAGATTTCCCATCAGAATCGATAAGAGGCAAGACAGATTCCTTTCTCGATTGATGCGAGGTCGTGGCCAAAAAACTGCCCACCAACTATTTTGAATCCGATGTCTCTTCTTCCCCAGATCGATTCGAACTTCATGTTTCCTTCCTCGACCTCGCAGATGATCTACTTCTCCGAACAATATTCGGACATGAATTCAAATGGAATGGCATGAGAATTTGGATCTCAGCGTTTTACGACTGGATTTGTTCAATTGATTACCTGATTTCGATAAATGGTTGAAGGGATTAAAGGTTTTGATTCGATTCGAAGGCAAAGAGCAGTTTTTTCCTTAGTCTCTGGAACGATACGAAAACGAAGAGTAAAGAGTAAAAAGTGAAAAGTGGCTAAGTCCACACTATTTATATGGACTTGAGCGTGAAGGAAAAAAACGATTCGCATCCCAGTAGATTCGACCGGTTGTAAAACATCACCACAGGATCGATTCGAACAAGCCATTCGAATCCATCAACCCTCAGATGACTGCTATTTCGTATCGATCATGGGACCTTTGTTCATATCCATTGAGCATTGCGCTATTCGAATCCATCAACACGAGCCTTTATCGAAGCGAACTTGCCAACGAAGGCTTTTCTGAGTCCCCCAAATCCATCGATATGAAACCACTATTCGTATCGATCATCTTCGACTCCACCTCTAGTACATCGATACGAACGATCTGTTCGAACCCGTCGATACGAATTGTCTATTCGTATCCAATGACACCAGATCCATCGATTCGAAATACACAACAGGGGCTGTTCTGAAGACATTGAACTCTATCGATACGAACAGCCGCTTCGTATCCATCGAAACCCCACATCCATCGATTCGAAATGCTCATTTCGTATCCATCAATGCAATGAATATTGATGCAAAAACAATGTTTCAACCTTCTACACCGATTCAGGAGTGGATCGATATGAAGGAAAAATCAAAAACGACTATCGAGCGTTGTTACAATTCGAATCTCACATCGGTTCAGGAGAGGATCGATATGGAATTCGATAAGGGATAAACTGACAACGACTCGTGAACGTACAAACGTCAACGAGAGTCAGATTAACATATATGCATATATGTCGGGATAATATTCATTATTCCAGATTTACAGGAATCGGAAACTCATTTGGTAACGATTACAACAACAAACGGCTAATCATTAGCATACATCAATCAGTTGCAACAATACAGGGTACAGTAGTTGACAGTCAACAGTTTACATTATCGAGAAAATCAATCGAAGATTATAACTTTCATCGAAAAGACGATAACTATTCAGAATGAAGATTGTAGCATTTCAAAGCACATCATGTTTCCACAAGATGTACTTTGGGGGGCAAATGTTATCCCGCCTTTTGGCAAGGCCGTGACACCAAGGAATTAACTAGTAACCAATGACGGTTCGTCTTAGAGATTGGTTATACACAGGCTCACTATGGATATTGATGAATTTTATTCGAGTCCGGATCGAGCTACAATCGACAAGACACGACGAGTGAGGCCATGAAAGTCATCATTCCAAATTTCAAGTCAATCCGAGTTCGTACGCTCAAGTTGCGATCGATGCAAAATGAAGGGAACAGCTCAGTTTTCGTACCGATAGCTAAGCCTCTATTCGCATCACTTTCGTATCGATCAGAACAATAGCGACCTCGCATTCGTCCTAGAGCCACTGTTCGAATCGATCGGTTCGAATCCATCAGGGAAGCCTACTTCGACTCGATTAGCTTCGCATCGATCTCCAAGCCTCTGTTCGACTTGATCGTGTTCGTATCCATCAGGAAGCCTTTGTTCAACTCGATTGAGTTCGTAACCACTAGGAAGCCTCTGTTCCACTCGATCAGCCAGTGACCACTTCACCTTCATCACCAGAGTCTACTTCGCATCCATCGCCTGAAGAGCTCTGTTCGAATCCATCGGGCTTCTATAGTTCGTATCCATCAGTTGACCTCACTTCGTATCCATCGAGGAACCACTGCTCGTATCCTTCGAAACCAGTTACTTCGTATCCATCGAGAAGTACTTGTTCGCATCGATCCACGTCATGGTTATTTGTATCGATCGATAGATAACAGTGTTCGAGTCCACCTGGCCACGTCAACTTCGTATCGATCAAATGGAGCCATTTCCAAGCGATACGAACAAGGCCACGCAGTCGAGTTACTCCATATGCTCTCCATCGACACGAAACAAGGGCCACATTCTATTGATTCGAACAACACAAGTGCCTCGATACGAACAGAGCGAAAGTCCTAGAATGACTCGATCGATTCAACGAAGAAGGTGACTCGATCCGGAGAATGCTCGCCATGTCACCACTTGATCACACGCAGCTATCGAGTCGAACGGGATCGAGTCGAAATGATGGAGTCGAACGAAATAGCCAATCGAAAGTCCTAATTCGTATCGATCATATCTCCAACTTGCATCGATCATATCTCATGATCTACAAGTCCAAATGCTATGAAATTTTCACAGCAGCTTACATACAACATGAAGAATGTTCCTGCCAAATTTCGACTCGATCGGAGCAAGTCTTGATCGATACGAAATTCGTTCGTATCAATCGCGGAAGGTAAAACTCCAACTTGCATCAATCATATCTCTTGATCTACAAGTCCAAATGATATGAAATTTTCACAGCAGCTTACATACAACATGAAGAATGTTCCTGCCAAATTTCGACTCGATCAGATTAAGTCTTGATCGATACGAAATTCGTTCGTATCAATCGCGGATGGAAAAACTCCAACTTGCATCGATCATATCTCTTGATCTACAAGTCCAAATGCTATGAAATATTCACAACAGCTTACATACAACATGAAGAATGTTCCTGCCAAATTTTGTCTCGATCGGAGCAAGTCTTGATCGATATGAAATTCGTTCGTATCGATCGCGGATGGAAAAACTCCAACTTGCATCGATCATATCTCATGATCTAAAAGTCCAAATGCTATGAAATTTTCACAGGAGCTTACATACAACATGAAGAATGTTCCTGCCAAATTTTGAATCGATTGGAGCAAGTCTTGATCGATATGAAATTCGTTCGTATCGATCACGGATCGAGTCGAAATCGCCTGGGATCTATCGCGTGGGCCCACCCACGTGCCAGAAGAAGTCTCCTGAGATCTGAGCGAGATATTTGCCTCCTACGCCTATAAATAGAGCCCCAGGGCATACAGAAAAGGGATCTTCTTCTTCTTTGAATTCGCCAACGCCCAGACTCTGCCGGATCCAGATCTAAACTCCATTGCTGCTGCTACCAACGAATTTCACTGCTGTAAATCATAATTATCTGATGTAACCCGCTGAATTCACTTGTAATCATCATAGAAACATCAATAAAGCAATCAACTTCATAGTGGACGTAGGCAATACGCCGAACCACTCTAAATTCTTGTGTTTCTGTGCGTTCTTATTACTTTCATTACCTGTTTTGGAGTTTTTGTTAGATAATACTCTTTTTCCATTTAATTTCTTCACTTTATCTCTTCAAAATCTTCCGAAGAGTGTTGTGCCCAATTTTGGTACAAACACCACCAATCTTCTATACATTTCTGGATTTTCAAATAATTTTCCTTCTTTTGTTAGTTGCATATTTGGAATTATTGGAGTACTACATGGTTTTGATCCTGCTTTCCTGTTTCTTTTAGTAAGTCAAGCATATACTTTCTTTGAGATAAGAGAATACCTTTGTTACTCCTTATAACCTCAACACCTAAAAAGTATTTTAGTTCTCCCAAATATGTTGTGTGAAACAGAGTATGAATAAATTGTTTAAGAGACTCAATCCCTATTATGTTGCTTCCTGTAATAACAATATCATCCACATAAACAACTAGCAAAATAATTCCATTCTCTAAATTTTTATAGAACACTGAGTGATCTAATTTGCTTTTCTTCAAACCAAAATTCTCAATAGCTTGACTAAATTTTCCAAACCAAGCACGAGGACTTTGTTTTAGTCCATATAAAGTTTTTTTAAGATGACATACTAAACCAGTCTCCCCGTGAGCAACAAAGCCAGGTGGTTGCTCCCTATATACTTCCTCTTTAAGGTCGCCATGAAGAAAAGCATTTTTAATATCAAGTTGATGTAAAGACCAGTCATATGTAACAACAAGAGAAATAAATAATCGTATCGACGTTAATTTTGCAACGGGAGAAAATGTTTCAGAATAATCCACTCCATAAGTTTGAGCAAATCCTTTCGCAACTAATCGAGCTTTTAAACGAGCAACTAATCCATTTGGATTAACTTTCACAGAGAATACCCATTTGCATCCTATAGCTTTCTTACCAATAGGTAATTTTACTAAATCCCATGTATTATTAAACTCCAAAGCATTCATTTCATCAATCATTGCTTTTCTCCAACCAAGAATAGATAGGGCTTTAGTAACAGATTTAGGAATTGAAATTGAGTCAAGAGAAGTAATGAACAAATATGAAGAAGTGAATAAGTTATTATATGAGACAAACGATGAGATAGGGAAAGTACATTTGCGTTTTCCTTTTCTCAAAGCAATTGGGAGATCTAAATCAGAGGAAGTGATTATGTTTTGTTCAGTAATGGGATCAACTAGAGGAGATATATTAGAGATATCGGTATTTTGGTCATAAGATGTTTCAAAGTTTTGGGTGGATGAGTCAATAGGAACAGTTTGAGTAGGATATATAAAAAAATCATCACTGTCTTGAATAAGAGAAGTAGTGGTAGAATCAGATTTTGAAAAGAAAGGTGTATTTTCGAAAAAGTTGACATCAATGGAGACTATATACTTATTAAGACTAGGACAAAAACAAGGATATCCTTTTTGAAGTCGTGAATAGCCAACAAAAATACATTTCAAAGATTTTGGATCAAGTTTAGTTATTTGTGGCCTTACATCTCTAATAAAGCAAGTACTACCAAAATTTTTAGGACTAACAGAGAATAAAGGTTTGTTGGGGAACAAAACTTTATATGGAATTTCCCAATTAAGTATGGAAGATGGCATACGATTTATGAGAAAGCAGGCTGTAGAAAATGCATCGGCTTAGAAATATTTAGGAACATTCATTGAAAATAAAAGAGCACGTGCAGTTTCAAGAAGATGTCTATTTTTTCTTTCTGCCACACCATTTTGTGATGGAGTGTCAACACACGATCTTTCGTGAAGTATTCCATGCTGAGTCATATAAGAGTGAAATATAGCAGATGTATATTCTTTAGCATTATCACTTCGTAATGTACGAATGCAAGTATTAAATTGATTTTTGATTTCAGCACAGAAGTCAGAGAATATAGAAAATAATTCAGATCGATTTTTCATAAGATAAAGCCAAGTTGTACGAGAATAATCGTCTACAAATGTAACAAAATATATGAATCCAGATTTAGACAAAATTGAGCAAGGGCCCCAAATATCAGAATGTACAAGTTCAAAAGGAGCACTAGCACGTTTATTAATTCTAAGACTTGTACCATGATGATGATGTTTAGCAAACTGACATGCTTCACAATCTAGTATAGATAAAGAACTGTATTGAGGACATAGCTTCTTGAGAAGAGAAAGAGATGGGTGGCCTAACTGATAACGAGTCTTGAGGGCGGAGGTGATACTTGAACAAGTTATGGAAGGTGACGAATCAAGAATATACAGCCCTCCAGACTCATGCCCCTTACCAATAATCTACTTCGTTGTTAGATCCTGAAAAACACAATGATTTGAAAAAAAAAGATATGGAACAATTTAGATTCCGAGTGATCTGACTAACGGAAAGTAAATTGAAAGATAATGTTGGAAAATGTAAGATAGAGGGTAAAGATAGGAGTAGGATTAACAACCCTGGTCCCTTGGACATAAGAAAGAGATCCATCGACTAAAATAACTGAACGATTGGAAGTGTTTGAATGATAGTTCGAAAAGAGTGAGGAATTACCTGTCATATGATCAGTAGCACCTGAATCAATGACCCATCTATTTCCTGAATTAGCTAGAGCAGTTACTGATGAGGAGTCCTATGAAGTTTCTTGATGTTTTAGGAATTTAGCAAACTCATCGATATAATCATGCATTGTCTTATTACCAGAGGTTCCAGGGATATGATCATTGAAATCATTAGTTCCCAAAATTTGACTAGCCCTAATATTTGTTTGTCCAGCGTTAAATTGACCCAAGTTATTGCTTGCAAAATTTGAATTTGCAATTTTCCTACTACCTCCAAACTGCCATGTTCCAGACCGACTAGAACCAAACTGACCAGTGCCACTTCCATTATGAATACTAGATTGCCTCTACATATTTTTATACTGAAGTTTTCTGCATTCCAATTTAGTATGCCCAGTTTTTTTACAGTAGTTACATACAACATTTCGAAAATCAGTTTTGCTCAAGTTCTGATTTTTCCAATTCATATTCCTAGTGACAAGAGCATTTTTGTGAACAGAGTTATTACCAGAAGAAGCCAAGTTCTCTGCTCGAAGAAGTCGACTAAACACATCCTGTAACGAAGACATATCAGTTCCAAACAGGATTTGAGCTTTGGCAGAATCAAAATCAGAAGGCAATCCACCAAGGAAACTCATGATCGCCATCTGCTTGCGCTGCTTTTGTTGGACCTTTATGTCTGAACTTAAGGGCAAAAGCAAGTTAAACTCCTCATAGGTCTTCTTGAAATTCATGAAGTATGTCATCAATGATTGTTCATTCTTTTTAACACGGTAGAAAGATTTGTAGACCTCGTACATTCGAGACAGATTTCCTTTTCCAGAGTATAAAAATTCCATATAATCTAATAACTCTTTAACGAATTCGCAGTGGTTAACTAAGTCAATTACCTCATTATCAATCGAATTTCAAATTTGAAGGAAGAGGCGAGCATCGTCACGAAACCAATTCAGATGAGCTTTCTCAGTTGAATCTGGTCGTGGTGGGTCATCACTCAGATGATTATCTTTCTCAATGCTCCTGAGATAAATGCGCACAGTTTTGCTCCAGTCTAGGTAGTTGGCTCTGTTTAACTTGTGGTCAGTAATTTTTGATAATATCGGCACGACGTCCATCACCATCGATACTTTTTCTTCACCCATTTAAGCCGAGAAGAAAACCAAAAACTTGATAAAAAATCCCCAAAATTGACGCAGAGAAGAAGACCAAGGTTTTGGAAACAAAGATCGAATTTTCTGAGAGGAAACTTCGGATAATTCTGAAGCAGATTGAATACGATATTTAAAGAAAGGAAGGAAAACCTTGGTTTGATTTATTTTCTGATTTGAGATACGAGATTGAATACGATATTCAATACCTAACTTTGAATTGATTTGAGATAATTTTCCGAGGCTTGCTCTGATACCATGTTAATTGGTAAGGTATTGAATATCATTCATGAAAACAAACATAGAAGAGAAAGCAAAAGCAGCTTATTTGATTGATACTTATTTTGATTGATTTACAAGGAGAGGTGTTTATATATACACACCAAATAGTTAAAACAGGAAAGTTTATAATAGGAAAGGCAATCAACGGAAATAAGTAAATATGGAAAGGTAAGGTAAAATAGTAAACATAGAGTAAATCACCCTATATTTAACTTTACATTTATTTATAAAGGTGTTATTTAAGATTTTTAAATGGTATGTATAAATGAAGCAAGAAATTTTATTGATGAATTTTTGTGAAGTATTAAAGTCCTAAAGATGATTGATTTGCAAATGAAGCTTTGAAAAGAAAATTTCAAGTAGAATTTATGTAAGATTCTTTGAATGTATAATTTTAAAGAAAATAAATGATTTGGGAAATTTATTTTAGTAATATATTTGAATATAAATTAGAATTTGAGAACTTAAGTTCCGGGTTGAAATTTGAGTTCAAGAGATTTTGGAATATAGTACTAATATTATTTGGAAGTATTTTGGATATATATTCTCAAATGTGATTTGAAAGAATTGTTTTAAAAGAATTTTAAAGGTAATAAGTTATGTACTCCACTGTTCTGTCGCTGGAAAATAATTTCGGTGATGAGTGCACGCATCATCGATGTTCATTTTCGAGTTTCAAAGTGGGAAGGCCACTGTAGTAGTTTTACTACACCTTTGTTTTGATAAAAAATCTTAATTTTAATTTAAAAATGTGATTGGATATATAAAGCTATGAGTGTGTGTGTGTGTTATTTCGTATGATTTGAAATAAACCCGGCATCAGTTCTTAAGTTTCTATAACTTATAGAATTCAATTATGGTAATGAATGTAATCTTGACTATATTAATAATTGAAAACTTCTAAAATGAGAAATAAGAAAATTAGATGCTAAGTGATTAATGAAATATATAAGAAATTGGAAATTTATAACTTGTAAATCAGAATATATGAAATATTGAACATTTTGTTAACTAAAATGAATAAGGTAAACTTGTGTAACATTCAATTATGTTCTATAAACATATATATAACTTACCTGAAATGTTTAAAAAGTTGAAATGTTAAATAGGAATATGTAATAGAATATTTTACAAGTAAAACTTAAGTAATGGAAGTGTTCAATGAAATTATTTCTATAAATAAGTATTTTGATGTACAAGAAATGGTATAAACGTAAGAATAATGTGAAATAAACTGCAATAAAATGTATGTAATACTTAAATAATGAATTCATTGATTATTTTAGATAATAAAAGTGAAATATTTGTGTAAGTACATGAAAGAAAAAGAAAAAGGACATTATATGAATTAATGGAAATAAATAAAAAGGTAAATAACGATGTAAAAAGAAACCAATTGAATAAACTTAAATAATGCATCGAAATTCTTGGTTGTTTCGCCTTATGGGATGTTTGGAAAAGGAAACTTCTAGTTTTTTAAGGTTGTATGGATAAGCTATTGAGTAATTATCCAAGGTAGTTGAGCATAGGGTACACTTGATGGTTATTATAACGACCCAGAATTTCGGTCATTTTGAATTCAGATATTTAATTGATTTTAAATATTCAAAATTAAATTTTATAAGTTGAATAACATATATTTCGAATATAAGTATTAATTGGATAATTAAATTGTTAATTTAATATTTGAAATTGCAAAAATATTTTGATTTTGAATTACTTGTAAATGAAAATGATTTATAAAGTTGAATTAAATTTTATATAAATTAGAATGATGTTAGAGAACATTTGGAATTGAATTAAAAGTTAATTTATAGAAATTGGAAATTTTAATATTTAATTAACGTGTAAAAATAGTCATTTTTGACACTGTTTCTGATTTCGAAGAAACTAGTTTCATTGGATCCGTAATGCTATATTATTGTAGGATTTCAAATTTGTGTCAATTGGACTTACGGTTTGGTCGTGCGAAGTTGAAACGCGTATAAATTTATTTAAGTAAATTTTAATTAAAATAATTCGATTCAAAAACCTATCTTCCAAATATGCTGGAATTGGCTCACGATATATATTCCATTGTGTTCGGAATAGGGGTAAAACATTATAAACGCCAGGCGACATGCTTCGATCAAAGTTCGAAATATTTTGGGGTGAATGGTGTTTTGAAATTTTATATAAAAGGCCATTCCATCTTCACATTTGCAAACCCCCTCTCTCTCTAACCCTAACCCTAATTGGAGCCGACACCACCCCTATTTTCAATGGCCAGGAACATCCCAACTTCCCTACCTTCGATCTCTCCATCCACGCAATAATAGCCAGCGACCCCTAAATGAAAAATGTATAGCATGTCGAGATCTATATTTCAACGGTCACGATTGAATTCAAGGCAGTGGATCAACGACAAATGTTGTCAAAGTCCGACCGTTCAATCATGTTTTTCGAGGTCTAAACGCAACCGAGTTCCACGAGATCGTGGTCTGGGGGGGAAGCTCGTGTAGGCGCTCGTGGTGGCAGGCCCTGATCAACGTCTTAGCGTTCGTGGAGGGAGCGACCAAGGCAAAGTCGAACGTAAGTTGGTTTCATGATTTCCTGATGCTTGAACGCGTAAGAGAAGAAGATGCAAGTGGCCACGAACTGCTCTTGGAAAATCAACGGTCGAGATTAAGGTTAAAAATAAAAATAAAAAGGTAAAAAGAATTTGTAAATAAATTATATTATAAAATCGTGTAATCTTATAATTGCAATAACTTCTTCATATTAGGTCGAAATCGGACGAAACAAGTTGCATCGGGTTTGTTTTGACAAAAACTATGTGATAGTGCTAGATTAGAATTGATTGGGGCTAGTGAAAATTTTGGGTAAAATTAAACGCTCATTTAATTTTATTCAGAATAAAACGCTGCAATGACTATTGGAATCAAAGTGAGTACAACTCACTCTTTCTGACTCGCTTATATTTTTATATAATTGAGAATAAATTTATTTTATACTGATTGATGATTGTTTGGATGATATATGATATATTATATATATATTGATTGGTTTCGATATATTCCTGCCTATTGGAGCAGATGAGACCCAATATGTTCCCGTGTATGAGCGGATGACCTTTTGTACGAGCATCTGCCTCGAAGCAGACATTGTACATATTTTCTCATATGTATATTTGTTGCAGGTAACAAGTTGGAAGGGTCCAACTGGATTCCTCACCCGTGTTGATTTTTATTTACATATATTGTTATATATGTTGTTATCATATGATATATGATATTTGGATGCTATGATGGATATGATTGATGTGAATCACCTTATTTAGTGCTGTTGTAGCATTGGGCCATATTTTGGAATTTTAAAAATATTAAAGTGATGATTTCAAATTAAAAAGGCCGTTTAAGTGATTTTTGAAGTTATATAATTTTAAATAATGCGTTGTAAATTATTAGAAGAAGAACTTTATTTTAATGGAAACGAAATATGATTTTTGAAATATGGAGTTAACAATTTTGTAAAATAAGTTAAAATTAGAATTTTGGACTTATTATAAATGGTTTATATATAAGATTTATAAAATTGATATTTTATAAAAAAAGTGATGGAATTATAAAGGAGTTTTATAAGTTTTAAAATGAATTATAATTGAATCTTATAAGTAAATAAGATTTATAAATTTATGTAGTTATAAAAGGAATGAATTTGTAATACGAGATTTATAAGTAAATGAACTTATAATTGGATTTTGGCACATAAATGAGATATAAATGGAATTGGTTAATAAAGGAATTTTATAAATGGAAGTTTTTATAAAATATAAATAGAATTTATAAACATTGTTTTATAAATCCGAAATCAACTTATTTTGATAAGTTAAATATGAAAGTTTATTAAAGGGATTTTATTCACGATTTTGGACAGTGGATAATCCTTTTAATTAAATATGTAGAAGTAATGAATTGGGTAAAGGAATTATATTCATGATTTTGGACAGTGAATAATCTTTTAATTAAATAAATGTTTTGGGAAGCGATATTTTAAAATGAAGTTTGAATGGTTTGAAAATAAGGTAAAATGTGAATTCACTTATTATTAAAATAAGTATATGAAAATGTTTTCCAAATAGTGAAATATTGAAATGGTTTTGGAATTATATCTTTTTAGAAGATAATTTGAAGTGAATATTTGGAAAGTGATTTAATCAATAAATGATTAATTAAAAGGGCCTAGTGATTACTTACGGTGCTAAATATTTGTTTGTTTGCTTTGATAGTTAAATAACCGACTATCAAATTTGGCCATTTTAGTTTCTCGATTTGATGTGGAAACTATTTAGTCGTACACTTAGTACGTAGCCATCTATGTAGGCTTGATTATCGTTTGTGTTGAGGATGTTGATTCGTGTAGTGTGGAGTGGTTACTCTAACCTATCAAGCTTCCTTCTTGACCGAAGGATAGCAAGTTGAAAGTTGAAGACGTGATAAGTCTATGAGACTTAGTTTCTTTGTGAGGTTGAGAAACGCTTTTGCATTGTTGGTGCGAAGAGATCGGGATCGGATTTATCTGAAAACCACTTCGGACCAACGTATATGCGTTCGATTGCGCAAGTTGTGATGATATTGATATTTAGGATTTTCATAGTGGAGTACTGCTTGTTGATCATTTGGGGTTAAAATCCCAATATACATCTAGTAGCAGTAGTCTCTTCGTTATAAAATATCCAATGCAAGGACTATTCGCTACTAATCCTAAGGATTTCCCGATAGGATGTGGTAGGAAAGTACCTTCGTTTTTCCTATTCATGGACAACTTATATGGACGAGTGTTTGACATTGCATTTCTAAGGTTACGTACATTGGTATTTACAAACGTACATCAGTAGTGGTGGAAAAGGAAACATCTCTTAGCTTAACACCCTCCTTGAGACGTACGAGCTCAAGGGTTGTATTTTTGTGGAAGGAAATTAGTAGTCAACGGAAATGGAAATGTGACATTCAAAATGATGTGATATGTGATTTATGAAAGGTAATCGTTACCTCATGCCTAATCAACCGGAAATGACCAAAACAAAGTTAGATGCGGCAAGGCTAAGTGGGTAATTCCCAATTAGGGTATGATCATCCTCTTCTAGATATATTTCTTCCCGCTATGACGTTCGGGATGTAAATTAATGTGGTTTGTATGCTATGAGGGCCCTCGGAAAGGTTGGTAACGACTGGGGGATGATATATTCGGTACTACCTAGCTATAGAGGTGGGTCGGTCTTGTGTTGGTATAGGTTCCTTTGTGATGTTCCTCGGTATATCCCTCTAGAGATGTACTACTGGAAGGTAGTCCCTTTACTTAGTCATTTGTAAGGAAATCCAAACTCCACTACGCGCCTACCATTTTGTTTTAGAGCCTAGTATGCTGGAATTTAATAATGGTAACAATTTCGGCTATTTTAATATTATTTGTGCAATAGACACTAGTATAATATTAGAGAATTTGATATGAATGGTTTTAGTTATCGTAAGGTAAAAACATGTCTGTGTTTTTGTGTGGGCGTGTCTTACGAGATACCTTTTTTTTAAAGGAAAAGTTTGGTAATTTAATAAATTCAGTTTGAGTGTGTTTCTCATGCTGGTTTACCAGACTGATCCGGGCATTCTTCCCTTTCAATGCTCGGGTCAGACCGAGTATATTTTCAGGTTTAGAGTTGGTGCTTTTGGTGCTTGAGCAGGCAAGCTGGAGATCTTCATATCGTATTCCCGTATATGTTATTTTCCGCTGCTTTGTTGTTTAAATTATCGGCAATTGTAAGGACAAGTTATTATAACTGTCTAGGTTGATGATTAGTGATTGATTGTTGGACTCTGATTGATGTATGTATATATAGTTTCTGTTTGGTAAAGATTATTGATATTATATTATATGTTTTCCGCTGCGATGTGAGATTCTGTATTCTTCTGTTTGGTTCTTTCTTCTCTCTTTCTTCTCTTCTCTTCTTCTCTCTTCTTTTCTTTCTCATGACTTTCCGTTAGTCTGTGCTTTTTGGGTCGGACATGTGTGGTTTATTGTCGATTCAAAGGGTACGGATTTGCGGGTCGTCACACGTGGTATCAGTGCTTAGATTTAGTATATTCCTAGGCTTTGATGTGTACTCAGTATAGATAGGGTCAGTAGCACCCTAAATTGAGTTTGAGTGTATTATTTATATGAGCGCGTATTTTTTAGTGATTATAAAAATGTTTTATATTGTGTTTACTTATCCGTTGAGTTGTTTATGCATTCTGGTCGGTACGTGGGACACCACATTGTCGATAGGGATTTCTAAACACTTAAACGAGGCAAGTCGACATAGTATTATTTTTAAACTGGGTATATGAAATAATTTTACCTCGATTATATTTTATATATAAAGGAATAATTTTTCAAAAATTATTATAGTGTATATAAATGGATTGGTTGGTTGTTTGAAAATGTAAATATATATAAGTTAATAAAAAACTAGTTGGACAATCTAAATAAAAGCAACAATTGTAAAAGAATAAATTTTATAAGCAAATGAATTATAAAGTATGGAATTATTATTAATATAATTTACAATTGTGAAATAATCTTATATATAAGAAATGAAACTAAATGAGTATATTATAAATATGAGTTATAAATAAAAATGGATTTAAATAATGAATTTAAGATTTTGAATCCCGTTGATTTTGACAGTTGTTTTTCAAAAATTTAAAGAGGTTATATTATTATAAATCTAAATAAGATAAATAAATTTGGAATGGATCTTATATAAGTATAAATTTATAAATGTGCTTTGTAAATAAAAAGGATTTTTAAAAGAATATAAAGCACTTAATTCACTAATGTTGCTGGAAAATAATAAGGGTGATGACTGCAGCATCATCAGTATCATTTTCTAGTTTCTGTGTGATGGATTTGCTACCATTAGTAAATTGAAAATTGAAGTTTTGTTGTGATAAACAAATTTGAATTTAAAATCCAAGTTGAAATTGATAAATATAAGTAAAATGAATTTGGACTTATAATATGAAATGAAATTTTTTAACTTTAGTAAAGTTAAATAAATTTGAGTTAGCATAATAAAATACATGATTTGAAATTTAACTAAAGGAAAGTTAAATAAATTGAATTGAATTTGAACTGGATTAGATAAGTTATTCAAATGGAAATTAAACTTAAGTGGTAAGTGATTATATAATATGAATTTGGAAGTTTAAATAAATAAGTTGTATAACTTATGAAATGGGAAAATATAAGTAAAACCAAATGTTAAAAGGGTTAAAAAAATTTGTTAAGCAAAATAAAATCTGAATTTGAATAGTGATATGAAATTTGACTTAAGTAAAAGTTAAATAAAATGACTTTAGAAATGAAATCTATGTTAATTTAAAAGGGAAATGATTTTTGAAAATGAAATTTAACTCAAGTAAAGAAAAAGAAACGAGATAATGAAATAAGTTAAATAAAATAGAATTTGAATTGAATTAGAAGGGACTTAAGTTGTATAGTGAAAGCAAATGTAAGTGAGAATGAAATAAACATAACTTAAGTAATGTTGAATGAAGTTGAAATTGATATTAACAATGAATTAATAAAGTGAAGTGATGAATATGAATATGAACTTGAGTTATATAATGAAATTCAACTTTAGTTGTAAAATTAATTAGCAATTGAATAATTGAATGAAAGTCAATTAGATATTAAACCAATTGAAATTAAATGTGTTAAAAAAATTGAATGTAAACGAAGTAAATATGAATGTTTGAGTGTAAAGTAAAGTAAATAAATTTGGTTACGTTGGATACGCATTGGTTGTTAGATGGATGATAGTTGATTAAATAGAAATTCATTAAGTGTTAATGGAATTGAATTAATGAAATTGAAAGCTAAATAATTGAATTTAAATTAGAAGTAAGTGAATCAAAATAGAGTTGAATTTGATTTAAATTGAAAGTGAACTAACTTGAATATAAATTAGTGAATGTAAACTAATTGAATACGAATAAATGAATGTTAGTAAATTCCAATGTTAGCGAATCAAATGTGAATAAACTGGAAATCAATTCAATGAATATTGATGAGAAATGAATGAATATTGATTTGGTTATGGATTGATTGGATAGAGATTGGTTTGTTGGATGTTAGTTGGATGATAGTTGTTTGATGGCTGAATTTGTTGCTTTTGATTGCATTTGCTATATTGGCATATATAGTTTTTATATTGGCATATGTTGTATATTGATATTACTTTATTTATACATGTTTCTCATTTGTTTGTTGAGTGTTTAGTAGGTGCGAATGGCGTATGATTCGCATTTGGAGCTCGCTTTCGCACTATATTAGCCGTATATGCTCGCTAAGGTACATATCTCGGATTACATATCGTACTTTTATATTTTTTCCCTGCGGGATGCCTCATCCTCGAAGATGAGATGTATATTTGCGAATATATATATATATATATTGTGATTTTTTTCCGGATCGAACCGCGTAAAGGAGGCTATGGCGAATTTTTTTTGAAAATTTAAGGCGTTAGAATTTTTTTTGAGGATTTTGGAAAATTTTTGATAACTAAAATTTTGATTTTGAGTTAAAAGTTAAACAATATTAGTGGGTTTTGAAAAGATAATTAAGTATGAATTTGAAAACTTAGAAAAGTTTTTATAAGAAGTTTAACTAATGGATTTTGGAAAAAGTTAAAAGACTTAAATAATGTTGGTAATCTAGTTTGAACAAGTTGTTTTGAAAAGTTAATGGATTTTGTGACTTTTTCTTACATGGTAATTTCGAGGACGAAATTCTTTTATGTAGGGGAGAATGTAACGACCCAGAATTTCGGTCATTTGGAATTCAGATATTTAATTGATTTTAAATATTCAAAAGTAAATTTTATAAGTTGAATAAATTATATTTCGAATATAAGTATTAATTGGATAATTAAATTGTTAATTTAATATTTGAAATTGCAGAAATATTTTGATTTTGAATTATATGTAAATGAAAATGATTTATAAAGTTGAATTAAATTCTATTCAAATTAGAATGATGTTAGAGAAATTTTGAAATTGAATTAAAAGTTAATTTATAGAAATTGGAAATTTTAATATTTAATTAACGTGTGAAAATAGTCATTTTTGACACTGTCTTGGATTTTGACGAAACATGTTTCATTGGATCCGTAATGCTATATTATTGTAGGATTTCAAATTTCATGTCAATCGGACTTACGGTTTGGTCGTGCGAAGCTGAAACACTTATAAATTTATTTAAGTAAATTTTAATTAAAATAATTCGATTCGAAAACCTATCTTCCAAATACGATGGAATTGGCTCCCAATTTATATTCTATTGTGTTCGGAATAGGAGTAAACATTATAATCGTCAAGCGGTACGCTTCGATTGGAGTTTGAAATATTTTCGGGTGAATAGTGTTTTGAAATTTTATATAAAAGGCTATTCCATCTTCAAATTTGCAAACCCCCTCTCTCTCTAACCCTAACCCTAATTGGAGCCGCTGCCACCCTTATTTTCAATGGCCAGAAACATCCCAACTTCCCTCCCTTCGATTTCTCCATCCATGCAATAATAGCCAGCGACCCCTAAATGAAAAAGGTAGAGCATGTTGAGATCTATATTTTCAACGGTCACGATCGAATTCAAGGCAGTGGATCAACGACAAATGCTGTTCAAAGTCCGGCCGTTCAATCACCTTTTTCGAGGTCTATACGCTGCCGAGTTCAATGAGATCGTGGTTGGGGGGAAGCTCGTGTAGGCGCTCGTGGTGGCAGGCCCTGATCAACGTCTCGACGTTCGTAGAGGGAGCGGCCAAGGCAAAGTCGAACGTGAGTTGGGTTCGTGGTTTCCTGATGCTCGAACGTGTAAGAGAAGAAGATGCGAGTGGCCACGATCTGCTCTTGGAAAATCAACGGCCGAGATTAAGGTTAAAAATAAAAAAAAAGTAAAAAGAATTTGTAAATAAATTATATTATAAAATCGTGTAATCTTATAATTACAATAACTTCTTTCTGCAAGGTCGAAATCGGACGAAACAAGTTGTATCGGGTTCATTTTGATGAACACTACGCGATAGAGCTAGATTGGAGTTGATTGGAGCTATTGAAAATTTTCGGTAAAATTAAACGCTCATTTAATTTTATTCGGAATAAAACGTTGCAACGACTATTGGAATCAAAGTGAGTACAACTCACTCTTTATGACCCGCTTATATTTTTATATAAGTGAGAATAAATTTATTTTATGCTAATTGATGATTATTTGGATGATATATGATATATTATATACATATATTGATTGGTTTGGATATATTCCTGCCTAGTGGAGCAGATGAGACCCGATACGTTCTCGTGTTTGAGCGGAAGACCTTTTGTACGCGCGTCTCCCTTGAAGCGGACATTATATATATTCTCTCATATGTATATTTGTTGCAGGTGACTGGTTGGAGGGATCCAACTGGATTCCTCACCAGTGTTGATTTTTATTTACAGATATTGTTATATATGCTGTTATCATATGATATTTGAATGCCATGATGGATATGATTGATGTGAATCACCTTATTTAGTGTTGTTGCAGCATTGGGCCATATTTTGGAATTTTAAAAATATTAAAGTGATGATTTCAAATTAAAAAGGCTGTTTAAGTGATTTTTGAAGTTATATAATTTTACATAATGCATTGTAAATTATTAAAAGAAGAAGTTTATTTAAATGGAAACGAAATATAATTTTTGAAATATGGAGTTAACTATTTTGTAAAATAAGTTAAAATGAGAAATTTGGACTTATTATAATTGGTTTATATATAAGATTTATAAAATTGATATTTTATAAATAAAAGTGATGGAATTATAAAGGAGTTTTATAAGTGTTAAAATGAAGTATAATTGAATCTTATAAGTAAATAAGATTTATAAGTTGATGAAGTTATAAAAGGAATGAATTTGTAATAAGAGATTTATAAGTAAATAAACTTATAATTGGATTTTGGCACATAAATGAGATATAAATGGATTTGGTTAATAAAGGAATTTTATAAATGGAAGTTTTTATAAAATATAAATAGAATTTATAAACATTGTTTTATAAATCCGAAATCAACTTATTTTGATAAGTTAAATATGAAAGTTTATTAAAGGGATTTTATTCACTATTTTGGACAGTGGATAATCCTTTTAATTAAATATGTAGAAGTAATGAATTGGGTAAAGGAATTATATTCACGATTTTGAACAGTGAATAACCTTTTAATTAAATAAATGTTTTGGGAAGTGATATTTTAAAATGAAGTTTGAATGGTTTGAAAATAAAGTAAACTGTGAATTCGCTTATTATTAAAATAAGTACATGGAAATGTTTTCCAAATAGTGAAATATTGAAAAGGTTTTGGAATTATATCTTTTTAGAAGATAATTTGAAGTGAATATTTGGAAAGTGATTTAATCAATAAATGATTAATTAAAAGGGGCTAGTGATTGCTTATGATACTAAATATTTGTTTGTTTTCTTTGATAGTTAAATAACCGACTATCAAATTTGGCCATTTTAGTTTCTCGATTTGATGTGGAAACTGTTTAGTCGTACACTTAGTAGTAGCCATCTGTGTACGCCTAATTATCGTTTGTGTTAAGGATGTTGATTCGTGTAGTGCAGAGTGATTACTCCAATCTATCGAGCTTCCTTCTTGGCCGAAGGATAGCAAGTTGAAAGTTGGAGACGTGATAAGTCAATGAGACTTAGTTTCTATGTGAAGTTGAGAAACGCTTTTGCATTGTTGGTGCGAAGAGACCGAGATCAGATTTATCTAAAAACCACTTCGGACCAACGTATATGCGTTTGATTGCGCATGTTGTGATGATATTGATATTTAGGATTTTCAAAGTGGAGGACTGATTGTTGATCATTTGGGGTTAAAATCCCAATATACATCTAGTAGCAGTAGTCTCTTTGTTATGAATTGGATGAGCCTCAAGGCTACACAAAACAAGAGATGAACATGAATTTGATTCACGATCTCGAATCTCACAAGTACACAAAGTCTCGAGATCATTCCATTCGGATATCATCGTGAAAACAACCGCTTGTTGCTTACGACTAAGGGCATCGGCAACATGATTTCCCTTTCCGAGAGTATAAAGAATATCAAGATCATAAGATGCAAGGAACTCGAGCCAACGTTGTTGATGCAAATTAAGTTCCTTTTGAGAAAATAAATACTTCAAAGATTTATGATCGGTGTAGAGAACAAATTTCTCTCCCAAAAGATAACGATGCCAAATTCTAAAAGCGAAAACAATGGCCGCGAGCACTAGATCATGAGTGGCATATCTAGTCTCGGCGGGCTTTAATTGCCTATAAGCATAAGCGATAACACGTTCCCTTTTGCATGAGAACGGCACCCAAACCAATACGACTAGTATCGGTATAAACAATAAAGTCTTGATTCCCTTCGGGAATCGCAAGAATAAAAACCTCGGAAAAGAGTTCTTTTAAATGATCCTCTTTCCCGAAAGGCTAAGACTTTCAAAATTCTAATTAACTTTGTGTAATCATCTTTTTAGAAAAATTTACTTTTTACAAGTCAATTTATTGTGTCTGACTGTCTCATCATAGCGTTTAGGAGATTCCTATCGATAACGTTGATCAAGCGCATCGACCAGAATTCTTAAAGCGCTTAATGGGCAAAACAACACAAAATCATCTTTTATATGATAAACATGCCTCTTATAAAATTTACAAATATTCTTTGCTCGTTTTAAGAACAAAATTCAATCATACTTATAAATATCTTATTAAAAAGATTTGCAAATTTTCAATTGTTGTTTTCATACATAATCAATAAAAACAAGGATGGTCTTATCGAGATATTCGCAGAATACTCGATTCATAAGATGGATGAAATAAGCTGAACAAACTGAATGACATCGCGGATCACTCATAAGAATCATAACGAGT
This sequence comes from Allium fistulosum, assembly GCA_030737815.1. Lineage (NCBI taxonomy): Eukaryota > Viridiplantae > Streptophyta > Magnoliopsida > Asparagales > Amaryllidaceae > Allium > Allium fistulosum. The sequence goes on from CM060908.1 coordinate 372,162,711, forward strand.
GCGGAACGCGGTAAGTGGAAGGCTACCCTCCGCAACTCGTAGCTGATGAAAACCGGTGGCAAGGTCGAGTTGAAAAGACCTTAGCACCACTTAATAGATTGCTTAGGTGATAATCCTAAGACAAGCTCGAATATACCGGAAAATTCACAAACTACTTGAATGAGAGAAATAACATTCTCCTCATCATGTAGGTTTAAAGAATGAAATGATGACACCGAATTTGGAAATCAAAATTATTAAGAACAATAGAAATCTGCTTCACAGATTGAGAATGTCAAAGATGGATAGTCCTCTCAGGACAGAGGATATGGGCTTCATAATGATTAAACCAATCCTTTCCCAAAAATCAATTTCGAAGCCTAAGTAACGCATAACATGCAAATCGGCTCAAAAAGAATAATCGCATAAAATAATCACGACATCTCCACAAAGTAAACTGAGTGTTGCGGATCCACTAATCGGATTTGCAATTCTCAATGAAGTCATCAAGCTTATAATATTCAAAGAAAAAAATCAACAAGTTCTTTTTATATAAAATAATGAGATGAACCCGTATCAAAATGAACTCGAATAGGATAATCACAAAACAAATTAATGCTATCAAGGATAGAATGAGAAATACCTTGACCAAGAGAAGTGTCACTAGGAGCTTGCATAGCATTTAGCTTTCCCCCTTCTTGCTTTGAAGTATGGGACACGCAGATATATGATGACTCAAACTTTTGCAATAGCGACAATAAAGGGGTTTCAGACACTCATTCACATAGTGGTCCATAGAACCACAATTGTAACATTGTCCACGACTAGAGGTAGGAGTCTTTGCTACCGAAGTTACTTTCTTCCCTTTCTTGTTGGGATTGGGGCCTTTGAACTTAATAGGCCTCTTCATGTTATTGTTGAAGTTCTGTTTGGCACGCACAACTTCAACATCACTTTCTCTATCGGCCTCTTCAAGTCGAAGAGCGATATCTACAAGCTGATCGAAAGAAACTTCTAGTTTCAGAAGTAAAGTCTTTTTGAGGTTCTTATTTAACCCATAGACAAACCTTTGATTTTTCTTCAATGGGGTATTAATGTACTCGACCCCATATTTAGAAAGAGATTCAAAAGATAAGACGTAATCCGTCATAGAAGATTCACCTTGAACAAGGTCAATATAGCGTCGGGATAAGGTTACTTTTTCAGCCTCCGACACAAACTTCAATTCGAACCTTTCCCGAAATTGCTCCCAAGTAAGGTCCGCTTCAATAATTTCCAAAATTAAAAGCTCATACCAATCTAATGCTCTTTCTTGGAGCATGCTAGAAGCCACTTGGACTCGATGTAGATCCATAAGATTCATGCGTGAAAAGATGCGATCGCATGATCTAAGCCAAGCTTGGATTTCTATAACATTTTCGGAACCCTTGAATGGCCTTCGACCCAAAGCGGTATAATCTCTGCACAAGCATGCAAACCCAGATTTAGGGTGAGTATGCACTGGAACGGGTCCAGCAGCTTGGGCATTGTTCACAAGACCTAAAAGTTGTTGTGCAGACATAAATACTCCATTCTGAGGAGTAGCACTAGATTGACCGGCGCTAGGACGGCCTGATATAACTATTTATCGTCTTTAGGAAAGAAAGAAAGAAAGAAGAGGAAAAGGGTTATTCTCCGAATGAATATCAAACAAACTTGATTGATAAAACAAGGCATCATAAAAAGGAAATAGGATAGAACGGTACGAAGACTCGAATTAAATCCTATGGCACGATTCCTAAGAAAGACTTAGGACAATGATCCTTGCTAGATTATTCTACATTGTTCCGAAGTTTTGCTCTGATACCAAGCTGTGTCGCCCCACCTCTATACTCACGCTAGCCAAGGACACTGCGGGGTAATGTCGTCGACTAGCATGAAGAATAAGGCTGTTGAGGAGCGACCATCTGTGTAATTGCTTTGTGCGAGTACTAATGTGCCATATAATATAACTTACATTTCATTTCAAGAGGAAATTCAACATATCAAATACAAACTCAAAGCTACCACACAGTGGCTATGTGGACTTCAGAAATAAATATAGAAATAAACATAACACAAATCAGTCATAGATATTCATATCACAAAGACGGAAACAGATATGAATATAACGCATAAAAGTGTACATCACAATAGTGGTCAAACTAGATCCACTACATCACAAAAGAATAGATACAAGTGCTAGACAAAAGAATAAGTATACATCAAGGAGTCTCTATCTCGAATGTATAACAACAAAAACTACTAAGCTAAAGTAGTTAGCCAAAAGTCAGGTGACGAACCCTGATAAGAAGTCAAGCAGAAGCACCTAAAATACCTCGGTCTGACCCGAGTATTATTTAAGAAGAAAATAATAAACGGATCAGTCTAGCTATAAATATCATATAAAATGAGATAGGATAAGAGATATGACAAAAAACGTATGATAACAAAAATGCCATACTGTGACAAGTATACATCAGATAACAACAAAAATCATACAATATCTCAAATCATCTCAAACATCCAAAAAGAATCGCATTCTTTAAATTATTCACCAAAACACAAATATTAACAAAACGTGTCAATGCCAATCACAAAAATCGGTGAAACACAAATTCCAAAAATCATCAACTAGAAATCCAGAAATCACAAAAAAGGGGAAGGCCTATCACAAACCGGGAGCATGAAAACTCACCAACACGTGTATCACAAATGAGACGCTATCCCATGAACCGAACATCGACGCACCTATAAAGATACGCCCCATGCACAGTCGAACATCGACACACCTAAAATGATATGCCCCATATATAGTCAAACATCGACGCACCTAAAAAGATATGCCCCATGCCTAGTCGGACACCGACGCACCTAAAATGATACGCCCCATGCACCAACTTATCGAGCCGATTGCTCTAGGAACGGTCCAAAGACCATGGGTCGCTAGCCCATAAAAGGTAGCCGAAGCTCAATAGAACTGGGTACAGTCCTCCAGTCGGACAAAGAGACATCGCACATCGCTAGTCTAAACCACAAAATGATCACCATTGATCAATTAGAAGTGTCAATTACACTAAGCTAGTAAATAGATGAGTTTAGCTTCATGTCCCATAACCACTGGCTTAACTTAAATATTTACGAACAGATTGTAGATTTCCACTCGAAAATTGTCATGAGAGTTCAATCAGACAAGTCCAAGAATTAACCGACGAAGTAAGCGCAAGCGTTTCATACCACTTGTTTTGCTAAGCCGTTTAATTAGATTTCTCATACGAGTGAGGTAAAGGTTTGTATATTCTAATAGATTGGAAAACGATTTTAAAAATGAGTTTTGTATTAAAAATAGAGTTGGAATCATCTTTGTAAAAGAGTTTGAATATTTACTACTAGTATAGAAACCTTTGTATTTTAAAGTGTCAAATCACAAAAATGATTGTAAAAACAATCAATCACCAAAGATTCACATCCGAAGACGGGAATCAAAACCATAGAAATCGATATCAAATCCATCAAATGGATATTCCCAAAAATCCAAAGAAAGAAGTCATCAAAGTCGATAAATGATAACAACAAATCGGATCATCAAGGATCGATTAAAAATCGAAAACCCACACAAAACTGCCTAAAATAGATAAAATGCACATTTCCCAGATTCAGTCGACTGGACTGTATGGTCAGTCGACTGATACATGCCTAGAAACTCTTGGTTTCTAGGTTCAGTCGACTGACTATACAGTACAGTCGACTGATACAGGGATAGGAACTTTCTATTCCCAGTTTCAGTCGACTGAACTGTATAGTCAGTCGACTGATCTGATACCAGAAACTTTCTGTTTCCAGGTTCTGTCGACTGACTATACAGTTCAGTTGACTGAACTGTAATTTGCAGTAAAATCAGTCTAGCCCCACGAAGGGCAAAAATCCTAACCGGAAGCGATCGGACGAGCAACGGAGACTAGGGATTTACGCCAAGCGACAACCCAGCCTTTTAGGCTCTTCGATACACCCCAAAAATGTGTTCAAACATCAAAGATAGGATTTTTAAAGATTTTTGACTTCAAAACACCAAAAATTGGAATATTCATCAAACCAATTCAATTCAAAGGCAAATGGACAAGCAATAGGTGTTAGGAATTCCTACCTAACAACTATCAAAGCTATAGACATAGATGTGAGTTCAAAAACTCACCTTTTAAACCCAAAACAACAAATGAGAAGCTCTAGAACAAGCAAAGATTGACTTCTCTTCAACAACACCTCTAGAATCTTCAATCTATTATCAAAGGTGAAGTTTTTCCTAAGTTAGGTTATAGGAATTTCTGAAAATTGAAGAGGGATTGAGATGTAGAAGATGAAGAGGATGCTTACCTAAGCTTCTCTTGAATTTTGGACATGAATTTGAGTTTCCTAATCAAAGCTAGGGTTTAGGAATTTTAATTTCCTCTTCTTTCCCCCATTTTTACTTTAGCTTGAGAGTGTTAGGAAATGAGGAGTGGAATGAATGAAGAGGACTGGAGTTGGGTTATTTGTTAGGTTGGTGGGTTGAAACCCAAACCCAAAGCCCTAAATGAAAATATCGAAATTTTACTCAACTCCAAGCATATCGATGTTTATACTCAAAAAGGTCGCAAACGCCATTTTGGACTCAATGGAAGTGGTCTCAAGTCCTAATTCGACTGTTTGCAAAAAGTAACATTTCAGACTTAAATCCGACTAACGATGCTATATTTAAATAAAACATTTAAATATACAGTCGTAAAATATGCGGGTTGTTACAGAAATGAAATTTGAAGGGGTTAGCCACTTATAAGCTAGCTAATGGGCCTTAGCTTGACATTCAATTTTCATTCTTTTCCAGAAATCACTATTCACTCCAAAAACTAATGAACTCCAAACACAACCAAGTTTATACTCATTTTACTCACGTTGATAAGCGGTCTCATCTATTGTTTTATCAAGACCCAATTCATCCGTCTTTGAAAAAAATGAGTATAATGGGCATTCCGTTAGTTAATGATTAAATATTTAAATTAATCATTTAAATATTCAGTCGTCAAAATTATGGGTTGTTACAATGCTAGAAGGGAATGGCGATATGGTTATATATACAAATGCTTTGGGTTTGGGTTTAGGTTTAGGAGTTATGTTGATGTAGAAGGGTAGGGTTATAACAAATGCATCTATGTAGTTGAGACCCTATGAGGTTCAGTATCCAACCCATGACTTAGAATTAGCGGTAGTTGTTTTTGCGCTAAAGATTTGGAGGCATTACCTATTAACTAGGTTTTTAACCAAGTAGAAGTCAATGAAAGTTAGAACGACGAGACAATGACAAAACAACTTAAAATCTTGGAGGCACGTGTAACGACTCATAATTTAATCACTTTGAACTTGAATAGTTAGTGTGTTTTTAAATGATTAAATAATCGATTTTATATCGAAAATAAAACTTAGATAAAACGTCTTGAATGAATTTTTAAAACTGATATAAAATGTTAGTTTAAAGACGGTTCAAGTTATAAGGTGGTTAAGGGTACCGATTTATTTAAGAATAAGTTTGCCTAATAAACCAAATAAGAATGATTACTTAAGAAACGAATTTTCCTAATAAAACATAATAGTATAATTACTTGCGTAGTAAAACAAGAAAGAATTATTAACCTCGCCTAATAAAACAGAACAGTATAATTACTTGCATAGTAAAACAAGAAAGAATTATTAACCTCGCCTAATAAAACAGAACAGTATAATTACTTGCCTAATAAAACAAGAAAGAATTATTAACCTTGCCTAATAAAACAGAATAGTATAATTACTTCCTAATAAAACAAAATGGCATAATGATTATTATATTCCACACGGATGGTTGCCATCGAACCAAAATCTGGTCGAATCAGGTTATGCCATGCGGATGGCTGCCATTAGACCAAAATCTGGTCGAATCAGCTTAGGCTGATAAGGAGGATTCCTTTTGGACCAAAATGTGGTCGAATCAAATTAAGCCACAAGGATGTTTTCTATTGGACCAAAATGTGGTCGAATCAAATTAGGCCATAAGGCTGGTTTCTATTGGACCAAAATCTTGTCGAATCAGGTTAGGCTATAGGAAATTACTAAAGTACCCTTCTCTTTACCTATAAATAGCCAAGTCAATATCTCATTTTAATTCATTCAAAAAATAAAGAAAAGAACTAAATTTCATTATCAAATGCGAAGTATTCCAAGTCTCCAGCAAAGCAAATAGGATGTGAGTATATTCATTGTTTTCATAGTTTGGTGGGTATAACTTGTTCTATGAGTATAATTTAATTATTTTATAGTGAGTGTAATCTTAATCTCTTTCCTTTGACTCATTCAGATTTTAATAATTTTTGTGTTAACTATTAATTGTAAATTGTTAATAATAATGGGTCTGTTATTATTCTTGTTATTGTTCTTGTTTGGTTGTTTGATTTGTGCTCGGCCAGTTTATGAGCAATAACCTTGACGTTTAGTTAAAGGGAACTTACACCACCTTTTAACTTAGGATTGACATTTAGTGACTATTTGGTTAAAAGGAAATAACACCCCTTTTAGCTATCTCATTTGATTAAGAGGGAGCTTCACCCCTCTTGGTCGTATTCTCCTTTAAAGATGATGGGTTTATGTTATGATTTGAATGGAAGTTTAAATCTTGGTTCATAGTATTTTAAAGGAGTTTGAAATTTATATAATGATTTAAATGGGTTATTTATGGAAAGTAAGTAGTCCTATACTTGCACCAAAAGCCGATGAGTAGATTGATCCTCTATCTGTGAGATCTAGAACCGAAGTGTCTAGGCAAGGCTAGGAGCAACCAGTGTCCTGACTTACCTGGCTTTGTATCTGGGCGAGGGATAGAGTAAATCAAGAAAATCAGAAACGTGACAAGTGTAGGAGATTTGATTTCCATAAATGATCTTTATTAATTATAATGGTATCGAAAACATTCGCCTTTCTTGTAGACAATTGTTTTTGACCCATTTAAGTATGCTTTTGAAATATGAAATCCTCCCAAATGTTTTATGAATATACTTATACCGATGAGATAAGTTAATGGATATTTTCCAAGCATTGAAAGAGTATAAGATTTAATTTCCATATACGATTGTTTTGTTATCCCCGATAGTTGATATCTTAAATACCGATTTTGATACCCTTCTTCCTTTTGTTTTTGTTTCATCAATCTAAGACGATTTGTTGCTCATTTAGAGCATTGATATCCTTTATCGAAAATTACTAAATAAAGAGCGAGTGGGGGCCAAGCTATGTGGGGTTGCTGCCATTAGGGTATTGTCACATCTACTCTAGATTGGTTTCGGTTGTATGCGCATGGAGATGTTAAATACTCGAATACTCGGTAAGGTTGGCGGGGTCCAGCTTGGAGGTTTCCGAGAGCCATCGTAGTTCTCAAGTATATTTTATAGAGGTATACTTTCAATAAGGGGGGAGGCACATCCTCCTAGTCATTGTTGGAAAAATTCCTTTTCCTTATTTTTGATTCAAATCTTTGGATTGATTCTTTCTTAATTGCATCGGAAGCGTCTTGCGCTCTTTGCGGTGTTTAATTATTTGTGTCCATTCTTTTATGCTTGGATGTTGTCCTTATGAGGGGAAACCCGTTCTGCGTTTTTGCGACGTGGTCTCAGAAATTATTATTTTTGTTCTGTTATTTTATTTGGAGTTTACTCATACTGGACTTATTGTCTGACCCGAATTGTTTGTTTTCCCTAAACTCTCGGGTACTCATTTATATTTGAGTAGTCTGGAAATGACAGGTTTCTTTGGGCTCTTTTGATGATGGTGCACGAGCAGGAGGCTCCTTATCTATCTAGCTATTTATTTCCGCTGTTATGAGATGTTGTCTCTATGTATGTATATTTAAAAGCAGGTTGTTATAACTACCTAGAGTGATAATAGTACTTTTGTTGTAACTCCGATAACTCCATGTTGGGAGTAACCTTATGTACTGTCTTATTTTATGTTATATATTTAACTATTCCGTTGTGAGATTATTATTCTGTTCTTATATTTTACCCCATGACAACTCGTCTTTCAGTTACTTGGGAAAGGACACATGAATACCATGGATGTATTAAGTGTCGTTCCTAAGGGTCAGAAAGGTGGGTCATCACAGTTGGTATCAAAGCTTTGGTTGAGCGAACACCTTAGCCTGATTGGGGTACAACTCATTAGAGATAAGGTAAGTGATGCACTAGAACGAGTTAACGTTGAGAGAGCGTATTTGTAGTTTTTATAATAATAATATTTATCCTCTAAAGTCTCGTTTTAGATCCTTCGGTGTTATTTCCTTAAACCATTTTAATCCTATTTTTGTATTCTAAAGATACCTGTTATTTTTTCAGATAATAGAAAATGAATACAAGTAGACGAGGAAGGAGAGGATCTAGAACTAGCATGGCTACCAATGGAAGGGCACCTAGAAATGCTACTATGTCAGCTCTATATCCGGTAGAGGAAATGGTTGTGCAAGTTCAGACCCCAATGAACTTTGTGGCTTTGTGTAAGATTTTTACGACTTTGGGTGGGAAACCATTCTATGGGACTGAAGATATTCTTGTAGTGCAGATGTGGCTTTGAACTCGTGAAAGAATATTTGGAGATCTTCGATTCGAGGATGCGGAGAAATGGCTGTTGGCATCGCGACAACTTCAAAAGTCGGTGATGGATTGGTGTGATTTAGAAACAGCTAGTACCCCGGAGGAGGAGTTTCCTTGGGCCCAGTTCAAGGAAGTTTTTTAAGCATAGTTTATTCCAGAAGCCGGAAGAACTTAGTTATTTAGAAGTTTCATTGACTTAAAGTAGGGTGATATGAATGTGTCGCGATATGAGCATAAGTTAAATGCTTTGTCCCATTTTGGACTTGGATTGATAGACACACCGCTCAAGAAAAATGAAATGTTTGTGAATGGAATGCGACCAGAGTTCCATCGTGAAATGACAAATCATCTTATGGGTACGTTCACCAACATTATTAGCATGGCTTTGAGGTTTGAGGCTCTTAATATTAAGGAAGGAGTCCAGAAGGGTGTAAGTTTAAGGGAAAGAAGCAGGGTGCAGGGAAGAAACCCGAAGATGGTGCTCCAGCACAGAAGAAGCAGACCAACTTGGCCAACATTCTTTGTTTCAAGTGTAATAAGATGGGCCACTTTGCAAATCATTGCCCAATTGCCACATGTTTTAATTGCGGCCAGCCAGGACATATGAAGAATGAGTGCCCTTTTCAAAAGGGATATCAAGGTCAGACTTTTACCATTGAAGAGATACCATCCACTTCTTCAGATCAAAAAGGGAAGCAAGTGTTGCAAGGTACATTATCCATCTATGATATTCCTGTAAGGGTGTTTTTTGATACAGGAGCTTCCCATAGTTTTATTTTTTATGATCTAATGAACAAACTAAACCTTAAATATGTTATCATAAGTAATCCTCTTTGTGTGTCAAACTCAATTGGAGGTCCGACAAATCTTGACACCGTGTGTCTAAATGTACCTATTTCTTGTTGAAATCATCTCTTTCCTTTTGACTTCTTTGTTCTTGGGTTTATGGGTTCTGGAGTATTACTAGGAATGGATTGGTTATCTAAGTTTAGGACTATCTTGGATTTTGGTAGAAGGCTCATCAGAGTTAGTGACGCTAGAGATGTTGGTGTTAATAATAGTTGTGAAGAGCCTAAGAAGTTAATGAGTAGTTTTCACTATTCACTCGAAGTGGCTAAAGCAGAGCTAGGAGATGTGTCGTTTGTTCGAGATTTCACAGATATTTTTGATGAGGTGAAAGGTTTACTTCCTCACCGTGAAGTCGTGTTCCACGCTGATTTGGTTCCGGGAAACAGACCTATTGTACAACCCTTATGAAGGATGGCTCCGAAAGAGAAGAGGGAGTTGGAAAGGTAGACTTATGATTTGTTGCAAAAGGGCTTAATCCGACGTAGTACCTCGAGTTTGGGATCGCCAGTCATCTTTGTTACAAAGGCGGACGGTTCTCTAAGGTTATGCGTAGACTATCGGGAGTTGAACAAAAGGACTATCAAGAATAAATATCCTTTGCCAAGGATCAACGATATGTTTGACCAACTCCAAGGTGCTCTGATATTTTCTCAATTAGATCTTGCCACCGGTTTCCACCAATTAAGAGTGGCAGAGGAGAGTGTTCCCTTAACATCTTTTCGGACTCTAGAAAATTTATATGAGTGGTTAGTTATGCCGTTTGGATTGACTAAAGCACCCGCTTATTTTGTGGACATAATGAATCGAGTATTTTGAGATATTCTTAATAAATTTGTTCTCGTCTTTATTGATGACATTCTTATCTATTCAAAGACAGAGGAGGAACACAAATATCATCTCTGTGTCGTACTCGATACCATAAGAAGCCATGTGTTGAAGGCTATGTTTTCGAAGTGCCATTTCTGGAAATCCAAAGTTAGGTTTCTACGGCATGTTATTTCGAGAAAAGGCATATCGATGGACCCAGCTAAAGTTGTTGCGGTTCAAGACTGGAAGAAGCCCGAAAGTGCGACAAAAGTTAGAAGTTTCTTGGGATTGGCTGGTTTTTACCGTAGGTTTATCAAGGACTTCTCGAAGATTGCTTCTCATCTAGAGAAGTTAACAAAGAAAGATGTTAAGTTTGTTTGGACTTCTAAGTGTGATCAAGCATTCAATGAATTGAAAGAGAAGTTGACTAGCGTTCCTGTTTTAACCATTCCAAATGGGAGCGAAGGTTTAACCTTGTATATAGACACTTGTGGAACCAGATTGGGTGCAGTTCTGATGCTTCATGGGAAAGTTATTGCGTATGCGAGTCGATAGCTAAAGCCGCATGATAAAAATTATGCTATGCACGATTTGGAGCTTTTGGCTGTTGTCTTCACACTAAAGATGTGGAGGCATTATCTTTTGTGTGAAATGTTCGAATTATACACGGACCACAAATCCTTAAAATACCTTTTTACCCAGAAAGATTTGAATTTGAGGCAGCAGAGATGGCTAAAGTTTCTCGCTTCTTATGATCTAGAAGTTCTTTATACCACTGGAAAAGCAAATGTCGTTGCTGATGCACTAAGTAGGAATGTAGCAATGGTTGCAAACCGAGAAGTTAAGCTAGTATTGTTAGAGAGAATTACATCCAGTCAAGAGGCGGATCCTATTTTGGCTCGACTTAAGAAGGATGTTGAAGAAGTTGTTGTTTCTAGCTTTGAGATTGATCTCCGGGGCATATTGAAAATGAATGGGCGTATTTGTGTTCCAGACTTTGATAGACTTAGGCAAGAAGTGTTAGCTGAATGCCACCATTCAACGTTATCTTTTCATCCAGTAGTGACCAGGATGTTCAAAGATATGAAGAGGGTATTCTGGTGAAGGGGATGAAGCGAGATATTTCAATCTTTGTGAGTCATTGTGCAAACTGCCTATAGATTAAGAGTGACCAGTAGAAGACAACTGGACTGCTTTAGCCACTTGAGATCCCAAAGTGGAAGTGGGAGCAGATCTCTATGGACTTTATTGATCGGCTTATTAGGTTAAGAAGAGGTAACGATGACATTTGGGTTATAGTCGATCGACTGACCAAGAGTGCCCATTTTATTCCTGTTAAGCTGACTAGGGCTACTACGAGTCTGGCGAGTTTGTATGTGAAGGAGATTGTGAGAGTCTATGGGATTCCTCGTAGTATTGTAAGTGACCGAGACCCGATATTCACTAGTAGGTTCTGGAAGGGACTGCAGACTGCTTTAGGGACTAAGTTAAGTTAAAGTTTTGTTTTAATGGGTGGATAGCCTATAGTTATCGAAGGTTGACAACATCATTTTCGACATGGATTTTTCTTAAGCTTAAAGGAATTTAATTTTTATGCTCGACATTGGATAGAGGTCGACGTTGATTTAATAACGCGCGTGTTATGTTTTATTTTATTAAAGGCGGAGAGCCTTATGCTTCTACTTCAACGAAGTCATTGGGGATACCAATGCAATTTTAAATTGTGAGCTTCAACTCCATCATTGGACATACCAATGTGGATGAATCTCGACATTGATTTATTTTCATCTATTCAATGGCGGCGAGCCATATGACTTATGATTTTGGTTTTTAAAACCTTTAGGATACCAAAGAATAATTTAATGAGTTCGACATAGATAACTTGGGCCTACCAATGCGTGTCACATTGAAATGTTATAACTTTAAGGGGAAATGTTGTAACCGGGGACACCAATTGACATAGGTTAATCATGTGGGTAACACGAATAAAAATTGAATCATGTGGGTAACATGGCTTAAGACTGAAACATGTGGGTAAAATGAATGAAATGATGGGGTCATAGTCATCCTAGGAAAACTATAGGATGTAAGATGGATAGTCCCTACAGGGATAATGAGGGGTTCATAATCATCCTAGAAAATCTATAAGATGTGTGATGGATAGTCCACATCATTTTAAGTTAAATGGAATACGTGTGATGGATAGTCCACATCATTTTAAGTAATTAAACCATATGTAATGGGTAGTCAATGTGGTAGGCGATGGGTAATCCAAGTAATAATTACACGTGAGATGGATAGTCCACATAATTTTGAATATGATTATATGTGAGATGGGTAGTCCACATAATTATAAGACGGGTAGTTAGATTAAATCAGACAGGTAGTCAGTTTTAATTGTGATGGGTAGTCATTTGAAATGAAGATAGATAATCTAATGAATTGGGATGGGTACTCCAATATATGTTGCATGATTATAATTGTTATTTTCTATTGCAGGAGCACATTATATGGTTGTTATGTTTTAGTTAAGATACAAGTGAGGGGAAAAGCCGTTCCTCTCAACTGCGTGGTCTCACTAGATAATTATCTGGTTCGAGATGTTTGGTTATTATTCACACTAGACTGTTGTCTGACCGGAAGTTTTTGTTTTTCCCCTTAAACTCTTGGATACTCATTTGAATAGGTTGGGAGTAAGGGATTTCAGGTGACCAGTTAGACGAATAAGATTCCAAAGACATGCAGGAGGTAATCTAGCTATTAGGAGCTTTATCAATTTCCACTGTGTAGTTTAGTTTCTTCCATTTGGATGTAATGGCAAATTTTTATATTTGCCAAGTAACTCTAATCAACCAATGGGGCATCTTTATATGTCGCTCTTGGAGTATTTTGTAATAATTATAATTTCTCTGAATGTGGGATTAGGAATGAGATTATGAAATGAATATGAATATCAATTATGAAATGAAATGTGGAAAGTTGTTATCAAACCGTGTTTGAAAATTTTTCATATTCATGTGCTTCTGATTATTGATACGATTAATATATCCGTATTTTGTCATCGAGAATTAATAACTATTTATGGATGACTGCACCATCCATAGCAGTTAGTTTTGGGCCTCCGAATGAGGGATGTTACAAGTTAGTATCAGCGCATTGGTTTATGATTAAAAGAATTTTAAACCTAATGGGTTTTTGAAAACATAATCCTAATGAATTAGATAATAAGGTTGGGGTATGGGATAAGGCTATAATAACATACTTGTATTTGTTGTATATAAGTATGTATTCCATCTCTATCATCCCCTCTCTCTTAGACCGCACTTATGTATCTTACTAAGGCTCATATGTAAATTTACAAGAAAGAAAGATATGGAGGCATGAAACAGAAGAGTGAATCCAATTGGCAGAAGCACCACAACCAATAGAAATGCTCGACCCACAACTAGAAGGAATCCGGGTCTACTAATTAAAATGTAAATGCTAATGTAGGTGCTGTGACCGCACCAGTGGATATGGGGACTATGTATTAGTTCTTTGTTAATTTGATGCAAGTTGGAGCAGGTGCAGGAGTAGCTAGAGGAAACGTTGCTAGTGTGGGAGGAGTCAATCCCGTAGTGCCAGTTGGTAATAACTATGTTAAGATGAGTCAAAATTACACCAGTCAGGGTGGTAAGCCTTTTCTAGGGATTGAGGATGCGATAGAAGTAGAAAACCGGTTGTTGCATTGTGCGAGAATTTTCGCTGATTTGGGTTTAAATGATGAGAAGAAAAGGAGATTGGCTTCGGGACAATTGCAAGGAGCTGCTTTGTTATAATAGAACGGGGTGACCGTAGGGATACCGAAAGAGGAATTGACTTAGGCAGAATTTCAAAGGAGATTCAAGGAAAGGTTTTTGTCTGAAGTAGCCAAGTCAGCCTTGCTAAGGAAGTTTATGAAGTTGGAGCAGGGGGAAATGTCAGTACTATAGTATTCTACTAAATTCGGTAAGATATTCGGGTATGGATATCGTTATCTGGCCTTTTGACCAAGAAGTATTCAAACAGACTTAAACAATCGAACCGGATGAGCGAATGGTGGAGAAATGATACATGGACATTGGGGATATCATAAAATGGCAAGAAAAAAGAAATATAAAAAATGAGGGAAAAAAGTTGAAAATTTGAAAGCTCAAGTTTTTGGAGGAGCTGACTCGAAGCAAACACACAAAATCCTCAGGTCAGAGTCAGTAGAATAGACTTGAGAAACCCATGAGTCACATCTGAAGCAATCTATAAAAACCCCAAGCATGACCTAGAGAAGACTCGGTACCGATCCCTGGACTAGACTCAGTGCTGATCCCTAATAACTCGGAGTAAACACTCAAAAATCTCGAGTCCGACTCCAAGCAAACGAAGGAAAATAGAGCAAAAAATCCTGCAGATCTTCAGTTTGAGCCCCAAGCAAACACTCAAATTTCTCAGGTTGGAGTCAAGTAAATTCAACCCAAATCAAAACAATAAGGGGATCGTCCAAGTTGGGGATCAGTACTGACCCCACTCTAGGGATCGGTACCGACTCCTAATTCCACCTTAGGTGTACCCCATATTCTACCTACATCCCTAACTCGATGCTAATCGCTTATTTCCAAAGTCGTTTTGTTGAATCGGTGCACTTCTCTGTGAATTTGCATAAGCACTAGAGTCAGCAACACCCTGGAATACACTAAGTATAGATCAGTGCTCCACCCTACATAAGGGATCGGTACCATCCTTAAGGGTACACCCAAAGTAGCCCCCACTCCTATGGCACTCTTCTCTATCTGCATAGAGCCTAATTCAAGTGTTGTTCCGGAGTTACTATACGTCATATTGATAATCTCCATATATGGCTTAAAGTGGCAGTTCTACCTTCTGTAGATCCACCGCTTGGACCAAAAAACACCTAGGCGACTATGTAAAACAACCTTGGAAACATGAAACCAACATCAAGACAAGCCAACATAAGAAGTTGCAAGACTTTATGATACCAATCCTCCTCCTAGAGGGTTCGGTACCAATCCCCAACCCTAAGGGATCTAAGCCCGTTATTTTTTGGAGGACTTCATCTTCATCGTGAGGATCTGTAGGTGAAATATTAGCGAGATATTTGGTCATTTAACTCTATAAATACATGGGCAATGCTTCATTCTAGGGATCTCCATGCTGCTACTACACACAAATTCTATTGTACTCTGGGATCCCTGCTGATCCCTCCTAATTGTAATCACAAAATCTAGTGCAATTGCAATAAAATCATTCAATTGGACGTAGGTGAAGATTACCGAACCATTATAAATTTGTCTGTGCTTGTTTTTACTCTGTTTTCATTTACATTCTTCTGTTTAATCTCTACTACATACTTTTCTTAGGTGTTTGTGCCCTTTTTGTTTCAAACATTTTGGTGCTTTCATTGAGAGCTCGAATCTTAGGTTATTTGAATCCTTGTCTACTATTGGATTGCATATAATCCAAGGAAGATATCTAATTCTTTCTCAACTAGTTCCTGTGCTATTCGGTTTTGCATAAAGTCTACAGGAAGCTATCGTCAATGGCCTTTAGGAAAGGCAAAGTTGTTGCCTCCTCAAGAGCTACTGATGAATAGAGAACACTAACCTTCACGTCTTGGATGAAGATGTGCAGAAAGAAACTGTTAATGCCTAGAATCCTTCAGATGTTATCACCAGGATCTATTTTGAGCGTATGATGAAAGAGCTACAGGATAGTCGTGCAGAGTTGAACTAGAAAATCCAAGAGAACAGAAACTTGATGACCCAACTGAATACTCGCTGTAGGAAGACTAGGAGAGAGCCAACACCTCCATACTCGGTATCAGGCAGTTCCTTATCATCTGACCATTTCTGGAGGAATAGAAGATGAAGGATGAAAATATGACACATGAAACTCTAGGCAGGAGAATGCAACCAGCCCTCACCTAGGCATAGGGGTCGATATCGATCACCCCTATAGGGGTCGGTACCGAACCCATCCACCAAGGAGCAGGACTTCAAGTTGGTATTGGGACACAATCTGGACGCACTATGACTTACCATAGCACCAGAAATCAAGAGTTTGCTGTCGAATTGCCCCCAAAGAATGAACGCGGAGTTGCCGTCAGACGGTTCTTCCAGAGTTAGGAGAGCCTAGGCGATGAGCCATGAACCAGGATGGTTTACAAGACCAAGCATAAGGAATAGATTATGATTACCATAACCCAATAGGTATCGAAGAGCCGAACTTGGCTGAGATGGTAAGGAAACTTGTGAGAGAAAGTAAAGGCCAAACTAACGATGACTAGGACAATTCCCTAGTTAAAACCCCTTCGCTGAAGCAGTCTTACATGATGCATACCCACAGAGATTCAACATGTTGATGATGCCCTCATACTCTGGAAAGACTGATCCTAGACAACATCTCATGAAATATGAGTGGCATATGGACTCTACCATAGTATCAAATGCAATCTAGTGTAGGTTCTTTCCAATCTTCCTAGAAGAAGTGGCGACCATATGGTTTACTTGACTACCACCAAGGTCCACCTCTTCTTTTGATCAACTGGCAGAGAAATTCATCGAGCAGTTCAGAATGCACGTGACTCGCCCCAAGGATGTCATGTCGTTGTCTACCTTATTCTAAGCACGGGGGAACCGATCAAGGACTTGTTGCCAAGATTTAATACCGATGTGACTGAGGTGAGCAACCCTCAGGATAACATAATCTTAATGGCTCTGATCAGGGGGATCCACCATGATACAAACTTTGGTGAATGGTTATCAAGAAAGCCTCCTGCTACTCTGGATCGTTTTTACAACAAGGTGGCCCAAGACTTAGGTAAGGAGGAGGTTACACTGACTAGGAGAGGCAATGACATAGGCCTTCGGGCCGAAGTAGTGTGAAGCAACGTCGCTATGAGACAGTCTGGAGCGAGTTTCGAGAACATAAATCTGAATATACATAATAAGAGCAGTGGTCAGAGCAAAGGCCGTAGCGGGGCCCTAGACGAAAACTCGATTCTAGAAGACGGTCGAGAATCCTGAGATTTGATGCCTACACCCCATTGAATGACTCAACTGAGAATATTTACTTTACGACTAGCGATTCAGAGTAGTATAGGTAACCAGCCCCAAATGAGTTGACCGAAGTCCAGAGAAGTCTGGAAAATTCTGTAGATTTCATGAGATATATGGTCATGACGTGAATCTGTGAAGACACCTTCATGATATGATTGAAGAATTGATCCGAAAGAAAAAGCTCCAACAGTTTGTGAAAAATCCGCAGAATGGTAGACAAGGAACATCTGACCCACAACGAGGATAGGCTGCTCCTAGTGCTGACGAACCTAGGCGGCCTGAAAGGAGATTGATTATAAACTAGACTGCTGATGGTCATCTTCCAATTTTGAAGGGCTGGTGTTGAATGCAATAGCAAGCATCTACGACGGTATTTCGCTTGAGAATAAAACTTATTCCTATATGCTTTAAATTAATTCATAAGACAGACTCTGTTGTTTTCAATAAAATGGCTTTCCAGCCATGCAACTTTACCTTTATGTAATTTTGTTATGAACCACGACCAACTCGAATGAAACTGCATATGAATAATGCAAGTATGTAGGTACCCATAGTTAGGTGCCCACCAAATCTCTATAGCCCAGGATCAGACCTATGGAGCTCTACCGAGGCCAGCGTGACTCGACCACTCATCAGCCAACTCTTGCCCCTGACTCGAGGGTAAGGCCATGATCCAAAAATGGATGTGACTGACCATCCATCAACTAAACTCCATCCCTTGATCTGACAATGGGATATCAAACCAAAAATGGATGTGACTGACCATCCATCAACTTAACTCTATCCCTTGACCCGATAGGGGGAGTTCAAACCAAAATGGATGTGATTAATCTTCCATCAAGTTAACTTTCCTTGGATCCTAAAGAGGGAGCTTAAATAGTAAACGAGCAAATGTGACTGGCCATCCATCTCCTAACTCTTTCTCTTGACTCGACAGGGAGAGTTCAAACACAAAAGGACATGATTCAACCGTTCATCGTCGAACTTAAAGTAGATGAGACCCGACCATCTAGCTACTAGATCTTTTCCTTGACTTGATAGGAAGAGCACAAATCATAAAGCATGCGTAATTCGACCGTCTGATCCTAGATGGACTTGTTTCGACCATCCATCAAAACAGATGTGACATGACCATCCATTCGCCAACTTTGACCATCCAAACAAAGGTGGATGTTACATCACAATTCACTCACCAGCTTCTGCCCTTGACACGGGAGCAGAAGCACAACACAAGATGGATGTGATCCGACAATCCATTAGCCAAAGCTATCTACGATATAGACATTTGCCAAGTCCTACCTTTGATCTGACAGGGGGAGTGTAAGCTCAAGATGGGTGTGACCTGACCACCCATTTTCTAAATCAGACCTTAGTCCCAACGGAAAAAATACAACTTCATAAGGACGAGACTCGACCGTATGTGCACTAACCTCATTAACCCAAGATTGCGGGTAAGAGTATAATCGCATGAAGTTTGGATACGACAGCTTAACCCCGTGGCTCATGCCTAGTGTTTGATATGACTTAAGGCTATGACCGAAAGGATACCTTAGGGTAAAAAACAAATAAAACAACTTGAAATCATGGAACTTGGCAATGACCTATAGGCATATGAACATGCTTAAGAGCAAATGAAGTATGTGCACGGACGTACGAACGCATGTGTACACTCAATATGCAATTTCCTAAATTGACGAGAATTGAATTCTTACCTGGAACTTTCAAAAAAGAAACTGGTTCAGGTAATTAAGGCCAACTAGTTTAATCAACTATCCCATTGGAATCAAGTATAGACAAATACCGAGAGAACACATTCCCATTTTACAATATCAGATATCGACCAAGCATCGCAATGAATAGCTAGAGATACGACTCTTCGTGAAAGTCAATCGACGAAAGAATAACGAAATTCGAGGTAATGAGTGAATCCATTCTAGAAATCCTAGCTTGTCTTGATTCAAGGCACATCCTGTTTGCAACAAATGTACTTTGGAAGGCAAGTGTTATCCGGCCTTTTAGTCAGGCAGTATTCGAATAGACTTAAATGATTGAATCGGACGAGCAAATGATGGAGAAATGACTCAAGGACATTGGGAATATCATATAAAGGCAAGAAAAAAGAAATATAAAGAATGAGTGAAAAAAGATGAAAATTTCGAAGTTCGATTTTTTGGAGGAGCCGATTCGAAGCAAACCCACAGAATCCTCAGGTCAGACTCAAAGAAGAATAGACTTGAGGAATTCCCGAGTCAGACCCAAAGCAATCTATGAAAAACCCCAAGCGCGACCCAGAGTGGACTCGGTACCAATCCTTGGACTTGATTCGGTACCAATCCCTAATGACTCGGAGCAAACACTCAAAAATTTCGGATCTGACTCTAAGCAAACAAAGGAAAACTCACAGCACAAAAATCTCAGAGATCTTTAAGTCGAGCCCTAAGTAAACACTCAAATTTCCTAGGTTGGACTCCTAGTAAATTCAACCCAAATCAAAACAACTAGGGGATCACCCAAGTTGGGGATCGGTACCGACCCCACTCTAGGGATCAGTACCGACTCCGACTTCCACCTTAGGTAGACCTCTCTTCGGCTGATATCCCTAACTTGATAATAAGCACCTATTTCCAAAGTCATTTTGTTGAATCAATGCAATTCTCTGTCAATTTCTATGAGTGCTAGTGTCAGCAACACCTTGGAATACACTAAGTATAGATCGGTGCTCCACCCTACATAAGGGATTGGTACCATCCCTAAGGGTATACCCAAAGTAGCCCTCACTCCTATGACACTCTTTTCTGTCTACATAGAGCATAATTCAAGTGTTGTTCCGAAGTTCCTATAAGTCGTATTGACAATCTCCATATACGGCTTAAAGCGGCAATTCAACCTTCTGTAGATCCATCACTTGGACCAAAAAATACCTAGGCGGCTATGTAAAAAACCTTGGAAATATGAAACCAACATCAAGACAAGCCAACACAAGAAGTTGCAAGACTCTATGATAAATACATAGGGATCGGTACCGATCCTCCTCCTAGAGGGTTCGGTACCGATCACCAACCCTAAGGGATCTAGGGCTGATATTTTTTGGAGGACTTCATCTTCATCGTGAGGATCTGTAGGTGAAATATCAGCGAGATATTTGGTTGTTTACCCCTATAAATACATGAGCAATGCTTCATTCTAGGGATCTTCACGTTGCTACTACACACAAACTCCATTGTACTCTGGGATCCTTGCTGATCCCTCCTAATTGTAATCAAAAAATCTAGTGCAATAGCAATAAAATCATTCAATTGGACGTAGGCGAAGATTACCGAACCGTTATAAATTTGTGTATGCTTGTTTTTACTCTATTTTCATTTACATTCTTCCATTTAATCTTTAATACATACATTTCTTGGGTGTTTGTGCCATTTCTTGGTTCAAATAGATATTCCACTATTGACACTGTTATCAAGAGGAATGAGAATTTTATCCGGGGGTTGAGGTCAGAGATTGCTAGGGCAGCTATGCCACATCTTAGATATCCGTCAAACATAGTGGTGGAGATGGCTGCTAGTAAAGAAGAAATGCTTTCGACCTTTGGAAAGAGAAGTC
Source organism: Allium fistulosum (assembly GCA_030737815.1). Lineage (NCBI taxonomy): Eukaryota > Viridiplantae > Streptophyta > Magnoliopsida > Asparagales > Amaryllidaceae > Allium > Allium fistulosum. Next base: position 372,183,694 of record CM060908.1, read on the forward strand.
GGTGGAGGGAATTCTCAGGATAAGAAGAGGGAATTCTTTAAGAAGAAGTGAGCTCTGAAAGGTTGAGCTACCAAAAATTGGAAAGGTTATATAGTTTGTTAAAAGTGTGACAAGAAGGGGCACTATGCTAACAAGTGTCGATTTGGTGATGGCAAGGCAGTTGTAGGGAAGCAGAATATGAAGTGCTTTAATTGCGACCGGGTGGGGGCATTATAAGAACAAATGTCTAGAAGCAGCCAAGGATAACAAAGGAAATGTGTTTGCTTTGGAGCCATCTACCTCAAGACCAACAATGGCTGAGAAGGGAAAGTCTACGATAGAAGGTACTCTTTTGATTCATGACATACCGGTTAGGGTACTGTTTGATACCAGTGTATCGTATTCATTCATATCTCGGTGTTGGGTAGATAAGTTATGTTTGGAACCATCACACCTTGTTACTTCCTTATGGATAGCTAATCTAATAGGAATGTATGCAACTTTGGGGATGAGATGTGACCATCTAGAGTTTGAGTTGCTAGGTTATACTTTTGCCTGCTGTTTTTATGTATTTGATTCTGCGGGTTTTGGGATTATTTTTGGTATGGATTGGTTGAGCAGATATAGTGTTATGATATTTTGCCAGGATAGGAAAATATCATTGAGATGCCCTAATAGTAGTGGCTGAATAGTATACTCGGTTGAGAGTTCGAGTCCAAAAATTTGTGCTTTATTCGGTCCCACAAAAGTGGAAGACGAATTGAATCGGGTTTTTATTTTAAGAGAATTTGCAGATGTTTTTGAGTCGGTTACAGGACTACCACCGAAATGAACTATTATATTTCGGATAGATCTTTTACATGGAGCTAAAGCCGTAAGTAGACCACCTAGTAGGATGATACCTACCGAGATGAAGGAGTTAAAGTAGTAGCTAGTGGACTTAGAAGGAAAGGGTATTATTAGATCATGAAGTTCGCCTTGGGAAGTGGCTGTGGTGTTCGTGAAGAAACCAGATAGGTCGTTAAGATTGCGCATCGATTATAGTAAGTTGAATGAAATGATGATAAAGAATCTATATCCTTTGCCAAGAATTGATGATTTATTTGATCAGTTGAGTGGAGCCAAAGTATTTTCCAAGTTGGATTTCAAAATATGGTTCCATCATTTAAGAGCAGCGAAGGACAGTATCCCTTTGATGGTGTTTCGAACGAGGTACGGTTCGTACGACTAGTTAGTAATGCAATATGAATTGATAATACACCCGCTTTCTTTGTGGATTTTATGAACCTGATTTTATGAGAGCACTTGGATATGTTCATTTTGGTGTTTATTGATGACATTTTGATATATTCTAAAGATGAAAGAGATCATGAGATTCATCTTAGAATAGTGCTTGAGACATTGAGGCAACATCAACTAAAAGCGAAATTTTCGAAGTGTCATTTCTAGTAGAAAGAAGTAAAGATTCTTGGTCATGTAGTTTCATAGAAAGGGTTATCAGTCAATCCAGCCAAGATCGAAGTTGTTAATAGTTGGAAAAGACCGGAGATGGTGACCGAGATAAGGAGTTTTCTTGGATTAGTGTAACGACCCGATATTTTCAACCATTCGCATCCGCACATGTCGGACTTGAATTGCTCAAAATACCACGTTGTAAATAAAAATTTGGCAAACTCATCATATACAGTAAATGAATAAGCACAGATCACAAATACAGAGTAATATAATGCAACGGAAGTAAAAGAAATAGTAGTTCATGAAGCTACTATGTAAATATATCAGATTTAAGTAAGATACAATAGGAATACCAAGGTACAACGGGAGAAACAATATGATAATCAGGAACAACTCAGAATACAACTGGAACCAACTAGAGGAATAGATATCAGGATCTTCAAAGCAAAACTCCAGCTCCAAAGGTGAGTCTCTAATGCTGTATCACTCAGTCTGACCCGAGCGTAAAGCAAAACACAAAACACTCGAGTCAGGACATACATACTTATACAATGTAAACCAACTCGAGTGAACTGTAATAAAAGTACAAGTAACTTAAAGAATGTTTGGGATCGCCCATTCTTTAAGGATCCGTTAAACTATCTACTATGTAGTAATATTCTCTATTATAATAATGTCTAATTATAAAATAAACATACTTTTAAATAGCATTAAGGCTTTACATTTTCCACCTTAACACGTAATAGTCCCAATAGTCTATCCAGTATTAGCATACTCCCAAAATGGGGGCTATCCTCGATACTCCACAGGCTACGGGAGAAATCACAACTCGTAGTAAAGCTCGATATGGTAAGTGACACGGCACAACTAGGCAACGCCAGGGTAGATATACCAATTACGCATCCGGGCTGATGGTGATGTATAGCAGCTACTACCGCCCACCTCGAACAACACTCCCAAATCAAGGGGTGCGCCCAATCAATCACAAAGTAATAGAATGGTATCGAAGAAGTGTGTCTGATCAGAGGTGCTACCTCCTTGGCCCGTCAATCGCTCCTGTTTTAGCCACTTTATGCCAACTCATGGGAGTTGGGTCCACGTATATACCTTTAGGATTGTCGCCACCATCCTACTTCATTCTAGAAACTCCACCGCGTACACAGTTGTTAAAGTGGTTTTCGATATCGACAGAGAGTATGTCCATATCCGATTTCGGTCTCTTTAACAACCAATCATTATTATAACCCGTGGTAATAATTTTAAAATAATATTTTATACTTCAAAATAGAATATCATTTTAAATCCAAAACTTTATCAAAATAAAGATTAAATCAATTCCAAACCATTTCAATATATTTAAAATATCATATCATTTCAAAACTTCATTTCAAATCATTTCAATATATCAAAATATCATATCCTTTCAAAAACTTCATTTCAAATCATTTTAATATATCAAAACATCATATCATTTCAAACTTCATTTCAAATCATTTTAATATATCAAAATATCATATGCTTTCAAAAACTTCATTTCAACATTTTAATATATCAAAATATCATATCCTTTCAAAAACTTCATTTCAAATCATTTATTTGAGTTCAAATCCAAATATTCAACTTTAAATACCTTTTAAATTCAAAGATATCATTCATTTATTATCATTTCAAGTCGCATTTTAAATAGTTTATATTTCAATAATTCATCTAAACCATTTAAAAGTGTAATTATTATACTTTCCAATCAAGTATTCAAATTCCAAAATTTTAAACTATTCTGAGTTCATTTACTAAGTTAAAAACCATAAACATTGAAAATTTCAGCCTTTCACAGCATTCAGAAAAAGCTGTTATAAGTTATACTTGAAAATATTTTAATTCAGCAAAGACAACATTTAAAAATGCTGTTAAATCTCAGTTTTAGTTGAAATTTAGTTTAAAACAGCAAAGACAACATTTCCAGAAATGCTGTAATAGCTCTGGTTTCAAATTGAAGGGTTTCATTTAATTTAGCAAAGACAGCAGACCACTACAGCAATTACAGAACTGCTGTAAGAGGCCTTTATCAAGTTTTTAGCCTTTTAATTTACTTCAGCAACTGCAACATTACATAACTGTTGTAATAGCCTCTTATTTAAGATTTAGTTCATCTACAGAAATCATAACATTTCTGAATGCTATAAAAAGTAATTTCCAGATTTTAGTGTATTTCCAGCAAATAATAACCTTCAATATTAAACCTTTTAAACATTATAAAAATCATATTTTGACATTCAAAAATGTTCATTAAAATTACTCTTTTAATTTATGATTTTTATAAGAAACATTTACAGTAAAAATCCAAATTTCCAATAATTTTACATAACAAATCCAAATGTACAATTTTCTTTTCTTTACATTTTTAACAAATAACTTAACACTTATATTTTATTCCCATTTCACAAATTAAACTAAATTTTCAATTTTATTTAATTAACTTAAACCTTTAAATAAAAACCAAATTCATATTTCCAAGTCAAGTTATATTTTAAAATTACACTTTAAGCATTCATTTATTTAACCATTTTAATACATAGAAAACTCATTAACACTTTATTAAATCATTTAAATTCAAATTCAAATCAAATTATCATATTTACCATTTTCCAAATATAATTAAATTTCCATTTTATTTGTATAACTTTAAATATCATTTTAAAACCAAAATTCCAAATTTCCAAACTTAAGTTATATTTCAAAAATTCACTTTTACCATTCATTTAAATTACATTTTTAACTTCTAAAAAAAATCCAAATTTCTTTATTTAAACATTAAAAATCCAATTTAAATCAAATTTTCATAATTTTACACTTTTAAAAATATTTAAAATATTCAAAATACTTTATAAAAATAACCACAGGCCTGTATATATTTTCTAACCTAGGTCAAGTGATACGGATATGTATCATTTCAATCCGCAGTTTAAAAAGCAAAATCCGGGTTCTATCATTTCAAACCCGCAATCCCAAGTCAAAATAAATTAAATAAAAACCATTCAGGCCTATCATTTCAGCCCATAACGATTTTTCTCTATTCTAAAGTCCGTCCGGGTATGTATCATTTCAATCCATAGTGAATCTAATCTACAGGGAACTTGCAGTGTGATAAACAGATATAAATGAACAGTTAACAATATATAACAGTAACAAATAATATGACAAGTAAAATAACAGGTTTAACATCATATAATTAATAATCTTAGGCAGTTATAACATCATATATAATATTCTACACATTCAATTGTTGTCAATTCACATTTGCATAAGTATAAATGTCAGGTGAGATTTACTCACCTTTTTACGCTGGAGTTAGCGATAAAAAAACACAGAATAGATTCCAGAAAGTACGACAAGCACGATACAGCACGACTTCTGATTTGAATGAATAGAGAGCTTTGAAATTTATCTTGTAAACAATAACCAAAACAAGACAATATACACATAAATATTCGACACAAAAGAATGTTGAAACGATGAAGATAAGAAGCAACAAAGGAATAGATAACTTGACCTTGCCTCAACCATTCAAGTGCTTGGCCATGACATCATTTGTCTCAGCCATGATTAGGTCTATACCTGAAATACTCATCCAATGGTCAGCAAAAAAGAAGGCAAAACAATGGAATGATGATGGTAGGAGTTACGCATGAAGAAGACAAAGAGTCAAGGCCAAAAGGAGTGGTTTTGGTGCACACTAGGCTCGGCCTAGTCATTGTTTGGGCTCGGCCATGCTTGCTCCAGATTTGGACAGAGGTCAAGTGACGGCCAGAGATCAGGTTATGGTGGTAGTGGAGCAAGGGGAGGTGGCCAAGGTGAAATATGGAGGAGATAGTGAAGATAGGTTTGGCTATGTAGTGTTTTGTGGAAATTTTTGCAAAGTTTGAGTGCTTTGGTCATATGGAGGTCACGGCCTGAGGTGGTGGTCAGAGGAGAGGCTGATGGTTGTTGTGGTTGATGATGGTGGAGAGGATGGTGGAGATGAAGGTGGTAGGCCAAGCAAACAAGTGGAGAAGGCAAAGCAAAAAATGTGAAGAAATCATGGCCAAAACACAAAAAGGAAGAAGAAAAAGTAGAAAAAGGAGGAGAAGCCATTACCAAAACTTCTCAGAACTGTTTGGCCGTGAGTTTTGCTGAAATGGAATGTATTTTCACGTGGAAAAGAAGTAAGTAACTCACGGCTAGAGTTTAGAAGAGAACAGCCCAAAATGTGAAGAGTCTAGAAAGTGAAAAGTCACAAGTTACAAGCACAAAGTCTTTTTGAATTTCCAAATTCTTTTAATTAAATAAAACAAATAAAAATAAGTAAATGAATTTCAGAATTGAAAACAAAATAAAAATATAAATAAAATAAATAAATAAATTTAGTAAAATAGGAAAAGAATTAAAGAAATTCCTTAAATATTGAAAACAGGGTTCAAAAATTAAAATTAAATCATCACAAGCTTTAGAAAAATATCTACTTCATTTTAAAAATGTTCTAAAGCAAAAATTTGAAATAAATAATTCATTTATAGTTTCTAAAGTGAAATAAATAATTAAATTTAGAGAAAATAGAAAAAGAATAAATAAATAGTTTATTTAATTTAACCAAGGCTTAAAATTACAAATAAAACATCACTAGCTTTATAAAATTTCTATTTCACTTTAAAACAAATAAAAAGTCAAATAAGTAAAATAAATGATGAATGAAATAAAGTGGAGATTAAATAAAATAAGGTCTTAAGGAAATAGAGGAATAAATAAAGAATTTCTTTAATTAATTGAAACTGGAGATTAAAAATTGTAAACAAAATATAACTGACATTGGAAAATGTCAATTACACTTTGAAAAATGTTTTAAAACCAAAATATATACATAACATGTTATTTTACCCATATAATATAAATAAGAACATTACATGACCAAAAAAAATATTATTTATATAATTTAAAATAAACAATTTTGTTAAATACAGCAAATTACACACAATATCTAAAAGGGCACAACTTTCACATTATAAATCAGATTTCAACGAAACGAAATGCAGTATTCTTGAAATTTTATTTAATTTCATAATAAAAGAAAATTTCAAAATTTCAAACTTTTAAAGTTTTAAATTAAAAAGTCAAAGTTTGACCAAATTGACCAAAATTCACATTTCTATAAAATATTCTATTTATTCATGTTTGGAATTAAAATTCACATACAAATCAAAATTTATATTTAAAATAACAAAATTATATAATTTAAATAAATAAAATAAAGTTTTTAAATCAGGAAATTAAATTAAAGTAATTAAAATATATAATTAAAATAATCACAAAATACAGGGTTGTTACACTCTCCCCCACTCAAAACTTTTCGTCCCCGAAAAGGAATGAGGTACTGGAAAACACAGAAAAAAAATTAGAATGAAATAGGATTAAGACAAGATGACAAGAAGATTGAAATTATACCTGATAACTGTTGTTATAGGTTAGTTAACAAGGTGGAGATGATCTTCCCAAGATCCTCCAGAATCAAGGACACAAGCACAAAAAAGGTCATTGAGAATCTGATTCACCCTTTCCGTTTGACCGTCGGTCTGTGGAGGGTAAGTAGTGCTTAGATTCAGAATAGGGAGAAGTAAGAACCACAGAGAGATTGAAAAGTTAAATGATGAAGAAAAAAGAGAAAGAAAGAAAGACTAGAACAAACTTATTAAGCACAATATGAAAAACACGATTCATCAAATCAACAAAGAGAGCAGGAGCATTAGCCAAACCAAAAGGCATGACTAACTATTCATAGAAAACCATTCTCAGTATGGAAAGCAGTCTCGGGGAATACTTTCCTCAGCAACACTGAGTTGGTGAAAATCAGTGGCAAGATCAAGCTGAAAGAGAACAGTAGTTCCAAGCCTAACCAATTCGAATTTTGATTTTCTACTTAGAAGGTAGGAGAATGGAAACAACCAGAAAGAAAATAGATTGGAAAACAGAATAAGATAATAAATTTAAAACCATGAAAATTTCAACTTACATTAATAATTAATTTCATCCATTTGATTTCACTTGAGTTAAATAAATCTTAATTATTTTTAAATCTCATTATCTCATCATTAAATCAACAATTTATAAAGTCGTGAATTTTGAACGATCATTTATTATATTCATCTTTATTCATTAAATTTCATTCTTCTTTATTCCAATTTATCATTAAATTTATTCCACTTAATATATCAAATCCTATATATATTAAGTGTATTTCAGTTATTATAACTATTCCAATTTATTTATAATTTCTTTTAAATATCATTATATTGTAAACTATTCAATTAACCCTTATATTTACCTCTATTAATCCTTTATAACTAAAATTTAAGTGTATAACGTTTATTATAACCATTCAAATTTTATTTATAAATCCCCTTTATATTGTATGTTCTCCAATTACATATTTAACTTTTAATAGTTTAGGTAAGTTATATTGGAATGTAATTGAGTATTATACAAATAAATTCTTTCTAATTCAATTATACAAGTTTACATATTTATTCAAACTTTTATAATTGAAATTATCCTTTAAGATAAAATTTAAGAATTAAATTTCCGATTATCTTCAAACTATTTGGAAATATATATATATATATATATATATACACACACGTACACAATATATCAAATCAATTTTAAATCATATATCTATATAATATAAGTCAAGTCATATTTAGAAATTTAAATCAATTAAATTTCGAAGCAAAACTGTAGCAAAGCAACAGAATAGTCTCTTCACTTCGAAACCTGAAAATGAATGTCGATGATGCTGCAGTCATTACCGAAATTATTTTCCAACGACAAAGAAAAGAGCATTGATTTACAAATTAAAAATCCTTTGAAACAATTTCTACTAGAAATACTTTTAAATAATATATCCTTTTTAAAACTTTCAAAACAAAGTTCGAAATCATCAAAAATTTAATTCTCACATTCTTGATTTAAATCCATTTAAATTTCCAAATTAATTTATAACCATGTTTAATTATTTTCATATGAGACTAAAGCCAATGGTTACAAATTACATGCAAAGTTAAATATATTTTCTTAACACCCAATTCCATTAATTATCAAAATTCAGAAAATTAACCTTATACATATTATAATTATACAAAATTTATCCATCTACTAAATTTAAAAACCATATTGTGTTAGTTTGTTCTGTTCAAGTATTTTGGAGATCCTATCAATAGCGTTGATCAGACGAACCGATCGGAAACCCAAATCAACATCAACAACTCAAACAACAATATATAAAACATCTTTAAAATATAAAAATTTCAAATACAAGATAAATTTTAAAAATAAGGTAAGGGATTCAGATTTTGATGGACTCAAATCAAAGAGAACTTCTGATTTGAAGATAAATTGGAGACAAAGATAAGATGCTTAAATAACAGAATAGGAAGATGGGTAAGCCTATACATATCGCGGGCAACCTTAACCAGGTCAACCGTGACTTAATGAATAAGATCGATGTGGATTTTCTGGGGTAAATCTACATTCGATCTCAAGAGATAGTAGCATCGTAAACCGAGGATACAGAAGTCTTCGATGAATCAATGCTTTTTGTAAAGAAGTTTCACCCCTTTACAAGTCATTAGAATATTGGCGGGACCGCCAATTCATTAGAAAGATTATTCGGAGTGGAGTTATGGGACACTCCAGAATCAAGAAGACACGAATAGGGGAGGACTAAAATGGACTTTGGAACCAAAGGGAACGTTCCAAAATTCAAAGGAAACCGAATCGAAGAAGAAGGAATTCAAGTTCGAACGAAAGTGATTCTGTAATTAAACTTACTCTATATGCTGAGTTTGCCTAAAACCAGAGCTCCGATACCACATGTAACGACCCGATATTTTCAACCATTCGCATCCGCACATGTCGGACTTGAATTGCTCAAAATACCACGTTGTAAATAAAAATTTGGCAAACTCATCATATACAGTAAATAAATAAGCACAGATCACGGACACAGAGTAATATAATGCAGCGGAAGTAAAAGAAATAGTAGTTCATGAAGCTACTATGTAAATATATCAGAGTTAAGTAAGATACAATAGGAATACCAAGGTACAACAGGAGAAACAGTATGATAATCAGGAACAACTCAGAATACAACTGGAACCAACTAGAGGAATAGATATCAGGATCTTCAAAGCAAAACTCCAGCTCCAAAGGTGAGTCTCTAATGTTGTATCACTCAGTCTGACCCGAGCGTAAAGCAAAACACAAAACACTCGAGTCAGGACATACATACTTATTATACAATTTAAACCAACTCAAGTGAACTGTAATAAAAGTACACGTAACTTAAAGAATGTTTGGGATCGCCCATTCTTTAAGGATCCGTTAAACTATCTACTATGCAGTAATATTCGCTATTATAATAATGTCTAATTATAAAATAAACATACTTTTAAATAGCATTAAGGCTTTACATTTTCCACCTTAACACGTAATAGTCCCAGTAGTCTATCCAGTATTAGCATACTCCCAAAATGGGGGCTATCCTCGATACTCCACAGGCTACGGGAGAAATCACAACTCATAGTAAAGCTCGATATGGTAAGTGACACGGCACAACTAGGCAACGCCAGGGTAGATATACCAATTACGCATCCGGGCTGATGGTGACGCATAGCAGCCACTACCGCCCACCTCGAACAACACTCCCAAATCAAGGGGTGCACCCAATCAATCACAAAGTAATAGAATGGTATCGAAGAAGTGTGTCCGATCAGAGGTGCTACCTCCTTGCCCCGTCAATCGCTCCTGTTTTAGCCACTTTATGCCAACTCACGGGAGTTGGGTCCATGTATATACCTTTAGGATCATCGCCACCATCCTACTTCATTCTGGAAACTCCACCGCGTACACAGTTGTTAAAGTGGTTTTCGGTATCGACAAAGAGTATGTCCATATCCGATCCTGGTCTTTTTAACAACCAATCGTTATTATAACCCATGGTTATAATTTTAAAATAATATTTTATACTTCAAAATAGAATATCATTTCAAATCCAAAACTTTGTCATAATAAAGATTAAATCAATTCCAAACCATTTCAATATATTTAAAATATCATATTAATTCAAAACTTCATTTCAAATCATTTCAATATATCAAAATATCATATCCTTTCAAAAACTTCATTTCAAATCATTTTAATATATCAAAACATCATATCATTTCAAACTTCATTTCAGATCATTTTAATATATCAAAATATCATATCCTTTCAAAAACTTCATTTCAAATCATTTTAATATGTCAAAATATCATATCCTTTCAAAAACTTCATTTCAAATCATTTTAATATATCAAAATATCATATCCTTTCAAAAACTTCATTTCAAATCATTTATTTAAGTTCAAATCCAAATATTCAACTTTAAATACCTTTTAAATTCAAAGATATCATTCATTTATTATCATTTCAAGTCACCTTTTAAATAGTTTATATTTCAATCAAAATAATTCATCTAAACCATTTAAAAGTGTAATTATTATACTTTCCAATCAAGTATTCAATTTCCAAAGTTTTAAACTATTCTGAGTTCATTTACTAAGTTAAAAACCATAAACATTGTAAATTTCAGCCTTTCACAGCATTCAGAAAAAGCTGTTATAAGTTATACTTGAAAACATTTTAATTCAGCAAAGACAGCATTTAAAAATGCTGTTAAATCTCAGTTTTAGTTGAAATTTAGTTTAAAACAGCAAAGACAGCATTTCCAAAAATGCTGTAATAGCTCAGGTTTCAAATTGAAGGGTTTCATTTAATTTAGCAAAGACAGCAGACCACTACAGCAATTACAGAACTGTTGTAATAGGCCTTTATCAAGTTTTTAGCCTTTCATTTACTTCAGCAACTACAACATTACAGAACTGCTGTAATAGCCTCTTATTTAAGTTTTAGTTCGTTTACAGAAATCATAACATTTCTGAATGCTATAAAAAGTAATTTCCAGATTTTAGTGTATTTCCAACAAATAATAACCTTGAATATTAAACCTTTTAAACATTATAAAAATCATATTTTGACATTCAAAAATGTTCATTAAAATTACTCTTTTAATTTATGATTTTTATAAGAAACATTTACAGTAAAAATCCAAATTTCCAATAATTTTACTTAACAACTCCAAATGTATAATTTTCTTTTCTTCACATTTTTAACAAATAACTTAACACTTATATTTTATTCCCATTTCACAAATTAAACTAAATTTTCAATTTTATTTAATTAACTTAAACCTTTAAATAAAAACCAAATTCACATTTCCAAGTCAAGTTATATTTTAAAATTACACTTTTAAGCATTCATTTATTTAACCATTTTAATACATAGAAAACTCAATAACACTTTATTAAATCATTTAAATTCAAATTCAAATCAAATTATCATATTTACCATTTTCCAAATATAATTAAATTTCCATTTTATTTGTATAACTTTAAATATCATTTTAAAACCAAAATTCCAAATTTCCAAACTTAAGTTATATTTCAAAATTTCACTTTTACCATTCTTTTAAATTACATTTTTAACTTCTAAAAAAAACCAAATTTCTTTATTTAAACATTAAAAATCCAATTTAAATCAAATTTTCATAATTTTACACTTTTAAAAATATTTAAAATACTTTATAAAAATAACCACTGGCCTGTATATAGTTTTCTAACCTATGTCAAGTGATACGGATATGTATCATTTTAATCCGCAGTTTAAAAAGCAAAAATCCGAGTTCTATCATTTCAAACCCGCAATCCCAAGTCAAAATAAATTAAATAAAATCCATTCAGGCCTAGCATTTCAGCCCATAACGATTTTTCCCTATTCTAAAGTCTGTTCGGGTATGTATCATTTCAACCCATAGTGAATCTAATCTACAGGGAACTTGCAGTGTGATAAACAGATATAAATGAACAGTTGACAATACATAACAGTAACAGATAATATGACAGGTAAAATAATAGGTTTAACATCATATAATTAATAATCATAGGCAGTCATAACATCGTATATAATATTCTACACATTCAATTATTGTCAATTCACATTTGCATAAGTATAAATGTCAGGTGAGATTTACTCACCTTTTTACGCTGGACTTAGCGATCAAAAACACACAGAATAGATTCCAGAAAATACGTCAAGCACGATACAGCACGACTTCTGATTTGAATGAATAGAGAGCCTTGATATTTATCTTGTAAACAATAACCAAAACAAGACAATATACACATAAATATTCGACACAAAAGAATGTTGAAACGATGAAGATAAGAAGCAACAAAGGAATAGACGACTTGACCTTGCCTCAACCATTCAAGTGCTTGGCCATGACATTATTTGTCTCAGCCATGATCAGGTCTAGACCTGAAATACTCATCCAATGGTCAGCAAAAAAGAAGGCAAAACAATGGAATGATGATGGTAGGAGTTACACATGAAGAAGACAAAGAGTCAAGGCCAAAAGGAGTGGTTTTGGTGCACACTAGGCTCGGCCTAGTCATTGTTTGGGCTCGACCATGCTTGATCCAGATCTAGACAGAGGTCAAGTGATGGCCAAAGATCAGATTATGGTGGTGGTGGAGCAAGGGGAGGTGGCCAAGGTGAAATATGGAGGAGATAGTGAAGATAGGCTTGGCTATGTAGTGTTTTGTGGAAATTTTTGTAAAGTTTGAGTGATTTGGTCATATGGAGGTCATGGCCTGAGGTGGTGGTCAGAGGAGAGGCTGATGGTTGCCGTGGTTGGTGATGGTGGAGAGGATGGTGGAGATGATGGTGGTAGGCCAAGCAAACAAGTGGAGAAGGCAAAGCAAAAATGTGAAGAAATCATGGCCAAAACACAAAAAGGAAGAAGAAAAAGTAGAAAAAGGAGGAGAGTCCATTACCAAAACTTCTCAGAAATGTTTGGCCGTGAGTTTTGCTGAAATGGAATGTATTTTCACGTGGAAAAGAAGTAAGTAACTCATGGCTAGAGTTAAGAAGAGAACAGCCCAAAATGTGAAGAATCTAGAAATTGAAAAGTCACAAGTTACAAGCACAAAGTCTTTTTGAATTTCCAAATTCTTTTAATTAAATAAAAAAAAAAGTAAATGAATTTCAGAACTGAAAACAAAATAAAAATATAAATAAAATAAATAAATAAATTTAGGAAAATAGGAAAAGAATTAAAGAAATTGCTTAAATATTGAAAACAGGGTTCAAAAATTACAATTAAATCATCACAAGCTTTAGAAAAATATCTACTTTATTTTAAAAATGTTCTAAAGAAAAACTTTGAAATAAATAATTCATTTATCATTTCTAAAGTGAAATAAATAATTAAATATAGAGAAAATAGAAAAAGAATAAAGAAATAGTTTATTTAATTTAACCAAGGCTTAAAATTACAAATAAAACATCACTAGCTTTATAAAATTTCTATTTCACTTTAAAACAAATAAAAAGTCAAATAAGTAAAATAAATGATGAACAAAATAAAGTGGAGATTAAATAAAATAAGGTCTTAAGGAAATAGAGGAATAAATAAAGAATTTCTTTAATTAATTGAAACTGGAGATTAAAAATTGTAAACATAATATAACTGACATTGGAAAATGTCAATTACACTTTGAAAAATGTTTTAAAACCAAAATATATACATAACATGTTATTTTACCCATATAAATATAAATTAGAACATTACATGACCAAAAAATATATTATTTATATAATTTAAAATAAACAATTTTGTTAAATACAGCAAATTACACACAATATCTAAAAGGGCACAACTTTCACATTATAAATCAGATTTCAACGAAATGAAAAGCAGTATTCTTGAAATTTTATTTACTTTCATAATAGAAGAAAAAATTCAAAATTTCAAACTTTTAAAATTTTAAATTAAAAAGTCAAAGTTTGACCAAGTTGACCAAAATTCACGTTTCTGTAAAATATTCTATTTATTCTTGTTTGGAATTAAAATTCACATACAAATCAAAATTTATATTTAAAATAACAAAGTTATCTAATTTAAATAAATAAAATTAAATCAGGAAATTAAATTAAAGTAATTAAAATATATAATTAAAATAATCACAAAATATAGGGTTGTTACAATTAGCTAGCTATCATCGGAGATTTATCAAGGATTTTTCACGGATAGCACTCCTTTGACTAAGCTAACAGAAAGGATGTGAAGTTCATTTGGTCTAACAAATGTGATGAAGCATTCCTTGAGTTTAAACATGTGTTGACCAGTGCGCTTGTGTTAGTTATTCTAGATGGGAATTTAGATCTAGTGTTGTATACAGATGCATGTGCAATAGGGTTAGGCGCTGTATTGATGTAGAGTGGTAAGGTGACCGCCTACGATTCTTGGCAGCTTATTCCACATGAAGTAAGATATCCGACTCATGATTTGGAGTTGGTAGGGGTGATTTTCGCATTGAAAGAGTGAAGACACTACCTCTTAGGAGAACGATTCGAGTTGTATACGGATCATAAGTCGTTGAGGTATTTATTCTCTTAGAAAGAGTTGAATATGAGACAGCAGTGGCGGTCGCAGTTTTTAGCAGCTTATGATTTTGGTATTGAGTATACACTATGGAAAGAAAATAAATTTGCTGATTCACTTAGCAGAAAACATCAGAATGTGATGTTAGCTATGTTGGTAGAATGGAAGGATCTAGAGGCATTGACTACTTGTAGTGTGCAGTTAAGATCGATTGCTAGTTCTAGTCAAAGTACAACCATGTTATCTTGGTTGGAAGTTCGACCAATGTTGATCGAAATAATTACTTCTAAGCACAGAGATGATCCATTGTTAGCCAAAAAGATTAGAAGATTGGAAGGTGGAACCGAGATTAGTGATCTAAAGGATATTAGTCTTAACCAAAGGGGATGGTTAAGGAAGAATGGATGGATATGTGTTTCGGATGTTGGAAACCTAAGGAGGGAAGTTCTTAGGGAGTGTCATCAATCAAAGTTTATGATTCATCCCGGAGGAACCAAGATATATCTGGATATAAAGAGTAATTTTTTCTGGGAAAGTATGAAGAGGGATGTAGGCTTATGGGTAAAGCAACGTGCAAATTGCCAACAAGTGAAAGTTGAACATCAGAAGCCAAGTAGATTGCTTCAGCCTTTGGATATACCGGTTTGAAAATGGGATTCCATAACGTGGATTTTACTGATGGGTTGCCAAGATCGAATAGGGGAAATGAAAGTATATGGGTTGTGGTATATAGATTGTCCAAGAGTGCCCATTTTGTTCCTATTAAATCAACCAGGATGGCACCTATATTGGCTAAGTTGTTTGTGAAGAACATAGTTAGACTCATGGGATTCCTTGTACTATAGTTGCTGATAGAGATGCTTTGTTCACTAGTGAATTCTAGAAGAGTCTATAGGAAGTACTAGGTACCAAGCTTAAGATGAGTACCGCTTATCACCCATGGACGGATGGGAAGACAAAGAGAGTCAATAAGGTACTTAAAGATTTGTTGAGAGCTTGCATACTAGATTTGGTGGGTTGTGGAAAGACCATCTGCACTTGGTTGAGTTTTCTTATAATAATAGTTATCCGACTAGTATAGAATGGCACCTTTCGAAGCTTTGTATGGAAGGTCGTGCAAATCACCAGCATGTTGGTTAGAGATCAAAGATAGAGTGGTCCTCGGTCTAGATATAGTAAGAGAAGCCATAGAGAAGATTGAGTTAATTCGAGTTAGGATGAGAGAAGCACAGTCTAGGCAGAAAAGTTACGCAGATAAAAGGCGTAAAGTTTTAGCGTTCTCAATTGGAGATTGTGTTTTCATTAAAGTATCACCAATGAAGTGTTTGATACGATTCGGAAAGTTAGGGAAACTAGCTTCGAGATATGTTGTATCATTTCCTATTATAGAGAAGATCGGAAAGCTCTCGTACATGGTAGAGTTACCGAGTAGTTTGGAAGTTATCCATAATGTGCTCCATATTTCTCATCTTAGGAAGTATGTGCATGATCCAGAGACTACTATTACTCCAACTAGATTGGAAGATTTAGTGGTAGAACCTAATCTAACTTTTGTAAGATAACCAATTAGGGTAATAGAAAGAGATGAGAAGAAGTTAAGGAACAAGACAACCATATTAGTGAAGGTCCAGTGGATCGACAATGAGAAAGAATATACTAGGGAGACAGAGGATAGGATTAGAGATACTTATCCTGAGCTGTTATGATAGTATGTTATACATTTGATTTTATATAGACTTAGAAGCTGATAAGATATACTAGCATTGGTTGCATGTTGGATATGCTTGTTTTATAGTCCTTACTCAATTTCGAGGACGAAATTCTTTACGGAGGGAAGCCCATAACACCCCTATTTTTAGTTGAACATTATTCTTGACATTTAATTGGATAGTTTAAATAGAATAACGTAAAGGTTAAGGAGAATGAGATTTGAAAATATTAAGGTCGTGCCTTAATGAACTAAGTAATAAGATTATTTTAGGCTTAAAACATATAAGAGGATATATGAGAGGGTAAAAGAGGTAGATCCACCTTTTAGTTCTTAAATCCTCTTCCCCTCATATTGTTCTCATTTTACTCAAACAAAATAATCAAAAGAAAGAAGAAAAGAGGCTGACCATAACCTAGGGAAGGATTCACGAAATCAAGGGGATTCAAATGAGAAGAAGCTTAGGAAGATCAAAACCATATCAAATCTCAACTCCAACATCAAAATCTAAGGTGAATAATAAGTGTTCCATCTCTATTTTTCTTTTGAATTCGGTTATGGATAGTAATAAAATGATTAATGTTTGTTTTGCTTAGATATGGTTGTTTAATCATTGTTTGGATAGAATAACGGTTATTGGAATTTTTATGAAATTGTTTAAATGGGTTTTAAGGGTTAAACCTAATATTTTAATCTCCAAATGCTTTGATTTTGTAATATGGTGTATAAAACATTATTTCGGAGATGGGTTTTTAATTTCATAATTTTCCAAATTAAACTGAATATTTTATGTATTTCCTAAGGAGGAAATAACTTAATTTCGGATTTTAATTATTTAAAACAATTAAATATGAATTTTTGCTTTGAAATTTTTATATGGTAAAGAGAAAGATATTCTCTAATTTCTGTAAATTTTTGGGATTTTTACAAAGTGATTTCAATTTGTTATGAATTTATTATGCTAGGTAAGCATTTAAAAGGATAACTAATTAAGAATATTAACTAATTATTTTAAATATGTTTTGGAACTTGAAAATTTAGTGGAATAGTAATTGTGAAAAAGAATTGTAAAGAAATTGTTTTATCCAATAGAAATTAGACAAGAAATAGGATTTGGTGAAAAGTTTTTGCTTAAAACCTAAGATAATGCCAATGCCATACCATTCTAACATACCATTCTAACATCGTCGAACCTAAGATAAGGTCGCATCCATGAGTGTCGACGTCGAAGTGAAGGGAAGCATAAGATAGTTACTTTGCTAGCTATGTAATGTTTCCAAGTAGGGCATAGGCAACCTCGTCGACAATAGAGTATAGGTGGCAATGGTGTCTTCGTGATTCACCTAAATGTTTTAAAAGCTTAGTGTCGACGTCGATGATGTCGCATTATTTTCACTGCTATTTTGAATGATGTTGCTTCTCTCCATTTTGTTTTCCAAATCAAGGCAACGATGCCGCTATTATATCCTCGACTCTATATAAAAAGTGGCACAGTAGCTAAAGTAATTTAAGTGTAAAAGTTTTATGACGTCGTCGAGGGTCTTGGGGTCGATGTGCATCAAGATCGATGACCTTATGTTTTAGAGTCGACTGCCTCATGTCCACGACGTCGCACTTCCTGTTTTGTATGCCGAAGAGGCTTGCTTTTATGTTAACTAAAACTTTTTTATAAGGGGTGAAGAGACCTATGTTTTAGAGGGTCGATGACCCTATAACTTCGGCAGATAACCATATAACTTATAAAAGTTAAAGTTTTGTTTTAATGGGTGGATAGCCTATTGTTATTGATGGTCGAAAATATCAATTTCTACATGAATTTTTCTTAGGCTTAAAAGAATTTAAATTTTGTGCTCGACATTGGATAAAGGTCAACGTTGATTTAATAAGGCGTGTGTAATGTTTTATTTTATTAAAGGCATAGAGCCTTATGCTTCTACTTCGACGCAGTCATTGGAAATATCAATGCAATTTTAAATTGTGTGCTTCGACTCCATCATTGGGGACACCAATGTGGATGAATCTCGACATTGATTTATTTTCAACTATTTAATGGCAGCGAGCCATATGACTTATGATTTTGGTTTTTAAAACCCTAGGAATACCAAAGTATAATTTAATGAGTTGGACATAGATAACTTGGGACTACCAATGCATATCACTTTGAAATGATATAACTTTAAGGTGAGATGACCTAATTGGGGACACCAATAGACACAGGTTAATCATGTGGGTAACATGAAAAATTGAATCATGTGGGTAACATGGATTAAGACTTAAATATTTGGGTAACATGAATGAAATGATGGGTTCATAGTCATCCTAGGAAAACTATGGGATATGATATGGATTGTCCACATCATGCTGGAGATGGAAAGTCTCTATAGTGACAATGAAGGGTCCATAGTTATCCTAGAAAATCTTTGGGATGTGTGATGGATAGTCCACATCATTTTAAGTTAAATGGAATATGTATGATGGATAGTCTATATAATTTTAAATAATTAAACCATATGTGATGGGTAGTCAATGTGGTAAGTGATGGGTATCTAAGTAATAATTACATGTAAGATGGATAGTCCACATAATTTTGAATATGCTTATATGTGAGATGGGTAGTCCACATAATTATAAGATGGGTAGTCCGATTAAAATAAGAGGGTAGTCAGTTTAAATTGTGACGGGTAGTCATTTCAAATTTAGATGGATAATCTAATAATTGGGATGGGTAATCCAATATATGTTGCATGATTATGAATGTCATTTTCTATGTTTTAACCATTGTGGTTGCAGGAGCACATTATATGGTTGTTATGTTTTAGTTAAGATACCAGTGAGGGGAAAACCCGTTCTGCTCAGCTGCGTGGTCTCACTATATATCTACTTAGTTCGAGATGGTAGGTTATTATTCACACCAGACTGTTGTTTGACCCGAAGTTTTTGTTTTCCCCCTTAAACTCTCTGTTACTCATTTTAGTAGGTTGGGAGTAAGGGATTTCAGGTGACCAGTTAAACAATAAGCTTCCGGAGACGTGTAGGAGGCAATCTAGCTACTGGGAGCATTCTATTTTCGCTGTGTAGCTTAGTTTCATCTACTTGGATGTCAAGGAAAAGTTGTATAATTTCCAAGTATTTAACTCTGATGAACCAAGGGGGCATCTTCATATGTCTCTCTTAGAGTATTTTGTAATAATTATAATTTGTCTGAATGCAGGATTACGAATGAGATTATGAAATGAATATGAATATCAATTCTGAATTGAGATGTGGAATGTTGTCATTAAACCGTGTTTGAAATTTTTTCATTTTCATGTACTTTTGATTATTGATATGATTAAAATATCCGAATTTTGTCATCGAGAATTAATAACTATGGATTACTGTAGTATCCGTAGCAGTTAGCTTTGGGCCTCATAATGGAGGATGTTACAAGTTGGTATCAGAGCATAAGTTTATGATTAAAAGAATTTTAAACCTAATGAGTTTTTGAAAACATAATCCTAATGAATCCAAAAATAAGGTTGGGGTATGGGACAATGCTCTAATAACATACTTGTATTTGCTGTGTATCCATCTCTATTCTCCCATCTCTCTTAGACCGCTCTTCTATATCTTACTAAAGTTCGTATGTAGATTTACGAGAAAGAAAGATATGGAGGCAGGAAACGAAAGATATGCAAGTCACTTTGAAATGTTATAACTATAAGTAGGGATGACCTAATTGGGGACACCAATAGACATAAGCTAATCATATGGGTAACATTAATAAAAATTGAATCATGTGGGTAACATGGATTAAGATTGAAACATGTGAGTAACATGAATGAAATAATGGGTTCACAGTCATCCTAGAGAAACTATGGGATGTGAGATGAATAGTCCACATCATGTTGGAGATGGGTAGTCTCTATGGGGATAATGAAGGGTTCATAGTCATCCTAGGAAAACTATCGGATATGTGATGGATAGTCCACATAATTTTAAGTTAAATGGAATATGTGTAATGGATAACCCACATAATTTTAAATAATTAAACCATATGTGGTGGTAGTCAATGTGGTAGGGGATGGGTAATCCAAGTAATAATTACATGTGAGATGGATAGTCCACATATTTCTAAATATGCTTATATGTGAGATGGGAAGTCCACATAATTATAAGATGGGTAGTCCGATTAAAATAAGAGGGTAGTCAGTTTAAATTGTGATGGGTAGTCATTTCAAATTTAGATGGATAATCTAATAATTGGGATGGGTAATCCAATATATGTTGCATGATTATAAATGTCATTTTTTATGTTTTAACCATTGTGGTTGCAGGAGCACATTATATGGTTTTTATGTTTTAGTTAAGATACCAGTGAGGGGAAACCCCGTTCTGCTCAGCTGTGTGGTCTCACTATATATCTACTTAGTTCGAGATGGTAGGTTATTATTCACACTAGACTGTTGTCTGACCCGAAGTTTTTGTATTTCCCCTTAAACTCTTGGGTACTCGTTTGAGTAGGTCGGAAGTAAGGGATTTCAGGTTACCAGTTAGACGAATAAGCTTCTAAAGACGTGCAGGAGGCAATCTAGCTATAAGGAACTTTATCCATTTCCGCTATGTAGTTTGGTTTCATATATTTGGATGTAATGGAAAAGTTATATAATTGCTAAATATTTAACTCTGATCAATCAAGTGGCATCTTCATATGTCACTCTTAGAGTATTTTGTAATAGTAATAATTTCTTTAACTGTGGGATTACGAATGGGTTTATATAATTGTTGCTACCATATTGTTATCGAGAAAGTCCTAGAACGATTTAGCCATGATGTCGTTGGTTACGGCGATGTCGATGTAAGCATAGATGTCGCAAGCAAGGGTTCATGTCGAGGTTTGAAGTGAGGGTGCATGTCGAGGTTTGAAGCAAGGGTTCATGTCGAGGTTTGAAACTCTAGATGCCAAGGTAACGTTGAAGATGGATGTCAACATTAAAGTCCACATCAACATCAAAAACCTCAATTTCACTTCTCAACTACATCGACATTCTTTAACGCCATGTCGAGCTTAATCAATGCCGCTCCTATTCAATATTCTCTCTATTCGATGACGTCGAGCCTCCTTGAAACGAGCTATCTCTTCTTGACGACGATGCACCTATCCTTGTTGACAAACTAAGAATTTATGTCTCCATGTCACCACTTATTAAGATCACATCGATGATAACTAGGGGTCACGAGCATCGCCGGAGATTAAGAGCTGACGTAACATCAAACATATTTAAGTAATATCGGCAACTGCTATTTTCGAGGTTCATTAATATCACCGAAACCACACTTCATTGGCATCGAGGATTACCAGAGAAGGTTTATGTCGAGCATTAATAACACAAGCCCAATATCGAGGAACAAGAGTACAAACATTGAAGTGCAACGACGCCATCAATACCGAAGCCTATAAAACTGACATCATCAAAACTCAGTAATGATGAAGATGTCAAGATTTGTGGATGCTGAAGCTCACCACCCACCAAACTTTATTAAATAGGGACCCAGGGGTCTTCATTTGAAGGCGAACTTTTGGATTCTCTCTTCTAACTCATTTAAAACCCTAAATCGAGTTGGGGATTTTGCTCATTGTAATACTGAAAGTGTTGCATCTACAATGATTCATTCAATTAACAAGCAGATGGTCCAATTAACTTGATTTGAGCTATGATTTACACATTTATATGTTATGTTGAGCTTTATCTAAGCTTATAACCTCTCTATCATCGATTGCGTTAATATAAACTTTGCCAAGCCTCGTAATTTTTTAGAACCTCACTGACCTCTATATCAGTCTCACTTTGAACAAATTCTTCCTCGATGATATCAAACACTTCGATACCAAAGCTAAAGCTCGATATGGGTAAACATACAAATTCGATGACTATGACAGCTTCGAATATAACCTTGATGACCTCAATGACTTCACGCCCATCCTCGATGATTCCCACTTACCTCGGTAAGGCTCTTCTCTAAAATAATTCCTTTCTTATACACATTTCGGTGTTGATGAATTTATTCGTTAACGGTAATGAATATGAAATATCAATTATGAAATGAGATGTGGAAAGTTGTTAGTAAGCTGTGTTTGAAAATTTTTCATATTCATGTGCTTATGATTATTGACATGATTAACATAGCCGTATTTTGTCACTGAGAATTAATAACTATGAATGACTGCCGCATCCGTAGCAGTTGGTTTTGGACCTCAGAATAGGGGATGTTACATCGACGTCGACATGATTATTCATATCGACACCAACATGATTTTGTTTGTCCAACCTTGGGCAAACTTAGCGAAGGAAATAAGGAAGCCTTAGGGAGCGTGATAGAGACGCTTGTTTATTTGTTCGACATCCGATTGCGATGTTAAGGCACGATGAAGAGATGAGTTCGACAAAGAAGTGATGGGATAGTGCTTCGAGAAGATTTTTTTAGAACTTTGACAAGAGGATTCTATGACATTGGGGATGTTTAGTGTTGTTTTGAACTTCAACTAATCGACAAAGTGATTCGTCTAGTTGGGTACTTCATGAGAGAGGTGACCATAGCACAAGAGGAGATACCGAATGAGCAAGTGCTAAGTGAACACTAATGGAGTGGACGAAAGGTGATCCTATTATTAATACGTACATTATAATTTGGTGCTCATATGGGCTAGGGTAGTTTGAGTATACCCTGGGGTGATTTGAGATAGCTTGAGTTGGATCCATGAGAAAGACATTAGAATAGTCCATACCCCTAGCAAACTGAGTGGGCATGAGCTATGAGTATGAGGTATATAAGTTTTGATTATCAAGCCCCTTCAACTTTGGGTAGTCGCAGGCCGTTGAGTTTGTTATATGAGTTGTGAGAGAGCATCTGAGATTATGATTGTTGCTTTGATTGCCTTGATTGGTTTGATTGATATGATCCTTATGTTTGCCTCGATTGATGTGCACTTGAGTTCGATGTCTTATGAGATAGGTATTACCAAGTAGATACTCCGACACCTTATTTGTACACTTTGCACTAGTACACTAGATGATGACACATATTTGAGTTATGTCCTAACTTGTTGGATGTAGTGACATGTCATGTATGATTCTACGTAGTGTCCCTGTTTTACTATATTCACCTTCATAGTGTTTTGAAATTGTTTATCGCTTACACTAGACTATTATCTAACTTGAGGTTTTATGCTTTGCTTCTTATTATCTCGGGTGCTCTTAAATGAGTAGACTAGATAGCAGGTGTGACATTAGCACAAGGGGCTATTCAAAGGATAAGCCGGAGACTGAATCTACTATATATGTATCTATTTGAGTTTTATTGTTTACTCCGTTGTGCAGCACTATGGAGCTTTATTAATTACACATTTTATTTGGAGACATACTTGAGGTTTATTTATCAATTGTATATACTCTATTTTTGTATCCTATAATTACTGTTAACCTTTGCTCTTATATGTGATTATTTATATAATTATATTTCTATCTCTCCTATTTTATATATGTGATTACTATTATATTTTATCCTTTGCGCTGCGAGATATCTGATAGGTTATTTTATTATTAAGTTATTTTACAACATAACAACCATCCTATGTTGGTTATAACACCATTACACTACATATACATGTATATGGAGTATCAAAAGTGTATGTTAGTCATCATATTTGGTGTGAGAGCTTGGGTTGCATTGTTGACCAAAGTTGATTTGAAGTCTATTAGAGAGAGAGAGTATGAGTTATCACTCTAGAATGGATCAAGGTTTACACAAGAGAGTGTACTTTTTAAACATTTTGGTTTTCAAAACTATATACTAGTATATACAATATAAGATGTACTGCACGTATGAGTACCACTGATGCAACTTTTCTTTATGAGTGATTGATCATTCTTATTACAGATTAAGAGTGAGTTGGCATATAAGAAATGTTGCTAAGGACTCCATCGCTAGAGTTAAGGAGGGGGTTAGTTTGGGAGTTTCCAATCCCGACCAATATAACATGTTCTCCAAGATGGTGTAGAACATGGTTTAGTGCCTAAGTTATTCCTTATACTGGTGGTGCTTAGGTGCAAACGCCTAGGGTCGACGTTGCTAAATTGAATAAAGACTACTTAAGTCTAGGAGGAAAGCCCTTCGTGGGAGTCGGCTATGGAGGTCCAAGATTGGATCAATACATATGAGAGGATAGTCGAGGAGTTAGCATTGGAACATGCCATGAAGAGGAAGATGGCCTCTAGATAGCTTCAAGGGCATGGTCGAACACCATCAAGATTACAACTCCAAAGGATTAGATTACCTGGGTGCATTTTAAGTTGAGATTTGAGGAGAAGTTCACATCGACTGCTCAAAAGTCGATGTTGTTTCACAAAATTGCTGATTTAAGGTAGGGAGACATGACTAACTCAGAGTATGTGACCGAGTTCGACATGTTGTCGAAGTACGGCTAATCTTTTGTTGATTCCCGTTGAAAAAAATGAGAAATATTTCGTGGGCTTAAATAAGTATCTTGGGGAATAACTAGCAATCCACATTGATGAACCGTTTGAATAGCTAATTGAGAAGGCTCTCCGCCATGACAGTCTATACCCGAAATCTAATTTTGTTTTTGCTGTTGCGAACAAAGAGCCAAAGCCATAAGTAGATGAGGGAGGCAAGAAGAATTGGAACAACAATAACAAGTGGAAAAAACTTCAGATCAAAGGTGGTCAGAAGAAGGGAAAATGGGATCGAACGAATTGGCCATCTTAGTAGTGACTGGAAGATTACATAAAAGAAGTGCATCAATTCCAACAAACCTGGACACATCCAGAAGGATTTCCCAGAACTGTTGAAGAACAAGCAGGTTGTGTTGGCTTATGCTTTGAACGTTGTTCCTACCCCGTCGAGTGCTCTATCGAAAAGGAGAAGGGGAAGAGCATCATTATTCAACGTATACTTTTTTCTTATGGTATACCTATTCGTATTTTATTTCATTTTAGTGCATCACATTTTTTTATATTCAATGACCTAGTAGATCCGTTAGGGTTGAATGCTGACCTAGTAGATAGACCGTTGGGTGTATCAATTCTTGTAGGAGGTTTGACTTGTTTGAGTATGCTCTTTCGTGGCATAGAGTTATGAAGTCATAGATGTGTGTTTGTGTGGGATTGTTTTATTTTGGGTTTGTAGGGTCTGATATTATTCTGGATGGAGTGGTTACAAAGATATGGAGAAATAGTGAACTATGAGATTATTAGTGAGGATCGAGATCGGAGTTGAGCCTTAGCTTGAGTTAATCTACGCATCAGAGGATGCACTGATTATTAGTTTTATCTACTCTCTTGAGTTCCCGTTCGAGGAATTATCATCATTACTAGTCATGAGGGACTATCCGGAGGACTTTGAG
Organism: Allium fistulosum; assembly: GCA_030737815.1. Classification (NCBI taxonomy): domain Eukaryota; kingdom Viridiplantae; phylum Streptophyta; class Magnoliopsida; order Asparagales; family Amaryllidaceae; genus Allium; species Allium fistulosum. The sequence continues at coordinate 372,209,809 of CM060908.1, forward strand.
GAAGTTACTTGGTTACAACTACATTGAAAAATTGAGTTTTGCATTGATCTAGTTAGGGATGTTGGGCTAGTAGTTATGTCCTTAAGGTGGATGGAACCCAAAGAATAATGAGAGCTTTAAATGCAAGGGAATGACCTGCCGAGGAAGGGATTCATTCAATGAAGTATATCTGAGTGGGGAGCACCCATAGTGTTCGCCAAGAAGGCGGACGGTTTCCTAAGATTGTGTGTTGACTACTATGAGCTGAATAAGGTGATGAAGAAGAACAAATATCCCCTCCTGTGTATAGATTACTTGACCGATCAACGCCATGGTGCCAAGGTGTAACAACCTGCCTTTTGACCTCGGATGTAACACCCGAACCGACGTTAATACCCAAGAACTAGAAAGTTGAGTCATTGGGGTTTGAGATGACAGATATATATATATATATATATATATATATATAAATCACAGTCACAGATAGATATCATATACAATTCTAACTAAAAATATGTACTTTCATAGTTTCACGGCGAAATGAATAAAATATAATATATAGTTGATATTATAATCACATCACCATAACATATCTGAAATGTCAAATACATATGTCTGAATAAATATAAATACAATCCAAACCCACACACATAAGGTAGAATCCGGTTATAACACTTATATACATCGTGAACACTATATACAGGTAAATCTCCATCTATAATACTGTACCATCACCAAACTCCATAAACTTGGATATATATATATATATATATAAATGAAAGTAGGAGTGGGTCAGACATAAGTCCGATGAGTGAACCATACTCCATTCTACATATACTACAAAAATAATGCTATAACATGATATGAGTCCATCGCTTGGCCACAACAAGTTCCGTTGCCACATCATAAACGACTGTCAAATACATCTTGCTATATCGCATCATATTTATGTAGACTCACACCGTTGACTCGCCTTATGTGCTAAGGGTGCATATCATCCATTGCCATGTAAATCGCATTTAGGACACACATCCTAGACTAACCTCATGCCCCACTGGGTCACCTGTTGTCCTCGCTCTAACTAACGGGACTCATGCTTTGAACTAGTCTCATGCCCTATGGTTTCTTACATCCACCTCCACACCGGTCCGCTTAAGCTTTTAGGGGAGCACCATATTACCTAGGACACCTGTAACGACCCGTAAAGTTGAACAATTTTAATAACGTAATTAACTAAATTTTTCGTAAAAAAATAATAATAAAATTTTGCAATGAAAATTTGATATTTGGAATATTTCTATTTAAATGAAGCAAATGGTAAATTTTTATTGGAAATTATGAAAGTTAGTTCTGTTGGGTAATTTCCAATTTCAATATGAAATCAGTTAACTTGATGAAAATAAATATTTTCGAAATCTGAATATTTTTATATAATAAAAACGTAGATCATTTTTTGAGTGAGACGTCATGTTTCGTTTCACCAAATTTGGACTACTCTAGCTTCGTTTATCTTATTTTCGGCGTTTTAGCAGCATTTTTGGCAGCGCATATCGAGTTTTTATAGGATGATCTTATAACTGATATCTATGTACCATTCTGTTCGTCTCGTCGTGCTGATCTCCGTAGTATATTCATTTGTGAATTTCGGCGACCGGTACGTGGCGGAATCTGCGAAACGGGTAGCCGTATCGGTACCCGTATTGAAATCTTTCTATTTCCCTGTGTCCATTCGTTTATCCAATGGGAGAAAAAAATAGCCACTTGATATTAATATCCTCTGAATGCAACTCTTGGTTTTCTCTATTCCACCAACTCAATATTTTGCTGGTTCGGTTCCCCATTCTCTTTCTCTGCCTACTTTATTCATTCTGTTCTTATTTGAAATAGAAAATAAAGTGAGAAGCTTATATATAATAATAATTTTATAACTAAAGTTTATATATCTCTGCTAACTTACTCGTCCCTTCATTGCTTATACCTGTTCGCCTCCTTCTATATATAAAAAAAAGTTATTATTATTTTATTCAAAGTTATATGTTTGTGTGGAGAAACCTACTTCCGTTCTAATTTTCGTACTCTCTCCCCTATTGCTGAAACTCATTTCCTCCATTATTTTGCTTGCCTCCCTACCAAACGCCTCATGCCTATGCTCCGCACTTCCACCTCCTCTTTCCACCGCCTTTCTCTCCATCACCACATGCGTGTGACAGCCCATGCTTGTCTTTATGACTGAACAACCCAAGCGTGACAGCAGATCCTCCCCTTCCAAACCACCCTACCTTGGATCCCACAGCCGTTTCCCCGCTTAGACCCTCCGACCAACCTAGTCTATGCATAACCTAGCAGTATCCTATCCCATCGTCGAACCCGACTCCGCCTACCTCACACGCCAACTCCACCATGCCTCAGCCCCATAACCTCCATCTCCATCAACTTATCTCTTCTCCGACCAACCCGCCTCGACCACAACATGCAACTCTTCCCATTTCACCTTGCCTGTGCCGCCTTCTTCACCTAAACAACACCACAATTTGCCGAGATCTCCTCCCCTCTGCCACTTAGGAGCTCTTCCATCGCCGCATGAGAACCCGACCTTCCTCCCATCGATCCAGCGACAGCCGCTCCACCTTCCTCCCCTCACCTGACCATTTTCCCACTTCGCCGCGGACGCAAGCAACAACCACCATCCAAGTCGCTTACCACGCATAGCCCGCTGCCGTTTGTGCTCCTGACAACCCACTCATAGCCGAGCAGTCCACTTTTTTCCAGATTTTATTTTTCCAGTTGATATAAGTTTAATATTTGATGTTAGATATTATATACATAGGTACTTTGATTTTGAAATGTATTTGGTTTTTTTAAATAAAATATATACAGATATCTTGATATCAAACATATATAGATATTCTGTTCAGAAATGTATTTGAGGAATTTTGAGAGAAATAAGTGGGTTTTATGAATGTTGATTTTAAAATATGTATATGGAAAAAAAATATTATTTTAATATGTGTTGGTTTTAAAACATATAATATAAGATATTATTTCGGTATGTGCTTTCAATTAAATATTGATTTTAAAATACAATATATATATATATTTCATATAAATATGTATATATTTAGTTTCCCAATGAATTCAAGTGGTTCACTTGCTTACTTCGTCGATTTCCACTTTGTTGTTTTGTCCGTTGCTGTCCAGAAATCTCAGCAGTTTTTGATTTGTTCTGCTCGTGTCCGTGTCATCATCTTCACCATCATTGTTTTCTCTAGCCTCAAAAGGTGAGCAATCACTCATGATTAACATTCTAATATTTAGTAAAATTAATTCACATGAAATGATGACTGAAATATGTTGTTAAATTTGAATTGTTAAGTTATTTAATTGTTAAATATGATATGCCATTATCAGCAATTGTTTACTTATGACATATGACACCATAACCTATTGTATATATTATATTCAATTTTTTTACTGATGATATGCCTGTTGTTGATATGCTATGTCATTTTATGCTATTGTTTATTGATTCTCACTCTGAAAGTTCCTTGTAGTTTAGAAATTCCCTATGGGTTGAAATGATATATACCCGAACGATCTTATAGATTAGGAGAAATCGTTATGGGTTGAAATGATAAACCCAAGCGATTTTCATTGATTGTGAAATTTTGGGATTGTGGGTTGAAATGATATATACCCGTAAGAATTTAAATTGCGGATTGAAATGATAAATATCCGTATCACTTGACCATAGGATAGAAAATTATATACGGACACCGTTAGTCTACTTTGAAAAATGATTTCTAAGGTTTTGAAAGGAAATATATGGGTTTTAATAAATATTGATTTTAAAATATAATATAAAGATTTTATTTTAGTATATGGGCAAAATTTAGATTTTTAAAATTATATATTTGGAAATTTTAAATTTATAAGTTAGTTTTGAAAATATAAATTTTAAGATTTTAATTATAATTTTTTTAAATATATAAAATACGATTTAATATAAAATAAATTTGATAATAAGATTTAACTTAATAAAATTTAATTATATATATATATATTATGTTTAAGTATTTATTTAAAATTATATTTTAAATAGATTTTTGTATTAACTTTAATAAATAAAGGTTGGAAAGATAAGTTAAAGCTGATTTGTAATTTGATTTATTTAAGAATTTAATTTAAATAAAATTGATTTGAAACTTATTGATCTAAGAATTTAAAGATATGATTTTATAACTTGATAACTTGATTTTGGTTAAAAGGAATTAAACGAATATTTAAATAAAATTGAATTTGAATATTGATGTTTGATTTAAATTTTTAATTTGAGATTAATTTAAATGTTTAACCAAAGGTGGTTAAATGAATTTTTTTTTTAATTTTAAATAAAATGAATATTTAATTTTGATTTAAATTTGTAATCTGGGATTTTTTTTAAATGTTTATTAAAATGATTAAGTGAATAATTTTTCAAGTTTAAATAAAATTAAATGTTGAATTTGGAAATGTAATGAAATTTATCAATTTGAGTTATTGTAAATGGTCTGAATATTTATACCTTGAAACCTATTGAAATTGGAAGTGGATTAAATTGTAGTTCAAACCTGGAGTTGAAATCGATATAGGTTATATGGTTTGATAAGAATTTGAATTGAATTTGAAATTGTTGAACTGAAATTGATTTAAATTGAATTTTGGAACTAAAGTTGATTTGAATTGATTTGTGAAATTGGTAAAAACAATTCTAATTTGAAATTTATCTTAATATATAAATTATTTTTAAATATAAAATATTTTAATTTATAAACTATTTTAATATATAACCTATTTTTAAATATAAACTATTTTTAAATTATACTATTTTGATATATATAAACTATTTAAACTGTTAATTTGGAACTGTTATGATTTAGATTTAATGGATTTAAATACGAATATTTTGATATGATGGTTTAAACTATTTCGGGATTATGATTTTGAAAGTGGGTATGATTTTAGAGGTTATATGATTTTGAAATGAATATAATATTTTGATATGAAGTATGAACTGTTTGAAATGATTATAAAAGTGATTTTATAAAAAGGACCACGGTTTGAAATAAGCGTTTGGTTGTTAAATAGACCGAGATCGGATATTGTCATACTCTCTGCCAATACCGAAAACCACTTTAATAACTGTGTATGTGGTGGGGATTCCAGAACAAAGTAGGAAGATTTGGCGACGATTCCGTATGAGGTATTAACGCAGCCCTGACTCCCATGAGTCTGCTTGATGTGGCTAAACAGGATCTATATCGGGCCAATTAAGGTCGCACCTCCGATCGGGCACATTTCTTCGATACCATTATATTACTTTGTGATTTGATTGGGTGCACCTTTGATTTAGGAGTGTGTCTCGAGGTGGGCGGTAGTAGTTGCTATGCGTTACCACCAGTCCGGGAGTGCAAACGATTGAATCCTACCCTGGCATTGCCTCGCGTGCCTTATCACATGCCTTATCGCGCCTTCTACGAGTTTGTTTTGTACCATACCTATGGGGTGTCCTCTGGGTAAACCACCGGTTTGGTGGAGCTTATGGTACTCTATAGACTACGGGAATATATAAAATGTGTTAAGGGGGATATGGGTAACGCCTTAACGCTATTTTAATACTTTACTTTACCGATAGACATATTATAATAGCGTATATTACTACATAGTAGATAGTTCCACGGATCCTTAAAGGATGGAAACCCCAAACATCCTTTAAGTTATATTGTATTTCATTTGGACATTTCACTTGAGTTGATTTACTAGTATAAGAATGTTAATCCCGACTCGAGTGTTTTGTGTTTTGCTTTATGCTCGGTTCAGACTGAGTGTCACAGCATTTGAGACTCACCTTTGAAGCTTGAAGATTTCTTGGAGTATCTATTCAGCTTTCAATTACCTCAGTTATTCCAGTTGTTATGTTCAAACTCGTCATTGCTTATGTATTTGAGACTTCTATGTATCTTGATTTCTGTTGTATTTTGTTTCATACTCTGTTGTTTATATAGTAGTTTTATGAGCTACTATTTATCTATTCCGCTGCTTATTGTTATATTACTCTGTGTCTGTGATTCTATTATTGATTTTATTTACTGCATATGCTATGTTTTGCCAAATATAAATTAACAATCTGTTGTTTTGAGCAATTCAAGTCTTACATGAGTGGATGATTGTCGATATGAACAGTTCAAAATAACAGGTCGTTACATGTGGTATCAGAGCTTTGGTTTTGGCAAAACTTAGCATATGGAGTAAAAATTAATCATAGAATCATCTTCGTTCGAGCTTGAAATTTCTTCGTTAGGACCCTCCTGGATTTTGGTTTCCTTGGAATTTTGGAACTTTCCATTTGTTCTGAAATCCATTCGTGCCCTTTCCTGTTCATGTTCTCCTTGATACTGGAGCATCCTATAGTTCTATTTCTGCTGATCTCTGTAATAAATTTGAGCACATCTTGCCACCTCAATTGGCAATTTCATCCTTTCGTGTAACTCATCCCATTAGCAGTTCCGCCTACCTTTGTATTATCTATAAAGGGGTGAAACTCCTTTACAACAGGCATCGATTCACCGGATATTTCTATGTCCTCGTTTTTGGATGCTATTATTTCTTGAAAGCCCGAACCGTTTCTCTAGTAGACGACCCAGGTAATTCTCTTGTGATCGAATGTCGATTGCCTCAGGATTTAGCAAGCAGTTTTATCTTTTCACTTGATTCCCAGCCTAGTGATCTTGACTCCACCCGATAGTCAAGGATTATCCTGATGTTTTGGTGAAGTCACTTCCTCCGCCTTCTTTGCGGGAAATTGAATTCTGCATTGATCTTATTCCTAGAGCTCGACCTGTTACCTTTCCTTCTAGAAGAATGGTTTCTATGAATGCTTAGTCATGCCTTTGGATTAACCAATGCTCCTGCATTCTCCGTCGATCTCATGAATCATGTTTTCCGCGATGTTCTCAACAATTTTGTCCCATTTTCATTGATGATATTCTTGTTTTTCTAAGTCTTGGTTGACCCGGTTAAGGTCGTCGCGATTTATATAAGTCTATCCCTCTTCCCTCTTTTGTAATTTAATTATCTTATCTTCCTTTCGAGCCTATCTTTTAGAGTTCTCTTTGATTAAGGTCCCTCTAAATTTTAATCTCTATCCTTGTTTTAGAATTCATTCTTGAATCATCCCGTGAGGGAGTGTTTGTAATTAAAATAAAATATTTTATAGTGTGTTGTTTGAATTGTTAGGTTTGATTTTGGGTTTCGATCGATTCGTTTGGCCAACGCTATCGATAGTAATTCCCAAACACTTGAATAGAGCAAACTGATACAATATTGTTTTCAAAATTTGTAATTTTTGTATGATTATAGTTTATACATAAAAGTATAATTTTTTGAAATTAGACAGTAAAATAGATTGGTTGATAGAAATGACAATACTTGATTATCATTTATTGTTTGTCAACATTCCTCAATCATTAACTATTGTAGTAGGTTATAAGAAGATGAAATTTTAAAACATGGTTTATGAATCTGGTTTGCAAATGTAATGAATTTAAATTAAGAATTTGAGAATTAAATTTCTGGTGCTTTTCAAATTTGGGTTTCAGAATTTTGAAAATATATTATTTGAAAGTATTTTTGAATGAAAATTTTTTTCAAAGAAATTTTTAAAGAAATAAGTCTGTATTCTCCTTTTTTGTCGTTGGAAAATAATTTCGGTGATGACTGCAACATCATCAATGTTCATTTTCGAGTTTCAAAGTGGAGAGACCAGTTAGTAGCTTTGCTACACTTTTGTTTTGGAAAATGGATTTGATTTGAATTTCTTGAGTATGATTTGATGTACAAAAAATATATATGTATATATTTATTTCAAAATGGGTTGAAGTAAAACCGGAAAATTTAACTCTTAAGTTATATATTAAGTGATGATTCTTAATTATTAAGATGAAGCAAAAATTTTGAATAGTTTGAGTATATAAAATAAGAAATAAATTGAACAACTTTGAACAGTTGAACTAGGATAAAATTTATTAGTATAATACTCAATTGCATTTTATAACATATATTACTTATCTGAATATTCAAAAAGTTAAAATGTTATGTAAATCTGCAATCGAAGGTTATACAAGAGAAATTTAAGTAATAAAATGTTCAAACTAGATTTTCTCAATAGAAATGTTGTAAATAAAAAGGTAAATTTGTATAGTGCTTAAATACCTCAAAAAGTTGAATGTAGTTGAATAATAAACAATATAAATTTAAGTAATTAGGTGTCCGAGATTTAGATTTTTGTTGAGAAAATTTATAAATTAAAATTGAGTTGTTATAATGAATATTTATACATTTAGTTGATGTTATAAGAAGTGTAAGTGAAATAAATTGAATAATAAAAGAGAATGCTACTTTGATAAATTAAAAATAAATTAATTGAATGAAAACTAATTTAATATTGATTTATTAAATAAAATGAATTTAAACAAATTTGTTTGAATATAAATCAATTTAAAACCTAATGAAATTTATATGGTTTTGAATTAATTGTTGTATTTTGTATTTCAATCTATCTTTTCTTTCTAGTTGTTTCTATTCTCCTATCTCATTCCTTTTTGGGGACGAAAAGTTTTGAGTGGGAGAGAGTGTAACGACTCGTAAATTTTAACGATTTTGATAACGTAATTAACTAAATTTTTCGTGAAAACAAAATAATAAAATTTTGCAATGAAAATTTGATATTTGGAATACGTCTATTTAAATGAAGCAAATGGTAAATTTTTATTGGAAAATATGAAAGTTAGTTCTGTTGGATAATTTCCAATTTCAATTTAAAATCAGTTAATTCGATGAAAATAAATATTTTTGAAATCAGAATATTTTTATAAAATAAAAATGTAGATCATTTTTTGAGTGAGACGTCATATTTTGTTTCGCCAAATTTGGACTACTCTAGCTCCGTTTATCTTATTTTCGGCGTTTTAGCAGCATTTTTGGCAGCGAATATCGAGTTTTGATAGGATGATCGTATCACTGATATCTGTGTACCATTCTGTTTGGTATATCCATTTGTGAATTTCGACGACCGGTATGCGGCGAAATCTGCGAAACGGGTAGCCGTATCGGTACCCGTATTGAATCTTTCTGTATCCCTGTGTCCATTCGTTTATCCAACGGGAGAAACAAATAGCCACTTGATATTAATATCCTTTGAATGCAACTCTTGGTTTTCTCTATTCCACCAACTCAATATTTTGCGGGTTCGGTTCCCCATTCTCTTTCTTTGCCTACTTTATTCATTCTGTTCTTATTTGAAATAGAAAATAAAGTGAGAAGCTTATATATAATAATTATTTCATAACTAAAGTTTATGTAACTCTGCTAACTTACTCGTCCCTTCATTGCATATACATGTTCGCCCCCTTCTATATAAATTTTTTATTATTATTATTTTATTCAAAGCTATATGTTTGTGTGGAGAAACCTACTTCCTTTCTAATTTTCATACTCTCTCTCCTATTGCTGAAACCCATTTCTCCTCCATTATTTTGCTTGCATCCCTGCCAAATGCCTCACGCCTATGCTCCGCACTTCCACTTTCTCTTTCCACCGCCTTTCTCTCTATCACCTCATGCGTGTGACAACCCATGCTTGTCTTCATGACCGAACAACCTAAGCGTGACAGCAGAACCTCCCCTTCCAAACCACCCTACCTTGGATCCCACAGCCGTTTCCCCGCCTAGACCCTCCGACCAACCTAGTCCATGTGTAACCTAGCAGCAGCCTATCCCATCGTCGAACACGACTCCGCCTACCTCACACGCCAACTACATAGTGCCTCAGCCCCATAACCTCCATCTCCACCAACTTATCTCTTCTCTGACCAACCCGCCTCGACCGCGGCATGCAACTCTCCCCATCTTACCTTGGCTGTGCCGCTTTCTTCATCTGAACAACACCACAACCTGCCAAGATCTCCCCCCCCTCTGCCAACTAGGAGCTCTTCCCTTGGCGCATAAGAACCCGACCTTCCTCCCATCGGTCCAGCGACAGCCGCTCCGCCTTCCTCCCCTCACCTGACATTTTCCCACTTTGCCGCAGACGCAAGCAACAACCACCATCCAAGTCGCCTACTACGCATAGCCCGCTGCCGTTTGTGCTTCTGGCAACCCACTCGTAGCCGAGCAGTCCACTTCTTTCCATATTTCATTTTTCCAGTTGATATGAGTTTAATATTTGATGTTTGATATAATAATGTGGTTATGTGTTTTAATATATATTATATACATAGGTACTTTGATTTTGAAATGTATTTGGTTTTTTTAAATAAATATATACAGATATCTTGATATCAAACATATATAGATATTCTGTTCAGAAATGTATTTGAGGAATTTTGAGAGAAATAAGTGGGTGTTATGAATGTTGATTTTAAAATATATATGGAAAAAAGTATTATTTTAATATGTGTTGGTTTTTAAACATATAATATAAGATATTATTTTGGGATGTGCTTTCAATTAAATATTAATTTTAAAATAAAATATATATAGATATATATATATAATGATATTTCATGCAATTATGTATATATTTTGTTTCCCAACGAATTTAAGTGGTTCGCTTGCTTGCTTCATCGATGTCCAGTTTGTTGTTTTATCCGTCGCTGTCCAGAAACCTCAGCAGTTTTTGATTTGTTCTACTCATGTCCATGTCATCATCTTCACCATCATTGTTTTCTCTAGCCTAGAAAGGTGAGCAATCACTCATGATTAACATTCTTATATTTAGTCAATTTAATTCACATGAAATGACGATTGAAATATGCTTTTAAATTTGAATTGTTAAGTTATTTAATTGTTAAGTTATTTAATTGTTAAATATGATATGCCATTATCTGCAATTGTTTACCTATGACATATGACACCATAACCTATTGTATATATTATATTTAATTTTGTTACTAATGATATGCTTGTTGTTGATATGCTATGTCATTTTATGCTATTGTTTATTAATTCTCACTTTGCAAGTTCCCTGTAGTTTAGAAATTCCCTATAAGTTGAAATGATACATACCCGAACGATCTTATAGATTAGGAGAAATCGTTATGGGTTGAAATGATAAACCCAAGCGATTTTCATTAATTATGAAATTTTGGGATTGTGGGTTGAAATGATATATACTCGTAAGAATTTAAATTGTGGATTGAAATGATAAATATCCGTATCACTTGACCATAGGATAGAAAATTATATACGGACACTGTTGGTCTACTCTGAAAAATGATTTCCAAGGTTTTGAAAGGAAATATATGGGTTTTAATAAATATTGATTTTAAAATATAATATAAAGATTTTATTTTAATATATGAGCAAAATTTAGATTTTTAAAATTATATATTTGGAAATTATAAATTTATAAGATAGTTTTGAAAATATAAATTTTAAGATTTTACTTATAATTTTATTATTTTTCTTAAATATATAAAATAAGATTTAATATAAAATAAATTTAATAATAAGATTTAACTTAATAAAATTTAATTCAATTAATATACATATATTATGTTCAAGTATTTATTTAAAATTATATTTTAAATAGATTTTTGTATATACTTTAATAAATAAAGGTTGGAAAGATAAGTTAAAGCTGATTTGTAATTTGATTTATTTAAGAATTTAATTTAAATAAAATTGATTTGAAACTTATTGATTTGAAACTTATTGATTTGAGAATTTAAAGATATGATTTTATAACTTGATAACTTGATTTTGTTTAAAAGGAATTAAATGAATATTTAAATTTAAATAAAATTGAATTTGAATATTGAAGTTTGATTTAAATTTGTAATTTGAGATTTATTTAAATGTTTAACCAAAGGTGGTTAAATGAATATATTTTTTTAAATTTAAATAAAATTGAAATTAAATATTTAATTTTGATTTAAATTTGTAATCTGGGATTTTATTTAAATGGTTATTAAAATGACCAAGTGAATAATTTTTCAAGTTTAAATAAAATTAAATGTTGAATTTGGAAATGTAAATGGAATTTATCAATTTGAGTTATTGTAAATGGTATGAATATTTATACCTTGAAACCTATTGAAATTGGAAGTGGATTAAATTGTAGTTCAAACCTTGATTTGAAATCGATATAGGTTAAATGGTTTAATAAGAATTTGAATTGAATTTGAAATTGTTGAACTGAAATTGATTTAAATTGAATTTTGGAACTATAGTTGATTTGAATTGATTTGTGAAATTGGAAGAAACAATTGTAATTTGAAATTTATCTTAATATATAAATTATTTTTAAATATAAACTATTTTAAAGTATAAACTATATTTTAATATAAACTTTTTTAATCTATAACCTATTTTTAAATATAAACTATTTTTAAATTATAACTATTTTGATATATATAAGCTATTTAAATTGTTAAGTTGGAACTGTTATGATTTAGATTTAATGGATTTAAATACGAATATTTTGATATGATGGTTTAAACTATTTCGGGGTTATGATTTTGAAAGTGATATGATTTTGAAAGTGGGTATGATTTTGGAGGTTATATGATTTTGAAATGAATATGATATTTGATATGAAGTATGAACTGTTTGAAATGATTATGAAAGTGATTTTATAAAAATGACCACGGTGTGAAATAAGTGTTTGTTGTTAAAGAGACTGGGATCGGATATTGCCATACTCTCCGCCAATACCGAAAACCACTTTAACAACTATGTACGGGTGGAGATTCTAGAACGAAGTAGGATGGTTTGGCGATGATTCCATATGAGGTATTAACGCAGCCCCGACTCCCGTGAGTCAGCTTGATGTGGCTAAAACAGGAGCTATACCAGGCCAAGTGAGGTCGCACCTCCGATCGGGCACATTTCTTCGATACCATTCTATTACTTTGTGATTTGATTGGGTGCACTTTAATTTGGGAGTGTGTCTCGAGGTGGGCTGTAGTAGCTGATATGCGTTACCACCAGTCCGGGAGTGCAAATGGTAGAATCCTACCCTAGCATTGCCTCACGTGCCTTGTCACATGCCTTATCATGCCTTCTACGAGTTTTTCCTTACCATCCCTATAGGGTGCCCTCTAGGTAAACCACCGGTTTAGTGGAGCTTACGGTACTATATAGACTATGGGAATATATAAAATGTGTTAAGGGGGATATGGGTAACGCCTTAACGCTATTTTAATACTTTACTTTACCGATAGACATATTATAATAGCGTATATTACTACATAGTAGATAGTTCCACAGATCCTTAGAGGATGGAAATCCCAATCATCCTTTAAGTTATATTGTATTTCATTTGGACATTTCACTTGAGTTGATTTACTAGTATAAGAATGTTAATCCTGACTCGAGTGTTTTGTGTTTTGCTTTATGCTCGGGTCAGACTGAGTGTCACAGCATTTGAGACTCACCTTTGAAGCTTGAAGATTTCTTGGAGTATCTATTTAGCTTTTAGTTACCTCGGTTATTCTAGTTGTTATGTTCAAACTCGTCATTGCTTATGTATTTGAGACTTCTATGTATCTTGATTTCTGTTGTATTTTGTTTCATACTCTGTTGTTTATATAGTAGCTTTATGAACTACTGTTTATCTATTCCGCTGCTTATTGTTATATTACTCTGGGTCTGTGATTCTGTGATTGATTTTATTTACTGCATATGCTAAGTTTTGCCAAATATAAATTAACAATCTGTTGTTTTGAGCAATTCAAGTCTGACATGAGTGGATGATTGTCGATTTGAAAAGTTCAAAATACCAGGTCGTTACAACTCCTACTTGTGTCATAAGTCCATAACTGTATCCGCATATACACTCTAAGGCATCTAACCTACATCACATTCTCGTTCCCATCCACATTCATCATTATAACACATATCCATATCATAACATATATCATATGTCATATAGTATATCACATATCACTTCAAATTGCAACCAAATTATCTCATATATTCACTCATTCCATATCATCGTCATCCATATCATCACATCTCAGATCACCTTTAAGAACATAAGATAATACATGAGTTGAATCAGTTATTTAATATTCAGATAGGCTTTTAAGGCCAAGGTTCAATCAGATAGGATCCTCGTGCACTGATGGAGAGGTCAAAGTAAGCAGCGCACCGGTGTGTACGTTTCCTACAGATTTTCGAGTTCGTTTTTTTGCATTTTGTCTCCGTTTCTCACCTATGGTCACCACCGCCTCATCTAGGATTATTAGAGATTATATCTATACTGTAGTTCTATATTCTAAGTCACATTCCATCATCAATTCACAAGTTTTTTGTAATGACCCGTAAATTTTAACTGTTTTAATATCGTAATTAGTTGAAATTTTGTGAAATTTTAAAACGATAAAATTTTGAAATAAAAATTTAATATTTGGAATGCGCCTAATTGAACATAGCAACTGGTAAATTTTTATCCGGAAAAATGAAAGTTTATTTTCGTGTGTAATTTTATTTTAATTTAATCAGTTAGTAATTGATGAAAATAAAATGTTTTCGAAACCTAAATATTTTTATATGGAAAAATTTTAAATCCTCTTCTGAGCAAGACGTCATTTTTCGTTTTTCCAAATTCGGACTTCTTTAGCTCCGTCGATCTTAATTTCTGTGTTTTTGCTGCAATTTTTCGCTGGTAGAGAAAAAGTTAGTGCAATCTGAATATACATATGATACACAATTCATGATGTTTATTAGTAAACATATTTTAAATGAACTAGCACCATTAATGTACAAACCTTCTACTGATCTAAATTATAACTTCAGACGTAATATGCATTCAAGGACACATAACTAGTTTTCAAACCCACCTTAGCATTCCTTTGTATTCCATGCTTGGATGAACGTTTCCATTGATAGAAATTGTCTGTCTTCTACAAATAGCCATATAGACTTTTACAGTCTCTTCAAATTTTCTGTCACCTTCCTTCATTTTCTGTGTGAACCAACATCACGTTTTACATTTCCAAAGTTGCATTAATTCCCTGGGCACTGGTTTCAAAGTTGTATTCATTTCCTAGGCATTGGTACTTCTCCCTTGCCAACTTCTCTCAAACCCTTCCATCAACTTCTAAAAAAAGGGAAAGAATGGATTTGGTTGTAACTTCATTTTCCACTGCATATTTCTTTCGCATCTCCTCCACTCACCATTTTAGCTCGGCCTGTCACTTGATCACCGAGCAAATCTTCCTCATCTTCGCCACAAACTTCCACAACAATCGCACACCGCACAGGCTGAGCCTCCAATCTTTCTCTAACGCCAGCCGAGGCCGCTCTCATTCCTCCTCTTCCTCTTGAGCTTCCGCAAGACACCCATCTCAGTCTCACCACCGATGCAATCAACCTCCATCACGAAACATTGGCCTCTCCTCAGCTCCACTTGTCGTGCTACTCCGCCCATCATCTACATCGTTTCCCCGCCTTCACCATCACTACGCCATAAATGACCTTCTGCAACATTTTTGCAAGGTGTTGCCAGCTAAAATGTTGCGATAGATATAAAATTTTGGTCCTACTGCAACGTTGTATTTATGGTGTTACCTTAGCCATAAAAATGTGTTGCTCTAGCTAAAAAAGTGTAACACGATGCAACATTTTTATATAGTGTTGCTATAGATGTATTCAGATTAAAAAATTAATAAAATTAGCAATCCGCGTGAATACGATCCAACGGTCTACATTTAATCCGATTGTTAAACTGGATCACCACTACAATTTGCTCCAAATTTTCGTTCTCCCGCTTTACTTTTCATATCATTTTCGTTCTCACCCCCAATTTCCAAATCCCTAATTTTCAAATCATATTTTCGTTTCTTTTTTTTCTTTCAAAAACAAAATCTCGTCCTTTTTTCAAAGGTTGGTAGTGATCTCAGACAAGCTTCGTTCCCCATTTCGTTCTCACCTCCAATTTCGCTGTTGTTTGCCTACATGTCGAGCCCCGTTTGATTTGTTGTCGAGATCTAGAAATGTCTGTTCGGCTTGTGAATCGGCGATTGTTGTTGGAGTTAGGTCATGATTGGACTGGGTTATGGTAGTGGGTGATTGCGATTGAAATTTCAAGCGATGGAGGTGAGGCCAATGGTGATTTAAGGTAGTTCTGGTCGATGGGTTGCTGAAATTGCGGTTGGTGAATTTGATATGGGAGGCGCTGGTGGGTTCGCGATTTGGAGGAGTTTTTAACAGGTTGGTTTTCAGTTTGATTGGTGAGGAAGTTAGGGTGTAGGGGTAGTTCGGGTTGTCAGAGAAGGCAGGTAGGTGTTTGTTGTGATGGTGAAGGCATAGGGTTAGTGAGGAGATGCGAATTGGTTGTGACAGATTGTAGAGGAAGGGATTTGTTGTGCTATGTGCAGAAATGGTTCGAGTTCGTTAGGTGATAGGGGCAGGAGTTTGTGGCTGATTGTAGCTGGATGGTGAATCTGGTTGTCGCAGTTTGCAGAAGTTGGATATGAAGGTATGATGGAGGTTGAAGTATATGAAGTGATAGGTTAGAGCTTTGTTTGTTGTTGCGCGTTTGGGATGTTTTGGTTGTGAGATGGTAGTTTGGAAGAAAATGCAGTTTGCTGGTAGGGGTTTGGATAATGAAGTATGCAGTGGTTGCTTGAGAAGGTTGTTGTTGCTTGAAATGTAGCAGGGAGGAGTTTGGGTTAAGGCAGTTTGGATTGGTGAAAGAAAGCTGGTGGTGGAATGGTAGGTTGCTGTTACTGTTTTGTGGAAGGAAGGAATGGGTGGTTATGCCAGCGATTGTGATTAGGTGATTAGGCAACATGTTCGATGAAGGGTAATGTATTACTTATTAACACGCAACATGTTCGATGAAATGTCAATTTTTATTTATCATGGTTTCAGGTCTTTTACCAAGGCAGAGCTAAGAATGATGGCTGGAAAAAGGTCGGATGATTCAGAAGAAGCCATGAAAGAGTTGCAAAAGTCAATCATCGAGGAGGTGTTCAAATTCGCAGGAGGTGTTCATTTGTGCATCATTTTACGTCGTTTCAAAGAAGGCTCGATCTTCCAAAATCGGATGAATCGGGCGGTGCCCACTTGTTCGACCCCCGCCGAGACTGCGGTGCCCCGGACCCCCGCCGGCGCTGCGCCCGGACCCGCTTCTCGCCTCGCCTTCGGCTCGGCACTCGGCTCGCCTTCGGCTCGGCATTCGGCTCGTCATATATTTGTCAGTGTCTGTATAAATTGAAACTGCATATGTAATGAGTGAACTGAGTGATGTAGTGAGGAATATCTGTATATGTGAATATCAGTGTTATATATCATTGAATTGTAAAATAGTGGAGTCAGGAATTTGTACTATTTCAAATGTTGAAATAAAATATTTATTTAAATAAATTACTGTTTGAATATCAAATTCTATGCAAATAGCATTTTATTAAATAAATATTTATTTCTATTAAAAAAAATCAAATGTGCCCTACATTGTGGGCCCCACAAATTCAGAAAAGTTAATATCTATAGCAACATTTTTGAATGTTGCTACAGGCACCTATGGGTGTTGCCATAGACCCAAATAGGATTCTATTGCAACAATATTACTTATGTTGCCTTAGATAGTCAAAATGTTGCCTTTGAGGTCTAAGGCAACGGCAAAAATTGCATCACCCTAAAAGTGTTGCCATAGACCTATGGCAACATTTTTCGGGCCTGAGCCAACATTTTTTTTGTGTTGCAGTAGGCCATTTATGGCGTAGTGCATGCTCAGCAACCTACACATCTAGCCCACCCACTCCACAACATCAGCCACGAAATCCATCTTCGCGAGCTCCGCCACCACCTTACTTCCTCCTTTCCCCTCTCCCTTCACTAGCCGCTTTCCTCCGAGCGCAAGCCTCACAGAACAGAGTTTCGCCCCAGCCTATCGCATCTCTTGATCTCGCCACCACGTCATCCACTTGCTCCCCACTTTCCCAGACCACGTCCTCACCTTTTCTCCTACCTTTCTTCAAGTGACAACCCAGACTAGCCATGGCCGAGCAAACCATGTATGCAACACTTCCTCTTGATATACGGTTCAGGTATCATATTGCGACGTGTTTCCAATTTTCAGTGTCCTGCTCGTATAATGTGTATATCTATAGATTCTCGTTTATATATTTGGTTTGCATATAGGTGTTTAAATTAGAAACTATATAACGTGTTCTTTAAGGTATATATAGTGGTTATATAGAATCTGCTATACTAGTAGTTTATATACATATGTTCTAACTATGGTTTATAAAAGAAGTTTGTGTATATATATTTTATGATAATGTTACATGTCAACTTGTTAAGTTTACAAAGTTATAATGGTTTGTACAGTTTACATATTTCAAAGGATATATATAGTTATAAAATTTTATTTTAGTCTTGCATGTTATTTAAAGCGTGTGTATTCTATGTTATATATATACATTTATACATTCGGGCTTTGACTTTTAGAGATGCATGTATACATTTCCCATATATAAAGATATTTTGCAAATTGGTTTCAGCATTGTTTTTCTTTAAAACTTGTATACATTTATATATGTATTTCAATATGAATGTATAGTATATATATTATTATGCTGTATATATTTGTAAGTTTAATGTTTGCATACTTTGTTTAGTTTTGGTCTGTCATATTCTATTTTGTATAAAGTTATATGTATAGTACAGTATACATATTTTGAACAACAGTACATATGTTTTATAAGTTGAAGCCCGTTTTGCTATAATATGGATAGATATGTGGGTGAGTTTGATTTAAATTTTTGTACATATTACGTTGCCAACACATTAGCTTATAAATTTTAAATATATTATGAAAAATTATTCAAGGCATTATACGCTCGGTATATCCAAGATATATTGGAATTTTGATCACCCCGGATATTGGTTTTAAATATAGATATTTTGATCTCTCCATATTTTAAATATTGCGTTATATATATACTATATATATTATATAGATATTTTAGTTCTTTTATATTTCTAAAATATAACATAATATAAAATGAGTTGGATACGTATTATGATTTGAAATATAATATGTAATTTAAATTGAATATTGGTTTAAATGAAGTAATGATATAATATACATCTCGCACAAATTTTATATCAAGCTAATTTGATCCGTTCCCATCGATTCTGCTATAAGATTTTGTTCGTCAAGTTCGTGCCAATTTTGCTTGCTTGGATTCGTAAATCAAATTTCAGTGTCCGTATCAGTGTGTACATCCGGGTCATCTTCGGTACTCTAACCTTGAAAGTTGAGCAATCACTCACGATTAACGTTCTTTTATTTATTAAATTTGATTTCAATTGAAACGACAATTGAAATATCCTGTTGTTAGTTAATTACACTGTTATATATGCTATTACCTGTATCAGTTCACCTGTGACATCTGACACCATTATCTGTTATATATACAATGATAATTTCAGTTTGGTTGTTAAATGATTGATTGTTTGTTGTTGACATTAGACGTTAAATTTTTAATGTTGTAAGTGATAAATAATTTGAAATTGAAATTGACGTAGGATAGTTAGATTTGATATATGTTAAATTTGATTAGATGATATTTTCATAATATGACCCTTTAAATGTTGAATTAATTGACACGTAGCAATTTGGTAAAATACACCTTGAACCATTTAAATGTTTGTTGCTTAAATTGGTGTTGTATGAAATTGAATAATAGATACCAAGTGAAGAACCGTATAAAGATTAGTGTAATAATCTTTAATCTACATGAAATGATAGTGTAGATTCTAGAAATAATTATATTAATTTGCGTAAACAACAAATGTAAATTAATACGATTATTTCGGGATTATTTGAATTGATTATTGGATTGATATTGATTGTTGTTATTGCTTGTTTATTTACATTGACACCATCCCAGTTATCACACTACAAGTTTCCTTTGCTATGCTTTGATTTTGAATTGAATTGGAATCGGGTTGAAATGATAAATACCCAAATGAACTTTGACTTAGGATAGAAAATTAAATAAAACCCGATTGGTCAATAATTTGATTTAAAAATAAAATAAAGATTTTTTCTGAATAAATGATAAGGTTTTGAAATGAAGTTGGAATTTGAATTTTTTTTATGAAAGGAAAATGTTAATATTTAATAATATGAAACAAAATATTACAATGTAATTGATGAAAGAACGTTGTTAAATTTGAGAAACGATTGAATTAAGTTTTGAAATTATTTAATAATTGAGTTTGAAATTATTTAATAATTAAGTTTGAAATTATTTAATAATTAAGTTTTGAAATTATTTAATAATTAAATAAGATTGAATTATTTAAATAAGATTGAATTCTTTATATAATAAGTGAGATTGAGCTTCCTGAATAAGTGAATTAAGTTTCTTTATTAATTGAGTTTTGAAAATTGTAACTAAAAAAAAATGTGAAATTGAATTTCTTTAACAAGAAATAAAAATGAGATTTATTGGAATTTATGTAAGACCTGTAATTTAAAGAATTTGATTTGACGAATCTAATTTAATCAAATTTGTAAGTTTTGATATATTGGAGTTGAACTTAAGTAATTGATTTATTGAATTAGAAATTAAATAGAAATTGTTTTGAATGATAAATTAACTTAACGAATATTGAATGAAATCGATAAATGAATTTAAATTGATTTGAATGTTAAATTAAATTGATTTAAATGATTTCAGAATGAAACTTATATATGAACTTGAATCAAAATTTGAATTGTCTTAAATTAAATATTTAATTTGAATTATAAGATTTTGAAAGGGTAATTTGGAAGTTTTGAAACGCAAGTTATGGAAATTGTTTTAGAAAGACAAATGGAATGTTGGTTTACAAATTCTAATTGAAATTGAAATTGATTTGGTTTTGAAACATATTAATCGATCAATCGGTGAAATAATTTCGTAGGTTATTAAAGAGACCGGAATCGGTTAGGGACATACTCACTGTCTAAACCGAAAACCACTTTAATAACTATATGCGGAATGTGATCTAGGATGAAGTGGTTTGAATGATGAATGTGATTACTGAAGAAAGAGAACGATAATGGATAGCCTTGACACTTGTGTCAAATTGGAAATGACTAAAACAGGAGCCGTGCCGGGCCAAATGGGGTCAGCTACCTCGAGCGAACACACTTCTTCGAAAACTACTCATTACTTGTTATCGATTGGTGCACCCTCGGAATTTTGGGAGTGTTGTTTCGCGTTGTTGCGATCGCTGCGGCGATGCGTTCTCACCAGTCCGGATCAGGCAAACGGTAGTTTCACTACCTTGGGTATTGCCTCATGTGCCTTGTCATACTTGTATCCCTATATACGTGGCTACTACGATTTGTTTTGTGTTATACCTATGGAGTACTCCCTGATATCCCACTAGATTACGGTAGAGTTACAGTTCTGTATAGACTATAACGCTTATATAAAATGTGTTAAGGGGGATAATGGTAACGCCTTAACACTATTTTGATATTTTATATTACTGATAGGCATTATCTATTTACCGTACACTACTACATAGTAGATAGTTTAACGGATCCTTAAGGGATGGTTATTCCAAACATCCTTTGAGTTACTTGTATTTCAGTTGCTATTTCACTTGAGTTGGATTTATTGATATAAGAATGTTAATCCTGACTCGAGTGTTTTGTATTTTGCTTTACGCTCGGGTCAGACAGAGTGTACCAGTATTCGAGAGTCACCTTTGGATTTGGAGCTTCGCTTGGAGATCCAGCTATCTATCCAGCTTTCAGATATTCAGTTGATTCCAGTGATGTATTCTGATATTGTATTTGATTATTGTATTCAAGACTTCTGTTGTATCTTGTTTAACTCTGTTATATATATAGTGGCTTCATGAACTACTATTCTTTTGTTTCCGCTGCATATTGTTATATTACTTTGTGTCTGTGATCTGTGATTTATTTATTTACTGTATATGCTGAGTTTTGCCAAATTTTATTAACAATCCATTGTTTTGAATTATTCAAGTCCGACATGTGCGGATGCGAATGGTTAAAAATAGCGGGTCGTTACAATTGGTATCAGAGCTTTGGTAGCTCTAGGCAAAACTTAGCATATAGGGTAAATGTATTTACAGAATCACTTTCATTCGAGTTGAATTCCTTCTTCTTTGACTCGGTTTCTTTGAATTTTGGAACGTTCCCTTCGGTTCCAAAGTCCATTCATGTCTCCCCTAATCGTGTCTTTTTAATTCTGGAGTATCCCATAACTCCACTTCGAATGATCTCTATAATAAATCGACGGTCTCGCAAATCTTCGAAATTTTATAAATGGGTGAAACTCCTTTACAATTGGCATCGATTCACCGGAGATTTCTATATCCTCGGTTTAGATGCTACTATCTCTTGTATGCCCTGATTATATCTTTAGTGATCGAATGTCGATTTACCTTAGAATTCTGCATCGGTCTTATTCGTGAAGTCACGGTCAATCCGGTTAAGGTTGCCCGTAAATTAAATAAACTTACCCATCTCCCGATTCTGTTATTGAATCATCTTATCTTTTCTTTCGAATTTGTCTTCGAATCAGAATTTTCTTTGGTTTGAGTCTATCAAATTTGAATCTCTATCCTTGCTTTGAATCCATTCTTGTATCGTCAAGCGAGGAAGTGTATTTGTAAATTTATATTAAAAATATTTTTTTATATATTGTGTTGTTTGAGTTGTTGATGTGATTTGGATTTCCGATCGATTCGTCTGATCAGCGCTATCGATAGGATTTCCAAAACACTTGAACAGAACAAACTGACACAATGTTGTTTTCAATTTTGGTAAACAAAAAGATTTGGATGATTATATTATATATAAATATAAGTTTCTGAAAATAAATTGTTAATGAATTTGTTGTCAAAATGATAATATTTGATTTTCATTTATTGTTTTGTAAACCATTGACTATCGCATAATATAAATAAATAAATTTATAAAACTTGGTTATAATTTGATTTGAAATTTGAAATGAATTTAAATCAAGAATGTGAGAATTTAATTTTCGATGTTTTCAAACTTTGGGTTTTAAAGTTTTAAATGTATTATTTAATGTATTTTCAAATATAAATCGTTTCAAAAAAAAATGTGTTAAATGTTGAAGTCAGTACTCTTCTCTTTTGTCGTTGGAAAATAATTTCGGTGATGGCGGCCGCATCATCGACATTCATTTTCGAATTTCGAAGTGAAGAGACCATTCAGTAGCTTTGCTAAACTTTGTTTGGAAATTTAATTTGATTTGAATTTCTGTGGTATGACCTAATTTATTATATATATAAAGATTTAATTTTGATCTGATATATACTATATATATTTATCTCAATTTTTTTTGAAGTAAATCAGATTATTAAATTCTTAAGTTATGATTTAAAGATGATTTCAATTATAAACTGAAGTCAAAAATTTTGGATAAATATTTAAACTTGAAATAATTGAATTTTGAAAATTTGATTTGTATAGTACTAAATTGCATTTCAATATAACTTACCTAAACTATTTAGAAGTTAAAATGTAATTGGATAATATACAATATAAAATGATTTTGTAAATAAAATTTGAGTGTTCATAATAAATGTTATACACGTAGATTTTAATTATATAAAAAATGCTAATAAAGATAATAGAATAATAAGTTAATTGAATAATAGATGAGACAGATAAATTTGTTTTGAAAGAATTAATAAATTAAAATTTGATTAACTTATAGAAATATCTTGAATTTAAAATCAATTATTGAATATAAATTAATTTAAATTGAGATTTATATGGTTTAAATTAATTTATATGGTTTAATTTAATCTATATGGTTTAAATATATGTAATAAGATATATTAAGTGGAATAAACTTAATAATAATTTGGAATAAAAGAATTAAATTTGTTGAATAAAATATGAGTACAATAAATGATTATACAAATTAATGGTTTAGAAATTGTTAATTGAGGATGACTAGATAATAAGATAATGAATTTAGAAAATAGATAGATTGATTTAACTTAAGTGAACTCAAAGGGATTTAACCAAATTGTTAAATATTAATTAATTTAAATTGAAATGGTTTAAATTAATTGTTTTACTTGTATTCCAATCTATTTTCTTTCTGGTTGTTTCTATTCTCCTACCGCCTTCCTTTTCAGGGGCGAAAAGTTTTGAGTGGGGGAGAGTGTAACGACCCGTAAATTTTAACTGTTTTAATATCGTAATTAGTTGAAATTTTGTGAAATTTTAAAACGATAAAATTTTGAAATAAAAATTTAATATTTGGAATGCGCCTAATTTAACATAGCAACGGGTAAATTTTTATTCGGAAAAATGAAAGTTTATTTTCGTGTGTAATTTTATTTTAATTTAATCAGTTAGTAATTGATGAAAATAAAATGTTTTCGAAACCTAAATATTTTTATATGGAAAAATTTTAAATCCTCTTCTGAGCAAGACGTCATTTTTCGTTTTTCCAAATTCGGGCTTCTTTAGCTCCGTCGATCTTAATTTCTATGTTTTTGCTGCAATTTTTCGCTGGTAGAGAAAAAGTTAGTGCAATCTGAATATACATATGATACACAATACATGATGTTTATTAGTAAACATATTTTAAATGAACTAGCACCATTAATGTACAAACCTTCCACTGATCTAAATTATAACTTCAGACGTAATATGCATTCAAGGACACGTAACTAGTTTTCAAACCCACCTTAGCATTCCTTTGTATTCCATGCTTGGATGAACGTTTCCATTGATAGAAATTGTCTGTCTTCTACAAATAGCCATATAGACTTTTACAGTCTCCTCCAATTTTCTGTCACCTTCCTTCATTTTCTGTGTGAACCAACAGCACATTTTACATTTCCAAAGTTGCATTCATTCCCTGGGGACTGGTTTCCAAGTTGTATTCATTTCCTAGGCATTGGTACTTCTCCCTTGCCAACTTCTCTCAAACCCTTCCATCCACTTCTAAAAAAAGGGAAAGAACGGATTTGGTTGTAACTTCATTTTCCACTGCATATTTCTTTCGCATCTCCTCCACTCACCATTTTAGCACGACCTGTCACTTGATCACCGAGCAAATCTTCCTCATCTTCGCCACAAACTTCCACAACAATCGCACACCTTACAGGCCGAGCCTCCAATCTTTCTCTAACGCCAGCCGAGGCCGCTCTCATTCCTCCTCTTCCTCTTGAGCTTCCGCAAGACACCCATCTCAGTCTCACCACCGACGCAATCAACCTCCATCACGAAACATCAGCCTCTCCTCAGCTCCACTTGCCGTGCAACTCCGCCCATCATCTACATCGTTTCCCCGCCTTCACCATGCTCAGCAACCTACACATCCAGCCCACCCACTCCACAACATCAGCCACGAAATCCAACTCCGCGAGCTCCGCCACCACCTTACTTCCTCCTTTCCCCTCTCCCTTCACTGGCCGCTTTCCTCCGAGCGCAAGCCTCACAGAATAGAGTTTCGCCCCAGCCTATCGCATCTCTTGATCTCGCCACCACGTCATCCACTTGCTCCCCACTTTCCCAGACCACGTCCTCACCTTTTCTCCTACCTTTCTTCAAGTGACAACCCAGACTAGCCATGGCCGAGCAAACCACGTATGCAACACTTCCTCTTGATATACGGTTCAGGTATCATATTGTGACGTGTTTCCAATTTTCAGTGTCCTGCTCGTATAATGTGTATATCTATAGATTCGTTTATATATTTGGTTTGCATATAGGTGTTTAAATCAGAAACTATATAACGTGTTCTTTAAGGTATATATAGTGGTTATATAGAATCTGCTATACTAGTAGTTTATATACATATGTTCTAACTATGGTTTATAAAAGAAGTTTGTGTATATATATTTTATGATAATGTTACATGTCAGATTGTTAAGTTTACAAAGTTATAATGGTTTGTACAGTTTACATATTTCAAAGGATATATATAGTTATAAAATTTTATTTTAGTCTTGCATGTTATTTAAAGCGTGTGTATTCTATGTTATATATATACATTTATACATTCGGGCTTTGACTTTTAGAGATGCATGTATACATTTCCCATATATAAAGATATTTTGCAAATTGGTTTCAGCATTGTTTTTCTTTAAAACTTGTATACATTTATATATGTATTTCAATATGAATGTACAGTATATATATTATTATGATGTATATATTTGTAAGTTTAATGTTTGCATACTTTGTTTAGTTTTGGTCTGTCATATCCTGTTTTATATAAAGTTATATGTATAATACAGTATACATATTTTGAACAACAGTACATATGTTTTATAAGTTGAAGCCCGTTTTGCTATAATATGGATATATATATGGGTGAGTTTGATTTAAATTTTTGTACATATTGTGTTGCCAACACATTAGCTTGTAAATTTTAAATATATTATGAAAAATTATTCAAGGCAATATACGCTCGGCATATCCAAGATATATTGGTATTTTGATCATCCCGGATATTGGTTTTAAATATAGATATTTTGATCTCTCCAGATTTTAAATATTGCGTTATATATATACTATATATATTATATAGATATTTTAGTTCTTTTATATTTCTAAAATATAATATAATATAAAATGAGTTGGATACGTATTATGATTTGAAATATAATATGTAATTTAAATTGAATATTGGTTTAAATGAAGTAATGATATAATATACATCTCGCACAAATTTTATATCAAGCTAATTTGATCCGTTCCCATCGATTCTGCTATCAGATTTTGTTCGTCAAGTTCATGCCAATTTTTCTTGCTTGGATTCGTAAATCAAATTTCAGTGTCCGTATCAGTGTGTACATCCGGGTCATCTTCGGTACTCTAACCTCGAAAGTTGAGCAATCACTCACGATTAACGTTCTTTTATTTATTAAATTTGATTTCAATTGAAATGACAATTGAAATATGCTGCTGTTAGTTAATTACACTGTTATATAAGCTATTACCTGTATTAGTTCACTTGTGACATCTGACATCATTATCTGTTATATATACAATGATAATCCAGTTTGGTTGTTAAATGATTGATTGTTTGATGTTGACATTGGACGTTAAATTTTTAATGTTGTAAGTGATAAATAATTTGAAATTGAAATTGACGTAGGATAGTTAGATTTGATATATGTTAAATTTGATTAGATGACATTTGCATAATATGACCCTTTAAATGTTGAATTAATTGACACGTAGCAATTTGGTAAAATACACCTTGAACCATTTAAATGTTTGTTGCTTAAATTGGTGTTGTATGAAATTGAATAATAGATACCAAGTGAAGAACCGTATAAAGATTAGTGTAATAATCTTTAATCTACATGAAATGATAGTGTAGATTCTAGAAATAATTATATTAATTTGCATAAACAATAAATGTAAATTAATACGATTATTTCGGGATTATTTGACTTAGGATAGAAAATTAAATAAAACCCGATTGGTCAATAATTTGATTTAAATAAAAAATAAAGATTTTTTTTTGAATAAATGATAAGGTTTTGAAATGAAGTTGGAATTTGAATTTTTTTTATGAAAGGAAAATGTTAATATTTAATAATAAGAAACAAAATATTAACAATATAATTGATGAAAGAACGCTGTTAAATTTGAGAAACGATTGAATTAAGTTTTGAAATTATTTAATAATTAAGTTTGAAATTATTTAATAATTATTTTTGAAATTATTTAATAATTAAGTTTTGAAATTATTTAATAATTAAATAAGACTGAATTATTTAAATAAGATTGAATTCTTTATATAATAAGTGAGATTGAGCTTCCTGAATAAGTGAATTAAGTTTCTTTATTAATTAAGTTTTGAAAATTGTAACTAAAAAAATGTGAAATTGAATTTCTTTAACAAGAAATAAAAAAGAGATTTATTGGAATTTATGTAAGACCAGTAATTTAAAGAATTTGGTTTGACGAATCTAATTTAATCAAATTTGTAAGTTTTGATATATTGGAGTTGAACTTAAGTAATTGATTTATTGAATTGGAAATTAAATAGAAATTGTTTTGAATGATAAATTAACTTAACGAATATTGAATGAAATCGATAAATGAATTTAAATTGATTTGAATGTTAAATTAAATTGATTTAAATGATTTCAGAATGAAACTTATATACGAACTTGAATCAAAATTTGAATTGTCTTAAATCAAATATTTAATTTGAATTATAAGATTTTGAAAGGGTAATTTGGAAGTTTTGAAACGCAAGTTATGGAAATTGTTTTAGAAAGACAAATGGAATGTTGGTTTACAAATTCTAATTGAAATTGAAATTGATTTGGTTTTGAAATATATTAATTGATCAATCGGTGAAATAATTTCGTAGGTTATTAAAGAGACCGGAATCGGTTAGGGACATACTCACTGTCTAAATCGAAAACCACTTTAATAACTATACGCGAAGTGTGATCCAGAATGAAGTGGTTGGAATGATGAACGTGATGACTGAAGAAAGAGAACGATAATGGATAGCCTTGACACTTGTGTCAAATTGGAAATGACTAAAACTGGAGCCGTGCCGGGCCAAATGGGGTCAGCTACCTTGAGCGAACACACTTCTTCGAAAACTACTCATTACTTGTTATCGATTGGTGCACCCTCGAAATTTTGGGAGTGTTGTTTCGCGGTGTTGTGATCGCTGCGGCGATGCGTTCTCACCAGTCCGGATCAGGCAAACGGTAGTTTCACTACCTTGGGTATTGCCTCATGTGCCTTGTCATACTTGTATCCCTATATACGCGACCACTACGATTTGTTTTGTGTTATACCTATGGAGTACTCCCTGATATCCCACTAGTTTACGGTGGAGTTTACAGTGCTGTATAGACTATAACGCTTATATAAAATGTGTTAAGGGGGATAATGGTAACGCCTTAGCACTATTTTGATATTTTATGTTACCGATAGGCATTATCTATTTACCGTACACTACTACATAGTAGATAGTTTAACGGATCCTTAAGGGATGGTTATTCCAAACATCCTTTGAGTTACTTGTATTTCAGTTGCTATTTCACTTGAGTTGGATTTATTGATATAAGAATGTTAATCCTGACTCGAGTGTTTTGTGTTTTGCTTTACGCTCGGGTCAGACTGAGTGTACCAGTATTCGAGACTCACCTTTGGAGTTGGAGCTTCGCTTGGAGATCCAGCTATCTATCTAGCTTTTAGATATTCAGTTGATTCCAGTGATGTATTCTGATATTGTATTTGATTATTGTATTCGAGACTTCTATTGTATCTTGTTTAACTCTGTTATATATATAGTAGCTTCATGAACTACTATTCTTTTGTTTCCGCTGCATATTGTTATATTACTCTGTGTCTGTGATCTGTGATTTATTTATTTACTGTATATGCTGTGTTTTGCCAAATTTTATTAACAATCCATTGTTTTAAATTATTCAAGTCCGACATGTGCGGATGCGAATGGTTAAAAATAGCGGGTCTTTACATTTTTATTATGTAATCATGGGAGCTTCAGATTCTTACTTAATCTAGTTATTCAAGTACTATTACATTTAAATCCTCCAAATCCCTCTAAAATCCAAATTTAGTAAGCTGATAATGTTTAATTACTCTAGCATAAGCTTCATGGCCAGTTTCGCGTTGCTTATGGTTTCATTAAATTTGATTGAGAAATGAGTGAGAAAAGAGGATTCGATTGAAGTGGTTTAGAGAAGGCTGGATGAAGAAGAGAAGTTACGGGGTTGGTTTCTAATGCAGAAGTGTACGTAATTTCTGTCATAACTTAAGGAGGGAAAAGCGCAACTATCAAATTCAAATCTCATTTTGGCACCCGTTCTACTCAACCACCTTTTTGCCCATAACTTCTCCATAGAGACTCCAAACGAAACAAACAAAAATTCTACACGACTTAGAATACACGCTTAGAAAAATGATATGGTCAAAATGACACTGGTTTTGTCATCAAATTTCGAAGTTTGTAAAATTACC
Source organism: Allium fistulosum (assembly GCA_030737815.1). Classification (NCBI taxonomy): domain Eukaryota; kingdom Viridiplantae; phylum Streptophyta; class Magnoliopsida; order Asparagales; family Amaryllidaceae; genus Allium; species Allium fistulosum. The sequence continues at coordinate 372,239,830 of CM060908.1, forward strand.
ATTTTTCTCCTCCTTATAATTAATTTATTTAATTATCCATTTGTTGGATAAATTTCTCACCCAGGAGATCTCAAGACCATGAAGAGCTAGGCTTCATTCGGCATCCTCACCACATCTGAACCAGCCACCACCGAACGAAAGACACTCACCTCTACCGAATCAAGCTTCATCCCATTGCCATACCGACTCCAAAACCATGTCACACCGAACCAAGCTTCCTACCAATCCATACTCCCACCGAACCATCTCCAGTCACCAAACCAGGGTAAACCGGACCAAGCTACATCGACTACCACCGGACCAAGAACCAGGGTAAACCGGACCAAGCTACATCGACTACCACCGGACCAAGAACCAGGGTAAACCGGACCAAGCTACATCGACTACCACCGGACCAAGAACCAGAGTAAACCGGACCAAGCTACATCGACTACCAGACCAAGACGATGCAGAACAAGATTTGCCGGGCCAGATTGTATCAGCCCGGGCCCATCAACAGCTGTATACATCCAAGACCCCTACCCCCAGCCTCACTCTATAAATAGAGGGGCAGGGGTACAACAATACAGACAAGGTTTGAGAGCTCAAGCACAGAAGGAACTTTCAAACAACTTTCTTTTACTTGTATCAAAGCTTTGTACTTGTAATCAGAATAAGAGAAGAGAAATAACATATAAAGTGGACGTAGGCACATTCTGGCTGAACCACTATAAATCTGCGTGTCTTTTTACAGTTTAGCCCCTATTTTTCATATATTTGCATAAATCGCTCAAATCACTAAGAATAACATAAGATCTACTAAATCATACAACTTCGAGGTGTTTGTCCATTTTTTGTGCAAACATTTTTGGTGCTTTCATTGAGAGATAGAAGCTCGAAGCTTCAGCTTCATCCACTTAACAAGTTTTCCTAACAGCATCGTCCGCCACTTGGAAAACATGCCTCCCAAACAGAGAAAAGATGTTAACAAAGGAAAAAACATCGCATCCAGCAGTCTTCCAGATCCAGCTGTCACGAATCAAGTAAATCGTCCTCCTCCAGCAACAGTAACAAATGAAGAACAGGCTAACCCAACCACTCCTGCCACAGAACAGCCTGCAGCAATTACTAGAGCAGATCTGGACAGAGTTGTGGTTGAAGTAACTAACCGCTTCACGTCCCAGCAGGAAGCCTTGGTGGACCATCTCATGTCATGCTTAAGGGACGTTGAAGAATCCAACCGCAACACTGAATCATGGGGCGAGTCCCAGTCTGGAGGATCTCAGAGACAACAAAGATCTTCCTTCTTCGAAGGAGATAACGGCAGAAGTAGCCATGGTAGGAGCCGAGACCGAGCACAGCCCGAAGTTAGGCCTGAGGAAACGTTTGGTACCGAACCCAACGGGGGAGGTACTGGGCGAAGGTCAACTGTAGCTGAGCCTGTCATGCTGCCTAACCACAGAAACGCCAGTGAACGGGGCCGAGCTAGAGTCCAGCCCGAAGTTGGACCCGAGGAAGTGCTTAGATCAGAACCCAGCAGGGGGAGATCAAGGCAAGGGCCAACTGTAGCTGACCCGAGCATGCTCCCAGAAGACCAAAGGCAGCCACTGGAAAATATGAGGAATGATAGACGATACCATCCCTACAGGTCATCTGGACGGAATCAATCCCACAGTACAGAACCAAACTCATTTCTATCTGCTCCAAGTTCTGATGAAAGGATGGCACGCTTATTTAGAGAGTGTGTCCAACAGGAGCAAAGAGATCGAGGGATAGGCGCTAGGGTAACCAGCCCTTTCGCCCGCAATATCGAAATTGCTATCACCCCCCGAGAATGGAAGATGCCAACAATGGAACCCTACAAAGGGACCTCCGATCCCGTTGTACACTTATAGAGGTAAACGCAGCATATGCTCATGAGTGGGGCGACAGAGGGAGTACTATGCAAATGCTTTCCGCTCTTCTTAGCAGATCTTGCTACCTCCTGGTTCTGTCATCTACCCCAGGGATCCATCAGCTCGTGGGAAATGTTGAAAGAAAAGTTTATCAGTCAGTTCCGCATTCATGTGGAACAACCTAAGGACGCTTATTCCTTATCCAGTGTCAAACAGAAACCTGGAGAGAAGCTGCAGCAATACCTAACCCGATTCAACGCCGCAGCAGCCGCAGTCCAAGATGCCGATGAGAAGCTTATCCTAATGGCCCTCTGTAGTGGTGTGCATCCGGAGACTAAATTCGCTAGAAGGTTGACGAAAGAAAAACCAGCTACTTTACCCGATTTCTTCCATGAAGCCGGGAAATATATGAGGCTTGAGGATGCTGCCGTCGAGGGGCAGTCAGGACAGCAAAATAAGGCAACTCATAGCAACGCCCCTGCTGTGGCAAGGGGCGTTCGGAGAAATGACTCCAGAGACAATGCTGGGGGCAAGAAGGGAGAAAAGCGCCTATATCGGCCAGGACCAAGATTCGACACTTACACTCCTTTGAAGAGACCGTCGAAAATATCTTCCTTGCCACCCAAGGCGAAGTTAGATACAAACGCACACCATACAAGAAGGAATCAGATAACGCACAGAAGTCTGGAAATTTCTGCCGCTTCCACGAATCTCACGGGCATGATACCAACGAATGCCATCATCTCCGAGATCTGATTGAGGAACACATCAGAAGAAAGAAACTGGAACGTTATGTAAAAGGTCAAGACAGAACCCCAGCTCCTGCCAATGAAAACCCAAGGCTACCCTCACCAGGGGCCGACAGAGGAAACCGCAACGCTAGCAGCTCTAGTCAAGAAAAGATAGTGGTCCATACCATCTCAGGAGGGCCACACATCGCAGACAGAAGCTGGAAAGAGATGGAAAGGTACGGAAAGTCGCTTAGAGACAATAAAGACTATGTCAATTCGGTTATAGAAGAACGCCACCCGAAGCGGAAAGAAAGTGATGACATCACATTCGGTAAGCGTGACCTAGAAGGAAGGCAGTACCCTCACATAGATCCCATGGTTATCTCTGCCCGACTCGGTCCCGCCGAAGTTTACCGAATCCTGGTAGATACTGGAAGCTCAGTAAACATCATGTTCAAACACGCATTCGACAAAATGAAGCTATCAATGAAGGATGTATCTCCCTGCGATAAACCACTACACGGTTTCACTGGAGATGCGAAGATGCCTCTCGGACAACTGGACCTCTTTGTTGAGATTGGAAGCCATCCTCGCTCCGTTGTACGGAAACAGACATTTGTGCTAATAGAAAACCGTTCGGCCTACAACGCCTTCTTAGGAAGGCCAGCTTTGTATGATTTCCAAATTGTCCTAGCCCCATGGTGCCTAAAGATGAAATTTCCAACGGACCATGGAGTAGGGGAAGTAGAAGGAGACCAGGACGTTGCTTGAGACTGCTATGTGACTGAACTTTGCAACAACCACAGGAAGGATAATGGGAAGGGTGTAGAGATTGCCCTCTGCACAAAAAGTCTGGAAGCATAGCAACTAAAGAAAGCCCCTCCTCTTCGATATACCAGCGACCCTTTCAATGAATTAGACCCTAGGGACAAAGAGGAGGAGGCCACCGCCGAGCCTGCAGAGGCTATGGAGTTTATATCTGTAGACAAGCACGACTCAAGTAGACTATTGAAAATTGGGTCCCAACTTAAAGCCGAATTGAAGGAACAACTCATCGATTTTCTCCGCCACAACTTGGATGTATTCGCTTGGTCACACGCTGACATGACCGGAATCTCCCCCGACATAGCATGCCACGTATTAAACATTGATCCTACCAAGGCGCCTGTAAAACAAAAAAAGAGAAGTATGGGGGCAGAGCGATCAGCAGCCCTCGATGAAGAAGTAAAGAATCTACTCGCCAATGACTTCATACGAGAAGCTGTTTACCCGGAATGGATCGCCAACCCGGTACTAGTAAAGAAGGCTAATGGGAAGTGGCGGACCTGCATCGACTTCTCCAACCTAAACGACGCCTGCCCAAAGGATTGCTTCCCACTTCCTAGAATCGACCAACTTGTAGACAGCACAGCCGGGCACGAGCTCCTATCTTTTATGGATGCATACTCAGGATATAACCAAATTCCTATGCATGCTCCCGACCAAGATCACACTAGTTTCATCACCGACCGAGGTTTATACTGCTATAAGGTAATGCCTTTCGGACTTAAAAATGCAGGAGCCACCTACCAGCGCCTCGTCAACAAAATGTTTGCAGGGCTAATAGGACAAACTATGGAAATATATGTGGATGACATGCTGGTAAAGTCAAGGAAAGCCAAAGATCACGTAAGCCACCTAGGCAAGATGTTTCAAGTACTTCGGCAATATGGAATGAAGTTGAATTCACTAAAATGCTCCTTCGGAGTGTCATCAGGAAAGTTCTTAGGATTCATCGTTCATGCCAGAGGGATAGAAGCAAACCCTGAACAAGTCCGAGCGCTAAGGGATATCAAGATACCATCCACCCGAAAGGAAATGCAAAGCCTAAATGGAAAAGTGGCCGCCCTAAGCCGATTCATCTCCAAGGCAACGGACAAGTGCGTCCCCTTTTTCGAAGCTCTAAAGAAAGACAAAGGAAAGTTCGAATGGACTGACGAATGCTTAACCGCTTTCCTTAACCTAATCGAACACCTCCATAAACCACCGGTACTCTCGACTCCAAGCGAAGGCGAAGAATTATGCTTATACCTTGCTGTGTCATCTCACGCCCTAAGCGCAGCCTTGGTAAGGGAAGACAACCGCACGCAGCGGCCAGTTTACTTCGTCAGCAAAAGGTTTACTGGGGCAGAAGTCAGATATCCTAAACTTGAGAAGCTAGCGTACTGTTTACTAATCACATCACGAAAGCTGCGTCACTACTTCCAGTCCCATTCCATCAAAATTCTGACTGATCAACCACTGAGGCAGGTACTCCATCGTCCCGAAACTTCTGGGCGACTACTTAAATGGTGCATTGAACTAAGTCAGTATGATATCACCTATCACCCTCGCAACGCCATCAAGGGAGAAGCCATGGCTGATTTCATTGCAGAATTCACTACCAACGAAGGTAAGGAGAAATTGGAAATAGCAGAAGATATCAAGTGGAATCTCTTTGTGGATGGTGCATCGAACGAACAAGGCTCGGGGGCAGGTGTGGTAATAATCACTCCCAGGGGAAATAAACTGCACTATGCTATAAGGTTGGAGTTCGCTGCCACCAACAACGATGCAGAATATGAAGCAGTGATAGCTGGACTAGAAATTGCCATAGAAATCGGAGCCAATTCTTTGTGTCTTCACAGCGATTCTCAACTTATTGTTAATCAAATACTAGGAGAATTCCAAGCTCGAGAAGAACGACTCATAGCATATCTAAAGAAGACCAAGTTACTTCTCAGCCGATTGGACCACTACTTAGTCAAACACATCCCTCGGGAGGAGAACCGAGAGGCCGACGAATTAGCAAAGAAAGCAAGTGTGAGAGACATCACCATCTTTGGGGCAGTAACCATCTCAAAGCAACTGGCCCCAAGTTTTGAGCAAGTGAATCTGATAGCTGCAACCGAAGAAGCAACTTGGATGACTCCCATCCGAGACTACCTACAAAGTGGCACTCTACCCAACGGGCGTAACGAAGTCAAGAAAATCTTGAGGAGAGCATCCCGCTACACAATACAAGAAGACATCCTCTATCGGCGCGGATTCTCTAACCCGTTATTAAGGTGTGTCGCTGGGAGAGAAGCCAAGGAAATCTTATCCAACATCCATCAGAAGAGCTGCGGAGATCACACCGGAGGGCAAACATTAGCAAAAAAGATACTCCGATACGGATATTTCTGGCCCACCTTAAGCAAGGACGCCTTAGATTTCGTCAAGAAGTGTGACAGATGCCAAAAATTTGCTAAGATTCCACGGCTACCAACAACTGAGATTACTCAAATGACCAGCCCTTGGCCCTTCGCAATATGGGGAATTGACTTAATCGACGAGCTACCGATGGGCCGAGGCGGGGCCAAATATGCTATAGTGGCAGTTGATTATTTCACCAAATGGGTGGAAGCAGAACCTCTGAATAAAGTATCTTCAGCAAAAGTTATTAACTTCTTGATCAAAAATGTTCTGTGCAGGTACGGAGTCCCGCTCAAAATCATATCAAACAATGGACTTCAGTTTGACAGCGAGGAATTCGCCAACTGGTGCCGAGAGCACGGAATTCATAAAAGCTTCTCATCCGTAGCGTATCCCCAGGCAAACGGACAAGTCGAAGCAGTCAACAAAATTCTGAAGACTTTGATCAAAAAGAAGCTCGAAAAGTCAAAGGGCGCTTGGGTGGATGAACTCCCTACGGCACTGTGGGCCTACCGCACATCTTTCAGAACATCAACGGGGCACACTCCTTTCTCTTTGGCATACAGATCGGAGGCTATGCTCCCAGTTGAAACCATTGTGCCTTCCCACCGTAGGATCCACTATAACCCGGAAGAGAATGAAGAGCTCCTCCACATGTCTTTGGATCTAGTTGAGGAGAGAAGAAATGATGCAGTCCTTAAAACAGCAGCCCACAAGCAGAAAGTGGCAGCGCAATACAACTCCAAAGTCAAGCATCGTACCTTACAAGAAAGGGATCTTGTCCTCAAGCGAATCTTCCCTCGCCCCGGAGCACTAGACCCCATCTGGGATGGACCATATGTAATTCATAAAGATCTCCACAATGGAGCTTATATTTTGTCAACAGTGGACGGAGAGGTGTCCCAGAGGGCATGGAACATCCAGCACCTCCGTCGATACTTTTCTTAACTTGTACTGCCCATATGAAGTGAATTAACAAAGAGAATCAGTGGACGTAGGCCTTTTTCATGCCGAACCACTTTAAAAAACTTTGTCTCTTTTTTAACTTGTTCCTTTATATCTTGGCTACTTGTTAACTTTATCCTTTTCTGTTGAACAAAATCCTATGCGTATAGCATTTCCACTCAAAGCACTCCACGGCGCAACTTCACCTTGGCAAAACCTAACAGGTACTATACGAATCTATGCCCTCGCCAATGAGACACTTTTGCTCCAGCATCCCTCTGCTGCGGGTTAACTCATTGCTCGCGACGGCCCTTAAAGCCAACTGTAATGAGCCGATTATAAGCCACCGAGAAGGCCGACTATAGCCGAGGCAGCTCATTACGGCGTTAGGCTCGCCGGCAACTGTGAACCGACTATAAGCCCCAACATAAGGTGTGGCCAGCCAGGGGCAGTTCACAGTTGACGATCGGCACCCACGCTAGCCGGCCACAGTAAATCGAATAATACCCACGATTACGGGCCATAATGGCCCGGGTAGTTACTGTGCGCGATCTCGGCTCCGATGTGTCTTAAGTGCGGCTGTGGTAAAAAAGAATTAACTCCCCGCGGAGGCGTAAGATGGGTGACAAATGTCTCCAAGACCCACAGCTAGGGAAAGTGACTACAAAACCCGTTTGCCACGAACTTAAGCACATCGAAGGCCTTCCGTGATTGGAAGTTTTACTTTTTCTCATATTTCAATTTTATTTGGAAAAACTTTTATCCTCTCCTCTATAACAACCCCTAAAGTACAGGACACGGAATAGGAGGCATTCGCTAATGGGAGTCGGAACCCACAACGGGACACCAGGCCGCATTTCATACTCAGTCACACAAGACATTCAAAACTGCCATCTACAATTAGAACGTGAAAGGCGGTATTTTCTTCTTTTGTGTACAAATACATGACTATAATTTGTTCACACCACACGCTAATATTACAAGTCATGAAATTATGTTTTAAAACCAGAACCTGACATCAAACACAATTCAATTACAAGAATATACACCACTATATTTCTCATACGACATGTCAAAATAGCAACGAACATTCGAAAGACAACAAAATCAGCTTAAGTTAAAGAATTACACATCAAGAACAGAGCTATTTATTACAAGTAGCAAAAGAATTACAACTTAAAAGTTACTCTACTGTTTTAAGACTAACATATACGGCCATGCCAAGTCTACAAAAAGAATTTTCCAGGTCCGATCAAGGGGCCGGCTGCATTGGAGTTTTTTCCTTGTCCTGTTGACCGCCTGTCCAGTCAGAGAAAGGATTCATTAGTGATAAGCAACCAAAGTTAATGGAGAGACTAAAAAGGAAGACTTACCAGCACCTGCTTCTTGACTATCCTGGTCGTCATCCTCAACTTGCACACCTGCCTCCTCAGCAGCAAGCAACCGCATACCCTCCTTCACCGCCATCTTCTCCTCCTTGGCAAACTGAGCAGTGACCACATCCATGCTGAAAGCCACACCACCATCTCTATCCGCATCAGCTTTAGCCTCCTCCAGAGCCTGAAGATAGATCTTGGCCATGACCCTAGGATAATCATCCATCCAGGATAGGTTGCCCTGCTTCCAGGTTCGGAAGTACATGTCCTGGAGCATTTCGTCCATCATCCCCTCATTCTCCTCAAACTCCCTCATCCGGGCCTCGGAAGCCGACAACCTTCCAACAGCAGCTTCTCTCTCCAAACGGTATCTCGAGCAGTCAGCCTGAAGGGATTTCCGCATCGCCTCCATCTCCTCCTTCAGCCTAACCTGAGCGAGCTCTGCGGCTTCAAGCTTCCCCGACAGCTCCTCTACCCGCTCAAGATCCGCCCTCCGAACCTCATCCACTGTCGAGATGGCCATATTTATCTGTTCCTTGCAGGCGGCCTCCATCTTCCGCAGTTCCGCCTTACTAGCCTCCTCCATAGCCTTCCTCAATCGCCCGGAGGCAGCCTCATGCTGAGAAATCTGAATGGCCTGGTCAGCGAGCTGTTTGGCCTGGTCCGAAACCATCAATCTTAGTCGGATGTTGGCACTCCCAAACTCCTCTCCAGCCTTAACCAGCCAGGCATGATGCCCCATCAGCTTCCTAGTCTCCTCCGCCACCCGATCAATACTAGCCTTGGCCTCGTCTCCCATGGTAACTATCCGAGTGGTAAGTAGATCAAGATCTAAGGACTTAGCCTCATCAAGCACCCATACCATGGGATTGCGGGGAAGAAGGTGCTCACCAGTAACCTCGTCAAAGGTAATGTCGTGGGAACTTGGATCCAGATCAGGATGACCCGCAAATGGATTACGAGCCAAGTCAGGACGGTCAATATGAGTAACAGAAGGGTTTCCGGATGGGTGCGGAGAAGGTGCAAACTCGCTGTCCTCCTCCGTGATATCATGAAGAGGCTGAGCTGGGAGCTGAGGACCGGGCGAAGGTTCGGATAAAGGACGACTCCTCTTTCTCTGCTGAATACCCTCTTCGATAACCTCGAGAAGAGGACGGTAGCCGACTACATCCCCGGAGCAGTGGGTCGAAGGCTTCGGCTTGACAGAAGTTTTGGAAAGCTTGTACTGTTCAAGCCTGTGCTGAAGATCTGAGGCCTTGGCCGTTTTACCTGCTCCTGATATGAAAAAAAAGTGTCACAAGCATATATTGATCTATAATTCGAGAAAACACGGCAAATTAAAAGGTAATAAGAAAGGAAACACATCTGTGGTTGTACAAACCCTGGGGAGGAGTAGGATACTGCAATAAGTCCTGGATTTCATTCCAGGACGGGAGCGGGTCATAAAATATTCCTAAGTCCCTATCATAAATGGAGCCCGCAGGAATCAAAAGTTCACCTTGAGTCGTCGGAGCCACCTTGGCTGGAATAGTCTGAGGAGGCTCGCTTGCACCAGTTCCAGCCTTGTCAGTTTTCCCAATTTTCTCTACCAAAGCCGGATCTTCGTCCAGCCCCTCGAAAGCCTGGTGGAACGCATCATCCGTCCACTCCTGAATCTCACCCGCTTGCCCAGGAAGCAAGGCCCCGATGCCATCGCCACCTTTATCACCTTCCCGACCATCTCCACCCTCACCTCTTTCCTCCTCTATGTCTTCCTCCTCCTGGGTAAGTGGACAATTGCTGGGGGAGGGACCGTCCGACTTCTTGAGTTTCTTACCTCCGACGGCTGGAGGTTTTGTGAAAGGCTTCCTCTTGCTACTCTCTACCGTAACACCTCCCTTAGTCTGAACAGCCGCCCTCTCCTCCGCCGTTTCCCTCAGCTTGACTACTGACTGTTGTGGAAGGATTAAGTTATACTCCAAAAGGGTCGCATTTCTGATCAGGAAGGCAGATGATCTATATTTCCCGAGAATAGCTTCTATCTCAGCCGCCGTCTGAACCAGGCGGTCAGTCTCCACAATCGCAAAGCCACCTGTCGCTAGCAAAAATGAGAAAGTATGAGACGAAGCATCGCAATCAGAATGGAAATTAGAAGTAAAAGCATCAACTTACATCCAGAAGTAAAGCGCCGAATTGAGACGGAGTCGTCCCTGACAAAGAACCACTCCTTCTTGAACATGCTGAATTTAGAATACAGATCCAAGACCGGCTTGAAGGTCACGGCTGACTCCAAGCTAATGTATGGGGACCCCTTCTTATAGCCCCTCAGATTATATAGATACCGGATCTCCCGGTTGGAAGGAGCACGACCATACTTCCTCTGGAAAATGACGAAGAGGCTCACCAATATAGCATAGGAGTTGGGTTGAAGCTGGAATGGGGCCACCTTTAGATATGTGAGGAAGCTGGCTATCCAAGCGTTAAGAGGAGGAATGGCACCACACATACAGTGGTATCTGCTATAGGCGAAGTACCCTTCAGGAGGATCGTACGGCATAACTTCTCTCCCTGGCAATAGCAAGTGCGCCCTATCAATTCCAAAAGATCGGGAAATGACATCAAGCTGCTCCTCCTTGAGGGAGCTAGGAAAACAATCGGGCGGGGAGTTCAGAAGTTCCTGAGGGCCGTACCCGTCCACTAGTGATCTCGGGGTTGGTCCGTGATGTTCTGGATTCGGCTGAGCTGGGGGCACGGCAGAGGAACCTCCTTCGCCCCCGGATTTCTTCTTGTCTGATCGAGTTTCCGCTTTGCGAGACATTATCTGCAACATAGAAAAGCGTGCTGTTAGAACGGAGGATGTAAACAAATAAACATCAGTAGCCCATTCGATAATATGTAGTTTCATTCGGTGGTAAAGCAACTCACATGATTCGGCACGAGTTGATTCGGCTACACGTAATTCGGCTGCAAGTGATTAGGCTACACGTAATTCGGCTACAAGTGATTCAGCACGATTTGATTCGGCTGCAAGTGATTCGGCTACACGTGATTCGGCTACAAGTGATTCGGCACGATTTGATTCGGCTGCAAGTGATTCGGCTACAAGCGATCATCGGTGAAGAAATACAATGGCCTAAGCCTCCCATTTATAGGAGGAGGTTGAATCACCGAATCACCTGGTTCGGTTCTGGAGCCGGATGTGATTGCTCAAACTCAAACAAAGCAGGACATGCGCACGCGCACGTCCTACTTTGGGGGGCAAATGTTGGGTAAATTTCTCACCCAGGAGATCTCAAGACCATGAAGAGCTAGGCTTCATTCGGCATCCTCACCACATCCGAACCAGCCACTACCGAACGAAAGACACTCACCTCTACCGAATCAAGCTTCATCCCATTGCCATACCGACTCCAAAACCATGTCACACCGAACCAAGCTTCCTACCGATCCATACTTCCCACCGAACCATCTCCAGTCACCAAACCAGGGTAAACCGGACCAAGCTACATCGACTACCACCGGACCAAGAACCAGGGTAAACCGGACCAAGCTACATCGACTACCACCGGACCAAGAACCAGAGTAAACCGGACCAAGCTACATCGACTACCACCGGACCAAGAACCAGAGTAAACCGGACCAAGCTACATCGACTACCAGACCAAGACGATGCAGAACCAGATTTGCCGGGCCAGATTGTATCAGCCCGGGCCCATCAACAGCTGTATACATCCAAGACCCCTACCCCCAGCCTCACTCTATAAATAGAGGGGCAGGGGTACAACAATACAGACAAGGTTTGAGAGCTCAAGCATGGAAGGAACTTTCAAACAACTTTCTTTTACTTGTATCAAAGCTTTGTACTTGTAATCAGAATAAGAGAAGAGAAATAACATATAAAGTGGACGTAGGCACATTCCGGCTGAACCACTATAAATCTGCGTGTCTTTTTACAGTTTAGCCCCTGTTTTTCATATATTTGCATAAATCGCTCAAATCACTAAGAATAACATAAGATCTACTAAATCATACAACTTCGAGGTGTTTGTCCATTTTTTGTGCAAACACCATTAATTCAAATACTTCTCACATTACCAAATAATAATTATTTAATTAAAATATTACTCAAATTTTCAGTGTATTACATTCTCTCTTAAAACAATTTCATTCAAGAAATTCCTAAGGAACGAAGAATATAATATAGCATTTACTCGTTAACGTTCATGAATTAAGTATAGCATTCAAATTAAAGCAACAAAATAGTATATCATGATATAAGCATATACCGGTAGGCATTCCATAAACTTGCAGTTTCTAAACCTGAAATGTGTCCATACAGTTAATGCATCCTATATGACTGCGAAATAAATGACATGTCCGGCATAATGCATAATATCCTAATATATACATAAACATAAATATTTTTCTATATGAATGCAAATCAATCACATGTATATAAATTCAGCCGTAAAATCATTCAAAGCATCCCAATCCTAATCCTAGAATAGTCTAGCTAATCCAACCAAATAGCTAATCTTCTCCTCAGGCACCCACATGCTCTCTACCGGGTCATTTCCCCACTGCACTCCAACTAATTTCACCATTTTATTTCTAAGTCGTTTCACCGCATGTTCCACAATATGGGTTGAACCATGGGATGAACTCGACTCAGACTCGAACTCCACTTCCTCTAATTGGCTAGGCGTTATTACAATCATCGGGTCATATACACATTTTTGCAATTGTGATGTGTGAAACACTTTATGGACTCCTACCATATTTTTCGGTAGTTCTGCTTTGTATGCCAATCTGTCTATCCTTTCTAAAACTGGGAATGGGTCGACAATCTAGCTACTAGTTTTCCTGAACTTCCAAATCTTGCTACCCTCTTCAAAGAAGGAACTTTGACAAAAACTAAATCTCCTACTTCAAATTCCAAATCCTTTCTCCTTTTATCTGCATATGATTTATGTCAGTCTTGCGTAGCTTTCGTCCTTTTCCTCATAAGCCCCACCTTCTCCATGGTATCTCCGACCATTTCTGGACCCAAATTAATCTTATCCGTAGATTCCCACTAACAAGATGTTGACTTACATGACCTCCCATACAAAGCTTTGTACGGGGCCATGCCTATACTTGCTTGGAAGCAATTATTATATATGAATTCCACCAGAAATAGAAGATCCTCCCATGGTCTCCCAAAACCGAATATACGAGCTCTTAGTAAATCTTCCATCACCCTATTTACTCTTTCCGTCTGCATATTGGTCTATAGATGATACGCCATGCTTAAGTTCAATTCTCTTCCCAATGCTTCTTGTAGACTCCTCCAGTATTCACTTGCTAAAAGTGGATCCCGATTGCTAATTATACTTATCGGAACTCCATCTAATTGAACCACTTCTTTAATATACTATGTCGCTAATGTTTCCGCGGTTCTCACATTCTTCATTGGAATAATATATGCGCTCTTTGTATGATGATCTACTATCACCTATATTCTCTTGTTTCCCCTTCCACTCTGAGGTAATCCATCTACAAAATCCATAAGTAAGCACTTCCACAGTGGCATGTCTAATGGGAGTAATAGTCCACTCGGCCTTTTCTTTTCCTCTTCACCCTTAGGCATGTCATACACTTCATCACATATTCAGCTAGATGCTTCTTCATTCCCGGCCAATAAAATATTCTCTTAACATCCCATAACATCTTGTCTATTCCAGGATGAATAGTCATTCTTGAGTGATGACACTCACCGAAGACCTCCTCTATCAATTCCTTAACCCGCAGTACACATAGTCCTCCATCTCTCATTTAATAGTTATTCTGATCCTTGGAGTAACAATCCAAATGAATTGACCGTTCACCTCGTTGTAACTGCTCCATAATATCAACCAATGATGTATCATGTCCTTAGCTCCCTCCAATACGATCTATCAATGCGGGTTTAACCTCCATTTTTGCTAACAATCCACATGTATAATCTAGTCTAAGTTTAAAATTAAACTCTGATATGAATTCTAAACTTTCCATTCCAACAAAATAGCACTCACTTCGGCATGTCTTTTACTCAAAGCGTCTGCAACTACATTTCCCTTCCCTAGAGTGTGAGAAATCCCAAATTAATAAGATGATAAGAACTCCATCTGTTTCTACTACCTTAGGTTCATATCATCCTACGAAAATAAGTATTAAAGAGATTTATGGTCCATAAATAATTTAAATCTTTCGCCTACCAAATAAGTCCTCCGTAACTTTAATGCAAATACAATAGTAGCTAACTCCAAGTTGTGAGTCAGATAATTCTTATCGTTTTTCTTTAATTGTCGATTTACATATAATACTACCCTTCCTTCTTGCATAATAATAATACCAAGACTGGTACCGCATGCATCAGTATATATGGTAAAAGGTTTGGTACCATCTGGAATAACCAAAACTGGAGCACTCATCTATAACTCCTTCAATCTAATAAATGCCACTTCAATCTCCGGATTCCAAGTGTAAATTAGGTTCTTCTTCATCAAATAGGTCAGAGGTGACAATATCTTCGCAAATCCTTGATAAACTTCCGATAAAATCCATTTAGACTAAAAAAGATAAGAACTTCTGATGCGTTCTTCGACGTCTTCCAATCCTTGACTCCGGCTACTTTCCCTAGGTATACTGCCAATCCATTTGTGGATACTACATGCCTAAGGAAACGAACTTCATCTCTGTAAAAGTGACCATTATAAAATTTAGCTTTTAATTGATTCCTTCTCAAAAAGCCCATCACTTCTCTTAGATGAATTTCATGCTCCTCTTCACTTCTAGAATAAATAAGAATATCATCCATGAAGACCACCACAAACTTGTTCAACTGCTCTTGGAAAATTCTACTCAACCCAAACGACATGACATGCCATTCAAACAATCCATCAGGTGCACAAATGTAGTCTTCGGGATACTATCTTCAGCCACCCGCAACTGGTGAAATCCAATCGACAAATCAAGCTGTGAGAAAACCATTGCTGTAACATCCCCTTACTTGGAGGCCCAAAACTAACGGCTACGGATGCTGCAGTCATCCATAATTATTAATCTTCGGCGACCAAATACGGTGGTGCTAGATACATTAATACACAGATCACAAGAGTATGGACAAGTTTTAACAAATTAAAAACACATTTCCATATTCCATTCAAAACATTTGATGTTCATTACATAATCCCAAAACGTTAACCACGTTGAGCAAAATATAATTATTACACATACGCCAAGAGCGACATATGAAGATGCCCCCTTGGTTGATCAGAGTATATAATAAGGCTAATAAATCTGCCTTTACATCCAAATACACAGCGGGAAAAGATAACTCTAAATAACTAACTGCCTCCTGCACGCCTTTGGAAGCTTTACTCGTCTAAGAAGAGAACCTGAAAACCTTAAATCTCAAACTACTGAAAATCAATTGAGTACCCGAGAGTTTAAGGGGAAAACAAAAACTTTGATTCAGACATAAAGCCTTGTATTAATAATAATCTAACATCTCAATCCTTTTAGATATCTAGTGAGACCATGCGGCTTAGCGGAACGGGTTTTCCCCTCACTAGTATCCTAAAACCTTTATAAAACCATATATTGTGCTCCTGTATCCACAATGGTTAAAAACATACATTTAAAAATATTATGATGATATGAATATATAAAAACATTTAGGATTTCCCATCCCCAGTTTAAACTCACACTTTGTCATAAATTATAGTTTTAAGGTCACTATTAACCTATTAGTTTTCATGGGTTTACTAATAACCTTTTTTTACACATGGACACCCTGTCCTATTTCATAGTTTTCATGGGATCACTAAGAACCTATAGGCCCCTGCCAGTTAACTTAATTAATTCATGGGTCCCCTGAACCTATTAGTCATTGTAATAACTAATCCATTATCCTAGTTTTCATGGGTTGACTAGGAACCTATGTGATGTGCACGTAAATGTGCATATTTTTACCACCATATTTGATCTATTTAAATTAAATAAATGATCATATCGGATATTTTAACTTGTTTAAACCAAAATTCATATTATTTTCAAATCGTCACATATTCATCTTCATCCAAGGGCAAAATGGTCATTTTTGTGCACATATTAATTTGAGAAAATTTAACTAGAAATTTCTATATTATTTTATAGGAATTTGGCTTCATATATAAGTGGTTTCATGAAGATATATGCATGCACAAAGAAGATACAAACGAATGGAGATGGAAATAATTCAAAGGCATGATAATGGAGGACCCCACCTACCCACCTTTCTTTATGTACAAATTAAAGGCTAATGCACATGCTTATGAGATTAATGGCTTCATGTACACTTAAATGATGATTAGTAGAAGCTAATGATTACTTAGCCTCCACACCTTCTCAAGGGAAATTTGGGCATTCCCCAAAAATATGAATTAGGGTTTAACACTTGTATAAATACCCCATATCTTCCTGTAACTTGCTCTCTTCCCCCTTAGTCTCTCTTACTTAGTTTTTAGCTTAGGAAATAAATCAAAGCTTTTTTTCTCTTCTTTTTCCATGGCTACTTAGCCATTTTATTTCATGTAATTTTTCTTTCTTTTATGCAATGTTAATTCTCTTTTATTTACACGCTTCTTCTCTTCTTATGTTAGTAGTGTAGTTTACATTCATGCAAAGTAGATTAGTTTTAATTCTTATTAATTAGCTTCTCTTTTCCATTAGCTTTCATTTTCCTTTCTTTTTTGCTTTCATGTTGCTAGCTAAATTCGTTCATATGATAACAAAAATGAGAGCTTAACCCCTTCAATTTAGGGGTAATGAAGCCTCTAATCATGTAGCTTCAACATATTGATAATTTTGATCTCTTTTGTGCTTAAAGGAATGTTGATGTGATTTATTGTTTCATGTTAAATTTGATAGTCTATGTTGTTCATAACAAATAGGCTATGCTTAAGCAATCACAAACAATAATTACCTCTTCATCTACATATGATGATGGTAATAAAGTGAATGTGAAATTAAAATTTGATGGCCTATATTTCTAAACAATAGTTAATAGGTCATGCTTAAAATAGATTTCATTTTCAACTTTGTTGTTGTTTTCATGAGAGTTAGTAAGTGATTTAAGGGGTGTGTTATAGTTTGATGGCTTATGGTGAGCTAATTAATAGCACAAATAAGCCATACTTATGATAAACACATCATTTAAACTCACTTATGACCAAAAAAGAGATCATAATTTCATTAATTGTTGAATTATATGATCTAGAGAGTGGATTTATCTCTAAATTGTCATTTAACTCTCATATTTTTATCTATTTTTCTTTTGCTAGTTTTTGTTAGTTTCTTACATTTTTAGCTAATCACACTTTCAACTTTGGTTAATTTGATTGAATAGAATTTTAAAATCATCAATTCCCTACGGATCGACCCGTATTCGCCACGTACTACAAATGTACGCCGTGCGCTTGCAGTTATATTTTAGTTTGAAAATTTTTCAACGGTTTTCTAAACCGATAGAAATTCCATCGTCGAACACTATGGATTTATCCAGTAACTCACATCACATCCTAGTTTTCATTGGTTGACTAGGAACCTACTGATACTTCCATTAGCCACTCACTTATCCTAGTTTTCATGGGTTTACTAGGAACCTATTGACTGATGTGAATTCTTAATCCGGATATAGTTTTCATGGGTTCACTACAAACCAATTAGCCACTGCCAACCTACCTTAATATATAGTTTTTATGGGTTTGCTATGAACCTGTTGGTTATCCCCAATAACTACCATATCATAGTTTTCATGGGTTTACTATGAACCTATCTCCCGAACAACTTCAATGTTTAGGCATCCTATATTTTGGTCTCCCTGACTCCCTGGATGCAATTCTACTTGTTTAGGAATTTAATCAGTTTATATCCACTACTGGGTTAACCTAGATGGTTCTTCTACCCCTCTATCCACAAAATTCAGTTATGGGTTATCATGTGAATATATTCATATTTGAAGAAGAAAACATAACAATTTGACAAACTCCTATGGGTTTAAGGTCCTTGAAATACATTTCATACAAAACATAGTTAATCCCTTTAACCTATATTTTTATCAAGACAGTACTTCTTCAAATTCACATACTTAAAGTCGTTACAAAACTCCTTTATTTGAGCTATGGGTTTTTACTTTAAAATTTTGAGTTTGGGTCTTAAAACCTATCGACTCCTTCGAAACCTTGCCTTCGACCTCATAGTATAGTATGATCTCCTTCAAAAGCATTAAAAGCTAACTTTAAAACACCAGGCTCCTGCCTTTCGAATATTTTAAAACATCCCTTTCGAAACCTTTCGACCTTGTTATGGTATTATCATATAAGTACAAAAGTATAGCTTTGGAACCATTTGAAAGTACCCTTTCGAAACCAATGAAGGTTATCCTTCGAAACCATTGAAAGACCCTCTTTCAAAAGCATTGGGTTTATACTTAAACATTATTTTTGGGTCAAAGTGAACATAGGCGAAAGCATCTCTTTCAAAACCATTTTTATTTCAAAAAAAGTATTGGGGAAGCTTGATGGTGTCGAAACCATCCTTTCGAAAGAATTAAAACATCTGGGTAGAACAATTGAAGGTTAACTTCGAAACCCCTTCCGAAACCATTGCCTTCGAAACCCCTAACCCCTTTCGAAAGCTTTAGGAAGTGGCTTTATTTATAAAAACAACAACACCTATCGACAGCGTTGATGTCTTCAATACCATCGAAAGGTCATCAATTCATAGAAGGTTTTCGACTTGGTCAAACTACCCTTTCTGAAAGCTTTAAACAAAATCTAAGTAACTCCTTCAGAAGCTACTTCTTTAAAACACAGGCGGCAGTTCTCTTTTGAAAGCCTCTTAGGGAAATACTTTTTGCAACTATAGGTTTCGACTATGCCAAAACCCCTTTATAAACAGTAAGCGCTTTTCTTTCAAAACCAAATAAAACAAAGGAACCAACCCCTTCAAAAGCTACACTTCGACACCCTACCTTCCGCCATTCTCCAATCCACTACGTACCATCGGAATGATACCATGTGTATTGGTTTACTGGTTTCGACCTAGAAGGTTTCGACAAGGTTAGAGGCGAAAGGTCTGGGTCGAAAAGCCCTTCTAAAAAAGACGGAACCCCTTTTTCTAAGCAAATGGCTGTTTTTGCCAAATAAAGTAAACTTTTTGTAACAAACTTGCCTACTTGTAAACATTTGATTGGCTATCTTAAATTTTTAAATAATTTGGCTAATATTTGCTGCTTTTCTCAGATCCAAAAACATGATAACTTTTAACAATTAAGCCCTTCCTATTAATAAAACAATTAAATCATTTAGGTCCTCCTCTCAAAATAATTTAATTTCCATACTAAATTACTTAGTAAAAATCCTCAAAATTCTAGAAATTCACTTTAACCATGTTATCTAACATATCAAAATTTCAAACCCAAATTCTCACTAAATTTTCCAAAATAAATTTATAAACCCAAATAACCATATTTTCCTTTGAAAATTCATAATTAATTCTGCCCTGCTTGGAAAATTATAAAAATTGAAACCCAACTCCAAAATCATGTTTTCCATAACATATAATTTTTCCATGGCATTTAAAAATCATTTAAGCTCGGTTTTACCCTAAACCGTGCATATCTCCTTTAAACAATCTTGTTTAAACCATATAAATTATAAAACAAGCATAGCATCATCCAATATATCATAAAACGAATTTATCCCTCAAATCCGAAACCATATGATTATAAAACCAAAATAGAGATATATTGATTATTATTCACCTTAGATTGGATAAGGAAATTGAAGATTGATTTTTGCCTTATTCTCTTCTTCCTAATGCCCGGCCTTTCTCTTTCTTACGGTTATAATTTTTGCTTGTGACAAATGAACGTGTATGGATAAGGGTAATAGCATAAGGAAGGGAAATATGGGTGGCTATTTACCCTAATGCCCTTATGTTTAGTTACTTAATACTTAACCATTTATAAGTTCATTTAATTTAAATTAGCGCGACCACTATATATTTATTAATCAACCTCAATCTCCTTATCTACATTATTCTATTTAATTTATTCTAATTAAATCTCCTGAATAATGTTATTAAAAATTAGGGGTGTTACAAGCTCCCCTCCTTAAAGAATTTCGTCCTCGAAATTCAGTAAGGACTAACTAGCAAACATAGCAATCATCTGTAAAAACTCCTAACATCCATATTAGCATACCTAACTAGCAACTAATCTGTATAAATCTAACATAGACATACCATCAAAGCAGATCAGGATAAGCATCTCGAATCCTGTCCTCTATCTCCCAAGTAAAGTCCTTCTCGTTGTCGCTCCACGTAACTTTCACCAACTTGACTGTCTTGGTCCTCAATCTTTTCTCATCTCTCACTACAACCCCAACTGGCTGTCTAACAAAAGTCAAATCAGGCTCTACTACCAAGTCCTCCAACTCTATCTGAGGAATAGTAGCATCTGGATCATGCACATACTTGCGAAGATGAGACACATGGAATACATTATGGACACCTGCCAAACTGCTCGGCAACTCTATTTTGTACGCGAGCTTTCCAATCCTTTCTATAATCTGAAATGGACCAACATATCTTGGTGTCAGTTTCCTTGACTTCCCAAACCGTACCACACCCTTCATTGGTGATACCTTTATGAAAACCCTATCTCCAACTGAGAACTCTAGGTCTTTATGCCTTTTATCTTCGTAACTCTTTTGTCTGGATTGAGCTTCCTTCATCCGTCCTCTAATTAACTCAATCTTTTCTGACGCCTCTCTAACCAAATCCGGACTTAAGACCAATCTGTCTCCAGTCTCCAACCAACATGACGGTGATTTGCATGGCCTTCCATACAAAGCTTCAAAAGGCGCCATTCCTATTCTAGTATGATAATTATTATTATAGGAAAACTCAATCAAATGTTGGTGATCCTCCAAAGATCTACAAAAGTCCAATACACAAGCTCTCAATAGATCCTCGAGTACTTTGTTGACTCTCTCTGTCTGCCCATCCGTCCGTGGGTGATAGGCTGTACTCATCTTGAGCTTGTTACCTAATACCTCTTGTAGACTCTTCCAAAATTTGCTAGTGAATAATGCATCTCTGTCGCTAACTATGCTACTAGGAATCCCATGAAATCTAACTATGTTCTTCATGAACAACTTCGCCAATACAAGTGCCATCCTAGTCGACTTTACTGGAATGAAATAGGTACTCTTGGTCAATCTGTCCACAATAACCCATATGATTTCATTTCCCATTCTTGAACTTGGCAACCCATCTATAAAATCCATGGATATCGAATCCCATTTCCAAACTGGAATATCTAAAGGCTGAAGCTATTCACTTGGCTTCTGATGTTCAGCCTTCACTTGTTGACAGTTAACACACTGCCTAACCCACAAGTCAACATCCCTCTTCATGACTTTCTAATAGAAGCTCCTCTTCATATCTTGATACATCTTGGTCCCTCCAGGATGAATCGTAAACTTCGATCGATGACATTCCTCCAGAACTTCCCTCCTCAAGTTCTCTACATCCGGAACGTATAATCGTCCCTTCTTTCTCAACCATCCTCTTTGGTCAAGACCAAAATCCTTTAAGTCATCAATCTCTGATCCTACCTCAAGCCTTCTAATCCTCTCAGCCAAAACTGGATCTTCTTTTTGCTTAGAAGCTATACTCTCGATCAGCACCGGTCAAACTTCTAAACGAGACAACATGGCAGTACCCTGACTAGAATTAGCTGTTGATCTCAACTGCACATCACAACTGGTTAAGACTTCTAGATCCTTCCATTCTACTAACATCGCTAACACCACATTCTGATGTTTTCTACTAATAGCATCTGCTACTTGATTTCCTTTCCTTGGAGTATACTCTATATCGAAATCATAAGTAGCCAAAAACTCCAGCCATCTCTGCTGCCCCATATTCAACTCCTTCTGAGAGAATAAATACTTTAATGACTTATGATCGGTATACAACTCAAATCTCTTCCCTAAGAGATAATGTCTCCAAATCTTCAAGGCAAAAATCAGCGCAGCCAACTCTAAGTCATGAGTAGGATATCTTACTTCGTGCAGTCTAAGTTGTCTGGATGCATAGGTAATAACTTTACACTTCTGCATCAATACTGCTCCCAATCCAGTTCCACATGCATCAGTGTATACTACCAAACATTGGTTTCCATCTGGAACTACTAACACCAGTGCATTGGTCAACAAATGCTTTAACTTAAAGAACCCTTCCTCACATTTGTCAGTCCAAACAAACTTCACATCTTTCCAGGTCAACTTAGTCAAAGGTGCTGCTATCCGTGAGAAATCCTTAACGAATCTCCAGTAATAGCCAGCAAGTCCAAGAAAACTCCTGATTTCGGTTACCGTCTCTGTCCTCTTCCAATTGTTCACAGCTTTGATCTTATCTGGATCGATTGACAATCCTTTCTCTGAAACCACATGACCAAGAAACTTTACCTCTTTCCTCCAAAAATGATACTTACAAAACTTTGCGTTTAGCCGATTCTACCTCAGCATCTCTAGCACAACTCTAAGATGATTTTCATGCTCTCTCTCATCCTTAGAGTACACCAAAATGTCATCTATAAATACCAACATGAATCTATCAAAATACTCTCGGAAGACTCGATTCATCAAATCCACAAAGAAAGTAGGTGCATTCATCAGCCCGAATGGCATCACTAACCACTCATACGAACTATGCCTATTCGAAATGCTGTCAAAGGAATGTTGTCCTGCGCCACTCTTAACTGATGTAACCCCGTTGCCAAATCCAATTGGGAAAACACCTTGGCTCCACTCAACTGATCAAACAGATCATCTATCCTCGGCACAGGGCACCTATTCTTGATCGTCCTTTCGTTCAACTTACGATAGTCGATGCATATGCTTAACGACCTATACAGTTTCTTTACGAACACCGTGGCTGCTCCCCCAGGTGAACTACTTGGTCTGATAAAATTCCTTCCCTTAAGATCCACTAGCTGCACCTTCAATTCCTTCATCATCCTACTAGGTGGTATATTGATAGGTTTAGCTCCCGGTACAAGATCTATCCGAAACTCAACAGCTCATATCGTTGGTAGCCCTGTAACCGGCTCAAAAACATCTGCAAATTCCCTTGCGACTCGAACTTGACTTAACTCTTCTCCAAGCTCAATGGAACTTAACAAAGCACAAACACTCTTACTGGAATTCTCCACTGAGAAGATGATTCGGTTATGACTATCTGGGTGTCTTAATGATATTTCCCTATCCTGGCAAAATATCCTAGCCTCATACTTACCCAACCAATCCATACCCAAAATGATCTCGACATACAAACTGCTTGCAAACTTATGATCTAACAAATCAAGTTCTAACCGGTCACATCTCATCCCTAGAGTTGCATATCCTCCTATTGGATTTGCAACCCTTAATGAAGTAATAAGGTATGTGGGTTCTATACATAACCTATCAACCAAATACTGTAATATAAATGAATGTGATGCACTGGGATCAAATAGTACCCTAATTGGTATACTCTGAATCAAAAGCTTACCTTCCATGTAATGACCCTGAATTTTTGACATTTGAAATGTGAATACTTAATTGAGTTTAAATATTCGAATGATAGTTTAATTTGAAATTCAAATATTTAAATGAATTTGGTAATTTAATTTTTGGATTTAATTTTTTTATCTGGGTAAAAATTTGAATCTTCAGTTTTAAGCTGATTAAAATTAATCTGAAGGCTTAGAAAATTCATATTGATTTTTCTGAAGATAATAGAAGCTTCAGAATTGAATTTGGAGATGCTTTGTTCAGTTTTGAAATTTTATTGTTTAAATTGAATTTGAAAATAGCCTTCCGGGGCACAGTCTCGGAATTTGACGAAACAAGTTCCATTGGATCCGTAATATTGTATTTTTATCGGATTTCAAATTTCGGAGCGTTTGGAGTTGTTGTGTGGCCGTACGATAGGCAAACGCGCTGAGATAATATAACAAGATATTTTTGAATAAAAAAAATACATAAACTCTTAATCAACAGCCACCCTATGACTTTTCTCTACCGACCTATTTGTGTACCCGAGTGCTGGTAAAAATCGAAAAGAAGAAAAAAATTATACGAACGAAAACCCTTTTTCTTCGTTCAGATCAAATAATGGCAGCCTCTTTTCATTTAAAGAAAAACAAGAAACGAAAATACTTTCGTTCGAATCCTCTTCAATAAATTCAAAAATCAATGGCCACGTTTTCCCAATTCAAGGCAGAACGACATCATTTCAAAATCAAAAAAAATATGGCCGAACTAACATTCGATGTTTTGATATACTCCTTCCAGTAACCGTTCCTTCCCAAAACCCATTTTCCTCTGATACGAGTTCGATTCGAGTTCGTTTTATATATAAAAAAATGAAATGAAGGGGGAACGGAACGAAATCGCGATTGAGTCGCGAGTGGACAAGGGCGGTCGAAGTCTGTCGCGGTCGTGTGGAGTTGGGTTCGAGTGCGTGGATCTAGGGTGTCACGATGTCAGGCTCGAAGCAGCGGCACGCGTGGAAGAGGGCTACGGCGTTGATTCGTGCTCGGCGTTGAGGTGTTTTCTTCGATGTGGTTGAGCTCGAGTCGTCATCAGAGGGAAAAGCGTAGCTTGATGGCGATTGAACTGGAGTTCATCGATCTGAGGCGAGGCGTTCGAATCAATTTGGTGAGCGAAGGTGATGGCGTAGACGTGTGATGGCGGGGACGAGGCTTCGACACTTGCGAGGGCTTGGAATTCGAGGCCGATGTTGGTTTGGATTCTGGGTATGGCTTCCTCTTTCTTTACCATTCAGATTTGCATATAAAAAATAAATAAAAAATTTATTATTACAATAAAGGTTTATATGTATGCTAGGTCAGAAAAATATATATATGATTATTTACTACGGTACTCGATTAAACTTGATTTAACATATTCACAGACTAGAAAATATTTTATTAAAGAAAATTTAGTCTTAATTTTTAGTTAAATAAATTTTTCAAAAGGAATTTGTTTAAATTTAAATCACTAGCTTAAAATCTACTTTATTGCTTGAATTAAGATATTAAAATGAAAAATTTAATCGTTCAATTTTTTTTCCTTCGAAATTTAATAAATTGTATAAATGTTTATACAAGGTCCAAACCCTGAAGAAATGGACTGCGAATTAAAAGCAAAGGTGAGATCTTCTCACTCAAAATGAAAATTTGATTTTGCAGTTATTGATTGATTGATTGTTTGGATTGTGATAGTATATATAGTAATATATAGCAATATATATATATATATATACCGCGATATTCCACCTCGAAGTGGAATTGGTATTGTGCTAACATCAATGGATGCAGGGAAACAGGTTGGAGGGATCCAACAAGATTCCTCAAAACATTTGAATTGGTTTCATATGTTGTGTGTTGATTATTTATAATCTATGTATGATTATATCTGTGATTGAATGTGTTGAAGGCTATAATTTAGCCGAATGTATTTTTGGTATCGTTGGATACCAGAAATAAATAAATTGGATTTTTGAAATTAAAGTTGGAAATTTTATGTAAATTCTTTTGAAAGAATTAGTTGAATTTCAAAGAAGGAATTTTAAAGCGTAAAGTTGATTTTTGAAATCTTATCGAATTATTTCCAAAATATGGGAAAAGATTTTTATAAATGGATTTTGAATAGTATTATTCGAAAGTTGGGAAATTTATTTAAAATGGAATTTTAGATGGTTTGGAAGAATAAAAGAATTTATTTAAAAGGAGATAAATTTGTTTGAAATCAAATTGAAAATTGATTTGGTATTTGAAAATAAATCTTTGGGAAATCGATATGAAAATTTATTTGATGTTGAATGAAAAATTGATTTGTGTTGAAATAAATTGGAAATCGATTTGTAAAATGATTTGGGATTTGAAATAAATTGGAAATCAATTTGTAATTGATTTGGGGTTGAAATAAATTTAGAAATCAATTTGTAATTGATTTGGTGTTTGAAAGTGAATATTTGGGAATTTAGATTCAAAATGGAATTTATAAAGGAAAGGGAAATTTGTTTTAAAAATAAACACTGATTTATTTTTAAAGTGTGGAAATAAATTTACAAATTTGGAATGTAAATTTGAAATAAATCGATAAGTATTTATTTAATTGGTTTAAATGGACCATTTTGTGATGAAGTGTGAAAATGTGATTTGAAATTTGTTTTCAAATGTTGAAGTGTGGAAAATATATATCTTGTGAAGATATTTTGGAAATTTAATAATTTAGGAAAAATTATTTAAATTGGTTGATTGTTGTGATATGTTGTTGATAGTTAAATAACCGACTATCAATATTTGCCTTTGAAATGACACTTGATTTGTTTTTAAAACAAACGCTCATTATTCGGTTAAGCCGGGAAAGGACCTTTGAGTCATATAACCCATTTCGAATAGTGATACGTCGTGAATGGATAACATTGAAGACCGGTGTGAAGACCGGGTATTTTCGAAAATGAAAGGACAACCTGTCGAATGTCTCTGCACCGAGTTGCTCCGGCATAGAGATTTATATCACTCTTCTTGTGATGGGAAGTCCGGACGTGATTAGTGAATACCCGGATTGCAAGGGCTTCTTTGGAAGTGCCTTCGGTTCCATTCTATCCCGGAACGGACTTGTATGGATGTGTGTCTGACGTTACACTTTGAGATGTAAAGCTAGTTTCTATCAAATACATTTATGTTGGCGGCGGAGAATTTATTTTCTTAGCTTAACACTCTTCTCTGAGACGTACGAGCTCAGAGGTTATGTAGTTGATGGTTACTAGTGATACATTCCCAATTTGGTAATGTGGCATACGAAGTGCTGTTGATCATTTGTTGATCAAAGCGTGGCTTTGTGAAAAAGCGTGGCTTTGTGAAAAAGCATGGCTTTGTGGACGAGACTTCGTCGAGCCTCACAACCCGATAATGGTCGAAATAGGAATGTTGCGGCAAGGTTGTTAGGGGTCGCGCCCCTAGGGTATGTCATTTCCTTCTAGATAAAAGGTGATATCATGGTATGTAGCCCTAATATTTTACCTATGTTGATTCTGCAAATTTATTATACTTTGTGGTTGTTGCTTTGTGGTTGAGGATCCTCGGATAAAGGTCGGTAACGACCGGGGGATGGCATAGCTCGTGTGTTAGCTACCTAGTTACAGCTGTACAGCATGAGGTAGCGTCGGCCTTGTGTTTGCAGAGAGCAGGTTGACTCTCGGGGCGTCTCTCTAGAGGCGTTTCCATTTCGATGTAAGGAAGTTCCTTAGCCTGACCATTTGTTAGAAAATCCAAAGAAACAATACGAACCGTGTACGGTTTTAGTTGTATTACCTGCTATGGAATGTGGCGGTAACCTGCTATTGAACATAGTAGCTATAGTAGGCATACAATAATGGTTGTATGTTGGCTAAGATTGATATTATACTTTCAAAATGTTTTCCACACTAGACATTAATAATAATATCAACTGATTTTTCGTAGTAAGCATGTTTGACTATCATAAGGAGAAATCTCCTCCAATTCTGCGTTTGCATTGTGTGTGTGGCGGGAGGTTTTATGGTAGTTTCATTTTCCAAAAGCATTGCGAATATGTTTTATTTTCTTTGTGAAAATAACTGTTTTACGATCTCACACCAGTCACCATGACTGACTCGGAGTT
Source organism: Allium fistulosum (assembly GCA_030737815.1). NCBI lineage: Eukaryota > Viridiplantae > Streptophyta > Magnoliopsida > Asparagales > Amaryllidaceae > Allium > Allium fistulosum. The sequence goes on from CM060908.1 coordinate 372,267,714, forward strand.
TATTGTTCCCTTTCTAAACTCTGGGTGCCCATAATTTTCCACATGGGCAGCCTAGAGTTATATTATCAGGATATTCTGGAGCTTTGGAGGTAAGCTGGATGGCGAGGCGTACTCCCGTACTTGTTTATTTATTCCGCTTTGTATTATGTATGTGGACAAGTTATATAACTATCTAGTGATGTGTATTGTTGTAAACTCTGATGATATGATGTAATGTATAAACTGATATAGTCTTTTGTTTTAAAGATTATTCATGATCTATTATATATTGTTCCGCTGCAAATGTGAGATTCTGATATTGTTTCTATTTCTGTTTTTCTGTTCTTTCTTTTCTTCTGTCTTCTTCTACCTCTTCTTTTTAACCCTAATGGTTCAGTTTTCCAGCATTCGATTGTGCAGCATTTGATACAGTGGACGTATTAATGTCGACTTTCGAGCGTCGAAAGATCGTGATCGTTACAAGTGGTATCAGAGCTGTTGGTTAAGTGACAACCCTGGCTCTGTTGGGTGTTACTCATTAGAGATAGAGTCAGTAGTACTCTAGAATGAGTGTGCGTGTAATAATAGATATGAGCGCGTATTTGTTAGTGAATACAAAATTTTGTTTTGTATTGTGTTGACTTATCGGTTGATTGTTTATAGATTCTGGTCAGTGCAGTCTGGCCAACTGAAATCGATAGGGATTTCTAAACTCTTAAACAAGATAAACTGACACGATATTATTTTAAATAGGGTAAATGAAATAATTTTGCCCAAAACTATTTTTGTATAGAAAAGAAATGATTTTTTATGAATTATCATAGTATATGGATGCTTGGTTGTTAGGAAGAGATAATATTGAATTATTATCACTGTTATGTGGAATTGAATAAGAAATAATGGTATAACCAAAGATTTGGAGATAAATTCATTTGACAAATGAAATTTATAAATATGACTTGAAAGTATAAGGAAATAAATTCATATATGAATGGGATTTGTAAATGTAAATCGTAATGTGATTTATAACTAGAAATAGGATTCCAGAGAAGTATTTGAAAATAAAATTCATTAATGGAATGTAAATAAGTTGATAACTTATAAAAATATTTGAATTTGATTGGAATAAGATTCAAATTGAAAAGGAATGAATTTTTGAATGAATAAAATGAAGTTACATTTGTAAATAAATGAATTGGGAATTGAATAATGAAAGGAGATTTGATTTGAATCAAGTTGAATAAAAATCCAAACTTGGAAAAATAGAAATAAAGTGGATTGAATTCAAGTAAACTAACTTGATAATTTATTAATTCATGAAGTAAGGAATTGGAAGTTGAATTGGTTAAATTAAAGTTTAGTTGTGAGCTAAATTTGAATTTGCATATAAATTGAAAAATTTCCTTGTTAAAGATAAAGTAAATTCAGGATGAATTGAATATGGAATTTGGAAATTAAAAAGGATAAGTGAATAAACTAATTGAATTAAATTAGTAGATGGAATGGATTTGATTAAATGAAAAATCAAATCAAAGGTTTAAATTGGAAAATTGTTTACAAGGAAACTATAACTGGAATTTTGAGTTGAAATAACTTAAGCGATATTTGGATTAAAGCTCGACTTAAGAAAAATTGTGAAATGGTTCCAAATGAAATGAATGTGAATATGGAATGTAAATTTAATTGAATAGAATCAATTGGAAATGAAATAGAATTAAGTGTAAATTGATTTGGAATCAATCTAAATTAGTTATAAACTAGAATGGATATTCTATTAAGTGAATATCGTTAAATTTGCATAGAAACGATTGTCGTTTGACGCAAACGAGATTGTATAAAATTATATGAGTTAATAAAATCAAATGAAATTGATTTTTATATCAATTGAAATAGATATGAGTTAGATTCATTTAAAAATGAATTGAATATAAGGAATTGCATTGTAAACCATTGAATTGAATGTAAATGGTATATGAATTAGATGAAAGCGATTAAATTTGTATTGAAACTTTATAAATTGCTAATGGAAATAATTTTGGATGTATTGCTTATGAAATCTATGTATTTGCTATTGAGAATAAATGAAATGTTAATAGATTTCCTTTATTTGTCACTTACGTGTTTAAACTAAGTAAGTGCAGGTTTTTGGAAGCTGTTTGGCTGCAATTTGGGTTGCGCAAATGCTAAAAATAAACCGCTTTGCTTAAAATGCTAATAAAAGGTACGCCTACGCAATAAAAATAGGCAATATGAACTCTTTTTGCTTTTTCGACCGAATGGGTCGATGTATATATATTTATATCTATTGTGATTTTGCAAAGCTCCTCCGTACAAAGGAGACTCCGCCAAAAGTTTCTGAAAATTTTGGGAGTTAGAAAATTTTTTGAAAATTTGGAAAAAAATTTGTTAACGAAAAATTTGTCAAATTGTATCAAATGAAGCAGAGTATTGAAAAAAAATTAGTAAATGAAACTAATTTAGACAATGAGATGAATCAGTTGTGAATGAAAGATAATTGATAAAGTTCAATATTCGGAGTTTGAAGATAAAATGAATTCAAATAGAATTGCAATTGTAAATTGAATTCAAATGGAATTGAAAATGCAAAGTTGAATAGAAATGAATATATAACCTTGTTAGTGAAGTGAAAATAAATATAAGAAGTATGTAAATACTTATATTGAACTGAAGAAATAAAGAATGAAATTCTTAAGTAAATGGGTATTGGGAATCCAATAAATAAATTTGGACATTGTTGTTAAGTAAAGTATACAAGGAGTATAAAGGCTATAGGGAAATGGAATTGGATTTAGATTTCGAAGATGAATTTGAATTTCTCAACAAAAGGTATGTATTTAAAATTTCAGTATGAAATTTGATGAGTTTCTGATTTTGCCAATTGGCATTTTGTTTTCTATTGGAATTTGGGAGTCCGTAGGGAGATTTTGTAGTTGTACCGAGTTAGCCGCGCAAAGGAGACGCTGGCGAATTTTTTCAAAAATTTTGAGAGTTAGAAAATTTTTGAGAAAATTTTGAATTCAAAATTTGAATTTGAAATTAAAATTGAATTGTTAAGAAAACCATATTATTTGGAACTTATGGTTGATTTTGGAAAATTAGTTAAAGTAATAATGGATCTTTTATGATAAAAAGATTTGGGTTGATAAGTTGATAAAACTGTTTGGTTTTGGGAAAATGATAAACGAGTATTGGATCATTCTTCTTAACTTGTAATTTCGGGACGAAATTCTTTTAAGGGGGGAAGATTGTAACGACCCTGAATTTTTGACATTTGAAATGTGAATATTTAATTGAGTTTAAATATTCGAATGATAGTTTAATTTGAAATTCAAATATTTGAATGAATTTGGTAATTTAATTTTTGGATTTAATTTTTTTATCTGGGTAAAAATTTGAATCTTCAGTTTTAAGCTGATTAAAATTAATCTGAAGGCTTAGAAAATTCATATTGATTTTTCTGAAGATAATAGAAGCTTCAGAATTGAATTTGGAGATGCTTTGTTCAGTTTTGAAATTTTATTATTTAAATTGAATTTGAAAATAGCCTTCCAGGGCACAGTCTCGGAATTCGACGAAACTAGTTCCATTGGATACGTAATATTGTATTTTTATCGGATTTCAAATTTCGGAGCGTTTGGAGTTGTTGTGTGGCCATACGATAGGCAAACGCGTTGAGATAATATAACAAGATAACTTTGAATAAAAAAAATACATAAACTCTTAATCAATAGCCACCCTATGAGATTTTCTCTGCCGACCTATTTGTGTACCCGAGTGCTGGTAAAAATCGAAAAGAAGAAAAAAGTTATACGAACGAAAACCCTTTTTCTTCGTTCAGATCAAATAATGGCAGCCTCTTTTCATTTAAAGAAAAACAAGAAACGAAAATACTTTCGTTCGAATCCTCTTCAATAAATTCAAAAATCAATGGCCGCGTTTTCCCTATTCAAGGCAGAACGACATCATTTCAAAATCGAAAAAAATATGGCCGAACTAACATTCGCTGTTTTGATATACTCCTTCCAGTAACCGTTCCTTCCCAAAACCCCTTTTCCTTTGATACGAATTCGATTCGAGTTCGTTGTATATAAAAAAAATGAAATGAAGGGGGAACGGAACGAAATCGCGATCGAGTCGCGAGTGGACGAGGGCGGTCGAAGTCTGTCGCGGTCGTGTGGAGTTGGGTTCGAGTGCATGGATTTAGGGTGTCGCGATGTCAGGCTCGAAGCAGCGGCATGTGTGGAAGAGGGCCACGGCGTTGATTCGTGATCGGCGTTGAGGTGTTTTCTTCGATGTGGTTGAGCGCGAGTCGTCATCAGAGGGAAAAGCGTAGCTTGATGGCGATTGAACTGGAGTTCATCGATCTGAGGCGAGGCGTTCGAATCAATTTGACGAGCGAAGGTGATGGCGTAGGCGTGTGATGGCGGGGACGAGGCTTCGACACTTGCGAGGGCTTGGAATTCGAGGCCGATGTTGGTTTGGATTCTGGGTATGGCTTCCTCTTTCTTTACCATTAAGATTTGCATATAAAAAAAATTATTATTATAGTAAAGGTTTATATGTATGCTAGGTCAGAAAATTATATATATGATTATTTACCGCGGTACTCGATTAAACTTGATTTAACATATTCACAGAATAGAAAATATTTTATTAAAGAAAATTTAGTCTTAATTTTTAGTTAAATAAATTTGTCAAAAGGAATTTGTTTAAATTTAAATCACTAGCTTAAAATCTAATTTATTGGTTGAATTAAGATTTTAAAATGAAAATTTTAATCGTTCAATTTTTTGTTTGATTTTCTTCGAAATTTAATAAATTGTATAAATGTTTATACAAGGTCAAAAACCTGAAGAAATGGTCAAAATGGACTGCGAATTAAAAGCAAAGGTGAGATCTTCTCACTCAAAATGAAAATTTGATTTTGCAGTTATTGATTGATTGACTGTTTGGATTGTGATAGTATATATAGTAATATATAGCAATATATATATATATATATATATATATATATTGGAATATGTATATATTGGAGTTGTTGATTTCCCGCATTATATAGCGGATGAGACCCTATGCGCCGCATAATAGCGGATGATATTTTATAAATCCCATATACCGCGATATTCCAACTCAAAGTGGAATTGGTATTGTGCTAACATCTGTGGATGCAGGGAAACAGGTTGGAGGGATCAAACAGGATTCCTCAAAACATTTGAATTGGTTTCATATGTTGTGTGCTGATTATTTATAATCTGTGTATGATTATATCTGTGATTGAATGTGTTGAAGGCTATAATTTAGCCGAATGTATTTTTGGTATCGTTGGATACCAGAAATAAATAAATTGGATTTTTGAAATTAAAGTTGGAAATTTTAAGTAAATTCTTTTGAAAGAATTAGTTGAATTTCAAAGAAGGAATTTTAAAGCGTAAAGTTGATTTTTGAAATCTTATCGAATTATTTCCAAAATATGGGAAAAGATTTTTATAAATGGATTTTGAATAGTATTATTCGAAAGTCGGGAAATTTATTTAAAATGGAATTTTAGACGGTTTGGAAGAATAAATGAATTTATTTAAAAGGAGATAAATTTGTTTGAAATTAAATTGAAAATTGATTTGGTATTTGAAAATAAATCTTTGGGAAATCGATATGAAAATTTATTTGATGTTGAATGAAAAATTGATTTGTGTTGAAATAAATTGGAAATCGATTTGTAAAATGATTTGGGATTTGAAATAAATTGGAAATCAATTTGTAATTGATTTGGGGTTGAAATAAATTTAGAAATCAATTTGTAATTGATTTGGTGTTTGAAAGTGAATATTTGGGAATTTAGATTCAAAATGGAATTTATAAAGGAAAGGGAAATTTGTTTTAAAAATAAACACTGATTTATTTTTAAAGTGTGGAAATAAATTTACAAATTTGGAATGTAAATTTGAAATAAATCAATAAGGATTTATTTAATTGGGTTAAATGGACCATTTTGTGATGAAGTGTGAAAATGTGATTTGAAATTTGTTTTCAAATGTTGAAGTGTGGAAAATATATATCTTGTGAAGATATTTTTGAAATTTAATAATTTAGGAAAAATTATTTAAATTGGTTGATTGTTGTGATATGTTGTTGATAGTTAAATAACCGACTATCAATATTTGCCTTTGAAATGGCACTTGATTTGTTTTTAAAACAAACACTCATTATTCGGTTAAGTCGGGAAAGGACCTTTGAGTCATATAACCCATTCTGAATAGTGATACGTCGTGAATGGATAACATTGAAGACTGGTGTGAAGACCGGGTATTTTTGAAAATGAAAGGACAACCTGTCGAATGTCTCTGCACCGAGTTGCTCCGGTATAGAGATTTATATCACTCTTCTTGTGATGGGAAGTCGGGACGTGATTAGTGAATACCCGGATTGCAAGGGCTTCTTTGGAAGTGCCTTCGGTTACGTTCGATCCCGGAACGGACTTGTATGGATGTGTGTCTGACGTTACACTTTGAGATGTAAAGCTGGTTTCTATCAAATACATTTCTGTTGGTGGTGGAGAATTTATTCTCTTAGCTTAACACCCTTCTCTGAGACGTACGAGCTCAAAGGTTATGTAGTTGATGGTTACTAGTGATACATTCCCAATTTGGTAATGTGGCATACGAAGTGCTGTTGATCATTTGTTGATCAAAGCGTGGCTTTGTGAAAAAGCGTGGCTTTGTGAAAAAGCGTGGCTTTGTGAAAAAGCGTGGCTTTGTGAAAAAGCGTGGCTTTGTGAAAAAGCGTGGCTTTGTGAAAAAGCGTGGCTTTGTGAAAAAGCGTGGCTTTGTGAAAAAGCATAGCTTTGTGGACGAGACTTCGTCGAGCCTCACAACCCGGTAATGGTCGAAACAGGAATGTTGCGGCAAGGTTGTTAGGGGTCGCGCCCCTAGGGTATGTCATTTCCTTCTGGATAAAAGGTGATATCATGGTATGGAGCCCAGATATTTTACCTATGTTGATGCTGCAAATTTATTATACTTTGTGGTTGTTGATTTGTGGTTGAGGATCCTCGGATAAAGGTCGGTAATGACCGGGGGATGGCATAGCTCGTGTGTTAGCTACCTAGTTACAGCTGTACAGCATGAGGTAGCATCGGCCTTGTGTTTGCAGAGAGCAGGTTGACTCTCGGGGCGTCTCTCCAGAGGCGTTTCCATTTCGGTGTAAGGAAGTTCCTTAGCCTAACCATTTGTTGGAAAATCCAAAGAAACAATACGAACCCTGTACGGTTTTAGTTGTATTACCTGCTATGGAATGTGGCGGTAACCTGCTATTGAACATAGTAGCTATAGTAGGCATAGAATAATGGTTGTATGTTGGATAAGGTTGATATTATACTTTCGAAATGTTTTGCACACTAGACATTAATAATAATATCAACTGATTTTTCGTAGTAAGCATGTTTCGCTATCATAAGGAGAAATTTCCTCCAATTCTGCGTTTGCATTGTGTGTGTGGCGGGAGGTCTTATGGTAGTTTCATTTTCCAAAAGCATTGCGAATCTATTTTATTTTCTTTGTGAAAATAACTGTTTTACGATCTCACACCAGTCACCATGACTGACTCGGAGTTTATTGTTCCCTTTCTAAAATCTGGGTGCCCATAATTTTCCACACGGGCAGCCTAGAGTTATGTTATCAGGATATTATGGAGCTTTGGAGGTAAGCTGGATGGCGAGGTGTACTCCCATACTTGTTTATTTATTCTGCTGTGTATTCTGTATGTGGACAAGTTATATAACTGTCCAGTGATGTGTATTGTTGTAAACTCTAATGATATGATGTAATGTATAAACTGATATAGTCTTTTGTTTTAAAGATTATTCATGATCTATTATATATTGTTCCGCTGTGAATGTGAGATTCTGATATTGTTTCTGTTCCTGTTTTTCTGTTCTTTCTTTTCTTCTATCTTCTTCTACCTCTTCTTTTTAACCCTAATGGTTCGGATTTCCAGCATTCGATTGCGCGGCATTTGATACAGTGGACGTATTAATGTCGACTTTCGAGCGTCGAAAGATCGTGATCGTTACATTCCATCACAGTCTTTCCTTTCTCTGATGTAGTAGGCCTCAAAGAAGATGGTGGTCCAATAGCAAATACCTTCTCTCTGTCCACCCTGACTGGCTCTGGACATTGGTTCTTATAATACCCAACTTGGTCGCAGTTGAAGCATTTCACATTCTTCTTCTCTGCATGCTTCTTTCCCTTGTCCGTCCGGCACTCATGAACATAATGGCCCTTCATATCACACTTATAGCACACCAAATCAGCCTTTGCCTTCTTGGCAGCATCCCCTTTCTGGGCTCCTTTCTTCTTAAAGAATTTCCTTTTCTTTCCTTGAGGACCCTGGGACTCAACTGGCTTTTCTGTTGCTGAAACAACATGCATCTCCTCATAGAGAATGGCCATCTCCACCACCACATTACAAGGTTTTCTGACATGAGTCAGGTCATTCTACCTAGTTCCAGTCTCAATCCATGAATAAATCTCTTATTCCTTCCGATGTCAGTGTCAACCAAAGCATATCCATATCGAGACAGCTCATCAAACTTAGCAGTGTACTCGATCACTGACATCTCTCCCTGGACAAGATCCATGAGTTTCCTCATCAATGCCGATTTGGCAACCTCAGACAAGAACATCTGCTCAAACCTTCTCCTAAAATCAGCCCATGTCAGCTCTTCCTCCGAAACTCCGGCTGTCACACTATTCCACCAGTGAAGCGCTAACCCTTGCAATTGTCTAGAGGCTAGCCTTCTCTTTTCTCCATCATCTAATCCTAAATCAGTAAAGAGCCTCTCAGAGTTCAAAAGCTAATTCTCAACTTCTACAGCGTCCTTTGTTCCAACAAACGATATTCCACTCAGACTAGTGTAGTCTCTACTCAGCCTAGCATAATTATATCCAACTGGAACTATAGGATTAACTCCACCAACATTACTAGCAGCTTCTGCTTGCAAAATATTGCCTAACAGTTGATGCACCATTCCTGCATCTACTGGCAGATTTCCAGCACCTACATTGGCTTCAGCATTTTGGTTAGCATTAGCCTGTCGACCTTGGTTTCTCCAAGTATTAAGTCGAGAATTTCCGTTGGTTATGGTGTTTCCTTCACCTAGATTTCCTCTTCCATTTCCTGCTTCCATATCCTCTTTCTCGTAAATCTGCATACGAGCCTTAGTAAGACATAGAAGAACGGTCTAAAAAAAGGGGAATACGTACTTAGATATATACCTATATATCAAATACAAGTACGTTACTATAGCGTTAACCCAAACCCCGATCATATTTTCAAATTCATTGGATTATGTTTCAAAAAGCTTCTAAGTTTAACTTATCTTTTAAAGTTTCATAAACCTATGCTCTGGTACCAACTTATAACATCCCCCTACTTGGAGGCCCAAAACTAACGACTACGGATGCTGCAGTCATCCATAGTTATTAATCTTCAGAGACCAAATACGGTGGTGCTAGATACATTGATACACAGTTCACAAGAATATGGAAAAGTTTTAATAAATTAAAATCACATTTTCACATTCCATCCAAAACATTTGATGTTCATTACATAATCCCAAAACGTTAACCACATTCAGCAAAATATAATTATTACACATACGCCAAGAGCGACATATGAAGATGCCCCCTTGGTTGATTATAGTATATAATAAGGCTAATAAATTTTCCTTTACATCCAAATACACAGCAGGAAAAGATAACTCTAAATAACTAACTGCCTCATGCACGCCTCCGGAAGCTTTATTCGTCTAAGAAGAGAACCTGAAAACCTTAAATCTCAAACTACTCAAAATCAATTGAGTACCCGAGAGTTTAAGGGGAAAACAAAAACTTCAAGTCAGACATAAAACCTATATGAACAATAATCTAAAATATCAATCCTTTTAGATATCTAGTGAGACCACGTCGCTTAGCGGAACAGGTTTTCCCCTTACTAGTATCCTAAAACCTTTATAAAACCATATACCGTGCTCCTGCATCTACAATGGTTAAAAGCATATATTTAAAAATATTATTATGATATGCATATATAAAAAAAATTAGGATTTCCCATCCCCAGTTTAAACTGACACCCTGTCATAAATTATAGTTTTAAGGTCACTATTAACCTATTAGTTTTCATGGGTTTACTAATAACCTTTTTCTTTACACATGGACACCATGTCCTATTTCATAGTTTTCATGGGATCACTAAGAACCTATAGGCCCCTGCCAGTTAACTTAATTAATTCAAGGGTCCCCCTGAACCTATTAGCCATTCCAATAACTAATCCCTGATCCTAGTTTTCATGGGTTGACTAGGAACCTATGGATTTATCCAGTAACTCACTTCTCATCCAAGTTTTCATGGGTTGACTAGGAACCTAATGATGCCTCCATTAACTTCTTTCTTATCCTAGTTTTCATGGGTTGACTAGGAACCTATTGACTGATGTCAATTCTAAATCTGAATATAGTTTTCATGGGTTCACCACAAACCAATTAGCCCCTGCCAACCTACCTTAATATATAGTTTTCATGGGTTTACTATGAACCTGTTGGTTATCACCAATAACTACCATATCATTGTTTTCATGGGTTTACTATGAACCTATCTCCCGGACAACTTCAACGTTTAGGCATCCTATATTTTGGTCTCCCTGACTCCCTGGATGCAATTCTACTCATTTAGGAATTTAATCAGTTTATATTCACTACTAGGTTAAACTAACTGGTTCTTCTACTCCTCTATCCCCAAAGTACAATTATGGGTTATCATGTTAATATATTCATATTTGAAGAAGCAAACATAACAATTTAACAATACCACTCCTGTGGGTTTAAGGTCCTTGAAATAAATTTCATACAAAACACAGTTAATCCCTTTAACCTATATTTTTATCAAGACAATACTTCTTAAAATTTACATACTTAAATTCATTACAAAACTTCTTTATTTAAGCCATGGGTTTTTCCCTTAAAAATTTGAGTTTAGGTCTTAAAACCTTTCAACTCCTTCAAAATCTTGCCTTCGACCTCATAGTATGATCTCCTTCAAAAGCATTAAAAGCTAACTTTAAAACATCAGGCTCCTACCTTTCGAATATTTTAAAACATCCTTTTCAAAACCTTTCGACCTTATTAAAGTATTATCACATAAGTATAAAAGTATAGCTTTGAAACCATTTGAAAGTACCCTTTCGAAATCAATGAAGGTTATCCTTTGAAACCATTGAAAGACCCTCTTTCAAAAGCATTGGGTTTATACTTAAACATTATTTTTGGGTCAAAGTGAACATAGGCGAAAGCATCTCTTTCGAAACCATTTTTATTTCAAAAAAAATATTGGGGAAGCTTGATGATGTCGAAACCATCCTTTCGAAAGCATTAAAACATTTGGGTAGAACAATTGAAGGTTAGCTTCGAAACCCCTTCCGAAATCATTGCCTTCGAAACCCCTAACCCCTTTCGAAAGCATTAGGAAGTGGCTTTTATTTATAAAAAAACAGCACCTTTCGATAGCATTGATGTCTTTAATACCATTGAAAGGTCATCAATTCACAGAAGGGTTTCTACTTGGTCGAAACTACTCCTTTCGAAAGCTTTAAACAAAATCTTAGTAACTCCTTCGAAAGCTACTTCTTTAAAACACAGGCGGGAGCTCTCTTTCGGAAGTCTCTTAGGGAAATACTTTTCGCAACCATAGGTTTCAACTATGCCGAAACCCCTTTATAAACAAGCAAGCGCTTTTCTTTCAAAACCAAATAAAATAAAGGAACCAACCCTTTCGAAAGCTACCCTTCGACACCCTACCTTCCGCCTTTCTCCAATCCACTACGTACCATCAATGATACCATGTGTATTGGTTTACTGGTTTCAACCTAGCAGGTTTCGACTAGCTTAGAGGTGAAAGGTCTTGGTCGAAAGGTCCTTCTAAAGAAGGCGAAACCCCTTTTTCTTAGCAAAAGGTTGTTTTTACCAAATAAAGTAAACTTTTTGTAACAAACTTGCCTACTTGTGAACATTTGAAAGGCTATCTTAAATTTTTAAATAATTTGGCTAATATTTGACACATTTTCTTAGATCCAAAAACATGATAACTTTTAACAATTAAGCCCTTCCTATTAATAAAACAATTAAATCATTTAGGTCCTCCTCTCAAAATAATTTAATTTCCATACCAAGTTACTTAGTAAAAATCCCCAAAATTATAGAAATGCACTTTAAGCATGTTATCTAACATATCAAAATTTCAAACCCAAATTCTCACTTAATTTTCCAAAATAAATTTATAAACCCAAATAACCATATTTTCCTTTGAAAATTCATAATTAATTCTCCATGACTTGGAAAATTATAAAAATTGAAACCCAACTCCAAAATCATGTTTTCCATAACATATAATTTTTCCATGGCATTTAAAAATCATTAATCTCGGTTTTACCCTAAAACCGTGCATATCTCCTTTAAACAATCTCGTTTAAACCATATAAATCATAAAATAAGCATATCATCATCCAATATATCATAAAACGAATTTATCCCTCAAATTTGAAACCATATGATTACAAAACCAAAATAGAGATGTAGTGATTATTATTCACCTTAGATTGGATAAGGAAATTGAAGATTGATTTTTGTCTTCTTTTCTTCTTCCTAATGGCCGGCCTTGCTCTTTCTTACGGTTGTAATTTTTGCTTGTGATAAAATGAACATGTATGGATAAGGAGAATAGCATAAGAGTGGGAAATATGGGCGGCTATTTACCCTAATGCCCTTATGTTTAATTACTTAATACTTACCATTTATAAGTTCATTTAATTTAAATAAGCACGACCACTATATATTTATTAATCAACCTCAATCTCCTTATCTACATTATTCTATTTAATTTATTCTAATTAAATCTCATGTATAATGTTATTAAAAATTAAGGGTGTTACATTTGCCCCAACTAACTGATTAATGAGGCCATCAATGCAAGGAAAGGATAATACTTTTTCCTCATTAGCTTATTCAACTCTCAATAATTAATGCATAACCTTAGGGAACAGTCTGCCTTAGAAGCAAAAATAACAGGCATTTCCCATTCCAAGAAACTTCTTCAAATAAAACCATTCTACAATAATTTTGATACTTGCTTATCCAATTTTCGCCTTTCCTGTGGAGCCGTATGCTTAATAAGCCTCGCAACTGGTCATGTGTCTTTCTCGAGGTTAATAAGAAACTCAATTTCTCTTCAGGAAGGAAGACCAGATACTTCTTCGAATACATCGAGATAATCATTCACTATAGATATATGCAATTGCTCTTCCTGTGCTAGGCTGAGTGAATATAGATACGTCCCCATAACAGAAACATCATGCTCACAACATAAAATCAAATATAGTCCATCACCCTTCCATAATCGAACAATCCTCCAGTCACAATCCAACACTACTCCATAGGGAGACATCCAATCCATTCTCAATATACATCCATTCCCTAAGAAGTTTAGTACATATGCATCACAATGGAACTCCACACTACAAATGACCAATTTTAGATTATGATATGACATTGATAGATGGGTCGATCTCCTAACACAAAATTGGGTGTAAGAGCTAAACTATCGATAGATGCACTTGATATGAATGAATGAGATGCACCAGTATCAAACAATGTACGAACATGAGAATCAGATAAAATCAACACACCTTCCATCACAATCTACTTTACCTTCACATGAATAAACTGTGGTGCCTTGCTCGAGGTTAGAATGATATCTAGGGCATATGCCTTCACAAACTGACCTTCGCCCTTTAGAGCCGGGCAATCCTTATTCATGTCTGAATTGATCATAATTACAAAACTTAAACTTTTCTATATTGGAGATGCCTTACAATCGTTAGCTAGATGTCCCACTTGGTTGCAATTATAAAATCGACCATCCTTCAAATCCTTTGGGAGGTTCGTTTTACAATTCTTAGCAAGGTGCCCTACCTTTTGACACCTATTACAAGTAACCACCTGCTGCTTACCATGTCTTCCTTATGGTCCATTCCATTTTCATTTATTTTGTTGAAACGATCCTATTACCTTAACCAATTCCTGAATCATCCCTCCTTTCATTGAATTCAACAAAGCTGCCTCCACTACTCCTTCGAATGTAGTTCTATACGGAATCTGATTCAATGCAAGTTCCCTCAAAGGAAAATTTAGACCCTTTGAAAATTACAAGGCTTTCTTTCCGACGGTGTTCACCCATTCAAAAGTAAACCTCACCAATTTGTTAAATTGATTTACATATTCCCCAACTGTCATCTCTCCTTGCTTCAGATAAATAAAATTCTCTAACAACGAATCCCTTTCAGCTCCCAAAAAGAATTTTGTTTTGAATCCAGTCTTAAACATCCTCCAAGTAATAGTATTATCATCCATTACTGTCATCACCACTTCCCACCAACAAGGCGCATGTCCCTTCAAAAGCTAAGTAGCTAACTATCTCTTAGTAGCATCACCTAGTGCTAACAGGTTGAAATCTTATCACAATCATTAAGCCATGCCTATGTCATTGAGTATTGTTTTGTTCCTTCAAAAGGCTGCTCACCAAGGTTGGAGAATTACCTACACAACTTAGAAAAATTTATAGTTGGCAGTGCTAGAGCTAGAATCACACCTTGATTAGTAGTGGTAGTGACTGCTGGTTCGGTAGGGTTGGTACTAGCTGGTTTGTCGCCTGAAGGTAGTGTCGGAACCATACTGGAATGTTAATGCCATGAATATCAACTATATCCACATGGATGTCTGTCCTTGCTTTAGTTTCTACTCCACCAACAATGGTTGTATTGGTCTCTGTTTCTGTTGAATTACTAAAATTAGACTATATGGAAAAAGAAAATGGGATTCATTAGCAAACCCCAAGTAGTTGGCATAAAAACTAGAATATTAAATAGGTGTGTGCATATGTACTTTTGTTCCTATATATACATAACCTATATATATCTAATAGAAAAAATACAAATACATTCTCTCAGTACATTCTATTAACCCATAAAATGGATCAGCACCCTGGATTGAGTGTGAAAGCACCAGCCCTATTCTTACAGAGCACTAGTATAGAGAATAAATGTAAAAAGAGAAGAAATAATAAAAAGACAAGAAGATTTTTATAGTGGTTCGGCTATTAATGAAGCCTCCGTCCACTTTATAACTTCCTTTTAAGTGACTGCTGTTACAAGTTGAATCGGATTACAATATGATTGAATCTTCTAAGTTAGATCAAGTCACAAGTACAAGAGTTCACTTTAAAATCATAGTGAACCCCTATATGACTATTGTGTAGGAGGAGAAGAGTGAAGAATAATATTTGTAGAGTTCCGGCAGCCAGTCCAGAAGATCATGTTTATGTTGCAAGTAGGATTGTATTTATAGGGGTTGGAGAGCTATTGGGCTATGCCTGCTTTGCTAGAAGCCTGCACACGATGCCACAATGGATTTTAGAGAGTTTGAAGATGGCCCGAGCTAACCTAATGGATCGCTATCGATCCATAGATGATGGATCGCTAGCGATCCACAAGTTATGGATCGTCAATGATCCAATTACATGGAGTATTTTTGCTTCATCCTTTTCAAAAATTTCATGGCAATCCAACATGATCCTATGGATTGCCAGCGATCCATAGGGCATGGATCCCTAGCAATCCATGTACTTAGGCTATTTTTGAGTGATCTCTATTTTGTTATCTTCCCATCTACTATTTGAGTGCCTTGTTCAAATATCAAGTCGTTTGGAGTTTGTTTGATCATATGTCTTCATGGATCATCTAATCCAGAAGAACCATCCATAATTTACTCCAAACTTAAAGAAATCATATGAAACTTTGCAGGTACACTCTAGAGGGTGTGTGGGATCTACACTATAAATTTCAAGTGATGGGGACCAAGCTACATGGGTCGCTAGCGATCCATCAAGATGGATCACCAACGATCCATTACACCATCTCCAATCATGCTCATTTTTTCTTTGAGGCTTATTTTATGTCTTTTAATTGTTCCCTCCATATTTCAAGTCAATCTAATTCCGTATGAGTTCTATAGGTCTAGTTTTACGCTAGCTCTTTGGTCAAAACAGCTTGAATCAGATGAGTCTTTACTTCTTGAACTACCCTACTTGGATGCTATGAAACTTGGTAAGTATTCTTAGAAGAAGTAGTAGATCATGATGCAAGAGGCTTTGACAACCCATGTAGCTTCCTTATGGATCGCTAGCGATCCATAGGTGATGGATCGCTAGCGATCCATCCCCTTAGTGGATTTTTGGGTAATTCTTCTTGAGTCCCTCTTGGCCTATTCCTCTGGTCTTTTTGGTCGAGTCTTGAGTTTATTTGGCTTGGCTTAGATGTTCTAACTCATCTGGATTCCTGCTTGGGTAAAAACCTAGTTAACATTTGCACCCCAGGGTATGCCTTTGTTGGAAACAAGGTGTGCTCTGGGAGTAAATGCTTTTGAGTTTTCATTTTGTGAAATCTAGTTGATTGTGTCAAGGTTACCATGCAAATTTGGCTTTGACTATTCGTCGGTCTACTGAATTTTCGATGTGAATCATCGAAGTCCACCTCAAGATGTTGTTTTCAATTGAATGACTTTTGATAGCCGTTCGTCTTTTGATTTCAGTCTGAATTTCAATTCCTGGTATTGATAATGCAATCTTTTCTCCGTAATTTACACAAATATTTAAGTCGGTAAGTGGGTGCACGACGTAGGTTTGGAGTCATCCTATATAATTTTAACTCGACCAGCGGTGAAGCTAAGTTTTGTCTCGAATGATTATGCACAGTTCTGGAGTGAAGTCTTGCTCTTTGTCTTTAACTCTTTCTTTTCGAGAACTTGGTAAAATTCCCATCGATGTTTTTGAATTCCAATGCGATGATTTATTCCAAAATCGAGTATAGTGGATGATTCAATCATATCGCTCTTTCTGTTTCTGTACTCTAGTGATCCTGAAAAGAAACTCTTCCCGCGTCGCTTCGGACAGCGGCTCCGTTATCGAACGTTGATCGATAGGTAAGTGTGGAAGAGATAATTCCAAAGGATGATATGGATTTTTTTTCAAATGTAAGCAATCTATCTACACTAGATTGTTTTTTGTAGTATTCGGGATACTGAACTCTTCTCATGTAGATAACACACTGTATCTGCCACGGTTAATGCTCAGAACCCGACTGGTCAACATACGCCGACTTCCCTTGGATTCTAGGTGTTGATTATACGAGGATATTATTTAAAGTAAAACATACCCGACAGGGTTGAATGCCAAGTTTTGTTGTTGAAAATGACTTTTCGATCATCCAATCTTCAGTCTGGCAGAGGGACTTCCACTCCTTTAGAAGCTGGGTCCTTCGCAACTTAGGCTTCGCTTATTATTCCTTTCATATTGGGATGATCAATTACATTTAAATTACAAGGCATAGCTGCTCATGTAGAGTTGTAGTTGATGTTCAATCAAGAAAAGCTTTAGTCTTCGAAACCTAGCGCATGAGTTATTCAATCGCGAATATCCTTCGTTTGTGGTTTTTGGAATTCAATATGCACACTAGCTTCTATCTCCGGGGACTATTGGTTTAATTCCTAGGTTTTGAGAATTTCTTTTTCTATAACTATGAGGTAGCTTGGTCTAGCCAGTTTCGTGACTGTTCTTGTTTATGTTCAGTCGAGTTCATGCTCAGTTGAGTTCGTTCGACAAAGCGCTGTGCAAATGCCTTAGTCCGTAGAGCTAATTACTTTAACTACTAAACCGATATGTTTTGGGAGACTAGATCTTCTAAGCAATAAGTTTGATTGCCCCAGTTTGATTGACACCATAGCTCCTATCTTCGAGAACTAGGGACTTTGTTGCTTGATCCCAAGATCTGAGCTTGGTAATGATGTCAGTATGCATTAGAAAGATGCGTTTCTGGTATCTTTTGCTAAAGTAAATTCTTCTGAGTCCGGCGTTGAGATCCTAATCATGTGTTGGTTTCTATCTTCGAAAACTAATGTGTGGATGACTCAAACTTGTGGATTTTTCCTTGATGTTGTGGATCTTCAGATAACGTAAGATTCCAGAAGGTAGGATTAAAGAGTCGTTAAGCTTTTGCTTTTGTTTTTGAAAGCCAATGTATTGATAGTTTCATTTTATGGGTCTCTTCTTAGCATCACCAAACTTCGGGCGATGGCATATTCCCGCAAGATAGGACCAAATGATTTAGTCGGATCGTAAGTAGGTCATCAATCCTTCTCGTTATCGCCAGACTCTATGCGACGGTTAATTTCTGAAAATTTAATCCTTCATTCCCTTTACTGGCAATTTGTTGTTAGAAATGTCTATTTGGTAGAATGAAACTATTATCTAACCAATTCTGCAGTTTGGACTGAGGATTTGTGTGCCTATTCCTATTGGTGGGACTAGCTATTTCGAACGCTTGTATTTAAATGCTTGCGAGAGAAGGAACTGTGTGGGGGCGAATTGCTTAATTGGTCCTAGTCTGGCTCTCAATCCCATTCTGGAATTGAGGAAGTTTGGGGATTTTATTTTTGACCTTCCATGATTGTTCCCGCTTGTCCTTGGCCATGCATGCTTTTCTTGGTTGCTGACGTCATCATGGAAGTTTTGTTCATATGTCAACCCATGTCTTTGTGAATTGATAGCCTAGCTACTTGGTTCTAAACAACATTTATTCGAGCTGCCTATTTTTGGCTGTATTTAAATTCTTTCTAAGTCGAATTTTGGAAATTTGATTGTCCACCAGCTTTCATCCTTAGAAATTAGCACACAAGTAGTTCAATCCGAGGATTTCCTTTTTGCACAGCTCTATTCTCGTGTAGTGGCTAATTCCTACGATGTCAGGTTGAACCATTTGATTGACCTATGAAAGGTTATGTCTTCCTGTCGTTTCCTATCTTTGGGCAACATTAGTTTTCCGAAAACAAGGGAAGAACTCAGTCGAAAACCAACTTCTATCTCCGAAAGTTAGTGCATTGATGGTTCACTATGGTGAGTATTTCTCACTAACCCTGTAGGTTAAAATTTTCTTGGCGCTACTAGGGCACCACAGGTACTTAGTGAATAATAAATTTCTCGGCATTGTCGAGGCACTGTCGGTGCTTAGGGAATAGAAAGTTTCCCAGCACTGTCGGGGCAACACCGGTACTTAGGAAATAGAAAGTTTCTCGAGGTTGCCGGGGCAACATCGGTACTTAGGAAGTAAAAAGGTTCCCAGCGTTGCTGGGGCAACACTGGTGCTTATGAAGTGAGAAAAGGGCTCGGTGTTGTAGGAGCAACACTGACACTCGGAGGTTGGGATTGATTTTTCCATCGACCTGTTGGTGTTTAATCCAGTTGGGTACCAATTTTGATCTTCAGAAACTAGCAATTCGATTATTGGATCGTAGAAGTCTTTTCTTAGTGCTACCTATCTTTGGGTAGTGTTAAAGTTATGTTGGTAAGGATTGAATCATTCATTTGATCTTGTAGATTTGAGTAGATTCCTTCTAACCTAATGTGGCTGTTTTCTTAACGTTGCTTAACTCCGGGATATGCTATTTTCTGAAAGGATGAGAGTCCTAGGCATCTCCGTTACTTTGCTTTGTTTATAACCGTCAAGTGCTCCCTTTGGCGGTATAGGGTCATTGTTTAACCAATTCCATGGTTGTTCTTGTATAGGATCAAATTTCCTTTGGTCGATTTTTGTTGCAAACAGACTTCCATTTGCGGAACCCGTTATTCCCAAATGCTAAATTCCGAGCACTTATAGAAGATTAGATGTTGTAGGGGTGAGTTGTTACATTGCCCCCAGTACGCTTGCACTCTTCCCATCATAATCATGAATCGGAAGAGTTTGGTAATGTTTTTCTTGAGTCTATGACAATTAACTTCGCTTGTTCAGCGCCATATGTGCTCTGCTATGGCATTGACGTTGTTGCGGATATCCACCTTATTCATTGGTCCCAATCTTCGAGAATAAATGGTTTAGCTGCTCAATTTCTAGCGTTCTCTCCTTGCCTTGTCTGTCTTTGGATAACAGCTGGTTTTCTGAAGGTTGGAGTTTGAGACTACAGTCGAGCACCTGCTTCTGTCTTTGGAAACTGGTGCGTTGATAATTTGATTCTGGAAATGCCTTCCGTCGTCGTCTATCTCTGGACGACGAAAAGTTCCTCCTTTTATTGCGTGTTAGAGCGATTT
This sequence comes from Allium fistulosum, assembly GCA_030737815.1. Taxonomy (NCBI): domain Eukaryota; kingdom Viridiplantae; phylum Streptophyta; class Magnoliopsida; order Asparagales; family Amaryllidaceae; genus Allium; species Allium fistulosum. The sequence continues at coordinate 372,287,952 of CM060908.1, forward strand.
TTTATCCTGACTAAGTGTTAAATGTGTTATGTGCCACTCAGTCCACATGGCTGATTATTCTGAACAATTGATGTGAGACTTGATGTTATGGGCGGCTCCCTGGATGCCCCCCTTCAAAGGTGCATCGTTGCTCCTATCTATGGGAACTCGTGACTTGGATGTCTTGAATTTAGACAATTTGTACGTTAACTTTGGTCAAAGATTAGAATTCTTTGTCGACTTCTTGGTTTGCGAACTTTGCGGCACTACCGAAGTAATATCGGTTCTTTCGGGTAGCGGGAGTTGATCCCTATTAATCCTACAATAGACAAGTTTCCCGGTGTTGTCAGGACAACACCGGTACTTAGAAAATTTTAACGATTTGCTAATGATGCCGGAGTAACATCAAGTAGTGCTTGCGCAGCTTACGAAATGCGCAACTTTTAAGAGTGCGTGGTTTAAGAAGTGCGTGACTTTTGAGAGTGCACGACTTATGAAATTCTCGGCTTATAGGATCGATACGACCCATCGATCTGGAACAGTTTGGAACTTCTTTACGTTGCCAATCTTCGGGTAACGTGAGGAGTTCGTGCTTCGAGAGTGTGGTTCCACGGCGCAAGAAGTGATGCGCGGTGGAGTGCACGGCTTACTGGATGTGCACAATGGTTTGGGCCTTCCTAGTGCTGGAGGAGCAATACCAGTTCTTAGAACGTACACTACACCATTATAAGATATTAACAACGGGTATAAACCATTGTTAAGTCTAAAAGCAACGGGTAAAAACCGTCTTCATTACAGGAGTGGTTGAATTTAGCGACGGGAGAAAACCGTTGCTTTATGTCCAAAAGGCAATGGGTATAAACCGTTGCAAATTGTGTCAAAGGCAACGGGTATAAACCGTTGCAAATTGGATCAAAGGCAACGGGTATTAACCGTTGCAAATTGGGAAAAATGCAACGGGTATAAACCGTTGCTTTATGGACAATAAGCAACGGGTATAAACCGTTGCTTTATGTCCAGTAAAAAATGGTTTAAAACCGTTGCTTTATGGACAATAAGCAACGGGTATAAACCGTTGCTTTATGGACAATAAGCAACGGGTATAAACCGTTGCTTTATGTCCAGTAAAAAACGGTTTAAAACCGTTGCTTTATGGACAATAAGCAACGGGTATAAACCGTTGCTTTATGTCCAGTAAAAAACGGTTTAAAACCGTTGCTTTATGCCCAGTCACACATAAAGCAACGGTTAACAACCGTTGCACATAGTGTTTGCTCCTGCTCCTACAAAATCACATCTGTAACTCACTACTGCGTATATCTCAGTATATATACCAGAATATCAATATATATCAAAATATGCCAGAATATCAAAATATTGGTACACAAGCACTATAAACATATCGCACATATTCCATACATATAATATTATTATCAAACTTATAATTACACTCATTGTTTTGCAAACAGAATGCTACCGTGCCGGAATATCATACTTATTACACTGCATTGTTTATTACACTACAGTACAAAGATTTCATTAATTACACTACATTGTTTTGCAAGCAGTGAAGTCTACATGGTTCATTACAGGGCAAAGCATTCCAGTTTTCAGACTTCAATGTTTGCAGTGTAGACTTGAAGCTCAACACAATATAGACCATCAGTGGAGCTACAGAAATGATTTGCAGTGCAGCTACAAACTCGAGGCAAAATGATTTGCAGTGCAGACTTGAAGCTCAACACAATATAGACCATCAGTGGAGCTACAGAAATGTACCAAGCAACCAGGGGATGAAAACAAAAGTCAGTATATCTGAAGTGAATGCAGAGACAAAGCACAAGAATGCAACTATACTGAAATGCATAAATAACTGATGCAAACTAACCATCACATGATATACAAGAACAAACTGGTTGGACCAAATGCGTATGGATACTATGCCAGACTGTAAACAAGATCAAAGGCAGACCAGTAAAAGAAACTACAAGTATACATCTACGACAGACTAGGCAGTAATAAAGCAAACTGCACATCTAACTAGAGCCAAGACTACAAGTACAATGCATATATATATACATCTAACTAAAGCCAAGACTACTAGTACAAAGCAATTCAAAGCAAACAACGGTTAGGATAAAGAAAATTTGATCAAGCCTCAATTTCCAGATTTTGAAATCTTTTTCAGGTTCTCTTTCCTCTCTGTCAAACTATCCAGGTGAGCAAACCACCCTTATAAATTCTTAAAACTTGATATATCTATTTTGCATGTGATAAGTCTTGAATGTAAATTGTGAAAGGTGCTTGCATGCTTGTATTTATGTATGCATGACTGTGTGTATGATTGTGTACAGGAAAACAAAAGAAAATCAGCAATATATGCAAAGAACAAGTCAGAAATATCAATACCTCCGACTAAAGATATCGTATCAAACCCTTTTGATGGCTCACATAACCTCCGACTCCAACATCCCCAAAGGTCTCGGTAAATTGTCGACATATTTTGGCGGTTAGCTCATTCGGCAATAAAATTTTGTCCAACAACACTTTTTCATATGTGGGTGGTACTGCTTTTCCATGAATTACTAATGCTGTGGAATCTCGACATATAGTACCTGTTATATAAGCATTTTTGGAGTGAATATATGGAATCACATTTACAGAACTAACAAAAAACAAAACTCATGCTACCCAAAACCATTTCACAAACATGCAGCGATGGCCCAAGTTTCATAGCATATGAACTAGACCCAAATTTGCCTAATAATGACTTGGGTTTAATGACAGAAGTGAATTATAGAGAATTTTTTTGGCAACCAAGCAACATATATATTAAATGCCTGAGTTTCAAACTCACTTGTCTTTACTCTACAACAGCTAGCAACTCAATTTAAAAGGGTGCAGAAGTTTAAACAATATCAGCCATTATTTCTTGACTAACAGCCTCACTATTGTTCAGCTATGTTAAATGAAAAATGTAAAAATGTGTTGAGATATAACTCAGCAAAATTGTGACGGTTCACTTTGTATTAAACATGTGGCAGCAAGTTATAAATTTGCTTATACGTGCAAGAAAATGCAGCACACTCTCCCGTTCACGAAGTTAAGCATTCACTGACTTTGCAACATATTATTTTCTTCTAATTTTAATAAAATAGTACCTGTTGCAATTACTTCGTCCTCGAAGTTCAGGATTTCACATCTTTGGTCGATTAACTGATTGTTCGGAGTGGAAAACTGAGAAGATGCGATTTCACTGCCTACTTGACGATTATCTTGGGCTATGCTGAGAAGATGCTCCAGTTTATCATCCATATTGTCCAGCTTCATCAATTTTTGCTCCACATTTTGCAGTCGCTGCTCATATATTCCTTGGGCCTGTTTGAGCCGTTTGCATGGAATGGCAGCACTCTTAACTTGGCTAGGAGCTATATTGGTCCCAATACTTCGGCTCCTGCCCTTTACATCTTTACCAAACACTGATATAAAGACGGCTTCATCACCACCACTCGTCGTTTCCTTTTCTTTTTCAATTTTGTCCTAAAAAGTAAATACATATTAATAATGAAAATTTAATTTAGAGGCGTTGTTATTTGTTTAACTTACAAAGTAGGAAGATGTCGCATCTGACGTGCTGCCATCTTTTTTCTTATGCGTTTTCTCCCATACTTGAAGACGTGATACTTCTGTTCCCGGACTACTTGAATCGACCTGCATACAATGACCTAAAATTATATTTGGAACTAACGGTATATGCAATGTGATGCACCAATTCAATGACACATACCATTTCTTGAGTAATCATAGCGTGACTCTTACGTCCCGAATGATGACCATATTCGAGCATTGATCTATTTTGTTTGCCTCGCTTCCTTTTTTCTTTCGCCTTGGGTTTTGATTCGTTTCTAATGAACTCATCCCAATCATCTTGAGCAATTTTCGGTGGACAATTTCTCATTCTTTCTTCATCAGTGATGAAAAGGTCATAATGATTCTTGCGCAAATCATTCTTGTGTCTCCTAAAAGCCTCGGACATTTTTTTCATAATAAGGTCCTTTGATAAAGGATCGAGCTCATAATATTTCTGCATAACAAAAAATGCATGTAAACCATTTTTTATTTCTGTATTGAAAGCATTATAAATGAACGAAGCTCATTATTACCTCCAATTGATTCCACACGTCTTCCTTGTAATTTGGCGGAACTTTTTTCCAACTTGGATATGAGATTGGCACATGATTTCTTACTAGTTTACCAATCTTCGTAGCGACCTTTGAACCATTTTTTCCGACTGGAGAACCGTAGTTGTATATATCAATTTTCTCCCGTTTTAAAGTGGATGATTGGGAAGTTGTATCATTTGACGGTGGTGTGGCATCTTGTGACATTATGTCCTGCAAAGTCTCAAATCCTAAAATAATCCCAACAACATTATGACGTACAGTTCTTCCTCTTCCAGCCCATCCCTGTGATGCCCGATTTATGTTGGCCACCTTATTGCATGGAGTCCCCTCCATAACAAGATCAAACGCCTTATATGTCTTAATAAAATTTGCTCCAAGCGATCACAGTTAAGCTATTGTACATATGATATATGAACCAACATCCCCTTATTGATTTGTCTGATCCCACCAACTTCTCACCACATTACGATTTGTCCGATCACAATTAAGCTGTTGTACATCTGATGTCCGGTTGTTTTGGCCCAGAAATCAACAGTGTTAACATTGAGAACTCTCTTTTCATGCACAAAGACGGAGGAAGGTTATATGGTACTACAATTACTGGCCAATAGCTGTAAGGGTTAGTTAAAGAAGCATTCGGACAGAAACCATCTGTTGCTATTCCAAGCATGATATTTCGTGGTTCAGCAGCAAACGAAGAATCAAAAGAATCTGTAGTTTTCCATTGAGAAGTATCACGCGGATGATGCATTAAGGTTGTACCGGACTTGGCACGACCATGCCAGGTCATCGCTTCTGCTATCCATGGTACAGTATACAGTCTTCTCAATCTAGAAATTAAAGGAAAATGTCTTAAGGTCTTTTGAGGTACTGTGGTAGCTTTTCTCTCTTCGTCGAATGATGTCTTGTATCTTGGTACGTTGCAATTTGTACATGAAACTTTGTTCGCATTATCTTTCCAGTACAAGATGCAGTCATTAATGCATGCATCATAAGTTATGTAATTCATCCCAACTTGCTTAATGATCTTCTTCACGTCGGGGTACTTTGAAGGTAGCGTGTTACCTTCGGGGAGTAACTCCTTTATGAATTCGAGTACTGCAGTCACACCATTGTCTGAAAAGCCGTATTCGGTCTTCAAGCTATTCAGTTTCACAATGGCATACAACTTTGTAATCTCTTTTGGACAAGAAGGATACAATGGCTCTGTTGCAGTTGCACTATCAAAAAATGATTTATCTGTAAACTGCTCACCAATATTAGCATTATCATGAAACTAACTTGTAGGTTGAAAATGATGGAATCTATCTGCATCATTGATCAAATCCTCCATCCTAATATGTTCGGACTCATCAGTATTTGTGGCATGACTAACCGGTTGTTGTTTTGGCTTCTCCGGTATTCTTTCCCCGTGAAAACACCACACGGTATATGATTGAACAATACCATATCTAAGCAAATGAAAATGAATGTCATTTAATTTGAATGTATCTTCATTTTTGCACCGCGTGCAAGGGCACGAATACTTTTCCTTATTGCCACCGTTTTCAGCAACAAATTTAATGAAATTTCTCACACCTTCCACATATTCTGTATTTCTTCGATTAGATTGATTCATCCATTGTTTGTCTATACTAAAAGACATACTGAAAGAAAATAACAAGAGCTAATAATAAATCATGGGTAACAATATCTTATGGCTTTCCACCAAGTTCAACTCTGATATTAACTAAACAGATGAATATTCTTTTGATTTCACTTGAAATTTAACATTAGCATCAAACTGTTTCCAAAAAATTTGCCATTACAACGGCGCCATTTTGTAGCACCAGAGTAATGTCTATGCATTACCCCTCTCCTGATACTTGGTTTGCGCCATTAACAACAATTTTATCCACTTACTAAATATGGTCTCATATTTAGTAAAACAAAATTCATTGCATCAACTTATACCCTAGTAGTCACTATAAGCAACTATGTCTAACTAGCATGCAGTACAGTACATTACAATTTGTAAAACAAATCAATGTGGTGCTATTAATTTGACTAGTTGAAGTTTATTATATGTGAAGCTTGAATTTTTGTGTTGTGCGCAAGCAAGGTTAAACATAATTTAAGCACAGTATAAATCATGAGAAATCATTACATATGGTGAACCTATTACATGTATGGCTATTATTCTAAGTTGTCTATGATATGAGAAACCATTATATGAGTCGAGATAGAGGTAGGAAAAAAGCGGCTAGCTTTATTGGTTCCGTGTTCACCCTATTTTTCTAATTTTCGACCTATATATGGTAGACCCTTTTTTTTAACGGTATAACATCTGCAGTTGATATATTTTGAGTTCACTTCAATTCTGAGGAGTGACATATGAAGACATGGTAAGTAGAAATGACCTTCACGACCATTTTGGTTGTGCAGTTGATGGTCTGGTTTACACATGGTTCAGTGGAAATAGTAAAAAAGGCAGAAGGGGATCTTTTCAAGTTGTAGAAAAAATGTACTAAATGTTTGCGGGTAGACATACACACACTGTAGGAAAAATAGTACATCAATGTAAGTATCAGTTCCTAAATAATTATTAGTTTTTTAGCTTCAGCTTTCAAATTTCAATTCCTAAACGATTATTTACAGAAAACTACTTGTTTATAACTAAATACTAATAAGTTATTAGCTTCAGGCGTTTTCAAGGTTAATGAAATCTAAAGCAGTAAAAGGGCGACTCAATTTTAGAAAATTAGACAACTCAAAACAAGAAATTCGCATACTTAATTAGCAGTGGCAGTATAGAGACTGTAGCAGGACTTCAAATCAGCAGTAGAAAATATCGCGTAGGAGGCAAGCTTGAGCCGACGATGGCTGATGGAATAGCCGAGTATGCAGCGATGATTATTTAGAAAGCGTTGATTTTGAAACCCTAGATTTTTTGGGTTCGAGCAGATCGCCAGATTGCTATTGAGCTATAACTGTGAAGTAAAACAGATAAGGGCGACTCAATTTTAGAAAATTAGACAACTCAAAACAAGAAATTCGCATACTTAATTAGCAGTGGCAGTATAGAGACTGTAGCAGGACTTCAAATCAGCAGTAGAAAATATCGCGTAGGAGGCAAGCTTGAGCCGACGATGGCTGATGGAATAGCCGAGTATGCAGCGATGATTATTTAGAAAGCGTTGATTTTTGAAACCCTATTTTTTTTGGGTTCGAGCAGATCGCCAACATGGAGATTGCTATTGAGCTGTAACTGTGAAGTAAAACAGATTTTGGGTGTTGCCCGACTCAGTTGGTTGCCCCATCCCAGGGGCTTGGTGGGCTTGCCACTAGGCCGGCTAAAAGATTGGGACGGTTAATAACCGTTGCTAATTAGCCACGGTTGAAAACCGTTGCTAATTGGAACAAAGCGCGCCAAAAATTATGGCGCGAAAGGATGAAATTCACCGCCATCATTTGTCTCCAAAGCAGCTACGGTTAATAACCGTTCCCAATTAGCAACAAGAAAAAACCCGTTGCTAACTGAACCAAGACGGTTATTAACCGTTGCTAAATGGCAACGGTTATTAACCGTTGCCAAATGTGCGGATGGTTAGTTGCAAATCTCAGTATTTGGTGTAGTGGTAAGGATCAAGTTTTCCCATCCATTCGGCGATTTGACTTCGCTGGAATGTGATTTCATCGGTTCTAAGAGATAATTTGTTTTTGGGTCGGGTAACGGTGGCTTGGACGATCTTCATGTATTTCAGGAAGATGTGCACGACCAAACAGATAATGTTGCCATGGTGGAGAGATCTACAACCGACCGCATGGAGATAGTTATGAAGAAAGAGCTTATGGGAGTTCGAGGCAAGACTCTTAGTTTTTGGTCTAAACTGCCTTTAGAGAATTGGTCTTCAACTAGCATACAATCTAAGAGGAAAAAGAACTAGTCACCAAGGGTGGTAAAGGAGGAGTTGGGAAGAAGTAAGCAAGCATTATGCTTATATTTCGTTTGTTGTGCTAGGTAGGTCGTTAAGACCGTAGTTGTCAGAATGCCAGAATTTTTGATCGGGCATAACAAAACTGCGGTATGATTAGTCTTGGCCTTCCTTGTGGCTATTCAAGTGTGTGTGGTGCCCTCCATGCCACATGGCTATTGGCGCACTTGAACTGTACCCAGGGTCTCTCTACAACTCGTCCGGTTGCCCCCAGTCTAGTGGGTGCGGTTCTCCCCAGTTCTTTGTCTTGGCTTGATTTGAGTCAGCCATTGATTAACCACAAGGTTGGTTCAATATTGGCTTAGTTTGTTTGAGTGACTTTGAAGCTCTAGAGTTTAGCACTATTTGTTTCATTGATCATTGGTGGTGATTCCGTTAACTATATAGAGTGACTGATATGGTTGTCGATTTGTGGCCTCGAAGCATGACTTCGTTGACTTCAGGGGGCTCTGGATCAGATGACTAGTGATCTTCCAGTTCACCTTCGCGGATATCAGTCGTACATAAATTTCACTGATCTACCAGTTTGCCTTCACGATGCTTTATTTCATGAAAGACCTTCTCGTTCACGAAGGGTTTTTTGGATCAGATGACCATTGATCTATCAATTTACCTTCACGATGCTTTGGTTCGTTAAAGACCTTCATGTTCGCGAAGGATTTTTTGGATCAGATGACCGCTGATTTACCGGCTTGCCTTCATGATGCTTTAGTTCATGAAAGACCTTCATGTTTGAGAAGGCTTTTTTGGTTAGATGACCGTTGATCTACCGGTTCGCAATCACTACGCTTTAGTTCATGAAAGACCTTCACGTTCTGAATGGTTTTTTAGATCAAATGACCGCTGATCTAACGGTTTGCTTTCATGACGCTTTAGTTTGTGAAAGACCTTCACGTTCGTAAAGGGTTTTTTGGATCAGATGACCACTGATCTACTGTTCGCCATCGCGATGCTTTAGTCTGTGGAAGACCTTCATGATGCTTTAGTTCGTAAAGGAGTTTTTGTGGTCGGATGTCCAGTGACCAGATGGCCTTAGAATGATAATTTATCGATTCCGACCAAAATTTCTCTTGAAGTACATGAATAATAATGGATCAACGCCCTGGATTGAGTGTTAAAGCACCAGCCCTGTTCTTATAGAGCAATACTATAGAGAATAAATGTAAAAAGAGTAGAAATAGTAAAAAGACAAGAAGATTTTTGTAGTGGTTTGGCTGTTAATGAAGCCTACGTCCACTTTATAACTTTCTATTAACTGACTGTTGTTACACGTTGAATCGAATTACAATATGATTGAATCTTCTAAGTTATATCAAGTCATAAGTACAAGTGTTTAGTGAAGAATCACAGTGAACCCCTATATGACTATTATGTGGGAGGAGAAGAGTGAAGAATAATCTCTGCAGAGTTCCAACAACCAGTCCAGAAGATCATGTTTATGTTGCAAGTAGGATTGTATTTATTGGGTTTGGAGAGCTATTGGGCTAGGCCTGCTTTGCCAAAAGCCTACACACGATGCCACAAAGGATTTCAAAGAGTTTGAAGAAGACCCGAGCTAACCTGATGGATCGCCAGTGATCCAATTACTTGGAGTATTTTTGCTTCATCCTTTCCGAAATTCATGGCAATCCAACATGATCCTATGGATCGCCAGCGATCCATAGGGCATGGATCACTAGCAATCCATGTACATAGAATATTTTTGAGTGATCTTCATTTGGTTATCTTTCTATTTTTTATTTGAGCGCCTTGTTCAAATATCAAGTTGTTTGGAGTATATTTGATCATCCATCTTCATGGGTCATCTAGTCCAGAAGAATCATCAATAATTTACTCAAAACTTAACTAAATCAAACGAAACTTTGCAGGTACACTCTAGAGGGTATGTGGGACCTACGTTATTAATTTCAAGTGATGGGGACCAAGCTACATAGGTCATTAGCGATCCATGAAGATGGATCTCCAATGATCCATCACACCTTCTCCAATCATGCTCATTTTCTCTTTGATCTTTCTTATATGTCTTCTAGGTGTTCCCTCCAAATTTCAAGTCAATCCAATTCTGTATGAGTTACGTAGGTCCAGTTTTAAGCTAGCTGCTTTGGTCAAAATAGCTTGAATTAGATGAGTCTTTACTTCTTGAACTACGCTGCTTGGAATGCTATGAAACTTGGTAAGTAATCTTATAAGATGTAGTAGATCATGGCACAAGAGGCTTTTATAACCCATGAAGCTTCCTTATGGATCGCTAGTGATCCATAGGTGATGGATCGCTAGCGATCCATCCCCATAGTGGATTTTTAGGTAATTCTTCTTGAGTCCCTCTTGGCCTATTCCACTGGTCTTTTTGGCCGAGTCTTGAGTTGTTTTGGCTTGGCTTAGATGTTCTAACTCATCTAGATTCCTTCTTGGGTATAAACCCAGTTAACACATTCCTAGATCCTAACATATGCTCTGATACCAAATGTAACGACCCTCTTTTTTGACTTTTGATGTAATGCCTGAATCGATGTTAACACCATAGAATAGAAAAATCAAGTTGTTAGGGTTTGAGATGAAAAATATATATAAATCACAATCACAGACAGATATCAGATACAATCGAAACTAAAAATTATCTACCTTCATAGTCTCACGGTGGAATGAATATAATATAATACATAGCTGATATTATAATCACATCACCATAACATATTTGAAATGCCAAATACATATGTCGGAATAAATATGGATACAATTCAAACCCATACATAAGGTATAATTTAGGTATAACACTAATATACATCATGAACACTATATACATGTGAATATCCATCTCTGATATTGTATGTTCGGACGGCTAAATGTCTATCGAGTTAGAAAATAGCCGAACGAATTTTGAAATAAAATTTACCCCAAGCGCACAGTGTACATTTGTAGTACATGGCGAATACGGGTCGATCCGCAGGGAATTGATGACTTTAAAAATCTATTCAATCAAATTAAACCAAAGTCGAGTGAATGTTAAGCTAGAGAATTAGAAAATTAGCTAACTAACTAAAAGAAAAGAGATGCAATTATAAGAGTTAAATGACAATTTAGAGAATAAATCCAAGCTCTAGATCATGTAGTTCAACACATATGAAATCATAATCTCTCTTTTATGGTCATTAGTGCTTTAATTGATGTGTTTATCATAAGTATGGCATATTTGTGCTATTGATTAGCCAACATAAGCCATTAAACTATAACACACCCCTTAAACCACTTACTAACTTTCATGAAATTTGACAGTGAAAATGAAAATGAAATCTATTTTAAGTATGGCCTATTAACCATTGATTAGAAATATAGACCATCAAATTTTAATTTCAAATCACTTTTGTTTGCCATAATCATATTTTGATGAAGAGACAATTAGTGTTAGCGATTGTTTAAGCATAGCCTATTTGATGTCAACAATATAGGCTATCAAATTCAAGGAAAAAACAACAATTAAACCACTTCAATCATCATCCTTAAGCACAAAAAGAGAGCATGAATTAACAAATAGTTGAAGCTACATAATTAGAGAGCTTCATTACCCCTAAATTGAAGGGGTTTAGCCTCTCATATTTGTCATTTGATTAACAAATGTAGCTTGCAACATGAAAGCAAAAAGAAAGCAAAATGAAAGCTAAATGAAAGAAAACTATTCTAATTGCATAAAAGAAAATCTACACTACTAGCATGAAAGGAAATGAACATGTAATTAAAAGGAAACAATAATTACACTACATAAAAAAAGGAAAAGTACACGAAATAAAAATGGCTAAGTAACCATGAAAAGATAAAGAGAGCTTGTCTTTTTATTTTGAGCCTAAACTAAACTAAGAGGAACTAAGGGAGGAGGGTTACATGAAACATAAGGAGTACTTATACATGTGTTAAACCCTAATTCATATTTTTGGGGAATGCCCAAAATACCCTTGAGAAAGTGTGAAGGCCAAGTAATCATTAGCTTCTACTAATCATCATTTAAGTGTACATGAAGCCATTAATTCCATAAGCATGTGCATTAGCCTATAATTTGTACATTAAGGTAGGTGGGTAGGTGGGGTCCTCTGTTATCATGCCTTTGAAATATTTCCATCTCCATTCATTTGTATCTTCTTTGTGCATGCATACATCTTCATGAAACCTCTTGTATATGAAGCCAAATTCCTATAAAATAATATAGAAATTTCTAATTAAATTTTCCCAAATTAATATATGCACAAAAATGACCATTTTGCCCTTGAATGAAGATGAATATGTGACGATTTGAAATTAATATGAATTTTGGTTTAAACAAGTTAAAATACCCGATATGATCATTTATTTAATTTAAATAGATTAAATATAGTGGTAAAAATATGCACATTTACGTGCACATCATTGTACCATCACCAAACTCCATCAACCTGGATATATATAAAAATGAAAGTAGGAGTGGGTCAAACATAAATCTAATGAGTGAACTATACTCTATTCTATATATATTACAAAAGTAAAACTATATCGATATAAGTCTATCGCTCAACCATCACATGTTCTATCGCCATATCATAAATAACTATCATATACATCAAGCTATATTACATCGTATTTATGCGGACTCATATCCTGGACTTGCCTCGTGTGCTACAAGGTGCATATCGTCCACCGTCATGTAAATTGCATAAAGGACTCATGCCTTAAACTAGCCTTATGCCCTCCAGGGTCGCTAGTTGTCACTGCTCTAACTAATTGGACTCACACGTTGGACTAGCCTTATGCCCTATAGAGTCGCTTACATCCACCTCTACATTGGTCCATCGTAGCCTTCGAGGGAGCACTACATTACCCGGCACACCTGCTTGTGTCACAGGTTCGTAACCATATTCGCATGTACCCTTTGGGGAATCTAACCTGCGTCCTAGTCTCATTCCTGTCCGCATTCACCATCATATCACATATTTATATCATAACTTATATCATATATCGTACCACATATCACATATCACTTTGAATAACAACCAAATTATCTTATATATTCACTCATTCCATATCACCGTCATAAATATCATTACATCTTAGATCACCTTTAAGAACACAAGAGAAAATAGAAGTCGAATTGGTTATTAATATTTATATTAGCCTTTAGGGCCCAGGTTCCAATCGGTGCATCAGTGTGCACAATTATCATAGAATTTTGATTTCATGGTTTTTCGTTTTGGCCTCCGTTTTTCACCATTGGCCACCATTGCCTTGCCTTAGATCATCAAATATTATATTTATATCCTAGTTCTAGATTCCAAAGTTGAATTCCATCATTAATTCACAAGTTTTATTATGTAATCATGAGGGTTTCAGATTTTAACTTAACTAGTTATTCAACTTATATTCCATTTAAATCCCTCCCGATCCCTCTAAAAACCAAATTTAATAAACCTATTATGTTTAATTATTCTAATATGGGCTTTAGATCATGATTATAGGATCATAATCATATTATATGGGAGAAGAGAGCAATAATCACTTACAAAACAGCCTATTCATGTCCAAAGCTTCATTGTCTGGGGTTGCTCACTTCCTCTCTTCGAGTTTTGGTCTCTAAATTGTCTCAGAGTCATGGCCAGCTTCGCATTGCTTCTGGTTTCATTCAATTTGATTAAGAATTGAGTGAGAAAAGAGGATTTGATTAAAGTGGGTTATAGAGGGTTCGAGGAAGAAGAGAAGTTACAGGATTGGTTTCTGAATAAAGAAGTGTACGTATTTTCTGTTATAACTTAAGGAAGGAAAAGCCCAACTGTCAAATTCAAATCTCATTTTGGCACCCTTTGACATGACCGCCTTTTTATCCATAACTCCTCCATATGGACTCTAAAAGGAATAACAAAAACACTACGTGACTCAAAAAAACAAGACAGTCGAAGTGGTGCTGGTTTCGTCGTTAAATTCCAAAGTTTGTAAACTTACAACTTTGCCCCTCATAATTTATTTATTTAATTAATCCATTGATTCCAATATTTTTCACATTACTAATTTATAATTATTTAACTAAAATATTTCTTAAAATTTCAAAGTATTACATAAGGTGTTCTCTTAATTGGACCTCACCCACTGAAAGTGGCAAAGGAGTGCGTGTTGATTACAACATTTCGTATGCCGTCCGGCTTTTATGAGTGGTTGGTCATGTCGTTTGGGCTAACCAATGAGCTGGCATATTTTGTTGACCTCATGAATTGGGTTTTCAAGGATCAACCAGATAAGTTTGTACTTGTGTCCATCGGTGATATTTTCATCTACCCACGGTTGGAAGAGGAACATAAGGCCCATTTGAGGATTGTGATGGAGGTGTTGAGGAAGTATCAATTGAATGCGAGGTTTCTGAAGTGTCACTTCTGGAGAAGGTAAGTGAAATTCTTGGTGTTGGAACTAAGCCAACATGTAGCATGGTAAATGGGTTGATTTCAAAAAATATTCCATTTGGATCTTACTAGGTTAATGAAGTCTAAATTTATTTAGATCTTATCTGAATTTATTTTAAATAAATTTATTTAATTTGTAGTAAATTTTTATTATATTAATGTTATGTATATACTATATAGAATAATATGTGTATCATATACCCATATATGTGTACGTGGATGTGTCACATAAATGGTGTACATGGTTTGACATGCTCTTGTATAAGTGTTGGGATTTACACTACAATACACATATTAGCCCATTCACATACATGTGTGCCATTTAATACGTGCGTATATATGTGCGTGTATAATTTTATATATACCATAAAATAGAATTTGGAAAAATATACATGTGTGTGTCTATATATATCTATATATATATTGTTAACCCAAAAAAATGGATCAACACCCTAGATTGAGTGTGAAAGCACCAACCCTATTTATCAAGGTAAATAAAATAGAATAAGCAATAGTAAATTGCAGAAAAAGTACAGAGACAAGATATTTTTATAGTAGTTTGGCTGTTAACGAAGACTACGTCCACTTTATAACTTTTATTGATCAACTACCGTTACAAAGGAGTTTGGATTACAATATGATTCTTATTTCCTAAGTTAGATCAAGCCGCCATTGTTAGAGACAATCAGAAGGATCTTCGTTGCACTTTAATGGCTGGTGTGAGGGAGAAGAAGAGTGAAGAAAAATGGCAGAGTTTCACCCACTTTATTTGCACATTTTCCAACCAAACTTCTTGGAGTCCTTTATCTTGTATTTTTTAGGCCTTACGATCAAGTTTCGAGTCATTCTGGTTTAATCTGAATGTCCTAACTCCCATTGAATTCTGCTGGGTTAAAAATCTTATTAACATTTACCCTCCAATGTACGCTTTCGTTAAAAACAAGGTGTGCTCTGGAATTGTTTGTCTTTAGGTTTTTGTTTTAAGGAGTTTTATTGGTCGTGTCTGGCCATCTTACAAAGCTATCTATAACGTACCGGCTATCTGTCTAGTCCTTAGTTGTCAATCACCATTGTTCATAATTACGGAGTGATCTCGACTTGTTAATTTCTAGAATGAATACGAACAATGAGTAGGTCGAATAGGGAAAATTTGAGACCATTCAGGGGAGAAAATTATGATCAGTACGGATCGGTACCGATCCAAGGACTTGACGATTTTTTCAAACTTTCTCTTTCTTTTATACAAGCCGACACCCCACTTTACACATTTTCACTCGATCCAAGCTTTTGTTCTCCAACCGATCTGATCCCTTCGAGCCCTTAACATGCCGATCCAAGCTTACCGTCCATTTAGGAGCTGCCGCCATCAATCTTACCACCAATGCCACCTACTGTCGTCTCCTGGAGCTGTAGCCATCGAGATTACTCTTTTTTTAGGCACTACCAATCCAAATCATCCAATACCCTAGTTTGGGCTATCTTGAATAAGTGATTAAATAAATTTTCTCAATATCGAAGGTCGGGGAAGTGGATTTTGACATATTATTACATTATCGATTGGTGATGAAGTTGTGTTGGCGATGGATACAGTGGAACACTCAAGCCGATTGTGACTTTAGTGAAGAGATAGTAAATCAAATCTTTAAATCTTCACGGAATGAAGCTAGGGTTTTGCCCCTATGCTTGACATGTTTTGCTATCTTCATCCACAAGGTCAGAAATAACTTGCGCCAAGTTATACAGTCGATCCCGGCATAGCATCTTGTGGGATGATTTTGGTTTTTTTGGGAGGTGATAATAGCTTAGAGTAGCTTCTTGTATGCAGCTCATGCTGTTATCACTTTCCAGAGAACTAAAATTGACACATGCTAAGAATTCTCTACTCGATTCAGACCGATTGATCTATAGTTTCTTGCTTTGGATTAGTCCTGTCATTGCATAGTCGGTATACTTGGAATAGGTAGGGCTTTCCATGTCACTTCGATCGGCGGATCCATTATCGATCGTTGTTTGATAATGGGTAAGTATAGAAGAAAAGAAATTAACAGGTGATACGGATCGCTCTTTCCAGTGTGAGTGAGTCATTTACATGGAATGGTTTGTTCACATCGTTCAGGACACCGAACCTATTCTCACTTAGATCACGCATCACATGCACCCCCAGTTAATACTTGGAATCCTATCGGTGGTTAGTACACGTCAATTATCTTTTGGATTTCAAGTACCAACTATGGTAGAGTCTATAGTTTAGAGACTAGGCATACCTCACCGTTTTGAACCCAAGCTTTCTTATATAAAATGATGCACAAATCTTATTGGCACAAATCAGTTGAGGGGAACTCACCTCCTTTTGAAGCGGAGTCATCGTCAATCCCAGCTGGATCCGCTGCTTCTGTAACTTCAGGTCAATATGGTTGACTGATTTTTGTCAGCCCCATCGTCAATCGCACTCCTCCTAACTTTAGAGTCTTGCTTGATCCTCTAAAAAAGCTCCTTCAATTCTTACACACAGGATGTTACGAAGCATTTGCTCACAATATGGCATACCAGAGGGCGACTTCTTCCATCAAGAGGAGAATTTGCTCATAGGCCACTTTCTGGATACATGGCTTGCAACAGGGTATATGTGTATGTATGGTGCGGTGCCCTCGTTCAACCACTTCTTAATGATAACGCTTCAGAACATAGGGTTGGCCCCATTCCAGATTCTTCCAAATGGATATGCCATGCTGACGTGCTTATATGTTCTGTTCATGCGAACGCTCAATTGTGCCTCGAGTTGTTGCAATATCTTCTATTATTCAAAAAAAGAGCCTAACCCATCACTCGTTTACATCGAGGCACAACGTAGCCGGAAGCTTATACTAGATCTTCCTAGCAAAGTTCCTTTATTCAAAAACTTGTTCTTTTTCGCTAAATGTCCAGAGGGACTCACCTATTTATGGACCACGGGGGGTAAGTTTCTTTCACTATGCTTCGAATTTCCTTTAATTGCTACAAGTCTTCTGAGCAATCGTATATTCCTTACCGTTCTTCCGACGATTAACAAGGATCCGACACTTGGCACTATTCTTAGCGCCCTGAAAGCGATCGATGCTCAAGAGCACAGAATTAGGTTCTTGTTCACAGATGAAAATATCCGCCAATGCGGGATTTTACACAATCGGAGGGCCGTTGGATTCGTCAGCGCTCCTTCCTGCTCTAGAGCTGGGACCCGTTATGTTTCCTCTTCCCACGATATTGGTGAAGATGATGATGATGATGAGGAAGAAGAAAGTGACTCATTTGATAGGTAATAGAAGACCCCTGAGGAGGTCCAAATTCAAGTCAGGGTCGATAGTCGATTTAAAATGCCACCGATCCCAGAGGAAAAAGAAGAAGATTTTATTCAATAGAAGGGCAAGGCTCCATTGATTGAAGAGAAGGAGGAAGGAGAGATCAGTTAGGAGCATCCTTTGAACGAGGAAGTAATAGATTGGGATTCTAATGAGGGTGACGTCAACTTAGGCGACAAGGCCTTGGAGCTAAGCCCTAAACATGCTCCCTCACCTCCTTCGAAAGAGCCCATTGAAGGAACTTCTCCCAAGGATGAACTTGTATGAAGCTCTCTGTCGAAAGGTGTCAATATTGACTTGGGAGATATGAGCGACATTTTTGTGAATATAGGTGACTTAATGGATGACTTCACTTTGGAAGGGTTGCCTTCCCAGCTTACTCAGATCATCCCTACATAAATCAATGTCCTGACATTAGTCGGTGATCGATCTAGTTTGTGTATTTTGTCGAGGTCATTAAATTGTAGCACATACTTCACTAGGATCACACACTTTATATTAATATTATTTTCTAGGATGTTTTAGTTCATCAAATGCCTCTTTCCTAAAGCTGTTTTATCAGTTGCTGCATGAATCATGTCTCATGGCTTTCACGGTGATATTGACCGAGTCTTAGCATTCGCAAAGACAATCTTCTATGTACTAATCTTCTCGGGAGACTGATAAGGAGAGGAAGAGGAGGAAGGACAGGGAGGTGGAAGAGTGCCGCCGAGCCGAGAAAGATCAAGGCGTAATATAGGAAGTGTCCATGAGAAGAGGAAAAGCCCGACTTAGTGGGAAGATCCATTATAAAGGCCAAAAAGAGACCAAGAGCAAGAACCCGCTCCGCTGCTTCCTACATCCACTGGGATAAGCGTTCCTGCTTCCGGTGTCGTGGCCTCCTCCACTCATGCTGATATAACTGCCTCTCTCCCAATTTCTAGGTGTGCGCCTTACATTCTCCCCATTGGTCCCTCGCATCTACAAGTTGCCTTCCCTAACTTTTTCTTAAGAGGGGTTGTTTTTGACATGCCTAATTCGGAGTCAGTTCATGCTGAATCATATACACCCCATCTCCAAGCAATTCAAGGCGGTTTGGAGCAAGCCAAGGGGTGGGAAAAACTATGCATGCAGCTTTCCACTGTCAATCAAAATAACTACCAAGAAATTCTCTCATTTAAGTCTGAAAAGGATGAGTACGAGAAGCAGCTCGTGGATCGTGATGGGAGATTGAGAGGATGAAGAGAGGGAGGGATGATGCCGTCAAGAGAGAGAGAAAAAGTGCTTCTTTTTATAGAGCTAAAAGAACCCACCAACCAGGCTATGCTCATAATCAGAGATGAAATAAATAAATGCCACACTAATGAGGTGGCCTTAAAAGAAAAGTTGAGGATAAGCGAGACAATGTTGAAACGTAGAAGAAAACCATCACCGAACAAGCTCAAGAAATTGCCTCTCTTTGCGAACAAGTTTCGACTTTAGATGTTAAGAAAAAGCGGCTAGCATGGAGAAGGCTAGCACGAAAGACAGCTTTTCAGAGATTCAAGATACCTTCGCAAAGAAGATGGAAGGCTTGGATGCTACAATTTTGGGCTTTTATGTTAACTCCGAGTTGCATCAAGGGAGTCTCAGTTACTTGGGTCTGTTGTTCCCCCGTATGCGTGCTATAGTTTGGGAGGAGATTCTGGCCCGATTCTAGGACATGGGTGGCGATTACACCGAATAGAAGTTGGTTCAGGCATAATTGAATGAAGAATCCTGCCAAGCTTTAGTAGAGGGCGAAGAAATCTTAAGACTAGAGAGGGAATGAGAAGTTGTTGATGCCGTGTCCACTACTAAGGCTGTAACTGGGCATTTTCTTTCAAGCCCTGGTGAGAGCCATCTTCGCATTTGCATGCTGATGAGGGGGTCATTTCTACTTCTCATGTAATAGTGCCGCCATCAAAGGAGGGCAATGACGAAGGCTTCGAAGTTGTGGCACATAAGCAGACCCTTGTAGCAGGTAATTTTCTTATCTCTTATGTGCTTAAAGACTTCCAATTTACGCCTGATGAAATTGCCGAGATAACCGCCCTTTATTCTAGTATTATAGATCAACCCTCTCTTTCTACCGAGTTACCTCCTCGTCACGATGTCGAATCTGCTGCCATTCTACTGCATCAACTGCCATCTCTGCATCTGACTTACATCACGGTTCGCACTTCAAGCAAATTGCAGCGATGCATGGTTTGGATGTTCCCTTTGTATCTCAAGAGGAAGGCTTGGTAGCTACTGATACATGGGAGCAGGCTAATCAAGCTAGCCAACTAGACAAAGCAGAGGTAAGCAGCCGATGATCGAGCAACAGATGATAGCGGTGGAGAAAGAGAAGGTTGAAGAGCAAAAAGGTCGTCAAAGAGTTCTCATAGATCTCGCAAGCACAAAGGCAAGGAGGGTCCGCTAGTGGCTATGTTTTAGAGAGTGATATTGCCTCGGAAAGGCAGAAGCCTGAGAAGTTGCCAATCAGAGGTGGAAATGGCGACAGGGGAAGCGATGACAAGATGTCATGATTTGTCTTTAGCTTTTTGTACTAGTGCAGAGTCTGCACTTAGCACTTCTTCTTCTTGTTGTAACAGTGTTGTTTGTATTTTCCTATTCTTGGCCAATATTTTGTGGGCATGGCCCTCACTGTTTTTTGTTGTACATGAAAAACATTATAAGCAATAAAACTATTGAAATTTTGATTGTAAATTCACTTGTCTACTTATCTATGTTCCGCGCACTGTTGCCTTTTCATGCCACTTTTTTTAATCCATCACTGTTTTATTTATTCCCGTAGTTACTACCAAAATTCCTTGTTTGGAGTAACAGAACTGTGAAGTATTAGCTACTTCAGTTAAGTGTTGGTGTGTGCGCGCCCCCTAGTTCACGGGACTGTTTACTCCGAACACTTGATACGAGACTGGGTGCCCCTGGTATCCGTCTGGTGCCCCTAGTCAGGTTTATACTACAACTCCTATCTTTGGGAACTTCTAGCTTGAGATATTCGTGAAGCCTTTTAGCGGTCTCATGGCGGTAATTTACGCACTCAAGTGATTTACGTACTTAATTAACTTATATATCAAAGTGATCGGCGATGCCGGAGTAACACCGATTACTTGTTAAGTAATTTTGTCGGGATGTTGACATTCAGGCTATCACACACACATATCGCTTCTCGTAGTGCTATCTTCTTAGCTCCAGGGGTGGCATGTGGTTTTTGTAATATGAGAGTTCCTTGTCTCTAGATGCAATTTTTCCGATCCAAGTAGTAGCCCGCGGCTTGCGAAATGCACATAGTGGGACCGAGGCTTGCATGGTCGCAGTTCTACGAACAAAGAAGCGATGTGCAACTTACGAGATGCGTGGCTTAGGTTATTGAGTTTGCTTGGATGTGATTCCATAATCCAAGAGGCGGTGTGCGACTTACGAAATGCGCGGCTTTGGTTTGGGCCTTCTTGGTGTCGCCGAAGCAACACCGGTTCTTAAAAGGCAAGGATCGAGTTTCATCTATCTAATGGTCTAACTCGATTTTCTTCCGTCGACTCGATGAGTAGATGGGGCATACCAAAGCGTGGTTCCACTATCTCAAGCAGTGATTGGATGGTTTTGAGTTGATTTGACCCCGTTGACTTAGTAGGTTACTTTTGTGAACATAGTTTTATTGGTTTAGAAAGCAAAGCAATTTTATTAATAAAAGTTGGGTAAATTTTGCCTATTTACAATGCCTCCAGTGTTCCAGGATAGCTTATTTGTGGGAAATAGGAAACACATGAGATAATCTTAGATAAAGTAACCATGCAGTGATTCGTTGTTCCAAGCTCAGGGAATTTGGGTTCCATCAACGATTGTTAGCTTGAACGTGCCATCTCCTAGCTTCTGCCCGATCACATAGGCCCTTCCCAGTTTGGTCCGAATGTTCTTGGTATGTTGTATACCCATTTAAGGACAAGGTCTCCTACTTCGAAAGTACGGTTACGAACCTTGGAATTGAAAAATCGTGCGACCCTTTTCTGGTGAGCAACAATCTTTAGTTTGGTTCTTCCCTCCTCTCATCAACCATATCAAGCGACTCGAGCATAAGCTGCTCATTTTGCATTTAATTGAAATTTTTCCTTCGATGAGAAGGGAATTCTAACTGACCGGGATCATTGCTTCTGAACCATATGCCAAGGCGAACAGAGAGTGCTCGGTTGCAGATTTGTGCGTTGTCCAACCCAATTTCCTTTAGCTTTAGTTAGCTGCTTTTTAATAGTGTACCTGATCTTGTTCACTGCCTCCACTTGCCCATTTGCCTGCGGATGTGCAACAATGGAAGAGCTTTTCTCGATTCGAAAGCGTCTATAATTTTTTTTGAACTCAGTGCTTTCGAATTGAGTCTCGTTGTCCGTGTTGTTTTTTATGGCACTCCAAACCTGAAAATAATGGTTTTAGTGACAAAGTTAATAACTTTCTTTGTGGTAATAGTGGCCGGCGGTTCCGCTTCGGGCCATTTGGTGAAGTAGTCAATAGCAACAATAGTGTATTTGGCTCCTCCTTTGGCTATTGGCAATACGCCAATTAAATTGATTCCCCAGATTGCGAATAGCTACGGGCTGACCATCTATGTTAGCTCTGCTGAAGGATTTCTTTTGATCTTCCCAAAATTTTGGCATTGGTCGCACCATCTGGCATAATCTTCTGCATCACAGTAAGGGTTTGCCCCCCACTGTGATCTACGCAGTCACCTTCATGAACATCCCTAAGGATTCTTCGAGCTTCGTTATTGGTCACACACCAGAGCAAGGGGGTAGAAAATCCCCTTTGGTAGAGTCTCCCATCCTGTACTGTGTACCGTGCTGCCTTTCGAAAATGATTTTTTCGTTGATACCTGAGTATTCCTCTGAGCATGTAATCCTTGATTCGTGTCATCCATGTTTCTAGTCCTTCAGTTTTCTCAAAGATCCAGTCGATATCAATCTCACTTACACTTGGCGCAGTTAGCATTTCAACTGGGACCATTCCCAATGGCTGAGCTTCTTCAGAACTAGCCAATTTGGCTAGATAGCCTACCTCGTGTTTTGTCCCATCGAGATATGAGTTATGGCATAATGTTTGATGTCATTCAACAATTCCTACACTTTAGATAGATACGGGGTAAGATTCTCACCTCGGGCCTGATATTCGCCTTTCACTTGATAGACAACTAGCTGGGAGTCGCTATAAATGTGTACGGACTTTATCCCAAGTTCCTTCAGAACTTTCAGCCTGGATATCAATGCTTCATATTCCACTTCATTATTTGTTGCAAGGAATTCTAAGCGGAAGGCATAACAAATGGATCGTCCTTCGGGAGTTTCAAACATGACACCTACCCCCGAGCAGAAGTTGTTAGATGCACCATCGATGAAAAAATTCCAACGTGTCTCCACTTTTGGATTAATTTCTTCCTCGTTATCTTGTATCGTAAACTCGGCAATGAAGTCTGCCAACGTCTGCCCATTGATCGCCCTTCGAGGATGGTACGTGATTTCATATTGACTTAATTCGATGTTCCGTTTGATAAGCCGTCCAGAGGTCTCGGGGTAGTATAACACCTGCTTTAACGGTTGATCTATTAGTACTTTGATCGGGTGTGCCTGGAAGTATGGTAGTAGTTTTCTGGAAGCGATAAAGAGGCAATATGCTAGTTTTTCCAATTTCGGATAGTTCTTCTTGACTCCAGTGAATTGTTTGCTGATGTAATATACGAGTCACTGGGCCTTAGCTTCTTCTCATAGGAGCACAACACTTAATGTATGGGCGAGACTGCTAAATAGATAAACAAGTCTTCTCCGTCTATCGGCTTGGATAGGATTGTTAGAGTCTCCATATGCTGCAAAAGTTCTTCGAAGGCAGTCTGACAAGCCTGGTTCCACTCGAAGTTCTTCTTACCCTTCTTTAGCGAATCAAAGGACGGTATACATTTGTCGGTTGCCTTTGAGATGAACTGGCTTAGTGCTGCAACTTTTCCATTCAACCTTTGTAGCTCTTTCTTGTTCCTTGGGGCCTCGACTTCCCGTAAAGCTGTAATTTGTTTAGGATTTGCTTCGATGCCTCTTGCCCTTATAATGAATCCCAAGAATTTTCCATAGGCTACCCCGAAGCGACATTTAAGTGGATTGAGTTTCATTATGTATTTGCGAAGTATCTTAAACATTTCGGCATGGTTGTCCAAGTGATTTTCACCTATGCGCAACTTAACCAACATATCATCTACATAAACTTCCATAGTCTTCCTGATCTGATGTTTGAACATGGAGTTCATTAGTCATTGGTAGGTTGCCTCAGCATTCTTTAAACCGAATGGCATCACTTTGTAGTAGTATAATCCCAGATTAATGATGAAACTGGTGTTTTCCTGGTCAGGTTCGTGCATCATGATCTGGTTGTATCCCGAGTAGGCATCCATAAATAATAGCAATTTGTGTCTAGCTATCCCATCCACAAGCTGGTTAATTCTAGGCAGAGGAAAGCTGTCTTTTGGGCAAGCTTTGTTTAGGTCCGAGTAGTCGATACAAGTTCGCCTTTTTCCATTGGGCTTCTTGACCAAGACCAGGTTGGATGCCCATTCGGGGTAAGTGGCATCGTGGATAAAGCCATTCGCCATCATCTTATCTACTTCTCTCAGTGCTTTGGGACATTCGGGTCCTAGGCTGCGCCTCTTCTGCTTCACTGGTGTACTTGGGATCAATATTAATGTGTGGTATGCAATCTCTAGCGACACTCCACACATATCAGAATTTGTCTAAGTGAAGATGTCCAGGTTAGCACGAAGAAATTGATTAGTTCATGTCGCATCTTGTTTTCAAGATGTGATCCAATCTTCAGGACCCGAGTTGGGTCATTCATATCGACTGGGACCTGAGTTTGGACCACATGGAAGAAATTCCCTCTAGGAAGATTGGAAAACATTTGCATCAAACAGAATTTGAAGCATTTTCTCTTTTCATTTACCAACCAAACTTGTAAAGTGAGGTTTAGGGTCTCTAGTTCCATCATAAGATGGAATATTCAGCATAGTGAACTTTTCAAGGTACCGTTCATTCAGAATATCAATGGTGAAGGGAGTCTGGCTTGGAGCAGATCCCTCCCTATTTGTCATCTCTTCTATCCTTACTTTCATCCATCAAGCGCTTGATCATATTTGGATATATGCCTCTGATGTCCAGTAGTCCGTGGGTTGGCTGTCAGTGACTATACCAAGTGTTTGATTTTGAAAACGATCTTGGTAAATGGCCTAAAGCCTAGGATCTCCTGTCTTTGGGAGAGCCATTCTCTTGGAGTTCCATTTGATTGCGGTTGGTCGGGTAGGGGAAGTTTGGACCTCTCTGCCGGTATTGAGTGCATTAGTGTTTTCTTCCAACTCGTCGTCAAGTTGCTCTCCATCTTCAGAGTCGGAGAGATCCACTGCTATATCTTCCTATGGGGTCTTCCCCCTGGATTCAAGTTCACAGCGGGCTACTTTGCAGCAGGTGGAGTGCTTGCGTTTCCTTCTATAGCGATTCCTGCAGCTTCACCCACTACTACTCTTTGCTTCTGCCTTCCATTTCTCCTGTTTAGGCCAGAAACGGAAGAGTTCTCCTGCTCCGCTGCAGCTGCAGGCGCTGGCATGTTTCTTAGAGTAGCTAGTGATTGCAAGGTCATGAGGGCATTTAATTTGTCCATATGAGCTTTTTGGCTGTTCTCTATCATTTGATTGATTTCATCAACCGTCTTATTCAATTTCCCTCTAGTGACAACTTCATGCTGGATAGAAGATCCCAGCACCTGATTTCCTGTGTTGGCTCCAGAATTTGCTCTGATTAATGGATTATTGGCGTCGTTAACCTCAACCTGCTATGGATTGGTTTCTTCTCCAGCTATTATAGTTCCTATAGATCTTTCGGAAGTAGTTCTCTTTCTTCTCGGTGCCATTGATTTTCAGCAGTAGTCCTTCCAAGCAGAGATTAAGGATCTAACTTGTAAACCTATCTGATCCAAAGTAGATAGCTGGATCTAAGCCTGAGTTGAATCCTTTTCAATGAAAGCACCAAAATGTTAACCTGAAAAATGGATCAACACCCTGGATTAAGTGTGAAAGCACCAACCCTGTTTATCAAAGCAAATAAAATAGAAAAATCAATAGTAAATTGCAGAAAAAGTAAAGAGATAAGAGAGTTTATAGTGGTTTGGCTGTTAACGAAGCCTACATTCACTTTGTTTGCACAAAAAATGGACAAACACCTCAAAGTCGTATGATTTAATAGATTTTATGTTGTTCTTAGTGATTTGGGTGATTTATGCAAATATATGAAAAGCAGGGGCTAAGCTGTAAAAGACACGCAGATTTATAGTGGTTCAGCCAGAATGTGCCTACGTCCACTTTATATGTTATTTCTCTTTTCTTGTTTAGATTACAAGTACAAAGCTTTGATTACAAGTAAAAGAAAGTTGTTTGAAAGTTCTCTTCGTGCTTGAGCTCTCAAACTTGTCCCCTATTGCTGTACCCCTGCCCCTCTATTTATAGAGTGAGGCTGGAGGTAGGGGTCTTGGATGTATATAGCTGCTGGTGGGCCTGGGCTGGTGTGGTCAGGCCTGGTAGCGTTGGTTCGGCATTGCTTTGGCTCGGCAGTCCTTTGATTCAGCGGTAGGTGGTAGACGCTTTGGTTCGGCATTACTTGGTTCGGAGATGGTTAGAGTAAGAGTTGGTCCGGTAGCGAGATATGGTATGTTGGTCCGGTGTGTCTGGTCCGGCAGGCTCCTGGATCGGTGGAGCTCATGCACCTTGGTTCGGTGGTAGGGAGTAGGTTGGTCCGGTGGAGCTCATGCACCTTGGTTCGGTGGTAGGGAGTAGGTTGGTCCGGTATAGATTATGCTCCTTGATTCGGTGGTAGGGAGTAGGTTGGTCCGGTATCGATTGTGCTCCTTCATTCGGCATGGGGAGTAGGTTGGTCCGGTATAGATTGGTTCGGTAGAATCTCGCCCAACACTTGCCCCCCAAAGTAGGGCATGTGCATGCACGTGTCTTGCTTTGTTTTGGGTTATCTGATTTTGTCATTCCCATCCGGCTCCCAGTGCCGAACCAGTTGGTCGGTGGTTCACCTTCGCCTATAAGTAAGGTTCTAGGGCTTCTGTTATCTTCTACCGAACGAGACAGCCGAATCAGTTCTTCTTGCTAAATCAGTCATATCGCCGAACCAGACGTGTTGCCGAATCAGGTGATTGTCGGATGGCCTCTTCCCTTTTTTTGTGGACTTGACATGGTTGTATATGTTAGTCTTAAAACAGTGAAGTAACTCTTAGGTTGTAATTTTTGCTACTTGTAATAAATAGCTCTATTCTTGACGTGTAATTCTTTAACTTAAGCTGATTCTGTTGTCTTTTGAATGTTTTTGCTATTTTGACATGTTGTATGAGAAATATAGCTATGCATATTCTTGTAATTAAATTGTGTTTGATGTCAGGTTCTTGTTTAAAACATAATTTCATGACTTGCAATGTTAGTGAGGTGTGAATAAATTACAGTCATGTGTTTACACATGAAAGAAGGAAATACCGCCATTTATATTTTGCTTGTGGATGGCAGCTTTGAATATCCTGTGTGACCGAGTAAGGGATGTGGTCCAGTATCTTGCTGTGAGTATCCGCTTCTATTAGTGAATGTCTCCTGTTCTGTGTCCTGTACTTCAGGGATTATTACAGAGGATAGGAGAAAAATTTCTTAAGTAAAATTGAAATATGTGAAAAAGTAAAACTTCCAATCACGGAAGATCTTCGATGTGCTTAAGTTCGTGGCAAACGGGCTTTGTAGTTACTTTCCCTAGCCGTGGGTCTTGGAGACATTCGTCACCCATCTTACGCCTCCGCGGGGAGTTAATTCTTTTTTACCACAGCCGCACTTAAGACACATCGGAGCCGAGATCGCGCACAGTAACTACCCGTGCCATTATGGCCCGTAACCGTGGGTATTATTCGATTTACTATGGCCGGCTAGCGTGAGTGCCGATCGTCAACCGTGAACTGCCTCTGGCTGGCCACACCTTATGTTGGGGCTTATAGTCGGTTCACAGTTGCCGGCGAGCCGAACGCCGTAATGAGCAGCCTCGGCTATAGTCGGCCTTCTCGGTGGCTTATAATCGGCTCATTACAGTTGGCTTTAAGGGCCGTCGTGAGCAATGAGTTAACCCGCAGTAGAGGGATGCCGGAGCAAAAGTGTCTCATTGGCGAGGGCATAGATTCGCATAGTACCTGTTAGGTCTTGTCCAGGTGAAGTTGCGCTGTGGAGTGCTTTGAGTGGAAATGCTATAGGATTTTGTTCAACAGAAAAGGATAAAGTTTAACAAGCAGCCAAGATATAAAGGAACAAGTTAAAAAAGAGACAAGGTTTTTTAAAGTGGTTTGGCACGAAAAGGCCTGCGTCCACTGATTCTCTTTGTTAATTCACTTCATATGGGCAGTACAAGTTAAGAAAAGTATCGATGGAGGTGTTGGATGTTCCATGCCCTCTGGAACACCTCTCCGTCCACTGTTGACAAAATATAAGCTCCATTGTGGAGATCTTTATGAATTACATATGGTCCATCCCAGATTGGATCTAGTGCTCCGGGGCGAGGGAAAATTCGTTTGAGGACAAGATCCCTTTCTTGTAAGGTACGATGCTTGACTTTGGAGTTGTATTGTGCTGCCACTTTTTGCTTGTGGGCCGCTGCTTTAAGGACTGCATCATTTCTTCTCTCCTCAACTAGATCCAAAGACACGTAAAGGAGTTCTTCGTTCTCTTCTGGGTTATAGTGGATCCTACGGTGGGAAGGCACAATGGTTTCAACTGGGAGCATAGCCTCCGATCCATATGCCAAAGAGAAAGGAGTATGCCCCGTTGATTTTCTGAAGGATGTGCGATAGGCCCACAATGCCGTAGGGAGTTCATCCACCCAAGCGCCCTTTGACTTTTCGAGTTTCTTTTTGATTAGAGTTTTCAGAATTTTGTTGACGGCTTCGACTTGTCCGTTTGCCTGGGGAAACGCTACGGATGAGAAGCTTTTGTGAATTCCGTGCTCTCGGCACCAGTTGGCGAATTCCTCGCTGTCAAACTGAAGTCCATTGTCTGATATGATTTTGAGTGGGACTCCGTACCTGCACAGAACATTTTTGATCAAGAAGTTAATAACTTTTGTTGAAGATACTTTATTCAGAGGTTCCGCTTCCACCCATTTGGTGAAATAGTCGACTGCCACTATAGCATATTTGGCCCTGCCTCGGCCCATTGGTAGCTCGCCGATTAAGTCAATTCCCCATATTGCGAAGGGCCAAGGGCTGGTCATTTGAGTAATCTCAGTTGTTGGTAGCCGTGGAATCTTAGCAAACTTCTGGCATCTGTCACACTTTTTGACGAAATCTAAGGCGTCCTTGCTTAAGGTGGGCCAGAAATATCCATATCGGAGTATCTTTTTTGCTAATGTTTGCCCTCCGGTGTGATCTCCGCAGCTTCCCTGATGAATGTTGGATAAGATTTCCTTGGCTTCCCTCCCAGCGACACACCTTAATAACGGGTTAGAGAATCCGCGCGGATAGAGGATGTCTTCTTGTATTGTGTAGCGGGAAGCTTTCCTCAAGATTTTCTTGACTTCGTTACGCCCGTTGGGTAGTGTGCCGCTTTGTAGATAGTCTCGGATGGGAGTCATCCAAGTTGCTTCTTTGGTTGCAGCTATCAGATTCACTTGCTCAAAACTTGGGGTCAGTTGCTTTGAGATGGTTACTGCTCCGAAGATGGCGCTGTCTCTCACACTTGCTTGCTTTGCCAATTCGTCGGCCTCTTGGTTCTCTTCCCGAGGGATGTGTTTGACTAAGTAGTGGTCCAATCGGCTGAGAAGTAACTTGGTCTTCTTTAAATATGCTATGAGTCGTTCTTCTCGAGCTTGGAATTCTCCTAGTATTTGATTAACAATAAGTTGAAAATCGCTATGAAGACACAAAGAATTGGCTCCGATTTCTATGGCAAGTTCTAATCCAGCTATCACTGCTTCATATTCTGCATCGTTGTTAGTGGCAACGAATTCCAACCTTATAGCATAGTGCAGCTTATTTCCCTTGGGAGTGATTATTACCACACCTGCCCCCGAGCCTTGTTCGTTTGATGCACCATCCACAAAGAGATTCCACTTGATGTCTTCTGCTATTTCCAATTTCTCCTTATCTTCGTTGGTAGTGAATTCTGCAATGAAATCAGCCATGGCTTGTCCCTAAATGGCGGTGCGAGGGTGATAGGTGATATCATACTGACTTAGTTCAATGCACCATTTAAGTAGTCGCCCAAAAGTGTCGGGACGATGGAGTACCTGCCTCAGTGGTTGATCGGTCAGAACTTTGATGGAATGGGACTGGAAGTAGTGACGCAGTTTCCGTGATGTGATTAGTAAATAGTATGCTAGCTTCTCAAGTTTAGGATACCTAACTTCTGCCCCCGTAAACCTCTTACTTACGAAGTAAACTGGCCGCTGCGTGCGGTTGTCTTCCCTTACCAAGGCAGCTCTTAGGGCGTGAGATGACACAGCAAGGTATAGGTATAACTCTTCGCCTTCGCTTGGAGTTGAGAGTACCGGTGGTTTCTGGAGGTGTTCGATTAAGTTAAGGAAAGCGGTTAAGCATTCGTCAGTCCATTCGAACTTTCCATTGTCTTTCTTTAGAGCTTCGAAAAAGGGGACGCACTTGTCCGTTGCTTTGAAGATGAATCGGCTTAGGGCGGCCACTTTTCCATTCAGGCTTTGCATTTCCTTTCGAGTGGAAGGTATCTTGATATCCCTTAGCGCTCGGACTTGTTCAGGGTTTGCTTCAATCCCTCTATCATGGACGATGAATCCTAAGAACTTTCCTGATGATACTCCGAAGGAGCATTTTATAGGATTCAACTTCATTCCATACTGGCGAAGTACTTGAAACATCTCGCCTAGGTGGCTTACGTGATCGTCGGCTTTCCTTGACTTTACCAGCATGTCATCCACGTATACTTCCATAGTTTGCCCTATTAGCCCTGCAAACATCTTGTTGACGAGGCACTGGTAGGTGGCTCCTGCATTTTTAAGTCCGAAAGGCATTACCTTATAGCAGTATAAACCCCGGTCAGTGATGAAACTAGTGTGGTCTTGATCGGAAGCATGCATAGGAATTTGGTAATATTCTGAGTATGCGTCCATCAAAGATAAGAGCTCGTGCCCGGCTGTGCTGTCTACAAGTTGGTCGATTCGGGGAAGTGGGAAGCAATCCTTTGGGCAGGCGTCGTTTAGGTTAGAGAAGTCAATGCATGTTCGCCACTTCCCATTAGCCTTCTTTACCAGCACTGGGTTAGCGATCCATTCCGGGTAGATGGTTTCTCGTATGAAGTCATTGGCGAGTAGATTTTTTACTTCTTCATCGAGGGCTTCTGATCGCTCTGCCCCCATACTTCTCTTTCTTTGTTTTACGGGCGCCTTGGTAGGATCAATGTTTAGTACGTGGCATGCTACATCGGGGGAGATTCCGGTCATGTCAGCGTGTGACCATGCGAATACATCTAAGTTGTGGCGGAGAAAGTCGATGAGTTGCTCCTTCAACTCTGCTTTTAGTTGGGACCCAATTTTCAATAGTCTACTCGAGTCGTGCTTGTCTACAGATACAAACTCCATAGCCTCTGCAGGCTCGGCGGTGTCCTCCTCCTCTTTGTCCCTGGGGTCTAATTCATTGAAAGGGTCGCTGGTATATCGAAGAGGAGGGTCTTTCTTTAGTTGCTACGCTTCTAGACTTTTCGTGCAGAGGGCAACCTCTACACCCTTCCCTTTATCCTTCCTGAGGTTGTTGCGAAGTTCAGTCACATAGTAGTCTCGAGCAACGTCCTACTTCCCCTACTACTTCCCCTACTACATTGTCCGTTGGAAATTTCATCTTTAGGCACCATGGGGCTAGAACAATTTGGAAGTCAGACAAGGCTGGCCTTCCTAAGAAGGCGTTGTAGGCCAAGTGGTTTTCTATTAGCACAAACGTCTGTTTTCGTACAACGGAGCGGGGATGGCCTCCAATTTCAACAAAGAGGTCCAGTTGCCCGAGGGGCATCTTCGCATCTCCAGTGAAATCGTGTAGTGGTTTATTGCAGGGAGATACATCCTTCATTGATAGTTTCATTTTGTCGAATGCATGTTTGAATAGGATATTCACTGAGCTTCCAGTGTCTACTAGAATTCGTAAACTTCGGCGGGACCGAGCCGGGCAGAGATAACCATGGGATCCATGTGAGAGTATCGCCTTCCTTCTAGGTCACGCTTACTGAATGTGATGTCATCACTTTCTTTCCGCTTCGGGTGGCGCTCTTCTATAACCGAATTGACACAGTCTTTATTGTCTCTAAGCGACTTTCCATACCTTTCCATCTCCTTCCAGCTTCTGTCTGCGATGTGCGGTCCTCCTGAGATGGTATGGACCACTATTTTCTCTTGACTAGAGCCGCTAGTGTTGCAGTTTCCTCTGCCGATCTCCGGTGAGGGTAGCCTCGGGTTCTCATTGGCAGGAGCTGGAGTCCTGTCCTGACCTTTTACATAGCGTTCCAGTTTCTTCCTTCTGATGTGTTCTTCAATCAAGTCCTGGAGATGATGGCACTCATTGGTATCATGCCCATGAGATTTGTGGAAGCGGCAGAACTTTCTGGACTTCTGCGCGTTATCTGATTCCTTCTTGTATGGTGGGCGTTTGTATCTAACTTCGCCTTGGGTGGCAAGGAAGATGTTTTCGATGGTTTCGTTCAAAGGAGTGTAAGTGTCGAATCTCGGTCCTGGCCGATATAGGCGCTTTTCTCCTTTCTTGCCCCCAGCATTGTCTCTGGAATCATTTCTTCGAACGTCCCTTGCCACAGCAAGTGCGTTGCTATGAGTTGCCTTATTTTGTTGTCCTGACTGTCTCTCAACGGCAGCATCCTCAAGCCTCATATATTTCCTGGCTTCATGGAAGAAATCGGGTAAAGTAGCTGGTTTTTCTTTTGTCAACCTTCTAGCAAATTTAGTGTCCGGATGCACACCACTACAGAGGGCCATTAGGATAAGCTTCTCGTCGGCATCTTGGACTGCGGCCGCTGCGGCATTGAATCGGGTTAGGTATTGCTGCAGTTTCTCTCCAGGTTTCTGTTTGATGCTGGATAAGGAATAAGCGTCCTTAGGTTGTTCCACATGAATGCAGAACTGACTGATAAACTTTTCTTTCAGCATTTCCCACGAGCTGATGGATCCCTGGGGTAGATGACAGAACCAGGAGGTAGCGAGATCTGCTAAGAATAGTGGAAAGCATTTGCACAGTACTCCCTCTGTCGCTCCACTCATGAGCATATGTTGTGTGTATCTCTGTAAGTGTACAACAGGGTCAGAGGTTCCTTTGTAAGGTTCCATTGTTGGCATCTTCCATTCTCGGGGGGTGATAGCAATTTCGATATTGCGGGTGAAAGGGCTGGTTACCCTAGCGCCTATCCCTCGATCTCTTTGCTCCCGTTGGACGCACTCTCTGAATAAGCGTGCCATCCTTTCATCAGAATTTGGAGCAGATAGAAACGAGTTTGGTTCTGTTCTGTGGGATTGATTCCATCCAGATGACCTGTAGGGATGGTATCGTCTATCATTCCTCATATTTTCCAGTGGCTGCCTTTGGTCTTCTGGGAGCATGCTAGGGTCAGCTACAGTTGGCCCTTGCCTTGATCTTCCCCTGCTGGGTTCTGATCTAAGCACTTCCTCGGGTCCAACTTCGGGCTGGACTCTAGCTCGGCCCCGTTACTGGCATTTCCGTGGTTAGGCAGTATGACAGGCTTAGCTACAGTTGACCTCCGTCCGGTACCTCCCCTGTTGGGTTCGGTTCCAAACGTTTCCTCAGGCCTAACTTCGGGCTGTGCTCGATCTCGGCTCCTACCATGGCTGCTTCTGCCGTTAGCTCCTTCGAAGAAGGAAGATCTTTGTTGTCTCTGAGATCCTCCACACTGGGACTCGCCCCATGATTCAGTGTTGCGGTTGGACTCTTCAGCATCCCTTAAGCGTGACATGAGATGGTCCACCAAGGCTTCCCGTTGGGACGTGAAGCGGTTAGTTACTTCAACCACAACCCTGTCTAAATATGCCCTAGTAATTGCTGCGGGCTGTTCTGTGGCAGGAGTGGTCGGATTAGCCTGTCCTTCATTTGGTACTGCTGCTAGAGGAGGACGATTTACTTGATCCGTGACCGCTGGATCTGGAAGACTGCTGGATGCGATGTTTTTTCCTTTGTTAACATCTTTTTTCTGCTTGGGAGGCATGTTTTCCAAACGATGAATGATGCTGTTAGGAAAAAGGTTAAGTGGAAGAAGCTGAAGCTTCGAGCTTCTAGCTCTCAGTGAAAGCACCAAAAATGTTTGCACAAAAAATGGACAAACACCTCAAAGTCGTATGATTTAATAGATTTTATGTTGTTCTTAGTGATTTGGGTGATTTATGCAAATATATGAAAAGCAGGGGCTAAGCTGTAAAAGACACGTAGATTTATAGTGGTTCAGCCAGAATGTGCCTACGTCCACTTTATATGTTATTTCTCTTTTCTTGTTTAGATTACAAGTACAAAGCTTTGATTACAAGTAAAAGAAAGTTGTTTGAAAGTTCTCTCCGTGCTTGAGCTCTCAAACTTGTCCCCTATTGCTGTACCCCTGCCCCTCTATTTATAGAGTAAGGCTGGAGGTAGGGGTCTTGGATGTATATAGCTGCTGGTGGGCCTGGGCTGGTGTGGTCAGGCCTGGTAGCGTTGGTTCGGCATTGCTTTGGGTCGGCAGTCCTTTGATTCGATGGTAGGTGGTAGACGCTTTGTTTCGGCATTACTTGGTTCGGAGATGGTTGGAGTAGGAGTTGGTCCGGTAGCGAGATATGGTATGTTGGTCGGTGTGTCTGGTCCGGCAGGCTCCTGGATCGGTGGAGCTCATGCACCTTGGTTCGGTGGTAGGGAGTAGGTTGGTCCGGTGGAGCTCATGCACCTTGGTTCAGTGGTAGGGAGTAGGTTGGTCTGATATAGATTATGCTCCTTGATTCGGTGGTAGGGAGTAGGTTGGTCCGGTATCGATTGTGCTCCTTGATTCGGCATGGGGAGTAGGTTGGTCCGGTATAGATTGGTTTGGTAGAATCTCGCCCAACACACTTTATAGCTTTTATTGATCAACTACAGTTACAAAGGAGTTTGGCTTACAATATGATTCATTTTTCCTAAGTTATATCAAGCCACCATTGTTAGAGACAACCAGAAAGATCTCATTTTGCCCTTTAATGGCTGTCGTGAGGGAGAAGAAGAGTGAAGAAACAATGGCGGAGTTTCAGCAGAGATCAGAGCAGATCCCCTTTTATGTTGTAGATGAGATAGTATTTATAGGGGTTGGAAAGCTCTTGGGCCGTGAATTGCTTTGTAAGAAGTCTACAATTGCCATGTAGAGAGAGATCAAAAAGTTTGGCACCAAAATTGGCCATCTATTTGGATCGGTACCGATTTGATCCAACTGGATTGGTATCAATCCAAATGCCTAGCCAATTTTTGGCTTCGATTTTTTGGCCAAGCTTTTTTCTTTATAGTGATGCTCGGTGTATAATTTCGTAGCTTGTTGACTTGCTTTGATGATGATTTTCTTGTGGGTTAGACTGAACTGTATTCCCGATCAGATGAACCTTCACTTCTTGAACTCGGATGCTTTAATGTTTGGGTGAGCTTGGTTGATGCATAGAATCACAATGCAAAAGGATTGGGGCCACCTCGAACTATCAATTCAGATCGGTGCCAATCCAAAAAGATTGCATATTTTTCAACCAAACTTCCTGGAGTCCTTTGTCTTGTATTTTTGGGCCTTCCGATCAAGTTTCGAGTCATTTTGGTTTAACCTGAATGTCTAACTCCCATTGAATTCTACTGGATTAAAAACCCAGTTAACATATATATCCATGTGTGTATATACATGTGTGTATATACATGTGTATATATAACATTATAATATAAATAATTGTATATTTAATCAAGTTTAAATACAAATTTAAAATTCAAATTCTAAATCTTAGATCTTGATCTGCATAGCTAATATCCAGCGTTCAAATTCAAATTAATGTATTTATTTTAAATATATATATATATATGTTATATATATTTCAAAACATGGAAGAAGGTAAAATTATTTATATTTAATACACACGCATACATAATTACATATATGCACATTGAATTTATATTTAAGAATTTTATTCTATATATATATATACATATCAGCGTGCGTAAATAATTTCATATATACACATTCGACAAAAATAATATATAAATATATTTTTAAATCCTACGGTTTATATATTTGGCTTTTAAATTTTTTAATTTCATATGGAAACCATTAATAAATAATTTCCAAACGAAAAACATATACAAATTTTTATTAAATACACATTTACATATTACATTATACACACACACACATACATAAAATATTGTAAAAGTTAGATTTTTTATTTAAAATAAATTATAAAATAGATGTACACATGGTTTATAATATATGTATATGTATATGTATATGTATATGTATATGTATATGTATATGTATATGTATATGTATATGTATATGTATATGTATATGTATTGTAAACATATTAAGTATATATGTTGATAAAATTTATATGTATATTTTGTATATAATGTATGTATTATTTTAAAATTAAACTAGTTTAATATTATTTAATATTTTAAGTTATTTTTGAAAGTTAAAATAATTTTTTAATTGTCGAATGACATATATAATATTTTTAACAGACGTATATATACAATCATA
Source organism: Allium fistulosum (assembly GCA_030737815.1). Classification (NCBI taxonomy): domain Eukaryota; kingdom Viridiplantae; phylum Streptophyta; class Magnoliopsida; order Asparagales; family Amaryllidaceae; genus Allium; species Allium fistulosum. Next base: position 372,324,642 of record CM060908.1, read on the forward strand.
TCCATCCAATGTTAAGGGGACAAACATATATGAATTCGTGACAATATGCACATAAATAAAAGCAGCAGAATGGCATGATAAATAATATACATAAATATATATTATGATATAAATTGGATTATTACCTTGTCCAAAGCCTAGATGAATAACCTTGAGATGTTGAATCTGTTCACTCCTCGAATCCAAACTTCAGATAGCGTTATCAATCTGAATGCAGTAACTTCCAGTCTTTGAATTTGATTTAATTTGTGTATTTTCAAGCTTGAAAATGATGAGGAGGCTGAAGTTAGGGTCAGCCAAATCAGGTCTTAGAAGTAGCAAAAGAAAAGTAAAGTGGGGGGGGGGGTTTAGAGATGAATAAATAGGCAAGGTCCTAAGGAGTGAAAATGAGATCCAGATCCACCTTTTGCTCTTACTAAATCACCACATTTTGAATCAAAATTCGACCCCAATTCTCCCTAATATGGTTGGCCGCCCTAGGCTCCTATATGGACCTCAAAACTCCTTTAAGCCCGATCAATAAAAATTGCATTTGAACCTAATTCAAATGCACATCCATAACATATATCGATACATGTATTTATAACTATTATATACACACTATTTAATATCGATCAATGCAAATTAAATAAAATTTTATAATTAATATTTCATAACTATTAATTAAATGAAATTATAACAATTATAATCAATTAAATCAGATGGTAATTGGAGTACTCAACATTTCAGTTGTGTGACTCTTAGGTATAATTCGGCCAGCGATTAATATCGAACAATTCGAATATTAACGTTCACATGTCACTTAACAGGTGATGTGACATTATGGCTAATTTTATCGCATATGTAGCTTTGATAAAATCCAATTTTACTTTCTTAAGTGTTAACCAGTAGTTGCAATTATTTACAACAATTCTCTTCGTTAAAACTATATCACATTAGGACTTACGGAATTTGGTAATGATCAAAATTTCAATATCGTTCATATTCAACATTATAGTTCAAACATAAAGTACTTGGTTCAATAATAACAATTATTATTAATCGAACTATTCTGAGTTAAATTCAGTTGATTATGATACTAACCTCATATAACGAAGGAGACAAATCCTCTCTTAAATAGTGTTTCACTTCCAATACTTCTACTCAACCAACCAAAGTCGTTCAACGGACGTCATACCACGATTTAACCATAATTAAAGCAGAGCTTTCATATTGAAGATAAAAGTATTCTCAAGTAAAGGGAATTGTGTAGTATTGTCATATTGATATTGATATTTTTAGTTTGACCTTAGTCATATTAACCAAAAGAAAACTTCAAGTGAACCATTCCATAGTTATCCTATAACTATCAGTACATAACCTCTAGGTTCCACTATCAGTCATGAGTAGTAAACTGCCCAACATTTGGAGAGCATTACGTACTCTAGTCACAATTGATGCATTGATATTTAGTCTCAATACATCTTGACCAGGGAATATTTAAAATGATGTGTTTATTATATGTTGACAAAATGCTCATGATTACAACAACTGTGCTTACTGTCACTAAACACACCATTTATGGATTTTCTGTTAAATATACTTAAATTAACTAAATAAATAATTATAACATATTATAACAAACATATAACAGAGATAAATTTTTTTATTTTAAATGAGATTTTGTTATAGATTTAATAATTTACAATAAGTTGTAGAATTGGTCCTAGCCAATAAAGATCAATTTTCCACTTGCATTTTGGGCCAATTATAGAATCTCAATCCTATCCCTTCAATCAGTTTAGTAAGAACTGACCGAGCCAGACTCTTCGTGAATGGATCTGTTATGTTGTCTTTGGTATCTATTCTTTGTAATGAATTCTCTGATGAGGTTGAACTTTCAAGGAATATGTCATGATTTTCTATGTATTCTTGGCTCCTTTGTGATCTGTATTGCTATATTATTATCACAAAACAATGCCATTGGATTCCAAGTGTCAGGAATCACTTTGAGCTCATTTAAGCTGCTTCTTTAGCTGCTTCATTGAAGGCAATGTACTCTGCTTCCATCGTGGAATCGACTACCGTTTACTTTTTGGAACTTTTTCAACTGACTGTTGCATCCTTAATAATAAAAACATAACCCAACACTAACTAACCTTCATTGATGTCAATCTGGAAGGTAGAGTTAGTATACTCTTTCACAAGGAGGTCTCCATCCCCATATAATAGAAATAAGTCCCTAGTATTTCTTAAATACTTTTGTATACACTTTACAGTTGTTCAATGCTTTTCTCTCAGGATCGGACTGCTATTGGCTTACGCATCCTAATGCTTTTTCCACATCTGATATAGTGCATGGCATAGCATACATTATGGAACCAATTTCTGAAGCATACAGTATCCACTTCATATGCTCTTTCTTTCATCAATACGAGGAACGTCCTTCCCAGAAAGTCGATTCCATATTGCATTGGAAATTTTCTACACTTGGAATTCTCCATACCGAAACTTTTCAATATGTATACAAGGATAGTGACAATCCCAATAGCCTCTTAGATCTATATCTATAGATCTTTATGCCTAGATATAGGCTGCTTCACCCAAATCTTTCATAGAGAAACTCTTGGAAAGCCAAGCTCTCACTGATTGCAATAACTAAACTTCATTACCAATCAACAGAAGATCGTCAACGTATGATACTAACAATACGATAGCATTTCCCTGTTCCTTTCGGTATACGCACGCTTCCTTTGTGTTATGGTAAAATCCAAATTGTTTGATCACTTTATCAAAACACTTATTCCAACTCCTTGAAGCTTTTTTATGCTTATAAATGGACTTTAACAACTTGTAAGCTTTGCCCTTACTCCTACTCACCTTGAAACACTCGGCTTGCGATATGTAGACGGTATCTTCTAAATCACCATTTAGAAATGCCATCTTTACATCCATTTTCGATATTACATAATCATAGAATTTGGCAATAGCCAGCATTATACAAATGGAGTTAAGCATAGCTATGGGCGAAATGGCCTCGTCATAATCAACACCTTGAATATGACGAAATCCTTTCACAGCTAGCCTAGCCTCATAAGTCTCCACTTTTCCATCTTCATTTAGGTTTTTCTTAAAAATCCATTTTACAGCTGATGGGTTTTATCACTTCGAGTATGTCAAACAAAGTCCACACTCATACATGGAATTCATCTCGAGTTTTATTGCTCCAAGCTAGAGTGCGGAGTCCTTACTTTGCATTGCTTGCTGGGATGATAAAGCAATTTCTTCATCAAGTACATGATCCTTCTTCTCACCATCAACAAGGAAACCATAGTATCTCTCTAATGCATGAGATTCACTATGAAACCTTCGAATAGGTTAAGTGTTTACATAAACAGGTGAACTTGGTTCTTCCATAGGTTCAGTCTTCGTGTTCGACTTTCGGATTCACGTCTAATTCTACAATTTCACTGTTAATTTCTTTCAAAAGAAATTCCATTTCCAAAAAATAGCATGTTGAGAAACAATGACTTTTAGTTTCTCAATGTTGTAGAAAATATATCCCATGGAGTTCTTGGGATATCCTATGAGTTTACATAAGATCGATCTTACCCTAGGCTTATTGAGACTGACGTTCTTAACGTAGGAAGGACAACCACACACCTTCAAATAATTGAGGTAGGGTTTCTTTCAATGCCATATCTCATATTGTGTCTTATGCATAGACTTAGTGGGTAAAAAATTCAACATATGCACTGCATATTCTAATGCATATCACAAATAGGACAGAGGTAAATCAGCCTTACTCATCATGGAACAAACCATAGCTAGTAAGGTTAGATTTCTTTTCTCTAAAACACCGTTGTATTATGGAGTATATGGTGGAGTAACCTAAGAGATAATCCTATTATCTTTTAAGTACCCTTGGAGTTCTTATCCGACGTAATCATCCCCTCGATCTAGTTGAAGAATTTTTGTAACGCTCCACCTTTAGACCCTCATTAACAAAGGATATTAATAAGTAGTATCGTCTACCTGGAGAATAAGGTTGGTTAGGAGTAACCATCCGTAGCATTGCTTTGGGTGAGTATCGATAGGTAAAATTATGTGACTAATTATTTTTTTCCTTATGAGAAGGGATTTGATGTATACGATCTAGGCGGAAAAAAAATACTACATTGGCTTTACATAATTCAGAACAATATAAAATACCACAAACATAAAATCACAGAGTGTATAACAAAATATACATAAGATGCAAAGCTGAAGCAGATAAGAGCATACACATGAGATAGTCTACAAAATAATGATCATAAGGGATCCATTTACATGCTCGACAACTCAAAATAACATATATTACACAAAATGGGTCTCTATTTCTACGACCAAATAAACAACTACATAGATATACACATAGTGATGATAATAGACATCTATCTAACTCTTGAAAGGTCCAACTCTAGAAATCATCACTTGGAAGCACTTGAAACATCTTGGTCTGAACCGAGTATTATATAATAATAAACTGGTCAGTTTATTTTAATTCAACTAAATGTGAGATAGAATAATAATGATAAAATAAATCTCAAGAATAACACTTAGTCATATAGTGTCAAACCTCAAAAGAATATCAACATTCACCAAAATTCATTCACCAAAGTTACAAATACTAATTAAGCATTTAACAAGCAAATCCCAAGTTAATTTTTGGTGAAAACTCAAATCTCATAGAATCCAGAAATCATAATAGAAATCTACAAATCACAAGGTGAAGGCGCTTAGAATACTCCAGATTAGTAAGCATAACAGCTCACCGAACACACCTGTTATCTCCAGATGGATATGAAAATCCATAAATAATTAGATGGATAAAAAATCCATAAATACTCCAGATGGGCATAAAATCCCATAAACTCTTGATGGGCATGAAATCCCATAACTCCAGATGGGCATAAAACCCATAACACAAGAGTAAATGTCATGCACTCATGAATAGTAATCATTCAAGTAACAGCTGTGTATCCCATACCACCCAAGTTTACTCGAATATTTGCCACTAGTTAGCAAACTCCACTCATGTGCAAAAGGGGTTTAATTGAAAAAGTCCAAGAATTAACTGATGAAATAAATGCAAGTGTTTCATAACACTTGTTTTACTAGATCATTTAATTCAATTTATCATTCAACTAAGAACGTGCAATTCTTTTGTACTAAAAATAGTTTGTTTTGAAACCCTACTTTGGAAATTATCGTTTTATAAAAGCTATTACTAGATTTTGGAAAATGTAACTTACTTTATATATATATATATATATATATATTAGTGAAAGTTTACAATTTTCAAACCATTTAAAACCACTAATCATATTGATATCTATATTTATACATACATACATACATATATTTCCAAATCATTTGTATCAACAAAATATACTTTTAGAAAACAATTTGATTTCTAAAATAATTCTTTTGTAAATTAGTTTGAAACCAGTGTGATAAAATCAGTGTATTAGACTCCTTCTATAGAATAGCTTCCATGGAAGAAAAGAATCGAAACGCATGCAATAACCATAGATAAAACCTCGAAATTCACATTAGAAATCATTAGAAACTAGCATTAAATCAAAACAAAACATTGCAAATCAATCAGGCAACATATAAGAGAAGAGAGCAGACAGGGGGAAGATAGAATACGACCTAGAACAAGCTCTAAGTTCGGATCGGTTGACCGGTCAATGTCCACCGGTAGACCGGTGCATGCTCCTGAAGTTTGCTCCACGGAGTGAGCGATCTCCCATTTTACTCGACTGTTTCAATTTTTGATTCCGACAACTTGTAATTATGAGATATAACTGACTGAAACTATCACATGCACACAGTCAATTATTGGCATAGCAAATAGATGAGATTAGCATAGATGATTTCAATAGACAGTAAATACTGAACTACTGACAGAGAAAACAACAAACAGAAGTACTGACAGAGTCCAAACTTAGACCAAATCTAACAAATTTCCCTACCATTCAAACTAGCATACACAAGCACAAGAATTAAACTAAAGGTGTCAAAATTACTCACCTATGGGCTAAGAAATGAGTTTGTTTACTATTTAGAGCCTTTGTTTAATTCCTTTCTACTGCCGGTCTTAAAATTCATAGAAATTGATCAAAAACTCATTTCAATTGTAAAGAGAAAACTGAAATTGAGAAACTATAAGATGTATCAAAGATTGGTATAGATTACCTGAGAATATTGACTCCAATAATTTGTGATTTTATCTTTTGATTGGTAGATTTAGGGAGAGTTAATCTAGGGTTTTGAGAAAGAGGAAAGAAAAATATTTACTGTAAGAATGAGAAGTATAGAGTGAACATACTGGTTATAATGTCTCTACTATTAGCTTAGCTAACTTGATTCTATTTGGGCTAAGGATTAAATATAACCCAACTAAAAAATTAAAGTCTTATATTATTCTAATTATAAAAGAATAAGCTCTTTATAATCAATGATTTAAACTATAAATTGATTTATAAATTAACATTATTTTATAAAGTCAACACTAGTTTATTTATTACATTTTATGTGCAACAAATGAAAAAAATTTATACTTAAAAGCCTTAACCGTAAAATTATGTTTATTGTTCTTAGTTAAATTGAATAAAATACCCATTAAGCTATAATCCACAAATTAAACACTAAATCATAACCACTTTAAATTAAACATATTTTTATTAAATTCATTACCATGTTTTAATAGTGATAAAATAAGTCATGTAATTTCATTTGAAAATAAAATGATCTTATACATCATTATTCTATTAATTTAGTTTTCCATTTTCTTTTATTGTTTAAATAAAAGAATTAAGCCACATAGAAATAATATTTCACTTGAATTTCCCAAACATTTATTTTCCACTTTGAAAAGTCATTTATATATGTTCTCCTTCTTATTTAATCCAAATTTCACTTTAAATTTGGAAGTAGAAATGGAATTTTTTTCTAAATCTCCAAATTATTTAATTATTACCATTTTACATTGTATTTTAATTTAATTTTAGGTAATCTAAACCAGGGTTGTTACAGACTCCCTTCCTTACGAAAATTTCATCCCCGCAATTCTCCATATAGGTAAGTGAATGATAATCCATAAGTGATACATCTTTCAAAAAGGTAATTTAAAACAAAAGACTCCGCTCTAGATAATAACTAAGGATGTGTTCGCTCGAATAATTCTCTGGTTTCCTAAGAATAGTCCTTAGAATTAGCGGCCCATCAGACTTTGACAAGCGGAACTTCTTTGTTCTGAAGGCGTTCAACCACCGTAGCTATAATACGAATATGTTTCTGCTCATAAGTCAAATCAGGTGAGATCTCAAGCTCTTCAAGAATCCTGGGCTTAAGGATAGAATCTGAATTTCTAAGGCATTTCCGAAGTGAAATATATAAAATCATTATTAACGTTGGAAAACAGAGCTGGAATAGAGACTCGATAAGCAATTGGGCCATTGTGTTCAGTGATTTAGTAGGGTCCAATGTAGCGAGTAGCTAACTTCCTAGACCGACTGAAACGCATAACACCCTTCAAAGTTGAAATCCGAATGAAAACTAAGACTTCCATAGAATACTCTAAATCTCCTTTTCAATTATATGCATAAGATTTTTGCCTGCTCTGGACCTCTTTCATCCTTTACCTAATAAGATTAATCTTTTCAGAAGCTGTTCAAATTGAATCAGGACCTAAAACCAACTTCTCACCAATCTCAAGCCAACAAGAGGGTGATCGGCATGAACTTCCGTAGAGAGCTTCAAAAGGTACTATCCCGATACTGGATTGAAAGCTGTTATTATAAGCAAAGTCGACAAGATGAATATGATCCTCCCAACTCCCACCAAAATCAATAATACAAGCATGGAGTAAATCCTCTAAAACATGGTTCACTTGCTCCATCTGACCGAGGATGATAAGCAGTGCTAAGGTTGAGCTTTGTACCTAAATCTTTTTGAAGACTCTTCCAGAATCCACTGGTAAATATTGGATCCCGGTCACTGACTATGGCACTGGGAACACCGTGCAACCTAACAGCTTCCTTGACATAAAGCTTCGCTAACTGAAGAGTGATACGATAGTACCAAACAAGAATGAAGTGGGCTGACTTCGTCAGTCTATCGGCAATTATCCACAAACTATCATAATCAAATCTAGAACGGGGAAGACCATCAATGAAATCATGGATACCTAATTCCATTTCCAAACTGGGATGTCTAATGGTTGCAACAAACCAATGGGCCTTTGATGCTCTGCTTTAATAAGCTGACAGGTCATATAACTCTTCACAAAGTTAGCCACATCTTGCTTCATCCCTTCCTAGTAGTAAAGTCGCTTCATATCTGGATACATTTTACTACTACCAGGATGGATGATGAGTTTAGGGTGATGACAATCCTCTAAACTATCCTTTGGAGATTCCCAATATTAGGCACCAGAAGTCTACCTCTTTGTCGACCACAACCACGAGCCTCAACCTTAAACTCTTAGACTTCATCCATTCCACTTCCATCTCAACAACACTAACTGAAACGAACAAGATTGGGATCTTGCTTCTGAGCTTCAACTATTCGATCCAGAAGAGTAGGACAAGCTTCCAAACTGAACAATAACATAGAGGGATCGAAATCTGGAACACGTCCTCTAATCTCATAAGAAGATAAGACCTCAAGATCCTTCAACTTTGCCAACATCAAAGAAACCATCGCCTACTGTTTACGGCTTAGTGCATCATCTACTTGATTCCCCTTTCTTGGAGTATACTGGGTATCAAAATCATAAAATGCAAGGAATTCGAGCCACCTCTGCTAATGCATATTAAGCTCCTTTTGAGAAAACAAGTATTTCAATGACCCATGGCTGGTGTAAAGCACAAAAATTTTGCCTAATAAATAATGAAGCCAAATCTTAAAGGTGAAAACAATAGCCACAAGCTCTAGATCATTCGTGGAATATATAACCTCATTTGGTTTTAACTACCTCGATGCAAAAGCAACTACTCGGTCCCTCTGTATGAGAACGGCTCCCAAACCAAATCTACTAGCATCTATAAAAATTACAAGGTCTTGGTTCCCTTTGGAACCATAAAATAGGAGAGTTGGTGAGGAGTTCCTTCAATCCTTGAAAAGCAGCTTCAAACTTATCCGACTAAATATACTTAACTCCTTTCCTCGTCAAACTAGTGAGAGGTAATACAATTTTGGAAAAGCCTATTATGAATCGATGGTAATAACTAGCCAATCCAAGAAAGCTATGGATCTCCAATACATTCTCCGGCCTCTTCCAGTTATGAATAGCATCGATTTTAGAAAGATCAACGAAAATTCTAGCTTCAAAAATAACATGCCCTCAAAACTTCACTAGCCTCTGCCAGAAATGACACTTAGAAAAATTTTCTTTCAATTTATTATTTTGAAATGTCTCCAAAAAAATTCTAGGTGCCTCTTATGCTGCACTTCTGACTTAGAATAAACCAGGATGTCATCGATGAAAACCAGAACAAACTTATCCAAAATATCTCAGAAAACTCTATTTATAAGGTCAACGAAATAAGCTAGGTCATTGGTTAAACAAAAAGGCATCACAAGCCACTCATAAGATCCATATCTAGTATGGAAAGCAGTTAGAGGAATGCTATCCTCTACAACTGTTGGGTGCGTTTTCGCCCCTACCGAGCCAAAAGAAAGGAAGGCACAACCGGACCAACACACCTCTCCAAAACAACGCCGGACCAACACACCCTCCAAAGCCCTGCTGGTCCAACACCACCGAACCAAGTCCCATCCATTCACCACCGAACGAAGCTCTACCGAATCAACCTACCTCCATCCCCTACCGAACCAAGCACCAACTCAACATCGGTCCAAGTACTACCGGATCGAACCCAACACACCTCACCGAACCAACCACCGGACCAACCTCACCATCCCACCACCGGTCCCAGCACTACCGGTCCAAACTGCACTTCCAAGCAATACCGACCCAGAGTGATACCGGGCCAGCTCTATCAGAACAGATCACATCAGCCCAGGCCCGCCAGCAGCTATATACATCCAAGACCCCTGTCCCCAGCCTCACTCTATAAATAGAGGGGCAGGGGTACAACAATGGGGGACAAGTTGGAGAGCTCAAGCACGGAGAGAACTTTCAAACAACTTTCTTTTACTTGTATCAAAGCTTTGTACTTGTAATCAAAACAAGAGAAGAGAAATAACAAATAAAGTGGACGTAGGCACATTCTGGCTGAACCACTATAAATCTGCGTGTCTTTTTACAGTTTAGCCCCCTGCTTTTCATATATTTGCATAAATCACCCAAATCACTAAGAACAACATAAGATCTACTAAATCATACAACTTTGAGGTGTTTGTCCATTTTTTGTGCAAACATTTTTGGTGCTTTCATTGAGAGCTTGAAGACTCGAAGCTTCAGCTTCATCCACTTAAACATTTTTCCTAACAGCATCATCCACCGTTCGGAAAACATGCCTCCCAAGCAGAAAAAAGATGTTAACAAAGGAAAAAACATCGCTTCCAGCAGTCTTCCAGATCCAGCAGTCACGGATCAAGTAAATCGTCCTCCTCTAGCGGCAGTACCGAATGAAGGACAGGCTAATCCGACCACTCCTACCGTAGAACAGCCCGCAGCAATTACTAGGGCAGATCTAGACAGGGTTGTGGTTGAAGTAACTAATCGCTTCACGTCCCAGCAGGAAGCCTTGGTGGACCATCTCATGTCACGCTTAAGGGATGCTGAAGAGTCCAACCGCAACACTGAATCATGGGGCGAGTCCCAGTCTGGAGGGTCTCGGAGACAATAAAGATCTTCCTTCTTCGAAGGAGCTAACGGCAGAAGCAGCCATGGTAGGAGTCGAGATCGAGCACAGCCCGAAGTTAGGCCTGAAGAAACGCTTGGAACCGAACCCCACGGGGGAGGTACAGGGTGGAGGTCAACTGTAGCTGAGCCTGTCATACTGCCTAACCACGGAAACGCCAGTGACCGGGGCCGAGCTAGAGTCCAGCCCGAAGTTGGACCCGAGGAAGTGCTTAGATCAGAACCCAGCAGGGGAAGATCAAGGCAAGGGCCAACTATGGCTGACCCTAGCATGCTCCCAGAAGACCAAAGGCAGCCACCGGAAAATATGAGGAATGATAGACGATACCATCCCTACATATCATCTGGACGGGATCAATTCCACAGAACAGAGCCAAATTCGTTTCTATCTGCTCCAAATTCTGATGAAAGGATGGCACGCTTATTCAGAGAGTGCGTCCAACGAGAGCAAAGAGATCGAGGGATAGGCACTAGGGTAACCAGCCCCTTCGCCCGCAACATCGAAATTGCTATCACCCCCCGAGAATGGAAGATGCCAACAATGGAACCTTACAAAGGAACCTCCGACCCCGTTGTACACTTACAGAGGTACACACAACATATGCTCATGAGTGGAGCGACAGAGGGAGTACTGTGCAAATGCTTTCCGCTCTTCTTAGCAGATCTCGCTACCTCCTGGTTCTGTCATCTACCCCAGGGATCCATCAGCTCGTGGGAAATGTTGAAAGAAAAGTTTATCAGTCAGTTCCGCATCCATGTGGAACAACCTAAGGACGCTTATTCCTTATCCAGCGTCAAACAGAAACCTGGAGAGAAACTGCAGCAATACCTAACCCGGTTCAATGCCGCAGCAGCCGCAGTCCAAGATGCCGATGAGAAGCTTATCCTAATGGCCCTCTGTAGTGGTGTACATCCGGACACTAAATTTGCTAGAAGGTTGAAAAAAGAAAAACCAGCTACTTTACCCGATTTCTTCCATGAGGCTGGGAAATACATGAGGCTTGAGGATGCTGCCGTTGAGGGGCAGTCAGGACAGCAAAATAAGGCAACTCACAGCAACGCCCCTGCTGTGGCAAGGGACGTTCGAAGAAATGATTCCAGAGACAATGTCGGGGGCAAGAAGGGAGAAAAGCGCCTATATCGGCTTGGACCGAGATTCGACACTTACACTCCTTTAAACGAGACTGTCAAAAATATCTTCCTTGCCACCCAAGGCGAAGTTAGATATAAACGCCCACCATACAAGAAGGAATCTGATAACGCGCAGAAGTTTGGAAAATTCTGCCGCTTCCACGAATCTCATGGGCATGATACCAATTAATGCCATCATCTCCGGGATTTGATTGAGGAACACATCAGGAGGAAGAAGCTGGAACGTTATGTAAAAAGTCAGGATAGGACTCCAGCTCCTGCCAATGAAAACCCAAGGCTACCCTCACCGGAGATCGGCAGAGGAAACTGCAACGCTAGCGGCTCTAGTCAAGAGAAGATAGTGGTCTATACCATCTCAGGAGGACCGCACATCGCAGACAAGAGCTGGAAAGATATGGAAAGTCGCTTAGAGACAGTAAAGACTGTGTCAATTCGGTTATAGAAGAACGCCACCCGAAACGGAAAGAAAGTGATGACATCACATTCGGTAAGCGTGACCTGGAAGGAAGGCAGTACCCTCACATGGATCCCATGGTTATCTCTGCCCGGCTCGGTCCCGCCGAAGTTTACCGAATCTTAGTAGACACTGGAAGCTCAGTGAACATCCTGTTCAAACATGCGTTCGACAAAATGAAATTATCAATGAAGGATGTATCTCCCTGCGATAAACCACTACACGGTTTCACTGGAGATGCGAAGATGCCCCTCGGGCAACTAGACCTCTTTGTTGAGATTGGAAGCCATCCCCGCTCCGCTGTACGAAAACAAACGTTTGTGTTGATAGAGAACCATTCGGCCTACAACACCTTCTTAGGAAGGCCATCCCTGTCCGACTTCCAAATTGTCCTAGCCCCATGGTGCCTAAAGATGAAATTTCCAACGGATAATGGAGTAGGGGAAGTAGAAGGAGACCAAGACGTTGCTCAAGACTGCTATGTGACTGAACTTCGCAACAACCACAGGAAGGATAAAGGGAAGGGTGTAGAGGTTGCCCTTTGCATGAAAAGTCTAGAAGCATAACAACTAAAGAAAGCCCCTCCTCTTCGATATACCAGCGACCCTTTCAATGAATTAGACCCCAGGGACAGAGAGGAGGAGGCCACCACCGAGCCTGCAGAGGCTAGGGAGTTTATATCTGTAGACAAGCACGACTCAAGTAGACTATTGAAAATTGGGTCCCAACTAAAAGCAGAATTGAAGGAACAACTCATCGATTTTCTCCGCCATAACTTGGATGTATTCGCATGGTCACACGCTGACATGACCGGAATCTCCCCCGACGTAGCATGTCACGTACTAAACATTGATCCTACCAAGGCGCCCGTAAAACAAAGAAAGAGAAGTATGGGGGTAGAGCGATTGGCAGCCCTCGATGAAGAAGTAAAGAATCTACTCACCAACGACTTCATAAGAGAAGCCATCTACCCGGAATGGATCGCTAACCAGGTGCTGGTAAAGAAGGCTAATGGGAAGTGGCGAACATGCATTGACTTTTCCAACCTAAACGACGCCTGCCTAAAGGATTGCTTCCCACTTCCCCGAATCGACCAACTGGTAGACAGCACAGCCGGGCACGAGCTCTTATCTTTTATGGACGCATACTCAGGATATAACCAAATTCCCATGCATGCTTCCGACCAAGACCACACTAGTTTCATCACCGACCGGGGTTTATACTGCTATAAGGTAATGCCTTTCGGACTTAAAAATGCAGGAGCCACCTACCAGCGCCTCGTCAACAAGATTTTTGCAGGGCTAATAGGGCAAACTATGGAAGTATACATGGATGACATGCTGGTAAAATCAAGGAAAGCCGACGATCACGTAAGCCACCTAGGCGAGATGTTTCAAGTACTTCGCCAGTATGGAATGAAGTTGAATCCTCTAAAATGCTCCTTCGGAGTATCATCAGGAAAGTTCTTAGGATTCATCGCCTATGCCAGGGGAATTGAAGAAAACCCTGAACAAGTCCGAGCGCTAAGGGATATCAAGATACCTTCCACTCGAAAGGAAATGCAAAGCCTGAATGGAAAAGTGGCTGCCCTAAGCCGATTCATCTCCAGGGCAACGGACAAGTGCGTCCCCTTTTTCGAAGCTCTAAAGAAAGACAAAGGAAAGTTCGAATGGACTGACGAATGCTTAACCTCTTTCCTTAACTTAATCGAACACCTCCAGAAACCACCGGTGCTCTCGACTCCAAGCGAAGGCGAAGAATTATACCTATACCTTGCTGTGTCATCTCACGCCCTAAGCGCTGCCTTGGTACGGGAAGACAACCGCACGCAGCGGCCAGTTTACTTCGTCAGCAAGAGGTTTATGGGGGCAGAAGTCAGATATCCTAAACTTGAGAAGCTAGCGTACTGTTTACTAATCACATCACGGAAGCTGCATCACTACTTCCAGTCCCATTCCATCAAAGTTCTGACCGATCAACCACTGAGGCAGGTACTCCATCGTCCCGACACTTCTGGGCGACTACTTAAATGGTGCATTGAACTAAGTCAGTATGATATCACCTATCACCCTCGCACCGCCATCAAGGGACAAGCTATGGCTGATTTCATTGCAGAATTCACTACCAACGAAGATAAGGAGCAATTGGAAATAGCAGAAGATATCAAGTGGAATCTCTTTGTTGATGGTGCATCGAACGAACAAGGCTCGGGGGCAGGTGTGGTAATAATCACTCCCAAGGGAAACAAACTGCACTATGCTATAAGGTTGGAGTTCGTTGCCACCAACAACGATGCAGAATATGAAGCTGTAATAGCCGGACTAGAACTTGCCATAGAAATCGGAGCCCATTCTTTGTGTCTTCACAGCGATTCTCAACTTATTGTTAATAAAATACTAGGAGAATTCCAAGCTCGAGAAGAACGACTCATAGCATATTTAAAGAAGACCAAGTTACTTCTCAGCCGATTGGACCACTACTTAGTCAAACACATCCCTCGGGAAGAGAACCAAGAGGCCGACGAATTGGCGAAGCAAGCAAGTGTAAGAGACATCGCCATCTTCGGGGCAGTAACCATCTCAAAGCAACTGGCCCCAAGTTTTGAGCAAGTGAATCTGATAGCTGCAACCGAGAAAGCAACTTGGATGACTCCCATCCAAGACTACCTACAAAGTGGCATGCTACCCAACGGGCGTAACGAAGTCAAGAAAATCTTGAGGAAAGCATCCCGCTACACAATACAAGAAGACATCCTCTATCGACGCGGATTCTCTAACCCGTTATTAAGGTGTGTCGCTGGAAGGGAAGCCAAGAAAATCTTATTCAACATCCATCAGGGAAGCTGCGGAGATCACACCGGAGGGCAAACATTAGCAAAAAAGATACTCCGATATGGATATTTCTGGCCCACCTTAAGCAAGGACGCCTTGGATTTCGTCAAAAAGTGTGACAGATGTCAGAAGTTCGCTAAGATTCCGCGGCTACCAACGACTGAGATTACTCAAATGACCAGCCCTTGGCCCTTCGCAATATGGGGAATTGACTTAATCGGCGAGCTACCAATGGGCCGAGGCGGGGCCAAATATGCTATAGTGGCAGTCGACTATTTCACCAAATGGGTGGAAGCGGAACCTCTGAATAAAGTATCTTCAGCAAAAGTTATTAACTTCTTGATCAAAAATGTTCTGTGCAGGTACAGAGTCCCACTAAAAATCATATCAGACAATGGACTTCAGTTTGACAGCGAGGAATTCGCCAACTGGTGCCAAGAGCATGGAATTCACAAAAGCTTCTCATCCGTAGCGTATCCCTAGGCAAACGGACAAGTCGAAGCCGTCAACAAAATTCTGAAAACTCTAATAAAAAAGAAGCTCGAAAAGTCAAAGGGCGCTTGGGTGGATGAACTTCCTACGGCACTCTGGGCCTATCGCACATCTTTCAGAACATCAACGGGGCACACTCCTTTCTCTTTGGCATACGGATCGGAGGCTATGCTCCCAGTTGAAACCATTGTGCCTTCCCACCGTAGGATCCACTATAACCCAGAAGAGAACGAAGAACTCCTTCACATGTCTTTGGATCTAGTTGAGGAGAGAAGAAATGATGCAGTCCTTAAAGCAGCAGCCCACAAACAAAAAGTGGCAGCACAATACAACTCCAAAGTCAAGCATCGTACCTTACAAGAAGGAGATCTTGTCCTCAAGCGAATCTTCCCTCGTCCCGGAGCACTAGATCCAATCTGGGATGGACCATATGTAATTCATAAAGATCTCCGCAATGGAGCTTATATTTTGTCAACAGTGGACGGAGAGGTGTTCCAGAGGGCATGGAACATCCAACACCTCCGTCGATACTTTTCTTAACTTGTACTGCCCATATGAAGTGAATTAACAAAGAGAATCAGTGGACGTAGGCCTTTTCGTGCCGAACCACTTTAAAAAAACCCTGTCTCTTTTTTAACTTGTTCCTTTATATCTTGGCTGCTTGTTAACTTTATCCTTTTCTGTTGAACAAAATCCTATGCGTATAGCATTTCCACCCGAAGCAATCCACAACGCAACTTCACCTGGACAAGACCTAACAGGTACTATGCGAATCTATGCCCTCGCCAATGAGACACTTTTACCCCGGTATCCCTCTGCTGCGGGTTAACTCATTGCTCGCGACGGCCCTTAAAGCCAACTGTATTGAGCCGATTATAAGCCACCGGGAAGGCCGACTATAGCCGAGGCAGCTCATTACGGCGTTCGGCTCGCCGGCAACTATGAACCGATTATAAGCCCCAACATAAGGTGTGGCCAGCCAGGGGCAGTTCACGGTTGACGATCGACACCCACGCTAGCCGGCCACAGTAAATCGAATAATACCCACGATTACGGGCCATAATGGCCCGGGTAGTTACTATGCGCGATCTCGGCTCCGATGTGTCTTAAGTGCGGCTGTGGTAAAAAATAATTAACTCCCCGCGGAGGCGTAAGATGGGTGACAAATGTCTCCAAGACCCACAGCTAGGGAAAGTGACTACAAAGCCCGTTTGCCACGAACTTAAGCACATCGAAGGCCTTCTATGATTGGAAGTTTTACTATTTCACATATTTCAATTTTACTTAAAGAACTTTTCTCCTATCCTCTGTAACAATCCCTGAAGTGCAGGACACAAAACAGGAGACACTCACTAATAGAAGCCGATACTCACAGCAGGACACTGGACCGCATCCCTTACTCGGTCACACAGGATATTCAAAGCTGCCATCTACAAGCAAAATATAAAGGGCGGTATTTCCTTCTTTCATATATGCCTATAATTTGTTCACACCTCACGCTAACACTGCAAGTCATGAAATTATGTTTTAAACAAGAACCTGACATCAAACACAATTCAAGAATATGCATAGCTATATTTCTTATGCAACATGTCAAAATAGCGAAAACATTCAAAAGACGACTAAATCAGCTTAAGTTAAAGAATTACACATCAAGAATAGAGCTATTTATTACAAGTGGCAAGAATTACAACCTAAAAGTTACTTTACTGTTTCAAGACTAACATATACAGCCATGTCAAGTCCACAAAAAGAATTTCCAGGTCTAATCAGGGAGCCGGCTGCATTGGAGTCTTGTCCTTGTCCTATTGCCCACCTGACTGGTCAGAAAAGGAAATCATTAGTGATAAGCAACAGAGTTAACAAAAGAAGAAACTAATGAAGAAGAGGTTACCAGCAACTTCCCCTTGATCGTCTTGGTCGTCATCCCCTACTTCCACACCTGCCTCCTCAACCGCGAACAACCGCATCCCCTCTTTCACCGCTGTCTTCTCCTCCTTGGTAAACTGAGCGGTGACCACATCCATCCTAAAGGCCGCTCCACCCTCCTTATCCGCCTCAGCCTTGGCCTCCTCTAGAGCCCTGAGGTAAATCCTAGCCATAACCCGGGGGTAGTCGTCCATCCAAGATAAGCTGCCCTGCTTCCTAGTGCGAAAGTACATATCCTGCAGCATATCATCCATCATCCCCTCATTCTCCTCAAACTCCCTCATACGAGCCTCAGAGACCGATAGCCTTGCAATGGCAGCATCCCTCTCTCCAGTCGGTATCGCGAGCAGTCAGCCTGAAGGGACCTTCTCATCGCCTCCATCTCCTCCTTTAGCCTGACCTGAGCAAGCTCTGCGGCTTCAAGCTTCCCCGACAGCTCCTCTACCTGCTCAAGATCCGCCCTCCGAACCTCGTCCACTGTCGAGATGGCCATACTTATCTGCTCCTTGCAGGCAGCCTCCATCTTCCGCAATTCCGCCTTACTAGCCTCCTCCATAGTCTTCCTCAACCGCCCGGAGGCAGCCTCATGCTGAGAAATCTGAATGGCCTGATTAGCCAGCTGTTTGGCCTGATCCGAAACCATCAATCGTAGTCGGATGTTGGCACTCCCAATCTCCTCTCCAGCCTTAACTAGCCGGGCATGATGCCCCATCAGCTTCCTAGTCTCCTCCGCCACCCGATCAATATTAGCCTTGGCCTCGTCTCCCATGGTAACTATCCGAGTAGTAAGTAAATCGAGGTCTAAGGACTTAGCCTCATCAAGCACCCGTACCATGGGATTGCGGGGAAGAAGGTGCTCACCGGTAACCTCATCAAAGGTAATATCATGGGAACTTGGATCCAGATCAGGATGACCCACAAATGGATTACGAGCCAAGCCAGGACGATCAATCTGAGTAACGGTAGGATTTTCAAACGGGTGCGGAGAGAGTGCGAACTCAGTATCCTCCTCCGTAATATCATGAAGAGGCTGAACTGGGGGCTGAGGACCAAGTGAGGATTCGGATAAGGGATGACTCCTCTTTCTCTTTTGAATACCCTCTTCAATAACCCCGAGAAGAGGACGGTAGCCGACTACATCCCCGGAACGGTGGGTCGAAGGCTTCGGCTTGGCGGAAGCTTTGGAGAGCTTGTATTGTTCGAGCCTGTGCCGAAGATCTGAGGCCTTGGTCATTTTACCTTTAGATATGTAAGAAAGCTGAGTACCCAAGCATTAAGAGGCGGGATGGCACCACACATACAGTGGTATCTGCTGTAGGCAAAGTACCCTTCGGGAGGGTCATATGCATAACTTCTCTCCCTGGCAACAGCATGCGCGCCCTATCAATTCCAAAGGAACGGGAGATGACATCAAGCTGCTCTTCCTTAAAGGGAGCTGGGAAAACAATCGGGCGGGGAGTTCAGAAGCTCCTGAGGGCCGTACCCGTCCACTAATGATCTCGGGGTAGATCCGTGACGTTCCGGTACTGGCTGAGCAGGGGGCACTGCGGAAGATTCTCCTTCGCCCTGGGACTTCTTTTTATCTGATCGAGTTTCTGCTTTGCGAGACATTATCTACAACATTGGAAAAACATGTTGTTAAAACAGAGAATATAAACAAGCAAGTACATGTAGTCCGGAATTCTGATCGTGATATAAAAAAAAATTAAAAAACCCAGAGTGCAAGTTCATTCGGCACCCAGAGTACACGTTCGTTCGGCATTCCAACTCGCGAACACATTCGGCAATCGTACTCCACCATTCATTCGGTGCTTAGAAACCCAAAGCTCATTCGGTAGTGCAGTATAAAAGTTCATCCGGCAGTAAAAGGGTCTCACCTGGTTTGGCTAACACAGCTGATTCGGCAAAGGGTAGGAATTTTGATTCGGTAATCAGTCGGTTCGGCTATCTCAGACGGTAAGGAAACAAGGGTGGCATAGCTCCGATATTTATAGGCAAGGAAGAGGCCACCGAACCAATCCATTCGGCACGCAGGACCGAACAAGGACGACCAGGCTTAAACAAAGTAAGCTATATGCCAGCATATACCTCACTTTGGGGGGCAAATGTTGGGTGCGTTTTCGCCCCTACCGAGCCAAAAGAAAGGAAGGCACAACCGGACCAACACACCTCTCCAAAACAATGCCGGACCAACACACCCTCCAAAGCCCTGCCGGTCCAACACCACCGAACCAAGTCCCATCCATTCACCACCGAACGAAGCTCTACTGAATCAACCTACCTCCATCCCCTACCGAACCAAGCACCAACTCAACACCGGTCCAAGTACTACCGGATCAAACCCAACACACCTTACCGAACCAACCACCGGACCAACCTCACCATCCCACCACCGGTCCAAGCACTACCGGTCCAAACTGCACTTCCAAGCAATACCGACCCAGAGTGATACCGGGCCAGCTCTGTCAGAACAGATCACATCAGCCCAGGCCCGCCAGCAGCTATATACATCCAAGACCCCTGTCCCCAGCCTCACTCTATAAATAGAGGGGCAGGGGTACAACAATGGGGGACAAGTTGGAGAGCTCAAGCACGGAGAGAACTTTCAAACAACTTTCTTTTACTTGTATCAAAGCTTTGTACTTGTAATCAAAACAAGAGAAGAGAATTAACATATAAAGTGGACGTAGGCACATTCTGGCTGAACCACTATAAATCTGCGTGTCTTTTTACAGTTTAGTCCCCCTGCTTTTCATATATTTGCATAAATCACCCAAATCACTAAGAACAACATAAGATCTACTAAATCATACAACTTTGAGGTGTTTGTCCATTTTTTGAGCAAACAACAACATTAAGCTGATGAAAATCGGTCGCTAAGTCCAATTGAGAAAAGACCCTAGTGCAAAAATGCCTATCAAACAAAACATTTATTCTAGGAAAAGGGTATTTATTCTTTATCGTGAGCTCGTTAATCTTACAATAATCTATGCAAAGCCTAAGAGTTCCATCTGTCTTCTTAACAAACACCATAGTAGGGCCCCATGGGAAGAACTAGACTGAATAAATTGTTCTGCTTCTAACTCAGAGAATTGCTTCCTTAATTCATCATTCTCTTTTGCCAATATCCTTGTGGGAGGATGCCTCACCAGTTGAGCACCAAGAATCAAATCAATTCTAAATTTGATTAGGCCACTTGGGAGGTAATCTGGAAACGGGTTCAAAGACATGAAGAAACTCACATACAATAGGAATGTGTTCTATATCCTCATCTTCTTGAGAGTCAAAAGAAAATAAAGAAACCTCTGAATTCGAATTGATATCACGAAGAGTTACTAAAATTTGGTCTGCTAAATCGGGATGCTTAAGATGGATAGTTCTTTCAGGATATAGGATATGAGCTTCGTATTTACTAAGCCAATCCATTCCCAAAATCATTATGAAGCCAAGATATTGAATTACATGCAAATCCACAAAGGAAGAATATATGCATAACACAAGCTTGACATTTCTACAAAGCATACTAAGAGTTGCAGACCCACCAATAAGGTTCCCAATCCTTAGTGAAGTAACCAAGCACACAACATCCAAAGAGAAGGTATCATCAAGCACTTTCGATATGAATGAGTGAAAAGCTCCCGTATCAAAAAGGACTTGAATTGGATTATTCTGAAATAGATTAGTACCCTCCAAGATAGAATAAAATATACCTCTGTGCTGACCAAATCCACGGGAAGACTCCATAGCATTCAACCTTCCTTTATTCTGCCTTTTAGCTGCTCTAGGACAAGAAGTAATAAGATGTCCCTCCTTCTTACAATAACGACAAATAACAGGCTTTGTACAACTTTTAATAAAGTGCTTCTTGGAACCCCAATTTTAACATTCCCAATGATTTGGCTGAGTTCCTTGGAATAATGTTCCTTGCTTTTTAGCTTTCTTGTTGGAGTTAAAAGACTTAGACTTGTTAACAGGACGCTTCTTCTTCTGATTGAAGCTTCGCTTCACACCTACAGCCTATCTCTTTTGCTTCTTCAAGTCTGAGTGCGGTATCGACTAGCTTTTCAAAAGATGCCTCCAACTTCAAAAGTAAAGCCTTCTTAAGATTCTTCTTCAATCCATATACAAATTTTTGATTTTTCTTCAACGGGGTGTTAATATGCTTGACCCCAGACTTAGACAGTGCCTTGAAAGATGCCACATACTCCATTACCGAAGAATTCTCTTATTTGGGATCTATAAATCACCGAGCTAATATTGCCTTCTCAACCTCAGGCTGAAACTTCATCTCAAACCTTTTGTGGAACTGTTCCTAAGTAAGCTTCGCTTTCTCCACCTTGGCTATCAACAACTGTACCAATCCAACGCTCACTCCTAGAGGTGACTCGAAGCCACCTAAAATCTATCTACATCCGAGAGGCCTTTGTGAGAAAAGATACGCTTACATGTTCTAAGCCAAGCCAGGACTTCCATAACTCCTTCGTGCCTTTAAATGGTTTCCTCCTAAACGAGCAAAACCACATACATGCGAAGCTCGACTTGCGGGGAGGACAATCAAAAGCAGGACAATAAGATTGGGCATTCTTCACTAGTTTCATATGTTGTTTGGTAGAAATAAATACTCCGTCCTGGCTGGGACCACTGGATTGTCCAGCATCAGAACGTGTAGCTCTACCACTATCACACTTCTACTAAAGTTAGGATTAGATAAATGATTACTCAAAGATAGAATCATATAAGCATGTTCACAAGGTATTTCTAATAAGACAAAATCCTAGTATTCTGGCCAAAATCCTAAGGATGGTCTCTAAGTCACACCTAGGATAAGGTTTTCGTCTGTAATATCATATATTGTCCTAAGTCCTGCTCTGATACCAAGCTTTAGTGCCCCACCTTTAGACCCATATTAACAAAGGATATTAGTAAGTAATATCGTCTGCTAATGGGAGAATAAGGAGGTTAGGTGCAACCATTCGTAGCATAACTTTGGGCGAGTATCAATACGTTGAATTATGTGACTAATTTTTTTTCCCTTTTCCTTACGAGAAGGGATTCGACGTATACGATCCAGTGTAAAATAATAATATAGCGGGTTAACATAATTCAGAATAATATAAAATATCACAAACATGAAATCACAAAGTATAGCAAATAAGATGTCCCTTTTGATCGATTGTTCCAATTTTCGATTCCGACGATTTATAATTTTGAGATATAACTGACTGAAACTATCACATGCACACAATCAATCACTGGCATAACAAATAGATGAGATTAACATGGTTGATTTCAATAGACAGTAAGTAGTAAACTACTGGTAGAGAAAACAATATACAGAAGTACTGATAGAGTCCAAACTGAGATCAAATCTAACAAATTTCCCTACCATTCAAATTAGCATACACATGCATAAGAATTAGAACTAGAAGTGTCAGAATACTCACCTATGGGATAAGAAATGAGTTTGCTTACTGTTTTGAGCCTATGCATAACTCCTTTCAAATGATGCTCCTAAAGTTCTTAGAAATTGACCTAAAAATAATTTCAATTGCAAAGAGAACTGAAAATGAGGAACTATAAGATTTGTCAAAGATCAGTATAGATTACCTAAGAATATACACTCTAGTAATTAGTGATTTTTTCTTTAATTAGGAGTTTTTGGGAGAGTTAATCTAGGGTTTTGAGAAAGAGGGAAGAATAAGGTTTACTGTAAGAATGAGAAGTGTTATCTAGCCTTTTAACCAGGCCATATTCAGACAGATTGGACAAGTCGAGCATGGACTTATCAAGGCAGGAAGTCTAGATAGATAGCCTAAGAGTCCAGAAAACAAGCACAAATAAATTTGTAAGGCCAGTGCTAGAACAACCCAAGCCAAAAGGACCAAGAAACCATCTAAGTGATGGATCGGTATCGACCCGTACTTTCCTTCCCAACCATGCTCATTTTCTGCCTACTAGTCCTACTCAATGCCAATAGCCTATTTCTAATGTCGTTTTGTTGATCCTATGTTGTTTTCCATCAATCTCCATAAACCTTAAAGCCGCAACTCTGTTCTTCCACAACTCCATCATTTGGACTTCGAAATAAGCTAATATTGGTGCAAACAACTATGGAATCACGAAGCTAACAACAAGACGAGTCAAGATAAAAACTTGAATACAACTAATATGGCCATCTTAGGGATTGGTACCGACCCTTACCTATAGATCAGCACCGACCCCTACTTCCTAATGATGTGGCACCTACTTTAGTGGGAGAATTGGTCTAAATCTTGAGTAATGGATTAGAGATATTTTGTACGAGATTTTAGGCTCCTTAGCTCTATAAATAGGAGGGTACGGCTAATTTTTTAGGAACTTTTGGCTCTAGTTCTCCCCGACTCTATATTTTTGTAATTTTGAAAATGTAAGTGTCGGAGTTATACTGACCTCGAAGAATTTATGCCTCTAAGTCAAATGTAAGCAATAAAATCTTAAAGTGGACGTAGGCCTTGCTTTATCGAGCAAATATGTCTTGGTTATTTCTCATTTTCATTTACATTTCTCTATATTCAATTCCTACATATACTTCTGGGTGTTTGTGTCATTTTTGTTTCAAACATTTTGGTGCTTTCATTGAGAACCTTGATTCTCAGGCTATTTGGATCCTTCATCTACTATTGGATTTTCCATTTCCAAAAGATAGATCCAATTTCTCTACCTTTTAATTCTACAACTCAGATTTGTAAAGATTTACAAGAAGCATTCTGCCATGGCTCCCTCAAAAAGAGAACATTCTACCAATTATAAAGCTACTACTGAAGTTGAGAATAAGAATCCTCATCATAGAGATGAAGTTGTCCAACTAATTCAATCGAAGATTTAGACCCCAATTGACGTCTTGACCAGAACGAGGATGGATAGGATGATGAAGCAGATGTAAGATAGCTTCAAGGCTAGACAGAATGAAATGAATCAAATGATGCAGCTGAGCCTGAGATTACTACATGAGCTAACTCAAAACAGCCGTAGAAGGATTAGAAGGGATTCTAGTTCTTCATCTTAAAGTTCCCCATCATCCAAGCAGAGACGGAGGGACAAGAAGTAGAAGAGCACTCAGAATGTCATTGAAACATCTTACCAAGGAAAAGGATGAGCCCCAGGCTCAAGTTTGAGGACCAGTACCGACCAAAGGATACAGGTCGATATTGAACCCTCTTATGGTGGGCCCAGAGCCCATCTTTTGGAAGGCGGCATGAATTTGGCTTTAGGATGCGCTACTAGATTAGAACATAGAGAATCGTGATGCTGCTGATGCTATTGCTCACGCGATTCAAACAGGAGGACTGCTGGATGAATGGATCTCCCGAAGACTGGAGAACCTAGATTTCAAGAGCCAAACGAAGAGCGTTCACTGGGCCGAACACTCGGGGCAGAGCCCGATTACCGTCGTTCAATCAAATCTGTTGACCCGGAAAACCTGGAGGATATGATTAGAAAACTTGTTAGTGAGAATCATTTTAGGGGTAATGATAATAGGGTAGCTCTTTAAGTCGAAATCCGTTTACAGAGAACATTCTACGTGGGAGATAATCCCAGAGGTTCACAATGCTAACTATGTCATTGTATGGAGGAACGACGGATCCTAGGCAACACTTGATGAGATATAAATCACATATGGATTCAGGTAGAGCTTCCGATGCCATGAAATGCCACTGTTTTCCATTTTTCTTAAACGGGGTAGCTACGATGTGGTTCACTCAACTTTCACCGAGGTCCATATCTTCTTTCACTGAGTCATCGAAGAATCTTTTAAAACAATTCCGTTTACATACTGCATGTCTAAAGCATGTGATGTCTTTATCAAACCTCTTCCAAGCTAAGGGAGAGTCATTAAAGGATTTCTTGAATCGATTCCAAATAGCCGTGATAGAAATTACAGATCCCAAGGATGACATAGTGCTGATGGCATTAATCAAAGAGATTCATCCCAATATGGAGTTGTTACACTAGAAATTAACCTTCCGGTTAGGACTAAGGACCCCTGGACAAGCAAGAAAGCTAAAAGCACAACTCAAACCTCTCGGAACTTCCGAAGGGATGCAACTGTTGAAGTTCACTAACCTAAAACCTTACGAAAGGTCAAAAGGTTCCGCCTCCAGTATCCAAGGAATTCAAAGGAGAAGAAAGAGTCAAAGCAAGTAAAAGCCACTATTTAATGACCTTTTTGAAAGCATGCCGAACCTTCCAAACAGGTTGTGAAATATACAAGACATCTTTCAACAATGCCGAAATGTTTGTAATGGAGACAGTGATCATGAATCAGCACCAAGCAAAGAAGCATCCTTCCAACAAGACCGGAAGGTTCATGGCAGCATAAGTAAGTAAAACCCTTCGGCTACATCGAAAGGTTTGCACTGTGCATAAAGGGTGACCTTCCGGCTCAACCGAAGGCATAAAGCCGAAAGGAGGGCCCGCCTACATCTATAAATAGGACCCAAAGGCCCCGATTTTGGGACCGATTTTTTCTCTCCCACCTCATTATTAGAATATGAAAGGAAATGTGTAGTAACCCTAATCAGGAATAGATTTGGGGATTTGTAAAAGATAATATTGAATAATAAAAGGGGAAGTTTCACATTTTGTTTCTCTTATTATCTAGTTTAATTCTTCATTATATTGATTCATATTTCTAGGATTTACTAGATTAAGAGGTTCATGCTGACAGGGTCGGAAATATATTTGATCAAGTTGTAACTTCGACCCTTAGAAGTCATCAATTTTTCTACTCCAACCTTCCGGTGAAGACTACAGCTGATCTAAATTAATAAGAGTGGTAACCCTTCGGAGTCATTGGTTCTCGGAGATGGATTCATCAACTAAGTTGGTTGGTACTTCTATATTTACAATACCAAAACCTTCCGTTGTTGTTACCTGAGTAATCAAACCTTTCAGTGAAGTCTGAATTCAGGAGAATAAAGTTTAATCCAATAGTAGACATTCCCATACATTTCGAAAAATCCCAACCAGTCTTCAAATAGGAAGTTAAACGTTTCGGTAAGGGCGAAAGCCTTTATACATCATCCAAGGACTTGCTATTTATACTACCGCTAATAAGATCAATTATCCCAAACCTTTTGAAAGCACTAAAGATCAACTTGAAAGGGATAAGACCGGTAAGTAATCATATGTAACACAAAGGAAAGCTTTATATGACACCTTGAAAGATCTCTCGAAGTCAAAAGTTCTTTATCTAGAAGACCGGTTTTACCAACCACACCAAAAGATTTAGGTCGAAAATTAGCAATCATTGGATTAAAGTATCTCTCGGGGTGTTAACCATAAATTTGGTTAACATTTTTGGCGCTAGAAGGAGAGCTGAACCTCCGACCTTGTGGTTAACTACCACATTTCCTACCTTGGCACTCTCTTAGGACTCGTTAACTTCATTTTTTGAACCGGAAAGGTTTTACTTTGGATATAAGACTTACAATCCATTTGAATACAATAAAAAAGATAAGGTATGGATTCAGTACTCAAAGCAAAAGAAAGCTTTTGCAGGGAAAGATCAATTCAAGGATCAACAGAACCTCTGGATGTAGGTCCTAATTATCGAATAAATTATAGCCAGCCCTTACTTGAAGAGTAAACCCTTTGCTTTTGAGCTTTACAAGACATTAAGAGGGAAAATGGGATTTATCCTATAATTCATGAAAATGGCATCTCAATTAGGTCAGTTCGAAACTAGTCCCAACCTTTGCTCCAGAAAAAGAAAGTTCAAGGAGAGAGGATACATTTTGACAAATGAGAGGGACCATCCATTTGTATTCCTTTGGAACTGCCTTTGAAAAAGAAATGATAAAGGGTTTTGACAATCCTACACATAAATGGAATAAGATTATAAGTGAGTCCACCACTCAAGGAAAATCCATGGATGCATAGAAGAGTTCATAATTAAAGGACTAAGGGTAGTAGATGAATCGCCAAATGAGAATATAAAGATTACTAGGAAAATTTCCAACTGAAATCTTAAGAGTAAAGGAAAAACCCTTGGAAGAGAACCGACTAATAATGAGAAGAAAACTTGCCTTCCAGGTTGAGTACATAAACTGTGCCAAAAAGAATATCAGATGTCAAAAAAAATGTGTGATCCTACTACCATGGCCGAAAATGGCTACATCCAAACCAAGAGAGAAGCTGGGTTGAAAGCCTTCTCAGAAAAAGAAGTTAGAATGTGAGAAGAATCTTTAAAAAAAATTTATGTTGCAAATTTTGCCTGATCAAAGGACATGAAATAAATCGATGGTCCTGCACCTCCTAGAACAAGAAAAACTCAAGTAGTTCGTAAAGGATTGAATGGACCGAAGAATAAAGACTCTATTATCAAAATAAGAAAATTCTATATGGTCGGGAGTGAAATTCTCCTTAAACTTTGGACTACGTAAAATGGTAGGCTACCGATAATGGTAGAACGCCCTTGGTCGCGCCAAGATGGCTAGGTCAGGGCACCTCTTGCACTAGTACAAAACTGGTCATTTGTGTCGGTTGTGTAACCCCTGTTGTGTCGGTTGTACAACCGACTCAAATGAAGACGACACAAAAGACATTTTTCTGTTGTGTCGGTTGTACAACCGACACAAATATCAATTATTTGTGTCGGTTGGTAATAGAGAACCGACACAAATCAGCTTGTATAGTGAAGCAAACAGCCGTTTATTGTGTCGGTCCTTTAAGAAAAACCGACACAACTGTTGCTTGTTTTGTGTCGGTTCCTTATTGACGACCGACACAAATGATTGATATTTGTGTCGGTTATGTTTGTTTTTTCAACCGACACAATTGATATGCAGTTGTATCGGTTCCCTTTGAAGTAACAACCGACACAAGTTATATCTGAAGCAAAAAAAATATATTATTACAGTTTAAGATTATAAAAACAGTATGAAATTGAATTTTAATTTTTTATAAACGAACGTTACTATGAACTGATTGAACAAAAAATATAATTATATTATCCATCAACATAATTCTTGTTTACAGAACAAAATAGAATATAATCTATCACAAACATAACGTACATAACAAAATACCAACGTACGTTACAAAAGATCAGCGTACACAACAAAAAACAACTACATCCAATTATACATGATATAACTAGCTAAATTCTCTCGAACCTCGTCTATCTCTTGTTGGTTATAAGAACCGTCTCATACAAAGTCCTGCAATTAAGAGAATTGTTATACAAAAGACAATAATTAAGTCAGGAATGCTCTGCATAAAAGAATCTGAGAGTGTAATTCAAACAGTTGTGCCGGTCTTTAATAAGATAAGAAAATAGTCACATTAGTAGAGACGATGTACAAAAAGTCAACTATGCAAAAAGGTGCATGATTAAATGAAATAGTTAATCGTACGTATAAAGTAAAAGAAGTTGCATAGTTAGAATGCAGTAAAATATCAGACTCGCAACACAAGTGGCGCCAAGTGCACAGCAGTTCAAACAGCATTTGCAATGCTATGCAATATCAAAATAATAATCAGAACACAAAGGAACTGAGCAGTTAATTGTGCCAACATGATGTAGCAACATCATCGCTGCAAAGAACTTCAGAGAGGTGAAAGCCGAAAAGCACATATTCCCTTGAAAATGAAATTAACTTATGTACCTGAAGCAGTATATGCCTAATGCACTGGTGATGTCATGAATGTAAAAGGTAGTATGATTGGCCTTTTATATGTTTTTCTGATATGTAATAAATTAAAATTACTAAATGAAGGTCCTTTAAAATCACTTGAGATGGCACTGAATAAGAGAATAAAAAAGAAAGTGAGCAATTATGTGTGATGTAGTGATTTAAGGACATCAAACTAACAAAATTGATGTTAAAACAATGAATATTTATTAAGAATTCTAAAACAAAACAAAGGCGAATAGAAATTTCTTCATTCCTTATTCCACCACTGTAAAATGTAAATATTCTTAGCTTATAACAATTCACTGAAAATTCACTGACACTTTATTTCTTCCACAAAGCCTATGCTAGGAGAAACTATTTTCTTTCCCACTACAGCACCACTTATTTTAATATTCTATAATTTATTAAATTTAGTTTTATTCTATCTTAGGGTGCGCAAGACTTACAGATCTGTTTTTGAGTAAGGATGGAATTTAGAACTTAATCATATACATGTACAGCAAACCTGCATAATATAACTATTTTCTTAAGATGTATGTTTACTCCTACCACTTATTTTAATATTCCATAATTTATTGAATTATAGTTTTATTCTATCTTAAGGTGCGCAAGAATTACAGATCTGTTCTGAGTAAGGATAGAATTCAAAACTTAATCATAAACATGCAACTATATTGTAAATGACGTGTAGCGACAATGCGTTACACCCATTGTATGTGCCCCTACACGTCATTTACAAAATGAGCATCAGCATCTCTTGAGCATTGCTCTTAGAAATTACTTGAGCAAATAGGGAAGCTTGAGAAAGTATAAAAAGAATGAAGCATTAATATATATCACCTAGGAGAGTTCCAAGATCAAGAACATCTAATCCTTTAGTCTTAAAATAAGCAAGTGCTTGATTCCATGAGATGGAAGGAGAAGGTAGATCGACAAGTTTCACATTAGATCTCAACCCATCACGTCTTCCTGTAAATACTGGGTACTTGGGTGCACCAGCCTACATAAATTACACAGCGTAGTGTTATTATTATTTGTACAACTTGAAAAAAAAAGAAGGAACATTTGTTGGTAAAAGCAAAACAGTACATACTAGTCCAACAGCATCTCTGGTAGCAAGATTGAGAATGTCAGCACAGGAGACAACACCTGGACATCTTATTTCAAGAACTCGTTTGATTCTATCGATAACATCAAACGCTCTAAGCCCTGCATTTTGTGGTGCTTCCTTCTCCGTTCCTTCTCCATCAAGTAGAATCGATGCATCACAACCCTGTAATGCAACCAAAATATCAGTTATGTTATACATTTACAAATCTTAAGTTTTAGCTGAAAAAGACAACCTGGAAATTGCATTTTAGTTGCTTACAGTGACAAAGCAGTCGGAGTAGAGTAGGCGAAGGAGAGCAGGAGTGATGGAAGGGTCTTTTTTCCAAGCTAAAGTGACTTGATGAAGTATGAATTGTTCTGCATATGTGCATGTTTTGTTCACTTTGTAGTAGTGAAGCACTAAGCGTTTTAGTGGTAACGTCCTGTTCCCAGGAACTTGCGCTTTTGATATTTGTATCAGTGCACTCACAAGTATTACTATAGATACCAGTATTGTCCACTGCTTCATCATTTTTTAACTTGTTTGATGAAGTTGGATTGTGATTTTTTGTGGAGGAATTTTGTGTCTTTATATACAGTTGTGTCAGTGGAGCGATGATGTGAGTGAGTGTAGAGATTTTGACTTTTGAGGGATCCGATAAGAGTGATAGTTGAATGCAATATAACAGAACAAATGTTCTTTTTAAAATCCCTGAATCTCAAAATACTCTGCCTTCAACTTAGAAAGTTTCAATCAGGGATAGTTTCATAAACAGAACAACATTACTTCCTGTGTGATATATACCAATCCATATAACATAAGGTGTGAATTTAAGATGAAATCTCAAACTTATTTCCTCAAACATATTATAGATTGAACCAAGCATCTATATACCAAACACTATCTATATCCCCAATTGAGCCTGTAATTTATTTTAACATTTTCTTAACTGTTAATGCATATACCATCCCATGCTTTTGAACATGCATAAATTATTTTAGATCATTCATCTACTATATGTATATAATGTTTAGGAGATGCACTTCACAGAAAAACAATGGGAAGTTTTAGTGCAATTCATCCCACAATATCAGAGTTAAATCTATCCTTACAAGGAAATTGGGTAACACGTATAAAACTATAACAAAATTAAGTGGTAGAATCAAAAGACGTGATTAGCATATGTTTACCTGTGAACAAGCAATACATGAGAAGAACATAATATTCATCAATGAGAGGAACCCTGTAACAATAACAGACAAGAAATTGTCCTAAGTTTAAATAAGGAGAACATAAATGTAATGAAATTTTGTGAAAGTCTGCTTTATGGTTTTTCAAATAATCTACTCACTTACGATAGCTATGAGTCTATGACACACAAAACAACAAACAATCTAGTTAGTTGTAGTACTAATTATATGCATCCGTATGCATAAATTCAAAGGTAACCAAATGTCATCCGTATGCTGTATTATGAGTCACAAGAATATTTATCCTTCCAACCAAACAGAGGTTTAATTTGTAAAGTAGAGCCTTGAATATGTTGTGAGAAATACTTTTTCAATACATGATGATATTGTTAGTTTCGTTTTGTTGTTTTTGTATTCTGCAATTGATATGAATGTATGAAACCATTTTTATATCGAGACAAAAAAATAAATAAAATTGATGTAGTCAATATTTCAATACAAATTTAACATACCATTACAGTTCTTTCCTTATGAATATCATTTGTCATCTGTGCATCAGTAGAAAAACAACATGATATACCAAAAATGTATAAAAAGAAATCACTATGGTCGCAACAGTTGGTGATTTTCCATCACCACACATTTAAGTCTTACCAGCTTCTTATAACCCTTAATCTCCTCTCCAGTAAATCCAGGTGGAGTGGTCCCCTGATGTCGCTCTAAACTAGGCAGATCATTAGCAGATTTATATGTAAGAGTGTTATAGAACATTAATAAATATCAAACAAGAGAGAAGTTTTATCAGTCTTACCTACATGTAGAAGTATATCCTTCTTTTCTAGTATAGTTGATTTGCGATGCATAGCCAATTGGCAAGCAGCTATTTCTATTCGTGACTACAGTACAAGAATGAGACTGGTGCCTTAACTTAAAAATTAAGGAACCATGTTCATCTCCTTCATTTTCAACTGGTGCCTTAACTTAAAACTAACCTTGAAAAACGGTTTTGCTGTCAAATATTTTCCAAACAAAAAAAGAACGTACTTAACTTTTTTAACTTAAAACTAAATATATATCACAATAAAAATAAAAAAAATACATGCATCATTTAAAACCGAACATAAAAATATTATAAGTTCAAGATTTGTTGTTTAGTGCTAAGCTATTGCTATTTTACTAGTATTACGCCACCTAATATATAATGGGCATTTCTTAGCTCCAGACCACCATTGGTTCAAACAAAATAAATAAATAAATTGTGACTAACTAGTAGGATGTTGTAAGATATAATAACACTACGCCATAAATGACCTTCTGCAACATTTTTGCAAGGTGTTGCCAGCTAAAATGTTGCGATAGATATAAAATTTTGGTCCTACTGCAACGTTGTATTTATGGTGTTACCTTAGCCATAAAAATATGTTGCTCTAGCTAAAAAAGTGTAACACGATGCAACATTTTTACACAGTGTTGCTATAGATGTATTCAGATTAAAAAATTAATAAAATTAGCAATCCGCGTGAATACGATCCAACGGTTTACATTTAATCCGATTGTTAAACTGGATCACCGCTACAATTTGCCCCAAATTTTCGTTTTCCCGCTTTACTTTTCATACCATTTTCGTTCTCCCCCCATTTCCAAATCCCTAATTTCGTTTTCCATTACATTTCTATTCAATCTCTAATGGCACCAAAGCCTTTCCCGGCCTGATTCTCGTCTTCCCTTCCCTCACCTTCCCCAATCACTATTCCATCACCACCGGCCTCTACCCCCCTCACCACGGCATCATCAACAATAAGTTCACTGATACCGATACGTCCAAAACCTTCGACAAAAGCGACCACGACCCCAAAGGATGGCTCGGCGAACCCATCTGGGAGACCGTCGCGAACCACTAACTTCCTGCGGCCGTCTACTTTTGGGCAGGTGGCGAAGTCGAAAAATGGCAACTGGACTTGTCCAGATCTGTTTTGCCCTGCGTACAATAAGTCTGTAGCATTTGAGGATAGGGTCTATGCTGTGTTAGGGTATTTGGATGCGGTGAGAAGATAGGCAGTGGCGATGTGTCTGGATGCGGTCGGTGAAGTGATGTAGCGGGCTATGGTTGTTCCAGTTAATGGTATGATGCAGAGTCGATGCTATCATTGGGTGAATGAAGTAGTTCTGAAGCTTGAAATCACCGTTGTATGATGGGTATGAATTGTAATTGAATTGAATTGAATTTATATGAATTGTAATGCTTGAGTAAACGAGTTTGGTTTTTCTTTTGTAGGCTAATGATTGTCTCAATATGATGAAAGGCGAAGCAGTCTGCTTAGAGTTGATGGTCCAAATCTATAGATATATAGCTTGCAGTGAGAAGCAATGTTGTTTGCTATCAGCCAAGGGTGGTGCTTGGTTTTGTTGCGAATTTGCAGTGTGAAAGTTTGAAGATGTTTGGGTTGTCGGAATGGGTAATCAGCGATTGTGATTAGGTGATTAGACGATTTGGCAACTGAAATAGTTTGTTGGTGAGGCAATTAGAGGATGGAGGCTGGTGGTTTAGAAGTATGTGTGGTGCATCATTTTACGTCGTTTCAAAGAAGGCTCGATCTTCCGAAATCGGATGAATCGGGCGGTGCCCACTTGTTCGATCCCCGCCGGGACTGCGGTGCCCCGGACCCCCGCCGGCGCT
Source organism: Allium fistulosum (assembly GCA_030737815.1). Taxonomy (NCBI): domain Eukaryota; kingdom Viridiplantae; phylum Streptophyta; class Magnoliopsida; order Asparagales; family Amaryllidaceae; genus Allium; species Allium fistulosum. The sequence continues at coordinate 372,358,993 of CM060908.1, forward strand.
GCGCCCGGACCCGCTTCTCGGCTCGCCTTCGGCTCGGCACTCGGCTCGCCTTCGGCTCGTCATATATTTGTTAGTGTCAGTGTCTGTATAAATTGAAACTGCATATGTAATGAGTGAACTGAGTGATGTAGTGAGAAATATCTGTATATGTGAATATCAGTGTTATATATCATTGAATTGTAAAATAGTGGAGTCAGGAATTTGTACTATTTCAAATGTTGAAATAAAATATTTATTTAAATAAATTACTGTTTGAATATCAAATTCTATGCAAATAGCTATTAAATAAATATTTATTTCTATTAAAAAATCAAATATGCTCTATATTGTGGGCCCCACAAATTCAGAAAATCAATATCTATAGCAACATTTTTGAATGTTGCTACAGGCACCTATGGGTGTTGCCATAGACCCAAATAGGGTTCTATTGCAACAATATTACTTATGTTGCCTTAGATAGTCAAAATGTTGCCTTTGAGGTCTAAGGCAACGGCAAAAATTGCATCACCCTAAAAGTGTTGCCATAGACCTATGGCAACATTTTTCGGGCCTGAGCCAACATTTTTTTTGTGTTGCAGTAGGCCATTTATGGCGTAGTGTAAGTATTTGGCATACAGTACATACATGTACTTTTCTGTCATTAACCATACTTACAATTTGTTCAGCCATTTCTTTTATTTATTAAATAATCATACAGCAACTGTAAACCACTTCTGAATTTGAGAAAATCATCCTTTTCATCTACAAGGGCTTTTCTCGCTCTTCCTCACATGAGAAATGAGAAAGAAAATTTGGAGCATGTCATTATGAATTACACACATAATTATCTATAAAACCAAATGCCTTCTTCAATATTCTACTCCTTGTGATATCCATCTTCCAAACTTGTTACAAGTATTACACATAATTATGATTTAGTGGCTCGTCTGCTTTTCTTAGATATAAGTATTACAAGTGTGAAGGCAAACCACCTCAACACCTTTAGCACATACGTCTACAGAGCATAAATACTCAGCTAGTTACACTAGACAATCACAAAACTCAAATTACACAAACATAATGACACTATGTAACAACATGCTAAACATTTGACATATGCACTATGATAATCAATTGAGTGATATTATGCAAAACAACATTTATAACAAAAATAACCATCATGCAACCAGCGCACTATGACACAAATTTGACAATAGAGCTCAAATATGGACAATACCAGCTACGTAGGGATGCAAACAGCAACCTAAATGCAAAATCGTGGTGGTATTCTAGTCTGACAAGTATCACACGGAGCAGACTAAGATTTCACCTAAATAAGGAAATAAGAAGCTTGAACTAGCAAGATAGAAACCAGAACAAAATCAACCTCAAATGTCAGTGATGAAGGAGATAACGGAAACTAAAGTGAACTACCCAAAAGTGAAATGAAGCGCCACAAGCAACCAAAAAGGAGGCAGCCTGTTGCAGCAGTATCATAAATGGCAAGGTGGAGAACATAGATCCTCGAGCTCTAACACACTAGAACAATATACATGCTGATAAAGAAGAACCCAGGCCATGCCAACTCACCCAGCTACCAAAGAGAAGAAACAACGCATTCACAACATCTGTCTCTACACTAAAAAAATTAATCGCTGAAGCACAATGCCGCTACCAATCTATAAAAAAATACCGCAAGTATATAAAAGTGAAATAAAGCAGAAAAGTGAAATCTCGGGAGAAGTGGAAAATACCGCAAGGGTTTGTTCTCTTCTCGTCGTCGTTGCAGCTACTAGATGGAATCGAAGGAGATTGGGCGATAGTTGTTTGATGCGGTTGAAGGAGATGAACAGCAGCGGTTTGATAAGGCGACAGAAAATGTTGAAGCAAGCGAAGGCGATTTGGGATGGTGGGAGCGAAGAAATTTTCCCTCTAAAATTTAGGGTTCGCGGGAAAAGATGGGCGGCTGAAATGGATTTGGGGATAAAGTTGTGTGCCTATGGTGTCGGTTTTTTGACAACCGATGCTATTGTATTTAATCGTGTCGGTTGTTCAAACAACCGACACGAGTGAATCTATTGCTTCCCTTCAATTGTGTCAGTTTCTTAAGAACAACAGATGCAAATTACATTTTTAACATTTTCTTCTTACCTCATAAGTCAATAGTTTCGGTTATTAATAAACAACCGACACAAATTACACTACTTGTGTCGGTTTTATGGACAACCGACACAAATGAGGCGAAGCAACTGATCTGTTTTGTACTAGTGTTGGAGGGAGGCCGTAAGCCTTTAGCCGCACCAAAGTTAAAAATGGCCAATTTAAAGCAGCATAAGCCCTTATCCGCATCACACTATGGCCAGGATAAGGTGCCTCCTGGAGTGAGGACGGGTAATCCCTTGGTCCCACCGCGCTATGGCCTGGCCAAGGTACCGACAAGCCCTTAGCTGCATCATGCTATGGTTAGGTTAAGGCACCTCCTATAGAGAGGTCGGTTAAGTCCTCGGGCCCCGCTTCAGAATAAGCTAGTCGAGCGCATCGGAAACCCGGATGAAATGTCCGACGGACTAAGAAAAGCCCATGCCTAAAATAGGCACCGCCAGAAATCGGCATCGCTTAAAATAGCGACCACCAAAAGGTCGGTAATGTTTAAATGACAAACACCCTGAAATGGGCTCCACTTAAATAAACACAAAAATTGGACAAAAGAATCCACACTTGAAATAGGCCAAAAAAACGACAAATGGACAAAGAAAAACTCGGGCCCGAGAAAGCAAAAGCATGTAAGACATCATCAAAGCCTGGAGATGGTGCATTCATCAAGAGAATCAGGAAGAAGTCATTGACTTATTCCCACGAACATATGCCAGATTGGTTTTCTGGTCTTCTATTACTTATTATTAGAAATGATATTCTGGTTTTCTATTACTTATTGCCAGATTGATTCTCTAGTCTTCTATTACTTATTGCCAGAATCGTTCTCTGGTTTTCTGATACTTGTTAACCCGCCTTCTGGCAAGGCAATATACCGGCAGATTTAACCTAATCAACTACACAAGACATAGCATAGTCGACGAACAAACAACGCAAGACGTTTAAAATATGGTTTCAACAAAGGTCGAGCCGCTACAACACGCTTGGAGTTTGCTCCGAGTCATCCCTAGGCTTACTTCGGGTTTTTAGAGGGATTACTTCGGGTCTTTGATGGATTAGCATATCTACAAGTTGCTTTGAATAACTGTAGCACTTGCTTCGAGTCAAGGCCACAGATCAATCAAAAACCATCCACTTCATATCCATCAACGTCATGCCCATCTAGTTCGTATCCGTGAGCTCTAGATCCATCCCTTCATGCACTTCGTATCGATCCATTTACCTCCACACTCATCAGCTTCATATCGATCAAGCTCCCACGCATTTCGTATCAATCAATTAATTGATCGATACGAAGCAGTGAACCATCGATCAATACGAAGCCACAAACCGAGCATCGATACAAAGTGCAAGGGGATCATTGCTTTCGTATCGATCCTTTTTATATATGTTTCGTATCGACCGATCAAACGATCGATACGAACTAATGATCATTCGACCGGTATGAGAGCAAGAACACATGACCGATACGGAGACGATAGCCATGCATCGACACAAAAAGAGACGGGGATCGATACGAAGAACAAAGCACCCGATGGATACGAATGAGGAAGCAGTCAACGCGGCATACAAAATGGATCTACCCTAACTTATCGCTCCACGTTACCATCGTTTGATCGATATGAAAAGATCGATGCGAGATGGATCGATACGAAGGCGCCGGAATATGGAAATGTAAAGCTTTCAAATTTTCACAAGAGCTTGCGTACCACTTCAAGAATGTCCATGATCGATCTCGACCAAAATGGAGCCATTTTGGATCGATACGAAATTCATACTTATCGATTGAGGATCGATCCCAATCCACCTCGGATCGATATGGTGGGCCCTCCCACGTGAGAGAAGGAGTCTTCCGAGATTTGAGTCTGATATTTCCATGCCACACCTATAAATAGCAGTCCTATGCCTTTAGAAAAGGGATCTTTTTGGCTCTTCTATGCCGATACTCTGCCGGAATCATTGTTGTAACTCGGTTGTATTGTTGTAACCTCTATAACCAGCAAGTTATAATCAATAAAACAGCAACTTTTTAAAGTGGACGTAGGCTACAACGCCGAACCACTATAAATCTTTTGTTTCTACTGCTTTTCTTTTAATTTTTGAGTGTTCTTCATATTTATATTCTCTACATACTTGCTATATGTGATCTATGATTGTGAACGGGTGCTTTCATCGGCAATTGAGTGTTTGTGACCAATTTTGGCGCAAACATTTCAGTGCTATCACTGAGAATTGAACTCAGGAATTCTACAGCTTGGATTTTGAATTTAAAAGCTTAAGGACTTGGATCTGGAAAGCTATGGTGAAGCAATCAGCAAGGAGACCAAGAAAAGAAAGGAGTCGGCATGATGGGAGCCAGGAGGCTTCCTCGGGAGCGAATCAGGCCTCAGTCTTCATCACCTGAGACGAGATGATGATGGAAGCCATGCAGGAAGGAATGCTGAAAAGACAAGAAGAGATGATGTAGAACCTACTCCAGCAGATTGGACAAGCTAGAGTAAAAAATCAAGGAAACACAACTACAGGGAGCGTTGGAAAGAGGGATCAGGAGCATGTAGCAATCATGATTCAGAATGGAGTAGGACCATCAAGAGTAGTCCACGAGCTAGGGGGCATGTCCCCGGAGCATATAGATCCAATCCCTGGCAGGATTCTAGGCAGAACTGTGCAACACGGCGTTGATAGAGGAATGGATGCTCGTCCAGGAGAGTAGATTCCAGAATTCCCTCGTGAACTTGGGGAGCAGATCGGAGGCAACAAACAAGGACCCCCACTTGATGACAGTGTTAGATTGGCGGAGATGGTCAGACGAGCCATAAGGGGAGGACTAGTGAATAGAGATCTGGAAGACGTGAACAGGAGCCCCTTTGCCCTCGCAATCAGGCAGGCTAGGAACCCACCTGAATTCAAGCTACCAGCACTAGAGACGTACGATGGGAGGATATATCATGTTGTTCATCTGACGAGGTATATGCGGCATATGGAAGTACTAGGGCCATCAGAGGAAGTCATGGCCCGATGCTTCCCGCTATATTTGACAGACATAGCGGCATTATCGTTCAGGCAACTGGAGAGTTGTTCGATTGGAATGTGGACCGAGCTGATTGAAAAGTTCATGAGGTAGTTCAGAGTTCATATATCAAGGCCCAAGAATGTAATGAGTTTGACAACGCTGAAATAGAAAGAAGTGAGTCTCTGACGAACTTTTTGACACGATTGAATGCAGCAGCAGCATCAGTGGATCGCCCAGATCCATCCATGGTTTTGATGGCAGCTATGTCTGGAATAGCTGATGGCACAGAATTCAAGAATTCACTGACAAGGGATCCACCTATGGATCTGGGAGAGTTTTACCACGAAATGGAAAGGTTTCTATGGTAGGAGGATGCAAAGGCTGAGAGAAAAGGAGATGAAGTTGAAGCTTAAGCAGTTAAAAGCGAAGACCCACCTGGAAAAGATTTGAATAAGGACAAAGGAAAATGAAAGGCAGAGAATAGTTTTGATGAGTCGAGGCGGCCGCGAAAGGAGCTAAGATTCACCTCTTATTCGGAGTTGAGCGAGACTTTGGAGCGAATATATCAAGACACCAGGGGGTAGGTTCCCTACCAGAGGCCAATGAGAAGGGATCCAACCAACAAAGAAAAGAAATCAGACAAGTACTGCCTATTCCATGAGTTAAGCGGGCATAGTACGAATGATTGTAGGCATTCGAGGGATGAAGTTGAAGGACATGTCCAGAATGGATTGCTATTACAGTATGTGAAAAGGCGAGCAGCGACGGTGGAACATGAGCTACCGCCATCTGCATCAACTGGGGACGGCTCAGGATCAAGACATCAGCTTGTCATCAACTGATTGACATAATGACGAATAAGTCGCAAAATCCGCACTAGCGTGGTTAAGTTGCTTACACATATACGGGGTCACGAACGGTCCTCATGCATGCTCTGAGACGACTATGAACTACGACAGTGGGAGTGTTTGCACTTTGACGTGTCTGTTTTGCTTTTGTTGTTTGTTTTTTTGCACTTGAACTTGATTGATTTGGACATTTCCATTGTAAGACTCATTTGAATGTAAATCTGACATTAATAATATTAAGCCTCCCCTCGGGCGTACACAATTCACCACGAATGGCACTCGACCTCGAATGGTCATAATTCTCCACGAACGGCACCCAACCGCGAACGGTCACAACTCGCCTTGAACGACACATGACCTCGAACGGTTACAATTCGCCTCGAATGGCACCCGACCTCGAACGGTCATAATCCGCCCCGAACGACATATGATCTCGAACGATCGCTATTCACAATCATGTATGATTATCAATCTTTTTATAGGTCACTAATAGGATACGAACATCCAGCTTATGGAACTACAAAACACACCTTCTTATCGCAAGGCATGTTGTAGAGGGCAAAGTGTTAACCCGCCTTCTGGCAAGGCAATATACCGGCAGATTTAACCTAATTTACCGCACATGACATAGCATAGTCGACGAATAAACAGTGCAAGACGTTTAATATATGGTTTCAACAAAGGTCGAGCCACTACAACTCGCTTAGAGTTTGCTCCGAGCCATCCCTAGGCTTACTTCAGGTTTTCAGAGGGATTACTTCGGGTCTTTGATGGATTAGCATATCTACAAGTTGCTTTGAGTCACTGCAGCACTCGCTTCGAGTCAAGTCCACAGATCAATCAAAAACCATCCACTTCATATCCATCAACGTCATTCCAATCTAGTTTATATCCGTGAGCTCCAGATCCATCCCTTCATGCACTTCGTATCGATCCATTTACCTCCACACTCATCAGCTTCGTATCGATCAAGCTCCCACGCATTTCGTATCGATCAATTAATTGATCGATACGAAGAAGTGAACCATCGATCAATACGAAGCCACAAACCGAGCAACGATACAAAGTGCAAGGGGATCATTGATTTTGTATCGATCCTTTTTATATATGTTTCGTATCGATCGATCAAACGATCGATACGAACTAATGATCATTCGATCGATACGAGAGCAAGAACACATGATTGATACGAAGGCGATAGCCATGCATCGATACGAAAAGAGACGAGGATCGATACGAAGAACATAGCACCCGATGGATACGATTGAGGAAGCATTCAACGCGGCAAACAAAATGGATCTACCCTAACTTATCGCTCCACGTTACCATCGTTTAATCGATACGAACAGATCGATGCGAGATGGATCGATACAAAGGCGCCAGACTATGGAATTGTAAAGCTTGGATCGATCATAACTCAAGATCTACATGTCCAAATGCCTTCAAATTTTCACAGGAGCTTGCGTACTACCTCAAGAATGTCCATGACCGATCTCGACCAAAATGGAGCCGTTTTGAATTGATATGAAATTCATACGTATCGATTGAGGATCGATCCCAATCCACCTCGGATCGATATAGTGGGCCCTCCCATGTGAGAGAAGGAGTCTTCCGAGATTTGAGTCTGATATTTCCTTGCCACACCTATAAATAGCAGTCCTAGGCCTTCAGAAAAGGGATCTTTTTGGCTCTTCTATGTCGATACTCTATCGGAATCATTGTTGTAACTCGGTTGTACTGTTGTAAACCTCTATAACCAATGAGTTATAATCAATAAAACAGCAACTCTTTAAAGTGGACGTAGGCTGCAACGCCGAACCACTATAAATCTTGTGTTTCTACTGCTTTTCTTTTAAGTTTTGAGTGTTCTTCATATTTATATTCTCTACATACTTGCTATCTGTGATCTATGATTGTGAACGGGTGCTTTCATCGGCAATTGAGTGTTTGTGACCAATTTTGGATAAAACATTTCGGTGCTATCACTGAGAATTGAACTTAGGGATTCTACAGCTTTGATTTTGAATTTAAAAGCTTAAGGAATTGGATCTGGAAAGCTATGGTGAAGCAATTAGCAAGGAGACCAAGAGAAGAAAGGAGTCTACATGAAGGGAGTCAGGAGGCTTCCTCGGGAGCGAATCAGGCCTCAGTCTTCATCACTCGAGACGAGATGGAGATGATGATGGAAGCCATGCAGGAATGAATGCTGAAAATAGAAGAAGAGATGATGTAGAACCTACTCCAGCAGATTGGACAAGCTAGAGTGCAAAATCAAGGAAACATAACTACAGGGAGCGCTGGAAACAGGGATCAGGAGCATGGAGCAACTAGGATTCAGAATGGAGCGGGACCATTAAGGGTAGTCCACGAGCTAGGGGGCACGCCCTCGGAGCATATAGATCCAATCCCTAGTAGGATTCTAGGCAGAACTATGCAACACGGCGTTGATAGAGGAGTGGATGCTCGTCCAGGAGAGCAGATTCTAGAATTCCCTCGTGAACTCGGGGTGCAGATCAGAGGCAACAGACAAGGACCCCCACTTGATGACAGTGATAGATTAGTGGAGATGGTCAGACAAGCCATGAGGGGAGGACTAGTGAATAGAGATCTGGAAGACATGAACAGGAGCCCCTTTGCTCTCACAATCAGGCAGGCTAGGAACCCACCTGAATTCAAGCTACCAGCACTAGAGACGTACGATGGGAGGACAGATCATGTTGTTCATCTGACAAGGTATATGCGGCATATGGAAGCATTGTTGGCTACGAGTTCCGTAGGGAAGTCAGAATGGCATGGAATAGCAAAGGATTCAGCAAGCACAAACGTCACTGAATGAACAATTCAAAAGTATATCAAAGGTTACTCACAGAAAAGGATCACAAATCAGGTGAAATTTAAAAAATTTCCATAATTTATGTGAGTTATGAAGTCATTTACAAACAACAAAGTTATGCACCTGATATATTTACATAGCCCAAATACATAAATGAATTACAAATCTTGAGACGCTTTATTAAGGGTCTCCACTATAGAAGGATTAACTACATGGTTAATTGCTGCGCGGAGAACTTCTTTAAGCCTTTTCTCCTTTCTTCTAATTGTATTCTCATCATTAATATCCTCGATGTTGATTTTCAAAGCACGGTTAAAGGCCCTGTTTGTAGCTCTAAGGGTCTTGTTTTCCCTTTCTAACTCAGCATCATGTTTTTGGAGGAAATAAATATTATGCTCAAGCTTTTGATTCTTGGCAGCATAATCATTAATAGTCTGAGAATACTTGACTTTTTGTTGCTCATTAAAATACTGAGTGATTTCAAATATCACTCTCCGACACCAGTTCCCCACCACATTGCCGTCCAAACCTGAGGGAGGACTGAGCATGGTAGGAAAGTTTTGAGCTGCAAGATGCTTCGATCTAGTAGTCTTCGCAGTCGAAGAGGTTGCTTGTGGAATCCGAAGTTTAATCTTTGAAATTTTATCGCCTAAAATGAATTCTAGAGAAGCATATTGTGCCTGACTACCTTTCAATTTTAACTCCAAGTCACTTATTCGCTGGATGAGCTTAGACATCTTCTCATCAAAGTCAATTGTGGGATTTGACTTTACTTGTCGCTTAAGCAAAGTAATCGCCTCGTCTTTCTTTTTAATCTCAGCCTCGAGGTAGTCAATGCGATCCTTATGATTATTGGCTATGGTCTTTTGGATAAGATATCTTTTATGCCACTTCACGGCTTCGAGGTTGCCAACGAAATGCTCGAGAAGGACTTCATCATGAATTACAATCTCACCACTCCTTGATAATAGCCTATCTCTAATGGCGTCGACACGAGAAAGTAAACTTTGAGGAAGATGAGACGGAGATGGCTGAATCTCCTATTTAACAAAAAGAAATAAAAGAGACAAAAATTAAGACAACATGACTTTATTGTTATATCGATGAATTACAACTCAAGTAGCCACAAAGTTAAAAGGAACAACAAATGCTTTCATTACACCTAAAGTTGAGAGACTACATTTCTAACTTTGCCTAAAGTATTAGCCAAAAGCATAACAGTCAAGTCAAAAGGTATAGAAACCCCTTCACGGGTAATAACTAGCGGACATTTATTATAATCTCATTTTTGGCAGGTGGACTGTCACGACCACAAATTAGCTTGGAATGAAATGTCCTGATTTCTTTTAAGACAGTTTCTTTCTCTTCACCAAGAAAGTCGAAGCGAAGACGAGGGTATTCCAAATATAATTTTTGCAAATGCCGAAAATGAAATATCTCGCTAACTTCGAAGTCATTAAGAGTGGTGCATTTTTGGAGTAAAACCTTCTCAGGTTAACATATTGACTTAAATGGTCTCTTGGGACGACTCGACCTAAAGAACTGATATTCTGAAATAGCACAGCAAAAGGAAGCTAAGTATAAGGAGCATTACAAAAATATGTGTTCATAAATCAGTTATCTATTGCATATTAACAATTACTCATCTGGTTCATACAAAATGGACTTAAAGAAAAACTCAGAAACAAATTTATCCTTATAATACTTCAGCTTTTCAGGGGGGATATCTTGTGGATACGATCTAACCAGCGGTAAATTCCAACAGGCTCCGGGATGCGGGTTAGAACCAAATTCATCTAAGAATCTCTTATGGAAACGTCTGAGTAGACCCCCACTGAATTCGCCTAAATACAAAAAATCTATGATTGAGTGTCTACAATATACTTTATACAAAAAATTAATTAAAATATCTCTCTCTTCCATCATCATCCAGAATAGAGTTGTTAACTCTCTATTTTCCTTCAAGAGGGCGTCGTATCGGGTACGCGCTTTCTTTAGTAAAAGAGTCGCTCTCTTATATTTAAAAGATGCTAAAGCGGAAGTACTCCTGTCCAGACTATGATATTTCTGAGATAGAGCATTGCGTTCCACTATTAATTTGTCTAACTCCCTATATAACTTGTTAATCTCCGCCTGTTCTCTCAAGTTATTTGCTATATGGAAAACTTGACTTCTTCTTTATCTAAGGCAGATAATTTGTCACTAATTATTGTCTTCGAAGTGTAAGGTATTTAAACAGGGAAGCCCATACTTGAGAAACCGAAATAGAAACTTAAGGAACCTGTTCTTTCCCCGAAGGACCCTCGAAATGGACAGGAACAATTTCCTCATCTAAAGGAGCATTTGTCTAGGAGATGATGGAGGTATATCTTTATGGGGCGATGGCTCCTTTTAAGGGGATTTGGTTGAGCCGCCATCATACCCTTGAGCATTAGAATGACCTCCCTTGTCTCCATCATGGCCCTGACCTCCGGGAGGATTGTCGTGGTTACCGTGATCATCATGAATATCCCAGTTCATATGGTCACCATCCTCCTTCTCATTGGGATCTTTATTTTGGTCGTCCTTCTCCTCAAAATCAGACTCAATGTCAAATGAAGGGACGTCAAGACAGAGAGCTTTCTTAAAGTCAATCTTCCCCTCTTCACTCTCCCACTCAGAGCTCTGTTCGAATTGTTCAATTTTGTCCGTGACTCTCTTGGCTAGAGTCGGATGAAGTGAAGGAAAACTGAGGTCAGGACATTTATCGCGATTATCGATATAAGCAAGCAAGAGGGCATCCGCATAGTAGTTCAACATCATGGGCCCCAGGAAAAATCAACGAAATTAGAAACATGCTTTTGGAAGTTAGTGAGAGTTTGAACAGCAAGTTTAAGAGAAGCTCTTGACTTTTGTAATTTATCTTCCAACAATGTGTTCTTGGAAATTAAATGAGCCTTTTCGTCCTCCAAGTCTTTTAGAGCATGCAACCTTGCAAATTTCTCATCATGGGTGAGTCGATGAGCTTGCCTCTCTACTTCAAGGTCAGCTTCAACCTTGGATAGAAAAGCCTGAGATCGCTCGAAAGTAAGCTGATGAGCTTGTCTCTATGCTTCAAGGTCAGCTTCAGCCTTGGAAAGGGACGCCGGAACTCGTTTTAGCTCGGGGGAAGATTCATCTCAGGCAGCTAAAAGAGAAGAAATTTGGCTTTTTAGTTCAGCATTTTCCTCCTGAAATTTGGAGGATCCCAAAGGAAGTTTTGAGGCATACTCGATAAGAGAAACCCAATTCCTGGAAATCTGTAACAAGAAAGAGATATGGGTTAACAATTAGAAAGATCAGTGATAATAAAATTGATTAGTTATAAAACTTGCCAGAAGCTATTGCTCCATGAGAGAGCATTGATTTTCCACCAAGTTTGGATTAAAAGGTGGTGGAGAAGAGGAAGTAAAGGGTTCTGATTGAAGGATAGACTTAACAAGATCGCCAAAATCAAATGGCAAGAAGTAGAAGACGATGATCTTGGAAAAGTGTGAGACTTAGAAGGGGTCCCAAAAAGAGCAACCTGCATCTGTGCCAATACAGTTGGTGAATCAGAAATTGAGATAGGCAGAATGGGAGCAAGAGGAGGAATTGACCCCATAGTATTTCCTAGAGCCTCAATAATTGGACTTGCTGGAACTTTCTTTGGAGAACTGTCTTCTTCTCCCTCATCAAGATCAATAATATTTGTCATCTTGGTTGGAGGGGCCTCACCAGGAGGCACTGTTTGCCTTCTTTTCAAGGATTTCTTGGAGCTAGCAAAACACTTCATAACTTCTGAGACATCTGTGGATGAGGAAGGAGGAGCAACTTACCTTAAAGGCACCACAACCTTTGGAGGAAATATAACGATTACCAGAAGAAAAAAATGAATCAGATAGAGTAAGTTTGGTAATTCTATGGAAAGAGGACACCAAATTGATGAGATACCTGAAGCATCAGAACCGTTCGGCAACAATGAAGTAAAGTGATCAGCATTACCCGGGTAATAGAAACGGCTACCCCGGGTGGTAAGCATGATGGGAGGCAGAGTACCAAGAATCTTTTGGCCAGTTGCCAATAAAGAATGCTTCCTTAAATATGGAAGGGTCAAAAGCGACAACCTGCTCCTAAGATGTTTTGGAGCTGCAACCAATGAATTGATAATTTTCTGATCTGCATCGCTGAGTGCTTTAGAAGGATCACCTGAAAAAGATTAAAGGATAGTAAGCAAGAAACTAGATGAAAGAAAAGACGATATTGGAATAAACCTACGAGGAGAAGCGAAGGCCCCGTGGACATCAGAAAAGCACTTAACAAAAAAGAATTGGTATTCCCAATCCTTAAACTTGTTAATACCGTCCAATATCAGTTTCTTGTACACGTTCACCTTGTCAATCTGCTTATTGGACTTGCTTAACCTTGCAATTTGGTCAAAGAAGTTAAAATTTCAGGACCAAGCGATGGAAGTCTAAATTCCAGCGCTAATATTTCAAGAGACAGGAGATAGGTATACATGTGAGGTGAAAGCTGTATCGGAGCAACTCCAATGTAAGACAAGAAGGAATGCAGGAAATGGGAGGAAACCGCCATGCCATATGTGGATGGAAGTAAATGCAAATTACCCCGCCGGAGGGTTGTCAATAGTGTCTGGGGGGCTAGGAGGAATGGCTTCAATCCCAGTGAGGCCAAACTCTTTCAAGATGGCATCAACGTCACTCTGAGATTCGATGAGGGAATGCTTGGCAACAGCTTCAACTTTTGGGGAGCTCATTGTTCTGCCAGGTGAAAACATTCTAATTAAAAACTTTTAACCAATTATAGATTTAAGTGTCTATTAAGAGAATGAAATCAGACAAATCTGTTCAGATAAATTAAAAATGAAAACATATGCAAGGCTAGGATAAGCTTTCGATAATCCCGAAAGGTCATGGCCAGAGCCTTCAGCGGGAAAAAAAATAATGGTTGTCACTAATATCATAAAAAGAACTGATCCAAGATGTTAAAACACAATTTTGATATTAAAGGACTTCAACCCTATCAGAGGCATGTAACCAAAAGGTTTAAAACCCTTAGTACTACCAAAAGCTCTAGGTCAGAAGATCTAACAATGATGTTGCCTAACCTTCCGATCATAATGGTAAGGTAATGCCGAAACATCTTTCGGTGTCATCGAAAGGTAGAGAAGAAGTAAAGCTAATCTTTACCGCCCCAAACTCTTTCGAAGGGACAAGGGAGTCATTTTTCATCACCCAATTGTGTGCTAGTGGGGCCCAGATCGCAATATCGGAATTGAGAAAATCCGTACCCGATAATAAATGACATTTCAAATTTTTCTCGAGAAATAAGGAAGACGAACCTGCTAGCAAAATCATCCTCATCTAAAATTAAATTAACTCGATTTCAAAGCATAACATAACATTGCTGATTGAAAAAATCTATCTTGGAAGTTAAGGATTGAATTCAAGTGGCATAAAATTTAAACTCTACAAAAAGCGGGGTTTTTCCGTGGCAAACACCGCCAATCTGGATCCAAAACCATGGATAAAGTTTAACCAAAACCGGTTTAAGGGAAAAAAGAATTTCCAAGAAAAACCCAATTCAATTTTGAACTTGGGAAATTGAAAATCTGATTAGAAACTGGTAACGGAGAGAATGAAACTAAAACTTATAAAGTTAATTCAAAGAGTACCTTGCTGTAGCGAGTTGAGGTCTGGAAATTTTTTGTGAATTCCTTTACTTGTTTGCAGTGATTTTTATTTCAAGTAAGAATGGAAGAAAAAGGGGAAGCAAATTATATAGAGGAAAGTCGCACAAATTCTTGACCGTCGGATCAGACTTAGGTGGACATCCTGGATCAACGTGGGAAAATCAAGAGGCGGAGAATTTTGAAGCTTTCAGTAAAGATGAGTTGGAAAGTCAAGAGCATCCCTTCGAATGGGGGTGGGGGCAAATGTTACACTAAAAATTAACCTTTCGGCTAGGACTAAGGACCCCTGGACAAGCAAGAAAAAGAAGAGCGCAGCTCAAACCTCTCGGAACTTCCAAAGAGATGCAACCGTTGAAGTTCACTAACCTAAAACCGTACGAAAGGTCAAAAGGTTCTGCCTCTAGTATACAAGGAATTCAAAGGAGAAGAAAGAGTCAAAGCAAGTAAAACCAGTACTTAATGACCTTTTTGAAAGCACACCAAACCTTCCAAACAGGTTGAGAAATATACAAGACATCTTTCAATAATGCTGAAAGGTTTGTAAGGGAGATAGTGATCATGAATCAGCACCAAGCAAAGAAGCAATCTTCCGACAAGACCGGAAGGTTCATGGCAGCATAAGTAAGGAAAACCCTTCGGCTACATCAAAAGGTTTGCACTGTGCATAAAGGGTGACCTTCCGGCTCAACCAAAGGCATAAAGCCAAAAGGAGGGCCGCCTACATCTAAAAATAGGACCCAAAGGCCCTAGTTTTGGGACTGATTTTTTCTTTCCCACCTCATTCTTAGAATATGAAAGGAAATCTATTGTAACCCTAATCAAGAATGGATTTGGGGATTTGTAAAAGCTAATATTGAATAATAAAAAGGGGAAGTTTCACATTTTGTTAAATCTCTTATTATCTAGTTTAATTCTTCATTATATTGATTCATATTTTCAGGATTAACTCAATTAAGAGGTTCATGCTGACAGGGTCAGAAATTTATTTGATCAAGTTGTAACTTCGACCCTCAGAAGTCATCAATTTTTCTACTCCAACCTTACGGTGAAGACTACAACTGATCTAAATTAATAAGAGTGGTAACCCTTCGGAGTCATTGGTTCTCGGGACTGGATTCTTTAACTAAGTTGGTAGTTCCTTCTATATTTACAATACCAAAACCTTCCACTCTTGTTACCCGAGTGATCAAACCTTTCAGTGAAGTCTGAATTCAGGAGAATAAAGTTTAATCCAACAGTAGACATTCGCATACCATTCGACAAATCCCAACCAGTCTTCGAATAGGAAGTTAAACCTTTCAGTAAAGGCGAAAGCCCTTATACATCATCGAAGGACTTACTGTTTATACTACCGCTAATAAGATCAATCATCCCAAACCTTTCGGAAGCACTAAAGATCAACTTGAAAGGGATAAGACCGATAAGTAATCATATGTAACACAAAAGAAAGCTTTATATGAAACCTTGAAATATCTCTCGAAGTCAAAAGTTCTTTATCTAGAAGACCGATTTTACCAACCACACCGAAAGGTTTAGGTCGAAAATCAGCAACCATTGAATTGAAGTATCTCGCGGGGTGTTTACCATAAATTTGGTTAATAGGAGTTCAGGGAATGGTTGGAAAGGAAGTACCCATCAACAATGGATGCTTTCTATAGAAAGTTTAATGAATACTTACGCTTTGAGGAAGTGAAGAAACATTCATGGAGGACTGGTGTTGGAAATTCGAATGAAGTGATATAAAGCAACATTGTTGTAAAGAAATATGGAGGAAGTTCTAGGAGTGTGGATGTGAACGTTAGCAAACAAAGTAATAATTGAAAAAGAAACGATGATGGGGCTAAGAAGAAGAAACCAGATTACAATAATCATATTTGGTCTCCTAAATATGATTGCTATACTGAACTGAACAAGTCGATAGAAAACATCTACCCGAAGACTCAAAACACTGAGCACTATAAAATGTCGGCTCCAAGAGAGTTGATCAAGAAGGAAAAAAAGTCAGGCAAGTTCTACAAAATCCATGAAACTCATGGTCATAATACCAACGAGTGCAGACACTTGGGGGATATGATTAAGGAGTTGACTCACAAGAAAAGTTACAACAGTATGTGAATGCCCAGTAGGATGGTGGGCAAGGAAACTCTAACGCCCCTAAGTCCTCCTCCTAACAAGGGCAAGCTGAGTTTTATGCTGATGCATTCAGGCGGTTGGAAAAAAGATTAGCGATTAATACTATCATCAGTGGGCTATACCCTGCTGATAAAAGTCTAGCGGAGATGGACAGATATGTTGTTGCTATTAAACATGCGGAGAGTGAAAATCTCTATGCTATTAAGGATGGGACTCTGACAAAACAATGTAGAACGATGACCAACGCTATTGTTTTCCAGAATAGATATGCTGATGGGGTGGAAGCTCCAACGATTGATCCACTCGTGATCACAACCACGATTGGTCCTGCAATTGTTTGAAAGGTGCTGGCTGACTGTTGGAGTTCAGTCAATTTCTTATTCAAGAGAGCTTGTGATCAAATGATGCTAGAGGAAAAGGATTTGAAACCTTGTATTTATAATATACAAGGGTTCAAGGGGATGGCTATTTAGGCCATAGGATTTGTTGAATTATCAATGGTACTTGGCGTGGGAGACCGCAAGCGAGTGCGGGTCATGGCCTTTTTGGTGTTGGATATTGTTACTCGAGTTTATAACCCAACAGAATTTAATAAGAGTTAGAACATCTAGACCAAGGCAAAAAAACACAAGAATTAACCAAGTGGACCACAAGAATAGGCCAAGAAGGACTTAAAAAGAAACACACAAAATCAACTAAGGGGATGGATCGCTAAGCGATACATAAGGCCTCCTCGTGGGTCGTTTAAACCTCTTGCATCATGAGTCAATATCTTTGCTAGGGGTGTATGCCAAGTTTCATAGCCTTCAAAGAAACCTATTTCGAGAAGCAAAGACCTATCTGATTCCAGTCATAGTTCAATCCAACTTGTACATGAATCATCATCAAAACAAGGCAACTAGCTAAGAAATTACATAGAAAGCGACTACATAAGAAAAGAATGCAACCCAAAGAAACAATCCAAAAATACCTTAAGTACATGGATCAATAGCGATCCATGCCCTATGGATCACCATCGATCCATCAGGATAAGTTGGATCGCTATGAAATTCTTGGAGCACCTTCGTATCATTGAGTGTAGGCTTCTGGCAAAGCGGCCTAGCCCAATAGCTCTCCAACCTCTATAAATATAGTCCTACTTGCAACATAAAGGGGATCTTCTAGACTGGCTACTAGAACTCTATAGAGATTATTCTTCACTCTTCTCCTCCCATACAATAGTTATCTAGGGGTACACTGTGATTCTCTAGTGAACTATTGTCCTTGTGACTTGATCTAACTTAGAAAACTCAATCGTTTTGTAATTCGATTCAACTTTAACAGCAGTTAGTTAATATAAAGTTATAAAGTGGACGTAGGCTTCATTAACAGCCGAACCACTATAAAAATTTCCTTGTCTTTTTACTATTTCTGATCTTTTTACATTTATTTTCTTAATTATTGCTCTGTAAGAACTGGGCTGGTGCTTTCACACTCAATCCAGGGTGTTGATCCATTTTTTTGGTTAACAGATATTTACTCAGCCTAGAATGCTTTTCTAGGCCGATCGGGCTTGGCTGAGTTAAAAGCAGCCATTGCTCTCTGGTGCTTAACTATGAAGTTCCCTATAGAGAACGGAGTGACAATTGTGCAAGGAGATCAAATGGCTTGCCACAAATGCTATGTCGCTGAGTTAAAGGAAGCAAGGCGAATGGAGAAAGGAAAAAATGCGGAGGAAGAAAGAGAACTACCTCCGGAAGATCCATAGGAGCTACCATTGCCAGAGAAGAAACAAACCCTCGGCAAATTGAAGTCAACAACCCCAACAGTCTACTGTTAGGAGTAAACTCTGGAGATTAGATTCCAAGATCCTTCATGCAGCGTGAAGTTTTGACTAAGGGAGAATTGAACAAGATGGTTGATGAAATTAACCAGAAAATGGAAAACAGTCAAAAAGCTCTTATGGATAAGATAGATGCTCTTTTAGCGCTCCAATCACTAACTACTCTTAGAATGGTGCCTGAAGTCATGGCTGCTACGAAGCAAGAGCATTCTTCTATTTTCGGCTTGAACGGAAGAAATAGAAGACAAAAGCAAAAGGAAGTAGTGGGCGAAGTTACAAGAATCATGATGGAAGAAAACGTTAACACTCCACCCACTGCCAAAGCACCTGCTGCAAATCTGAACTTAGAAGTGAAAACTCCACAAGAGGATGTACTAGTGGTAGATACCGACTCTGAGGAAGACGAGCGACTTAGGGAAGGTGAATTGAACTCAAAGGTTCAAACTCCACCCACAAGACCAACTGCCTGCCAATAGACCACTGCAGGAGTGGCTCACCCAAAGACTGGAGAGCCTAGGCTTCAGCCAGCCAACCAAGACCATTTGCAAAGACAAAACACTTAGCATAGCTACGGACAGCCAACCTGTGGATAAACGGACAAGTGAGGCATACATTGCGAACATGGTCAGACACTTGATGGAAGAAAGCAAGGGTAGAAAGGACGATGGTTGGAGTTCCGCTCCGAGCCGAACTCTCTTCATTGATAGTATCCTGAGGGCTGAATACCCTAATAAATTCACCATGCCACAAATTATGCCCTCCTACAATGGAACTACTGACCCTCAACAGCACTTATACAAAGTACATTTGGAATATGGATAGTGCAAGGGCAACGGATGCGGTTCGTTGCAGATGTTTCCCCATCTATCTGAAAGGAGTCGCCTCTATGTGGTTTACCAGGCTCCCTCTACGATCTACCTTAACCTTTGATGAGCTAGCTAGGAAGTTCTTGGAACAATTTAGATTGTACGAGGCTCGGCCAAAGGATGTGATGTCTCTGTCTGGTTACTTCTAAGGAGCCAACGAATCATTAAAATTGTTTATGAACCGCTTTAACACAGCCGCCACCGAAGTGAGCAATCCAAATGAGGATATGATTTTCATGGCCTTAGTCCACTCAATCCATCTAGAGACAAATTTTGGGAGATGGATTAAAATGAAGCAACCAACCTCCATGAAAGAATGCAATTGAAAGGCTAGTCGGTACTTAATATTGGAAGAGACAAATACATTAGACGGTAAAATTACTAATATGCGACCAAATAAATCGATTCAGAGTAATGAGGCAATCAATCAAAACGGCAGGAATTCTGAAGTAACCACCGGGAAAGATTGGGACCATAAAAGGAAGAACCAGCATTAGAACACCAGCAAGAACAACGAAGGCAGAAAGAAAGTCAGAGGTCTGAAATGCGGAGAATACACTATGTTGAATGATAGCTTGGAGGATATTTACCTAGCAACTCAGGGAACAAAGGAAGTCGGGGAAGTTCTGTCGCTTCCATGAAACCCACGGCCATAACACAAATGAGTGTCGCCATTTGAAGAGCGTGATTGAAGAACCGATTAGAGAAAACAAGCTCCAACAATTTGTAAAGAAACCCTAAAATTCCGATCAGCCAATCTGGATCTGGTGGAGATGGATCTAAGCGAGCAGAATAGAGGCTTGTCATTAATACCATTTTGGGAGGTCCTCATCCGACATAGAAAAGTTGGGGTGAGATGAAAAGATATGCTAGTTCACTCAAACATGCTCCAAAGGAAACTTGCTTTGATCGAAGACGGGACCCCTGCTAACCAGCAAAGGAATCTCAATGACGACATCGTGTTCTGAAACCAGGATAGTGAAGGAATAGAAGCTCTAACTTTAGATCCAATGGTGGTGACGATTGGAATCGGACCTACTATCATGCGATGGGTGTTAGTCGATACCAGAGGATCAATAAACATTCTGTTTCCACATACGTTCAGCCAAATGAAGTTGAACAAGAAAGATGTCTCTACGTGCTGGACCAAAATCCAAGGATTCATTGGCTATCCACTACAACCAGTTGGCACAATCGATCTGCCTGTTGAACTCGGAATAGGAGATCAGAGTGTGGTTCTCACTCAAACCTTTGTGATAACTAACGAGATGTCGGCCTATAGTGCATTCTTGGGATGGTCGGCCCTCGTTGATTTCCAAATTATCCTAGCACAATGGTGTCTCACTATGAAATTCCCCATGGAAAACGGAGTTGGAATGATAAAGGGAGACCATAGCGTCGCAAGGGAATGCTACGTCGCTGAATTGCGTGAAACAAGAAAGAAGAATGTAGAGAGAACTCTCCACATTCATGAACCATCAGCATAGAAACTACAGAACCGCCCTTGGCTTGGGGACCATAGCCGATTCGATAAGGCTATAGACCTTAGAAAGAAGAGTTCAAGGGAGGAATTGGTTGCACCGGCAGAGAATATGGTGCCTGTCCCTGCAGACATAGATGATCTGACACGGTACTAAAAATAGGATCACATCTTGGAACCAAGACACGACAAGAATTAGTCAAGTTTATTCACGCCAATCTGGACATGTTTGCTTGGACGCATTCCGATATGTGTGGGATATCATGGAAGATAGCATGTCATGCATTTAATATCGACCCTAAGTACACTCCAGTAAGGCAAAAGAGGTACACCCAAGGACTGGAACGGTCTGCTGGACTAAGAGAGGAAGTGGATAAGCTATTGGAAAGCGGCTTCATCTATTATGCAACATACCCCGTATGGGTATCAAATCTGGTTTTAGTAAAGAAGTACAATGGGAAGTAGCGGACTTGCATTGATTACTCAGACTTGAACAAAGCCTGCCCGAAGGATAGCTTCCCATTGCCCAAGGTCGATCAACATGTTGACGCTACGGCGGGCCACGAGCTACTATCGTTTATGGACGCCTACTCAGGATACAACCAAATCATGATGCATGAACGTGACCAAGAGAATACTAGTTTCATTACCGACCTTGGATTATACTATTATCGAGTCATGCATTTCGGACTAAAGAACGCAGAGGCAACCTACCAATGACTAGTAAGCACAATGTTGAAAGTCAGATGGGGATGACTATGGAAGTATACGTAGGCGACATGCTTGTCAAATCATGTGTATCAGAGAATCACTCAGACAACCTAGCAGAAATATTCGAGATATTGCAGAAATATGGAATGAAGCTCAACCTATTGAAATGCTAGTTTGGCATCACTTCTGGCAAATTCCTTGGTTTCATTATGAATGCAAAGGGCATTGAAGATAATCCGGAACATATTGCCGCCCTAAGGAACGTCAAATCCCCTACGACCAAAAGGGAATTGCAAAATCTAAATTGAAAGATCGTAGCGCTATGCATATTCATCTCCCGAGCGACTGACAAATGCATACCATTCTTCGACGCATTAAAAAAGGGATTGAAAAATTTCAAATGGAACAAAGCCTACCAGACAACCTTTGAAGAATTACTCCATTATATGGAAAAACCGTCGGTCTTATCTAAGCCCATAAATAGGGAAATTTTTTTCGTTTGCCTCGCTGTATCAGCTCATGCTCTGGGTGCAGCATTGGTACGCGAAGAGGCTAGGGTCCAATGACCCGTCTATTATATCAGCAAGCGGTTCACCGGAGCTGAAAAGAATTACCTGAAATTGGAAAAACTCACCTATTGCCTACTGATCGCGTCAAGGAAGCTACGACCGTACTTCCAGGCTCATCCCATCAAGGTGTTGACAAATCAACCTCTGAAACAAGTGTTGTATCACTTAGAGACATCAGGTCAACTTCTGAAATGGAACATCGAGTTAAGCCAATATGAAATCACTTATCACCTACGAAGAGCTATAAACGGTCAAGCTCTAGCAGATTTCATTGCCGAATTTACCAAGCGAGACTGTGAAGAAAAAAGCATTTCGAACATGGTGCAACAGTGGAAGTTGTTTGTTGATGGTGCATCAAATGAATTCTGTTCAGGAGTAGAGGTGGTACTCCAAACCCCCGAAGGATGATCTGTTTGCTACGCTCTGAGACTGGAATTTGCTGCCACCAACAATGAAGCAGAATACAAGGCTTTGATAGCAGGATTAAAAATCATTAAAGAATTGGGTAAAAAAGCTGTGCATATCTATAGCGATTCTCAACTAGTCATCTTTCATGTGAAAGGAGAGTACCAGGAAGGGGAAACCTCGCCCTCTACTTGTCAAGAGTGTGGGAATTGCTGTAGGACATCGAGCACTACACTTTAAGTGACATTCCAAGGGAATATAATATGCAAGCGGATCACCCAGCCAAACTAGCAAGTTCCGGAGATGCTCAATTAATGGGACTGGTCCTAGTCGAAACACTTACATCACCCAACATAGGTGATTTGCATATTGGTTGGATTGTGGACACCGTAGACGACGAACAATCATGGATGATGCTAATCAAAGATTACTTGATCGAAGGTACACTCCCAGGGATTGGAACAAGTGAAAGAAGCTACTTAAAAAAGCACCATGATTCGTCTTGCAGGATGGAATTCTTTATAGAAGGGGATTCTCTACTCCCCAACTCAGATGTGTAACCAACAGCGAAGCCAAAAAGTTCCTAAGGGAAGTTCATGAAGGTGATTGTGGAAGCCACATTGCAGAGCAGACTCTAGCGAAGAGGATCCACTAATATGGTCACTTTTGGCCATCCATCAACCGTGATGCAGTAGACTTCGCCGAGCAATGTGTGCAATGCCAAAAGTTCACCAAAATACAGAGAACCCCATCCATGGAACTTACGCCAATGGTTATCCCATGGTCGTTTGCGGTTTGGGGAATTGATTTGATCGGCATGCTCCCAATTGCTAAAGCAGCGGCCAAATATGCTATCGTTGCAGTTGATTACTTCACAAAATGGGCCGAAGCGGAACCGCTGGCTATTATTACCACTATGAAAGTGATTAACATTGTCACCAAAATATTATTTGTAGGTTTGGAGAGCCACAGAAGATCATCACAGATAATGGCACTCAATTCGAAAGCGATGTATTCAAGGACTTTTGCAAGCATTTTCGCATTGAAAAAAGTTTCTCCGCAGTGGCACACCCTCAAGCAAACGGGAAGGTGGAGGCAGTAAACAAAATCATCAAGTCCAACATCAAAATATTATTTGTAGGTTTGGAGAGCCACAGAAGATCATCACAGATAATGGCACTCAATTCGAAAGCGCTGTATTCAAGGATTTTTGCAAGCATTTTTGCATTGAAAAAAGTTTCTCCGCAGTATCACACCCTCAAGCAAACGGGAAGGTGGAGGCAGTAAACAAAATCATCAAGTCCAACATAACAAAACCGCTGACTAAGGCCAAAGGAAACTGGGTTGATGAGCTCCCACTTGCACCGTAGGCTTACCGAATGACCCAAACTCAGCAACTGGACACTCGGCATTCGCCTAGCATATGGATCTGAAGCAATGATCCTGGTTGAATCAGAATTACCCTCTCATCGAAAATGACACTTCAATCAAAAAGAGAACGAGCAACTCCTACACGAGTCACTAGATCTGATTGACCAGAAATGGGAGGAAGCCGAGCTAAGAACCATGGCTCATCAAAAAAGGATAACAGGCACTTCAACTCCAAGGTCCACAACCGTACACTCGAAGTGCAAGATCTCATCCTAAAACTGATCTATCCGGCCCGAAGAATATTTAGACCAAACTGAGAAGGGCCTTCAATTGGGCAAAAGCTCAGAGATTGCACTTTCAAGCTAACTACAGTCGATGGAATTCAAAATTCCCATGCTTGGAACGACGACTCGCTCCGACATTACTTTATTTAGCTTTTATCTATGTATTTCCTATTTTTGCGACTAAACCATCTGACTACATCGAGGGTGTTAGTCCTTGAGACGATGGTTTTGATGACAACAACCTTAGAATAAGATTATAAAATATAAATACTAACATTATAGTTTAGATATATATGTATATGCAGGATTTAACCATGCAGGTACAAAGAATGAAGACTGTACAGTATAGAGATTCAAGGTATCAAGATTGAAGACTCATGAGTATCAAGATTATCAAGAGTTCAAGAGTTCAAGATAAGTATTGGGTCTAGAATTATGTTAAAACTTCACAATAGCACTGAAATCTTCACTCCATTTTTCTTTTGGGATGGAACCCATTTCTACCTTTTTAGTGGCTTACAAACCCACGACAAGTAGCTTACAAACCTACGACAAGTGGCTTACAAACCCACGAACATCCTGGTTTTGTACAAGTTCTCGAGTCCTGACATGATGAGATACTCTGCAGGAAGAAGCTTGCAAAACTACTTCAAAATGTTTTTTCAAAACAACTTCGGAATGATTTTCAAAATTGTTTTTCAAAATGTTTTAGCCTTAAAAATTATCTTTTCAAATGATTTTTCAAAAAGATGTTTTAGCCTTAAATATTCTTGTTTTTAAACTTCATCTGTTTTAAACTATCTTTTAATATAATATATTTATAATTAGATTTAAATATAAAATTATAGTAAAATTATATATATAGTGTTCTCTATATTTATCTATATATCTTATCTATAGTCAAGTATATTTATAAAGTTTAAAATAGTTTTAATATAAGATAAAGGTTATTTTCAAAGAAAATCAAACTATCAAAAATTGCTTTGGGATGTCGACATGCCTATGGTGACCATGTCGACATGGTGACAGTTGAGTTCAAAATTTAAATTTCAAAAGAACTGTCTATTCGTCATAACCTTTCATGAATGGACATGACTGTTGTTCTTCTATAAATAGGGGTTAGTTTCAATGAATTTTTTAACAGTTTTCCTGGTTTTTCACTTCTCTTCTTCTTCCACATTTTCTTAATCAAAATCCTATCACCACTCTGCCGAAATCAACATTGAATCTAACTAGATTATCTCTGGTTTGATTCTCTATCACTATCTCAACAAGATCTAAGTGCTATTCAGAGTTATAGGCTTCTTTGTAATCTATATAGCGAGAAAAGGTGTGATTGTAGCCTTGGAAATCAATCAAGCGAGAAAAGGTGTGATTGTAGCCTTGGAAATCAATTGGGTGAACTTGTTGCCCCAGAAATGAAGTATCTTTACCTAGAGGATTGTGATTCTGGAGGGTGTACCTCGTAGCCTTGAAACCGAGGGTTGTAATTGTTGAATTTCTTTTGAAAGGAAATCCGTACTTAGTTGTGCGGGACTGGATGTAGGATAACCCCGAACCAGTATAAAATCCGGTGTGTTCTTTCCTTTACTGCATTTACTTTATTTCTGCATCTGTGTTTGTTTCTGTGATCATATCTGTGTCTGAATATTGCATATATATATGTTCAAATTAACATAAACTCAAAAAGATTTAGTAATTTCTTATAAACACTATTCACCCCCTCTAGTGTTATTCCTAGCCTTAAGATCCGTAATCCGCATTCCTCACATTTGGTATCAGAGCAAGGTTTTCAAAAGTTTCATTATCTGATTTTTGAAAAAGTTTTTTTTTAAAATGGCTATGTTTAAGAAATCTATAAATGCATGTCTAGAAATATTCAGATCATCATTGTCTCTTGAGTCTACATATAATCAACATTCAAATACAAGTTGTCTACTAAGATTATTTGATGTACAGGAATCATGCTTTATGGGAATTGAGAAATCAATCCAGAACAAACAAACTGTGGAGATCAAAATGAACAAATGGATACTCGATAGTGGATGTTCTAGACACATGACTGGGAATCCAGATATGCTGAATGATATAATATACAAAGACGGAGGACTGGTTAACTTTGGAGACAATTCAAAAGTTTATGTGATCGGCACCGGCAAAGTCGGTAACTCTGAAACTCCTATTATTACTAATGTTTTGCTAGTTAAAATCTGAAACACAATCTGCTAAGTATAAGTCAACTATGCGATAAAGGATATAAAATTAAATTTGAAAAAGATAAGTGTCACATTGAAGGTAATAATTCAACCATAATATTTGAGGGAATTAGGAAAAAGAATATTTATATTCTTAGTATGAAAATTTTAAATTATAACTTGTGTCTTTTGGCAAATGCAAGTGACCCTTGGATTTGGCATAAGAGATTTGGGCATTTGAATTTCAAACTCTTATCTAGACTGTCAAAACAAGATCTAGTAAGAGGTCTCCCTAAAATGAATTTTAAAGTAGATAGTATATGTGATGCGTGTGAACTAGGAAAACTTAGAAAAAGTTCTTTTAAATTAAAAGATTTTATTTCAACTTCAAAACCTCTTGAATTACTTTATCTTGATTTATTTGGTCCATCTCAAATTCAGTCATCAAATCACAGTAAATATGTTTTTGTAATTGTAGATGATTATTCTAGATTTACATGGACAATATTTTTGAAACATAAAAGTGATACTTTTGAATGTTTTAAGAGTTTTTCAAAAAGGGTTCAAAATCAATTTTCTCAAAAAATTATAACCATCCGTAGTGATCACGGTGGTGAATTTGAAAATGAAAAGTTTGAAGAATTCTGCAATAAAAAGGGAATAATTCACAATTTTTCATTTCCAAGAACTCCACAACAAAACGGAGTAGTGGAACGTAAAAATAGGACGATTCAAGAGTATGCGAGAACTATGTTTTCTGATAGTAATTTACCAAAGTATTTTTGGGCAGAAGCAGTTGCTATCGCCTGTTATATTTTAAATAGAATTTTAATTAGACCTTTAACTGATAAGACATCTTATGAACTTATTTTCTCAAAGAAACCTAAGGTATCTTATTTTGGAATTTTTGGAAGTAAATGTTTTATTTTAAATACAAAAGATAACTTAGATAAATTTGATCCTAAATCCGACAAAGGTATCTTTATCGGATACTCTAATAGAAGTAAAGCATACAGAGTATTTAATTTAAGAACTAATACCATCGAAGAAACAATGCATGTTTCATTTGATGAAAATTTCAAAATTTTTGAAGAAATAAATGATGAAGAGGATTTAATCATTCAAAACCAAGAGTCAACTGAAACTAATAATGAATTAAATCATCCTAATAAAAGGATTAAACTTTTAAAAGATCACCCTATAGAAAATATACTTGGAGATATGCAATCTGTTGTTAAAACTAGAAACCAACTAAGTCAAATGAGTAATGTAGCTTTTATATCAACTATTGAACCCAAAAATCCAAAAGAAGCATCATCTGATGATTCATGGATTTTGGCTATGCAAGAAGAATTAAATCAATTCACTAGAAATGATGTTTGGGAACTTGTTCCTAGACCTGAAAATAAAACAATAATTGGAAATAAATGGGTTTATAAAAATAAAATGAATGAACAAGGAGAGGTTGTTAGAAATAAAGCTCGGTTAGTCGCTCAAGGTTATTGTCAAGAAGAAGGAATAGATTTTGATGAAACCTTTGCCCCTGTAGCAAGATTAGAAGCTATTAGGATTCTACTTGCTTTCGCAAATCATAATAATTTCAAATTATTTCAAATGGATGTTAAAAGTGCATTTTTAAATGGCTTTGTAAAAGAAGAAGTATTTGTTAAACAACCACCACTTTTTGAAAACGATAAATTTCCAAATCATGTTTACAAACTTAAGAAAGCTCTATATGGTCTAAAGCAAGCTCCTAGAGCCTAGTATGATAGACTAAGATCTTACTTGTTACAATCAAATTTTGAAATAGGTAAAGTAGACAATACTCTTTTTATTAAAAGAAATAAAAATGATATTCAATTAGTACAAGTCTACGTAGATGATATCATTTTTGGATCAACTAATTTTGAAATGAATAAAGAATTTTCTGAAATAATGACAAAAGAGTTTGAGATGAGTCATATGGGTGAATTAAACTTCTTTTTAGGATTACAAATAAAACAATTAGAATATGGTATCTTTATTAGTCAAGAAAAATATGCTAAAGACCTAGTTAGTAAATTTGGTTTGACTACTGCGAGTGGAAAACCCACTCCCATGGCAATCAATGAGTACCTTAGTAAAGAAGATCTCTCGAAAGATGTAGATCAAAAATTATATAGAGGAATGATTGGATCACTACTCTATATCACTGCGAGTAGACCTGATATCATGCATAGTGTCTGTCTCTGTGCAAGGTACCAATCACAACCTAAAGAAACTCACTTAAAAGCTGTAAAACGTATTATAAGATATGTTAAACACACCTTTGATTATGGCTTATTTTATCCTAAAAATGATTCATTTGATTTAATATCTTACTGTGATGCTGATTATGCTGGTTGTAAATCAGACCGAAAAAGTACAAGTGGAACTTGTCACTTTTTAGGGCATTCTCTGATTTCCTAGTTTAGTAAAAAGCAAAACACGGTTTCTCTATCAACATCTGAAGTAGAGTATATTTCTGCTGCTTTGGCTTGTTCTCAAGTAATATATATGCAACAAACTTTAAAAGATTTTGGTTTAAATATCTCAAAATCACCAATTTATTGTGATAATACTAGTGCAATAAATTTATCCAAAAATACTACTCAACATGCTCGAACTAAACATATTGATATCAGACACCATTTTCTCAGAGATAATATAAGTAGAGAAGTAATTACTCTCGACTATATCAATTCTGAAAATCAAATTGCTGATATCTTAACAAAACCCTTAAATGAATCTACATTTACTAAATTAAGAAGAGAATTAGGTATTTGTTCATTAACTGAAATATAAAACATAAATAACTAAGTATAATTAAAAATTAATTCATAATAAATTAATTAAGAAAAATTTCAAGAACCATGTCGACATCTCCCCTAGACCCATGTCGACATATAACGTTTTTAATTTTTAAATATTTTTCCCACCAAAATTTAAATAAGTGGTTATAAATTTCTCCTATTTCGAAATTTTCTTCATTTTCTCTGTTTTCTTTCTGTTCTATCTTCTAAAACCATTCTATCAATGGCCTCCTCTTCCAAATCAAACTTAAAATCAACTTTTTTGTTCCCATCGCCTACTTCTGGTCCCTGTCAACAATCAACGCTCGCTCGTGTAACGAAAATAGAGGATTCTCTGAAAGATACCCTTCAGTTAATGACTGAAATCCAAGTGATGCAACTTCGAATGGCCAAAGAACAAGAGAGGCAAGGTAAAATCCTTAGAAATTTGCAAAAATTTCTTATGGATAATCATGCTAACCCAATCTTGATTGACGAGGACTCTTCAGGAGATCAGGAACAAGAGGAAAGTGAAGAAGAAGAAAAACCAATGGAAGAAGAGCATGTAGAAGACAACGACAAAGTCGTTTGCGTTGGTGAAGTGTGCTTTGACAAAGATGGAAATCTTGTCGAACAACGTGGAAATTTCTGTTTCCACTATCCAAATTGTTCGATTCATAGATCTCCTATGTTCAAAAACACACATTAGTTTCTTTTCTTTCTTTTCTATTTGTTGTTTGTTTTACGATCTCTACGAAAATGTAAATATAAACAAATATATAATTAATAAATAATGTATGTTCTTATATATGTTCTATTAAAATTATTATTATAGATTCTTAGTTAGGAGAGTTCGTAAGTTAGGACTAAGTTTTAGGTTTACAAGTAAGTATTGATGATAACACTATCATCATATCGGATATTAGACGGGGAGTTATATAGTTAGTTTGTTTTTGTTGATGACAAAGGGTAAGAAATATAAAATAGGGTAGTTAGGCATAGATTAAGGGGGAGTTATTAGATTTAGGGGGAGTAAATAGGATAGAAGTAATATTTTATAAACAAAGGTTGTCATCATCAAAAAGGGGGAGATTGTTAGTCCTTGAGATGATGGTTTGGATGACAACAACCTTAGAATAAGATTATATATAAATACTAACATTATAGTTTAGATATATATGTATATGCAGGATTTAACCATGCAGGTACAAAGAATGAAGACTGTACAGTATAGAGATTCAAGGTATCAAGATTGAAGACTCATGAGTATCAAGATTATCAAGAGTTCAAGAGTTCAAGATAAGTATTGAGTCTAGAATTATGTTAAAACTTCACAATAGCACTGAAATCTTCACTCCATTTTTCTTTTGGGATGGAACCCATTTCTACCTTTTTAGTGGCTTACAAACCCACGACAAGTAGCTTACAAACCTACGACAAGTGGTTTACAAACCCACGAACATCCTGGTTTTGTACAAGTTCTCGAGTCCTGACATGATGAGATACTCTGCAGGAAGAAGCTTGCAAAACTACTTCAAAATGTTTTTTCAAAACAACTTCGGAATGATTTTCAAAATTGTTTTTCAAAATGTTTTAGCCTTAAAAATTATCTTTTCAAATGATTTTTCAAAAAGATGTTTTAGCCTTAAATATTCTTGTTTTTAAACTTCGTCTGTTTTAAACTATCTTTTAATATAATATATTTATAATTAGATTTAAATATAAAATTATAGTAAAATTATATATATAGTGTTCTCTATATTTATCTATATATCTTATCTATAGTCAAGTATATTTATAAAGTTTAAAATAGTTTTAATATAAGATAAAGGTTATTTTCAAAGAAAATCAAACTATCAAAAATTGCTTTGGGATGTCGACATGCCTATGGTGACCATGTCGACATGGTGACAGTTGAGTTCAAAATTTAAATTTCAAAAGAAGTGTCTATTCGTCATAACCTTTCACGAATGGACATGACTGTTGTTCTTCTATAAATAGGGGTTAGTTTCAATGAATTTTTAATCAGTTTTCCTGGTTTTTCACTTCTCTTCTTCTTCCACATTTTCTTAATCAAAATCCTATCACCACTCTGCCGAAATCAACATTGAATCTAACTAGATTATCTCTGGTTTGATTCTCTATCACTATCTCAACAAGATCTAAGTGCTATCTATATAGCGAGAAAAGGTGTGATTGTAGCCTTGGAAATCAATCAAGCGAGAAAAGGTGTGATTGTAGTCTTGAAAATCAATTGGGTGAACTTGTTGCCCCGGAAATCAAGTATCTCTACCTAGAGGATTGTGATTCTGGAGGGTGTACCTCGTAGCCTTGAAACCGAGGGTTGTAATTGTTGAATTGCTTTTGAAAGGAAATCCGTACTTAGTTGTGCGGGACTGGATGTAGGGTAACTACGAACCAGTATAAAATCCGGTGTGTTCTTTCCTTTACTGCATTTACTTTATTTCTGCATCTATGTTTGTTTCTTTGATCATATCGGTGTCTGAATATTGCATACATCTATGTTCAAATTAACATAAACTCAAAAAGATTTAGTAATTTCTTATAAACACTATTCACCCCCCTCTAGTGTTATTCCTAGCCTTAAGATCCGTAATCCGCATTCCTCATAGAGGGCATTGTAAATAGGCAAAAGTTGCTCTACTTTCCATTATATTAATGAAATCCTTTTAGATTCCTGAACCAATACAACTGTGTTCATATAAATTACTCTCCAGGTCAGCAAAAGTAAAACCGACTTAAAAATCAACCATTAACTGCTTGGGGAAGTGAAACCACAAACAAGTACGCTCCTCCTACTCGCCAAGTCGACGAAAGTAAATCGACTCAAAATAAAAGCCGTGCATTTCGTAAGCCGTGCACTCTTAAAAGCCCGCATTTCGTAAGCCGTGCACTCTCAAAAAGCCATGCATTTCATAAGTCGCGCACTCTTACAAGCCACGCATTCCGCGCAAGCAATACTTGATGGTTCTCTGGCACCATCAGCAAACCATTAAGATCTTGTAAGTACCGGTATTGTTCTAACAATACTGGGAAACTCGTCTATTGCAAGACTAACAAGGATCCACTTCCATTATCAAAAGTAATTGATGTGAATCCAGCAATGTTGCACAACTAGAAATCGACAAAGAATTCCCATCGTTGACCGACAAAATCTCTGGAGTCAAGACGCTCGAGTCACAAGTTTCCAAAGATAGGAACCATAAAGTAGATTCGGCTACAAACATCTGAGGAGTCGCTCGGATCAACCAGTCATATATCAAGTGTGCGGAATAAACAACCCTGTAAAGTAGGGGGCACACACATACCAACGATTTGTTAAAAGGAAAAATACTCCACAGTCCTGTTTCTCCAAACAAAGAATTTTGGAAATCACAACGGATCTTGTTATAAAGTTAAAAAAATGCACACATAGTGCGTGAAATCACGGAAATAAGGCACCATATACTATAAAACATGGCACGATAATGTGAAGAATAGAAATTACAAAATAATCAATCGTATCATGTATACACATAAGTGGTATAAAAACAAGCTAAATAAATGATAAATAAGAAAGAACAAAGAAGTGATAACAGTAGAAACATTATTCTTTTCATACCTTATATTTATTTCTATACAAACTCAAAATGTGGAGGTCGTACCCACACAATATCCGCCAACAAAAAGAAAAGTAAAGATGCTACAACAACAAATGTAACAAGTGCAGACTTTGCACTCGTACAAAATGCATGTCAAAAAATCAGAATGTTACAATATCTGGCTCCATTGTTACTTGAGCTCGTCAGTGTTTCTTGCCACCACTTCCTTTCCCGCCTTTGGTCGAAAGTTTCTTCTTCCTCTCAGCATCCCTACTGGGAGTTGTATCGCTGCTAGAGTTATCAATTTTAGGCTCCATACTGATGTCTCCTCCTTGTTCTTCGACCCCCTCGGAGGACTCCCCTTTGGTCTTATGCTTGCGGGACTTGCGGGAGCTCCTCGTAGACTTTCTCTCCTTAATCTTTTCCTTCTTAATTGACACCATCTGCTACTCAGTTTTACTTAGATGGTTGGCTTGGTATGTCTGCTCTTGAGTGTTAGTTATTACTAAATCGCTCTCCAAAGATACGGCAAGGTCATCCAGGCTGTGCAACGCAGCAATCTTCTAAGATTCCGGCTCCGGTTGCATGCCAGACACAAGCATGGTGATCAAAGCAGCTACAGAAACAAGCGTTGAAGCAGTTTAAATGGCAATAGGCCCTGGGACTGGAGAAATTGGCAGTTCGACAGGCAGAGAAGACTGACCTATAAGATCAAAAAGGAAAGCATTCAATTCATCTTGTTCTTGCGGTGTGAGCTGAAATCCTCGAACTTGAGAGAAATAAGGAAGTTACCTGCATCAGAAGTGTGACCATGAATCTCAACCTCATACTCCCGCCCATTTCCTCCTTGAGATGGTTGTACGATCTTGGACGAAGTTTTAGGACCACCCAAGGCTTCAAAGATACCTGTTGAGGCGGCAGACAACAAGGAGACGCAGGGCAAAGCTGGAATGATTCCTGTTTGATCACGAGGCTGCTTGGACGACTCGCTAGGCCCAGAACTGAAAGGCACCGATAGTGCTTTAGCAGTTGTAACTGTAGCAGCATCGGCGACTTCTCGCTATCTTTCCACCCGAATATCTTTCGGCCCTCTACCAAAGCTTTCTTTGATTCTTTGTTAAGATAGGAATCCTCCAACTCTTGTTCAATGTATGCATGCCTGTCTTCTCGGAAACAGACCAGGACTTCTTCCCAAACCACAACAAGAGTACGTAGGAATTTGGGACCCAAATAACAGAGGTTGCCTTAATGCAATAGGGAGTTGACGTAGAAGTTCAAGATGGTGTCATCCATCTTCGCCATCTTCCTTTCGAAGGCATCTTGTAGCTCCACGTAGTCCACAATTACAGTGGCCTTTTCGACTTCGACTTTGGTCTTTTCAGCATTAAGTTGTGCGAGTTTTTCTCGAAGCAAAGCAATCACTTGAGCCTGGTTAGAGATGGTCTTATCTTAGGATTCCACTATTCTCGCATAATCAGCAATAGTCTTCTTATGAGCTTCGACGGTTTCATCGTGACCAACAATGGTTCTCTTCTGAGCTTTGATGATCCCATCTCGAGTTTCAAGCTCCTTTTCCAGCTTGACTTCATCAACATTGGCTTTCTTGATTTCATATTTGAACACAATCTCAATTTTCATGGTAGCCTCTTTCAATTCCTTTAACAAACTAGCATTGCTTTTACTCTCTCGAATGGCAGCATCTCTCTCCTTTGTCAATTGGTCAATTCTGGCATCACATTCCGTCAGTGTCCTTTCATAATCATCTTTTTCTGACTCAAAAGAAAGGATCTCTTGGTAGTTGTTACGGTTTGTGTCCACAAACTACTTACATAATTTCTCCCATTATTCAGCTTGATCCAAGTCGCTCTGAATTGCCTGGAGATGGGGCATATAAGAATCCTTATGAATCAGACGTAGGTCACGATTGAATTTAACTTCCTTCAGGAACCATCCGGGGAATGTGGCTTCAAGCTTGGGTGGACCAAATAGAAGAATATAAGTAGGTGTCCTGTAAGGGACTGAAGAACTAGAAGCAGCCATAACATGAGTTGATGGAGTTTGGGTTGATAGAACAACTTGAACCATATAAGTCGGGACATCAATTCTGGTAGAAACTTAAGCCGTGGCAAATGTATGGTGCTTGGAAGGATGAGGATCGTGATCTACTTTCGACTTTTTAAAGGGCTCTTCCCAATCATCGGGAGTCTTCCCCTTCTCATATCAACCCCTGTAAACTCTACCTCGATCCTTGTCATCCTGACGACGAGCTTCAGCTTCCCGATCTTTTCTCCTTCTCCATTCTTCCTCAGTTTCTCAGGGCCGGTGGCGGATTGAAGTCCGTCTCTACCCATGTTGTGCATCTATAAATTTTTTAAGGTCTTCATAATGTCCATAACCTTCTATAGTACCTAATAAAAAAATGAAGTAACTTCAGCGATGGAAAATGAGCTCAAATAATGCATATATGAGTGTATGTGGCCCTGGTGGAGTATGTGATGTGTTGTAGGCGGCCTAAAAGGACTTCACAAACCGAGTCGGGAAGCAACTACAGTGAGGGTCAGGCTAGCTCCAGAAATAGCAAGACCAGAGTGAGAAGACAATCCCTCAAACTCAAAATCATCTCCCATGATTTCTGCAATGTCTACATAAACATTGCTCAAGTCCCCAAAGTTGATATCGGTTTCCATAGGCAGAGAACCATGGAGTGGTTCGGCTGCTGGGAGAGCATCTTTAGCAATAATCTCTTGGGTAGGCAAATCTGAGAGAATGAGACTCATTCCTGGAGTTTCATCACATGATTCAAATTCTCCTTTACTGGAACTTGCATCGAATTCCTTATCGCCAGAAGAGGAACCATAGCTACTCCGGCTCTCAATTTCACCTTCCTTCTTTTTCATGATCACCGCAGCCTTGCCTTCTCTCCTTTTGAACTCCTCTTCCCCCTCCTCCGGGATTAAGGGCACCCTAATCAGACGACTGGTTCTGGTTGTAACACCCTTTCCTCCACAAATTTCCTCAGTTGATCCACCGGATGGACCTTCTCCTCTTGGTAGACCGCCCTCGTCAGAATCATGCAACGAAGAAGTGGAGCGTGTTTAAATCCTGGAACGGGTAGGGGCAGAACTTCAATGGTGACGGCAGATCTCCTAGGATGCAACAATCTGTACCAATGTAAATTCTCATTCGTTAGCAAAGATTTGACCGATCTCTCTCTTGCATCTATGGCCTTCAGAGTATGGAAGATGGGATCAAGTGATGAATCTTTATTTGGCTTTGGAATAACTGCAAGGAATATTCAGTCTATTAAAACCCCATACCATCAAAATAAATCTCAACAGGTGAAGAGGAAATTTACCCCTGTCGTCCAAAGATGATTGAATCCTTCAGGACATCTAACGAAGAAATATTGGGTCTTGAACTGGGACAAGTTACTTGGAGTTGCAGCACGATTTTACAGTTCCTTTGAGCCTCAATGATCACAAGAGACGGACATTCATCTCTCTTCTTGTATAAGAGGAAACATCTCAGTTTATCAAAGCGTGGGGCATGATTGAATGTCCGTATATAGAAAACGTGAAGACAAGTCAAAATTACATAACCAGTTGGATGAATTTGAAACGGAGCCATTCCCAATTTAGAAGAGTCTCTCTCATGAAATGATTGAACGGAGGCACTGCACTTTTCAAGAAATGTACCGATGGCAAGTGGTGTACCCCGAAGGTGGCATGTGTGCAAACTCATTTTTCAATGCAAGGCGTACATCATCATCTGAAATGTCGTGCTGTGAACAAATATTGCGCAGAACTTTAGCAGAAACTACAGTGGAAGGTCTCTCTGGAGGGTTGAGTAAAACTCTAAAGATCGAAGGGGTTCAATCAACAGCCGGACCAACCGACACAAATTGACCATATTCAGCCGGTGGTGCTGAAGAAGTAGGTGCTGCTGGAACTGCTTGCGAAGGCATAACTGATGACGATTCTACCCACGAGAGTGCCGGGCTTCCCCCATTGATTTACGTTGGGATGACAGATGCTTCATTCTACATAACAGAACTTGTATCCAATGTGGTCGGGTAATTCTATTTATAACTAGAAATCCCCCTATGTTTAACGCTTCAATTCCAAAAAGACGTTAACCTGTGCCAACTCGTCAGAATCCAAGCATGGACTGGGGCAAGTGCAGTGTGTTATCTTTGTAGGATAGGCTTGGTGTTCTAAACACTACAAATGCTCTATCCTATATATATAGTTCACCTACAACGGAGGAATGAAAAATCTTTTCATATCATTCGTTGGAGTTGTTCCACCTACACTTAACCGTTATCGGTCAACGATCGATAATGGATCCATTGTCCAAAGCGACATGAAAAGCTCGTTCTATTTTCAGGTATACTGAGCATGCAATAGTAAAATTAATCCAGGATGATCAAGTCCATAACGAACTGCCTCGACGGAGCCATCAAGGCCATACGCTAATCGATTTTGATATATACAACAAAGATAGTAGAATATGTCAAGTGCAAGGCACAAATTCACTATCTACCTCCAATAAATCGCAATAAACCCGCTTCATTCACCATTCTCATCAATCGCCCAAAACCCATTGGCAATCACCACCAGCATGGTAGCCACGTCATCACCAGCCTCAGATCAAGTGCAAACAAATTTAACTTTGAGTTCGTGGTGGTCCAAGCAATGGAGGTTGGTAGCGATCCTAGCAAGCGACAATTCAGGCATTAGGGCTTGTCTCAAAGTTATGGTGGGGGTAGGTGAGGTTGGTGGTTGAAGGCTTCGGAGGTGGAGATCAACGACGGCGACAACAAAACTAAATTTAGGGTTTGGTCATGGTTGGCTTAGGTTGTAAGAGGAAATACGGGAACAAAGGATAATGAAAAGGGTCGGCTCGAGCAAAGCTAAATAGGGGATTGGCTGAAGAAATTTATCTAAGTCTATGGATGGCTAGCGATCCATAGACTATAGATCGCTAGCGATCCATCAGGTTGCAGTCGATCTTCTTCAAATTTGCCAAGCACGATCTATATGTTGTTTACGAGCATCTTAAAAATTGTGGGGTCGAGATTGATTTATTGTTACGAGCAACAACCATTCACATCGAAAACTCAATAGACGGCCGTATAGCCAAAGACGAATTTGCATGGTAACCTCGACACAATCAACTAGATTTCACGATACGGAAACTCAATAGCAGTTACTTCCAGAGCACACCTTGTTTCCAACGAAGGCATACTCTGGGGTGGCAAATGTTAACCAAGTTTTTAACCCTGCTGAATTCAATAGGAGTTAGAACATCTAGACCAAGGCAAAACAACTCAAGAATTAACCAAGAGGAGCACAAGAATAGGCTAAGAAGGACTCAAGAAGAAACACACAAAAATCAACTAATTGGATGGATCGCTAGCGATCCATTACCCATGGATCGTTAGCGATCAATAAGGACTCCTTGTGGGTCATTCAAACCTCTTGCATTATGAGTCAATATCTATTCTAGGGGTGTATGTCAAGTTTCATAGCCTTCCAAGCAACTAGTTCGAGAAGCAAAGACCTATTTGATTTCAGTCATAGTTCAATCCAACCTGTACATGAATCAATATCAAAAGAAGGTAACTAGCTACAAAATTACATGGAAAGCAACTATATAAGGCAAGGAATTCAACCCAAAGGAAACGATCCAAAAATATCTTAAATACATGGATCGCTAGCGATCCTTGACTTGTGGATCGCTATCGATCCATCGGGTTAAGTTGGATCATAATGAAATTCTTGGAGCACCTTCGTATCATAAGCGTAGGCTCCTGCCAAAGCGGCCTAGCCTAATAGCTCTCCAACCCCTATAAATGCAGTACTACCTACAACATAAAGGGGATCTTCTGGACTAGCTGTTGGAACTCTACAGAGATTATTCTTCACTCTTCTCCTCCCAAACAATAGTCATCTAGAGGTTCACTGTGATTCTCCAGTGAACTCTTGTACTCGTGACTTGATCTATCCTAGAAGATTTAATCGTATTGTAATTCAATTCAACTTGTAACAATAGTCAGTTAATTGAAAGTTATAAAGTAGACGTATGCTTCATTAATGACCAAACCACTATAAAAATCTCCTTGTCCTTTTACTATTTCTGCTCTTTTTATATTTATTTTCTATATTATTGCTCTGTACGAACAGGGCTGGTGTTTTCACTAGGGTGTTGATCCAATTTTTAGGTTAATAGATATTTACTCAACCTATAATGCTATTATAGGCCGAGCGGCCTTGGTTGAGTTCAGAGTGGCCATCGCTCTCTGGTGCTTAACTACGAAGTTCCCTAGAGAGAACTGAGTGACAATCGTGCAACTTATGACTTTGAGCTAAAGGAAGCGAGGTGCAAGAAGAAAGGAAAAAATGCAAAGGGGAGCCACTACACTAAGGCTTTAGACGCATAGCAACTAAAGCCTGAGCCCCGACTCGGGTAGCCCAGTCGGCTCCACAATGACATGGACCGACGTTGTAACACCCTTAATTTTTGATAACATTATTCAAGAGATTTAATTAGATAAATTAAATATAATAATGTAAATTTAAGTGATAAGGGGATTGAGACTTGAATTAATTGAATTAAGGCCGCGCCTAATATGATAGTTAATGGGCTAAAGAAGGGTTGTTAGGTTAAAAAAAATTACATAAGGGTATTATTGGAAATTGTCGTCCATAACCTCCCCCTTATATATTTTTCTTCTTACTATTTTCTTCACATTCACGTCATTTTAAAGAGAAAACAAAAATATAAAGGAACGGTCGGCCATTAAGAGATTAAGAGAAAATTCAAATTAAAGCTAGAGAATTAAGCTCAGGGGAAATCAATCTCAATCCAATCTCCTTATCTAGATCAAGGTGAATAATAATTCCAACTCTATTTTGTTTTAAATCATATATTTTCAGATTTAAAGGATAAATTCGTTTTATGATATATTGGATGATGATATGCTTGATTCATGATTCATTTGATTTAAACATGGTTGTTTAAAAGGGTTTTTGCACGGTTTTAGGTCAAAACCGAGAGTTAATTTTGTTTAAATGCCGTGGGAAAATTTTATGTTATGAGAGACATGATTTTGAGGTTGGGTTTCAATTTTGAGAATTTTCCAAGCTATGGAAAGATTATTGTGAATTTTCAAAGGAAAATATGGATATTTGGGTTTATAATTTATTTTGGAAAATATATTGAGAATTTGGGTTTGAAATTTTGATATATTAGATAACATGATTAAAGTGAATTTCTGGAATTTTTGGGGATTTTTCTAAAGTGATTTTCTATGCAAAATAAATTATTTTAGAAGAGGGATTTCTTTGCAAAAACTGGAAGGGCTTATTTGATTAACTTAACTATGGTTTAGATCTGACTAGTGGTAATTAATTTCTGAAAAAGAATTTGAAAATGTTAAGGCAACCAATCTGGTGTTGGCACATGGCAAGTTAGTTAGAGAAAAGTTTACTAAAAAAGAATTAAACCTGGTTTGCTCAAAAAAGTGGTCCCGCCTACTTAGGAAAGCGCCTTTCCACACCATAGCTTCCACCTTTATTTAGTTGAAACCTACCCTTCGAAAACCATTACACAAGGTATCACTAAGATGGTATGTAGTGGATTGGAGGAAGGCGCAAGGTAAGGTGTCGAAAGCATAGCTTCCGAAGGAGTCGTAACCTTGGTTTGTTTTTAAAAGAAAAGCGCCCGCCTCTGTTTTGTTTCAAGCCTTCGACGGATTCGAAGTATAGGGTTTCGAAAGAGGTTTTAAAGGGTTTCGTAAGTGTTTCCATTAACTTATAATCGCTTTCGACTGGGTTATAACAGAATGTTTTGAAAGAAGGGGTTTCGACCTAGTCGATACCCTGCTGTCGTTTTGTAGCCTTTCGATGGTATTGAGGATATCAATGCTGTCGGAAGGTATTTTGTTTTGCAAAGTTTGAGCCACTTCCTATAGCTTTCGAAAGGGGTTAGAGGTTTCGAAGGTGATGGTTTCGAAAGGGGTTTTGACACCAACTTTCTAATGTTTTACCCAAATGTTTTATGCTTTCGAAAGAAATGGTGCCGACACCAGCATGTGTCCCTAGTATTTTATAAATGATAAAGGATGGTTTCAAAAAAGATGATGTTGCCTATATTCACTTTGACCCAAATAATGTTTTAAGTATAAACCCAATGCTTTCGAAAGGGGTAATTTCAATGGTTTCAGAAGGGTTACTTCTATAAGTGGCGAAAGGGGTATTTTCAACTGGTTTCGAAGCTAAGCTTCTAAACTTTAATGCTAATACTTCAATTTATTTGAAAGGTTTTAAAAGGTTGAATTTAAAGTATTATAAGGAAGGAGCCTAATATTTTTAAGATCTTTCGAAGGAGGTCATCCTATGAAATCGAAAGCTAGGTTTCGAAGGTATCGAAAGGTTTTATAACCCAAACTCTATTTTTTAAAAAGGAAAAACCCATGGCTATATTAAAGGAGTTTTTATATTGGTTTTAAGAAGAAGCTATCTTTGATAAAGAAATAGATTAAGGGGATTAACCAAGTTTTATATTAAACCCACAAGAGTGGTATTGCTGTGATGTTATATTGCTTCTTCTAATATGAATATATTCACTTTTAAATGGATCCATAACTGCATTTTGGGATAAAGGGTAGAAGAACCAGTTCTTTTGTATCTTACTAAGGCTCGTATGCAGATTTACGAGAAAGAAGATATAGAAGCAGGAAATGGAAGAGGAAATCTAGGTGGAGGAAGCATCACAACCAATGGAAATGCTCGACCAAATACCAGGAGGAACCAAGGTCGACATGCTAATAATGCTAATCCAAATGGTGAAGCCAATGTAGGTGCTGGAAATCCGCCAGTAGATGCGGGGATGGTGTATCAATTGTTATCCAACCTTTTGCAAGCTGGAGTTGCCGGTAATGTTGGAGGAGCTAATCCAGTGGCTCCAATTGGAAATAACTATGCTAAGCTAAGCAGAAACTACACTAGTTTGGGTGAAAAGCCGTTTGTTGGAACAGAAGATGTTGTTGAAGTTGAGAATTGGCTATTGAGTTATGAAAGGATCTGTACTGATCTAGGCTTGGATGATGGGCAAAAGAGAAGGCTAGCCTCTAGACAGTTGTAAGGGGCAGCACTTCATTGGTGGAATAGTGTGACCGTCGGAGTTCTGGAGGAAGTGCTGACTTGGGCTGATTGCAAAAGGAAGTTTGAGCAGAGGTTTTTGTCTGAGGTTTCTAAGTCTGCATTGATGAGAAAGTTCATGGATCTAGTTCAAGGAGAGATGTCAGTGGTCGATTATGCTGCTAAGTTTGATGAGCTGTCTCGATATGGATATGCTTTGGTTGACATTGATGTCAGAAGGAATGAGAGGTTCATTCGAGGATTGAGACCTGAGCTTGCTAGGATGACCATGACCCATATCCGAGAACCTAGTAATGTGGTGGTGGGGATAGCCATTCGCCATGAAGAGATGCTTGCTATTTCTGCTAAGGAGAAGCCAGTTGAATCCCAAGGTCCTCGGGTAAAGAAGAGGAAATTCTTTAAGAAGAAGGGAGCCCAGAAAGGGGATGCTGCCAAGAAGGAAAAAGCTAATTTGGTTTGCTATAAATGTGACAAGAAGGGTCATTATGCAAATGAGTGCTGGTCAGGCAAGGGGAAGAAGGCTGCAGATAAGAAGAATCTGAATTTCTTTAACTGTGATCAAGTTGGGTTACAAGAACCAGTGTCCAGAGCCAACCAAGCAGACAAGGGGAATGTTTTTGTCATTGGATCATCAGCTAAGCCCACTACAGCTGATAAAGGAAAGACTGTGATGGAAGGTACATTTTTGATTCAGAGTATACCAGTTAGGATACTTTTCGATACCAATGCATCACAATCATTTATATCCCAGTGTTTGGTTGATAGGTTATGCTCAGAACCCACATACCTTGTTACTTCCTTAAGGGTTGCGAATCCAATAGGAGGGTATGCAACTCTGGGGATGAGATGTGACCAGTTATAACTTGACTTTTTAGGTCATAAGTTTGCATGCAGTTTGTATGTATACGATTTCATAGATTTCAAAATCATTTTGGGTATGGATTGGTTGAGGAGGTACGAGTCCAGGATATTCTGCCAGGATGGGGAGATATCTTTGAGATACCCTAATAGTCATAACCGAATTATATTCCCAGTAGAGAATTCCGACTTATGTTTTTGTGTTTTGTTAAGTGCAATGGAAGTGGGTGAAGAGCTAAGCTAGGTTCGAATTGCAAGAGAGTTTGCAGATGTGTTTCAGCCAGTCATAAGACTACCATCGAAATGAGCCGTTGAGTTTCGAATAGATCTTGTACCAAGAGTTGAACCTGTAAGTAGACCACCTAGCAAGATGACACCGATTGAGATGAAGGAATTAAAGGTGCAGCTAGTGGATCTAGAAGGAAGGAATTTTGTTAGACCAAGCAGTTCGCTTTATGGAGCGACCGCGGTATTCGTGAAGAAACCAGATGGGTCGTTGAGGGTGTGTATCGACTATCGT
Organism: Allium fistulosum; assembly: GCA_030737815.1. Classification (NCBI taxonomy): domain Eukaryota; kingdom Viridiplantae; phylum Streptophyta; class Magnoliopsida; order Asparagales; family Amaryllidaceae; genus Allium; species Allium fistulosum. Next base: position 372,402,320 of record CM060908.1, read on the forward strand.
AAGCTAAACTAAAGGATGATAAAGAATAAGTATCCTTTGCCGAGAATTGACGATCTGTTTGATCAGTTGAGTGGAGTCAGAGTGTTTTCCCAGTTGGATTTGGAGATAGGGTTCCATAAGTTGAGAGTGGTAGAGGACAGTATTCCTTTGACTGCAATTCGAACTAGATATGGTTCGTATGAGTGTGTGACGACCGCCCATGACCCCTGCACCGAATCTAGAGATAGAGCGCTGTAAAGTGTGCCAGGCGACCATGGACGATTGTCAAGGTAAGATTTAAAACAACAGAATCTATCGTATTACTCACAGCGCATGGACAAAATACAATAGAACATATGTATAGTGAAGCTTTACAGAACAAAATGACATCATATAAAACTCCATAATAGTTGAATACAAGCATCACATAGTCAATACATCCAGCCTCACTACATATCTCTCAGAGAATACAAAACAGCGGAATATCCAGTACATATAAGAAGATAATAAGAAACCCTCTAGCTCGTCTTCGATATCAGCATCGTGAGAAGAGAACAGCACCTGTCACCTGCTACCTAGTCTGCCCGTCCCAAAATGGACGAACAGCCCAAGGCAATAAGAATTAAAACATAAAGCCTTGAGTCAGACAACAGTCTTAGTGAGCAGTAAATTAACTAACAACATACCAAAAGAGCATAAAGGAAAAGAAATAGGAATACAACCCTCCCACTCCAACCTCGTTCTACAGTGATAGCCCCCAGACACACACTAAGCAGAAGAAACATAGCAGAGCATACAATTTAAAGTAAACAATTGTCACTTGAGTCAAAAGCGATGTTTTCCAAGTACAAATCCCAAGGTCTAAAACCAAGGTCAGATAAGCACCCAGGAAATACCGCTCTTGAGACCGAATGACGATACAACCAAACATCCATGACTCTGGCTATCACTGTTATCATTGCTTCGATATCACCGTTAATTGAATGACCGGCACATTCTTTCAGCCGTCCGTCAAGGGCTAATGGTAACCCCGGTTCTAGACATAACTCCCGCACGTCATCGTGACCCGTGCCTAGGATTATCGAATCTACCCAGAGTACTTGACCATCAACTTAGTCTTTTAGGCGTCCCCATGTACTCTTGCTTAGAGCATGCTAGAACCTTCAACAACGATGAGATCTCAACCTCCTAGTCATCCTCCTCGACGACTATTTCCATACTAGCTCAAGCGCCTCTCGAGCATCCATTATCCTCAACTCGAATCATATCACCGAGTTATCAACATGCTTGGAATGATCCCATCTGGATTAGACCAAGTCTTCATCACATGATTGCCTCGCTTCATAACATCCTCGCGAAGCCTCATCTCAACATCACATCATCAAATCTATGCATAAGAGCTTCATCATCCCGCTACATATGCCACGAGCAGCTTTCCCAATCCAAGAGCCTTTCCCTTAGCTTTTGAATCACCTTTGGTCTAAATCTAATCATCAATCATCTAGTTCATAATAATCAATCAAATCAAACATCAATCCAAGCAATCAAGCATTCAAAAATGATCTAAGTAGACAATTATAACAATAATGGCATTTTCGTAATTAAAGAGTTGAAAGTCCAATAAGCATGAAAACATGGATTATATCTCTACAAACTTGATGAATGAACTTGCATAGGTTAACATATGATAAAATGGATGCAACATCATCATGAACAATTGATCTACATGGATCTACACATAGGATGAAGAAAATGCATGGAAATCACTAATTTAACACCAAATCGAGCCAACAATCTGATCTACTCCTTTGGATCCGTGTGAGAGATAATCACCACTCACCAAATCACCTAAACAAACCCAAATCAACACGCTTCAGATCTGGACAGCGAAGGATGAAGCTTGATCTATCACAAATCCGCTTCAAATGAAGAAATCTCTCTTGAAAAGATGAAGATCTTCAATCTAAGCTCATGAATCTTCAATCTTGATCTTCGATTTGGATGGAAGGAAGCACTAGATTAGAGTGGAGAAAAGAAGTGAAGAAGTGTAGAAGTCGAGCTCTCAAAATGGCAGCACTTCGTCGCTTCAAAAATCCGGATCCCAAAAAGTGAGAACAACCCCTCCTATTTATAGCTGAAATCTGTCCTTAAGTCGAAATCTGGCTATCTCCCTAAGTTGCTTCCGACCTAAGCCTCTCCGACCTAAGCCTCTCCGACCTAACAGATGTACGACTTAACTCCTTTGCGACCTAACACTTAGGAAACCCAGCGACCTAACAACCTAACGACCTAACTACCTAAGACTCAGTTGGGTTGCGACCTAACACAAGTCGACCTAAAACAACACGCGACCTAACACTTGAACTATCCTAGCGACCTAACAACTTAGCAACCTACGCGACCTAACACAACATACGACCTAACAGTGTTACGACCTAACACATAGCCTAACTCCTAAGGTCGCCAACTTGTTAACTCCTTAGGTCGCCAACTTGTTAACTCCTTAGGTCGCCAACACGGAACCACTAGGTCGCTAACTCAGAACCACTAGGTCGCTAACTCAGAACCACTAGGTCGCTAACTCGGAACCACTAGGTCGCTAACTCGGAACCACTAGGTCGCTAACACGGAACCACTAGGTCGCTAACTCGGCAACTACTAGGTCGCTAACTCGGCAACTACTAGGTCGCTAACTCGGCAACTACTAGGTCGCTAACTCGGCAACTACTAGGTCGCTAACTCGGCAACTACTAGGTCGCTAACTCGGCAACTACTAGGTCGCTAACTTTCCCAGCCGACCTAACACTTAACAAAACTTAGGTCGCTCACAACATTTTCTTAAGTCGCAGACCTTCTCTAAGTTGCCAACAACCCTTAGGTCGCGTACGACCTAGGACTTAGACAAATCTGCCTAAAAATCTGAAATGACATGAAAGTGCTAAAATTCCAGATTTTGACGAACATGTCGATCCGTAAAAATACGGGTCGTTACATTCTCTCCCCCTTAGAAATTTCGCCCCCGAAATTCCAAGCAATCAAAACTATTCTGTACGCCTACCATCCATAACAATCAACAAACCATGCATCCAATTCTAACTTAGCGTACAGAATTCTAAAACTTAGAACAAGTTACAATATCGCGAGATGAGACGACACCTTAGGGCCATACCTTGAAGAGTTCAGGATGAGCTGCCTTCATCCTCTCTTCCACTTCCCACGTACAGTCGTTATCATCATCACTCCATTGTATCTTGAGCAACTTAACTACCTTCCTCCTAAGCTGTTTCGTGTCGGTTTCAACAACACGAAGCGGCTTACGAGGTCTTTTATCAACTGGATCAACTTCTAAGTCTTCACAGCTATCAGCAGAAACCACCGTACTCGAGTCGTGCACATACTTCCGTAGATATGATACGTGAAAAACGTTGTGCACACTCGACATCTTCTCTGGTAACTCCAATCTGTAAGCGAGCTTTCCAATTCGCTCGATGATCGGGAATGGTCCAACAAATCTCGGAGTTAATTTTCCTTTCTTCCCGAATCGAATAACATTCTTCAGAGGAGAAATCTTCACAAAAACCATATCTCCAATGTCGAATTCTAAATCCTTACGACGCTTATCGGCATAACTCTTCTGATGGTCTTGGGCTGCCTTCATTCGTTGCCGAATGATCTCTATGCAATCCGAAGTCTGTCGAATCATCTCTGGCCCAAGCATCAGCTTTTCTCCTGTCTCTATCCAACATGTCGGAGAGTTACACGGTCTTCCATACAATGCCTCATACGGTGCCATACCATTGCTTGACTGGTAACTGTTGTTGTATGCAAACTCCACCAAATGAAGGTGATCTTCCCATGATCCTCCGAAATCTAAAACACAAGCTCTGAGGAGATCTTCCAAAACTCGGTTGACTCTCTCGGTCTGGCCATCTGTTTGAGGGTGATAAGCTGTACTCAAACACAACTCGGTTCCCAAAACTTCCTGGAAGCTCTTCCAAAATCCACTAGTGAACAATGGGTCTCGATCGCTCACTATACTTTTCGGAATACCATGGAATCGAACTATCCACTTAACATACAACTCAGCCAACTTTGATGCAGTCCTAGTCGATCGAACAGGAATGAATCGTGCACTCTTAGTCAGACGATCCACAATGACCCAAATTCCTTCATTTCCCGTTCTGGTTCTAGGCAATCCATCAATAAAATCCATCGACACTTGTTCCCACTTCCATGTAGGAACTACTAAGGGCTGAAGCAATCCACTTGGCTTCTTCTGCTCAGCCTTTACCAACTGGCAGTTCATACACTTGGAAATGAAATCTCCAACATCCTTCTTCATGCCTTCCCAGTAGTAGGTTCTCTTCATATCCCGATACATCTTATTTCCACCTGGATGAATTGTCAACTTCGAGTGATGACCTTCCTTCAGAACCTCACTCCTCAATTCATCTATATCGGGAACAACTAGTCGTCCTTGCTTTCGAAGCCAACCCTCTCGATCGACCTCGAATCCTTTATCCTTTTCTGGATCCAATCCAGATTCCAATTCACGGATAATCTTGACAAGCTTATCATCTCGCTTTTGGCTCTTCCCAATCCTTTCCACAAGAGTGGGTCTTATTGATAAGTTTGCCAATATTTCAGGTTCCAATTCACATCTAGGCCTGAAGTCAAATCCAGCTAAATACTCGAGACTCTTCCATTCTGAAAACATGGTTCCCAATCCTGCATGTCTTCGACTTAACGCATCAGCCACTGCGTTACCCTTTCCCGGAGTATAAGCTATACCAAAGTCATACGATGCCAAAAACTCTAGCCAACGTTGCTGCCGAAGATTCAAATCCTTTTGGGAGAAAAGATACTTCAACGACTTGTGATCCGTAAACAACTCGAATCGAACTCCCAACAGATAATGTCTCCACATCTTCAGAGCAAATACAATCGCCGCTAACTCCAAATCATGAGTCGGGTAATTCCTTTCATGCGGCTTCAGTTGTCGACTGGCATACGCAACAACTTTATCCTTCTGCATCAGCACTGCTCCAAGTCCAGTACCACATGCATCGGTGTAAACTACCATCTCATCATTCCCACTTGGAATAGTCAAAACAGGAGCACTCATCAATCTCTCTTTCAGGATTCTGAAAGCTTGCTCACACTTAGCATCCCAACTGAACACTTGGTTCTTTTTCGTCAATCCTGTTAACGGTGCAGCTACCTTGGAGAAGTCTTTGATAAACCGTCGATAATATCCTGCTAATCCAAGAAAACTTCTCACATCAGATGCATTCTTAGGTCTAACCCAATCCTGGATTGCTGCCACCTTAGCGGGATCAACCGCTATTCCACTTCCAGAAATCACATGGCCTAAGAACCTCACTTCACTCTTCCAGAAGTGACACTTCGAAAACTTAGCCTTCAGCTGATGTTTCCGTAAGATCTCCAAAACCATACGCAAGTGCGTCTTGTGCTCTTCTTCCGTTCTGGAATAAATCAGAATATCATCCACGAACACAAGTACGAACTTGTTCAACTGATCTCTGAACACTCTATTCATAAGATCCACAAAATATGCTGGCGCGTTAGTCAATCCAAACGGCATTACCAGCCACTCAAAGAAACCGGATGGTGTCCTAAAGGCAGTCTTAGGCACACTATCCCTAGCCACTCTCAACTGGTGAAATCCCGTTGCCAAATCCATCTGAGAAAACACCTTAGCTTCGTGAAGCTGATCAAACAAGTCATCTATTCTCGGCAATGGATACTTGTTCTTCTTAGTCACCTTATTCAGCTCACGATAATCGACGCACAATCTCAACGACCCATCTGCCTTGGTTGCAAACACAACTGGTGCACCCCACTCGGACACACTACGCCGAATGAATCCTTTCTGCAAAAGATCATCAACTTGCACCCTCAACTCCTGCTGTTCCCTAGGCGCCATTCGCCTAAGAGGCATCACAACAGGTCTGGCTCCTTCAACTAGATCTATACGAAACTCGATCTCTCTATGCGGCGGCAACCCTTTGACTTCATCAAAGACATCCTCGAATCCATTTGCGATTGGCACTAAAGACAGTCCATCCCGTGGAACAACTAGCGAATACATGAAGCTCATGAAGACGCCTTCTTCATGCTTACATCGTATCACAACCTTTCGCCCCTCCACATTCTCGACTGTCACCTCCAGCCTCTCACAATCAACTTTAGCCGCATACTTCCTAAGCCAGTCCATACCCAAAATAATTCCGAACCCCGCAAAGTTCAGAACAAAGCAATCACAAACAAAAGAGCAACCATGACTCGATACAACTAGACCACGGCATAACATACACAAACAAGACGAACCCCCAACTGGATTAGTCACAACCAATGGCCTATCAACAATATCCGGTTCCAAACCTAACCGGCCTACTAGTTCATTACAAACAAACGAATGCGACGCTCCAGTATCAAACAGAACTCTAACTGGAACACCACATAGGAAAAGAGTACCTTGAACAACCACACTCTTTCCCTTCTCTTCAGCAGTAGGAGCTTTTGAAGACGACGGAACAGCTCCTAAAGCATAGGCTTGCACAATCTGCCTGTCCTTCCTTGGTTCTGGACAATTCTTCCTGAAATGCCCCGGCTTGTCACAGTTGTGACACTTCATCGGTGCCTTCGGATTCTTACAATCCTTCGAGAAATGGCCCTTCTGCTGACAATTGTAGCAAGTCACCTCGCCTTTCGGCTTCTTCTAGCCATCCTTACCCTTCTGCTGCTGCTGCTTCCTCTTCTGGTTTCCACCCTGCTGTGGTTTAGATTCTCCCTTGGTAACAGCAACAACAGGTCCTTCCTTAGGAAACAGACTCTCATGCCTAAGAGCTTTCTCCACAAGCTTCTCAAATGAATCGTCCAAATGATCCACCAACTGTCTCCCAAGATAACTATCCAAGCCGGTCACAAACTTCTCATTCTTCTGGTAAGCAGACTCAATATATGACCGGGCATATTTGGACAAAGCTTCAAACTCAGAAACATACTCAAGAACAGATCTTCCACCCTGCTTGAGCTCTACAAACTTCTTGAACAGAACAGACTTCTGAGCTGTAGAAATGAACTTAGCTTCAAATCTAGCTTGGAATTGCTCCCAAGTAATCTCTTCCTCCGCAGTATTGATGGTAATAGAGTTCCACCAATCAGAGGCTCTCCCTTGAAGCTGCCTTGATGCCAACTTCCTCTTAGTTGCATCATCAATTCCCAAATCACCAAAGATCCTTCTACAAGCATCTATCCATCTCTGGACTTCGATAGTTGATTCTGTTCCCAAGAAAACCTTCCCTCCAAGAGCAGTATAATCCTTGCACAGCTTAGCAAAATCCACTGGTTTCGGAGTTTGGACTTGAACTCCAACATCTACTGCTGCCCCCGGAACTGGTATCCTTCTCATGATCGAAGTCATCATAGCTTCGAACATGGCTGCATAATCAGCAGTCTCTTCAGTAGCACGGCCTTCCCTAGCAGCTGGTCTCCCTCTTCGACTCATTCTCAATATCTATAAAAAGGAATGATTAGAACATCTAGAGAAGCAACTGCACAAAGGACTCAAACTCTACCAAGCTACTATATTATATATAGTATTCATCCATCAAAATACAATTACGTCTCTCATACGTAGTTACTTCAGCGAGCGTTGGGTAAAATCGATTAACCAAAGCTCTGATACCAAATGTGACGACCGCCCATGACCCCTGCACCGAATCTAGAGATAGAGCGCTGTAAAGTGTGCCAGGCGACCATGGACGATTGTCAAGGTAAGATTTAAAACAACAGAATCTATCGTATTACTCACAGCGCATGGACAAAATACAATAGAACATATGTATAGTGAAGCTTTACAGAACAAAATGACATCATATAAAACTCCATAATAGTTGAATACAAGCATCACATAGTCAATACATCCAGCCTCACTACATATCTCTCAGAGAATACAAAACAGCGGAATATCCAGTACATATAAGAAGATAATAAGAAACCCTCTAGCTCGTCTTCGATATCAGCATCGTGAGAAGAGAACAGCACCTGTCACCTGCTACCTAGTCTGCCCGTCCCAAAATGGACGAACAGCCCAAGGCAATAAGAATTAAAACATAAAGCCTTGAGTCAGACAACAGTCTTAGTGAGCAGTAAATTAACTAACAACATACCAAAAGAGCATAAAGGAAAAGAAATAGGAATACAACCCTCCCACTCCAACCTCGTTCTACAGTGATAGCCCCCAGACACACACTAAGCAGAAGAAACATAGCAGAGCATACAATTTAAAGTAAACAATTGTCACTTGAGTCAAAAGCGATGTTTTCCAAGTACAAATCCCAAGGTCTAAAACCAAGGTCAGATAAGCACCCAGGAAATACCGCTCTTGAGACCGAATGACGATACAACCAAACATCCATGACTCTGGCTATCACTGTTATCATTGCTTCGATATCACCGTTAATTGAATGACCGGCACATTCTTTCAGCCGTCCGTCAAGGGCTAATGGTAACCCCGGTTCTAGACATAACTCCCGCACGTCATCGTGACCCGTGCCTAGGATTATCGAATCTACCCAGAGTACTTGACCATCAACTTAGTCTTTTGGGCGTCCCCATGTACTCTTGCTTAGAGCATGCTAGAACCTTCAACAACGATGAGATCTCAACCTCCTAGTCATCCTCCTCGACGACTATTTCCATACTAGCTCAAGCGCCTCTCGAGCATCCATTATCCTCAACTCGAATCATATCACCGAGTTATCAACATGCTTGGAATGATCCCGTCTGGATTAGACCAAGTCTTCATCACATGATTGCCTCGCTTCATAACATCCTCGCGAAGCCTCATCTCAACATCACATCATCAAATCTATGCATAAGAGCTTCATCATCCCGCTACATATGCCACGAGCAGCTTTCCCAATCCAAGAGCCTTTCCCTTAGCTTTTGAATCACCTTTGGTCTAAATCTAATCATCAATCATCTAGTTCATAATAATCAATCAAATCAAACATCAATCCAAGCAATCAAGCATTCAAAAATGATCTAAGTAGACAATTATAACAATAATGGCATTTTCGTAATTAAAGAGTTGAAAGTCCAATAAGCATGAAAACATGGATTATATCTCTACAAACTTGATGAATGAACTTGCATAGGTTAACATATGATAAAATGGATGCAACATCATCATGAACAATGGATCTACATGGATCTACACATAGGATGAAGAAAATGCATGGAAATCACTAATTTAACACCAAATCGAGCCAACAATCCGATCTACTCCTTTGGATCCGTGTGAGAGATAATCACCACTCACCAAATCACCTAAACAAACCCAAATCAACACGCTTCAGATCTGGACAGCGAAGGATGAAGCTTGATCTATCACAAATCCGCTTCAAATGAAGAAATCTCTCTTGAAAAGATGAAGATCTTCAATCTAAGCTCATGAATCTTCAATCTTGATCTTCGATTTGGATGGAAGGAAGCAATAGATTAGAGTGGAGAAAAGAAGTGAAGAAGTGTAGAAGTCGAGCTCTCAAAATGGCAGCACTTCGTCGCTTCAAAAATCCGGATCCCAAAAAGTGAGAACAACCCCTCCTATTTATAGCTGAAATCTGTCCTTAAGTCGAAATCTGGCTATCTCCCTAAGTTGCTTCCGACCTAAGCCTCTCCGACCTAAGCCTCTCCGACCTAACAGATGTACGACTTAACTCCTTTGCGACCTAACACTTAGGAAACCCAGCGACCTAACAACCTAACGACCTAACTACCTAAGACTCAGTTGGGTTGCGACCTAACACAAGTCGACCTAAAACAACACGCGACCTAACACTTGAACTATCCTAGCGACCTAACAACTTAGCAACCTACGCGACCTAACACAACATACGACCTAACAGTGTTACGACCTAACACATAGCCTAACTCCTAAGGTCGCCAACTTGTTAACTCCTTAGGTCGCCAACTTGTTAACTCCTTAGGTCGCCAACACGGAACCACTAGGTCGCTAACTCAGAACCACTAGGTCGCTAACTCAGAACCACTAGGTCGCTAACTCAGAACCACTAGGTCGCTAACTCAGAACCACTAGGTCGCTAACACGGAACCACTAGGTCGCTAACTCGGCAACTACTAGGTCGCTAACTCGGCAACTACTAGGTCGCTAACTCGGCAACTACTAGGTCGCTAACTCGGCAACTACTAGGTCGCTAACTCGGCAACTACTAGGTCGCTAACTTGGCAACTACTAGGTCGCTAACTTTCCCAGCCGACCTAACACTTAACAAAACTTAGGTCGCTCACAACATTTTCTTAAGTCGCAGACCTTCTCTAAGTTGCCAACAACCCTTAGGTCGCGTACGACCTAGGACTTAGACAAATCTGCCTAAAAATCTGAAATGACATGAAAGTGCTAAAATTCCAGATTTTGACGAACATGTCGATCCGTAAAAATACAGGTCATTACAGAGTGGTTAGTGATGCCATTCGGGTTGACGAATGCACCTGCTTTCTTTGTGGATTTGGTGAATCGAGTCTTCCGAGAGTATTTGGATAGATTCGTGTTGGTGTTTATAGATGACTTTTTGGTATACTCTAAAGATGAGAGAGAGCATGAAGATCATGTTAGAGTTATGTTAGAGACGCTGAGGCAGAATCAACTAAAGGCTAAGTTTTCCAAGTGTCATCTTTGGAAGAAAGAGGTTAAGTTTCTTGGTCATGTGATTTCAGAGAAAGGATTGTCAGTAGATCCAGATAAGGTCGAAGCTGTGAACAATTGGAAGGGACCAGAGACGTTGACCAAGATCAGAAGTTTTCTTGGACTTGCTGACTACTAACGGAGATTCATCAAAGATTTCTCACGGATAGTAATGCCTTTGACTAAGCTTATCAGGAAGGAAGTGATGTTTGTTTGGTCCGATAAATTTGAGGAAGCATTCCTTAAGTTAAAGCATTTGTTGACCAATGTTCCAGTGTTAGTAGTTCTAGATGGTAACCAAGGGTTGGTAGTATACACTGATGTGTGTGGGACTGGATTGGGAGCAGTGTTGATGCAGAAGGGCAAAGTCATTGCTTATGCATCTAGGCAGCTTAGACCACACGAAGTAAGATATCCTACTCATGACTTAGAGTTGGCTACAGTGATTTTTACCTTGAAGATTTGGAGGCATTATCTCTTGGGGGAGATATTAGAGTTGTATACCGACCATAATTCTTTAAGATATCTATTCTCTTAGAAGGAGTTGAATATGCGACAGTAGAGGTGGCTGGAATTTTTGGCTGCTTATGATTTTGGTATAGAGTATACCCCAGGGAAAGGTAATAAGGTAGCAGATGCTCTTAGCAGAAGACATCAGAATGTGGTGTTGGCTATGTTAGCAGAATGAAAAGATCTAAAAGCTTTGGCAAGTTGTGGTGTGCAGTTAAGATCGACTGCTAGTTCTAGTCAGGGTACTGCCATGTTATCCTGTTTAGAAGTTCGACCAGTGTTGATCGAGAGAATTGCTTCTAAGTAGAAGGAGGATCCATTATTAGCTGAGAGGATCAAAAGGCTTGAGGTTGGAATTGAGGTTGATGATTTGAAAGATTTTTGTCTTGACTAGAGAAGATGGTTGAGAAAGAAGGGACGGTTATGCATTAAAGATGTGGAGAACTCGAGAAGAGAAGTTCTTGAGAAATGTCATCAATCCAAATTTACAGTACATCCTGGAGGGACCAAGATGTATCAAGATATGAAGAGGAGCTTCTATTGGGAAGGCATGAAGGGGGATGTTGGCTTGTGGGTTAGGCAGTGTGTAAACTGTCAACAAGTGAAGGTCGGACATCAGAAGCCGAGTGGGTTACTTCAGCCTCTAGATATTTCAGTTTGGAAATGAGATTCGATATCCATGGATTTTATTGATGGGTTGCCAAAGTCAAGGAGAGGAAATGAAAGTATATGGGTTATTATGGATAGATTAACCAAGAGTGCCCATTTCATTCCAATAAAGTCGACCAGGACGGCACCTGTTTTGGCGAAGTTGTTCATGAAGAACATAGTTAGACTTCATGGAGTCCCTAGTAGCATAGTCAGTGACAGAGATGCTTTATTCACTAGTGAATTCTAGAAGAGTCTATAGGATGTGTTGGCACTAAGCTCAAGATGAGTAATGCATATCACCCACAGACGAATGGGCAGACAGAGAGAGTCAATAAGGTGCTCGAGGATTTGTTGAGAGCTTGTTTGTTGGATTTTGGTGGATCTTGGGAGGATCACCTGCATTTGATTGAGTTTTCCTATAATAATAGTTACCAGGCTAGTATAGGAATGGCGCCTTTTGAAGCTTTGTATGGAAGGCCATGCAAATCCCCTGCATGATGGTTGGAGACTGGAGACAAATTGGTCTTAGTTCCAGATTTGGTAAGGGAGGCGTCAAAGAAGATTGAGTTAATCCGAGAACGAATGAAGGAAGCTCAATTCAGACAGAAGATTTTTGTAGATAAGAGGCGTAAAGACCTAGAATTCTCAGTGAGAGATAGGGTTTTCATTAAGGTATCACCGATGAAGGGTGTGGTACGGTTTGGAAAATCGAGAAAGTTAGCTTCGAGATATGTTGGTCCATTCCAGATTATAGAGAGGATTGGAAAGTTCGCATACAGAGTAGAGTTGCCGAACAATATGACAAGTGTCCATAATGTATTTCATGTATCTCATCTTCGCAAGTATGTGCATGATCCTGGGGCTACCATTCCACAGACGGAATTACAGGACTTAGTAGTAGAGCCAGATTTGACTTTTGTTAGACAACCAGTTCGGGTTGTAGCGAGAGATGAGAAAAGACTGAGGAACAAGACAGTCAAGTTGGTGAAAGTTCAGTGGAGTGACAACGAGAAGGACTGTACTTGGGAGACAGAGGATAGGATTCGGGATACTTATCCTAATATGCTTTGAGGGTATGTCTATATTAGATTTATATAGATATTTCCTAGTCAGGTAGACTAGTATGGTTGTTAGGAGTCGTTACAGATGATTGCTATGTCTAGTATTTAGTCCTTACTGTATTTCGAGGACGAAATTCTTTAAGGAGGGGATAAATTAAATAGAATAATGTAAATGTAAGTGATAAGGGGATTGAGATTTGAATTAATTAAATTAAGGCCGCGCCTAATATGATAGTTAATGGGCTAAAGAAGGGTTGTTAGGTTAAACAAATTACATAAGGGTATTATTGGAAATTTCCATCCATAACCTCCCCCTTATATATTTTCGTTCCCACTATTTTCTTCCCATTCATGTCATTTTCAAATGCAAACAAAAATATAGAGGAACGACCAGCCATTAAGAGTTCAAGAGAAAATTCAAATTAAAGCTAGAGAATCAAGCTTAGGGGAAATCAATCTCAATCCAATCTCCTTATCTAGATCAAGGTGAATAATAATCCCATTTCTCTTTTGTTTTAAATCATAATTTTTGGATTTAAGGGATAAATTCGTTTTTATGATATGTTGAATGATGATATGCTTGATTCGTGATTTATTTGATTTAAACAAGGTTGTTTAAAAGGGTTTTTGCACGGTTTTAGGTCAAAACAGAGATTTAATGTTGTTTAAATGCCATGGGAAAATTTTATGTTATGAGAAACATGATTTTGGAGTTGGGTTTCAATTTTGAGAATTTTCCAAGCTATGAAAAGATTATTGTGAATTTTCAAAGGAACATATGGTTATTTGGGTTTATAATTTATTTTGGAAAATATATTGAGAATTTGGATCAGAAATTTTGATATGTTAGATAGCATAATTAAAGTAAATTTCTGGAACTTTTGTGGATTTTTCCAAAGTGATTTGCAATGCAAAATAAATTATTTTAGAAGAGGGACTTCTTTGCAAAAATTGGAAAGGCTTATTTGAGTAACTTAACCATGGTTTAGACCTAATTAGCGGCAGTTAATTTTTGAAAAAGAATTTGAAAAAGTTAAGGCAACCAATCTGGTGTTGGCACGTGGCAGGTTAGTTAGAGAAAAGTTTACTAAAACAAGAATTAAACCTGGTTTGCCCAGAAAAGTGGTTCCGCCTGCTTAAGAAAGCACCTTTCCACACAGTAGCTTCCACCTTTATCTTAGTCAAAACCTACCCTTCTGAAACCAATACACGAGGTATCACTAAGATGGTACATAGTGGATTGGAGGAAGGCGGAAGGTAAGGTGTCGAGAGCATAGCTTCCGAAGGAGTCGTAACCATGGTTTGTTTTTAAAAGAAAAGTGCCCACTTTTGTTTTGTTTCAAGCCTTCGACGGATTCAAAGCATATGGTTTCGAAAGAGGTTTTAAAGGATTTCGTAAGGGTTTCCATTAACTTATAATCACTTTCGAATGGGTTATAACATAATGTTTTGAAAGAAGTGGCTCTGATCTAGTTGATACCCTGCTATCGTTTTATAGCCTTTCGATGGTATTGAGGGTATCAATGCTGTCGGAAGGTATTTTGTTTTGCAAAGTTTGAGCCACTTCCTATAGCTTTCGAAAGGGGTTACGGGTTTCGAAGGTGATGGTTTCGAAAGGGGTTTCAACACCAACCTTCTAATGTTTTACCCAGATGTTTGATGCTTTCGAAAGAGATGGTGCCGACACTATCATGTTTTTCCAATATTTTATAAATAATAAAGGATGGTTTTGAAACAGATGCTTTTGCCTATATTCACTTTGACCCAAATAATGTTTTAAGTATAAACCCAATGCTTTTGAAAGGGGTACTTTCAATGGTTTCGGAAGGGTTACTTCTATAAGTTTCACAAGGGGTACTTTCAGCTGGATTCGAAGCTAAGCTCTAAAGTTTAATGCTAATATTTCAATTTATTCGAAAGGTTTCGAAAGGTAGAATGTAAAGTAATAGAGCAGGAGCCTAATATTTTTAAGAGCTTTCGAAGGAGGTCGTCCTATGAAGTCGAAAGCTTGGTTTCGAAGGTATCGAAAGGTTTTATAATCCAAACTCTATTTTTAAATAAGGAAAAGCCCATGGCTATATTAAAGGATTTTTTATAATGGTTTTAAGAAGAAGCTATCTTTGATAAAGAAATAGGTTAAGGGGATTAACCAAGTTTTATATTAAACCCACAGGAGTGGTATTGCTATGCTGTTATATTGCTTCTTCTAATATGAATATATTCACTTTTAAATGGACCCATAACTGCATTTTGGGGATAAAGGGTAGGAGAGCCGGTTAGGTTAACCCAGTAGTGAATATAAATTGAATAAACTCCTAAATGAGTAGAATTGCATCCAGGAGGTCAGGAAGACCATAATATGAGATGCTAAATTATATAAGAAAGATATTGGCAGGGGCCAATAGGTTCTCAGTAAGCCCGTGAAAATTGTGTAAACGGAAAGATATTGGTAGGGGCAAATAGGTTCATAGTTAGCCCATGAAAACTATGTATAAAAGAGGATGTCAGATAGACTGGTTCATAGTTAGCCCATGAAAACTATGTGTAAAGGAAGATGCCAGATAGACAGGTTCATAGTAAGCCCATGAAAACTATGATTGGATACTGGCAGGGCAGTAGGTTTGTAGTTAGTCCATGAAAACTATATCCGGATGAAATATTGACAGATGTCAGTAGGTTCCTAGTCAGCCCATGAAATCTAGGGCAAGAAGAAAGGATATTGGGTTTACCAATAGGTTCCTAGTCAACCCATGAAAACTTGGATAAAAGTAAGATATTGGAGTTACCAATAGGTTCATAGTGATCCCATGAAAACTACGTAATTGGATAGGGAGTCCTCAAATGTTTAACTGGTTATTAGTCAGCCCATGAAAACTAAGAGGTTAATAGTAACCCTAGAAACTTTAATTGAGATAGATAGTCTAAAATGAATGGGGATGGGTAATCCAGAATTGATTCATTTGTTTTTGCATATCATCAAATTATACTGTTTTGAATTGTTTTAACCATTGTGGATGTAGGAGCACGGTATATGGTTTTATAAAGGTTTTGAGATACTAGTGAGGGGAAACCCATTCCGCTAAGCGTCATGGTCTCACTAAATATCCAAATGATTTGAGATGGTAGATTATTATTCATACCAGGCTTTATGTCTGACTCGAAGTTTATGTTTTCCCCTAAACTCTTGGGTACTCAATTGATTTTGAGTAGTTTGAGAGTTGAGGTTTTCAGGTACCTCTTAAGACGAATAAGCTTTCGGAGACATGTAGGAGGCATGATAGCTATTTAGAGCTCTCTTTTCTTTTGATTCTGCCTTGTTGATTGTAATGGCAAAGTTGTTATATTTTCTGTATATACTCTGATCATCCAAGGGGGCATCTTCATATGTCGCTCTTGGCGTATGTTGTAATAAATATATTTTCTCCAAATGTGATTTGTGAGTTTGGGATTATGTGATGAATTTGGAATATTTTGGAATGAAATGTGATTTGGTTTGAAGTTTAATTTTTTTTCCATATTCATGTGTTTCTGTGTATCAATGAGTCTAACACTGTCGTATTTGGTCGCCAAGGATTAATAACTATGGATGACTGCACCATCCGTAGCCGTTAGTTTTTGGCCTCCAAGTAGCTAGGGGATGTTACAGACGTAAAGAGCCAGAAGGTGGAAGAGCAGCTCCCGTTGATTTAACGATCGTTGTTCCGATTGGCCAGGATGATCCGAATCGGGTCCTAAAGGTCGAATCACAGCTCGGTGCAAGAGTGATGAAGGAGTTGGTTGGTTTTCTCCAAGAAAACTTGGATGTGTTTGCCTGGGCACACTTGGATATATGTGGGATCTTACCAGAGATAGCGAGCCGAGAATTAAATATATATCCCAAATGCATTCCTGTAAAAAAGAAATGCCACAGGTTGGGTTCGGAGAGATCCGCTGGACTCAAAGAAGAGGTAGATAAGCTAATGGACAACGACTTCATTCGCGTTGCATTATAGCCGGATTGGGTATCTAATCCTTTCTTTGTGAGAAAAGCTAACGTGAAGTGGTGGACATGCATCGACTATACAAACTTGAATAAGGTATGCCCAAAAGATAGCTTCCTGCTTCTGAGGATCGATCAGCTGGTGGACTCGACCGTTGGACACAACTACTTTCATTTATGGGCATGTACTCCGGATACAACCAAATCTTGATGCACGTCCTAGATCATTATGACCTTAGACTGCATTGCCATCAGGTCATGCCCTTTGGATTAAAGAATGCAAGAGCAACTTACCAAAGAATTATGAATTGGATGTTAAAAGACCAGATTGGATGCTCAATGGAGGTCTACGTGGATGACATGGTTGTGAAGTTACGACATTCAAGAAACCATGTTGATAATCTGGCAGAGATGTTTGGCATCCTCTGAAAATATGGGATGAAGCTCAATCCTTTGTAATGCACTTTTGGCATTGCATCAGGGAAATTCTTAGGATTCATTGTGAACTCCCGCGGGATTGAAGTCAACGGAAAAAAGATCAAGGCACTAAGAAAAATCGAAGCCCTAAAATCGATCAAAGAGGTCCAAAGCTTAAATGGGAAGGTCACCGCCCTGAGTCAGTTCATTTCCAGAGCCACAAATAAGTGCGTCCCTTTCTTTGAGGTGATTAAGAAGGGAAAAAGGAACTTCGAATGGAATCGTGAGTATAAAGATGTATTCCAAGCTCTGGTGGATCACTTAGAGAGACCTCCATCCTTTCGAAGCCAGTAAATAATGAGGGCTTGTTTATATACTTGGTAGTATCGGTGCATGCTTTGAGCACTGCACTTGTACGTGAGGAATCTCGCATCCAACGATTGGTCTATTACATCAGTAAGTAGTTGACAGGCCCAGAAAGAAACTACCCGAAGCCAGAAAAGCTCACATACTGCCTTCTGATCGCTTCGAGAAAGCTCCTCCCTTATTTCCAAGCTTATTCGATAAAAGTTCTTACCGACTAGCCTTTGCGACAAGTCTTGTAGCGACCTGAGACTTCTGGAAGGCTGTGGAAGTGGAACACTGAATTGAGCTAATATGACATAACTTATCATCCTCAGAGAGCAATCCAGAGTCAAGCTTTAGCGGATTTCATAGCTGAATTCACTGGATGTGATGATCCTCTAGAGAGAAGTGGTGAAAAAGAAATAGGATGGAAGATGTATATGGAAGTGCATCTAACTAACGATATTTTGGCGTGAGAGTTGTACTTGTCACTCCCGAAAAACACTCGATCTGTTACGCCTTAAAACACAACTTCCCATTAACGAATAATGAAGCAGTATACGAGGCCTTGATTGCGAGACTCAAAGCCTCCAAAGAACTAGGAATAAGGACTTTGCACATTTTGTACGACTCCCAACTGGTGGTTTGCCAAGTTCGAAAAGTTTCAAGCAAAAGGGGCATGACCAACTCCTTATTTGAACCGAGTCTTTGAGTTGCTCGCTGACATTGAATATTACATAATCACTCTTATTCCCAGAGAGGAAAATGAGAAGGCCGACTCACTAACTAAGTTGGCTAGTTCCAGAGATGCGCAACTCATAGGCCTGATTTTGATGGAAATACTATCAACTCTGAGCATCAACCAGATGGATGTCAATTGGATCTTGGAATTTGAACTCAAAAGGGAGTCATGAATGACTCTAATAA
The DNA here is from genome assembly GCA_030737815.1 of Allium fistulosum. Taxonomy (NCBI): domain Eukaryota; kingdom Viridiplantae; phylum Streptophyta; class Magnoliopsida; order Asparagales; family Amaryllidaceae; genus Allium; species Allium fistulosum. The sequence continues at coordinate 372,420,921 of CM060908.1, forward strand.
GTGATTATTTGTAGAAAGGAACCCTTCCAGAGAGAAGGAATGAACGATGAAAACTCCTTCGATAAGCTTTGAGATATATCATGTAGGAAGGAGTTCTTTATAAGAAGGGTTTCTCTATCCCTATTCTTTGATGTGTCACCCGCGATGAGGCCAAGCAAGTTTTGAAAGAAGTCTACAAAGGGGCCAGTGGCTACCACACCAGGGGGCAAACCTTAGCGAAGAAGATCCCCAGCTACGAATACTTATGGGCGACTGTCAATCGAGACACATCAGATTATATTCCCAAATGCGACAAGTGCTAAAGATTTTCTGAAATTCTGAGAGCCCCGCTAATGGAGATCAATCAAATATTCAGTACTTGGACGTTTGCAGTCTAGAGAATTGATATCATCGGTGTGTTGCCGATATCTAAAGGTGGCGTGAAGTACAACATCATTCTAGTTGATCACCACAAAGAAAGTAATCAATTTTGTTTTTCAGAACATTATCTGCTATTTTGGAGTTCCATAGGCAATCATTACCGATAACGGAACTCAATTTGACTGTATCGAGTTCAAAGGTTTCTACCGTCGACGTCGCATAGAGAAGAAATTTGCGATGGTGGTAGATCCCCAGGCGAATGGACAGGTTGAAGCTGTAAATAAGATTATCAAGTCCATTCTTAAGAAATGGTTGAAAAGGCCAAGACAAGTGGGTCGATGAACTTCCATTAGTGCTATGGGCTTATCGAACAACTAACAAGTCAGCAACTGGCCACTCTCCATTTGCCCTAGCCTACAGATCAGAGTCTATGAGTCCGATTGAAATGGAAGTACCTTCTCGTTGGGTGATTCACTACAATCCATGGACTAATAAGCAACACCTACTAGATTTCTTGATATGATCGATGAGAAGCACGATGCAGCTGAGTTGAGTGCAGCTGCATACCAACACCAAGTCACACGATATTACAAAATTAAGGTCAGGAATCAGACCTTCGAAGTTTACAACCTGGTTGAACTTTCCTTGGTGTTATCCTGGTTTCTAACCTAGCAGGATTCAAGAGAAGTCGAAACAACTTGGTCGAGTCGGAATAGCCCAAAATTCAACCAAAAGAACTAGAGTAACAAGCCAAAGGAAGCCATGAAAAAAGAACGAGAAAATCCTCCATGGCCTATGGATCGCTAGCGATCCATGGGGTTAGCTCAAGGGTCAACCGATTCTCTTGCATTTTGATCCAACACATATTCTAGAAGCAGGGGCTGAGTTTGACAAGATTCCGAGTTGGTTAAATCAAGAAACAAGCATCCGTCTAGCCTAATCAGCAACTAAATACAGCCAGCAAATAAACCATCATCAAAACAAGGCGACATACAAAAAGATTACGTAAACAACATCGACACAAGACGACAAAGGCACTCCAGACACCAGAGTCCAAAAATAGGCTAAGTGTATGGATCACCAGTGATCCATACACTATGAATCGCCAACGATCCATATATAAACATAGGGCGCTACGACTCATACAAAACCAAGCAAAGGGTAAAAGCTGAAGGGTTGGCTCGCACTCCGGCATACACAATGGATCGCTAGCGATCCATAGACTTTAGATCGCTGGTGATCCATAGTTCTTGCTCGGGTCGTGAGGCATACTCCAGTGCTCCCTCCTGTAATCATCTACAAGTGGTCGGCAAACAGACCTGGCCCAGTAACTCTCCAACCTCTATAAATACTCTTCCACCTACAACATAAACGGGATTCCTCCGGACTGATAGCTGAAACTCCACTGGAAGCTTTCTTCACTCTTCATCTCCCTCACAACAATCTTCAAAATGGGTTCACTATGATTCTCCAGTGGATCCCAACCTTGGAGATTTAATCTAGTTAAGGATATTCAAGAGCTTTGTAATCAAATACGTCTTGTAACAACGACCAGACTATAATAAAAACTATAAAGTGGACGTCGGCTTCGTTAACAACCGAAATACTATAAGAATCTTCTTGTCTCCTTTCTATTTCATTTTATTTTTATATCCATTATCCATATTATTGTCCTGTGAAAACAGGGTTGATGCTTTCACACTCAAACCAGGTTGTTGATCCATATTTTAGATTAACATTTTGGTGCTTTCGCTGAGAACCCAACTCAGGGTTCAGATCTAGCTATATACTTTGGATCAGATAGGTCCTCAATCATTGCTTGAAAATTCAGTTGCTTGGAATCAATGGCTCCAGGGAGGAAGAGAACTGCCTTTGGAAGGTCTATAAGGGCAGTGATAGTTGGACAAGATACGAATCATCAGCAAACTGAAGTAAATGGTGCTGACTTAGGAGATCAGGCACCAGCATCCTCCAGTCAATGCGAAGTCGTTACAAGAGATGAGGTGAAAAAAATGGTTGATGAGATCAACCAGAAAATGGAAAACAATCAGAAGGCTATGATGGATAAACTCAATGCATTCTTAACCTTACAGTCAAATCCTGCTCTAAGAACTATGGTTGAACCCGCAGCTGCCATAGAGCAAGAAAATTCTTCCGTTTCGGGCTTAAACAGGAGAAACGGGAAGCACTCGTAGAAAAGGGTGATAGTAGGAACTATGGGAATCAATGTAGAAGGAAATACAAGTCACTCGCCACAAGGCAACCAACTTTAAACTTGAACCAACGGGTGAAGACCCCACAAGAGGATATAGTCATGAATCTCTCTGATTCAGAGGATGAAGAATAATTTAATGATGATAAGTTGGAAGAAAATGCCAATGCATTCGATAATGCTGGAAATGTCAAAACCGCCCCAGTCAGAACAACCGTAAGCGAACGGGATCCCGAGGGAGTGGTTCTCCCAAAGACAGGAGAGCCTAGGCTTCTACCCACTTGCCAAGACCGTTTGCAAAGTCAAACACTTGGTGCAGTGACTGAAAGTCGTCCCCAGGATTACCGAACATCAGAGGCATTTATCGTGGATATGGTTAAGCGATTGATGGACGAGAATAAAAACAGAAGAGATAATGAGTGGGGATCTGCACCAAGTTAAACTCCCTTCACTGATGAGATTTTGAATGAGCGGTATCCGAAAAAGTACACGATGCCAACTATTCCATCCTATGACGAGATGAAGGACCCAAAACCCCATTTGTAAAAATATAGTTGGTACATGGATGGAGCAAATGCTTTAGAAGCTGTTCGGTGTATATATTTTCCCATTTTCCTGGAAGGAATCGCTTCCATGTGGTTCACTAGGTTTCCACCGAAATCTATCTATACTTTCGACCAACTAGCCACAAGATTCCTCGATCAGTTCAGGCTCCATACCGCCCAACCTAAAGATGTGATGTCCCTGCCCGGATTATTCCAGGGACAAAACGAATCGCTGAAGTCTTTCATGAACTGGTTCAATACTGCAGTGGTAGAGGTCAGCAATCCAAATGAGGACATGGTTTTCATAGCTTTGGTCCGAGCCATTCATCCCAAAACTGGGTTCGAAAAGTGGATCAAGATGAAGCAACCCACTGCAATGAAGGATTTCAATTGCAAAGAAAGTCAATACTTGAGATTGGAGGAAGCGCAGGAGTTAGAAAGGAAATCTACTGGCATGCAACCGTTGAACGTCGGACAGAGTGACGTTGTAATGAATCAGAATCACAGGGAAGGATTGAAATCAGAATTCCAATAAGAAAAATGGAAACAATAAATGCCTTTAAGGCTTTAGGCATGAAGATTACACCCCTCTCAACGAAACTTCGAAAAATATTTATCTCGCGACACAAGTGTAACACCCCATATTTTAATAACATTATTTAGAATAATTAATTGGGTAAATTAAATAAATAATGTGGAGATTAATAAGTTGATAATTGATTATCTAAGGGTAGCCGTGCCATGTTAATATGTAAACTAAAATGAAATGACCTAAGCTAATGTGTTAGGATATGAGAAGGGCAATATAGGAAATAGGAGAAGGGCTTATACCTTAAACCCTTAGGAAATAGAACTCACGTTCATTTTCATTTTAGCAAACTAAAATATCTAAGGCCGACCACCATAATTGTTCTCAAGAGAAGATTAAAGCTAGGATTCAATTAAAGGAAGACAATCAACATAATTAACATCAAATCTCACATCTTATAATCTCAAAGCTAAGGTGAATAATTACTGCATCCCATTTTCATATGGTCTTCGGTTTTAAGATTAGATACGAAATGATTTTCCAAGTAAATGCCATGTTTTGATGATTAAAATTATATATATATATATATATATATATATATATATATATATATATATATATATACACACACACACATATATATGTTGTTGATGAATTATATATGTTCATGTTAGTTTTATGATATGTTTGACATGAAAACCCTATTTAATGACATCCAAATGCCTTGAAATTTTAAATATAGGTCAAAAATTATATTTTAGAAATGGGTTTCGATTTTCATAATTTTCTGAATTAATATGGATTTTAGATTAATTTTCTAGTGAAGGAAATTGTTTATTGGGTTATAAATTATTTTCGGCTAAAATAATTATTATTTGGGGTTGAAATTTTTATATGTTAGGCAACATATTAAAATAGATTTTCTGGAAAAAAATTTAGACTTTTCCTAAGTGTTTTGATGAATATATAAAATTATTTAAGGTATGGGACTTAGATGTTTTATATATTTAATTAAGGACAAGAGGCATTTTATAAAATAAAATGATTATTTAATTTTAAAAATAGTGGCAGCACGTTTCTGAAAATTAATTATTAACCAATGAGAATTTGACAAACAAAGGCAGGTTAGTTGAAAATATTTCCTTTTTAAGTTAAAAACAAAGAAATCGCATTTTTCACATGTTTCCGCCTTTACGGCAATAAACCTTCCGACTCAGACCTTTCGACAAGGTCAAGAGGTTCAAAGCTTTCGACAAGGTCAAATCAATGCATATGGTATCAAGCTACTGGTACGTAATGAATTGGACTGAGTCGAAGGGTTCTAAGTCAAAGGGTTGATGGCCAAAGAGGTTGGGGTATGTATGTTTTATAAACCAAAAGCTTTCACCTGCTTTGCTTTCGAATAAGAGCTTTCGACATGGTTGCTTTCGACCAGGTCAAATGTTTAAAGTAAGGGTTTTAAACCTTTCGACATAGTCGAAAGGTTACTTCTATTTTAACACTATTCTATTTGGAAACCTTTCGATACAGTCGAAGGGTTACTGCCGCTTTATAAATGTTTTGTTTTGAACCTTTTGTCAAAGACGAAAGGTTTACTTGTTTTAAAAAAACTAGTCAATTCTCCATGCTTTCGAAAGTAAGCTTTCGACTTAGGTGATTCACACTTGTTTTATAAATTGAAGTAAAACCCAAAGCTTTCAAAAGAGTTGTTTTAAGGATATGTTTAAAGCTTTCGAAGCAGAGCTTTCGATTAGTCGAAAGGTTGCTTCCAATGATTTCGAAAGGTTTAAGTGAATGGTTTCGAAAGGTTTATATTAAATGGTTTTGAAAGGTTTTTTTGAATGATTTCAAAAGCTTTAGCTCAATGGATTCAAAAGGTTTAAATGAAAGGTTTTCCAAGGTTTTTCTAAGGCAATGTTTTAAAGTGATTTTAAAGAAGGATGTCCAAAGTTTTATAGCTTTTGAAAGGTTTGTTTTTCAATAGTTTCGAAAGGTTTTGGAGAATACATTCAAAAGGTTTAATGTTTGATTTTGAAAGAGAGGAATTCAAAAGTTTAGAAAGAGGTTCTTTCAAATGGTTAAATGTTTTCATCAACTAAATTTTGAGTAAAGAATATATTTATGACATGGTGATATGATTTTGAGTTAAGTATAAAGATTATATACTTTTCCTTATTTAAGTTTGATATAAAGGTTTTAAATCATTTTGAAAATGTTTTCGAGGAAAATTATGGGAGGGGATCCTTAAGTGAAAATACTGAGATATTAGAAAACCAGATGGGACTAATATGGGGTCGCACCCTATACATTAGCTAATAGCCCCCGCTAATTGTTGTCCAAAATTCTAGTGTGTAGGGCTTTGTCACAGGTAGACTAAAATTATGGTTACCCACCGAAAGGAATATATGTTTGTATACAGATAGATTATTGGTAAGCCTTAAAACCATTAGGATCGGGAAGACCTGGGAGATGATTAAGTTAGGGAGAGACCGTCCAGAAGTGAGGTATTTAACAGATAGTTAATGATAGACTGTCCAGATGGGAAACGTTTAACAGATAGTTAAGGATAGATAATCCAGAAGAAGAATATCTAATAGGTGTTAGGTTAATTTTGATTATATTGTCTGGTAGGCCCGAATCAGCCAAAGGTTAAAAGTTATCCAAACAAAACTTGTGTGTTTGAACAGATAGTTCATTATTACCTGATATTTATGTATGTTTACATAATGATTGCTTTACAGTATTTAGCCATTGTGGATGCAGGAGCACAGTATATGGTTTATGAAAGGTTTTGCAAAGATATGTTTTATAAGGATGTTAGTGAGGGGAAACCCGTTCCGCTAAGCGGCATGGTCTCACTTAACATAATTATTCTGGGATGTATAATATTATTCACACCAGGCTTTATGTCTGACTCAAAGTTTATGTTTTCCCCTTAAACTCTCGGGTGCTCAAAATTGATTTGAGTAGGCTGAGGGGTTAAGGTTCTTTTTTAGGTTTTAGAATGTTAAAAAATAAGCTACCGGAGGCATGCAGGAGGCAACAGATAGCTACTTAGGATTTGCAGTTCTTGTTATGTTTCGATGGATTTTCCACTGTGTTGTTTGTGTTAGGTCTATTATGACCATATGACTTTGATCAACCAAGGGGGTATCTTCATATACTACTCTTGGCGTAATTTGTAATAATTATATGTGATCTGTGCCTGGGAACAATTTGGGGATTATGTGTTGTGAATGTGAAACATTTGAAATATAATGAAGTAAATGTGGTTTATTGAAATCTGTGTTTTGTTTCATATTCAGGTGCTTCTAATATTAGTGATACCATTAACATAGCCGTATATAGCCGTCGGAAGCTAATACTATAGATGACTGCAGCATTTGTAGCGCTTAGTTTTGGGCCTGTAGATAGCAGATGTTACAACTTGGTATCAGAGCATGGTTTATGAAATACTTTAACTAAAAATGATTTTTGAAAACATAATCCTTAGAAATTAGAGTTAAGATCGGGGTATGGGATAACGTTAGAACGTACTTGAATTTGCTATATATATAAGTATACGCTATCTCTCTAGACTCCTATCTTAGTTATGCTATTTATCTATATCTCACGAGGTTTGAATATAGATATGGAGGGAAGAAGTGGCAGAGTAAATCTTGGAGGAGATAGTACCACCACTAATAGAAATGTCCGACCAAATGCTAGGAGAGGTCCCGTCAGGCACAAGCTGAAACTGTTGGTGCAGGAGTTCCCCAGATGGACATGGGAGCAATGTATTAGTTCTTTGTAAACATGATGCAAGGTGTAATAGCAGCCGGAGTTGTCGGAGGTAATGCTGTTGGAGGTGGAGCTCAGGAAGTTTCGATGGTCAATCAGTATGCTAACTTGTGTAGGGATTACATCAGGCTTGGAGGGAAGCCGTTTATTGGTACTGAAGATGCAATCGAGGTGGAAAATCGGCTATTGCATTGCGAGAGAATTTTTTCTGACTTAGGATTGAATGATGCACAGAAGAGGAGATTAGCTTCGAGGTAGCTGCTCTATTCTGGTGGAATACTGTTACTGCTGGAGTTGGTGAGGAAACCATAACTTGAGAGGAGTTTAAAAGAAGGTTTTTAGAAAGATTTATGTCTGTAATGGCGCAGTCGACGTTGGTGAGGAAGTTTACAGAGTTGGAACAAGGAGATATGTCCATTTTGGAGTATGCAAGGAAGTTTGAGGAGTTGGCTCGATACAGGTATGCTTTGGTAGACACATTGATCAGGAGGAATGAAAATTTTATAAGAGGCTTGAGGCCAGAGTTGATAAGTGCCACTTTGCCGCATTTGAGAGATTCTAGTAATGTAGTGGTTGAAATGGCATTAAGGCAAGAAGAGGTGTTGGCTTGCTTGAGGAAGAAGATGAAGGAGGCCATATGGGACAGGGCCAGAAAAGGAAGTTTTTGCAGAAAAAGAATGCTTAGAAAGGGGGAGCATGGAAGAAAGGAAAGGCTGAAGTGGTCTGCTACAAATGCGACAAGAAGGGACACTATACTAATGAGTGTCGAAAAAGGAAAAGGAAAAGAGGTTGGTGGAAAGAAGAATGTTAGATGTTTTAATTGCGATCAGATCAGTCATTACAAGAACAAGTGCCCAGAGCCTGCAAGAGAAGGAAAGGGCAAGTTTATGCTTTGGAGCCCACAACCTCAAGGCTAGTTGTGCAGGACAAAGGAAAGGCTATTTTGGGAGGCTTGCTGCATATTCACGGTATGTCTGTTAGCGTTCTATTTGATACTGGAGCTTCTCATTCTTTTATTTCTCGATGTTTGGTAGATAGGCTTAATCTAGAACCCTCATACTTAGTTACTTACTTAAGGGTTGCAAATCCGATAGGAGGGTATGCAACGCTTGGCATGAGGTGTCACCATTTAGAATTTGATTTGCTAGGCCATACATTTGATTGTTGTTTGCATGTGTTTGAATTTGTGGGATTTGGGATTATCCTTGGGATGGATTGGTTAAGTAAATATGGTGCTAGGATATTTTGCCATGATAGGAAAATATAACTTAGTCACCTGGATTGTAGTGATCGGATAGTTGCCGTAGAGAACCCTAGTTGTGAAGTGAACGCTTTATTGGGTATTATGGAGTTGGAGGATGAGTTGCATCGAGTCTTTGTAGTTAGAGAATTTGCTGATGTATTTGAGTTGATAGTTGGACTGCCAACGAAACGAGCCATAGAGTTTCAGATTGATTTGGTGATTGGAGCAGAGCCGGTGAGTAGGCCTCCTGGTAGGATGACACCCTCTGAGATGAGAGAGTTGAAGGTGCAGTTGGTGGATTTGGAAGGCAAGAGTTTTATCCGACCAAGTAGTTCACTATGGGGGCTGCTGCAGTGTTTGCGAAGAAGCCGGACGGATCATTGAGGCTATGTATCAATTATCGTATGTTGAATGAGAAGACGATAAAGAACCGATATCCATTTCCAAGAATTGAATATTTGTTCGATCAGTTAAGTGGAGCCGAGGTATTCTCTCAGCTGGATTTGGCGACGGGATTTCATCAGCTTAGAGTGGCAGAGGATAGTATTCCTTTGACGGTGTTTTGGATAAGATATGGATCGTACAAATGGTTAGTTATGCCGTTCGGACTAACTAATGCGCCGACATTATTTGTGGATCTGATGAATACAATTTTCCAAGAACACTTGGATAGATTTGTGTTGGTCTTCATAGATGACATTTTGACATACTCTAAGGATGAGAAGGAGCATGAATTTCATCTTAGAGTTGTGCTCGAAAGGTTGAGGGAGCATCAGTTGAAGACCAAGTTTTCGAAGTGTCATTTTCGGAAGAAGGAAGTGAAGTTCCTTGGTCATGTCATCTCAGAGAAAGGGTTGTCTGTAGATCCGACTAAGAATGAGGTGGTGAATAATTGAAAGAGACCCAAGATGGTGATCGAGAATAAGAGCTTTCTTGGATTGGCCGAATATTATCGGAGGTTTATAAAGGATTTTTTGCGGATAGTTGCACCAATGACTAAGCTTACGCGAAAAGATGTGAAGTTTGTATGGACGGATAAGTGTGAGGAAGCATTTTAGAGCTTGAAACACCTATTGACCCATGCACCGGTGTTAGTGGTTCCAGAGGGGAATCAAGGTTTGGTTGTTTATATTGATGCATATGGAACTGGATTAGGAGCTGTGTTGATGCAAAGAGGTAAAGTGATTGCTTATGCTTCTAGACAGCTCAGGCCACATGAAGTTAGGTATCCTATGCATGATTTGGAGTTAGCTGCCGTTATATTTACTTGGAAGGTGTGGAGGCATTATCTTTTGGGAAAGCGATGTGAGCTTTATACTGATCATAATTCGTTGAAGTACTTGTTCTTTCAGAAGGAGTTGAACATGAGACATCAAATATGGCTGGAGTTTCTTGCTGCTTATGACTTTGGAATTGAATACACACCCAGAAAAGGAAATAAGATGGCGGATGCGCTCAGCCGAAAAAAATAAGAATGCAGTATTGGCTATGATTGCTAAGTGGAAAGATTTGGAAGCATTATCAGCTTGTAGTGTGTAGTTTAGATCCGAGGTAGGTTCAAGTGCGGGAAGTGCTATGTTGTCATGTTTAGAAGTTCGACCAGTAATGATTGAGAAGATAGCTTTTAAATAGGAGGATGATCGACTTTTGGCTGAACGAATCAGAAGGTTGAGGGAAGGAACGGAGAGCGATGACTAAAGGATTTCAGTCTTGACCAAAATGGGTGGTTGAGGAAGAAAGGAAGGTTGTGTGTTCCGAATGCTCTGATACCAAGCTGTGACGCCCCACCCCAAGACCCACATTAACAAAGAGTATTACTGGGTAATACTGTCTGCTAATGCGAAGAATAGGGCTGGTTAGGAGCGACTATCTATAGCCTTGTCTTAAATATCTATTGAATACGTCGATAAATGCTCTATTTTTTTCCTCTATCTCAAGTGGATCGACATATCCAATAAATACTTAATACAAAACTATAGGTGGCTAATGGATCTATCAGAACAAAATACAACAACTCAAATGCAAATCACATCACAGAACAGCAGATAGCAGATAGCAGATATATATATATACACATATATAAAGATACATCATCAGAGTGATACAAAATGATACATAGCATGTGGTATGACGACCACAATACATGCACGTGCAAATTTTTTGAGATGATTTCATTGATTATTGGGATTTCCCTAGTGTATCGCCTTTTTCATGGTTAGCCATTCGAGCCGTTTGATATATATATATATATATATATATATGGCGATTACCTTATGGGAATTTGAACTCTTTTGAGTTCTATCTTTGAGATTTGAGTTGCCTACACTGGCATTATTTGAGATTTGCCTTTTGGTGTTTATTAGTATTTATATTCTCCTATTTGGAGATATATGCATTTGCCTCATGGTGTACTTTGAGATGGTGATTTCTTTGGAAATGCTTTTGAGATTTCCGATATGGCAGGTTTGGGATTTCTCCTTTTTAGGAGTTATGATTTTTCCTAAACCATTTTTGATGATTTGTGATATGCCGATGATATGAGGCCTTCTATATTTAGCGTTTTATCGAAACATGAGGAAGGAAGTTTTGGATGAGTCCCATTGTTCAAAGTTCACTATCCATCCAGGAGGAATGAAGATGTATCAGGATATGAAGAGAAGTTTCTTCTGGGAAGGTATGAAACGAGACATTGGATTACGTGTTAACAATGCTTGAATTGCCAATAGGAAAAGGCTGAACACCAGAAGCCTAGTGGATTGCTTCAACCATTAGAAGTTCCGTTGTGAAAATGGGATTCCATCTCTATGGATTTTATTGATGGGTTGCCAAGGTCTAGTAGAGGAAATGAAAGCATATGGGTTATAGTAGATAGACTGACTACGGGTGCCCATTTCATTCCGGTAAAGTCAACTAGGACGACACCTATTTTGGCGAAGTTATTTATGAAGAATGTAGTTAGACTGCATGAGATTCCTAGTAGTATTGTCAGTGATAGAGATTCTTTGTTTACTAGTGAGTTCTGGAAAAGTCTACAGGAAGCATTAGGAACCAAGCTCAACATGAGTATCGCTTACTATCCACAGACTGATGGGAAAACGGAAAGAGTTAACAAATTCTTGGAGGATTTGTTAAGAGCTTGTGTATTGGATTTCGGGGGATCATGGGCGGACCATCTTCATCTAGTTGAGTTCTCATATAGCAATAGTTATCAGACTAGTATTGGGATGGCACCGTTTGAAGCTTTGTATGGAAGACCATGCAAATCTCCCGTATGTTGGTAAGAGACCGGGGATAGATTGCTTCTTGGTCTGGATTTGGTAAAGGAAGTTGTGAAGAAGATTTAGTTGATCCGAGTTAGGGTGAAGGAATCTTACTCTAGGAAAAAAATTTATGCTGATAGAAGAAGGAAAGATTTGGAATTTTCTATCGGAGACTGTGTTCATTAAGGTTTCACCGATGAAGGGTGTGATGAGATTCAGGAAGTCAGGGAAGTTAGCACCTAGATTCATTGGACCTTTCCGTATTATGGAGAGGATCGGGAAACTCGCTTATAGAGTAGAGTTACTGAGTAGTTTGGCTAGAGTCCATGATGTTTTCCATATTTCTCATCTTAGGAAATGTGTTAGAGACCCGGAGACTACCATAGCACCTACAGTGTTAAAAGATTTAGTAGCAGAACTGGATTTGACCATACTTAGAAAGCCGATTCAGACTGTGGCTAGAGATGAGAAGAAGTTGAGGAACAAGACAGTCAAGTTGGTAAAGGTTATGCTGTAAAGCCCCACCCCGAGACCCACCTTAGTAAAGAGAATTAACGAGTAATTCCATCTACTAAAGCGGAGAATAGGGCTGGTTAAGGGCGACCATCTATAATTTTGTCTTAAACATCTACTGAATACGTCGATAAATGCAATGTGATTTTTATTTTCTATCTCAAGTGGATCGGCATACCCAGTAAATGCTTAATCCAAAACTATAGGTGGCTAACGGATCTATCAGAACAAAATACAATAACTAAATGTAAAGCACATCACAGAACAGTAATCAACCTCATATATATACATAAACACTGTACTTGGGAGACAGAGAGCAGGATTAGAAACTCTTACCCTGATTTGTTTGATGGTATGTTTTACATTTTATTGTTATGTTGTGTGTGCCTTATAATAATTTCGAGGATGAAATTCTTTAAGGTGGGGAGTCTGTAACACCCCATATTTTTATAACATTATTTAGAATAATTAATTGGGTAAATTAAATAAATAATTTGGAGATTAATAAGTTGATAATTGATTAGCTAAGGGTAGCCATGCCATGTTAGTGTGCAAGCTAAAATGAAATAACCTAACCTAATGTGTTAGGATATGAGAAGGGCAATATGGGAAATAGGAGAAGGTCTTATACCCTAAACCCTTAGGAAATACAACTCACGTTCATTTTCATTTTAACAAACTAAAACATCTAAGGCTGACCACCATTATTGTTCTCAATAGAATATTAAAGCTAGGATTCAAGTAAAGGAAGACAATCAACATAATCAACATCAAACCTCACATCTTATAATCTCAAAGCTAAGGTGAATAATTACTACATCCCATTTTCATATGGTCTTCCGTTTTAAGATTAGACCCGAAATGATTTTGCAAGTATATGCCATGTTTTGATGATTAAAATTATATATATATATATATATATATATATATGTTGTTGATGGATTATATATATTCATGTTAGTTTTATGATATGTTTGACATGAAAACCCTATTTAATAACATCCAAATGGATTGAAAATTTAAATATAGGTCAGAAATAATATTTTAGAGATGGATTTCGATTTTCATAATTTTCTGAATTAATATGGATTTAATATTAATTTTCTAGTGAAGGAAATTGTTTATTGGGTTATAAATTATTTTTGACTAAAATAGTAATTATTTGGGGTTGAAATTTTTTATATGTTAGGCAACATATTAAAATAGATTTTCTGGGATTTTTCTAGATTTTTTCCTAAGTGTTTGATGAATATATAAAATTATTTAAGGTATGGACTTAAATGTTTTATATATTTAATTAAGGAGAAGGGGCATTTTGTAAAATAAAATGATTATTTAATTTTAAAAATAGTGGCAGCACATTTCTGAAAAGTAATTGTTAACCAATAAGAATTTGACAAACAAAGGCAGGTTAGTTGAAAAGATTTCCTTTCTAAGTTAAAAACAAAGAAAATGCATTTTTTAAGTGTTTCAGCCTTTACGGCAATAAACCTTGCGACTTAGACTTTCCTACAAGGTCGAGAGGTTCAAAGCTTTTGACAAGGTCAAACCAATGCATATGGTATCAAGCTACTTGATACGTAATGAATTGGACAGAGTCGAAGGGTTCTAAGTCGAAGGGTTGATGGCCAAAGAGGTTGGGTATGTTTGTTTTATAAACCAAAAGTTTTCACCTGCTTTGCTTTCGAATAAGAGCTTTCGACTTGGTTGCTTTTGACCAGGTCAAATGTTTAAAGTAAGGGTTTTAAACCTTTCAACATAGTCGAAAGGTTACTTCTGTTTTAACACTATTCTGTTTTGAAACCTTTCGACATAGTCGAAGGGTTACTACCGCTTTATAAATGTTTTGTTTTGAACCTTTCGACAAAGATGAAAGGTTTACTTGTTTTAAAAAAAACTAGTCACTTCTCCATGCTTTCGAAAGGAAGCTTTCGACTTAAGTGATTCACCCTTGTTTTATAAATTGAAGTAAAACCCAAAACTTTCGAAAGAGTTGTTTTAAAGGATATGTTTAAAGCTTTCGAAGCAGAGCTTTTGACTTAGTCGAAAGGTTGCTTCCAATGATTTCGAAAGGTTTAAGTGAATGGTTTCGAAAGGTTTATATTGAATGGTTTTGAAAGGTTTTTTTGAATGATTTCGAAAGATTTAGCTCAATGGATTCAAAAGGTTTAAATGGAAGGTTTTCCAAGGTTTTTCTAAGGCAATGTTTTAAAGTTATTCTAAAGAAGGATGTCCAAAGTTTTATAGCTTTCGAAAGGTTTGTTTTTCAATGGTTTTGAAAGGTTTGGAGAATAGTTTCGAAAGGTTTAATGTTTGATTTTAAAGAGAGGATTTCAAAATTTTAAAAAGAAGTTCTTTTAAATGGTTAAATGTTTTCATCAACTAAATTTTGAGTAAAGAATATATATATGACAGGGTGATATGATTCTGAGTAAAGTATAAAGATTATATACTTTTCTTTGTTTAAGTTTGATTTAAAGGTCTTAAATCATTTTAAAAATGTTTTCAAGGAAAATTATGGAAGGGGATCCTTAAGTGAAAATTACTCAGAAATTAGAAAACCAGATGGGACTAGTATGGGGTCACGTCCTATACATTAGCTAATAGCCTCGGCTAATTGTTGTCCAAAATTCGAGTGTGTAAGGCTTTGTCACAGGTAGACTAAAATTATGGTTACACATCAAAAGAAATATATGTTTGTATACATATAGGTTATTGGTGACCCCGAAAAACCATTAGGATCGGGAAGACCTGGGAGATGATTAAGTTAGGGACAGACCGTCCAGAAGTGAAGTATTTAATAAATAGTTAAGGACAAACCGTCCAGATGGGAAATGTTTAACAAATAGTTAAGGATAGATAATCCAGAAGATGAATATCTAACAGGTGTTATGTTAATTTTGATTATATTGTCTGGTAGAGCCGAGTCGGCCAAAGGTTAAAAGTTATCCAAACAAAACTTGTGTGTTTGAACAGATAGTTCGTTATCACCTGATATTTATGTATGTTTACATAATGATTGCTTTACAGTATTTAACCATTGTGGATGCAGGAGCACGGTATATGATTTTATGAAAGGTTTTGCAAAGATATGTTTTAGAAGGATGTTAGTGAGGGGAAATCCATTCCGCTAAGCGGCGTGGTCTCACTTAACATAATTATTCCAAGATGTATAATATTATTCACACCAGGCTTTATGTCTGACTCGAAGTTTATGTTTTCCCCTTAAACTCTCGGGTGCTCAAAATTGATTTGAGTAGGCTGAGGAGTTAAGGTTCTTTTTTAGGTTTTAGAATGTTGACGAATAAGCTACCGGAGGCATGCAGGAGGCAACGGATAGCTACTTAGGATTTGCAGCTCTTGTTATGTTTCAGTGGATTTTCTACTGTGTTGTTTGTATTAGGTCTATTATGACCATATGACTCTGATCAACCAAGGGGGTATCTTCATATACCGCTCTTGATGTAATTTGTAATAATTATATTTGATCTATGCCTGGGAACGATTTGGGGATTATGTGTTGTGAATGTGAAACATTTGATTTCTAAATGTAATGAAGTAATTGTGGTTTTTTGAAATCTATGTTTTGTTTCATATTCAAGTGCTTCTGATATTAGTGATACCATTTACATAGCCATATTTAGTCGCCGGAAGCTAATACTATAGATGACTGCAGCATCTGTAGCACTTAGTTTTGGGCCTCTAGATAGGGTATATTACAACAAGGGACCGAAGAATATAAGAAACCACCTAAGAAAGAAACAACCGAGCAACAGAAGCGCTCAGGGAAATTCTGTCGCTTCCACGAGATGCACGGTCCCAACACAAACGAATGCCACCACCTAAAGAACTTGATTGAAGAGTTGTTTCGGGACAACAAGCTTCAGCAATACATAAGAAAACCAAATAATCCTGACCAACTCGCGGCTCCTCAAGCCCCTAGGAATCAAAGAAACCAAGTAGGAATCAGTGAAGAGGGATCAAAGCAAACTGACCAAACACTCATTATTGGAACGATATCCGGAGGCCCACATCCTGCATAGAGAAGTTGAGGAGAGATGGAGCGATATGCAAGTTCATTAAAGCACGCTCAGAAGGAATCATGTCTCACAATAGAAGATGGGACTCCAACCAAGTAGAAGAAAACTTTAAATGATGATATTGTATTCAGGAACCAAGATGCCTAAGGGGTTGAAGCTCTAACTCTCGATCGGATGGTGGTGATAGTAGTAATCAGACCCGTTGTGGTCCGACGAGTATTGGTCGATAGCGGTTGTTCTGTCAATATACTTTTTAAACGTACCTTTGACCAAATTAAGATCGGCATGAAAAGCATGTCTACATGCCAAACAAAAATCCAAAGATTTACTAGCGAACCCAAACAACCCATAGGGACAATTGACCTGCCTGTGGAGCTTGGAGAGGGTGATCAAAGAGTTACCCTTGTTCAGGCCTTCGTAATTGTGGATAAAACTTCTATGTTTAACGCCTTCTTGGGACGACCTGCCTTAGCTAATTTCAGAGTCGCTGTGGCCCAATGTTGCCTTACCATGAATTCCCAACTGCAAATGGAATCGGGGTGGTCAAAGGAGATCAATGCGCCGCCAGAGTTTTACATTGTAGAGTTACGTGAATCTAGAAGAAGGGAAAAGGGGAAGGATGTGGAGAGAACTATCCACATTCGTGAACCTTATGAATAGAAACTATAGAGCCACCCCTGGATTATGGACCATAGCCGATTCGAAAAGGCTTTTGACCCTAGAAAGAAGAGTTTAGGGGAGGATCGGGCAGCACCGGTAGAATTGACAGTATCTGTCCCAGTCGATATGGATGACCCAACCAGAGTCTTGAAAAGTGGATCGCATCTTGTGGGTGGAATGGCGGGACATGAACTACTATCATTTATGGATGCATACTCCGGGTACAACCAAATCCCGATGCACGAGCCTAATCAAGAAAACACCAGCTTCATCACTGATGTGGGACTATACTGCTATAGGGTAATGCCATTCGATTTAAAGAATGCTAGGTCAATTTATCAATGGTTGGTAAATACCATGTTCAAGCGCCAAATTGGGAAAACCATGGAGGTTTACGTGGACGACATGTTGGTCAAATCGCGAGTAGTTTTCAACCACTTGGATAATCTCGCTGAAATGTTTGAAATACTCTAAAAGTATGGAATAAAACTCAATTCACTTAAATGTCACTTCAGAGTAGCCCACGGAAAGTTATTAGGATTCATCATAAGTGCCAGGGGCACTGAAGCAAATCCAGAGCAGATAACGGCCCTGCGAGAAGTCCAAGCCCGAAAGAATAAAAAAGAATTGCAAAGCTCGAATGGGAAGGTCGCAGCTTTGAGCCGATTTATCTCGAAAGCCACTGACAAGTGCATACCTTTCTTTGATGTGTTAAAGGAAGGGAAGAAAAACTTTAAATGGAATGTGGCATGTCAAACTGCATTTGAAGAATTGCTGCGACACATGGAAGCCCCACCAATCCTGTCAAAGCCAGTGGATGGAGAGGACCTATTCATTTACCTAGCAGTCTCACCTCATGCTTTAAGCACTGCCTAAGTGCGTGAAGAAGCAAAAATCCAATGACCCGCATACTACATTAGCAAGCGGTTTACTGGAGTCGAGAAAAATTACCCAAAGCTGGGGAATCTAGCATATTGCCTCCTGATCGCGTCTAGGAAGCTACAACCATATTTCCAAGCACATCCAATCAAAGTACTGGCTGATCAGCCTCTGAAATAAGTACTATACCGGTCTGAAACTTTCGGACGACTTCTCAAGTGGAACATCATATTGAGCTAATATGATATTACTTACCATCCGAGAAAGGCTATTAATGGGCAAGCAACGGTAGATTTCATCGTCGAGTTTACCATACGGGATGACGAAGAAGAAACACCATCGGGAGTGGAGATGCAATGGAAACTCTTTATTGATGGCGCATCTAACAACCTCTATTCAGGGGCAGGGGTAGTGCTTGAAACCCCCGAAAGACGAGCCATTTGCTACTCCTTGCGCTTGGAATTTCCTGCAATAAATAACGAAGCAGAATACGAAGCATTAATAACAGGACTGAAAATTGTGAAAGAACTCCGAATAAAGTCCGTCCACATCTACCGGGACTCCCAGTTAGTCGTCTGCCAAGTAAAAGGCGAGTACCAGGCTCAATGGGATAACCTTGCATCGTATCTGTCTAAAGTACAAGAGTTGTTGAGTGACATCGAACATTATACCATGACTCATATTCTGCGGGAGCAAAACACCAAAGCAGACTACTTAGCTAAGCTGGCAAGCTCCAGAGAAGCTCAATCTTTGGGACTAGTCCCGGTTGAGACTCTGACTACCCTGAGTATAGACGAAATGGACGTCAACTGGATTCTCGAGACCACCGCCAAACCAGAAACATGGATGATGCCAATCAAGGACTACTTGGTTACAGAAACCCTTCCAACTGACCGGAATCAACGGGAAGAGTTCTCCGGAAGGTGCTGTGATTCATGATGCAGGATGGAATACTCTACCGAAGTGGATTCTCAACCCCCTTCTTAGATATGTGACCGACGGCAAAGCTCGATGGATCCTGAAGGAAGTGCACGAAGGAAAATGTGGAGACCATACTGGGGTCAAACCCTTGCAAAGAAAGTTCTTCGGTACAGATATTTATGGCCGACAATAAACCGCGATGCAGTAGACTACGCCAGGCGATGTGACCGTTGCCAAAGATTCGGAAAAATTAAAAGAACTCCCTCAACAGAATTAACATAGATGGTCAGCCCATGGCCATTTGCGATATGGGGAATCGACTAGATTGGCGTATTACCAATAACCAAAGGAGGGGCCAAATACATTATAGTTACTGTTGACTATTTCACGAAATAGGCCAAAGCGGAACCGCTGGCCACCATTACTACAAAGAAAATCATTAATTTTGTTACTAAAAACATTATTTGCAGGTTTTTTTCTACCTTTCTAATTCTTTTTTTTTCTATCCATAATGACTAATGAATTAAGAACTTTCAATTAGAACTCTTTTTTTTCAATTGATTTTTTCTTACCGTCATATCTGAAAGATATCTCCTTCTCAGTTCCTTCTTCCATAACCCGAGCTCGGAGAAGGAAGAGATAAGAGGGCCATTATAGTGCGAAAAGAAGGCCCGGCTCCAAGTTGTTCAGGAATAGTGGCGTTGAGTTTCTCGACCGTTTGCCTTAGGATTAGTTAGTTCTATTTCTCGATGGGGCCGGGAAGGTTTGGTGTGCCACAAAAAATCATCTCTGATAACGGGACCCAATTCAAAAGCGTTGAGTTCAATGACTTTTGCAAACGCTTTCGAATTGAGAAGAGCTTTTCCGCAGTCGCTCATCCGCAAGCAAACGGGCTAGTGGAAGCAATAAACAAGGCCATCAAGTCCACTATCAAAAAGCGACTAACTAAAGCAAAAGGGAACTGGGTTGATGAACTTCCACTCGCATTATGGGCTTACAGCTCAACTCATAAAATGGCAACTGGACACACTCTGTTCGCCTTGGCATATGGCTCAGAATTAATGATTCTTACCGAACTAGAAGTTCCCTCTCACCGAAGGCAAAACTTTAGTCAGAAGCAAAACGAGCAGCTCCTACTCGAATCACTGGATATGATTGATGAAAGTAGGGAAGAAGCCGAGTTGAGAGCCGCTTCCCACTAAAAAAGGACTGTGCGATATTTCAACTCCAAGGTTCACAACCAAACCTTCGAAGTAGGAGACCTTGTCCTCAAACGAATCTGTCCCGTGTTGGGAGCCTTCGAACCAAAATGGGAAGGGTCGTATGTGATCAATCAAAAGCTAAGGGATGGGACTTTCAAATTGACAGCCATCAATGGAATCAAAATTCGCAGAGCATGGAATAGCGAATCACTGCGCCGCTACTTCTTCTGAAAACTACCTTATGTACTTCCTATTTTTCAGCAAATAAGCCATCTCGGGATGCCAGTGGCATTGTAAATAGGCAAAAACTTGCCCAACTTCTATCAATAAAATTAATTATCTTTTTGAACCAACAAAATTGTGTTCATAATAATAACCTAATGAGTCGACGGGGTCAAATTGACTCAAAACCATACAATTGCTACTTGAGAAAGTAGAATCATGCTCAAGTATGCCTCACCTACCCCTCGGTCGATGGAAGCAAATCATCTCAAACTGCTGGATCGGCGGAACCCGATCCCTGCCTTCTAAGAACTAGCGTATCCTTGGCAGCGTTGGGAAGGCTCAAATAAAAAGTCATGCATCCCGTAAGCCACACACTAGCTCTCAAAACATAAACTCCTTACGTTGCCTGAAGATAGGCAACATTGAGAAGCACAAAAAGCCACGCATCTCGTAAGTCATGCACCAACTCTCCAAGCTGTGAAATCATGCTCTCAAAACATAAACTCCTCATGTTGCCTAAAGATAGGCAACACTGAGAAACATAAAAAGCCGCGCATCTTGTAAGTCGCGGACCAACTCTCCGAGCCATGAAATCACTCTCTTAAAACATAAACTCCTCATGTTGCCCGGAGATTAGCAACATTGAGAAGTATTTCTAGTACGAGAATTGCCCCGGCAATACCGGGAAACTCATATATCATAGGAACTGTGAAGCTCAACCCACTCTTATCCTCGGGAGTAACGGGCGTGACTCCAACAAAATCGGAGTGCTACGAATCAGCGAAAAGCACCAATTGCTAACACCCCATGATAAAATGTAACATTTAACGTGAATAACGTTTAACTGCTTACAGATAACTTATATGTTGTGCACGCCCGGGGCAATGAAGTGCATATTTGAAGATTGCAAAAACCGAAGAAATTATACTCAAAAGTGCCAACTAACGCTTTTGAGAAGTGATAAGTGGTTTAACTTCCAAAAATTTACAATGATTATTCATCAAGTTAATCTTGTAATTGTATGCTTATGAATTTTCTAATAGTTAATCTCATAACAGTATATTCTGCACTAATTTTACAGTTTTGTGCACATCTCAAACATGCATATGTTATATAATTTCCAGAATCGCATAAAAACATAAGTTGCAAAACTAGTAAAAGGAAAAAAGTGAATTGTGACTTAGTCAAATTCTGAGTTTTGGTATGCAAACTGCTCAAACCATAAGTTGTCGGCCGTTTGTCAAGTGTTTGAAGTAAACAGTCCTATGAACTGGGGGGCATACACATACACTTAAATAAAAATGTTATGCTTAATGACAAAAATTTCATATTTCGCAAGTTCTGTTACTCCAAATAAAGAATTTTGACAGTAATAATAGGACTGGATAAAGTGAAATGGAAGTAAACAAAATAGACATAAGTGCATAGAACACACATGAGTAGATGAGTAAAGGTACAGTCAAAATATCAATAGTATATTACTTATAATTTTCTTCTGTACAATGTCAAAACGTAGGGCCGTATTCACACAATACCAGCCAACAAAAGAAAAAGTATAGATAGCACAACAAAAACACTAAGGGCGGACTCTGCACTTGAACAAAACAATGCAAAATGAATCAAAACCAGATCAGTAAACACCCAAGCTTCTCAGCGCTTCTTTCCACCACTTCAATTCCCGCCTTTTGTTCGAAGTTTTTGCTTTGCCTCGGGAGTGGTGTTGCTGCCAGTAATGTCGACGATCTCCTCGGTGCTGATGTCCTCTTCCTACTCTGTGGCTTTTTCGAAAGACTCACCTTTCGTTTTACGCTTCCGAGATCTACGGGAGCTCTTAGAGGCCTTGATCGATTCGACTTTCTCTTTCTCAATGGCAACCGGTTCTTATTGAGATTTGCAGGGCTACTCAATCTGAGTTTCCTTCTCCAGAGCTTCGGCCGCCGTGAAGTCACCTTCTAAAGATACAGAAGGGTCATCTAAGCCATGCAGTGCGGCGATCTTCTTAGATTCCGACCAGACACGGACACGACAACCGGAGCAGGTACAGAAACGAGCACGAAAGCGGCGGAGATAGCAAAAGGTCCAGGCATCGAAGAAACTGGTGGATCGACGGATAAGGAGGACGGACCTATAAGATCAAAAATGAAAGCATTAAATTCGTCCTGCTCTTGCGATGTGAGGTGAAAATTCTCAAACTCGGGAGAAGCAAGTATATTACCTGCACAAGAAGATTGATCTAGAATGTCAACCTCGTATTCACCGCCTTCACCCTTCTTCGACAGTTCCACAATCCGAGAGGAAGCTTCAAGCCCAAAACTTGCTGACGGATCGCGGGGCTGCCCTGATGGTTCGCCAGCACCGGAAATAAAAGGCTTCAGAAGCGCTTCAGTAGTTGCTATTGCGGTAGCATCGGAAGCCTCCTTTTCTCTCTCAATCCGCAAAATCTCCCGGCCCTCTAGAAATGCCTTCTGTGATTCTTCGTTGAGATAGACGTTCTCCAACTCTCGCTCGGTAAAGACATCCCGCTATCACGAAAGCGAGTGAAGATTTCCTCCTAAACCACAGCAAGAGTGCGCGGGAATTTAGGGCCTAAGTTGCTGAGACTCCCCTGGTGCAGCAGGGAGTTGACATAGAATTTCAAGATGGTCTCATCCAACTTCTCCATCTTTCTCTCAAAAGTATTCTGAAGCTCCAAATAATCTACCGTAATGGTGCCTTCTCAACTTCGACAAGAGTTTTATCAGCGATAAGCTGCATAACTCATCCTGGAGCGTGGCAATCATCTCAGTTTGGTCGGAGATTGTTTTATCGCATGACTTTACGACTTTTTCATATTCAGTGATCGTCTTATTGTGATATTCTACGTTCTTGTCATGGTCGGGAATAGTCCTCCTCTAGGCTTCAATGATTGTGTCATGGGCTTTCAGTTCCGCTTGTAGTTTAACTTCTTCGGCATGCGCTTTTTTGATTTCGTCTCTCAGGACAATCTCGATCTTCACATGCGCCTCTTTTAGCTCCTTCAGCAAGCCGGTGATATTCTTGCTTTCTCGAAGCGTCACATCCTTTTCTTCTTCCAGCTGTTTGATTCTGGCATCATGTTCCGCCAATGCTCTTTCAAAATCATCCTTCTCCGACTCAAAGGGGAGAATTTCTTGATAGTTATTACGGTTCATGTCCGCCGGCTATTTGCATAATTTCTCCAACCCTTCGGCTTGCTCTAAATCATTCTAGATATCCTAAAGGTGGGGCATATATGTATCTCTACAGACCAAATAAAGATCGCGATCAAATTTAACCCCTTTAAAAACCACCCGGGAAGCGCTGCCTCAAGCCTGGGAGGAACGGACAGAAGAACGTAGGCATATCTCCGGTAGGGGCGTGAAGAGTTGAAGGCGAGGGCTATATGAGATGACAGAACTTGAGTTGAAAATAGAATGTGTACAGAAGAAACCGGGATTTCAGAACCAATCGAGGCAGGGGCCGGAGCAAAGACCTGTTGTTCTGAAGAATGGGAACCGCAATCAAACTTTGACTTTTTCAGTGGCTCCTCTCTCTCCATGAAAGTCTTCCTCTTTTCGTACCCACCTTTGTATACTCGGCCTCGTTCCCTCTCATCTCGACAACGAGTTTTGACCTGCAAGTCTTTTCTTCTATGATATTCCTCCTCCGTTTCGCGGGGCTGGTGACGGTTGGAAGACCGCTTCGACCAGCGTTGAGAGTCAGGTAATTCTTGAGATCATCATAGAGACCGCGTCCTCTCATGGTACCTGACATGGAAGATAAATTATGAGCCTTGGAAATGGAAGATAAACATGAAAGGTATGTGTATAAGTGAGTGTAACCCTAGTGAAACATGTAATGTGTTTGGGAAGAGAGCCTAAAACGACGTCACAAACCGGATCGGGTAGGCACCGCTGAAGGAATCAGACTAACTTTGGGTGCAACATGGCCCGAACGAGGAGGCACCTCCTCAAATTTGAAATCTTCCCCCATGAGCGCGTCAAAATCGACGTAAACATTCCTCAAATATCCAAAGACCACGTCAGCGTCTTTACTCGAAGAATCCTGACGTCATCTGATTTCTGAAGCATCGTCTGTACCACTCATGTCTAGAGGAGGTGAGCTCGGAATAACGGGACTCATCCCCGGAGTCTTGTCGCATGATTCAGAATCCCATCATTGGATTCTGCGTAGAAATCATCACCAGAAGTGGACCCATCGCTACTACTCCTAATCTCTCCCTCCTCTTTTACTATGTCCATTACGGCCTTGCCTTCTCTCTGATTAAACTCCTCTTCCTCTTCTTCCGGAATATGGGACATTCTAGCTGGGCAACTGGCTTCGGTCGCGGCATCTTTGCCCTTGCGAGTCTCTTCAGCTGACTTGCCGAACGGACCTTCCCGTTCTTGGAAAGTGCCCTCTTTAGAACCGTAAGATGAAGAGGTGGATCGTGTGCATACCCTGGATCGAGAAGGGGATGGGACCTCAACTAGAACTGCAGATCTCCCCGGATGCAACAATCCGTATTGAAGCAAGTTTTCATCAGTCAACAAGAATTTAATAGATCTTTCTCTAGCATCGATAGGCTTCAGGGTTCGGAAAGTTCCATCGAGAGGCAAGTCCCTGTTCGGCCTCGGAATAACTGTAAAAAGTATTCGACTTGTTAGAAATCCCACAATGACACATCAGAACTCAATGAGAAAGAAAGAAAACTTACCTCCTATTGTCCAAAGACGGTTGAACCCCTTAGGACATCTGACAAAGAAGTATTAAGTCCTGAATTGGGACAAGGTGCTCTACAGTTGCAATACAATCTTACAATTCCTCTATGCCTCGATCACAACCAAGGAAGGACACTCATCTCTTCTTTTGAATGAAAGAAAGTATCTCAGCTCGTCAAAGCTCAAGCCACGGTTGAATATTCCCATGAAAAGGACATGCAGACAGGTTAAGATGGCGTATCCGTTTGGGTGAATCTGAAATGGAGTGATTCCTAAGTTCGAGAGGGTCTCTCTCAAGAAATCATTAAAAGGAGGCACAACTCCGTTCAAGCACATATATTGATGACAAGCGGTATACCCCGGGGGCGGCATATGAGCAAATTCATCTTTCTTTGGGAGCTGCATGTCTTCCTCCGGGATGTCGTGTTGTAGGTAGATATTGTGCAAGACTTTAGCAGAAATCACGAAGGAAGCTCTCTCCGCCGGATTGAGAAGAACTCTAAAGTTAGGAGGAGTTCGTTCCATGACCGAACCAACTGGAACTAACTAGCCGTACTCAGCCTGTGAAGCGAAATAGGAAGGGGCGACAGAAGATGACTCAGCCTCCGAAAGTGCAGGACTTCCTCCGCTAGAGTTACGATGAGAAGACGGGTACTATTTAAAAGCAAGTTTTCTATCGAGTTAGAAAACTGTCGATAAATTTTGAAATAAAATTAACCGCAAGCGCACGGCGTAGTAAAGTTAGTACGTGGCGAGTACGGGTCGATCCGCAAGGAATTGTTAGATTTTAAAAATCAATTCACTCAAATTATACCAAATGGAGAGGAAATTGTTAACTACAAGCAAAATGAAGCTAAAATTAGAATTAAAACGGGATTAAAAACTATGAGATTGGAGAACAATTTAGAGGCAAATCCACTCTCATATTTTTGTAAATCAACAAACAAATAATTTATAATCTCTAGTTTTGATATTAAGTGAAATAATTGTTGCATTTATCATATGTAAGGTTTATTTATGTTATTAATTAACATAACTTAAACCATCAAACTATAATACAACAAATAAACCACTTATAAATTCTCATGAAAATGAAGCCAAAGCAAAAGCTATTTTAAGTATGATCTCTTTACTATTGTAATTAGTAATATAGATCATCAAATTTTGTTTTTACTTCCATTTCAAAATCAAAAATCAATTAGCAAATGATGATGTAAATTTTGTTTATGTTGAATAATAATAGCTCATTTGCAAATGCAACATAAGCTATCAAACCCACTTGTATAAACTTACATCAAAATATACTCTCATGAAGCACAAATAAAAGAAATCATAAATCATAGAAATGTTGAAATTACATAAAGTTAGAGCGCTTCATTACCTCTAAATTAAAGGGGTTTAGCTACTCATTTGTGTTATCAAATCAGCACTTGTAAATTTCAACCTTAAAAAGCAAAGAAATGAGACTAAGAAAAGGAAGAAAAAGAGATTAACTACTAACTACTTGCATAAAAATTAAAGGTACACTACTTGCATGAATGTAAATCTAATCTACTAACAAAGAAAAGAAGGGAGCACAGAAGTAAAAAAGAACACAAAAGTAAAAAGAAGCATGTAAAAAAGAAAAGAGAAAGAGGCTAGGAAGTCATTTGTATTTCATGAAACATTGACATTACAACTTGCTTTCTTAATTTCCTAACTAATGTAAAAGAGTGGAAGATATTTACATGTACATAAGAGGGCTATTTATACATGCATAAAACCCTAATTCAATTTTTAGGGTGTTTCCCAAAATGCCCTTTAGGAAGTGTGGCCACCAAGTAACCATTAGCCACTAATTAATCCATCATTAAAAGTGCATGAAGCTTTAACCTCCACTTAGTTGTCCATTAGCTTCTAATTGTAGATATAGGTAAGTGGGTGGGGTCCTCCATTATCATGAGCTTGAATTATTTCCTCTTCATTCCTTTGTATTCCCTTGTGCATGCACATATCTTCATGAAACCCTCTTCCATATGCTTCCAAATTCCTATAAAAATTATGAAAAATGTCCAAGTAAAAAGTTCCAAATTAACACATGCAAAAAAATGACTATTTTGCCCATGTATGAAGATGAATATATGATGATTTGAAAATAATTGAATTTTGGTTTAAACATGTTAAAATGCCCAAATATGACTTTTATTTAAATAAAAATAGATAAAATATGGATGTAAATATATGCACATTTACATGCACATCAAATACCCCCACACTTATCTTTTTATTCGTCCTCGAATAAAAAAACTAAGATAAATCCGTTTTTGTAGGGAGCACGATTGCATTGAGCGTATGCAACAAGCGTTAAACCTCTGGGTGTCCCTAGTAGGACGAGTGTTGTCTCGTGAGGGTTTTCAGCGGATACTACCCACAAAATCCAAATGCAAAGTGAAAATGTTTAAAAAATGCAAGATTTATTTACAATGGGATGAATGCAAGTTTTTGAAAATATTCACAAATGAAGGATTTACTTTCAAATAGACACAAATAAGTTAAATACAAATTTTGGTCATTGTCAAGAAATTTAAGTCCTTTTACTTGTCAAAATTTCCAACAAAAGTTAAGTTATCATAACAAATAGACTATAGTTTGGCTAGTTGTTTCGGTTGATAACACAATGTAATTATGAAATGGATCCTTAGTTGATTATTAAAGTTTTTCAAAATGGTATTCTCATTTCTTTTCAATAACAAGTTAAATCAAACAAGTAAAAATAGTGCATAGATTTCAATTTCTTACTCTCTCTTATTTGAAAATTTTATTGATATTAACAATATTTACATATGCCTAACTCAGGTAAACTGAGGCCAGATATATTACCCGTGCACTGCCTTGCAGACTGATGCGAGGGGAATACAGAGCGTGGCGAGTGAACACACAAGTGTGAACACTTATCGACTGTAGACGTTATTAAAAAGAATTTTTATATACATACACCTAACTCAGATAAACCGAGGCTAGATATACCGATCGTGCACTGCCTTTCGGGCTTACGTGAGAAGGGTACAGAGCATGGTGAGTGAACACAAGTGTGAACACATGACTCTAGGTGTTAAAAATAAATACATATATACAAATGTTTTTTTTACTTATATATTTTTTATGTTGTTTTTTTTTCTATTTTTTTAAAAAGAGAGAGTTTTGCAAAATCATCTTAGCACCATTTAACTTCGAAGATAAAAATGTTATATCCTTTACTTTAAATTTACCACTTTTTTAAACAAAGATTTTCAATTAGAATATACTTCATAATTAACACATATGAACCTTCCTATATACTAGTTAAACCATTGTTATTTGTAATCAAACTTCATTTTTATTTTTAAGACAAATAAATTTTCAAAATTTTCAATTTATTAACCAAAACTTAAACTTATCCTATAGTGTTTCTTCAAAAATAATTCAAAATGCTAAAAAGAAAATGTTTTTGAGATTTAGAAATTTTGAGTTTTTTTTTAGCTAAAAGAAAATGAAAATTCAAAAATGCCATGAAAAATTTAAAAAAAAATTAAAACGAGACTCCCCCCCCCACACTTAATTTTTTTTATTGTGTCCCCACAGTAAGTGCATTATATAATTAGTGTATCAGGGAAAAAATATGTATATATCTATAAGAGAGGGTTAACATTCTTACTAGACGTAGCTTTGCTCATGAAGGATCATGAGCTCCTCCTCTTGGTTATTTGGCAATTCCAAGAAGGGTTTCAAACGATGACTGTTGACTTTGAAAATCGATCCATTCCTCGGGTTTTCTATTTCTACGGCACCATGTGGAAAAACAGTTCGTACCACAAATGGTCCGGTTCATCTTGATTTAAGTTTCCCAGAGAATAAACGAAGTCTTGAGTCAATGAAAGAACTTTTTAGTTAGGCGAAAACGTTTTCCTTAGGATTGACTTGTGATGAAAAACTTTTGTTCTTTCTTTGTAAATTTTCTCGCTTTCATACGTGTCATTCCTATGTTCTTCTAGTTCGTTGAGTTGTAGTTTTCAGTTTTCGCCAGCTTTATCGAGATCAAAGTTTAAGTTCTTTATTACCCACAACGCTTTGTGTTCGATTTCAACGGTAAATGGCAAGCTTTACCATAAACTAAATGAAATGGGGACATCCCAAGGTTAGTTTTAAAAGCAGTACGGTAAGCCCATAGCATGTCGGTCAATTTCTGAGACCAATCTTTTTGATTTTTGTTAACAGTTTTCTCCAAGATTTGTTTTATTTGTTGATTTGAAACTTCAACTTGGCCACTAGTCCGGGGATGATACGGAGTGGATAACTTGTGGGTTATCGAGTATTTTTTCATTAAAGTTTCAAAAGAACGGTTGCAAAAATGGGTCCCATTATCACTAATTATTGTGCGAGGTGTGCCGAACCTCAAAAATATGTTTTCTTTGAGAAATTTCACAACAATTCTATGGTCGTTGGTTTTGCACTAAACGGCTTCGACCCATTTTGAGACCTAATCGACAGCGAGAAGGATATACAAGTTTCCAAAAGAATTGGGAAAAGGTCCCATAAAGTCGATACCCTAAACATCAAAGATTTCGATCGTAAGAATGGGGTTTAGAGGCATCATATCTCGTCGAGAAATTCGTCCAAGCATTTGACATCGATCGCAAGTTTTACAAAATTCAAATGAGTCTTTGAAAAGAAAAGGCCAATAGAAACCACACTGAAGCACTTTTTTCACAGTTTTTCAAGGACCGAAATGTCCACCGCACGCTTGATCGTGGCAAAATGAATGAACACTCCTGATCTCGTTATCTGGAATGCAACGTCGGATGATTTGGTCGGGGCAATATTTGAACAAATATGGATCGTCCCAATAGAAATATATCACTTGGGACATGAATTTGTATTTTTCCTGTTTGGACCAAGATGAGGGAGTTTCTTTAGTGACTAAGTAGTTCACTATATCAGCGTACCATGGGTCGATAGAAATTGAAAGAAGTTGTTCATCGGGGAAGTTTTCATTGATTGGCAAAGACAATGGTGCGTTCGGAAGACGAGATAAGTGATCGGCTATAACATTACTAGATCCTTTTTTGTCCTTAATTGTAAGATCAAACTCTTGTAATAAAAGGATCCAACGAATTAAGACAGATTTAGCATCCTTTTTGCGAAAAGATATTGAAGCGCAGAATGGTCTGTGTACACAGTAATGTGTGACCCGATCAAATATTGCCGGAATTTTTCGAGAGCAAAAACTACCGCTAGAAACTCTTTTTCAGTGATTGTGTAGTTAAGTTGAGCGTCGTTCAGAGTCATGTTAGCGTAGTAGATAACATGAAGGATCTTGTTGATGCATTGTCCTAAGACAGCATCAACTACAAAGTTCGAAACATCACACATTATTTCAAATGGGAGATCCCAATTGGGTGCGCAAATGATTGGAGCGGAAATGAGTTCTTTTTTAAGACGTTCAAAAGAAGAGATGCACTCGGAGTTAAAATCAAATGGAACGTCTTTTCTGAGGAGAGTCGTCAAGGGACGAGAAATTTTGCTAAAGTCTTTCACAAAGCGTCAGTAAAAGCCAATGTGTCCTAGAAATGATCGAATGTCCTTTACAGATTTGGAAATGGGTAGGTTTGCAATTACGTCGACTTTCATTTTATCTACCTTAATGCCTTTATTTGAGATGATATGTCCAAGGACTATGCCTTGTTTGACCATAAAGTGGCATTTTTCCTAATTCAAAGTCAAATGTTTTTCTTTACATTGATTTAGAACCAACTCGAGATGATGTAAATATTCAGAAAAAGAATCACCAAAGATAGAGAAATCATCCATGAAAACTTCTAAAAAGCATTCAATCATGTCAAAAAAGATGCCAACCATGCATTGTTGGAAAGTAGTAGGAGCATTACAAAGTCCGAATGGCATACGTCGATAAGAAAAGATACTTAATGTACACGTGAATGTCGTTTTCTCTGGATCTTCGAGAGCAATTGGAATTTGGTTATAGTCGGAATAACCATCGAGGAAGCAGTAGAATTCATGGACAACTAACTGTTCAAGCATTTGGTCAATGAAAGGAAGAGGGAAGTGATACGTGTTGCGGCATTTAGTTTTCGATAGTCAATGTAAACACACTAACCCGTTTGAGTATGAGTTGGAATAAGTTTGTTTGAATCGTTCTTGACAATGGTTAGCCCAGACTTTTTCGGTACAACGTGAATTGGGCTAACCCATGAACTATCGAAGATTGGGTAAATGATTCCGTTGTCGAGAAGTTTAAGAATTTCATCACGCACCGCATCTTTCATTTTTGGATTAAGCCTTCATTGCGCATCACGAACAGGCTTAGCATCGTCGATTAAATGGATGCAATGTTGAACAATAGCAGGGCTAACTCCCTTAATATCGGTAATGGACCTCCCGATTGCTTCTCTGTTTTTTGAAAGAATAGAAAGTAAGGAGGTTTCTTGATCAAGAGAGAGAGTTGCTAAAATTATGAAGGGCAACATTTCATTATCACCTAAGTATGCGTACTTAAGGTGATCGAGAAGTGGTTTGAGGTCCAACTTCGGGAGTTTATCGATCAAAGAATTGGGTTGAGATTCAGATTCAACTGGAAGCGATTCAAAAGGAAGAGTGTATTCAATCTAGTTGGGAATTTCATGAAACAATTTTTCGTACTCGGCCTCGCGTTCATCATTAAGATCAAGTGTCTCGTTTTCAAAGTTTTCGTGAATGGCACTAACTTCCAACGTTTGGTCACGAGGTTCGTTCGATTGTCTTTCAAGATTGCAAGTGTTGAGATCCAAAGTCATGTTTCCAAAAGGGATTTTCATTGAACCATTGTGATAGTTGATTAAGGCATTTGAGGTGGCTAAGAATGGTAAGCCTAAAATCAATGGAATTTGACTCGCAGGGTTTGTCACGGGGTGTGTTTCGAGAACGATAAAGTCATTGGGTAATATGAATTGTCCTACTCTAATAAGCACGTCCTTGATTTCTCCCACAGGCTTCTTAATGGAACGATCGGCGATTTGAACCGTAACTTTTGTGGGTTTGAGCTCACCTAAGCCTAATTGTTCATACATGGAGTATGGAATCAAGTTGACACTCGGGCCTAAGTCTATCAAACATTTGTTAATTGTCTTGTCTCCAATTGTACACGAAATCGTAGGACAACCAGGATCTTTGTATTTAATGGGCATGGATTGGGACAAGAGTTCACTCAAACTGGCGGCTAAGAAGACTTTTTTGGGCACTTGAGTGTGTCGCTTTTCGGTGCACAAGTCCTTAAGAAATTTCGCGTATGTGGGGACTTGCTGAACGATGTCAAGAAGCAGAATGTTAACTTTGACTTGTTTAAAAATTCCCAACATCTTTTCCATTTGGTCCGAATGTTTCTTGGGTCGAAGACGATATGGAAATGGGACGCAATACTCGGTAGGTGGGTCTAATCGAGTAGAAGAATAATTTTGATCGGCATTTGATTCAACGTTTGGCTCCACGTTCTGTTCCGATTCGTTTGAAGTGTTGAGAGAGGTTTTCGGTAAATCGTTTGGGTTAACGACTTGATTATCGATTTGTTTATCGGAACGTAAAGTTGTGATAGCATTCAATTGGGTGACGTTGCTATCTTGAACAACATGGGGTTGATTTGAATTTGCATTTTGATTTCTGGGATTTAGAAGAGGTTGGCTTGGGAATGTTCCTCATTCACGTTCGCTCACAGACGTGGCTAATTGACTCATTTGCATTTCAAGTTTTCCAATCGATTGGTTTGTGTTTTGCATATACGAGGTCAGTAAATTTTGCAAATTGCTGTTTGATTGAAGGCTTTGAGTAGTTGCTTTAGCCAACGTTTCAAGTGTTTTCTCAAGTGAACTTAAACATTTATCGTCTTGGGGAAGATAAGCAGAATTTGGTTGAAAATTTGATTGTTGCGGTTGATTATGAGAAGGACTTGCAAAGTTTGGTTAAAAATGGTTGGGTTGAAAGGGAGGATTCGAAGCTTTATTTGGGAATGCTTGAAAATTTGAATGAACCGTATTCGTGTTGGGATTGTTTTGGTTTAAAGAAAAATTCGGATGATTTCTCCAACCAGGATTGTACGTTGGAGAAAATAGGTCATTTTTGGCTTTATTGAAAGCATTGATTTGTTCGACATAATTGGGACACTGATCGGCTATATGATTAGGATCGTTGGATTTATAACACATCGGTTGGGAAGCTTGGTTCATTTGATTCGATGAGAAAACGTTATCGAATTTTTTAATCATTGCGTCGATCTTAGCTTCCAAAGCAAAAGAAGATCCTATTGAGTGTGCACTCGATCGTGAGTAAATTAATTTTTCGTTCGAACGTTCCCATTGGGATGACTTTTCGGCGAGGTTTTCAAGAAATTGACAAGCATCGTCGAGATGTTGGGCAAGAAAGTTGCCTTGGCACATTGATTCGAGCATGGTTCGTGAGCTGTTTTTGAGTCCATCGTATAAGATTTGGCAAATCGTCCATTTTTCGAAGTTATGGTGTGGACATTTTATCAAGAGCTCTTTGGATCTTTCAAAATATTTTTCGAATGGTTCTCCCTTGAATTGATGAAAATTTACAATTTCGTTTCGGATTCTACTCGTTTTTTCCAAGGGGTAGAACTTTTTTAAGAAAGCTTTTATGAATTCTTCCCAAGTTTTAATCGAGTTTGATGGTAAGCTGTACTACCAATTTTTTAGCGTAATCCGTAAGAGCGACTGGGATTAATCAAAGTTTGATTCCGTCATCGAAAAGTTGTTGGAGTTTAATGGTTGCGCAAACTTGTTCGAATTTAGTCAAGAAAATGTCTGAGTCATTGTGCTCGAAATTGCCAAATTTCGGAAGTGTAGCAATATGGTTTGAGTGAATTTCGAAATGGTTACCCGTAGGGGCGGGTAACGTGATGCAAGATGGAATAGAAACTTTACTGGATAAGATTCTATCCATAAGAGTTCGAGGGGCGTTCTCGTTCGCCATTATGGGAGGATCATCTGTTCGAGTTAAACGATTAGTTATTGAGTCAAGAGTCCAACGATTTGCTGTTGTGTCACGAGTCCATGTACTCATGCATAAGTGAAAGTCGAGAAGAGAAAGAAGTTAGAAACGAGTTTAGAGAATGAAACAAAATTTGGAAAAACGAAGTGAAAAATTGTGTTTTTTTAAAGAATGGAAACTATTTACTAAGTGAAATTTATTTTCAAAAGAGAAGTTTGATTTTTGTTTTGTTTCTGGCTTTTCAAATTTTTTTTAGATGTTTTTGTTTTTATATTTTTTTTTGAATTTTCAAACTTTCAAATATTTACCAAAAGAAAAAAAAATTGTTTTAGGAAATTTGATTTTTTTTTGTTTTTTTCCTTTTTGAAAAGATTTTATATTTTTTTTTGGGTTTTTGTTTTTGATTGAAAATTTTCAAAGGAAAGGAAAAAGGATTTTTTTTTGGAATTGCAAATTAAGTTAAGTAAAATTTACAAAATTTTTTTTTGGATTTTTGATTTTTGCTTTTTCTTTTAAATATGCATGAACTAATGCAACTAAATGAATGCAAAGGACTTAATTACAATTTTCTGTCCTTAGTAGCTCCTAACCCAAAATTGTACAATCACACTTTGTCTTAAATCAACAAAAATATTTCTCAGCCAGGTAACGGGCAGGGGTTATCGATGCACCACGAATCACCGTAGCAATGCAACCGAAGGTTTAAGTACCTTCAGAAGAACAACCACTATAATATTTATGAATCACCGTAATATATATAAATGGTTATTACTCTGTCATAGCCTAGACACCAAGAAATAAAATTGTTCAAAGAAAACAATTATGAAGATACAATTAAGCCCCAGATGAGCTCGCGACACCCTTAAGTCGAATGTCTAACCTTTATTATTAGTCAAATTCTACGATGAAATACGATTTGTGGGCTAAGGAAAGGGTGATGAAATCCCTCACCTTATGTGAATTGGGGTATTGCCCTTAGAAAATAAAAATAAGATGAGATGAATGCAAAACAAAAATTAAACGTGAATTTACAATGCAACTAAAATGAAGTTTGTTTTTGTTTTTGGATTTTGAATTTTTTTTATATCTAAATGCAAATGCAAGCAACCAATAATGTATTTCAGATAAAATTGGAAATGAAAGCATGATACTAGAGCGTGCAGATTATTTAGAAAATTTTTATTTTTAAGCGGCAATTATTTTAAGCAAGCAAAGCAGATTTTTTTTTGGGCAAGCTTAGTAGGGCAATCCTTCTTCTTCTGCTTTTGCAACCTGAAAGATAAAACAAGATATATACATTTTTTTATATATCATTTTTCAAAGAAGAAACGAACGCAAGTGAAAACAAAATTGAAATAAAACTCAAAACAAAACAATTGAGACTAAAATAAATGAATCAACTTGTTTATTTGTTTTTTAATTGAAAGCGGTGGAAAGCTTAAAACATTTCAAAATATTTCAAAATATAACCCGACCCAATATAAATTAGCCTGCTACCAAAATAACTTCTTTCTATAACGCACCTATCCTTTCCTGTTCAAAAGAAAAACAAAGTCGTTTACTGAAGAAAAAAATGAAAATGAAATCACAAATTAAAATGAAATCGCGAAGTCGAGTGAATTGGGTTTCGAGTTTGAAAAGAGAAAATCCCGAAGCTCTATTGTAGGCGGATTTGGCTTGGCGTTGTTGTCAGGTAGTGACGAGAAGCGATTGGGTTTGAGCAGGGGAGGGCGCATGGGTTGAAGAGGGGATGGAATCGCGAGTGGATTTGAGGTGATGTTTAGGTGAAGTCGTGTGAATTGCGGTGGAGCGATTGGGGTCGGAGATTGAAGTAGCTAGATCGGAGAAGGCGAGGAATGACTGTTGCGGCTATTTCTGGTTGATTTTCTAGCTTAGTGGGTGTTGTGTGTGGTTTTTTCGGTGAGCAGAGGGGCAATTTTGTGGGTTGATGAAGATTGAAGAGGCAGAGAAGCAGTGCAAAGGAGGGTTGCCAAGGCAGTAATGGTATGGGGGAAGTTTTGGTAAAGGAGGACGTCGTTGTCAGGGGTGCACAGAGTGAAGGCTGGTGGCTGATTGCTAAGGTGTACCAAGGCAATGCAGGGGGAAAAGTTGCTGGTGGTGATAGTGAGTAAGTTGTAGAGAGATTGGAGTGATTAAAATGAAATGTGGAACAAAGGAAAGTTTGTAGTTTGTTGTTTGCAAAGTGATGTTGTGATTGTTTGGAAGTGGTCAGTTTGAAGTTAATGAGGAGTTCATGGCTGTGAAGTGAAGTATTGGCAGGAGGAAGATGGTGGGTTAGAGGAGGGTTGAGGAGGTATGTGATAGTGATGGAAGCTGGGTGGTGGTCTGTGCTCTGGTGGCAGCAGGTGATTGTTGTGGCATCAGTTGTTTGTATGAAATGGAGGAGTTGATTAGTGAGTCAAGGCTGTATTGGCACTGTGAAGAAGTATTTGATTGGGTTGTGGGATGATGTTGATGGCAAGCAGTGGTTTCTCTGATTGATGTTGCTTATGTGCAGGAAGGAGGCTGTGCAGAGGGAAGGGATGGTTGTGGGATTGAAGTATGTATGTGGATGTATATGGCAGGGGAGAGGGAATAATGTATGGGCTGTTGTAAGAGCAGGGATAGTGAGCAGCAGAATTTTGGAGTGCAATGTGTGAATGGTTACCGTAGGCTGTATATGTTTGGAGTTTCGAAGTAGTTTCAGGCGTCGAATGGTCAGGAGTGATGGAAGGAATGTTTATGGGAGAAAGTGCACAGGAAAAATAGTGGAGGCTGCTTGTTTGAATGAAGAGGCAGTGGGTTGATGAGATGACAAGGGGAAGAGAACGGTTTTGAAGGCAGTGCACAGAAGCAGTAAACACAGCAATCATAGCAATGAATCAGTGAAAAGCAATGTATGCACAGTGTATACATTTGTAAATGTAAACCAAAAGAAGAAAATGAAGAATGTAATTGTAAATTAAAAGTTAAAAATGTATTTGAAAATGCAATGGAATAATTTTTTTTCTTTTTGAAATTGTGTATGCTCTTTTTTTCTTTTTTTTAATATGGAAATGCAAATGAAAATAGAAAGACTACAATAACATGCACACAAACAAATGTAAACAAAAATAAAAAAAACCACACAATTTTTTTTAAATGCAAACACACAAAAATTAAAACACACAAAAATCAAACAACAAATAATTCGAAGAATAGAAAATCAAAATTAAAACTATTCCTCGGCAACGGTACCAAAAACTTGTTTAACGGCAAGTTTTCTATTGAGTTAGAAAATGGCCGATAAATTTTGAAATGAAATTAACCGCAAGCGCACGGCATACAAAAGTTAGTACGTGGCAAGTACGGGTCGATCCGCAGGGAATTGTTAGATTTTAAAAATCAATTCACTCAAGTTATACCAAATGGAGAGGAAATTGTTAACTACAAGCAAAATGAAGCTAAAACTAGAATTAAAATGAGATTAAAAACTATGAGATTGGAGAACAATTTAGAGGCAAATCCACTCTCATATCTTTGTAAATCAACAAACAAATAAT
This sequence comes from Allium fistulosum, assembly GCA_030737815.1. Taxonomy (NCBI): domain Eukaryota; kingdom Viridiplantae; phylum Streptophyta; class Magnoliopsida; order Asparagales; family Amaryllidaceae; genus Allium; species Allium fistulosum. Next base: position 372,458,565 of record CM060908.1, read on the forward strand.
TTATGATCTCTAGTTTTGATATTAAGTAAAATAATTGTTGCATTTATCATAAGTATGTTTTATTTACGTTATTAATAAACATAACTTAAACCATTAAACTATAATACAACAAATAAACCACTTATAAATTCTCATGAAAATGAAGCCAAAGCAAAAGCTAATTTAAGTATGATCTATTTACTATTGTAATTAGTAATATAGATCATCAAATTTTGTTTTTACTTCCATTTCAAAATCAAAAATCAATTAGCAAATGATGATGTAAATTGTGTTTATGTTGAATAAGAATAGCTCATTTGCAAATGCAAGATAAGCTATCAAACCCACTTGTATAAACTTACATCAAAATCTACTCTCATGAAGCACAAATAAAAGAGATCATAAATCATAGAAATTTTGAAATTACATAAAGTTAGAGAGCTTCATTACCCCTAAATTAAAGGGGTTTAGCTACTCATTTGTGTTATTAAATCAGCACTTGTAAATTTCAACATTAAAAAGCAAAGAAATGAGACTAAGCAAAGGAAGAAAAAGTGATTAACTACTAACTACTTGCATAAAAATTAAAGCTACACTACTTGCATGAATGTAAATCTAATCTACTAACAAAGAAAAGAAGAGGGCATAGAAGTAAAAATGAACATAAAAGTAAAAAGAAGCATGTAGAAAAGAAAAGAGAAAAAGGCTAAGAAGTCATTTGTATTTCATGAAACATTGACATTACAACTTACTTTCTTAATTTCCTAACTAATGTAAAAGAGTAGAAGATATTTACATGTACATAAGAGGGCTATGTATACATGCATAAAACCCTAATTCAATTTTTAGGGTGTTTCCCAAAATGCCCATTAGGAAGTGTGGCCACAAAGTAACCATTAGCCACTAATTAATCCATCATTAAAAGTGCATGAAGCTTTAACCTCCACTTAGCTGTCCATTAGCTTCTAATTGTAGATTTAGGTAAGTGGGTGGGGTCCTCCATTATCATGAGCTTGAATTATTTCCTCTTCATTCCTTTGTATTCCCTTGTGCATGCACATATCTTCATGAAACCCTCTTCCATATGCTTCCAAATTCCTATAAAAATTATGAAAAATGTCCAAGTAAAAAGTTCCAAATTAACACATGCACAAAAATGACTATTTTGCCCCTGTATGAAGATGAATATATGATGATTTGAAGATAATTGAATTTTGGTTTAAACATGTTAAAATGCCCAAATATGACTTTTATTTAAATAAAAATGGATAAAATATGGATGTAAATATATGCACATTTACGTGCACATCAGGTACTTCATTCTAAACAACAGAACTTACGTCCGAAACGGTCAGGTAATTCTATTTTAAAATAAGAACTCCCCGTAATACAGACGAATTCCGAACAAATATCGATTCGCACCGATGTGTCGGACTTCAAGTATGTACCGGGCAAGTATGGTGTGTTACCTATCGGTGGTGGGCTCGGTGTCCTAAACACTACAAATGCTCTATCCTGTGTAGATAGTATGCTCGCAGTTAAGAGATAAAAGAACTTCCTGTATCACTTTCTTTTTGAAATTACTTCCCCTACACTTACCCGTTATCGATCAACAATCGATAACGGATCCGTTGTTCGAAATAACATGGAAAGCCCCTTCCAGTACAGGTACACCGTGCGTGCAAAAGAAAGCAGAATCAATCTGAATCCTCCAGAAGGATGAAACCAATTCCCGATGTTGCATGCAGTATCAGCTATGGGACCTGGCACAAGTCAATTCTGGCTCAATGGATGAAGACAACAAATCATGTCAAGCGCCGGGGAAAGGCCTGAATGTCGCTCCGTGAGGAACTCAAGACTTGATTTACTATCTTCCTCCATTGAGCCGCAATTGACTCAGACTTTTCACGACTAACACCACAAATACAACTTCGTATCCTAAACAACAAACCAACATCATGATCAGCAAACCCACCTTGAATCAGTAATCAAGAGGCAAGGAAGGTTGAAGTTCTCGATCTAGCGGCCTAAGAGTGGATCAGTGGCGACCTATGCAAGTCAGCGAGCTAAGAGATGGATCGGCGATAATCTAAGGTAGCGGGCTAACTTAGGGTTTGGTTGACTGCGGAAAAGGAGGACTGGAAGCTATGGCGAAACGGCGGTGGTGAGGCTAGGAAGTCGACGGCGGCGCTGGAAGGTTGGATGAACGTGGGGATCGATCGGTTGAATCGTTGGATGCTTGGATCAAGTCGTTGAAGGATGCTCGAATCGCTGAAGGAAGACGAAGGCTCGGGTCATGGAATAGGGATAAGGAAGGTCGGCTCGAGGGTATAAATAGGAAAAGAAAACATGCCAAAAAATCGCTAAGTAGTCAATTCGCTAGCGATCCATCTGCTATGGATCCTTAATGATCCATAAAGTTGCATGCTTTTTCCTTCGACTTCGCCTAGCGACATTAATATGCTACTTCGAGACATGTTGGGAAGTTATAGAGTATAGTTCGATCTTCTATGGCAAGCAATGGAAGTCCAGGACAAAACTTAGCAAGCGAAAGTCTAGTCAAATTCAAATTCGTGTAACTCAAACACGACTACTTGAAATTTAACAAGCAAAGACTAAAAAGCGATTACTTCCAGAGCATGCCTTATCTTCAATGAAGACATACTCTGGGGAGCAAATGTTATCCGGGTTTTTAACCCAGTAGGATCAAGAGAAGTTGAAACAACTTGGTCGAGTCAGAATAGCACAAAAGTCAACCAAAAGAACTAGAGTAACAAGCCAAAGGAAGCCAGGAAAAAAGAACGAGAAAATCCACTAAGGACATGGATTGCTAGTGATCCATGTGGTTAGCTCAGGGGTCAACCAATTCTCTTGCATTATGATCCAATACATATTCTAGAAGCTGGGGCTGAGTTTGAAAAGATTTCGAGTTGGTTAATACAAGAGACAAGCATCTGTCTAGCCCAATCAGCAAATAAATACAGCCAGCAAATAAACCATCATCAAAACAAGGTGACGTGCAACAAGATTACGTGAACAACATCGACACAAGACGACAACGGAACTACAGACACCAAAGTCGAAAAATAGGCTAAGTGTATGGATCACCAGCGATCCATACACTATGGATCACCAGCGATCCATACATCAACATAGGGTCGCTGCGACTCACACAAAACCAAGCAAAGGGTAAAAGCTAAGGGGTTGGCATGCACTCGGGCATACACTCTGGATCGCTAGCGATCCATACACCGTGGATCGTTGGCGATTCATGGTTCTGGCTCAGGTCGTGAGGCATACTCCAATGCTCCCTCTTGTAATCATCTGCAAGTGGTTGACGAACAGACCTGGCCCAGTAACTCTCCAACCTCTATAAATACTCTCCCACCTGCAACATAAACTGGATCCCTCGGGACTGATAGCTGAAACTCCGTTGGAAGCTTTATTCATTCTTCATCTCCCTCATAATAGTCTTCAAAGGGGGTTCCCTGTGATTCTCCAGTGGATCCCAACCTTGGAGATTCAATCTAGCTAAGGATATTCATGAGCTTTGTAATCAAATACATCTTGTAACAGCGACCAGTCTATAATAAAAACTATAAAGTTGATGTAGGCTTCGTTAACAGCCGAACCACTATAAGAATCTTCTTGTCTCCTTTCTATTTATACTTTCTTTTTATATATACTATCCATATTATTGTCCTATGAGAACAGGGCTGGTGCTTTCACAATCAAACCAGGGTGTTGATCCATTTTTTGGTTTAACACTTGGCCTTGGAAATTTGGGCCCGACCTGGAAAGGTCCGTATGCAATAGTGCAAAAGCTTGAAGATGGAATTTTCAGGCTTGCGATGATGGATGGGATTTCATTCCCGAGGGCATTGAATAGCGAGCACTTATGACGCTATTCTACTTAGTAATAAATTCATAAATAATTGGCTAGAACCATTTAATAAGATAGATTTTGTCATTTTCCTTCTTTTATGGAATAAAACGGCTTTTCGAGTCCAAGACTCTGTCTTTCTATCGCTTTAGAGTTGTGACTTGACCGACTAGAATCAATCTGCATGAGAATAATGCAGGTGTGCAGGTACCCGGAGTTAGGTGCCAACCTAAGTTTCTACAGTCCATGATTTGAGCCTTGAAGTCCTTTTCGGTATTCGAAGATTGATACCATCCAACTCATGATTTCGGATTGAGGGTAGGAGTATAAACTAAATGGACCAGACCTAACTATCCATCAACCAATTCTTGTCTTTGGATTGGGGGCTGGAGTATAAACTCAAACCAGATGTGACATAACCATCCATACATTAACTCTCGCCCTTGATGTGGGGATAGGAGTATAAATCAAAACGAACGTTATAAAACCGTTCATTCACTCAACTCTTGTCCTTAGATTAGGGGAAGGAGTATAAACAAAAGTGGATGTGAGGCAACCGTTCAATCCTCAACACCTTGCTTGGAGTAGGAAAAATAGCGGATCCATGCCCGGTGTAAGATAGGAACTAACTTACGAGCCTTCGTTTGACGTCCGAAGTTAGGCACGATTGAACATAAACATCCTAGATGGGGATATATGAACTATGATCTTAAGTAGTTTACTTAAACAAGCGCTCGGAGTTTGGCATGATCGAAAATTATTGTCCTGGATTAGGATACTTAAATCGTTGATCCTAGGTGACTAATCTCAACCAATGCCCATAATTTGGCACTTCAATGATTATTCTGCGTTCACAAGAACAACCAAAGGCCGAAAAATTATAAAACAGACTACAGATTTAGTTCAACACTAATAGCTCAAAGAAATAGATCGTAGAATGGAAAGCGTATTTCTTAAGTACTTAGACAAATCCATACAAAGAGTTAACAAAACAAAAACCTTTTTTATTTATAAGAAATTTGGAGAACTAAGTACAAGTGTTATTGACATTAAAAACAAAAAGCAAAAGCCGGGGCCGAACCCGCACAACGCTAGCTAAAATCCAAAAAGAGTCCATGTACACAAAACAAACCGGCACTCATTTTTTTGGCTTCGTTCTCCTTTGCTTCTTCGCACTTGGAGATGCATCACTGGAGCCCTCATCTTTTCTCTTTTCTCCTTTTCCTCCGTTTCCTTTTCCTTAATTGGAGTGCTCTGCGATGATCCAGTAGGCTCACTTTGAGCACTTCCAGGCGGAGGAACGGAGGAATGTGCTTTGATCCTATGGGTGTGCTTTGAGCGCTCTCGAGTGGAGGAATGTATACTGGAGCAAAGATACTCCGGCCGGGCAAAGCGATGGGTAGAAGAGGAGGGATGGCTTCTATTTTCTCCTGCTTGATCTCTGAAGCAAAGAGGATTTCTTTTCCAAGTTCCAGCTCAAGCTTATGCATGGTAGGACCCGACAGGGACTTGGAGACCACGGTAATAATATCTTCATCAATATGAGTTTCCTCAGTCCCACCAGCTACTTCATCCAACAATGCATCAATCATCTGCTCGTCAAGGCTAGGAATATCTTCAACCAGGTTGGTTGGAATCATTGTTGAAGTGGTAGTAGTAACTGATTCTGTTACAGGCACTTGTAGTCCCGGCTGAGAGTCCTTATCGGGAAGCAGAGCAATGTGGGGATGACCTGAGGCTTGAGAAAAAGAGAGAGAGAGAGATTTGCTATGTTAATCGGTGACACATCAACTTTCTCGAATACAAGAGAAGTCAATGAGATACCTTCTTCGCTTTGGAGTTCTCTAATTTGAAAACTAAGGCTTTCGACTATATCCTTCGGATCATTGTGATACCATGAGTTGCCCTCCATCACTCTCCCTTTCGACATCATGGAGCAAATAAGCCACTACGCCATAGATTGCATACTACAACACCAAAGAAGTGATGCAGGATGTGCCAAAAAATGTTGCTGAAGGCTAAAAAAGGGCAAAGGCAACACTTTCTCGGTGATGCATTTTGCCACGTTGCCGCAGACCTCAAAGACAACATTTTGACTATCTAAGGCAACATAAGAAATATTGTTGCAATAGAACCCTATTTGGGTCTATAGCAACATCCATAGGTGTTTGTACCAACATTCCAAAATGTTGCTATAGATATTAACTTTCTGAATTTGTGGGGCCCACAATGTAGAGCATATTTGATTTTTTAATAGAAATAAATATTTATTTAATAAAATGCTATTGCACAGAATTTGATATTCAAACATTAATTTATTTAAATAAATATTTTATTTCAACATTTAAAATAGTACAAATTCCTGACTCCACTATTTTACAATTCAATGATAAATAACACTGATATTCACATATACAGATATTCCTCACTACATTACTCAGTTCACTCATTACATATGCAGTTTCAATTTATACAGACACTGACACTGACAAATATATGATGAGCCGAGTGCCGAGCCGAAGGCAAGGCGAGAAGCGGGTCCGGGCGCAGCGCCGGTGGGGTTCCGGGGCACCGCAGTCCCGGCGGGGATCGAACAAGTGGGAACCGCCCGATTCATCCGATTTCGGAAGATCGAGCCTTCTTTGAAACCTGTCTTCAACTCCATTTCAGATTGAATCCAACATCTGAGCAATCTGCAAAAATACACACTGACGCAGTAAAATTGAAAAGGAAATATTTTTGCAGTATAAAATAAAATGTAATTTTGAAAATATTATTTGCCTCAATTATTTGGGTTGTTCGTCATCATTTAATTTTGAATTCATCACACACGAACAACTTGTGACATGCACAGTGTATCATTGTACATGCCACAAGGCCGTGCACACCGATATACACTTGATAAAGTTACAGGGACATGTGAGCACAAAGTCAAACCCAAATCAAAAGACGGGTTCAACTCAAGTGAAATACAAATAAAATCACGATATCAGCACAAGGTCAAACCCGAGCTATTAGCTGGATTCAACGCAGGTGCAAGTTCAAGAAAATTGTCAAGACAACATATACAATGAACAAAACTTTCTGGAATGAACCAGATTCAAGTATACAAGCAAATGCATACAAAATGAAACAATGTACCAGACTACAAGATGAACCAAACAAAGGACAGAGCTAAATGAACTCAAGTGGACAGTGCAACCAAGATTCAAGTAAAACACTACAACATGCAACAGTAATAAACCAAATGCACAAGAACAAAAATGAAACAGAAGTATGCACAACAAGGTCCAAGCAGTTGACAATGCACAAGAACAAAAATGAAACAGAAGCATGCTACAGAAATAAACAGCATGCTCAATGAATTGGTCAGAGCAAACTACACCAGACTTGTATGCCAGACATAAAACAACAGTGGACAAAGCTCAACAAAAGAACTCAAACTCACAATTAAACCAAAAATCCAACCATATTCAAAAATACAGACCAACAGAAGTGTCAAGTGAATGAGCTGCAGCAATTTCAAAAATGACCGAAGTCAGATAATATAAGAAATATGAACTCGAGCAAGTCCAGCTACCATATGAAAGCAACCATACATATATACATGTGTGAAACAGCATGTATATATATAGGCAGTGCAAACAGGCTCAAAGGACCAGTGCATAGATATACAATGACCAATGCAAAGTGGTGAATACAAAAACATGCATCAATGAAACAAGCAGCCTTAACAAGTGAATGGCCAAGACCAAAACAAAGCAAGACTGGCACAAGGGAAAGAAACTTATATGACTCGAAGGAAACTAAATACAAGAGAAGGCCTCAACATCAAATAAAAAACAAACCCAGTGCAACATATATACATGTTCAAGTGCAACAACAAACACATATATACATACATGAATGCATATATATATACATGATAATGGAAAACAGAAGTGATACAAATTCAAGTGGCCGAGATAAATTAGTTGACAAATTCAAACAGATATATACGAACGTAAATCTAGGGGTTCGAACCCTATATAAACAATCATCGGCAGATAGTATCGAGTTCAAGCAAGCAATACAGTAAAGTAAAAGCAACAAATTACATACCAGAATACACAGTTGAACTCAAGCAAAATCGAAGGAGCTGTATTCGAAGCAAGGAGACGATCGATTGCCAAAGCAAATCAGAAGAACAGCAATTGTAATCGATCGACAATCAATCGGGTCCTTCGATATTAGCCGAAGCCCTAATCACACAAGGCTGAAGCCCTAGCTAATCTCACAGGAGCGAATATAAGGCCGAAGCCCTAGCTAATCTCATAGGAGCGAACACGAGGCCAAAGCCCTAATTTCAGAGCAAAAGAGGAACAAGATAGGAGCATCCATTATCACATACGAGAAAAGGAGGGTGACAATTTGGTGGCGGAGGCGAATGAGGAAGCAGAAGAAGAGGAGGGTGACAATTTGGTGGCGGAGGCGAATGGGAGGAAGCGAATTGAAATGAAAACCAAAAGGGGATCTACTCTAAACTAGTTCGGTGGTAAAACGAAATTTTGGGGCAAATTGCAGTGGTGATCCATTTTAACAACCAGATTAAATGTAGACCGTTGGATCGTATTCACGCGGATTGCTAATTTTATTAATTTTTTAATTTGAATACATCTATAGCTACTGCAACATCTTGTTGATACCTATGCTAACACCTTGAAGCGAGTGTTGTAATAGACAAAAATCAGCATACCTATCGTTACATTATAGCTAGCAACACCATGTAATTTCGTTGCAGTAGGCCATCTATGGCGTAGTGAGCCCTCCATCCCCTTCCATTTGACTAATGGGTTAGAAACAAGCGGCTATGCCCCTTTCTCTACTTTACTCTAGCGACAGGACCATTTGAAATCATTGCTAAAGCAATGCAGAAGGCTCCTTCCACTACTTCTTTGAAACCACACGGAAGGACCCTGTCGACACCATTGATCGGGTGCAGCACAACCCTTCCACCTCTATAATTAAACATGCATGCAGAAGGACCCTTTTGACACTATCAACTAGTGCGGAAGGTACCTTCTGTAATGGTTGGACTTACTCAAGTGTAAAGGTGCGGATGGTATGCTGTCGACACCATTGATTGGTGCGGCACACCCCTTCCGTCTTCATTGATTAACATACTTATGGAGAATATAAAAGTGGAAGGAACCTCTTCAACACTATCTACTAGCGCGAAAGGTTCTTTCCTTGATAGTTGAATCAATTAATGCGGCGGTGAACACTTATTAAAGTGTATGTATGTGGAGAGACCCCTTTGACACTATTGATTGGTGCGGAAGGACCCTTTCGCCTTCATTCTAGTATATGTTAACTATAGTGACACACCTATCCCTTTAGTGTTCAAATGGAAGCGAAATTGTATGCTTTCGAAGTCATCAATGCTTTTGAAGGCATCAATGCTTTCAAAGGCAAGTGGCATTGCTGTAATTATCAAAAAAACTTATTTTTAACTAAGTAAGGCTATTTATTTTTACCTAAATCCTTATGTTAAATTTTCTATTGGATAACAAAGCCTTTATAAAATTCTTTTTAGAATTTGCTGCCGCATGTAATTCTCAATACTCCAATATTTAATTAAAAATTATTAACTAACCCCTTGTATTTAATTAATCATTAAATACTAATCTTTCTACTGAAATCCAAAACTCACCCAAATCTCTTCAGAAAAATCTCAGCAATTCATAGGGCTGTTATGGTAATGGTTACCATTACCATTTTGTAAATACCGTTACCGTACCCTTTTTACTGGTAAACTAAAATTGTTTACCGTTACCGTTACTTATTGACTGGTATACCGATGACTGGTATACCAATAAACTGGTAACTGTTACACTGGTAATGGTAAATTACCATTTGTATAGAAAAATAATAAGTTGATATATTTTTACACTGAATGATGATTCATTATATATCTCATTGGGTCACTTAATAAAGGACATAGAAAAGAAGTATATTTATCATCATTTGAGTTGATTTACTTAAATAAATTAAACCATCTTCTTACTTCTAAATGCCCATAATACAACATCTTATATGAATACTGATGTATTATGAATGGACTGGTAAATTACCGTTACTGCTGATTTTGAAAAATATTACCGATGTTTTACCGTAAAAAATGGTAAATTTACCGTTACCGTACCAATTATGCTGGTAAGCCGACTTTACTTTAAAATGGTAACCGATTGACTGGTAATTGTATGGTAAAGGTAATTTTACCGTTACCATAACAGCCCTAGCAATTCACATAAATTCTAAAATGATAATATCTTTATCATATAAAAATTTTAGCTCGAAAATAATTAATTCCTTAAATTAATTAAAACCCGAAATATCCTTTTCTCTCACTCGAAAAATTCATAAGAAATTATACGTAGCTTGGAATATTATGAAAATTTAAACCCATCTCCAAAATAATGTTTTACATAACATATTCAAAAATCATGGCATTTGGAAATCATTTTGCACAATTTTATCCTTAGAACCGAACTATATTATTCCACAAAATCCTTAATTAATTATAATATGGCATTTAAATCAAAAACATATCATCATTCATCCAATCATATGGTTTTAAACCTCAAACCCGAATTAAAACATTCAAAATGACTTATAGATCATTATTCACCTTATTTGGATAAGGAACTTGAGATTTGTTCTACACTTTAATCTTCCTAGCTTGAATCTTAGCATCTAATTGATTTTTGAGGTCCTCTTCTCCTAGGGTTATGGCCGACCTTGCTTTTCTTTTGTTTATGTTTTTTTGTAAGAATGTAAATGATAATGAGAATGTGGTAAGGGATTTTAGGGGTTATGGGGTTCGGCTATTCCCATATTGCCATTGCCTTATTTTATTAAGTTTCTAAGTCATAACTCTTTCTCATTAATTAATTTGGTTAAGGCATGACCTTAATTAGTCTTCAAATCTCAATTCCCTCATCACTCTGCTCTCTACAATATTTTATTTAATTTATCTTATTAAATCTTTTGAATAATTATGATGCCCCAACTCAATACTTACACTAACCAAGGACACTACTGGATAATGCCGTCAATTAGTACAAAGAATAAGGCTGTTGAGGAGCGACCATCTGTGTAATTGCTTTGTCTGAGTACCGATATGTCAGATAGTATGAATTCATTTCGTTTCCAGAGGAAATCCGACATATCAAATACAAACTCAAAGGTACTACACAGTGGCTATGTGTTCTTCAGAAACAAATATAGAAATAAGCATAACACAAAACAGTCATAGATATTCATATCACAAAGGCGGAAACAGATATGAATATATCACATAAAAGTGTACATCAAAGTAGTGGTCATACAAGATACTTTACATCACAAAAGAATAGGTACAAGTGCTAGACAAAAGAATAAGTATACATCAAGGAGTCTCTATCTCGAATGTATAAAAGCAAAAAATACTAATCTAAAGTAGTTAGCCAAAAATCAGATGATGGTCCCTGATAAGAAGTCAAGTAGAAGCACCTGAAATACCTCGGTCTGACCCGAGTATTATTTAAGAAGAAAAATAATAAACGGATCAGTCTAGCTATAAATATCATATAAAATGAGATAGGATAAGAGATATGACAAAAACGTATGATAACAATAATGTCATACTATGACAAGTATACATCAGATAACAACAAAAATCATACAATATCTCAAATATTCTCAAACACTAAAAAGAATGTCATATTCTTTAAATTATTCACCAGAACACAAATATTGATAGAGTTTATCAATGCATATCATCAAAATTGGTGAAACACAAATTCTAGAAATCAACAACCAGAAATCTAGAAAACACAAAGGGGGGCCTATCACAAATGGGAGCATGAAAACTTACCAACACGTGTGTCACAAACGGAACGCTATTCCATGGTCACTAACCATCAAGTTTGAGCCAAAGCTCCAAACAGCCCGAAGACCATGGGTCGTTACCCCCACCAATTTGAACCGAAGCTCCACAAACGGGGTTTTTAGTACCCATACAAACAAAGAGACATCGCACATCGCTAGTCTAAATCAAAAAATGATCACCATTGATCAATAAAAAGTGTAGATTACACTAAGCTAGTAAATAAATGAGTTTAGCTTCATGTCCCATAACCACTAGCTTAACTTAAATATTTACGAACAAATTGTTGATTTCCACTCGAAAACTGTCACGAGAGTTCAATCGAACAGGTCCAAGAATTAACCGACGAAGTAAACGCAAGCGTTTCATACCACTTGTTTTGCTAAGCCGTTTAATTAGATTTCTCATACGAATGAGGTAAAAGTTTGTAAATACTAATAGAATGGAAAACGGTTTTAAAAGAGAGATTTGTATTTAAAATAGTGTCGAAATCGTTTTAATGAAAGAGTTTGAGTATTTACTACTAGTATCGAAACCTTTGTATTTTAAAGTGAAAAATCACAAAAGTGATTGTAAAAACAATCAATCACCAAAAATTCACATACGACAATGTGAATTAAATCCATAAAAATCGATATCCAATCCATCAAATGGATATTCCAAAAAATCCAAAGAAAGAAGTCATCAAAGTCGATAATAAGTGAAAACAACTAACCGGATCAACAAAAATCGATTAAAATTGGAAATCCAATCAAAAATAGCCAAAATAGGCGAAATTTGGTAGTTCCAGACGTCTGGGTGTTCGTCCAGACGTCCGGATTTGGGTTCTGGAAATATTCCAGAAACGTTCCAAACATCTGAACTCTAACCAAACGTCTGACAAGTTGTATCAGACGTCTAAAAGGTTGTATCAGACGTCTGAAAGGTTGTATCAGACGTCTGAATGGTTGTATCAAATGTCTGATTCTGTTCTCTGTATTTTTTTCTTTTTTACCGTATATTTTTCTTCATCTGCTGCCCTAACCAGACGTCTGTACCTTCCAACCAGACGTCTGGTTGCCATTTCTGGGCAACAATTATCCTAGGCCAATGATGGCCAAAATGATTCGGAAGCGATCTGACGAGCGACAGAGGCTAGGGATTTATGCCAAGTGACAACCCAGTCCTATAGGCTCTTCGATACACCCCAAATAACACATCCAAATATCCAAGATAGGATCTTTAAAGATTTTGACTTCAAAACACCAAAATTTGGAAAGTTCACTAAATCAATTCAAATCAAAAGCAATAAACATGAATAAATGTTAGGAATTCATACCTAACAACAATGAAAGTTATAGACGTAGATGTGAGTTCAAAAACACACCTTTAAACAAAAAACAACAAGTGAGAAGCTTTAAAACAAAAGAAAGATCAATCACACTTCAACTTCAACTCTAGAAGCTCCAATCTAAGATCATAAGCAAATATTTCCTAAGTTAGGTTATAGAAAATTTCTGAAATTGGAGAGAGATTGAGATGGAGAAGAAGAAGAGGATGCTTACCTAAGCTTCTCTTTGATTTATCACTTGAATTTGAATTCCTAAGAGAAACTAGGGCTTAGGAATTTTAATTTCCTCTTCCGACCATTCTTTCTAGGGCTTGAGAGTGTTCGGAAATTGGAAATGAAATGAATGAAGAGTAGAGAAGTGGAGTGGGAGTTATTATGTAGAGGAGTTGGGTTCTCTTAGTGTGCTGAAACCCAAACCCAAAGCCCCAAATGAAAATATCAAAATTCTACTCAACTCCAAACATATCGATGTTTATACTTAAAAAAGTTGTAAATGCCATTTTGGACTTAATGGAATTGGTCTCGAGTCCCAATTCGACTGTTTACAAAAAGTAACATTTCAGACTTTAATCTAATTAACGATGCTATATTTAAATAAAACATTTAAATATATAATCGTAAAATATGCGGGTTGTTACAGACTCCCCTCCTTAAGGAAATTTGGTCCTCGCAATACTTAAGAAGAAAATAAAAGGTAACAACCATACTAAGGCATAACAACACAAAAGAAGAAATTTTGAAATGAGAAGTTCACCTTAAGGAGCACGAGAGAGTAAGTCCGGATGTGTTCGCTCGATGAATTCTCTGGATTCCCAAGAGCAATCCTTACGATTTGAGGACCATTGAACTTTCACAAGCGGGACATCTTTATTACGAAGGCATTTAACCTCCGTAGCAATGACACGAATAGGATGTTGCTCATAAGTCAAATTAGGTAAAACCTCAATTTCTTCAATAACACCGGGATCAAGAATAGAATCAAAATCCCTAACGCATTTCCATAGTTGAGAAACGTGGAACACGTCATGGATAGTAGAAAATTGAGCCGGTAACAAAAGGCGATAAGCCACGGAACTAATACGTTCGATGATGGAAAATGGACCAATATATCGAGGTGCTAATTTTCCCGATTGACTGAAACGCACAACACCCTTCATAGGTGAAACACGAATGAACACCAAATCTCCCACAGAAAATTCTAATTTCCTTCTTCGGTTATTGGCATAGGATTTTTGCCTACTTTGAGCTTCTTTCATCCTATGACGAATAAGGTCAATCTTTTTTGTGGAATCACAAATAAAATCTGGACCTAAAACCGGCTTCTCACCGGCACGAAGGAGATCGGCACGGCCTTCCGTAGAGTGCCTCGAAAGGTGCCATACCAATACTAGATTGGAAGCTATTATTATAGGAAAACTCAACATGGGAAATATGGTCTTCCCAACTTCCACCAAAATCAAGAACACAAGAACGAAGGAGATCTTCAAGAGTTTGATTCACCCGCTCTGTTTGTCCATCGGACTGAGGATGATAAGCGGTGCTAAAATTAAGCTTCGTTCCCAAAGCTTTTTGAAGACCCTTCCAAAATCCACTAGTAAATAATGGATCACGATCGCTAACAATAGAAGTATGAACTCCATGCAGTTTAACAATTTCTTTAACATAAAGTTTGGCCAAAAGAGGTACGGTTCGATTGGACCGGACGGGAAGAAAATGAGCGGATTTTGTAAGTCTATCTACTATCACCCATAGGCTATCATGACCCGAACGAAAACGGGGAAGCCTGTCAATAAAGTCCATGGAAATTTGATCTCATTTCCAAACTGGAATGTCCAAAGGTTGCAATAACCCACCGGGCCTTTGATGTTCGGCCTTTACGAGTTGGCAAGTCATGCAACGCTTAATAAAGTTAGCAATATCAGATTTCATTCCATCCCAATAATAAAGTCGCTTCATATCCACGTACATTTTACTACTACAGGGATGAATGGTAAATTTAGAACGATGAGAATCTTCTAAAATGTCTTTACGAAGATCACTAATATTTGACACAATAAGTCTACCAAATTTTCGAATACCACCACGAGCATCAATATCAAAGTCTTTCAAACCTTCAATATCAATTTTATCCCTGCAACTTTGGCTAAGAAGAGCCAATTCAGGATCATGCCTTTGAGCTTTGAGAATGCGGTCTAAAAGAGAAGGATAAGCCTCAAGGCTACATAAAACAAGAGATGAACACGAATCGGATTCACGATCTCGGATCTCACAAGTAGACAAAGTCTCGAGATCATTCCATTCAGATATCATCATAGAAACAACCGCTTGTTGCTTACGACTAAGGGCATCGGTAACCCGATTTCCCTTTCTGGGAGTATAAAGAATATCAGGATCATAAGATGCAAGGAATTCGAGCCAACGTAGTTGACGCAAATTGAGTTCCTTTTGAGAGAACAAATACTTCAAAGATTTATGATCGGTGTAGAGAACAAATTTCTCTCTCAAAAGATAATGATGCCAAATTCTAAGGGCGAAAACAATAGATGCGAGCTCTAAATCATGAGTGGCATATCTAGTCTTGGCAGGCTTAAATTGCCTAGAAGCATAAGCGATAACACGTTCCCTTTGCATGAGAACGACACCCAAACCAACACGACTAGCATTAGTATAAACAATAAAATCTTGGTTCCCTTCGGGAATCACAAGAATAGGAGCATCAGAAAGGAGTTCTTTTAATTTTTGAAAAGCAGCTTCACATTTGTCTGACCAAATATACTTAACTCCCTTCTTTGTTAAACTAGTAAGAGGCACGGAAATTTTAGAAAAGTCTTTTATGAATCGAAGATAATAGCCCGCCAATCCAAGAAAACTATGAATTTCCGTCACACTCTCTGGTCTCTTCCAATTTTGAATCGCTTCAATCTTTGAAGGATCCATGGAAATTCCAGATTCAGAAATAATATGCCCCAAAAATTTCACACGAGATTGCAAAAAGTGGCATTTAGAAAATTTTGCTTTCAATTGGTTGCTCCTAAGAGTTTCCAACACAATCCGAAGATGTTTTTCATGCTCTTCCTCGGTTTTAGAATAAACAAGAATATCATCGATAAAGATGAGAACAAATCGATCAAGGAAGTCTTTGAAAACTCGATTCATAAGGTCAACGAAATAAGTTGGAGCATTCGTCAAACCAAATGGCATAACAAGCCATTCATAAGATCCATAACGAGTACGGAACGATGTCAAAGGAATGCTATCCTCTGCAATACAGAGCTAATGAAAACCGGTTGCTAAGTCTAACTGTGAAAAGACTCTAGCACCACTAAGTTGATCAAATAGATCATCAATCCGAGGCAAGGGATATTTATTCTTAATGGTGAAATCATTAAGCTTGCGGTAGTCAACGCAAAGCCTAAGTGTAACATCAGATTTCTTCTCAAAAATAGCTGAAGCTCCTCATGGAGAGGAACTATAACGAATAAACTGTTTTCCTTCCAATTCGGATAATTGTTTACGCATCTCCTCATTTTCCTTATTGGACATACGATAAGGAGGACGAGTGATAGATAGAGCTCCAAGGATTAGATTGATTCTGAACTCAATAGCCCGCTTAGGTGGTAATCCTAAAACGGGCTCAAAAATGTCAGGAAATTCACAAACAATGTGAATAAGGGAAATGACATCTTCCTCGTCTTCATTATCGTCATCTCGCGGGTTTAGAGAATATAAGGGTGCTACCAAATTGGAATCTAAATCTTTAAGAATAATAGAAATCTGCTTAATAGATTGAGGATGTCGAAGATAAATAGTCCTCTCGGGACATAGGATATGGGCTTCATATCAATTAAACCAATCCATTCCCAAAATCATTCTGAAACCAAGGTAATGCATAACATGCAAATCGGCTCGGAAAGCATAATCACATAAAATAATTTCAACATCTTTACAAAGTAAACTGATTGTTATGGATCCACCAACCAGATTCGCAATTCTCAATGAAGTCATCAAGCCCATAACATTTAAAGACAAAGCATCGACAAGTTCTTTTGATATAAAAGAGTGAGATGCACCCGTATCAAAAAGAACTCGAATAGGAAGATTACGAAATATAATAATGCCATCAAGGATAGAATGTGAAATACCTTGACAAAGAGAAGTGTTACTAGGGGCTTGCACCACATTTAGCTTCCCTTCCTTCTTGCTTTGAAGTTTGGGACATGAAGATATAGTATGACCCGAACTTTTGCAATTGCGGCAAGTAAGGGGCTTCGGACACTTATTTTCATAATGGTCCTTAGAACCACAATTGTAACATTCTCCACGACTAGAGGTAGGAGTCTTTGCTACCGAAGTTGCTTGCTTCCCTTTCTTATTGGGATAAGGCTTGAACTTAAAAGGCCTCTTCTTATTGATGTTTTGTTTGGCCCCCACAACTTCAACATCACTTTCTTTATCGGCCTCTTCGAGTCAAAGAGCAATATCAACAAGCTGATCGAAAGAAACTTCTAGTTTCAGAAGTAATGGCTTTTTGAGGTTCTTATTCAACCCATAAACAAATCTCTGATTTTTCTTCAATGGGGTATTAATATACTCGACCCCATATTTAGAGAGAGATTCAAAAGATGCGACGTAATCCGTCACAGAAGATTCACCTTGAACAAGGTCAATAAAGCATCGAGCTAAAGTTACTTTTTTAGCTTCCTGCATAAATTTCAACTCGAACCTTTCCCGGAATCACTCCCAAGTAAGATCTGCTTCGATAGTTTCTGAAACCAAAAGCTCATACCAATCTAATGCTCTTTCTTGGAGCATGCTAGAAGCCACTTGGACTCGATGAAGATCAACAAGATTCATGCGAGAAAAGATGCGGTCGCACGATCTAAACCAAGCTTGGACTTCTATAACGCTTTCAGAACCTTTGAATGGCCTTCCACCCAAATTGGTATAATCGTTGCATAAGCGTGCAAACCCAGATTTAGGATGAGTAGGCTCAGTAATGGGTCCGACAGCTTGAGCATTCTTCACAAGATCTAGGAGCTGCTGGGCAGACATAAATACTCCATCCTGAAGAGTAGCACTGGATTGACCGGCGCTGGGACAGCCTGGTCTAACCATTTCTCTTCTTTAAGAAAGAAAGAACGAAGAGGAAAAAGGTTATTCTCAGAATGAATATCAAACAACTTGATTGATAAAACAAGGCATCATAACAGAAAATAGGATAGAATGGGTCCTAAGACTCGGATAAATCCTAAGGCACGACTCCTAAGAAAGACTTAGGACAATGATCCTTGCTAGATTATTCTACATTGTTCCGAAGTTTGGCTCCGATACCAAGCTATGATGCCCCACCTCTATACTCATACTAACCAAGGACACTATTGGGTAATTCCATCAATTAGTACGAAGAATAAGGCTGTTGAGGAGCGACCATATGTGTAATTGCTTTGTGCGAGTACCGATATGTCATATAGTATGAATGCATTTCGTTTCAAGAGGAAATCCGACATATCAAATACAAACTCAAAGATACTACACAGTGGCTATGTGTTCTTCGGAAACAATTATAGAAATAAGCATAACAAAAATCAGTCACAGATATTCATATCACTAAGGCGGAAACATATATGAATATATCACATAAAAGTGTACATCAAAGTAGTGGTCATACAAGATCCTCTGCATCACAAAAGAATATGTACAAGTGCTAGACAAAAGAATAAGTATACATCAAGGAGTCTCTATCTCGAATGTATAAAAGCAAAAACTACTAATCTAAAGTAGTTAACCAAAAATCAGATGATGGTCCCTGATAAGAAGTCAGGTAGAAGCACCTGAAATACCTCGGTCTGACCCGAGTATTATTTAAGAAGAAAAATAATAAACTGATCAGTCTAGCTATAAATATCATATAAAATGAGATAGGATAAGAGATATGACAAAAACGTAAGATAACAATAATGCCATACTGTGACAAGTATACATCAGATAACAACAAAAACCATACAATATCTCAAATATTCTCAAACACTAAAAAGAATGTCATATTCTTTAAATTATTCACCAAAACACAAATATTGATAGAGTTTATCAATGCATATCATCAAAATTGGTGAAACACAAATTCTAGAAATCAACAACCAGAAATCTAGAAAACACAAAGGGGGAGGTCTATCACAAACGGGAGCATGAAAACTCACCAACACGTGTGTCACAAATGGAATTCTATTCCATGATCGCTAACCATCAAGTTGGAGCCGAAGCTCCACAAACGGCCCGAAGACCATGGGTCGCTACCCCACCAATTTGAACCGAAGCTCCACAAACGGGCTTTTTAGTCCCCATTCAAACAAAGAGACATCGCACATCGCTAGTTTAAATCACAAAATAATAGCCATTGATCAACAAAAAGTGTAGATTACACTAAGCTAGTAAATAAATGAGTTTAGCTTCATGTCCCATAACCACTAGCTTAACTTAAATATTTACGAACAAATTGTTGATTTCCACTCGAAAATTGTCACGAGAGTTCAATCGAACAAGTCCAAGAATTAACCGACGAAGTAAACACAAGCGTTTCATACTACTTGTTTTGCTAAGCCGTTTAATTAGATTTCTCATACGAATGAGGTAAAGGTTTGTAGATACTAATAGATTGGAAAATGGTTTTAAAAGCGAGCTTTGTATTTAAAATAGTGTCGAAATCGTTTTAATGAAAGAGTTTGAGTATTTACTATTAGTATCGAAACCTTTGTATTTTAAAGTGACAAATCACAAAAATGATTGTAAAAACAATCAATCGCCAAAAATTCACATACGACAATGCGAATTAAATCCATAAAAATCGATATCAAATCCATCAAATGGATATTCCCAAAAATCCAAAGAAGTCATCAAAGTCGATAATAAGTGATAACAACTAACCGAATCGACAAAAATCGATTAAAATTGGAAATCCAATCAAAAACAGCTAAAATAGGCAAAATTTGGCAATTCCAGATGTCTGGGGGTTCATCCAAACGTCTCGATTTGGGTTCTGGAAATATTCCAGAAAACTTCCAATCGTCTGAACTATAACCAGACGTCTGGCAACTTGTATCAGACATCTGAAAGGTTGTATCAGACGTCTGACAAGTTGTATCAGACGTCCGGTTCTGTTCTCTGCATTTTTTTTCTTTTCTGCCGTATTTTTTTTTCATCTGTTGCCCCAACCAGATATCCGGACCTTCCAACCAGACGTCTGGTTGCCTTTTTAGGCAATAATTAGCCTAGGCCAATGATGGCCAAAATGATTCGAAAGCGATCGGACGAGCGACGGAGGCTAGGGATTTATGCTAAGCGACAACCCAATCCTATAGGCTCTTCGATACACCCCAAATAACACATCCAAATATCCAAGATAGGATCTTTAAAGATTTTGACTTCAAAACACCAAAATTTGGAAAGTTCACCAAATCAATTCAAATCAAAAGCAAGTGAACATGAATAAATGTTAGGAATTCATACCTAACAACAATGAAAGTTATAGACATAGACGTGAGTTCAAAAACTCACCTTTAAACCCAAAACAACAAGTGAGAAGCTTTAAAACAAAAGAAAGATCAACCACGCTTCAACTTCAACTCTAGAAGCTCCAATCTAAGATCGTAAGCAAATATTTCCTAAGTTAGGTTAAAGGAAATTTCTAAAATTGGAGAGAGATTGAGATGGAGAAGAAGAAGAGGATGCTAACCTAAGCTTCTCTTTGATTTATCACTTGAATTTGAATTCCTAAGAGAAACTAGGGCTTAGGAATTTTAATTTCCTCTTCCCACCATTCTTTCTAGGGCTTGAGAGTGTTAGGAAATTGGAAATGAAATGAATGAAGAGTAGAGTGGTGGAGTGGGAGTTGTTATGTAGAGGAGTTGGGTTCTCTTAGTGGGCAGAAACCCAAACCCAAAGCCCCAAATGAAACTATCAAAATTCTACTCAACTCCAAACATATCGATGTTTATACTTAAAAAAGTTGTAAATGCCATTTTGGACTCAGTGGAAGTGGTCTCGAGTCCCAATTCGACTGTTTACAAAAAGTAACATTTCGGACTTTAATATGATCAACGATGCTATATTTAAATAAAACATTTAAATATACAACCGTAAAATATGTGGGTTGTTACAATATTGCTATTCAAAATTAAGGGTGATACAATCTCGGCTAGAACAATAGCCTGTCTCATAATCACCACCACTTCCCTGACAGTGTGAACTCAAACGAGGCTTTTGTGCTTGGGATGATTTCTCCTCCAAAGATCGATATGTATTTATTTTTCTCCATGGATCCTACAAGGGAAACAAGAAAAATTTAGACCAAACAAGCATGGACATGGGTCAATTGGGAGTGTTGTGAAGTGCACAAGTGCGTGTGAGTGTCCTAGTGTCCCCCTGTAAAGATCCTGAACCCGGCCTTCAAAAATCGGCACCCATACTTCACTTGTACTCAAAATGCCGCAGATTCAAACGCCGAATCTGGCTCTCTGGAGCTTATAACACCATTAAGTATAATAACACAGCAGAAGAAAGAAATGAATGATATCATATACAACTCCAATAAATACAATATTCAGAAGGATATATAACAATGATATCAATATGATACAAAAATATTAGAGATAAATAATGATACGGCGGAAATAGAAGTGATAACTCCAAATGATCCGACAAAGAGAATGAGACCAATAACTCCAACATCAAGCTCAAACCACCATCACGTTGCACCAAGATAAGCAAGGTCAGTCATGATCTCCAACAACTGAACTAACTCCAAATAATCTACTAAACCTGAATATCTGAAAAACCCCAACTCTAGACTGCCCATGTGGAAAATTATGGGCACCCAGAGTTTAGGAAGGGAACAATAAACTCCAGGTCAGTCATGGGACTGGTGTGAGTAACAAAAACAGTTATCTTTAAAACAAACAATAAAGGAATTTTAAACATTGAAATCCGCAATGCTTTTTGGAAAATGAAACTACCATAAGGCCTCCCGCCACACACACAATGCAAACGCAGAATTGGAGGAGATTTCTCCTTATGATAGTCAAAAATGCTTACTACGCAAAATCATTGGATTATTATTATTAGTGCATAGTGGAAAACATCTCGAAAGTATAATATTAATCTTAGCCAGCATACAACCATTATTGTATGCCTACTATAGCTACTATGTTCAATAGCAGGTTATCGCCACATTCCATAGCAGGTTATACAACTAAAACCGTACAAGGTTCGTATTGTTTCTTTGGATTTTCCAACAAATGGTCAGGCTAAGGAACTTCCTATGCCACATGGGAACGCCTCTGGAGTGACGCCCCGAGAACCTACCCGGATCTCTGCCAACACAAGGCCGGTTACCCCCTTCCCGGGTAGTAAACCTGGGATATGCCACCCCCGGTCGTTTGCGACCTTTATCCGAGAGCTCTCGATCACTAAGCAAAAATCACACAGAGTAAATGAGATTGGAGCAACCACACAGGTAAATATCTGGGCTCCATACCATGATACCACCTTTTTCCAGAAGGAATGGACATACCCTAGGGGAGCTACCCCTGAAACCTTGCCACACTTTCCTGTTTCGACCATTACCCGTTTGTGAGGCTCGATGAGGTCTTGTCCATAAAGCTACGCTTTACACGAAAGCCATGCTTTGATCAACAAATGATCAACATCACACAGCAACACTTAGCATGCCACACTACCAAATTGGGAGTATATCACTGATAACCTTCAACTACATAACCTCTGAGCTCGTACGTCTCAATGAAGGGTGTTAAGCTAAGAGAATAAATCTCCGCCACCAAACAGAAATGTATTTGAAAGAAATCAGCTTTATATCTCAAAGTGTAATGTCAGACATACAACCATACAAGTCTGTTCCAGGTTCGAACAGAACCGAAGGCACTTTGAAAGAAGCCCTTGCAAATCTGGATAATTTCTAATCACGTCCGGACTTCCCATCACAAAGGGTGCTAAAATCTCTATACCGGGGATCAGCCGATGCAGAGACAATCAATGGTAATCCTTTCATTTTCGAAAGTATCCGGTCTTCACCACCGGTCTTCAAATGCTATCCATATACGTCGTATCATTATTCGGAATGGGTTATATGACACAAAGTCCTCTCCCGGCTAAACCGAATAATGAGCGTAATATTTAAAAACATATGGATATGGGATTTCAGTTAAGTCACAACTTATTACCCAAACTTTTCTTTCAAATGGTTTAAACAAATTACCATTTTAATCTTTTACACAAAAAGATTCATCTCACAAAGTCCACCCAGTTTCACAAAGATTCTTCATAGTTCTCAAAACTATTTCGATTTCCAAATCTTTTATACAAAAGATATACTTTTCCAGTTTCAAAACAAAGTTTATGTTTAACGATCTTCCACAAAGGTTCAATTTATAGCTTTTCAAACCAATTCAATTTCAAATTGAATTAACCCATTCCATCTTCAAACCAAAGATTTAATTGATAGCTTTCAAAACAATTCGCAATTCAAATCCTTTATAATATAAAAGATACACCATTTTAAATCTTTTTTTCCCGTTTTCAAAACACAATTTAATCATCGTCACAAAGGTTAATTCATAGTTTTCTCAAACTATTTACAATTTCATTTCAACTTGAAATGTTTCGATACAAATTGGAAACCCTTTCCTTTATGGAAGCTGTTATTACTTGAAACAACTAGTTTTCGTTTTGGAAATACTGATTATAATTACATAGGTTAAAGCCATCCAAGTATAAAACTTGGATTTAAATTTAGATTTCCAAAACCATACTTTTAGATGGTTAAAAACACAAATAAACACCTTTATAACTTGTATGTTCCTTTTAGACCATAATTTCCAAATCATTGAATTCAATTTCAAATATTGAATTCAAATTTAAATAAAATTACTTAAATTCCAAGTTTTATTAAGTTATTTAAAATAACTTTTATTTTGGAAACTCATTTCAAAAGTTCTTAATTCAAATTCCAAAAACTATTTAGGATTCAAAAATCCAATTTTTAAAATTGTTAAAAATCTGTGACTTAATCGATTTCCTCGTGCAATCCATATTTGTGTGTGTATGGTGTGGTCCAGGGGTTTAACACAATAGTGCAACAACAATCAACCATCATAGAGTTCAAGCATATCAATATCGATAAGCGGTATACTCCTATAACGCTTATCTTCCATACACAGATTCATAGATAAATAATATAAATTCATCACAGATAAAATAAATTACATTCATCACAGCTTGAATTAAAACAATTCAAATCACAAAGCATCACACAAGGGATATCAAACAGTTCACAATATTTCAAACATCCATAAGTAAGATTAATTAATTATCTGATTAATTTAAATCAGATTTATTACCTATGAACAAACACTAATCTTGGTTAATTAATTATTAATTACAAACCATTTCTACCAATTAACCTTAAATTAATAATTAAATCCTTTGATTAATTATCCTTAATTAATTACAATAATTAATTAATTAATCCTTAATTAATTACAATAATTAATTAATTAATCCTTAATTAATTACAATAATTAATTAATTAATCCTCAATTAATAATCATCCCTTAATCACTTTCATTAACAAATTAACCTTTACTTAACTAATTATTCTCAAATTAATTACCTTAATTAATTTATCACATTAATTAATTACCTTTAATTAATTGCAATAAGTGATTATTCTTAATTATCTTTATTAATATCAAAATCTTTGATTAATAACCTTACAATTTATCATTATTAACACATTAATTTATTCAAGAAATTAAGGTTAATTAAAATATCAATTTATCTTAATTAATTCCATTATTTATTTAAAATAATTAATTAATAAATAATGTGATAAATTAATTAAATTAAAATTTAATTATTTTCAAAATAATTAACTTAAACCTTTGCTAATCCCATTTTCAAATAAAATAATTATTTTTAAAAGAACAATTTAAAACATGTTTAAAACTTGAATTTATTTTAAAACTTAAAAACTGTTTTTTTAAACCTCCCCGAGTCAAACCCGAGTGTTACCCGAGCCATTCCACCATCTGCTTCGAGTTTTACCAAAAATCAACCCTATGCCATTATTTTCAAACTTAAATTTTGTTTAAGTGTTTATTACCCGATACAACTTAAAACGACACAAGCTCAAACTCGAGCCAGCACTACGATTACCCGAAGACAACTTCGAGTCAAAACCCTTCTTCCCCAAACTTAACCCACTGACACCATCATAAAGTCGTGCACGTGCACAACCCCTCTGGTGACCTCCGACCAACTTCGACGATCTCGACCCATCGAGTATCCCTTCGACAACAATTCCCGATCGTCTACAAGCTCGAACAGGCCCTCAATCAAAATCGAGCATAGCTCGAGCCATCACGACCCAAACAGCGACCAAAGAAATGACTCGCGATCACGACAATGACCACTAGAGATCCAGCGCCTCCGGCCACAACTCCGTCAACCACCAAACTACCACCTCCCCAGAGCACGTGCAACTCGATGCATGTACGAGGTCGCAGTGATCATTTTTCCAACTATCTCGAAAATTAGGTTTAAAATCAAAAACTCCATGCCGCCGTCGCCACAGTGCACGTGAGCCTCTCCGAGCATTTTTTTTCCGTCCCACCGTAGGCTCGTCCACCCCCACGCTGAACTCCGGCCATTAACCATGCTTCGTTCGCCTGAATTTCGTCGAAACCCAATCCCAGTTCAACTCAAAACTGCTCCTAAACCACTCACTTAAAAATCATCAAACCAGGTTTAAAAATCATGTCTTCCAGTAAGGATTCAAGTTATATTCTTGAATCAATAATTCGTGAAGTTCGAAATTTCCAGAATTAAAAGTTTCCTCTGCAAAAACTTGATTTTCCATTATATATACATTTTTATTTCATGAAACTATTTTGAAGTTATCATCCATACTTAAACACAACTATTTTTTTCTGAATCCTAAGTCTAATACTGATTAGATAATTTGAAATTGAGTTTTCTTTGTTGTTTTGTACTCTGGGACTAAACAGAGAAGAAGACAGTCACTGATACATGCATCTATACAGAGCACTTTCAAGGTATATACTCAAGTTTAAGTTGCTGGTTGTTACTCACCTTCCACATTTTGATTCCAGAGTTTTCAGATTAAAGTTGAAGTCTTTCTTAAATTTGCAAAGTTGAAAATCTGAGTTGAAGTTGCTAGCTGGAACTTTCCTTCTTGATCCCAGGCCTTCTTTGATTGCTTTGATGTTTTAAGTGGATGTTTGTTTGTTTATAAAGTGATATTACTTTGGTTTTTCTCAGTTTTAAAGGGGTGAACGAAACTGAAGTTGATATTGATATATAGGAAGAGTTTACAGGAGATAGGATATTTGTTTAACTGAGATAAGATTTTGATTATGCTTGGTGGTACAATTTGCAGCATATTTTTTTTCCTTTTGTTGGCTGAGATATACTAGTTTGGGGTTGCATTAATTAACATATACCAACTTATACTTATCTTTTTATCTTCGTTTGTACATAGATGAATATAATGTTGTCTTCATTTACAAGCTAATAGATATTTGTATGTATATTTGAATACTTAGTTGAATGTACTTGAATGTATATGTGTTTTTGCTTATCTTATGGCTTTGTAATATTAATGAAATCCTATTTTTAACATAAGCACTCATTTCTAACCCATATAGTTATTGTCTACATATATATTTATTTTTATTATCTTATGAATATACTTTGTTTGTATCAATACATATTTACTTTATATATTTATTTCAATAGTTTATATTGTATATTTATTTTATTTTATTTTTCTTTTATTATTTTTGTATCTATTTTATTTGTATTATTTTGTATTATGATATTAAGATTTATATATATATTTTATATTATATAAAACTATATATATTTATTTGGTAATATAGATGAATTTCTAGATTTTAATTCGTTGTTAAAATTTTAGCAATTATTTGTTTACTTAATATTTATCTTTTATTTATTGATTTCTATTTCTAGCTTAATTTATTACTATTATTTTACTTTAATATTTATTATCTTGTATTTATTTTATAAATTAACCATCAATTTTAAATTTAAATTTATTTGTTTATTTTTTTTTTCCTATTATAAACCACCAATTCTAAATTTAAATCATTTAGTTACTTATTCTGATACTCGTGTCAATTGTCTATATTTATATTTATTTTTAAAACCATTTACTTGAAATTTAAATCCAAATCACATTTATATAATATTTAAATTCATATGATTTAATATATAATTACTTGATATTGGGGAAACTCGCTTCAATTTACAATTCATTTTAAAATTTTAATTCAAAAACTAAATCAATTATCAATTTAAATATATATAAAATTCGGGGTCGTTACACCCCCCGATGATCCATGAGCTAAAGCTTTGCTCATAGGAGTGATCTCTCCCATGCTGATAGGGAAGAAGACCTCATTGACATGAACAGGGGAGTCGATGCCCTTAATACTAATATTACCACATCGAAAGAGCCAACTCGGTAGGAATAGGCCCTAACCAGCAAATGTGCTTACTGAGGGAAGAGATTAAGTTTTCTCTACATCTATGAGTAGAGGGAGCTAGGTAGAAGTCTATGCCTTAGAGATTTTCACGGTCAATCTCTTCTTTAGAGCAGGCGGTTGATCATCCCTAGATTGTTCAGGCTGAAACTCATGACCTGCATTGATGTCACCTTAGCCAACCTCACCACTTTCATCAATAATTTTGCCTTCCTTGGTGTCTTCCGGTACTTGTTCAATATTTTCTTCAACCCAGTCCCAGGACTACGAACTAGAGAAAATATGGAATGGCCTTGCCTTCTTCGAGCAGGTTGTTATCATCATCATCATCATCATTACTAAATGTTGTTTGAGCAATGCTACTACTGCGACCCTCTTCTAACAAGCCATAGGCAAGAAGATTTTCATATGACAGGAGAGTTCTGATATCTCCATCTCCTACCAAAACTACCATAAGAGTGTTAATAACATCTGACAGCGCCGAGCTAATGGGTCTTGTCGGAACATCAGGATAGTAAAGCAAGGATATGAGTTAAGTCTGCATACTCTAAGGGAAATTCTTATAGTATAAATGAGATGGAACTTACGCTCGGATATCCATCTCCGTGCAAATCCAGGTAGACAGGGAGCTTAGAACCACTCCCTCTTGAAGTGGCTCAACTTGTTCCATGTCCCAATAACTACTCTAAAACCTCTGATTGGTTTCGAGTAAATTAGGGACAGACTCTCTTTTTGGCTCTTGAAGTTGTAAATATACTGGATCTTCTCATCGTCGGGAAATCAGTTCAAGTGCTCGGAGAAGAAATGTATGTACCGAGGAGGAAAGCATAACTATTGGGGTGCAGCTGCATCAACCCCAAGTGCATGAAATTCATAACTCTGTGGATAAACTGGTTGGATGGTGTGATGCAATCCACCAAACACATATATCTATTGCAGGCATTGTAACCTTCCAATGGGTTGTGTGGTCTTTAATCATGAGAAGGAGCTAGAACGTCTTCAAACGGGATCCCGTGCTTATCACATGTTCTGTTAAGCGATCCTTCGTCGATTTTGGAAGCAACAAAGTCAACAGGATCTTCCAATATTATGGCATCCTCAAGGGTGGTAGGTGCTGGATCTATTTCTGGTCCACCTACCGGCTCTGCTGGATTCATTGGAACTTGTTGTTCAACTTGAGGATTTTCTAGATTTTGTTGTTTAACTTGCTGAGTCTCTTGCTGTTCCTACTGAATTAGAGTTTGTTTTGCATGCTCTATCAGAGTTTTTTGGGCATGTAGAGTCATAGATGAACTTGACACGGCGTCGGATTCGACATATCTCAAAGTGGATGCACCGTGGCTTGAGCAGCAAGACATTTGGAACGTCTTCAATCCATCTCTATAAAAAACTCAAAAGATAATCAACACTAGAAGATTAACTACAAGTTGTACCACCATGCAAAAGTGGATTCTAGTGCGGTGTCGTGTAGTGTTGTGCATCTCAAGTTTTTGATATTATTTAACTGTTCATTTATAAATTATGGATATCCCTCGACGTGACCGTCATCGCTGATCATCCCAATAAGTTTTGCATCCTTGGCTATGCTTTAGAAAAGGTTCGAGATCGGTAAATAAGGCATTGATTCGCAACGCAGATTCTCATGTAAAACAAAAATTTCTTAAATTTGCCTAAGCACTGGAGTTGTAAGACTCCAAAACCCAAAGGAAATTTCATCCTTCCTTCTTCCATCTTCACCAATCCCAGACCATAGCCATCCATACCCGAATTCGTCCACGTACATCCACCCATGTCCAAGTCCATCATTAACCTACTTAGTGATTTAGAGTTGAATTCAATTAGAGGAGAGAGTTTTAGGGCTTAGCTCGATAAGCAGATGGGTCAAATCCGTGGTGCTGGCCTAAGTTCCGAGACATCGGCGATAGTTTTAGGTGGAGGCAAAAGGGGCGGTAGTGTTCCTAAGGATGAGCATTGGTAGAGTTTGATTTAGAAGTTGAAGGCTTTAATGGCGGAGCTTAAGAGGTTTGGGTCGGCAGGATTAAAATGCAAGTGAAAGAAGAAAACCAAGGGAAATGGATTATATAGGCTTGTGTGCAAATTCTCAGGCCAAAGATTTGGGAAATCTCCTAAGTCTCAAGTCAGTACCGACCCCTATCTATGGGTCGGTACCGAGTCCTAAAGTTAAAAAAAGGAAGAAAAATAACATATATATGGATGTGTGTGTATATATAAACATGTGTGTGGATTTATGGTTAAGCAAATGCATGTGATGTACCATGTACCTATACTCAACCACTCAAGAGTGTGCAAGTGAACATTTGTGTGTGAGTATGTGTATATATATATATATATCCAGTACCCGACGGTTAGAATCAAAAGGAAATAAAATTCAAACCTGAGAGATCCATGGATGGAATCGATTTAAAATTGTCGGACTTGGAATGACTGACTATGAGAATACATTCCAAATTTATAATCCCAGATGCTGGTAGAGCATTACAACGAATAGCTATGGAAATAACTTTTCACAACAACAATTCGTAAGAAGGATAATGTCCATTCGGAACACAGAGTGGAGTCCTTTGTAGCAACTGTAACTTGTCTCGATTCAAAGCACATCACATTTGAAATGAGATGTACATTGGGGGGAAAGTGTTACCGAGCCTTTTAACCAGGCCATATTCAAACAGATTGGACGAGTTGAACTTGGAGTTATCAAGGTAGGAAGCCCAAAGAGATAGCTCAGAAGTCCAGAAACCAAGCATAAATAATGTCGTAAGGCCAATGCAAGAACAACCCAAGCCAAAAGAACCCAGAAACCATCTAAGTGATGGATCGGTACCGACCCCTATCTTCCTTCCCAACCATGCTCATCTTCTGCCAACTAGTCCTAGTTGATTCTATTAGCCTATTTCTAATGTCATTTTTTTGATCCAATGCAGTTTTCAATCAATCTTGACAAACACATGAAGCTGCAACTCTGTTCTTCCACCACTCCATCGTTTGGACATAGAGACAAGCTAAAATTGGTGTAAACAACTATGGAATCACGAAGCTAACAACAAGACAAGTCAAGATGAAGACTTGAAGACAACCAATACTACCATCTTAGGGATACTGTCCCATACCTATGGATCTATACCGACCCCTACTTCCTAATGATGGGGCACCTACTTTTACGAGAAAATTTTTCTGGAGATATTTTGTACGAGATTTAAGGCTCTTACTTTTATAAATAGGAGGGCGAGGCTCATTTTTCAAGATATTTCGGCTCTAGTTCTTTCTGACTCTATATTCGTGTAATTCTGAAAATTTAAGTATCGGAGATGTACCGACCCTAAAGAACTTCTACTTCCAAGTTAGATATAAGCAATAAAATCTTAAAGGGGATGTAGGCCTTGCTTTGTCAAACCACTATAAACGATTGAGTCTTGTTTATTATTCATTTTATTTATATTTCTTCATATTTAATTATCTACATATATTTCTGGGTGTTTGTGCCATTTTGGTTCAAACAAGAATTATAGAGTGAACGTACGGGTTATAATTTCTCAAGTATTACCTTAGCTAACTTAATTCTATTTTGGCCAAGGATTAAACATAACCCAACTAAAGAATTAAAGTCTTATATTCTTCTAATGACAAAAGAAAAGGTTCTTTCTAACCAATGTTTTAAACTATAAATTGATCTCATAAATTAACATCATTTTATAAACTTAACACTAGTTTATCTATTACATTTTATTTGCAACAAGTGAAATAAGTTCACAAGTAAAAGCCTTAACCATAAAGTTATGTTTATTGTTCTTAATTAAATTGAATAAAACTCATTAAGTTATAATACACTAATTAAACACTAAATCATAACCACTTTAAATTAAACATATTTTTATTAAATTCATTACCATGTTTTAATAGCGATAAAATAAGTCATGTAATTTCATTTGAAAATAAAACGAATTCATACATCATTATTCCATTAATTTAGTTTTTGTTAACCCACCTTTTGCCAAGGCAGTACACAGGTGGACTTAACCCAACAGACTTCACGATTATCGAGGCCGATGAGTACAAAGTGATGATTGTGGGATCCAAAATCAAGTACAGATAATAATATGAAGTCGAGATTGAATGGAATTGATAGATATGCAAGGAAGAATGTTTGAAGTATGGAATATGGTTCAACACATAGGAGTAAGTGCATTTCGATAGAAAACAATTAATAACTCAAAACCCACAAGAGGGATCGAAGTGAAACTCTATGAGAAAGAAGAGGGGACCCAAGGAAGTTCACTCTAGGGATCACACCTCAAAACATGCAATTTGAAAGGATCGGTACTGATCCCTCCGTATGGATCGGTACTCTTCCCTTATAGGGATCCACTATATTCAATTCTAGTAGTGATTGGTCAATATCTCAACATCTACACAACCAATTGATATGAAACTTTGAGGAAAAGCTAATTACAACATGTGGAACACTCCATAGGGATTGCATATAATTTGGAGCAAGTTGAGAAATCGGTACCTATCCCTTCATTGGGATCGGCTATAATCAGCCTTCACAATATATTTCAACAAAGATTGATCCATAACTCGAGGTTTACTAATCCAATTGGTGTCAAACTTAGAGATTAAGCATAATACAACATGTAGAAGGTCTTCTAGGGATTGCATGACATTTGGAAGAGATTGGAGGGATAGGTACCTATCCCTCTAGAGGGATCGACAGAAATAAGAATTCAAGCAACACTACTTCATGGAAAATGCGATATCTCACAAACCGTAAGTTGGAATTGCACGAAATTTTGGGGAGCAGGTATCTAACATCATGGGGCACCCCTCGTAGGGATCATAGCCCATTTGGACACATTAATAGGGATCGGTATCGATCCCAATTGGTCTGGAAATTTTTGGGTGGTCTCGTCTTGGTTTCCCGAACCTTCTATCAAAATTTCAGCCCAATCCATGCACGTCTTCCCTTATAAATACACCTGACGGGGTGTTAGAAAAAGGATCCTTTTTCTGCTTCTCTTTATCTTTAACCTAGGCTATACTCTACCAATTTTATTCTTGGATTTCAGATTGTAACTGTAAAAAAATTCAGTGTAATAAAAAGGGATGTTTGGGAGTGGACATAAGTCGGAGTTAGCCAAACCACTATAAATCTTGTCTCTTTTTACTTGCTTTCTAATTGTTTTAATTTTGTTCTTCATTTATTTCTCTTCATATTCCTGTGATTGGATTGGATATTGGTACTTTTACATAATTGGTTGTTGGTGGCCAATTTTGAATCCATCAGTTTCCCATTTTCTTTTATTGTTTAAATAAAAGAATTAAGCTACAAAGATCTGTTATTTCACTTAAATTTCCCAAACGATTATTTTCCGCTTTGAAAAATCATTTACATATGTTCTCCTTCTTATTTAATCCAAATTCCACTTTAAATTTGGAAGTAGAAATAAAACAAAATTCCTAAATCTCCTAATTATTTAATTATTACCATTTTACATTATATTTTAATTTAATTTCAGGTAATTTAAACCAAGATTGTTGCAATTTTAATCTTTCACTTTAACTTATTTTCAACCCCATTCTTATATTCAATAAATTTCTCATAGGCTTCGGATTTTTTCTTCATAGAATGCCCATATCCTAGTCTTGAGAAACCATCGGTATTAGTTGCAAAGTATGAACAATTATCTTTGGTAATTACAAGCATCGAGCCACATTCATCAGTACGTACGGGCCTTGTGAGTTCATCAAATCGTTCATTACTCCCACTAAATAGGTGCTTGTTCATCTTACCTTTGAGACACGATGCACATGTATCAAATGATTTATAATCAAATTAACGGGAGAAAACCTTTGGTTTTCAATTTGCGCAGTCAATTCATGCTAATACCACCTAACTTGCAATGCCAAAGAAAGTTTTTGTTTATATCATTATTCGAAGAACTACTCACATAACTATCATAATTTGTATTTATCACATAAAATGCCATTACTAAAATACCATTGTAGACTTTATTACCATCTACAATGATGTTCATAACATTATTAGCATAGTGAAAAACACAGTCAGTCTTAAACAATCTAGACACAGAAAAAATTCCATAAATGAAGTCTTGTACATACCTTTTATTTAATATCAAAACAAATCCACTCAGCAAACTAAAATGAAAATCTCCAACTACCGTTGCATCTACAATAAACCAAGCAGTAACATGAAGTGTCATTTCTCCATTTTTTTATGCAATGCTAGTTTCTAAGCCCCTGCAACAAATTACAAATGTGAGTTCCAGATCCAGTATCAAAAACCCAAGATAAATTATTAATTGCAAAACTATTTTGAACCATAAATGTACCTCATGGAGTGGCAGAACCATTCTGTTTCTTCTCTTTAACAATCTTTATGTACTCCATACTATTATATTTCCAATGACCCTTCTTGTGAAAATAATGACATTCATCCTTATCCGCAGCAGCAGTCTTCTTTTTTTTTATTAACCCTTTTCTGCTTCTTCGAATCTTTTGAAGATGATGCATTTCCCTTAACAACAAGTACGACCCCTTGATCCTTGGACGAAGACTTAGCCGACCTCAACATATTGTGGAATTCCATGAGGCTTACATTCAACTGGTTCATATTATAGTTTAATATGAGTGACTCATACTGAGGAGTAAGAGAATCAAGGATTAAGTCTACTTGCATCTCACTGCTTAGTTTTATGTCTAACTTTTCATGTCTACCAATATAGCCTTTCATCATTAGAACATAATCATCCACTTTCTGTCCTTTGGTCATTTTAGTATTGAATAGTTTCTTCGAAAGTCTGTACCTTAAAAGATGAGACTGTTCACTATAAAGAGCTTTGAGATTATCAAAAAGCTCATGGATAGACATGTTGTCGTGCTACCTTTGCAATGGCTTGTCTAATGTAGACAAAACGAAAACCTGGGCAATCTCTAGGTCAGAAACCCATTTTTCATAAGCAAATAGACGTTTAGGATTCGCTTCATCAGTGGATTTTTCGTTAGGAGGTGCAGTTATCGATCCAAAGACGTTCATATGTTAATGCTATCTTTACCGCTCTCAGCCAGTTAACGTTGTTTGGTCCGGTGAGTCTGTTATTTTTAGAAATAGCTTCGGTGTAGATATTTTTCGGCAAGTTTAACTTAGTCGATTAGGAAAACTTCATAGTAGACGATCTTATAATATCAATAAGGTTAAATTTTGTGTTTTGCATTTCTAATAAGCTCCCACTAGTCTTTTATGTTTCTCCAAACCATAAAACGAAACATAAATGTCTTTCGACCTCACTAGTGGGTGTTAGGACTCGTTGGCCTTAGGATTCTAACCTTAAGGAATATCAACAAAACATACTCACATAAATGATGGATAACTCCTTATTGGTTGTATCAAATACAACTCCTAACACGTGGTTTCTTGTCCTAATCTCATTTCGACCATGATGAATATCAACAAATCGAAAGAGATTATTTAACTGTGTCCACCATTTTGTGATGGCCAAAGTATAAATGTACAAAACTTGAGTAATATCTATAAATACGTACATATACCTTACCT
This sequence comes from Allium fistulosum, assembly GCA_030737815.1. NCBI lineage: Eukaryota > Viridiplantae > Streptophyta > Magnoliopsida > Asparagales > Amaryllidaceae > Allium > Allium fistulosum. The sequence goes on from CM060908.1 coordinate 372,493,851, forward strand.
CATATATTCAATATATTAATAGTTCTACACAAAACATCCTTAGCTTGAGGATTATCAACAACTAAGGAGTATGGAAATAATCTTTTAGTATATAAACGGTAGATGACAACTTTATATAAAAGATTCATAATTTTTAATATATTTATTTAGGGTGATATTGACTTATGGGATAATATATCTTTTTAAGAAATATCCTCGTGATTCAATTGTCAGGCACATTCGAAGTCACGGTATACATACTATACTTATGTATTTATTCCTTAAGTCTATTTAGGGATATTTTAATGTTCCATCTTAAATTTACACACTCATATTATGTATGTTTCATTATTATATAACTTTTATAATTTAATTTCCTTATATAATAGTTGTTAACCCGCCTTTTGGAAAGGCAGTACACAGGCAGATTAAACCCCACAGACTTCACAATTATCAAGGCCGATGAGTGCAGAGCGACGGTTCTAGGACCCGAAGGTAAAGTACAAATGGTTATATGAAGCCAGAGTTGGATGGAGTTGGTAGATAGACAATGCAGGGCTCTAGAAATATGGAAGTTAGGTTGGAACCCAAGGGATCGGCATAGCATAGGAGGGATCGACATGGCTTTGTAGCATAGGAGGGATCGACATGGCTTTATAGCATAGGAGGGATTGGCATGGCTTTATAGCATAAGAGGGATCGACATACCTTCATGGCATAGAAGGGGTCGGCATAGTTTCATGAAGTAGGAGGGATCGACATAGCATTGTGCAGTAGCATGGATCGGCATAGCTTGGTAATATCAGAGGGATCGGCATGATTGGTTATACAAGGGATCTGCATGGGCGAAGTAAAGTGCGGATCAGCATGGTTGGTAGTGTATGGATCGGCAAGGTCAAGGCAATGTGAGAATCGACATGGTTGGTTCTAGAGGGATCGACATACTTCAATAGCATAGAAAGAAGAAGGGATCGGAATTTCAGATGGATCGGCATACTTTGACTCACAAAGAAGGGGTCGACATGGATAGTTGCATTGGATCGACGTACTTCATTGGATAGGAGTCGGCGTTCATCAATGCCCAAGTACATTCTTGCATTCAACAATCAATAACTCGAGCTCCCTTATTCCAAATGACATGAAACTTGAGGATTAAAAAATATTTTATCATGAAGAATCCATCAAAGGAATCGCTGCCCAAAAATCAACTAAGGAAGGGATCGGTACTAATCCCTCCTCATGGGGATTTGGGCCTAGTGACCACTATAGTGGGCCCATATGGATAAGAAGGTCCACTAGCCGAAGTTTCAGAGAGGTTGGTGGTCGTCTTCCCCTATAAATACAACAGGCATGGCTTTAGAAAAGGGATCTTAATTCTGCTTCTCATCATGTCCTACCTAGGCTATACTCTGCCATTTTTATTTTTGAATTTCACGGATTTGTAACTATAACCAATAGTATAAACTAATTAAAAGAAAATCTTTGGAGTGGACGTAGGCCGAAGTTAGCCGAACCACAATAAATCTGTGTCTCTACTTACTTGCTTTCTAATTGTTTTAATTTTGTTCTTCATTCATTTATCTTCATATTTCTGTGACTGGATTGGATATTGGTGCTTTCACATAATTAGGTGTTGGTGGTCAATTTTGATGCCAACATTTTGGTGCTTTTATTGAGAGGACTTGCACCTGCTGATTTGGAAGTTTCGATACATGGATCTAGAAGAAATGGCTAGGCAATCAACTAAGAGAGTGCTACCAGAAAGGAGTCACCATGGAGGAAGTCAGGAGGCTTCCTCAGGAGCTGGATCTAATCAAGCACATATTTACCTCACCAGGGATGAAATAGAAATAATGATGGATGCTATGCAGGAGAGGATGCTGAAAAGGCAGGTGGAGATGGTGCAGAATCTACTACAACAAATCGGACAGGATGGAGCCATAGGAGCTGCTAGAATGTAAAACCAAAATCAGAACCAGGAACATGAAAATGGATCTAATAGACAGAGGAGTGGAATAGAGCAGCTGGGGGTTGTAACCTACCATCCAAGAGGGATCGGCACCGATCCCCAAAAGCTAGGGGGCATCCCCCCAGGTTTAGTTGATCATGATGCTGGAGGGCCTACGATCGATCCCATGGAGCTTGGTGCGAATCAGAATTTGGATGCTCTTCCGGAGGAGTACATTCCAGAATTTCATCGTAGACTTGGGGGGTAGCTTGGGCATGATGATAGGAGACTACTATTGGAAGACAATGACAGGTCTGCAGAGATGATAAGGCGAGCTATGCGTGGAGGATTGGTGAATAGGAATCTCGAGGATGTAAATAGAAGTCCATTCGCTCCAAATATCAGGCAAGCTAGGAATCCACCGAAGTTTAAACTACCAACGATTGAGGTGTATGATGGAAAGACAGATCACGTTGTTCATTTCACGAGGTACATGAGACACATGGAAGTACTAGGGGCATTGAAGAAAGTCATGGAACGGTGCTTCACCTTGGATTTAACGGATATAGCTACAATATGGTTCAGACAGTTGGAAAGCGGCTCTATTGGAACATGGAAGGAATTGATTGAAAGGTTTATGAGGCAGTTTAGAGTTCACATCTCGAGACCAAAAATGTGATGAGTTTGGCAACACTGAAATAGAGGACCAGAGAGTCCCCGAGGAGTTTCTTAACACGGTTTAATGCCGCAGCGGCATTGGTGGATCGTCCAGAGCCATCCATGGTTTTGATGGTAGCTGTATCTGGAATTACTGATGGCACAGAGTTCAAGGATTCACTGGTATGGGATCCACCTATGGATCTCTGGGATTTATCATGAAGTATAGAGTGGAAGATCATCGGGAGATGTAAACAAGAATGATAAAGGCAAATGGAAAATGAATGATGGCATTAATGTGTCGAAGAGGCAATAGAGAGAACCAAAAATAAACTTTTACACAGATTTGATCGAATCTTTGGAAAAGATTTATTTGGATACTTGAGGACGTCTTCAGTATCGAAGGTCGGCAAGGAGGAAACCCTCCAAACGTGAGCGGGCATCAGGAAAGAATTGCCTATTCCATAAGCTGGATGGGCACAATATAAATGACTGCAGGCATTTGAAGGATATCATTGAAGAACACGTGAGGAATGGTCAGTTACAACAATACATAAGGACTCGAGCTGCGGCGGTGGAACTGGAGCAGCCACCGTCCACCTCGAACGAAAATGGCACTAGATCAAGGCATCATCGCCAACTTGTCATCAATTGATCGGCATGACACGTAATAAGTAATAAATTCTGCAGTAATACGGCTAAGTCACTTACACATGTACGGGATCGAGGACAGTCCCTAGGTATGTTCTGAGATGACGATAAACCGTTGTGCTCGGGTTTGTGAAATTCATTTTATTTCTTCTTATTTTCTTCGAACTTTGGTTTATTGGTTGTACGGAATTTTATTTCATGGACTTAGGGATGCTTAAGTCTGGATCAATGTAATAAATAACACAGGTCATGGTTATGGCCCGGACCGGAGAGATGGGGTAATAACCACAAGTCACGAGTCCCTTCGTCAGAGAGCGACATGATGGATTTGTACACGGATTAAGTCCTCAACCGGGGATCGAGGCTGGAGAAGGATACACCAAGGTTTAAGTCCTCGATTGGGGATCGAGGCCGGAGAAGGATACCCCATGGTTTAAGTCCTCGATTGGGAACCGAGGCCGGAGAAGGACACCCCATGGATTAAACCCTCGACTGGAGAGTCAAGGCCGAAGAATAAAAGTTAACAGGTCGTCAAGTATGGATTGTGGTTGGCAAGGATCCGGAGAGATCAAGGTCATTAGGTATGGACTATGCCCGGCAAAGGGCAGGCCGCTTCACTAGGGAGCGACAAGATCGGCCTAATCAGGTCGTCCAGTACGGATTGTGCTCGGCAAGGATTCGATGAGATCAAGGATTTAGATTAAGCTAACGACCCAAAGAGGTATATGGATTTGGATATGGACCCGGAGCGGTCCAGGATTTGGATAAAACGACCCAAAGAGGTCTATAGATTTGGATATGGACTGGAGCGGTCTCGGATTTCGATAAAATGACCTGGAGAGGTCTATGTATTTGGATATGGACTCGAAGCGGTCCCGAAATTGGATAAAACAATATGGAGAGATCATGTATTTGGTTAATGAATTTGGAATGGGTTCAGAATTGGATATCGACCCACAACAGTCATGGATTTCGCTAATGATCCAGTGAGATCAAGGAATTGGATTGGAAACAGATTGGATTCTGGATTGGATAATACGGCTATCAACAGATTATGGACTTTAGATTTGTATTTATGTCAATTCAAAACACGCCTTCCTACCGTAAGGCATGTTTTAAGGGGCAAAGTGTTAACCCACCTTTTGGCAAGGCAGTACACGGGCGGATTTAACCCAACAGACTTCACAATTATCAAGGCCGATGGGTGCAGAGCGACAGTTCTAAGACCCGAATGTAAAGTACAAATGGTTATACGAAGCTAGAGTTGAATGGAGTTGGTAGATATACAATGCAGGGCTCTAGAAATATGGAAGTTAGGTTAGAACCTAAGGGATCAGCATAGCATAAGAGGGATCGGCATGGTGCTGTAGCATAGGAGGGATCAGCATACCTTCATGTCATAGGAGGGGTCGGCATAGTTTCATAAAGTAGGAGGGATCGGCATAGCATTATGCAGTAGCATGGATCGACATAGCTTGGTAATATCAGAAGGATCAGCATGATTGGTTATACTAAGGATCGACATAGGCGAAGTAAAGTGCAGATCGGCATGGTTGGTAGTGTATGGATCTGCATGGTCGAGGAAATGTGTGGATTGGCATGGTTGGTTCTAAAGGGATCGGCATACTTCAATAGCTTAGCAAGATGAAGAGATCGGCATTTCATATGGATCCGCATACTTCGACTCACAAAGAAGGGGTCGACATGGTTGGTTACATTGGATCGGCGTACTTCATTTGATAGGGGTTGGCATTCATCAATGCCCAAGTACATTTGTGCATTCAACAATCAATAACTCGAGCTCCCTTATTCCGGATGACATAAAACTTAAGGATTAAACATGTTTTGTCATGAAGAATCAACCATAAGAATCGTTGCCCAAAAATCAACTAAGAAAGGGATCGGCACCGATCCCTCCACATGGGGGTTTGGGCCTAGGGACCCCTATGGTGAGCCCATATGGATAAGAAGGTCCAATAGCCGAAGTTTCAGAGAGGTTGGTGGTCGTCTTCCCTTATAAATACAACAGGCATAGCTTCAGAAAAGGGATCTTGATTTTGCTTCACCTCATCTTCTATCTAGGCTATACTCTGCCATTTTTATTCTTGAAAATTTTCCACCATAAATTTTTTGGACTGGACGTAGGACGGAGTTAGCTGAACCACCATAAATCCGTGTCTCTATTTACTTGCTTTCTGATTGTTTTATTTTCGTTCTTCATTCATTTCTCTTCATATTTCTATGATTGAATTGGATATTGGTGCTTTCACATAATTGGGTGTTGGTGGTCAATTTTGACGCCAACAATAGTCTTATGTATAATATTATATCAATTAAATCTTATTTAACTAATTAAATTAATTAACATTTCAATTATTTTAATATTTTTCAATTATAACATGTTGTAGTGAATATGTATACTATAACACTTATAGTTATACACATATATCTTTATATATACATATGTATTTCATTGTTTGTTAATTAACTATTAATTAATTAATTTATTTAACTAAACAATTCTTATTAAATATTTTTAATTTCAAAAATTCTTATATATATAGACGTGCATTGACCTAAATAATTCAAGTCAATGTAACATATGTCATAATATATCTTATATTTATTTATTTATTTAATTAACTATTTAGTTAATTAATTTATTTTTCTAATCTTGTTAATTTTTGTATTTTCAAATTTCACTTATTATATTTTCAAAACACCTTTTAAGAATTATATTATAAGATTTATAATATGATTCCTATTTTAAATTTAAAAGTTAAATCTAAAATTTTATTTTCAATTTAAAAACAATTTTGAAAACTAAGCCAAAACGTAATTCAAATTGCGCATTTTCTATTGAGGACAACATTTTGGGCTCACTTCCCCTTTAAGGCTAGGCTGATAGCCAGGTGGGACAGCGTTCTTGATTACCCAAACCCAACCTTAGACACTACTTTTCTAGTCACCCTACTGAATTGTAAGCTTGATTAGTTGACCCTAACATGACTAATTTAGGCTGCAAAAGCTATTGGCCTCTGATACCACTGTTGGAACTAGGCTAGCACATGGTAGGGTAAATAGGTGAATTTCAATTTTTAATTCCGTCGGATCTTAATGGACATATGAACTCCAAATTTGTTTAAATCATATCTAAATTTATTTTAAATAAAATCAATATTTTGGTCAATTTATGTTAAAGCTTTATTACGTTAGTGTTATGTACATAATATGTAGAATAATATGTGTATCATATATAGATATGTGTGCACGTGCACGTGCAACATAAATGGTATACATAGTTTGACAAGTCCGTATATAAGTGCTGGCATTTACACTACAATGGACTTGTTAGGCCCATTATATAAATGTGTGCCATTTAATCTGTGTGTATATATATGGGGGATGTTATTTAATCTATTAATTTTAAATATATATGTATATTTAGAAATATAGAAAATAGTAAAAAAATTATTTAAAATATATACACATGTAATTATATATATGCATATTGAATTAATATTTAAGAATTTTATAATATATATATTTATATATATAAATAATGAAAAATATACATATTTATATATATATACATTCAGCAAAAGTAATATATAATTTTTTTTAACTTGCAATTTGAAATTTTGGCCTTTTCATTTTGATTTTCATACGGAAATCATTGAATAAATAATTTATTTTAAAATGGAAAAACATATACAAAATTTTATTAAATACATATTTACATAGTATATATATTACATATATACACAAATATTGTAGTAGTTAGATTTTATATTTAAAATTAATTATATAAAAATATATATAAATATATACATAGTTTATAATATATATATATATATATATATTTGTGTTTGTGTATTTTAAAATTAAACTAGTTTAATAATATTAAATGTTTAAAGTTATTTTTAAGTTAACAAAAAATTAATTGCTGAATTATATATATACAATTATACACACACATATATACATACACAAACATTTTAACAAACATATATATAATCATATTCATCCAATGTTAATGGCACAAATATATGTGAATTCATGGTAATATGCATATAAATAAAAGCAACATAATGACATGATAAATACTATATACATATATATGTATATATGATATAAGTTGGATTAATACATCTTTAAATAGTAGATGAAACACCTTGAGATGTTGAATCCGTTCATTCCTTGAATCAATATCTAAACCTTCTGATATGGCTACCAATCAGAATGTAGCAACCATCGATCTTCATATTTGATTTGATTTGCGTATTTGGGAGATTGAAAATGATAAGGAAGGTTGGAGTAAGGGTCAGCCAAATCAGGCCTTAGGAGAAGCAAAAGAAAAGAAAAGTAAAGTAAAGCAGGGATTAGAGATGAATAAATACGCATAATCCCAAAGAGTGAAAAGGGGATCTATATCCACCTTTTGCTTTTACCAAATCACCTTTTTCAATTAAAATTCCACCCCACTTCTCCCTGATATGGCCGGTGACCCTAGGCTCCTATATGGTCCTCAAAACCGCTTCAATCTCGACTAATAACTTTTCATTTAAATCTAATTCAAATGCACATCGATATCGTATATCGATACGTATGTTTTAAAACTATTATATCAACATTATTTAATATTGATCAACCCAAATTAAATAAATTTTTATAATTAATATTTCATAAATATTAGACAATTTAATTAATTTACAATGATTATAATTAATTAAATCAGGCGGTAATAGGATTATTCAAAATTTCAGTTGTGTGACTCTTAGGTGTACATTCGATTAGAGATTAATATCAAACAATATGAATATTAACGTTCACATATCACTTAGCAGATGGTGTGACATTATGACCAAATTTATCAGTTACATAGCTTCAATATAATTAAATTTTACTTTATTTAAGAGAAACCCGGTAGTGACAATTATTTACTCCAATTCACTTCATCAAAACTATATCACATTAGGACCTATGGAATGTGGTAAGAATCAAAATTCCAATATCGTCCATATTCAACTTTATATTCCAATCATATTGTCCCTGGTTCAATAATTACACTTATTATTAACCAAACCATTTTTTGTTAGAGATTTTGACTTTGATTTGACTACAGTTGACCGTGATACTAACCTCATATAACCGAGAAGACGAATCCTTTCTTTAATAGTATTTCACTTCCAATACTTCCACTTAACTCAACCATAGTCGCCCGAAGGACGTCATGCCATGATTTAACTATAACCAAAGCAGAGCTTTCATAATGAAGATCAACAGTTTCTCCAGTCAAGGGAACTATGTAATATTGTCACATCGATATTTTTCTGTTTGATTTTAGTTATATTAACCAAAAAACTATCAAGTGAGTCGTTCCATAGTACCCTCAACAGTCATGAGTAATATACTGCCCAACATATGGAGAGCGTTGCATACTCTATTCTCAATAGATGCATCGATATCTAGTCTCGATACATCTTGACTAGAAATATTTAAAATTATGTGACTATTATATTATGATAAAATACTCATAATTACAACAATTGTAATTACTATCACTAAACATATCATTTATGGATTTTTATTAAATACACTTAAATTAAATGATTAATTACAACATATTATAACAAGAATATAACAGAAATAAAAACACCTTTATTTCGAATGAGATTTCATTACTGGGTAAATAATTTAATATAAATTATAGAATTGCCTCTAATGCATAACTCTAACTCTATCACTTTGGTCATGTTGTTTCTAAACAAGGTATTGCTATATGCCCTACAAAGGCTGTAGGGTTCAAGATTGGTACCAACCCAAGAATGCTTTGGATGTGAGGATTTCCTTGGATTGGCGGGATATTATAGTCGTTTTATTAAGGACTTCTCCAAAGTTGTAGCACCATTAACCAACTTGATGAAGAAGAATTGGAGCTTTGCTTGGGACATGAAGTGTAAGCACACATTCATGATTCTGAAGGAGAGGTTAACGAGTGCACTAGTGTTGGTCATTCCAGTTGGGAATGAAGAGTTGATGGTGTACATAGATGCCTATGGCACTAGACTAGGTGTGGTATTGATGTAAAGGGAAAAGGTTGTCTCATATGCCAGAATGAAACCGTATGCGAAAAATATCATACTTTTGATTTGGAGTTGGCAACGATGGTGTTCGCTTTGAAGAACAAGAGGCACTATTTATTAAGAGATAGGTTTGAGCTTTTCACCGGCTACAAATTGTTGAAGTATCTCTTCTCCCTAAAGGATCTCAACCTACATCAACTATGATGGCTAAAATTCTTAGCCTCCTTTGGTTTTGACATTTCTTATATGCTGCTAAGGGAAATGCAATCACTGATGCTTTGAGTAAAAGACATGTCAGTTTGGGGGTGAACTTCCTAAAGTAGGAGCAGCTTGAGTATTTTGCTGGCCTGACCTCAGACCTCGATGTGAGTTAGAGCCTAATGTGTTGGCTAGTTTGACTATTAGACTTACCTTGATTGAGCTGGTCGATTCCAGCCAGACATGTGATGCCCGATTAGTAGAGATCAGATTTAAAATTAAGAGTGGGGTTGGATCTGAAGAGATGAGGCAGTACAGACTTTATTGTGATAGCTAGCTTCGTAAGGATGAGAGATCGTTTGTACCCAAGATCGATGGGTTAAGGGATGAGGTGCTATGTGAGTGCCATCATTCGAGATTGACTATACATCGGGAAGGTAATAAAATATACCATGGTATAAGAAAGACATTTTTGTGAAGTGATAAAGAAGGATGTTGGGGCATTCACATCGAAGTGCGTGAATTGCCAGTTAGTAAAGGCAGAGCAAAAGAAGCATAATGGTGTGCTACAATCGCTAGAAGTTCCAGAGTGGAAGTGGGGACATGCGTAGATGGGCTTTATCAATGGAATGCCACAAATTAGAGAATGGTACGATATAATCTGGGTCATAGTATACAACAACCCGGTGTTTAGAAGTAATTAATTAAGATTAACAATGGTGATTTAATTAATTAAAATGGGATTTTTAATCATTTAATGGAAATGATTTTGGCATTGTTTGGTAATGATGGAATTTGATAAGTAAATGTTTATTGGGAAATTTATTTATTTTAAGGAAAAATATTATTTGTTAAAATGAAATGAACTATTTTGGAAATTTAATTATTTAAAAATTATGAAATATTAATATTAATAGTAAATGATATTAAATTATTTTGAAGTAATAATGATATTTTAAGATAGAAATGAATTATTTTAAGTAGCATCAAAAGTGATTGAATAATTTTATAAAGTTTAATACTATTAGTAAATGATATAGAAATATATTTCAAAGAAAAAGGAATATTATTTTATTTTAATAATGAGTTTTGGAAATTGATTTAATAAAAGGGTTTAAAATATAAATATCTGGTAATTAAATTAAAATAAGTTGAAATATGGAAATAATATTTTATAAAATCATACATGGAATAAATAATATTCATTTGGGTAATAAATAATTTTAAAGGCGAAAATTTAAGTTGAATTTAAAATAGTTTGTAAATGTAAAGAAGATATGTAAATGTCCATATGAAGCCCACTTTGCCCAAAGTTCTAATTCCTTGGCCCAAACCCATATGTGTACTTAGATTTCTCCTTAAATCTAGAAAACACTCTCTACTTTAGGAAATTAGTTAATGCAAGCTTCCTTTTCTGATATTTTCATTTTTCTACTTCATAAGTAATAATAAGGAAACCTCTTCCCTTAAGAAATTAAATTATAATCAAATATATCAACAAAAATTATTAAATCAAATCCTAAATAAAAGTATGTTTAACTCAACACCTCACTACATCACCATATAGAAAAAGCTTGCATCAATATATATAATTGGATATGTGGAAGAAATATAAGCAGGAGCTTATTAGATCATGATGAGTAGTTTTCTCATAAAATCTATGTTTAAAATAGTATAATTCAATATATATAATTGTTTAGATTTAAGTATGGATCAAATATGTTGTTGTTCCTTGTGTGTGCAACGAATTTTAGTAAGACAGAAGAGAAACAAAAGCAAAATGATTAATTATTGGGTGTGCTTGGCATATATCCCTCATATAGTTTGCAAATACACCAAACATCCCTCCGTTTTTTAAATAAGTTTTCAGTCTCTGTTTTTAAAATTGGACCATCTAAAAGACAAAAGTACCCTTCCGTTGTAATTTCTCTCTGCACTTCATCGTTTCTGCGAAAATAAATCGGTAAACAAAATCAAATCATAATTTAGTGAATAAACTGAAATCAAGGTGACTAAAAGATTGATTTAAAAGGAAAACAAAACCAAATACTCATTTTAATCAATCGAGAAGAATCTGAAATTAAATAATGGAAAGTATAATCAATTAGAACATAAAAATCAAACAGTAAAATTGAAATAGCAAAAGAAAACAATAATTTGTATGAAAATGAATTCATTCTTCACAAAATTAAAAAATTATAATATATTAGCAACAATTTAAGAATATTTGCAGCTAAAACTACAAATATTAATAATATTTGCAGTTTTTTCTGCAAATATTCTTAATATTTGCAATTTTTGTTACAAATACATAGAAAATTTGCAGTAAAAAGTTTGATTACTTGATAAAACACCCTTACAGCTCTAACATATATTATTACATGTTTTACTACAAAAATTGAACATATTTGCAGTATTGTAAGCAAAAATTCATAATATTTGCTGATTTTTATGCAGTTATTCAGAATAATTGCAACAATATCTGCAAATATTATTATATTTTATTTTTGCAAAAATACTGAACATATTTGCAGTATTATAAACAAATATTCTCTAATTTTGCAGATTTTTCTGCAATTATTAAGAATAATTATAGCCATAACTGCAATTATTCATAATATTTGCAGAAAAAAGTAAAAATATTCATAATATTTGCATTAGATTTTTTAATGCAAAAATTGACACTATTTGATGTTTTTTATGCAAGTATTCTCATTGTTTGCATATATTTCTTCAAATATTGAGAATACATGCAGAAATATTGCAAATATTGGAATATTTAAAGATTTTTATACATGTATTTTCACTAATTGCAGTTTTAATGCACATATTTGCAAGTATTCTTAGTAAATGCAGTTTTTATGCATGTATTCTTAATTGTGACGATAAAATTCATCTTCCTAATGCAATATATTGAAATTAACAATTTTAGAGAAAAATTCCTACAGAAATGCATATTTATATACAAAAATTTCCAATATTTGCTGACTTTTCTGCAATTGTTTTGAATATTTGCACCAATGTCTGCAAATATTCTTAAAAATTGCATACTTTTCAGTAGTTATTTTCTATTGTTATTCACAATTTTTGCACCAACTTCTACAATTATTGAGAATAATTGCATATTTTTCAGATATACATGCAAATTATTCAGAAGAATAGCAGACGTACATGCAATTATACATAATAATTGCATACATCTCTGCAATTATTTTGAATAATTGCATACAAAGATGAATACAAATGACTTTACGGGAATAATTGCTGATTTTTCAGCAAGTATATATTATGAATATTTGCTAAATTTTAAGTGAATAATTGCAGAGGAAAATTCCTAAATAAATGCATATTTATATGCAAATATTCTCAATATTTGCTGACTTTTTTGCAATTATTATGAAAACTTGCATCAATGTTTGCATATAATCTTAAAAATTGCTGATTTTCCTGCAACTATTAAAAATATTTGCAGGAAAAAACTGTATGAATGTTATTCTTGGTTAATATTTGCAGTATTTATGCACATAACTTCAAACATTAAACTGCAACCATTTCTCATTATCATTAATGAATTTAAACATCAAAACAACACCAACAATCCATAAAAAATAAATAACAATTCATATTTTTGTAAAGATTGATTCGTCTTCAAATAGTTGCAGTTTTTCATTAAAATCGAGAAATAAACACTTGTCTAAAGAAAACTCGGCTCAACTTTCAGTTTGATCAGAAGAAACTGAAGAAGAAGAAGAACCGCGGCTCCACTTTGAAGTGCAAGGGTAATTTAGGGAAAAATAGGCGGAAAACAAAAACAGGGACGTAGAAAGTATGTTTAGTTTTAGGGATGCGTGCCCAATATTCACTTAATTATTTGCTCAGGAATCATCGACTGGGGTGGGCTACACTGGTCGATCGATGAGCACCCTAGAAGCACAATTTTGTTTATTTCTACTATTTAGATTTAAATACTTATACAAATATATATAATTAGTTTAAATAATTTAAAAATAGAATTATTATACAGATTTAATATCTACTGAAATAATTTTTAGAAAAGATTAATTAAATTTGCCATTAAATATTATTTAAAGGATTTATTTAATGCGAAATTTGATTTATGGTATTAAATAATTATTTGAAATCTTATATAATTTCTAAAAATTTGGAAATGTTTTCCAATTAAATTTATAAGTGTTTTAAAGGGTATTATAAATTATAGGATTATGCATGAGTTTAGAAATTATGTTTTAATTCTTAATAAAGGAAATTTTGATTTAATACTTATATTTTCATTTAAATATTTTATTTACGTTTTGAAAATTATGAAATGATTTCTAAAACAATATTAAGAGATTTCTAGATTGAGTTATCAAGAATTGGATACAATGATGGGTTTGAACTGTAATTTATGGTTTGAAATAAAAAGGAATTATTTTGGAAGTTTATAAATAATTTCAAAGTAGAATTTAATTGTGAACTTATATAAGTTATATTTGATTTGTAAAGTGACTTTGGAAGTTTTATATATATATATATATAACAATTTGGAAATGAATCATAGAATTCAAATTTGTATTTGGGATTATACAAATAACATGAATGTATAATTTATTGTAAAATTGTTTTAAAGTTAATGTTATTAGAATATAATAATTGGTTTCAGAATTTTTACTACATTTTATAGATATAATCTTTTTTAATTTATATTTGAATATTTTGAGTGTTTTTGTTTCCGCGTACCAAGAAATATGAATAAACAGAGTTATACAACCATTTGATATGAGACTTTCGATAATATTTTTTCGGTTATTGTTTGGACTCATTATATAGAGTAATATATTGAGGAGATTCTAGATTGTAGGGAACTAGAGTAAACAGATTAGTAATACCATTTGGTATGGGACATTTGGTAGTACTTTTTTGGTTATGCTTATGACTCATGATATAGAATATATGATGGAGCAAGTGTGATTTATGAGCATTGGATAAACGGACTAGTAACACGCGATGGTATGAGACATCGTTGTGATATTTATTCGATTATTTTTTGCTTATGGATGACACTCATATGGGATAAGCATGATTTGGAGCTCTATGTGGTGAGCTAGGCTTTGTGCCTATTGTCATGTGTCCGCATACTTATATGGTTGTGTGTCTATTGCTTTGTATTGGGATATTTAGATGGATGTGTGCCAACCAATATAAAGATAAGTAGTATTTGTTTGTTTATTACCATCCAACTTCCTTTATGATGCAGAAGTGAACCAGATTTAAGCCAGTATCCACCCTGCAACCTAATTGCGGGGTCGTGCCCCAAATCCATGATACCATATATTTATAGTTGTATGCTATCGCTATGTGCGTTTTCCTCCGTGTCTCCAAAGCCAGCATTCTATTACGATAGATGCATGTACTGGGTCATGATCGAGTTAAGACTTCGCGTTGACAAGCACATCGGTGGGTCTTTTCACTATACCGATGGGAGGTAATTGAAGACTATAGGAGCCATGTTAGATGAACACATGTGTTCCTCCTAGAGCAAGAAGACGTGATGTCAGTCTCCCATGTTGTTCCGATATGTGGTAGATAAACACTTATTACTTATAATGATGAGCTATGATTATTCCTAGGACTATGTCTGGTGTACAATCAATCACTATATCCTACATCTTTATGATTGATGGGCAGACGGCCTATCCCTTTCTAGTAGATGGCCAATTCTTTATTGGTTGAATATACAGATGTTATAATTTATATCTTTTTAAGTTTGACGGGCCTCGTAATGTTATTTTATATTTATTTCGGGAATTATTGCATGCTAGCCCAATCCTTCTTGTTGATTTCTATGATTTGATGATAATATTTTATTATTTGAGATTTGTTATTCCGCCTTTTGGCAAGGCCGTGACACCAAGAACTTGACTAGAAACCAATGACAGTTCGTCTTGGAGATCGGTTATACGCAGGCTCACTATGGATATCGACGAAATTTTTCTGAGTCCAGATCGAGCTAAAATTGATATGACACGACAAGCAAAGCTATGAGAGCCAATGTTCCGAATTTCAAGTCAATCGGGGTTCATAAGCTCAAGATATTGATCGATCACGGTTGAGAAATCCAAACTTGCATCGATCATAACTCGAGATCTACAAACCCAAATGCCACCAAATTTTAACAGGAGCTTCAATATGACCTGAAGAATGTTCTTGCTAAATTTCGACTCGATCGGAGCAAGTCTTGACCGAGTCGAAATTCGTTCGTATCGATCGCGGATGAAAAAACTCCAACTTGCATCGATCATATCTCGAGATCTACAAGTCCAAATGATATGAAATTTTCACAGCAGCTTAAGTACAACATGAAGAATGTTCCTGCCAAATTTCGACTCGATCGGAGCAAGTCTTGACCGAGTCAAAATTCGTTCGTATCGCTCGCGGATGGATAAACTCCAACTTGCATCGATCATATCTCGAGATCTACAAGTCCAAATGCTATGTAATTTTCACAGCAGCTTAAGTACAACATGAAGAATGTTCCTGCCAAATTTTGACTCGATCGGAGCAAGTCTTGACTGAGTCGAAATTCGTTCGTATCGCTCGCGGATGGAAAAACTCCAACTTGCATCGATCATATCTCGAGATCTACAAGTCCAAATGCTATGAAATTTTCACAAAAACTTATGTACAACATTAAGAATGTCCACGCCAAATTTCGACTCCATCGGACACAATCTTGATCGATACGAAATCCGTTCGTATCGATCACGGATCGGGCCGAAACTTCACGGGCTTGGGCGCGCGGGCCTGGTCACGTGCCAGAGAGGGTCTCCCGAGATCTGAGCGAAATACCAGCCTCCTACACCTATAAATAGAGCCCCAAAGCCAGCAGAAAAGGGGTTCTTCTTCCTCTTTGAGATCTCGAACGCCCAGACTCCGCCAAATCCAGATCTGAACTCCATAAGCTGCTGTCAACAACGAAATTCACTGCTGCATATCATAATTATCTGTTGTAATTCATTGAATTCACTTGTAATCTTCAAAGAAAGATCAATAAAGCTATCAACTTCATAGTGGACGTAGGCGATACGCCGAACCACTCTAAATTCTAGTGTCTCCTTGCATTTTGATTATTCTCATTTCTGGAATTTGGAGTTTTTGTTAGATAATCCTCATTTTCCATTTAATTTCTTCACTTTATCTCTTCAAAAACTTTCGAAGAGTGTTGTGCCCAATTTT
Organism: Allium fistulosum; assembly: GCA_030737815.1. Classification (NCBI taxonomy): domain Eukaryota; kingdom Viridiplantae; phylum Streptophyta; class Magnoliopsida; order Asparagales; family Amaryllidaceae; genus Allium; species Allium fistulosum. Next base: position 372,510,606 of record CM060908.1, read on the forward strand.
GGTACAAACACTTTGGTGCTTTCACTAAGAAAAACCTTGCTTTTCTCCTGCTCTGTGGATCTACTACCGTAGTTGGATTGCAAAAATCTAAGGAGGAGATCTAGATCTGTCGTCAAGTGGTTCCATCTATTCTATTCACATTGCTCCAGATCTAAGAGGAACTGCATTCATCAATCATTTCGTATCCATATTTTCGTATCCATGAAAATATGGTAATTTTCATATCCATGTTTTCGTATCCAGAAAATATGGGGTTTTTCGTATCCATATTTTCATATCCATGAAAATATGGTGGTTTTCGTATCCATGTTTTCGTATCCAAAAAATATGGTCATTTTCGAATCCATCATTTCGTATCCAGAAAATATGGTCATTTTCAAATCCATCATTTCGTATCCAGAGAATATGGTCATTTTCAAATCCATTATTTCGTATCCAAAAAATATGGTCATTTTCATATCCATGAAAATATGGTGTTTTTCGTATCCATGTTTTCGTATCCAGAAAATATGGTCATTTTTCGTATCCATATTTTCGTATCCATGAAAATATTGTATTTTTCGTATCCATGTTTTCGTATCGAGAAAATATGTCAAAGTTCATATCGATCAAGAGTGCTCTGTTCGTATCGATATGCTTCGCATCACTCTGTTCGTATCGATCTGCTTCGCATTGCTCTGATCGTATCGATCGCCACTTTCCTATTCGTATCGATCAAGAGTGCTCTGTTCGACTCGCTTCACAGCCATCAGAAGTGACCATTTCGACTCGCTTCACAACCATCAGAAGTGACCATTTCGACTCGCTTCGCAACCATCAAAAGTGACTGCTTCGACTCGCTCCGCTTTGCCTCCATCAGAAGCCAACTTCGAGTCGCTTCACAGCCATCAGAAGTGACCATTTCGACTCGCTTCACAGCCATCAGAAGTGACCATTTCGACTCGCTTCACAACCATCAGAAGTGACCATTTCGACTCGCTTCGCAACCATCAGAAGTGACTGCTTCGACTCACTTCGCTTTGCCTCCATCAGAAGCCAACTTCGACTCGCTCACTTTGACTCGCTTCACAGCCATCAGAAGCGACCATTTCGACTCGCTTCACAACCATCAGAAGTGACCATTTCGACTCGCTTCACAACCATCTGAAGTGACTGCTTCGACTCGCTCCGCTTCGCCTCCATCAGAAGCCAACTTCGACTCGCTTCACAGCCATCAGAAGTGACCATTTCGACTCGCTTCGCAACCATCAGAAGTGACTCCTTCGACTCCATTGGCGAAGCCACTGTTCGACTTGCTCCGCTTCGCATTCATCAGAGAGCCTCTGTTCGACTCGATCGCCTGTGCTCTGTTCATATCGATCGCAACTGCTCCAATTCGTATCGATACTCACACGCTGTTCATATCGATCCATCTGCGTCCAATTCGTATCGATCCATCTGCACCCGCATAGTGAGTTCAATCACCAATTTAGTGAAGGAACATTCCATCCGTGCTTCTAATTGTTCCATGACTGAACAAGACATAGGAGATCACAACAACAAATGTTGAGTTGGAATCAAGGAATGGGTAAAGAAATACTACTCAACCGTACTCCCAGAGGCTGGAGAACCTAGCTAATATGCCAAGAACTGGAGTTGATTAATATATCATGCTTTTAAGGTGGAATCCTTGGCCAGTGTTACAAGACCCCTTGGCAATAAAATGGACCTGATCATAATGTCGATTGGAGAATCCTTCCCAGTCGAGACCTATCCGTTAAAACCATCCTACATGCAGAACTTCCAATGAAAATTCAACATGTTAACTATGTCGGTTTACTGTGGAAATACGACCCCCGACACTACCTTATGAAGTGTGAATGACGCGTGGAATTCTCCAAGGGTGATGAGTGCCATCAAATGCAGATGTCTTCCCTTATTTCTCAGAGAAGATGGTCAATCACGGTTAGACATACCAGTTATACTTCTCATATTGTTGAAGTGAATGAAGAAGCTAGCAGCCAACGAATTTATCCAAAGCCCGTAGCCAGTTGCTGCCAATACCCATAAATGAATTGATCACCAACGCTTATTTCCACACTTTAACAAGAGAACTGGTGGACCGCCGCCGACAACTACACCAACATGTCTAGGCCAATTTTGAGTTAATGAATCAGGTGAAGGTTCAACATAGCAAGATAAGGAGGGGACCTGCTCCATACTCTAGATCGGAAAACTCCTCTTCTCTAAATGGATACCGTTAACGCCAACGCCATAAGGCTGCTCCGGGAAGGATAGCTCCGACAATATGTGCAAGCCCCAAAAAATGAAGGACCGAGAACATCCGACCCCTATCGATCAAGGACATTGATCAAATTGAATCATTTGCATTAGACTTCCAACTGAGAAGGGCTGGACTGAAGTGCAATAGCGGACATACGATGCTGCCTCACTTATCAATGAGATTTGATCTGATCTCTTTTGAATTATTTCTAATTCAATTTCATTTACGTTGCGAAATCGGACCTACTTGAATTAAACTACTTGCAAATGATGCAGGTAACAGAGTACTTAAGATTTGGCGCAAAACAACCTCCGCGGACTATGATCAAATCATCGAGGTATCATCATGACGAGCATGATTCAACCACTCATCGGCTACTATGTGCACTTGACTTGGGGCAAGGCATCAAAGCGGAAGAGACCGACAAGGTCAAGACTCTAGTACAAAGTAGATGCAACCGACCATCCACTCATCCGCCTATGCAATTTAATTGGAGATCTAGGAAAGACTTGGGGTGATATATCCCAACAATATACTCTCCATCTCGTACTTGAAGCTCGCCAAAATACTTACACTTCTTCTGATGCCCGATAAAATTGGAATCACACCAAGGGTGGACGCAACGTCACCATCCATGCATCCAATCCTACATTAGACACTTAGGGTTATTTGAGAACACATGTTTAAAGTGGATATGATTTGACCGTTCACTTCCCAGTTTGCGTCTGTGATTCGGCAAAACAATCATGCCTTAAACCGACTTCATCAGGGGCCAACCCTCAATTTAAAGTCATCAACGACTAACTGCCTACTCGCTAACCGTCATGAGCTATCATTTCAACTCTCTTCCTTAGCTTGATCGAAAGAATGCAAAGTATAAATTGGACGTGACTCGACTGTCTGCTCTCCAATTCTTGCACCCGACTTAAGGGAAAATACACAACTTAGAGTGGAGGTAGTTCGACCATCCCTTCCTATGCTCGAGCACAAAGCTTGCCAGAACACTAATCTTACTCCTTAGGCTTAGCAAAAGTGGAATCCAAACGAACATGGACGTGATCCAACCGTCCATAAACTAAATCTCATCCTTCGTTGAGGGGCCTATAAGTGGAAGTTAATCGGGATCCCACCGATCACTCGCTAAGTGAAACCCCAAGCTCAGGGACAAGCCATCAGACTGCGGCAAAAAGGGATTGATACACGACAATCCTCTAACTAACTCTGGCTCCTAAAGTGTGAGCTGGAGTATAAACTTACGGACATGGGATCGAGGAGGATGGATCCGTCCATCTAACGACTTCGCCCGTGTTCAACCTAAACCCGAGGAGGATGGATCAGTACATCTAACGACCTCGCCTTCCATATTTACAAGCTCGAGGAGGATGGATCCATTCATCTAACGACTCCGCTTGCCTACTCAGGGTGGATATGATACAACCGTCCACGTACCTGATCAACTAACTCTAGATTCCCAGAGTGCGAACTGGAGTATAAACATAACTCCGGATTCCCAGAGTGCGAAACGGAGTATAAACATCAACTCCGAACTTCCAAAGTGCGAGTCGGAGTATAAACGTTAACTCCAGATTCCCAGAGTGCGAACTAGAGTATAAACATCAACTTCGGATTCCCAGAGTGCGAAACGGAGTATAAACATCAACTCCGAACTCCCAGAGTGCGAGTCGGAGTATAAACATCAACTCCAGATTCCCAGAGTGCGAAACGGAGTATAAACATCAACTCCGAACTCCCAGAGTGCGAGTCGGAGTATAAACATCAACCCCAGATTCCCAGAGTGTGAAACGGAGTATAAACATCAACTCCGAACTCCCAGAGTGCGAGTCGGAGTATAAACATCAACTCCAGGTTCCCAGAGTGCAAACTGGAGTATAAACATCAACCAACTCCGAACTCCCAGAGTACGAGTCAGAGTATAAACATCAACTCCAGATTCCCAGAGTGCGAACTGGAGTATAAACATCAACTAACTCCAGATTCCCAGAGTGCGAACTGGAGTATAAACATCAACTAACTCCAGATTCCCAGAGTGCGAACTGGAGTATAAACATAAACTAACTCTAAGTCCCCAGAGTGTGGACTGGAGTATAAACACCAACTTGGTGCGAATGACCACCCATCAACTTACTTCGGTCCCGAGAGCGCAGGCTAGAGTATAAACACCAAATGGGTGTGACTAATAACCCATCAACCAACTCCAGTCCTCAAAGCATGGTTTTTAATATGAATACCAAAAGGGGTGTGATTCGACTATCCATCTATCGGCTATGGTTCCTCATCAAGTTCTGTAATACAAAAAGTGGATGTGGTTCGACCGTCTGCTTTCCAATCTTCCCCTGACACGGGGACACACTTAACACACAAAGTTGGATGCGATCAGACCATCCAGCACTAAGCGGGCGTGACCCAACCGTCCATGCATAACCTCTTGTCCCCGGCACGGGACCCATAACATAATTTTATAGGGATGTTTTCCAACCCCACAAGACAAAATTTCTTCCTTGATTCGACTGGGAGACGCAGATTCGCAAAACGAACCTAGCTGAATGTCCTATTCTAAATGGATGCGACTACCCGTTCTACTGCAAATGAATTTGGCACAACCGTTCATCCGCTAACTCTCCCCTATGATCCAACGGGCTGTTCTTGCAACATGGACGGATGTGACCTAACCATCTGCCAATCGATTCCTTCCTACAGTTCAGTGGGAGAAGCATCAAATTAAAGTTGTTGTAATGTGACCGACCACACTTCGACTTTCGCCATTGACTAGTGCTAGAGGGATTAATTGAGGAAAATGCAGTCCGACCATTTTCTACTAAAACTCTTAGCCCCCAGAGTGTGGACATGGGTGTAAACATCAAATAGGTGTGATGAATGGCCCTTCAACTGACTATGATCCCCAAAGTGTGGCTACAAGAATAGACAAACGAATGAATGTGATTCGACCATTCATTCACCAACTCTGACCTAGACTCGACATGAGCAATATAAACTCACTACAGGTGCAATTAGGCCATCCACGAACTAACTCTTCTAACTCAAGACTGGAGGTAGAAGTACAAATCACCGAAAGAAGAGAAAGGCGACTCGCTACATCTCCAGCTTAGCGTCCTCTACAACTTAAGGCAACGACTACAAGGAGACCCTAATGCTAACCAATCAGAATGATGCCCAAAGTTCTGGGCAACCAATTATATCGTACCGCCGGATCGACGGGCAATATCAATCTGCACCTTTCACATCGTACCATTGAATCGATAGTCAATTTCGGTCCTCTTCGTCTACAAGTCGATGTGACCCGAACTCCATCAAATACCTTCGACCAACAGAGCATGGATAGAAGAATAAACCACGAATGGGTGTGACTTGACCATTCGTCCTCCGTTACCTTCCTTCGATCCGTCAGGAAGAGCATGAGACCAGATGAGCATGACATGACCGCATTCAAGCTAACTTTATCCCTAAATCTGACAGGAGAACGTAAATCGAAATGGACATGGTTGATCACCCAACTCCAAATGAATGCAACGCGACCATTCATTCATTGACTCTTACCATGATCCGACTAAATGAGCAATTCAAAAAAAGTGCAACCTAAACATCTGCACACTGATTCTTACCCTGGATTCAACAAGGGAAGCATCAATCCTGCATTGGATCTGACTGGACGATTCACTCTTCAGTTTTTTCCCAAAGTATGGCGACATAAGTAGTGAAGTGAATGTCATTGACCGTCCAGAATCTAGCTTATGTCCGAATGTCGGCAAAGTAACAATGTATTCTGCCAATAGGAAAGAACTAGAACATAATACAAGATAGGCACGACTCAGCCTTCCATCGGTTAACTCGATCCTATGGTTCAATGGGATAGAATACAAAATTAAAGCGGGCATTATCTACCCTGCCACTTATCGAGATATTCCCCAGACTTGGGGGCACGAACAAGAAGATAAGATTAATATGATTCAACCATTCATTAGTCAACCCTGGTTCTTAAAGCTTGAACTACAGTATAGACACAGCTAGGACGAGACTAGACCGTCCGCGTAATGCATCCGCCAACCCGAGACTGGGGGCAAAAGAGTAATTATCCGAGAGTTGACTATGACAATTTGAACCTATGACTCATGCCTGATATTCATAATAACTCAAGGTTATGACTGAAAGGATGCCTAGAGATAAAATCATCAGATCAATACCCGAACTCATGGTCGATTGATCATCATTCCAACCCTTACAATGAGCAACGGATCGCGAGTACATTGAATGAAAAGCGCATCATTCAGAAACACAAGTGAATTCAATCTCAAAGCTGGAACCAGCTATGTAGCAGCGTGCAGTACAAGGCTAAGTTCTACTGATCCTTTGATTCAACATCCTTATAAGCCTGATCATTTACCATTGCAAATAAACACATGAGGCGCCTACAACCCATCACGAGTATTGTAGATCAGATCACAACTCTACGCAATTATGAAGAAAGAGTCAATTGTTTTACTTTAGGTGAATCTTGATGTGTTCGCTTGGACTCGACCTCATATATATATATATATATATATATATATATATATATGGACTCTCGCTAGCCATGAAGAACCCTTCATTAAATGTCTACCCAAGGCATGTCTCGGTGAACAAAAATGATGCGACATGGATCCGGAGAGATCTGTTGCACTTAAAGAGAAGGCGAATCTGCTCAAAACCTGTGGGTTTATCCATGATGCCCTCCAACCAAAATGAGTATCCAATCCTTTACTTATAAGAAAAACAAACAGGGAGTGGAGGACATACGTCAACTACTCAGATTTGCATGGGGTATGACAAAGCACAGCTTTCCACTTCCAGTGATCAACCAACTGATGGACCCGACCATCAGACATGAATTACTCACATCCATGGATGCAAACTCCAGATACAATCAGATACTGAAGCATGTCCCAGACCAGGAATACAACTGTTTCGCTACTAACCTGGTCCTATAGTGCTATGCTGCAATCTATAGATTCAAACTTAAGGATACTTATGCTACTTACAAAAGGACGATTAACAGATCATTCAAAAATTAGATCGACCGATCGATAAAGGTAGATGTGGTTAATATGCTCGTGAGATCATGACTATCAAACAACCACATCGATGACTTGGCAGAGATATTCAGTGCTCTCTAGAAAATGTAGGATCAAACTCAATCCTTCGAAATGCTCTTTCACCGTTACATCAGAAAGATTCTTTGTTTTCATCATCAATTCTCATGGAATCAAGACTAATTTCTAGAAAATTCTGACAATTAGAGACACCCATGTACCGAGGACAACCAAGCAGCTCTGATAGATCGCTTAAAGAGACCTCCCATTTTACCTAAACTTTTGGATCGCGAAGATTTATACATCAATTGGGCCATTTCAACACACGCCATAAGCGTCGCAATGCTATGTGAAAAGAAACGAATCCAAAGACCCGTATATGATGAAGGCTGGCTATTGGCAAGCTCACCCCGTTAACATCCATATCGACCAACCGTTACGATAGGTCCAATAGAAACCTTAGATGTCTGAAAAGTTACTCAAATGGAGTATCAAGCTAAACCAATTTGATATCACTTATCTCCCTCGGAGAGCTCTCCATGGTCAAACATTAGCATACTTCATATCTGAATTCACTACATCGTACGATTATCCAAAGAACAGTGGAGAACCGTCCAACCGATGGAGAACGTACACCGATGGAACTTCCAATAATCGGCTTTCTAACATCGAAGTTGCGTTAATGACTCCTGAGGAACGAACGATCTGCCACGCCCTGAAACTCAACTTCCCTGCAACAAATAACGAAGCTGAGTATGAAGCCTTAGCGCTCAAACTTGCAAGAAAACTAGGAGTGGAAACTTTACATGTCTTATGTGATTACTGGTTAGTAGTACGCCAGGTCAGGGAAGATTATCTGACTAGGGGGCAACGTCTTGCTCCTTATCTCAACCGGGACCAAAAGCTACTAGCCGACTTCGACTATTACACCACTACACAAATCCTCAGAGAACTAAACGAAAAGGCCGAATCAATCGCCAAGCTAGCCAGTTCTGGGGATGCATGACAAATAGACTTTGTCCCAGTTGAAATGCTTATTATTCTAGGCATTGACATATGAAGATCAACTAGATCTTGGAGATGGATCTAGAAAAGGAGTCATGGATGACTCCTATCGAAGATTATCCATAATCGGGGATTCTTCTTGAATGAAGGAAAGAGAAATGGCAAATCCTCTGTGAAGCCTCACTGCATGATTACGTCTAGATCGTTCAACTCCGTCGACACAAAGCATTACTCCTGTATCCACCAATCCGAGACCCAATATGACGTATCCATCGATACGAAGCATACATTCCAACATCTCAGATCGATCCAGGAGAGGATCAATACAAAGGAAGGACTCAAAACAACCATCGAACGTTGTTACAACTCAAATTTCACATCGATCCAGGAGAGGATCGTTACGAAACTCGATAAAAAAAAACTTGACAACGACCCATGAACGTGCAAACGTTGACGGGAGTCAGGTTAACATACATACACGTATGACGGACTAATATTCAATTTTCAAAATTTACAGGAATTGAATGCTCACCTGATGACAATTACAACAGCGAACAACAAATCGCTAGCACTCGACACTCAGTTACAACAATGCACTACATAATCATTGGCAGTCAACAAATCAACATTTATATTACTGGAAATCAATCGAAGGTTACATCTTTTGACGAAAAGATAGCAACTACTCAACGAATCAGATAGAACTTTTTCAGAATGAAGGATGCAGCATTTCAAAGCACGTCATGTTCACATAAGACGTACTTTGGGGGGCAAATGTTATCCCGCCTTTTGGCAAGGCCGTGACACTAAGAACTTGACTAGAAACCAATGACAGTTCATCTTGGAGATCGGTTATACGCAGGCTCACTATGGATATCGACAAAATTTTTCTAAGTCTAGATCGAGCTAAAATTGATATGACATGACAACCAAAGCTATGAGAGCCAACGTTCCGAATTTCAAGTCAATCGGAGTTCATATGCTCAAGATATTGATCGATCACGGTTGAGAAATCCAAACTTGCATCGATCATAACTCGAGATCTACAAACCCAAATGCCACCAAATTTTAACAGGAGCTTCAATATGACCTGAAGAATCTTCCTGCCAAATTTCGACTCGATCGAAGCAAGTCTTGACCGAGTCGAAATTCGTTCGTATCGATCGCGGATGAAAAAACTCCAACTTGCATCGATCATATCTCGAGATCTACAAGTCCAAATGCTATGAAATTTTCATAGCAGCTTAAGTACAACATGAAGAACGTTCCTGCCAAATTTCGACTCGATCGGAGCAAGTCTTGACCGAGTTGAAATTCGTTCGTATCGCTCGCGGATGGAAAAACTCCAACTTGCATCGATCATATCTCGAGATTTACAAGTTCAAATACTATGAAATTTTCACAGCAGCTTAAGTACAACATGAAGATGTTCCTGCCAAATTTTGACTCGATCAGAGCAAGTCTTGACCGAGTCGAAATTCGTTCGTATCGCTCGCGGATGGAAAAACTCCAACTTGCATCGATCATATCTCGAGATCTACAAGTCCAAATGCTATGAAATTTTCACAGCAGCTTAAGTACAACATGAAGAATGTTCCTACCAAATTTTGACTCGATCGAAGCAAGTTTTGACCGAGTCGAAATTCGTTCGTATCGCTCGAGGATGGAAAAACTCCAACTTGCATCGATCATATCTCGAGATCTACAAGTCCAAATGCTATGAAAGTTTCACAGAAGCTTATATACAACATTAAGAATGTCCACGCCAAATTTCGACTCCATCGGACGCAATCTTGATTGATACGAAATCCGTTCGTATCGATCATGGATCGGGCCGAAACTTCACGGGCTTGGGCGCGCGGGCCTGGTCACGTGCCAGAGAGGGTCTCCCGAGATCTGAGCAAAATACCAGCCTCCTACACCTATAAATAGAGCCCCAAAGCCAACAGAAAAGGGGTTCTTCTTCCTCTTTGAGATCTCGAACACCCAGACTCCGCCAGATCCAGATCTAAACTCCATAAGCTGCTCCCCACAACGAAATTCACTGCTGCATATCATAATTATCTGTTGTAATTCATTGAATTCACTTGTAATCTTCAAAGAAAGATCAATAAAGCTATCAACTTCATAGTGGACGTAGGCGATATGCCGAACCACTCTAAATTCTTGTGTCTCCTTGCATTTTGATTATTCTCATTTCTGAAATTTGGAGTTTTTGTTAGATAATCCTCATTTTTCATTTAATTTCTTCACTTTATCTCTTCAAAAACTTCCGAAGAGTGTTTTGCCCAATTTTGGTACAAACAAGATTGAGAGATATACTTGGATATTACTGTATGCTAGCCTAATTATACTTGATGATATCCCCTGTATTAGTGATTTATAGCTTTTGATGATGATTCTGAATATGGATGATTTACCCATTTGTCATCAATTCTATAATATCCTATTTGATGTGATTTTATATGGATGATGATATCTTTATGCATAGTTTTGTGATACTCGACATTTTGTGGTACTATGGGAATTTTTTTGATATTATAATTATATGCTATGCATACATTATTATTTATATGCATTGACATTTTCATTTAGACATAGTTTGAGCCTTATGTTATTATAATACACAGGTCAGTCTTCAGGTTTAGGGAAGAAGAGACCGGCTTTTGTTTTTTGGGCATATTGGAAACTTTATATTTAGGATTTGATATATATATATATATATATATATATATATTATTTGAGTGACATGGCTTTATTGTTTGTATGCCATTATGTTGTATATTATATAAACAAATTAAATATTATTTGAGATAGTGGACATTTGAGATGTTTTGTATTCATAATATTTCTTATATATTTCATATTATATCTTGTCGCTGCAATACTAACTCTATGTTCTCTATCGCTTATTTAATATTGTACATTGTTCTATCCTAGAAATGCACATGTTTATTTCTTTGTGTCGATAACGAGTACGGATAGGTGAGTTAGTTATTCGATTTCTAAAATACGTACCGGTGTTAGCCTAGGGGAATATTTACGTGCGACAATCGAATATCGCCTCATTTTCCGTATTATCTGAGAGTATTACCTAGTAACACTCTTGGATAGTATGGGCATAGAGATGGGGTGTTTCTGTTGGTATCAAAGTAGGTTCAGAACAATACACTGTGTATACAAGACACAAGCCATGGCTTTAGTTAAGTTTTGGAGTCCTTGTCCCCATTGGTGGGTTGGCTAGTTACCTTATAATTAGGGATAGTATAAGTGTGTGTGTGTGTGTGTATAAGATGATTATTGGGATAATCATTAGGGGATGTACTTGATATTTTTATATATAATTTATTCACTTCTAGTTCTTTTGAGTATAAAATATAAATGATTTTAGTCAAACCAGTGTTATCGGTTTTGGTATAGAATATTGGACCTCTGGTGGCTTAGAATTCAATAATTATATTTTGATTGGTTATTAACCACAGTGCACGACGAAAGTTGATGAATTGTTTCCACTGAGCGCATTGATTGTTTATTTATTATGTATGCTTGATTGATTTAAGTTCGTTAGTATTGAATTTGTAATTATTGTTAAGAATAGTATTGATTAGGAATCATTACGTGAAGATTAGAAACCTACTAAAACTTGATATTAGAAAGTTGCGGGGTCTTCAGTAGTGAAGTTGCCGCTAGGTAAATTGTGAACTATAGTTTTGTATAAGATAATATATTATTTATAAATATTAATTAGAATTATGAAATGAATATAATTTTGGTGTTTACTTGTTATTACAAATGAATATGTATGATGTTGTTTGCTATTGTGTGATGTTTGAAATTAATATAAGTGATCTATTATTTTGACGTATATTAGGAAAGTACTAGTAAATATTTTAATGTGAGTATACGTATATACAAAGCATTGACAATCTTCTATATTATATATGTATATGTATATGTATATGTATATATATATGTGTGTGTGTGTGTGTATATATATTACACGGTAATTTGTGAAACTTAGTAAATTTTTTCACATAAGTAAGCAAATGTTCTGGTTAGAAATCTTTTTGATAAATTATTTTTATAAAGATGGCATTCGATTAAGTTTTATTATAAATAAATAAGTATTTTATAAGTAAGATTTTATTAAGGTATATGTATAAAATGTATACGGAATTTTTGAAGTAAAACCTGTATTAGTGTGTCCCATTGAGTTCTTTAAGAATTCTAGCAGATGCATCTGGTTAATGTTATCGATAGGGATTCCTAAGCCTTAGAACAAGGCAAATGGACACAACAATTTATAAAGACTTTAGTATTTTGAGAAGTTAGATGGTTTTGTGAAGATTTCAGTGTTGTGAAAAGATTAGAATGTTTTGTAAGGACTAAATAATTTTTATAATATTAAAAACAATATCTTGGACAGTAATAATATTTTGGAAGGTATTTTAAACTATATTTTGAAAAGAAATTGGTGCTTTGAAATAAGATATAAGTGATGATACTAAGTTTTGAAATTATTAGTGATTAATGTTAGTAAAACTTTTGTGATGAGAAATTATTAATTATTATTTTTATATAGTAACGAGATATTTAAAATGATGAAGATATTAAAGTGATATAACACATTTTTGTCTAGGTATTTTGATTTATGAAAATGTAAAATATTCTAGAAAAAAAATCATTTTTTGAATTTGATATTTTGGGATTAAGGGATAGTTTTAGAAAGGAAGTGAGTAATATTTTATTGATAAATGTTAGTAAAGGTTATATTAAATGATATAATACATGTTATACAATAAATGGGCTTGTAAGTCAATATGAAAGGAAACTTTGGAAATGTATTTGAATTAAGTTCGTTAGAATAAATATTTTAATGAAAAGAAAAAAATTACTTTTGTTTATGTACATTACTAATTGCTAAAAGATAGAATTTGTTAGATTTTTATTTCTAAGTAGTTTGGAAGGAAATTAAAAGTTGAATAGTGATTAGATTTTAACGATTTTTTTCATTTAAATGGAAAATAAATTTTTATGAAATAGATTTTTGTGATAAAATATTTTAAAGATGAAAGGCTATTTATATAAGAGAGAAATCTCTTTTGTTTTGTGAGTATTTCTAATTACGAGTAGATTTGATTTTGCAATTTTGGATTTTAAGGAAGACGTGTAGTTTTAGCCTAAAGTGTTAAATTATATAAAGTTGTTTGATTTCTAAACATACGGAATGTATTTATGTGAGCTAGTTTTCAAAATTATAAATAAGAGTAGTTTTTTAATCGATATTAGTATGTTTGAAAGAAATGTTTTGAGAAGTATTTATATTAGATTGTGAAATGAAAACTTTAGAGAAAACTATATGGAAAGGGGTTTAACTTTAGTTGCAATATTTTAATATTTAGTTGAAAAAATTCCAACTTTTGGAAAGTATTTAAAATTATTTATGAATGAGAATTCTGAGAAAAGTACTCGGAAAGCAAATTATTTATGATAAAGAATTTTGTTATTATATATAAGTAATTTTTGATTTTAGTAAACGTATTTCTAAATAGAATAGGATTTATAGTGTATCATTTGTCAGTATCTTTGAAAGTTAATTGATAAGTTAAGTATTTTGGGATTCTAAAGATAATTGAGATATTATTATTTGTAAATATAAGAGAATTTTTGTATGAATAAATGAGATAATTCTATATTTTTTGGGTGTTGTGAATTTACTGAATTTCTTCGTGTCATTGAGATTATTCTAAAGCATCCCAGAATTATCAACATATATGGAATGCATTTCTAATTATTGTGTAAATATAGATATCTTTCAAATGAGTTCACTTAAGACTCAAAGTCCATAGTTATAGTAAATGGGCAAGGAAGATGTATTTGAGTTATATGTTGAGCCACAGATAAAAGGTTTAATCATTGATTTTGCCCTACTCTATTTGATAATGCGTCAACGCAGATATCTATTCATGCTGACTCGTTATAGTAAAGATAAAGTACTATGTATTATGTAATTCGTATTAATGGTTGTTTGTTTTGTATTTTAATATAACTACAGATGGTGCAGTTAAGCTAAGAATTAGTTATAGATTTTCTCTGAGAAGGAATTGCGGGGATGCAATTTTGTTAAGAGGGGAAGTTTATAACAACCCGGTGTTGAGAATCAATTAATTAAGATTAAAAACGGTGATTTAATTAATTAAAATAGAATATTTTAATGATTTAATGGAAATGATTTTGGCATTGTTTGGTAATGATGGAATTTGACAAGTAAATGTTTATGGGGAAATTTACTTATTTTAAGTAAAAATATTATTTTGTTAAAATGAAATGAACTACTTTGGGAATTTGAATGTTTTAAAGTCGTGAATTATTAATAAATGATGAATTAAATTATTTTGAAGTAATAATGATATTTTAAGATAGAAATGACTTTTTAAGTAACATCAAAAGTGATTGAATAATTTTATAAAGTTTAATATTATTAGTATATTTCAAAGAAAAAAGAATATTATTTTATTTTAATAAGGAGTTTGGAAAATTGATTTAATAAATGGGTTTAAAATATAAATATGTGGTAATTAAATTAAAATAAAATAAAATATGGAAATATTATTTTGTAAAATTATATAAGGAATAAACAATATTGATCTGAGTAAGAAATAATTTTAAAAGTGGCAATCGAAGTTGAATTAAAAATGGTTATGTAAATGTAAAAATGAGGAGAATATTATGTAAATATCCATATGAAGCCCACTTAGTCCAATGTTCTAATTCCTTAGCCCAAACCCATATTTGTACTTAGATTTATCCTTAAGTCTGGAAAACACTCTCTGCTTAGGAAATTACTTCACACAAACCTCATCTTCTTATATTTTTATTTTCTACTTTATAAGCAATAATCAGGAAACCTTTTCCCTTGAGAAATTAAATTAAAATCAAATAAATCATTATAAATTCCTAAATCAAATCCCAAATCAAAGTATGTTTATCTCAATACCCCACTACACCACCATATATGAAGAAGCCTGCAAATTTATCATGCTCTGGTGCTTTAGAAATTGGGTGTGTAGAAGAAATAGAAGAAGGAAGCTTATTAGATCAAGGTGAGTAGTCTTACTCACAAAATCTATGTTTAAAACTGTATAATTTGACATACATGATTTTTTTGATTAAATATGGAAGAAATATGTTGTTGTTCTTTGTGTGTGCATCGAATTTTAGCAAGATGGAGGAGAACTGGAAGCAAAATGATCAATTATTTGCTCCAGGAATCAGCGACTAAGGTGGGTTACACTGCTTGACGGCCTATTGATCGACCACTAGCAGTTGATCAAGGAGCACCCTAGAACCACAATTTTGTTTATTTATACTATTTAGATTTTTATTAAATAATTATATAAACATATATGGTTAGTTTACATGATTTAATATAAAATTATGATACGGATTTTATCTGTCGAAGTAATTTCTAGAAAATATTATTTAAATTTTCTATTAAATATTGTTAAAAGGATTTATTTAATGAGAAATTTGATTGATGGTATTAAATAATGATTTAAAATCTTATATAATTTCTAAAACTTAAGAAATTTTTTCCAATTAGTATTATATTATAAGTGTTTTAAAGAGTATTACATAAATTTTGAGGTTATACATGTGTTACAATTTATATTTTAATTCCTAATGAAGAAAATTTGGATATGATACTTATATTTACATTTAAATATATTTTTTCTTTTTATAAAATTATGAAATGATTTCTAAACACTATTAAGAGATTTCTAAATAGAGTTATTGAGAATTTGGATATATAATGATAGGTGTGAATTATATTTTATGGTTTGAAATAGAAAGGAATTATTTTTGAAGTTTATAAATTTGTGCCAAAGTAGAATTTAATTATAGAGTTATATAAGTTATATTTTATTTGTAAAGTGACTTTGGAATTATATATGTGTATATATATAATGATTCGGAAATTGATTATAGAATTAAAATATGTATTTGGGATTACACAAATAACATGACTGTATTATTTATTGTAAAAATGTTTTAAAGTTATTTTTATTGGAATATAATAATTAATTTGGAAGTTTTATTACATTTTATAAATATAATCTCTTTTCTAATTTATATTTGAATGTTTCGTTACTATGTAATGAGGAGTCTGAATAAACAGAGTTATAACACCTTATGGTATGAGACTTTCGGTAATATTTCTCCGATTATTCTTTGGACTCGTTATATAGAATAATATATTAAGGAGATTCTAGATTGTGAAGAATTTTAGTAAACGGATTAGTAATACCATTTGTTATAGGACATTAGGTAATACTTTTCTGGCTACACTTATAACTCATGATATAGAATATACGATTTAGTGAGTGTGATTTGTGAGCAGTGGATAAATGGACTAGTAACACACGGTGGTATAGAACGCCGTTGTGATATTTATTCGATTATTCTTTGCTGATGGATGAGACTCATATGGGGATAAGCATGATGTGGAGCTCTCTCTGGTGAGCTAGGCTTCATGTCCATTGTTATGTGTCAGCATATTTATAAGGATGTATTCCTATTGTCATGTGTTAGCATATTTAGATGGCTGTGTGCCGACCAATATATATATATATATATATATATATATATATATATAGACACATACACAAGTAGTATTTGTTTGTCTATCACCATCCAATTTCATTTATGATGTGGGAGAGAACCAGATTAAGCCGGTATCCACCCAGGTGGCTAGATTGTAGGGTTGAGCCTGGAATCCGTGACACAATTATATTTAAATTGCTATGTGATATCGCTACGTGTGTTCGCCCCTGTTTCACCTAGGCTAGCAGTTGATAACCATAGTGACATGTGCCAGGTCATGTCTGATTTTAGTCCTCGCATTAACAAGCAAACCAGTGGAGAATGTCACGATATAAGCTGGAGGTAACCGAAGACTATAGGAGTTGTGTCAAACAAACACACGTGTGGCTCTTGGAGCAAGCATATGTACTGTCAATCTTCCGTCCGGTTCTGATGTGTGATAGATAGACGCGTATTACATACAAAGATGAGTTGTGATTATACCTGAGACAATGTCTAATGTATTGTCAATCCCCGTATCCTACAAAGGGATGAGCATTTCTCAGTTCAAATCGAATACACTGATTGAATCGAATATGTTCAGTTATTATGGACTGGTTTACATAGTTGATTGGGTGGTTTTGATTTTTAGTTTGATATTATTTTGGTTTTCGGTTGGTTTCGGTTTTTAATAGTCAAAAACCAGACCGATCGATTAGACCGAATAAGAGATAAATATGTTTTGTGTTATATTACAATATTTATTACTTTATTAATGTGTATTATGTTGTTAACCTTATTCTCAGTTTTTTTATACTGGGAACGAAGCGATTTGTAAGAAGCAAAGAGTCATCTCTTTTACCAATTTAAGCAACATTAATATATTGGCAGGTGGACCATTCATAATTACCATCCATAATTAATTATATATTATTATCAACGCGATCTATGCTCTCTCTTCCTCTCACTCAAATCAAAAAACATGTTCCACTCTTCTTCTCTGTTAAAAGAAAGAACTACCTCAAATTCTCAACTAAACCATTAACATCTTCCAAATAATCAAATTCGCTAGTTAGATCTAAACCAAAAAGGTTAAATTCTTTAGTTATCATCTATCTTCAGTTCCTAAGTAAGTGAGTCTCTTCTACTAAATTGTAAAATTTATATTTATTTCATTACTATAGAAATGTATGAAACTAATGCAAATAATATAAGCTTATTAGAATAAACATATTTTAGAATGTAGTCCTGTTAATATTAATAGGGTGTGAGCCAAAAAAATTTGCTGCAAAAACAAACCCATGGTTTAGCTTATGTTGCTTTTCCCTAAATTGAATATAAAGTATTATGCTATAAGCCTATGAATTGATTTTTAACCTTTTCTGATTCTTATTTGTATGGAAGACATTCAATTGTAGTTGAATTTTTTGTTTTGGATGAAGTTTCTTCAAAGCTAATTTGTATTCTGAAAAAAAACAATATATGTACTAATAATATGAAATCTGATTGAAATATAGCTATAAGATTTCATTGTAGTATTCATAGTTAAGATGAATATACATAACAAAATTTGCTATAAAATATATAAAATTTTGTAATATGTTGACGTTTATCAAATGCAAATTTATGTAATGTGAATGCTATTTTACCAGGGTTAACCTTATCACATGTGAGCACAAAAACTTTCATCTTCCGAAACAATGATAAATCGAATATCAACCATAGCTCTAACTATAACTCTAGCTGTGCAAGCTGTGTGTTCTTTGTACTTTACCTTTTTTAGTTATTTGATTGGTCGGTGCTGTAATGTCAAACTTCTTATGAAGGTTAATCTATATAGCTATTACATAAACATATTATTATTGTTTAAATTTTTTTACAATATTCTGCTCTCTAAATTATTAGTTTTATCTTGTGTTATTTAGAGCAATCCAGAGGGCACATGCACAAAAAAGCAAAAGATAATGGAAATAACCAAGTAAAGGTATAGTAAAAAGAAAGAAAGGAAAGAAGAGATCATAAGTTTAGGATAATTTCAATTTATGTCAAAATGAAGATGGTAACTTTAAATCTCGATGCGGATATTGTAAAAAAGAGTACCATTCTAATACTAGTAGAAATGGTACATTAAGCTTGAAAACTCATATGACTTTATGCAAGGAGTTTCCATATAATAAGGACACTAAGAAAGCAAAAATTAATTTTAAAGTTGGAGAAAATGGTAAGCATATTGTTTTAAGTACATGGAAATTCGATGCAAACTAAGTTAGAAAATTACTGTCATACTTTATCATTTTGGATGAGCTTCCATTTAAAATAGTTGAAGGAGTAGGATTTAAATATTTTCTATCTAAAGCATTTGGACCTTAGTTTCATTGTCCATCTAAGTTTACCATTCAAAGGGATTGTTATGAGATCTATCTAGAAGAAAATGCTAAACTAAAATCAATTTTTCATAACTCTAGTTTCATGTTTTGTCTCACTACCGACACATGGACATCAATATACAGAATTAACTACATGTGTTTAACTTCTCACTGGATTGATGATGGTTGGATACTATGAAAATGAGTGTTAAATTTTTGCCTAATATCAAGTCATAGAGGTGAAGATTTGGGTAAAGCAATAGAAAATTGTTTGATGGATTGGGGTATTGATAAACTATTTTCAGTTACAGTTGATAATGCTAGCTCAAATGATGTCATAGTTAGTTACTTGAAACATAGCTCTAATAATTCAAAAGGAACCATGTTAGATGGTAAATATTTACACATCCAATGTATTGCCCACATTATTAACCTAGTCGTCATAAATGATGGCTTAAGAGAAAATGGAGAATCAATATCAGGCAGATGAGATGCAGTTAGATATGTCAGACAAACACCTTTTAGATTTGATTTTTTTTTAAATGCATTTCACTTGGGAAAATAGAATTTAAAAATTGACTATGATTAGATATCCCTACTAGGTGGAATTCCACATATTCAATTCTTAATGCACCACAACAATATGAAAAAGCTTTTGAGAGATTTGACATTGAAGATCGATTTTCTAGAAGTAAGTAAGAAAAGGAAGGAGGGGTTCCCATAGAAATAGATTGGGATGATGCTAGAAAATTATATGTGTTTCTAAAAAATATTGAGCTTACTTTACCCGTACCTTGTTCATCATATAACTAGCAATTGTCATTTACATGAAATAAGTAAAGTTTTTGAATGTTTACAGAAGTTACAAAAAATAAATGATCAAAATCTAGAGTGCATGGCTAGAAAAATAAAAGAGAAGTATGATAAATATTGGGATAGTTAGAAGAAAATAAATATGCTAACTTATATTACTGTTGTCCTTGATCTTGTTGTTAATTGTGTTTTTATCCAAGCAGAAATTAACTGGAGTTAGAACGTTAAGATGAAGACGAAATGACTTGAAATCTTGGAGGTTGACTTCGATAGGGCATAGAAATAACACAGAGAAGTTTCAACAAAAATGGAGCAAGGGTGAGAAGTCGGTGCTGACATCATCATGTCGGTGATGACTTCACATGCTTCCATATTTCTCCCTTAAACTTTGCACGAGCTCTTCTTTTCCTATTTTATGTGTGCCCGAGAAATATCAAAGGATTCTGATCAACCCGTTAACAAAATTGAACAGCTAGTAGTTAGAATGACAGAATAAATCAAGTAATGAAGGAAGAACTGCCACCAATATCAACTATCTACATAAGACAACAACTTGGGACATCTTGAAATCAAGTAGCATGAAGGATGCAAGAGAGATCAACCCACCTAGGTAGAACCACAGATGTCAGCAGCGACTTGAGAAGTTGGTACTGACATGTGGTGTTAACCAAGATCGGTTCATGACTTCAGGCACTACCTCGGGCTTTCTTCTAGGCTCTGCTTCAACTCTCTGTTTGGACCAATATGAAAGCTGCTCCTATAAATAAAAACCATAGAGAAACCAAGAAAAGGGTTGGATTCTGCAATCACTATACAGGAATATGTCTCTTCTTCAACTCTTTCCTCTACACCATAGTCACCAAGGCTACTAGGATTTAGAACTTGTCTAGCCCTTGGACGGTGCTTTCAAATACTAATCTTGGGTGTTAATCAATTTTTTGAATTAACATTTTGGTCCTTTTACTGGGAACATCATAACCCAGGCTTAGATCTAGCTTGTATTTTAGGTTAGAGGAGATACAGCATTTAAATCCAGGGAGTTTTCTTTGAAGATTGATAAGCTTGTCGTCGAGGATCAATGGCACGTAGAAAACAAAAATCCACTTCTGGAAGATCAATAGGTGCAATAGTCGACGGTGTTGATGCAAACCCCCAACAAACTGAAGTATACAATGCTAACAATCATTGAATAGAGGTAAATGTTGGGAACCTAGAACTAGGTGCTTCCACTCAATAGGAGGTTGTAACTAGAGTAGAGCTTAACCAGATGGTTAATCAACTTATCCAGAAGATGGTTGATAGTCAAAATGCTCTTATGGACAAGATTGATGGTTTGCTAGTGCTACAACCACCAACTGCCCTAAGAACTGGGCCAGGAACTACAGAGGCTATGGAAAAGGAGGAATCCTCCATCTTAAGCTTGAATAGGAGGGATGGTAAGCAAAAGCAAAAGGAGATGGTTGTTGGAGCTACTGGACTTGTTATTGAAGGTAATGGAAGTACCCCTCCCGACGGAGGATAACCTGCTCCAAACTCTAACCTTGGAGTGAAGGCTCCACAAGGAAATATTACAATGCTTATCTCTATTCTAAAGATGACATGCAACTTTATGCTAAAGGACTGGAATTAAATGCTGACATAGGCATGAGCAGGTAAAATGTCAGAAAGGAAGTTCAAACTACCACTATAAGGCCAACCGTGTGCCAATGGAATTCTGCAGGAGTGGTTCTCTTGTAGAATGGAGAACTTAGGAGAATGGAGAACCTAAGCTTCAATTGTAAAACCAAGGCTGTTTGTGGAGTCAAACGCTTGGCGTAGCCCCTGACAGTTGACCTATGGACCACCAGACTAGTGAGGCATTCCTTGCGGACATGGTTCAAGCGCTTGATGGAAGAAAGTAAAGGCAGGAAGGACGATTATTGGGGTTTTGCACCAAGCCGAACTCTGTTTACTGAAAACACTCTATGGAAGAGCATCCCCAGAAGTTTAATATGCCCACTATGCCATTTTACAACAAGACGATGGAGCCCAAACAACACTTGTACAAGTACAGTTGACATATGGATGGAGCTAGAGCAACGAATGTTGTCCACTGCATATGTTTCCCTACCTTCTTGGAAGGTGTTGCTTCTATGTGGTTTACCAGACTCCGACCAAGATCCATTTCTACCTTTAATTAGTTGGCAAAGGAATTCTTGGAACAGTTCGAACTTCACATGCCACAGCCAAAAGATGTGATGTCTCTATCTTGCCTTTTCCAGGGACCAAATGAGTCACTAAAAAACCTTTATGTATGCGAGACCTGAAGTGAGCAATCCCAATGAAGATATGGTATTCATGGCTTTAGTCCGAGCTATCTATTTGAACTCAGACTTTGGAAGATGGGTTAAGATGAAACAACGAACCATCATGAAGGAGTTTAACCGAAAGGTAAGTTAGTATCTAAGATTAGAAGACGCAAACGCATTAGAGGGCAAGACCGCCAATGTGCAATTAGAGGAAATAGTTCAGAGCAATGTAGCGGTCAACCAGGATGGAAAGAATTTTGGAGCCACGATAGGAAACGTAAGGAAAGATCGAAATCAGAAAAGAAAGAACCAGAACACTGGTAAGCATGACGGAAATGGAAAGCGAATCAGGAACCTAAGACCAGAAGAGCATACGCCATTGAATGATAGCTTGGAGAACATCTACCTTGCGACTCAGGGATTTTAGCGATACAAAAAGTCTCCCAGGAAGGAAGAATCTAAACAACAAAAGTAATAAGTAAAGTTCTGCCACCTCCATGAGACTCACGGGCATAACACAAATGAATGTCGGCATTTGAAGGACTTAATCGAGGAACTAATAAGCAATAATGGGCTCCAATAGTACGTGAAGAAATCGCAAAACTATGACCAACTAGCTGGACCCCAAGTTCCGAGCAATCAAGGAAATCAGGCTAAGCCCAATGGAGAAGGAACTCGTCGGACTGATCAGAGACTCCTCATAAGTACCATTTCTAGAGGACCTCACCCGACATGGAAGAGTTGGGTTGAGATTGAGTGATATGCCAGCTCACCAAAGCATGATCCTAAGGAAACTTGTTACGTGATTGGGAATGGAACTCTGGCCAAACAACAGAAAACAATCATAGATGATATTATATTTTGGAGTCAGGATACTAAAGGAATGGAGGCACCAATTCTCGAATTGATGGTGGTAACCATCGAAATCAGATCGGTAGTTTTGTGTCGAGTATTGGTTGATAGTGGAAGCTCAGTCAACATCTTGTATCAACATACGTTTGATCAAATGAAGATAAGCATCAAATATGTGACTGCATGCTGAATTAGGATTCATGGCTTCAAAGGAGAACCGAGAGGTTGGGATGATTGACTTACCTATAGAGCTCAGAAAAGGAGAACGAAGGGTTGGTCCTTATCCAAACCTTCGTGATAGTCGATGAAATGTCTGTTTACAATGCTTTCTTGGGCCGATCGGCCCTTGCTAATTTCATAATAGCTTTGGCTCCCTAATGCCTTACCATGAAGTTCCCAATGAAGAGTGGGGTTAGAGTAGTGAGGGGAGTCTAAAGTGCTGCGATAGAATGCTACATTGCTGAACCACATGAATCTAAGTGTCGTAAGAAAGGTAAGAATGTGGAGAAGTCTCTCCACATTCGTGAATCGCAAGCATAGCAATTATAGAACAACCCCTAGCTCAGGGACCATAGCTGCTTTGACAAGGCTTTGGACCCTAGGAAGAAGAGTTCAGGGGAAGAGTGGGTAACACCGGCAGAGTTCATGGTTGGTGTCCCTGTCAACATGGATGACCCGACTCGGGTCTTGAAGATAGGTTCACGACTTGGAGTTAAAATGCAAAACAAACCGATAAAATTTCTTCGCACCAATTTAGATGTGTTCGCTTAGACGCATTCTGATATGTGTGGGGTATCACTGGAGATAGCGTGTCATGCACTTAATATTGATCCTAAATTCACACCAGTAAGGCAAAAAAGGCCTAGTTAGAGTCTAGAGCGATCCGCTGCATTGAAGGAAGAAGTGGATAAGCTATTGACCAACGGCTTTATCTGCAATGCAACATATCCTGAATAGGTGTCAAACCCTGTGCTAGTCAAGAAATAGAATGGGAAGTGGTGGACTTATGCCGATTACTCAGATTTGAACAAAGCTTGCCCTAAGGATAGCTTTCCACTACTTAGAATCAATCAGCTAGTTGACGGAACCACAGTACATGAACTGCATTCATTTATGGATGCCTAATCAGGATAAAATCAGATTATCATGCACGAGCTCGATCAAATGAACATCAACTTCATCGCTGACTTGGGATTGTATTGTTATTGTGTGATGTCATTCGGCATAAAGAATGCTAGTGCTACTTACCAAAGATTGGTGAATGCGATGCTTAAGAATCAGAACGGACGGACGATGGAGGTATATGTGGACGACATGCTTATGAAGTCATGAGTATCTAGAAACCATCTGGATAATCTGTTGGAAATGTTTGAAATCTTTGGAAGTACAGGATGAAATTGAACCCCGTGAAGTGCTCGTTCGGTGTTTCGTCAGGAAAATTTCTCGGGTTCATAGTAAACGCGAGAGGCATCGAAGCTAATCCCGAGCAGATAGTTGCATTACGGAATGTCATGGCCCTCTTAACAAAGAAGGAATTGTAGAGCTTGAATGGGAAGATCACAACATTAAGTCGATTCATTTCCAAAGTGAAAAACAAGTGTATGTCATTCTTCAATGCACTGAAGGAAGGTAAGAAGAACTTCGAGTGGAATCAGGATTGTCAAACGGGCTTCGAAGGACTACTATGACACATGGATTCTCCATAGGTCCTATCCAAGCTAGTGGAAGGAGAAGACTTGTTCATCTACTAGACAGTGCCCCATCATGCTCTAAATGCAGCGCTTGTGAAGTCAGAATTCAATGACCCGTCTACTACATCAGCAAACACTTCACTGGAGCTGAACGAAACTATCCAAAGTTGGAAGATTTGGCATATTGCTTACTGATAGCATCGAGGAAGTTACGAGCGTACTTTCAACCTCAACTAATTAAAATGTTGATGTATCAAATTTTGAAACAGATACTTCATCGACCTGAGACTTCAGGGTGACTTCTGAAGTCGAATATTGAATTAAGCCAGTATGACGTGACTTATCATCCTCAAAGGGAAATTAATGGATAGCCGTTGGCTAGTTTCATCGTGGAATTCACCATTCGGGATGGCAAAGAGCAGGAGCCAACGAAAGTGGTATCACGATGGAAGCTGTTTGTTGATGGTGCATCAAATGAATTTTACTTGGGAGCGGGAATTGTGCTTGAAACTCCCATAGGATTATCGATCTGCTATGCCATACGATCAGAGTTCCCTACTACTAACAACGAACAGGAGTATGAGGCAATGATAGCAGGACTGAAAATTTTAAAGGAACTAGGAATAAAAGCTGTGCATATCTACAACGACTCTCAACTAGTCATTTGTCAGGTAAAGAGGGAATATTAAGCTAAATGGGAAAATCTCGCTCCCTACTTGTCAAAAGCATGGGAACTGCTCAACGACATTGAACACTACATGATAACCCATATTCCTAAGGAACAGAACATGAAGGCCGATAACTTAGCCAAGCTGGCCAGTTTCGAAGATGCACAATCAATAGGATCGGTTCCAATTGAAGTGTTAACTGCTCCAAGCATAGATCAGATGGATGTAGATTGGGTTCTGGAGACCACAGAAGAGAAAGAATCATGGATGACGACAATCAAGAATGATTTGCTCAAAGGAATACTCAACCAAAATCGAAATGAACAAAAGAAGCTCCTTCGAAAAATGGCATGGTTCGTGCTACAAGATGGAGTGCTGTACATGAGAGGTTTTTCCGCACCCTACTAAGGTGTGTAACAAAAGGTGACGCCAAGAAGGTTCTGATGGAAGTCCACAAAGGAACCTGCGGTAACCATATTAGGGGCAGCCATTGGCAAAGAAGGTTCTACGTTACAGATATACCATGCCCACAATCAACCGAGATGCAGTAGACTACACCAAGCATTGTGATCGGTACCAGAAATTGTCAAAGATCCCGAGAACCCCATCCTCAGAACTTACACAAATGGTCGTCCATCGGCCATTTGCGATCTGCGGAATCAATTTAATTGGAGTACTACAAATA
The DNA here is from genome assembly GCA_030737815.1 of Allium fistulosum. Lineage (NCBI taxonomy): Eukaryota > Viridiplantae > Streptophyta > Magnoliopsida > Asparagales > Amaryllidaceae > Allium > Allium fistulosum. Next base: position 372,536,925 of record CM060908.1, read on the forward strand.
GCAAAAGGAGGAGCCATATATGTTATCGTTGCAGTTGATTATTTTACCAAATGGGCTGAAGCAGAACTGCTCACCACCATTACCACTACAAAAGTAATTAACTTTGTAACGAAAAACATTATTTGTAGGTTTGGAGTACCATAGAAAATCAACATGGACAATGGAACTCAATTCGTAAGTGATGAATTCAAGGACTTCCCCAAGCGTTATCAGATCAAGAAGATTTTTTCCATCGTAGCGCACCCGTTGGAAAACGGATAGGTAGAAGCAGTAAACAAAATTATCAAATCCATCATCAAGAAGCGACTAGCGAAAGCTAAAGGAAACTGGATAGATGAACTTCCACTTCCATTATGGGCTTATAGAACAACACATAAATCTACGATCGGGCACTCATCGTTTTCCTTGGCATATGGTTCAGAAGCAATGATCCCAGTGGAACTAGAAGTCCCCTCTTATCGGAGACGACACTTCAATCGAAATGAAAATGAGTAGCTTCTGCTCAAGTCACTTAACCAGATCGATGAGAAGTGAGAGGAACCAGTACTAAAGAAAACTTCTCATTAGAAGAGGGTAGCGCGACACTTCAACACCAAAATTCGCAATAGCACCTTCGAAGTAGGAGATCTCGTCCTGAAATGGATCTTCTAGGGTATGGGAGCGCTTGATCCAAAGTAGGAAGGACGCTACGTTATCGGCCAGAAACTTGGAGGTGGAACTTTCAAGCTGACAATTGTCGACATAATTCTGATTCCTTTTGCCTGGAACAACGATTCACTGCAACACTACTTTATTTAATACTAATATATGTATTTCCTATTTTCACAAATAAGCCACCAAGGGACATTGGGACATTGTAAATATGAAAGACTTGCCTTTATTTTCATCATATTAATAGAAATTTCGCTTCTTGAACCAATGGAATCGTGTTCATGTAAGAAAACCACCAAGTCGATGGTAAAATCGACTCAAACCGCTGGATCAACGGGGAAAATCGATCACTGCCTTCGAAGAAATGGTGTTGCTCCGGCAGCGTCGAGAAGGCCCAAATCTTCATGCACATCCAAAAGCCACACTACGCTACTTGAATCAATGGAACTATGTTCAAGCACGCTCCATTCCTTCGCTGCTTGAACCGATGGAACTATGTTCAGGTACACTCCATTCATTCACTGCTTGAACTGATGGAACTGGGTTCATGTACGCTCCATTCATTCGTTGCTTGAACCGATGGAACTATGACCAAGTACGCTCCGTTCATTCGCTGCTTGAACTGGCAGAACTATGTTCAAGTAAACTCCATTCCTCCGCTGCTTGAACCGAAGGAACCGTGTTCAAGTACGAACCATTTCTTCATTGCTCAAGCCGATGGTACCATGCTCTTGCAAGCAAACTCCAGTGCGCCACCCGTTAGCTGCACGTGGTTGCTCGTACTAATGGAATAGCATTTTAGTACACAATCCACATACACCGAGAGCTCATCTATATTTCCTAAATACCGACATTGCTTCGGCAACGTCAAGAAATTTCCTATCATAGTATTAGTCGAAGTTAGCATTGCTTTGGAAATATCATAAAAGACCAAACCGCCAGAACGATGGCAGCATCAGAATAAAAAAGTGCTTGGACTGTTCGAAAGTTTTTAGAGATAGAGACTAATAAGCGAACATGATCTCAACTCTGGACTTGGAGGAATTCTGTCAAGGAACAGAATGCGTGCAATTGAGCAACAAATCACAGGTTCCCGAAGATGGGAGTCTACTGCACAACCCGTACTAGGGGAAACCAAATGAGTTGCCCAGAACAAGAAGCCTCTAATCAAATTGCTTGAACCCTAAGTTTGGAGTAACCGGCTTTTTGGAGTAGGAGCATACATACACCAACATACAGCATTGACAAGCTAAGCCAAGATACACTACAGTTCTGTTATGTCGAACAAAGAATTTTGGCAACCAGGCAGAACTAGGCAAAGTAGTGTACAAAAATCACTACAAATTTCACTGTTTACATGCACAAAGTTGTGGTAAATGCACATATCACACAGTATAGCAGTATATAATACAGAAATTGCAAGATAGGCAATTATATCATATGCACACACATCGATATATAAATAGGCAACGATATGTAAAGTATAGGGAAAGTACATGGGAAAGATTGCAATGGAAATGCCAATCTTACAATTTCCAGTATCATTCTTTGTACAATTCAAACAGCAGGGGCCGTACCCACATAATATCAGCATGTTTGGACACATACCAAAAGGATCGCATGTACTCCACTCTAACAACGCTCGAGTGCACCATCACCTCTTCTCGCCCTTGCTATCTTTGCTTAGGCAGGTTGGGATCTTCTTCCTGCTATCCTTATTATTAGTCCCTTCTTCTGTAGCGGGGCCAAACCCCTCAAACCTCTGATAGTTACGCTTCCCTCCTTTGATATTCGTAACTTGATAGTGGTTGGAGTCTTACGCTTTACCTCCTGCTTTTCCTTCTTCAGTTGAAGCCCTTTTTTACCTGTTCCCGCCTCTCCGCCATCATTGTCTTGTTTGTTGGCTCCAAATCATCAGTGACAACTACATCTTCGTACACGGATACAGACATGTCCTCCAGATTCTGTAGTGCTTCTATCTGCTTGGAATCAGGTCCATGCCCAGACCTAGAGAAGGGAACCATACCGAAAGAAACTGTAGAGATTGGAAGCAGTAAAGAGAGGGCAGGGTTCGTGAGCTCTGAGTAGCTGGGGCCAGTGAAGGAAGAGTTGGATGATCTACAATTTGGGAAACACGATTGTATAATTTAGTAAAATATTTTAGAGTGAATTGAAGCGCCTGGAACACTGGGGAGACGAGGGAAATACCCGATCTAGGAGTTTGAGTTTGTTCATGAACTACAACTTCAAAGTTTCCTCCACCAGTCCCCATCTCGGAGGGTCACATGATAGCTGGAGAAAGGTGTGGCTCACCAAAGGCTTTAGAAGATAGATGAACATGAGTAGCACCGAAAACAGTAGTTGTGGGTACCGGAACGGCTACCGTTCGCTCTTGGAAAGTAGGATCAAGTGGTTCACACTGACCCAAAGAGCTTAGGCCAGCAAAAGCCTTGGCAACAGCATCCTTCTCTCTCTTCTCAAAGAATCTGTCTACCAATGGCCTGGAAGTCTATATCTTCAGAGTTAAGGTAGGCAGCCATTAGTATCTTCTTGGAGCACATATCCCTGGCCTTTCCAATTCTAACCAGCACTTCCTCCCAGACCATAGCAAGGGCCCGAGGATAATCATCACCAAGCCATTTCAGGTTTCTCCTGTTCGTCACATTGCAAGTATAAAGGTAAAGCATGATAGCGTCTATCTGGCCTATCACCTCATCATATACTATTCGAAGCTTCGGAAGCTCCGAACGTGTGACCAGTTGGTCGATCTCTTTCGTAGTTTGCCACCTACAACTTCTTCTTTCTCCTTAACCAACCGTGCATTTTCCTCGCTGAGTCAGGTAAGTTCAATGGCCTTTTCGGTGATGGCAGTAGCTTGACTAGCAAAGGTTTGATCCGAAGATTTAATAGTGTTCTCTACAACGGTGATCTACTATATAAGTTTGTTGGATTCTCTATGAGCGTCCTTAAGCTGATCTTTAACCATGATAAGCACTCTTTCGTGAGCCCAGTTCGCCTCGGTCAATAACTTATCGCTGGCACCCTTTCCCTCTAAGGCTGCATCCCTCTCAAATTTCAGCTTGGCTATTTCAGTATCGCGATCCTTGATCACTTTATCATGATCTGCCCTTTCAGCCTTAAATAAGAGAATTTCTTAATAATTGATATGATTCAATCCAAGAGGGCCTTCATGAGATGTTTCTAATCAAACCCAGTTTCTAAGTCCTCGTAGACTGTCTCAAGGTTACATAAGGAAGTGGTTTTGTTGGTGGGCTTGATGTCCTTATCAAACATAACACCCTTTAAGAATAAATGCGGGTAGGCAGCCTAGAGCATGGGTGGGCCAGGTGGGAGTACAAACTTCTCCTTTTGGCTAGAAGAACCGGGGGTAGCTACATTAGTTATGGCTCAGGATAAAAGGGACTTCCTGTAGTGCGGCTGTCTGAACTTCGGTGAGAGGGGAGCAATGGGTAATGAAGCCTCGTGGCATTCACGAGAGTTTCTCTGGCGCTTATGTACATCGCTAGGAGTACTACTCTCATCGTCCCCTTTTCTTTTCTCTCCCCTCTAGAACTCTCTCTCCAAGTGGAGAGCCTCTTCCTCCTTTCTCTTCCTCCTTTCCTCATCCATTTCGTGATAAGAGCAATGGGGAGGATATAAAGTTTGATCCTTGTATGAGCCAGATTTTTGATGAAGTTGGTGTTACAGTCCACGACCCAAGGAACTTGAAACAAAAGGGAAAGCAAAGTTAAAAGTTTAGATAGGAAAGTTGATTCGATGCAAAAATGCATGTCTACATCCCTAAAGTGATGTATGTTGTGGTGATGACCCCTTATGTACTCTACCAACCGTATCGGCATGGTTTAAGGGTTAGAGTCTTTCCACCTTCTCTCATAAAAGCACTTGAAGAGATATCAATTTGCAAGACAATCTCATCCAACATCTCGCTAATCGAGATATCCCCAAATTCATTCACATAAATGGAAACATCTCTTAGAAACTTAGAAGTTGATGTATCTCCAATGGGAGTTGTAGCAGCTTGACCTCCAATAGATTGTGGAGTTTCAATAGCGGTTTGCCCTTAAGCAGGGGAGATCGGAAGCTCGGGCCTGAGTGCTTCAGTGTCAACAGATCCATAGAAGGAGTGTTAGGAAGGCTCGGGCTTACCCCAACGATTCATCGAAGGATTCATATTCTTCTTCCTTAGTGATGTGAAAGTCACTGTCGTCGTCATCTGAGATCTCCTCCTCTTTAGCCACTATTGGTTATTTCCCATCTTTCCTTTTAATTGGCTCGTCTTCCACTAGAATTGTGGGCATTCTAGAACCATCGCCCTCGTGACCAGGGATATCATCTTGCATGGGCTTGTCAGCCCTTGTCTCAACTGCCTCTTCCTCATCACCTCTCATGGGCTCGTCAGCTTCTGCATCAGTGGTTCCTTCCCCGTGTTCCTCATCGAAAGCACCTTCCTTTTCTTCTTCTTGAGTATCCTCATCAGAACTGCGAGAAAGGACATTAGAACGAGTACGAGACCTAGAATTGCTTCGCATCGAAGTTTTAGTATCAGCTATTTTTGTCGACGCGAGTAATCCATATTCTTGTAAGTTCTTGTTCGTCAAAAGGAACTGGACGGAATGGTGGCTCATTCTAATGGCTTTCAAGTCTTTGATCATCCTCTTGTGCTTCGATCTCTTATCCTGGTTAGGAATACCTGCGGGAGCCACACGTTAAGTTTGGAGTGTAGAGATTCCAATATGAGAGGAATTGATAGAATAAAACTAAATTCCTTTTAAACAAGAGCGTTTGAATCCTTTTGGGCAACACACAAAGAAATATTCGCTCTTGAACATCAAAAGTTTATTGTGGAATTTCCCGATGAACTTGCATCTGGTCCAGGCTTCAAAGATTACGAAGGATGGGAAATCTTTTCTCCTCTTGAACTTGAGTAGATATGTAAGCTCATGGAATCAAGGAGGGCATTCAAGTCTTTGCATGAATAAGACATACAGTGAACTCAATATGGCAATCCCATTCGAGTGAACTTTAAACGGTGCAAGCCCGATTTCTCCTAGACTCCTCAGGAATGAATTAAAAGGCAGGACAACACTATTGAGACACATATATTGGCTACAAGAAGTGAAACCAGACCGAGGAGGATGTGTGAATTCATTTCTAGCTTGCTGGTAAGCGAACATCTTGTGTGGGAATGCCATGTTGTAGGCAAATGTTACTAAGCATCTTCTTGGTCAAAATGATGGGTATCTGTTCCTATGGGTCAGTTATGATTAACCCTAGAGGAAACGAGGGCAGAACGGGATCCCTCAGCACTATCTTGCTCTAAAATATGGAGGTCGTAGGTTGGTTGGTTCCGACTGAAATGGATGGTGTAACTAGGGCAGTAGTGGATGCACCCTTAGATGGAGTAGATGGTCTTTCACCAGAATTGCAGCTAGATGATTGACGAGTCATTCTAAGATAGCAGAACTTGGAGTTCAATGTAGTTGGGTAAAATTAAACTTGAAATAGAAATAGCTAAGTGACCAACACTTGAAATTCAAAGGAACCTAACATGTGTTGACCAATTTAATTCTAAGTGTTAACCGAGGCAAGTGCAATGTGTTATCTATATAGAATGAGTCTAGTGTCTCGAGCATTGCAACGAACCATTCGGTGTAGATAGCTAACTTGCATTTGAAAAATAATCTATATCATCCTTTGAAATTATCTTTCCGTACTTACTCATTATCGATCAACGATCGATAACGAATCCATTGTCCAAAGTGACACGGAAAGTCTTTCTTTTGAGGATCACTGGAAGTGCTGTTATTGAAAAGCGGAGCGGTTGAATCATCTAATATTCCCAATTTCAAGGTTATTCATCATATCGAAATCCATTGGATGCCTGAACTTAGTTAATCTCATAAGGAAAACAATCGAAAGAGACAAGTCAAGCTTTTTTCTAAAACCACACACACATGATCGGGAGAAACCCTAATTCTTAGATTCATGATCAAGGAAACTTACTTGATTTTGATTATCTTCATCCTAGTCAAGGTTAGCCAGATCTCAATTATCTTCGCAACCATCATCTTCATGCATAAATCCACCATTACCTACCTCTGGATTAAACTAAAACAGAACTCAGCACCTAGGGTTTTAAGACAGGTCGATCCCAAGAACTTTGGTGGCGATTCTGGAAGCGGTGGTAATTTTGGGTGGTGGCAGGTAGTGTGGCAAGGTGGCAGCAATCAGTGGCAGCTCGAAGGTAGAACGACGGTGATGGATAGAAGTAAATTCGAATCAATTCGGCACCGAAGGAAGTCGGGTGCAAGCTTTGGAACTCGGTGGATAGAAAGTAAAAGTGGAGAGGGATAAGTAAATTAATTTGTACTTATAGGTAGAAAAGTAATTTTTTCTTAAGTGCACATGTCGGTATCGACAAATGTTGGCACCGACATCCCATATTACACCTAAAATCTATTGAACTTCCTACATCAAGCCTATTTAGCTATATGAAGCTACACGAGATTCCAATATACAAATTGTGTTAACGATATAGAGAGCATAAGTGTAACGAACCGCCTTTCTTACTTCGAAAGACGAATCATTATGGGTAAAAGAAAATGAAAGATAAGAAGAAAATTTAATGATCATAGAATCTCACATCGGAAAGGAACAACATATAATATATAACATAGGATTATACATAGTCACTGCTATCATAATACATCAGAGTCATAATAGTACAAGCTCTATACTAGGAAAATTATAACTACTTGTCCTTACATCACAATTCCAAAATACCTATATATAAATACACAGCGGAAATAGATACTAGCTAGGTATCGGTGAAGCCACTTGCTCCAGCTCCTCCAAAATGCTATCGATTCTAGATACGGTGGTGACATACCCTTATGGGAGCGACCCACATAGCCCTGCTGCATACGCTGTTTTGGTCATTTCCGGTTGATGAGGCCTGTGGCTATGTTTACCTTTTCTAGAGCACTGCCACTTAGAATGCTACATCCCCTTCCAGATGTTGATACAATGTCAGCATTCATCCATACAAGTCGTTCAGGAGATATACGAATCGAAGGTACTATTTCCAAAACACTCGTTTTGGAATCAACCTCAGGGTTAGCAGCAAATAGCCCTTGTACTTCAAAGTCTTTATCTTGGACCTTGCCTTTAATACTTCTAATTCGAACGTTTACGTTGGTTCGAAGTGGTTTTCGAATAACAACTAATATCCGATCCCGGTCTCTCAAAACCAATCTTCGATAATTTTAAAGGGTCAAGTTATTTATAGTGGACTATCCCACTATCAGGGTGTGAAGATTTACATATGAACATATGTTCCATATGCTTAGATTATCATGACCCGCTTATTAAAATTAACCCCTTGTATTTATCATGTTCCCGAAGTGTGGTATTTGTGATGAGTACAAGTCGACTTACTTTCAATAAAACGCATCATCATTTTATTACAACTACTTTAATTCATTTGGCTACTTAATAGCATGGATAAGAGATCCATAGTTTTAAAACAATTCACTCAAACAAGAAAATTGGTTAAAGATGAATAACCGATAGGGTTTTTAAAGAAACCTTAAAAACAAATAAACTTTAACTAAATCATAAGTTTAAACTCAATCAAACCTTAATCAATCTTTATTAAATTAAAATTAAATCATTAATAATCCAAATTTTATTTATAATTAAACCCTAATTATACTATATTTAATTAACATTTATTTAAGAAATTAACCCTCATTAAGTGGATAATTAACCTTTAATTAAATAACAATTAATTAAATAATCTAATTAAAAATTAATTAAAATAAATAACTATATTAAATAAAAATTATTTTTCTTTTTATCTTAATTAATCATTATTTATAACTTGCTTAATTGAAAATAATTTACTTAGTTAATAATTTCTTAAACTCTAATTACTTAACCTAATTACTTAATAATTAATTAATAATTACCCAAATTAATTTAAATTAAATAAATAAATTATTAAATGATTAAAACTAAACTTTTGACTTACTAAATTAATTCAAAATAAGTTTTCAGAAACAATCCAAAAGAAAACACTTAAAACTTGAAATCGTGAAATTTTCCAAACTACATCCATAGCGACTATCGCTATAAGCGCAGTTCGCTAGAATTGATTTCTAGGCAAAACTTACACTTGACTCAAGCGACGCCATACTTTATTTTTTTTAAAACTAACGTGAAAGGTTTTGAAACTTTCAACAAGTTGTAACTTGGAAAACAATCCAAAATCAAACCAAAGAAAACCTATTTCTTTCCATCGGATCTCGAATCGCTTTGCGATCATTCCAACACTAGTTCACAACCATCTCATTACTAGCTTGGGTTCCGTTTTACAACTAATACTACCAACATATGATAACCAATATAAAATGTCTATAACCATATCCAAATATATCACATATTTAACCAAATAACTTATCCAATTCAAACAACCAACTTGCAATCACATATTATCCAATTCACATGGTAATTCAACATATCAACCTAGCATATTTAACAACGTATATAGCATCAAAACAAGTTGAATTTACTGTTCAAAAGTTTATTCACCGAAAGCTTTACAAATCTCGAAGCAACTTCCACTAGAACTTTGATATATGCTGGCACTTGGTCCATACTAGCAAACGTGAAACTTTTGGATCCCTAAACACCTAGATTAGGCTCGGCCATGGTCATATTTGGGATTGGCCTGATGTGTTTTTGGTGGAAGGGGACTTGATTTTGGAAGAGGAAGTGTAGAGAGGGATGTTGAATGGTTTTAGTGAGATAAAGAGAAGAGTTTGAATGGAAAAGGGTGATTTTTTCTAACTTTTACAAACTATGGAAGCCATGGATATTTTGGAGAGGAAGTTTTAGAAAGTGAAGAGGAGAAAGAAAATGAGAATGTGTGTGTGTGTGGATGTATATTTATAGGAAAAAATAATTAGAGAAAATTACCAATTTGCCCTTTAATGATTTAACGTAATATGTCATGATATTGAAAAATCACATCACCTTCCTACTCCTCTCTCTTGTCACATCCCCCTCCTTCTCTAGTCAAATTCTTAAGCTCATGATAAGTAATGATGTCTAATTATAAAAAAATTAAGATATGACCACACTTAATAATATATATTTATATATAATGTTTATTATTTTCAAAGTTATGAATTATCACATCACCTGTTAATTATAATTAACATAAGATAATCTATTCCTAAGCGTATTATTATTTAGTTAATTATCTACTATATATGTGTACATATGGTGCACAAAGATGAAAAACATTCCCAACAACTTTTCGGAGTCGAAAGGTCGAAATTTCGAAAAACGTTCTTCGGTCACATTTTCTATTTTTCTACCGACTATTTAATTTGGTAACAAATTTTGAAAATGATTTTTCCCTCATTTACAATTAATTAACATGAGTTTATTTATGAATAAAAATCTAGTTATTGATTATATAATATATATATATATATAATTGCCTAGTTAAAACGACCAAATTTAGGGTTGTTACATTCTACCCCCTTAAAAGAATTTCGTCCTCGAAATTAGTAAGAAGAGTTAACCCAAAGGAATCACATATTCATGCCATAAATTTCGTACAAAAGGTATACAAGCACCCATGACAAAAATACATACATGACACAACAACACAACAACTATTCTAGCATCCATCCAGGATAAGCTTCCTTTACGTGATCCACAGTTTCCCAAGTGCAGTCTCGGGAATCCTCGCTCCACTGAATCTTAACCAGTCGCACCACCTTGTTGCGCAATTTCTTCTCATCTTGATCCACAATACTAATTGGATGTTTAACTACCATCAGGTTAGGTTCTATTTCCAAGTCATTCTGAACCGACGTTTCTACCACTGAAGATGGATCATGCATGCTCTTCCTCAAATGGGTGGCATGGAACACATTGTGGACTCCTGACAAACTTTTGGGTGACTCAACTCTGTAAGTGAGTGACCCAATCCTTTCTATAATCTTGAATGGTCCAATGTATCCAGGTGCCAACTTCCCTGTTTTTTCAAATCGAATGACTCCTTTGTTGGAAGTTATCTTCACATACACAGCATCGCCGACTTCGAACTCCAAATCCTTCCTTCTCTTGCCAGCATAACTCTTTTGGCGATCCTGAGCTTCCTTCATCCTTCTTTTAACCATTTCAACTTTGCCTCTCAAATAATATCTAGACCAAGCACTAAACAATCTTCAGATTCTACCCAATACACAGGCAATTTGCACGGTCTCCCATACAGAGCATCATAAGACGTCCTTCCAATGCTAGCTTGATAGCTATTATTATAGAAGAACTCAACCAAGTGAATATGATCCTCCCATGATCCTCCGAAATCAGGAATATAGGCTCTCAGCATATCTTCCAAAATGCAATTAACTCTTTCAGTCTGGCCATCGGTTTGAGGATGGTAGGAAATACTTAGACTTAACTTCGTTCCCAAAGCTGTTTGCAGAGCTTCCCAGAATTGGCTCGTGAAGATAGGATCTCGGTCACTTACTATGCTTATTGGAACTCCATGTAGACGAACTATTTCCCTCATATAAATTTTTGCCAATGAAGCTGCCGATCTAGTTGGCTTGACCGAGATAAAATGTGCACTCTTCGTTAGTCGATCCACGATAACCCACACTCTTTCATTTCCTTTTCTGGTTTTGGACAAACCATCGATAAAATCCATTGATGTCATTTCCCATTTCCAATTGGTTATTTCCAAAGGTTGTAATGATCCGGCTGTCTTCTGATGATCACCTTTAATTTGTTGACAACACGAACACCTGCTAACAAAGACTGAAATGTCCTTCTTCATCCCCGACCACCAAAATACTCTTTTCATATCCTTGTACATCTTGTGAACTCCTGGATGAATACTTAACTTAAACTTGTGGAATTCTGATAAAACTTCCTGTCTCAGCCCACCCACATCTGGGACACACAATCGTTCGTTCATCCTTAAAGCACCTAGGATATCCATCTTGAAATCTGAACATCTACCCTCCTCAACACCTTATATTAAAACTTCAAGTATCTCATCCTCCCTATGATTCTTCATAATCCTTTCCTGAAGTGTCGGGGTAACCTCCAAGAGAGTGAAAACAGCATTCCTGCTCAAAGCATCCACTAGTACATTAGCCTTCCCTAGCATATACAGAATATCCAATTCATAAGCCACCAAGAATTCCAACTACCTTTGTTGCCTCAGGTTTAGATCCTTCTGGGCGAATAAATTCTTCAAGGATTTATGATCCGTGAAGAGCTTAAATTTTCACCTAATTTAAAGAAAGAAATCTTACTTCTATAGTACTAAGGATTTGAAAGAAACTAAAGAAGAAAAGAAAGATCCTTACCCAACAAGTAGTGCCTCCACATTTTCAATGCAAAGACAATAACCAACAACTCCAGGTCATGCGTAACATAGTTCTTCTCATGAGGCTTCAACTGCCTGCTTGCATACGCAATTACTCTACCATGCTGCATTAACACAGCACCCAGTCCCACTCCACAAGCATCTGTGTAAACTGTGTACCCACAATTACCATCTGGAACAGCCAAAACCGGTGCACTAGTAAGTCCCTTCTTAAATTCTAGAAATGCTTCTTCACACTTCGGATTCCATAAAAAATTCTCCTCCTTCTTAGTCAGCTTAGCCAAATAGGATGAAATCTTGGAATAATCTTGAATAAATCTCCTATAATATCCAGCCAATCCTAAGAAACTGCGAACCTCGGTAGGAGTTCGCGGTTGCTTGCATTCTTGAACAGCCTCCACCTTCACTGAATCCACTAAATTACCTTCTCCCATCACTTCTGATTTCCAAAAATGGCACTTAGAAAATTTCGCCTTCGGGGCATGTCTCCTCGATGTTTCCAACACAACGTCCAAATGATATTTATGCTCCTCCTCGGACTTGGAGTAGATAAGTGTACTTTAACAATTGATTTAAAGGGATTTTGAATTATGTTAAATTTTGTAAAAGATAAATTTGTAATTATCTTAAATCTTACAGTAAAAATGAAGTTTAAAGTAAATTCGGAGGTAAAAAGTTGCAAATGTTTCCTTAACGACATTTTTTTCATAAATAAGAAAAATGTTTTATCTTAAAGATAATTAAGTTAAAATGATTAATCTAGTTAATTACTTTAGAAAAGTAATTAAAGAATTGTTAATAAAGGTCGTTAACTTGAGATTATTACACAATTGATTAATGAGACTAATTAGTTAAGGATAATCATTTATGGAATTTGGTTAAGTATAATTACATAATGGAAGAAAATTAAGTAATGATGATAATCTTAATGTAATTAAAGAATAATTAATCAGGGAGGATTAATTAGATGGATGATTATTGGGTGATTAATCAATTGGTTTGTAATCAATTAATAAGCAGGATTAGAAGTAATTAAAGTAATTGATTTAATTCAATTATGGTTAATTAAATTAATTAAGGATGGTATGGTTCGTCTTGTTTTTAAATGATTAAATGATGAATAAATGTCTTGAGTTGATTAATATCTCTGGTGAAATGTTTGCGATGGACAATGATAATGTGGATATCTATCGACGATGAATTGCTATATAAAAAAGTGATATCTTGTATTTAAAGTTGAAATTGTTTCACTTGAATAACTTGGATTAAGATGGTATTGAATTCGAAGAGACCGGAGTCGGGTATTAGAAAATACCCGAAACCACTTCGAATTTTTTTTTGATTGATGTGTGAAAAAAATTGATGCCTATAACAAATTATGAACTTGTAAATTGATACAAGTTATCCCGGGTTTTATATCAGTTATATGCTTTATATTCCATGTTAGATGGGTTTACTCACGCTGGTTTCCAGCCTGACCCGGGTGTTACTTTGATGTAATGCTCGGGTCAGACCGAGTATTACAGATTTTCAGGTAAGGACGTTCAGGAGCTCAGGTGGCGAGCTGGATGGCAGGAACGTATGGAGTGTATTCCGCTGTGATATATTGTTATTATCCGGTACAAGTTATTTTTAACTATCCAGTGATTGTGAAATGTTGTAACTCTGATGTATAAAAATGTAAATTAACTGATACAATTTTTCTTTGTATAACTGCTATTTATTTGATATTATATTTTGATCCGCTGCGAATGTGAGAATCTGTGTTGTGTTCTGTTTTCTTCTTCTTCTATCTCTTTCTTCTTCCCTAACTATCTGAAATTTTCTGGATCGGAAATTTTGGGTCGTTATAGATGTCATCGATGAAAACTAACACAAACTTATTAAGAACATCTTGGAAAACACGGTTCATAAGATCTACAAAATATGCAGGTGCATTGGTTAGCCCGAACGGCATGACCAATCACTCAAAAAAACAATTAGGGCCCCTAAAAGCAGTTAAGGGTATAATATCTTCAGCAACCCTTAATTTATGAAATCTGGTAGCTAGATCCATTTGGGAAAATATCGTATCTCCATGAAGTTGATCAAAATGGTCATCGATACATGATAAGGGATACTTGTTCCTAATGGTCTACTTATTCAACTCCCTATAGTCCACACACAATCTTAAAGATCCATCAGACTTAGCTGCAAAAACTACAGCTGATTCCCAACTCGAATGACTGGGTGTAATCAATCCTCTTCTCAGCAAATCCTGGGTTTGATCTACCAACTCCTCTCCCTCCCCCGGAGCCATCCTCCGCTTAGGTTGAACTACATGCCTTGCACCAGGGACCAAATCAATACAGAACTCAATATCACGGAGCATGGGTAAACTTTTAACTTCTTCAAATACATTGGGAAATTTCTTAACAAGTTCAATAGACCCTAAACACTCCTGGGCTACTTCAAGGGCATACAAGAAACTACACATATGAATACCGGGTTCCTTACATGATACCTTAGCTTTCCTTCCTATATCAGCCACTAAGAATACAGTTCTCTTATTACATTTTAAGACAGCCTTATATTTTGATAACTAATCCATACCAAGAATAGTGTCAAATACTTTAAAGTCCAAGACATATGGGTCGCAAGGGTAGTGATGAGAAAGGTAGGAAATTGGCAAATTCTTACAAATCATATTCAAATAGGTCACACCACCTATGGGGTTAGACACACACATAGGGTTTTCTACAGTACTAGGAATAAGATGAAATTTTAATACTAATTCTATGAAAATAAAGCTATGAGAGGCACCAATATCAAACAATGCTCGAACATAAATGCCAATAATATGTAAGGTACCTTCAAGGACGCCTTTTCCTTTCACGTCTGCTGAAGTCGATGGTTCATCCTTTATACACACACCTTGGGCTGCTGTACTTTCTTTATGAGTGGACAGTCTTTTACTATATGCCCAGGCTAATGGCAATTAAAACAAAGAGTCTTTTGGACCATCAGGAAGATAGGTCCTTTTTGTTGTTGATGTTGTCGCTGCATTCCAGAATTCTTGCAAAACTTCACGATGTGGCCCTTCTGCTGACATTTGTGGCAAACAAAATCCTTAAAATGACTTCCTTGGGCTGCACCTCTAGGCTTTCCCTTTCCCTAATTCTTCCAATTCAGATTGAACTTCCTCTTGTTAGAACTATTTCCACTAGGTGCTACTGGAGTGGGCTTCTTCTTTTCCAAGGTCTCGTACCTCAAAGCCATGTCAACTAAATCCACAAAAGTACCTTTGACATGAGCTTTCATTTTCTCATGGTATTCTTCCCTCGTAGCCTAAACAAACATCTCATTCTTTTTAATGGGGTGTTAATCAATTCCGGTCCAAAACAAGACAACTCGTTGAACTTCGTCTCATACTCTGCTACAGATAGATCCGCCTGCTTCAAATCCATGAATTTTCGGTACATCCTCGTCCTTCCTGCTGCTGGCAAAAATTGGTCCTTGAAAACTTCTTTAAATCGAGCCCACAAAAAATCGTCTTCTAGAATATTTATAGTAAGGGAGTCCCACCAAGCTACTGCTCCCTCTTGCAGTTTCCATGCTGCTAAAAATCTATTCTATTCATCGGATAAACCAAGACCTTTAAAAATCTTCTCATAAGATCGCAACCAAGCTTGCACTTCCATGATAGACTCAGTCCTCTTAAATGGTTTCCTTCTAAGATTAGTGTAATCCTTGCATAAGGTTGTGAAATTCACTCTCGGCTGCTCTGGTGCAGCCTCTTCGGTAATCCAAACTCCTCAAGGATTTGGGGTTCGACCATTTGTAGTTGTAGTGCTACCTGCTCCCCTACCCCGTCTGCCTCTGTTACTCATTTCTTACTACCTGGATATAGTAAGAATATTCTTAGAATTTGAACGAGGTAAGACTTGAAAGAAAGTTACTAATCAAACCTACCAAGCTGGTCTACCTATAAGGGTATATGAATAAAAATTTACAAATACGCTCTCTCAAGATTGACTCAACCTAAAAGCCTAGGTGTTTCGCTTAACCTAAGCTTTGATGCCAACTGTAATGAACCGCCTTTCTTACTTCGAAAGACGAATCATTATGGGTAAAAGAAAAGGAAGTATAAGAAGAAAATTTAATAATCACAGAATCTCATATCGGAAAGGAACAACATATAATATATAACAAAGGATTATACATAGTCACTGCTATCATAATACATCAGAGTCATAATAGTACAAGCTCCACACTAGGATAATTATAACTACTTGTCCTTACATCACAAGTCCAATATATATATATATATGTATATGTATACACACACACACACATACACAGCAGAAATATATACTAGCTTGCTATCGGTGAAGCCACCTACTTCGGCTCCTCCAAAATGCTATCGTGAGAAACCTGGATCACTTGGCTACTCATAAAAATTTGGGTACCTAAGAGTTTTAGGAAAGGAAAATAAAACTCCGGGTCAAACATGGGTCTGGTGTGAGTAAACTCAAACAACTTAATTCTTACTTCTATAAAACAATTTGAAAATCAATGGTATCTCGTAAGACCACGCCGCACATAAACACGGATGGGTTTTTACCTTACGACAACCAAAACATTTTTTATTGAAATTCAATGATATTATAATAATATCTAGGTTTTTCAAGTAAGATAGAACGTAGCTAAAATGCTTGCATCTCACATTTCAACATAGTTGGGCATAACTAATTCCATACGACACTTATTGGACAATGGATTCCATACATGACCTAGTAAGGAACTGCCTTCCGAAGATGCATCTCTAGATAAAATACACCTGGGGTTTGACAAGAACATCTTGTACCCTTGCTACACAGAACCAGCCTACCACTTGACTAGTAGTACCGAATACGTCACCACCAAGGTTAGGATCAGCAACCGTACCGGAGCATACAAAAAAAATGGGTCAAATATCGATTCTAAATATGGTGGTGACATACCCTTATGTGAGCGACCCACATAGCCCTGCTGCATACCCTGTTTTGATCATTTCCGGTTGATGAGGCCTGAGGCTACGTTTACCTTTTCTAGAGCACTACCACTTAGAATGCCACATCGCCTTCCAGATGTTGACACAATGTCAGCATTCGTCCATACAAGTTGTTCAGAAGATGAACGAACAGAAGGCACTATTTCCACTACACCCGTTTTGGAACCATCCTTAGGGTTAGTAGCAAATAGCCCTTGCACTTCAAAGTCTTTATCTTAGACCTTTCCTTTACTATTTCTAATTCGAACGTTTATGTTCGTTCGAAGTGGTTTTCGGATAACAACTAATATCTGATCCCCGTCTCTCCAAACCAAACTTCGATAATTTTAAACGGTCAAGTTATTTATAGTGGACTATCCCACTATCAGGGTGTGAAGATTTACATATGAACATATGTTCCATATGCTTAGATTATCATGACTCGCTTATCAAAATTAACCTCCTTGTATTTATCACGTTCCCGAAGTGCGGTATTTGTGATGAGTACAAGTCGACCTACTTTCAATAAAACGCATCATCGTTTTATTACAACTACTTTAATTCATTTGGCTACTTAATAGCATGGATAAGAGATCATTGGTTTTAAAATAATTCACTTAAACAAGAAAATTGGTTAAAGAAAAATAACCGATAGGGTTTTTTAAAGAAACCTTAAAAACAAATAAACTTTAACTAAATCACAAGTTTAAACTCAATCAAACCTTAATTAATCTTAATTAAATCATTAATAATCCAAATTTTATTTATAATTAAACCTTAATTATACTATATTTAATTAACATTTATTTAAGAAATTAACCCTCACTAAGTGGATAATTAACCTTTAATTAAATAATAATAGATAATTAACTCTAATTAAAAATTAATTAAAATAAGTAACTTGGTTAAAAAAATTAGTTTTCTTTTTATCTTAATTAATCTTTATTTAGAACTTACTTAATTAAAAATAATTTACTTGGTTAATAATTTCTTAAACTCTAATTATTTAACCTAATTACTTAATTAATTAATTAATTAATAATTACCCAAATTAATTTATTAAATAAATAAATTATTAAATAATTAAAACTAAACTTTTGACTTACTAAATTAATTCAAAATGAGTTTAAAAAACAATCCAAAAGAAAACACTTAAAACTTGAAATCATGAAATTTTCCGAATTGCATCCATAGCGACTATCGCTATAAGCGCAGTTCGCTAGGATTGATTTCTAGGCGAAACTTACACTTGACTCAAGTGACGCCATACTATTTTTTAAAAAAAACTTACGTGAAAGGTTTTGAAACTTTCAACAAGTTGTAACTTGGAAAACATTCCAAAATCAAACCAAAGAAAACCTATTTCTTTCCATTGGATCTCAAATCGCTTTGCGACCATTTCAACACTAGTTCACAACTATCTCATTACTAACTTGGGTTCCATTTTACAACCAATACTGCAAACATATCATAACCAATATAACATGTCTACAACCATATCCATATAAAACATATACATATCCAAATATATCACATATTTAACCAAATCACTTATCCAATTCAAACAACCAACTTGCAATCACATATTATCCAATTCACATGGTAATTCAACATATCAACCTAGCATATTTAACAACGTATATAGCATCAAAACAAGTTGAATTTTTTTTCAAAAGTTTACTCACCAAAAGCTTTACAAATCTCAAAGCAATTTCCACTAGAACTTTGATATATGCTAGCACTTGGTCCAAACTTGCAAACGTGAAACTTTTGGATGCCTAAACACCTAGATTTAGCTCGGCCATGGTCATATTTGGGCTTGACCTGATGTGTTTTTGGTGGAAGGGGACTTGATTTTGGAAGAGGAAGTGTAGAGATGGATGTAGAATGGTTTTAGTGAGCCAAAGAGAAGAGTTTGAGTGGAACAGAGTGATTTTTTCTAACTTTTACAAACTATGGAAGACATGGATATTTTGGAGGGGAAGTTTTAGAAAGTAAAGAGGAGAAAGAAAATGAGAATGTGTGTGTGGATGTATATATATAGGCAAAAAGAATTGGAGAAAATTACTAATTTACCCTTTAATGATTTAACATAATATGTCATGATATTGAAAAATCACATCACTTTCCTACTCCTCTCTCTTATCACATCCCCCTCATTCTTTAGTCAAATTCTTAAGCTCATGATGAGTAATGATGTCTAATTATGAAAAATATTAAGATATGACAACACTTAATAATATATATTTATATATAACGTTTATTATTTTTAAAGTTATGAATTGTCACATCACTTGTTAATTACAATTAACATAAGATAATCTATTCCTAAGTGTATAATTAATTAGTTAATTATCTACTATATATGTGTACATATGATGCGCAAAGACGAATAACATTCTTGACAACTTTTCGGTGTCGAAAGGTCGAAATTTCGGAAAACGTTCTTCGGTCACATTTTCTATTTTTCTACCGACTATTTAATTTGGTAAACAAATTTTGAAAATAATTTTTCCCTCATTAACAATTAATTAACGCGATTTATTTATTAATAAAAATATATTTATTGATTATAATATATATATATAAGTAATTGCCTAGTTAAAACGGCCAAATTCAGGGTCATTACAAGAAGTTCGAGTCCAAGTTAAAGTAGACAACGAATAGAAATCGATCAATTAGTGCCAAATAAAAGCAACATCTCAACATGACATTTAAGCAATAAATTAGAATTTATATGATAGCTATCCCGGACTTATCTCGTTCCACAACACACTTTGATCTCAACGATAGCATATACTGGTGGGTAAATGTTAGCTGGCTTTTTATCCAAGTAGAAATTTACTGGAGTTAGAAAGTTAAGATGAAGACAAAATGACTTGAAATCTTGGAGGTCGACTTAGATAGGACATAGAAATAACTCAGAGAAGTTTCAACATAAATGAAGCAAGTGTGAGAAGTCAGTGCCGACATCATCATGTAGGTGATGACTTCACATGCTTCCATATTTCTCCCTCAAACTTTGCACGAGCTCTTCTTTGCCTATTTTATGTGTGCCTATGAAATATCAAAGAATTCTAATCAACCAATTACCAGAATTGAAGAGCTAGCAGTCAGAACGGCAGAATAAACCAAGTGTTGAAGGAAGAACCACTACCAATATCAGCTATCTGCACAAGACAACAACTTGGGATATCTGGAAATCAAGTAGCATGAAGGATGTAAGAGAGCTCAACCCACTTGGGTTGAACCACAGATGTTGGCATCGACTTAGGAACTCAGTACTGGCATGTGGTATTAACCCAGGTTATTTCACGACTTCAGGCACTACCTCGGGCTTTCTTCTGGGCTCTGCTTCAACTCTTTGTTTGGCCCAATACGACTACTACTCCTGTAAATACAAACCATAGAGCAACCAAAAAGGGGATGGATTCTGTTATCACTGGGCAGGAATGCTGTCACTTCTTCAACTCTTTCCTCTACACCATATTCACCAAGGCAACTACTATAGACATGTCTAGGATTTAGAACTTGTCTAGCCCCTGGCTGGTGCTTTCACATACTCATCTTGGATGTTGATCCATTTTTTGGGTTAACACCTATTGGAAATTTGGATTTACAGAGTTTTCATTAGAAGCCATTTACCGCTCCACGTATGTAGAAAAAGTTCAACTAGTTAAAAATACAATGTTTGAACTATTTGATGAGTACAAAACAAAATACGAAAGCTTTATTCAGTTTAATGAAGTGGACAAGGAAATTGAAAATGATGAAAGCATAACTGCTTTAAGAGCTCGCTTTAAAAAGTTGAATCCTTAAATAACTGTGGAGTACGCAAGTCTGAATTGGAGAAATATCCCAACGAAGAAAATGATGCCGATTCTGTAGAGTTTGACAATTTGAAATATTGAAAAGAAAATGGTTTAAGATTTCCCATCCTATCTAAAATGGCCCGCAATGTATTAGCTATATATCCCCATATATCTACGGTAGTGTTGGAATCTACATTTAGCATGTGGACACATTCTTGATCCATTCATAAGTTCATCGACATTGAAGATTGGCTATGCAATAATTTTTCTGCATCTAAAATTAACTACGAGGAAGACTTAAGCATAATGGAGCAGCTAGAGTCTGTATGAAAGTGAATGAAGTTTAATCCCTAATTTTTTATTTCTATGTATTATTTTGTCTAATTACTCTTTTTCAACATGCATATATTGCATTAAAAACATTTGGTTACTTCTGGTATTTTTTGACATGGATATGAGTATGCTAGCATTTGATCTTATAACAAATATGTGAGCCTTAGCGTTTGGATACTATGCACTGGTTCTTTGGTAAGTGTATATTCATTTTTATGTTATTATTTTATTGCCATTGAGTGCAAAATTATTGTGGTCTAAAGTCACACTTTTTACAAGTTTGTAGTATTGAACGTATTACTAGAATAAGTTGTGATATTGGCCACAAATTGTTAATGTAGTGTTCCATTCAGAAACATGTTTTGTACTATGAATTCAACTTGTACTATTTACAAGTTCATAATAGAAATTCTTTTTGCAGCATAGTTGCGTGCACTATGAAACTTGTATGAATTTTTTTTAGAAATAATATAAAATTTGATTATAGTCTTAAGTTGATACAATATTCAATACACAATACATGCAGATATATTAGTTTGCCTTAATGACATGTTTTTATTGCATCAACAATGCTCAGGTTGTTTGAACATCTTCAGTCAATTAGGTGTTTCATATAGAAAGCACAAGCTTACACATTAAATATTTCATTCATAGAAGCCTGTATTAATCATATAGTTTCTTTGGCCTAATTAGATGGCATTCCTATTATATATGCACGATTTCTTTGCCCAAACCACATGTTACTAAGTTTATTTCTATCTTCTATTGTTGATATAGATTTATTCTATGTCCACTATAACTTGATGCAGCAGCGGAATAACAAAAATGATGATTCTGTGAAAGTAGCAATCGATGGAATGAAGAATACTGAATGACCCAAATTCGTTGATCCGAAGATACCGAATTCTAGCTACCGAAAGAGGAGATAGGAGATTACACTCAACTACCAATTTGGTGAAAGCACAAAGCTAACAAAACAAAAGTTTTATTCAAAATCAACTCACTATTACAAATGGCACCACCGGCCTATTTATAGAAGTTACAACCCAACACTGAAATCTGTACAACACCTAGGTCGTGAACGACCTATAACATGCAACTTAGTACAAGCAGTGACACACCCGCGACCTTCGACCTAAACAAGGTCGTTAACGACCTAACATATATTTACAACACACAACCCGCCTCAGCCGACTTAACAAATGCGACTTACGACTTATGTACAAGCGACTTAATAAAACATGTTACAACACCATACAACGACTCAACATATACAATATTCCAACGACCTAAAACAGCAGCGACATAAAAGAACATAGCGACTTAATAAAGTAACGACCCAACACATAGGTCGGTAGCGACCTAACTCATAAGTCGGCAGCAACCTAACTTCTTCAGTGACTTAACAAAGTTCACGACCTAAGGACACGCGACCTAACTAGGTCGTAGGACGTAGAGCGACTTAACTTAGGTCGTGAGCGACCTAAAACTCCTTCCTTTGAACAACTCCGCGTGCATCCTTTGTTAGATCGTACGTGACCTATCATAGGTCGTTGGTTCCCTTCTTCCGCATAACTCGCTTCACCGCCTTGCTCCGGTACCTCGTTAACTCGTGAGCGATCTTCCATAGGTCGTGAGCGACCTAAATTGTTACTAGGTCGTGAGCAACCTAAGACTTCATCAATCTAGGCATCATTCTGGGCTGCATCATCCTCTCCTGGTTGAGAAAAATTCGTCCTCGAATTTGCGCCCTCTTCTTCCACAACAAACTCATTCCCATGATACAGTATAAAATGTTTAACATTAAACACATCAGAAGTATACACATCTTCCGGCAGCTTCAACCTATAAGCGTTTTCATTGATCCGTTTCACAATCGTTACAGGACCAATCTTTCGAGCTTTAAGTTTATTGTATGCTCCTATTGGAAAACGATCTTTCGTTAGTACGGCATATAATAAATCTCCTTCATTAAATTCAACGCTTCTTCGCTTCAAATCCGCAGATCGCTTATATTTTTCATTCGCTGTCTCCAATCGTTCCTGAACGATTTGATGACATTCTGCCAATCCATCAACAAAATCAATAGCCCGTTTAACGGTTCCCTTGGGTTGTGGTACTATCGTCAAATCCAACGGTCCCTTTGGTAAACTTAAATACACTATCTGAAATGGACTGAACCCTGTACTACGGTTTATAGCATGATTATGAGCAAACTCCGCTTAACATAATTTCATATCCCAACTCTTCAGATTATCCTTCACAAGGCACCGTAATAAATTTCCCAAAGATCTGTTAACAACTTCAGTCTGACCATCAGACTGCGGATGGTAAGCACTACTGAAATTTAGTTTTGTTCCCACCATCTTCCACAAACTCAGCCAAAAATGACTTAGAAATCTGGTATCCCGATCAGAAACAATGGATTTTGGTAAACCATGTAAGCGATACACTTCTTTAAAGAATAATTCGGCAACACGGACGGCATCAGCTGTCTTCTTACAAGCGATGAAATGTGCCATCTTCGAAAACCTGTCTACTACAACATATATCGAATCATTCCCCCTCTGAGTTCTCGATAATCCCAACACAAAATCCATACTGATATCAACCCATTGTCTAATCGGCACGGGTAATGGCATATACAATCCCGCATTCGTCGCTGTTCCCTTGGAAACTTGGCAAATATGACATCTCTCCACAAACTTTCCAACTTCCCGCTTCATCGAGGGCCAATAGTAAGACTGAGAAATCAACTGTAAAGTTCGATCTCTGCCCACATGTCCTTCCTCATGCAATTCCTTTACAATCTTCATACGCAAGCTGCACTCCGGTATGCACAATCGATTTCCCTTAAAAAGAAAACCATCCACCAATACAAATTCATCCGTCTTTCCCTCCTTGACTTTATCTACACACTTCGCAAAGTAAGGATCATCAACAAACATTTCTGGTAACACATCAAACCCTGTCACCTCTACCTTCATTGTAGTCAGCAAATGATTCCTTCGACTCAATGCATCTGCCACTCTATTCGTGATTCCCGATTTATGCTTCACCACAAATGTAAATTGTTGTAAGTATGCAATCCACGAAGCATGCCTTGCTGCAATCTTGTCTTGTCCCTGCATATGCTTCAATGCTTCATGATCAGTATATAAAACAAATTCTTTATGAAACAAATAATGTCTCCAATGTTTCACAGCTTGCACGATAGCATAGAACTCGACATCATATGTGTTAATCTCATCTTTGCTCCTGATAACTTCTCACTGAAATATGCAATAGGACGGCCTTTCTGACTCAACACCCCTCCAATTCCAACCTTCGATGCATCAGTATGTAATTCAAACAACAACTGAAAATCTGGCAACACTAGAATTGGTGCTGTGGTCAAAAGTTCTTTGATTTTCTCAAAAGCAACCCCTGCTTCCTTCGACCACAAAAATTGTTTCCCTTTCATACAATCGGTAACTGGTGCCATCACGCTACTGAAGTGTGGAATGAACCTTCGGTAGAATGACGCCAAACCATGAAAACTTCTAACTTCTGTAATCATCCTGGGTTGTGGCCAATTTTTGATTGCTTCAACTCTATTCTGATCCACCTGTATGCCTCCTTCCGATATAACATACCCCAAAAATAAAACACTCTGCGTCATGAACACGCATTTCTTCGTTGCAGCATAAAATTGTTCCTGTCGCAATACCATCAACACTTCTCTCAGATGTTGCAAGTGTTCTTCTGGATTCCCACTATATATCAGTATATCATCAAAATACACCACCACAAACTTCCCAATGAATGATCTAAAGATTTGATTCATCACCCGCATGAACGTACTAGGTGCATTCTAAAGACCAAACGGCATGACCAGCCATTCATATAATCCTTCTCTTGTCTTGAATGTTGTCTTCCATTCATCCCCTGGTCTTATACGAATTTGATGATATCCGCTTTTCAAATCAATCTTCGAAAAGATAGTAGCTCCACTAAGCTGATCCAACAAATCATCCAGTCTCTCACAGTAATCTTATTCAGTGCTCGACTATCAGTGCACATCCTCCATGTTCCATCCTTCTTTGGTACTAACAAAGCTGGCACCGCACAAGGACTTAAACTTTCCTGCACACGCCCCTGTTCAAGTAATTCTTCCACTTTCCTTCTCAACTCCTAACGTTCTTTTGGACTCATTCTGTAGTGTGGTCTATGAGGTAACACAGCTCCTGGAACAAGATCAATTTGATGTTGTATGTCTCTCAACGGCGGTAACTCCGTTGGTAGCTCCTCAGGAAATACATCATCAAATTCTTCCAGCACTGGTTTTACTTCTTCGGGAATCTCAACCACTTCATGACTCTCACGTCCAATCAACAAGAATACTTCAGGCTTCTATTCTACCTCCTTAACAAATTCCTTCAAAGATAGCAAAGTTTTAAGCTCTTCAATCTCCTCCAACTTGTTTTCTTCTTGTTGTCGCTTCTTGGGAACTAGAGTAATCTTAGTGCCTTCAAACATGAAACTGTAGTTGTTCGTACGTCCATCATGTTGCACCGCTCTATCATACTGCCACGGTCTCCCCAACAACAGATGACATACGTCCATATCCACAACATCACACCAAATTTCATCCTTTTATTTCTTCCCAATTGAAAAATTAACACAAGCTCTTCGTCCAACTTTCACCTCCCCACCTTTCCTCAACCAAGCTAACTTGTAAGGTTTCGGATGCTTCTCAGTCTTCAACGACAACTTCTTCATAGCTTCTATAGAGATAATATTATCACAGCTTCCCGCATCAATGACAAACTTGCAAACTCTTCCCAAGATAGTGCATGTTGACTGAAAGATGTTACTCCTCAACCAGCTAGTTTACTCCTCCTGCTTTGGTGTCAAGCAATTCCTCCTCATCATCAATGTATATCCATCATCTCCCGACAACAACTCTTCTTCCTCAACCGGTAATGAATTAGAACATTCAGCCTCCTCATCCTCATCCTCAACCTCAGCTATCATCGTTCACTTCTTTGGCTTTGGACATTCATTGCTTTTATGACCAAGCTCCTGACAATTGAAACATTTGATACCACTATTGATCCTGGTCTTAGCAACTTCATTAACAACCGGTTTTGCAACAGCCTTCGAAACATTCACATTGCTACTAGCCCCTTTCGTTGGATTGTTAGAATTTGTAAACACACGACTACTTCGTCTCCCTTGTTTCTCCCAAGCAAGTGCTTTCTGATGTGCCTCAGCGATAGATCTGGGATCAAACATGATTACCATATCTTGAATCTGCATTCTCAATCCTCCAACAAATCTAGCTGTTAGCTGCTCCTCTGTTTCCATAATATCATTCCTGGCAATAAGCTGATAAAATTCATTTGCATAATCATTAACAGTCTTCGTTCCCTGCCTCAAGTTCTGCAAACGTTGATACATAAGAGACTGATAATTGTATGGTAAGAATGTAGCTTTCATCAACTTCTTCATCTTTTCCCATGATTCAATCTTTGACTTCCCCATTCGTTCACGTGTAAGTTTGGTTTGCTGCCACCATGCCAAAGCTCTACCCCTCAACCTTGTAGCAACCAACTTCACTCTACGATGTTCTGGAACCTCCTTGAAGTCGAAAATCTCCTCCACATTAGACAACCAATCCAAAAACTCCTCAGCTTGCATACCACCTTTGAATTTTGGAATTTCAGTCTTCATCCCTGATTCCCATCGACGATCATCCTCAACATCCCTATATGCATTTCGTCCTTGGTCTCGATCTCGATAATGAATATTGCTTTTATTACTCTCTTCATCATAATCACGTGCATTTCGATATCGATCTTGACCATTAACATCTCTTTGATCACGCATGTCTCTTCTACTATGTCGTTCTTCATCATGATATGGCTCATACTCAAACTCACATTGAGTTCTTCTTTCTTCATCTCTATACTCATGGTAATCTCTTCTCATCGAAACTGATGATTCTCTTCTACCTCGATCAGAATGTGGCGACACCCTCCTCGCTTCCGTAACCGATGGCGAAACTCTGTTTCCTCCATGGTTCGAGATTGGCGACCTCCTTCTTTGACCCTGATTCATGTCCATCATCAATTTCTCTAACCTTCCAATACCTTCATCTAACTTCTCATTGAATTTGTTACTTATGCGTTGTTCCATTTGCTCGGCATCTTCCCTCTTGTACAATTCTTCAATATTTTGATGTCGATTAGCTCTCCTTGGCGGCATGATTCAAAATTTTCACAAACACTTCAATATACCAAATGATGAACACGGCCTTCACTTGCTCTCGGCTCTAACTCTTCAAACTCTTCAAATAAAATTGGCTCCAAGACTCGGCTTAGCTATGATTGGCTAAGTCTAGCTCTGATACCAAATGATGCAGCAGCGGAATAACAAAAATGATGATTCTGTGAAAGTAGCAATCGATGGAATGAAGAATACTGAATTGGCCAAATTCGTTGATCCGAAGATACCGAATTCTAGCTATCTTCGCCATGTTGATCGCGCACGATACCGTGAAGGAAGATCTACAATTCTTCAGACGTTGATCAAGCGCACTTGATACCGTGAATTGGCTTCTACGATCGTTGAATCGAGCGCACTCGATTGTCGAAAGAGGAGATAGGAGATTACACTCAACTACCAATTTGGTGAAAGCACAAAGCTAACAAAACAAAAGTTTTATTCAAAATCAACTCACTATTACAAATGGCACCACCGGCCTATTTATAGAAGTTACAACCCAACACTGAAATCTGTACAACACCTAGGTCGTGAACGACCTATAACATGCGACTTAGTACAAGCAGTGACACACCCGCGACCTTCGACCTAAACAAGGTCGTTAACGACCTAACAGATATTTACAACACACAACCCGCCTCAGCCGACTTAACAAATGCGACTTACGACTTATGTACAAGCGACTTAAGAAAACATGTTACAACACCATACAACGACTCAACATATACAATATTCCAACGACCTAAAACAGCAGCGACATAAAAGAACATAGCGACTTAATAAAGTAACGACCCAACACATAGGTCGGTAGCGACCTAACTCATAAGTCGGCAGCGACCTAACTTCTTCAGTGACTTAACAAAGTTCACGACCTAAGGATTTCACGCGACCTAACTAGGTCGTAGGTCGTAGAGCGACTTAACTTAGGTCGTGAGCGACCTAAAACTCCTTCCTTTGAACAACTCCACGTGCATCCTTTGTTAGATCGTACGCGACCTATCATAGGTTGTTGGTTCCCTTCTTCTGCATAACTCGCTTCACCGCCTTGCTCCGGTACCTCGTTAACTCGTGAGCGATCTTCCATAGGTCGTGAGCGACCTAAATTGTTACTAGGTCGTGAGCGACCTAAGACTTCATCATTCTGGGCATCATTTTGGGCTGCATCATAACTTCTGCCCTTTCTCTTTTCAATCACCATCCTTTTGCAGTTATCAACTTGCATGTAACAAAGGATCAATAAACTTGAATAGTAAAAGATATTTGGATTGCAAAAAGATGGATGACCAGTTAACGCTTTTATTCATTTTCTACTGATTTTCTATTGTGTTGTTGTGCATTGTGTTTATTTCAGAATATATTGGAATATTCATGACGATCTTACAAGATTATTTCAGGTCAGTTTTGCAAGGTTTTGGGTGGCTGTTGTTGCAGGTTGACCCAACAATCTAAACATCATGCTTTGGTTTTGGCTTGAGTGAAATTTCTATTTAATACTCTTATTTGCTGAACAATTTATGACGATATTTTGAAAGATAGCCATTTGTTGTAATTCTAATCTGCATCATTACATTATTGTGGATGTATTTTGATGCGGTATTTTTGTGTATTAACAAATTACTTATCCATATTTGTTATGTTTAGTTGATATTCAGTTTACTATTTAAATGTTGTGCTTAGTTAACTTATTTTTATCGCCTTATTGTTTATTTTGTGCAAAACAATATTCTGGGCCAACTTTAGCCCAACCAGAAAAACCGACCGAATCTAACCGGTTATATTCGGTTTGGTTCTGAGATAAATAAGGTAAGTTTGGTTTGGTTTGGTTTATATTTACTAAATGGTTTTTTTGTCTTTTCTAAAAAAATAAATCGAATGATCACCATTAATCCTACATCTTTATGATTGATGGGTAGATGGCCTATCCTTTTTGGCAGACAGACTATTCTTTATTAATTGAATATATGGATGTTATTATTTATATCTTTATGAGTTTGACAGACCTGAGAATATCTATTTTTTATTTTGGGCATTGCTACATGCTAGCCTAATCCTTCTTGTTGATTTCAGTGATTTGATGATGAGATATTGTTATTTAAGATTGAGAGATATACTTGGGTATTGCCATGTGCTAGCCTAATTATACTTTATGATATCTCTTGTATTATTGATTTATAGCTTTTGATGGTGATTTTGAATATGGATGATTTAGTCATTTGTCATCAATTCTATAGTATCCTATTTGATATGATCTTGTATGGGTGATAACATCTTTATACATAGTATTATGGTACTTGATGTTTTGTGGTACTTTGGGAATTTTTATGATATTATAATTATATACTATGCATACATTATAATTTTTATCAATTTATATTTACATTTAGATATAGTCTGACCCGTTTGTTATTTACATAATACTCGAGTCAGTTCGAGACATTTCAGGTTCAATAATGAAGAGACTAGCTTTTATTTTGTGGGCGTAGTGGAGACTTAATATTTCGGCTTTGATATATATATATATATATATATATATTATTTGAGTGATATGGGTTTATTGTTTGTATGCCATTGTGTTGTATATTTTATAAACACATTAAATATTATTTGAGATAGTGGACATTTGAGATATTTTGCGATCACACTATTTCTTATAAATTTTATTTATATCTTGTCGCCGCGATACTAACTCTTTGTTCTCTATAACTTATTATATATTGTGTATTAATATATCCTAGAAACATGCATTTTTATTGCTTTATATCGAGACCGACTACATATATGTGAGTTATTTATTTGATTTTTGAAATATGTACTAGTGTTAACCCAATGGAATATTCACATGTGACAGCCCAATGTTGCATCATTCTTCGTATTATCCGGCAGTATTACCTAGTATTAATGTTGGATAGTATGGATATAAAAATGGAGTGTTTCGGTTAATGGTTTGAAAAATAATTAATTAAGATTAGTAATGGCAATTTAATTAATTAAAAAGGGATTTCTAATGATTTAAACGGAAATTATTTTGGCATTTTTGGAAGTTATGGAATTTGATAAGTAAATGTTTATGAGGAAATTTATTTATTTTAAGGAAAAATATTATTTATTAAAATGAAATGAACTATTTTGGAAATTTAAATGTTTAAAAGTTGTGAAATATTAATAAATGATGGATTAAATTATTTTGATGTAATAATGATATTATAAGATTGAAATGATTTTTTAAAGTAATATCAAAAGATATTGAATAATTTTATAAAGTTTAATACTATTAATAAATGATATTAGAATTATGTTTCAAGAAAAAAGGAATATTATTTTATTTTAATAAGTAGTTTTGGAAATTGATTTAATAAAAGAGTCTAAAATATAAATATGTGGTAACTAAATTAAAATAAGTTAAAATATAGAAATAATATTTTGTAAAATTATAGAAGGAATAAACGATATTGATTTGAGTAAGAAATAATTTTAAAAGTGGTAATTGAAGTTGAATTGAAAATAGTTATGTAAACGTAGAGAAGAGGAGAATATTTATATAAATGTACATATGAATCCCACTTAGCCCAAAGTTCTAATTCCTTAGCCCAAAATTAATAGAATATAATAATTGATTTCAGAAGTTTTATTACATTTTATAAATGTAATCTCTTTTCTAACTTATATTTGAATGTTTTTATTTCTATGTAATAAGGATATGAATAAACAGAGTTATAATACTGTTTTGTATAGGACTTTCAGTAATATTTCTCCGGTTATTCTTTAGACTCGTTATAAAGAATAATATATGGAGGAGTTTCAAGATAGTGAGGAATTTGAGCAAACAGATAAATAATACCATTTGGTATGGGACATTGGGTAGTACTTTATGGTTACTCTTATGGCTCATGATATAGAATATATGATGGAGCGAGTGTGATTTGGTAGTAATGGAAAAATAGACTAGTAACATGCGGCGATATGGGACATCATGGTGATACTTATTCGATTATTCTGTGCTCGTGGATGACACTCATATAAGGATAAACATAATGTGGAGCTCATTGCGGTGAGCTAGGCTTCGTGCATATTGTCACGTGTCGACAAGTTTATATGGCTATATGCCTACTGCCATGTGTAAGCATATTTAGATGGGAGTGTGCCGGTCAATATATAGATAAGTAGTATTTATTTGTCTATCACCATCCAACTTCCTTTATGATGTGGGAGTGAACCATCTTAGATCAGTATCCACCCTGGTAGTCTAGTCACGGGGTTGCTCCCTGAATATGTGATGCCATTATATTTATATAGTTGTTTTCTATTACCGTGTGCATTTTTTCATGTGTCACCTAGGGTAGCAGTCTATTACTATAGGGGCATGTCTCAGGTCATGGTCGAGTTGAGTACTCGCGTTGACGAGCACACCGATGGATCTTGTCATGATACCGATAGGAAGTAATGAAGACTATAGAAGATTGTGTCAGATGGACCCATGTGTGGCCCTTAGAGCAAGAAGACGTGATGTTAGTCTCCCATATGGTCCAATGTGTGTTAGATAGACATGAATTACTTATAATGATGAGCTATGATTATACCTGAGACTATGCCTAATGTACGCCCGATCCTCATATTCTACATCTTTATGATTGATGGGCAGCCGACCTATCCTTTTCAGGCAGACATTTTATTCTTTATTGAATGAATACATGAACGTTATTATTTATATCTTTATGAGTTTGACGGACCCAAGAATATCTACTATATATTTGTTTAGGGCATTGCTTTGTGCTAACCTAATCCTACTTGTTCGTTTCTGTGATTTGATAATGATATTTTATTATTTGAGATTGAGAGATTTACTTGGGTTTTGCTGTGTGCTAGCGTAATTATACTTTATGATATATGTTGTATTAGTGATTTATATCTTTCGATGATGATTCTAAATACGGATGATTCACCCGTTTGTTATTGCTTCTATGGTATCCCATTTAATGTGATTTTATACAGGCGATGGCTTTTTTTGCATAGTTTTGTCATACTCAAAATTTTGTGGTACTTTGGGAATTTTTATGATATTATAATTATATACTATGCATACATTATTGTTTATATACATTGACATTTACATTTAGACATAGTGTGACTCCTATGTCATTTACGTAATACTTGGGTCAGTATGGGACATTTTAGGTCCAAGGACGAACAGACCAGCTTGTATTTTATAGGCATAGTGGATATTTGATATTTAGGATTATATATATATATATATATATATATATATTATTTTAATGATTTGGATTCATTATTTGTATGCCATTGTGTTGTATATTTTATAAACACAATAACTATTATTTGAGATGGTGGACATTTGAGATGTTTTGTTTTCACACTATTATTTATAAATTTCATATTATATCTTGTCATTGGGATACTAACTCTATGTTCACTATCACTTATTGTACATTGTTCTATCCTAGAAATGCACATATTTTTTGCTTTGTGATGACACTGAGTACATATACGTGAGTTATTTATTCAATTTCTGAAATACATACTGGTGTTAGCCCAAGGGAATATTCACGTATGAAAGTCCAACATCACCACTTTCTCTATATTATCTGAAAGTATTACGTAGTAATACTCTTGGATAGTATGGGTACAAAGCTGGGGTGTTTCATAGTCGATCGATTGACCAAGAGTGCTTGATTCATACCCATTAAGTCGAGTAAAATGGCAGCCAAATTGGCCAAATTGTATGTGAAGTGGATAGTGTGATTCCCAAGTGTGCCAAAGAGCATTATGAGTGACCGAGATCTGCTGTTCACTAGTGGGTTTTTGAAGAGCTTACAAGTGGCGTTGGGGGTGGATCTGCATCTAAGCATGGTTTATCACCCACAGACTGATGGACAGATTGAGAGGGTGAATCATATCTCAGAGGATCTCTTGCGGGCTTGCATTATCGACTTTGAAAGCTCATGGGATGATCATTTACATCTAGTGGAGTTCGCATACCACAATAATATCATTCTAGCGTTGGTATGGAAATTTTTGAGGCATTATATGGCCGGTGCAATGCTCCATGTTGGTGGGAACGTATGAGAGATACTATTATTTAGGCCTGGTACAGTTAGAAAAACATTAGAGAAGATCGTGACCGTCCGACAACGATTGAAGGTCGCTTAAGATAGACAAAAGAGATGTAATAAGAGACGTGGAGATTTGGAGTGATCGTTGGATGATATGGTATTTGTGAAGATCCCTCCACTGAAGAATGTTGTCCGATTCGATACTAAAGGGAAGTTGGTGTCGAGATTCTTAAGCTTTTTTTTCGATAGTTGAGAGGGTTTGGAACCTTTCGTATAGAGTCCACTTTCCCTAAAAGATGATGGGCATTCATAATGTATTCCATATTTCTTATATACAAAAGTTTTTGCACGGCTCAGGCATAGTGGTGGGACCGAATAAGTTTGATGATGTCGAAATTGAACCATATGCTTTTATAGCTCGTAGGTCTATTCCTATCATCGGGCATGATACAAAACAGCTTAGAAGGAAGACGGTGGAGTTAGGAAAGGTCCAATGGAGTATGTAACAACCCTGCTTTTTCGGTGTTGTTAGAATAAATTAAAAAAAAGTTAAACTAGAAATTTTAATGAAAAATTTGATTTCTCATTTATTGAAGTTGAGAAATTAGAATTTAAGCGTTTTATTTAAATAATAAGTGGGATTTGTGTTTAATATGAGAATTCTTAGGCTAATATTACGAAGTAATCATTTTTGTAAATAAACATTTTGGAAGTTAATGCTCATTTTAATAAATAAGAATTTCATTAGAGTTAAAATGTTTTATTTATTTATTTATTTAAAGTATGGGGACATTCTTGAATTTAAGTGTGTTAGCTATATTTTCAAATTCATGATAAAAAGGAGTTTAAATTCCTAGAGTAGAGAGTATGGCTTTGTTAATATAAAATAGAAACGCATTGGGTCCTTATTATATTTAATACAAAACCTAGCCCATTAAGATTTTAAGTAAAAATGAGAAGTCTTCCTTCTCAATTACCATCTCTAGTATGATCATAATCTCAGAAGAAAAAAAACATAAGCTACTTCCTCCTTTATTCTCAAAACCTAGAAAGCAAAAATCAATGTTTTAAAATCCAAATATATTCTAGAAAATTTAGAGAAAATCAAAGTAAGTCTCTCCAACCCTAATCCATCTTATAGACTAATTGAATTTAGTAATTTACAGTGTTTGATGTTTGTTGTTTTCTTTTGGGTTTGAGGCAAAACTAGGTTTTGCAAAAATTGATTTGTGGGTTCGTAATAAGTGCGTTTTGGAAAGCTAACTAAAGAATTTCAGGTGAGTTAACCCTCTCACGCCTATCTATAAATTTCTATTTTGCATTTATTTGTCGTGTGATGAATGATTGTGAATTGGTTGCTTGAATTTGATGGTTATTTGATCGTTTGCTGAATATAAATTGAGAAAATCGCTGCTATAAAATAGAGATATCTTGGTGGAAAATGTCCGAATTGATTCAATCTTTATGTGGTAAAGAGATTTTTAAATAAGCTATAAGTTCTCATTTGAGCATTTTTCTAAAGACTGTGTTTAAAAGGGTCTAAATTAAGTTTGAAACTGATGTTATAGCATAGTCATATCCAATTTTCTGAGTTGATACCTGATAGTAAAATGGCCATAACTTTTTAACTGTAAATTCAAATTAGGCAACTTTTTTTTGTTAGATAGCTGAGACACTATGGAACAACTTTCTTATTGTAAGTTTTTCGAAATTATTTGATTTAAAGGGTCGAAATTGCGTTTTAAAACTGGAATTCGTGACTGAGTTGTAACTGGTGGAGCGGTTGAAATGACAGGTGCATTCCCGACCCATTGCTTGAACCCGTGTCTGTGTTGTTGTGTTTATAGTGTTGCGCCCTGGTGTTGGAGTGATTATTTTTGGTCATTGGTTATATATAAGTATATATTTAAAATAAAAAAGTTATATTGTAAGTTTGAATTGGAATATAGTTAAGAGTTAGAATTCTAAGGAGTTAGTTCATAACTAAAATCTTGTGATAACCTAATATTTAGTCATAATGAATTCTAATGTATTTGTAGATTTTGAATCGTTTGAGTAAATTCTTTGAAAGTAAATAAAGATATATCTATTTATTTATAGAGATAAATATTTAGTTATAAACACCAATAATTTGGTAAGGAGATTTTAATAAAGTTATAAATATTAAACTTGTTTTATAAATTGGTCTAATCTCTTTTATAAACGGTTTTATCAAATAATTATATTTATATTTGGTGTTAACACCAAAATTGGTCACTAACCCCCTTTAGAAAGATTGTGTAGAGAGATAAATGAAGAAAATAAATTAAAACTGAGAGATATGGACTAAATTAACTACAGAAATCTAGAACACCAGATTTATAGTGGTTCGACGTAACTGCCTACGTCCACTTTGAATTGTAATCTTTATTGCTTTCCCAAGTAGTTAAATACAGATACAATCCGTACAATAATGTCTTGAGTACAAGTTTGAACTGAAAAGAGTGAGTCTTGAAAGCGGCAGAGTCTCCCCAGTGTTCTCGAAAAGGTCCCTTTCACTGTGCCCCTGCCCTCCTATTTATAGACGAAGATGGGTTGGATTTCCCTCTTGGGCCTAGGAGCAGGGTACCTCGGCCCGTGGTGAGTGACTTCTGTACACCAAGCCACAATTGCCGAACGGCAATTGTCGAACCACAAATCCGGGCCGAACGGTATCTGCATGCCGAACGACCTTGCTATGCTTTGTAAGGAGAAATGCCAGACGAGGCTTCTGCCGAACGATGCTTGGATGCCGGCCGAGGCTGGAATGCCGAACGAGGTTCATGCCGTTCGAACGAGGTTCATGCCGGTCGAGGCTGCAATGCCGAACAAGGTTCATGCCGGGCGAGGCTGGAATGCCGAACGAGGTTCATGCCGGGCGACCAATTGATGCCGAATTGAGGTTCATGCCGGGCGAGGCTGGAATGTCGAACGAGCTTCATGCCGGGCGACCAATTGATGTCGAACGAGGTTCATGCCGGGCGAGTCTGGAATGTCGAGCGGTACTCTTAATGCCGAACGGTGCTTATGCCAGGCCTCTTGCTACATGGTCAAGCCACCGGGTAACACTTGCCCCCCAAAGTGTATCTTGTGGACGAACATGATATACTTTGAATCATGAGTACTCCATACACTCCTTTAAGCTCTTGGTTTTTTTTCGGTAATGCTTTCCTGAATGCCGAACGAGCTGTTGGGTGCCGAACGATATTGGATGTCGAGTGATACTTGGATGCCAAACGACATTGGATGCCGAACGAGACTTGGATGCCGAGCGACATTGGATGCCGAACGACACTGCCTTGACCGGTTCTACTGGTTGATGCCCGTTCAACTTCCTTTCTCTATAAAAACTGACACTTCTTTCCATCGTTCTTTTACTTTCACTTCGCTTTAGAAACTCGCAACTTTCCTTCTCCCAGACTCCAGCTACCTCTCCAAACTTTCTTCCTTACCCCGAATCTAACAAGTCCTTCCCTACAGTTATTCCACAGGTTGATTCTAAGCAAACTTTAATCTTGAACCAAATCGGTTACCTATGCCCTGTTCATCCTCTTAGGTAATAACCTTTCTTTCGAGTGCTTTTTTCAGATTAGAAAATTTAGCACAAGATTCGAGCTCGTGAATTTTCCTCATACCAAGGACAGTGGGAATCGTGTACCTAACTCGTTAATCTAGGTCGATCGGTGATGTATTGGTAGGCGAATGGAAAACTGGCAAAGCGTGGAACTGATGGCCCGGTGGTCTCCATGTGGAAGTGATGTTTAGGAGTTAGGAGATAAATGGCTCGGTATGCCCCCTCGCATGCCGAATGGTGAGGAGAGGGAACAGGAGAAGTAGGAGTCTGGTAAAGTGCCGACCGACATGGCCCAGTATGACTTGCCGAAGGACTCGACCGTGCCGATCGGTAGGGACGGAGGGAAGGAGTAAAATTGGTGCTAAGGACATAATTCCGAGCGATGCGGCTCGGCATAATTGCGGTTCGGCATGTCTCGCCGCATGTCGAATGGTAATGATGGATGATAGGAGAGTGGTGTACACATGCAGTTAAAACTACCTAAACCTGGATTTAGGACATTATTGACTTAACACTCTTCACATGACCGAATATATGATAATGAACAGTGACAGACTTAAACAACTAAGCATGTCGGACAACCCGGACTGATAACTCCCGCGTTTAGACAACGGTAAACTTGAACTTAACTTGCTTAACAGTCAGTAACCTTTCATATGCAGTGTCGATGCCGAGTCCAAAACGTAAACCATCTTACGATAAGCTCTCGGAGACGGTCAGCGATGACGGTCTTCGAAGATGATAGTTTAAAGCCTAACTCCATTTCAACAACCTTATGACTTGTAATTCTTTGGCACTTATACTTGAATGATTGCACAAGTTCACACACTACACGGAGGGAGTATTTTTGTTTATAAGTGTAATGTCGATTGTTTTTCAAGTATAGTTCAAACAGGTGTTTCATCAGACTCTACACACATTAGAGATGTCTAGGAAATCTAGCTCTGCCACAATCTTGGACAGACCCGGGTCGTCTTCTCAACAAGAAGAAGTCAGGACATTAAATCCGTCGTCTATTCCTGCACAAGACGTGCCGAACCCCGTGATCGCATCTGTCGACTTGGCTCCCGATGCCTTGGATGCAGCGATCTTTTTAGACGATCCGATCGATTCTCAGGCCTCGAAGATTAATGAAAGCACGCTTCGCCATATATGCTCAGTACACGGGATTCCTTTCGATGATGTGTTGGTTCCATCAGGACAGGTTCGTCCCTACTTGCCCCCAGTAGGATTTACAGCCTGCAACAGATTCATGTGCTGGGTCGGTAGCGTGCCGCAATTCAACTCCTTTCTTCGGGACCTGTTACAGTATATTGAGATCGCCCCATCGCAATTACACCCAAACAGCCACGCGTTCATATACGGCACTTGCATTCTCTTCATGAGTGTCCTTTTCAGGCTCCCGACTCCCGTCGATATCCGTTATATCTATCGCTTTAAGAGACGGTCAGATAGTCCATCTTTTGTCTTTCTTGAGCCGCACAACAAGTGTCAAATTTTGACTGGAGCGTGGAGCAAATTCGCTCAATATAAACAGGAGTGGCTCTACGTGCGTTGTCCTCCCAGCTTCGCGAGGAGATGGGTGGAAGGGAGTAAGTCTTTTTTCTGGATTAATACTCGTGTTTGGCGAAAACTGCACCTTTTCTAACTCTTTCTATACTTTTTACACGTATCAACCCACGTCCCGAAGGCTCCGGGTATTCTGAAGCTGTCGAAGCTATCCAAGCCATTCCTGCAGAAGACCGGGACATCAGATCTCTCATTTCAAATGAATCACTCACGAATTTTGGGCTGCTGGCGGAAGGTCGCCGAATAAGCCTTACTCAAGGCGTCACTATACCCAGGCCTGCTTCAGGCAAAGGAAAAAGGTAGGCTGGGCCTTCAGCATGTAACGCTCCTGATACACTAGAGGAGGGGGAGATTAGAGAAGCCAGAACGCTTGAAGTTGAGGGCGAAAATGTTAGCCCTGCTCGGGACCTGATAGTCGAAGTCCATGATATCGAGAAGACACCTTCCCTTCGAAGGGAAAGAAGAAGTTGACCTACAAATTGAGGAAGAGGACGGTGGGTGGAACCTCTAAGGTCACCCTTACTCCAGTAGAAAAAGAGCCTTCTTCTCAACACTTAGAGAGTTCGTTGAAAGGCTTGTCGGACCTAACTATTTCCGATGATTTGCTCAACTATGGCTTCGATGATCCAGAAGCCCTTAAACTTCATTTGCCCGCGAGAGGCGATACAGGCGTTCGGGCCCAAATCTAGGGAGAAAAAACTCCTATTAGTAAAGATAAAGAAACTGGTCCGTCGGGGGGAACACTAGGACACACATGGACACGTGCACTTTACCTTCCACTTCAATTTTAGCCATCGCTCCATTCTTTTCTAATTTGTCATTATTCTCATTCTACGTAGGTGACATGGGACACACTCACGGACTCGATCGTCTTCGCGGGTCATCTATTTTTCATCATTCTGGCCAGGATTCGGGCACCGGCAAGCGCAGAGACAGAGATGATTCTGGAGACCGAGACTATCACCCCCGAGAATCAACTTATCGAAGGAAATCATACAGCCAGTCCTTATATTCCCACGATCATCCTTCTCAACCAGAGCAAGGGGTCCCAATCCGACGTCCTCCGTGATCAACACTCTGGTTCATCTAGCACACGACAGTCTCGGGAACATCGCAAGAAGACCGAACTTTCAAAGCCATCTCCCCCTGTTCCCGCAATAGACCCGACGACGATATCGGAGAAGCTAGCCGAGCTTAAAGTTAAGTTCCCCAAAATCTGCTTCGTTGGTCTAAAGTTCCTTTCGGTGATCCATCATATTCCGGGGCATGTCACACAAAGCGCCATCGCTTGCAACAACGACGTTTATGTTCAACATGATGCGTTTGTTTATCTAGCTGAAAAAGTCTCGGAAGTCTCTGTTGAGCGTCAACACGAAATCGACCGCCTGAAGCTTGAAGCCATTTTTGATAAAGACATTATCAAAACTCAGGATGAAGAGCTCTCTTCGTACAAGTCCCAACTTGAAGCTGCCCAACAAAGTGCTAAAGATACTGCGGAGGCCGTCAGTCGTCTGGATACAACTCATAAGAAAGAAATTGACGAAGCGGTCCAATGCTACGGGGCCCTGGCTTTAGAAAAAGACTCTGTTCAAA
Organism: Allium fistulosum; assembly: GCA_030737815.1. Taxonomy (NCBI): domain Eukaryota; kingdom Viridiplantae; phylum Streptophyta; class Magnoliopsida; order Asparagales; family Amaryllidaceae; genus Allium; species Allium fistulosum. Next base: position 372,577,258 of record CM060908.1, read on the forward strand.
AAGAAAGGGATGCATTCGCCCTGCAAGTTAAAGAGTTGAAAGAACTACTCTCCAAAGAGAGAGAAGAAAAATCGGCTGCCCAGGAAGAGTCGCAACGATATTGTGATGAGATTGTTGCTACGCGACTCTTGAAGGCATAGCTTGACAACGAGCTCTCTAAAGTCGGGATGTTGGAGGATGAAGCCCGCGAAGAGGGAAAAAGAATAGTATCCGCGGAGATTGACTCTCCCCTTGAGGCGGCTACAAAGGCTGGCAGAGAGGAGATCAAATGCTTGTTCGACCCGCTGATAGCTAAATACAACGCCCGTGTTCTCATGCATCGGGACTTAACTTTTCTTGGCGAGGGTTACCTCGAATCTCTAGCCGAGGCATGGGAAACTTTGATAAAGATTAAGAAGGTTGAGTCGGGTACCGAGGAGGTTGACGAGGATGCTTTAGTAAAGGAGTTTCTTAGGGGGAATGAGCCTTCAGACTTATCTGCAGCAATGGCTCTTTTTGGCAAAGGCTCTTCTCCATCAAAGGAAAAAAAATGACATCGTTGGTCCATCTGGAACCGAGTCTCCAGCTCCTCCTCCTACTCAATCGGCTGATCGGCCAGTACTTGATCCATTCGAGCAACATGCTGGTTATGACCCAAAAGACCCTGGCCTTGGCATTCATGTGCTATCTCCCATTCTAGAGGGTGAGACTCCTCGGACGGTCGAAAGCTAGCAAGAAACCGGTATATAACTCTTCTTCTTAAAGTTCAAAGAACTGTCGTTTTTGGCGAGAGGCTATTGTATTCTAACGTTCGTCTCTTGTGGTTTTTCGTAGGCCATTCTGATCCTGATCCGACTCCAAGGAGTGATGATGCCAAGGAGGAAAAGGGGAAAGCGAGTGAGGCTACCAATGTGGGAGTGACCTCTAGTCCTGATGCTCAGGTGATTGAGGCGCTCGACGAGGATAAGTCTGAAACTTTGTCCCCTGTCGAAGAAAGTTATGAAATTAAGATTACCGGCGCTTTCGACCATACCTCAGGGCTGAGCATGAAGGAGCGTTTCGAGGAAGAGAGGAAAAAGAAAGTGGAGATCAAGGTCGAGTCTCAAGTAGTAGAACTTGACGACCCGTTGAACATGCCTCTAAAAGTTATTCTTCCTGGCAGAACCAAATCACTAGATGTTCCTCCTCACACTTTTGACACCGTTTCTCTAGCGAGCAAAACGTCCAAGATAAAATGCGTGGGGGAGGAGTTGTCTGAGAAAACGAAGGAGGAAAGAAGCCAAAGAAATCAAAGAAGTAGCCACTTCACTCGTTCAACAAGAGTTAGCTTAGATCATGTAATTACTTTTATTTATTTATTTTCGTAGTCAATGTAGATAGACTTTTGACTTCGATTTTTGGAGGAGTGGTAGTAGAATTCCATTTCGGATTAATAAATAAAGTTTAGTTTCTTTGTCTTTCAAGTGACTTTTGTTTTTCAGCTTTCTGTATAACTGTGGTCGAAACCCGAACTATCGTGAGTTATATAAACTCCCAATCCATTTTCATATAACTCGGAAATTCATTGGGGTTGTACATCCTTTATTCCACACTTCAGGTACTTAGAATATTTTTTAGTCTGTACTCTGGGGGCTTGTTGCCTTCAAGTCATTTGTACTCTAGTCCGCATTACGGGGACTTAGAGATTTTTAGTCATTTATACTCTGGTCCTCACTCTTGGGACTCGGAGTACTCCAGTCCGCACACATGGAACTTGGAGATTTAAGTCGTTTATACTCTAGTCCGCACTCTAGGGACTCAGAGTACTCCAGTCCACACTCAAGGGACTTGGAGATTTAAGTCGTTTATACTCTAGTCCGCACTCCGGGGACTCAGAGTACTCCAGTCCGCACTCAGGGGATTTGAAGATTTAAGTCGTTTATACTCTAGTCCGCACTCTGGGGACTCAGAGTACTCCAGTCCGCACTAAGGGGACTTGGAGATTTAAGTCGTTTATACTATAGTCCGCACTCTGGGGACTCAAAGTACTCCAGTCCGCACTCAGGGGATTTGGAGATTTAAGTCGTTTATACTCTAGCCCACACTCCGGGGACTCAGAGTACTCCAGTCCGCACTCAGGGGACTTGGAGATTTAAGTCGTTTATACTCTAGCCCACACTCTGGGGACTCAGAGTACTCCAGTCCGCACTCAGGGGACTTGGAGATTTAAGTCGTTTATGCGCGTTCGTACGTCAGACAGAATAATGTAACTCTAGTTGTTTTGCCATCGGGTTATAAGGCACAGAAACATCAGTAATCCATGGAAAAGATGGCTTCAAGCCTTTATTAATGAAAACAAACTAAATCGTCCGATTACATGCTTAAAAAGAAACTAAGAATCAACGGAACAAAAACATACAGGAAATAATTACACCTAAAACACGAAAGAAACAGGCTAAATATAATAACGTCGCAAATGCTCACTATTCCATGCTCGGGGGAGTGTCATGCCATCAACGGTCGCTAGCTTGAAAGTTCCCTCTCCAAGCTTCCGTTCAACGACATATGGACCTTCCCAGTTGGGGCTCATACGTGACGGTACCAGAAAAACTCGTTTCAAAACGAGATCACCCACATCAAAGATTCTCGGGCGGACTTTTTTGTTATAATATCGCTTAACTCGGTGCCTATATGCTGCCGTCCTTAACTCATTTTCTTCACGTTTTTCATCAACGAAGTCCAGTGATTCCGACAAGAGATCCTGATTCATCCTAGGATCATAATGTGTCACCCGATGTGATGGAACTTCAAGCTCCACGGGTATAACAGCCTTCGTTCCATATGCCAATGCGAATGGAGTGTGGCCAGTCGCGGACTTGTGGGTAGTTCTATAAGCCCATACCGTTGTTGGAAGTTCATCTACCCATTTGCCTCCAGCCTTTTCCAAACGCTTCTTCAATATGGACTTGATTATTTTGTTCACGGCCTCAACTTGTCCATTAGCCTTAGGATGAGAAACTGCGGCGAATATTTTCTCAATGCCGTACTTTAAACAGAAATCTTTTAATTCCCTACTTTCAAACTGAGTTCCGTTGTTTGTAATGATGGTTCGCGGTAGGCCAAAGCGGCATATAATGTTCCGCACAACGAAAATTAATGACCTTCTTGGAGGTGATTGTGGCTAAAGGCTCTGCCTCGGCCATTTGGTGAAGTAGTCGACCGCAACTATTGCATATTTTGCACCACCTTTGGATATAGGCAAAGAACCGACTATCTCGATTCCCCAGATTGCAAACGGCCAGGGACTAACCATTTGCGTGAATTCCGTCGGCGGAGCTCTCGGGATTTTCGCGTATCTTTGACACTTATCACATTTTCTTACATAATCTGCAGCATCCCGATTCACAGTTGGCCAATAGTATCCGTAGCGAAGGATCTTTTTTGCTAATGTCTACCCCCCAGTATGGTCGCCACATTCTCCTTCGTGAACTTCCTTCCAGACCTGCTTTGTCTCATCATGGGCAATGAATTGTAGTAAGGGGACCGAGAACCCCCTCCGATACATTACTCCGCCCTACATCACATATCGCGCGGCTTTGCGAATGACCTGTCATCTTTCGCTTCTTCTTTTGGGAAAAGTCCCGTTTAGCAGGTAATGTTTGAATGGGGTTATCCATGACTTCTTCTCGATTTCCGTTTCCAACACGAAATCGACCTCCATCATATCTATGCTTGGATCATGTAAGGTTTCGACGTGAACTAATCCCATTTGTTGTGCATCGCCGGTACTTGCGAATTTGGCCAGCGAGTCGGCTTCCTTGTTCTGTTTACGTGGGACATGCGAAATGTCATAATGTTCAAAGTTCGCCAATAGTTCCTGAACCAGAGCAATGTACAGAGCAAGCTTTTGTCCCCTTGCTTGGTAATCTCTCGCACTTGGTACACCACCAACCGTGAGTCATAAAAGATTTCAACTGATTTTACCCCGAGTTCTCCAATAAGCTTTAAACCAGCAATCAATGCTTCATATTCTGCTTCATCATTCATAGCCGAGAAATTGAGCTTCAAAGCAAAACAAATCGATCGATTTTCTGGAGTCACAAGAACTACACCAGCCCCAGAGCAACGGTCGTTTGACGCCTCATCGGTGTACAATTTCCATCGAATGGGGAGAATGACATTGTGACTATTTGGTTCGTCTGACACAGTAAACCCAGCGATGAAGTCTGCTAATGCTTGCCCTTGTATGGCTCTTCGTGGCAGGTCGATAATATTGAACTGAATCAACTCGATATTCCATTTTAACATCCTTTCAGAAGTTTCTGGTCGTTGGAGTACCTGTCGGAAGGGCTGATCGATATAAATACTGACTGAGTGTGCTTGAAAGTATGGACGCAGCTTACGTGATGCAATCACCAAGCAATAGGCTAGTTTCTCAATTTTAGGATAATTTCTTTCTGCCCCCGTTAAACGTTTACTAACGTAATACATGGGCTTTTGAACTCGGTCCCCCTCGCGGACCAAAGTCGCACTTATAGCATGTGGGGATACGACCAAGTATACGTACAACATTTCATGGTTTACTGGTTTTGATAGCACTGGAGGATTTTCTAAATGCCTTACCAGAGCTCGGAACGCTTCCTCACAGTTGGATGTCCATTCAAAATTCCTCTTTCCTTTATTTATTATATCAAAGAAGGGAATACACTTGTCTGTGGCTCTGGATACGAATCGACTCAGCGCAGCCACTTTTCCATTCAAGCTTTGTACCTGTTTTATAGTCCTGGGCACTTGTATGTCTCGAATAGCTTGAATCTTTTCTGGGTTAGCTTCGATTCCCCGGGCATTAACAATGAATCCCAAAAACTTCCCCGATGCAATGCCATAGGAACACTTCAGAGGGTTGATCTTCATCCCATAGTATCTGAGTATGCCAAACATCTCTACTAAGTCTCTAATGTGGTCGTTTGACTGCCGTGACTTCACGAGCATGTCATCCACATAGACTTCCATCATTCTACCAATCTGGTCTTTAAACATTCGATTCACCAAACGCTGGTAAGTCGCTCCCGCGTTTTTCAATCCGAAAGGCATCACTACATAGCAATATAGCCCAACGTCTATGACCAAACTGGTGTGTTCCTGGTTCGGAATGTGCATCGGGATCTGATTGTATCCCGAGTACGCATCCATGAATGACAATAAGTCATGTCCTGCAATGGAGTCAACAAACTGATCAATTCTAGGCATGCTTTGTTTAAATCAGAGTAATCTATGCAAGTTCTCCACTTCCCATTTTCTTTTCTCACTAGCACGGGGTTTGACACCCATTCAGGGTAGAGGGCATCGCGGACGAACCCATTGGCTTTGAGCTTGTCCACCTCCTCTCTGAGAGCAGCGGACCGGGTCCATTCCTCTCCTTTTTTGTTTAACTGGGACGTACCTCGGGTCTATGTTCAACATATGACTCGAAATAGCGAGAGAACTCCCGCACATGTCGGAATGTGTCCAAGCGAAAACATCGAGATTCGCTCGGAGGAAATCACTAAGGTTGTTTCCTGGAGATTTGACCAGGAAACTAGTGCTCGGCATCAGGTAGCACTCGGCGTCAGAGAGTGTTCGGCATCTAGGAGTGATCGGCGAAGTACTCGGCATCCAGAGGGACTCGGTGTCAGAGAGTGTTCGGCATCTAGGAGTGATCGGCGAAGTACTCGGCATCCAGGGGGACACGGCGTCAGAGAGTGTTCGGCATCTAGGAGTACTCGGCGAAGTACTCGGCATCCAGCGTACCCGGCATCCATGACACTTGGCATCAGATAGTACTCAGCGAAGTACTCGGCATACCAGGCTACTCGGCGTCAACTAGCACTCGGCGTTAACCAATGCTTGGCGTCAGCTAGCGCTCGGCATCGATAGAACTCGACAACAGGAGTGCTCGGCATCCAGAAGACGTTCGGTGGACATAACTACTCAACATGACACTATCGTTTGGCCAGCATGCATCATTCGATCAAGAGCTTCAGATAGAGTTACGATCGCCTTCAACTACAACCATCCTGCACTTCCCACACATCAAACGAACCATTCAGCATAGAAAGGACTGTTCGGCATGGAAGGGACCGTTCGGCATGGAAAGGACTGTCCGGCGTCAAAGCGTTCGGCATACCTAGTTCGGCATGCAGCGAACACACCTGGGCTAGAGCGTTCGGCTACCAAGCCCACTTGGGAAGTCCAGCCCATCTTTGTCTATAAATAGAGGGGCAGGGTCACAGTGAAGAGGATCCTTTTTTGAGGAGAGAACACCGGGGAAACTCTGCCATTTTTGAGACTCATCTCCTCTACTTAACAACTTCATTCAAGCATTTGATTCACGAATTGTATTTGTAATCATCAACTAAGAGGATCAATAAAAGTTAAAGTGGACGTAGGCAATTACGCTGAACCACTATAAATTTGGTGTTCTTACTTTCAGCATTTAAATTAGCATTGTCTTCTCTGTTTAATACGATTTCATCACTTATATCTCTACACAATCTTTCTCTACGAGGTTAGTGACCAATTTTGGTTCTAACACTTTGGTGCTTTCACTGAGAATCGAATTCTCATACCTCAAGGATCTGCTTTGAAGCTACTGGATTGAACAAATCCCCCAAAGAAGATCCGACTCACTGATAGGACATCCGTTGATTCTACTTAGAGTTCATACCAATAACTCTACAATTGCAGGACCACGTACCAGGTCAGCTTCTCACAATGCGGATGCCCGCGAGACTGCTAGCATGCAACAAGCAGGACCTAGCAACCAACCAGCAATTCCGGGTGAAGGGATTGCCACCTAGGACCAAACTCCAGTTGTCACCAGAATAGAGTTCAACGACTTGATGAGAGAGAGCAAATGCAAGCTAACGCCAACCTGATGGCACAGCTCACTCAACAGCAGCAACAAAATGCTGGGGGCAATCCCGCTCCTTATTCCTCATCTAACAGCTCTACTTCCTCTGATGAACCTCCCAGGCGCAGACGCCGCAAGACTGAAGCTGCACGAGCAGAAGCTGCTGTTCAAACAGCTGGAGACCGTGACCAAGCAAGAGCTGGAAACTTCAGGACCGGAGTACAAATGGAGGATGGAGGCCCAGATCATCAAAATGCTAACGATGTCGAACCTCAAGATGCACGATTGGTAGATCGCCAGGAGAGGAGGCATCAGCATGGACAGGCGCGTAGAACAGACTCTAACCTTCCGCCTTCCATACAGACACCAGATCTGACAGCCATGATCAGGCAATTGATGAAAGAAAATCAGGGCTTATCGAACGA